>CAWUFW010001918.1:0-2521752 GCA_963921515.1 Calotriton arnoldi
TGCAGGACATCTGAACACATTACTCACTGCCCATATTTTGTCCACGCAAGGTTGAGGCCTACCTGCATTTGCTATCAGAGGCCTTACTTACAACACCACAGACAAGGCCTGCATTCCTTTACCATGTTGAAAGTCTTACCATCCTGTGTTCCCACATTTCTCCTGCTCTAAATTCTGCCTCCCATGGTAGACCTAATGTACATCGTAGGAACAGACTAAAACCATGACCATGAGAAGAACTTATTGACAGCAAATTGACTACATATAATCCTCATTTTGACCGATTTCTGTTATGGGCGATTGGCCACCCATACAAGTGGGGTAAAATTTTTACTGGGAGACGTAAGTATGGGAACACTGGGTGGTAGGAATTTAGTGGATCCCTGCAGATTGCTCCCTCATAGAAAGGTGAGGAAAATCTGTGATTTTAGCCCAAGTTTGACATTTGCACAGTATTCTGGGTAAGAAACAATAGTGGGATCCATGCAAGTCATACCACCGTATACTCCCATGGATGTTCGATTTTCAGAAATGTATGAGGTTGGGGTTTACCTGGATGCCAGCCGAGCCCAGGCCCAAATACTGCACCTACCTACATTGTCAGAATGAGAGAATTTGAAAGAAAAATCTTGATTTTTACTTGTTGAATTATGGGTATTCTCCTGGTTATGGTGATAGGCCAAAACACATGCATGGTGCCATTTTTATTTAGAGTAGTGTGGGAATGCTGGGTGGTAGGAATTTTGCAGATTCTGGTACTTTCGCTCAGTAAAATGTGAGTAAAATTAATTAATTTAGCCAAAGAATGACAATTGTAGGGCATTCAGGGTTTGAAAACATAGTGGGATCCATGCACGTTATGCCACCCTAGACTGTCTTGGCCATCTCGTTTTTAGTAGGTACAGTCCCGGGCACACGTAATGAGGATATAATATCAGGAGAAATGTCTCATACTGCAGAAATGTATAGGGTCTACACCAGAATGATAATCATAGGTGTTTAATATAGTAACAGAGCATTTTCCTTCCTGAACAACACTTCTCCCAGTTTCCTGTACTCCGGCGCATCCGCCGTTGCCGTCCTGGACTACTGACCTGGCACGCCTAATTCTATATTCCCCCTGTGCTACTTAGCACTTGGTCAATTTCGTCGCCACAGACTGCATCAACCTTTCTGAAGGTCAATAGTCCTCATTGGCTTATCCGCCGCCCGGCGATATCCGTCTTCCTTTCCTTACATTTGGCAGTAGTCCACCTACCGTGGTTCGCACTGCTCTTCATTGCCGTTTTGGATTCTTGAACGGTCACTTGAATCCACCTTGTTGGCACAGCCTTTCAGCCCTGAAGAGTCACGGGTTACTACCCTTTGTGACGAAACACGTGTCGGCTGGTTGCTTTTGTTTTGGCTGGTTGCTTATGCTCTGTTATAATTACCCCCATTTTTTGTACTGATTCTGCTGTTGTTTTACCTCGGAACTCTGCTAACCAGGCCCCAGTGCATGTGCTCTGATCCGTAAAACATGTTGAAATCGGCCATGCTCCTGATTGGCATATATAACATTCCTATACGTCGCTAGTACACGGTGCAATGTGTACCCGGAGCCAGTAAGGTAAATGTCACCAGTGGACTGCAGTGCATTTTATGCCAGTGCTATATTGACAATGCGAAACATGACTGCCAGCCTGCCACCAGTAACTTGGCTCTTCAGATTAAAACTTCAAGTTCGACCTGTCACAATAAACCCTTTTGAGATGCCTAAACCCACCATTTAAATATTAACAAGTTACCAGTAAGGAGGCCCTAATGACAATAACGTAGATTACATGGTCTTTTGAGTAGGACATGTAACAGTTTAATGTTAAACATGTCTTTACAATGAAATGTCCTAAAAAGCTATTTACACTGTGGTAGGGTTAGCTTTTCCATAGGAAAACATTGAGAGTTAATGTGAACCTGAAATAATGTTATCTTCACCTAGGTACCCAATAAAAAGTTACTTATTGGACTTTTTAAAATATTATTACAAATCCAATTATTTGGTAAAGTCGTACTTGTGTCACATGTTTTACAAAAGACACTTTTTAAAAAGTCACCTTTAGCTTGACTATAGCCTCTAGAAGTCCATTTGCCTGAGCTTTTAACTGTCACCAGAAAGCTCAATAGTTCCTTGATTAAGTGTGAATTGGCTCCAAGAGCTGAGGCAAAAGGTGGGTGTTTGTGAAGGTATCCTGGTCCTCTGACAGAATGACCATCATATCAGTGGCCTGGAACTTAAATATCTTCAAAGGGGCCTGCCTTTTCACATGCGGATATAGCTCACGCAATGGGCCTGCCCCTTCTCCTCCTAGCCAGCCAGGCACCAATCCCAGTGGGAGAGGAGATGCCCTCAGAACTGGTTTTGATGACCACTGTTTGTGCTTATTTCCTTGACCACACCTGTAGGGTGATCATACGAGCTCTGCACAGGAAAAGAAAGGTTCTGCCATCTTGGTTTTAGCAGAGAAGGGCCACATGTGGGATTGTTCACAGTTTGGCACACAGGAACTGCTGCAAAAATGAGTAGTTACCCATGGGTACATTTTCCATATTGGTTAGGAAATGGACAGAAGTTAACTCCACCCACAGGCTAGTGCCAAGTATAAATGAGTTATGTTATGCTATGTCATGTCATGTCATTTCATGTCTTGTTATGTCATGTTGTGTTATGTTATATTATGTTATGTTATGTTATCTGTATTTGTAAAGTGCACCATCAGTCGCGATGCACCCCATGGCACCCTTTTCAGAACACTGGCCTCCAATTTGTCTACTCCACTGAATGAGATTTGACTTCCAGAAAAATGTAAAGTCCAAACATATAGGATTTCACCAAGGGTGATGATGAGCCAAAGCCAATCGACGTTGAGGCATTCCTGGGAGCGGTCTTTATCAGCTCGAGCTTTCCCTCTGTTGTTGATGACCACACCGGGCTTTCACGCTTCAGCAATGAGTCGCTGTCTAGCCCACTTCGGATCCAGCTTGCAGCTTGACCCAGTGACGACTTGTCAATGACAACTTTTCCTTAAAGGTTTTAAAATCTGTAGGTAACTCTTTGACCGGGGTCAACCTGGCCCTTGCATCTGATCTGCGATCCATCACCATTAGCCTTTAATCTTTCCTATGTCCCAGTCTAGCTCGCCACTTTCCAACGGTTGGAGCTTTGCACTTTTTACCACTATTTTTATTTAAAACCTTAAAAAAATATCTCCTGTCACCCTTATTGGATTTTTGTAATTTTGTTTAATAAAATATTTTCTATTTTTATAAATTGGAGTGCGATTTTAATTGTGTTGTGTTTTCAACTTTTTTTAATGTTTTTGGACCTCTTAAACCTTCACATATTTTCTATCAAGAGAAGTGCCATTATTACTTGTGTTGTACTACTATCTGTCCCAAATAATGAGCTAATTACTCAGAATACCTATTTCCCATTCATTTGATTTTTCCGATTGAAATAAAAAATGGATAACACACAATGAAAAATTATTAATAACTGCAGTTAAGTTGGTGTCTATGAGTATTGCATGCTTTTTCCTAATCCTCAAACACAATATAGCCTGCCAGATGTAACAGTTATGATTAGTAATTAGTCATTGCGGCAACAAACTACAGATAACATTTTTTTAACCTATTCCAATTTTTTCCTTTTTATTTTCATTCGTGTTTGATTTCAACAATGTGTTTCATTGGGAAAACCCTTAGCAAACTACACAAATGACCCTTTGCTGAATCAGAATTGTGTCTATCTTTCGGGAAATGTACAGCTTTTGGACTTCATCCATGGGTTTCATACATGTTTCCATCACAAACTGCAAGTAGGTTGACATCACAAAAATAAGAGAAATTGACCGCTCCTTAGAAAAATAAGTTTTTTTACTTTATTTTCCTGAAAGCTGGGAAGAGGTTGATCTTAGTACATCAAACCTTATGTTGATTGCATTATTAGAACAAAAACACACATTTTATTCCCATTTTTCCAATAAAAATTAACCATAGTAGCTATTTTCTCTGTAACTGCCAGGGGAATCCACAGACCGTGGATACTGGCCGTTAGGTTCCCTAACACTTGGGGAAAAAAGGACACACATTTGGCCTGGATACTGTTTGTGGAAAAATAACCCTATGAAGGCTTAAGTGTGCAGTGCCCAGAGTATGAATGACACCAGCGAATTACCCAAATCTGAACACTCGCATGATATGAACAGATGCTAGACTATCCTCCTTCACATGATCCACGGAAATTAGCATGATTTCAAAGCAAGTCCCAAATCTCTTCCTTTCGAGCATCTGAGATGAGGCAATACAGAACACCCAATGAAAGGAATCTCAAACAGGGGTCAGACAACAGCAACCACCTTCCCACTTACAACTGTTACCACCCTTGCATTCATCATGGATCAGTGGAAAGTCACAAGGTGTCCAACTTAATAGCTGTCAATTGCATCCTTTTCAGAAAAAGAGACATGTATATACCTGCTCTTTTCTGGTGTAATGTCAAGGGGTTGCATGCTCTTTATGATCTTAAAAAGCGGCCTATTTTTTCGATTCACATTTGATCAGAGGCCTACAGAATTTCAATTCAAAAGTCTTAAAGAAAATGAAATCCTGTCTTTTGACTTTGTGCAACACCCTCGTTTTGGACTATTCACAAGTCCCCCGCAGACCAAAACATCAACATGATACCGAATTTACCACACTTACCATATAATGTTTTTTTAGTTTTACTCTGGACTGAGAGACTGCTGAGGATAATTCATTTTGGATGTTCTGCCATAGAGAACTTATCAAACATAACATAACATAACATATAACATACATAACATAACATAACAATATAATTATTAGGCAGAGGGAAGAAGGAAAACATGTAAAAGGTGTCAACTAATATATTTGGTGAAAATTCTATTCAGAAATTGATTAGGAGGAGCTAGCGATTAGCTGGTGAGGAAAAACGTATAGCTGTTAATTGCATCCTTTTCTGCAAAAGAAACATATATATAACTGTTCTATTCTAGTGCATGGGAATGCATGCTGTTGGTAAGCTTTACAAATAGCCTGCTTTTCTCTAGTTACCTTTGATCAGTGGCCTCTAGAATGTCAATAAAAAAAGTATTAAGGACAATGAAATCCTGACTTTTGACATATTAGAATTGACTTACACTGCTGAATAAGATTAACGATAATGCTAAATGAACGCATTTTAACACAGCAATGCTAGGCCTCCCTTCCTTCTTCAGCGATACTCGTGTGTGGTTAGAGGTTTATGAACTGAATCATACCATTTTTTTTGTTAGGCTGCTAAATTCGATCCACCTTTCATTTTTTGAACGGAATTAAAATTCTGTTGTGTTACACCTAAAGCAAATTAATAAAAAACAATGTCTCGATACGGAAACGTTTTATATATGCTGCATTGAATATTCCATATTTACCATGCGCTTGATTCCAATCGTTCAAGCATCACAATTGCAACTATCAGCAAGCGAGTAATTATCATAGCTTCCTGCTGGGAAAATTTACATGATTTGGAGTCTGCAATGTCTATCATTTTTATCTTTTTCTGCTTCCTTTCATGATTTGGATGCTTAATGATCCTAAATAGCAAGTCATCAGAACAAGCTCCTGCAAAATTACTATTGTGAAAATGACTTTAACCACTGGGGTACAAGATTAAGCACACATCCACTCACTTTTTATTGTACATAGTAGATAGCTGTTTTCCTAAATCAACTAAAGCTGTCAATGATGTTGCCTGTCATTTTTCAAGCACTTTGTGAATTATATTAGGACTGTATCTATTTAGTATTCACAATGCTAACTCCGTGCGCCTGTTTAAAAGGCTGCATTAGGACTGCAAATTTTGATAGGTAATACATAATACCTACAAGAGAAAGGAATCAGACAAAAGAGTATGTCCCACTGCAACATACAATAAACATTGTTAACAAAGATAGTTAAAGCGATTGTTTTTGCCTCAAATTGTTTGTTGATTGCAAAACAATGTAAAAATGTTAGATCTTTTCTTTTGAATGAAAGGTCTTATAATGCGCTTGGTGAGAATGTCACAAAGTATTCAACTGTTAATTGCCATTCCTGCAATCATAAAGGTCACGGCTCAGACTGGTATTTGAAAGCTGTTAAATCTAAGCGAATATCGTGTAGATAATATGGGGCAGATCTACGAGGAAGTGCCGCAGCGCGGCACCGCAAGCCCTTTGGCTGCGCCACGCTGTGGCACTTCCGAAGCACAGGAATGCGACATATTTACAAGAATATGTCACATTCCTGTGCTTCCCCCTGTGCTGGCACACAAACTGCAGCCATGCGCCGGCGCAGGCACCTTTGCACCATGGTGCAAGGATGCCTGCGTCGTGGGGAGATTGTTTTTGTGCAGGAAGGGTCACTTTCCTGCACAAAAACAATCACTACAGGCATTTTCCTCCTTCAATGTGTGCTGTAGAATGCAGCACGCATTGAAAGAGGAAATAACGAGGAGAAATGAAAACATTTCTCCTCGTTGCGCCTCGCTACGCCACCTCTAGGGTGGCGTAGCATTCACACGCATCTCCAGATTTACGATTTCTCGTAAATCTGGAGATGTGTCTTGTTCCATGGGTGTTGCGTGGGAACACCCACTGCAACACCCATGGAACGCCCCTTCACCGCAAAGTGCTGCGTGTGAAAGGACCGTATTTACAAGGAGAGGAAAAGTCACGCAGGGTGGCTTTTCCTCTCCTTGTAAATATGGAGGAGCCCCCTGCGCCACCAGTACGTCACGAAAAGTGACGTACTGGTGGCGGAGGGGGCTTGTAAATCTGCCCCAATGTATTTATTTCAGGAGGCCTCATGCAAAACAGATTATAGTCTAACTTAATTCCCTCCAACAGAGGTGCCTTGGTTGATGATAGACAAGCTACGCCTAATGATTGAGGAGTGCGGTGTCATTGATTTTGGTCGACCTGACATTGGTGTTTGACACGATTCATTATAATATTTTGGTTAACCATCTGAGAATCACACATTATGGGCTCTGCCCAAGGCTATGTCATCATTATATCAGGGGTTTGCCCAAATCCTCCTCCACTTTCTGGGCTATAAACAGGTTCAAAAGACAAAATGAGGTAGAGGAACAGATATCCAAAATAATTACACTAGAGTACATTTAATTACTCTTATGCATAGGATCCTAATCCCATCGAATTTAATTGTATTTTTTTTAATAAATCATATTCATAATTCATTCCAGGTAACAACAGTATTTTATTTCTTATTTCATATCTGGTTGAGACCAATAATCTTTTCACATTTTTTCATCAAACAATTTATATATACACTAAACATTATACAATGCATACAAAATTACAAACAATCAAAATCATTTCCTAGACCCCTGATTTTTATGTACAACTGGTGTCCGTTCACAAAAGTATATTGCGGTCCACTGTGAGGTAACCCTAATGCACAAGTGAGGTATTAACTCCACCTCAACACAATATTTTTTCTGTGCAAATCAACAATTATTTATCACTTTAATATTCTGTGGATTCCTCCTTTTCTGTTAGTCTACGCGTTTCGACCCTTCTATTTGGGTCTCATCAGGACGGGGGTATGAGGAAGGACCTATAATACAATTTCACAATATGTACACACATTACTATACATCTATATACCTACGGAACACTTCAAGGTTGTGTTTGTGACTTGTTTTCATGCACTTACACCGAGATGTGCATCTAGTTTCAGAGAAAGTCTAAGAGAAGTTTAACATCAGATAAAGACATCCACACGTGTACACGGACCCAAAGTGTGATTCTGAAGTATTCTAGGGCGTTAGTATAATCCATCACCAAACGTGTGATCGCCTATTTATATATATTATGTCGAGTTCTCCACTTGTGGCTCATGCTGTGGGAAACTCTAACATAGATAAACCAACTGTGACCTTAAGCCGATAAAGAAAAACAACGCTTACTTGGAACTGTCGTCTGGGGGCCATAAATGTTACGGAAGTGACCGCTCCTGACATCAAAAACGTTACATCAAACTGGAAAATTCTCAGGCAAAAGCAAGTGAGGGCTGAAAAATTACCTTATGCATTCTTTTAAATTAGGACAATATTCCGGGCTGTACATTCATGCGCCACTTCTTAGCCGGTACTAGCTAGGAGACAATGAAAGGTAGACCAGGCTTACTTTAATCTGTCCTAGCCCATTCTCGCCACAGTCACAAAAATAAAGGGGGGCGGATGCCCTGGCCATCTCATTACTTCTTGTATTTTCAAAGTGGTGCCCATTAGGGCTCCTCATTGTCACCCATTCTATTTAAGATTTACATTTGACTTTTGGCTCATTTGAAATGCTGCGCTAATTTCCAGTATTTCTCCTAACCTCACAACACTCAGATGCTACTTGTTTGAGCAAGGATCCATAGGTTACCAGTTCATACTGGCCATACTTTAGGTAACTCATAGAAAGTGAATCAGTCAGTATTAAGCCTCTCAAATATGAGGAGACTGAATTAATTATCAAGGCTCTCTCAAATGTTTTCCTGTACATTCGTACCATTTTCACAGTTCAAATATTTCTCAGAAAGATTACGATATACACTCACTAATTAATAAATGTTTGGCATTTTTTGCAGAGCTGCTTTAACTATCAAAAAAGCTGAAATATGAAAATAATAATAATAGTACATAATGGGAAGCTGTCAAGACAGGCCCATAAGCACCCATCTTGGGGGTTATGCACCTGAGCTTGCATCACTCACTTAGCCCCCACCACTTTGACATTGAGCAGGTGCAGCAGGTCTTGCTCTCAGTCGAGAATGTCAGCCCAGCAGTGTGTCACTTGCTGCAGGAGACCTCAGTGTGGCAGTGCATGGAGCGGTAAAAAAAGATGTGTTTTTTCAATTTTAGCTCCCCATATGACTCTGTGCTCAAACCACTGATGAAGTTTAAACCAGGTATGACATGAAACTAAATCCATTCTGTAGTTTTTGAGATCTAAGCATTTAGAAAGTTAGTGAGTGGACTTCGAGGGGGGTTAGTGCTCTTGTACATCCCTGTTCTTTGGAATTGATGGATCCTCAGGGAGTCTAGACATATAAAAATTAAAAGAAATCTATTGGACATGGAAGCATTTGTTTCAGTCGTCCATTTCAAAACTGCAGTTCCAAAATCAAAAACGTGGATCAAAGTGATTTTTTTGGGCTGCTGCAAGTGAAAAATGTCTCTTGCAGAGTCCAATCCAGGATGTGGGACATAGTCCACAACGTAGTAGTTACACGCTGACCCCTTGGAATGTAGTGAGGGACACTTTCATACCACCTCAACACAGTGAAGAAAATATAAAAAATAAAGGAATCTGTTTGGACAGTGATTCCAAAGTAGGAAATGCAATACGAGTGATTTAATTGGCTCCTGCAAGACAACATTTATCTTATAGCGTTAGTTTTAGGATGCGGGGCATGGTCCCCATTTCCTTGGAAAAAAATTAAAAGACCATGTAAAGGGCAGGTTAGTTGCACCCTTACCCCTAGGCTGAAGTGGGGGACACTTTCAAAGCTACCCCCCCAAATATATTTTATATTTAAAAAAAATATAAAATGTGTAGCATGATGTTCTGTATTTCTCTGTCGTCTGGGGTCCATGATACCTGTCTGAGTACCACAGACAACAGCTGCCATTTAAGGTCTCAGGATACATAGTTCCAAAAACAGTAACGCAAATCAAGGGTAAGCATTGTGCCTGGGTATCAGAAGGACAGGGCAAGCTTCTCTTGCCTATGTAACATCTATATTGGATTCATGCCCCTGCCACACTCATAATTCGGCCCTAAGTTATTTTGCCTGTGACTGTTGGACCAATTCCATTTCCATGGTTTGGCCTGCACTGACAATTTATCTCATAGCTGCAACAGAAGTTGGAAAAATAGACAGCTGACCCCGTCAATCAATTTTTTGGCAGTAGATTCTCGTTTCATCGAATTTGAAGATTTTTTACATTCAAAAGTTTAAAGGTCAATTTGTCCTGAAAGAACCACCAGCTATTACCCAACTCAACTCTGTTATGTTTTGGCCATGTTGTGTGTTTAAGTTCTTTCTACTGCACCCATAAAATAACATAGGGGGATATTCTCAAGAACGTGTGATAAATATCGCAAAATTAGCTTAACGCAACTTTGCACATCACAGTCCATCGCGGGAAAATAACACTGTGTTAACGTTGTATTCTCAACCCGGCGGCACCATGCGATAGTCTCACGATAACGCGCCAAATGACCGCGTTAAAATCAACGCGACGCAGAAAAAATGCGAAACACAAACGCGAAAAAAGTTAAGATGCCCCAAATCGAGATACCAAAAATCAGCGATAACCAGTGACAGGCCTGCAATTCCAACGCATCATGTGGGAAAATGCACCATAAAAGCAGAAAAAAAAAGACAAAAAAAAATTAAACTGCGTAGCACCATGGATGCACCGGGACAGAGTGCAGAGGACAACGCGGACCCCACAAGCCCCACAGACAACCAGCAAGGAACCTCGGGGTCGGGGAAGGCAAGGAGAAAAGGAAGAGGCGGTTCAGTCCGCAGGAAAACAGGATCATCGTTACGGAGGTGATAGAACACTACCAACAACTGTTCGTCACCTCCAACGTGTCATTGGAAACAAAGACGCAAACATGGCAGACTATCTTGGACCATGTGAATGCAGTTGCAGAGTTGAGGAGGACAATGGAAGAGGTTAAGAGGTGCTGGAATGATGTGAAGGGCAAAACCAAGAAGAAACTCGATGCCAACATGAAAGCAGCAACGCAGATTGGAGGTGAGGGTCCAGCGGCACACCAGGAGCTGGATGACATGGAGAAAATGGTGGCCACAGTCATCAGTCGGGATACGGTGCTAGGAGGAGTGGATCTGGACACTGCTCAACATGACCTGACACAACATCAACAGGGTGAGTACCGACCAGGGACTAGGGGGACGGGGGAGATGGGCACAATGGCACACATGCACAATTATGTAGAGCACACTGCACACCCACAATGACGCTGGATCATGTCCCTGATCTCCTTGGCATACTGCAGCACACATAGAAACAGCAAGTAGGCCCCTTCGACAATGTGCCCGGAGGGGGCCCTCCCCACACATCACTAATCTCACAACAAACCCATACACATGTGCTGAACCCAGCAAAGCTGCGGGTCCGTGAGCCACACTGACAATGCAAGTGACACTACATGACGATTAGCATGGCTGCAGTCCAATTGTCATGACATGGTGCACGCCACGACACTGAGGTGACTGAGTGTGGACCACATCTGGAAAGGAGTAGGTCACACTCTGACACATCCACGTTCACAAACAACCCCTGACGTCAACAACACATCTGCGGACAAACCATGCCCAAGAGTCACAACTCGACCAAGAGCCCAATTCACCCAAGTCCGCAACATCTCAGCACTGTAGAAGCACAGAAGTCAAAGGCACACCGCCTGAAAGGGATAAGGGGCAGCCAAATCTGAGCTGCAGGGGTGACTCACCCACAATGCAGCACACACACATAAGAATAAGAGCACCTCAACAGTGACAACAATGTGGTACAAACTGCAACACTTTCACAACAGAACACAGGACACAACTGGTGCCGCATGTGTGTACAAAATGACCAATCACATCTGGCATAGCAGGAAACTGTGAGATGACAATGTACGAGTGCAACCTCACATCCGTGATGTAGTACAAATGTCCACTGTCCCGCATCAAATAGGCATCTCCTCACAAACAGTCACAATGTACATTGTCATGCAGTCTGCATGTAAACTCCGCCAATGCGTCAACATACATGGAACACACTGTGAAACTGCATCTCCTCTTTACATTGCAGAGGGACAATCAACACCTCCTGCAGATCTTGTCAGCGATGATGGAGACGACCTCCAGGACATCGACTACGACGAACTTCAATGGTTCATGGACAACCTCCGCACCCCACCTCCAGTAGCAGGGCAGCCCAGCACCATCGAGGTGATCCCACCCCCTGCACAGACCACACAGCAGGAAGCACCCACCACCACGTCTGGCTCCCAGCACCTCACCGAAGAACACATGGCGTTCCAACGCCGTGTGTTAGACTGCCAGAAGGAGCTGGCTGAACAGGTGCGGGTGGGGTTCGACCTCATGGCAGCCAAACTAGATGCCTTACGTGGGTGTCTAAGTCCCATCAGGGACCACTTACACTCCCTAACGGACACCCACAGTCCGCCCCATATCCTCCAACAATCCATGGCTGGCGTCGCTGGAGTCATGACTAAGAGACAACTAGGCCTGGGCGGAAAACTACGCTACACTCGCGTAGCTTGCGCAACTACGCGCTACGTGAATTGCACGTAGCACAGTGCAAAAACGCATAGCGTAGCGGGCATTTTTTGCTTGCTCGCGGTCCTGAACGTCAAGTTGGTGAGCGAGCAAAATTACATCCCGGCGAGACTTTTTCCTCATTCGCGATCAGCAACATCAAGTTGCTGATCGCGAGCGTGGAAAATAAACCTCCCGGCGAGATTCTCTACGCGGGGAGGTCAAGTTTCTCATTGCGAGTGGTCGCGTATGCTCGCGACCGCTCCCGATGAGAAACTACCACTCCACATTGAGAAAACTGCCGCTCGAGTACAAATCTACTCGAGCGGCAGAAAACGACTGCTTGCACTGTGCAAGATGCCGTTTGCAATGATTGCACAGTGCGGACAAGCATCCGGCACTGTGCAATCTTTGCGAACAGCATTTCCTACCGCACTACGCAGTTCGCGTAGTGCTACGCATAGCTCGCGTAGTGCGAAGTGCACTTCGCGTAGTTACGCATAGCGCTACTACGCGAACTACGCCCAGGGTTAGAGACAACAACAACTGTCTAGTCAGCGTGGCTACAGCGATGTCATCCGTGATTTGGGAAACATAAGGAGGGCCATGGAGAACATGGAGCGGATGCAGGCGCAAAGAATGGCTACCACGGCTGCACACGAGGAAGCTGTAGATGGGATCTTCCATGCCCTGCAGATCCTCATCATGGGAGTGATGCCACAAGACATTGCACAGATGAATGCTGCTGCTACTTCTACATCCACATCTCCGGCCCCTGATGTGTCAGTGTCACACAGTGCTGCAAACCAAACACCACCACCCACATGTGAGGCACATGAAACATCAGAGGATGAAGATGAGGATGAATCTGCCTTAGTGGTAAGGAGGAAGCAGTAGCATTCATCTCCGCCATATGGCTTATTTCTGCTTGGGTGTGCCCTCTGCATCATGCCCTGGAATAACCCCTTCCACTGTCCTCCGACACACTCTGAGACACTAACCTTGGACCTCGACATGGACTGCCATATTTTGTATGCTCAACAATGACACAGCAATCAGCCTGCGGACTGGACTCTTCCCCTTCCGAGTAACTTGTCAATCCCTAAAGGACTCTGGCTGGCCCTCCACGGGGCAACATTGTAAAGTGTTGTCTGCATGGCCCAGTACTAAGACAGCTTCAACACTCCACTGAACGTGAATAATACATTCTAATACACACAGATGTGTCATGTCTATGATTAATCAAGTATGAAATCATGGACGACTGTAGGGGCAGTGTGATTCCCCCTTACGTCCATGTAGCTCATGTTGTGGGACTTGAGTCACAGGGTGCATCCCTGCATCATGGTGGTACATATTTGACCCCAAAAGAAGCCCTGTTGTCAATTGTAGGTCACAAATGACAGCCTACATGTAATGATTTGGGACACATGTGAAACGCTGATGAGTGGGATTCTGTACTATCTTTGACACACAGAAATGGCATTTAGAATACGTGACACCCTAAACAGCCTCTCTGTACAGAGGTGACACACCCACCATCTATTTCCAATTTATGAGATTGTTAGCACTACATGTTGCACTTACACTTGTCAGGGTGATGTGCTTGTACAGAGGAGTAACATGCACACAGGGAATGTGTGTTGTAATGAATTTATTTGCACATGCTGTGCCTGTGGTCATTTTCTACTGTTCCATGATTGCTAAGGACTGTGACAATGTGACGTGCTCATGTGAAGAAATTGTCAATGATGGTGTTCCTACGGGCTATTCCTGCTGCTGCTGCAGTGGGGTGTGGTCCACCTGCCTCATCTTCCTCATCATCGTCCGGTGCATCTTGCACTTGTAGCCAAGGGGCATTGGTGCGTACACATATGTTGTGCAACACACAACATCAACGATCATCTTGCACACGATGCCTGGGCTGTACAGGAGCCTTCCACCTGTGAAGTCCAGGCACCTGAAACGTGACTTCAACACGCCAAATGTGCATTCCACGATGCCCCTGGTGCGTTTGTGGGCTGCATTGTACTGCCTCTGGGCCTGTGTGTTCGGGGCTCGGAGGGGTGTCATCATCCAAGGGCAGAGTGCATATCCTTGATAACCTGTGACAGTGCAGAGAGACATGAGTCAAAAGTTGGTTCTGCATGATGTGTTGGCAGGCTCACTAGTTCATTGGTGTGTGATATGTGTGACTTAGTGATTTCTGTTTGACAGGTACTGCTTGTAGCAAATGAGCGGCATCAATGTGTATTACGTAGCCTCACTGCTGCTCCTCCCTCCCCCTGAGCCTATTCACTAGTGTGTGCAGCACGGTTGCATCACTTGCACCCCTATGGCACACCATTGTCATGCCTGTCTACGCATGTCCACAAGCCTGACAACAACACTGTGATGTTGTGCGCTGAAGGTGGGCGGCCACGTGTCTGTAGGCCTACAGTAAGGATAGGGCGGACACAGATGTAGAGTTCATGGCTGGCTGAACTCGCGATGCGGTTGAGGGTAGTCCTATGACCTATGCTGCGGTAATAGTGGCACACACAACAGTTGGCATGTATGATCCCGGACCCCGAGCGGGCTTGCGCTCCTTTATTTATCCCTTTGGCCGAGCCCGCACTCCGGGGGCATGCTACATCGCAACATTGTCCATTGCGGGATGGGTGGCGCCGACACTACAACAGAGACACACGCATTAGTTACTTCCTTGGCAAGGCCAACACATAGCAACACCCAGAGCCCCGGGCTGATCATCCACACCCCTACGCTGGACTGTCGTACGCCAGCCCACTCCGCTTACGCTTACAGGGGGGTACAACACAGCTACATGTCCCAGGTCTTCCACACTGCCTGAGGTGACATGGTTGCGTCCGCTGTACACAGCACAATGTAATGTGGTAGGGCCCGGGGCCCTCATGCATACACAATGACCACACGGACACACTTAGATAGTTTGTGGGACTGGCTATGGGCAGATGCGCCCGGCCCCTTTTATTGACAGGGTCACATGTCCAGTGACGCCTGTGCTGGATGGGTGTGGGGTGAGTGTAAGCCAGCCCTCAGGGAGTGGTTGGTGCTGGCAACAAGTACAACAGTGATCAGACAATCAGAAGTTCAAAGTTCAAACAGCAAGGATCCACAACTTTAGCTGCACAGAGTTAGTGGCCCCAGATGCACTGCGGCCGGCACAGGCACACTGCCACGGGACGCTGACTTGTGGTGCACTGAGGTAGGGCCACGAGAGCTGAGCGGGTCCTCGTCGATGTCGAAGGTGGATGTCGCGGAGTGTTTCGGGGGACAGTGGAAGGTGTTCTTCCAGGGCATGATGCAGAGGGCAAAACCAAGCAGAAACAGGCAATATGGAGGAGATGAATGCTACAGACTCATTTTTAACACCAAGTCAGTATCAGCTACATGATGATGAAGACAACCCCCAGGCCATAGACTCAGACGCCACCAAAGTTCAACCAGAGAGTGTCCATGAATTTCGGGGCACATAGTTTTTGGCACCAGAGCTGAAAGGGGATGCAGGCTGCGATGAGGCCTGTACAATGGTATAAACTCTGCCATAAATAAATCAAGACTCAGTTCCAAATGTGTGACCTACTTGACTGCAGTGTAGGCCGGAGGCAGCGGTCAGCAGGGGCCCACAGCCACGTGTCGTTGGCTTGCGATGCACAGAGTTAGTGGTACCAGAGCAGTTGTTGGTAGTGTTTGATCACCTCCATAACGATGATCCTTTTTTCCTCCGGACTGAACCGCGTCTTCCTCTTCCTCCTCTCCTTGCGTGCAATGATATGAACCCGGCCATTGAAAAATCAAGACTCAGTTCCAAATGTGTGACCTACTGGACCGCAGTGTAGGCCGGTGGCAGCGGTGGAGTACGTCAACGAGAAAGGAGTGCTGGGGGCCTGTGTCGCGGAGGCCGTTATGGTCTGAGGAGGCTGCCAAGGTCGCGGGCCTGGGGCTTGGAGCTTGCACCGGCACGTGGTGGGCCTTCTTTGACACACGCCTGTGTCGGCAGGTGAGCAGTGAGGCCTGGTTGCGCAGGGGCAGCCAAGATGGGTCTGGGGACCAGCAGCCTGGGGTGCAGCAGGCGCACAGTATCGCAGGCACCGCAGCTCACGGCGTCGGCCTCGTGGCGGGCTGAGAGGCGCCGCCCTGGCAGACACGTTGGCCATTCCGGAAGAGAACCACGCCCAGAGCAACGGGCTTTTTATTCACACCCCTACGCTGGCCTGGCATACGCAGGGCCAGCCCACTCTGCTCACGCTTACAAGGGGGGACGTAACAAGCTACATTTCCGCAATCTTCCCCACTGCCTGGGGTGACATGGTTTTGATTATAGTGATCTAGGTGCTTTACCAGTCAACTCGACAGTGAAAGTCATGACACCATGCCTGGAGCAAAGCTCAACTCCGAGAAGTCCGAGGTCCTCATCCTCGGACCCTGCACCTCCGCCTGGGACAACACCTGGTGGCCCTCCGGAGCCCACCCACCCCGACAGACCACGCTCGGAACCTCAGCATAATCCTCAACTCCTCCCTCTCCATGAACCGCCAGATCAACGCCGTCGCGTCCACCAGTTTCAACTGCCTCTGCATCCTCCGTAAGACCTTCAAATGGATCCCCCCCCCGACTGCAGAAAGACGGTCACCCATGCACTCATAACCAGCAGACTAGACTACGGCAACGCCCTCTATGCTGGAATCATCAAAACTCTTCTACACAAGCTCCAAACCATCCAGAACGCCGCAGCCAGGCTCGTTCTAGGGACCCCACGCCACGAACATATGACCCAACACCTACGAAGCCTCCACTGGCTCCCCGTTGAGAAGAGGGTCACCTTCAAACTCCTCACCCACGCCTACAAATCCCTCAACAACATCGGACCCAAATACCTCAACGACCGAGTATGTTTCCACATACCCAAGAGGAACCTCCGCTCCACTGACCTCGCCCTGGCAGAGGTCCCCCGCATCCGCAGAAACAGACCCGGCGGGAGAGCTTTCTCCTACATCGCAGCCAAAACCTGGAACGAGCTCCCGGTCAACATCAGACGCTCCCCAACCCTCCACACATTCAGGAAGGACCTCAAGACCTGGCTCTTCGACTGACCCGGAGCTGCTTCCCCCCCCCCCAGCGCCTTGAGACCCTCACGGGTGAGTAGCGCGCTCTATAAACCACTGATTGATTGATTGATTGAGTTTTGCAGCAAGGGAAAGAAACTTGAACTGGGGAAGGCCACAAAGGGTAGGAAGATCAGGGGATTGCAGGTCAATAAAGTTGAAGAAGACATCAGGGAAAAGCACCTTTGAAGATGACAGCCAGCATCACTTCACTTCTTGTGTTTCCCCCAGAACAGTAATCAGCAACTCTGGCCATAGTATGTCACCTAGTGAGTTGGCAGCATAGATTGGAGGCAGGAAGATTGAGATGGGGGACATAAAAGTGGAAAGAGATATTAACTGTAATTTTCCATTACATAAGAAAGGAAAGATATTTAAAGTCTTAATTATCGGAAACTGGTTTTTAAGGAAAGTATGGAAGTCAACGTTATCCTTGGAATACATATAAGCTGAATTGCCTGATCAGCAGTGATGAGAAAACTGGACATTTAGTTCCTGTAGGCCCCAGGGCTCATCATGGCAGGAGGAGAACAGCAAATAGGTCAGCAGGACTTGGAAGCTAAAACTGCACTTCACTAAAGATTTACTCAATGATGACATAGAGAAATGTGTTTTAAATTTTATATTGGTTCTGTGGACCTGGTAGAAGATGATCACTAAAAAAGGGGAGATTTTGGGGAGGTTATATGCAGTGGGAAGGGCTGCAATGGCAGATATTCTGGTCTAGATATATCTGCTGGCCAATAATACAATAGCGATATTGTGATGCCCAACCAACATGAGGCATGGGAGATTTCTACCTAGTTTCCCTTGCTTTTCAATTGAACCATGAAGATTGACCCAAGAATTCTGAGATGTTGCTCTTAAAGATCTCAGTAAATAAAGACACTTTTATTGCACTGTGGGACACCTATTCCAGTTGCTTGATGGCTGTAAAAATATTTCTATCCCAACCACAGTACTAAGTAGGTCAGACATGCAGGGTAAAGAGCATGCACAAAAGTGAGTATGACTGACAAGTGGATTTTCCCCCCCTTGAATAGAGGGGTGGTTGCCTAGAGATGAGCGACAGTTTGCCTAAATATCCCAGCAGATTGCATAATTGGCAATGATGTGCCACAGAACACACTGGGACATGTGAGTGTAATGGGCTACACTTGGACAGAGAGAAACTTGAAGCATACTAGCTGTGAGGCTAAGGTTCAGGGGCCCTAGAGAAGAAGAAGGGGTAAGAGTTAAGATGAAGTTCAGTGATGAGAAGTGTCAGCTAGATGTTGTTAGCACTTCCAGGACAGGACCCTAGCGGTTGCATTAGAGCTGCCCCTTCTCTGACGAGTGGATCCCCCCCCCCTTGAATAGAGGGGGTGGTTGCCTAGAGAAGAGCGACGGTTTGCCTAAATATCCCAGCAGATTGCATAATTGGCAGTGATTTGCCACAGAACACACTGGGACATGTGAGTGTGATGGGCTACACTTGGACAGAGAGAAACTTGAAGCATACTAGCTGTGAAGCTAAGGTTCAGGGGCCCTAGAGAAGAAGAAGGGATAAGAGTTAAGATGAAGTTCAGTGATGAGAAGTGTCAGCTAGATGTTGTTAGCACTTCCAGGACAGGACCCTAGCGGTTGCATTAGAGCTGCCCCTTCTGATCTGGAGGTTGTCAGATTTTGACATAAAACACCACTTTAAAAAGTTAGAAAGGATACCATATAGAGGAGATAGAAATGGGGAAGTAAAGACTAAAACCATAGAGGTGAGCCTGAACTTGTCTTCCATGTCAGAGATGGCAGAGTACTATAAGTAGTTAGTGGAACTGTGGCTGGCAACATTGGTTGTTTCACTTGATGCTTTAGTTGGTACCTGCATCTTGCACCCCTTACCCCTCTTGGTTTTCCCCTTCCTTTGATTTTCTGGAAGTTTTATATACCGCAAACTAGATCCAAAGGTATCAGAGTGCTTCTCATAAGCTACAGCTGCATTACAGATGAACACATTCATTTTGTTAGGCACAAGACGATTAAGTGATTTGGCCAGAATCACAGGATGTTGAGACTCGAACCTGGTTCTGCAGCTTCGAGGTCAACCACTCTAGCCATTAGGCCACATTATCGATTCCCTCTATTCCCTCCTACCCTCTCCCTGTATTTACCCTTGTTTTTGTCTTGGACTGATCACTGGTTTTTGAGTCAGCTATAGTTTTTCATGGACTGCTGGCTTCTTTTGAGATTCAGCTTGACTATTTCAAACTTGCTTTTGTACCTTGTTAAAAAGTTTCCGTTTTTGGCTTTAGGGTGCCTGCAGTATGAAACAAAACTAAGGACATTATTAAGTCTAGGAAAGAGTATTGTGATTTGGGATTCACTGATCAGGTTAAAACAGGTCTCAAAAATGTTCACTTTTCTTTCATGGTGATAGAAGATATATGGTCAGTATTATAGATAATGGGAGATATCTTCAGCATGGAGGGTATGGTCGGCTACCCACAAGATGTCTTTTTTGTGTTGGTGACTGTAAGAGATTGGGTTGCTGGTTATGGGGGTGAAATCCTACTAAAGCAGCAACCACAATTCTTATCAGGGTGAAGTCACAATCATGGCCCAAATTAACTTGTGCTCAGCCCTCTGGTAGCTTGGCACAGAGCAGTCATCCTTAACTTAGAGGCAAGGTGTAAAGTATCCATGCAGTACTTCGATATTGTGATACCCAACCAACATGAGGCATGGGAGATTTCTTCCTAGTTTCCCTTGCTTTTCAATTCCAACTCCAGACTAACTACAAGGGGTAACAGTCTTTTGTGAAGGCAGGTGACATCGTATTCAGGTGTTAGTGGGGCTGTACCCTACTCTACACTCTCATCCTGCCACTGATGGCCCACCTAGGCACAGCTCAGCTCTCCATTGTGTGTGGCTATCTAGGAGGAATACACAAAGACCAACTACCAACTACACCTAGTCATGTGACCCAGAGACAGGTTGCAAGCGCTAAATGGCTAAGGCAAGAAAATAGCAACTTAAATGGGCAAGTTCAAAATTGTAATTCAAAATCAAACTTTCCCACAGAAGAGAGGATTTTTCATTACAATTCCAAAGACACCAAACATGAACTGTTCACCTACTCCCATTTGGAAGATATCCTTATTGAATGTAATAAGGTAACTCTAATGTTATCCTATGGGAGAGGTAGGCCTTGCAATATTGAAAAGTGAATTTAAGAGTTTTCACAACCAGGATATGTAAAAACTCAAAAGTACATGTATTACTTTTTAAATGCATGACACCCTGCCCTATGGGCTGTTTAGGGACTTCCCTAGGGTGACCTATATGTATTAAAAAGGAACATTTGGGCAGAGCAAAAGGTTGCTTTTACCAGGTCAAAATGGCAGTTAGCTTCTGCACACACAGGATACAATGGCAGCCCTGAGACATGTTTCAAGAGCTACTTAAATGAGTGGCACAATAAGTGCTGCAGGTTCACTAGTAGCATTTAGTTTACAGGCCTTGGGTACATGTAGTACAACTTTACTAGGGACTTATAAGTAAATTAAATATGCCAATTAGGCCCAAGCCAATATTACCATATTTTAAGGAGTAAGCACATGCACTTTATAACTGGTTAGCAGTAGGAAAGTACACGGAGTCCTAAGGCAAACAAAAACAAGATCAGAAAAATATGGAGGAGTAAGGTAAAATGTTTGGGGAAGTCCACCCTAAGGCTGACAAGTCTAACAGTGGCAAAGATTCTGCATTCAGTGGCTTTATTTTGTTTTTGGTGGTTATTTTGGCTAGAAAAGTGTTAGGAATTCCTCACATTTTTCATGTCATTGTTTGGCTATATATGTGGAAGGCATTAACGGTGTTGTGCCCGGAGAGTCTATGTGGAAGGCATTAACTGTGTTGTGCCCGGAGAGTCAGTGCCTTCTTTAGACAGATGGCATTATTTGCTTATTGCATCAACTTTGCAGTCTCTCGACTGTCAAGTCCCTGAGAAGATGCCTTTGATGCCCTGTCATGTTCTCACCTTGGTGATGATATATTTTTTTCATGCCAATATTTTATTGAGTTTTGAACAGTTGATACACCAGACATATCATAGAGGATCACGTGGAGCAACAGAAAAATGTTTAATCAAATGCACGTTATTACAAACACTGTAGTAGAGGTAATCATAGGAACAAAATAAAAGCAGACTTCCCCTCTCCCCGGTTATAGCAAATAGAAGATGCAATACCTACCTAAATTGCCTCCCGGACTCCTGTGACCCCACTTCAGGCATGTCCTCCATGACTCCTGAGTTCTTCCTCCAGGAAGTTATCAGAGTTCTCAGGTTGCTGCAGAGCTATGCCCCAGTATTGGGGCCCCAGTATTGGCCATTGGTAGCCTATATTTTGTAATGTTTGAGGGGACAGCCCCTAGCCTTGTATATAGGAATTTCCATACTCATGCAACAGTATAGCCCCTGCTTCCACCGCTACAAGGGCGGTGGGGGTGTTCACTGTCTTTCTAGGCACCAAACCCAACCACAGCAGGGCAGTGCAATATCTTTCCGCAGCTATCTCCTCAGTAATGTGAAGGATGACCAACTTAGGATCGCGAGGCAAGATCCAGCCCAGCACTCGCTCAAGGCATGCCAGCCAAAAAGGGGATAATCAGGTGCATGACCAAGTAGTATGCAAAAAGTCTCCCATTCCTGATAAGCACCGCAGTCTGTGAGTCCACCATCCCCATTTTCCTTAATCTCTCCTGAGTGCAGTAAACCCTATATAGATACTTCCACTATATGAGGTAGAACTGCGAGGCTATTGCTGCCTCGCTGGGAGAGATGCAAGCCTCCCTCCAATCATCGTCCGTGAGGTGCACCAAGTCCCCTACCCAGGCCTTTATCAACCAATCAAATGCCTCTGCTGAGTTGATCACTAGTGTTTGATATACATGTGAGATTTTGCAGTAAATTACTTCCTGTACAAGTAGATTGGTTTGTAGAAGGGTGTGGTCCTGTATATCCATGAGCTCCCTAAAATATTGGGTGAGAGCGTGTCTCAATTTTAAAGAATCTAAAAAACTGTGAAAGATGTAGGTCGTACTCTGCTTGCAATTCTAGAAAAGATTTCATAGAGAACCCAGTCAGATCATCCCTCAATTTAGATAAGCCAAGGACATCTAATGATTTGAAGCCCTCTAAGTCCATAATCTGTGACATCTGGGTCCCATGCCATAGCTGGGTTTCCTTTGTCCAGCATCCCTTTCATCCAAGGACACCGTGGGTGTCTCGCCAAATCTGAAGAGCCACTTTTGTGGACGCCGAGAGGTGCTCCGAAGGAGCTCCCCCATAAAGCATATGCAGGAAGGGGATCTCTTGCATTGCCCAGCATTCAGTGGTGAAGGCAAGATCCATTGTGTCAGTGAACCACCACTCGATTAAGACAACGAGATGGGGTGCCCTGTAATATGAAAGTATGTTGGGGGTTTCAATACCACCATTGTATGGGGATTTGTAGCACTTGAAGCGGGCAATCCTCGGGTTGCAATGCCACCACAGGAAATCCCTCAGCAAGGAATCGGGCTTCCTAAAAACCAAGAGGGGGAGCAGGAAGGGATAATTCTGCTACTGATAAAGCAAATGAGGCAGGTTGACCATCTTGTAGATGGCCAAGTGCCAAAGCATAAATAGCAGTAGCGTCGTGCAGAAACCCAGGTCCCGAGACACCCGTTCAAGATGGGGTTGAATATTGCATGCCCAGGAAGGGTCGCAGGACACTCACACTCCAAGATACTGAAAGCCCTCCCGGAGTACCTCTAATTTTTACCTCTGTGTTCAAGAGAGAGATAGGGCAGTAGAATGAACAGTTGTCTGGTGGGTGTCCGGGTTTTGGTTTAACAACTATTTCAGGTAACAGGAGACTGTGGGGATGTGTGCCAGTCTCTTGGGCCCACTGACACATATTCCAGAGAGAGTCCATGACCATCCCTCTGTAGGTTTTAAAGAACTCCACCAAGAGGTCATTAGGGCCCGGGGTCTTACCCGGGTGGAGATGAGACAAGGCCAACCACAGTTCCTCGCAAGCAAAATCCTCACCCAGTGAGTCACACTCCAGGGCTGACAGGGGGCACTTGGGCATATCCTTCACACAGTCCCAAAGGGCCTCAAGGTCCCCCCCAGGTGGCTGAGTGTACAGCAATGTGTAGTAAGTGGCAAGACACTAGGATATTGCTGTCTTCCCAGCATGTCGGATTCCCCTCCCGTCTGTTATGTATGTAATATGCGTGCAATGTACCGTGTTAGAGCATAACCAATGCAGGGTCTTACTAGTCTTATCCCCCCACTGGTAGGTGTGGCTCTGTGTAACGAGTCAAGAAGTTTTCAGGCACTAACCTGTTTGATTCCACAGGGATGTGATGGAGCTCTGAGCTACTGGTTTCCAGCTCCCCCTGACTCCAAGGCTCCTCTTGCGAAGCTCATGCATGCAGAATGATGAATATCTTGGGGGAAAGGGGAATGGGATGGAGAGAGAGAGAGAGAGAGAGAGAGAGAGAGAAAGTGGCTTGTGATGATCTTGGGTTTGCGATGCCTGAGTCCTGGTGGTTGTCTCTCTGTGTGTGTGTGTGTTGAAATCTGAAAGCACAAGCGTGTGTCAGTTACGTAGTCACATATCCCTCTTGCCTTTTCCTCCTCAACTCCATTGTGTACCTGTGTTTGTCCTCTTTCCCGCTTTTGATGAACTCTTTCCCTCATTGCTGTGAAAATGATTCAGGTGCAGCCTAAAATGGAAATACTAACTGCTAGTTTTCAGACTGATTCCAGTTCCCTAAGTGCCTCCCTTTAACTCCCACATCTACCAGGCTCTTTATCTTGGTATTCCTTTTTTCTGGAATATCAAGTTAGAATTGTGAGCCCAAGCGAGAAACAATTGTCTTAGAGAATCAGGATTTAACCTCCTCCCACAGGTTAACATCAATAAAGGCACAACACAAATACATGACTTTAGTTTCATTCAAACATCATGATGTACCACTAAGTAAACATTCCCTGTTAGAAACACAATGTTAGCTATCACATTTTTAGTTTCATCATCATCTGTAACTTCGCAACTGTGGTTAATGCACAACTGTAGTTATACCACTGTTCATAATGCACATTGTTCAACCAGTGGACTAATTTCAGTCTCTTTTTGCTCCGACAGGTTTTCGCTCAAGCGCTAAGGTGAGTTTAACCAGTTCTACTGCGCGCTCTACTGCATGTTAAATGCAGTGCGTTACCACCTAGGTAAGTCCTTCTTTCAGTTGTCCTAATATGACGTATTTCTCTTTGTCCACAGGTTCCAAGAAGGATCAGAGAGAGGGCAAAGGAGCTGTTCTGAAGCGGAAGACGAAGAAGCTGCCTCCTCAGCCTTGGTAACTTACCTCCTGGCATTCAGGTGGCAGTCCAGCTGTAAATGGCTTGGGACGATTCGCAGCCGTAGTTCCAAAGGAGAGTGATTTGAGAGACCATACGCATGTATGTGAGTGTCCTCAATCCTATGGGGTTGTTCAACACCTCAATTGCCACAGTCAACTTCCCTTAGGACTGGAAACATGCAGAAGTCAACACCCTACTAAAGAAACCATTGGC
Organism: Calotriton arnoldi; assembly: GCA_963921515.1. Classification (NCBI taxonomy): domain Eukaryota; kingdom Metazoa; phylum Chordata; class Amphibia; order Caudata; family Salamandridae; genus Calotriton; species Calotriton arnoldi. Next base: position 25,123 of record CAWUFW010001918.1, read on the forward strand.
AGACTCCAGCAAACTCAACAACTACCAACCGATCTCCCTGCTCCTGTTCCCTGCCAAACTATTAAAAAAAGCCATCAACCAACAACTCCCCTCACATCTAGACCGGAACCTCATACTCAACTCCTCCCAATCTGGATTCTGCAGCAATCACAGCACTGACACAACCCTCATTGTTGCTACTGATGATATCTGAGCTCTACTCGACCAAGGAGAGACTGAGGCTCTGTTCCTCCTAGACCTCTCGGCTGCCTTCAATATGGTGTCCTACTACACACCTATCACAACACTGCACAACATAGGCAGCTAAGAAGCTGCTCTCAGATGGACTGCCTCTTTCCTCATAATCGGAAGAATGTAAAACGTCTGCCTTCTCCCTTCATCTCCAAACCCAAGGAAGTTTTCTGTGGAGCTCCCCAAGGATCCTTGCTCAGCCCCACCCTGTTCAACACTTATATGACACCTCTGTCCAGCATCCCCAAAACCCACGGACTCAACATCCAATCCTACGTTGATGACACACAACTCAACCTCTTCGAAGAGACCACCAAGAACAACTAACACACTGCATGACAGATGTTGCCAACTTGAAGAAGAACATATTCCTGAAGCTTGACACGGACAAGACAGATGTACTTATTTTTGGAAACAAAAGCTCCCCATGGGACTCATCCTAGTCATATGTAGTTACCCTGGTTGTCATGCCATATCTGATCGACTTAGAGGGCAGCGTCGATTCATCAAAATGGCTGTCCCCTTGACCCCTGGATGAAGCCAGAGTGTAATATCTGTGTGTACCCCATACAAGCAAGGAAAGGGCACCTAGTACCTACCAAGTGTGTCTCTTGCAGAAGTTGCATGTCAGTCAAGTATCGTTGGCCCACTTCAACACAGTGCCTCTCTTGACTGGGTCTAGGATCCCGTTAACATTCCAGCTCAAGAGGTGAACAGGGACCGAGGCATCAAAGTCAGCTTGGTCAGTCATTGGGTATGTCAGGACCCTGTTGGTACTTAAGTGGGAGGGGTGATCTGGGCTCAATGTCAGACCTATTCATGTTTACCAATGTTTGGTGCAGGTGTGGAAAAAGCAAAGAAACAAAACAATACCCAAACCTGTCCTGCCTCCTCCCCATACCTCGTGAACATGAAGTACCTGTTGTGGAATAAATTAGGAACTGCCGCCAACCAGGTGACCAAACCCCAAAATTGTTCCTCTCTACCAATCCCCCAGCCACCACAAAAAGCCACCCCAAAACTAACTAAAAAGTTAACCAAGAAAGAGAGGGTTTACGTGGTCAGCTGCACACCAACCCGCATTAGTAAATAAGGTATTAGGTCCAGGTTCTGCCCAGTACAAAAATGGTATGTCAGGAGGCCATGGCTTCCATTGCTGCTGGGGAGAGAGAAGCCCTTTTATGTGGTAATTCTAGATCCAAGAACCTCGAACGGTGGGGCTCCAGGTCATCTGCCATATGAGCAATAAAATGACATTGTCTCCATGGGGGCCGAGATCGATGTGGAAGCTGCACCCAGCCCCGCAGCATCAGGTTGTGTGGGGGCGAGGATGACACAGCCCCTGTAATGGGGAGAGGGTCCTCTCCTCCTAGCATGTCCAAGCAGCTTCCAGTGTATCAAAGAAGAGGGTCTTGTCCTGGTAGATCACTTTCAGCCATGCAGGAAAGAGCAGCATGTATTGATCTGGAGTGCTCATAGCTTCTTTTTCACTGACAAGAAAGTGTGCCTCTCCTGCTGAACCCTAAACGTGTAATCTGGGTAGACCATCACATGAGCCCAGTCGCATGTTAGGTTTTCCTACCTCCGAGAAGCCGCAAAGATCTTGTCATGATCAGCAAAGTTTAAGATGTGGGTAATAATGGGGTGGGGCGGGCCCCAGGCAGCAGCCTCTGCACCTGGGATCTATTTGCCCTATCTACAGCAAAACAAGGAGATAGCTCCTCCCCCAGCACCCAGGTGTTATGCAGTCACAAATTGAGTGGGGGTTGTCCCTTTTGCACCCTCCAGTACCTTCACAATCCAAATGTTATTACGTTGCAATTGCCCTTCTGCATCATCCACCCGAGCTTCTAGTTGATGCACAGTTTTCTGGAGGCCAGAGATAGTGGTTATTAACAGATGGACTCTTGCGGTCATAATGCGTAATTCCTGCCACAGCAGAGAGACATCTACTTTCAATTTGCCCATTTTTCCTTCCAGAAATGGTCGCAGGTCTTGGATCGCTTAGAGAATAGGAGCAGAGTGATCAGCTAAAGCTGGTGTGCCCACCACTGGGCCTCCATGGTGGCCGCCTCGAGGGTCACATACACTTATTGATGTGGCCCTGGAAAGTCTGGCCCAGAGGATGCTTGTCCTTCCCCATAATGAGTCCAGCAGGTTTCCTAGCAGGCAGAGAGGGCTGGGGTGCCACGGCAAGCCTCAGCAGCCTGAGGAAGAGAAGGGTGCAGCAGGACACTGCCCACCCACGAGAAAGTCCAGTGCTAGGCAGGAGCCCCCCTCATGCTGAGTCCCAGTGGAGAGACAACAGTCCAGTGCACAAACCCACTCAGGGGCTCCAGCCAGCTGTCAGCCACCAACTACTGCTGTCCAAGGCCACTACTGTGGCAGCTCCTAAGGGTGTGAGCTTCCGAGTGGGATCAAAGGCCAACACCCACCTCACTCACCGGGTTTGCCCAGATTCAGGTTGAAACAGTCTGAGCTGCTAGGGATGTCCCTCCAGCGCTGTCTCCTACCTGCTGCTGGCCTAACCGTAGGCCCTGTGCATCACAATGTCTCCCTGTTGTGGTCACCCAATCAGAGCCAAGGGTCCGATACCCACTGCCTCTTCAGGGGCACATCTGAGCCCCGATAGTCATCCAGGTGGGTCACTCCCGTAGGGCCCCAAGACTCTGCGGCATCAGTTGGCAAACTCCTAGAGGCTCCCCAGCGATTGACACCAAGGGCTGACACCCGCTTGCACTTCACGTTGGGGGGAGGGCTCGCTACTCTACTCTGGGCCCCACTGCCAGCTCTGGGCACCCGATGCCCAGCTGTATACCACCTTTAGCCCCAGGGAGAGAGGCAGATGCGCTTCCCCAGCACGTGTTCTCAAGCACAGGCCAGACAGCCAAGGACTCCGGTGCAGGGAGTCTTGGGGTTGCCCAGCTAGCAGGAATCCCGGGGCCAGTCAGGCACTGCCTCTTTACGAGAGCTGCAGGGCCAATAGCGCCACTCACTGTGGGAGGCCCTCTCGCCTCAACACTCCTCAGGGCCCACGGTCCCATGGCCTAACTGGACTCAATGCTCAGAACTCAATCAGCACCCCACCCGAGTCTCCCACTGAAGTGTAGGCACTTGGATCCACGCATCTATGGGACAAGGATTAAACGCCGCCTCCAGCCCTCAGAGCACCATTGCAGGCTGCACAGTTCTCCCTCTGCAGCAACCAGTGCTTAATTTGTGCTGGTGCTTTCCGGTGCTTAGCACCAGCACTTAATTATCAGGGCCGGGTCTACGCATCTGTTGCGCACGTCACACATTGATGTTTTTTAAAATGTACCTTTTTACTGTACTCGGTGCAGCCGCAGCGTGTTTTTCACGTATCCCGAGTGTGAGTCACGGCGTTTAACAGTGTTGCAGCTGTGAGACTTCTTAATCACTTAGCCTGCAGCCCAAATATTCATAAATTAATAATAAATATAATATGTTGATCATGGCGGGCACGGCCCTTCTTAGTTCAGTCAGTGCAGGGTTGACTGTTGCCACTTGCCGGTGGGCGGGTCGCAGAACACACACACACTGATTTATTTGGGCGGGCCACGGGGCCGGGCTGGAGGTTCTGATGGGGTAGGGGCTGTCCAATTTCCAGCCCTCCTCCTACAGTATTAAAACACCGGCAACACTCTCTGGTTGTTTAAGCAGCACGCGCCATGCCCCTCCCTGCCCCGTAGATGATTTCTTGCTTCCAGCCTGCTGCCGAGCAATGCCCTACCCGCCCAGCCCCTGGCTCGCTGACTTGTCCAAACATGGCGGCTGGTGGGCAGCCGCGCACGAATTACACTTTGGTTTCACTTTCTCAGGTGTGGTCATCACCGTCGCACTCAACAAACGGCTCCGCTCCGAGTAACCCCGGGCCATCCCTAAAAGATAGGCAGGCTGGCAGCAGCATTCCCTCTTCCTTCCTTCCATCAGGGTACAAAAAGTCAAAAACAATTATGTATGCGTCTGCGAGTTACTAAGTAAAATCATGAACTGATGGTCGGTCGGTTCTGTAAAATAACACTCCGTCAGCCGTCCGAATTTCTGAGGCGTCACAAATCTTGTCTGAAATAATCGACTCGAGCGCATAGCATGCGCTCCAAAATAATTTTATTAAAAAGGAGTTTGGGCTCACTCGCCCAAATGCTTGGCGGGATCCTGGCAGTCCTCCTGACCGGCCATATTCCAGATTGATTCATCATCAGGCTTTAAAGTTGAAACCTTGTGCACGCACAACGCACGCACCGGCAGTCTGGCACCCCATCGTTGTAAAAAAAAGCACTTCTTGCAAAAAGTTTGCAAACATGCGATTGACTGAGCATGGATGGAATATATATGCAACACAGAGCACACTGTAGCTGTTAAATATACAAGGACTGATTGGTTGATAGCTCTCGGCTTTCCGTTACCTGGGTTATTACTACCCGCGGTAGACCGAATTGTTCCCAGTTTTGCAGAGACCCCCATTTGTCACAGTCATTGGCCGCCAAGTGCATTCTTGCAGGTGAGTCTGCAGTATGAGAGAGCAGGCAGGTCTAACACTGTCACCAAGAGGCAGGCAGATGACCCCTCTAAAACTATGCGAGACTCCCAAGTCCCGAATGTCACTGCGAGAAATAGACCGCTATGGCACTTGTTTTTGAGAGCCACGCTAGTGCCGTTTGGAGGCAAGTGACATGGTGACACCCATCACACCGCTGGAGACTTCTCACAGTCACTGTACTGAGACATCTTTAACTCAGTTTGAGAGGCACTTCGCTGTCCCTGATACAGCTGCAGTCTTGAGCACTGTGAGAGACTCCTCAATGCCACTGAGAGGTATGATTTATAACACTGAGAGACCCGTGTTACTGTGACGCGACACCTTTAACACTAGCTGAGAGATGTCTGTTATTGGAAGACAGATTAAGTCTTGCTGTGATGTTAGAGAGACGCCGGTCGTTGACAAACACATGTTACTTCCTCTTTAGGCACAGCACATCCTGCTGAATGCCCACATCACGGCACCCAAGTTGCCCAACTGAATAGTGAGACAGTAGTATATCGGGCGAGAAGCAGAAAATTTCTATAGAATCAAAAAATAACAAAAAGACTGCCTTATTAGTAGCGGTCTGCAATGTAACACAATAACTCCAATACAACAACAAAATACCCCACTTCACTTACACAAATTGTGCTCTTATTAATGCTCTTATTAACCACCCGACTCTTGAAACTTGTGGTGTTGCAAACCTTCTCCCCCCCAACTGCAACTTATACCATCCATCACCCCTACTCCCTCTGCATCCATGTTTCCACCTATACCAAGCCACACACAGTTTTCATAACTTTCAACCTCTTGCCCCTGCACCTTCTGAGGTGTCTTATTTGTTTGCTCCCCTCATGCCTGCTGGGCTGGTTAGACCTTCACAATGGTTAGACAACCAGGAAACCCCGATTGGGTGTACCATGTTTTCCTGCCCCGCCCCCACCACAACATAAAATCACCCAACATCCCTGATCCTTCTAGCACCACCACAGGTTCTTCCCCTAGATGCTTACCACATTTTCTCTTAAATTCAGCAGATACGCTTATTTGCCATGAAAGACAAATGCACACCATCCGAACGATACAACGAGAATTCCTCTACCATAATGTTGCTATGTGCAAGTACTCTGAAACCATGCTATCCTCAAAAGACCATCTCCTCTCTTTAATTTCTTTCTCGCTCTGCCTGAGGCCGCATACTTACTGGTCCCTTTCCACACATAGAGTAAGTGGGTGGAGCCAGTAGAGGGAGTGGGTGGAGCCAGAAAAAAAAATGGGTGTGGCCTCTGACAAACATTTGAGCACCTGCACTTCATATTTTACAAATTAAGCACTGGCAGCAACCCCTCTGAAAACCTTGGAGGCACCAGATCCCCTCCTCCATACTTGCCCCCTGACGCCGGGGCTGTGGATGTTGCAGAAGTCTCCCGGTCCAACTTCAATTCCGGATAGATATGGAACAGCAACAGAGCTCAAGGAAGAGCAGCCGCCATGTTCGACGTCCTGACCATGCTCCCCGTTGATGCTAATTTTAACATCCTAAATACTCTTTCTTTAGATATGTATGCGTTGGATTGATGAAAAATAATCAAATTGAGCGAATTAGCAGGTGGCTAAGTTATATTTTAAGAAGTTCCTGCAAAGACCGTACACACTTCTCTTTGAAAAACATTGGTAAAAGGAACCAAAATCAACAGTAAATTCCCGTTATACTTTTCTTTTGGACCCCCACAGAAAATAGTTCTAACAAGAATTAGCAGAGATGCCTGATGGAAAGGATGGCAAATACTGGCAGGTGAAACAACCCGGTGTAGGAATAAAAGTTCCTGCATGGCAGAAACATATGTGTTATCATGCTCCTGCATAACATCTTTTTTCTTGCCTATCCCGTCTTTTCCCCCAGTGTATTAAACAAAATGAGCCTACCGAAGAGCCCTTTGATTTTCTCCAGGCTGGATTTCACCCATAGTCAAGGAAGGCTGATAGTCGCTGATTTCAGTGCTGGAGCAAAGGAATGTTATCTGTAACTCTAGAAAAAAGAGGCCTACTGACAATCCCATGTATATTCTCGCAAGGCCTGCATATATAGGGTCCTAATCCCCACCATACATTTTGATATACAATGTGTTTTGAGTGACATAAACAAATGCTTTGCATCACGAGCAGACCCTGTGCAGTGTTAAGAGGGAACAGTGATGGATGGTGTTGTACCATGAAAGTAATGAACAACATTGTGGTTCACATTGTTTTTGTCTTCCTTTGTAGAACACTGCCCTCCCTCGGTCTCTGCTCTACAAATATAGTAGATATCTAGGGGTGCTGGTAAGGGAGGCCAAGGAACACACCTCCCTTTCCTACCAAGTGTAACTCTACGTGCATCAGTATGGGGGCTGCCCTGCACCACTGACCTCTGCAGAGTGTCACTGAGCAACAAGAAGGCCTTGACTGGTGAAGTCTGGTTACAATAAATATTCAATTCACCATTTGGTGCCAGCCTCTTTCCCCTGGACTGCAATAGACTGCGAATATAGAAGAAAACCCAGGAAGGTGCACAGAATTCTGATGGGAAATATTGGCAATTTAAAAGGAAGTTTACAATAGTCTCACGCATCCCTTTTTTTCGGCTGAGGGATCCATACTGAATCTTGTGGAGCAGGATTTTTGGGTGATATACAACGTTTTTGGTGCAGACTCATAGAATTTCAAAGAATTCAACATTACACAGGGTTAAATATCTACAAAGCGGGTAATTTGTTTCATGTGCTCGACGTATGCAAAATCATTCCATTTATTACAAAAACTGCTGACAAAACAAAATCCCTGCAGACATGTTGCCCCCAAAAAAGCATATTGCTTTGAAGGTGTCTAAACAGCACTAGCTTTTTTTATCAATGTACTCCATATAAGTCAGAGGAGATAAAGAGATTTGCCCCTCTCCAGGTGTGATTTTACAATATTTCAAATAACACCCCTAACTTGTTATTTATGATTTTTCCAATACTGGGCTGGCACGTTTGGTTATAAAAGTCTATCTGCCTTTCCAGATCCTCGGAGTTTTGGAACACCTTTTCCGAGTTTCAATTGAAAGGTCACATACCAATCAGAGAGAAACTGCAGTGCTTTCCCTGAACATGCACACACAATTCTCTTCAGCTCATTCATTCTATTCATTTCCTGATTACTGATATGCAATGTTTTTCCCCATAAACTAACTACCCTTCTCTAGCACTAACCATTACTACACAGATTATGGTTTTTCATGGGATCCTGATAGTGTTTCCCCATAGTAGGGTAAGTACTGGCCGCGTATATCCATCATCTTGTGTACTTCTGATGGAAAGTCTTTATGGAGATATTAAGATGCAAGAGAACTCTACGTGTTGCTATACCCCTGAAGTCAAAGACAAGGGGGTATATTCACAAGAACATGCGCTAAACATCTCCAAAATATGTTAACGCAACTTTACACATCGCAGTCTATCGCGGGAAAATAACCCCGTATTAACGTGGAATTCACAACACGGCGGTACCATGCGATAGCCTCCCGAAACCGCGGCCAATGTCCGCGATACAACCACCGCGACGGCGATAAAAACACAAACCCCAACGCGTAAAAAGACGCGATGGGCCCAAACACGATAAGAAAACAGTGATAACCAGCGAGAGGCCAGCAATACCCAAGCGTAATGCGGGAAAAAGCACAAGAACAGCATACGGAAAATGCCACTAAAAAGGAAATGAACTGCGGAGTACCATGGATGCACCCTGACCGACTGCAGAGGACAACATGAACCCCACAATCCCCACGGAGGAACACCCAGGAATCCAGGGGTCGTGGAAGGTCAATGAGAAGAGGAAGAGGAAGACGGGGTACAGTCTGCAGGAAAACACGATTATCGTAACGGATGAGATAGAACACCACCACCAACTGTACGTCACCTCCAACGTGTCATTGGCAACAAAGAGGCAAAGATGGCACACCATCTCAGACCATGTGAATGCCGTCTGAGCGCCGAGGAGGACAATGGAAGAGGACAAGAGGCGCTGGATTGATGTGAATGGCAAAACCAAGCAGAAACTCGCTGCCAACATGAAAGCAGCAACGCACTTCGGAGGAGGGGGCCCAGCAGAACACCAGGAGCTGAATGAGAAGATGGTGGCCACAGTCATCAGTCGGGAGATGGTGATAGGAGTTGGGGATCCGGACACTGCCCAACATGACCCGACACTACATCAACAGGGTGCGTACCGACCAGGGAGTGGGGGGACGCGGGGAGATGGGCACAATGGCACACATGCACAATTAAGCAGAGCACACTGCACACCCACAATGACTCAGGATCATGTCCCTGATCCCACAGGAACACTTCAGCACCCACACAAACACCAAGTAGTCCCACGTACACCATGTGCCCAAAGGGGCACCCACCCAACACATCAGCAATCACACAACCAACACATGCACACGTGCGAAACACAGCAAACATGCATATACGTCAGCCACACTGACAATGCAAGAGGCACCACATGACGAGTAGCATGGCTGCAGTCCAATCATCATGACAATGTTCACGGCACGACACTGAGGTGGCTGAGTGCGGACCACAACCGGAAAGGAGCAGGTCACACTTGGACACAACCACCTGCACAAACAACCCCTGACGTCAACGACACATCTGCGGACAAACCATGCCCAAGAGTTACAACTCGACAAAGAGCACAAGTTACCAAAGTCTGCAACATCTCAGCACTGTGGAAGCACAGAACTGAAAGGCACACCGCATGAAAGGGATAAGTGGCAGCCAAATCAGAGCCGCTGGAGCGACTCACCCACCGAGCAGCATACGCACATAAGAATAAGTGCACCTCGACATTGACAACAGCGTGGTACAAACAGCAACACCTCCACAACAGAACACAGGACACAACTGGTGCCGCATATGTGCACAACATGGCCAATCACATCTGGCACAGAAGGAAACTGTGACATGACAATGTACAAGTACAACCTGTAATCTGCAAATATTTTTTATTCACATATGCTGTGCTTGTGGACATTTTGTACTGTCCCATGATTGCCAGGGACGGCCACAATGTGATGTGCTTATGTGAAGAAATTGGCAATGAGGGTGTTCCTACGGGCTATTCCTGCCGCAGCTGCAGTGGGATGTGGGCCACCTGCCCCATCGTCCTCATCATCGCCCGGTACTTCTGGAACTTGGATCCATGGGGCATTGGTGCGTACACAGATGTTGTGCAACACACAACATGCAACGATCATCTTGCACACGATGTCTGGCCTGTACAGGAGCCTTCCACCTGTGACGTCCAGGCACCTGAAACGTGACTTCAACACGCCAAATGTGCATTCCACGATGCCCCTGGTGCGTATGTGGGCCGCATTGTACTGCCTCTGGGCGGGTGTGTTCGGGTCTCGGAGGGGTGTCATCATCCAAGGGCAGAGTGCATATCCTTGATCACCTGTGACAGTGCAGAGAGAAAAGAGTCAATACTTGGTTCGGCATGATGTGTTGGCAGGCCCACTAGTCCAGTGACGCCTATGCTGGCTGTGTGTGGGGTGAGTGTAAGCCAGCCCTCAGGGAGTAGCTGGTGCTGGCAACAACTTCAACAGTCATCAGGCACTCAGGAATGCAATGTTCAAACAGCAAGGGACCATGACGTGAGTTGCACAGAGTTAGTGGCCCCGGATGCACAGCGGCCGACACGGGCCTACCGCCACAGGACGCTGACTTGCGGGACACTGGGGTAGGGTCATGAGGGCAGAGCAGGGTCTCGTATGTATCAAAGGTGGTTTTCGCAGAGTGTCTCGGGGGAGAGTGGGAGGTGTACCCCCAGGGCATGATGCAGAGGGCACAAACCAGCTGTGTCCGGCAACATGGTGGATGTGAATGCCACAGACTCATGCCAAACACCAAGTCCATACCTGCCAGTTGCTGATGACAACCCCCAGGCCACAGGCTCAGACACCAACAATGTTCTGCCGGAGGCTGACGGTGACTCACGGCGCACAGGGAAAGTGGCACCAGGTCAGTCCTTGCTAGTGGTCGACCTCCTCCGTAACGGTGATCCACGTTTCCACCGGACTGAAACGCACCTTTCTCTCACTCCTCTCCCTGCGTTCACTGGCATGAACTCTGCCATTGATTAATGAAGACTCAGTTCTAGATGTGGGACATACTGGACTGCAGTGTAGGCCGGCTGCAGCGGTGGAGTATGTCAACGAATGAGGACTCCTGGGGGCCTGTGTCATGGAGGACAACAATGGTCTGAGGAGGCAGCCAGGGTCGCGGGCATGGGTCTTGGAGCTAGCACCTGCATGTGGTGGGCAGGTGAGTAGTGCGGCCTTGGAGCGCTGGGGCGGGCAAGCCGGGTCTGGGTATCAGTGGCCTGGGGTGCAGCAGGCGCACAGGCTCGCAGGCCCCACTGCTCACGGCATCGGCCTTGTGGCGGGCTGAGAGGCGCCGCCCTGGCAGTGACGTTGGCCATTCCGGGAGAGCACCACGCTCAGCGCCACAGTGTTTTTATCCACACCCCTGCGGAGGCCTGGCGTAAGCTGGGCCAACCCACTACGCTCACGCACACAGGGGGGGACGCAGCGAGTGACATTTGCACTATCTAACCCACAGCCTGGGGTGACATGGTTGCGTTCACTGTTCACTACTCTCCAGACACCAGCAGTTAATGTCTGCATGGACATATCTGTGGTTTGCATACCCAGGTCTGTCCAGCACATTCACGCCACACTTGTCGTTGTGTACATTCCCATTCATGGGTCACTTGCCTCCTTCGCACATGCCTGCTTTCCGCCTCTCCACACATTCAGCTGTTGTGTGGCTGGGGTGCCATGATATAGCTGGCTTGTGTACATGGGAAGCCCAGGATCCCAATGGAGTTGTGTTGTCGTGTCTGGTAGGTGGGCATGTTGATTGACATGTTGTATGTGGTTTGGTCACATGTGCATTCCCACAGTTGTGCGTTGTGTGATGGTGGCTTTGAGGTGTGTGGTGTGTTGATTTGGTACTTACCAACGAGCAGTGCATTTCCATAGGTGCCATCCTGGAAGCGCTGGTTGATGATGGACTGTTGGAAGATGTAGGAATCGTGCACACTGCCTAGGTAGTTTGCGACGACATTGGTGAACATTCCCCGGTGGTCCACTATTGCCTGCACATTGATGGAATGCATGTGCTTTCTGTTGTGGTAGATGTGTGCAGTGTCTGCAGGGGGCACAAGTAGGACATGTGTGCAGTCAATGGCCCCCAACACGTGTGGGAATCTAGCAATGGCGTAGAAGACTTGCTTGGTCTCCAGCTGTTCCAGCGCAGTGTGGGGGAAGTGAAGGTACTGGGGTATGAAGCTGATGATGGCATCCAGGACAGGTGTGAGGAACTTTGTTTGATAGGGCTGGCTGTGAGACTCCTCCGACTCTGGCCGTTGTTGGTTGGAAGGTACCAGAGGCCAACATGTGCAGCACAGCCAGCAGCTTTGTCTGCGGAGGGATGTTGGTTGTCGGCTGTGTTGGGACTGTCAGCCTGTGGCCGATGTGGGTCATGATGCGGAGGATGGTTGTCCTTTTGAGCCTGTAGTGGGCAATGACTTCCTCGGGCATTAGGTCTGTGAGACTAGTGCATTTTCGGTAAGTCCGCTGTCTTACTCTGCGCTGCCTCTGTGGTGTTCCGGGGGGGGGGTGCCGGTCCGGGTCCTGGGGGTGGTGGAGGTCCTGGGGGTGGTGGCGATGGGTGTTGTGGCCCTGTTGGGGCTCCAAGCTGCATGATGAGTAGCTCTATGGCGTCGGTTGTTCTTCGGGTGTGGCTGTGTGCGGGGCTCCGTTGCCTACTGCAGGTAGTCGTCCTACTTAACACCAGCAAGAGGCAGGTGTTAAATACCTGCTGCTACCGCGGCTTATCGCATGGTTTTGACTCGCATCGCGGATCTGGCAGTTCGTTGTGAAAGTGATGTAGCGGTGTTTTCGTGGGTTTTTGCACGGGAACGCCTACTCTGCATATCATATGGGTTAGTTGGTGGTGTCACCCGTGGGGATAAAATTTGCGCCAGTTATCGCGGGTATACTGGCGATATCTGCAGTTTGCACCCGCTTGTGAATGGGGCGATAAATCTGTCTCCACTTTTGATGCGCTAAGGTGGCGATAACTCGGCGATAAGTCCTTGTGAATATGCCCCAAGGTCTACTACCTGAATCAGATCTGAAGCTGCAACTTGACCAGGAAGAATACATGGGTGTTCTGTCTGATGTGTGAAAATGAGTAAGCCATTAACGAGGAGAATCATGTTGAACTTTAATCTTAGCTGGCCAGAAATGACCTAAGAATTCAGTACCACCCTTGAGACTGAAAGAAAATTACTGAAGTCATTGTATATGTCTAGGAGGGGCAAGGCTGCATTGCTGTGACCATTATTGCACCATTTCCAGCTTTACAGGAGCCTTTATCTGCCCTATCCAGACTCACATTCAAACAGCATTTTTCTCTTTAAATGTAGGGCTCACAGTAATATGCCAACGTATAAGTTAGGTCACCTTAAGTTGAAAGCTTTTCCAATTTCCTTTTCATCCCTTACGTTGGAAACTACCCCGACATTTTATATCCCAATTTACACCTGTTGAACTGGTGGATCCAGTGGTCCTTGTGCACTGCTTAGTTTGTAAAATAATAAGTTCCAGTGTCCAACGTTTCCCCAGGAGCTCATCACTGCCAAATGTCAGTGTGCTGAATACCAAGGCAGGCTAGTCCTAATTTCACCACATGCCTACTTCTTCCACTATATTGCTCACTCTGCCCTTTTGTGCCCCTCTTTTGGGTTTTTTTCACCCCTGCTTTCTTCATTTGCCACTATTTTTAGTGTTTTGCCTACTCCTTTTTCCCCCTTGATGCCTTTCACTCTCTTGTTCTGATCATCAAAGCTACGTCCTGGTTCCCAGAAATGTTTTGCTATACAGGTCATTGAGTTTTAGAAAACCTTTACAACATCCGAGGCAAGCATCAACTACTCACCATCTCTATTCTTGGGGACTGATTCACAATCGTAAACTTACACTTTTGTGTAAGTTGACTATTTTTTTGGTATTCACAAACAACAAATCTAATTTTACTAATAGTCATTTTATGACTGCAGAGACTCTGCATTTGTGGTGGAAACTCCACACATAAAATTATAGCCTTTCCTATCTTTTTATAAGTGGAGTTCTCCACCCCGAAAGGGGAGTCTCCCCAGTCGTAAAACTACTATTAATAAAATTAAACTTCTCAATTGTGAATACCAAAAATATAATAAACTTACACCTAAATGTAAGTTTATTTTTGTGAATCTGGCTCTGTGTGAATACATCGTACAAATACATTCCTTGTTTTTCTTCTTGAAATGAAGTAACTAAGGTCCTGAAACACCATTAGTAAACTTCACAACCCACCGGGTATAGTGCCCAGTGACAATTGTCTGCCACAGTGGACAAAAATAAAATCTCACCCCAAAAACATACAAGTGATACTTTTGCATACACTTGAAAATGTTAGGCCGTTTCGTAGTAGAGTGACAATGTCCACTAAACCCGTGAAATATTTTTTTTATCTTGACATAAAACTTTGAGGTTACTCTTATAGCTCCACTTGGAACAAAGGTGTTCTAGAGGTATTTCCTCTAGAAAGAACAATTTGAATTCTTGTAGTAAGTGAGTGTAAGATGAGCAGCAGAAAAATAGATAGTTTCAAAAGTAGAGACTGCAGTTAATGTTTCGCCAGATATTGAATTCAACCCAGTAGTTTATTGTATACTTATGATATTGGCAGAGCTAAGTTAAGCTGCCATAATTAGCTCATAGGAGGATCGATTGTTCTTCCTCAGAGAAAATCCAATCAAGTCATAAAATATGCATATGTTCAATTAGTGTTGTAAAATATTGACATGGCTATTAAATATGTTATAAGATATGACTAAATTGCTTATGTGTGAAAAAAGACAGTAAACAAAGTCACCAGTTTTAGGCAAATCAATAAGTGCCATCTAAGAATGGATGCTGCGAAAATTGAATCCCCATATCTTCACTCGGAAGAAACAGTGAAAAAAGTATGTTAAATGTCATACATTTCTAAGGAACAAATCTATTAATTATTTTTCATATCAAATGCAGTTGTCAGTAGTTCCTTCTCTATTTCTCTTGCCTCATCCTTTTTCTCTCTTTCTCTTCCACCCACCAGCTCTTCCTCTATCACTTCAATTGAAATCAAGAATACTTTACTGGCATTTCTTGTGGTTTTGCGAATATTCCAAAAGATTTTTGGACTCGGGTATTGTAATACATCTTTATAAGTATTAAGTTTGTTGAAGTCATTGGCTGAAAGGTGTTGTGCTGGCTTTTTTGCTAAATCTCTAAGCAGCATGTAAATATTCTGTTGTTCCATCTTTGCAAACTCAGACACACTGAGCAGGACTACTCCATAGCATTATTTTCTACTTTCATCATATGTTGGCAATGTATCTACATCACTTCAGTCTCTGAGGAAAATTTAAAGGACTGTTAGCAACTAAGGGCCATATGTAGGTAAAACTCAATTTGCTAGTTCTTAATAGCGATATTTACCGAATCGCTATTAAGAACTCGCAAAGTCTGATGTAGGTAATAATTCGTTAAAAAATAGCGAATCGGTAAAAATCGGTAAAATGAAATACCGATTCCAATTTACCGATTAGCAAATAGCGATTATGTATTACCGAATCGGTATTAACGAATCAGTATTTTAAGAAATCGGTAACTATTTAAACTGCCATTCCGGTGCATTCTGATGACATCACAAGCAGGAAGTGGCCTGACAACTGCTGCTACACTGTGGCTGAAGCTGTGGGAGAGGCAGGGAGCAGACCTCACAACACAGGAGCTGCTTTGCAAGCATCTTGGAGACACACCAAACCCAAAATGGACAACCAGGAGAAGGAAAAGGAGGCAGGAGAGCGAAAAAGAAAGCACAAATTCAGCGAGAGGGAGCTAGAGGTGCTGATAGAGGAGGTGGCAAAGGACCACGACAAGCTCTTCGGCAAACATTCCCTGCACGTCCCAGAATCCCAAAAGAGGAAAATATGGCTGGTGATCCAGGAGAGGATAAATGCAATTGGCGTAACACAGCGCTCAATAGATGAACTAAAGAAGCGCTGGTATGACCTCAGAAAACGTGCCAAAGAGAGGGTGGCTGAAAGGCTCAAGCAAGCCATGCTGACAGTTGGTGGGACATCTACAGCGCCTGTACCAACTGCCCTGGAACTATTGGCGGAGTCCACCATCCAGCCGGAGAGCGTGAGTGGGATTGGAGACGCAGACAGCTCAGCCAGAGCTGGCAACAGGCAAGGTAAGATGCATGCACAGCATGCTGTGCCCCCCACTCCCCAACCCCAATCCACAATCCCCAATGAGCCAGTATGATTCCCACTCCAGTACATGTTTTCCAGAAAACCAGCAATGCAGTATGGGAGATGTAGTCAGAAATAACGCATATCATAACAGTCAGTCCACTGAACCCAAAGGCATGTAACACACATCAGTAATTAGCATGCGGAGGACAGTCAGTTTGATTGGCAGTCATGAAATTTATTATTACGCCAATGCTGCCAGACAAGTGAGTAAATGTACATTCTGTCTCCACAGGCGAGGCAGCGCGCAAGTCCGCTGAAGGGGACACAGGAAAGGCACCCAGGAGAGCCAACACACAGGATGAGGAGGTCTTGTCACCTGCTGAGCACACACCACCACCACCACCACCGTCACCACCATCACCATCACCAACACCACCATCACCAACACCACCATCACCACCGCCACCACCACCGAGATCCAGGAGGCATACGGTGGCTAGCCTCCAGGAGATGGAGGGGTCAGAGGAGGATAGCATGGGAGGCCAACATTCCACGCTGGTAGAGGATGAGAACAGTGCAGGGACACAGTCCCCCACTGAGCACGCCCACACAGGTGTCAGATGCCGCAGATCGAGGGTAGCCAGTCCTGTTGCACAGGGCGAGGAGTCCAGCGTATTCGAGGGTCTGGAGGGGAATATGCTGAAGGTACAGCGCCTGCAAGGCAAAGCCATCAAATCAGTTCAACGCCAGATGGTGTACATGAACAGACACATGCTTGAAATTAAGGAGGACATAAACAGCATGAACAACACTGTGGCTGAGGGCATGCGGGACATGTCAGAGGCTGTGAGGCTGCTGTGCAGCAAACTGGATGAAGATCGTGTGGCGAGGCGCAGGGACCAACAGAAATTGGACAGCTACACTAAGGCGGTGAACCGCCTCTCCACTGCCACCTCTGTTCTCAGCAGGCGCTCGGTGGCCATGCAGGAAGAGATGGCCCACTGCAGCTGTGACGTTGCAAGGGGCTGGTCACAGTTACCAGTGCCCTGGAAGTGCTCCAGACCACCCAAATAGCCGCAATAGGTGCAGGGGATGGGGGACAGTGAGGAGGCAACTAGCCGCAGCAGCATCACACCCCCGATAACTGAGTCCAGGAGGCGCAGTGAAAGGCACGGAGCTGCCACAGGACAGACTGCCAGGGAGGACAGTGTGCCCAGGGAATGCGGCAGTGCTGTGCGTCGGCACAGAACATAATGACAGCCATCACCTGGCATTGTGAGATGGGTGATGTAACCCATTTCACCTTTTGAATGTTCAGTGAATATTGGCATGGCATGTTGAGGCCTTCATGGTGTGGCGGTGTGCTGTGCTATTGCCTGAGTTAAGGTTAATAAAACACCGTCACGCAATTACAGTTACTGGCTTTGTCTCATTACTTACTCAGAAATAGTTGCGTGTGATCTCAGCCCGTCTGTGTCTCCCATCTGGTGCTGCTGCCACACCTGCTGCGCTGTGCTCTGGCTGTGGACAATCCTCACCCTCATCCTCTGAGTCAGTTAGTTCCACTGCTGTTCCTTTCTTTGTGGCAAGGTTATGCATCATGGCACATGTTGCTATTATTTTACAGCAGATGATAGGGCGGTACTGCCGGGCACCACCACTTTTGTGTAGGCAGCGGAACCTGCTTTTTAGGAGCCCAAATGTGCGCTCCACAACATTGCGCATAGATCTATGTGCCACATTGAATCTCCTCTCACTTGGGGAAGATGGGTTGAGATATGGAGTCAGGATAAATGCCCGCACGGCATATGCACTATCACCTGAGTGAGAAAGGAAGAGTCATTAATAACAGTCACCAACACATTCATCCAAGGTATACATCAGGGTGTGTCACATTGATTTACCTAGCAGGTATCCTTCCCCAAATTCGCCACCAGCCAGACGTGTGTAGATCCCACTGTTCCTGAATATGTAGGAGTCATGGGTGCTCCCTGGAAATTTGGCTACGATGTCGGTGATGATGTGGTCCACATCACAAATTACCTGCACGTTGATAGAATGTGTAGATTTGCGGTTCCGATAGATGTACTCTGTAGCTGCAGGTGGGCAGATTGGTATGAGTGTCCCATCAATGCACCCTATTACATGTGGGAACTGTGCCTTTTGATAAAAATCCATCTTGTTTTTATTCAGTTCCGCCTGTGTGCTGGGGAACCGTATGTAGTGGTGCATTCTTTGCATCATGGCATCCAGGAAAGTGTTGAAGAAACGGGACAGGCAACTCTGTGACACACCACCTGCCACAGCTATCACCCCTTGGTAACTACCTGATGCAAGTAGGTGCAGGCTACAAAGCACCATGACATGTGGTGGTATAGCATGCGCCCTTGGTGTCTGATGCTCCAGGACTGGGTGCAGGTCCCGTATCAGGTCTAGGATGGTTTGGGGGTGAAGCCTGTACCTCTCATGGATTTCAGCCTCAGTCAGTTGGAATAATGTAATGCGCAGTCTGTACACGCGTTCCTCCCGTCTCCAGATCCTCAGTCTTGCTGCTTGCATCCGAAGCCGCCTTGCAATTACATAGAGGGCCGCCATTGTGTTCACACTGTTGCATTTTGGGGCTGTTTAAATGCAGTGCACCTGATTACCACCTGCTTTGAGTCAGTGGTAATTTGCGACTCCTAAATAACGAATATTTGAAAAATCGGTAATAGCGATTTTTGGTACATCGATTTGCGATTTATTTTAAGGATTTCTTATTTAGCGATTCGCTATTTAGGGATTCAGTGTGTGCTACTCGCAAATTAAGGAATCGCTAACTGGTTTCCCTTATTTTTAGTGATTCCTTATTTTGCGATAGCGTTTGGCATTACCTACATTGTACATGGCTATTTACCGGTCGCAAACGTTGAAATTCTGCGAATTTCAGCGTTAGCGCTCGGTATTTAGCCACCTACATCTGGCCCTAAGAGGGTTATGCATTTTTTTATTATCATTACGATTATGGATTGCACTGGGTCGAATCTCTAAATATTTTATGAGTGGTTTGCCAACTTTGTTTTTTGTAAGCTACAGCCTTGCGCTCTTCGTGTTTTTTTACTTTCTGGTTGCCCCAGTCCCTCCCTGAGCACCTACACCCTTCTACGTTTAGGGAGAATAGAGTTAAGTGCAATGTGCTTGGTTTTTAATTTCTTTTCTCCGGGGTGCAGACATTACAGATCCATTTCACAGGCCCAGCCTAAGCCACTAGAAGCATTTTCTTCAGGCCTCCTGGCCTCGAACAGTACTTTATGTGAGGTGGTGGATTTTAAGAGATCCCTGCACCAGACCTGCACCAGACATGTCCTCTTCCTTGCTCCTGGTGCTCTTCTCCTGCTTGTGTGTGCATCTTGCACAGAGGAACCACCCAGGGTCCACCGGCAGCTCATTTCCCCCAAATGTTTCTCAGAGGGATGGGTGGGGGTCAGTGCTACTGGCCCTGAAGTGGCTCTTTCTTGTCCTGTGAGTCAGCTGGAGACAAAATTCCAAATTCCATCCTTGCAGGGCATCAGGTGGCTTCTCTTTCTAGCTGGGCATCCATTTGCAGTTGTTGCTCCCTGGTCCAGTGTCTTCTCCTCTGTCCCTCCATTGTGCAGGAGATTTTGAGTGGTGGTGAAAAGTTCTAACCACCAGGCCCCCTTGGCCAATCCTAGGGTGCTATATCTAATAGTCCACCCCTGTGCTAACCCTCCTGCACAGCATTCTGAGACAATATAATATGGTGACTTCAAGTTGTCTATGGAAAGAGGTCTACTGAGAGTCTCAGCTCTACCTATAGCTGACACAGCTGCTTAATCCCTTCCCACCAAAACTTCAAAGGTGAGCTTTCCAGAGGTAGCTCCAGAGGTCTGGAACTTCTCCTTTTTTTATTGGTCCTGGGCTGTCTCAGCCCAGGTGCAATGAGACAAGCTAGCAGATGCAGATTTCATCCCTACCCTTCCTTTCCAAGGAACGGAGTGAACTACTGTTACATGCCCCATTGTGTGGAGAGGCTTTTGATCCTTCTGCTGGGGAGGAGCAGAGTAAGTAACTTGGCCCAGTAGGTGGGGACAATGGCTTAGATTCTGCTCTGAGCTGCGCCAGGAAATTATGTCAAGTGGCCTGATAAGTGTACCTAGGATATTTGAGGCTGTAACTATACTCTCTGGGTGCATGTTTAACCACAGATTGGTAAATCGATAGACCCTGTAGGCCTAAGTGGAGTGAAATTGCACTATAATGCAAAGTTTGCCTATAATGTGTAATACTGTGTAAACACCAGAGTTCTTTAGTAGGCGCAACTGAACTACACTATGAATGACCACTCACAATGCAGGGCCTATGTCAGGTCAGTACCAATCCCTGAATAGTCCCTTCTGCCTTCTGCAACAGGCTACCTTTGTGCCGATACTAGGATGCACAAGACGTTAGTCTCAAACACACAGCCCGCACATGTGCGCACCTGCAGGTGCTTACATGTTCATGTTTAAGCAGCTCACAGCCTTGTACCTTAACTGTGCAGTGACCATATCTTAAAAGGCTGACACTGGCAGTTAGCACTCTCAGTCCAATTACTGTGAATTGTCAATGAATAAAACTCAGGTGGTGGGACTCGCTGGCATTAAAAGTCCAAAAACATTGTGCAAAAAGTAAAAAAATCCAGGTGGGGCAAAATGGGTGGAGTTAATTTGCTACAGCTACATGAAGCTATTAAACATCTTTCATTTCTCTATAATAGACTTTGAAAATTCCTATGATCCATGCTGTTTTGCGACTATCCAGCTTTGCAACTGTTTTCTGTTTTAGTTCCAGAATGTGTATGGCAGAATGATCAAACACAATATAGTTTATTTTAAAGTTGTTATCATAGCGGGTCAGATGATCTTGTGGGAAGACATTTGTTCTGAATTTGATAAAGCAGTTAGATGGTACTGATGGAGCAGGGGAAACAAAAAAATTTTTTTGTACCCCTTGGAAATTAATGACCCCATAACGATTAATGATACTAACTGTTTTGAAACGCATGACCTAATCAACAAATGCACCTTTTTATTAAACATTACACGTGGGCAATTGCTAGCATTGCAAAATCTAATTTATTTACAAATGTGAAGCAAATTAACGTGAGTATTGTGATTTTGAGTAGTAAATAGAGTAAATTGCATGATTTGTGTTGCGTAGTAAAATTGCACTGTGGCAAAAGAATGCAGGTGGTAAGTAATATGGCTTTAAATGTCGCTTCTGCTAGGTAATACCTAACACGGGTCTTTAGAATGGTGGGTGGTAAACAGAAAGGCTTATTTTCCATGTTTTAATTTCCGTTGTGTTTGTACTTATATTAGTTTCGTTCGGGCCTGCTAGGCCATACTTCGAAAATGGCCGCTGGGAAGGACGAGATGGTGTGCGCTGAATAAAATGGCCCCCGCGCATGGGCAGTGTAAAGGCTCCAGTCACGTGTATGCGGCCTGTGCCCGGAGTGAGAGATGTCAAGGCCAATTTGACAAACAACGAGGATTGTGCCAAGAGTTCAGCATATATGCCTGGGAACGGATGAGAAAAACGAGCGACAGGGGATGAACTAATGTGTGACCATCAAAGTTTGTTACAAAATGGATTAACAAATTGGACTACTTTTGGACATCGTGATCATGAGACTTAATGTGTGCGTTATTGTCCCCAAACCTGTTCGAACAAGGAGGGCAATGAGGTGACCCTCACCACCCCTCCAATGGACCAATTAGCGTGATTCTTGCCCCTAAAGATTGCAACTTTTATGTGTAGAGAGCCAGAAAATAGGGTATAAGAGAGTCTGCTCTTACGTTGTGAAAAATCTACTCCTTCGTTTATTCGATCCTGATGCTGCGAGAGACTCTGTCATTTTGGACTAACGAACTTTGACTGGGGAAGGAACGAGACCGTTGCGGGAGTTGCCCGGGAGGAGATTGCGTCCGAGGAGGTTAGCGGGACAGTCAGTCAGTTTTGGGAGTCCATCCTGTGATCTGCGGTTTATCTTTCTTTCCTGATGAACCATTCTTGTCATCGCCCTATGGCCAAGGGTAATGAGTATTTCCCATTTTTATTCTTAATATCTTACTTAAATGCTTACTGATATAATAAATGTATTTGCTTAAATGAACTTTACATTTTGCTTAAAGAATTTCGATAAAACTATATGCTAACTCTAAATGAGTCTGTGGTTCTTTAAATAAAATTGCGATTTATAAATGCTAAAGGTTTTAATTGTGATTGAGCTGGTCTTAATCGCCATCAACTGATTCTACTAGTTGGTCCATTGACCGAATAGCGGGGTGCTTGATGTTTAGAACCGACAGGATCCGAAGTTAATGTATATAATGTATAGGTTATAATTAGGGCTCCCGGTTTTCCTTCTTTTACGGATTTTTACATATAAATACAGACGGAAATCTATATTTCCTTTGTCTGTATTTATATTTAGAAATGGCAAAATACTAGCAAATTTTGCCACGCTGCCGTCGGGTATTTTGCTACCGACGGGGCACTTGGAATGGAAGATAGGGCGCTTGTACCCGCGGCAGACTGTGCTGGATGAAGGAAGGCACCCGGCACGGAGCGAGACTGGGAGCGTTGAATGAATGATAGACAGGACGGCTTATGTGCTGGCAGCGCGGAGTGGGGGTGCCCTGTGTTCAGTGACTCGCGGGTCACGGTGTCTCGTGCTGGCGAGGGCCTTGGAGAGCAGGGCACCGGGTAGAAACAAAGGGACACTGACAGACGGAAGCAAAGTGTGGCTAATGGACTTGGGATGCCTGCTGTAGTAGAGGCTTCCCACACTTGCGGGGAGGTAGTATGCTTCCCACACTTGCGCTCCTAGCTGCGAGCGATGGGTTTTGCACGCAGCCTCTGGTTAAGGTGGGCTCGACGGACAGGCGCGCCTAACTCTGAATGTGGTGGTACTTGCACACCTGCGCGTCTGGTGAAGTCTAGGGGTGGGGGACTAAACTAGCGTTCTAAGTGCATTAAAAAGTATGGTGACTTGATCCTGAGTGCAATGGGGTCCGGAGTCAGGCTGATAAGTAACGAATATGTTGGTGTTAAGCTTCCAGATAACACACACCTGATATATGAAAAACAATTAATGAAACTGCTGACTGAGAATGCAGTCTTGCCTTGTGAAACAATGATTGGCTACCGCGATCACCGACTGCTTGCGTAACCAGACAGAGAGCCTGCATTGTGAAACTTCATGTCACTCTGTCAATTAAAGCCTAAATGGCTCCCACGCAGCCTTTCCATTTCATCATTAGCCATTTGCCACATTTACATTTTCTACAGGTGTCAGGCGCCTTGACGAGGGTTGTTGGTTAGATTGCTGTCCTCCGGCTTCACGGCACCCATCCCGTTTCCTTTCAGACCAGGCATCTCAGGGCTGTGTTTCTTTTCTTTCGCAAACAGCACCGCAACTGTTTCTGTTTAAATTAAAAAAAATATATGGGCACGTAGCTCCCACCCGTGTCCCGTGTTTTATGGCAGCTCTCACAGGGGGGTCCTGTAGACACTGCCCGCAGTCTGGTAAGAAGGGGTGAAATAAACAACAAAGCCTCGTTAACAAGTGAATGGTCTTTTTAAAGACCTGTGAAGTACTCGGGTGCGGCTTGTCAGCTTTGTTATCTCGCGCAGCAAGAAACTCCATCTGATTTGAAGCACAATCTTTTGGAGATGTCGCGTCACCTTTAGGAGTAAGGGATACATAGTCAAGCAGGAAGGAGAGCGAGAATGGCAAAGCAGCACAGCCCACTAATTAGCCATCCAAGATCTATCATTTTTTTGTCCTAAACTGTACAAAATAGATCATCTACTATGCTGTATTGTAGGCGAGCACATGACATCACGGAAGCCTACGTTAGCACGAATAAAATTGTCAAATTAAATAAATGTGGAAAAATACTAGCTGTAGCGTCGTCTTTTGCTTGTGGCAAAAATAAATGTGGATAAATACAGAAAAAATGCCCAAAAAATAAATATGGATAAATACAGACGGAAATGGCAAAAAAATAAATACCATAAAACCGGGAGCCCTAGTTATAATTCTGTCATTTTAATAAGGTATCCCGCTTGTCCAGCAACTCATTTTTCCTTAGCGCTTGATCCAGAGAATTGAATGAATGTATGTATGCGGTGTTATGGGCCCCATCGACATAAGTTTTCAAGTGATCAAGATTGCGTAGGTGTTTTTCTGGATTAGTGTCATAAGGAAAAATTTATATTAGCCGCGCTGGATCAGATTTCTTGGTAGCAGAGTTATGGTTACTATAGATTAGTTTGGTGATTATTGATTATTGATTTTTCGTGTCTAACACTCTATGTTGAGTTTGTATTACGTTATGTGTAAGTTGAAATTTTGAAGCTTCCGGGAAGTAGGAAGTGGACACGGGTAGCAAGAGAAGTCACACTGAATTGTGCATTGTCTGATTTCAAATTTGGTGATAACACAGGACTGTGTTATGTGAGGGAAATTTCACGTATGAATTGCATTTGAGTGAAATAGCAACAGATTTTCTTGTGGAACTTTGGCCTTAATTCTCAGGAGCAGTGTAGTCTCCACATGTGTTTCATCCCCAGAGAAACGGGTTTACCTCTTGCTTGAGAGAAGGGTAAGGAAGAGAGAAGTGCTACACTTATCGAACGAAACAGTATTCTTGTAAGTTGGAATAAACTATCTCTTTTGTTTAGAGAAACAGACAATGGTAATGTGTTTTATGTTGTAACTAATCGATTTATTTGAAAAGAAAAGCTAAGAAACTGCCGATAATTTTTGTAAAGGAGGGGTCAGTAGAAGCAGGAGTAGAACTGACGTCAACAAGAACCACACTGGGATTGGCCAGTTGTGGAAGAACGAAGAGTTTCCTGATTGGTGCGTTGGTGTGAGACGCGCTGGGATAGGTTAGTGTGAGAGTGATGTAAAAGCTTTCTGATTGGTGCGTTGGTGTGAGACGCGCTGGGATAGGTCCGAATAGCCGAGCAGTAGAAAGAACCGATTGGTGAAGGATTGTGTGAATTGCTTCGGCAAAATAACAGTGAAAATGCCTTATTATAATGAATATGATAGAGAGAAACCGTCATGGTTTGCGAAGCTTAAAAACTTTTTTAAGAAAGATAAGAAGGTTGTGACTAGGGAAGGAGAAGTACTTCCTCCGCCGAAAACGCCAGCATCTTATATGATGTTGAAATATGGCTATCATACTTGCATTTGGTTGGAAAATTGGGCGAAGTATACCAAAGACGATGGAGTATTGGCATTTCCAGAAAATGGTTCGTTTAGCACAGCGGTACTTCGAAACTTGAGAGAAAAGATGATGAAACTTGAACCGAGACCTAGACCGACACAGTTCGAAGCCTTAGGTGAATGGGAAGATGAGATGTATGAAAGGGAAAGACACAGAGGTGCAAAGAATTATAGTTTAGTTCATGGAAGAGTATGGGGTTTGAATCATGAAGACAGGATGAGACGATGGCGGTATGCTAACATGACGGAGGGCATGTTTCCTGTCAGAACAGTTGAAGAATTTACAGGGAAAAAGTGTACGGAGAAAAAGAAACATGCAGTAACAGAGAGATATGGGTATGGAGTTAGCGACACAGAGGATGAGTT
The DNA here is from genome assembly GCA_963921515.1 of Calotriton arnoldi. NCBI lineage: Eukaryota > Metazoa > Chordata > Amphibia > Caudata > Salamandridae > Calotriton > Calotriton arnoldi. The sequence continues at coordinate 50,928 of CAWUFW010001918.1, forward strand.
GCTGGAGGACATTTTAAATAAAAGACCCCCTCCATATCAACAGAATTCTGTGGTGGTGACACCAAATGCACCGCCAATGAGAACTGTAATAAATCAAAGTCCTGAACAAATGTCTGAAATGAATAGTCCATTTAATAGACTAGAAACACCACAGACTGTGAAACATGATAATGGTAATACAGCTGAATTAGCCAGAACCACAAGAGAGTTGACTAAAAAGATAAGAAAACTGACAAAGAATATGGAAGCTGTGACTGTGCCAGTAACTATAGGGCCAGTAATCCCAGTATTTGAAAATCAAAATATAGATGAACACTCCTTAACAATTCCATTAAATTCAAGTATGCAAAAAGTAAGAGAAGGGATAATTCCAGAAAATAGAGAGAAAGAAGATTCTGTTGGTCCATTTAGGTCAAGTCCACCTGTAAATTTGACAATTAATGAGAGTCCGATAAATAAGATTCCTATAGGAGCCGAGTCAGCAATTGAAACTACGGAGAGAAGTGTAAGTTGGGCAGAAGTAAATAAAATCCCTGTGGGTCCGACTGCAGAGGAATTAAATTATTGGGTGAGGAGCTTGCAGAAAAGGATGCTGATCCACACCTTTTGGATGTGGTCAGATTAAAGATAGATATGGAAGAATTAATTCTAGGAACTATTGGTACAGATCGATTGAAGTCCTATCAAGATGATGAATTAATGTTTATGTGTAAAAGCGTCACTTGGAGAGCTAGGAACTTGCATGAAAAATTGGAAGAAACAGCGAACGAACTAGGAGTAGATTTTTGAAAAATTAGAGGATTGCAGAAACCGTACAGGGTAGATTTTAGTGAAAAGGACATAGAAAATCTGAACACTTCAGGACGACTAACACAGATAAAAGAACTGATTGTTTCATTGAGAAAATGGGGAGATGTAGACAAGTGGAGAAGTAGGTGGATAAGAAGAAAGGAGGGAACAACTGATAAAGCATCATTGGCTTTTCCAGTAAAAGAGAAAGAACCAACGGTAATAGAATGTGCAATGAGAAAAACTCCAGGAGGAAGTTATGTACATGTCCCATGGTCCAGACAAGATATATTGTCATTTACAAATCATTTTCCAAGATTGAGAGAAAACCCTGTAGAATGGTATAGACAGGTAGAAAGGTTTGTAAAAGTTTCAAAGGTATTGTGGGAAGATCTGGATGGATTGTTTGAGATTGTTGTTCCTGCAGATTTATGGACAGAGTGTAAAATTACAATTGACTGGCCGAAGGAAGAATATCCTAGAGATGCAAAAACAGGAGCCCCAGGTTCAGAAGTAATGAGAAAATATGAACAGGCAATCACGTTTCTGAAAAATAAAATCCCACCGAAAGAAACGGACTGGGTAAGGATTGATAGAACAACTCAGGAGAGTAAGGAATCTGTACATGCTTATTACGAGAGATTGCTTTTGGTCTTTAAACAGTATAGTGGATTCGAGAATTTGAGTGAAAAAGACATGAGTCATTTTGTGTATCGATTTGTATATGGCTTGAGACCTGAGATAAGTGAAATGATTAAGCAGCATATGTTATGTTGGCAGAATAGCACAGTAGATGAGGTACTACGGTATGCAAAATATTGCAGTGACGATATTGAGTGTAGACAGCGTAAACTGAAGGAAAAGGCAATGTGGGCACAAGTAAAGGTTGCAGAAAAGCAAGAAGCTCAGATGAATAATCAGTCAAATGACGCTAGGACAGACCAAGTCCAAACCGAATATTGGTAAGGGAAAAGGTCAGATGAGTATAGAAGAAGCTAAAAAGAAATGGCCATGTCATAATTGCGGGAAATTAGGGCACTGGAGAAACGAGTGTAAATTTCCTCTGAAAGTTAATACCGAAAATCAAGCATTGAATCCACAGGTGCAGAATGAGGTGAGTTACCAACAGCCGCAACAGCCGCAGGTAGTTACTCAACAGTGTCAGGTGCCGCAAACACCTCTTCCAAAGAGTATAAATCCTCAAAGATACAGTACAGAGGCAGGATTCTACGGAGGAGAGCAGGTAACAAAATTGCCGAGCGCAGCTGCAGTTTCGCAGTATTGGTTACAGCAGGATGGAGATGAATCGGATGAAAGCTTATGACGGTGCCTAGGAGAGGAAGAAGAGTGCGTGCTTGGCGCAACTCTAGAGGTAGATCAGTCAGGTCAATTTGTGGATGGAAAAGTGAATGGTGTAAATGTTACTTTCCTTGTGGACACTGGCGCTACCCGTTCTACTGTCAGGTCAGTGGAAATTCCAAACCTTCCTCTCTCAGGAGAATCCATCCAAGTTGTAGGTGTTTCAAACAGGCAAATTAAAACCCCTCTTACAAAACCAATAGAGGTGTAAATTGGTCCATTCAAAGACATGCACCGTTTTGTGGTGTGTGATTATAGTCCTGTAAATTTATTAGGACGCGGTGTGCTTTGTAAAATGAATTGTACCATCTATTGTACTCCAGATGGTATTGCTTTCCAGACACCAGATGATGATGTTCTGTATAAATTGACAATGACAGAACTAGAACCAGGAATGTATGATACGTTTCCTGTGTTCGATGCAGAGAAAATCCATGCTGAATTAAAAGAAACAGTCAGGTCTGATGTATGGGATTTCACAGGTGAAGATATTGGACTGAGAGAAGTTGATCCTGTAAAAATTACTGTAAAAGAAGGAACAAATTACCCAAACACCACGCAATACAAACTGACACCAGAAATTATTGAAGGAATAACACCTGTAATTAATAAGATTATTGAACAAGGGATTTTGAGAGAAATAATGAGCAGCCCATGTAATTCTCCTATAATGGGATTGAAAAAGCCAAATGGAACATATAGAATAGTACAAGATTTGAGAAAAGTAAACAAAATTGTTATTCCTTGCTGCCCAATTATGCCAAACCCTGCTGTAATACTGTATCAAATTCCCCATGATGCTGAATGGTACACAGTTATTGATTTGTGCCATGCATTCTTTTCTATTCCATTGCCCCCTGACAGCCAGCCATTATTTGCGTTCCGGTTCGGAGAGCGTATTTTGGCATGGTGCCGAATTTCTCAAGGGTATACTGAAAGTCCTTCTATTTTTAATCAGATTCTAAAGAAATCCTTAGAAGATTTCAAAAATGCCTGAAAAATCTGTGATGGTCCAATATATTGATGACCTATTGGTGGCATCAAAGACTAGAGAAGCATGTGTTACGGACACCATTGCTTTGCTGAATCATTTGGCAGAAGGAGGACACAAGGTGTCCCCACCAAAACTGCAATTCTGTCAACAGGAAGTACAGTACTTAGGTCATAAGATTGAGAAAGGGATGCGAAAAGTGACAACAGAAAGAATAAGGATTATTAAAGGAATGAGAGCCCCAATGACACAAAGAGAGGTGAGAATGTTCCTTGGAATGGTTGGTTATTGCCGACAGTGGATAAGTGGATTTTCATTGATTGCAAAACCTTTGTAACGATTGACAAAGAGGGATGTCAAAGATCCGATTGCACTGGATGAGGAGGAAATGAAGGCTTTTGAGTAACTGAGACCAAGTTTGTGTGAGGCACCAGCATTGGGAATGCCTGATTATGAGAAAGAATTTGAGCTGTATTGTAGTGAGAAAGACGGAAGTGCACTCTCAGTATTAGTACAGAGGCATGGAAGAATGAAACGACCAATAGCTTATTTTTCAGCTGTTCTAGATCCGGTAGCAAAGGCGTTGCCTGGATGTCTGAAAGCAGTAGCTGCTACTTGTGTGGGTCTGGAACAGAGTGAAGGCATTGTGATGGGATATCCTTTGAGAGTATATGTCCCACATTCAGTTGAAATCCTTCTGACCCGGACAAAAACCCAATTCATGACACATAGTCGGCTGACTAGGTATGAAAAAGTGATCTTGGGTGCAGACATTGTAACCATTGTAAGGTGCACGAGTGTGAATCCTTCCACCTCACTGCTAGATGCAGTAAATCCAGAGGTCAAAGATGACGTTGATCATAACTGTTTGGATGTGCTTGAGTTTTGCACAAAGCCCCGCCCTGATATCAGGGATGAACCTTTAAAAGAGTCAGATATTGTAATGTTTGTGGATGGGTCATGCCTGAGGACAAATGAAGGAGTTTTAAGTGCTGCGTATGCAGTATGTACGGTGGCAACCATAATGGAAGCATCCTGTTTAAGAGGAATATGTTCAGCCCAAGTTGCTGAGCTGATTGCTCTGATTCGAGCGTGCAAACTGGGAAAGAATTTCCGAATTACTGTGATCACGGATAGCCAGTATGGCTTCGGAGTGGTCCATGATTTTGGACAGATCTGGTCCCAGAGGGGATTCCTGACTTCCTCAGGGTCTCCTATTAGGAATGGTGAGTTTGTGAAGAAGTTGCTAGAGGCGATACAGCTGCCTAAACAGATTGCGGTGGTAAAATGCACTGCTCACAAAAATGGAACTGATTACATTGCAGTAGGTAACAAATTTGCTGATGAATTAGCTCAGTATTGTGCCAGAAATATGACCTCAATGAATCGGAGAAGGGAAAAAGAAAATGTTTCATGTCCCTTGCTGTTTACTAACCCAGTTGAAACATGGGATGAGGTGAAACAATTTCAGGAAGAGGCAGGTGATGAGAAAAAAGACGTTTGGATAAAATCAGGTTGCAGACGGAGAGAGGAAGATGAAGTCTGGGTTTACAGGGATGAAAGACCAGTTATGCATGATAGCATGATCTCTAACATGGCACGGATGTACCTTGGACAGGCACAGATAGGTAAAGATGCCATGATCAGACTTTTCAAACAGACCTGGTACAACCCAAAATTTAGGGCTATAGCTGAAAGTCTTTGCCAAAGATGCCTTATATGCCAACAGATAAATCCTGGAAGGAAGACAGTAGTGAGTTTGGGAACAATAGGACGTGAAGGAGGTCCTTTTACCAGAATGCAATTAGATTTTATTGAAATGCCCCCGAGTAACAGATTGAGGTATGTCCTGGTGGTCGTCTGTTTGTTTTCTCGTTGGGTGGAAGCCAATCCGACAAGAAGGAACGATGGAGTTACTGTAGCTAAGCTCCTGCTGAGAGAATTCATTCCTAGATATGGCTTTCCAGTAACGATAGAAACAGATAGAGGAACGCATTTCCAGAACAAAATTATCCAACTGATATGTGAAGCACTAGACATTCAACAAAAGCTGCATTGTGCCTACAGACCAGAGGCTTCTGGAGTAGTAGAGCAAGTAAATGGCACCATAAAGAATAGGTTGGGGAAGATGTGTCAAGCCACAGGACTCAAATGGCCTGATGCCTTACCATTGGTGCTGATGAGCATAAGAAGCATACCTGACAGAAAAACAGGTCTGAGTCCTCATGAAATAATCATGGGATGAGCAATGAGACAAGCATATGTACCTGTCAACAAACTGCTGACTATAACTGAAGATCTCATACTGGACTATTGCAAAGGATTGGCTGATGTGGTACATTCTGTGTTTCATCAGGTTGGGCCGTATGTGACCGCTCTTGAAAGAAAACCAGCTCATGATCTGAGTCCAGGAGACTGGGTCCACATAAAAGTCCACAGAAGAAGAAATTGCTTGGTTCCACGCTGGGACAAGCCACGTCAAGTGATTCTGGTGACAACGACTGCAGTTAAGTGTGCAGGTGTGAAAAATTGGATTCATGCCAGCCATACTATCAGAGTTCCAGATCCTGAAGCTCGACCTGTAAGTCGACATCTGGAAATATCAGATACCAGTTCGGCATCTGAAGCAGAAACTGAAACGATCAGAGTTCCAGATCCTGAAGATCGACATGTAAGTCGACATCTGGAAATATCAGATACCAGTTCGGCATCTGAAACAGACCAACCTGAATGCAGTGAAAGACAAACAAAAGAATCCGAAAACAAAAGAACTGATATTGAAACAGGAGAAACTGAACCAATAGCCAGTGACGGTGAACAGTACAAGCTTTGGGGAAATTCCTCCGGAAATTGTAGAGGTAACTCAAGAAAATTCAGATTCAGATAGAGAGATTGAGGAAATTGCGGAAGAAACACGAGGAGGATTAGACTCAGAATTACATGCGGAAGAAACACGAGGAGGATTAGACTCAAAATTACAAGCGGAAGAAACACGAGGAGGATTAGACTCAGAATTACAAGCGGAAGAAACATGAGGAGGTTCAGATTCAGACAAAGAGACTGAGATCATAAAGCTCAAAGTTAGAGAAAGTGAAGTGAGATCTGAGACAGAATCTGAAGAAAGTGAAGAAGAAAGAAGGGAAAGAATAGGACCAAGAAAGAGAACTTGGAGACTGGAACGAGGAGAAAAGGAAAGTGAACTGAAAAGGCTGAGAAAAGGAGACAATTGGCCCAACGAAATTAAAAGACGGAGATATAAGCTAATAAATTTGAACAAAGACAATGCAGAACAAGTAAATGAAATAACAAGTCAGGAAAGACAAAGAAAAACAGATAAAAGACTATTGCAGAGACCCAAAAGAGTGAAAAGACCTAACTTGAAATACAAGTCACCTGAATGGGTATACATAGCACTGTCTGATATTAAAGAAGTGGATAGCAGTCACGAGAACCCAGACAAAGACTGTGAACAAGTGGGTGAGAGTGAACTGCGCCAATCCTGAAAGTCAAAGAAAGAAAACCGGACTAGACACACAAACTGATAAAGTCAAAGAAAGAAAACCGGACTAGACACAAAAACTGATAAAGACAAAGAAAATTTCTGAGAGACCGAAAGGTGCGTCAAAAGCAGTTGATCTTAGTCAACACTAAGTCATTTGAGGTGTGGAAACACAATTCTGTACATATAATTAGATAATATTTCAACATGGTAGACACTGAGAATAGAAGATCTAGATGTGGGTTTTTCCGTAGATGGTGTAAGATGTGTTTCTATTGTACAGGCTTTCTAATGCTTATTTGGTTCATTTTAGCAATAATAATTCCACTTAGATTAGTTGTAGAAAATACATCTGCAATCATGAATGACATGAATAGTGACAAGAACACTGCAACACTGGTAGATAGTACTGAATTTCATAGGGATAAGTCAATAACTGATTTCTCCAAGAATGTCTTTACAAAACTATTATATGAATATGTAGAGACAATGGATGTAAGAGATTGTTATGTCTGTATGCAGTTACCTGCGTCTGTAACAGAAGGTGTGACGTATCATCACCTTCCTTTGACGTATGGAATAACTTGTAGTGTTTTAGCTAGCTTATTTTACAAGACAGGTAAATTAGAGTATTACTATACTGACACAGATGCTGTTTTTGCTAAAGTTCCCGTAGTCCCTGAATTAAATAAGGTGAAATTTGCAAAGAGTTTTGGAGAATTTTTCTTAGAAACAAAAGAATTAACATTAGAATATGCATTTAGACATAATCTTACTTGTGGGTTAAGAAAGGAAGAAAAGGTTTTATTAGACATGGTAGAAGACAGAAGGGTTAAGTTTCAAAGAAAGGCAACAGGAGAAAAGACAAAAACCCCACCATGGGCGTTTGAAGAGGGAAGTTATGACAAAGGCGAAACAAATGCAGCTATGGTTCTAGATTGGCCCCAACAGGGAAAATTGTGTATTAGTAGAGATAACACTCTGTATGATAACTATTTCGTGGGTTCTAGTGAGTGCCGAGATACATATAAAATTTTAGGGGATGGGGATTCAAAGGAGGAAAAGATCCAGTATTTCCAGGGATCTATTATATTTACGGAAATAGAGCCTATTATAGGTTGCCGGACCATTGGTACGGAACATGCTATCTAGGCCTGGTCTTTCCAAAGATTTTTCATGTGGAAAGAGGAACGAAAGGAATTCACGAGATAGGTAAACCATTAACCCGTAGGAGAAGGGAAAGCTTCTCAGAAATAATAGGTGACATTTTTGGAGCATTGATATCAGCAGTGGGTATATCTTTGAATGCATACAAGATTCGGAAGTTGTCTACAGTAGTAGATCGTTTATCAATGAATACTGCTGGAGGGTTCTTGATGATAAATACTGAAATGGTTGCCATGAGAGCTATGGTAATGCAAAATCGACTTGCCCTTGACATTCTTTTGGCAAAAGAGGGTGGAGTCTGTGGAATGCTGAGGGTACAACATTGTTGCACTTACATTCCAGACAGAAGTCAGAATATACAGAAGTATATAAAGAACATTACTGATTTGCATAAAGAAATTGCTCCACTGGAGGTTGAAGGTGCTTGGGAGAGACTTGGCAAGAGTTTTTCCTCAATGAAGAAATGGTTCACCGAAATAGGTAGTTCTCTTATTGGTAAGATACTAATTCCAGTGACCTTAGTAATAATGATAATATCAATATTGAGATTAGCATATGTGTGTGTTAAAAGAAGAAAAAGACAAAATAAAGCAAAAAGACAAAATGAGAAAAATAAAGAAAGAGAACGGGAGATGGGAGAGATCGAATTGGAGGAGTTTAAAGAGAACATGTACAAAAGGTCTAAAAGACAAGATGAAAAGAACACGAATGTCTAAATTAACAAACGCAAGTGGACAAGAAACATTTATTTGATAACATTTTGTAGGGATAGGTTTTAGTGGTGATGTTAAAAATCACCAAAGGGGGGAATTGATGGAGCAGGGGAAACAAAATATTTTTTTTGTACCCCTTGGAAATTAATGACCCCATAACGATTAATGATACGAACTGTTTTGAAACGCATGAACTAATCAACAAATACACCTTTTTATTAAACATTACACGTGGGCAATTGCTAGCATTGAAAAATCTAATTTATTTACAAATGTGAAGCAAATTAACGTGAGTATTGTGATTTTGAGTAGTAAATAGAGTAAATTGCATGATTTGTGTTGCGTAGTAAAATTGCACTGTGGCAAAAGAATGCAGGTGGTAAGTAATATGGCTTTAAATGTCGCTTCTGCTAGGTAATACCTAACACGGGTCTTTAGAATGGTGGGTGGTAAACAGAAAGGCTTATTTTCCATGTTTTAATTTCCGTTGTGTTTGTTCTTATATTAGTTTCGTTCGGGCCTGCTAGGCCATGCTTCAAAAATGGCTGCTGGGAAGGACGAGATGGTGTGCGCTGAATAAAATGGCCCCCGCGCATGGGCAGTGTAAAGGCTCCAGTCACGTGTATGCGGGCTGTGCCTGGAGTGAGAGATGTCAAGGCCAATCTGACCTGCAACGAGGATTGTGCCAAGAGTTCAGCATATATGCCTGGGAACGGATGAGAAAAACGAGCGACAGGGGATGAACTAATGTGTGACCATCAAAGTTTGTTACAAAATGGATTAACAAATTGGACTACTTTTGGACATCGTGATCATGAGACTTAATGTGTGCGTTATTGTCCCCAAACTGGTTTGAACACGGAGGGCAATGAGGTGACCCTCACCACCCCTCCAATGGACCAATTAGCGTGATTCTTGCCCCTAAAGATTGCAACTTTTAAGTGTAGAGAGCCAGAAAATAGGGTATAAGAGAGTCTGCTCTTATGTTGTGAAAAAACTACTCCTTCGGTTATTCTATCCTGATGCTGCGAGAGACTCTGTCATTTTGGACTAACGAACTTTGACTGGGGAAGGAACGATACCGTTGCGGGAGTTGCCCGGTAGGAGATTGCGTCCGAGGACGTTAGCGGGACAGTCAGTCAGTTTTGGGAGTCCATCCTGTGATCTGCGGTTTACCTTTCTTTCCTGATGAACCATTCTTGTCATTGCCCTATGGCCAAGGGTAATGAGTATTTCACATTTTTATTCTTAACTTCTTACTTAAATGCTTACTGATATAATAAATGTATTTGCCTAAATGAACTTTACATTTTGCTTAAAGAATTTCGATAAAACTATATGCTAACTCTAAATGAGTCTGTGGTTCTTTAAATAAAATTGTTATTTATAAATGCTAAAGGTTTTAATTGTGATAGAGCTGGTCTTAATCGCCATCAACTGATTCTACTAGTTGGTCCATCGACCGAATAGCGGAGTACCTTGATGTTTAGAACCAACAGGATCCGAAGTTAATGTATATTATGCATAGGTTATAATTCTGTCATTTTAATAAGGTATCCCGCTTGTCCAGCAACTCATTTTTCCTTAGCGCTTGATCCAGAGAATTGAATGAATGTATGTATGCGGTGTTATGGGCCCCACCGACATAAGTTTTCAAGTGATCAAGATTGCGTAGGTGTTTTTCTGGATTAGTGTCATAAGGAAAAATTTATATTAGCCGCGCTGGATCAGTACGCTTTTGCATATTTACAAATGTCAAATGCAATGGAGTCATTACTAATGCATTAAATTTGCCTTGTCACAGACATAACTCAGACACTATTTTGAGAAATATAGAAAACTGAATAGTAAAAGATAACTTATTAGCACACTAAACCATTTTGTATATGAAGGGGCCTATTCACAAATGGCATTTTGTAGTATGTTTTGTACAACTACAAACATACTACAAAATGCTATTCACAAACCTATGCATGAGTTTACGTCTCTGCCTTTCCTATCTTTTTCTGTGCACAGATTTCCAACCCAAGTGTGGATTCTCCACACACATAACTATACATTTTTGTAGTAAATTTGAAATGGATGGGGGAGTGGTTAGAAAATGGGGAAAGCCTATTATTAAAGGGGAGGGGAAAAGGAAAGGATAAGGCTGCGTTGAGGTAGAGATAGGAAAGGGGTTAGGAAGGTCTATGTGCCCATTCACAAAAGAGGAAGCCCATTGTTAGAAACATATTTCCCTTGTAAACTTACTACAAACAAAAAGGAACCCAAAACTGTAGTAAATTACTTCATCTAATAACTGAAATAAGTTCAGCACCCCACATGGATAAATGGTGCTAATGCAACACCTTCCCATAGAAATCAATTGAGTTAGGAACACAAAATTAAACCCCATTGGAAAAGATCTTAAATTAAATTTTTTAAATTGTTAAAGCTATAAAAATATATAATTTAATGTTGAAAACATATTCAAATATTACATATTCTGCATTTTATTCTAAAATATTCCAATAACGTTTTCAAATTTAAAAGTAATGTAACAAGTTGACTAAATTACTTGTAATTGATTCTATTCATTTTTAACATTAATGCATTATAAAAATATTTTTTTCTTTAGTTCAGAATTTAGTTTTTTAATGTAAACTTGAGAAAAATCATGTTAATGTAATTTAATATATTTACATTATTTAAAGGTGTATTTCAAAATGTAATTATTATTACTGTAGTGTTTTTCTGCATTTAAAATGAATATAAATATTTCAATTACATTAATACTTAACATTTAAATATGTTTACACATTTTTCCAATGTTATTACTTTATTTACTTTTTCCTTGCTTTACCATGGCGAGATCACCACCCTTGGTATTGGAGATCTCTGCATTTCTAATACCAGTACTTGTGAGAGGATAGATTTATCATTATGCCAGATGATTAGGATTTTTGACGATTCTAGACAAATCCCTGGCCAAGATTTTTATTGGCTTTAAACACACAGTACATACTAAAGTTGTTTTATTTTTTTGCAATGGCAAAGTGCTTAGAAATCCCAACCATCATTGTCCTCTGCGAGGAACAATATATATGACAGTTCACATCACTAACTACACTTCCCTCAGAGAACTCAAAGGGACACATCACTAACTACAATACACTCAGGTAACTCAAAGGAACATTGTAGCTTGTGATAATGGAAATAAACGTTAGACAGGTTCCTCCATACATTTCAGACATGTACCTGTTCCTCTCGTGAGAAGGCAGGGGTCCTCTTACTTGCTCATCCCGGCATCGTTGCTCCCAGAGGCAACAGTGTTAGGTGGCAAGTGTGCTTTTTTTTCCAACCGCTGCGTACATGATCGCGGCGGTTGGAAAAAAAAAGCACATGATCATCAGCGTAGATGCACACAGCCATTTGTCTTTGTACATTACTTTCAACAATGTTAGCCTATGGCTGTGTCCATTGTGGAGTTCACCGCTCATTAGGTGGTTGACAACCCCTGCGCCTGCCTGATTCCAAATGTCCTATCTGCGAAATCAGGTTGCTGCCATTTAAGAAGTTCAAAATAGTGTGTTTTTAACTGTTAAGCGCATCACCACCACTCAAAATGGGGGCTAGTTTGTTCACTCATACAAACTTAGATGGACACTCATTCTTTTGGAAAAAAACAATTATATGTAGTGCGTTAGTGTGCTGAAAAGCGATATTAGCACAGGGTTGTTTACATCTCCGTTGACTCTATTTTGTGATTAACTAATTTAAATATGTGAAAATAACACATTTAAATGTATTTTATACATATTTTTTTAATTTCTCAAGTATTTTAGGCAATAAATGTAACACGTGAAGGGTAAAGGACACAAAGCAAATGTTGGATTCACATATGTAGTTAAACCATATATATTTTGTTGGTGTACATTAGTTCATTGGTAATTAACAAATATGTTGCTGGTGAAAATGTAACAAGTGTTCAAATGTTTCTCTTATGTAGACATATGAATCCTGGGAGAGTGAGGAGACGACAACCTCAGGTGTACCACCCATTACCAGACCTTGCCACCACAGGACAAATGGATATAATCAAGAAGATCAGGTTGAATAGGCAAACCTTACTGAATTTATGTAATCAGCACAAGCCAGATCTTCAGCGTCACAACAGAAATCCCATGACTATTACAGCATTTGTCAAACTCATGGCAGTGCTTCATTTTGTGGCCACAGGATCCTTACAATACACTGTGGCAGTATCTGCTGGCATGTCCCAACCAACTTTCAGTGATGGGCTACAAGACGTTCCATCAATATTAATGAGACACATCACATCAACATCTTCATCCAGTTTCCATTGCAGCAGGATTTAGCCAATGTGAAAAATGACTTTTATGGTTTGGATTGCCTACCACATGTGGTTAGAGCAATTGATGTCACATATATTGCCTTAGTGCCCCCACACGCCAAATAACAGGTCTATTGGAATCGGAAACACTTCCATTTAGTCAACTTGCAAGTTGTCTGCTTACGGGATTTGTACATCACAAGTGTTTGTGCTCATTTCCCGAGCTCTGCCCATGATTCCTTTGTACTAAATGAACAGACCCACAGCCCTGTAAATGTCTTAACTTGGACCTAAAAGGGCCTGGCTTGTTGGCCAGTACAATCTTTTATTATATTTTTGGGGGTATTTCTAGTTGCATAATCTGGAATTGTGTTACATTATTTTGACCCTTTTTTGTCTTCCATCTAGGAGACTCACCTTATTTCAACACACCATGGTTGTTGGCACCGCCGAGGAATCCAACAACACCAGGGGAAGTCCGTTACAATGAAGCCCATGGAAGAAAGCAGCGGCCAGTGGTGCGTCCTTTCTGGCTCCTAAAGGCCAGATATTGTTGGCTGGACAAAACTGGTGGAGCCCCTCTCTACTCACCCGATAATGTGTGCCAAATTACTGTGGCCTTCTGCATGCTCCACAACATCGCGCTGTGATAGAACATCCCTTGCATCGCAGAGGATGGACACCATGAAGAGTGACCGGGTGAAGATCCTCATATGCCAAATGGAAATGAAAGTGGTGAAGACGAAGGAGCTGGCTTACGTCAATATGTCATTGACAACTTCTTGTCATGTTTTAAGTATATCTTTACATGTTATCTCTTTCACCATTACACCAACTATTGATGTGGTGATGAGAGAAGTATGTAGTGGTACTTTGTTGGGAAGGGCAAGGTCATGGAAAAGCAAGTCAAAGGTGTGTGTTGATCAAAGTATGGACACATTGACTACTGTATTCAGTTGCATTGTTTATCTCTGATTGTTGTGTGAAACTGTGCCCTCCAAAAGTTGACTTTGAAATGTGCCCATTATGTTCTGTGTGATTGGTAATCTTTATTTTGTGATCTGTTTTCGGTTTCGTCACCATGTCACCTTCATTTGGGCATTTCAGAGTTGTGACATTTGCAGGTATATGGTGCTGTTTCCAAGTACAAAGGGAACCTGGGTTGATCTTGGGAAAGACAGACACATACATTGGGTGTACACATTTTGTACCAAGGCAACTTGCATAGTGATTGAATGGAATATTACATTGGTCTTGTTCTCTGTTGTGTATTGGCACTAACACAATATGTGTGCCATCATTTTGCTCAAAACACATGTCGTAGTGGAGGAAAATCATGGTAATCTCCCTTCACATTGGCAATATCCTCATTGTGTGTAATGTGTACATAGCTGTTGATGTTAGCCATCATTGCAGGACATATGTCTTGGGGCATACAACTGAAACTTGGTTGTGACATTCCACTAGATACTGGAACAGTGGATTGGAATGATCACCCTCTGCAACTGCTTCATTTCCCGGAGCTCGCTGAGTACCTGGCTCTTCATGTCTTGGGACTTCTGATAGGCTCCCAAGTCTTGGTTGATGATAATCTGGGTGATGATGATCCCAGTGTGCTCACTATGCTAACCCACATTATCCCTCCCATGAACTCTAACCCCACTACCATGTGCCCTTGGCCCAGGGTGCCCCATCCGGCTGGCTCCTGGGTGAGCTGGAGCTAGTGGTGCTGGTGGTCTCACCATCATCCAGGACTGGGGGGCACACGATCGGTGTCACAGTGGTAGGAACACACGAAATTAAGCCCTTTGCTCGCTGAGGTGTTACAGCTGGGGTGGGAGGTGTTGTTGTGGGTGCAGTAAGTGTCACTGGAGCAGTCTGTACAGACTGACCAGATGTACCAGCCTCTTCATCGTCCTCCAGAGTACCAGGTGTGTTGTCATCACTGACAGCTTGACTCTGGGCTGGAGTGGAGGTCTCTTCAGTGGCAGATTCCCGGTCTTGTGCTCTGCCAGTTGGACCTATTGAGAAATTGAGAGCATTGTTATTGGTAAAAGTGTATATTGTACAATCAAATCTTTTGAGACAAACAATGTAGATACCTAGAAGACAAAATAAGTAGAGATTATTGTGATGAGAGCTTTCAGTGTTATAGCATATATTACCCTAACCTTAATCAATTGCAAACAGTACACCTTTAAATAAGCAGACAATAAGATGTCCTGAAACGTTCATTAAGTGATTAGAAAGTATACCTAACATCTCCCAACCATTCAGTTCAATACAGTGGAGAGGTGAAAGGTGTTATTGGCAATTCTAAGGCCCAGCTGTGTTCAAAACAGACATTTCCATAACTTGGATGGGTGTTTCGCATTAGTAATCATTTGAGCATTGTTGAGTGAATGTTTGCAAGTACCACTTATATTCAGCATAGTATTTAACATACCTTACAATTTTAGTGTGAACACAGTTTGATTTGTGAAACTCATGACATCAATTCAATTGTTTGAGAAGAACAGGACATCATTCAGAAAACAACACAAACCATTTTCAGAAGAGAGCATTGAATAGGGATGGATTGATCACTACATGACACCTTATCATACATTGAAATATGTCAGACAAGCGAGAATAAGCAATATGACATAGCAATATTCTTTTGAGATACAGAAACAGGGCTTCATGGTAGTTGTAGTCATTTCAAAGACAACTTACCAACACTTGCACAATGGTTACAGGAACACACCTGTGGGAAATATGCAGTAGAATTGGGCAAGACACTTACAATTTGACACGCATATGAGTAATGGTTTATTTGGTGCGCTAACACTTACAGGCACCACACCATCATGTGACATGTAATGGAGATTGACACCTGGAATCTTAGATGCAACACAATACTTTCATGCAAACAATCTAAATTATCTGAAAGTGATAGTTTGAGGTTTCTATGTTAAGAAACAAAGCACAACACATATAAGCAACAGTTGATTTAAAAGCAAACAGTACATTGAGGTTTAGTGAGAGTGTAAAGTGTAACTTACCAGACGCCATTCTACCAGGTATTCCTGTCAAGCCTTCAGGATGTAGGATGTGCAAGACCTTCTCCTCCCAGGGCATGCATTGTAAGGGGGGCCTGGGAGAACCATCACCAGTACCCTGGGGCCTCCATGCGACGCTTGGAAACCAGGGAATGCACCCTCCCCCACAGGTCGTTCCACCTCTTTCTAATTTAGTCCTGTGTGCGCAAGTTGTTAGCTACAGCATTCACTCTGTCACCATTTTGTTCAACATTTGCCTTTTCTGCGATTGGGTGTATTTTTGACTTGGACTCCAAACATTTGTAGCGCTACTCTTATGATTTCATCCACCATAACTGCCAACTCGCCCTCAGTAAAACAGGGCTTTTTTTTGCCTGGCATTGTGCAACAAAATAATTAGGCCTGGGCGGTAAATTCCGTTCCGCTCGCGGAATTTGCGGAATTTGGGTAATTTTGCGTTCCGCGGAGAACGCGAAATTGCCAAAAATTACTCGATCCGCGGCTTCGCGGAATTTTTTGCTTGTTTGCGCTTTCAAAATGCGTGTTCGCGAGATATTTCTCCCCGAGCACGCAAACAGCGTTCGCGAACAGGAAAAAAGCATCGCGAACGGGCGGAACAAGCAATTCCGCGTGTTCGCGGAACTTTTGCATGCTCGCGGAGATTTTTTACCGTTTCGCAGAGCTTTGCGTAGCGCGACTACGCAAATTCCTCCCACCCCTAAAAATAATATCAAATTGACAAATGGATCATAAGGTGAAAAATGAAAACAAATGAAGGGATAAGTAACAGGGAAAAGAAACAAAAAAGACCTGACTTAACTGGGCAAAGCTCTGCTGGCAAGTGTCATGGGGCAGTGAAACAGCAAAGGCTCATGGTCTGAAATGAGGTGTGTTTTATAGTGTGGCATGCAGGTGTTTCCATTTGGCCAATGTACATCAGGTGTGTTCAACTGGCATCCATCCAATGGCCACAGTGAGGGTGCATTGTTGAGCAGGTACTGCAATGGACTCACTCCGTCTGGGAGCCGCCACTAGGAGACCGGTAGCACAACTGTGAAATCTAAATCTGCTGGGTGGGAACCTGCTGCTCTGACGGCGAAGGAGTAGTATTCACCAGCATTGGAGTCCGCCGTATTGGCAGCAGTGTGCAGCAACCGCGGGGGGAAACACTTTCTCGACGCGGATGACAAGGCAGCCTGAACTCATCTAAATATAGCGGGCAAAAGACCGTCGACTCGTGGAGTACTAGGGACCGCCGCTGCGGTGGGCCGGAGGTAAGCCCGCCAAGATCTAAAACAGGCCCCAACTCTTTTGCTTATCATGCAGAAAGGTTTCAACTATAGAAATGCCGCGCACATACATACAAACATACATTTGTTGAATGTCAGAGTAAAATGATTGAAGTTGGTAATTATCAGTGCTCAGATGCTCTAGTAATGGCACTGAAAAGATGACTGAGATACGATCAAATTCTAAGAACCTTTTTAATGTAATGAAAATAAAAATACAACATAGAAGCTTAGATATTTATTGTATCAAGAAGCTTTATCTAATTATTTATTGAACTATTGATGAATAAATGTATGTGATGATTTCTTTGTGATTGCTTTATATGAAACCCATAGTCTCAAAGATGTTTATTCTTTTTTTCTTAATGATGGAAGATATATGACTTGATGAGTTAGTTGGTTCTAGGTCTTTGATGATCAACAAAAGATGTTAAGCTTCGAAGGGCTTGAAGGCTATTGACAAGCTGTCCTTTTTGTGTTTGTGTGAAGATTGAAGGGATTGTTGGTTTTATTTGGTGGTTATTTTGTAATAGAAAAAATGTAGGAATTCCTCACTTTTTCTTTCACTAGAGAGGCAGAGTATTCTGTTGATGCAAAGTTTGCGGTTTCTCGATTGTCAAGC
The DNA here is from genome assembly GCA_963921515.1 of Calotriton arnoldi. Classification (NCBI taxonomy): domain Eukaryota; kingdom Metazoa; phylum Chordata; class Amphibia; order Caudata; family Salamandridae; genus Calotriton; species Calotriton arnoldi. The sequence continues at coordinate 68,731 of CAWUFW010001918.1, forward strand.
CCCTGGAGATATGCCTTTCATACCCTATCATTTTGGGTTGCTGTCACTATTCAGCACACACATATAGCAGAATGTAGAATAAAGAGAGCCTTCGGGCACTCCAACGGGAGAAACAACAATGTATGTATGTCCCTTCCAACAGTGTTTTTGCCACAGCCATTTCTGCAAATTATACCTGAACAAATGTATGGGAGCTACAATGTACCATTGTGATGACTAAGTTACGTAATAATGCACAGTTTTTGTTTGAAATTCCTGTAATGGCTCTACAACCAGCTCTAAGGCTATACCATCTCAAAGAACTATTGGTTATCACATTGTCATTTAAGTACCATTTCAAAACATTTCTCCTTAAAGCAAAACCTCAGCTCTCTGGCATAAATGATTTCCCAACTTCAGATTGCCATAGTCATTGAGAAGCATTCCCTCAGCTACACCATTCTCATTGGTGCCTATTCATATCCCTTTTCACTCCCTTGGGGTGCTAATGGAACTTTGATGAAAGCTGAAAAACAAATATTTGCAGAAGCTGAGACTGCCCTTATTATTTTTTGGCCAGATATTGGATGAACCCCAGTGGATCATTACATATTTAAAATCTTGGCTATTAAGTCAATTAGCACGCAAGTGGATTAATTGTTCTTTAGTTGTGAAAATCCAGTCAAGTGGTAAAAACATGTTTAATTAGGAATACAGAATACGGTTATTGATATGCCTTTAAAATATGTTATAAGAAAACTAGCTTAGTACTGTGTGAAAATCATTAAACAAATCGCTAACTTTTTCCACATCATTATGTATCAGGAAATAATGCATAATTCATGAAAAAACTGAATCCCGGTATCTTCAGTTGAAAAAATAGTGAAATGTATATTAAATGTAAATCATCTCTAAGAAACATACATATTTAGTGTTTTAAAGATCAACAGCAGTTGTATGTAGGTTCTTTTCTCTATTTCTCTTGTTCTCTCATATTTTTCTTTACTGAGCATTACCTGTAGGTAGTAAGTATTCCTAAAGGTTATTGCAATATAAATTTACATGTGTGCATTTAAGTCTTTTTTGTGTCTAAGACTAAAGTTTTTACTCTGATGACTTTTTTCTAGTTCTTCATACAGTATTCATTTGATAATTTACTTCCATCTTTAAGAAGACAGCGATTCTTTGGTAAAATTCCCCACATTATTATTTCCTACTACCTAATATTACAACTGACAAAGGATATGCAAAATTACAAAGCTTTTTCCTCCACGGCTAGGCGCGGTTTTAGGAAAACAATTGCATTTAAAAAAAAAAAGATAGTAACAATGGAAAAAATAGTACTCAATAGAGATGGCTCATGCGTTGGAGAGTTTAGTGGAATGTATGAAGGAGCCTTTTCCTTCTTCAGTGGTGCCCTCTCCTGTGGGGGTGGAAGAGGAATGAGGTACGACAAACGGGGGAGTCCTTAATGAACAGGGTGACTAACCCCGGTGCTCCTGAGGGAATGATGATTTGTTTATTAAAGGAGCAGCCTGGTGTTTCTGCTGGTGTTTCTGCTGGGTCTTACTGCTCGACCATACAGACAATTTATTGAAACATGGGGTCGTTTCATGACGCGGATCGGGAGGGGGTGCAGGGGGAGCACTAGGTTGTTGTTTATTTTCTGTAAATGTGTGGACAATTCGGAAGTGATATCTGTAATATACAAGTAGAACTGACTCTGATAAAAACTAATAAAAATCTGTTTACAAAAAAAGGGTGGAAAAAATTGTGTTAAATATATGTTTGAGTGAAAGGAAATCCACAACAAACACTTTCAGTGGAACAAAGCTCTCAATTATATTTTTTTTAATTATTTCTTTTTGCGTGAAAACACTTTTGCAAAATCATTATCTATGGAAGATTCTCCTGAAAAATGTAAGTTCTGGATTTTAAACTCCACAAACTTTCCCTATTGGACAAATTGTGACGATTGCTATATATACCCGTGCCTCATTATATGGTGAGGGTAAAGAATATGCAGCAAGCACAAAGAATATTTGAATGTCAAGCAAGACTTCCTCATTTCTGATTACTTTATAGAAATGACATGAGCGCTCATATAGAAGGGAAAGTTTCTAGATGGTCCTTTGACTAGGAGCAGGAATGCTCAGTGAGCAGGTCTCACGTTTTAGGGTAAGGATGACTCAGGCCTTCTACCTTTTTTGGTCAGTGCAATGAATACCACTTAGGGGCCGATTTCGATGTCGGACGGACCTGAGTCTGTCTGACATCGATCTAGAACTGGGACCGATGACCTCCTGTCAGCATGCCCAAACCAGCAATTAGGATGCGATCGATCACTGTTCGGTTGCACTCCTATTCTATACAATGAGAGCATGCATTCCGACCAGAATGTATGCTCTCATTGTAAAGAGCTGAGGTGCAGTTCATCCCTGCACCCGGTGGCAGGCCACCTCAAGGTGCCTGCCACCGGGTGCAGGGATCAACAGGGGGAACATTAGGTGCCCCCTCGGCCGCCATCCGGAGGTCTTGCACCCCTGGGGGCCCTGCTGGAGGCCCTCAAAGTCGACTTCCCACAGTCTTTCTGTGTCGGAAAGGTGGGCACAGAAAAGCTGTCGGAATCCGACATTGTAATCCGTCGGGCGAAAAGAGCCGCCCTTGGAATTACAGGAGGCCTTATGAATGGCAGACGGGCCCATCATAAGCCATTCGGAAATCCTGTTTGGATTAATTTCCGACCGACTCCACTCTACGGCATCGTAATTGGCCCCTTAGTAGGGATCTATCTATCTATCTATCTATCTATCTATCTATCTATCTATCTATCTATCTATCTATCTATCTATCTCAAAAACAGGGTTGCCAATCAGCTGAGGTATCAGCTGTCATCAATTCGCTAAACACCGAACAATTAAAGACTCTAGCGTTGATGGAGTAATACATTCACAAAATGTCCCTTTGTGAATTAAAAAGAAAATGTTTGTTGGGTAATTGAAAGTGTTCCAGGGGACCACTGACAATTTATAGACAAACATTGTTACAAGAGTAAATACAGTCCTGTGTCCTGTAAGGAAAATGGGCAGAACTAAAAAAAAAGTTTCTTCAAATGTGACCACAGACATGGCGGTCTGCTCATCTCAGCATACTACCTTCCCTGTGATTGCACACAATCAGAGTAAGTCACAATTTGCCACCTACCTCATTAATTTCATGAGGTAGGTCAGATTGTCATTCACTCCGAATAGGAATTTTGTGAACCAGCCTGTTAGTACGTAGATCAGTTTTGCAAAAATGTAGTATTCTGCAACCATTTTTTTGTACACCAGGCCATCCATTTATGTAATGATATTTTTGCTAATGTTCGATATAAAGTTTTTCCTGGGCCAAAATTCAGTGAATATCTCTTAAGAGACTAAGGGGCCGATTCCGATTCCGGTCGTAAACCGTACCGACCGACTCGGACCTGGAATGGAGACCGACCGACATGGACCTGCGCCGTACGACCCGCGCAGTACGATGCCTTGTGTGTGAATTACAACCCACCCGCACGGGACACAAGCCGCACGCCCGACCCGTTCGGAAATCATCGATTCGCCCGTAAATTGACGGTGAATCGTACCGACCGACACGCATTAGGAATTGACGTGAGCGAAACGTACCCGCGATGCACGAGCCGCGTAGTAAGATGCAATACGTGTGAAACGCGACCGACTCGCACGGAGCACGAGCATGAAAACCGAGACGTACAGCAAATAGTGACTAGCAAACAATAGAGCCCTTCGCGTCCGAGGCGTATACCAACGTCGAAACACAGCAGATTGTCAGTGTGACAGACTCGGATCACCCCGCGCGAGCCACAGGCAGCGTCCGACCCGGTCAAACGAACGTCTCCATCATGCACAACACAAGCAAAGGAAATAAGACCAAAAAAAAAAAAAGCAATGACACAGCCAATTTATAAATAAAAAAAAAAAAATAAGGAACAAAGACACACCCACAACTCCAACTATAAAAAGGCCAGAAATCCCTACCATGATCCTTTGCAAACTACAGGCATAGGACAGCAGACAACCCCACCACACTGCAGAGACCCACCACAACACACACAAAACACAACAACTACACCATTTGCACTACTCAAAAACCAAATCACATATTCACTGACAAACTCACACCCACCACACTCACTTACACCCTCACACACACATCAATCACCACAACCACCCAGCACCATGCCCCCCAAGAAGAATCCAAAGTTCACAGATAGTGAGTTGGAAGTCATGATAGACGAAATACTCAGGGTAGAGCCACAGTTGTTTGGCACATTGGTCCAACAGACCCCCATGTCACAGAAAACCAAGATGTGAGAGAGGATTGTCGACAAGGTTAACGCACAAGCTCCTTGTCGGCGCACAAAGGACGACATACAGAACAGGTACTATGATGTGCGCAGGAGGGTCAAGAAGCTCATCAACAGGGACCACGCCTTGAGCACAGACACTGGCGGTGGCCCTCCTGCCAGACCAACGCACTTCAGGACCTGGGAGGAGAAGGTGCAGGCCATCCTACCACCGGAGAGCATCCATGGATTAAAAGGAATACCAGAGCCTGGTGAGTACACAAACAATATACTCAATTTTGTGCTGCAATACACATATATCACTCTCAAGGGGACTGTTAAACCAATTCCTGCCAGCAAAGCCATAGCAACATAAAGGCAAGTCTCCTGTGATGTGTATGCCAGTTACCCAAACACAATACCTGCCATCCCACAGTAAAAGGGAACTACGACATAACATGTACAAACCTAACGACAAATACTGCAAGGCATTAGTATAAATCCACAACAAACACAGTCATCCATTTCGCCAACAACGTCACACCACCTCACAGGAACGCTGAGTCAAAATGAAGGAAGGTTGGGCTGCTGGTATTGTGCATGTAGCAGAAAGCATGATGGGAGTTGCAGTCACAGCCAACAGTCCCCCCCCCTGTCCCAGCAAGCTCACACTGAACCATGCTCACCTCACAGGGAGTGCAAAAGCACTGCCAAGATGGCTGACACTAGGCCCTGCTGTGGGGAGCACAAGGCCCTGCTGGGACTTGGGCTCAAACAAACAACAGGACACCAATGCCTGACAGCCTGAAAGGTAACTCACACTCCCTGCAATGGAAGCATGCTGCATGGTGGGATAACTGGACTGGGGGAGGAGTACTGCCTGCTCTGACCACATCTACCAGCAGGTACTTGCACACACAGCCCCCCCCTTAACACAAATACAACACAACCCACCTGGTATAATGCATTCCCTCAGAATCCATTTAAATATCCCACAAAGATTAAACACACTGGGTTCTGCAGTGTGAAGCACATGGGCTTGTTGGTACTTTTGTGCAAACAAACACCAGGACAACACTGCCTGCCAACTTGTCAGCACAGGCACACCACCACATAGGGAAAAAGCTTCACAGGAAGTAAGGTCAGGTATTGTGGGAAGGTGGGTGCAGCCAAAAGCATGATGGGAGTTGAAGTCACAGCCAACAGTCCCCACCCACATGTCCCAGCAAGCTCACACTGAACCATGCTCACTTCACAGGGAGTGCAAAAGCACTGCCAAGATGGCTGACACTAGGCCCTGCAGTGGGGAGCACAAGGCCCTGCTGGGACTTGGCCTCAAACAAACAACAGGACACCAATGCCTGACCGCCTGAAAGGTAACTCACACTCCCTGCAATGGAAGCATGCTGCATGGTGGGATAACTGGACTGGGGGAGGAGTACTGCCTGCTCTGACCACATCTACCAGCAGGTACTTTCACACCCCCCCCCCCCTTAACACAAACGCAACACAACCCACCTGGTATAATGCATTCCCTCAGAATCCATTTAAATATCCCACAAAGATTAAACACACTGGGTTCTGCAGTGTGAAGCACATGGGCTTGTTGGTACTTTTGTGCAAACAAACACCAGGACAACACTGCCTGCCAACTTGTCAGCACAGGCACACCACCACATAGGGAAAAAGCTTCACAGGAAGTAAGGTCAGGTATTGTGGGAAGGTGGGTGTAGCCAAAAGCATGATGGGAGTTGAAGTCACAGCCAACAGTCCCCACCCACATGCCCCAGCAAGCTCACACGGAACCATGCTCACCTCACAGGGAGTGCAAAAGCACTGCCAAGATGGCTGACACTAGGCCCTGCAGTGGGGAGCACAAGGCCCTGCTGGGACTTGGGCTCAGACAAACAACAGCACACCAATGCCTGACAGCTTGAAAGGTAACTCACACTCCCTGCAATGGAAGCATGCTACATGGTGGGATAACTGGACTGGGGGAGGAGTACTGCCTGCTCTGACCACATCTACCAGCAGGTACTTGCACACACACACCCCTCCCACCAACACCAAAATACACACCTAGAATTATGCTCCACAAGAGAGTGAGTGAAAAGTCTCTACCAACAACACAGACAATGGCCTCTGCTGTGGGGAGCACAAGGCCCTGCTGGGACTTGTGCTCAAACAAACAACAGGAAACTACTGACTGACAGCCTGAACGTAAATTGTGACTCCCTGCAATGGAAGCATGCCACATGGGGGATTACCTGGCCACTGTGGGTGAAGGAGGTCCTGCAATGACTCCAAATGCCATCAATGCCGCATCAAAACACACCTTCTCTGCTCGAACAAATTGCACCCTGGGACCAGTCACTCCAAAAGTAAATGCCTTGGCAAGATGTCTGACACATGGTCCAGATGTATGAATTGGCTGCAAGCCACACCTACGCACTGGCCAACTCAAACACATTTACACTCACAGCCATTGGAACTGTAGGTATCCTCCCACTGTCTGGAGATTCAGTGTCCCTGGGGTGTCCCCTGACCTGCCTGTGAAGGTGTGTTTCGGAGATGACAATTGGGGAGATGCAGACATAGAACATAGCACCAAGCACACACAATGTCACATATACATCATTGACAGTGGACACCTGACAGTGACTAGAATGGACACACACATATAGCTGACACTGTAGCATGGTGTCATACACAAAATGTGCAGTTGTGAGCTGCATGTCAATACCACATTGGTCTGCGTTGTACGCATCATTCACACAACACATCACTCACTGTCATGGACAATACAAACACAATGACTATCCTGGACTGCATCGGATGACGCATGCAACTCACAGCAGCAGAACTGTAACACACACACCTCTGCCCATCACTGTCATGAGCATGGAAAAGAAAGAGTGCTGCTGTGCCCAATCCCTCTCACTGTGGAGGAAATAGACAAGATAAAAGACGTTAGCACTGACAAAACTCTGCACCAACATCAGTAGGCACGGTAACACCATGACTTGTTTGTAATGAGATGTGAACTAGGAACACAGATAACCAGAAAGTATCTCACATTGGATCACAGGCATACCGGACTGTGACCATGTTGCACAGACCCACCAATGTGACGCACAGAGCAACGCAACAAATTCCACCACACATGCACCAAGCTTGATACATACCCTAAGTGAAATTGTACGTATGTCATCGTTATAGCACAAATGTGGACAGGGATGATACAGCTGTGATGGAACCTGAGTAGCAATGGACATGTACAGACAATTGCACACAGCTTGACATGCACATCGAAATGCTTCAGGTTGCCATGACAAAGTGCTCTAACAATATCAACCTCAATCTGTCACAACTTTTGGCAATGCAATGTACAGACTCTCATTATGATGTCCAGTGGCAAATGTAATGTGTGTGAAACGTTGATGTTGGTAGAAACATAACATACATTGTGTGTCTCCTCCAAACACAGGGGATGCTGGGGACACAGCACGACCTGAAGAAGAGTCCCAGTCCCAGACTCTGGCGGACCCTGAGCTCACCGGTGTGGATCAGTCCCTGTCCTCTTCGGACGACGACCCTGAACAACCTGGCACCTCCGGTGTGACTCATCATGCATCCCAGAAGCAGTAACATCAGCACCCCCTGCAACCACACCTGCCACATCTGATACCACACCGAGTAGCCCTGCCGACACGGACAGGCCGAGGCCACTGAACAGGTACACATGGCACCCTGGAATCAAGGGACAACACTACCGTCGCAAACACTCAAGTGGTCCCAGTGTTGCCTGCGCCGGCCACGGCAGCTCCTGCCCGTGTGGGTAGGGGTGGTGGGAGGGTGGGCAGGCAGAGGACACGGCCTGCAGAGGGGGCTGGACTGCATGATGAGCCACACCTGGGACGCATCATAGATGCGTACCAGGAAAGCACCGGGGGATTTGGACAGGTAGTGGGGATCCTCAAGGACATCAAAGAACAGCATGCTGCACATCATGCCCGCTTGGACTCCCACATGTCCCCGATGGAGTCCAAGTGGGACAAATTGGATGAACTAACAGCGGTGCATAGGGACATACTGACCTGCCTCCGCCAGATCAGCACCAACATGTCCACACCTCCCTGTGCGCCCACAACATCTGTTGCCACAACATCCGCAACTGCCACAGGGAGGGAGGAGGACTCTGGCGGAGAGTCCTCTGCACCGCAGCTGCCTGCACATGAGGGTCCCCCGAGAAAGAAGAGGGGTCGTCCAAAGAAGGGGAATTGAAACGCTGTTGGCCATGCATATCCCCCAGGAACTCAACACCTGTTCTGTATGTCGTCCCTTGTGTGCAAACCAATTAACCTTGTCGACTGTCACACAAATCTCCCACTTGACATGGAGGGTCAAAGCTGTGACAATGCAGCTAATGACTGTGGATTCTACTCTGGACATTTCATCTCTTAAGACTACCAATTCACCTGTGAACTTTGGATTACCATCACATTGTACAGCACTTCAAAATCCATTCACCATCCTTACACATGTCTGTAAATAAAATCACATTCACACAATACTTGCCTCTGTCGTGATTTATACTTTGTCTGTGTCATGGCGATGATGATCTGATAAGGAACACTGTGCATGCAAACTACCACAGCAATGTGAACACCGTAATGTGAGTCATGGTAATGTGACACATATGACACTAGACACACCACTAGGGCAACACAAGACGTACTCACCATGTCCAGCTAACTCATCCTCATATGTGATGTCAACAGGAAATACAGTGGAATGCACATACACCACACCCATCCTGGGTCAGGGGCAAGCAATCCACAGGTACATGATGCTAATGACTCTGGGACCTGCTCGACGCAACAGCACCGGACATCGCCTTCCTCACCGAAACCTGGATGAACGCCTCCTCAGCGCCCGACATCGCCATAGCCATCCCGGACGGATACAAGATCACCCGGAGGGACCGCGTCAACCAGACGGGAGGAGGCATCGCCATCGTACACAAGAGCACCATCCGCATCTCGACTAACTCCGACGAGACCTTCACCGCCGCCGAACACCTACACTTCCAGATACACACTGACCCCAAGACCACCCTCCGAGGCACCCTCATCTACAGACCCCGGGACCACGCACACTATTCAGCGAAGACATCGCAGACTTCATCAGCCCGCACGCCATGCCCTCCGCCGACTACATCCTCCTAGGGGACCTCAACTTCCACCTGGAGAACAACAACGACAGAAACACCACCGCCCTGCTGGACAACCTCGCCAACCTCGGACTCAAGCAACTGGTGAACACGCCCACCCACTACGCCGGCCACACGCTTGACCCCGTCTTCTCGTCCAGCAAGCACATCTCCTTCAGCCACGCCACCGGACTCCACTGGACCGACCACAGCTGCGTCCACTTCAGCTTCAGAAAGACTGCGACCCACCACCACCCGCAACAGGTTCCCCGCCGGAGCTGGAGCAAGATCACCGCCGAGCAGCTCACCGCCTCCCTCAGCCAGAACACACCCACCAACACAACGGACCCAAACGAAGCAGCCAGCAACCTCGCCAAGTGGCTGACCGCCTGCGCCGACGACCTCGCACCACTAAAAACCCTCCCAGCAGACCCGGAAGCAAGAAAACCCCTTGGTTCACCAACGAACTCAAGGAATCCAAGAAGAACTGCCGCACTCTCGAGAAAACCTGGCGACTCGACCAGACCACAGACAACAGGACCGCCCTCAAACACGCCACCCGCAAACACCACCAGCTGATCCGTGCCACCAAGAAGTCGGCACTCAAAGAACGACTGGACAACAACGCCCATGACAGCAAGGAACTTTTCAGCATCGTCAAAGAGTTCTCCAACCCCAGCGCCGGAAACAACGACATCACCCCCTCGCAAGACCTCTGCAACTCACTCTCCGCGTTCTTCCACCGCAAGATCACCGACATACATAACAGCTTCGACGCACAAACCACGCACCCTACCGCCGAACCAACGCCCGCCACCACCACCCTCTGCAACTGGACCCCGATCAGCACCGAAGACACCACCCGCACGATGAACTCCATCCACTCCGGATCACCAACCGACCCCTGCCCACACCACGTCTTCAACAAAGCCGACGCCACCATCGCACCCCATCTCCGGGACATCATCAACTCCTCCTTCCACACCGCCACCTTCCCGGAGAGCTGGAAGCACGCCGAGCTTACCGCCCTCCTGAAGAAACCAACGGCGGACCCCACCGACCTCAAGAACTACCGTCCCATCTCGCTCCTTCCGTTTCCGGCCAAAGTCATCGAGAAGACCGCCAACAGACAGCTTGCCGCCTTCCTCGAGACGAATGGATCCCTCGACCCCTCGCAGTCCGGGTTTCGGGCCAACCACAGCACCGAGACCGCCCTTATCGCAGCCACCGACGACATCAGAACCCTAACCGACAACGGGGAAACAGCTGCCCTCATCCTCTTGGACCTCTCCGCGGCGTTCGACACCGTCTGCCACCGCACCCTAGTGAAGCGCCTCAGCAACATCGGAATCCGAGGGAAAGCACTGGAATGGATCATCTCGTTCCTCGCCGGTAGAACCCAGAGAGTCCGCCTCCCCCGTTCAGATCCGAAGCCACCGAAGTCATCTGCGGCGTTCCACAAGGATCTTCACTCAGCCCAACCCTCTTCAACGTCTACATGAGCCCCCTCGCAGCCATCGCACGCCAACACAACCTCAACATCATCTCCTACGCCGACGACACCCAGCTGATCCTCTCCCTCACCAACGACCCCGCCAGAGCCAACCTACACGACGGGATGAGAGATGTCGCCGACTGGATGAGGAACAGCCGCCTTAAACCGAACTCAGACAAGACGGAAGTCCTCATCCTGGGCTCATCACCCTCCGCCTGGGACGACTCCTGGTGGCCCCCGGCCCTGGGCACCGCGCCCAAGCCAACGGACCACGCACGCAACCTGGGCTTCATCCTGGACTCCTCCCTGTCGATGACCAGACAAGTCAACGCCGTCTCATCTTCATGCTTCAACACCCTGCGCATGCTCCGCAAGATCTTCAGATGGATCCCCACTGAAACCAGGAAGACCGTCACCCAGGCACTCGTCACCAGCCGACTGGACTATGGGAACACCCTCTACGCCGGAACCACAGCCAAACTTCAAAAAGACTCCAGCGCATCCAGAACGCCTCCGCACGACTCATCCTGGACATCCCCCGACACAGCCACATCACCGGACACCTGAAAGACCTGCACTGGCTCCCCGTCAGCAAGAGAATCACGTTCAGACTCCTCACCCACGCACACAAGGCCCTCCACGACCTGGGCCCAAAGTACCTCAACGACCGCGTGACCTTCTACACGCCCACACGCCAGCTACGATCAACCAGCCACGCCCTCGCCACCGTACCACGCATCCGCAGAACCACCGCCGGAGGAAGATCCTTCTCCTACCTGGCAGCCAAGACCTGGAACTCCCTCCCCACTCACCTTCGGCGAACCCAGGACCATCTCTCCTTCAGGAAGCAGCTCAAGACCTGGCTGTTCGAGCAGTAACTTACCCCCTCCCCCAGCGCCTTGAGACCCTCCCGGGTGAGTAGCGCGCTCTATAAATGCCGTGATTGATTGATTGATTGATTGAATGACTGTCTGATGTGTAGATACACACGGAGCACATCCCAAAGTGGAGCACAGGTTTATTACAGATTCACAACGTGAAAAGCCCACAACTGATGCAAGTTAACCTCACGTAACAGTGAGCAAACATTAAACAAGTTTTAAACAAGTAAAGTCCAGGGGTGTGTGGCACATCATTGGTTGGGACAACGACTACTTGCACTCTGGAACAAGGATCTGGGTTTTGGGGTTCAGACCTCACCATACAGCAGCCAAAGTACCCTGTGAAGGACAGACAGAAAGCACAATCAAAAACCTTGAATTACAGCATACAACAACAATATACATGCCCACAAATGTAACAAAACAACGTACACACAACATATCAATCAGCTAAACACTGTTTGGGAGTACAGACTACCTGAAAGGACACATCACAGCAAGCATCCTGACAAGTAGCACACAGTCACACTCAAGCAGCACAAGTGCACCACCAACAGATATCAGGCAAACACAAAACTTTGAAGACACATCACTGTATACTCACATTCATGTGAAGAAGTTGAGGATCAGCTGGCTACGAACATCATCCTCACCCTCATCATCACTGGCATCATGCCCCAGGGCAGGATCCTCCCTGGCTGGCGGATGTTGGTCATCGTCATCTTGGATCAGAGGCAACTCCTTCCTCACTGCCAGGTTGTGTAGCATGCAGCACACTATGAAGATTTTGCACACCTTAGCAGGTGCATATGGGAGGGCCCAGGCAGCGGAATCTGCTTTTCAGGAGACCAAATGTCCGCTCAATCACTCTCCTGCTCCGACCATGTGCCTCATTGTAGCACATCTCCACCGGTGTCACAGGGTTCCTGAGGGGTGTCAGCAACCACGGCATGTTGGGGTATCCGGAGTCACCTACATAAAGACAATAGCACATTAGATGAGTCTTAAAAGAGGGTGTAAATAAACTTTAGCAAAATCACATAATATTAAACAGTCAGTACACACCAACAAGCCAGGCACGCTGGTGCTGCATCTGTGACATAATCGTTGGGATGCGACTACTCCGCATGATGTAAGCGTTGTGTGCTGAACCTGGGAAACGTGCACAAACATGTGAAATGGTCATGTCGGCCAGACATACCACCAGAGCATTGATTGAGTGGAAATGTTTCCTATTCCGGTAGGTCTGCTCATGTGCCTGTGGTGGTACCAAGGCCACATGTGTCCCATCAATGGAGCCAATGACATCTGGCATCCTTCCCAGGGCATAGAAGTCACCCTTGATGTCAGAGAGTCATTGTGGTGTTGGGAAATGGATGTAGTGGTTGAGGAAATGCAACATCGCCTCCAACACATCTCGTAGCACACGGCTGAACATGGTCTGTGACATCCCACCAGCAGTAGCAACTGTGTGTTGGAAGGTACCGGTGGTAAAGAAGTGTAGGGTTGCCATCACCTTCACCTTGGGGGTCAGCGCAGTAGGGTATGTCCGGCCAGGTTGCAAGTGTGGTGCCAACTGCTCCGCCAAATCTTCAATCAGTGGCCTAGTGAAGCGGTACCGTCGCATGCAGTCACGTTCAACCATGGTGGCAAGGTCAGGGAACGGTGTGTGGACAGCTGGTCTCCTGCAGTACATAGATGAGCAAAGACAGTTTGTCAGTTCCCCTATCTGGGTGCCAGTGTACATGCTAAATAGCACATGAAACAACAGGACACAAAGACATGATGTATGTGCTGTAGTGTATGTGCACACATGTCAGATACATGCCCATCATCTGAAATCTCAGCTCTACAGGTCCACACAACAAGGTCCATGTTGTACTGTGACCAATCTATGGGCTCTGCCACAGTACATCAGTATGAGTGTCACATACCAGACACACACCACAGTCACTAGTGAGGACAGATGTCTACCACACATCACAGGTTTTTGACAGACACACACAGGGACCTTGTGTTGCCACAAGGACACCATCATGATGTAGCGTCTCATATACACACCACAATGCACACATGACACACACATGAAGTGCCACAACGTTTTTTTGCATCTCACACATGGTGTCTGTGATAACCCTGGGCGGCAAATTCCGTTCCGCTCGCAGAACTTGCGAAATTTCGGCATTTCCGCGTTCTGCGCGGAACGCAAAAATGTCGAAACTTCCGCGATCTGCGGCGGAACGGAATTCGGGTATAAATAAAAGTAGGTGCCCGAGTTGAAGCTCAAATTCTGTAACGTATGATTTTCTCGAGCGCAATCCTCGTGTAGAATTCGTGAGCGTGGTTAAGCAGATGTGCCTTCTCTCCATTTCCACCCTGTAAAGTTAGCTGTAATCCTTGATGGAGGTCTTTGCATCCTTGATTTTCTCGAGCGCAATCCTCGTGTAGTTCCCGTGACAAGGAGGTTCCTTCTCCTCGTCTGCCGCTGAGATCCTGCTCTGACCCTTTATAAACAAGAGGCATGTGAACGGGCCTAGAAGCCCCGCCCGTTTGGCCCCGCCCCACATACACTAGCGGTATGCAACGTCTTCCCTCCCTTTCCCCACTATGATGGACAGCTTAATCAAAGGACCCTGGTGCTTTTGGCGGGGTGGCAAAGTTACAGACACACAGGTCACTGGGGAAAATTCTTCAGGTCCTTTACGCAGCTGTAGTGTAGGAAAGGCACTATACATTTACCCAACGAGGTAGCACTTACTGATTAGCCAGTAGAAAGTACTCCAGCTGAGTAGAGGTATTGCACAAAATGGAGGCATCTTCTTGGATAAATATGCAGGGTAGGTGTGCAGAATTCGTGAGCGTGGTTAAGCAGATGTGCCTTCTCTCCATTTCCAACGTGAAAAGTTAGCTGTAATCCTTGATGGAGGTCTTTGCATCCTTGATTTTCTCGAGCGCAATCCTCGTGTAGTTCCCGTGACCAGGAGGTTCTTTCTCCTCGTCTGCCGCTGAGATCCTGCTCTGACCCTTTATAAACAAGAGGCATGTGAATGGGCCTAGAAGCCCCGCCCGTTTGGCCCCGCCCCACATACACTAGCGGTATGCAACGTCTTCCCTCCCTTTCCCCACTATGATGGACAGCTTAATCAAAGGACCCCGGTGCTTTCGGCGCGGTGGCAAAGTTACAGACACACAGGTCACTGGGCAAAATTCTTCAGGTCCTTTACGCAGCTGTAGTGTAGGAAAGGCACTATACATTTACCCAATGAGGTAGCACTTACTGATTAGCCAGTAGAAAGTACTCCAGCTGAGTAGAGGTATTGCACAAAACGGAGGCATCTTCTTGGATAAATATGCAGGGTAGGTGTGCAGAATCCGTGAGCGTGGTTAAGCAGATGTGCCTTCTCTCCATTTCCAACGTGAAAAGTTAGCTGTAATCCTTGATGGAAGTCTTTGCATCCTTGATTTTCTCGAGCGGAATCCTCGTGTAGAATTCGTGAGCGTGATTAAGCAGATGTGCCTTCTCTCCATTGCCACCCTGAAAAGCTAGCTGTAATCCTTGATGGAGGTCTTTGCATCCTTGATTTTCTCGAGCGCAATCCTCGTGTAGTTCCTGTGACCAGGAGGTTCCTTCTCCTCGTCTGCCGCTGAGATCCTGCTCTGACCCTTTATAAACAAGAGGCATGAGAACAGGCTAGTAGCCCCCGCCCACATACACTCACGGTATGCAACGTCTTCCCGCCCTTTCCCCACTATGATGGACAGCTTAATCAAAGGACCCTGGCGCTTTCGGCGCGGTGGCAAAGTTAGACACACAGGTCACTGGAGACAATTCTTCTGGTCCTTTGCAGCTGTAGTGTAGGAAAGGCACTATACATTTTCCCAACGAGGTAGCACTTACTGATTAGCCAGTAGAAAGTACTCCAGTTGAGTAGAGGTATTGCACAAAACGGACTCATCTTCTTGGATAAATATGCAGGGCAGGATTCATTCTGGGCTGGCACGATGCTCCTGTCACAAAAATTAAACCTCAATAGGAAGCACTTATAGATATAAAGGGGCGCAGCAAAATCTCCGCGAGCACGCGAAATTCCACGTGCTCGCGGAGATTTTTGCTGTTTCGCGGAATTTCGCGGAACGCAATTCCGCAAATTCCGCCCACCCTTAGACTGTGACACACAGATGCCACATCAACTCACATTGACAATACACATGGATGTGGTGACCGTTTGACATTGAGCACATGAAATCAGAGTCATCTCCGTAGCTAAATGCACACATACTGTGAATGAACATCACAATTGTGGCAATGGGACACCCTGTGACACACATCCCATTCCACCTAAGAGTCAGGGTGTATGTCACATGTCATACACAATGTACCCCGGGAACTGTGTACATGCCTCATGCCCTGAACTGTACAGTCGTCAATCACAGTGGTTATGTGTCCAACACACAGCGGTATCTGTCCCCATGACACCTTGCCCTGCCTGGGAGTGGGTGCCACTAAGTGACACATACCAAATCACATGTTTACCTTCATATGCACACACAGGTAATGCAGCCTGACATGCCCCTTGATATACTGTGTCACAGGCTGTATTGTTGTTGGTGTGCCCATGAGTCCATGGAAAGCTATTGTGGGTGGAACACTTAGCACATTGCCTGCAATGGTGACTGACGCAGGTGACCAATTCAAAAGACGCGTCGGACACCTAGGGAACGAGGCGAGTGCACGCCTTGCACATTGACTTCAATGGTGACTGACACGGGTGACCAATTCAAAAGACGCGTCGGACACCTAGGGAACGAGGCGAGCGCACGCCTTGCACACACGCCTTGCACATTGACTGCAATGAGGACTGATGCGGGTGACCAATTCAAAAGACGCGTCGGACACCTAGGGAACGAGGCGAGCGCATGCCTTGCACACACGCCTTGCACATTGACTGCAATGGGGACTGACGCGGGTGACCAATTCAAAAGACGCGTTGGACACCTAGGGAACGAGGCGAGCGCACGCCTTGCACACACGCCTTGCTCATTGACTGCAATGGGGACTGACGCAGATTTGGCTCTTGTACGATTCTTGTTGTGAAAAATCAGTTGGCTCCCTACAACAATGTATCAGACTCGTTGGTGTAATGGGTTTGAAATATTTGAACGATGCGGAAGGCGTGTACGAGCTGTGCAATGCGATGGATTGGCCAGATTCATAGGATGCAAACGTGTTGGACCTATCGCTTTGGACGCATGGGACAGAATCTGCCTCAGCAGCACAGATATAAGGCTGTCTGTTCCCCTGAGAGCTCACTTGCCTGCACTACATGCTCCAGATTGACATCTCTGCTACCACTGCTGCTGTCTCTGCATCCTCTGGCTCAAAGAATGGCACGTACTGTGGATAGGGCCCCAGCCCTCACAGAGGAGGAGAACAAGGCCCTGCTGGACAGCCTCCTTCCACAGTACAGCAAGCTGTATGGGACACCAGGGGAGCAGGTCAGTGTGCAGTCCACATCCCTTTTTCATTGTGCATGTTGTCTTACTGGCACTAATGGCATTGTGTACACCAGTGGCTAGCATGCTCACTGAGTAGTTGTTACCCCCAAAGTGTGTATGTACCTGTAGTGGACAGGTACTGTGCATGAAAAGGGCATTTTAACACAGTTATTATACTCAGGCAATGTTTCAATTTTGTAAATGCAGGACAACTGTCAATCACCATAGTTGCACTACCCGTGTACATCATATGCCCTTGTGATGAAGACATGTATATCCAACTGTGTGTTGCACAAACATGTTGCATTTCTGGTAATGGACTTTTATCCTTGTCATCCTCACAGGTTGATGCCCATCAGAAGCAGGAGATATGGCTGACCATTGCCCGGGCTGTTCGTTCTGTGGGGGTCTACAGACGCCACATCCGCAAGTGCCAGAAGAGGTGGCAGGACCTTCGTGGCTGGACCCGGAGGATCGCCAGAGTCCAGCTGAAGCTGACGCCTCCTCGCAGAAGGGGCAGACGACGGACACTGACCCCCCACATGCACCGGATCCTGGCGGTGGTCTTCCCTGACCTGGATGGGCAGTTAAAGGCCAGACAGCAGCAAGGAGGGGGTAAGTGCATGCCTTTTCTGTGAACTATGTCTCACATGCTCTTTGCACTGCTTCATCCTGGTTACACTCCCACAGATCTCCTGTCTGCTTGAACAGGAGTCATGTTCCTAAATTAGTTCATGGCCCATCCTCATCTGATACACAGGTCTGGCCCTTTCAGTCTGTGACTTGTGTCACTTGTGTTGTGTGTCCCTGCTGTTGTCCAAAATTAAAGGTTGTAAACAGCATCTGCTACCGGTGCATTGTTTTGTCCTCATGAGTGAGGCAATTGATTGCCATGTGTCTGCACATTGCCAGAAATCAGACATGTACTCTATGTGGGCAAATGATATGTGTTCCAATTGATGCTTTGGCTCACCATATGTGTCTGTGATATTTACCACACAGCCATGCAGCAGGTAAGACAATCTTGGGGCCTCATAATAATGTACATCATGTGTGTCACACATGCATGAACACATGCCTAGTGTTCAGGGTAATCCCATGTTGCACATGGAACTGGACAGGTATGCCTACTCCGGACATGAGGAACACTCTGTGCTCCTACTCCTGTGTGTCATCCTACATTTAGTTAATTGTGAAATATGCAATATGGTGTCTGCCTCGGTGTCATTATGGAGTGGCCTAGCATCTTAGACTTCTGTGGTGTTGAGCATTTTGCTTTTGGCAGCTAGCTGAGGTGTGGCTAATGGATCATCACAATGGGGAAAAACATAGGTGTGTGATCACTTGACGGTGCATAATGATGTATTATACATAATAGTGCAGGCAGCCTCAATTCGTTCTCATCAGACTGTGATGTTATCATGTTCACAGATTGGTGCTTGCAGTCACTCAACTGTCGCATTTGTATTACGTGGGATCATCATATGCCTTAAGATGTGTGTAGCAGTAGTGGAACATGTGCACTTGACAGCTGCAGGGCTTACATTCCCCAAAATGATTATGATTGTGACACAGTGCAGACTTTTTTATTTATGGATGCACTGCCTCTGTGACTTTATCCAGTGATGACTGATTAGCCAGACTGGCCCGTAGCATGGTATCCCACTTGCTAATGTGTATCCTGCCATTATGTCAGTTGTACGGCATACACTCTATTGTGGCATTGACCATCAATACATGGGCACATCATGGTGTCTTGTGAAGGAAGCATATCCATTTTACTGACAATGAGTTTGGCCATCCCTCATCCTGACACATTAACTGAGTCAGTGGCAGGAGATGGGATATGTGTGTACTGACACATTTCATTCACAATTTAAGATGTTCTGAGATATGTCTATGCGGTGCATGTGTGCACATATAAGTAGTGGCATACTACATGCACCAGACAGATGGGTCCATGGAGGGGAAGTGTATGAGTGGCATGGTTGACTGGCAGAATAACAGGTGTATTTTTAAATATGTGCCAGCACTTCTAGCAATATTTAGCAAATGCGGAAAATGCGTCATCTGTAATGTGCTGTAATGACTGATGTCTCAGGTGAAACAAGTGACTTATGTGTATCTGTTTATCCTGATTGTTTGCAGAAACATCTTCGGCTACTGGAGGAGACAGCTCCATGGACCAAGAGGAGCCGCAGAGCCAGACTGGGTCTGCTGGAGAGGAGTTGGAGGGACCCAGTGGCACAGAGGGTGAGGGGAGCCACACTGAGGATAACTCAGCTACAACCACCTCGGCTGAGGAACATAGCATCTCCAGTGAGGACTCCCTTGTGGAGGCGGGTGTCAGCAGACCCCAGACAACACCGAGCGAGTCTGTCCCCGCCAACACCACCATCTCCACCCTCCCATCTGCTCCCATCCCAGAGGTCCGCATGTCTCCTTTGTGCCAGGCACCGCACCCCCTGCCCCTGTCTCCCCTGCTGCCCTGAGTGTGGAGTCTGTGGACTTGCTGAAGCAGATCCATGTAGGGCAGACAGCGATGCTGAGTGTCCTCCATTCCCACACCAGTCTGTTGACACAACTGGTGTCCTTCATGGAGGGCATCTCATCAAACATGTCTGTCCTACATCGGACTATTCAGGCCATGGCCTCCACACAGACGTCAGCAGTGTCCCTCCTCCAACAGTCCCTCACCCCTCCTACCTCTGCCACATCCACAATCCCCACTGCCCTACCTGTCCAACGCACACACACACCAGCACCGGCACGCACCACAAAAGACACAAGCAGCACACAGCCACGCAAGCCAAAATCCAGAGCCACAGGTACGCACACTCCGGGGACTGATGGCACACACACAGGGGATGGGTCACAGATGCACAAACAGACATCCACAAGCACTCCGCAGTCCTCAGATGCCTCTCCCTCCAAAACCCCTTCCCTTGCCTCACCTGCAACCCCCCCTTCCCAGCAGCTCTTCCTCTGTGACCTTGGCCTCTTCCCCACCAATCCATCTGCTTCAACTCACAAGGGGAAGAGGAAGTCACCACGCACAGGGGGGAGTTCCCCTGCCACACAGACACCCTCCCCCAGGCGCATGGACACTGAGGCCCCCATCCGCAAGTCACCCCAGACTAGGAAGAGCAAGACCCCACCACAATCCCGCAGCTCCACCACACAGTATCCGTCCTGCAGCCCCCAGGCCACCACTCAACAGGTCTCCCAGCCACACCCTGCCCCTGGTTCACCCACACACCGATACCGCATCCCCAAAATGATTAGACCCTCCCCCCACCACATGCACTTCCACCCCCACCTCACATGCTCAGCCTGTTCCTGCCACTGGTGTGGAGTCCGTGGCTCCCCCCTCTGTCCTGCCCACCTCACCTGGACCCCATGACACTACTTTGGAGGTTGGCACTGCAGTGGAGAGCTCATCCACCCCATCTGACTTTGGCACTGCAGTGGAGACCACGTCCACACCATCTGACCTGCCCACTGCTGTGGTGCCGGCAACCACCCCATCTGACTTCATCCCTGCAGTTGTGACGGTGCCCACTCTGTCAGACACCTCCACTGCAGTTGCCAGTGACACTCCAGCACCCACCACCCCTCCCCTGCCCCATTCTGCTGTCCCCTGATCCTGTCCCTGCGGTGCCTGGCCTGCCCCATGTATGCCCCTCCAAGGGGAGATGTCCCCTGGTCGTAGCAGTGCAGGCAAACAATGGGTGACAACTTGTCACATGTCACCATGGTTGAATTGAGAAATGGACTGGCCATTGGCCTTTTGACATTGTGGGCTCGAATTACCAGTTTTGAGGAGTTTAATTTTTTAACAAAGCAAATTGTTGTTATCCATTGTTGTTGCATCTAATGTACATGATGTTGATGATGAGTATCATGGACTTGATGTTGTACTTGTGTTTTGAAGGTACAACAGGATGATTTGTTGATGTGATGGACTCCATGTGGTCCATGGGATATGTGTACTTTTCTGCTATATGTCCATGACATCCTTTGCTGCAATTACAGGGTGTAATGATTGCAAAATGTTGTAACCAGGATTATCTCTTTGGGTTTGCTACTTCACATCTTTGGCATACACTGTTGCAGATATGTTGTACTTACATTTGGGCACATGGTGAGATTCCCTGACTGGGCCCATCTACACTGGACAGGCAGGTTTGTGCATCCATGGTACACAAGTCATCTGTGTCATCAGTGCAACTATCTCTAAATGTGTATTGCGTATGTGCAGATGACTGAAGGGACACTCCCGTACACATGATGTTGTGACCAGAGCTTTCATTGTGTTGTAATTGTTGGCTCACTGTGCAGGTGGTGTGCTGGCATGACAGGACCCTGCACAAACAACGTTTTTCACAGCTGACATTCCCCAGGAGTGGAGTCCACTCATGGCATTGTGTCATTCCGTGGCATTGCCTGTGCACATGGTGTGTGTTGTGTGAGCATGTCTGTGTGTGTTGCCTTCCCTTTTTTCAACTCAGCCTGTGTTCCATGCAGATGTTCCTGTTATGTGCACTTGCTGAGTTGTTCTGTGTTCATCAGACTTCTTTTCCCTGGGTTTACTGGGGTGTCGGTGCATGGCAGACTACTGGTCATTAGGTTGTCATCCATGGCTGTTTTAGTTGTAATTTCAGGGGCTGTTGTCAAACGCACATGGGACACATTCAGGATTCCCATTGGCACTTATGTGTTTCAAACATCATGTTATTTTCCCTATGTGGTATCTGTCAGTGTGAGGCTCACTCGTATGTGTGTGTGACTACTCCCACTCATCAGGGTCATTGCTGCAATGTTAGAAGGTGTCAACATGTGTTCTTTGTGGGTATCCTTTGGTTCCTCATTGGTGTAGGTGTGTGGCAGGGTTCCCAATGAATCGTGTTGTCTTCACATTATGCCCATGTTCTGCATACTGTGCAGTGTGGCAGACATTCACAGGTGTTGTTGACAGGCCATGTGTGTTGATTTTTGTGTACCTTAGATCGCCCCACCTCCCCTGGGATTGTAATGGGTGCTTGAGCAATGTCAACAGTCCCTGTGTGCCTAGCTGATGCACATTGTTGCAGATCAGGTTGTGTGGTGTTGAGGGTGGCCACATGTGAGTTGTTTCATGTCTAGGCCCCTACCTACATTTTGCACATTGGTTGCAGGACATGGCCAGTGATTTGTGTTTATGGAGGTGTGATGTGAGTTTGTTGTTCTGGACACATGACCCAGTGTGCTCCACAGTATAGGCAAAACAGACCTCTGTCATCACAGTGGGATTGGCGTACAGGCTACTGTCACCACAAATTAGGGTACTAGAGGGTAGTGCTGTAGTGGGTCTGTCTCTTGCTGTGTTGGTTGCTGTTCCACCCAGCTTGTGTCACATGAATATGTTGCTATACCACTCATCTGACGATGTATGCTTGACCACAAAGGGGTGCCCAGTTCATTAGTTACTTTTTGTATGGCACTGTGGACACATCGGTGTGATTGGAGTTCATCCCGCCGTCATGTGTTGTGTACTAGCCTGGGGACACTGAGACACACACACGTGTTGTGTATGATATGCAGTGTGGGTCTGCCTGTCTGTGTTTGTGCATCTGCACCTCTGCATTGCTATTGCTTTTGTGTTCCATTGTGTGGATGTAGTTTGGAGGTTTTTCCCTAATGTCCATGCATCTTGTAGCTCATCATCCTGCACATTGCTCATGTTTGGTATGTCCCATTGCTGCCATGGTATGGGACTTTGTCATCTAACATCGACAGTCTCCACAGGATTCCTCAGTTTGTGTGTCTGTTCGTAGAGATATGTGTGTATGCATCATGATGCTCACTTTTCACATAGTCTAATTGGACACTGTGGGCCTTGTCAGGGCTCATGGCCAATGCTTGTCTGCACATGGCAGAGGGAGTTATTGTGATACACAGCAATCTGTGCCTCTCAAATCTATGTTTGTATGTGACACAACCACCACATTGCCACTACATTGGTTGTGGATTTGGGACCAGTGAGCACAAATGCTGGTCTGGTGATGCTGCTATTATTTTGTCCACACTCACCTTCTGGTCACTGTAGTGATGTGGGCTTTGGAACCCATTACCACAATGTTCCTGAGATGCTGGAGTTTTGAACCCCACACTCATCTTTTGGGCACACATGTGATGGGAGTCACATTGTATGTTCACTATCAGAATCAGTGTTGTGGGCATTTGGCACACACATACATAGAATCTTGCAAAGATGATAGG
Source organism: Calotriton arnoldi (assembly GCA_963921515.1). Lineage (NCBI taxonomy): Eukaryota > Metazoa > Chordata > Amphibia > Caudata > Salamandridae > Calotriton > Calotriton arnoldi. Next base: position 92,400 of record CAWUFW010001918.1, read on the forward strand.
GGTGGGGGTTTGCTTAGTGACCCTATGCGTGTGAATGCTGGTGGTGCAGGGCATCCAGCCCCCTATGAGTGGGGATGGTAGTGGTGCAGGGCATCCAGCCCCCTATGAGTGGGGATGGTAGTGGTGCAGGGCATTCAGCCCCCTATGAGTGGGGATGGTAGTGGTGCAGGGCATCCAGCCCCCTCTGAGTGGGGATGGTAGTGGTGCAGGGCAGCCAGCCCCCTATGAGTGGGGGTACTGGTATTGATGGGCATCCAGCCCCTATGAGTGGGGATGGTAGTGGTGCAGGGCATCCAGCCCCTATGAGTGGGGGTGGTAGTGGTGCAGGGCATCCAGCCCCCTATGAGTGGGGATGGTAGTGGTGCAGGGCATCCAGCCCCTATGAGTGGGGATGGTAGTGGTGCAGAGCATCCAGCCCCCTATGAGTGGGGATGGTAGTGGTGCAGGGAATCCAGCCCCCTATGAGTGGGGGTACTGGTATTGATGGGCATCCAGCCCCTTATGAGTGGGGATGGTAGTGGTGCAGGGCATCCAGACCCCTATGAGTGGGGGTACTGGTATTGATGGGCATCCAGCCCCTATGAATGGGGATGGTAGTGGTGCAGGGCATCCAGTCCCCTATGAGTGGGGGTGGTAGTGGTGCAGGGTATCCAGCCCCCTATGAGTGGGGATGGTAGTGGTGCAGGGCATCCAGCCCCCTATGAGTGGGAATGGTAGTGGTGCAGGGCATCCAGCCCCCTATGAGTGGGGATGGTAGTGGTGCAGGGCATCCAGCCCCCTATGAGTGGGGATGGTAGTGGTGCAGGGCATCCAGCCCCCTATGAGTGGGGATGGTAGTGGTGCAGGGCAGCCAGCCCCCTATGAGTGGGGGGTACTGGTATTGATGGGCATCCAGCCCCCTATGAGTGGGGATGGTAGTGGTGCAGGGCATCCAGCCCCCTATGAGTGGGGGTGGTAGTGGTGCAGGGCATCCAGCCCCCTATGAGTGGGGATGGTAGTGGTGCAGGGCATCCAGCCCCCTATGAGTGGGGATGGTAGTGGTGCAGAGCATCCAGCCCCCTATGAGTGGGGATGGTAGTGGTGCAGGGAATCCAGCCCCCTATGAGTGGGGGGTACTGGTATTGATGGGCATCCAGCCCCTTATGAGTGGGGATGGTAGTGGTGCAGGGCATCCAGACCCCTATGAGTGGGGGGTACTGGTATTGATGGGCATCCAGCCCCCTATGAATGGGGATGGTAGTGGTGCAGGGCATCCAGTCCCCTATGAGTGGGGGTGGTAGTGGTGCAGGGCATCCAGCCCCCTATGAGTGGGGATGGTAGTGGTGCAGGGCATCCAGCCCCCTATGAGTGGGAATGGTAGTGGTGCAGGGCATCCAGCCCCCTATGAGTGGGGATGGTAGTGGTGCAGGGCATCCAGCCCCCTATGAGTGGGGGGTACTGGTATTGATGGGCATCCAGCCCCCTCTAAGTGGGGATGGTAGTGGGGATGGGCATCCAGACCCCTATGAGTGGGGATGGTAGTGGTGCAGGGCATCCAGACCCCTATGAGTGGGGGGTACTGGTATTGATGGACATCCAGCCCCCTATGAGTGGGGATGGTAGTGGTGCAGGGCATCCAGCTCCCTATGAGTGGGGATGGTAGTGGTGCAGGGCATCCAGACCCCTATGAGTGGGGATGGTAGTGGTGCAGGGCAGCCAGCCCCCTATGAGTGGGGATGGTAGTGGTGCAGGGCATCCAGACCCCTATGAGTGGGGGGTACTGGTATTGATGGGCATCCAGCCCCCTATGAGTGGGGATGGTAGTGGTGCAGGGCATCCAGACCGCTATGAGTGGGGGGTACTGGCATTGATGGGCATCCAGCCCCCTATGAGTGGTGATGGTAGTGGTGCAGGGCATCAAGCCCCCTATGAGTGGGGATGGTTGTGGTGCAGGGCATCCAGCCCCCTATGAGTGGGGATGGTAGTGGTGCTGGGCACCCCCCCTAAGTGTGGGCACTGCTGGTGGTGTGGACCATGCTACCCCTGTGGTTTTTCTTTTGCTGGTGGACGGCATGTCCCCCCCTATGTGTATGTAGAATTTCGCGCGTTCGTGACTTTTGTTTCTGTGGGTGTCTGACTTACCGTCTGCGACGTACGCGTCTGTTCATGATCTGGTCATAGATATACAGTACTGGGATGACCTGCGCGATGGGATTCATCATTGGTTTGTCTCGTACTTGCTGATTGTTGCTCCGTCTCGTACACGTTGTGAGTTGGTCCGTTTCGTAGCAGTGGATCGTGTTGTGGCGCGAATCGGACCTGCTATTCATCTCTCCCGGATGCTGTGACGTGCTGCTAGTGGTGACCCGTTCGGCGCGTAGGATTTGCGCATCGTACTTGTCCGGCCGGAAACTATTGTGGAAACTGCTTCCGGGCGACTTGGATGGGCGTTTGGATAAGCGGCTCGTACGGGAAATGTTGCTGGAATCGAAGCCTACGTGTCGTTCGGAATTGTGGCACTTTTGCGCATCGTACTTCATTGCCCGGATGGACCGGCTCCCAGTATGAGTCGGTCGCAAGGTAAGGCTACGGACAGCTCTCGGAGGGCTGTCCGAGCAAGATCGGAATCGGCCCCATAGTGTTTGATTACGAGTCTTGTGGGCTTTGACCGCTAGAGTCACTGTGGCACAGCGGTGGTGGTCCTGCAGCTGCCGTATTACGAGGCGGCCATTTGGACCACCCCTGTGCACCGGCTGTGCCAGGGAACCACCGTTCCCTGGCGATGGCGCTGGGGACAGGGGTATATAATATGCAACGCGGGACCGCCACGGTCCGCCGAGCATATTACGAGTTTCCCCACCACCAGCCTTTTCATGATGGTGAGCCCACCATGAAAAGGCTGGCTGTGGGGAAACAAAGGGGGCATTCACGGCTTGCCCTCTCTGCCATGGGGATGCATTCAGAGGGGTACAACATGTGCCCCCCTGTTTGCATGCACCCCAAGTTCCAGCATGGCATGGACTTCACAGTCCATGCCCTGCTGGAGCTGCTTTTGCTTTCCCATTGTGGTGCCCGTTTTCAGGGCATCGACATGGGAACGGCAAAAAAAAAGCCCACCTGACATGAGTTAAACTGATAATCTGGCAGGCGGACCATGCACAACTTTGGCGGTGCAGTGCTGGCGCAAAGCCGGAGCAGCACCACCAAAGTCGTAATCAGGCCCTAAACAAGTTACACAGAGCATAACATAAAAGACCTTACATATTTTAACCATTATACCTATTTTATTTCCAGGTCAGTGTATTCTTCACAGTTGCCACTGTAGAAGACCCTTGATAAAGGCTTGCTCAGCTGGTATTATTTGCGACTAAGTTTTGCATGTCTGTCATCTTTCCAATGCTCACCCAAAGAAATGTATTGGTGAATGGCAATTCCTGTAGTGGCCACCAATCATAATGAGTCTCAATTTGTGACCTTCCTCAGGAATACTGATGAGGTAGATAGGATGAAGACCCACTATGATTCAAAATGTTGTGAATCAACCAATTAGTACATATGTCGGCTTGCAAACATTCACACTGGTTGCAAAATACTGGTTGTAATTTGTGACTAATGTTTTTTCTGACCAGTGTTTAGTACATCTGGCCCTTTGTTATTAGCAAAAGGGACAGATGGATACCTGACACCTTTGCTTCAAGACAAAACAAATTCTTAGCAATACATAGACTGAAATACATTTGCTTGTAAATGAAGTAAAACGTTATGAACATATTTAAAAATATTTCTATGTAATTATTATATCTTTTCACGTCAATAAAGTCATACACACTAATAAAAACATTTTGACTTGAAATCTTTGAGCATTGAGGATAGCTAAAAAGTGCCTCATCACCCATTGAATAACCAGATATAGTATATACATCTGAAGCAGTTAACTGTTACAGTTATCAGATGGACCCACATTGGCAGGACACCAAGGGGCTAATTCATAAAGGTAAATATAGTTGTTTATATTTACTCTTCTATAAATACTGCATCACCTAGGTGTAACTCAACTCCTTTTTGTTACCCAACATTTTTGACTGTAGATATACACATGACAGTAGACGTAAATGTCTCCATATCCTCAAATCAAGGTACTTCAAATACATAGGATTAATTAGTGTTAAGTTACTACTAGTAACTTTGCACATTTAGATGGAGATCTCCCCTTGGGATAGCATTGGGAAATTATTACTTTATATTCTTTAAAAAGAACATTAAAAAATATTGTATTGTTGAACGTGAAGTAATTTTAAATATCACGATTTATTCGGGAAGTAGCAAAATAAAATATTAACGCAACTTAAGTAAAGAATTTAGAGTGTATTAAGTGTAAAAACGCTTAAATAATTTTTAAAAAATATTTACAAAAGCTTGTAAGTGCCGTCTTAAAGTGTTATGAAAAGATATAAGAAAGTGTGCCTTAAGCTTCATTGCTTTAATGACTCCATTTTTTTTTTTTTATTAAAATAAAAACATAACTGATCTTATAAAAACATTAATGTCATACAAGATACTTTTGTATTGCAATGCCTTTGTAAGTACATTTTTTGGTTAAAAAGTTATTTATAACATCGTTATAATGTCACATCTTACATGTTTATATGTAAATCCTAGTCAATATATAATTTTTAGATAGTGTGAATGTTATATCAGCATTGTAATTATTCACTCCGAGTCAGTCATAACTCTAGTATAGTCATTGTACCATGGCCACAACAACTGTCTCATTATGTCCACCCTCTGGAATCTGTATAGTGATAGGATGGGGCAAGGGAAGAATTAAATTACAAAGGACAAATCTGACTACTATGTAAATGTTGTGTGAAGAGAGTTGCTGCTCACAGTGAATACAGCTTTTACACTAGAGACTGAAAGATCTCAAACAACTAGAACAATGTAATCATGCGAAATTCTAGAACAGATTGTCTACATGGAAATTTAGGGACTCACCACACTCTCCGTAAAAGGTGTACAACTACTTGTGCACTTAACATCACTGTCCATGAGAAGTGCCAGATAAAGCTGATACTTGCACAAACAAACATCTATCAATGTCTTGCTGCTGTCACATGCAATCATACAAGACATTGTCACAGCATATTTAACATCCTGCACACCATATTGGCAGTCAATGTCATGTGGTTGTCATTTCATTGGTGTGTTGGCCTGCATACAAAGCTGCATTCTCCTGTTGCATGTGTTTCCCTGTGTCGGGACAGTTACATAGCTCACATTTCATGTTTGTCTCAGTAAACTGCACCCAGTCAATCTGAAACATCAATCTTAATGTCAATGTGACCATAGGGGTCATTTATGCTCTTACAGGAGTGTAAGTGGTGCCTGTACCAGTTGCATCTCCTGCCCTATCATGGCTCTCTACACCCATTATGTCATTTGTGGAGGCCTGCAATAAATCCTGTTAACCTGCCCTCACATCTATTGCCATCCTAACACCCTAATCCTAAATTCCAGCATGTGATCTGTCATCAGTAATAAATGTCTGTTTTATACAGGAGGTATTTCCCTTACAACAGTTAGCACCGCTCTTCACTCATTTGATAAGCTGACGATGTGGCATAAAGATGACATTACAAGACAGTGGACCTGGCCTGAGTGAAGGTCTGATATGTGCCTAAGAATATGGTCAGTTTGTGATTGGTAACTGGTTGCAGATACACTTTGCAGGAGGGACTTCTTTTAATTGTCTAACCTCCCCTTTGTTTTTTGGAGAAGAACACAAACAGCAGAGGTATTTCTCAAAAATAGTCATTCGTTGAAACACACCATTCATTAATCAATCTTTGTTCAATTAAGTGTTTGTTGTTCTCTTTCTGTAACACACTAGAATTGCTGTATCCCTGACTAAATACATCACAAGGCTGGATAAAGATGTGCAAAGATATACAAAGATGAAACACTGCAACTTCATGAATGTTTTTTTAATTTGCATGATTTGTGGATTGTGAAGCTTGCATAATTTCAAATAAAAAAGGGCAGAAGTGGTAAGTAACGTTTTCTCACTATTGCAAAGTGCTTCCCTTTCACAATAATGGGAAATTAGTCCAACAGCTTCTAAGTGCTACTGAGAGCAGTATGTGGACAGCTGCTACTTGACAGCAATCCTCTGTCCACTGGTCAGAGTCCCCACGCATGGGACCATCCACTGTACGAAACCCAGCACACTTACCTGGCAACATCCCCCGCATTTAGAAGAGCACCACACCCTTTTTTAATAAGCTTGCACAAGTACCCAGCTCAAATATATCCCTTAACATGACACCTTCTTCCTGGTGCTGTAATTATACACAGACAAAGAATGTATCATGGTTTGTTGTTGGGACACTCTGGCAGAAATTTTATGACAAGATATTTGAGGTGGGTAGCTTTAAAGTATTGGTGGATTTGTAGATATTTTCCATGTAAAGGAGAAGCTCTACACATACATCTCAAATTCCAGGTACACTTGAGCTTGACAGATGTCTTGTGGTATGCAGTAGATGCTTTTGAACAGGACTGACTGTAGAGTGTTGAGAATCATTACATCTTTGCCCTTAAGGAGTTCCAAGCCATAGGTCAATGATGGTAAGAATTTGGCTCCCATGATTTGCAGTAAATATGACTGAGACGAGCTCCCCATTTTCCACATACATCTCCCTATTTTTCCACATACATCTCATTTTGGGGACTAAACCAGAATGAGCCTTCTAATTGTAATCAGGGTCTTAATCTATTTGCTACAATTTTAAAATAAATCATTTGATCACAATTTGGCAGTGAAATAAACTCCTGGAAATGCCTTATTAAATAATTTCTCTAAAAAAGGACACACAAATATAGAAGATTGCTTTGCATACTTAAGTAGGCATAACATGTGGACTCGTGTTCTCCTCTCCATATGGTGTAATCATGGTTCTTATCTTTTGAGAAGTCGGGTTAAGCAGGACTTCTATTCTCTCCTAATATGACTTAGGAAGGACCATCTCATTTAAATATGATCTGATTTCTACCTGGGTGGGTCATTACCTTAAGAACAGTGTTGTCCAAAATTTTAAAAATGTGCTTTTGTGCAGTCACACAAACTTTTAGCAGAAGTATGTGAAATTACGTAAAACTGGCATTTTGCACTGTATTTTAGCAAGAAATGTGACCCTTTGTCCATTTTGGATGTGAGGATGCATTTTCTGCTAAAAGATAGCACAACAAACAAAAGCAACACAAGCAACAGTTGCTCACACTCTGCCGTTCTTATTGTTCCTCTGTGTTCATGATACATTTTTATAGCAAATTACTCATTTGCAGTAAATATTCATCACAAAAGCCACTTAATTACACAATGTGGCATAATAGTATAATTTTGGGAATTTTGCATAAAAAAGTCATTCTAAATTACCAAAAATGAAAGTAACGCAAATTTCACCCAGCCCTACTCTAGAAATGAGTTTCTTCTAAAATTTCTCAAAAGCTCCAATATGTTAACCATGTCTGATTCTAAAGATCCTAAAGTCCAAGAAATACTCCTCTATTGAAGATCATTCCCCTTCAATACTCTTTTGCATGCTCATTTACAAGCTAATTTTGTCTCCCACCTGTACATACACAGGAATACTATTACATAGCATTCCAGGTAGTTATTCACATTTTTGTTGTAAGTTCTATCTCCACTAAGATGATCAACTGCTAGTCTGCTGATTGTAGGAGATACTTATATTAGCAGTGGCTACCACGTTATGTGGATGGTAATTGCAAAGAGCAATTACCATCCACATGAGTTTTTTTAAATTTAAATATGGGTTTTAAGCCCATGTTGGGTTTGCTTAAGTGCCTGGCTGCCTTTTCAGTGGGACACATACTCTAGTAAGCATGTGTCCCTCAGTATTTCCCTTTTTAAATAAAATCTCTATGCAGACTAAGGGCTGACCTAGCACCAGCCCTGGCCTGCAATGTTCGGGGGTCTGAAGACACCTTTCATTTAAGACGCCAGTAGTGTCATATTTACTAGAAGTCCCAGGCATAAGACCTGTATTCCTGGGACTACCTGTCAATTACTTTCACAGGCTGCAAGCAACCCCCTTTTCTAACCCATTACCTGTGACATGTGGGGAAATGGTGTTGCTTGCAGCCTGTGAAAGATTGCAGGCATGTGATTCAAGGTCACAGAGACATGAGAATCTGTGCACTTGAGCCACATGCATGCTGTAAACAGATACACTGAGCATGCTTTAGCATATGTAGCTTATCTGTTTATAGCACGTATTTACATCGGAGGTCGAGAGGGCACGCTTGGCATTCTAAAACCTCCCATCCTGGCCTGGAACAGCAGCAGCACACCCTGTTGCAGGCCTCCATACGTGTTCTAGAACAGGATTTTCCAGGTATGTGGGACAGGGGTATGGAGGTATGTCTGGGCAGAGTTCGCGTAGCGGCGTTATGCGGAACTCCGTGAAGCAGTAAAAAAACTCTGCTGCGCTATGAGGTGTTCAGCGCACAGGTGGAGTTGCTTGTTCCGCCTGTTTGGGTGACGTATCTGCCATACGGCAACGTGGATTGCGTGTTTGGGGGGAAATATCATGCGAACTGCATCACGCTGTCGCGCATGGGTGCGGCCATTTTGTTTTCTTCTCTCTGTTATGGTGCTGGGGCCTACTTCAATCCTGCCTTAATCTTTTCAATCCTTCTTTCTGAAAACGTTTTTTCTGATCTTTTTTATTTATTATCTTCCCCTGTGTCCTCTTAAGTGTATATTTTGTGTTGTTTTCTACTTCTTGTGTGTTTTTTAGTGCGTTTTGTACTGTTTTTCTATATTACTTGCTTTCTAATTTTGTTTACTTCCTTTCTTCTTCTCCTCCTTTAATTTTTTACCTTCTACATGATCTTTTCTGCCCCCCCCCCAGCATCATGCAGAGAGTGCGACCCAGGCAAAGAGGAGCCGCCTTCCTCGCGGAAGGCGGCGCCTGGCAGGGGTGCAGCCTGGGCCTTGTTTTGGGAGGTGGAGGTGGCAGTGCTTGTTTTTTTCAGTGCAGCGCCACCTCCCCTCCACCCTGGCAGCAGGCAGCAGGCCTGGGTCCGAGTACAGGATCCAGGAGCATCACCAGTGGTGGGCGAGGGTGCGCCGGGCAGTGTATTGCTGCTCTGGGGTCCAGCACACCCATAACCAACTGACCGCTATCCTGGAACCAGAGCAGGACCCGCTAGACCTGCTAGGTGTTGAGGTCGTGAGGCTTGGCGAGTAGCTAACTATAATTATTATTGTGTGTTCTATGTTATTGCGAATATAATTTTTTTCCCAAATAGCAAGAATGCTGCTGCTCACATGCAGGTAAGTTACGTTTAAAAATCTTATATTATGTCACATGATCGTTATTCTAGACAGGTGCTCATGCTCGGCGCCACCTGATCGTACTTTTGTTTGCTTGGGGAGAGTATATAAGAACTTAAGTTAGGTAATGTAGACTTTGTCCTGTCATTAAGATAGTGGTAGTTAGTTGCTTAGTAGTATCAGTAATAATTTAGCGGCACGCGTACTTTCACTTAATAGAACTTTTTTTTCTAGTTTTTATAGTGACTCGCAAGTAGCAGCAACCAACCAATTTGGTGTATGCAATATGCATGCGTCCATGTATGCATGAGACTAAATGCAGACTTATTGGCCCGTCAAATGCGCTTGAGATGATTGCACTTTGCGAATGAGATCGGAACTTAAAACAAATACTTTTTTACCATTTGTTCCGAAGTCTTTGGAATACGCGGGTTTCGTAGGTGTAGGATTCAGGAATTGGATTGTTTGTATGAAAGATCAATGTTACTGTAATTGCCGTTTCCTGCCAAATAATCTTTTTGGAGCGATTAAATATTTAACACCAATCACTTTTTTTGTTTCTTTCATTATGTCTTACACGATCATCAGCATCTAGGGGCAAGCGTGAGATGCAGACAAGGTCATCCGAGGCGGGTGCGGGAGCTGGAGGTGCCTCTCAGCAGGAACGCTCCTCATCTGATGGCTCTGATGGCCCCAGTAAGTATTCCTGTTGTTAATATTATATATATATATATATATTTCCCTAACCTTTACCAATCCTTATTTTGAACTATTATTTCCGTTTAATAATTTAATTTTTGCCAAAATCCTCTTCGGTCGATCTACTGTTTCTAAATTCTTGTTATCCCTTCATTATCCTATTTACTAACTTAGTTATTTTATATTTCTAGTGTCTGTATTTTAATTTTTATCTCAAACTGCCTCTGTCTGTACTAGTCTGTCTGTAGCTTGCTTTCTTCTGGTTTTTTAGTCAGCTTTCCCTCTCCCCTTATATATTTTGTGGACTGCCTAGTGGTGAGACCGTAAGTCTCAGTGAAGCCATTGCTCCTACTACTACTACTACTACTACTACTCTGCTGTATAGATTGCATGCCCTATTAAGGTAGTCTACGCATTTTTGTTGAGATGAGATTGAGAATGGGAAGGCTTTCTTTTACTTTCTCATGCTCAATCAGTAAAACAACAAGAGTGGCTATGGTCACATTGGACACCCCAAAGTTGTGTCTTCTTCTCATCTAGTCCTAGTATTATATATATTAGCAGCAGTTGATGGTGAATTGATAACTGTGCACCATGACCGGAAAGAAGTATTGAGGAACTTAGATTCCCCAATAGCTCTAGCCACTCAGTCCAGTCCTTTACAGGTTGTCTTCTTGAGAAGCATTTCAAAAATTGCTACCAACAAAATGTCCAACAGGATTTTGTTATTTTTGATAGGACACACTGCACTCTATAGTCTGTACCAGAATTGTAGTGCTGTGTGTAGTGTATGTATTTTCAATCTTGCTACGGAAAAAAATAAACAGGGGAGGTGTATATATGCTATGCCATTTAAAAATGTGTAATGTTTTTTCTAGGCATACCGACCACCAGTGCCGGGGCCAGCGGGACGGCAACGCCAGCCTTCAGGGAGCTTATGCTGCAGCTGCAGGGGGTGAGCCAGCAGCAGTGGCAGGCGGTGGTTATATTGCTTGCAATTGACAATTTGAATTTATATACACTAGCTGCAAGGGTGTTCACTGTAGACTGGACTGTCAGACTAAGTTGTGAACAATTGAAGACAACCTTTACTTAGCATTATCATATACAGTGAGAGTTCAGGAACTAATGGCCTCTTCTATCTTCAACTCAGCAGAGAAAGTTTTATGAAGAAGACTCAGATCTTGATGGGTTGATGAAAAAGGGAAAGAATGATGGAAGGAGGAAGGATGAGTGAAATGTAATATGACTGGCAGAGAACGATGTGTGGGTGAAGGCTGAAGGGAATGATATACGTGGCTGATAGGATGCATGGGTGGTTGAAGGGTGGGTGAAAGGTGAGAGAAAGGATGCCTACCTGTGTGGGTGAAAGTGTATGGGTGAAAGGAATCCTCCGGGGGCTTTGATGGGTCAACCTAAAGCAAGAAGTAAGGACGCATGCCATAGGGTGGTCAAATGAAAGGTTTGTTGAGAATGATAGCCATGTTTGGAATGGATGGATGGTATTCAATCAGAGGTGAAGACTGGATGAAGAGAATGTAAAACTTAAACCTTGCCTGAGTAGCAAAGCCAATGGTGAAAAAATAATGCTAGAAGAACAATGCAATGATAAATGTAAAAATCCCTGGGAAGAAGAATAAACAAGGAATGTTTTTTTAATCAAGGTTTTTGATTCAAAGGTTTGAGGTTGTATTCAGGACTACTCCCTTGAGTCACAGTAGTTTCCAAGCACAACATGATATTATGTATAGGCCTGGGCGGTGAACTTTGCTCCGTTCGCGGAGTTTGCGTAGTTTTCTGCACTCCGCGGAGCTCACGGAGTGCAGAAAACTCCGCTTCGCGATGTGCAGCGGAGTTTTTTCCCCGCTCGCAATCGCGAACGGTAAGTTCGCGATTGCGAACAGTAAGTTCGCGAGCGCAAGCTGCCGCTTGGGTAGAATTTCTACCCGAGCGGCAGGAATACCAGCACAAACTGCAGTTCGCACTGCACTCCGCCACTCGCAGAACTTCGCAGAGTTTTTTTGTAACTTCGCGGAGTTCCGCGTATTAAAACTTCACGAACTACTCCCAGGCCTGATTATGTACCCCAACCACCCATCATCAATCACCTCCCTCCGAGGCCCACTCCCTACCCCTTGGCATTTTTCAACAGTGTCAGCCATGGGTGGCCTATTGGCTGCATGGTTACAAAGTAGTAGCTCACGTGACTTCGTGCCATTTATCATCATTCATATTAGTAACTATTCATCTGCCTTGTTGTAGACTAGTCAGGATGAGAGTAAATTTGAGCATTTGTCGTTTAACAGAGCAAGGCCATAATAGAAATAGAGATAATTGTGTAGTACAGCTGCCCCACCTGCAGACAGTAGTAAAGTAATGCGTCTGCAACACGATTATGTCTGTCTAGGGTGAAACTTGCGCAAGCAGAGCTAGCATGCCTACAAGATTAATTTAGCTAAACAAGAGAGAGAGAAGAAGAATACTTGTCTACTCCAAATCCATACTTTAGTGCCTAATGCCTGAAAAAGTAATCTCATCCTAATCTTAGGGGCAGAGGAAACGAGGTGGATACCACAAATGTTATGTACTGCTAGTGCTACTGTGCCACTATATAATAATTTTATGTGTTTCCGTTTTGCTAAGAGTACTGGTTACAATTTGACTTTTTTCTTTCTTCATGTAGCTACTCCTGCCAATCCACAATCTGACAGGCAGGAGAGAGCAGCCACGACCTGGAAAAGGACGCTGGAGGCCATAAGGGATGAATATCGGCGGCTGGTGGTCCTGGAGGAGGAGGCGGCAGCAGCTGCAGCCTTCAATGCCCCGGGCCCCAGCCAGGCCCCAGTAGTGCCTCCGGTGGTACAGCACCATGGTACGGCAGCTGCCCTACTGCTGCTACCCCGTTGGCGGTGACCGTTAGAACATTTCACCGCTGCATGCTCCTTAGGATGGCGAGCCTAGAAAGTCGGATGGAGGAGCGTTTTGACAGCCTAGAGAGGAAGAACCGACACATAGCCCGCCGCTACGTCTCTCTCTCTTGCCCCTTTTTTAATCTTTTGTTTGGTGGGTGGGAGTGGGACCTGTTGGGGAGAGGGTGGGATGTGGGGAAATTGGATTGGCGTTTTACCTATGGACATTTTGATTTTGGAATCTCATTGGACATTGGTTGGGGTTAGGGAGGGGGTGGGTCAGGTGTTGTGGCCATTTCTAGTTTTATATGTGTTAGGGGAATACATTTTTAGTTTTACAATATGAAATAAATATTTTTTCAGGGTATTTACTCTTACTTTGCACAGTTCCTTTGCAGCAGGGCTGCAGCCAGTTTTTGAAATCTGCTGATATAGTGTAACACACCAACAGATAGATGCGGTACCCTCACTTGTCCTACTACTACTCTCTCCTCCTAGTCAGTGTGGGCTATATATACTTAGGGCAGAAGAAGATCCTCACCCTGACTTGAGTTGGTGTTGCTTTCACCACATCTGCCCCAGCAAGTGTGTGATCATTTAATGGTGTAAATTTAATTTAGTCACACCGCAATAAATCACACAGCCTGGGGTAAGAGGGTTAGGGGTTCAATGAATGGATGGCAAGGGGATTTGACGGAAAGGTTTGAGAAAGACCTTGGATCTAATACCGGCCAAAGTAATTTCCACTCTGGCCAAACAACTTGCTAATCCTATTTGTAGCATTCTCAACAGTTCTCTGATGGAAGGTGTCCTTCCTCCTGATTGGAAAGCTGCTCAAATACTCCCGATCAAAAAAAAAACCAAACTCTCACCTGAAGATGTAACTAACTACCGACCCATTTCTCTCCTTCCCCTGCATACCAAAATGTTAGAAAAACACATCAATACTCACCTTTCCTATTTCATCGAATCCACCAATAGCTTAGATTCTTCACAATCAGGGTTTCGCCCCAGATACAGCACCGAGACAACTCTGGTGGCGGTAACAGACAACATTAGGATGCTATTGGATAAAGGTCAGGCGGTACTTTTGGTGCTGCTTGACCTATCCGCTGCATTTGACACCATATCCCACCAAATTCTACTCAGTAGACTGAGGGGTATAGGCATCACAGGATTAGCTCTGAAGTGGTTAACTAACTTTCTGGCTGAAAGAACTCAGACCATTAACCTAGGTCCATACCATTCTAAGACCACCAAGGTGACCAAGGGAGTACCACAGGGCTCGTGTTTGAGCCCTACTCTGTTTAACATTTATGTTGCTCCCCTGGCGAGTTTGTTGAGAAACCTGGGTTTCATCCCCATATCATATGCTGATGACACCCAACTACTACTTTCGTTTGACAAATCTAACCTTAATATTCATACCACCTTTGCTGATGGCATGAAATCCATAGCAGAATGGATGAAACTGAATTTTCTCCAGCTGAACGCAACTAAATCGGAGATTATGCTATTTGGTGAAGCCTCCGTGAAGTGGTCGCCTAGTTGGTGGCCAGAGGAATTGGGTCCCACCCCTTGTCCTAAACAAGTTGTGAAAAACCTGGGAGTTCGATTGGACCAAAAACTCAATCTGAGAGAACACGTTTCCTCTACTATTGGTGCATGTTTCCATAATCTGAGTATGCTAAGAAGAGTCTTCCCTTTTCTTCCACTTTCCACAAGAAAAACCTTGATTCAGGCATTGATCCTTAGCCGCTTGGATTATTGCAACGCATTGCTGATTTCTGCCAATGAAAGAGACATAAATAGACTAAAGGTTGTCCAAAATACTGCAGCTCGTTTGGTAAGTAATGCCCCCTCAAGAACACCCTCCTTACCTCTGCTGCAAGAACTTCATTGGCTGCCCATTCGGAAGAGGATCAATTTTAAAATTTGTTGTATGGCTTACAAAGCCGTATACAGTTTAGGCCTGAGTTATCTTAATGACAAATTCATTAAATATGTGCCTTCTAGAACTCTCCGTTCAGGAGACAAAGCCCTGATTATGGTCCCACGCATTTATAAGTCTCGTCAAGGTGGTAAGGCCTTCTATCATCTGGCCCCACGCCTCTGGAATAATCTCCCCATCTATTTACGACAATGTACAGACTACCTGAGATTCAGGAAATTATTGAAAACTTCACTTTTCTAACTTAGTCTCCTTATGCTCACTTAGGTGCCTATAGCGCTGAGATACCCTTATGGGGTGATTCGTGCGCTTTATAAGTGAATAAATAAATAAATAAGCAGATAAAGACAAACACTACACATGGACAACACATTCATCTTGGCAGCCGACCATCATAAATCTGTTATGGGAGGAAAAGGAAATGCATGCATGATGATGAGTAGTACCAGACTAGTACAGGGCAGTATATTAATTATGCAATTGTCTGTCTTCCCCCAGAGAGACCCAAGTTACATACATTATGTTCTGTTGTACCAGGCTTTGAAAGATAGCAAATACAATTGAAATATCTGTAGGAGTCAAATAAGCAAACATAAACAACACACACAGTCGTAATGATTGAAGAGAAAAAAAAAGATACTGTATTGCCAAATTGGGAGTTCCATTTCTGCATTCCTCTTGGACTGTCCGTCCATCAATCTTGGGTGCCTGGCGGATGCGGTTTGGTAAGGTAAGTGTGAGTTGTTTTTCCAGTATGGCGCAGGGAAAAGGGCCTGTAGATGGAAAAACAAAAAGTATATTGAAAAATCAAGGAGAAAAGTTAAATTGGATAAGGAGGAGCACAACAAGAAGATTTTTAGAGGCAGCATGGCTAAATCATGTCTGTTTCTGGTAGTTGCCTCCAACAGCAGGCCCCCCACCCAACCTTCACTGAGCTTCGAATTTGAGCCAGACAGCACTGAGCACACACACACACACACAGCATTTTCCAAATGAAGTAAAAAATCAATGCACGCTGTCAGTCACACCACACTCACCACCACCACTACACAGACATGTAGGTCTGGTGTTGTTGTCTACCTTTAGGCCACGTCAAAGTCATCATCATCATCCACATTGGTTGGTTTCAGTGAATTTGAAAACTTTCATCTTCTTCTGGTGGCATTTCTCGAGGTAGTCACGCTCACGCCCACGCCCTGAGTTATTCCACGATCTCTGATCCTCCTGACTCTGAATATGGTGTCCAACTACGTATTAACAGTGTCCCAAGTGAGTCCAGACTCGTCCTGACTCAAAATAATGCAATGGTCGGCCTGTAGTAGTACAATTTTGTAATTGAACAACAAGAAGGAAAAGATTGACTTGAGTCACTTTTTTGTGAGTAGAATAGTAGACATCATTCACAACAAACAACAATCACTCAGCGTGCAATGCATGCCATCATTTACCTGTTCTTCCGGGGCAGTCCCTCTAGGATGGGAAAGGATAGATAGATAGATAGTCAGGGCCCAGGGTTGGAGGCAGTCACACATTTGTTTGTATTCTCCATCCAATAGCTGGCTTGAGGGAAATGGCTTTAGGGTGAGGCAGGAGTGGACTTACTTCTTCACTGATTGCACACAGTTGCAACTCCAATCCGGCAATAAAAGAGTAAGACGGTGGGGATGGATTTGTGAATCAGAAAGACAGTGACACAGGCAAATAATAAAGTAAATAATGTTCCTTATCTATATCTTTTTTGGGGCTTTTTTTTGCATCAAAGAAAGAAAGAAAGTAACTGGAAAGCCTAGTTCTCAGGGAAGTGGAGCTCGTCCTCAAACTCTGGTGGTTTGCCCAGAAGTAGGTCACCTAACACACTATTTCCATGACCTGAGTCGCCGTAATCATCTTCCTGCTGTGGTACTTCAGGTATGGTGTAATCCGGTGGTATAAAGTGCTGATTCATTTTGATCATGGTTAACCTCTCATGTTTTGGGGTGAGAGACTGGTCCTTCTCACTGTCAGAACGGCACCAGCAGCACTGAAAACATGCTCAGCAGAGACACTTGCTATGGGGCAAACCAGACAGTTCATCGCCAGCCTGCTGAGCACTGGCCATTGGTGCCTTTTCCCATACCAATACAGCAATGGATTTTGATCAAAGTAGACCTCTGTTAGGTCTTCCAGATAGGCCTGGACCATCCGCTCAATGGTTATTGGTGCTCTGCTTTGCTCTGCCTCTTTTGCCTTTGCCTCAGCACTGGATGTAAGCCCTGCCAGTAGAAACCATTCCTTTGTCAGTTTAGGGGCTGATGCTCCTGTTCTTGTTGTTGTTGATGTTGTTGTTCTTGCTGTTGTTGGTGGTTTTGTCTGCTGTGAGCCAACCTCACTGCCCTCAGGCTCTGAAGTTGAACTTGAAGGCTGCCCTCCAGTACTTGTTGTGCCCTGGAGGAGCAGGCCTCTAATTCCCGGCTGTTCTTTTTCTAGCTGACTGACTTGCACAGCTATCCAAGTTTTGTAGTTGGCAACATCCCTGTCTGAAAAAGGAATGAAAGTGTCCAGTAACGGTTTGTACCGTGGATCAAGAAGGGTGGCACAAATGTAGTAGTTGGATGACACAATGCCTCTTTGCACCCTTGTATTTTCAGATAAGCGAAGGATTAAGCTCTCCACCCACTCATATGCTTCTGTTTTTCCTCCACACCTGCGTGCATTCCAGACACCTCCTTTAGATCTTCCTGTAGCATGTGCAACAATGGGATAGATTGGCCCATGGTACAGTCCTCCTTGCAGACTTCACTTGTGAAGACCTCGAAAGGAAGTAGCATCTCTGTCAGGCATTTAACTAGGCCCCATTGGTCCACCTCAATGATCATGCCTTTCACAGTTGCATCCCCTCTTTGCATGATATATTCATTGATTGGTCTGTACTGCTCAATCATACTTTCAAGCATGTAATAAGTTAAGTTCTAACATGTTGGCACCTTCTGGATGAGTGCTTTAACTGGCATTATATTATCACGTTGAATGATCCTCAGCTGCTTCCGGGCTTTAAAAGAATGGCTGAAATGTGTGCAGATTCTTTTGCAGGTGGTCAGTAAGTTGCTGACTCGGTCTTCTTTTTTCAGAAAGTCTTGAACAATGATGTTAATGCAGTACGCCAAACACAGGACCCTGAAATAGCCCCCATCGGCCATGGCCTTAACTATATTACTTCCATTGTCCATGGCAACAAAACCAAGGTTAAGCCCTCTTGGTCGCAGCCATTCAAAGGCCTTAGTGTTAAAGTCTTCCAAAATGTTTCCAGTAGTATAGGATTTCACCATGGCAAACATGGCTACTGTAGCATGCTTCTGAGTGCCATTAAAAATGTCAGCAGAGTCAACACCTGCACATATCTTTTCTCTAACACCCACAAAAGAGATCCAGTGTGCAGTGATACACATGTAATCAGTGGCTTGGCAACTGGTCCACATGTCTGTCATCAAGTGGACAGTGTGAACAGCACTCTGCTGCAAAGCTTGTCCAAGCAATTCCAGCACGTTGTGATGTAGTGCTAGAACAGCAACTCTGGCGAAATTAGACTGGCTGGGAACCTTCCATTTTGGGCAGGTGGCTGCCACAAATTCAAGAAAACCCATCCCCTTCCACAAAAGAAAATGGGAGGAGGTCCAGTGCTAACATTTTAGCCAGCTTCGCGATGTACAAACGTGCTGTTGGGTGGTTGGATTCGTACTGCCCCTCCGGCCTAAACATGCTGAGAATGATAGCCTGGATTTTTTTCTTTTCTAGTGCCACTGATGCAGGTGACTTCTTGAGACCAGATACTGTTAGCCCCATGTGTGTTTTTTTCATTGCGGTACTCTCTTGCCTTGGACCCTTTGGTGTCTCAGCCTGACTCTTGTGCTATTGCGATGTTGCTGATGATGATGTGGGCAGTACCACTGCACGGATGGGGACAGGGCTGCTTTGTGTACCAGAGAAAATGTCTCCCTCTTTTTTACCTTCCACCGTGATCGGATCTTCATCTCTGCCACCAAAAACACTTGCACTGGATCAAGTGATGTTTTCTCAGATGGATTGTTTAGCCTCCGGTACCGTAGTTTGTACCAAGCTTACCCCCACTTACACCTACTCCACAAATGGAACATATAGCACTGTTCACCTCCTTCTGGCTAACCGAAAAAAAGTCCCAAACACAGGAAGTCAACTTTCTGAGGTTAGTGGGGTGGGTCCGCTGATGCGGGGGTGCTGCTCCCAGCTTGATCCCCGGACATCACTGCTGCAGGCGAAATTTTTGGTTTCCCAAAAAAAGTCTTGGCTGACATACTGGTGGTGTTAAGTGGCAGTGCCTTCTGCTTCTCACTGGCAACTTTGACTTTCTTGGTACTGGTTCCTTTCTTTGGGGCTATCTTGAAGCTGTCAGTTAGCACGCAGCTGCACTTGTCTTAGATTCACAAGTTGAAGAGATGTTTGTGGTCACACGTCACGTTGTGCGCAGGCCTTCGGTCTGGCAGTACTATGAGTGATGATGTTGTCTCCTCTTCTTTTGCACCCAAAAGCAAAGAAGCAAGAAGAACATCCGTGAAATGTGGCATTGTTGTAGTTCAATAATTACTAGTACAAACAAATATATTATATATAATTTAGTGTGTGGTCACACTTGTTAGTGTTACCTGAGTTATTAAAAAAATTACCAATACAGTGTTGCCATTTGTGAGACTTTGACAACAACAAAGGCTTTCATGGTGTACTGTACATGTACAGTACAGTACACTCAGGAAGGATAGGAAAGAAGAAGAACAGCAAAAATACAAATGTAACGGTTTGGCATTGTGCATCAAGTGGGTTGTGGTGCTCAGGGAGCTGCAGCTGACAAATGACAATGGAATGGAACAATCCCTAGACAATGAATACTGTTGTGCACGTCATATAGCAGACATGGGGTTAATGTTAACGGTTCATTGATGCCAAATCATGTTACTTTGACACTGAAAAAAAAATTTGAAAAAGAAATTGAACATTTTTTTTTTAAACTTTGAAAAATTAGAAAAACAACTTTGAAAATAAATTAAACAAAATTAAACAAATTCGAAAAATTTAAACATAAACATGAAAAAAAAATTAAAATAAATAATTATAAATAAGTAAAAAACAAAAATGACCCTCAAGCGCCTAATGTATTAAGCTGCTTATCTCATTGATCAACCATCCATGCTAGCATATGGCAAAGGGGCACACTGGCTGAATGCACAAAATGGCTGCCAGCCACTTGGCCAGGCCACAACAAGAAGCAATAAGCCAAGGGGAACAAAGGGAAGACATGCAGGCCTATGGCAAAAGCACACTGACTGCCTTCCCAAAATGGCTGCCAGCCACACGGTCACATCACAACAACAAGCAGGAGGACTGGAAAACAATGAACACAAGCAGGCCTAAGGAGGAGGACACAGACTTTACAATATGGCTAACGCCACATGGCCCTGGGGAACAAAGGCAAATGCATTGCTGGCCTACTTGCAAACACACTCACACACTGGCCTGACAATGGAGGCATGCTTGCTAAACAACACATCTTTAATGCAACAATGCCAAAAACGAAAATCCACAGGGCTAAAAAGATATGCAAGTTACAACAACCACACACATACAACAAAGTCATTTAATTAATTTAACAGTTAACACACATGAAAAAAAAAGTAAAATACCACCAAAAAAAACATATTTTGTGTTTTAAAACAATGCCATCCATGGCCAAAAGTATGTTTAAATTCAACAGACACCACAGAAACAGTTGTTTCATGCACCCATGAGTAGCTCTGGGTCTATTGGCTGGAAAACCCATTGGCCCACTAGGCCACGTAGTGAATCAATTCAAATCAATATTGCAAATTTATTAAAAACATGGAGAAAATGTAGTGAACTGTTCTACATTTTTGCTGAATAAAAGAAGGAAAAATTGCCTGCAAAACAACAACCAGCAAGAGGACATGGCCACCACAAAGAAGGCATGCAGGCCTATGGCAGAAGCACACTGGCTGCCTTCACAAAATGGTCACCAGCCACATGGCCAGGCCACACCAAGAAGCAATAAAAAGCCTTTAAAGGGAAGACAATGCAGGCCTATGACAACAACACACTGGCTGCCTTTACAAAATGGCCGCCAACCACATGGCCAGGCCACCACAAGAAGCAATAACCCAAGAGGAACAAAGGGAAGACATGCAGGCCTATGGCAAAAAAAGCACACTGACTGCCTCCACAAAATGGCCACCAGCCACATGGTCACAACAACAAGAAGGAGGCCTTGAAAACAATGAACACAAGCAGGCCTATGGACACAGACTTTACAAAATGGCCCCTGGCCACATGGGGACCCAAGGCAAATGCTGGGGCCTACTATTACAAACACACTCACACACTGGCCAGACAAAGCTAAACAACACATGAAAAAAAGTGAAATACCTCAAAAAAACACATTTTGTATTTCAATCCAATGCCATCCATGCCCTAAATGATGTTTTAAATTCAACAGACACCACAGAAACAGTTGTTGTTTCATGCAGCCATGAGTAGCTATGGGTCTACCGGCTTAGAAAGGCCTATTGATAGACTACTGGGCTACATAGAAAATTAAATAAATATTGCAAATTGATTTCAAAACATGGAGAAAATGTAGTGAACTGTGCAACATGTTTACTTTTAAAAGAAGAACAATTACTTACAAAGAAACAACTAGGCCCCTTCTGTAACTACAGGCCACCCACCACAATAAATGTAAAAAAATCGATGAAAAGTACAAATAAATCTAGGTGCATGGCCCCAATCAAACAAACAACACCAGTTTTCTGACTTACTTGTGAAATCTCAAATCCAAAGTCCTCAAATCCAATGATATATTATGCAGCAGACACAAAGAGTGATCCTTCCAGCTCCAAATACAAATGAAAAGTGACTAGGAGATGGACAAAGCACTGGGAGGAGCCTGCTGGACAGGAACAGGAAGTTGGAAGCTCTGGGGCACTTTCTTCCTCTTGAAAAAAAAAGTGAAAAAAGAAAAAGCACTTTTGGGATCGCGTTTTTCACAAAACCCCTGCCGGAAGTCCGCTGGCGAGCTCAAATGACGTGTTGGCAACTGCAAAATCTCTCGGGACCATGCGGCTGCCTAGCAAATCTCGTGGTGCTCACGAACTGCTCAGAAAATCTCATCAGCGATCGCAGGCACCTGGTAAGTCTCTCCCCCACAAGCAAAAATGCATTTCGGGAGTGCCAACACAAAAACCTCCTCTCCTTTGCGGAGTGCAGAGATTTTGGGCAACTCCGCATTCTACGCGGAACGCGGAGTTGCCAAAATTCTGCAAACTCCGCGAGCGGAGTGGAGTTTTATGCTCAGGGTTAGATGGAGGCCTTCCATCATGTCTGCCAGCCTGTAGTTCATTTTTACCTTTTTTGAAACAATAAAAACAAACCGCAGGCAGGCACAGGAGAGAGCACACATCCAGAGCTCATGCATTTAAAAGTGCCCCCTTTGTGTGCTTTTATCATGAGGGGCATTTTACCTTAGTACATCGGCTTATATCACTATATTGAGAGGCATATATTAAAACTGTTAATAAATGCCTCTCAATAAAGTGATATAAACTGATGTACTAAAGTGAAACACTCCTGCATGTTAAAAGCATACAAGAGTGCACTTTTAAATATGTGATTTCAGGATGTGGGCATATTTAAAAGTGCCCTAGTCTCTTATGGGCTTTAAAAAATGCCTCTCAATATAGTGATATAAACTGATGTTCTTTAGTGAAATGCTCCCAAATGTTAAAAGCATACAAGAGGTGCCTATCCCTTTCAAATTCCACTAGCCGCCACTGACAAATATATAGTTTAACTACTCTCACAATACAGAAACCAATAACTTATCAGATGAATGTTCAACATTAGGTTTAATGCAATTAGTGAATTTCCCTGCACATAACAAAGGTCACACAATTGACATTTTTGTAGGCCTGGGTGAAATTTTATTTATACTGCTATAATTCAAGTAATTTTGGGACGTTTACATTACACTTATTATGTGAAATTCCCAAAATGAAGCTATTAGGCCACCTTGCGTAATTACCAGCCATTATTGCAAAACAAATTACTATTCCAATTCCATATCTAGTAGACAATATTATATCCATATCACGGAGTTGATATTTGTGTTCGTTGATATTTTAACACACTGTTCATTTATCAGGGCATCTTCCAAAGTGCAGTATTTTGTATTCATCAGTTATTCATCTATGCTTTATGTTTTGGGCTATGCGTTTGTTTTCACTCAGATTACATCATCTGGAATGTGCGCTTCATTCATTTTAATTTTAAATATACCAATTTTATAACTCTACATATTAGTTTTTTGGTTTACGAAAACAGCTCTGTTGCATTATTGCATTATTGTGAAATGGCATACCTGTGCTTATACTTTGCAAAATCCATATTCTCAATAGAGTATTTTGGTTGTTATGGACAAGCAATTTCCGTATATTGAATGAAACCAAGCATCTCATTGCATATTTAAGACCTTAACTAGGCCCAGCTAAGCTGGCATAATTAGCACAAAAGCAGATTGATTATTCTACCACTGTGAAAATTCAATTATGTGATAAAATATGTATTAGTGCAATTAGTGATGCAAAATAGCTGTTGACATGGAGATATATTATGCTGTATGGAAAAAAACTGCTATGCCACAGTACAAAAATCCATACAATTATTTGCTTAGTATGTTGCAACATATCATGTACACAAATCATACACATCAGAAAAGAGGCAATCAAATGTCACAAAATACAAATGGTTGAGTAAATTAATGAAAACCATCATTTTTTTTTCTCGCAAAGAATAGCTGCAAAGAAAGGGCACTCTGCTTGTTCTCCTCACTGCGCAATGTGCCGTTTGTATTTGTGAGTTTGATGGTGAGCTGGTTGGCCCTCTCTACAATGGTCTTGCGGTTTTTGGGTGAAACATTGTGGACGATGTCCGCACAGATGGGCTTGTTACTCATCTTAAGCACCTCCAGATCCTTCACATTGTGTACCAGAAACTTTCAGAATCCTGAAGGTAACATGTCCTTGGTCCATTTATCACTAACGTTAGTAACATTGGGCAGCAGGATCTGGCCCTTAAACCTCCCGCGCACTTGCTTATCAATTCCTCTTGGTTTGTGCCACTAACACTAATTCTTGACATAACAATCAGACTGGTCAAACTTCTTGGTTCTTTTCGTAAGAATCTTCGGTTTGACAAGAGGTCTTAGGGTAGCCATGATTGCAGCTCAAAAATGTCCGCCTACTCCTCAGAAAGATCAAAGGAAGAGAGAAAACCATAATTTGATAATAGTAACATTTATAAACATGCTTACAAAACACTTAAAAGAAACACCTGGCTAAAAATGCATTCGTAGCTGAAATGCACTTAGTGCTATGTTCCTGAACTGTTGATGTAAACTCCCAGAGGGCCCGATGCAGAGTCCACATTAAAAAGGGGCACTGCACCCAGAACAAAAGTGCACTTGAAGAAATTCTCAAAGAGTTCAAAACGTTTTAATGTTTCCATTCGCTGTACAAATATACATAATTTACATGCCTAAGTAGCTAAAGGCGTTATTTAGATTCTGGTGGGTAGGGTACTCCTCCACAAAAGTGGCTGCCAAACTGATGAGCAACCTACTCTGTTTAGAGTTGAGAAAAACTTCATGTTTCCAACAGCCACACACCCTACTTGGTCTGGCTGTGAAAACCTTAGACCGACAGCCTTTTGGCTTTCTAAATACCTCTGACTTTCCACCATATTTAAGTCGGATGTTCTGACATACCTTTTCCTGTTCATGACTTCCAGGAAAAGCTTAGCAATTCTGAACAAAAAGAATGACCACTGTACACTGGGAGAAAACTCTTTACGTGTCAAGGAAATTAGATTTATGAAGAACAAAAAATGTTTGATGAACTGTCTCATGAAACATCATGGCTGCTCAGTAAACTTACAGTGCATTCAAAGGAGCTTCAGTTGCCCTAGTGGAATGGAGTACAGCCTGACAAACTCTAAATAGCTCCCAAGGTACCTATAGAAGCAGTTGCTGTAAGAGACATAATTAAGGCTGCAGTTCAAACTCTGAACATCCATAGTTAATTTACAGCAAAATACTTGTCAGAATGATGGACTATCTGTCTGTCTGTCTACCCATCTATCTATTCAAATAGGTAAGTGTTTCTAGTCAGAGTCATGAAAAGATTCTTCATACATGAGGTTCGGAAACACCTATAATGCCGCAATACTTATGATGGATGTGGAAAAGGCCTTTGACCTTGTTGACTGGTGAGCTTTGTTTTTTTATTTTGGAGAAATTTGGATTTCCATCTCAGTTTATTGTGGTGCTGAAGGAGTTATATAATGAGGCAGAGGCTAAAATCATTATAAATATATGGAAGAGGTGGGAGTGGTTAAGATCAAGCAGGGCACTCAGAAGGGATGCCCACTATCCCAACGTATTTGTTTTTCTTTTTATTGAACCTCTTGCAGTTAAAATCCATTCAAATCCTTTGATTATACCCCCTATAAGTGGGATGGCAAAAATGTAATTATATGCTGATGATATAATGTTATATTTAAAGTCAGAGCATTCCAATATACAGAATAGGATGGATGAGATTCAGGGTTTTACATGTGTAGGAGGGTATAGAGTAAATCAAGCCAAAACAGAAATACTTATATTTAATTTGACGATTTCTCAGCCTCCGGCTGGGTTACAGTGTGTACCACAGTGACCCATTATATATTTAGGAATCATTGTTACAAGTGAATATGCACAATTATTTCAGCTAAATTATGGTAATACCCTTATGAAAGCAAAAAGCTTTAAACAGGTGGATTCTTCTGCCTTTGTCATTAATAGGACTAATTTCATTGATTAAAATGTCAATTCTTCCTCTATTTTTATTTCTATTTCTTGATCTTCCTCTCAAAATGCCTCATTCCTATTTTGAGGAGCTGGATACGATTATACAGAAGTTTATTTGGGCAAATAAACAATCCAGGGTGAAAATGTCTACACTCCAATTAGATACGAAAAAGGGGGCATATTGTCAGGCCTCACTGGTTAACTTGATGATACAACTAACTGCAACATCATCAAACTATGACCATTTTTTGTTAAATCGTATGTTAACCGAAAGTGCAATAAAACAACCAGTTTTTTTGCGGTCTGCAAAATTTCCTAAGAAAATGAGACAAGGTTTTATTGGCTTTAGCATCTCATATCCAGCTATTTTTTAAATTACGAGATATACCACCATGTCATGCATTTACTCCAATGCAAGACTTTGAGATTTGGGGTTTACCATTCTCTCAAGGGGTCTTACATTCTTGGAGAGAACTTGGCATTGAACAACTGGGTGATTTGTGTAATCATACAAGATTAATTGCATGGGGATCGATAGTACAGCAATTCCGCAGTCAAAATGCAGCTTTATGTTTAAGCTTCAACCAGGTGACTAGCTTTCTTAAAAATATCTATATGATGAGTGAACACAAAGTGATGATGGACGGAGTGCTGAAACTTTTCAGACACTCACCCCCAGTCACAGATCTGGGTTGAATCCATCATCGTTCTTTAGCTCACTTCGCCACCTCAGTTCAGACCCAGCTGTATGCAAATCAGTCTTGACCCTGTGCCTCATGGGAACAGTCCAGCCCAAACTGCCAAGCCAGGTCTTCCCTGAACCAGAAACAAGCATCCTGGGACCGGTTTCGGGCTAACAGCCCTCATCAGCCAGGCTAGCTTGAATCCAGTGGCAAAGTGAGCAAGGGACCCACGTCTGGGCATACCCTGCCAACTTAGGGCGAACAAAGCAAACACAAAGAGATGATGGACGGAGTGCTGAAACTTTTCAGACACTAACCACAAGTCACAGATCTGGGTTGAATCCATCATCGTTCTTTAGCTCACTTCGCCACCTCAGTTCAGACCCAGCTATATGCAAATCAGTCTTGACCCTGTGCCTCATGCGAACAGTCCAGCCCGAACTGCCAAGCCAGGTCTTCCCTGAACCGGAAACAAGCATCCTGGGACCGGTTTCAGGCTAACAGCCCTCATCAGCCAGGCTAGCTTGAATCCAGTGGCAAAGTGAGCAAGGGACCCACGTCTGGGCATACCCTGCCAACTTAGGGTGTTTGCTTGGTTCGCCCTAAGTTGCTCACTTTGCCACTGGATTCAAGCTAGCCTGGCTGACAGTGCAATAGAACCTCTTGTATGCACCCCTTTAGTTGCAATTGGCTAAGTTGGGAAGACTTATTCACTTTAATAATATTATTGCCGCTATGTAGAAACTAAGACCGCAATTAATGTGAACTGCCTGTATATGACTAGTACTGTATATTCCTGTATAACTGTATTTTTATAGTTTTAATAGTGCTACAGGTAAAGAATTATGATTGTGTTTTTGGATGGACTGTTTTTTGATCAACATTAAAGTATATGTTTCTATAATTGCACTTTAACACTTTAAATGGTTTTGATGCTGCTATTTCAAAAACTAAGGTTGTATTCAATGTGGTTGGATATTTTGGAACAGTGTGATAGGCTTGATGAATGTACTTAGAGATTGGTGTACTAAACATGGTTTTGATTGATGAATGGTGTATAACCTCTACTTTCTGTATCAGCTGCTTCTCTTCCTGTTCAAATAAAAATATCAGAAATAAAGGTTTCTAGTAAAGTGTTACACCATATAGCCAGGACCTGTCCATTAAATGCTATTAGCGGGCCTGCAGCACTTATTATGCTACCGACTTATAAAGCACATTTAAACTTGTTCCAGGTCTGCCATGGCAGCCGAAATGCAGTTTTAAACTACCAAACCTCCTTGCCAAGTCTTAAACTCCCTTTTGTATTACATATATTACTTATATTACATATAAGACACCCCTAAGTTACCTCGTCCCAAAGGGCAGGGTGCATTGTAATCAAAAGGTTGGGCATGTACTTTTAGGTTTTTCATGTCCTGGGAGTGAAAAACTCTTGAATTTGTTTTTTTACTACTACGAGGCCTACGCCTCCCAAAGGATAACATTGGGTTGCCTTATTACATTTACAGAGAGCTAGGAACAGGTAAACATTTCATGTTTGGTGTCTGAGTAATTATAATTTAAAATCCACTTTAATGGCAAAGTCAGACTTTAAGTTACATTTTCCTGCCCCAGCTATGTGGTGCCTGCAGCCTGTTCCTAGTTCACATGACTGGTTGTATTTGGCAGTTGGAGTTTGTTTATTACTCCCGGAGAGCCTCACAATAGAAGGAGTAGGTCTGCCAGGATGGGCCATAACTGGCAGGATGGGAGGAGCGGAGCTGGGCACAGCCACGCACGCAGGGGAATAGGCTGTGCCCTGCATTCACACAAAGGACTTGTCACCACTGGATTGTTCATGCAGCCAACTTGGTGCCAGGGCAGGGGAGGCAGGAAACTTCAAGCACTTCAAAAGGAAATCTCTAGAAACTTCTCCTACTTCAAAGAATGCAACAGGTATAAAAATAGAACCCTCAGACCCACTCTTCAGTTCACTTTCTAGACCTGTGAAAGGACTCTCAGGGGACTGCATGCTGCTGTGGTCTGCTGTGTATTTCAGAATGCTACTGTGCTGCAGCAGGAGGGACTGCTTTGCTGCCTGAAGCCTGCTTTGGACCCTCAAAGGCCTGCCCTGCATTTGAGTCATGTTCTACTTTTGGAACCCAGGAAAACCAGAGTGACTTCAAGAGCTAGTTGGCTAGCCTCCTGATCAGAGCCTCATGGACAACAAATAGTACGGAAAACAAGGGGACCCCAATAAGTGAACCTGGGGTAGATTAATGTTTTAGAAAACAATGGTTCTTATGTGGACAAAAAGGTCCAAGGAAAGGTAGAGTCAGATTTGGGGAAAATGCACTCAAGTCGTAATAAGATAATAAATATCTCAGGGAGCGATAAGTAATATGAACAGGGACATGTAAGTCAAAATAACGTTTGTTGTTTATTGAAAATTCAGGTGCTCACATAGAAAAGTGACAACAAGCGTGATGTGATAAGTGGGGGTGACTTTAAAATATAAACCGCATTGACAACATATAGGAGAACTTCTCAAGAAATTATACAAAGTGTAAAGAGTTCTTGTTGTAGGGGGTTGACGACGTTTCGATCTCAGCTATTCTAGATCATCTTCAGGACATAGCAATTGTGAGCAAGCTGAATCTATAATAGATATAACATATGTTATAGTAGGGTTCCTGGTTAATCATTTATAGTAAGTAAATACTATAGTGAATACTTTAGTGATTTGGTGCTCCCAGTGAACAATTGTACGAGGTGGAGCCTCTTATTATACAATGCAAGTATGCACCCATTGATTTTGATGCTGCCCCCTATTTACAAGGGCAGCGTAAATAGGAGGCAGTGCCAAAATTAAGACCAGGGAAAACCTGGTCTTAACTTGGCGAAACGAGGAGAAATGCTTTATTTCTCCTCGTTTTTGCTTTTCCCATGTGTGCTGCCTTGCACATGGAAAAAGCTAAATGCCTTGGATTGTTTATGTTCAGGAAGGTGACCCTTCCTGCACATAAACAATCCTTAAGAAAAATGACATTTTGTAACTTCCATGTGTTCTGCATTAGGCAGCACACATAGAAGTGACAAAATGGCATTTCAAGATTGTTTATGTGCAGGAAGGGACACCTTCCTACACATAAACAATCCTCGCCTGCCCGCAGACACCCTTGCACTATGGTTCAAGGGTGCCTGCATTGGTGCCACACTTCTAAGTGTTGCACCAGTGCAGGGGGAAATGCAAGGCTGCACCATATCCTTGTAAATATGGTGCAGCCTTGCGTTCTGAACTTGCGGAGTGAGGCATTAAGCCATGACGGCTAACGCCTCACTCCACCACTTCCCTGTACATATCCCCCTAAGTGCCTCCCCTGGGGTACTAGAGGGCTTTAGAAGTGTACTGCTGTGGTGGACTGAGACATAAAGGACTAAAGTCAGAATGTAAAGTCTTTTGCCCAGGATGAACCAGGTTGGTAGATTTGAACCATACTCCATCACGGTCAGCTTCAAATTGCATTTATTTCCTGTTCTACCACATCAATTGACACTTTACACGTTACAAGGCAGCGTTAAGCCACATTACGGCTAAGCCGCTATCGCCAGGGAAACATCACAAAAAGTGACGTTCTTGCAGCGATAGGGGCTTGTACATATGCCCCTTTGTGTTTCTTAGTGCTATATAATTAAAGTTTTAAAAATTCATATGTCTAGTTACCCTTATTGGATTTTTTTGTAAAGTTGTACTCTATTTTTTCTAAGTCATTTTGGTATTTTTAATGTTTTGTATTTCAACTTTATTACTGTTTTAGCACTGCATAAATAGTCTATACATTGCCTCTAATTTAAGCCTGTCTGCTCTGCCATAGCTACCAGGGGCTTGAGCTCAGGTGAATGTAGTGACTGCATTGATTCACCCTAACAACTGAAATGGGTGCATACTCTCCTCAACTAATACCCCAATTTCTTACACCCTGTCACTCCATGCTTTCCCACCTCAGATAGGCAATCAAATGTTGGTAATGACCCCACATTCCCAAGAAGATTCAGAAAGAGGGCAAAAGGTGAATTGAATGTGGCATTCATATTCCAACCTTAAAAGACTTAGGATGGATACAGATGAAAATTCAAGTGATAAATCCCTTCCAGCCTTAGACATGTAAGACCAGGAAGATATTTACCATCTCCAACCAACAGAATGGGACTGGGGAGTCCGGGAGGTCTGTCGGAAAAGGGCTCTCTAAGAAAAAAGGGAATCAGCAGGCTCTAAAACACTATTGCGGTATGCCTTAAGAAGTATAGGCAGGAATTTACCAGATCATTTAAAAACAGCTGATTTGGATGTTTCAGGTGATAAGGCTACCTTTGGTTGTGAGGCTTTGAACACCAAGAACCAAATAAAACTAGCAAAATCTAAACCTAAGAGCAAGAAAAAGGTGAAGGCATTAATACAAAATCAAACAAAGGCAAATGTTACGCCCTCATTAAGAGATTATTTTAAAGCACTGCCTAGTACACTGATATTAAAGCCGGTAGACTATATGTCTACACATAAAGAGAGCAACCCTAGTAGCTCTTGTAAGGTACTTCAATTTCCTGAGGGTATATTAAGTCCCAACAAGTTTCAGCCATTAGTAGGTATGTCAGTAGAAGAGGGGCCGGAAGAACTTATGATGCCAGATAAAGGCGGCGATACATTAAATCTGACTGAGGTTGGGACTTCTTCAACGGATAGCCAAGTTCTGGATAAGGAACCAGAGCACACTGAAACATCAAAAGAGGCCATAACGAATTCACCCACGTCTTGGTTAGCTCAAGATCTTTTACAGGCCCTAACGGAGGAAGTGAGACACAGGTTCCAGGTGTCAGAAAAAACCAAGCTGAAATTAAGGTATTCTGCGAGAAAATGGAAGATAAGTTAGATTCATTGACAGCGAGAGCCGCAGCTCTAGAGACCACGGTGGCGGAGCTAACAGTAAAAGCAGATGAGAATGCAAAAGATCTCACTACATTAAAAGAACGTGAAACTGGTATTCAGGATAAGTTGGAATCTATTGAGAATTCTCAGCGGAGAAATAATCTTCGGTTACTTAGAAATCCCGAGGGAGTTGAAGGAAACAATATCAAAGAATTTGTAGTAAAACTGATTAAGCAAACAACTAAAATTGACTATTCAGAGCAAGCTCTTGCTGCTGATATTCAGAGGGTACATAGGGACCCGTTCAGACTAAGTCCAAACAAAACCAGACCCAGAAAAATCTTGGTTCACTTCTTGACTTATAATTTAAAAGATGAAATACTGAACAAAGCATTGAAGTCGAATGTACTAAGTGCGGAAGGGTTCTCCTTTCATATTCGGTCTGATGTCTCCTCCATAACTGCGTCTAAACAGTGGGAGCTGGGAAAGTTATTAGATTCTTTCAGACAATTAGGTGCAATAGCACAGCTCAAATTCCCGGCCACATTAAAAGTGATGTTTAACAATAAAATGCACGTATTCAGGCGGGTGGAGGAGGCAGAAACCTTTTTGCAGTTTATTTCAGGGCAAGGTAGTGGACCACCGGCTCGTCAGCATAACTAGTCTTTTCTGCTTCAAATTTCCAGGGTAATTCTGTTATAAAAATTAGGGGAACTAGGAGAAGACCTTTAAATTAATCTTTGAAAGTACTAGTTAGCAACCACATTAAGAGCTATGGATTTTAACCGTCCTGACCAATGAGAGGGAAGCCTCAAAGGCCAGGGTAGGGCCATAAGAGGAAGAGTGGGGGTTCTCCAGGGGAGCACAGGGGTGGGTGGAGGGGGGAAGGGGACGGCCACTGGGTGGGGAGCATAAGGAAACAAATCCAAAAAAAAGTCCAATTCGCCAAAACAAATCTCAAAAGCAATTTATCATTTACATAAGGAGAGATGACACAGGCCACAGTTGATCAGGCAATATATTTGAGGATGATGTCATGGAACCTAAACGGGCTGAGGGTAAAACATAGGAAGGAGAGGATATTCCAATACTTGAAAGATACTCCAGAACAAATTCTTATTCTTCAGGAAACACACTTAACCGAGAAAGAGATGAGGAGTTTGTGCAAAACTAAAAGCTGGATTCACGAAGTTATATGCACTACACAACAGATAACAACAAAGGGGTGGCTATAATCATAAAAAAAAACCTGCATTATCAGTGGAAGGTTTCAAAGTTGATAAAATGGGAAGATGGGCTATAGTTAAAATAAGGTTCCATACATATAAATTTACAGTAGCAGGGTATTACGGTCCTAACCTAGATGACCCAGCCCCTTTAAAAGATCTACTTGCTGAGCTACTGCTTTTTCGAGATCCCTTAATATTGGCAGGTGACTTTAATTTGGTCTTAGACCCTGTAATGGATAGGTCTTTAAACAGCAGAACACCCCAGAATTGTAAAATGAGATCTTTACTGAAAAGCACGATGAAACAGCTTGGATGGATGGATATATGGAGAGAAAGAATGGGAAGTAGGAGAGGGTACACTTTCCATAATAAGAAACATGGCCATAAGTCTAGATTAGATTTCTTTTTAGTCAGTATGGAGCTGAGGGACTGGGTGAAAGACACGAAACATCTAGGGGGACACTTATCTGACCACGTAGCAGTAATATTTGTTCTGAAACTCCCAAATAAATTAATCAACAGAAGATGGACCTAGATCGAGCCATTCTGTTAGAGGAAGAAGTAATTGAAAGATTAATAACAGACACAAAGAACTATTTTTTGATCAACATGGATAGTACCTCCATAGAAATAGTATGGGATGCTTATAAAGCCTTCTTGAGAGGCTGCATAACCTCAATTCAAATCTCTAGACAGAAGAAATACAAAGCAGAGGTAGAAGAAATAGAGCGTGAAATCCAGAAGTTAGAGAATGAGCTTACCCCCAGAGGGATAGAATGGCAGGGAGAACCTGCGAGATTTTGCAATCTCTTAAAACAGATTTGGCAGGGGTGTTAGACGCTAGGTTGAAGAAGAGGTGGGAGGCCAGCAAGCTGGCTCATTTTGAATATGGGGAAGGCTGTGGGAGGCTCTTAGCCTGGAAAACCAAACAGGAACTAGCAAAGGGCAATATAAAAGAAGTAGTTTGTGACACTTCTGGAAATTTATGTGAGAGCCCCGCAGATATTGAAGAAGCCTTTCGAAAGCATTTTAATAAAGTTTACCGAGAAGATCTAACCCCACAGGTCAAGATGATAGAAGCATGGCTCGAATACTTTCCTTCAAAAAGATCAGTGATGAGATGTCTAGTAATCTTAACAAACCAATAAGCCAGAATGAAATCAAGAAGGCAATAGAGACAGGTAAAAAAGGCAAGGCACCAGGACCGGATGGTCTACCGGCCGAGCTGTACAAATCATTGGGTGAGGTCCTTAATCCAGTAATGGATAAACTATTCTCTCATATTTTTGAAAGGGGTGGGAATATGCCCCCCTCGTGGGATGAGGCCACTGTTGCCCTGATTTTAAAACCATTTAAGCCACCTAGTCAGTGCGACTCAGTACAGACCAATCTCTCTGCTTAATCTTGATTATAAGATTTTTGCTAAGATTTTAGCAGAGAGATTGAATGGAATTATAACCGGTTTATTACATGAAGACCAAAAGGGCTTCGTCAGAGGGAGAGGCATCCAAGATTTAACGTATAATCTGATCGGAGCCATAGACATGGCGACACTATATAAAATCCCAATGGCTATTATCACGCTCGACGCTACCAAGGCGTTTGACCGGGTTAACTGGGCCTATTTAACTCATGTATTGAATAAATGTAATTTGGGGGAAAATTTCTGTAGGGCAGTTTCTTCGATTTACCAAACTCCAACAGCCAGAATGCTGATAAATGGCAATCTTTCTTCTTCTATAGCAGTTCAGAGAGGGACAAGGCAAGGATGCCCTCTCTCACCTTTGCTATTTAATCTGTATATAGAGCCCCTCGCAGAAAGGATTAGAAGGCACAAGGATATACTCCCTTTTAAATGCAAAAACTGGGAAAAAAAAGTATCATTATATGCCGATGATATGATGGTATATACGTCTGACCTCGCGACGGCCATCCCTATCATATACAGTTTAGCACAGCAATTTGGTTGTATCTCGGGGTATGAGACCAATCAGTCAAAAACTGAGTGTATGGCCTGGAATCTGAATGTTTGCTCCCCTACATTGAAAAGAGAAATAAGGTATCTAGGCATTAGAATTACCCAGGATATTAACGATATAATTGATACAAATCTACGTAGAGTTGATAAAGAAATTTCTGATTCTCTAAAAGCTGGGCATACTTACCTTTGACACTAATAGGGAGAGTCAACTTGGTAAAAATGATGCTCTTACCAAAACTTATTTTTCTGTTTCAAAATATACCATTAGTTTTCAAAGAAGAAGGTCTAAGGAAAA
The DNA here is from genome assembly GCA_963921515.1 of Calotriton arnoldi. Taxonomy (NCBI): domain Eukaryota; kingdom Metazoa; phylum Chordata; class Amphibia; order Caudata; family Salamandridae; genus Calotriton; species Calotriton arnoldi. The sequence goes on from CAWUFW010001918.1 coordinate 127,314, forward strand.
TGCAGGCAAAAATAAATTCCTTTATATGGGCCTCCAAAGGAATAAGAATTTTGCATAAAAAGCTTCGGAGAAAGAAGAATAAGGGAGGGTTATGTATGCCTGATATAATTTTTTATGCATGGGTTTTTCTAATGAGGACAGGGAAAATGCTCATGAGTGAACCAAATGCCTCAGATATAGGGAAAATGTTCAGGGAAATGTTGCAGGATGAAAAAGGAGGAGATCATGCTTTTTTATACAAATTTGGAGATCCACGCTTCTTCAAGAAGGAATGTCTGAAGTCTTTAAAGGATTTAGTTAACACTTGGTTCAAAATCAGGAAGCTCTTAAAGATCAGTAACTACAGCGCTATGGCTCCTATCTGGGACACACCAGGCTCACCTGAGTGGACTAAAGATTTATTAGTAACACCGTTAAAATCAGCCGGGATAAACTGTTGGGCCCAACTTATTCCTGATGGCTGTTTGTTATCATGGGAAGACCTGAGGGTAATCACGGACAATCAACTATCCAAATTTAAATATCTACAAATAAAAAGTTGGTCCCAGGCGATTGGTATAACGGTTAGCAACACGAACGATTTAGAGACGGCCTTAAGAATGAGACAACGAAATAAGAAAGAGGTGGCAAATCTCTACTGGCTCCTGATAGATCTGACAGATGGCGATTTCACCCTTCCATCGCAGCTGTGGGGCGAGTGCTTGCCGGGTTCCAGTACAGAAGCAATATGGCAAGTATCTTATGATTTACTATACTCTACAGTACAAGCTGCCAATTTAAGGAGAAATCATCTCTTCTCTCTCCACAGAGTATACTGGTCTCCCTCTAAGCTTTCTAAGTTTGCGAAGGGAGCCATCCCATGCTGTCCAAAGTGTCAGCAGGAAAAAGCAGACGACGATCATATGTTCATAAGTTGCCCTATGTTGCATCAATTTTGGGGTTCTGTTATCAGAGGTATGGAAGATATATTTGGTTTCGATATCCAGGTGAGCACCTCTTTAGTATTCTTTGGTATTTTTTCAAACTATGAACTATTATCTCTAGATAAAAATAAGCTGTGTTTTTACCTCATTCTACTTGCTCGGAGAGAAATCTGTAAATGCTGGATTAAGTGTACGCCTCCGACTTTTTAGATTGGATAAATTCCATTAAGTATGTAATGAAATTGGATAAAGTTATATGGGAAAAGAAGAGCAAGAGAAAGAAAGAGTTTTGGTTGCCATGTAAGGGTTGGCTGGATAATTTATGAAAGCTAGGGCATATATGTCCAATGATTATGCCTCTACATAAAAATACTTCACCACTCGGGTCAGTTCTGGGGGCCAATCAGATAGAAGAGTTGAACAGACCGAATACGAGAGGTTCTGTGTAAAGTGCATCCATTTAGATCAGAGTTCTTTTGCTGGTGCCAATCAACTGGGGGGGGGGGGGGCCACAGAGTAGATTAAATCGGCTCTGGACACAACTAATGGCGTATGAGGACAAAAAAAAAAAAGACAAAAAAAAAAAGTTTTAAAAATTCATATGTCCAGTTACCCTTATTGGATTTTTTTGTAAAGTTGTACTCTATTTTTTCTAAGTCATTTTGGTATTTTTAATGTTTTGCATTTCAACTTTATTACTGTTTTAGCACTGCATAAATAGTCTATACATTGCCTCTAATTTAAGCCTGTCTGCTCTGCAATAGCTACCAGGGGCTTGAGCTCAGGTGAATGTAGTGACTGCATTGATTCACCCTAACAACTGAAATGGGTGCATACTCTCCTCAACTCATACCCCAATTTCTTACACCCTATCACTCCATCCTTTCCCACCTCAGATAGGCAATCAAATGTTGGTAATGACCCCACATTCCCAAGAAGATTCAGAAAGAGGGCAAAAGGTGAATTGAATGTGGCATTCATATTCCAACCTTAAAAGACTTAGGATGGATACAGATGAAAATTCAAGTGATAAATCCCTTCCAGCCTTAGACATGTAAGACCAGGAAGATATTTACCATCTCCAACCAACAGAATGGGACTGGGGAGTCCGGGAGGTCTGTCGGAAAAGGGCTCTCTAAGAAAAAGGGAATCAGCAGGCTCTAAAACACTATTGCGGTATGCCTTAAGAAGTATAGGCAGGAATTTACCAGATCATTTAAAAACAGCTGATTTGGATGTTTCAGGTGATAAGGCTACCTTTGGTTGTGAGGCTTTGAACACCAAGAACCAAATAAAACTAGCAAAATCTAAACCTAAGAGCAAGAAAAAGGTGAAGGCATTAATACAAAATCAAACAAAGGCAAATGTTACGCCCTCATTAAGAGATTATTTTAAAGCACTGCCTAGTACACTGATATTAAAGCCGGTAGACTATATGTTTACACATAAAGAGAGCAACCCTAGTAGCTCTTGTAAGGTACTTCAATTTCCTGAGGGTATATTAAGTCCCAACAAGTTTCAGCCATTAGTAGGTATGTCAGTAGAAGAGGGGCCGGAAGAACTTATGATGCCAGATAAAGGCGGCGATACATTAAATCTGACTGAGGTTGGGACTTCTTCAACGGATAGCCAAGACCAGGAAGATATTTACCATCTCCAACCAACAGAATGGGCCTAGGGGCAAAATCGTCAGCCATGGGGTGGGTCACCTCAGAAAACCACTGGATAAGGAAGTGCTTATCTATCTTTAGATGGAGTACCCCTGACCTACCACACAGTGTAAAGTGTCTACGAACTCGTAAATACATGGCTACTTGAAGCACTCCAAAATGGATACTTGTGATGCTAGTGTCAAGATAAACTCATAGACATGGTCCGATTCCTAACTAAGATGTTAGACATGGCTGAAGAAGCAGTTGGGTTCACTAATACCAGCAATGCTCACCGGGTGGGCACAAAGAGCTATTTTTTTCCTAGGCAATGTTAACTGAGAGAGCTTCACCGAAAGATGTACGTCTTTCCTCTTCAGAAGCAGGCCCCATGGCCCAGGTTAATCCTTTACAGTGGCCCTTTCTTAAAAGGAGCCGAGAAAATTTGCTTTAAAGTTTTCATCTTTTGACAAGGTACAGGCATCTGTGAAAACGTTTTTCCCCCTTAAGATTTCCTTTGTGGCCTGTTGAAGTAGAGGACACTCTGCCGGCTGAGTCCCCAATCCAGTCCCGCGGAGAGGCCAATAAATCAAAAAAGGGCAATGACAGGATCATAGCCACTTAGTAGGGATCTTTCACTCAAAAGGTGCTGGTAGAGAAAAGGGAGGGAGAGGAGCATCTTTAGGTAACAGCAAGATGGGTGGTGCCTCCTATTCCCATGTTAAACTGGGGACTGGATAAAAGTGTTTTCACACACTTGGCAAATGATTATTCCAGATGCTTTGGTTTTGCAAACCTTAAAATGTTTCAATATAGAATTGTATCGGTCTCCAAGAGAGTTCAAGCATCCTTGACCATTACATTTTTTAGAAGAGTCTCTCTTCATCGATCAGGAGGTAGCAGCTTTGGGAGCAATATGGTAGAAATACTTGAATCCTCATGGTATCCTGAGAAATCTGTTCCTTGTGGATAATAAAGACAAGGTAAAGCATCCTATGATAAATCTTAGGGAGTTCAGTAAGTGGATGTGCTTCACAAAGTGATGGAGTTGCTCAGATCATGAGGGATACATCATATTGTGCATCAGATTGATATTCTTTTGATGGACCAGTGACCAAAGAAGTTGATCATCTGGCTTAGTATGATGGTCTCTTTGCTAAAGGGACTAAGATTCATTCCCATCGGGGAGATATTATTACTGTAGTCTTCTTAGGAATTAATCTATGTGAGTTTTGTCATAGAGTCTGTCATAGAAGATATCAAGCATAAGGCAGAAACTACACAGAGTCTGGTCCAAACCCAGCACCTCTCTTCATCAGATTGCGTGCTTGTTAGGCCTTCTCATGTCCTACATTCAAACCATTTTCCCAGACCAATTCACTGCAGGGCCCTTTCTGAGACTCACACCAGCCTTCTTCAAGATAGGCTAACATATTTGGAGACAATTCCTCTTCCTGAAGGGGCAGAGGAGGAGATAAGCTGCTGGTTAGCACAAATGGAAGCATGGAATGGAACAACAGAATGGAAGAACAAATCTCTAGCTCAAATCTAGACCTTATCATAGAATCGGATCCCAGCAGACTGGACTGGTGTGCAAGGTCTAGAGATTTGTCTATAGGCAGAATGTGGTCAGAGCAGGAACTGGGAACTGGGACTGGAGGATTGAAGTCAAGGATTTAGACTTACATGGTCAATGACTTCCGACACTTATGCCTGGAGTATCAATTAGTAGTTGCTAGCCGATATGCAGGATCAGGGCTGTGAGAGTCTCAAAGAATGGGGGCACATGAACAAATAAAGAACACCTTTGCAGGACAAACTTTTAGTCCAAAATTATAAAAGTGTACACAATATAAAAAAATCATTACAGAAGGCAGATAGTAGTTGGATAGTCAGATTCAAATCAATTCCAATAAAGCATAAAAATAAAGTCAATTGCTATGGGTTATAACCTAAGGAAATTAGCCATTAGCCAAATTTTGTTAAGCAAATAGCATAAATGTACTCAGTTCATTAGTCAAAGAGTAATCAAAAAGCAGACTGACATCTAGTCTGCCTCCAAGAAAAGAGATAAGTCACCAGACTAATGTGGAGATCGCTCAGTTCAAAACCAAGAAAAAGGCTAATTTTAAAGTCAGATAGTACGACAAAGTGACTGCTTTGTATAGAAAGCAAATAAGTGAACAACATTTCACGAGAAAGTCTCTGGCAAATCTGGCACACATCCCAGAAAAGGCACACTTTATAGTTTCTGAGAAGTGAAAAACAACACGCTCAAAATGGTGTGAAATGGTACCGTAGCGTAGGGCTGTACAAAGATATATAACATAAACCAATGAACATTGTAGAATTTGTGCTACATAAGATACAATTGTCTGGTAAACACCTGCATCCTTAATAATTAGTGGATTACCCTTACCCTGCAAATAAAGGAAATTACATTTTACTATTGAAGTAAACTAACCATAAGCCATTTCAAAATGAACAAAATACAGTTGTGGCTTGGTCAGAAGCAGGCCCTAAATTATGCAACTCATGAGAGCATTTTAACATGAGTTCCTCTTAAGGTATACAGATAAATAAATCTCATTCTGCACAAGAATACAACACCATGCAATGAATCCAATTTTGTTCAAATATGGAAAGGAAAAACACAGAAGAAAAACATGCACATAGGAAAAAGTTCATGCAAATTTAAAAGCCATATTTTCTCCAGCAACTCTAAAAAGGATGTCAGTGCAAACAGATGAAAGCCGACTAAATTAAATTTGTGGTCAACTTATGATAATTTAAACATCCTTAAATAAACATTATTTTCTATTTAATGTTACACTTTATCAATTCCACCCTCATCATTTTTGATATCATCATAAACTACTATGCACCACCCTAGAACAATTGAATAATCAATTTATGGTTTCTTCAACTTTGCCTTCTCCCAGGCCTTCATTTCATCACAGACTCTAGATTGATGTCATCAAGTACAATACCTAAAATCTTTCTTTTTCTGGTTCTCTTCTTCTTTTTCTTCACACAATCAAACCTTCCTTACAACTGATAGCTTCTAAATGATGTCGACCAAAATGAATAAGAATAATGATCACAGTAGGGGTGGAGTCCTTTTCAATAAACCACTACCGACATCATCAAACCATTCACCAATCCTTGCAATTCCTTTTCCAATCCTACTAAATCACAAACCAATATTTCCCCATGCACTTGTCTCTCTAAAGATTTTTGCTTCATGCAATATATTAGTTATATTATTAATATACTTATTATTAGCATGCTATTATCAGGCACAAATGTGCAGCATTGTTGGCTATTTATTTCAAACCTTACACAACATAACCAGCTTAGCCATTTCATGAATGGCCACCAACTCTTCATTAATTTTATGTAATGCACATGCAGTATTAGTAGCCAAACCTTCTAATGTTCACATCATTCAAAACCTCACCAAATAGGGGAATGAACACACCAAGGGGGATATTCACAAGAACGTGCGATAAACATCGGCAAAATAGGCTAACGCAATTTTCCATATCGCCGTCTATCGCGGGAAAATAACTCTCTGTCAACGTCGTATTCCCAACACGTCGGTAACATGCGATAGTTTCCCAAGAACGCCTCAAATGTCCGCAATACAACAACCGCGACGGCGATAAAAAAGGAAACCCGAACGTGAAAAAAGTTGTGATGGGCCGCACTGCGATAAAAATCCAGCGAAAAGCAGCGCCAGGCCTGCAAGTCCCACAAGTAAGGCGGGAACAATCACTATAAAAGCGGCAAAAAAAAACACCTACAAAACACAAACAACTGCGAAGCACCATGGAGGGAGCCAGAGCAAGTACAACCAGAACTGCACAAGCCCCACGGAGGACCAGCCTGGGACCTCGGGGACAGGGAAGGGCAAGGAGAAGAATAAGAGGAACCCGCGTTTCAGTAAGCAGGAAAACCAGATCCTCATTACGGAGGTGACAAAACACCACCACCAACTGTTCATCACCTCCACTGTGACATTGGCAACTAAAAATACAATATGGCTGTCCATCTTGGCCAAGGTGAATGCAGTCGGAGTGAAGAGAAGGGAAGTGGACAACTGCAAGAAGCGCTGGACTGATGTGAAGCTCAAAACCAAGCTGTAAATCACTGCCAACCTGAGAGCAGCAATGCAGACTGGAGGTGGGAGCCCAGCGACACACCAGGAGCTGGATGAGATGGAGCAAATGGTGACCCAAGTCATCATTGGGGAGACGGTGGCAGGAGTTGGTGGACCGGACACTGTACAACATGACCTAAGCCAACAGCAACAGGGTGAGTAACGACCAGGGACTGGGTGGACGGGGGAGATGGGCACAATGGCACACATGCACAATTAAGTAGAGCACATCTGTGGACAAACCATGCCCAAGAGTCACAACTCCGACCAAGATCCCAATTTAACCAAGTCTGCAACATCTCAGCACTGTATAAGCACAGAAGTGAAAGGCACACCGCCTGTAAGGGAGATGAGCCAGCCAAATCAGAGCTGAAGGGGCAACACACCCACAATGTAGCACACACACATAAGAATCAGAGCACCTCAACATTGACAACAATGTGGTACAAACTGCAACACTCTCACAACAGAACAGAGGACACAACTGCTGCCGCTTGTGTGTAGAAAATGGCCATTCACATTTGCCATAGCAGGAAACTGTGAGATGACAATGTACAAGTACAACCTCACATCCCTGATGGTGTAGAAATGTCAACTGTCCCGCATCAAATAGGCATCTCTTCACAAACAGTCAAAATGTACATTGTCATGCAGTCCGTTAGTAAACTTGTACAATGCGTGAACATACATGTGAACACAATGTCAATCTGCATCTCCCCTTCACATTGCAGAGGGAGAATCAACACCTCCTGCAGAGCAGACACAACAACTCAGCACTGATGATGAAGAGGACCTCCCCAACATCGACACCGATGACCTCCAGCAGCTCATGGACAGCTTCAGCACCCCACCTCCAGGAGCAGGGCAGCCCAACTGCATCGAGGAGACCCCACCCCCTGCACGGACAACACAGCAGGAAGCACCCACCACCATGGCTGTCTCCCAGGACCCCCACGTCCAACACATGGCATTCCAACGCTGTGCGTTAGGGTGCCAGGAGAAGATGGCTGATCAGCTGCGGTGGGGTTCGACCTCATGGCAGCCAAACTAGATGCCATACGTGGGTGTCTAAGTCCCATCAGGGTCCACTTACAGTCCTTAACGGACACCCACTGTCCACTCCATGCTCTCCAACAATCCATGGCTGACATCGCTGGAGTCATGACTCGGAGACAAGAACAAGTGTCTAGTCAGAGTGGCTCCAGCAATGTCAGCCGGGAGTTGGGGCACATGCGTAGGATCATGGAGAACATGGAGCATATGCATGCGGAACGATTGGCTGCCACGGCTGCACACCAGCGAGATGTAGCTGGGATCTTCCATGCCCTGCAGATCTTCATCATGGCATTGCCGCCACATGGCCTGGCGCGGATGACTGCTGCTGCTACTACTCCATCCACATCTCCGCCCCCTGAAGTGTCAATGCCACACAGTGCGGCAGACCAAACACCAAAACCCACATGTGAAGCACCTGACACACCAGAGGAGGAAGATGATGATGAATCTGGCTTGGTGGTAAGACTGAAGTGGTAGCATACATCACCGCCATATGGCATGTTTCAGCTTGGTTCTGCCCTCTGCATCATGCCCTGGAATAACATCTTCTACTGTCCCCGTTACACTCAGCCACACTCACCTTGGACCACGACATGGACTGCCATATTTGGAATGGTTACCAATGACACAGCAATCACACTGCGGACTGAAGTCTTCCTCTTCTGATGAACCTGTCAATCCCTAAAGGACTCTGGCTGGCCCTCCACGGGGCGACAATGTAAAGTGGGGTTTGCATGGCCCTGTACTGGTCCAGCTTAAAACCCGACTGAATGCGAATAAAACATTCAAATTCACACTGATGTGTCATGGCCCTGATCAATTAAGCATGAAAGTATTGATGAATGTAGGGACAGTAATTCCACATAAATGGTACTCCCTGGGTAATGCTATCAATGCGCATGTATGGCTGTGACCCAGATAGGCAGTGAGACACACATCGTCATTCAAAACAACTCACATCACAGTTGAATACAAGTGAATGTGCATAGACTTTATTAGCATATGCGTGTCAGTACGGGCAAGAGAAGTGCCACAACATGCGGACCAATGCAGCAGTATGTCAGAATGAGGAACATTGCCAAGCGCTGCTGTCCACTCTGGGGGAGTGCCTCACCTTTCAGAGGTGTGTCTTACCCTGCATGGTTGTCCGCCCATGTATTCGGGGTCCAGGTGAATGCAGCCATGTCCACTGTTGTCGTGGGATATGTGACCAGAACCCCAAGATGCAACAAGGTGTCGGGACATGTGCAATGGGTTCCAAACTGTTGTGGCTGCAGGTACGTAGTTACACGTCCATGAAAGCGATTGCAGCTTTGTAGGCAATCATTTCCAACATGAGGTCGTTGTCGACTCCATCGAACAGGACGGAGAGGCTATCCATTAGCAGGTCCGGACAGATGTGCTGCATCCACCCCCTGTCACCAATTAGCACTACAGCCCTATAGGGGAGCGGCTCAATGTGGTCACTGCACACGAGGAGTTCTGCAATATCCCAGGTCCAGCTGCCAGCATGTATGCCAAGTATCCAGGCATCCCATAGACGGGTATCACAGTGACACTCCTGGTCGTGGGCCAACAGGGGGCGCACACACATGTCGAAATCCAGTTCGCCTACCGTCTTGTTGGATAGGCAGACATCCATGGACCACTCGAATATGCACGATTGACAATGCAACACAGGCTGAACGCAGGAGACATTGGCAAGGGGAAAGCTTAGCTGGTAACTGACCCGCAGCACTACCAATGGCAGTGCCCCCAGTAAATGCAGCATACGTGCAATTTACAGTTCCACGTGACAGGGGTTGTGCATGTGTCCGGGATGTTCTGCCATTGCGTTAGTGGCCCTGGTTGAAGCGGCACTGTTCTGACCTGAGCCAGTTCTGTGGATGAAATGCCACAGCTCGGATCAATGAGTTGTTTAAGTGTGCAACGGTTGTACACCCGGGATGGTGTGGGAGTAAGTGTGAAGGCCATTCCATGCAAGATAACTCCGAGCAAGGACTTCTGTGTGTGGGGTGTGTATACGTTGGTCTATCGTTGGGCTGTGCGTAGTGTGGGAGTCGTCCTCAACTGCTATCGTATCTGTCAGGGGGTGCCGGGCACATTCAATTCCCAGGTCGGATGTGCAGATGTGCTTCCGCCTGATAGTTCAGACAAAGGAGCTTTCATCCCTAATGTCAGTTTGTCATCTGCTTGCATTCAGGAATTGTGATGTGGCTTCCTTAAAGTAGCTTGCTTCATAGAATTTCAAGAAACAGCCGTTGGCTGTTAATTGCTGCTTTTCGCAATTGGGCAGGCATACGGAAGAAACTTGGGGTAGGTAGGTTCAACCGTTATTCTCCCATAATTGGGAACGACCAACTGCTAAGGGCATTACAAGATACATGTTTGGCAAGGTGGGGAAAGGGTGGTTTATACAGGATAGGGGACCTGTTAGCTGGGGATCATATAACTTCATTTGAAGTAGTTAGGGAAAGGTTTGGTGTTGGCCCCCGGGATTTTTTTAAATTTCTACAGCTGAAAGATTTCCTGCTTAAAAAGGCTGGTGGTGCAGCAGGGTTTGGACAAATACCTTTGATCGTATTGTTAATTAGCAGTGCAGGATCCTCAATTACACAGATATATAGATGCCTGCAGGAAGGAATACCAGACGATTTAGATAAACATAGGCTGAAATGGCAGGATAGGTTGGGGGTTGAGGATTCTTGTTTTATGAGATCATTAGAACTTTGGGACACAGTATTGTGCTCTGCCAACTTACGGGCTCAACATTTTAAGACTTTATTCGATCTATATATTACACCTGCAAAAATTGTTAAATGGGGTGGTACAGAGGGGACTACTTGCTTTAGACGTGCAACTTTTGGTATGGATTTAGTGCATATTTTTGCCACTTGTCCTTGTATAGAACCTATAGGTCGTGAAATTTCAGGCTTCTTACAACAGATTCTTAACGAAGATGTTCCTCTGATACCTCAGTTGATGTTATTAGGAGTAAATGATCTAGTTGGTAATAAAGGGGTAGAACTCACTTTCATAGCAATGGCAGTTTTCAGGCTCTGTGTCGCCTCAGCCTGGCTTGATTCACAACCTCCAACCTTCCAGCAGTGGAAGGGACGATTTTTACATATATATAATTTAGAAAAGGCACTTTATGAAAGGAGAGGCAGCAAAGGCAGGATCAAAGGGAATAGGATCTGGGGCCCCCTCTCCTCCTGGATTGCGTCTTTTTTATAAACTGAAATTTCTTCCTTAAGTCCATTCTGAAAATTCTGTTGCTATATTATGTCATTCTTTATCTTATGACTTATTGATTACTGTGCGTAATGTATTACCTGATTGTTCCTTGTCTCTCAAATGAAATTATGGTTTTATGTTTGGATTGTAAGCACATGCAATTAATGCTGCAATTACACAGTTTCTAGAAAAAACTAAAAAAACTAAAAAAAGGAATTGTGATGTGGCTTGTTGGGTGTGGGGTGGGATGTGTGCGACTTTGGGATTCATGTTTGACATGACGTGCATGTGGCAAATGAGCGGCATCACTGTGTGTTACGTTGCCTCACAGCTGCTCCTCCCTCCCCCTGAGCCTATTCACTTGTGTATGCTGCGCGGTTGCATCACTTGCACTCCAACGGCACACCATTGTCATGCCTGTCTGCGCATGTCCACAAGCCTGACAACGACACTGTGATGTTGGCCGTTGAAGATGGGCGGCCACGTGAGTGTAGGCCTATGGTAAGGATAGTGCGGACACAGATGTAGAGTTCATGCCTGGCTGAACTCGCGCTGCGATTAAGGCTAGGCATTTGGCTCATGCTGCGGCAATGCAGATACACACAACACTTGGCATGTATGAGCCAAGACCCCGAGCGGTCTTGCGCTCCTTCATTTCTCCGTTCATGCGAGACCGCCCTCCGGGTGCATGCTACATTGCAACATTGTCAACTGCGGGACGGGTGGCGACGACACTACAACAGAGACACACGCATTGGTGACTTCCTTGTCCAGGCCAGAACTGAACCACGCCCTGAGCCCAGGGCTAATTCTACACACCCCTGCGCTGGACTGACGTACGCCGGCCCAGCCCACTCCGCTTACGCTTAAGGGGAGAACGACAAAGCTACATGTCCAAGGTCTTACCCACTGCCTGAGGTGACATGCTTGCGTCCGCTGTCCACAGCACGATGTGATGTGGTAGGGCCAGGGGCCATCACGCTTACATGATGACCACACGGACACACTTAGATGTATGGTGGAACTGGCTATGGGCACGTGCACCCGGCCCATAGCCAGCCCGGCCCGGCCTTTTTATTACCAGGGTCACATGTCCAGTGACGCCTGTGCTGGATGGGTGTGGGGTGAGTGTAAGCCAGCCCTCAGGGAGTGGTTGGTGCTGGCAACAACTAGAACAGTGATCATCGGATCACACACACAGATTCAATCATACAGGGTCCATGACTTGCAGTGCACTGAGGTAGGGGCACCAGAACTGGACTCACACACAAAAGATTACATCATTAAGGGTCCATGACTTGCAGTGCACTGATGTAGGGGCACCAGAACTGGACTCACACACAAAACATTACATCATAAAGGGTCTATGACTTGAGCTGCACTGAGTTCGTGGCATCGGAAGCGCTCGGCAGGTGCGCGGCCTGCGATGATGCGTCGTCCGGGCGGGCTGCCCTGGAAGTAATGTCTGTTGCCTACTGAACTGCGCCAGCCATGAATGAAGACTCTATTTGAGATGGGGGACCTGCTGACCGCAGTGTAGGCTGGAGGCAGCGGTCAGAAAGGGCCCACAGCCACGTGGCCATGACTTGTGGTGCACTGAGTTAGTGGCACCTGAAGTGCTCAGCGGGTGCGCGGCCTGCAATGATGCGTCGTTTGACTTGGGGGACCTGATGACCGCAGTGTATTCCGGAGGCAGTGGTCAGCAAGGGCCCACAGCCACGTGGCGTTGATTTGAGCTGCACAGAGTTTTTTTTAATCAGAGTATATATGCATAATTAATGCATGCATAAAATGTCACATAAAAAATACAGGTGCTATAATATGTGTGAGCTGTGAGGTGGGTAGTATTGGCAATGCCTAGGTAATCTACTCACATTTAAATTATGAAAACATGGCCAACTCTAGCAAGGGATCAAAGAAGTGGCCATGGGCAGGAAATGCATATGAAGGTTGTAAAATATTGGGTTATTGCTTTGGAGGGAGTGGAAGCCTCACTCAAATAATAAACACACACATTGTCAAGGTGAACTACAAAAAGTTGCTAAATAAACCTGTGCTTAACCCTCTGGTATCTTGGCATAAAGCATTCAGGTTAAACTTAGAGGCAATATGTAATATATTTATGCAGTAATCAAACAAAAATAAAATAAAAACACAACACAAGAAAAGAAAAGTCCCAAAATTACAAAAATCCAAGCAGTAGGACCAGAGATATCATTTTTTAAGGTTTTAGGTGAAAATAGCACCAAAAGAACAAAGCACTGCATTCGTTTCTCTTGTTGTGCTGGACCGGGGTAAAGTAACAAGTTAGGGTAATCACGATAGACCGTGGGTCTGATACACCTCAATAGATCATGGGTATGATACAGGGACTAGGTTCATCCTGCTGAGGAGTTACCAAATCCACGCAACGATCTGTCATTGAGGTTTGCAGGGATATTGAGGAGGTCAGGTGTCTTAGGTTGTTCTAATGCTAGACCCCGGTTTCCTATACAGGGTTCACGCATTGTGCACGAACACATACAGTCTCTGCACTTTCACTTTTTCTTTTCTTCTCACTTTTTATTTTGTTGTAAAAGTTGGCAGTTGCTAATGATGAGAACCTGAGGATACAGGCGAGTATCAGTCTGTAAACTCCCATGGTGTTACTCCCGTGAGGCACTGCTCTTCTTTGTTCCCACCTGTTTGTGGGGGTTACATTTTGTAGATACAGTACAGCACATGTGGTTTATAAATAGTGATTTTAGACACTTGATGGCAGATGGGAGACATTGATCCACTGTTGCGGCACACAATATTTTGTGCCTGAGAAAATATATGTGGACGTCTATAGGAGTCCAGACTACTAACAGAGCAGGTCTTTGATTGCATTGAAGTCTGTGAGTGGGGGGCGACCTGTTCTGTTTTTCTCCCCCTTGGCTCCTAGTTGTGATTACCCTCTGGAACTGTGCCTTGGCAGTTGGCGTGGGCTGACTCTGTCGGTGCAAAGTGCAGGTTCTGCCAGAGCATTGTGTTGATGGTCATTTTTCGGCATGAAGAAGTGCTTCCCTGCAAAGAGGAGCCCAAAACCTCTGTATCTTCACCTTGAATCAGAAGGAGGACATCCTAAGGCCAGCAACGGGTCTAGGACCTGGGAGGGGGCAATTCTGGTTGAACAGGGCTCACTCCAGCAGAGGCCAGCAGCAGGGCCCAAGCAGGTTCATGCAGGTTCATGCAGGTCCAGTTGCTGCTAGTTAGATGAGCAGTTGTAGGGAGTCTTCTGGAAGCATGTCGTGTCTCTGTAGCTCAAACAGGAGGTCAACCAGCTGACCCTTGGAGTCACTTTTGAGGAATCTGGGTGCAAAGCAAGCAGGTCCATCCTTCCTTCTTCAGTCAGCAAGACAGTCCTTCTTCTAAATCTACAACAGGTTCAGAGTGATTTGATGAGAGGTTTTGAAGGTACCACTTTTATCCCCAGGGCCAGCCTGCGGGTGGAGGATGGCCCCTTTGTCTAACCCTCTCTCTCCTTGTTTTGGCTCCAAACGGTTTAGGGTAACAAAGGGAGACAGGCCTAGGTGTGAGCTGCCTCTGTCAGTGGCAGGGCAGGCAACACTTAGAAGTAAGGAAGGGGGTGGGAAAGCCCTAAGGCTACCCGTTCAAGCTCAGGAAGGCAGAGTACTACCCCCATAAGATTCTTCACAGGAGAGCAACACCCTGCCCCAGACTCAAGGCTATTTTATCCCCATGCCTAAAAGGAATACACAAAACACCATAGGAGGGCCATTCACTGTCAAATGACCCGGACCTAAGGCAGAAAGGCACATTTGGTTTAGGCAGAAAAATGCCAACTTTCTAAAAGTGGCATTTTCAGAAAATATACTTAAAATCCAACTTTACCATTAAAGAGGATTTTAAATTACAAAATAATTTGGCTGAAAAAATAAGGCCGTTATATGTTTAAAACTGAAGTTATCACTTATTGAATGTAACACAGTGTCTCGCCTATGGGAAAGACAGAGATAAACAACTTGAAGGGTTTTTTTCCCTTCAGGACATGTAAAACTTAAACACACCTGTCCTACTTTTTAAATACCACACACCCTGCTCTCAGGGTGGCTAGGGCCTACTTTCAGTATGATTTATAAGTATTAAAAAGGAAGAGTTAGGCCTAGTGAAAGGCTAATTTTGCAGGACAAAATGGCAGTTTAAAGACTACACTGCAGGATGCAATGGCAGACCTGAGACATGTTTTGCAAGCTACTTTACGTGTGGCACCATGAGTATTGCAGCCCACTAGTAGCATTTAATTTACAGGCCCTAGGTACATGCAGTACCATTTACTAGTGCCATTTACTAGGCCAGTAGATGTAAATTAAATGTGCCAATTAGGTGTAGGCAAATTTACCAGTTTAGGAAGAGAGCATAAGCACTTTACCTCTGTTTAGCAAGGGTAAACCGCACAGAGTCCTAATACCAACAAAAACAAGTTCAGCAAAACAGGGGAGTGAAGGCTCCCCATCCAGAAGAGAGTCACCTTCAAATACTCACCCACGCCTACAAATGCCTCCACAACACCGGACCCCAATACCTCAACGAGAGAATCTCCTTCCACGTACTGACCTTGCCCTCACTGAAACCCCGCGCATTCGCAGAGCCAGAACAGGTGGAAGAGCCTTTTTCTACATCACGGCCAAGACCTGGAACGAGCTCCCGATCGACATCCGACGTGCCCCCTCCCTGAACATCTTCAGGAAGACACTCAAGACCTGGCTATTCGACTGAACGGAGCTGCTCACCCCTCCCCCCCAGCGCCTTGAGACCCCCACAGGTGAGTAGCGCTCTTACTAATCCCTGATTGATTGATTGATTGAAGGAAAAAGTCTGGGTGAATGTCATGTCAAGGATATCGGGTCTAACAATCGTCCACATCAATAAAGTAGTAAGTAACACACGCACATGCACAGACGCACACACACACACACGTATGTCCTCATAGTAAAGCACTGCTTGTCCAATTTGGCCAGATGTTTTACTTGAGTAAATCTAATCTGGATTTTTGTTTTAATTTCTTTATAGTTTTTTTAAATGTTTGTATTACAAGACCACATACCTCATTTAAAATGTTTACTCTTGTAACCTAAAAATTGACTTTTTGAATGGAG
Organism: Calotriton arnoldi; assembly: GCA_963921515.1. NCBI lineage: Eukaryota > Metazoa > Chordata > Amphibia > Caudata > Salamandridae > Calotriton > Calotriton arnoldi. Next base: position 143,482 of record CAWUFW010001918.1, read on the forward strand.
GAGGTGTTACTACTGAGGAAAAATGATCAAACCAATCACAATTTAAATATTTATGTCATAGCATTTTGCAGATGTGAAATTTATCCATGTAAATGCACAGATTAGCAAAAATTACCAAATCATACATAGGATTGGGTGTAAGCCAGATGTGTTAATGATTGCTCAAATGTTACCTTCGTCATTGTGACTCATTGACCTTGTGTACTCTACCATGTTTTCATCTAAGGCTCCCCACTCTTTAGCTTGGCTGAGCTCAAGGTATAGCCATAAAATATACTTTGTAGAATAAAGGAACTTAAGTTCAGATAAAATTACATTATGTCTTTCCCACTCATAGGTTCACAGCATCAATTTTGGGTGTTCTTATGTATAATTTAATAGCACTTTTATTAAGAAACAATGTCCCCATTTTTTATTTTTTATTATATACAAATTGAATTGGCCCATGACAAGTAAATAAAGAAGTGAATAATGCCTTAGAGGGAGAGAAATAGGTAAATAATTTAAATAATTCCTTCAATACTCCTGGTGATTAGATGGATATGCCTTGCAAAATTTTCTTCTAGTACATATACTGTTAAGGACAGTGCAAGACCATCCATCCCTCAGTTCAAAAAGTTGATGTAGAAAATTAGGTTTTGTCCCAACACAGGCCTTTGGTTGCCCGTGGCATGAACAACAAGACAGATATGTATTCACCCTTTTTCAAGTATCCAAGATGTTTTTTGGATTATAGAAATGGTGGGAGATTTTCTTTTCAGAGCTCTTACAGCTGACCGTTCCATGTTTATCATACTTTTCATTTTTCAAAAGAGATCCTGGTAGTTGAGAAAAGGAGAAGTAGGGATGATGTCCCAGCTCTTCCATACTAGAGTGCTGGTGGATCTTTTGACTTTAATGTGCTTACCAAATATCTTCCTATGTTGTGCCTCCCGGTGTTGCCTTGTATTTGGAGGTGAAAACTACTGTTCCTTAATTGCAGGGACACCTAATGTTGAATAATTTACCATTGAAAAACCTATTTTCTGATATTTCCTTATCTTCTTGTGGTAGGGGCTTAAAGCCTGAATTTGAGTTCCGCAGACGGGTTACTCCGTCACAAACATGACAGATATCCTGTATGCTGTATTACCTCATACTTGCACATAACACACATCCACCTTTCTACTTATACTAGGACACCCCATCAGCTCTATAATGTACCTCAGTCCTCACCTGTAGCCCACCCCCAACTGCTTTGCTAGAGCTGGGACCCATAAGGAGCTCGGTGATCTGCTTCGTTGGTCAGCTCCTGTTTTTCTGAATTCTGGAGCATTTTGTTCCTGGTGCTGTATTTGCCCTACAGAGGCCAGGGGTCGAAAGTGAATAGTCAAGGGACACAGGGAAACTGCCAGGGGTCGCCGCTGTGACTCCTGGCATCCCCTAAATAATGTCATTGTGCTACCTCTGTGCCAGGTGTCTGTTAATTTTTTTGTTGACTGTTCAAAGTTCTACCACAATATCAACCTGCACATATATCGCCTCCACAATATTGAATACCAGCTCATCCTCAAGGTACATAGATGTGGAGTTAAAGACTAGTAAACTATAATTCCCTATGTGTTTTTACTTTGACAATATTATGTGCAGGCTGATTTTCCATGCTGCACATAGTTTCTACACTAGACTATGGACCTTACATGCGTTACTTTTTCTTTAACTTTTTTACTTGGTGACTTTTGTTCTCTATATTGACTGTCATGCTTCTTAGGTATATGATCCAACTTTTTGCCATGGTGGTTTACCTTCTAATAACATCTAGGCAGCTAAAGACATCCAGGTGGAAAAACACCTAAATGCAATGATACTGCTGTCATTGGATCAATCAATCAATCAATCAATCTGTCAGTACTTGTACAGCGCATCTTATCACCCCTGAGGGTATCCAGGTGCTGGGTTGCTGGGCTTAGTCGAAAAGCCAGGTCTTGAGTTTCTTCCTGAAGTCAATCAGTGAGGGTGATGTTCAGAGGTGGAGAGGGAGGGCGTTTCAGGACTTGGCGGTGAGGTGAGAGAAGGAGCGGCCCCTGCAGTGGCTACAGTGGAATCACAGTGTCTGTGCGAGGGTGAGAGAGGTGGAGCGGAGGTTTCTGGATGGTTGGTGAAAGTTCAGGAGGTGGTTCATGCATGCTGGTCCTTGTTCGTGGAAGACTTTGTAGGCGTGTGTCAGTAGTTTGAATTGCCATCTTTTCTGGATGGGGAGCCAGTGGAGGTTCCTGAGGCATTGGGTGAGGTGGGTTAATTTAGGCAGGTTGAGGATCAATCTGGCTGCTGTGTTCTGAATCATCTGGAGCCTTCTCATGAGTCTGGTGGTGGTTTGTGTGTACAGTTTGTTGTCGTAGTCCAGACAGCTGGTGATTAGGGCCAGTGTGACTGTTTTTCTTGTGCTTAGGGGAAGCCATTTGAAGATTCTTCGGAGCATGGGGAGAGTGTGAAAGCAGGCAGAGGAGTCTGTGCTGATCTGTCATTTCATGGTGAGTTTTCTGTCCAGGATGATGCTGAGGTTGCGGGCGTGGTCTTTTGCTTTTGGGGTGGGGCAGATTTGGGCGTGCCACCTGCAGTCATTCCAGAGGGAGGCATGATTGCCAAAGATCTGCACTTCAGTCTTGTCTGTGTCTTGGTGGTGGTGGGGTCTGTTGGATGAGCTGGGTATCATTGGCTTAGGATATGATGTTGATATTGTGGTTTCTGATGATGTCTGCTAGAGGCGTCATGTAGGTGTTGAAGAGGGTGGGGCTGAGGGATGAACATTGAGGGATGCTGCAGATAGTGCTCATGGGTTCTGAGGTGAAGGGAGGTAGGCGGATTCCCTGTGTATGTTGTGTGAGGAACAATGCAATCCATCTGAGTGCGTCTCCTTTGATCCCAATCTGGTACAGTCTCTTGATGAGTGTGTGGTGGGATACGGTGTCGAAGGCTGCAGAGAGGTCAAGGAGGATCAGGGCCACCGATTCTCCTTTGTCTGAAAAGGTGCAGATGTTGTCCGTGGCAGCGATCAGGGTGGTGTTGGTGCTGTGGTCTGTGTGGAAACCGGATTGTGAGGTGTCCAGCAGGTTGTTTATCTCCAGGTGTTCAGTGAGCTGTCGGTTGATGGCCTTCTCCAGGACTTTCACAGGAAATGGGAGCCGCGAGATGGTGCGGTAATTCTGGCATTCGCTGGTGTCACTAACCTTTAGAAAATAGTGTTTGATTATTCTGCTCATGCCTCCTTTCTTGTTATGTCACTGTCTCATTGGCATGGCACATATGTTTGTTTGACTCCCAGAAGTGCTTCTTATGTAGCCATTACTATCCATTTTTGGGAGATTTCCTCATTTATGTTCTACTCTTTAATGTGCCAAGAAGGGAACTCAGTTTATATTTCAATATTCATTTTATGGGGCTTAAGGAATTTCTTGATATTTCTTTGTAACACTTCCATCCTGTACTCATGCTTAGTGGATTGCTTTATTTACCGATTCTTGCTTCGAACTACAGCGTGTGTCTTGCCTGACCTGCTGATTCTGACATATGGCTCAATAGGTTTGCAATTCTAACTGCTGTTTAATTTGCATGATTAGTATGCACTCAAATTTCAAATTACAGATTTGATTTTTCGAGTACAAAAAATGTTTGCACACATTACATTTACAAAAAATAATAAAGAGGCCAATTTACAAAACAAATGTGAATCAAAGAAGGCAGATATATACATGTATCATGATCAGGGACATCTAGGGCCATATTATGAAAGAGCCGGGGCCCTTTGGTATAACAGAAGAGGCTGCAGACGCGTGTGCGACCCCTTCTGTAATACAGATAGCGCTGGCACACAAAAAGCACCAGCACTATCTTTAGAGGGTGTGCTCTCATTTGCATGGGGCGTGACCCATGCAAATGAGGTAATCCCTTTGCCTCTCTGCCAGAGCCATATTACAAATGTGGGCGCAAAGGCAAAGAAGCTCTCAGGAGGCGAACTGACCATGCACCACCTAAAACGTGGCGCATGGTCAGTGCGCTGCCTGATTGCAGCTCTCTTGAGGTGGGAAAGGATACCAATGGACCCCACAGACATCCCCTTGCAGTTAGTCAGTGGCTGCACCTGCCTGCAAGGGTATCTCTAATCCCCCTTCAAAGTGCAGGCGGGTTGCCGCCTGCACTGTGAAAACATGGAGCGGCTTCAAAACAGTCACTCTGTTTTTCACATGAATGTGCTGTCCCCAGGGCAGCGCGAGTTCGCGGATGCCCTGGGGGCAGTGCATCCAGCATAATGCACCGCATTTTCCTGGATTGCACTGGGTGCACTTTTTGAAAGGTGCTCCCAGCGCAGGCCAGGAAAATGAACCACATTTATAATATGGCCTCTGTTTGATTTTGGAACTCACAAAGCTCTGAGTCATAGTGCCAAGAAGTCATCCACTTTCGATATTCCTAGGCATACTCCTATTTCCAATTAATTTAGCACCTGTGCAATATAGACTGGCAGAGGTTTAGAAGAAATGTAAATTGACCAATATTTTCTTTTTTCCTTCACATGTAAGACAAGTCAATATTTGATGAAATTCCTCCCCAAACACCCCCAAAATAGAATACGTTTTTCTCATGCTTACTGTACCACCTGTACCAACATTGCAATTGCATTGATCAAAACATTTCAAACACTTGAGAAAGATATCTGGGTTTTCTGAATATTTGCTATAACTATCCTCACGAGTCTTATTGAAATACCCATGTTTCCATCAGAGGGGTTTTAATCCAGAATGAACGTGTATGCTGGTATTTTGCAGGCAAACCAATTTATTTGTTTGCACCCTTCTGGTTATAGTGAGTTTTTGTTCTCGGTTGACATCGCAGCTGTTGCCTGACTCAATAGAAAAAGAGATTTAGGAATTAATACTGAGAAAGGGATTTTACTCTACCAAGTCGTTGTTGCACTATGAAAACAGTATTTGATTGAGTGAATGAATGGTTTTATTAAGAGCAGCAAATGCCTGGAGGCGTCTTGGTGCTATACGACTTCAAGGATGGTGAACTCAGATTTGATTGGACAGAATGTTTGCACTTTCACCCGAATGGCTGCATGCTGCCCTCCTCTTGACTACTGATTGTAAAGATCACATTTTAGGGTAGGCTTGTTAATATCTCATCTCTGGATGTGTTCTCCATAGACCTCTACATCTAAGGTAGGAGGGTAGAAGCTTCCCATCATGGTGTGTCATACGTGATGCTGGCCCCTCCAAAAGCAGACCCACGACAGCCGTCTTATGGGTGTTAGCAATGGGATTAGTTAAGGTGGATGACTACCCACATAAGGGAATAATCACAACCCTTTTCAGGATGAACCCTCAAAATCACTAAATTAAACAAAGCTCAATCTCCTGCTAGCTATGGAACAGAGCAGACAGGCTTAACTTAGTGCAGTCTATAAAGTATTTATGCAGTACCAAACCAGTAATAAAGCTGCAGTACCAAACCAGTAATAAAGTAAAAACGCAAAACAATAAACATCCCAAACCAAATTAAAATAGAGTAAAATGTAATAAACAAAATGACACCAAAATGACTAAAATCCAATAAAGAGAACGAGAGATATGAATTTTTAAAGTTGTAAATGCCAAAAACACAAAGTTCAAAGGATAGGCAGTGGTCGCAGTAAATCAGGACCTTAGTGCAATTTGAAGCTGGCTGCAATGCAGTGTGGGTTAGATACAGATACAGATTAGTTGTGGCCAAAGATTTTACTTTTTGAATTAATCCTCTAAGTCTGAGTCCTCCACAAGAGGAGATTTCAGAAGCCCCCTTGGACCTTATGGGAGGCACTTAGAGACTTAGAGGGTGTCAGGCTGAGGCCAACAGCATGGGCTAGTTGCCACTGGTCAGTCAGTAATTCCAGCAAAGGCCTCTTGTAGAATCTTGCATCCCTGTAGCTTGTACAGGAGGTCAGCTTTATGATCCTTGGAGGTCACTTTTTTTGTCTTGGGTTCAAGGGGGAGCAGGTCAGTCAGTCAGGACTCCTTTCAGGTCATAGACAGCAGGTGCAGTTCTAGTCTTTTCTTTCATAGGTCCAGAAAGATTTCTGAAGTGGGACACTGGAGGGGTCACATTTATGCCTAGGATTAGATAGTGGGTGAAAATGACTCCTGGGCACACCATGGCATACAATGTGGTAAAGGTTTCCAGGGCCAACCCTACCCAGATTATGCATTTCCCCAATGCTGAAAGTATTTGGCCACACTAAACATGAGCGCTGATGGTTGACTGTTTGTGTGGGGGAGTGTACTATGGTAATTCTAATGCCCTCCCACATCTAACACTAAAGTTCAGTTTGAACTAGGTACTCTTCCCCGCAGTAAACCCAGAGATAGACGTCTGGTAGGCAGAGTCTTTCAGCAACCAGACAGTGGTTCCACAAGAATTGTCTTGGAACCCTGTTCTCTCCCCTTTCAAGTGTGCCCGAAGTGTTATATGTGTACCGAGCAGACCTCAAAAAGCATGTTCTGACACTTTAGCAGGATTTGACAATGTGGTGTCAAAAAAGATGCCCACAGTCCAACTCTGCATATTCAGAGGAGCTATCTCTGCCCATTCCTGTTAGCCTACTGTTGGCATGTCACTTCTATTCACAACTATTCATGGCTCATTACTGGCAGGGATAATTTAGAGAGCAAATGCAAATTAGCCTCTGAAATTTCAAGCAGGAAAAGATAACTTTCTGAACTTTACTTTTCCTTAATATATAATACAAATCTGACTTCACCATTGAATTGGACTTTTAATAATAATTAAAAGTAGTTGTTTAATGATTTTTCTAGGTGTCCCATTCTCGAGATACCGTATTAGGATGTTAATCTCTATACTCGGCTTTTTTCCATAGGACATCTAGGCCCGATACAGTGAAAAATAGTTTTTGGATGTAAGGGCAAGTTAACAGTACATTTTTACATGTTCAAATTTTAAATACCAGGGCCCCTGCTTTGTAGGCTACAAGGCCTTAATACAGCATAACTTATTAATAGTTAAAACTGAGTTTTTTACTTGTCAAAAGGCTTTATTTTGACACATTGAATTGAAATGTTTACATTGCTAGTTGTAGGCTACAATGGAAGGACTGGAGCCATGTTTGCACTGCCATTGCAGTAACAGATGCCATCAGATGCCTCCTCGCCCTAGGAGAATCAGCTGCCCACCACACCCTCATCTACAGATTCTACCACATCAGCATCCAAGACAACGCTCTGAATTGGATATCCTCCTTCTTCTCCGGCCAAACACATAGGATCCATCTGCCTCCCTTCTCATCCTCACCCAAAATCATTGCATGCAGCATTCCTCAAGGTTCCTCCCTGAGCCCCACCCTCTTCAACACCTACATAACTCCACTAGCAGACATTGCACGCACCCACGGACTCAACATCATCTCTTATGCCAATGATACTGAACTCATCCTTTCCTTCACAGAAGACGCTGACACCACCAGTACCAACTTTCGCAACACCGTGTCCGACATCGTCACCTGGATGAAGGCCGACTGTCTTAAACTCAACTTAGACAAACCGGAGGTACTCATCTTTGGAAACAAGCCCTTGACCTAGGATGACACATTGTGGCCCACCGCGCTCGGTCCCTCTGCCACTCCCACTGACCGAGCATGCAACCTCGGAATTATCCTGGACAGCCAACTAACCATGAAACATCAGATCAACGCCGTCACCTCTGCCTGCTTCCACACCCTCCTCATGCTCTGCAAGATCTTCAGGTGGATCACGACCTCATCCAGGAAAAGAGTCATCCACGCCCTTATCTCCAGCCAACTTGACGACGGCAATGCACTCTATGTCGGAATGACCAAACAGCTCCTAAAGCACATCCAAACCATTCAGAACACAGCAGCAAGACTCATCCACAACTTCCCCAAAAGGACCAGCATCTCTCCTCACCTCAAAACTCTCCACTGACTCTCAGTCCAGGAAAGATGAGGCTTCAAACTCCTCACTAACACCTACAAGTCCCTCCCCGAATCCAGACCTGACTACATCAACCACCGCCCTCACCCTGGCTCACATCCCCCAAATCTGACAAAGCCGATGCAGTGATCATTCCGTCTCCTACCTTGCCACCAGGTCTTGGAACGACCTCCCCCTCCACCTACGTGCCTCCCCATCGCTTGAAGACTTCAGGAAGAAACTCAAGACTTGTCTATTTGACCAACATGGCTCCCCAACCGTGGCTTGCAGTTCGCCAGCGCCTGTAGACCCCCCAGGGTGACAAGCGGCACTTTAAAGACTTGCTGATTGATTTATTCTAGTGGATTATGCAATAGGTGCTGCGGTCCACTAGCGACATTTCACTTACGGGCCCCTGGTATACCTTGTACAATACGTTAGGGACTTATAGGTAAGTTAAGTATGCCAATTATGGTCATGCCAATTCAACCATGTTCAAAGGGGGAGCATATTCACTTTGATGCTGGTTAGCAGGGTTAAAGTGCACAGAGTTCAAATGCCAGTAACAGCAGATGGGACACAAATCTGGGGGTAACCACCCAAACGTTGCTCATTTCCTCAAGTGGGACTAAGGCAAAGTAGCTGGCAGAGTCTGAACATGTACACCGGTAATTGGTGATATTGTTATGTACAGTGACAAGCTCTGTGAATAACCAGATGGGTCTGCATCTGTCATGCCTTCCGCTTCTTTATTGGGAGGTTAATATCATGCAAAAAAGATTGAGATGCTCTCCAATGGTCACCTGTCAACTGCTCCTGAACCAGTTGATCTCATGCTTGTAGAGTGATCTGTCTTCCTGTATGTGAGAGCGCGGCAAGGGTAAGCATTGTGTCTGTGTGTGTGCAGTTTTGAAAGTAGAAAAAATATAATACACCTTTTACATCCTTCATTACTTTTGCCTTTTCTCACTTAACAAATTACAGAGTTATTTTGCTATAAAAATGCTGGAGATTCATATAACTATGCACAGGGATGAAGGATGTGGTTCGGAACAAGAGATTGGACAGTAGACTGCGTACACTTAAGAAAGGAGTTAAGCAAGGAAGTGTTTCATTTAACATAGGTCCCAGGACAGGGATTCTTAGAAATGATAAAACAACAGTACATGGAAAATTGGAAGGAGAGGGGACTGAAAAGCAAAACTATTTGTGTCCCAGAACACAAGGTCAGATAGGTAGAGTTTCATAACATTGGGTTAGATAGGTTGAGTTGGACTTTATCCAGAAACTGGAAAATATATCTTACTGCCAATGCTGATGTAAAGTGTCTTGCTCTGTATTAACCTATCATACTCAAAATGATGCGTAATGTGCACATGCACATCGCCTGCTGCAGTAATGCTTGTGTTACGAAATAGAAATATTGCCAACCATATTTGCTGTTGATTGACTGTCACATGTATTCCATTGAGAATGTATAAAAATGTTAATGGCTGTGTAATCAAGAGGGTTTTGGTGCGATTCTTAACAGACTGCTCTCCACTGATCTTTGCAGTTATTAATTAAATATATCATGCTGATACCAGAGGACACCTGAAACTTATTGAGAGAGAGAAGGTATATGGTATGTCTATCTGACTGCAGGGTGAGCAGTGTGCCTGTGTGAGTATGCAGTGAGCAGTGTACTTGTATGAGTGCAGCATGAATGGTATATCTATGGAAATGATGTGCCTGTTTGAATTCAGGGTTAGTGTAGTGCCTTTCAGAGTCCCAGGTGACTGGTGTGCCTCTATAAGTCCAGGGCGAGGGGTTGCCTGTGTGTGTGTGTGTGTGTAGTGGGGTGCCTTTTTATGTGCAAGGGGTTTATGTGCATGGGGTGATTGTGTGCGTGGAGTATGTGCCTATCGGGGGTAAGATTGGGGTATCTGAATGGAGTTGGATGTTAGGGTTGCTTGTAAGGGAGTCGGGGTGCTAATTGATGGGGATTGCAGGGCATGCCTTTGGTGAGTTCAATGGACATCAGTTATCGGGCTGGAGATGTTGGAGTTCTGGGGTGCTGGGGAGAATGAGTGTATTAGTTGCATGTGAGTTCCAGGGACTGTATGGGTGAATACACGTGTATGAGAGCAGGGGTGCCTGCGTGAGTACATGGGGTGCTTGCAGAGGGTAAGTGTAAGGAGGCTACTTGTGTGATTGCAGGGTGGTGAGCTACAGTGCGTACTTTGGTGAGTTCAAGGGTGTGATTTCACGGGCTGCTTGTGTGAGTGCAGGAGGATATCTGCAGGGGGTGAGTGGAAGATGTTTATTTAGTGAATTGGTGCAGGTGTGTACAGATGGTGCCTGTAGAGAGAGAGGGCCTGATTCACAAAGATACATTTAGACCTGAAGTCAAAGTTTAGATCTGAAGTCTAAGTTTAGACTTAAAGTCTAAGGGCCTGATTCACAAAGGTAAACTTAGACCAAGATTCTAAGGGCACGATTCACAAAGGTAATCTTAGGCCAAAAGTCTAGGTTTAAACCTGAAAGTCTAAGTTTAGACCTAAAGTCAAACTTTACTAGTAGTAAAGCTAGATTTTTGGTCTAAGTTTAGACCAAAATCTAAGTTTAGACCTAAAGTCTAACTTTAGTAGTAGTAAAGTTAGACTTTTGGTCTAACTTTACTACTAGTAAAGTTAGACTTTTGGTCAAACTTAGACCAAGAGTCTATTGTTATTGTTATTGTTATTTTAGTTTTATAAGGCGCACAGCTACCCTAGGGTTTCCCGGCGCCACCTGAAAGGAGTCAACGCAGACAGAAGGGATCTACATATTAAATAGCCAGGTTTTTAAGCCCCTTCGGAAGTTCTCATACGAAGGTTCAATTCGAAGATCAATCGGAAGGGAGTTCCATAAGGAGGGGCCCAGATGGGAAAAAGAACGATCGCCCATGCGCACTAGTCTCGTCCTAGGAACAATAAACTTGGCCTGGGTGACTGAACGAAGTGCACAAGATGGCACATAAGGATGAACAAGAGTCTTCAAGTAAGGAGGTGCCTTTCCAGATTTTATCTTAAACATAAGACTCAGTGCCTTAAACTTAATGCGGCTTCCAATCCTGAGCCAATGAAGATCCCGAAGTGAACCGGAAATGGAAGCAGTTTTAGGTATCTTGCAAAGCAGCCTCGCAGCAGCATTCTGCGCTAGCTGTAGCTTGCGTAACACCTCCTTGGCGGCACCCAGATACAAGAAGTCTAAGTTTGCTAATAGTAAAGTTAGAGTTTAGGTCTAAACTTAGACTTCAGGTCTAAACTTAGACTTTTGATCTAAGTTTACCTTTGTGAATCGGGCCCTAAGCTTAGACCTGAAATCTAAGGTTAGACCTGAAGTCTAACTTTAGACATAAAGTCTCATTTTTTTACCTGAAGTCTAAGTTTAGACCTAAAGTCTAACTCAAGACTTGAAGTCTACTTTAGACCAGAAGTCTAAACTTAAGGCCCGATTCACAAAGGTAAAGTGAGACGAAAGTATCACTTTACGACTTTCGGTATTCACAAAGGGCATTTACTGCTTGTAAATGCCCTTTGTGAATACTGAAAGTCGTAAAGTTTGACGTTCGGTATTCACAAAGGGCATTTACGAGTAGTAAAATGTCCTTTGTGAACACCGAAAGTCGTAAAGTTAGACTTTCATCTCACTTTACCTTTGTGAATCGGGCCCTTAGACTTCAGGTCAAATCTTAGACTTCAGGTCTAAACTTAGGACCCGGTTCACAAAAGTAAACATAGATCAAAGGTTAAAGTCTAGACCTGAAGTCTAAGGGCCCGATTCTCAAAGGTAAAATAGGACTAAAGTCTAACTTTATGACTTTCGGTATTCACAAAGGGCATTTACTACTCATAAATGCCCTTTGTGAATACCGAAAGTCATAAAGTTCAACTTTTGGTATTCACAAAGGGCATTTACGAGTAGTAAATACCCTTTTTGAATACCAAAAGTCTTAAAGTTAGACTTTTATCTCAGTTTAATTTTGGGAATCAGGCCCTTGGAAGTTCACAAAGGGCATTTACGAGTAGTAAATGCCCTTTTTGAATACCAAAAGTCTTAAAGTTAGACTTTTGTCTCAGTTTACTTTTGTGAATCGTGCCCTAAATGTAGACCCAAAGGCTAACTTTATTAGTAGTAAAGTTCGACTTTTGGTCTACGTTTAAACCAAAAGTCTACAATTAGACCTAAAGTCTAACTTTAGTAGTAGTAAAGTTAGACTTTTTGGTCTAAGTTAGAATTTTGGTATAAGTTTGTAAATCGGGCCCTTAAACTTTATGTCGAAACTTATACTTGAAGTATAAAAATGCATCACCCCTTCACACAGGCCAAAGGAACATTACTAAATATTTATAATTCCCAAACTCAGTTTTTGTCTGTATGGTTGTTTATATGTATGTGTGCACTGGAATTTGTAGGCAACATGAATCAGCTTGTCAAGCTCGAACTGGTAAGATAAAGTGAGACTTGCAGGTTGTAAGTTTGAATCATAACAGAAACAAATCATCCTTTCATCAGTCTGAATTAAAAAAGACAGAATACGAATGCATTGGTATTAGTAACATCTACCTTGTACAAAATGTAAAAACACCTAAGAGCAGCGCAACCTAAAAACAAGTTATTATTTTGCAGGAAAGTACCATAGTGTTGTATGTATGGATATGGACGAAACCATTCAAGCTGTACATTCGTGAAGGGACACTTCTCTAATGGCCGCAGGTCCTGGGGAAGCTTGAGGCTGTTTATTGATGGCGGATGGAGGAAATTACATACCAAAATACAGGAGAGCATGTTTAAGGGTGTTATCTTGTAGAATTACTGCCAATCATGAACATGACACATTTCCATATGGTTAGTCTGTGAAACATCCTTTAGTGTTGTAGTGATGTAGATATATTTCTTAAGGTTTTTTATTAGTCTATGGTGCAAGTCAAACTTAAATGGAGCCCAGTGACTATTGGGACATACACAAGTAACTGGTTTTGCCATCCAAATGAGAGAGAATGATGCATGTTAGTTCTGAAGTTTGCTTTAGGATGAATGATTTCATTTTTAATTGAAGTTGCACTTGACTGCAGGGATATTTTTATTTCTCGGGTTTCTGTGGCATGGACTGGAGACTGCTGTCTATAATGAAATATAGCGCTCCCATATTGCACATTAGGGGCAAGTTGGAGATAAATCTTTCTGTTTCATCTCTGTGACCTAGTCATTAGTCACCACTGGGTAGTTATAGTTAGGTCTGAGTTTCCATCGGAAATACCTGCTTTGCTTTACATTATAAAATGCTCTTTTTTGCCTATTTTGTGCATTACAAAATTTGGGGTGATCTGTCAAGCAGGGGTTGAGAAAAAGGGGTCCCAATAAGTAAATTCACCATACATTTTGCATAGACTTCTTTACAAAGCACTGCCTCAAAATCTGCTGGACAGAATTGCACCACATTTGTCAGGAAGCTAGATCTTGGTCCAGAAAGCATGCATTCTATGATTTGGTGTAATTCCATTCAGGAGTTTTTGAAATATTAAGATACAAAAATACTTGCATATCTGGGCGGTTGGGTTCAAGAGACACTCACATGATTCTCACAAACCTAATTTTAAACAATAGAGTGTTCTTATAGGCCCTAGGGACTTTTTTCCCTTAGGGCCATTTACTCAAATGGGAGACATGCTCCTGCGTGAGTGAGCACTCTGATTGGCTGCCTGCAACTTGAAGAAAATGTTGCAAGGTGCCACTACAGAACTCAGAGACTTAGCACCCTGTCCTGAGTTTAATTGTTAAAAAGAATACAAGAGGCATGGTAGGTATACCCTGCCTCCCTAGGCCCTATGGGGTGGTCCCAGAGAGACCCCCCGGGGCTAAATATATTTTTGTAAAAATTCTGTTGACTCCCACAGGATCGCAGTTTTTTTACAAAAAAATACAAAAATGCCCACCAACATTTTGCATTTTAATATTTGGACCCCAAATGAGTCAGGGATGGGAGTCTTTATTTAAAGTATTTGGGGAAGAAGCATGAGTGGGACACCCAAGCCATTTCTGGCCCTGGGGACTCCATCCATGAAGGCCAGATGTCATGTGGTTCTTAAAAATCAAGTAGGACTGTGTGTCCAGACAATATAACCATCAGAATATGGGGACTGACTCCACACATATCATCAGAGTATGTTGGCCTAATTCCTAGCTGGCTCAAAGCATGCCATCTGAACTCTGGACCTTCCAGGGTACCAGATGGTATCCGCAACCTCAGAAAATGGTCACTTTAAATCCTCATGGAAATCCTGGAAACAGAACTACCCTTTCGCTGTTACTCAGGTATGCCCAAAGGGAGACACAAGAATGACACAAATTATCTTTTCAAACATTTATTGAAACAATTGTATTCTTCTTTAGAAAGCATGAACTGCAATTATTAGTAGGATGAAACAAAGCATTGTAACCAGAATTACAAGAATGGTGAAAAAATAAACAGTTCTACCATTATGACATTACAGTGTGATTATCATTACATTTATACTCCTACCTAATACTACCTACACTATCGAGAGCATACTGGGAGTACCCTCTGCCAGATCTCTTGGGACAATCCAACAGCCCTGTACCTGTGAATGATGTATCAGGAAGCCAATGTGTTGTAGAGCAGGCTACTATCCTTTGCAGGATAAAAGGTTAATGTCAGCAGGACTGCATCTCAGTCACAGCGTTCCAGGATAATCTGCAGAAATGCTTCTCTGTTGATTTTGGCTCATAGATGGCTTAAACAATGAAAGCACTATTCCATTCGCGCTGTTTCAGCGGTACAGCTCTGATGTGATTGTTTGTCTTGAGACTCAGAGCTGTCTCAACCAGACAACCAATTGTAAGGGTATCGCGTTAAGTGTTCCTTAGCATTGGACAGAGTGTAAGAACGACATGATAAAATGCTTACTGAGAAATGTGCTGTAAGCAGAATTATTTTTAAGTATGTTATTGTGTAAGTGCAGGGCATGTAAAAAGCACCTGTGTAGAAAAAGATTTCAAGTTTAAACATATAACTAAAATGGAGACTTATGCGTAGGCCCTGTTGAACCTTACAACACTGATACTTGAAAGAGGGGTGGGGCATGCAGCCCCCCATCCCCCATCCCCGAGGCACAGGGCCTGGCTTCAGGCCATGTGCGGCGTGGGATTGGTGTTACGTATGGTAATAAAATTATTTACATTAAAAAACATAGAAATTCACCGATAAAACAAAGGGTAAAGGGGCATTATAGTTAGGTGAAAATTTCATTGACAACATTACGTTTTAAACAAAAAAACACTCAAATTAACCAGTTAAAGTTATATCAAGTAGCTACATTGTGTGCCCTAAGGTAATTATATCTTTCGAACCTCGCATGCGCTGCTAATTACCCCACTTATTACATATTACTTCACTCATGACATGATCTATCACACCACTGATTGCATTACGGCAACATTTCAAATTACATATTTGAGGACAAAACTGCACACGGTGGGCTGCGAGTTATAATTGCCTTGGGACACAAGCTATAGTTACTTGAGATAACTATAATTGTAACATAAAATATTCACTTTAACCTTTTTTTCAATTAATTATACACCTGCACATGCCTACACATACACGCACACACACACACACATATATATATATATATATATATATATATATATATATATATATATTATCTACTGGCGGTGGCCAGTAGATAGTTATAGTTAGGACCTATTTTCCATAGGAAATCCGCAACATTCTATTTGAAATAACTCTTGCGTCGGTTGACGAATCTTCGCGAAATTTTCAAACTTAATGGCCCGCTCCGGTCCGCTCCTACCCTGAAAGTTTCGGGGTGATTCGTCAAGCGGGGACCGAGAAAAAAGGGGGGTCCCAAAACATGTTTTCCCCATTCATTTTCCCATAGGAAACTTTAGCCACGGCTACAGCCCGAACTGCTGAACGGAATTACACAAAATTTGGCAAAGAGGTAGTTCTTGGTTCAGAAAGAACCCTTTTTGTTAAATGGTGTAAATCCGTTCAGTAGTTGCAAAGAAATTAAAAAAATAAGAGTCAAAAATCAATTTCCCATAGGAAACTTTATGCAAGGCTACAGCCCGAACTGCTGAACGGAATTACACCAAATTTGGCAAAGAGGTAGTTCTTGGTTCAGAAAGAACCCTTTTTGTTAAATGGTGTAAATCCGCTCAGTAGTTGCTGAGAAAATCAAAAGTAAAAACACATATATATCTGGGCGGAGCCTAACCACACATGTCATCGTGAGATCTGATTGGCTGTCAGCACTTCATCCTGGAATTGCTGGCAGCCATCTTGGGACCAATATAAATGATAGTACCCCATTGAAATGCATTGTAGTGATTCGAAGATTTTGAGGGTTACCAAAAGGAGAACTATAAAGGGTGATAACAGACTTTAGTTACATTAGAATTCATTTGTTGATGGTACCACACTAATTTCAGGAATTGTGGTGTGTTCTAAGGTGATTTTACCCTGTGAAAAACCTTCTGCTGGGATATCATGAATCATGTTTGAGAGAAAACTATTTTCACATGCTTGTCCCATACAGTTTTGGAAGGTGCTCCAGAATGCTAAAATGAGAGCATATTTTCTGTAAATTCACATTATCTTTCTCAGTTATGTGAGAATGAAGTCTGACATTCTCAGTAAAACATGTACATCCAACAAGGGCAGAGACTGTCAGTTGATTCCTTTGTGTTCTACTGCAGCTTCCCAGAGTGTTCTAAAGAACAACTAGAGTGCTAACAGCCTTACTTATGACAAAAGTATGGCACACCTGAAGCCATCTTGATTGGAATAAACTGGTAACACTTAAAACATTTAATTTAAAAAGGAACAAAATGATGGGGTTCATCTTGTCATAGAAATTATGGTTAGTGCTCTGGAAAGAAAAAATTAGGACATGTTTCAAGTGTGATCTCAAATATCTTCCTGTTATATTTCAACAGGAGCAGCCTGTCAGTTGATGCCTTTGTGTTCTACTGCAGCTTCCCAGAGTGTTCTAAAGAACAACTAGAGCGCTAACAGTCTTACTTATGACAAAAGTATGGCACACCTGAAGCCATCTTGATTGGAATAAACTGGTAACACTTAAAACATTTAATTTAAAAAGGAACAAAATGATGGGGTTCATTTTGTCATAGAAATTATGGTTAGTGCTGTAGAAAGAAAAATTAGGACATGTTTCAAGTGTCATCTCAAATATCTTCCTGTTATATTTCAACAGGAGCAGCCTGTCAGTTGATGCCTTTGTGTTCTACTGCAGCTTCCCAGAGTGTTCTAAAGAACAACTAGAGCGCTAACAGTCTTACTTATGACAAAAGTATGGCACACCTGAAGCCATCTTGATTGGAATAAACTGGTAACACTTAAAACATTTAATTTAAAAAGGAACAAAATGAGGGGGTTCATTTTGCCATAGAAATTATGGTTAGTGCTGTAGAAAGAAAAATTAGGACATGTTTTAAGTGAGATCTCAAATATCTTCCTGTTATATTTCAACAGGAGCAGCCTGTCAGTTGATGCCTTTGTGTTCTACTGCAGCTTCCCAGAGTGTTCTAAAGAACAACTAGAGTGCTAACAGCCTTACTTATGACAAAAGTATGGCACACCTGAAGCCATCTTGATTGGAATAAACTGGTAACACTTAAAACATTTAATTTAAAAAGGAACAAAATGAGGGGGTTCATTTTGCCATAGAAATTATGGTTAGTGCTGCAAAAAGAAAATTTAGTGCATGTTTTAAGTGAGATCTCAAATCCTCTTCTATTTCATTAGAAAATTCTGACATGCAGACTGAAACAATCACTTTCAATACCAGCAGTAGACTTCCAGTTAACTCCTTGGTGAGCAGTAGCTTTACTACAGTGATCTAATGAACAACTAGAGTGCTAACATTCTGAATTTATGGCAAATGTGTGACACATCTGAATGCCTTCTTGATGGAATCAAAGTAAAAACTGAAAGCATTTCCTACTGAGGAGACTGCAGTAAATGAGGAAATTAGGAAACTTCATAACAAAGAAGTCTTCCAAGATGGCCACCAGTGAAAAAAGAGCCCAAATGTAGCACAAATATTACCCAGATGTAGCCCACATATAGCCCAATGACAAAAGTGTGCAAAACACTTTTTATTTTTAGTTTTTTTGCAGTTTTATGTAGTGCAGACTGGTCAGGTATTGGAGCGTTGCATCTTAAAACATGACCCCCCTACACTACAAAAACACCACTGCACTACCCTAAACCCTAAAACACTACCCCCAGCACGACCCCTACACTACACAAGCACCACTGCACTATCCTAAACCCTAAAACACTACCCCCAGCATGACCCCCTACACTACACAAACACCACTGCACTACCCAAACCCTAAAACACTACCCCAACACCACTGCACTAACCTAAATCCTAAAACACTACCCCCAGCACGACCCCCTACACTACCCAAACACCACTGCACTACCCTAAAACATGACCCCCTACACTACACAAACACCACTGCACTACCCTAAACCCTAAAACACTACCCCAGCACGACCCCTACACTACACAAGCACCACTGCACTACCCTAAACCCTAAAACACTACCCCCAGCACGACCCCCTACACTACACAAACACCACTGCACTACCTTAAACCCTAAAACACTACCCCCAGCATGACCCCCTACACTACCCAAACACCACTGCACTAACCTAAATCCTAAAACACTACCCCCAGCACGACCCCCTACACTACCCAAACACCACTGCACTACCCTAAAACATGACCCCCTACACTACACAAATACCACTGCACTACCCTAAACCCTAAAACACTACCCCCAGCACGACCCCCTACACTACACAAGCACCACTGCACTACCCTAAACCCTAAAACACTACCCCCAGCACGACCCCCTACACTGCCCGAACACCACTGCACTGCCCTAAACCCTGAAACACCAGCCCCTGCACGACCCCCTACACTGCCTGAACACCACTGCACTGCCCTAAACCCTGAAACACCAACCCTAGCACGACCCCCTACACTGCCCGAACACCACTGCACTGCCCTAAACCCTGAAACACCACCCCTTCACGACCCCCTACACTGCCCGAACACCACTGCACTGCCCTAAACCCTGAAACACCACCCCCAGCACGCCCCCTACACTGCCCGAACACCACTGCACTGCCCTAAACCCTGAAACATCACCCCCAGCAAGACCCCCTACACTGCCCGAACACCACTGCACTGCCCTAAACCCTGAAACACCACCCCCAGCACGACCCCCTACACTGCCCGAACACCACTGCACTGCCCTAAACCCTGAAACACCACCCCTGCACGACCCCCTACACTGCCCGAACACTACTGCACTGCCCTAAACCCTGAAACACCATCCCCAGCACGACCCCCTACACTGCACGAACACCACTGCACTGCCCTAAACCCTGAAACACTACCCCCAGCAAGACCCCCTACACTGCCCGAACACCACTGCACTGCCCTAAACCCTGAAACATCACCCCCAGCAAGACCCCTACACTGCCCGAACACCACTGCCCTAAACCCTGAAACACCACCCCCAGCAAGACCCCCTACACTGCCCGAACACCACTGCACAGCCCTAAACCCTGAAACACCAGCCCCAGCACGACCCCTACACTGCCCGAACACCACTGCACTGCCCTAAACCCTGAAACACCACCCCCTGCACGACCCCCTACACTGCCCGAACACCACTGCACTGCCCTAAACCCTGAAACACCACCCCCAGCACGACCCCCTACACTGCCCGAACACCACTGCACTGCCCTAAACCCTGAAACACCACCCCCTGCACGATCCCCTACACTGCCTGAACACTACTGCACTGCCCTAAACCCTGAAACACCACCCCCAGCACGACCCCTACACTGCACGAACACCACTGCACTGCCCTAAACCCCGAAACACTACCCCCAGCAAGACCCCCTACACTGCCCAAACACCACTGCACTGCCCTAAACCCTGAAACATCACCCCCAGCAAGACCCCCTACACTGCCCGAACACCACTGCCCTAAACCCTGAAACACCACCCCCAGCAAGACCCCTACACTGCCCGAACACCACTGCACTGCCCTAAACCCTGAAACACCACCCCCAGCATGACCCCCTACACTGCCCGAACACCACTGCACTGCCCTAAACCCTGAAACACCACCCCCAGCACGACCCCCTACACTGCCCGAACACCACTGCACTGCCCTAAACCATGAAACACCAGCCCCAGCACGACCCCTACACTGCCCGAACACCACTGCACTGCCCTAAACCCTGAAACACCACCCCCAGCACGACCCCCTACACTGCCCGAACACCACTGCACTGCCCTAAACCCTGAAACACCAGCCCCAGCACGACCCCGTACACTGCCCGAACACCACTGCACTGCCCTAAACCCTGAAACACCAGCCCCAGCACGACCGCCTACACTGCCCGAAAACCACTGCACTGCCCTAAACCCTGAAACACCAGCCCCAGCACGACCCCCTACACTGCCCGAACACCACTGCACTACCCTAAACTCTCAAACACCAGCCCCAGCACGACCCCCTACACTGCCCGAACACCACTGCACTGCCCTAATCCCTGAAACACCAGCCCCAGCAAGACCCCTACACTGCCCGAACACCACTGCACTGCCCTAAACCCTGAAACACCACCCCCAGCAAGACCCCTACACTGCCCGAACACCACAGCACTAAAGCCTGAAACACCACCCCCAGCAAGACCACCTACACTGGCCGAACACCACTGCACTGCCCCAAACCCTGAAACACCACCCCTGCACGACCCCCTACACTGCCCAAACACCACTGCACTGCCCTAAACCCTGAAACACCACCCCCTGCACGACCCCCTACACTGCCCGAACACCACTGCACTGCCCTAAACCCTGAAACACCACCCCTCAGCACGACACCCTACACTGCCCGAACACCACTGCACTGCCCTAAACCCTGAAACACCACCCCCAGCACGACCTCCTACACTGCCGGAACACCACTGCACTGCCCTAAACCCTGAAACACCACCCCCAGCACGACCCCCTACACTGCCCGAACACCACTGCACTGCCCTAAACCCTGAAACATCAACCCCAGCAAGACCCCCTACACTGCCTGAACACCACTGCCCTAAACCCTGAAACACCACCCCCTACACTGCACGAACACCACTGCACTGCCCTAAACCCTGAAACACCACCCCCAGCAAAACCCCCTACACTGCCTGAACACCATTGCTCTGCCCTAAATCCTGAAACACTAGCCCCAGCATGACCCCCTACACTGCCCGAACACCACTGCACTGCCCTAAACCCTGAAACACCACCCCAGCACGACCCCCTACACTGCCCGAACACCACTGCACTGCCCTAAACCCTGAAACACCAGCCCCAGCAAGACCCCTACACTGCCCGAACACCACTGCACTGCCCTAGACTCTGAAACACCAGCCCCAGCAAGACCCCCTACACTGCCCGAACACCACTGCACTGCCCTAAACCCTGAAACACCAGCCCCAGCATGACCCCCTACACTGCCCGAACACCACTGCACTGCCCTAAACCCTGAAACACCAGCCCCAGCACAACCCCCTACACTGCCCGAACACCACTGCACTGCCCTAAACCCTGAAACACCAGCCCCAGCACGACCCCCTACACTGCCCGAACACCACTGTACTGCCCTAAACCCTGAAACACCACCCCTGCAGGACCCCCTACACTGCCCGAACACCACTGCACTGCCCTAAACCCTGAAACACCACCCCCTGCACCACCCCCTACACTGCCCGAACACCACTGCACTGTCCTAAACCCTGAAACACCACCCCCTGCACCGCCCCCTACACTGCCCGAACACCACTGCACTGCCCTAAACCCTGAAACACCACCCCCAGCACGACCCCCTTTACTGCTCGAACACCACTGCACTGCCCCAAACCCTGAAACACCACCCCCAGCACGACCCCCTACACTGCCCGAACACCACTGCCCTAAACCCTGAAACACCACCCCCTGCACGACCCCCTACACTGCCCGAACACCACTGCACTGCCCTAAACCCTGAAACACCACCCCCTACACTGCCCGAACACCACTGCACTGCCCTAAACCCTGAAACACCACCCCCAGCATGACCCCCTACACTGCCCGAACACCACTGCACTGCCCTAAACCCTAAAACACCACCCCCAGCATTACCCCTACACTGCCCAAACACCACTGCACTGCCCTAAACCCTAGAACACTACCCCCAGCACGACCCCTACACTACCCGAACACCACTGCACTACCCTAAACCCTAAAATACTACCCCCAGCACAACCCCCTACACTACCCGAACACGACTGCACTGCCCTAAACCCTCAAACACTCCCCCAGCACGACCCCTACACTACCCGAACACCACTGCACTGCCCTAAACCCTAAAACACTCCCCCAGCATGACCCCCTACACTACCCGAACACCACTGCACTGCCCTAAACCCTAAAACACTCCCCCAGCACGACCCCCTACACTACCCAAACACCACTGCACTGCCCTAAACCCTAAAACACTACCCCCGCATGACCCCCTACACTACCCAAACACCAATGCACTACCCTAATCCCTAAAACACTACCCCCGCATGACCCCTACACTACCCTAAACCCTAAAACACTACCCCCGCACGACTCCCTACACTACCCAAAGACCACTGCACTACCCTAAACCCTAAAACACGACCTCCTACACTACACAAACACCACTGCACTACCCTAAACCCTAAAACACTACCTCCTACACTACACAAACACCACTGCACTACCCTAAACCCTAAAAAACTACCCCCAGCACGAACCACTACACTACCCAAACACCACTGCACTACCCTAAACCCTAAAAAACTACCCCCAGCAGTACCCCTACACTACCCAAACACCACTGCACTACCCTAAACCCTAAAACACTACCCCCAGCAGTACCCCTACACTACCCAAACACCACTGCACTACCCTAAATCACTACCCCCAGCATGACCCCCTACACTACCCAAACACCACTGTACTACCCTAAACCCTAAAACACTACCCCCAGCACGACCCCCTACACTACCCAAACACCACTGCACCACCCTAAACCCTAAAACACTCCCCCCAGCATGACTCCCTACACTACCCAAACACCACTGCACTACCCTAAACCCTAAATCTACCCCCAGCATGACCCCCTACACTACACAAACACCACTGCACTACCCTAAACCCTAAAACACTACCCCCAGCACGACCCTCTTCACTACCTAAACACAACTGCACAATTTGTTACAGGCGTTGCAACGCAGGCCTATGGTGCTTACTGGAAGTACCTAGTGGGCTAGTTGGGCCCCAGGGACCCTCAGGATTCAAGGAGACCTAATCCCCCAACTTAAAACGCACCACGGGGCGCGTTTGCACAGTGGTGAAGGGAGGGGCGGGGCCTCAGGTGACATGTGCGCAAACACGCCCTGTGGTGCGTTTTAAGTTGGGGAATTAATTCCCTTTGAATCCTGAGGGACCCTGGGGGCCAACTAGCCCACCAGGTACCTTCAGTAAGCACAACAGAGTTGCGTTGCAGAGAGGTGAAAAAGGTGCGTGGCCTCGGAACGCCTCTCTGCAACTCAGCTCTGTGGTCCTAACTGTAGGTCCCTGGGGGCTAGTTGGGCCCCAGGGACCCTCAGAATTCAAGGGGACTTAATCCCGCAACTTAAAATGCACCACGGGGTGCGTTTGCACACATGTCACCTCAGGCCCCCCTCCCTTCACCACTGTGCAAACGCGCCCTGTAGCGTTTTAAGAGGTAGTTTTAATCCCCCTGCCCTATTATGTACGAGGGACTTGCAGAGGAGGTCATGCTAATCACAGGGGTACCCCAATGCATAGTGTTCCCTAGTGTATGTAGGTGTTTTCACTGTATTCTAAGTGTCTTTTAGCATAGCACTGGCTCTGGTTAGTCAGAGTCAGTTACCACCAGTACCCATCTGGAAAAGTTGTGGGCACAGGATGATTTTGCAACAAGGCCTCTTTCTGCTCCTCTGTTGGTTCTTTCTGCACATCTTTTGCTTCTTTCTGTGCGTTTTTTCTTCTTTCTTCACATGTCCTACCTCTGTAGGCATAGTTAGAAACTAGCATTTAAAAAACCTTTGAAATTCACTTAAAAATCATAGGTTTCAGGCACGTTATAGTTAGAAATTAGCATTTAAAAACCTTTGAAATTCACTGAAAAAACCATAGGCTTCAGACACGTTATAGTTAGAAATTAGCATTTAAAAAACCTTTGAAATTCACTGAAAAAACCATAGGTTTTAGGGACAGTTATAGTTAGTTGGACATTTCACTCGTACAAAACCATAGAAATTTCCCGTTATAGTTAGTTCAGCTAACTATAACTCGCGCCCCACAATGCACTGCTGATGACGTCACATATTACATCACTCATGACATGGTCAGTGACATCACTGATGACATCACTGATGACATCTCAAATGTCATCACTGATGAGATCATCCATGTGATAATTTCATGCATCTTCTCACACCCTAATATAACTTTTGATACACCCACTCTAAATTACAGACTGCCATTCTCAAAACCATAGACGCTCCAACACCAAAAACTACATACCCACTCACTGATTCTTAGGTCTACACACACATCCACTCACTCACCCGTACAGTCACTCATACTTAGTCACTCAGTACAGGACTATCATATGCACTCATACACCTATATAAACACTCACACACCGCCACTCATCCATAGAGGTACTCACACACCTAGTCAGTCATGCAAAAAACTTAATCACACACCCATTTACTCACCTATACAGTTATACACACACCAGCTCACTTACTCATACAAATACTAGCACATTCTTACGCTCTTATACAATCACTGATACAAGTACACACTCATCCATACAGCCACTCTCACAATCACACACTCTCACTTATAGCCATTTATATACTCCAACACACATATATACTGCCTTTCACATATGTAGTTACTCACACATGTACCACTGAGATATACATTCAATCACTAACACACCCATACACACACTCACCCACCCATACAGTCCATCACAGATGCACTCTTGAAACCATGCACCCAGTGAATCACCAACTCACACATCTATGCACAGAGTCACACACACCCCACCCACACAAACACTCAGGCACCCATACAGATACTCAGACAATCAATCAATAACCCATGTAGACACTCATGTAGCTATTCAGAAAGCCATGCAGCCGCTTACAAACCAACAGACAGACGGATACAGACATTCACACAGTTTAGTCACTAACCCATGCATTCAGTAAGATACATTTAATCACTCACTTGTAGAGTCAGTCACTCACATACTAAATCATCCATTCAGACACTTATACACCCACTCATTCTTCAATACGCCTTTCCCTATATATATTAAACATATTTAAACTTTACAGAAACACACAGTCACTGGATGATGTCATCAGTGATGTCATTTGAGATGTCATCAGTGATGTCATCAGTGATGTCACTGACCATGTCATGAGTGAAGTAATATGTGACGTCATCAGCAGTACATTGCGGGGGCGCGAGTTATAGTTAGCTGAACTAACTATAACGGGGAAATTTCTATGGTTTTGTACGAGTGAAATGTCCAACTAACTATAACTGTCCCTAAAACCTATGGTTTTTTCAGTGAATATATATATATATATATATATATATATATATATATATATATATATATATATATATATATACATATATAAGCTCCAAGTTCGCACAGCTGGCGATGATGCACTCCGGAACCAGCATTACCACACAGACTCCACAGCCCATAAAATGCAGCCTTCTGTGGGAGACTGTTTAAATTGCTCATTGGAGCAGGAGCCTATTAGGAGGCAACATATTTAAATAAAGGTGTGGCACTTGATGCCGTGAAACACTTGGAAACGGCCTTTGAGAAAGATTTATTCAAAACGCGTAAGGCCGCATTTTATGGGCTGTGGAGTCTGTGTGGTAATGCTGGTTCCGGAGTGCATCCTCGCCAGCTGGGCGAACTTGGAGCTTTCATATATATATATATATATATATATATATATATATATATATATATATATATATATATATATATATTATCTACTGGCGGTCGCCAGTAGATAGTTATAGTTAGGACCTATTTTCCATAGGAAATCCGCGACATTCTATTTGAAATAACTCTTGCGTCGGTTGACGAATCTTCGCGAAATTTTCAAACTTTATGGCCCGCTCCGGTCCGCTCCTACCCTGAAAGTCTCAGGGTGATTCGTCAAGCGGGGGCCGAGAAAAAGGGGGGTCCCAAAACGTGTTTTCCCATTCATTTTCCCATAGGAAACTTTAGACACGGCTACAGCTCGAACTGCTGAACGGAATTACACCAAATTTGGCAAAGAGGTAGTTCTTGGTTCAGAAAGAACCCTTTTGTTAAATGGTGTAAATCCGTTCAGTAGTTGCGGAGAAATTAAAAAATAAGAGTCAAAAAATCAATTTCCCATAGGAAACTTTAGACACGGCTACAGCCCGAACTGCTGAACAGAATTACACCAAATTTGGCAAAGAGGTAGTTCTTGGTTCAGAAAGAATCCTTTTTGTTAAATGGTGTAAATCCGTTCAGTAGTTGCTGAGAAAATCAAAAGTAAAAGTACATATATATCTATGGCCGCGTCGGATCCGCGCACCCTCCCGATCACGAGCTGCATCCTAATTGGCTGTCAACACTCCAAATCAGGAAGTGTTGGCAGCCATTTTATCCCTCGGTAGAACCGAGGGACAGAAACAAGTGCGCAAAGCGCAAAAAGGGGAAGGGTAGCAGCACCCTGACCCCTAGGTCTGCTCAGGGGGTCCCACAAGGACCCCCTGGGCAAAAAATTTTTTTTTTTAAAATCGGCAGGATGCGCGGATCCTGGCGAAAAAAATAAAATCGAAGCGCGGTCTCCGCGCTTCGGACTGGTATTTTGCCCCGGGTGGCCCAAGTCCCGGGGGCATGGTGGGGGGTTAAATTTATGTATGGGGGCCTCAAAGGGCCCCCTAAGCCCCGGGGACCGCCACCCCCGGGCTTTCTTTTAAAATGGTGCGGGAGGGCTCTGAGCCCTCCCGCAGCCCCGGGGACCGCCACCTCCCCGGGGCTTTTTATTTTTTATTTTTTTTAAACCTGTGTGGGGGGACTCTAGCCCCCCCACACGCCCCGGGGACGTGCATGTTCCACTTCATCTCCTAATTGAGCTTTAATTTATGCCATGGATTGGCGAATTTGCTGCTTTCTGGGAGATGGAGTTTCAAATTAAATCCTGGATGGATGCGCGCTGAAATGAAATGCCGGATAAAGCCCACGCTCTCTGGGGCCCATGAAGGGCTTTATCCGGCGTTTCATTTCAGCGCGCATCCATCCAGGATTTAATTTGAAACTCCATCTCCCAGAAAGCAGCACGCGCGTGATGACTGCAGTGCCCCGGGAAGAAGAGGCAAACTCAAAACGCGTTGGGACTGTGGCCAAATGCTTTTAAGAAACTGGAGAGCACGACCGCCTGTATCTTTAATAAAGCTGCTTGGGGATAATAGCTCACCTGTGTCCGAGTGCGATTCTATAGTTGGACTTCCCCACGAGCATAACATATATATATATGTGTGGAGGGGGTGTGGTAATGCTGTAATTTAAACCTGCTGCACGGGCCTCTGATGAGAAGCTAAGAATGCTTCAAAATGCGTCAGGCCAGGGACGAGATACGGGGAGGGAAAGCCACATGTCTTAAAGAATGGAGGAGTGTTGTCCAGCCTGCTACGGAGTGCGGTCCCGCATCTGGGGAAACTCTTGGAAAACAAGTATTCGCGGCGCTTCCAGGCCGCGGGGACGATGCACCAAATCGAATTAAAGATGGACCCGCAAGTGAATATTCACGTTTGCATGGGCGGAGTGGGTAAATCAAGCAGACATGTGGAGTTTTCTCCTGAAGCCCACCAGAGGGCTGTGAACATTGTTGTCCTATACTGAGTGCGGCAGGTTAACTCACTGGAGGGTATGATTTAGCGTAATGGACTACATTCCGCAGCGTGCATTAGTAATAGTCATCCATTGTGAGGGCACACCGGAAGCCCATAAATTGAGGGAAACGTGTGGAAGGGGTGTGGTAATGCTGTAATTTAAACCTGCTGCACGGGCCTCTGATGAGAAGCTAAGAACGCTTTGAAACGTGTCAGGCCAGGGACGAGTTACGGGGAGGGAAAGCCACATGTCTTAAAGAATGGAGGAGTGTTGTCCAGCCTGCTACGGAGTGCGGTCCCGCATCTGGGGAAACTCTTGGAAAACAAGTAATTGCGGCGCTTCCAGGCCGCGGGGACGACGCACCAAATCGAATTAAAGATGGACCCGCAAGTGAATATTCACGTTTGCATGGGCGGAGTGGGTAAATCAAGCAGACATGTGGAGTTTTCTCCTGAAGCCCACCAGAGGGCTGTGAACATTGTTGTCCTATACTGAGTGTGGCAGGTTAACCCACTGGAGGGTATGATTTAGCGTAATGGACTACATTCCCCAGCGTGCATCAGTAATAGTCATCCATTGTGAGGGCACACCGGAAGCCCATAAATTGAGGGAAACGTGTGGAGGGGGTGTGGTAATGCTGTAATTTAAACCTGCTGCACGGGCCTCTGATGAGAAGCTAAGAACGCTTCGAAACGCGTCAGGCCAGGGACGAGATACGGGGAGGGAAAGCCACATGTCTTAAAGAATGGAGGAGTGTTGTCCAGCCTGCTACGGAGTGCGGTCCTGCATCTGGGGAAACTCTTGGAAAACAAGTATTCGCGGCGCTTCCAGGCCGCGGGGACGACGCACCAAATCGAATTATGGATGGACCCGCAAATGAATATTCATGTTTGCATGGGCGGAGTGGGTAAATCAAGCAGACATGTGGAGTTTTCTCCTGAAGCCCACCAGAGGGCTGTGAACATTGTTGTCCTATACTGAGTGCGGCAGGTTAACCCATTGGAGGGTATGATTTAGCGTAATGGACTACATTCCCCAGCGTGCATCAGTAATAGTCATCCATTGTGAGGACACACCGGAAGCCCATAAATTGAGGGAAATGTGTGGAGGGGGTGTGGTAATGCTGTAATTTAAACCTGCTGCACGGGCCTCTGATGAGAAGCTAAGAATGCTTGAGAACGCGTCAGGCCAGGGACGAGATACGGGGAGGGAAAGCCACATGTCTTAAAGAATGGAGGAGTGTTGTCCAGCCTGCTACGGAGTGCGGCCCCGCATCTGGGGAAACTCTTGGAAAACAAGTATTCGCGGCACTTCCAGGCCGCGGGGACGACGCACCAAATCGAATTAAAGATGGACCCGCAAGTGAATATTCACGTTTGCATGGGCGGAGTGTGTAAATCAAGCAGACATGTGGAGTTTTCTCCTGAAGCCCACCAGAGGGCTGTGAACATTGTTGTCCTATACTGAGTGCGGCAGGTTAACCCACTGGAGGGTATGATTTAGCGTAATGGACTACATTCCCCAGCGTGCATCAGTAATAGTCATCCATTGTGAGGGCACACCGGAAGCCCATAAATTGAGGGAAACGTGTGGAGGGTGTGGTAATGCTGTAATTTAAACCTGCTGCACGGGCCTCTGATGAGAAGCTAAGAACGCTTCGAAACGCGTCAGGCCAGGGACGAGATACGGGGAGGGAAAGCCACATGTCTTAAAGAATGGAGGAGTGTTGTCCAGCCTGCTACGGAGTGCGGTCCCGCATCTGGGGAAACTCTTGGAAAACATATATATATATATATATATATATATATTCACTAAAAAAACCATAGGTTTTAGGGACAGTTATAGTTAGTTGGACATTGCACTCGTACAAAACCCGTGAAATTCCCCTGTTATAGTTAGTTCAGCTAACTATAACTCGCGCCCCGCAATGCACTGCTGATGACGTCACATATTACATCACTCATGACATGGTCAGTGACATCACTGATGACATCACTGATGACATCTCAAATGACATCACTGATGACATCACTGATGACATCATCCAGTGACTGTGTGTTTCTGTAAAGTTTAAATATGTTTAATATATATAGGGAAAGGCGTATTGAAGAATGAGTGGGTGTATAAGTGTCTGAATGGATGATTTAGTACGTGAGTGACTGACTCTACAAGTGAGTGATTAAACGTATCTTACTGAATGCATGGGTTAGTGACTAAACTGTGTGAATGTCTGTATCCGTCTGTTTGTTTGTGTGTAAGTGGATTCATGGATTTGCGAATAGCTACATGAGTGTCTATATGGGTTATTGATTGGTTCTCTGAGTATCTGTATGGCTGCCTGAGTGTTTATGTGGGTGGGGTGTGTGTGACTCTATACATAGATGTGTGAGTGGGTGATTCACTGGGTGCATGATTTCAAGAGTGCATCTGTGATGGACTGCTTGGGTGGGTGAGTGTGTGTATGGGTGTGTTAGTCAGTGAATGTATATCTCAGTGGTACATGTGCAAGTAACTACATATGTAAAAGGCAGTATATATGTGTGTTAGAGTATTTAAATGGCTATAAGTGAGAGTGTGTTATTGTGAGAGTGGCTGTATGGATGCGTGTGTGCTTGTATCAGTTATTGTATAAGAGCGTAAGAATGTGCTAGTATTTGTATGAGTAAGTGAGCTGGTGTGTGTATAACTGTATAGGTGAGTAAATGGGTGTGTGATTAATTTTTTGCATGACTGACTAGGTGTGTGAGTACCTCTATGGATGAGTGGCGGTGTGTGAGTGTTTATATAGGTGTATGAGTGCATATGATAGTCCTGTACTGAGTGACTGTAAGTATGAGTGACTGTACAGGTGAGTGAGTGGATGTGTGTGTAGACCTAAGAATCAGTGAGTGGGTATGTAGTTTTTGGTGTTGGAGTGTCTATGGTTTTGAGAATGGCAGTCTGTAATTTAGAGTGGGTGTATCAAAAGTTATATTAGGGTGTGAGAAGATGCATGAAATTATCACATGGATGATGTCATCAGTGATGTCATTTGAGATGTCATCAGTGATGTCATCAGTGATGTCACTGACCATGTCATGAGTGATGTAATATGTGACGTCATCAGCAGTGCATTGCGGGCGCGAGTTATAGTTAGCTGAACTAACTATAACAGGGGAATTTCACGGGTTTTGTACGAGTGCAATGTCCAACTAACTATAACTGTCCCTAAAACCTATGGTTTTTTCAGTGAATTTCAAAGGTTTTTAAATGCTAATTTCTAACTATAACGTGTCTGAAACCTATGGTTTTGTCAGTGAATTTCAAAGGTTTTTAAATGCTAATTTCTAACTATAACATGCCTGAAACCTATGGTTTTTCAGTGAATTTCAAAGGTTTTTAAATGCTAATTTCTAACTATAACGTGCTTGAAACCTATGATTTTTAAGTGAATTTCAAAGGTTTTTAAATGCTAGTTTCTAACTATGCCAACAGAGGTAGGACATGTGAAGAAAGATGAAAAAACGCACAGAAAGAAGCAAAAGATGTGCAGAAAGAACCAACAGAGGAGCAGAAAGAGGCCTTGTTGCAAAATCATCCTGTGCCCACAACTTTTTCAGACGGGTACTGGTGGTAACTGACTCTGACTAACCAGAGGTGAAGGGAGGGGGGCCTGAGGTGACATGTGTGCAAACGCGCCCCATGGCGCGTTTTAAGTTGCGGGATTAAGTCCCCTTGAATCCTGAGGGTCCCTGGGGCCCAACTAGCCCCCAGGTACCTACAGTTAGGACCACAGAGCTGAGTTGCAGAGAGGCGTTCCGAGGCCACGCACCTTTTTCACCTCTCTGCAACGCAACTCTGTTGTGCTTACTGAAGGTACCTGGTGGGCTAGTTGGCCCCAGGATTCAAAGGGATTAACTCCCCAACTTAAACGCACCACAGGGCGTGTTTGCGCACATGTCACCTGAGGCCCCCCCCTCCCTCCACCACTGTGCAAACGCGCCCCGTGGCGCGTTTTAAGTTGAGGATTAGGTCACCTTGAATCCTGAGAGTCCCTGGGGCCCAACCAGCCCACCAGGTACTTCCAGTAAGCACCACAGGCCTGCGTTGCAACGCCTGTAACAAATTGTGCAGTTGTGTTTAGGTAGTGAAGAGGGTCGTGCTGGGGGTAGTGTTTTAGGGTTTAGGGTAGTGCAGTGGTGTTTGTGTAGTGTAGGGGGTCATGCTGGGGGTAGATTTAGGGTTTAGGGTAGTGCAGTGGTGTTTGTGTAGTGTAGGGGGTCATGCTGGGGGTAGATTTAGGGTTTAGGGTAGTGCAGTGGTGTTTGGGTAGTGTAGGGAGTCGTCCTGGGGGAGTGTTTTAGGGTTTAGGGTAGTACAGTGGTGTTTGGGTAGTGTAGGGGGTTGTGCTGGGGTTAGTGTTTTAGGGTTTTAGGGTTTAGGGTAGTGCAGTGGTGTTTGGGTAGTGTAGGGGGTCGTGCTGGGGGAGTGTTTTAGGGTTTAGGGCAGTGCAGTGGTGTTCGGGTAGTGTAGGGGGTCGTGCTGGGGGAGTGTTTTAGGGTTTAGGGCAGTGCAGTCGTGTTCGGGTAGTGTAGGGGGTCGTGCTGGGGGAGTATTTTAGGGTTTAGGGTAGTGCAGTGGTGTTCGGGTAGTGTAGGGGGTCATGCTGGGGGTAGTGTTCTAGGGTTTAGGGCAGTGCAGTGGTGTTCGGGCAGTGTAGGGGGTCGTGCTGGGGTGGTGTTTTAGGGTTTAGGGCAGTGCAGTGGTGTTCGGGCAGTGTAGGGGGTCGTGCTGGGGGTGGTGTTTCAGGGTTTAGGGCAGTGCAGTGGTGTTCGGGCAGTGTAGGGGGTCGTGCAGGGGGTGGTGTTTCAGGGTTTAGGGCAGTGCAGTGGTGTTCGGGCAGTGTAGGGGGTCGTGCAGGGGTGGTGTTTCAGGGTTTAGGGCAGTGGTGTTCGGGCAGTGTAGGGGGTCATGCTGGGGGTGGTGTTTCAGGGTTTGGGGCAGTGCAGTGGTGTTCGAGCAGTAAAGGGGTCATGCTGGGGGTGGTGTTTCAGGGTTTAGGGCAGTGCAGTGGTGTTCGGGCAGTGTAGGGGGCGGTGCAGGGGGTGGTGTTTCAGGGTTTAGGGCAGTGCAGTGGTGTTCGGGCAGTGTAGGGGGTGGTGCAGGGGTGGTGTTTCAGGGTTTAGGGCAGTGCAGTGGTGTTCGGGCAGTGTAGGGGGTCGTGCAGGGGTGGTGTTTCAGGGTTTAGGGCAGTGCAGTGGTGTTCGGGCAGTGTAGGGGGTCGGTGCTGGGGCTGGTGTTTCAGGGTTTAGGGCAGTGCAGTGGTGTTCGGGCAGTGTAGGGGGTCGTGCTGGGGCTGGTGTTTCAGGGTTTAGGGCAGTGCAGTGGTGTTCGGGCAGTGTAGGGGGTCGTGCTGGGGCTGGTGTTTCAGGGTTTAGGGCAGTGCAGTGGTGTTCGGGCAGTGTAGGGGGTCATGCTGGGGCTGGTGTTTCAGGGTTTAGGGCAGTGCAGTGGTGTTCGGGCAGTGTAGGGGGTCTTGCTGGGGCTGGTGTTTCAGAGTCTAGGGCAATGCAGTGGTGTTCGGGCAGTGTAGGGGGTCTTGCTGGGGCTGGTGTTTCAGGGTTTAGGGCAGTGCAGTGGTGTTCGGGCAGTGTAGGGGGTCGTGCTGGGGGTGGTGTTTCAGGGTTTAGGGCAGTGCAGTGGTGTTCGGGCAGTGTAGGGGGTCGTGCTGGGGCTAGTGTTTCAGGGTTTAGGGCAGAGCAATGGTGCTCAGGCAGTGTAGGGGGTTGTGCTGGGGGTGATGTTTCAGGGTTTAGGGCAGTGCAGTGGTGTTAGGGCAGTGTAGGGGGTCATGCTGGGGTGGTGTTTCAGGGTTTAGGGCAGTGCAGTGGTGTTCCGGCAGTGTAGGGGGTCGTGCAGGGGGTGGTGTTTCAGGGTTTAGTGCAGTGGTGTTCGGGCAGTGTAGGGGGTCGTGCTGGGGTGGTGTTTCAGGGTTTAGGGCAGTGCAGTGGTGTTCGGGCAGTGTAGGGTGTCGTGCTGAGGGTGGTGTTTCAGGGTTTAGGGCAGTGCAGTAGTGTTTGGGCAGTGTAGGGGGTCGTGCAGGGGTGGTGTTTCAGGGTTTAGGGCAGTGCAGTGGTGTTCGGCCAGTGTAGGTAGTCTTGCTGGGGGTGGTGTTTCAGGGTTTAGGGCAGTGCAGTAGTTTTCGGGCAGTGTAGGCGGTCGTGCTGGGGCTGGTGTTTCAGGGTTGAGGGCAGTGCAGTGGTGTTTGGGCAGTGTACGGGGTTGTGCTGGGGCTGGTGTTTCAGGGTTTAGGGCAGTGCAGTGGTGTGCGGGCAGTGTACGGGGTTGTGCTGGGGCTGGTGTTTCAGGGTTTAGGGCAGTGCAGTGATGTTCGGGCAGTGTAGGGGTCGTGCTGGGGTGGTGTTTCAGGGTTTAGGGCAGTGCAGTGGTGTTCAGGCAGTGTAGGGGGTCGTGCTGGGGCTGGTGTTTCAGGGTTTAGGGCAGTGCAGTGGTGTTCGGGCAGTGTAGGGGGTCTTGCTGGGGGTGGTGTTTCAGGGTTTAGGGCAGTGCAGTGGTGTTCGGGCAGTATAGGGGGTCTTGCTGGGGGTGGT
The DNA here is from genome assembly GCA_963921515.1 of Calotriton arnoldi. Lineage (NCBI taxonomy): Eukaryota > Metazoa > Chordata > Amphibia > Caudata > Salamandridae > Calotriton > Calotriton arnoldi. The sequence goes on from CAWUFW010001918.1 coordinate 178,157, forward strand.
GTTTCAGGGTTTAGGGCAGTGGTGTTCGGGCAGTGTAGGGGGTCTTGCTGGGGGTGATGTTTCAGGGTTTAGGGCAGTGCAGTGGTGTTCGGGCAGTGTAGGGGGTCTTGCTGGAGGTAGTGTTTCAGGGTTTAGGGCGGTGCAGTGGTGTTCGTGCAGTGTAGGGGTCGTGCTGGGGGTGGTGTTTCAGGGTTTAGGGCAGTGCAGTAGTGTTCGGGCAGTGTAGGGGGTCGTGCAGGGGTGGTGTTTCAGGGTTTAGGGCAGTGCAGTGGTGTTCTGGCAGTGTAGGGGGTCATGCTGGGGGTGGGGTTTCAGGGTTTAGGGCAGTACAGTGGTGTTCGGGCAGTGTAGTGGGTCGTGCAGGGGTGGTGTTTCAGGGTTTAGGGCAGTGCAGTGGTGTTCGGGCAGTGTAGGGGGTCGTGCTGGGGCTGGTGTTTCAGGGTTTAGGGCAGTGCAGTTGTGTTCGGGCAGTGTAGGGGGTCTTGCTGGGGGTGGTGTTTCAGGGTTTAGGGCAGTGGTGTTCGGGCAGTGTAGGGGGTCTTGCTGGGGGTGATGTTTCAGGGTTTAGGGCAGTGCAGTGGTGTTCGGGCAGTGTAGGGGGTCTTGCTGGGGGTAGTGTTTCAGGGTTTAGGGCAGTGCAGTGGTGTTCAGTGCAGTATAGGGGTCGTGCTGGGGATGGTGTTTCTGGGTTTAGGGCAGTGCAGTAGTGTTCGAGCAGTGTAGGGGGTTGTGCAGGGGTGGTGTTTCAGGGTTTAGGGCAGTGCAGTGGTGTTCGGGCAGTGTAGGGGTTGCGCTGTGGGTGGTGTTTCAGGGTTTAGGGCAGTGCAGTGGTGTTCGGGCAGTGTAGGTGGTCATGCACGGGGTGGTGTTTCAGGGTTTAGGGCAGTGCAGTGGTGTTCGGGCAGTGTAGGGTGTTGTGCTAGGGCTGGTGTTTCAGGGTTCAGGGCAGTGCAGTGGTGTTCAGGCAGTGTAGGGGGTCGTGCTGAGGCTGGTGTTTCACAGTTTAGGGCAGTGCAGTGGTGTTCGGGCAGTGTAGGGGGTCGTGCTGGGGCTGGTGTTTCAGGGTTTAGGGCAGTGCAGTGGTGTTCGGGCAGTGTAGGCGGTCGTGCTGGGGCTGGTGTTTCAGGGTTTAGGGCAGTGCAGTGGTTTTCAGGCAGTGTAGGGGGTCGTGCTGGGGCTGGTGTTTCAGGGTTTAGGGCAGTGCAGTGGTGCTCGGGCAGTGTAGGGGTCGTGCTGGGGGTGATGTTTCAGGGTTTAGGGTAGTGCAGTGGTGTTCGGGCAGTGTAGGGGGTCGTGCAGGGGCTGGTGTTTCAAGGTTTAGGGCAGTGCAGTGGTGTTCGGGCAGTGTAGGGGGTCGTGCTGGGGCTGGTGTTTCAGGGTTTTGGGCAGAGCAGTGGTGTTCGGGCAGTGTAGGGGGTCATGCTGAGGGTAGTGTTTCAGGGTTTAGGGCAGTGCAGTGGTGTTCGGGCAGTGTAGGGGGTCGTGCTGGGGGTGGTGTTTCAGGGTTTAGCGTCAGTGGTTTTCGGGCAGTGTAGGGGGTCTTGCTGGGGGTGATGTTTCAGGGTTTAGGGCAGTGCAGTGGTGTTCGGGCAGTGTAGGGGGTCATGCTGGGGGTGGTGTTTCAGGGTTTAGGGCAGTGTAGTGGTGTTCGGGCAGTGTAGGGGTCTTGCTGGGGGTAGTGTTTCAGGGTTTAGGGCGGTGCAGTGGTGTTCGTGCAGTGTAGGGGGTCGTGCTGGGGTGGTGTTTCAGGGTTTAGGGCAGTGCAGTAGTGTTCGGGCAGTGTAGGGGGTCGTGCAGGGGTGGTATTTCAGGGTTTAGGGCAGTGCAGTGGTGTTCTGGCAGTGTAGGGGGTCATGCTGGGGGTGGGGTTTCAGGGTTTAGGGCAGTACAGTGGTGTTCGGGCAGTGTAGTGGGTCGTGCAGGGGGTGGTGTTTCAGGGTTTAGGGCAGTGCAGTGGTGTTCGGGCAGTGTAGGGGGTCGTGCTGGGGCTGGTGTTTCAGGGTTTAGGGCAGTGCAGTTGTGTTCGGGCAGTGTAGGGGGTCTTGCTGGGGGTGGTGTTTCAGGGTTTAGGGCAGTGGTGTTCGGGCAGTGTAGGGGTCTTGCTGGGGGTGATGTTTCAGGGTTTAGGGCAGTGCAGTGGTGTTCGGGCAGTGTAGGGGTCTTGCTGGGGTAGTGTTTCAGGCTTTAGGGCAGTGCAGTGGTGTTCGTGCAGTATAGGGGTCGTGCTGGGGATGGTGTTTCTGGGTTTAGGGCAGTGCAGTAGTGTTCGAGCAGTGTAGGGGTTGTGCAGGGGTGGTGTTTCAGGGTTTAGGGCAGTGCAGTGGTGTTCGGGCAGTGTAGGGGTTGCGCTGTGGGTGGTGTTTCAGGGTTTAGGGCAGTGCAGTAGTGTTCGGGCAGTGTAGGTGGTCATGCACGGGGTGGTGTTTCAGGGTTTAAGGCAGTGCAGTGGTGTTCGGGCAGTGTAGGGTGTTGTGCTAGGGCTGGTGTTTCAGGGTTCAGGGCAGTGCAGTGGTGTTCAGGCAGTGTAGGGGGTCGTGCTGAGGCTGGTGTTTCACAGTTTAGGGCAGTGCAGTGGTGTTCGGGCAGTGTAGGGGGTCGTGCTGGGGCTGGTGTTTCAGGGTTTAGGGCAGTGCAGTGGTGTTCGGGCAGTGTAGGCGGTCGTGCTGGGGCTGGTGTTTCAGGGTTTAGGGCAGTGCAGTGGTTTTCAGGCAGTGTAGGGGGTCGTGCTGGGGCTGGTGTTTCAGGGTTTAGGGCAGTGCAGTGGTGCTCGGGCAGTGTAGGGGGTCGTGCTGGGGGTGATGTTTCAGGGTTTAGGGTAGTGCAGTGGTGTTCGGGCAGTGTAGGGGGTCGTGCAGGGGCTGGTGTTTCAGGGTTTAGGGCAGTGCAGTGGTGTTCGGGCAGTGTAGGGGGTTGTGCTGGGGCTGGTGTTTCAGGGTTTAGGGCAGAGCAGTGGTGTTCGGGCAGTGTAGGGGGTCTTGCTGGGGGTAGTGTTTCAGGGTTTAGGGCAGTGCAGTGGTGTTCGGGCAGTGTAGGGGGTCTTGCTGGGGGTAGTGTTTCAGGCTTTAGGGCAGTGCAGTGGTGTCCGTGCAGTATAGGGGGTCGTGCTGGGGATGGTGTTTCTGGGTTTAGGGCAGTGCAGTAGTGTTCGAGCAGTGTAGGGGGTTGTGCAGGGGTGGTGTTTCAGGGTTTAGGGCAGTGCAGTGGTGTTCGGGCAGTGTAGGGGGTTGCGCTGTGGGTGGTGTTTCAGGGTTTAGGGCAGTGCAGTGGTGTTCGGGCAGTGTAGGTGGTCATGCACGGGGTGGTGTTTCAGGGTTTAAGGCAGTGCAGTGGTGTTCGGGCAGTGTAGGGTGTTGTGCTAGGGCTGGTGTTTCAGGGTTCAGGGCAGTGCAGTGGTGTTCAGGCAGTGTAGGGGGTCGTGCTGAGGCTGGTGTTTCACAGTTTAGGGCAGTGCAGTGGTGTTCGGGCAGTGTAGGGGGTCGTGCTGGGGCTGGTGTTTCAGGGTTTAGGGCAGTGCAGTGGTGTTCGGGCAGTGTAGGCGGTCGTGCTGGGGCTGGTGTTTCAGGGTTTAGGGCAGTGCAGTGGTTTTCAGGCAGTGTAGGGGGTCGTGCTGGGGCTGGTGTTTCAGGGTTTAGGGCAGTGCAGTGGTGCTCGGGCAGTGTAGGGGGTCGTGCTGGGGGTGATGTTTCAGGGTTTAGGGTTGTGCAGTGGTGTTCGGGCAGTGTAGGGGGTCGTGCAGGGGCTGGTGTTTCAAGGTTTAGGGCAGTGCAGTGGTGTTCGGGCAGTGTAGGGGGTCGTGCTGGGGCTGGTGTTTCAGGGTTTTGGGCAGAGCAGTGGTGTTCGGGCAGTGTAGGGGGTCATGCTGAGGGTAGTGTTTCAGGGTTTAGGGCAGTGCAGTGGTGTTCGGACAGTGTAGGGAGTCGTGCTGGGGGTGGTGTTTCAGGGTTTAGGTCAGTGGTTTTCGGGCAGTGTAGGGGGTCTTGCTGGGGTGATGTTTCAGGGTTTAGGGCAGTGCAGTGGTGTTCGGGCAGTGTAGGGGTCTTGCTGGGGGTAGTGTTTCAGGGTTTAGGGCAGGGCAGTGGTGTTCGGGCAGTGTAGGGGGTCATGCTGGGGGTGGTGTTTCAGGGTTTAGGGCAGTGTAGTGGTGTTCGGGCAGTGTAGGGGGTCGTGAAGGGGTGGTGTTTCAGGGTTTAGGGCAGTGCAGTGGTGTTCGGGCAGTGTAGGGGGTCGTGCTAGGGGTGGTGTTTCAGGGTTTAGGGCAGTGCAGTGGTGTTCGGGCAGTATAGGGGGTCATGCAGGGGCTGGTGTTTCAGGGTTTAGGGCAGTGCAGTGGTGTTCGGGCAGTGTAGGGGGTCGTGCTGGGGGTAGTGTTTTAGGGTTTAGGGTAGTGCAGTGGTGCTTGTGTAGTGTAGGGGGTCGTCCTGGGGTAGTGTTTTAGGGTTTAGGGTAGTGCAGTGGTGTTTGTGTAGTGTAGGGGGTCATGCTGGGGGTAGTGTTTTAGGATTTAGGTTAGTGCAGTGGTGTTTGGGTAGTGTAGGGGTCGTGCTGGGGGTAGTGTTTTAGGGTTTAGGGTAGTGCAGTGGTGCTTGTGTAGTGTAGGGGGTCGTGCTGGGGGTAGTGTTTTAGGGTTTAGGGTAGTGCAGTGGTGATTGTGTAGTGTAGGGGTCATGTTTTAGGGTAGTGCAGTGGTGTTTGGGTAGTGTAGGGGGTCGTGCTGGTGGTAGTGTTTTAGGATTTAGGTTAGTGCAGTGGTGTTTGGGTAGTGTACGGCGGTCGTGCTGGGGGTAGTGTTTAGGGGTTTAGGATAGTGCAGTGGTGCTTGTGTAGTGTAGGGGGTCGTGCTGGGGGTAGTGTTTTAGGGTTTAAGGTAGTGCAGTGGTGTTTTTGTAGTTTAGGGGGTCATGTTTTAAGATGCAATGCTCCAATACCTGACCAGTCTGCACTACATAAAACTGCAAAAAAACTAAAAATAAAAAGTGTTCTGCACACTTTTGTCATTGGGCTATATGTGGGCTACATCTGGGTAATATTTGTGCTACATTTGGGCTCTTTTTTCACTGGTGGCCATCTTGGAAGACTTCTTTGTTATGAAGTTTCCTAATTTCTTCATTTACTGCAGTCTCCTCAGTAGGAAATGCTTTCAGTTTTTACTTTGATTCCATCAAGAAGGCATTCAGATGTGTCTCACATCTGCCATAAATTCAGAATGTTAGCACTCTAGTTGCTCATTAGATCACTGGAGTAAAGCTACTGCTCACCAGGGAGTTAACTGGTAGTCTGCTGCTGGTATTGAAAGTGATTGTTTCAGTCTGCATGTCAGAATTTTCTAATGAAATAGAAGAGGATTTGAGATCTCACTTAAAACATGCCCTAATTTTTCTTTCTGCAGCACTAACCATAATTTCTATTTAAAAAGTACCCCTCATTTTGTTCCTTTTTAAATTAAATGTTTTAAGTGTTACCGGTTTATTCCAATCAAGATGGCTTCAGGTGTGCCATACTTTTGTCATAAGTAAGGCTGTTAGCGCTCTAGTTGTTCTTTAGAACACTCTGGGAAGCTGCAGTAGAACACAAAGGCATCAACTGGCAGGCTGCTCCTGTTGAAATATAACAGGAAGATATTTGAGATCACACTTGAAATATGTCCTAATTTTTCTTTCTACAGCACTAACCATAATTTCTATGACAAAATGAACCCCATCATTTTGTTCCTTTTTAAATTAAATGTTTTAAGTGTTACCAGTTTATTCCAATCAAGATGGCTTCAGGTGTGCCATACTTTTGTCATAAGTAAGGCTGTTAGCACTCTAGTTGTTCTTTAGAACACTCTGGGAAGCTGCAGTAGAACACAAAGGCATCAACTGGCAGGCTGCTCCTGTTGAAATATAACAGGAAGATATTTGAGATCACACTTGAAACATGTCCTAATTTTTCTTTCTACAGCACTAACCATAATTTCTATGACAAAATGAACCCCATCATTTTGTTCCTTTTTAAATTAAATTGTTTAAGTGTTACCAGTTTATTCCAATCAAGATGGCTTCAGGTGTGCCATACTTTTGTCATAAGTAAGGCTGTTAGCACTCTAGTTGTTCTTTAGAACACTCTGGGAAGCTGCAGTAGAACACAAAGGCATCAACTGACAGGCTGCTCCTGTTGAAATATAACAGGAAGATATTTGAGATCACAATTGAAATATGTCCTAATTTTTCTTTCTACAGCACTAACCATAATTTCTATGACAAAATGAACCCCATCATTTTGTTCCTTTTTAAATTAAATGTTTTAAGTGTTACCAGTTTATTCCAATCAAGATGGCTTCAGGTGTGCCATACTTTTGTCATAAGTAAGGCTGTTAGCACTCTAGTTGTTCTTTAGAACACTCTGGGAAGCTGCAGTAGAACACAAAGGCATCAACTGGCAGGCTGCTCCTGTTGAAATATAACAGGAAGATATTTGAGATCACACTTGAAACATGTCCTAATTTTTCTTTCTACAGCACTAACCATAATTTCTATGACAAAATGAACCCCATCATTTTGTTCCTTTTTAAATTAAATTGTTTAAGTGTTACCAGTTTATTCCAATCAAGATGGCTTCAGGTGTGCCATACTTTTGTCATAAGTAAGGCTGTTAGCACTCTAGTTGTTCTTTAGAACACTCTGGGAAGCTGCAGTAGAACACAAAGGAATCAACTGACAGTCTCTGCCCTTGTTGGATGTACATGTTTTACTGAGAATGTCAGACTTCATTCTCACATGAGTGAGAAAGATAATGTGAATTTACAGAAAATATGCTCTCATTTTAGCTTCTGGAGCACCTTCCAAACCTCCATGGGACAAGCATGAGAAAATAGTGTTCTCTCAAACATGATTCATGATATCCCAGCAGAAGGTTTTCACATGGTAAAATCACGTTAGAATACACCACAATTCCTAAAATTAGTATGGTACCATCAACAAATAAATTCTAATGTAACTAAAGCCTGTTATCACCCTTTATAGTTCTCCTTTTGGTGACCCTCAAAATCTTCTATTCACTACAATGCATTTCAATGAGGTACTATCATTTATATTGGTCCCAAGATGGCTGCCAGAAATTCCAGGATGAAGTGCTGACAGCCAATCAGATCTCACGATGACATGTGTGGTTAGGCTCCGCCCAGATATATATGTGACTTTACTTTTGATTTTCTCAGGAACTACTGAACGGATTTACACCATTTAAGCAAAAGGCACGACACTGAACCAAGGGCTACCTCTTTGCCAAATTTGGTGTAATTCCGTTCAGCAGTTCGGGCTGTAGCTGCGACTAAAGGTTCCTATGGAAAAATGAATGGGGAAAACACGTTTTGGGACCCCCCTTTTTCTCGGCCCCCGCTTGACGTATCACCCGAGACTTTCAGGATAGGAGCGGACCGGAGCGCCCCAACAAGTTGGAAACTTTCGCGAAAATTCGTCAACCGGCGCCAACGTTATTTCAAATAGAATGTCGCGGATTTCCTATGGATAATAGGTTTTAACTATAACTATCTACTGGCGACCGCCAGTAGATAATATATATATATATATATATATATATATAAATATCCATATAAATATCTATCCACTGGAAAAAACAAAGGTTACAGGGACGTGATAGTTAGGAATTAGCATTTAAAAACCTTAGAAATTTACTAAACAAAACAAAGATTACAGGGACTTTATAGTTAGGGTCAGATTTTACTCATACAAAACCAGTGAAATTCAGCCGTTATAATTAGTGAGCTAACTATAACTCGCGCCCCTGCAATGCACTGCTTATTAACTCACATATTACATCACTCATGACATGGTCAGTGACATCACTAATGACATCACTAATTACATCTCAAATGATATCACTGACGACATCATCCAGTGACTGTGAGTGTTTTTAAAAAGTTTATTTGTTAAATATATATCTATATATATATATACCAATGTATATTGGTGAATCAGTGGGTGTATGAGTGCCTGTATGGATGATTTAGTGACTGCATGACTGACTGTATAAGTGACTGATTAGGTGTCTCAGTGAATGCATGGGTGAGAGACTAGGTTGTGTGAATGTCTGTATCAGTCTGTCAGTTGGTGTCTAAGTGGCTGTATGGGTTGGGGAGTGCGTACATGAGTGGCTGTATGGTTGATTGATTGGTTGTCTGAGTACCTGTATGGGTATATGAATGTCTGGGTGGGTGGGTGAGGGGGTGTGTGACTGCCTGCTTGGAGGAGTGAGTGGGTGGATCAGTGGCTGTATGGATTAGTGAGTATGTGTGTGAGGGGCTGTTTGGGTTGGTAAGTGTGTGTATGGCTGTGTGTGTGAGTAAATGTGTCAGTGGTATATGGGTGAGTAACTGGGTATGGGAAAGGCAGTATATGTGAGTGATGGAGTATATCAGTGACTGTATGGGTGATTGAGTGAATGTGAGAGTGGCTGCATGGGTGAGTGCGGGCTTCTGTCAGTGACTGTATAATTGAGTGAGTACATGTTAGGATCTGTATAAGTAAGTGGGTGTATGTATAACTTTATGGGTGAGTAAGTGGCTGTGTGAGTGACTGTATGGGTGTAATTCTCACCTGTTGTTTCCACAGGGGTGAGATACAAAATCCGAAGTAAAGTCCAAACTTCCCACACCCACCAGTGCAAGCCCAACAGCGTCAAAGCATCAAAGCAAGCACAGTGGAAATGGTGGAAGTGGGGAAACAAAACAAGGAAAGGGAAAGGGAGACACATCACCAACATTCTTCAGGTATGGATGCTCTTGTTGTGTGGTCTTTATGTGAATCCTGTAGTGAAGATAAAGTGAATTGTATTACCATGTGTGTGTATTCTGATAATAATGCTTACAAACAATTAGCATAATTCTACTAGGTATAACTACCAGCATAAGGTCCCCCATCCCCCATCCCCTTAAGTATATAAGATATCAGAGAACAAAACCAGTTGTATTATCTATGAAGAAATATAAATCATTAGGGGTATTATTCTTAGTACAATAGGACAGTGTAATTATGAAGGTATATGGTAAAACGAGAAAACACAATATGAGCCCCTGGGTCTAAAAGCATATTAACGGGGTGCTTGAGTATCCCTTTCTAAGGATGATTCCCCTCACCCACCCATGGGTGGCATGTTTCATCATCGAGGATCTCCTCGCATTGCAAACCTAGTCGTAGTGCGTGCTACAACCCCCTCTGTGAGTGCAAGGAGCTCAGGTATGTTTTTTGGAGATGCTGAGGTATACTAAACCTCTTGATGATCAGGGTGTGGTGAAAAGGGTGTGAAACAAAGGTGTAAGTGGTTAAAACTGACTCTATGATCTGCTGACTAACTTTAATATGGCATTCATAGGTCAGGGTTAAAAAGTGCAACTTCGACAGAGGGAGATTCGATCAGTCAAAGGATTAGAATGGTCGACATGTTTCAGCCTAATACTCCCGAGGGGATGTAGCGGCTTTCATCAGGACTCAAATAAGTGAAAAAGAAGTGATGTGAAATGTCCATTAATTCTGCCTTAGTTCAGTGGAAAATAATTAAATATATATAAAGAACCAGTAGAAGGAGTGCAGGTTCACTCAACCAGTGATTATACTGATCAGGAAACTCAAATTTGTGCATTATCAAAATCATAAGCACATCCCCCTTAAATATATACATGCCTCTAAATATAGTACATATTATAACATCAAATTACATAATTATGCTGTAAAGCACCCACCCGAATTGTCTGGTGAATGAGAGGACACCTAGAACCTCAGCATGTCATACTCAAGGCGGTATCCAACACCTATGTAGACAGCATAGTGAAAGTATATGACCATTTAGACATAGCCATACAAACACACAGAATATACAGTTGACGTTGTCAATACAAAAAGAGGTACCAAGTACGTCTATTCCAATGCCACATCTGTGACATACTCTCTAAAGTGGATACATGTGTACAAAAGTGCCTCATAACCAGAATGTCATAACAGTAAGACCAGAACCAGTATTTACATCAGGCAGAACTCACTAGAACCAATTCATATATGCCAACAAGCAAGAAAGCTGTCAGTAACAGAAATAATTCTTTTGGGAAAGATTGCCCACTGGTTATGAAGAACGCTCGGGGCAGGAGATCGCATACTACTGGAAGTGCGGCTATAGCCATCACGACACGGTTCGCTTAGCAGAGAGAAGAAAGCATTACTGTGTCAGTTACAAGACAGCCCGATGCCATAACAAATAGGCTGCCCGAGGCATCAAATTATCGCCAGGAGATCAACATTGCCGCCTCAACCGGAGAAAAACCAAATGGGAAAGCCTACAAGGCCAATATGTCTTAACGTCAAAAAACATGCATCCACGTACCTTCGAAGAAGGAAACCGCGGCCCAACTGGTGCCCCGGAACAGGAAGTGACTAGAATCCAGCTCTCCAAAATGCCTTCAGTGAGGACGAGGGGTATGCCCTCCCGCTGATGATGCGGAGCGCACCGCGTCATAGGGGGGCGGCCCTCCAGTCTCGGCGAAAGTACGAAGAGTCTATGGATGTTGTAGTGCGGGCAAGACACCAACCTACCGCTGGACTAATTAGTCATTGTGGAATAAAAGCGTTGGCATTCATACTGGGGACAGTCTAGTGATAACTCATGTCATTTTTTTCACACCCCCAAGTATAATACCAAAACCATAAACAGCAATGTGAGTGCACATAAGAAAATGCATTAGTACACAATGAGGTAATGTATTTGTACAATGGACACAAGTATAGTACTATAATCTTACCCAAAATCTGGATGGCAACAGATTTAAATACTCAGGAAGGAGAAATAGCTAGCCTCCTGTCACCTACTGTTGATTTATGGGCGAGACAAAGAAAACCAGGGAATTTTATCATTGAGGCCTGCACTGTCGCTCTTAAGTCTATATACCCAGTGTTGTTCCTTGTTAAACAGGAACTGTGTCATGTTTGCAATTGGTAGGGAGATTACTGGTTTGTCTAGTACTGTCCATGTTAAATTGTTAGCTCTGTTCCTCATGTCATGAAAGTGTGTGGTTAGTTTGGTAGTCATTTTATTGCAATGAATGGTGCTCTTATGTTCAGAAATACGGATCTTTACTTTTCTGGTGGTCATTCACACGTATCTGAGGCCACGGGGACATGTAATTAAATAGATCACATTTTCAGAATTACATGACACAGTATAATCACCGGTTGAATGAACCTGCACTCCTTCTACTGGTTCTTTATATATATTTAATTCTTTTCCACTGAACAAAGGCAGAATAAGTAGACCTTTCACATCACATCTTTATCACTTATTTGTGTCCTGATGAAAGCTGCTACATCCCCTATGGGAGTATTAGTCTGAAACATGTCGACCCTTCTAATCCTTTGACAGATCGAATCTCCCTCTGTCGAAGTTACACTTTTTAACCCTGAGAGGGGGTTGTAGCCCGCACAACTACTAGGTTTGCAGTGCGAGAAGATCCCCGATGATGAACCATGCCACCAACGGGTGGGTGAGGGGAATTGTCCTTAGAAAGGGATACTCCAGCAACCCGTTAATATGCTTTTAGACCCAGGGGCCCATATTGTGTTTTCTAGCTGTATGTGTGGGGAATCGATCACTGCAGGTCTTTATATTACCTCTGGTCATCCTCTGTGTTTACTTTATGGTAAAACGAACCTAAGAATTTGATTTACGTGGAATCAGTGGTTAATTTGTCAAATAGAAAGTGCCGGGGCTCTCCTCAGGAGGCAGCGCTAACAGGAGAAATGTGCTGGTGCAAACTGCCTCCTGACTAGAGCCCCGGCACTTATTAACCTGGAGAGGACTTTGCCTAATGGGTAGAGCTGCCGATTTCGGAGCTGGAGAACCCGGTTCGAGTCTCGGCGTGGCTCAACATCCTGTGAGTCTGGGGAAAATCATGTGCCTTCAAAATAAGTGTGTCCTTAACTGGTGCTATAATCACCGGTGCCGAGGATTAGGTGCCGGTGCTGAGCACCGGAAAGCACCTGCTCAAATTAAGCACTGCGTGGAATCCAATTAAAGCCCAATTTATTTATATCCATTTAGAAATCAGGAAAAAAACAAAAAAATCAGGAGACTAGTTTCTTGATATTGTTCTTCCAGCCATCAAGCAATGATTAGCAAGGAAGCAGTTTCTCCATAAACCGTGGAGACATATATATCAGACATGTTTAGCACATATTCCTATTTTAAATCAAGATAAATGTTACCACCTTAAGTGCGTGGATTCTTTGTGATTTGTTTTGTCTGTTTTTTTGTTTTATCTTTTAGGAATACTCATGAAGGCCCCTGCAGCAGAAAAGCGAGGAGCTACAATGCAGAAATATGGATTCCAGCTACGAAAATGCCAAAATCCTCACTCGGGCAATGTGACGGCCCCGGCGGCCCCAGGCAAACACAGGGAAGCCGGGAATGGAGCCCGACAAGAACCGCTGGACATCCTGTCCGGAGAAAAGAGAGCAAGCTCCTGCAGATCCGGATGAGAAACGGAGACGCCAGGAGAGGAGTCCGTCGAGGGAATGAAGATGAGTGCCCAACAACCCAGAAGCAGATCAGGTAAGTGAAAGGAGGGGCAGGACGGAAGAACCGCACACATCTACTAGAATGCAAAGCGCACCACCGCCCTGCTCGGGCTCCTTTATTCATGCCTTTCTCCACCCCCACACATGTGCGACCGGGAGCAGGACAGCACATACCCCCAGAATGCCGGCACCGGTTTGGGTTTACTAGGATAGCATCTATGGAACAAACGCAACAATCAAGGGGCATGGACATGACCAGCAGGTTCCCACGTCCAATCCTCCAGACCATACAGTTTCCAATTAACCAGATATTTTAATCAACGTCTCATGGGAATCCACAATACCCTCCACCTCATATTCAGATTGATCGTCAACCAAAACTGGGGGGGTTGAACAGGTAAACTTGTTCCTGGTACCACCGGCTTTAATAATGAAACATGAAAAATCTGGTGGACCTTTACAGAGGAAGGGAGGTCCAATTTCATGGCTACAAGATTAATTACCTTCACAATGATATAAGGACCAATGAAGCGAGTTTTGAACTTTCTTGCTCCCTTCACTGCAAGGTTATGTATGGACAACCACACTCTGTCTCGAACTGCATAGTCCAACGGCAGGCGATGTAGATCCACACACTCCTTGTACATGCTCTTAGCTTTGTTTTGGTTCATTTGGGCTGTCTTTTTTGTTTCTTGAATGTGGTTTACAAATTCTAAGGCGGCAGCAGTAGGTGTGGAAATAGGAGGGGCGGAAGCAGATAATGAGGATTGAACCCATAATTACAAAAAAATTAGAAAAACCAACAAAGAAAGCTTCCCATTATTGAAAGCACACTCAGCTGCCCATAAAAATATATCCCAATCAGCAGAGGAGAGGAGCAATTGACACCTTAGGTATTGTTCTAGGCATTGATTCACTCTTTCCATCTGACCATCTGTCTGAGGAGGATGTGCAGACAATAGACATACATCAATGTGCAACGAGGACCCCAACCCCTTCCAGAATTTGGATACAAATTGCGGACCCCCATCTGATATGATAACAGATGGAAGGCCATGTGATCGTACAATGTGTTGTAGAAATATGGTAGCTAGCTCTTTAGAAGTAGGCAAGATTTTCAAAGGAACGAGGTGTGACATCTTTGTCAACATGTCAACAGCTACTAAAATGACGTGAACCCTCTAAGGGTTTGTGGTAACTCTACAATGAAATCCATAGAGATGGAATGCCATGGGCTAGGGGGTGTTGGCATAGGAGTTAATAACACAGCAGGGACTTGGTGAGAACTTTTACTCTGAGCACAGACATGACATTGTTGAACGTACTGGTTTGCATCTTGAAACATAGTGGGCTGCCAAAAGGATCTTCTGAGAAGTTCAATGGCTTTCTTGCAACCTGGATTGCCAGATAACATGTGAGAGTGGCACACTTCAAGACCTTGTTGTTGTAAGGGTTTAGTAGGAATCACCAAACCCCCTTAGATACAAAGAAGGTCTTGAACTGTTACCCCAGTGTGTTTCTGTTCCAGTTACTCAACTTCTTGTAACACATCACTCAAAGAAGCATCTTCTGAACCTAGGGCCCCCAAAATGCGTTCTTGTGCTAAGATAAGGGGATGATACATGGTAGCTCCCACCTCATCGTAGCCATATTGCGATAAAGCATCTGCTTTTCCATGTTTCTTCCCTGCCTGAAATTGGATTACAAAATTGAAATTACTGAAATAATGTGTCCAGAGCAATTGATGTATAGTTAGGGCTCTGGTTGCCTTTAAAAATGTCAAGTTTCTATGGTCAGTAAGAAAGGTAACTGCATGCAGAGCACCAAACAAATATTGGCGCCACTCTTCAAAGGCACGTTTTATGGCTAGAAGTTCCCTGTCTCCCACAGAATAGTTTTGTTCAGCAGGATTCAATTTGTGAGAATAAAAGGCCACAGGATGTAACAGGCCGGTGTCCTTATCTCTTTGTGACAGAATTACCCCAGTGGCAACTTGAGATGCATCAGCTTCAACTATAAATGTTTGACATGAATTAGGATGTTTCAGAACAGAGGCAGTAACAAATCTGATTTTTAGTTTAGTAAAACTTCTTCAGCCTCAGAAGACCAGCAGAAGGAAACCCTTTTTTTCAGCAACTGGGTAATGGGGGTTGCCAAGGCTGCAAAATTATGAATGAAACACCTATAAAAGTTGGCAAAGCCAAAGAAGCTCTGTTCTCCTTTTACAGTAGAAGGGGAAGGCCAACACATGATGGCCATTATCTTGTATGGATCCATTGTTACTCCCTCAGAAGATAGCAAAAACCCCAAAAGGTCACTTTTATGTGTGGAATTCACACTTATCTAACTTCACATATAAGTGATTCTCTCTCAAGCGTTCCAACACAGTCCTCACATGGCCTACGTGTTCTGTGGTAGTAGATGAATATACCAGGATTTCGTCTATATAGGCTATAGCACATATGTTCAACATATTTCTCAAGGCTTCATTAATAAAAAGCTGAAAGGCGGCAGAGACATTACAAAGGCTGAACGGCATCAGCAGATATTCATATGGCACAAACATTGTGCGAAATACCGTCTTTCATTCATCGTCCTCTTGTACTCTCACTAAATGATAAGCTCCCCTTAAATCCAATTTGGTGAAAATCTTGGCCTTTTTAACCTGGTCAAGCAACAATTGAATATGTGGCAGAGGATACCAATTTTTTATGGTTATGTCACTTAGGGTGCGGTAGTCAATGCAGCATCTGAGACCTCCCTCTCGTTTTGGAATTAAGAAGAGTGGAGAGGAAGCAGGGGAATGTGAAGGATGGATAAATCCCATCCTGAGCATCTCGTCCAGATAGTCTCTCAGATAGATATTTTCTTTATCCGTTAGGGCATAAATATGACAACATGGAATTTGTGCTCCAGTGACCAGATCAATGCGACAGTCGTAAGGACAGTGTGGTGGTAATACAGAAGCCATTTCCTTATCAAACACCTCGGCAAATCCTGATAACAGGTAGGCAACTCAGGCTCATTGGAATCTACAAGGACAGCTATCTCTTTCTGTGGTACCTGTTCTTTAATACAATGGAGCCTGCAATACTCGGAAGAGAAAGACAAAGAGCAGTTTCTCCAATCAATGTTCGGATTATGTTGTATTAACCAAGGAATGCGGAATGCCTGGAATTGGGGTGAGTAAATGAGATAAACCTGAACTTTATCTCTATGTTGATCAAGTATAATGAGCTCCAGTTCAGCGGTAGCATGGGTAACGGGACTGGATTTTATGTTACTCCCATCAATGGTTTTTATTCATCTAACACAGTTTTAGGTACCACAGGGAGTTCCATGCGTTTGACCCATTGCATGTCAATAACATTTCCAGTTTAAAAAAAAAAAATGTTAACTTAAATTTTTTATAGTTTTATATAGCGCAAACTAGACCCGAAGATATCGGGTATCAGAGCGCTTTACATGAGCACCAGTTTCGTTACACAAGGACACATTCATTTTTTGCTAGGCACAGGGAGATAAAGTGATTTGCCCAGAATCACAGGATGTTGAGCGTCGTTTCTGAGACTCGAACCCAGTTCCCCAGCTTCGAGGTCGACCGCTCCCACGCCAGAGTCAATCATAATCTGCGTGTTTATCGATTGATTTCCCCATAACAATCGCGCTTTTACCTGGAAATGATGGAGAGAGGACAAAGCATGATTCTGAGCCAGGAGTTGGGAGGCTAATAATCCTGATCTACCAGAAGAGCTTGTCTCAGTAGACTTCGGGCTCTTCAGTTTCCTTACTCATTACGCCTCTTAGGTTTTACTGGGAAATCGCATAAGAAGTGTCCATGTTTTCCACAATTGAGGCAAATTTCTTATCCCTGCGATGCTGTCTCTTTTCATCACTAGACCCACATTTGACACCGCGGATGGCTGATTGCATTTAAACTCTAACTTTCCAGTGTTCGCTGGATGTCTCGCGTGGGTCATGCAGGATGGCTGCGGCTTCCTCTGCTCCAATGGAACTGGTTGTCAGGATTCAAAGAAGGTGGGGGAAGTTCTTCCTGGCTAGTAGTAAATGAGGACCGTGTGTCTGTGTGCAGAGATAGGAGCGTGTAGTATTGCACAGAAGACTATCACACCCCCCCACAGTCCTATTCAGTGAGGTACGACTGATGAAGCAGCGTTGGTACCAAGTTTTCAACAGATTGAGTTTTAGACACCTGCCAGTTACCAGATTGTCTTGCGGAGCGGGAGTTGGGGATTGTTTGTTTGAAGATACTGAGTATGGTACATTTCACCCACTTCACATTGAGCACCCACACATACACTTGTGTGGCTCTGTGGAGCTGAGGACATGTCACAAGTGAGACCGGTGCATGGCCCCAATCGGCACAGCTTATTAGAGAGATGGACCCGCTGACCCCTAAATACATCTTCCTCACATGGAATGTCCTGGGCACACACTTCACCACCAAACCACACCATGTGTGCACATAATTGAAATGCATAGGCACCAATTTCACCCTCCTACAGAAGACCCACTTGGTGGGAAGTTTCTAAACAACAGAGATGCTGGAGGGGGCAGATCTACATTACATCTTATTCCACATATGCCAGGGGAACACTAATATGGATCCTAGGGGGTAACCCCTTTTAGTGCACCTCTCAGGCAATTGATAAGGAGGATAGATACGTCATTACTTCTGGGATAGTAGATGTGGCCCACTTAGCGCTGGGTAGTTTATATGTTCCTAAATTGAACCAGTCGCACTTTCTCGATTCTCTGGCGCCACAGTTGAGCGGCTCTGCCATGATGACTCAAGTCACAAACACAACATTAGATCGTTCCGCCCCACCGGTTCCATATTCTCTGCCTATGAAAAAAGGCTACATTTTTATATAGGCTAAGGTTCTTATGTAGCCTTTTCAGACTCTGCCTTCCTGTCTTTATACAAAGCCAACTTGGGTACAAGACGTCCTTTCTCTTGTCTCCTTTTCTGTAACCGATCATTAATTTAACTACGAGGTCGATCAGAGCATTACAATAATCTGGGGGATCCACTACTTGCTCCAACACATTTTTAGTTCATCTTTGAGCCCTTTATAAAAAGGAGCACTCCTTTTGGCCTCTGTCCACCGTGCCTCAGCCATTAACCAATTGAAGTTGGAGATGTAAGTCATCAAGTCTTTAGAACCTTGTTTTAGATTCAAGAGTTTGGTGTCTACGGATGCATAAATGAATTCCAGTTGCACAATCTACGTAATTCGTCTTTAAACTCTGCATAGTTGTATAATAGGGGGTCATTTCACTCCACTAAAGGGATAGACCAAGTGGCTGCGGTTCCCCCTAGATAGGGCAATACAAACGCTACTTTAGCTTGTTCAATAGGGAAGCAGGATGCCTTACACACAAAATGCAATTGGCACTGATTTATAAAAGTAGCAAACTAGACAGAATAACCCAATAATCGCCCAGGAGGTGCAAGGGGTATAGTGGAAGTAGTTGTTACATGAAACACTGGATGACCATCATTTGAAGAAGAGAAACCAGAAGAGAACAGATTACCAGAAGCCCCTGTATTAGCATCAACAGAGGCAGCAGGAAGGGAGCCTTGTTGTAAAGCGTCTACCCCAAGAGTAAGAGCTTGGGCTTCTTTCTCCAGATTCCCTATCATATGAGCCACATCAGTTAATGTGATCTGGCATTCTTCCATCTCGCCCAGGTGGAAAATAAACGTGAGCTTTGCGTTCTGTAATTCTCACCTGTTGTTTCCACAGGGGCGAGATGCAAGTTCCAAAGTAAGGTCCCAACTTCCCACACCCACCAGTGCAAGCCCAACAGCTTCAAAGCAAACACAGTGGAAATGGGGGAAGAGGGGAAACAAAACAAGGAAAGGGATAGGGAGACACGCCACCAACACTCTTCAAGTATGGATACTCTCATTGTGTGGTCTATATGTGAATCCTGTAGTGAAGATAAAGTGAATTGTATTACCATGTGCGTGTATTCTGATAATAATGCTTACAAACAATTAGTATAATTCTAGTAGGTATAACTACCTGCATAAGGTCCCTCTTCCGCTTAAATATATAAGATATCAGAGAACAGAACCAGTTGTATCATCTATGAAGAAATGTAAATCATTAGGGTAATATTCTTAGTACAACAGGGCAGTGTAATTATGAAGGTATATGATAAAACTAACCTAAGAATTTGATTTATGTGGAATCCAATTAAAGCCCAACTTATTTATATCCATTTAAATAACAGTAAAACAACAAAAGACATATTTTCCCATTAATGGATAAGGTTAAGGAAAAAGAAAAAGAAATATACACAAGAATGTGCAGGGCTAAGATATAATGAAATAATCAGCCCCTTAAATATTCAGGAGACAAAGGGACAGATGCATCAAGGCAAAAACCGGTCGGAAACGGGCAGATTCGCAGAATCTGCCTCTTTGATAATGGTATTTTTGCATTTGGGACGCATCATCCCAATTGCAAAAATCGCAATTTTAGTAATCGCAAAAATTGCGATTATTTAAATTGCGATTGCATTTAAGGAATCGCAAATTGCGATTCTTTAAATGCAATGCATGAAGCAAATTGAAATAGCGATTTCGCTATTAGGGGTCGCAAATTACCATCAAATGAAACTGGATGGTAATTTATGAAATCTTGAAAAATGCACTAAAGTGCATTTTTCAAAGTTACATGTTACACACACACATGCCCTTGGGGCATGTGTGTGTGCAACATGTGGTCACATGGCAATTTCAGGAGTGCAACAGGGTGTCCTTTTGGCACCCTTGAAATTAGCATCTGCATGTTGCGAGTACCTATTTGGTACTTGCAAATTGCGCATGCTATTCCATTGATTCCTATGGGCCTCTAGGCCCATAGGAATGAATGAGTAGCAATTCCTTAATTGCGACTACGCAATTTAAGTAGTCGCAATTAAGGAATGTTTAGAATCGCACATTTTTGCGATTCCTACATGCATAGGTAATTGCGATTCTTTAATTGCGATTCTTTAAAAATCACAATTAAAAATCGCAATTGCCTACCTTGATGCATGTGCACCTAATTTATCTATATTGTTCTTACAGCCATCAAGCAATGATTAGCAAGGAAGCAGGATCTCCATAGACCCTGGAGACATATATATATGATAAGTTTAGCACATATTCTTATTTTAAATCAACATAAATGTTACCTCCTTAAGTGCGTGGATTCTTTGTGAGTTGTTTCTTCAGTTTTTTTCATTTTATCTTTTAGGAATCATCATGAAGGCCCCACTGGCAGAAAAATGAGGAGCAACGATGCAGAAGTATGGGTTCCAGCTAGAAAAATCCTGACAACCTCACTGGGGCAATGTGACAGTCCCCACAGCCCCAGACGAACACAGAGAAGCCAGGAATGGAGCCCGATGAGAACCGCTGGGAATTCTGTTCGGAGAAGAGAGAGCAAGCTCTTGCAGAGCCAGACCAAAAACAGGGACGCCAGAAGAGAAGCCGTGAGGGAACGAAGACGAGCACCCAACAACCCAGAAGCAGATCAGGTAAGTGAAAGGAGGGGGAGAACGGAAGAACCGCACGCATCTACGAGAACACGAAACGCTCCTCCGCCCTGCTCAGGCTCTTTTATTCCATGCCTTGCTCCACACCACACACACACACAGCCGAAAGTGGAGCAGTCCCAACAATATGTGAGTGAGTAGGTGGGTGAGTGGCTCTATGAGGGGACTGACTCAGTGTGTGAGTGGCTGTACTGGTGTATGAGTAGATATGTCAGTGGATGTATTAGAGAGTGAGTGGGTGAATGAATGGCTGAACGGGTGAGTGAGTGGATCTGTGTGAAGATCTATGAATCAGTGAGTTGGTGTGTAAGGACTGGTATGGGTTTGTGAATATGTTCGTGAATGGTTGTGTGAGAGCGGGAGTTGGTATGAAAGATTCTATGAGGGTGTGAGTGGGTGGCTTAGTGAGTTTGTGGATGATGTCATCAGTGATGTCTTCAGTGATGCATTTGAGATGTCATCAGTGATGTCACTGACCATGTCATGAGTAATGTAATATGTGAGGTCATAAGCAGTGTATTGAAGGGGCATGAGTTATATATCGCTCACTAACAATAACAGCTGAATTTTACTGGTTTTGTATGAGTCAAATCTGACCCTAACCTTAACATCCCTGTAACCTTAAGTTTTTTTTAGTGAATTTCTAAGGTTTTTTAAATTTGAATTCCTAACTATAACGTCCCTGTAACCTTTGTTTATTTCAATGAATTTCTAAGGTTTTAACTAGTAGTCGCGTTTGCAGAGTGGAGAAAGGAGGCTGGGCCTCTGACCAGCTCTCATGAATCTCACTGTGTAGGACCTACAGGAGGTACCAGGAGTGATACTTGGCCCCCAAGGTCCCTAAGGTTTAAAGTGGACTTCATGCCCCAACTAGTAGTGCATCACGAGCTGTGTTTGCAGAGTGGTGGAGAAAGGGGCTTGGTCTCCGAAGATTTCTTAGCAATCCCACTCTATGGGACTTACTGGAGATAACAAAAGGGGTAATTGGCCCCCAAAGATGTCCTTGGGGCCAACTACCCCCCTGTTAACTCCAGCAAGTCCCACACAGCAGGACTGCTGAGACCTGGTAGGACGCCATGCCCCCTTTCTCCACCACTCTGCAAACGTGCATCCTGGCTAGGCCTGGGCGGTAAATTACGTTCCGCTCGCGGAATTTGGGTAATTTTGCGTTCCGCGGAGAACGCAGAATTACCAAAAATTCCGCGATCCGCGGCTTCGCGGAATTTTTTGCTTGTTCGCGCTTTCAAAATGCGTGTTCGGAAGATATTTCTCCCAGAGCATGCAAACAGCGTTCGCGAACAGGAAAAAAGCATCGCGAACGGGCGGAATAAGGAATTCCGCGTGTTCGCAGAACTTTTGTGTTCTCGCGGAGATTTTTTACCGTTTCGCAGAGCTTTGCGTAGCGGGCCTACGCAAATTCCGCCCACCCCTAATCCTGGCCCTCCCAGTCTGATATTACCCCCTGAGGCCCCATGCCCCAGGGCCTGGCTTTTTGCCACACGGCCCCCCTCCTGCCCCCTCCACCAATTTCAGCCCTGGGGACCCCATCCTCTGGGGCCTCACCTCTCTGTTGGGGACCATGGGGAGCTTGGGAGCCCCCACAGTCCCTGCAGGCTCTCCACCTCCTGCGAGAGCCAGCAGTGCTTTGGGATCCAGGGAGCTGCTGATATGCAGCTCACCGGGTCCCAAAGCAATGTGTCTGTTTCCTTGCTCACCTCACAGCGGGCAGAGAAACAGACACTGCTCTGCTTTCAGCAAGCAAGATCATTTTTGCTCTTGCTTGCTGAAAGCAGAATGTTTGCTGTGGCTTTAAATGAACGATGCTCCCACTAAGCCATTGCAAACTGCAATGCCCCAATGGTGTGTACCCTGAGACAATGCTGGAGCCGGCCTGGGTGGTGGCGGTCCTGAGGGCCATGTAGGGCTCCAGGAGTGGTTCCGTGCGGACCCCCTCCAATTTTAATTAAATCCCAGGGAGTTGGTGGGCCCGGGACCTGGGGTCTTCAATGGACCCCCTTGATTGTTGTGTTTTTGCACCCTAGGGAGGTGGCGGACCCCTGGGCTGTGAGGTGGCCAGGCAGCCCCTCCACATTCCGAATGTAAAGTGCCCCAGGAAGGTGGCAGTCCCCGGGGCAGCAGGCCCATTTTTTTTAAAGGATGTGTATGCTCCAGGATGGTGGCGGTACCTGGGACTGTGGGGGGGCCAGACACCCCCCTGCATTCCTAATGTTAAGTGTGCGGGAGGTGGCAGTCCCCAGGGCAGCGGAGGAGGCCCTACAGCCTCCCCCACATTATTTTTAAAATTCATCTCTGCTCAGAGGAGGTGGTGGTCCCCGGGGCAGCGGGAAAGCCATGAGGCTCCCCTGCATATAATTATGTGACTGCCCCGGGGAGGTGGCAGTCCCTGGGGCTTTGAAAAGTGAGAGGAGGGGGGCCGGTATGCCCACCTCCTTTATTTTCCTAATATCACCGGACCTGCCCCACCTGGGGGCCTATAATTAACGAAGCATGGGAGCCCGCGCTTCATTTTTGTTTTTAAATTTCAGCAGAAGTTGCGGATCCAGCGTGACTTCTGCTGAAATCTTTTTTAAATAATGCTTTTTTTTACTCTGTGGGACCCCCCAAGAGGTCTATGAGGTCAGGGTGTATCTACCCTGCCCCCTTTTCTTTTTTTAAAATGTTTTTCTTGTGACTCGGTTCAACCGAGTCACAAGATGGCTGCCAACATTTCCTCGTTTGAAGTGTTAGCAGACAATCACATCTCAGGCATGAGATCGGGAGGGGTCGTGGATCCACCTCAGCCTCAGTTGTAAATCTGAAAAATCTTTACATTTCTCAGCAACTACTGAATGGATTTACAACATTTAACAAAAAGAGTGCTTTCTGGACCAAGAGCTTCCTTTTTGGCAAATTTGGTGTAATTTCATTCAGCAGTTCAGGCTGTATCCATGTCTAAAGTTTCCTATGTAAATTAACATGGAGAAAAAGCATTTTGGGACCTCCCCTTTTTCTCGGCCCCTGCTTGAAGGATCACCCTGAAACGTTCAAGACAGCAGCTAAAGTGACTGGTGTATTAGTTTTGAACATTTCTCAAGGATTCGTCAAATGACGCCAGAGTTATTTGGAAATGAAAAAATGCTCTTTCTATTGAAACTACATCCTAATATATGTCCAAAATTGTTTTTTTTAATTGTGGGCGATATTCGCGATGACGCCGTGACTGCCAGCGCAGCTCCCCATGTACCATCACGGGGACATCGCGACTCTCAACGCCATTGTGAATATTGGTAAAAATATTTTCAAAATTTATCAATGAATCATTAGTATGTATTGTTATAGAGATGTTGATAAATGTTTTAATAGAGTTATTTATATAGTGAGTTATATACTGTGATGGTTAGACTTAATTATATAGTTTTAATTTTTTAATGTGGTGGTGGCTATTGAATTCCTGCTTTTGCTGTCTGCTTTCGTGACGTACCAACGGGGATTGTGATGACCGACGTCATCGCGATCTCCGACTTCTCTGCGAAAACAGAAAATAGGTTTTTGAGATGGTTGTTCTAGAAATACTGTAGAAAAACATTATTTTGAAGTGTATAGTAATAAACCTCTAGTGTGTATAATACTGTAATGCGTGTGCATATATGTGTTTTTACTTTATGGGAAAGGCGTGATTGTCGCGGTTAATAACACAATTGCAACGTCCCAAATAACTGCAAAAATGGGAAATAGGTCTGAAAGATGGTTTTTAAAGATACTTGGTACAAAAATATGAGTTTAAACATGCTTTGAAAGAAGTATGTATATAGTAATGTGTGTAGGGCAATGTAATGATTAGAATGGATTTTCTTACATATTATTTTTGGATGTGTTGGTAGCCATTGAATGTCTGCTTTTGCTTTTCGTTTTTGCGACGTATCCGCGGGGTTCGAGACGTCGTCGCTAAGATTGTCAAAAAGTAAAGGGAAAAAAAACCTTTCAAAAATACTTCACAGTATTTCGGGTACTATGGTGGCTCTGACAAGAGCTGTTGTATTGGCTGTGTATATATGGCTGCTACACATAAGACCGGATACAGAGTTTCAGGTTACTTAGAAACACCCTGTTGCTTTCATCCGTAAAGTTCACTTAATCATTTCTACAAATTCCATGCATTTCAAAACGCAGATTGTTGTTATAGATACAGTCCATGTGATAGTCTCTGAGGAATGCAGAAACAGTTTCATTAACAAGTTTCATGGCTTTGTCAATATGTGGACAGAATTGATTTGAACAATTCCATTTCTTTCTTTGGCATATCTTAGAGTAGAGTAAACCAAGACAGTGTGAGGGAACGACGACATCAGTTCTTCAAAGGTTTCTTTTATTAGGATTTCGAGCCCTACCCCAGTAAATGTGCCTAGGTCGTTGCCACCACAGTGCACAATCATGAGGTGAGGAGTCTGGGAATCCATAATGGATTTAACCAAAACCAGCAACCGATGAAACTTTTACCCTCTCTGTCCAAACCAAGTAATCTGCACATTTGGCAAACCCAAGTCCCTGTCAGTACCTCTCTTCTTTGCAGCCTCTTTAGCTCAATAGATATAGCTGTGGCCCACAATCCATGGAGGTGTTTAAATAAAAAAGAAATATATATATATATTTTTTAAATTGGATGCTGTCAGCATGAAAGTGAATACAATTAGGTAGTGTGTTGGATGCCTTAGCAAGACGTTTTATTATTGGCTGCTGTTTAAGAAAATAACTGAACTACTGACATGGATATGTTTTTGAATCTGTGAAGTAAAGCACACCTTCTGTATCTTATTTGGAAGCAGCATGTTCCTTCTAGAATGTGCTGTGAACGTTTGACCTACTGGTTCCACTGGGTTGCTAGGTACACTGAGCTAAGACTGTATTTGAGGGGAGGGTGTTAAAGAGACAGAACATTTTTTTTAAAGTTGAGGAGTGATGACAAAATTTAAGCAATGGCAAGTTTTAATTATTTCCAACTCAGGACTATGTAATAAACTGTTGTGAGGTATTTAAATTTCAGAAAAATGAAGCTAGATATAGGTTTGAACTCCCGTTTTTTCATGATTTCTCCACAATTATCGCAAAAACATCGAGAAAATGCGTTGACAGGAGCCTCGTTTTGAAACAGAGGGAAAGGTTTAACAGATGCTAACCATTCACAAGGGTAGATGCAGTAGTCTAAAATGAAAGACAGGATTTCATTTGCTGCTTTTCTTATGATAGAGTGGAAAGTTGAAGAGCTTGCCATTTTAGAGTTGCTTTGTATGAGAGTGGTGTACCATTCTTCTGCTTAGTTTTTACAAATCTTAACAGTGTCAAAACTATGCAGAAAAAGCTAAAATAACAATATGATCTACTAACTGAATTCAGTGGTATGCATATAACTTTGTAATTATTTTAAAAATGTACATTAGAAATGAAGATGTGTATGGGAGTTTGATTAAAAGGAGTACCACAATGTTGAGAAAAAATATATCAGATGAAATGTATGTATTAGAGGGTATGTCTTTAAGAGGTTAGTGGTGAATGTTTTGGGAATAACAGAAAAATGAATTAGTGGCTATTTATTACATTGTGTATTTTACTGAAAAATAACAGTATAGTCTTGTGGAAATTTGCAATGAGGAACTAAGAATGTTTTAAATGTCTAAACATCATGTGCAGAATAGATACATATGTCATTTGCATTCTGGGAGTTGTAGTACTTTTAGTAATATTATTAAACAAGAATAGTGTAGGGATAAAGAAAAGATGAGAACATGTTGTCCGCCTGTATATGAATTAGGAAAAAGTAATCAGCTATGTATTGGGAAGTGTTTGTCAATGTAGATTTTAACTTATATGACAAATTTGCATATGCTTAGATGGTGAGAGATGGTTTTTGTGCTTGCACATAGTTATATATACAGTAGGACATTTGAGTTTGCTTAAAGATGCAGAGAGGTATATATTTCAGGAAAGATGGCTTGAAGGTTTGCATCTATTAAGAAATTGCATACATGTTTACATGGTGATCTATGTTCCATAAGGCTGATGAAAATGTCATGTATATGGTGAGGGTAGTGTTCTTCTTTGAACATGCTTTGTTTAAAATTGAGAAGGATGAATAGTGGCGAATGCCTCGAGAATTCTTGTGCTAGCTTCATTTTGAGTGAAACTTTTGTTTGAGATATGCTGAATATATGTTTTATAAGCAGAAGAAGTATTTAAGAAATTATGTAGGTATGCTATTCGCAAAGGTTTTATGCTTTGAAAAATTTCAAAATGTTGTTTTCTGGTTTAGAAACTTACTGATCCATGTGCATGCTAAATAACAAATCAATGTATGTTTCTAGGAGGCCATGTATGCAATTAAATATCAAGTGTGATACCTAGATTTCACTCACACATAGCTCAGAAGAAAAGCATGTATACAGTAAAACAGGTAGTTTGATACTGACCGAAAGAGATAACCAATGAGTCAGAGATATAGTGACAACTGTTATGTATCTAACAGCAATGAAGGTACTTTCTCAGTCAATCAAGCAGTATTCAGGCACTCATGGAATCACCCAGTCACTACTTAGGCAGTCATCAAATCAGTGATTCACTATCCATGGAGTTATTTAATTATCCAGAAACTACACATGTACTCTTGCAATCAGGCAGGCAGAAATGATGCAGTCATTGAAGTATGGAGGCACTACATATACATTCATCTAATCACCTAGTTACTAACTATTGACCTATGCAATTAACAAGGCTGTAACTATGCAATCAATATAAGATTTGCACAGAACCTACGCAGCCATCCAAACACCCACTTACAACCCATGCAGTTATTGAAATACTGAGGCACATGCGTGCGCTGATGAAACACTCAGGCTCTACTCATACACTGATGTAATTACGTAGAGAGTGCAATTGTATTAACCTATCACTCATCCAGTACCTATGCAGTCTTTTAATTACTGAGCCAATAGTCTTGCACCAATGCAATCACCCCAGCAGTATACTTACTTTCATCCAATCTCTCAAGCTTTAACAATGGAATTGTGCAGTCACTCAGACACTAGTCATGCACTCATCTAATTAGGTAGGCACTATTGATGCACTTATTCAATTCTCCAGGCACTACCCATGTAGCTATGTAAGCATCCAGGCACTACCTGTTCAGTCAACCAAAAAGAAATGGGCAGTATCCAATTGCTGAAACACTATTCATCCACTCATCCAATAGGCTAGGTGCTATGCATCAGCTTAAACAATCATGTATGCACTATCCATGCACTGCATAAATCACCTACATCCTATGTATGCACTATTGCAATTATCCAGGTACTAGAGTTGCACTCATTTAATCATCCTACCAGTATCTATGCATGTATTGAATTATTGAAGCATTAGTCACGCACTTGTTAAATCATTCAGGCTCTACTCATGCACTCATCTAAACACCCAGACACTAATGGTAGACTCATGCTAACACACAGGCAGTAAGTATGCAGATATGGAATGACTCATGGAGTTATGACATAGTCAGGGAATCACTGAGGCACTACCTATGCACTCATTCCATCGTCCAGGGAGTATTGATGTATTCAACCACAAACCCATGAATTTACAAGTTTTACTTAGGAATATGTAGTCTTTAGACAATATGGGTGATTTGTTTACTACAATGGCATTCTCTACGTAATTACATGAGTAGAGCCTGAGTGTTTCATTAGTGCACGTGTGTGCCTCAGTATTTCAATGACTGCATGGGTTGTAAGTGGGTGTTTAGATGGCTGCATACGCTCTGCACAAATATTATAATGATGAGTAGTTACAGTCTTGTAAGTTTAGGGTTACATTTAAAAAAGTGTAGAAGAAGGAGAGATGCAGTGAAACAGAAAGAACGAATTGAGAGCAGATGATAAGGCCTTGGCTTTGAAGATGAAGCTTTCCATTTTGATTCTAAATAGAATGAAGACTCTTGACAAAATACTGTTGTGCATGAGGAGACAAAACCAGAAGAAAAGATTAGTGAATAGAAGTAACTGTTGTTCAGTTTTTAGTAGACAATGGATACATACTTCTTGTACAGAGGCTTTCTTTAATGAAGAAAGCTATCTCCAGGATAACAAATTAGTTCATGGTATTGATGGAAGAGGACGATGTTATGAAATTAAGAATGGTAGTCCTATAGCAAAAGAGGTGATGGTTCTTAGAAATGTAGAAGAAGTTATTGCAGAAGAGGTACAAGGAAAGCACAGTCAGGGTACTGTATACAAATGGTATTGTAGTAGTGTTTCTAGTATTAGACAGTAATCCATTGATATATTACGGAAATTCCTACAAATCTTTCCAAAGCAAAGTTTAAAACACAAAATAAGTTATACCACTCAACAATGCAAACTTTAGGTAGGAGGCTGCATTTTGTGAAAACTCCTGCTTTATGTTTCCTGGAAATAAATAGAGCACTTTTGCATGGTAGTGTGGCAGACGTAGAAAAAGTTTGTGGTGATGTGCAGTTTCGTTTCTTTGGTCCAGAGCAGGATTCTAGGGAAAAGGAAGAGCTGTTAAGAGGAGGAGTTGCAGAATAACACACATATATTACATTTGGTAGTTTTAAAAAAGAGATTACAAAATGTAACACAGTGTTCTGTATAAAAACAGAGTATGTTTGTACATGTTGTTGATGCACTTACTAGAAGATTTAAACACTGACTGTTGATTTATATTTAAAAAGTGAAAAAGTAAATTATAATAACTGGTAGAAGTTACCTGTGTATTTATTTGTAGAGGGACAGTTTGACTTGTCTATACAGCAAGTTATATGTAAGTAGTGTTACAATAAATTGGAAGATAATAAATTGAACAACACATAGATATTAGATACCCATTTTGTATGATAATAAAATGCCTCCTAATGTAGAAAAACTATGAAGAGCCAAAAATAAAAAAAATCAATATTTATTATTCTTTTCAGCATTGGAAGGACCATTATAGACTGCTCTCCAGCACTCACTACAACTCCACAATCCATGCAGTATGATGCCACTGGGGAAAACTGTGGAGCCAAATCTTGAAGTTGAGATTGGACTTTTGAATGGACTCTTTGCTTCGGTGTAGTTGTGCTGCTACTGAAGTTGAGGGTCCTCCAGCTTTCCGTTGCCTTCTTGCTGCTCACTATGAACGCCTCTTATGAAATGTGAAAAAAATATAAAAGGGAGGAAAAAATACCATGTATGATTTTTGGCATCATTGTGAATAGCTTTATCACCAGCTGTTATAACAACACTACAGTCCATTCAATACGCGGCCATTCTTGAAAACTCTGGAGCCATATCTGTTGTAGTAGTCTGTACAT
This sequence comes from Calotriton arnoldi, assembly GCA_963921515.1. Classification (NCBI taxonomy): domain Eukaryota; kingdom Metazoa; phylum Chordata; class Amphibia; order Caudata; family Salamandridae; genus Calotriton; species Calotriton arnoldi. The sequence continues at coordinate 207,644 of CAWUFW010001918.1, forward strand.
CTGAAGGGAATTTATGGCTTGGAATTGTTGCTGCTGCCACTGATTTAGATGGTCCTCCAGCTTCCCTCTACTTGATCGGCAGGTGGAGACGTTTTCCATGATAAGTTTTAAGATGATATAACATGAACGTCATCCTACATGAGTCCAAAAATAGTCTCCAGCCAAAATCTACCACCTGCTCACAATAAACATCTGGAAAAGAAGATTCAAGAAGAGGAGTGGGTATATATTTCCTATTCATTTTACTGAAAAGTATATTATCCAATGATATTCATTACTTTAACAGTCATGTGATGTTTTGAGATTGTGCATTGCACTAGTTTGGCAACAGTTTTTAATTCCCATGAGTTTGGGTGACAATGGATAGTTTGATGGGTGTTTGGTAGTTATGTTCTATTTGTGAGTTCCGATGTTGAGTTTTTTTTTTAAACTGTTCTTATTTATAAATGTGTTGTTAAAATAAAGATAAACCAATATGTTACTAAACAGATAGACTCAAATTTTGTGTAAAATATGTCTATATATCTGTTTTTCACTTTGTTATTTGTATTCGTGACTACTGATGTCATTGCGACCCCTGGTGTTGCTGTGAAGAAGGAAAATGCATTTTTGATGTAGTTATTTTGACAAATGAATTCAAAGGGAAAAGTTAAATTAGTATCTTACTAAATAACTACACTGAAACCTTATGTAAAATATGTCTATATATGTGTTTTATACTTTGTTAAAACCACCCGTTATTCACAGTCTGTCCTGGGTAATGGCAATCGTAGAATCATACAGGCACTACCTGTGAAATCATCAAGGACGTCCTTTCTCAATCATTCTGCAAACGTGTCTCCTGGCATAGTACTAGTTGGCGGATGAAGTCTCCTGGGCTATTGAGGGTATTTGGGGGCCAAGTATCCCTCTTGTTACCTCCAGGATGTCCCACACAGTCAGTTTGCTAAGAGGTCTTCAGAGGCCACTCCCCTTTCTGCACCACTCTCTAAACACATCTCCTGGCATACTACAGGTTGGGAAATAAATTTGTCTTGGATGCAAAAGGCACTTGGGGCCCAAGAAGCCCTCCTGGTGCTTTCTATAAGTCCTACTCAGCGGGAATTCCAAGAGCTGATCAGAGGCCCCATCACACTTTCCACACCATTCTGAAAAGACCATTGCTACTTAAAAAACCATGGAAATTCACTGAAAAAAATCAAAGGTTACAGGTAAGTTATATTTAGGAATTAGCATTTGAAAAACCTTAGAAATTAACTAAAAAAACAAAGGTTACAGAGCTGTTATAGTTAGGAAATAGGACTAAAAAAACCTTAGATATTCACTGAAAAAACAAAGGTTACAGGGACATTATAGTTAGGCTGATATTTCACTCATACAAAACCAGAAAAATTCAGCAGTTATAGTCAGCTGAGCTAACTATAACTCTCGCCCCTGCAATGCACTGCTTATGACCTCACTTTATACATCACTCATGACATGGTCAGTGACATCATTTTTTTTAAAAATCGGCAAAAAACGCGCTGGGTGCGCGGATCCTGCCGATAAAAAAAATAAGCGCGGTCTCCAGCGCTTCGATGCTAATTGCCCCGGGTGGGCCACGTCCCGGGGGCATGCGGAGGTTGGTTTTAATTTAATGTGGGGGCCTCTAAGGCAAGGTTTTTAAATGCTAATTTCTAACTATAACGTGCCTGAAACCTATGGTTTTTCAGTGAATTTCAAAGGTTTTTAAATGCTAATTTCTAACTATAACGTGCCTGAAACCTATGGTTTTTCAGTGAATTTCAAAGGTTTTTTAAATGCTAATTCTAACAATAACTTGTCTGAAACCTATGGTTTTTTCAGTGAATTTCAAAGGTTTTGTAAATGACAATTTTTAAATGTATTAATTGTTATATTTATTTTTTGATACTGATTTACTACATTTTTTTAAACTATTTATTTTTAGATATTTTATTTTTTAAATTACATTGAATTTCTAGTTAAATGCAATTAGTTACTTTATGGATTACTTTTCTAACCACAGGACTGGATCCTAGATTCAGTCCTGGGACATCTCCTGTAAACAATTGAGTAAAAGCGTTTTGGTTACAGTAGTGATTTTAAGGAATATTATTGTATTTTAAAAGTTGACACTTAGAAACTTTTTCACATAGAATCACCAATGTTATCCTATGGGAGGAAATTCACTTAGCAGGTAAGTAGTGTTATCGTTACATTTTCTTACTCAGTAGTGGATCCTGGATCCAGCACTGGTGCATCTCCTGTAAGCAGTTGAAAGAATGCGTTTAAGTCAAACAGGCGATTTTTAAGGAATATTTGTAGTTTGTGAAAATCGACACTTTGAAACTTTTCTGCTGAAAACCAGACAATGGATTCCTATGGAAGGAAATACAAGTTACTGGTAAGTACGGTTAGAATTACTTTTCAGGGTCAGTGCTGGGCTAAAAGATGCAGCACTAGGTTCTTTCCTGATAACAGGTGAGTAAATCGGAATTCGTAGTTCGGCTGATTTTAGAGGAATATTATAAAGTTCCAAAACTCCACACTTAGAAGAATTTCCAAGTGAAACCAGTCAATGTTAGCCTATGGAAGGAAATTCAAGTTACTGGTAAGTACGGTTAGAATTACTTTTCAGGATCAGTACTGGGCTCAAAGATGCAGCACTGAGGTCTCTCCTGATAACAGGTGAGTAAATCGGAATTCGTAGTTCGGCTGATTTTAGAGGAATATTTGTATGTTTCAAAAATTGACACTTAGAAACTTTTTCAGCAAAAAGCAGGCAATGCTATCCTATGGAAGGAAATTCAAGTTACTGGTAAGTACAGTTAAAATAACTTTTCAGGATCAGTACTGGGCTCAAAGATGCAGCACTGAGGTCTCTCATGATAACAGGTGAGTAAATCGGAATTCGTAGTTCGGCTGATTTTAGAGGAATATTATAAAGTTCCAAAACTCCACACTTAGAAGAATTTCCAAGTGAAACCAGTCAATGTTAGCCTATGGAAGGAAATTCAAGTTACTGGTAAGTACGGTTAAAATAACTTTTCAGGATCAGTACTGGGCTCAAAGTTGCAGCACTGAGGTCTCTCCTGATAACAGGTGAGTAAATCGGAATTCGTAGTTCGGCTGATTTTAGAGGAATATTTGCACAATGGTGAAGGAAGGGGGTGGGGCCTGAGGTGACATGTCTGCAAACACGCCCTGTGGCGCGTGTTAAGTTGGAGAATTAATTCCTCCTCAATCCTGAGGGTCCCTAGGGGCCAACTAGCCCACCAGATACCTCCAGTATGTGCCAGAGAGCTGCGTTGCAGAGAGGTGTTCAGAGGCCACGCCCCTTTTGCACCTCTCTGCAACGCAGCTCTGTGGCGCTTTCTGGACGTACCTGGTGGGCTAGATGGCCCCAGGACCCTCAGGATTGAAGGGGATTTAATTCCCCATCTTAAAACGCGCCACGGGGCCTGTTTGCACACATGTCACCTGAAGCCCCGCCCCCTCCCTTCACCACTGTGCAAACGTGCCCGTGGCGCGTTTTAAGTTGAGGTATTAAGTCCCCTTGAATCATGAGGGTCCCTGGGGTCCAACTAGGCCACCCTGTACCTCCAGTATGCGCCAGGAGGCTGCGTTGCAGAGAGGTGTTCAGAGGCCACGCCCTTTACACCTCTCTGCAACGCAGCTCTGTGGCGCTTTCTGGACGTACCTGGTGGGCTAGTTGGCCCCCAGGGACCCTCAGGATTGAAGGGGATTTAATTCCCCATCTTAAAACGCGACACGGGCTTTTAAGATGTCATAAGTGATGTCATCAGTGATGTCACTGACCATGTCATGAGTGATGTAATATGTGACGTCATCAGCAGTGCATTGCGGGGGCGCGAGTTATAGTTAGCTGAACTAACTATAACGGGGAATTTCACGGGTTTTGTACGAGTGCAATGTCCAACTAACTATAACTGTCCCTAAAACCTATGTTTTTTCAGTGAATTTCTAAGGTTTTTTAAATGCTAATTTCTAACTATAACGTGCCTGAAACCTATGGTTTTTTCAGTGAATTTCAAAGGTTTCTTAAATGCTAATTTCTAACTATAACGTGCCTGAAACCTATGTTTTTTTCAGTGAATATATATATATATATATATATATATATATATATATATATATATATATATATATATACACACTCCAAATTCCTGCCACTGAGTTTGGACAGACTCCAGCACGCTCGGGTTCGCTGTGAAAACGGGTTTATTTGGCACAAAAACAACGGTGACGCGTTTCTGTAGCAGCAGCTACCTTCCTCAAACCAATTGTGGTTGCCATTTTTTAGTTCTTTTATATACATGGTCCAGGGTTTTTTCCACAACCTTAAAGTGACAATACATAAAACAACATTTCCTCATATAAAGTGACATAGTGCTCATTTCGTAAAGTAACTAGTGCATACCGCAGCTATACCATTCTTTTGCTCCTCTCATGGTAATTCTAAAATTTTAGCACAAATCCTTCAATTTTTTCAAAATTGTTCAATCATGGGCAAGTGCCCCAATCAATCAAAAGATCTTATAACAGAATGTGCATGAGTTAATAACGATGTTTTATCCATGGTGGGTTACAAATGCGTCAGCGGCTTTATTGCACTGATAAAATCAACATAAATCACATATTTTCCCATACTAAAAACCTCGTGTGGAAGACATCTATGTACAATGTATTTTGCATGGTCTGGATCTTATAAGGAAAGAAAGGAGAGAAAGTGACATGAGAAGAGAAACAGGATAACAACAACAGATTTATTCATAATATCTCTTCTCTCGATATCTAACCTTATGATATATAAAAAAGTTTCCTAATGCCCACAAATTGCTCATCCGAGAGCCATTGTAATTGCCTTTCAGATCATGTACATTTACTCATTATGGTACTACAGGTGGACATGCAGATCCTCTTCTGTATTGAGGCCCATTGGAATCTTTGTGTTGAATCTTGAAATATACAGGGATTCCAATTGTCTTAAATACCTCTCCCTGTTCCCGCCCCTAGATCTTATGGGTACTTGATCCAGAATAAAGTATTCTAGATTGCTGACATCACTGTTGTGTGTTTGTTCAAAATGTTGGGCGACAGGGTATGATTGGTTTTTGAGCTTGATGGCCCGAATATGTTGTAGGATGCGAAGATGTGCTTTTAAAATAGTGCTTCCTATGTACAATTTATGGCAACTGCATCGCAGAGCATAAACCACATATTCGCTTTTACAAGTTAATGGTTTCAGTATTCGCCAATTTTTTCCAGAATTTGGCAAGGGTATTTCTGTGGTGTTGACCCCATGTTAACATGCCTTACATTTATGGCAGCGCCGAAAGCCTTTACTGCTACTCTGCCAACTTGATTGTACTTTCGAACCAGGCATGGTGTTAACTAAATCCTGTCTCATTGACTGGCTTTCCGAAATGTTAGCAAAGGTCTTTTATTGATTGTGGGGCCTAAAATTGGGTCACTGCCTATAAGATGCCAATGCTTTTGGAAAATGCCTCGTATCTTCTGATGTTGGTTATTGAAACCTGTAATTAATCTTATGGCTTGCTTCTGATCTAACTGTGTCTTTTCTCTTTTGCTCTCCGCAAATAAAAGCTTATCCCTAGGGTTTTGATTGGCCCTTATCATGGATAAATTCCAACATAGCTTTATTGTACCCTCTCCTAGTGAACTTTCTGTTAGTTCTTTTTGTGCCAAATGAAGCTGGTCAGGTTCACTACAATTTGTCCGCATGCGGAGATTCTCCTTATGGGGTATGCTGTTTTTCAGCTTTGTTGGATGGAAACTCCTGGCATGAAGCACAGTGTTTCCAGCCATGTTTTTTCAGAATGTTCTGGTTTGGAGAGTCCCTTCAGCCACATAGATACTTAAGTCGAGAAACTCCACCTCTTTTTCACTAATGAATGACGTAAAATGGAGATTAAGATCATTATCATTCAGTTTCCCTATAAAATCCGCGGCTGAGGTCCTGTTGCCACGCCATACAACGCCATACAATGAACAAGTCATCCATATAACGCGACCACAGGATCAATTAGTAGACATTTCCGTGGCAAATTTTATTGCCAGCACCTGCTCCTCCCACCAGACCATATGCAAATTCGCATAGCTGGGGGCTAAGCAGGTGACCATGGCTGTCCCTCTCATCTGTTGGTACAACTCAGATCCGAACATAAAGTTGTTGTTGCATAAGCACCATTTCAATATGCTTAGTAGCATCTCTGTATGCTTATATAATGTTATGGGCCAGGAGCTTAAAAGTATTTTACTGCCTGCAACCCATCGTGGTGTGAGATACTCGAATATAAGGAAGTTACATCTAGTGTGATCATGATGTAATCTTCTTGCCATCTTATATCGTATATCTTTTTTAAGAAATCCCCAGTGTCCTTTGTGTACGATTGTAATTTTTTCACTGGGACCTGGAGAAAATAGTCCAAACATTTCGAGGTATTTTCAAAAAGACTCCCGGCCAGGAGGTGCTTCAATACTTTTATGCACTTTCGGTATCAAGTAGAGAACCGGTGTAATGGGATTCTCTACTTTGAGGAATTTAAACTCTACTTGCGATATAAGGCCCACTTCTCTCCAATGATTGAGATCTGAGTGAAAACTAGTCGTTATCGTCTGTAAGGTGTGCTTATCAATTTTCTTGTAGTATAGGTGGTCATTGAGCTGGCTTAGTGCCTCCTCCTGGTACATATATGGTAATATGTGGGGTCACAAGCAGTGGATTGCGGGGACATGAGTTATAGTTAGCTCAGCTAACTATAACTGCTGAATTTCTCTGGTTTTGTACGAGTGAAATATCAGCCTAACTATAACGTCCCCGAAACCTTTGATTTTTTCAGTGAATTTATATATATATACTGACAATTATTTAATTGAAGGATCGAAGTAATTCATACCGAGACCTGTAGGAATGTGTAACATTTAAAACCTGGGCAGTGGCGAGGGACTGAATTACAGCGAAAATGGCACCAGCATTTGGAGGCACAGAGTCCGGTTTTTTCACGAAGGACCCCATGGAACATACTGCGTGTGAGTGAAATCTGACATTTCAGCTTTTCTTTCTATCTAAGATGAATTGCAGTTATCATCTATTATAGACTGAGAACTTTGAAATAAAAGAAAAACGAAATGTTTTATCATCGGATTACAAGCAGCAAAACACACGCTGGCATGGCAGCCAGAGAGATTGGTATTTTGACCTTGAATTTACTAGTCCTTCGTTGCTGGCCGTGACTGTGTGCTTCCCCAATGAAATCTTTCCAAAATGTATTTAAACATGTGTTTTGTCTGGCGCCAAAGTGGATAAGCACTGAGGAAGGCTAAAGGCCGAAATGCATTTGCTGAAATAAATCTACTTTGAACACGTCCCGTGAGTGCTCCGCATTTTTGCAGCCTTGGAATTTCTACATGTTTACACCCTCATGTAAAGCGGAGAATAGCACCCGCCCTGAGTTCGACAGTTAAAGGGTGAAACTTGGAGCAACTATTGTTAAACTGCCAGAACCGCCGAGGAAAAATGAGAAACTTACCTACCAGCCTGCGCTGACAATTATTTAATTGAAGGATCGAAGTAATTCATACCGAGACCTGTAGGAATGTGTAACATTTAAAACCTGGGCAGTGGCGAGGGACTGAATTACAGCGAAAATGGCACCAGCATTTGGAGGCACAGAGTCCGGTTTTTCACGAAGGACCCCATGGAACATACTGCATGTGAGTGAAATCTGACATTTCAGCTTTTCTTTCTATCTAATGACATGACATGGCCAAGCAAGTCAACGCAGGCTCCTCCTCCTGCTTCAACACCCTCCGCATGCTTCGCAAGATCTACAGGTGGATCCCGACAGACACAAGAAGAACAGTCACCCAGGCCCTCGTCAGTAGCAGACTTGACTATGGGAACGCCCTCTACGCGGAGCCCGGCCAAGCTCATCAAGCGACTGCAACGCATACAAAACGCCTCCGCACGCCTGATCCTCGACGTACCACGCCACAGCCACATCACCCCCACCTGAGGAACCTGCACTGGCTCCCCGTCGACAGGAGGATCACCTTCAAACTCCTCATCCACGCACACAAGGCACTCCACAAAACTGGCCCAGCCTACCTCAACAGACGACTCTTCTTCTACGTCCCCAACCGCCAGCTCCGCTCCGCCGACCTCTCCCTCGCCACCGTCCCTCGCATTCGAAGAACAACCACCGGCGGCAGATCCTTCTCACACCTCGCCGCCAAGACCTGGAACACCCTTCCACTAAGCCTACGACAGACCCAAGACCTGCTGACCTTCAGGAGGCTACTCAAGACCTGGCTGTTCGACCAGTAGCAGCACCCCCCCTTCCCTCTCCCCAGCGCCTTGAGACCCTCGCGGGTAAGTAGTGCGCTCTACAAATTCTGTGATTGATTGATTGATTGATTGATTGATTGCAGTTATCGTCTATTATAGACTGAGAACTTTGAAATAAAAGAAAAACGAAATGTTTTATCATCGGATTACAAGCAGCAAAACACACGCTGGCATGGCAGCCAGAGAGATTGGTATTTTGACCTTGAATTTACTAGTCCTTCGTTGCTGGCCGTGACTGTGTGCTTCCCCAATGAAATCTTTCCAAAATGTATTTAAACATGTGTTTTGTCTGGCACCAAAGTGGATAAGCACTGAGGAAGGCTAAAGGCCGAAATGCATTTGCTGAAATAAATCTACTTTGAACACGTCCCGTGAGTGCTCCGCATTTTTGCAGCCTTGGAATTTCTACATGTTTTCACCCTCATGTAAAGCGGAGAATAGCACCCGCCCTGAGTTCGACAGTTAAAGGGTGAAACTTGGAGCAAATAATATATATATATATATATATATATATATATATATATATATATATATATATATATATATATATATAAATATATTGCACTTGCTGCCAGTACTACGGATTAATCCAAGACCACGGACACGGATCACAAATAGGGTTTTCTTCAGTTCTTTATTTGGATACCGCCATTACGCGTTTCAACTCTCAAGGAGCCTTGATCACATGACAATGTTGCGGTATGTTTTTTTCATTTTTAAAGTGACAATGTGCTTACGTGAATTACAAAAAAACGACAATCATGGCAATAGAAGAAACACTAGGTTTGTAGTTTGTAGTTTCTCATGGTAAATAGTAGGTAAAAATCGACATGCTAAAATACTTCATAAATACAGTGGCAGTCAAATTAGCAGCATACGTCCAGAAATTTGCGTTTTTAAAACTGCAAATCATATGTCAAATAAGAGTAAAAAGTAGGTACATAAATGTAAAATTGATTATGTTACTCATACTGACATTCTGTTTACAAGCAAATGACGCCTTAAATTGTATTGTACTGTACCACAGAAGAATAAATATATCACATCCTCATGTGGCTGCCTTGGTTGCCCTCCTGAAGCAATACAAATGTCATTATGTTGATTTTCACCTATGTGCAAATTGCAGAAAGCCATGACATATAAACTTATTATATCATCATTTCTATCTTGCAAATAGTCATGACTGTCAAAAAGTGCTCTTAGTGCAAAATGTGCGTGAATATTAAAAAGCTGTGCTGTTATGCTGAGCGTGGATGTGGAAGACTGAACTTTCATCTATTGGTCATTATCTGCTTGTCAGCAAAATTAACCTCATGTCAACTTTTTTTAATTTAGACAATCTTGCGTTAAATATTGGAGTTTAATACCACTGGGTTCTGCCAGAAATAACGGTTTAAATACCCTAGGAACCCTTGTAATACTACTTTCAAGATAGTGGGTATATATATATAATTACCTAATGGTGTTTGCCAGTAGGTTCAGTTAGGACAATGTTTCCATGGAAAAAAACGTTTTTTGACTTGCCTATATCTTTGGCGTCGTTAGACGAATCTTCATCAAATATTTCCAAAAATGTGTCATAGTCAAGGTGTATTTTGGTTCGCAGATTTCGCTGTCAGTTATCCGGTGTAAATCCATTCAGTAATTGATGAGAAATTTAAGGTAATAAAATCAGGATATCTGCGATCGCGGCTAATTCATGAATAATAAAGAGGTCATACAGGGAATTGCAGAGCTCTTATTGGCTGCCAATACTTCAACCTGGAAGTATTGGCAGCCATCTTGGGACTTGGCTTCAGCCGAGTACCAAACAAAACACAAAAAAAGAAAAAGGGGCAGAGTATGAATACCCTAAACCTCCTAGCAATGCTCCTGGGGTGTGAGAGGGACCCCAGCAGGGCACAAAAAGCACTTAAAAAGAATTGCAGTGAATTTCCGAAATTATTGGCATTTTTTTTTTTAAAAAGACAAGCGCGGGGTCAAGATCTTGTTTTGTAAAGGTTCCGAAAGTGGGCTAAGTCCCGTGGACCACCACCTTACTGGGGCTTTATTTATAAAAAAGGACAGGGGTGCACTAGGCTTCCCTCCATGGACTCTATAAGGTAGACTACCACCTCTCCGGGGCTAATAAAACACTGATGGGGGCTGCATGTACTCCCTTGAGCCTCGGGGACCACCACCTCCCCAGGGCTAAAAACATCTAATGGGGGTCTCGCAGACCACCCAGGGCCCCGGGGACCACCAATACTACTTTAAAAACAATGGGCGAGGGGCATGCGGCACCCCTCCTGGAGCCAATAAAGGCCCTGGAGACCACCACCCCAAGGGCCAGTTCCTGCTATGTCCAGGGGTGCCCAACCCCGGGATATAGGTGTTTACTTTAGCTTGGCGGGAGCTCACAGCTGTGTAAACAGAAAAATGCTCCTTTGGACTTGATATCAGTGCTCATACTCACAGGGACTGATTGTGTCAACTATCACCAGTCCTTACTCATTCATACCTTCTACATTCATAAAGCTAGGAGATATAACCATATACCCAAGGCAAACACTACAGACAACAATTTTATAGTAAAAAATATATCAATGTATTAAAAAGTGCATTAATGTTATGGTATATCAACCAACAGTTGTACCATTGTATCAAATAACATTAAAAATAAATGAAATTACAGTGCATGTAATCAACATATCCGAGAAAAATAAATTTTCGTAAAAAACACAATCACAGATTAAAAAAGACGAGAGTACATACAACAGACAAAGAGATATGTCATTGAAACTATACACATTCGTATTTACTAAATATTGCCGGCTGACGCTTGGTACTGTCTTAATGTGGAGTACTCAAAGGCCCCAGTCTCTTCACGGATTGTGTTTCTTATGGGTAGCGTCGACGCGTTTCGATGGAGATATTTATAATACCATCTTTCTCAAGACAAAAAATGTTTATACTCTTCGAACCTAACTGGTTCCTACTGGAACCCTTTAAAACACCTCTTCTTAATAGTAGATGGATCGTATATTGAAAATGGGAGATTGGGACAGTTATCTCCGTTCTCCTCGTTAGTATCCAATTTTGGATTATGTATCGGTATATCGCTTATACGATGCCTATAGCAGCCCAGGGTTGGAATAATAAGCCTGAGGCTCAAGTGGGTGTACTGGTTGCCACTGTTTTTGCATGAGCTGTGATGTACGGTTGGAACTTGTAGGTTGATTGCACCTGCCAAAGAACTCCCCTTTTCCTAATTGGGGTTTGGTAACGAGCGGCAGCGTCACGTCAACGGTCCGGTGTCCTCCTCGATTGGACCATTGACGTGACGATGCCGGTGAGAAATGAGCAGAAAATGCAAAATAAAGGTCAGCAACGTGCAGAAAAAGGCACGATAAAGGTAAGAAGTGAGCAAAAAGAGGCAAGATAAAGGTCAGAAATTAGCAAGAAGAGGCAAGATAAAGGTGAGAAATGAGAAGAAAGAGGTAGATTAAAGGTCAGCAACATGCAAAAAGAAGCAGAATAAAGGTCCGCAACAAGCAGAAAGACGAAAAATAAAGGTGAGAAACTAGCAGGAAGAGGCAGAATAAAGGTCGAAAAGAAGCAGAATTAAGGTCAGAAACAAGCAGAAAGAGGCAAGATAAAGGTGAGAAACTAGCAGAATGAGGCAAAATAGAGGTCAGAAACAAGCAGAAAGAGGCAGAATAAAGGTCTGAAAAGAACAGAAAGAGGCAGAATAAAGGTCATAAGGGAGCAGAAAGAGGAAGAATAAAGGTGTGAAATGAGAAGAAAGAGGCAAAATAGAGGTCAGAAACCAGCAGAAGAGGCAAAATAAAGGTAAGCAACAAGGAGAAAGAGGCAAAACAAAGGTCAACCATGAGAAGTAAGAGGCAAAATAAAGGTGAGAAGTGAGTAGAAAGAGGCCTAATAAAGGTCAGCAAAGAGCACAAAGAGGCAAAATAAAGGTGAGAAATGAGCAGAAAAAGGCAATAAAAAATCAGAAGGGAGCAGAAATAGGCAGAATAAAGGTCAGCAATGAGAAGAACGGCAAAATAAAGCTCAGGAGTGAGCAGAAAGAAGCTAAATAACTCGCAGAATGAGCAGAAAGAGGCAATAGAAGTGAGAAACGAGCAGCAAGAAGCAAATTAGAGGTCATAAACGAGCAGCAAGGGGCAGAATAAAGGTCAGAAATGAGCAGAAAGGTGCAAAATAACTGGCAGAAAGAGGTAGCATAGAGAGCAGGAGCGAGCAGAGAAGAGGCAGAAAAATGAGGAAAAAATAAGCAGAGGAGGCAAAAAACTGAAGGCAGCAAAGAGTAGCGGACTGCAGGCAAGCTGGACAGGAGGACCATCACAGGGGGAGCTGGCATGAGTACCTGCTCTCCTGTGCCCCCCACTTTTTTTTACTACGCACCCACTCACAGACCCACTCACACACCCACTCATAGAGCCACTCAGAGATTCAGCACCTACTGACAGACACACTCAGAAACTCATGTACCCACTCACAGATCCATTCAAGCACTCAACCCACTCACAGACTCACTGAGAGACTCACACATACACTCACAGACTCACTTAGAGACTCACACACCCACTCATTGACCCACTCAGACACTCACACACCCACTCACAGATCCACTCAGATACTCATGCTCCCACTTACAGACCCACTCAGAGACTCTTGCACACTCTTGCAGACCCACTCAGACACTCATCCACCCAATCACAGGCCAACTCTGACACTCATGTTCCCATTCACAGACCCACTCAGAGACTCATGCACCCACTCACAGATCGACTCGGAGACTCACCCATCCACTCCCAGACCCACTCAGACACTTATGGACCAACTCACAGACCCACTTTGATACACAACCACTCACAGACCGACTCACACACTAACGTACCCACTCACTCACCCACTCAGAGACTCTCACACCCGCTCACCTACCTACACAGCCACTCCCACACCCACTTTCAAAGGATACAGGCTACAGTTCAGAAATGCCTTTTTTTTAAACGTCAAAATTCACTGAAGAAAACAAAGGTTAAAGAGATGCTATAGTTAGATTCAGATTTCAGTCATACAAAACTATTGAAACTAAGCAGTTATAGTTACCTGAGCTTATTATAACTTACGCCCCGCAATGCACTGCTTATGACCTCACATGTTAAATCACTCATGACTAGGTCAGTGACATCATTGATGACATCTCACATGACATTACTGATGATATCATCCACAGACCCATTCAGATACCCACTCTTGCCCCCATGCAACCTCTCATAAACCCACTCACACACCCACTCACATACCCATTTACAGACCCATACAACTTTTGTCACAGATACTCACTCATACAGCTACTCACTCACCCATACAGCTACATACACAGCCACTCACAGATCCATAAACTACTCACACACCCATAAAACCATGTCTACTCCCACTCATAAACTCATATTGCCACTCACACACGCACCCACACAACCACTCACATACCCATTCACGCACCCACACAACCACTCACATACCCATTCACACACCCATACAGCCACTCACACAGCCAGTTACTCAGCCAAACAGCTACTAACAGAGCTACTCACTCACCCATACAGCCACTCACACATCCATTCACTCATCTATAAAACCACTTACATACCCATTCACACATCAATACAATCACTCACACACCCACTCACTCATCTATACAGCCACTCATACTAATACTTACTGTGAAAAACAACCACTCACACACCCACTCACTTACCCATACACCCAGTCAAACAACCACTTACTTACCCATACTTCTACCTATACAGTCAGTCACTTACCCATAGAGTCATTCACACAGCCACACAGTCACCCATACAGCCACTCACACACACACTCATCCATCCATAGAGCCATTCATACAACCACTACAGTCACTGATACAGCCATTCACACACACACACTCACGCACCCATACAGCCACTCACACAGTTACTCACTCACCCATACAGCTAATCACACACCTACGTATTCACCCACACAGCCACACACACACACAACAGCCACTCAGACACCCACTCCCACACTGATACAGACAGTCACAGTGCCACTCAAATGGCATGTATTAGAATCAGTATCACTCAGTAGCACAAAAAGAATAGTAATTTAACTTATGCATACGCTTAGTATATATCTTTAACTCTACAAAACGTTTATGAAAGACTTACACTCACTGGATGATGTTGTCAGTGATGCCATTTAAGAAGTAATCATTGATGTCATCAGTAATGTCAGTGACTATGTCATGAGTGATGTAATATATGAGGACATAAGCAGTGCATTGCGGAGGCGTAACTTATAGTTAGCTCAGCTAACTATAACTGCTGAATTTATCAGGTTTTATACGAGTGAAATGTCAGCCTAACTATAAAGTCCCGGTTTGTTTTTTCAGTAAATGTGTATATATATATATACATATATATATTATCTACTGGCGGTCGCCAGTAGATAGTTATAGTTAGGACCTTTATCCATAGGAAATCCGCAACATTCTATTCCCAATAAGTTTGGCGTCGTTTGACGAATCATCGTGAAATTTTCAAAACTAGTGGGGCACTCTGGTCCGCTCCTGTCTTGAAAGTTTCGGGAGATTCATCAAGCGGCGGCAGAAAAAGGGGGTCCCAAAACGCGTTTTCTCAGTTTTCTCCATGTTAATTCCCATAGGAAATTTTAGCCACGGCTACAGCCCGAACTGCTGAACGGAATTACACCAAATTTTGCAAAAAGGTAGCGCTTGGTTCAGAAAGCGACCTTTTTTAAATGGTGTAAATCCGTTCAGTAGCTGCTGGAGAAATTAAAAAAATAAGAGTGAAAAAATGAAATGAATGAAAAAAAAAAAAGGCCATGCCCGGGGATGGGGTACCCGGGGCCGATTAAGACCTCGGGAGGGCCACGCGGCCCCTTCCAAATTGTTTTTTTTTTAAATAAATAGGGGGCAGGCCCTGGGGAATGGGGTCCCCAGGACCAATAAATTAGAAAAAGAAGGGGGGCCACACAGCCCCCCTTCTTAAAAAAATAAGAGTGAAAAAATCGATTTCCCATAGGAAACTTTATGCAAGGCTACAGCAAAAACTGCTGAACGGAATTACACCAAATTTGGCAAAAAGGTAGTGCTTGGTTAAGAAAGCACCCTTGTTAAAAATGGTGTAAATCCGTTGAGTAGTTGCTGAGAAAATCCAAAATAAAAGTTTCGATATTTATGGCCGCGGTGGATCCGCGCACCCTCCCGACCTCGAGCTGCATGCTAATTGGCTGTCAACACTCCAAATCAGGAAGTGTTGGCAGCCATCTTGTTCCTCGGTAGAACCGAGGAACAAGAAAGCAGTAAAAAGTGCGCAATACGCAAAAGGGGGCAGGGTAGAAACACACTGACCCCTAGGCCTGCTCAGGGGTCCCTATCGGCAGGATGCGCTACGGTGCGCGGATCCTGCCGATTAAAAGAAACGAAGCGTGAGCTCCCGCGCTTCTTTGGTAATTGGCCCCGGGTGGGCCAAGTCCAGGGGCATGCGGGGTTAAGTTTTATGTGTGGGGGCCTCTAAGGCCCCCAAGCTCTGGGGACCGCCACCCCGGGGCTTTAATAAAAAAATGATGCGGGAGGGCTCTCGGCCTCCCGCAGCCTCGGAGACCGCCACCCCGGGGCTTCTTTTTATTTTTTTAAATTACCTATGTGGGGGCTTGAGCCCCCACACGCCCGGGACCACCACCTCCCGGGGCTGTGCAATTCAAGGGAGGGGGCGCGCGGCCCCCTCCTGGAGCCCATGATGGCCCTGGTGACCGCCACCCCCAGGGCCGGCTCCTGCAGTGTCCTGGGGTGCCTACCCCGGGACACTGTAGTTGCTATGACAGGACGGGAGCCTCGCGGCTCCGTCCTGTCATAGCAAACTGCTTTGGATATTAGGCGAGAGCAGGAAACCTGCTCGCGCTAATATCCAAAGCAAACTGCTTTCCACATGGGGAGCTGCATCTTAGCAGCTCCCCATGTGGAAAGCAATGCCGGCTCCCGAGGGACACGGGGAGCCGGGCGGGACCGTGGGGGATTGGGGACCCCCACAGTCCCCAACGGAGAGGGCCAGCCCGGGGATGGGGACCCGGGGCAAGTAGTGGCCCGGGAGGGGTCCACGCGGCCCCTTCCCCAAAATAAAAAAATAAAAAAAAACAAAGGCCGGCCCCGGGGATGGGGTCCCGGGGCCGATTAAGGCCTCAGGAGGGGCGCCACGCGGCCCCCTTCCAAATTTTTTTTTTTTTTTTTTTAAATAAATAGGGGGCAGGCCCTGGGGATGGGGTCCCCAGGACCAATACATTAGAAAAGAAGGGGAGCCACACAGCCCCCCTTCTTAAAAAAAAAAAAAACACCGGCATCGCGCCGGAGGCCACGCCCCTTCTTTTACCACTCTGCAAACGCGCCCCTGGCGCGTTTGCAGATGGGGAACGAATTCCCCTTGAATACTGGGGGTCCCTGGGGCCAACTAGCCCACCAGGAACCTCCAGTATGCGCCAGGAGCTGCGTTGCAGAGAGGTGTTCTGAGGCCACGCCCCTTTTTACACCTCTCTGCAACGCATAATGGAGGGAGCTGGTGGGCTAGTTGCACCCCAGGGACCCTCAGGATTGAAGGGGAGTTAATCCCCCGACTTAAAACGCGCCACGGGCGTGTTTGCACAGTGGTGAAGGGAGGGCGGGGCTTGAGATGACATGTGTGCAAACAGGCCCCGTGGCGTGTTTTAAGATGAGGAATTAAATCCCCTTCAATCCTGAGGGTCCCTGGGGACAACTAGCCCACCAGGTACGTCCAGAAAGCACCACAGAGCTGCGTTGCAGAGAGGTGCAAAAAGGGGCATGGCCTCTGAACACCTCTATGCAACGCAGCTCTCTGGCGCATACTGGAGCTAGTTGGCCCCTAGGGACCCTCAGGATTGAGGAGGAATTAATTCTCCAACTTAAAACGCGCCACAGGGCGTGTTTGCAGACATGTCACCTCAGGCCCCACCCCCTTCCTTCACCATTGTGCAAATATTCCTCTAAAATCAGCCGAACTACGAATTCCGATTTACTCACCTGTTATCAGGAGAGAACCCAGTGCTGCATCTTTTAGCCCAGCACTGACCCTGAAATGTAATTCTAACCGTTCTTACCAGTAAGTTGAATTTCCTTCCATAGGCTAACATTGACTGGTTTCACTTGGAAATTCTTCTAAGTGTGGAGTTTTGGAACTTTAGGATATTCCTCTAAAATCAGCCGAACTACGAATTCCGATTTACTCACCTGTTATCAGGAGAGAACCCAGTGCTGCATCTTTTAGCCCAGCACTGACCCTGAAAAGTAATTCTAACCATACTTACCAGTAACTTGAATTTCCTTCCATAGGCTAACATTGACTGGTTTCACTTGGAAATTCTTCTAAGTGTGGAGTTTTGGAACTTTATAATATTCCTCTAAAATCAGCCGAACTACGAATTCCGATTTACTCACCTGTTATCAGGAGAGAACCCAGTGCTGCATCTTTTAGCCCAGCACTGACCCTGAAAAGTAATTCTAACCGTACTTACCAGTAACTTGTATTTCCTTCCATAGGAATCCATTGTCTGGTTTTCAGCAGAAAAGTTTGTGTTGATTTTCACAAACTACAAATATTCCTTAAAAATCGCCTGTATGACTTAAACGCATTCTTTCAACTGTTTACAGGAGATGCACCAGTGCTGGATCCAGGATCCACCACTGAGTAAGAAAAAGTAACGATAACACTACTTACCTGCTAAGTGAATTTCCTGCCATAGGATAACATTGGTGATTCTATGTGAAAAAGTTTCTAAGTGTCAACTTTTAAAATACAATAATATTCCTTAAAAATCAGTACTGTAACCAAAACGCTTTTACTCAACTGTTTACAGGAGATGTCCCAGGACTGAATCTAGGATCCAGTCCTGTGGTTAGAAAAGTAATCCATAAAGTAACTAATTGCATTTAACTAGAAATTCACATTGAGCTCAATGTTGCATTGTGTTTGAAATTGTGTTGCCCATTGCAACAACTGTAACTACTGTACTTAAAAGTCTATTGCCTATTTGCAAAGAATTTAAACTAAAGTAATTCATTCTGAGAAAGTATATTTTGTAATGTAATGTATAATGTAATTACAATGTAATTTAAAAAATAAATAGTTTAAAAAAATGTAGTAAATCAGTATCAAAAAAATAAAGATAACAATTAATACATTTAAAAATTGGCATTTACAAAACCTTGGAAATTCACTGAAAAAAACCATAGGTTTCAGACATGTTATAGTTAGGAATTAGCATTTAAAAAACCATTGAAATTCACTGAAAAAACCATAGGTTTCAGGCACGTTATAGTTAGAAATTAGCATTTAAAAACCTTTGAAATTCACTGAAAAAACCATAGGTTTCAGGCACGTTATAGTTAGAAATTAGCATTTAAAAAACCTTTGCAATTCATTGAAAAAACCATAGGTTTCAGACACGTTATAGTTAGAAATTAGCATTTAAAAACCTTTGAAATTCACTGAAAAAACCATAGGTTTCAGGCACGTTATAGTTAGAAATTAGCATTTAAAAACCTTTGAAATTCACTGAAAAAACCATAGGTTTCAGACACGTTATAGTTAGAAATTTGCATTTAAAAAACCTTTGAAATTCACTGAAAAAACCATAGGTTTTAGGGACAGTTATAGTTAGTTGGACATTGCACTCATACAAAACCCGTGAAATTCCCCGTTATAGTTAGTTCAGCTAACTATAACTCGCGCCCGCAATGCACTGCTGATGACGTCACATATTACATCACTCATGACATGGTCAGTGACATCACTCATGACATCACTGATGACATCTCAAATGACATCACTGATGACATCATCCATGTGATAATTTCATGCATCTTCTCACACCCTAATATAACTTTTGATACACCCACTGTAAATTACAGACTGCCATTCTCAAAACCATAGACACTCCAACACCAATAAGTACATACCCACTCACTGATTCTTAGGTCTACACACACACATCCACTCACTCACCCGTACAGTCACTCATACTTACGGTCACTCAGTACAGGACTATCATATGCACTCTTACTCCTATATAGACACTCACACACCGCCACTCATCCATAGAGGTACTCACACACCTAGTCAGTCACGCAAATAATTAATCACACTGCCATTTACTCACCTATACAGTTATACACACACCAGCTCACTTACTCATACAAATACTAGCACATTGTTACGCTCTTATACAATCACTGATACAAGCACACACTCATCCATACAGCCACTATCACAATCACTCACTCTTGCTTATAGCTATTTATATACTCCAACACACATATATACTGCCTTTCACATATGTAGTTACTCACACATGTACCACTGGGACATACATTCACTCACTAACACACTCTTACACACACTTACCCACCCATACAGTCTATCACAGATGCACTCTTGAAACCATCCACCCAGTGAATCACCCACTCACACATCTATGCACAGAGTTGCACACACCCCTCCCACACAAACACTCAGGCACCCATACAGATACTCAGACAAGCATTCAATAACTCATATAGACACTCATTTAGCTATTCACAAACACATGCAGCCACTTACACAGCAACAGACAGACGGATACAGACATTCACCCAGTTTAGTCACTAACCCATGCATTCAGTAAGATACGTTAAATCACTCACTTATAGAGTCAGTCACGCACCTACTAAATCATCCATACAGACACTTACACACCCACTCATTCTTCAATACGTCTTTTCCTATATATATTAAAAATATTTAAACTTTACAGAAACACACAGTCACTGGATGATGTCATCAGTGATGTCATTTGAGATGTCAACAGTGATGTCATCAGTGATGTCACTGACCATGTCATGAGTGATGTAATATGTGACGTCATCAGCAGTGCATTGCGGGGCGCGAGTTATAGTTAGCTGAACTAACTATAACGGGGAATTTCACGGGTTTTGTACGAGTGCAATGTCCAAGTAACTATAACTGTCCCTAAAACCTATGGTTTTTCAGTGAATATATATATATATATTCACCGAAAAAAACCAAGGTTACAGGGACGTTATAGTTAGGGTGACATTTCACTCATACAAAACCAGAGAAATTCAACAGTTATAGTTAGCTGAGATAACTATAACTCACGCCCGGCAATGCACTGCTTATGACTTCACATATTACATCCCTCATGACATGGTCAGTGACATCACTCATGACAACTCAAATGACATCACTCATGACTCATGAGTATAACCTTTCATACACCCACTCCAACTTCCTCACAACCATTCTCAAAACCATTTGACATACCCATGCCAGTACTTACAACGCTAGTCATAGATTCATATGTCTATACACATATCCACTCAGTTACCCATACAGCCACTCATACACCAACTCACTCACTAATACGGCCACTGATATATTCACTCATACAGCCATACAACCACTCACTCATTCATAGACTTACTCACACTGGGTCTGTTAGTGGATGCATGAGTCTTGAGTGGGTGAATGAGTGGGTGTGTGTATATCTGAGCGAGTTTGTGCGTGGGTGTGAGACTTTATGAGTGTATCAATGAGACCATAAGTCTCTGAGAGAGTCTGTGACTGAGTGTGAGAGTGACTGTATGGGTATGTGAGTGGGTATTTGAGTGTCTGAGTGAATTTGTAAGTGGGTGTATGAGTGTCTCAGTGGGTCTGTGAGTACATATGTGAGTGTGTGAATGGGTCTGTAAGTGGGTGCGTGAATCTCTGAGTGGGTCTGTATATGGGTGCGTGACTCTCCAAGTGAGTTTGTAAGTGGGCACATGAGTATCTGAGTGGGTCTGTGAGTGGGTGCATGAGTGCCCAGGTGGTTCTGTGAGTAGGTGTAAGAGTCTCTAAGTAGGTATGAAACTGTACGCATGAGTCTATGACTGAGTCTCTAAGCAGGTGCATGAGTCTCTGAGTGCATCTGTACATGGTTGTGTCACTCTCCAAGTGAGTCTATAAGTGGGTGTATAAGTACCTGAATGGGTATGTGAGTCAGTGCATGAGTATCTGAGTGGTTATGTGACTGGATGCATAAGTGTGTGAGTGGGTATGTGAATAGGTCTATAAGTGTCTGAGTGAGCTTGTGAGCGCATACATGAGTGTGTGACAGTGACCAGCGAGAGTGTACAAATATATATATTTTTTTAATATTTACACCAATATTCGTGATGATGTCGCAATATTCGCAATGGGCCGTGCTGGCGATCGCGGCATCATCAATTTTAGACACATAATTTGTGTCTTTAACACACCCATATCTCAAACATGGGGCCAGAGTATCTCCACCCTGACCCCTTATGTTAGATTTCACATAAATTTTCAGCCCCGGGTACCGTTGCAGAATGATAAAATGGCAGCCGCAACTTTCTGTTAAGGTTGCGCCCAGCCAATCAGAGCATTCCCGTTGGCACGCACATCCGCGATTAATCGCAAAGCAACCACGAAATATCCGCAGCCAGAGATATATCTATACATTTTTGCTTAAATTTCTCAAGCACTACTTGATGGATTTGCACCAAATAGCAAAAATCACAATCTGCAAAACAACATCTACTTTTTAGCCAAATTTGGTATAATTCTGTCCAGCGGTTCGGGCTGTAGGTTTGACAGCGCGTTCATATGAGAATTAACATTACAAACGCACCCTTTTTTCGCACCCCTATTTCTCATTCCCCACAGCACGGATCACCACCAAACTTTCCATGACACACACACCCCACTGTGGTAGAAATTGCATATTACTTTGGACTGGGGCAACACCCACTGTGGTAATACTTTTATGTAGAGAATACTATTACCAAGGTGCAATTGGGCACATGCCCACTGAGGCTGAAAACACGCCCATCTGGGCGGAAGTTAAAATAAAAGTAGGTCTATCTGCATTTCTGTTGCTCTCTTTCCTGCATGCTGGGCTCGTGAACTAGGACTGGTGTCTGAAACGCGTAGGGCCGAACAGCGATTAGGTCTGATGAAACGGCATTGCTGAATCCCGCTTTATGCCCCATACTTATGTGTGTCACTTTCCGAGTGAGCGTCCTCAAATGGGAGAACCTGTGTTGATGGATTGTTAGCAGCAGGTCCCGGCCACGAGGATGCACTGCCATGTAAACAACGGATCTGTAGGGGCTGGATTCCTGGTGTGCTGAACAGAACAGAAGTGTTCATGTATGAGGACAGTGACATTGAAAGCGTGAGCAGCTTCTTGTGTTTTTATCAACCCACTGTGGTAGAAATTGCATATTACTTTGGACTGGGGCAACACCCACTGTGGTAATACTTTTATGTAGAGACTACTAATACCAAGGTGCAATTGGGCACACGCCCACTGAGGCTGAAAACATGCCCATCTGGGCGGAAGTTAAAATAAAAGTAGGTCTATCTGAATTTCTGTTGCTCTCTTTCCTGCATGCTGGGCTCGTGAAAAAGGACTGGTGTCTGAAACGCGTAGGGCCGAACAGCGATTAGGTCTGATGAAACTGCGTTGCTGAATCCCGCTTTATGCCCCATACTTATGAGTGTCACTTTCCGAGTGAGCGTCCTCAAATGGGAGAACCTGTGTTGATGGATTGTTAGCGGCTGGTCCCGGCCGAGAGGATGCACTGCTGTGTAAACAACGGATCTGCAGCGTCTGGATTTCTGGTGTGCTGAACAGAACGGAAATGTTCATGTATGAGGACAGTGACATTGAAAGCGTGAGCAGCTTCTTGTGTTTTTATCAGCCCACTGTGGTAGAAATTGCATATTACTTTGGACTGGGGCAACAACCACTGTGGTAATACTTTTATGTGGAGACTACTAATACCAAGGTGCAATTGGGCACATGCCCACTGAGGCTGAAAACACGCCCATCTGGGCGGATGTTAAAATAAAAGTAGGTCTATCTGCATTTCTGTTGCTCTCTTTCCTGCATGCTGGGCTCTTGAAAAAGGACTGGTGTCTGAAACACGTAGGGCCGAACAGCGATTAGGTCTGATGAAACGGCATTGCTGAATCCCACTTTATGCCCCATACTTATGAGTGTAACTTTCCTAGTGAGCGTCCTCAAATGGGAGAACCTGTGTTGATGGATTGTTAGCGGCTGGTCCCGGCCGCAAGGATGCACTGCCGTGTAAACAACGGATCTGCAGCGGCTGGATTTCTGGTGTGCTGAACAGAACGGAAGTGTTCATGTATGAGGACAGTGACATTGAAAGCGTGAGCAGCTTCTTGTGTTTTTATCAGTCCACTGTGGTAGAAATTGCATATTACTTTGGACTGGGGCAACACCCACTGTGGTAATACTTTTATGTAGAGACTACTAATACCAAGGTGCAATTGGGCACACGCCCACTGAGGCTGAAAACACGCCCATCTGGGCGGAAGTTAAAATAAAAGTAGGTCTATCTGCATTTCTGTAGCTCTCTTTCCTGCATGCTGGGCTTGTGAAAAAGGACTGGTGTCTGAAACACGTAGGGCCGAACAGTGATTAGGTCTGATGAAACGGCTTTGCTGAATCCCGTTTTATGCCCCATAGTTATGAGTGTCACTTTCCGAGTGAGCGTCCTCAAATGGGAGAACCTGTGTTGATGGATTGTTAGCGGCAGGTCCCGGCCGCGAGGATGCACTGCCGTGTAAACAACGGATCTGCAGCGTCTGGATTTCTGGTGTGCTGAACAGAACGGAAGTGTTCATGTATGAGGACAGTGACATTGAAAGCGTGAGCAGCTTCTTGTGTTTTTATCAGCCCACTGTGGTAGAAATTGCATATTACTTTGGACTGGGGCAACACCCACTGTGGTAATACTTTTATGTAGAGACTACTAATACCAAGGTGCAATTGGGCACACGCCCACTGAGGCTGAAAACACGCCCATCTGGGCGGAAGTTAAAATAAAAGTAGGTCTATCTGCATTTCTGTTGCTCTCTTTCCTGCATGCTGGCCTCGTGAAAAAGGACTGGTGTCTGAAACGTGTAGGGCCGAACAGCGATTAAGTCTGATATAACGGCGTTGCTGAATCCAGCTTTATGCCCCATACTTATGAGTGTCACTTTCCGAGTGAGCGTCCTCAAATGGGAGAACCTGTGTTGATGGATTGTTAGCGGCAGGTCCGGGCCGCGAGGATGAACTGCTGTGTAAAAAACGGATCTGCAGCGGCTGGATTTCTGGTGTGCTGAACAGAACGGAAGGGTTCATGTATGAGGACAGTGACATTGAAAGTGTGAGCAGCTTCTTGTGTTTTTATCAACCCACTGTGGTAGAAATTGCATATTACTTTGGACTGGGGCAACACCCACTGTGGTAATACTTTTATGTAGAGACTACTAATACCAAGGTGCAATTGGGCACACGCCCACTGAGGCTGAAAACACACCCATCTGGGCGGAAGTTAAAATAAAAGTAGGTCTATCTGCATTTCTGTTGCTCTCTTTCCTGCATGCTGGGCTCGTGAAAAAGGACTGGTGTCTGAAACGCGTAGGGCCGAACAGCGATTAGGTCTGATGAAACTGCGTTGCTGAATCCCGCTTTATGCCCCATACTTATGAGTGTCACCTTCCGAGTGAGTGTCCTCAAATGGGAGAACCTGTGTTGATGGATATATATATATTACCTACTGGCGGTCACCAGTAGGTAGTTATAGTTAGGACCACGTTTCCATAGGAAAAGCATTTTTGATGTGCTTATAACTTTGGCGTCGTTTGACAAATCTTTACAACATTTTCCAAAAAGTTCCTCTTTTCAGGTCACCTCCTATCTTAAAAGTTTGGGGGGGATTCGTCAAGGGGGGGCTAAGAAAAAAGGGGGGTCCCAAAACGTGTTTTCTCCATGTAGTTTCCATAGGAAAATTTAGACAAGGCTACAGGTCAAACTGCTGAACGGAATTACGCCAAATTTGGCACAGAGAAAGGTCTTGGTCCAGAAAGCACGCTTTTGTTTAAATCGGGTAAATCCATTCAGTAGTTTTAGAGAAATATCAAATTTTCCAGATATCGATATTTAAGAATTCTGACATCTGATTGGCTGAAGCGTTACGAGCACGAGCTTGCGGCTCATTGGCTGCGAACTGTTGAAAATAGGAAGTGTTGGCAGCCATTTTGTGATTCAGTCCGTCAGCTCACAACTCTCCCTCTGCAAGGCATCAGGTCCGTAGTTCTACCTTTGCGAGGCAACACTAAAAATATACCGCAGCTCTGTTTGTGCGAGATACCCCTTTCACGGTCCCTCTCCCCACATCACCAGCTCGCGGCTATGCCTTTAGAAGCCAGTCTGTTGGCTCGCAGCTCTGCGACTGCGAGCCATTTTGTGACTCAGTCCATCAGCTAGCATTTCTCACTCTAAAAGGCATCGCATCCGTAATTCTACCTCTGCGAGGCAATACTGAAAATATCCCGCAGGTCTGTCTGTGCGAGATACTCCTTTTACGCTCCCTCTCCCCACATCATCAGCTCGCGGCTATGCATTTAGAAGGCAGTCCGTCGGGCCCGCAGCTCTACCTCTGTGACCCACCTCATTAGCTCGTAGCTCTGTCTGTGCTAGCAGGCCCGTCGGCCCATTATTCTCCCTCTGCGAGTTAGCCCGTCGGGTTGCAGCTAGAAGGGCTCGTAGCTGTATCTCTGCGAGCCAGCCCGTTAACTGATAGCTGTGTGTCTGCTAGCAGGCCTGTTGGCCCGTTGGTCTCCCTCTGCGAGTCCGGCCACAGCTCTCCCTCTGCGAGCCAGTACGGTGCTGTGCTTTTGCGAGCCAACGGCTCGTAGGTCTCCCTCTGTGAGCTGAGCCCACGGGCCGCAGCTCTTCCTCTGCGAGCCTGCCCGACGGCCTGCAGGTGACACTCTGCGAGCCGAAATTGGGAATATAAGGCGGCTCTAAAAAGAGCCCTTGTGTTTATTAGTTGGAGCTACATGTAAGTGCGAATGCACAGCTTCAAGTTAATCAGGAAAACTCGGTTTCCCTTATCTGTGAAGTGTACTCCATCACTTCTGTAGATATCAGTCATATCAAAACGTATGTTGTTGTTGTAAATCGACCCCAATCTATGGTCTCTGAGGTATGCAGACACAGCTTTGTTGACATTCTTCCTAGATTTTTCAATCTTATGACAAAATTGGTTTGACCATTTCCACTTCTGTCTTTGGCATATATTGGAATAGACAAAGACAGTTTGAGGCAAAAGTAACATCAATTGTCCAAAGTTGTCTTTCATTAGCATTTCCAAACCTACCCCAGTCAATGTGCCTAGGTCGTTACCACCACAGTGCACAATCATGAGATCAGGGTGTTGGAGATGCAAACAGGTTTTAACCAAAGGGAGCAATTGGTGCCACTTCAATCCTCTCTATGCAAACCATTTAATGTGCACATTTTGTAAACCTAGGTCTAAGTCAATACGTCTCTGTTCTGCATACCTCTTGCACCAGAAAATATAGCTATGTCCTACAATCCACACTAGCATTTTGAAGGTATGGCTGCAAGATATGGATAAATGTCTGTAGCTCATGCAGTCCGTTCGTAGAATAAGAGATATGTTTAAACATGGGGAACTACTTTTTTTTTTACATACAAAACATTAACCGATTGGGAGATGAAATGTATTGTGTCCTAAAAAGTAGGGTGTATATTAGTTTTGATGAAAAGCATCTTTGTGATTGATTTATAGGATGAAATTTGCTCAGCTCAACCACACCTGCAAATTGTATTTGGAAGGTGCAGTTCAAACTTGAAAGAATGGTGAACTTTTGACCTCCATGTGCCGTTAAATGTTGAAATAAATGTTGCAAAAAGAAATATCGGTAGGTTTAAAAAAATGATGAACTTTTAACCTGCACGTGTCGTAGAATGTTCTAGGAAGTGGTGATACAATACCTAGAACTTTTCACCTGTATGTGTCCTTTAAAAAACTGTTTATATGGAAAGTCCAAAAATAACCAATAAAGAGAGGTTTTGCAATCTAAAAAAAATAAGGAACTATTTTGACTTGTGCTTTATATGTATTTATGTGTGGAGCAACAGGGAAATTCTGCCATTACTGGTTCCATTTTTGATGAAAGCGGTGCATTAGATGTACTGAGTGACAAGAAAAGAATTGCATGCGTTTGTGACATTTGAAATCTGCATACCAACTAAGAAAGTAAATTAGAAATTAAGAAGGTGTGTTATGTGTTTTGTAGTACTGGTTAAGTATTTGAGACGATATTTTTAACTTTCAAAGTGAATGACAACAAATGCAATGGAGCCAATGTTCATTCAGTTCGGACACCGTACACTGCTCCGACACCCCCGCCACCAGCCCCTTGTCCGCCATCCCCCTCACCTCCCCCCACACAAACAAATGTGACAGCAACCTTAGGAAATCTGGAACATAACAAATTGGCTGATGTTGCACAATTATAGTAAAGAAGATGCATGTGAGGTTGGACAAATAAGAATCTCAGTCATCTATGGATTTACATATAAAACATTTTATTTAAACAAAACAACAAAATAAAAGTAGGTACAGGTATGGCGTGTCATACCTCGACAATTTGTGAATCACAGCCTGCAAGACAAAAAGAAAGATAAGATTGTGCGTCATGCGTCCATGAAAGGAGAGAGAGAGAAAGAGAGAAAGAGTGAGAGAGAGGAAGAGACAGAGAAAGAAAGAGTGAGAGAGAGGAAGACAGAGAAAGAGAGAAAGAGTGAGAGAGAGAGGAAGAGAGAGAAAGAGAGAAAGAGTGAGATACAAGGAAGAGGGAGAGAAAGAGAGAAACAGTGTGAGAGAGAGGTAGAGAGAGAGAGAAAGAGTGAGACAGAGAGGAAGAGAGAAAGAAAGAATGAGAGAGAGAGGAAAAGACATAGAAAGAGAGAGTGTGAGAGAGAGAAAGGAAGAGATAGAGAGTGAGAGAGAAAGAGTGTGAGTGACAGAAAGGAAGAGATGGAGAGGGAGAGTGAGTGTTGACACTGTGGAGAAAATCCTCACAGCTCACCTTTCTGCCACCGGTGTGTCTCCAACCACGTGCCGGGACATAGTGCAGTCTTCAAGTTTAGTTATCTGAAACATAGTATAGATTCAGTAATGGCAGAGTACATACAACTGCACACGCCTAATTCTCTGTTTTGCCCCTGCGCACCCAGGCTGCTGCACCCCATCCACTCCCACTGCCCAGAGGTGTCTGCCCGCTGCTGTGCACCCAGGCTGGTGCACCCCATCCAGTCCCACTGCCCGGAGGTGACTGCCCATTCCTGCGCACCCAGACTGCTGCATCCCATCCACTCCCACTGCCTAGAGGTGTCTGCCCGCTCCTGTGCACCCAGGCTGCTGCACCCCATCCACTCCCACTGCTCGGAGGTGTCTGCCCGCTGTTGTGCACCCAGGGTGCTGCACACTATCCACTCCCACCGCCCAGAGGTGACTGCTCGCTGTTGCAGAAACAAGCCTCTCTGCTCACCTTCCGTCACCGGCGTGTGTCTAAGAGGGTCCACCATGTGCCGAAGCAACCTCCTCAGGCGTTGCGTACACGCAGTCAAGCCGAGCTCACAATTGAAAGTGGGTGTTGATTGCAGGATGGCCACGCATCATCGCAGGCTGCACACGCGCTCAGCTCTGGTGGCACTAACTCAGTGGAACTGAAGTCATCGCCTCATGGCGGGAGGTCCGTTTCGGGGCGGGGGGTCGTCAATCTGTGAATCACAGCCTGCTAGACAAAAAGCAAGATAAGATTGTGCGTCATGTGTCCATGAAAGGAGAGAGAGAGAGCGAGAGAGAAAGAGAGAAAGAGTGAGAGAGAGGAAGTGACAGAGAAAGAAAGAGTGAGACAGAGAGGAAGACAGAGAAAGAGAGAAAGAGTGAGAGAGAGAGGAAGAGAGAGAGAGAAAGAGAGAAAGAGTGAGATACAAGGAAGAGAGAGAGAAAGAGAGAAACAGTGTGAGAGAGAGGTAGAGAGAGCGAGAAAGAGTGAGACAGAGAGGAAGAGAGAGAGAAAGAAAGAATGAGAGAGAGAGAGGAAAAGACATAGAAAGAGAGAAAGAGTGTGAGAGAGAGAAAGGAAGAGATAGAGAGTGAGAGAGAGAGAAAGAGTGTGAGTGACAGAAAGGAAGAGATGGAGAGGGAGAGTGAGTGTTGACACTGTGGAGAAAATCCTCACAGCTCACCTTTCTGCCACTGGTGTGTCTCCAACCACGTGCTGGGACATAGTGCAGTCTTCAAGTTTAGTCATCTGAAACATAGTATAGAATCAGTAATGGCAGAGTATATACAACTGCACACGCCTAATTCTCTGTTTCGCCCCTGTGCACCCAGGCTGCTGCACCCCATCGACTCCCTCCGCCCAGAGGTGTCTGCCCGCCTCTGCGCACCCAGGCTGCTGTACCCCATCCACTCCCACTGCCCAGAGGTGTCTGCCCACTGCTGTGCACCCAGGCTGGTGCACCCCATCCAGTCCCACTGCCCGGAGGTGACTGCCCGTTCCTACGCACCCAGACTGCTGCATCCCATCCACTCCCACTGCCTAGAGGTGTCTGCCCGCTCCTGTGCACCCAGGGTGCTGCACCCCATCCACTCCCACTGGTCGGAGGTGTCTGCCTGCTCTTGTGCACGCAGGGTGCTGCACACTATCCACTCCCACTGCCCAGAGGTGACTGCTCGCTACTGCGGAAACAAGCCTCTCTGCTCACCTTCCGCCACCGGCGTGTGTCTAAGAGGGTCCACCATGTGCCGAAGCAACCTCCTCAGGTGTTGCATACACGCGGTCAAGCCGAGCTCACACTTCAAAGTGGGTTTTGATTGCAGGATTGCCACACATCATCGCAGGCTGCACACACGCTCAGCTCTGGTGGCACTAACTCAGTGGAACTGAAGTCATCGCCTCATGGCGGGAGGTCTGTGTCGGGGGGGTCATCAATCTGTGAATCACAGCCTGCTAGACAAAAAGCAAGATAACATTGTGCGTCATGCGTCCATCAAAGGAGAGAGAGAGAGAAAGAGTGACAGAGAGGAAGAGAGAGAAAAAGAAAGAAACAGTGAGAGGTAGACAGAGAGAAAGAGTGAGAGAGAGAGGAAGAGAGAGAGAAACAGTGAGAGAGAGGAAGAGAGAGAGAAAGAGAGAAACAGTGTGAGGAAGAGAGAAACAGAGGAAGAGTGAGAGAGAGAGAAAGAGAGAGAGAGGTAGAGAGAGAGAAAGAAAAAACTGTGAGAGAGAGGGAGAGATAGAGTGAGAGAGAGACTGAGTGTGAGGGAGAGAAAGGAAGAGATGGAGAGGGACAGTGAATGCCCACACTGTGGACAAAACCCTCACAGCTCACCTTTCCATCACCGGTGTGTCTCCAACCACGTGCCGGAACATAGTGAAGCCCTCAAGCTTACTCATCTGAAACGTAGGATGGAATCAGTAATGGCAGAGTACATACAACTGCACACGCCTAATTCTCTGTCCCGCCTTTGTGCATCCAGGCTGCTGCACCCCATCCACTTCCACTGCCCAGAGGTGTCTGCTCGCCGCTGCGCACCCAGGCTGCTGCACCCCATCCACTTTCACTGCCCAGAGGTGTCTGCCCGCTGCTGCGCACCCAGGCTGCTGTACCCCATCTACTCCCACTGCCCGGAGGTGACTGTCCGCCGCTGCGCACCCAGGCTGCTGCACCCCATCCACTCCCACTGCCCGGAGGTCACTGCCCGCTGCTGCGCTAACAAGCCTCTCTGCTCACCTTTCGCAACCTGCGTGTAGAAAAGAGGGCCTACCACGTGCCGCTGCAAGCCCCAAGCCCGGGGCACGCGGACACGACACCCTGCATATCATGCAGCCCCGCTCCGCAGGCCACTAGGTCTCACATTTGGTGCTGGGTCTTGATTTCGCCATGGCAGAGGACATACCAGTGCACAGGGCTTTTCATTGCAGGCTGCACACCCGCTCAGCCCTTGCGGTGCCACTAACTCTGTGACCAGCGAGGCAACACCACATGCCAGTAGGCCTGCGCTGTCTGATGGCTCAGGCCTACACTGCGGTCCAGCAGGGCACACAAAACCTGAGCTGTCCAGACCACTGGGATGGGCCATCACCGCAGGCTGTACACCCGCTCAGCAGTTACGGTACCCATACCTCAGTGGACCGAAAGTCACCGTCCCGTGCCGGTGTGCCTGTGCCGGCCGCAGTGCATCTGGTTTGAGCAACTCTGAAATGGCGTCGAGCACGTGCGCCCGGTCTTTTTTATTGGCAGGGACACGTGTCCTGTGATGCCTGTGCTGGATGGGTGTGGTGTGGGTGTATACTAGCCGTGAGGAGTGGCTGTGGCGTACTGACAACTAGGGTGTGACCAGCAGATCACTGCAATGAAAATCTGGGCCATGTAGCGTTGTTGTCCTTCCCTGTAAGCGTAAGCGGAGTGGGCTGGCCTGGCGTATGCCAGTCCTGCGTGAGGCTGTGAAGAATGACTCCGGAGCTATGGGCGTGGCTCCGTCCTGGGCTGTATGAGGAATCAACTGATGCGGGTGTCCCTGTTGTAGTGCTGACATCACCCGGGTCGCAAGCGCCAATGTGTCACTCTGTGAGCCAAGTCCCACAACATGGCCAACATGGAAGGAATGGGAATCACTGACCCTACATTCATACATAGTTCCACACATGAAAGATGGTGGACATGACACATCCTTGTGGGTATGAATGTTTATTGCACATTCAGTGGAGTGTTGCAGCTGTAGCAATACAGGGCCATGCAAAGTTCAAGTTTCAGTTTTTGGCACATGGAGGGCAGCCAATTAGAGCCAAGCTTGTGTTCGGGGTTAAGCTGCGCCAACATATGTACTTATACAATTACTCCGCCAATCTCCAAGCACTTATAAATTCACTATACTCTCGCCTTGCAGTACTCTAATGATCCAGTCTCTACGTACATACTTGTACAATGACCGAGAGAAAGTTGCATAACCGAAGTTTTCCCCACTGCCAGAGGTAACATGGTTGCATACCCTGTCCACAGCACAATGTAATGTGGTAGGGCCCAGGGGCGGCATCTTGCATACATAATGAACACACGGACACAGATAGATAGTGGAACTGAGTACGGGCACATGCGCTCAACTCTTTTTTATTACCAGGGTCACATGTACAGTGACGTCTGTGGTGGATGCGTGTGGGGTGAGTGTAAGCCAGCCGTCCGGGAATGGTTGGTGCTGGCAACAAGTACAACAGTAATCATTTGATTAGACACACAAATTCAATCATAAAGGGTCAATGATTTGTGCTGCACTAAGGTAGGGGCAACAGATGTGAAATAATACACACAAGATTGTATCGTAAAGGGTCCATGACTTGTGGTACACTGAGGTAGGGGCAGCAGATGTGAAATTATACACAAAACATTGTATCATAAAGGGTTCATGAGTTGTGCTGCACTGAGATAGGGGCATTGGAAGCATTCAGGGTGTGCGCAGCCAGCGATGATGCGTGGTGCGGGCGAGCCGCACTGGGAGCAATATCTGTTGCCTACTGGACTGAGTCATCTGCAATCGCGACTCGATGTGAATTGTGAGCCCTGGTATCCGCAGTGTAGATCGAAGGCAATAGTCAGCACAGACATCGAAGAATGCTTTTAGTCACTTCCTGTTTACAAAATTTGAGGACATAGAGTACAATTCTCTTTGCAATAAATAAATCATGTCTCAATTTAAATTGTGAGCTCTGCTAACTGCAGTGTAGGTGTATGGAACAAAAGATGAAACATTTATGGAATACACTGTCGAAATATGTAGGTTTCAGGGACGTTATAGTTAGTTGCCTACTGGACTCTGAAATTAATGAATGAAGACTGAATTTGAATTGTGAGCCCTGCTGAGCATAGTGTAGGCTGGAGGCAGCAGTCAGGAAGGACCTACAGCCACGTGGCGTTGACTTGAGCTGCATACAGTTAGTGGTAGGTGTGGCGCTCAGCGTGTGCGCAGCCAGCGATGATGCAATGTCTCTTGCCTACTGGACTGCGTCATCTGCAATCACGACTCGATCTGAATTGTGAGCCCTGCTGACCACAGTGTAGGCCGGAGGCAGTGTTCAGGAAGAGCCCAGAGCCACGTGGCGTTGACTTGAGCTGCATAGAGTTAGTGGTAGGTGTGGCGCTCAGCGTGTGCGCAGCCAACGATCATGCAATGTTTGTTGCCTACTGGATTGCGTCATCTGCAATCGCGACTCGATCTGAATTGTGAGCCCTGCTGACCGCAGTATAGATCGAAGGCAGTAGTCAGCACAGACATCAAGGAATGCTTTTTGTCACTTCCTCTTGACAAAATTCGAGGACATAGAGTACAATTCTGTCTGCAATTAATAAATCAAGACTGAATTCAAATTGTGAGCTCTGCTGTCCGCAGTGTAGACTGCCATTCAGTGTTCCTTTGGACTTGAAAGATGAAGTTGGTCATTGTACTAAAGCTATAACTGATATAAAACAAGTTCTTGAAGCAAGGATACTAAAAGGATATTATGTAGGTTTTAGGGACGTAATACTTAGTTGCCTACTGGACTCTGAAATTAATGAATCAAGAGTCAATTTTAAATGTGAGCCCTGATGACCGCAGTGTAGGCCGGAGGCAGCGGTCAGCAAGGGCCCACAGCCACGTGGCCTTAAGTTGAGCTGTACAGTTAGTGTCACCTGAAGCAACAAGCGTGTGTGGAGCCTGCAATGATGCGTGGTCCGGGCGGGCCGCACTGGTAGCAATGTCTTTTGCCTAATGAATTCTGTCTTAATAAGTCCACGTGGCATTGACTTGTGGTTCACTGAGCTAGTGGCACCTGAAGCACTCAGTGTGTACGCAGTCTGCGATGATGCGTGGTCCGGGCGGGCCGCACTGGGATCAATGTCTCTTCCCTACTGGAGTGCGTCATCTGCAATCGCGACTCAATCTGAATTGTGAGCCCTGCTGTCCGCAGTGTAGATCGAAGGCAGTAGTCTGTACAGACATAAGTCTGTGGTGCTCTGCTGCTGGGTTCGCAGCGGGCCTGTGTCGAGGAGGCCGGCGGTCACGGTGGAGGCCTCGTGGCAGGGTGAGGGCTGCCGCCCTGGCAGATGCTTTGGCCTTCCCACAAGTGAACCACACCCACAGCCCCAGCCTATTTATTCATACTCCTACGCTGGAGTGGCATACGTTGGACCAGCACACTCCACTTCCGCTTCCAGGGGGGGACAACACAGCTACATGACCGAGATCTTCCCCACTGCCTGAGGTAACATGGTTGCGTCTATTGTCCACAACACTACAAGCACCAGCAGTATATGTCCACATGGAGAGGTTTGTTCTCTGCATAGTGAGGTCTGTCCACCACATCACCGCTACACTTGGTATTGTATGCATTTTTATTGATGGGTGACTTGCGTCCTTCACACATACTTGGTTGCCACATCTCCCAAGATTCAGCTATTGTGTGGCTGAGGGACCATGCTGTTTTTGGAAGGTCCGCTGTCCTGTTCTGCGCCGCCTCGGTGGTAGTAGGGAGGGGGGTGGTCCGGGGGGAAGGTCCTGAGGGTGATGGCAGTGGGTGTTGTGGCCTTCTTGGGTGTCGGAGCTGCATGGTCAGTAGCTCTATGACATGTGTTGGTCTTCAGATGTGGTTCTGGGCTGGGCTCCCTTTCACACTGTAGGTAGTCGTCCTGCGTTACACCAGTAAAAGGCAGATGTTAAATTCCTACTGCTAACGCAGCTTATCGCCTGTTTTTGGATCGCACCCCAGATTTGGCTGCTCGTTCAAAATATCGGGAAGTAGTGTTTTCGTGTTATTTGTGCACGGGAATGCCTACTCTGCATATTATTACCGTTAGTTGTCACTCTCATTTGTGGCGAATTTTTTTGCGGAACCTATTGTTGGAAAACTGGCGATATTGGCTGTTTTCACTAGGTTGAGAATGAAATGATAATTTAAAATCACTGAAAATACCATAGGTTTAATGAACATTATAATTAGAAATTAGCATTTAAAAAACGTTTGAAATTCACTGAAAAACCATAGGTTTCAGGCACGTTATAGTTAGAAATTAGCATTTAAAAAATCTTAGAAATTCACTAAAAAAACCATAGTTTTCAGGGACGTTATAGTCAGAAATTAGCATTTAAAAAACCTTTGAAATTCACTAAAAAAAACGTAGGTTTCAGGGACATTATAGTTAGCTGGACATTTCACTCGTACAAAACCATAGAAATTCCACTGTTATAGTTAGTTCAGCTAACTATAACTCGCGCCCCCGCAATGCACTGCTGATCACATCATATACTACATAATTCATGACATGGTCAGTGACATCACTGATGACGTCACTGATCACATCTCAAATGACATCACTGATGACATCATTGATGACATCATCCATGTGACAATCTGATGCACCTTCTCACACCCTAATATAACCTTTGATACACCCACTCCAAAAAACAGAATACCATTTTTGAAACCATAGACACACCAATACTACTTACTACATATCTAATCACTAGTTCTTAGGTCTACACACTCATCCACTCATTCACCCATACAATCACTCATACATGCAGTCACTCATCAATACAACACTATCATATGCACTCATACAACTACACAGACACTCACACAGCAGCACTCATCCAGAGTTACTCACACACCTAGTCAGTCATGCAAATAATCAATCACACTTCCATTTACTGACCTATACAGTTATACACACAACACATCACTTATTCAAACAGAAAGAAACGCATAATTAGTCTCTTATACAATCACTGATACAAGTACACACTCATCCATACAGCCACTCTCACAATCACTAACTCTCCCGTATAGTCATTTATATACTCCAACTCTCACATACACTGTCTTTTACATATGTAGTTAGTTGGACATGTACCACTGAGACATCCATTCACTCACTAACACACCCATACACACACTCACCCACGCATACAGCTGTTTCCACATGCACTCTTGAACCCATACACCCAGTGAATCAACCACTTAAACATGTATGCACAGAGTCACACACCTCCCACGCACCCACACACACACTGAGGCACCCATACAAATACTCTGGCAACCAATTAATAACCCATATAGACACTCATGTAGCTACTGACCAACCCATGCAGCAGCTTATACAACAGCAAACAGACTGATATAGACATTCACACAGTTTAGTCACTAACCCATGCATTCAGTAAGACACATGTAATAACTCAGTTAAACAGTCAGCCACACACCTACTAAATCCTCCATCCAGACACTTATACACCCACTCATTCTTCAATACACCTTGGTATATTTATAATACATATTTAAACTTTAAAGAAAAACACATTCACTGGATGATGTCATCAGTGATGTCATCAGTGATGTCATTTGAGATGTGATCAGTGATGTCATCAGTGATGTCACTGACCATGTCATGAATGATGTAATATGTGATGTGATCAGCAGTGCATTGCGGGGGCGCAAGTTATAGGTAGCTGAACTAACTATAACAGTGGAATTTCTATGGTTTTGTACGAGTGAAATGTCCAGCTAACTATAACGTCCCTGAAACCTATGTTTTTTTCAGTGAATTTCAAAGGTTTTTTAAATGATAATTTCTAACTATAACGTCCCTGAAACCTATGTTTTTTTCAGTGAATATATATATATATATATATATATATATATATACACATACATATACAGAGAGAGACTGCTACCTGTGTTTTATGGGCCTATATTTTCATTGTCTGGTGACATTTACAAACCACTTGGCCAAAGACCGAATGGTTTATAAATGTCATCTGAACCCCAAGATGACAATATAGAACCATGTTACAAATGTTACTCATTATGTATTTTTATATTACATCATTAATTCGTTTATTTTAGTACTAGTTAGAAGGATTTACAGCATTTGAGCATCATCTGTTTTCTATTCATTCTTTGCCTGGGACTGCAGTTATGTCTGCCAATGCTTTGATAAATGTGTATGTTTTTTTAGCAATACAGTACTAATAATTATAATAACTGTGTATTTTCATAAATCAAATTGTAGATGCAAGGCACGTTGTAAGGAAATAAATAAATTGTATTAAAAATGTGCTTTCCTTTTGCAGTACATCGACACTAAAGGGCCTGATTCAGAAAGGTAAATTTACACTTTTGTTTACAAAGTACAAGTATAATTTTATTAATAGAAATGTTATGTCTGAGGAGGCTCCACACATAAAGAAACAGACCTTTTTAATTGTTTTATGTGCACAGTTCTCCTCCTGAGTGCCGTCATGAGCAGTGCATGGCGAGCGATCAAGCTTTAGTTACTCGAGTTAACTATAATTGGTGAATATCAATGTTTTTAAATATATAAATAATGTCACTTTAACATTTGGTTATTTCAGTGAACTTCTGTTTTTTTTTAACGTGACATAAGATTATCATCACCATACCTAACTGTGCCAAACCCCCGCTGCATTGTCGGGTTGGCCACAGGGCCTGACCGGCCTTCATTCATGTGTGGCATACTGTTGGCCACCGGTCCTGGCCTGTGGCCAAACCCTGCACCAACCCCGACGGACACCAAACCCCCTTTTTTTAATTGTTTTCCCAATCCTGCAGGACTGCTGCTGAGCCAAACTGGCCCCTGTAGAACTCTTTTGGGAGTCCACAGGACAGCTCTGACTGATTCTGAACTTTTATTTTTAACTTTGCCCACAGGTAGGGCCAAAAGACCCAGTGGGTCGGAGTACTCCTACCCTTCCCCCTTATACCTTATTCAATTTTTATGTTCCAGACATGGGAACTGACTCCCTGAGTACTTTATTGGCAGTCGCAACATTTTTGCTCAGGATGCAGCCAGCCAAACAAAGCACAATCTCCAGCAGGACTTACAGACACTGCTCATAGGAGCGAGGAGGGTGACTGGAAAAAAAGCACCCTATGCCAATCGGATTTCTTTTTTTAAAGTTTCAGGCCTGTGGGTCTCCGACAGAATTCCAGCAAATCACATCAGACAGATATCTATAAATTCTTAACCTTAATCTCTCAAAAACTTTTTGATTTACACCAAATCACAAGAAGCATGCTCTCTGGATAAAGATCTAGCTTTCTGCCAAAATGTGGGATTGTTCAAAAATCCATATAGAAATTGCATGGAGCAATTGCATTTTGGGCTCCCCCTTTTTCTCAGGCCCTGGTTGACGGATCACTCCTAAACTTTCTAGGAAGGAGAGGAGGCGAATGAGCTTTTTTTTAAAGTTTCATAAAAATTCATCAACTGGCTCCAATTTACTAGCAAATTTTTTTTTTATTTCCCATGTTAACTAGGTCCGAACTACACAGTGGTGACCAGAAGGGATACAAGCCACACCATAGCATTGCTTTTACTGCTCAAAATGTATTGATGCCAGAAGTCATAAAGCGTTTTGATATGTAAAAGACTTGGTTATATAAACTCTTGTGAAAAACTGTGCAACTATAGAAACAATAGACATAGACAATAGACTCTGTGTCCTTATGCGAAAAACACCTAAACAGTGCACAACATAATTGATTGACCGTACAAGTTACAATTGTAAATTGTTTATGACATCATAGAAGCATGCAAATGTTCATTTTGTATACAGCTGCTAACGGAATTGGACATACCTATATAAATTAATAACTGTTGCATCCATTACATTTGTCGGATCGCTCCATTAACTTTCATCCCTGAACAGTATAGACATCAAAGAGCCTACATTCTGCTGTATACAAGCTACTATATACACGTTATTATTGATGCAATTTTCGTTAATGCAAGCAGAATCTGCTCTTTAGACACTGTGATTGCAAAATTCACCATATGAATCATAGCTATAGTCGCCCACCCTCTCATGGTGATTCTATGCTACCCAGTGATTTATTCTACTCTACTAGCGCATTTCCACTCACCCAATTTTACCAAACTTTTGCATAATTAAGTGTGTCAGGGTGTTTCCATTAGATTGGGTTGAAGGGACTGGAAATCCATCTGACTTCCTGATCTATGACAGTCATCTCTTCATTGTATAACCATTTGACGAATAGTCACAAAACTTTCTGAAAAAAGGTTCATCCATTTCAGCTCATTCCTGAAAAATATCTGGGTGATCTCTCAAGTTGGGGCTATGGAAAAGAGGCAGTATCAAAATGCATTCCCCCATGCAATTTCCTATAAGAGCGTAAGACACCCCTACAGCCAAAATGGTTGAACAGAATAACAACAAATTTGTCAGGAAGCTTGCGATTGATCCAGAAAACGTGTTTTTGTGATTTGTTCTAAAACTGTTCAGTAGCTTTTGAGAAATTAAGGTTCAAAATGTAGAGATATCTAGCAATGCGGTACTACTGTGAAGTAAAGTGGTACCACAAGCTCAAAACACACAATCTGATTGAAGAGAATGCTGCGGCTGCCATTTGAGTACTTGAGATATATGGTTTTTTTTCCAGAGTTTTATGTAGCGCAAACTTGGCCCGAAGTTATCAGACCGCTTTACATGAGTACCAGTTGCGTTACAGAAGAACACATTCATTTTTGTTGGGCGTGGGGAGATTAAGTAATTTGCCCAGATACACAGGATGTTGAGTGTCCCTGCCGAGACTTGAACCTGGTTCCCCAGCTTCGAGGTCGACCGCTCTAGCTGTAAGGCCACATCCTCTGCCCTAAGATATGGTTCCTGTGTCTTGAAAATGAATTTAAAATATGGAATAAGGGGACAGGGTAGGTGTTCTCAGAACTCCAGGCCTATTTGTGAGGGGTCCCAGAGGGACAGTGGTGCCATGGTACTGCCATGGAGCCCAAGAAATGGTGGTGCCTTGGGGTGCTGCAAGGCCAAGGGGCGAGTGGTCAAAGGCCATGGTCAGTGAAGGGTGGTCCCCTGTAGGGTTTTGGGTGCAGTGCCTTTCACCATGTGTGGTGTGAGATAGGCTTAGTTAGGTAATATTATCTTACTTTATATTAAAAAAACCCTCAGAGATTCTCTGAAAAATGCAAAGGGTAAAGTTATGTTATGGTTAGGTGAAATTATCAGTTAAAACGTTACATTTTAAGCTTGAAAACCCCTGAAATTCACCAATTATATCTAACTGAAGTAACAATAACTAGTGACCTCACCATGCGCTGCTTATGACCTCACATATTACATCACTTATGACATGTTCTATGATACCATTGATAACATCAATGTAACATTTGAAATAACATCATTGATGCCAACATTTTGCATGGTGGGGGCGTAGGTTGGAGGTATTTGAATTAACTATAACTGGTGAATTTCAATGAATTTTAGAGTCTAAAATGTAAAGTTTTAACTGACATTTTCACCAAACTATAGTGTCACCTTAGCTTTAGTGTTTTTTCGTAAAACAAGGTGTAAGTGTGTTTGTGTCTGTGTGGGGGGGTAAATAAAAAAGTCTGAAATGAAACATAATAACATCTTCAGTATAGACGTAATTGAGGAATGACCGGTGTCGTCTTTTGGTAAAAGAGTAGCTTCCTTCATTTGAATGAGGCAGCTATCTTGGAACATAAGTATTCCAAAAGCAATATAATTTATTCAGCAGAAAAGGTAGCAATAATATATTCCCTGTAATATAGTCCATGTCCAAAGTTGTTAGATGATTCAACCCCCTGCACAAAAGCAGCCATCTCCCAAAGACATTCATAAAAGAAGGCATCACACACTAGACAGCCAATCCTAGCTTATC
The DNA here is from genome assembly GCA_963921515.1 of Calotriton arnoldi. Lineage (NCBI taxonomy): Eukaryota > Metazoa > Chordata > Amphibia > Caudata > Salamandridae > Calotriton > Calotriton arnoldi. Next base: position 248,792 of record CAWUFW010001918.1, read on the forward strand.
CATCTTGCAACCTTCTTTGCCTCCTAATATAGCCATGCTTAATCCTATCCTTCTTCCCCCCCCCTCACTTCCAACCTCTCCTCCTGTCACAAAATGTTTGCCATATTGTGCTTGATGAGTCCACAGGCCTACAGGAATGAAGAAGGCGTGTATACATGCACAGCACAAGCAGGGTGTGCACCCTAAATATCAATCCCAGAATATTGAGGGAACAGAATATCACGGACAAAATAGTAAAAAAAAGATATTGACAGGTAAGTAAGTCTAGATTTTCTATACCCATCTCCACATGGTACATATATCTTCAAGTTACGCTGATGTGGAACGAGGAATAGTAAATCTATACTTCCCAGGATGGACTTACCTTTTGATATTTTGTCACTCGATATTCTGTGCTTGATATTCTTGTACCATGATATTTTGGGGGTCGATATTCAGTAATACAATCTACAAGCAGCACATTCATGTGTGTTTCCATGTGTGTGCATGAGCACCTCTGAGCATTCCAAAACTGGGGGCTGTGGAGATCTCTCTTGTTTCCTTCATGACTGTCCTAGCAAAGGCCGACTACTCCCAGTAGTCATGTTGCTGCCCAATGTTTACTATGTGCATGGAAGCGTCATGTGACTCCTTAAAAGAGCCGCAGATAGGTGGAATAAGACACAAACAGCAACAGGCAGAACAAAACATCCTTAGCAATATGGATAGTTCTTGATTGAAGACAAAGAGCTTTACAAGAATTGGAAAGCAAGACATCAAAGGGCCCTGAAACAGAGAAGAGAAAGTGATTAGCATAATATTCTAGTCTGAAGAATCCAACAAAAACAGTTGCAGAATAAAGGAGCGAAAATGAGAGACAAAAAATATCGAAGGTGGGTGATGAATACAATCAAATATAAGAGAATCCAAAGTATTGCAGCACATCCTTCCCAGATTCAAGCTCCCTTACATGGGAGGAATGTAGGAAGCGGCTTCATGGTATCATGGTCGGATACCGTCTTACACGGGGAAACTTCCAGCGCAAACTGGGAAAATGACAATCTTTTGTTAGGACGGAATTTAATCTTAAACACACCCAGGATAGGCGCTCAAAGAGAAGGCAAATATCTGATTTCATGCTGTCTCTGAAACCCAGTACCTTTGTACTTCTTCCTCCAAAGTCTGAGCCCGACATCCTGGACACTTCAGAGTAAACCATGCCACCGCTGGGTCCTGGGCAAAGCACACAGAGAGCCTTGCCTGCAAAGTGTGCGGCCTTCCCATCTGCTGATTCGGTGGCTTATGACCAAGCCATCACCCCACGGACCCAAGGCTGCCATATTGTGAGTTCTGTCTGTGGATATAAAAACAATGCTATCCACAAGCTCTGTGGCTCAGTTCGTGTTTTGTCTGTTTTTGTATCTGTGTTTTCTCTGTATACATTCTTTTGCACTCATGTATGCACATAGTGTTGTTAGTCAGTGAATGAACTACAGAGGAGACAGGCCTGTTGGTTTTGCCAGTCCTCGTGAGAATGCATCTATTTGCCCCCTCTCAGAATGTTATAAGTTCCCTTTCTTTAGGAAAAGGGAATGTATAACTGTTGAAATCATCACTCGTTATGAATACAGTTTATGCTCATAATGAAAGGTTTTGAAAATGGCAGTGATTATAAACTGTTTTGGGCCTTGAAAACTGATCTGGGTGCACACTGATTATTACCAACTATGATTTATTTATTTTTATTTATTTAGAAGGTTTTATATAGCGCGGACAAGACCCTTGCGGGTATCAGAGCGCTTTACAACAAATATAAGAAAGAAAAGAGGGAATAGCCAGAGGGAAATAGGCATATACATATAAAAATAATATTGCTTATAATAAGTCAAACAAACGGTAATAGATCCAGCATAGCACATATCTACAGTCCTGCATCAAATAGATCAAGTGAATTTTGTCAGGAGAATCGATTTAACTTCCTTTTTAAAGGATGCCGCGTGAGGGTTCTGTCTTGTATTTGGGGGTAAGGCATTCCAAATCCTAGGGGCCATTCCTGAGAATGAGCGGTTATAAGTTTTCTTTTTTTGAAACGTTGTGGTTTCAAAAGAAGGTTATATGAGCTCCTGTTAGTTCTGTTGCCGCCCGATGGAACTAGTTTCTCAGCAAGGTAACGTTGTGTTTTGTGATGCAATGCCTTGTGTGTCATACAGGTGATTTTCAAATGGATTCTGGCCTCAAAGGGTAGCCAGTTAAGGGCACGCAAGTCCGGGGAGATGTGACAGTTTCTTTTGGAGCCTGTGATTAGCCTGGCGGCTGCGTTGATTGATGCTCTTAGTGGGGCTGTCGTTGCTCTGGGAGGCCGCAGAGAGCAACACTCCCATATTCCACTCTGGGGATTACTAGCGTTTGGACTGCTTGTTTAAAGTCATTTGCGGGTATGAAGGGTTTTAGTCTTCTTAGGGTGTTCATTTGAAATGTTGCTCCTTTTGCTGCTGCACTGATGTGCTTCTGCATATTTAGCTTATTGTCCAGAGTTATACCTAGCGATTTGGCAGAATCGATCATGAGCGGTTGGCCGTCTAGTGCTGTTAGGTGCTTCATCCATTCCATGATGGTGGTTGTTTGGTTGGGGGTGCTATTAGGAGGAATTCAGTTTTTAGGGTGTTTAATTTTAAATGGTTATTTGCCAGCCAGGTCTGCGTTTTTGTAGCGTCGAATTAAGGGACTTGATGTCCTCAAGTGAATGTACCTTAATGTAGAGTTGTGTGTCGTCTGCGTACATGTGATATTGGACCTTTGCAGAGTTGAGAAGTTCTGTGAGTGGTTCCATGAACAAATTGAATAGTGTCGGGGAGAGGGAGGAACCTTGGGGTACTCCTAAAGTGACAGGAGTAGGTTTGGATAAAGATTGATTGGTCTTGAAACTTTGTGTTCTGTTTTGAAGGAAGGAAGTGAACCAGTTGAGAACCGTTCCCGATAGCCCCATTCTATGTTTCACGAGGTCTAATAGACTGTCATGTTTGACGGTGTCGAAGGCGGAGGATAGGTCCAGTAGGATTAGTAAACATGCTTTGTTTTGGTCCAGTATTTTTAAGGCATCATCTATTATGTGGGTCATGGCGGATTCGGTACTGTGCCCTGATCGAAAGCCAGATTGGAATTTGTCGAGCAGATTGAAGTGATCAATGTGGTGGGTAAGTTGCGTGTGAACACATTTTTCTAGTAGTTTGGCCAGGGTGGGGATGTTGGATATGGGGCGATAGTTATTTAGGTCAGCTGGGTCAGCTGATGGTTTCTTTAAAATGGGGGAGACCTGACCAGCTTTGAGGATATCTGGGATGGATCCTTGAAGCAGAGAGCTGTTTATAATCCTGGTCCATAGAGGCACTAATGTCGGTATGAAGTCTTTATATGATAGAAAATAAAGTTTTATTTTTACTGAAATCTAAAACCAATCCAAAAGCCAGTCAGATCATTTTAATCGTTTTTTTAATGTATTATTTCCAACTATTCAGATGCCTCTTTAGTTCTTTTTGCAGACCCTGATCAGTGACTAAACTACTATTAAGACAGTAGAATGTGTCACCATTTAATAGCACTTGATTTATACACTTTGTCACCGTTTAAAATATGACATAATGTTCAAGTAAATTAGTGCCATTTTCAAAGACAGTAGTATTACTTCCCACATATCGAGATCCACCCACACAGTTAACCACTTCACTTTACAAAATAGTATATTCTTATTTGACACTGCATGGCATAGAATTTTGAAATCAAATGTGCAGATATTTAGTTGCGTGCAGCAATATTCCCTCCTCAAACACGTTGGCGTTTGTTTACTGTCTGATCTCAAATAAACTTTACCAGAGACAAACTTTAAAAAACACATAATGAAGAAAACAGATGAACTTTACAGAGGTGTTAGGAGTCGGTGCTGACAAATATACACCAAAACACCTCTGCTGCTTCTGAAACCCATCCAGCAATCTGTCCATCATCCACCTTACTCTCTGGAATGATCTTCCTCTCACACCTTGTCATCCTGCCAAAACACAAATTAAAATTGTGCCAAGGGAGGCGGGAGCTTAGAGAAATATCAAGTCTAATCTGTCGTGATTAATGATTTTTGCAAACTAATCATGATCAATCATGTTTCAGCTCGAAATGCCTTCATTTGATCATAAATCGTGATCTAAAAACTTGCTAGAGAAAAGTTTGCCTATTTTAAATGATAGCAAATAAAACTCACACTTCTGATTTGGTGCATTCATTATAAAAAGGTGTACAGTGCCACGTACAGTTGTGGTGGACTTCAAGGCCCGAGAACAAAACAGTGGTCACAAAGGACCGGATGCATTTCTCAGTATGCATGGAAACGAAATTTTAGCACTGAAAAATCTGTATTAATAGTGTTGTGAATGCCGTACATTTTAATAAAAAAGAATCCAGATCATTTATCTAATAAACAAGAGACAAAGAATTCTAGCAACTACAAGGCACAAAGGAGCAAACCTGGAAACAGGCGTATACTTTAGTCAACTTTTATTTTACTTTTTATTGTGTCAGGGTTATTTATGTAGCGCCAATCTGGTCTTCAGAGCCGTGGAATGGGTTGCACACCTACAGAAAGACATCCTTCTAATGCATGGTTACACACTTTTACAAATATCATTAAGATCATGAATTTACCATTTTTGGGGAAATGTTGGGACCTTTCATTGAGCCAGATTAGGAGGCGGTATGGATGAGTAAGCTAGGCAGGAAATGGCAGCTATATTGTAAAGGGAAGGGTATTAACTGCAACATTGCAGTTGGGGAGATTCTGAGGGGCTCCGCTAAGGAAGACCTATTGTTTAGCATGCTCTCTTTTGGCCTTTCAAAGGCTTATCCTCACAAGCGTTGATCGGTGGGACAGTGCAGTGGCCACAGGAGTTGTATAATTTATCTGTGAGCTTGTCTGGGTGGGACTCTTGGGCACACAGGGGCAGATGCTAATATGAACTCCAAAAAAGGAGACTGATGAAGGTTCCTTGGAAAAAAAGGAAAACTGTTCCAGATGCAAGCTCTGTAGGGTAATGTTGGCCTCTCAGTTTAACCTCTAAACTCACCAGAAATATAAGGACACACAATCAGAGCCTAAAAGAGGTACATTAAAACAAATTTACGTATGCAATAGAACACTAAAACCTTCTTTATGGTTTACACAGTTGGCCATCATCAGTAGAAGATTGTGGCACTTGAAGATGACAGTGGACAAGAAAGTCCAGAAAAGGAAGAAATAAGGACTTCTGTATCATAGTTTGTTTTTGGGTTGCATCCAGAGATGAGTATGCACATACAACAGAATGTGATTTGCTGGCAGACAAAACCTTTAGATGAGATCCTGAGGTATGCTAAATACTGTAGTGATGAACAAGAAATGAAGCGGAAAAGATGAAAGAAAAGTTTATGTTAGCCCAGAGGAAGCTGGCTCAGAAAGGGTTTCAAAATCAGCCATATGTAGGAAATGTTGGTGGAATGCAAAGTGTTTGTTTTTGAGAATGGAGGTCAAATGGCCCAAGGAGGAGTTGGCATTCCACAGGGAAGAAGTTGAGCAGTTTCGGTTAATCCAAATTCAGGAGTAGATATTGCCACATTGAATAGGTCAACTCCTTGTCATATTATAGCAGGCTTAGGAATTGGAAGAGGGAGTGCAGAGAGAATCCTAACTGAATGAGTGATGATGGACAAATGCAAAGTGTAAATCCAACTCAAAAGCAGAATGTACCAGTTCAGGTCCCAGTTCAATGAATGCAAGCTCCAAATCTGTCACGAGTCCCCATGATGTGAGTCCTGCAAGCTCCAATGGCCTGCTGAACTTTGGGAACCCCAGAATCCAGCACCAAGAGCATACTTAAATCCTTTCCAGAATCAGAATCCTTTTCAACAATTCCCTATGTTTGAGAACAAGAGTTTGACTCAAAAAATTCACAATAATGGTGCCTGAAGGGGGAGGAAGATTGAGCACTTGGTGCAGTCTTAGAGGTAGACCAGAGTGGTCCATTTGTAGAAGGTGCGGTAAATGGCCACCAAGTGTCATTTTTTAATCAACACCGGTGCTACCCGTTCCACTGGTAGTGGAAGTCCCTAACCTATCCATCTTAGGAAAGAAGATCCAAGGTGTAGGTGTCACAAATAAGCAAATAACTAACCCAGTTTGAAAGGGATCACTGACAAAATATCGTGTTCCCAAAATATCGGGACATAAATATCGATGTCCAAAATATCGACATCCTATCTTCATAATGGTAAGTACTAAAATATCGAGAAAAAAATAAAGTTGTTAAAAATATCGAAGTACAAAATATAGATTTATTTTAAATGTATAAAAAATAATGTAAAATAAATTAAATAATACATATAACTTAAAAAAAATATTTAAAATTATTAGAAAATGTTATAAGTTATAAGTAATAAATGTAATGTAAAAATAAATTAAACATACATATATAAAATGTAATATATATATTTAATTAATAATAATTAAGAAATAAATATTTTAATAAATTATAAAATGTTAGAAATATATTAAAAATTATAAATACATATATATACATACACCTGTAACATAAAAATAAAATATATATATATATATATATATATATATATATATATATATATATATATATATATATATATATATATATTATAAATTAAAATATTAAAATATTTATTATTTTTTAAAACTAGATTTTACACTACATTGAGTACAACAGTAGGGAAAGTGTTGGTTAGCGGAGGTGAATAAATTACTATTGCCACTCCAGCAAGTGCAACAGAAGGGAAAGTGTTGGATAGCGGAGGGGAATAATTTAATATTCCCACTCCAGCGAGTGCAACAGTAGGGAAAGTGTTGGATAACGGAGGAGTAAAAATTACTATTCCCACTCCAGCGAGTGCAACAGTAGGGAAAGTGTTGGATAGCGGAGGGGAATAATTTACTATTCCCACTCCAACGAATGCAACAGTAGGGAAAGTGTTGGATAGCGGAGGGGAATAATGTACTATTCCCACTCCAATGAGTGCAACAGTAGGGAAAGTGTTGGATAGCGAAGGGGAAAAAATTACTATTCCCACTCCAGCGAGTGCAACAGTAAGGAAAGTGTGGATAGCGTAGGGGTAAAAATTACTATTCCCACTCCAACGAATGCAACAGTAGGGAAAGTGTTGGATAGCGGAGGGGTAAAAATTACTATTCCCACTCCAGGGAGTGCAACAGTAAGGAAAGTGTTGGATAGCGTAGGGTAAATATTACTATTCCCACTCCAGCGAGTGCAACAGTAGGGAAAGTGTTGGATAGAGGAGGGTAATAATTTACTATTCACACTCCAATGAGTGCAACAGTAGGGAAAGTGTTGGATAGCGTAGTGGATACATTTACTATTCCCACTCCAGGGAGTGCAACAGCAGGGAAAGTGTTGGATAGCGGAGTGGTAAAAATTACTATTCCCACTCCAACGAATTCAACGTTAGAGAAAGTGTACATATATATATATATACATACACCTGTAACATAAAAATAAAATATATATATATATATATATATTATAAATTAAAATATTAAAATATTTATTATTTACTACATTGAGTACAACAGTACGGAAAGTGTTGGATAGCGGGGGTGAATAAATTACTATTCCCACTCCAGCAAGTGCAACAGTAGGGAAAGTGTTGGATAGCGGAGGGGAATAATTTACTATTCCCACTCCAGCGAGTGCAACAGTAGGGAAAGTGTTGGATAACGGAGGGGAATAATTTACTATTCCCACTCCAACGAATGCAACAGTAGTGAAAGTGTTGGATAGCAGAGAGGAATAATGTACTATTCCCACTCCAATGAGTGCAACAGTAGAGAAAGTGTTGGATAGCGAAGGGGAAAAAATTACTATTCCCACTCCAGCGAGTGCAACAGTAAGGAAAGTGTGGATAGCGTAGGGGTAAAAATTACTATTCCCACTCCAACGAATGCAACAGTAGGGAAAGTGTTGGATAGCGGAGGGGTAAAAATTACTATTCCCACTCCAGGGAGTGCAACAGTAAGGAAAGTGTTGGATAGCGTAGGGGTAAATATTCCTATTCCCACTCCAGCGAGTGCAACAGTAGGGAAAGTGTTGGATAGCGGAGGGTAATAATTTACTATTCACACTCCAATGAGTGCAACAGTAGGGAAAGTGTTGAATAGCGTAGTGGATAAAATTACTATTCCCACTCCAGGGAGTGCAACAGTAGGGAAAGTGTTGGATAGCGGAGTGGTAAAAATTACTATTCCCACTCCAACTAATACAACGTTAGAGAAAGTGTTGGATAGCGTAGGGGTAAAAATTACTATTCCCACTCCAGGGAGTGCAATAGTAGGAAAAGTGTTGGCTAGCGGAGGGCAAAAAAATTACTATTCCCACTCCAATGAGTGCAACAGTAGGGAAAGTGTTGGATAGCGGAGGGGATAAAACAAAACATTAGAGCTATTGAACCTAAATCCACAAACAAAATAAAAACAAAACAATTACTAACAATATTTATCAATTAATAAATAAATATTAATGATCAACTAATGATAAATATATTTAAAGTACATTACTTTCAACACTCTACCCCAATAAACACAAAAACACACACCTAAAAATATTTACACAATTTCCATAACTAATTTTACATGAATAAATTAATAACAATTAACAACAAATCATTAATTAATTTTTAAAAAATTTCTTCCCAACATTTACAACTATAAATGCCACAACTCACACATCAAAATTATTCCACAATTAGCATATTTAAAATTTAACTAATTAATTAGCATTAATTAACACATAATTAATTAATTATAAATATTTTACCTCTCACCATATTCCCCTATAAATGCCACCACCAATGTCATAAAACATGACACAATTAAAATAATTTCTTAACAATTAATTAATTATTTATTAACAATTAACACGCAAAATAAAAACAATTAATAATAAATTAATTCACACAATCAACACTATAAAATAACATTAAATAAATATTATATCATAAATATTAAAAAATGTATTAAAATTAAATTACTTCCCACCATACTCCCTAGCAACCCACAACACACTCCTAAAAATTACACAATTAACATAATTACCAATTAATTAATAATAATAAACAACAAATTAATAAATAATTAATAATAAATTAATCGCCACAATTAACAATATAAAATATTAAAAACATAAATATAAATTAATAAAAAATATTAATTAATTAATTATAATTACATTACTTCCCACCCTACTCCCCTATCAACCCACAACCCGTGCCTAAAAAATGACACAATTAACATAATTACCAATTCATTAATAATAATTAACAAGCATTTAATAAATAATTAATAATACATTAATTCCCACAATTAACAATATAAAATGTTAAATACATAAATATTAATTAATAAAAAATATTAATAAATTATTTATAATTAAATTACTTCCCACCCTATTCCCCTATAGACCCACAACCCGCTACGGAACTAAAACGCAAAATTTCTTAAAATAAAATTAATAACTTCAAAAAATGTAACACATATATATTAAAAGCAAATGCAATACTTAGACAAAAAAATCGAACACATAAACATTAAATACAGACCAAAATACATAACACAAACTAAAAAAACGATATTTTTAACAACTGTATTTTTGCAAACGATATTAATGACTTCGATATTCTTGAAAACGATATTACTTACCTTAGACCCGATATTCTTGACCACGATATTCTGACAGTCGATATTTTTGTATCACGATATTCTGCACTCGATATTAGTGCAAGTCGACATAAAAAACTCGATATTTAGACTGTTTACCGTTTGAAAGAAGGTTCCTGTAAAAATAGGCTAATTTGAGGAAGATTATCAGTTTGTTTTGTGTGACTCAAGTCCTGTATATCTGCTACGAAGAGATCTCCTGTGCAAATTAAATTGCACTATTTACTATATACCAGATGGTGTTGAATCCCAAACACATGATGAAGATGTTGAATTTAGAATGGCCAGACAAGGAACAGCTGTTGGATTATTCCCTGTAAGAATGGTAGGCGATTTACCTTCCGATTTAAAAGATGCTGTAAAACTGGAAGTATGGGACTTTTCAGGAAAAGACATTGGACCCATTAAGAGTGTAGAACCTGTCCAAATAAAGATTAAACCAAATGCAGGATTAGCGAGAATGCCACCATACAATCTCACACCAGGGACAGTGGCTGGAATCACTGCTGTGATTGAATCAATGTTCAAGCACGGAATTTTGAGAGAAATAGTTGGAAGTCCTTGCAACTCGCCAAATATGGGTTTGAAGAAGCCTAACCGCAAGTATGGGATTGTGCAGGATTTATGAAAAATTAACAACATAGTCGGTTCGGTTCAAAATCTTTATTTTAAACAAGACAAGTTGACCATAAAAGGACAGAGATACAACATTAATATCTTAAACCTTAAAGGTTAAAATAAGTTCACATAGATAAAACAAAACAAAATAATATAGAACATAAAATTCAAATGAACTGAGAATAGAACCACTTGAACCCCTGTAATATTCCACATTAGCACAGCATATGATTCAAACTCCTGAAACAAAATCATTAATAAACTTGAAAATTGAAACCTGATTGATTCAAATTAACAGTACCTGATTCTACAAATACTTAACAGTGTCTAAGCAGAACTATTGGAAAAGACCATGACAAATGATAAATGAAAATTACAGTTATTATGTAATGAAAAAAAAAAGAAATAAGAAGTGTTCCCTAGGACCAGGGTTGCAGTAGAAGAGTAGGTTTGGCATACTTAGACGAGACAGAGGGGCCGATTCCGATTCAGGCCGGAAATCTCTCGAGCCGGACCCGGAGAGATTTCCGACCGAATCGGACTCTGGCAGTCCGACCGAACGAGTACGATGCGCACGCATGCAATCGGACTCGAGTCGGTCGGACTCCCATTGAGTCAATGGGAGCCGAACGTACAACGCGTACGCGGGCTCCCATTGACCCAATGGGTGTGAGGCGAACACGGGTGCCCCCTACAGCGGGTACGCCTCGAAGCGACTCGCGGCGTACATGCACAGGTAGGGGGGACCCATGGGTCCCCCCTGTGTGCGACTCGCGCGGCTACGCGTACAGGGGGGTCCGACACGGACCCCCAAAGTGCGGCTCCGACTGTTCTTTCGAGCCGGACGGCGCAAGTCGGTCGGACTGCTCGCGGTGCGCATCGTACTTGCCTGGCCGGGGAACGTCTCCATCGCGCGGTGCGCATCGTGTCCATGCGAGTCGGTAGGAGCGCTTCGGACCCGCGAACAAGTCGGTCGGCGATTTCGCGTGCGCTCGCATTGTACTCGCTCGGCCGGACGCACGTACGAATCGGTCGGGAAAGAGGGCTCCGAATCGGATCCAGTTAAGCCGAATCCGATTCGGTGCCCTACCGGCCGAGATCGGAATCAGCCCCAGAGTAGAGTCGAGGATGCCTCTTGAAGACTATTGGATATAAGCTGAATGAAATAACTGCAAGTTAATCATCAAAAGTTTTGCTCATTATGCACAAGTAGAAATTGACGCAGAATATTAAATCTACCTGTGTATTCTATGGACGGTCCGACTGTAGACAAACATGTGCTTCTTTACCAAGGCTCGATTTGGAATAGTAATTGCCGTTACACTGATAATTATTATGTTTTCATTCATTGTTCTTTTAGTTGGCAGTAGTATTACCCCGGAGATAGAAACACTTTAATCTACACTTGCACCTACATCACTTGCACATATAGAAGATGAGAGAAGATTTAAAGCTACATTTATAGATGCTTCAAATGGGGATTTCACATAAAGGGGTCGATTCCGATTTGGGCCGGAAATCTCTCCGACCGAGCCGGACCCGGAGAGATTTCCGACCGAATCGGACCCGTGCAGTCCGACCGAACGAGTCCGATGCATTCGTATGCCACCGGACACGAGTCGGTCGGACTCCCATTGAACTCAATGGGAGCCGGTCGTACAACGCGTACGCGGGCTCCCATTGCCTCAATGGGTGCGAGGCGGACAAGGGCGCCCCTACAGCGAGTACGCCGCGAGCGCTTCAGTGGCGTACACGCACAGGTAGGGGGACCCATGGGTCCCCCTGTGTGCGCCTCGCGCGGGTACGCGTACAGGGGGTCCGACACGGACCCCCAAAGTACGGCTCCGACAGCGAGTTCGAGTCGGACGGCGCGAGTCGGTCGGAGCGGTCGAGGTGCGCATCGTACTTACCCGGCCGGAAAACGTCTCCATTGCGCGGTGCGGATCGGGTCCGAGCGAGTCGGTCGGAGCGGTACGATCCGGGTACGAGTCGGTCGGAGCGGTCGGGTCGCCCGGACGAGTCGGTCGGCGAGTCGCATCGTACTCGCTCGGCCGGACCCGCGTACGGTTCGGTCGGGAAACAGGGCTCCGAATCGGATCCGGTAAAGCCGAATCCTATTCGGAGCCCTACCGGCCGAGATCGGAATCAGCCCCAAAATGTTTATTCTAGATCAGGTCAAGAATACACACACTCCTTACATGCTAAGGATTGTTATGTCTGCGTGCATTTAACTGCTTCAGTTACTGAGGATGTAACCAACCACCATATTCCACTCTCATATACAGTTACATGCAGTATATTGCTTAGTTTATTTTATAGACAGAATCGCTTTGAATATTATTTTTCTAATTTTGATTTTATCCTTTCTGATGCTCCTCTTAGCCAAAATCCTCACCCATATGCTAAGTATATGGAGACAGCTTGGATTTTCTTTAAATACCTTACAAAGATAGATACTGTTAAGGCATAGGAATGAAATTTGACATGCTCAATGAAGCCATTAGAAAATAAATTCATGCAGGCTTCAGAGAAAAGGAGAGTTCATATGTTTCATAAGGCAACTAAACAGGAAGATGTTTTAAAGAATGTATGGACAGAAAAAGAAGATAAGGATAAAAAGAAAATTATATATCCCAAATTGAAGTTAGATAGTCAAAAACGGAAACTATGCTTTTACAACAGGAGGAATCACATCAGAACCAGAAACATTGGTAAAAGTAGTTGTGAGCATACATCTGAAGTTCTTAAAGAGTCTGTTCAAATATTGATTAGGGAGGGACCATTTATTCCTGGAGTATATTGTATTTGTGGGCGAGTTGCATTTTTTCAATTACCTGCTGATTGGGAGAGTGTTTGTTACTAAGCTTTATTGTTTTCTAAAATGTATCATGTGCATAGATGCTCTAACAATGACTGCTCACCACAGACATATAAACAAAGTGCAATTGATGGAACACATTTATTGGGAGATATTCTTGGTGCAATCATTCGCACAGTGGGAGTAGGCCTAAACAATGAAAAAATCAGAAAGCTTTCTACAGTAGCGTACACATCACTAGTACATCTGGTGCTTTGTTGGCAGTCAACACAGAATTAGTAGCTATTAGATTAATGGTTTTGCAAGATAGATTGATTTTTGACATACTGCTGGCAGAGTCTGTAAGATGTTGTAAGCATCACATTGTTGTTAATATATTGGCAAGAAGAGTACGATAGAAGAATTTGCAAAGTATTTTTCTTGCTTAAACCCCAAAATAGAAAACTTAGAAACAACTACTGTGTTAGGAACCTTAGGTAAAGGAGCTTCTGCTATAAGTAACTAGCTTGGAAATATTAGTAGTGGATTTTTAGAGGTATATTAAAAACTATATTGATTATAGACATTTGTTTAAAATCCTTATGTGCTATGTATAAAGGATTTAAATGTTATCTAACAAGAAAGAAAAAAATAAAGAAGGGTAAAGACAAAGGAGGGAAGAATTAGAAATGGAAAAAAGAAGGCGTAAGGTTTACAAATTGTTAAAGGAGATGCAACCCTTAAGGAGTAAGATAGATGACTCAGTAGAGGAGAAAGATGCACCTTAGAGATTCATTTGTGATAAAGTGTTTGGTGAGTCTAGCCATCAGAGGGGGGAATTGATGGAGCGAATTTCCTCGTTTTCCAAATTAAATGCATTCAAATAAAAAGTGCAAAATATTATGCTAAATTGCACACATATAATAAATGCAATTTTGTAGCAAGTAATCATACTTAAGCATTGTAAGAACACAAATGAAGTAACATAATCTACTAATTTAAGTTGGCCTGACTAATGATGCCAGATTAAACATTGACTTTACATGCTAGGGTCAAAAGACCTGTTTTTGCATTAAACTGTTGTCTTGCACAAGAAGTTTTTTTCTTCCACCGCAGATGGTGTAACTTTCCAGAAGCCTTCTGTTAGCTAGTAAATAAGCAATTAATATGTATTAGACAGCTGATAGTGAGGTTCTCACCAGGAGGAGAGGAGATGGCAAGAAACATGACTCATAGGAATAACTATCGGAACCACAAGATGTTCCTAGTGTATCATTTCAAGAACTCAATTCTGTCTTTCATTGTGAAGACGTGAGCAACTAGGGAGTTCAACTGCTGCTAGAAGTTTGCTGGGAATTCATTGGTTGTCATGTATGGGGAATGCAATATTTGTTTCAAATGATGCTTTGGTAGATGTATATTAGTGTGCTCCTGCATTTTCATTCTCTCATCAGAGTCCTTCATTTGGATTTCTGAAACTGATGCCTTCCCTAGCTTATCAAAGAAATTGCCTATTTATGCTTAAACCTCTATTAAATCAGATTAGAGATTTCCTTTATGGAGCACACTTAGGGGTCGATTCCGATTCGGGCCGGAAGCGCACCTAACAGTATTCGTCCGGAAAAAATACAAGCCGAATGCGTGTTTCCCGACCGAATCGTACACTCGTCCGGACGAACAAGTACGATGCGTATAACAACCCAGTTACCGAACGAGCCATACTCACCCAATCCAGCTCCTGTTCCCCGCCCGAGCCGGATCCGTAAACGCCGATTCGAGCCGCACGGAAGCAAATACACAGCACCTTCCAGCCGGACTAGTATGATGCGCATTCCGTACGCGCCGAACCCGTCGCTACGTCCGGCACGTTTGAGCATCCGGGCGAGCCGTACATAAGCTCCGTTGTGCGCCACAAGACGATCCACGGCTACGAGACGAACAAGCCAGCGATGAGTACGAGTCGAAGACACGAGAAACCCGAACGAGACGATCCAAGCATGAATCCCATTGCGCAGGGCCTACCTATACTCTACATCTATTACCGGGACCGGCACGGACGCGTACGGCGCAGACGGTAAGTCAAACACCAACAATACAAACAAACTACACGTACCCGAAATATGTCACACACACATAGGGATGCACAAATGACGTACACAAGCAACAGCAGAACCATAGGGGTGGGATGGCCAACACCAATGCCATACACACCCTTAGGGGGATGGATGCCTACCACCAACACCACCCTACAACCACCCCTACTCATGGGTGGCTAGATGCCTGCCACCACCACCACCCCTACTCAGGGGGGGCTGGATGCCTACCACTACCACCACCCCTACTCAGGGGGGCCTGGATGCCTGTCACTACCACTACCCCTAATCATGGGTGCCTGGATGCCTCTCACTACTACCATCCCCATCCTTAGGGGGATGGATGCCTGCCACTACCACCACCACTATCCAGGGGGCCTGGATGCCTGTCACTACTACCATACCCACCCTTAGGGGCTGGATGCCTGCCACTACTACCACCCCTACTCAGGGGGCCTGGATGCCTGTCACTACCACCACCCCTAATCATGGGTGCCTGGATGCCTGTCACTACTACCATCCCCACCCTTAGGGGATGGATGCCTGCCACTACCACCACCCCTATCCAGGGGGCTGGATGCCTGTCACTACTACCATCCCCACTCATGGGGGATGGATGCCTACCACTACCACCACCCCTACTCAGGGGGCCTGGATGCCTGCCACCACCACCACCCCTACTCAGGGGGCTGGATGCCTGTCACTACTACCATCCCCATCCTTAGGGGGATGGATGCCTGCCACTACCACCACCACTATCCAGGGGGCCTGGATGCCTGTCACTACTACGATACCCACCCTTAGGGGGCTGGATGCCTGCCACTACTACCACCCCTACTCAGGGGGGCCTGGATGCCTGTCACTACCACCACCCCTAATCATGGGTGCCTGGATGCCTGTCACTACTACCATCCCGACCCTTAGGGGATGGATGCCTGCCACTACCACCACCCCTATCCAGGGGGCTGGATGCCTGTCACTACTACCATCCCCACCCTTAGGGGGATGGATGCCTGCCACTACCACCACCACTATCCAGGGGGCTGGATGCCTGTCACTACTACCATCCCCACTCATGGGGGGCTGGATGCCTGTCACTACTACCATCCCCACTCATGGGGGATGAATGCCTACCACTACCACCACCCCTAATCATGGGTGCCTGGATGCCTGTCACTACTACCATCCCCACCCTTAGGGGGATGGATGCCTGCCGCTACTACCACCCCTACTCAGGAGGGCCTGGATGCCTGCCACCACCACCACCCCTACTCAGGGGGGTCTGGATGCCTGTCACTACTACCATCCCCACTCATGGGGGGATGGATGCCTACCACTAACACCACCCCTACTCATAGGACGGGTAATGCATGACACAACCAGCATACTCCCACATAAGGAATGACAGAAAATTACATCCCCCAACACCCTGACAAGCGTGTGTAGTCTGTGTCAAATGCCTACAAGACTGAAGATGACATTGAACATACAATGTGACCCCCTAACACATGTGTCACACATAAATGTGTGTGGCCTCCACAATGCAAGCCGACCATGGCCACTGTGGCAATGGGCTCGAAAACCCCATCACCACAGTGACCAAAAGGTAAGTGTGGGGTCCATAGCTGATGCACTTTTTGAACAGTGTGGCAATGGGGCCTAAAGCCCCATCACCACAGTGACCAAAAGGTAAGTGTGGGGTCCATAGCTGATGCACTTTTTGAACAGTGTGGCAATGGGGCCTAAAGCCCCATCACCACAGTGACCAAAAGGGAAGTGTGGTGTCCATAGCTGATGCACTTTTTGAACAGTGTGGCAATGGGGCCTAAAGCCCCATCACCACAGTTACCAAAAGGGAAGTGTGGTGTCCATAGCTGATGCACTTTTTGAACAGTGTGGCAATGGGGCCTAAAGCCCCATCACCACAGTTACCAAAAGGGAAGTGTGGTGTCCATAGCTGATGCACTTTTTGAACAGTGTGGCAATGGGGCCTAAAGCCCCATCACCACAGTGACCAAAAGGAAGTGTGGTGTCCATAGCTGATGCACATTTTTGAACAGTGTGGCAATGGGGCCTAAAGCCCCATCACCACAGTGACCAAAAGGTAAGTATGGGGTCCATAGCTGATGCAACTTTTGAACAGTGTGGCAATGGGGCCGAAAGCACCATCACCACAGTGATCATAAGGTAAGTGTAGTCATGGTAAAAGCTGCCAAAGCCAAACTGCATGGATGAATCCTGGTCACACAACAACAAACACATCAGTGGCATAGTAGTGCTTGTGTCCCATAGCAACATAGATTGGTCGAGGCAAACAGTGCAGTGTCACTGAAACATCGTTTTGGCCATGTGCATACAAACATCACCCATGGGGTCCCACATTGTCAACATTCACAAATAACACAATGACAGAAGTGACCATCATAATGCTGACCCACATATCTGCACCAATGGACACACAAATGTAGATATCCTGTGGAGACTGTAGATGTGAGGTGAATAAATACCATACCATGGCAGCAATGGGACATACAAACCATGATTATTGTGCTGACTGATGACCTAGAAGTCCCAGGGACAGCAGGGGAAAGCCACCAAACAACATACAGCCAATGGCACACTCAAGATATGCCAATGCAGTGGTGCTAAGGCACAAACACAAACAGGCAGACTCACACTGCATATCAAACACAACGGGTGATGGGGGTGTGCCAGTGTCCCCAGGCAACCACACAACACATGAGGAGGCCTGAATTCCAACCACACAGATGTGTATACAGTGCCATACAAAAGTTACTCATGGATCGGATACCCCTATGTGGGCAATCAGGCATTGTTAGATGAGAGGGAGCCCAAATTACACATGTCACACAAGCTTGTAGGAACAGCAACTAACACAGCAAGAGACAGACCCACCACAGCACTACCCGCAGGGACCCCACATTGTGCTGACACTAGCCTGCATGATAATCCCACTGTGATGACAAAGGTAGATGTCGTTCACACTGTGAACCACAGCCATGTGTCCTGAGCAACAAACTACCATCACACCTACACAAGCTCTAATCAATCAGCACGGCCTGCCAGCCAAGGCCACTATGGAGGTAGGGGTCTAGCCGTGCAACAACTCACATTTGCACACACTTAACACCACACACCCTGAGCTCCACCAATGTGCAGCAGTGAAGCTCACATGGACTGGTGACATTGCACATGCACCCATGACAATACCAGGGGTGGTGGTGGGAACTAAGGTGCAGAAAGCCATCACACATGGCCAGTCAACAAGACTCGTCAATGTCTGACACACAGCACAGTACGCTGTACATGGGCATGATGTGAAATCCACCACAATCAATGGGATCCTGGCCATAGTCACACACCAACGAAGAAGCCAAGGTGACACACTAAGAACACACGTACACAACTTCCAACATTGCAGCTCTGACCCTGAGGAGTGGCAGCAGTCACACACACAACGTGTCACAATCACTGAAAGCTACCACAAACTGTAAATCACATGACTTGTGTAAACAACAAGTGCCAAGGGAATCCTGAATGTGTCCCATCTGCGTTTGACCACATCCCCAGCCCTGACAACAAAGACAACCTGGGATGACAACCTCATGAACATTAGTTTGCCATGCACCCACATCACAGAGAAACCAGGTCCAAGATGCTGGATGAACACAGAACAACTCAGCAAGCATCACAAACAGGAACATCCCTAGGGACACAGCCTGTGTAGGAAAAGGGAAGGGAACACGCACAGACATGCTTACACAACACACAACACAGGCCCACGCAATGTCACCGGATTACACACTGCCATGAGGGCACTCCACTCCTGTGGAAGGTCCGCTGTGCCAAACCTTGTCTGTGCACGACCCAAACATGTCAGCAGAACACTCCGTCAGTGAGTCAACAACTACAACATACAGAAGGCTCTGCTCACATCAGCCTGGGTACGGGAGTGTCACGTCAGTCATCTGCATACACCCAAAACACGTGTCAAGCAAGTTGCACTGTATACACAGATGAGTCCTTCGACATTGATGTGCAAAACTGCATGTCCAGTGGAGCTGGGCACACAGTCAGGGAAATCGGAACATTGAACAGTGGTAAGCCCACCAGATGTGCATCAGTGTAAGACAAAGATGTTCATTTACAAATGCTAAACGTACATCCCTGTGTCAAATGCTGAACATTACACCCTCAGACTGCAGCAAAGGATGCCATAGATCCAGACTACAACAGGACACATATCCCATGGACCACATGGAGTCCATCACAGCAACACTTCATTTTCCTGATATGAACACTATTACAACTGCAAATGCAGGATGCTACTCATCCACATCATGTACATCAAAAGAAAACCCACAATTAAACAAAAAGAGGCTTTATTCAGCAAATGTCAAGGAAAACTCTGAAGTCCAAAGGAAACTAAGGCCAATGGCCAGTCCAAAATCACAGTCCCAACAGGGTGATAAGTGACAACTGGTCACCCATTGCTTGCCTGCACTGGTACGGACAGGGGACATCCCCCTTGGAGGGGCATACAAGGGGCAGGCCAGGCACCGCATGGACAGGATCAGGGGATGGCAGAGTGAGGCAGTGAAGGGGTGGTGGGTGCAGGAGTGTCACCGGAAACTGCAGTGGAGGTGTCTGACTCAGGGGGGGCCGGCACCACTGTGTTACACAAGTCAGTTGGTGTGGGTGCTGCAACCACTGCAGTGGGCTGGTCTGATGTAGTGGACCGGGTCCCCACTGCAGTGCCCGAGTCTGACGGGGTGGTTGTGGACTCCACTGCAGTGCATGACTCCAAGGGAGTGGAAGGGTGGGCAGATGAGGTGGGCAGGACAGAGGGGGGGGACCCGGTCTCCACACCAGTGGCACTAACAGGCAGAGCGTCTGGGTTGGGGGTGGAAGAGCAAGTGGCAAGGGGGGAAGGCCTAAGCAATCTGGGGATGCAGTATCGGTGTGTGGGGGAACCTGGGGCAGGGTGTGGCGGGGGAACCTGTGGAGTGGTGGCCTGGGGGATGGAGGAGAGAGACTGGGTGGTGGAGCTGCGTGGTGGTGGTGGTGGTGGTGGTGGGGTCTTGCTCTTCCTGGTCCGGGGGGACTTCCGAATGGGGTCCTGTGTCTGCCTGCGCCTGGGGGAGGGTGTCCGTGGGCGAGGGGCACTCCCCTCTGTGTGGGTGGACTTCCTCTTCCCCCTGTATGCTGGATCAGCAGGAACGGAGGGGAAGAGGCCGAGGTCACACAGGAAGATCTGCTGTGTAGGTGGGGTAGCAGGTGAGGCAAGGGAAGGGGTCTTGGAGGGAGAGGATTTGGAGGACTGCGGAGTGACTGTGGATGCCTGTGTGTGTGTTTCTGTTCCCCATCCCCTGTGTGTGTGGTATCAGTCCCCTGAGGATGCTTGTGTGCACGTCTTGCCTTTCTCTTGGGTGTGTCTGTGCTGCTTGTGTCTGTGTGCTTGGGTGATTGTGCAGGTGTGCATGTGCTTTGGACAGGTAGGGTGGCAGGAAGTGTGGATGGGGCAGAGGTGGGAGGGGTGAGGGACTGTTGGGGGAGGGACACGGCTGCCGTCAGGGAGGAGTCCATGGACTTATTGCTCCTCTGTAGGGCAGACATACCCGTCGAGATGCCCTCCATGAACGACACCAGCTGTGTCAACAGAGTGGTGTGTGCATGGAGGACATTCAGCATTGCTGTCTGCCCTACATGGAGCTGCTGAAGGAGGTACACAGACTCCTCACTCAGGGCAGCAGGGGACACAGGGGCAGGGGGTGCGGTGTCTGGCACGAAGGAGACACGCTCCCGAGCACAGGAGCCTCCACAGACCTCAGGAATGGGAGACAATGGGAGGGCGGTGGTGGTGGTGGTGGTGGCGGGGCCAGACAGACTAGCTGGCCTTTGGTGGCTGCTGAGACCCGCCTCCACAAGGGAGTCATCGTCCGAGCTGCTGTGGTCCTCAGCTGAGGTGGATGGTGCTGAGGACTCCTCGGTGTGGCTCCCCTCGCCCTCCGTGCCACTGGGTCCCTCTGACCACTCGTCGGATGCTGACCCAGTCTGGCTCTGCTGCTCCTCCTGGTCCGTGGAGCTGTCCCCTCCTGTGGCCGTGGATGTATCTGCAAACAATTAGGGAAACAGACAAACATCAGTCACCTGCACTGACCGCACACACCACAGTAAGTACAGCACATCACAGAGCAAGCCCTGGCATCCTTAGTTGAACATTGCCTAAAGTCCTCACACAGATTCGGGAAGCCAATTGTCAGTCTGATGGTCAACCATGGGACTCACACCCCTCCTGCCCTTGCACCCATCTGTCTGGTGCCTGTCTGATGGTAAGACCCCAGTGTGGACACATGCACCACCTACACAGTTGTTGGACATTGCAGGGAACACGGTGAAGTATGTGAACATGCACACATCACATCTCTTGCCACTGAGTCAGTGCAGGTGTCCAGAGAAAGGGATGGCCAGAGTCTAAATAGAAATGCATGTGATGCATACCAGCACCAGACACCATGATCCACCCATGTCCGGATAGTCAATGCCACAATGGGGTGCATGTTGCACATGTCACTCCCCTGCAGGATCAGTCTTAGGAAGTTTAATGCCATGACACAGGCATGCCTGCAAAGTCATACATCACTGTCTCAAGTCACATGGCCATGTTAGCCAGCAAACAACAGTCTGCACTGTGTCACTATCCTAGGACATGGGGAAGGCAAGTAATGTAACTGACAAGTGCACATGTTCATCCCCCACTAACCACATCCTCTGAACCAGTATTTGTACACTGCACACCATTTGGACAAATGGGAGACATGAAACACTACTCCCTGAACCAGAGCACCTCACAGTGTGCTGTGAATGAAAAACAGCTGCCTGAAAGTCACAGTCGCATACACCTGTGTGCACAGTCAAGTGATCAGACACCTATAAGTCACAGAAGTATCGTCTCTCATGGTCACATCTCAGATGGCATGCTGAGCCCTGACCGACAAACATACCAGTAGTCCTGACAACGAAGCCACAGCACAATGACACAGAGGCAGACACCTGAGGGAACATGTCACTGATCACAACATGTCAGATGATCCACGGGAGTGGGAGTACAGAGTGTATTGTATGCCCTGGAGTAGGCATGACTGTCCAGCTCCACCTGTAAGAGGGATGAGTCCTGGACAGTAGGCAGGTGTCTAAGCATGTGTGACACACTTGATATACATACTCCTGAGGCCCAAACATTGTTCCCACCCACAGCATGGGGGTGTGCCAAATACCCCAGGGACATGTGGTGAATCAGATCAGCAAGTGGACCACATATCAAAGTTACACCCAGATTACATGTCAGGACTTGGGCATTGTGTGAGCAATTGACCCACCCATGAATCCCACAACATAGTCACCGGAACAAATGCTGTCCCCCACCTTGAGCAAAGCAAAATGCAATGACACAGTCCCCAAGTGACACAATTTCCTGACTGTAAGGGCCACACATATGCGTATCAGATGAGGAGTGGGCATGTCACAATAGAGGGACATGGGTCCTGGACCACAAGACTGATGTACTGTGGAAGTTTAACCAGGCCAGAGGAGGGCACATAGCATGTCAGACAAAGTGCACAGTGCTGTCATGGACTCACCCCCTCCTTGCTGCTGTCTGGCCTTCAGCTGCCCATCCAGGTCAGGGAAGACCACCGCCAGGATCCTGAGCATGTGGGGGTCAGGGTCCGGTGTCCACCCCTCCTGCGAGGAGGCGACAGCTTCAGCTGGACCCTTGCGATCCTCCGGGTCCAGCCTCGAAGGTCCTGCCACATCTTCTGGCAGTTGCGGATCCGGCGCTTGTAGACCCCCACGGATCTTACTGCCCGGGCGATGGTCAGCCAGATTTTCTGCTTCTGGTGGGCATCAACCTGTGAGGATGACAAACTGAAAATGCCATTACTACACATGCAACATATCCGTGCATCACACAGTTGGATATACATGTCTCAATCACTGGGGCACATGATGTACACAGACAGTGCAACGATGGCTATGAACAGTTTGCCAGCAGTTACTACATGGTATCATTGCATGGAAAGTAAACCTTGTTGGAATGCACTGTTACTGCACTGTACCTGTTCAGTGCATGTAACTACACACTTTGGGGGCTCACAACTACTCAGTGAGCATGCTAGCCAGTGGTGTGCACACTGTAAGTCCTGCTAGTCAGACAACATGCAAAATTAGAAAGGCAGTGGACAGCACACTCACCTGCTCCCCTGGTGTCCCATACAGCTTGCTGTACTGTGGAAGGAGGCTGTCCAGCAGGGCCTGGTTCTCCTCAAGGCTGAAGGCTGGGGCTCTCTCCACAGTACGTGCCATTGCAGTAGCCAGAGGATGCAGAGACAGCAGCAGTGTTGGTGGCAGATGTCGTCCTGGAGCATGTAGTGCAGGCAAGTGAGCCCTCAGGGGAACAGCCAGCATTATATGTGTGCTGCAGAGGCAGATACTGTCCCATGTGTCCAAAGTGATAGGTCCAAGTCATTTGCATCTTCTGAATCTGACCAATCCATGGAATAGCAGCACTAATACACGCCCACAGCATCCTTCAAATCTTCAACTTCATGACACCCATGATTTTGCAACATTGTTGTGGCTGGCCAACTGAATTCACTGCATCAGACTCGTTGGAGCTTCGAAGACGCGTCCGTTGCCATGCCAGGCCCCAGCCAATGCGTGCGCACCGATCGGTCCATTGCTGTACAACGCGTATTTCGGGATACAACGCGTACCCGCCACAACAGATGCAATGGGCCGGCCGGGCACACCGATCGGTCCATTGCTGTACAACGCGTATTTCGGGATACCACAGATGCAATGGGCCGGCCGGGCACACCGATCGGTCCATTGCTGTACAACGCGTATTCCGGGATACAACAGATGCAATGGGCCGGCCGGGCACATCGATCGGTCCATTGCTGTACAACACGTATTCCGGGATACAACAGATGCAATGGGCCGGCCGGGCACACCGATCGGTCCATTGCTGTACAACACGTACCCGCTCACAACAGATGCAATGGGCCGGCCGGGCACACCGATCGGTCCATTGCTTTACAACGCGTACCTGTACAGGTCAGTCGCATATGTCACCATGCTTGTCACTGGTGAACGTATTCCAGCCACATATACCTGCCAGAGACACAGGGGTACACCTACAACACCACACCCAGTCCACACTGTTTCCTAAGGCATGTAAGGCTGCATTACCTTTTCTGTGTATGGGGGTTAACATGTGGTTTCTGTGGTGGCACTTGTGGGCAGCCACACCCAGGCTGTGCATGTGTTAATGGGGACAGGGTCCTTTGTGTGTTGTGCACATGACCACTGTGATGTGCAACACTTCATTTTGGAGCATGTGGCATGGTCACATTTCCAGGTTGTGTATGTGTGTGACATGTCACATACCCCCAGGGTCCCATGGGGGAAGGCATGTACGTCACAGGATGACCCATTACCACAATAGTGATGTCCCTCCACAGTCTGTGTGCATGTTGTGTTTCCGATGTCTCTGATTCCATGTGCAAGATGGGAGACAGTCTCCACATCAACGTTGTTTGTGCATGGACTTTGATGTTGTGCGTCACTGGCGTCCATGTCTGTCCTGCGGAGGCAACAGGGGCAACTACCTGTGGGAGTCATGTTTGTTTTTCTGACGTGTACATGATACGCCATGTCATGCCAGTGTCCATGTGGCAAGACAGGGTCACTGGGAATCTACCTGTCAATGAGCTGTGATGCCTGTGGCGCATCTGTCCAGACATGTCACTGTGGTGTGTGTGTGGAACGTGACAGCAGGAAATGGGTACTGTGACACAGCCTAATGGTTTCCCATAGCAGAACCTGGTACCTGTTGTGCACACATGTTGTACTGAGAAGTTAGATGATGGGCATGTAGGTGTGCGTTATGTCCGAACAGAACGGCACACACATCAAATACTTGTGTCTCGTAATGATGTATCATGTGAAATTGAGTATGGTGAATGGCACATATGTGGGGTGACTGACAATATTTCTTTCTTCAACCTATGCACTGCAGGGCTCCAGCTGTCCATAGACCATTCCCTGACCTGGCAATGATGGTGGAACGTGACAGCATCCGACGGTACCGCTTCACCAGGCAGCTGATTGATGATTTGGCAGTGCGCTTGGCACCACATTTGCAACCTGGCCGGACGTACCCTACGGCGCTGACACCCAAGGTGAAGGTAATGGCAGCCCTACACTTCTTTGCCACCGGTACCTTTCAACACACTGTGGCGACTGCCGGTGGGATGTCACAGACTATGTTCAGCCGTGTGCTACGCGATGTTTTGGAGGCAATGTTGAGATGCCTGAACCAGTACATCTATTTCCCTACACGTCAACAACTCACTGACGTCAAGAGTGACTTCTATGCCCTGGGGAGGATGCCACATGTCATTGGCTCCATTGATGGGACACATGTGGCTTTGATACCACCACAGGCACATGAGCAGGCATACCGGAACCATAAACATTACCATTCGATCAATGCTCTGGTGGTATGTCTTGCAGATATGAGCATCACACATGTGTGTGCCCGTTTCCCTGGTTCAGCACACGATGCCTACGTGATGAGTAGTAGTCACATCCCGAGGATGATGGCACAGATGCAGAACCAGCGTGCCTGGCTTGTCGGTGTGTACTGACTTTGTACCATTGTGTGTGTTCTGATCTGTAGTATTCCACCCACTTTTCCAACTCAGCTAATGTGCACTTGTCTGTCCGTAGGTGACTCCGGATACCCCAACATGCCGTGGTTGCTGACACCCCTCAGGAACCCTGTGACACCAGCCCAGATGCGCTACAATGAGGCACATGGCCGGACCAGGAGAGTGATTGAGCGGACCTTTGGTCTCCTGAAGAGCCGCTTCCGCTGCCTGGACAAGACAGGAGGGGCCCTCCCATATGCCCCAGCAAAGGTGTGCAAGATTGTCATTGTCTGCTGCATGCTACACAACCTGGCAGTGCGGAAGGAGTTGCCTCTCATCCTGGATGACGATGACCAACGTCCGCTACCTGTGGAGGATCCTGGCCTGGACCACGATGCCAGTGATGATGATGATGGTGATGTCCGCACACAGCTCATCACCAACTTCTTCAGCTGAATGTGAGTATCCAGGGAGATGTAATGTGAATGATGTGAGTTTGCATGATATGTGTGGGTGGTGCTCTGGTGCTGTTTGAGTGTGGCCATGTGCTACTTGACTGGATGCGTGTAGCAATGTGTCCTTACAGGTAGTCTGTACTCCCCAACAGTTTTGACATGCTAACTTGGTTTTGTGTAGTTGTCTTGTGACATGTATTGGGCATGTGTATTGCAGTTCTGTCCTGTTCTTCAGTGGTTTTAACTGTGTGTCATGTCTGTCCTTCACAGGGTGCTTACTGAGTACTTTGGTCAACTTGGATCCCCGACACCATGATTCAGCTTTCAGGGTGGCAGCAGTAGTTTGCATACAAGTGATGTGCCACACACCCCTGGACTTCATATGTTCTGCACTTGTTGACTGTGTGGCCACTGCCACGTGGGTAAACCTTGCATTTGTAGTGGAAACAACATGTTGCAAATGTGTAATGAACCTGTGCTTCACTTTGGGATGTGCGTTGTCTGTGGTCACACATCTGACTGACATTTGCTTACTGCACTTGTGGGCTAGTTGACACAGACTCTGAATAGGTGTGGTGTCTGTGCATTCCACTGTATTTCCTGGCAACATCACTGTGGGCGATGAGTCCGATGGCCCTGGTGTCTCTGTGTTGTGTAGCCCTAGTGGTGTGTCTCCCTCATATGTGTCACGTCACCATGACTCACACGACGGTGTTGTACTTGCTGTAGCAGTTAGCATACACAGTGTAATTTAGCAGGTCATCATCACCATAACAGTATCCACATTTGAATAACAACAGAGGCAAGTATGGTGTACTAGTGATTTTATTTACAGAAATGTGTGTGTGTATAGTGCACAGGATGGTGGGTGCTGTACATTGGGATTGTGATCCAAAGTTCCCAGATGAGTTGGAAGTCTTGGTAGCAGAAATGTCCTGAGTGAAGTCCACAGTCATATGATACATTAGTACAACTTGAACTCCCCATGTCATGTAGGAGAGTAGTGTTGCATTCGACAGGGTGAAACGTTTGCACACAAAGGAGAATTTCCGGAACAGGTGTTGGCTTCCTGGGGGATGTACGTGGCCATCAACCTCTCAGTTTTCCTTCCTTGGACGACCCCTCTTCTTTGGGGGACCCTCACGTGCAGGCTGCGGTGGTGCAGGGGAGTCTCCGCCAGAGTCCTCCTCTCTCCCTGTGGCGGTGTCAGTTGTTGCAGCACCAGATGTTGTGGGCACACAGGGAGGTGTGGCCATGTTGGTGCTAATCTGGCGGAGGCATGTCAATATGTCCCTATGCACCGCTGTGAGTTCTTGCAATGTGTCCCACTTGGACTCCATGCGAGACATGTGTGTCTCCACACGGGACATGTGGGAGTCCAAGCAGGCATGATGGGCAGCCTGCTGCTGTTGTATGTCCTTGAGTATCCCCACGTCCTGTCTGACCTCTCCGGTGCTATCCTGGTACGCATCAGCGATGCGTGCCAGTTGTGGGTCATCATGCAGTCCAGACCCCTCTGCAAGCAGCGACCTATGTCTACCACCCCTCCCACCACCCCTGGTGACACGTGCAGGACCTGCGGTGGCACGCACAGGTGACCCAAGGCCCCCTTGGGGGTTGTTAGTGGTGATGTCATCCATTGCTCCACGATGGGCCTGGGGCTCTGTGCTGTTGCCATCGGTGGTCCTTGATCTGTCCGTGTCGGCGGGGGTGGTCTGTGTGTTGGCAGTTGTTAGAGGGGTGGGTGCAGGGGGTGCAGGTGTTGGTCCAGCTGGTGCTGCATGATGACTCACACCGGAGGTGCCAGGTAGGTCTTCGCCATCCGAGGAGGTCAGAGGCTGTTCCACACCAGTGAGCTCTGTGTCCCCCGGAGCCTGGGACAGGGACTCCTCCTCGCCTGCTGCTGTGTCCCCATCATCATCACCTGTATTTGGAAGAGACACACATTGTATGTTATGTTTCTACAAGCATCAATGGTTCACACACCTGACAGTTGTGACTGTACCTCTGGATGCGGGCATGTACATTGCATTGTCCTAAGTTGTCACAGTAAGAGGTTGATATTGGTGTAGCACATTGTCATGCATACCTGGGGCATTTCAATGTGAATGTTGAGGTGTGTGCATGGCCAGCATTTGTTGTATTTGGTGGACATCCGGCCATCCTTCTCCACCTAGCCCAGTTATCCCACCATGAAGCATGCCACCCTTGCAGTGGGTTCAGGTTGACTCTCAGGATGTCATTCAGTGGTGTCTTGCTGTTGCTTGTTGCACAGTTCCCAGCATGGCCTTGTGCACCCCACAGCAGTACCCAGTGTCAGCCATCTTGTCAGTCCTTATCAACTCCCTGTGATGTGAGCATGGTTCAGAGTGGTGTTGTTGGGCCAATTGTGAGGGTGAGCAGTATCTGTGACTACAGCTCTCATCATGCTATTGCCTACACACCCCTTCCCAGCATGCCCGTACTTCCTTCCTTTGGACTCTGCTTCCCTGTGGGGTAGTGTGCCTGTGCTGACAGGAAGGCTGACAGTGTTGTCCTTGCGTTTGTTTGGCTACAAGTCCCAAAAGTGTCCCTGTGCTTCACACAGCATTACCCAGGGTGGTGGTTCTTTGTGGGATCTTCATTTGGTATGTGAGGCATTGCATTCTCCCAGGTGGATTATGTGGAGTTTGTGTTGAGGGGGTGTGTGAGGTGAGCTGCTTGTAACTATGGTCAGTGCTGTGAGTCCTCCTTCCCACCCAGCCAGATATCCCACCATGCAACGTGCTTGCATTGCAGGGAGTGCAAGTTGGCTTTCAGGATGTCAGGCAGTGGTGTTGTGCTGTTTGTTGGTGCACAGTTCCCAGCAGGGCCTTGTGGTCCCCACAGCAGTACCCAGTGTCATCCATCTTGTCAGTCCTTATCCACTCCCTGTGATGTGAGCATGGTTCAGAGTGGTGTTGATGGGCCAATTGTGAGGGTGAGCAGTATCTGTGACTACAACTCCCATCATGCTATTGCCTACACCCCCCTTCCCAGCATGCCCGTACTTCCTTCCTTTGGACTCTGCTTCCCTGTCGGGTAGTGTGCCTGTGCTGACAGGAAGGCTGACAGTGTTGTCCTTGCGTTTGTTTGGCTACAAGTCCCAAGAGTGTCCCTGTGCTTCACACGGCATTACCCAGGGTGGTGGTTCTTTGTGGGATCTTCATTTGGTATGTGAGGCATAGCATTCTCCCAGGTGGGTTATGTGGAATTTGTGTTGAAGGGGTGTGTGAGGTGAGCTGCTTGTAACTATGGTCAGTGCTGTGAGTCCTCCTTCCCACCCAGCCAGATATCCCACCATGCAACGTGCTTGCCTTGCAGGGAGTGCAAGTTGGCCTTCAGGATGTCAGGCAGTGGTGTTGTGCTGTTTGTTGGTGCACAGTTCCCAGCAGGGCCTTGTGCTCCCCACAGCAGTACCCAGTGTCAGCCATCTTGTCAGTCCTTTTCCACTCCCTGTGTTGTGAGCATGGTTCAGAGTGGTGTTGATGGTCCAAATGTGAGGCTGCCCATTATCTGTTACTACGAGTCCCATCATGCTCTTGGCTACACTGACTTCACCAGCATACACAGGATTCCTTCCTTTCTGTGAGCTTCCCTGTGAGGTGGTGTTCTAGTGGTGGCTAAATATCTGACAGTGTTTGTTGGTTAGATTTGTGCCACTGCCTAGCTCAATTTGGTATTGGATTTGTACATGTCATGACACAGTTACATATCACTATGAGATGGCATGTATTGTGTTTATCTGACTGACATACACTTTTTGGGATGATTATCTTTTGTTTGCTGTTGATTTGCTAGGGGTGCATGGTTTGACTGTCCCCTTGACAGTGATGTGTGTGTATTGGCACACAATATTGTGTATATTAGTTGTGTACTCACCAGGCTCTGGGATGTTTGTTAGTCCATATACGCTCACTGGTGGTAGGATGGCCTGCACCTTCTCCTCCCAGGGCCTGAAGTATAGTGGTTTGGCAGGAGGGCCACTGCCGGTGTGCTGGCTCAGGAGGTAATCCTTCTTCAGTAGGTCCCTGACCCTCCTGCGCACATCATACCACCTGTTCTGGATGTCTTCCTTTGTGCGCAAACATGGTGATTGTGCGTTCACCCTGTCGACGATCCTCGCCCACATCTTGGTTTTCTGCGACATGGGCGTCTGTTGGACCAATGTGCCAAACAACTGTGGGTCTACCCTCAGGATCTCGTCTACCATGACTTCCAATTCACTATCTAGGAACTTTGGATTCTTCTTTAGGGGCATGGTGATGGGTGGCGGTGGTGATTGATGTGTGTGTGTGTGCAAGTGAGGGTGTGTGAGTGTAGGTTTTGCTGTGTGTGTGTGAGGGTGCTATTTGTTGAGGTGCTAATGGTGTGTGGCTTTTGGTGTGTTGGATGAGCTGTGTGTGTGTCTGTGTTTGCTGTGTGATGGTGTTCTCTGCTGGCAGGTCAGTGGAATTTGCAAAGGATCATGGTAGTGTTTTGTGGCCTTTATGTAGGTGGAGTTGGGGGTGTGTCCTTGTTCCATTTTTTTCACCCCCTGTATTTATTGGCTTTGTCATTGCTTGTTTGGCCCTCTTTTTTTGTATTTTTTCATTTGTGATTATTGTGCATGTTGGAGTCGTTCTTCTGACCGAGTAGGACGTTGCAGTTATCTCGTGCGCGCCTCTCCGAGTCGTTCCCGCTGTGTTTCAGCTCTGTTTCATATGCGGCGTACGCGTCGGTCGCGGTGTATTGTGTTTGTTCGGCTGTGTTTTGTATGCGTGTCGGTCGTACGGCTTGGGCTCCGTGCGAATCGGTCTGCTTTTGCACCCATTGCATCGTAATGCGCGGGTCGGAGTTCGCGGGTACGTTTCGTTCGGGTTTCTTCCTGGTGCGTGTCGGTCGGTTCGATTCGCGTGGTTTTCCGGCCGGATAGCTTGTTTCCGTCCGGGTCGGTCGTTCGCCTTGAGTTCCGTACGAGTCGGTCGTGATTCACATGCATTTCATCGTACTTCCCAGGTCGGGCAACGCCGGTACGTGTCGGTCGGACTATTATCCCGTACCGAGTCGGTCGGTATTTTCCGGCCCGAATCGGAATCGGCCCCTTACTGTTGCAATTCTATCTAATGTGATATTTTATCTTGTTTTGCAATAGCGAATAATGGAACATTTTGAATCTGTAATGATGATGACTAAATATTAACATTTACTGAACAAATAAATCAATTTAAATTAATGTGTTAATTACACCAACTCAATCAATCAAATTACTTTATTTCGGCAAAAAATGCCTTCAAAAGTGTCACATACAACAACTAGATAAAATCATTCATTTTTAAGAACACATTCGTACAGATAAAAATGTGTAAAAGTATAAAATAATGGCCATCAGAACATCACTAGGGTTAAAGAGATAAAAGTAAAAAAGGATATATATACACAGTATTAAAACAGCCCAAAACCACTTTAATAGTGGCTGTACAGTTAGGGCCTCCTTGATTGTTGGCCAACAGCTTGTGGTGATGTGGCCCCTATATACTGCCTCAAAGGATAGGCCAGTTAGATGCTATTAGCCACTCTGCTACATGTTGTGTGACCTCCCTGCCTCTTTGACCTGATACCCCACATGTGGCCAAGGAACTTAGCAACTCCGCAAACAAATACAGCTCTTGTGTCTGATTTTAGGATGTGGAGGGCTGCCCAAGAGTTCCTCATGCCCAGTTGCTGGCAAATGGGCTTAATCCATTTCCGTCTTGGACATGCATATGCAGGGCAAGCAAACAACACATGGGCTATGGACTCTACATGAGCCTCGCATCCTGGGCATTTACTGAGGCATGGATCTTTGGTATGCCATCTGGCTTTTACCTCATTTACTGGAAGCGCGCCAAGCCTGAATTGGACATAGAGCTTTCTATCTTGGGTTGCTTGTATTAGATCAAAATAGGGTTAGAGAAATCTAGTCTGTTTGTGGAGTACACCAACTCTCTTTATTGATTATTGTGGAGCCCCAAATGGACTTCACTGTTTATGGTGTTTGATGTAAATGTTTGCTCCTTCTCAATTCTCCTTGTTGACGAACAAAAGTATATATAACCAATGGCAGGGGTTATTTAATGATTACACTCAAAGGCTGAGATACAAGAATCTCTGCTCCAGCAAAAGTAAGTGAGTGCACTAGACAGCTTGACTTAAGATTTTCAAGGCACAAGTGCAACAGACTTAAACAGTGTTAAACATGGTATTTTAAAAGTTAACAAAATGATCAACTTAATTTCAAGGGTACAGGCTTAGCCTGCCATGCTTCACTTCTGTTTTTAAACTTAAATTGCAGTGTTTGTTCAAAAAGAGAGGGAAGCTTTTTCTTAACATTTGCAAAATGATGTTTAAATAATGTGTGTCCTTTATGTACACTTTAATACTGACTAACAAAACTAATCCTATTTTTAGTGCACTCACACAGTTTCTGTCCAGACTACACTGAGATAAAAATGCCAACTATTCAGAGTCCCAAAAAAATATAATAAACAGAAACATGGCATAAAGATGCATTTCTTCCACTTGTAATGACGTGTTTAGTTAATGATGGTCTTGTGATTTAAACTGCTTATCTATAGTAATTAAGGTGCCCAGAGACCTGCTTGTAATTAGATTTATTCGCAAAGCCATTTGAGCATTTATAATGCATATAGTATTTTGCATAGTATTTAATGCATAAACTTTCATGCATATTTCACACAATTCAGCTACACTTGTGGCTACGTTTTTTTCTACAGTCTTCATATAGTCCATATAATCCAAACAAAATGAAGTATAGACTCATAGGGCCCCATGGACAAATAATAATTTTAAAGATCAGAGCTACATCCTCGTTTTTAATTACACTTTTGGCTTTTATGACTTTCACAAAAATCGTATAGGCCACGTTACAACGCATGCGATACATTGCATACCATTACAACGCGGTCATTACAACGACCGCGTTGTTACATCGCATACCATTATAACGCAAGTTGTTACAATGACTTGCTGTAGAGGGCGCGCTGGATTTTGGAACAGTATAATTTACTATTCCAACTCCAGTGTGTGCAATAGTAGGGAAGATGTTGGATTGTCAATCCAATACCTTCTGCCTCCTACAGCAAGTCCTTGTAACGACTTGCGTTGTAATGGTTTGTGATGTAACAACACGGTTGTTGTAATGACTGCGTTGTAATGGCATGCGATGTATCGCATGCGATGTAAATGTTTCCCCATCATCTTCCATGAAGATAATAGTGCAGGTTCCTATGAGTAAAGCTACCCATACTGTGGAACACCTTCAACACATCCATAAAAGTACAGTATACCCTTATAGAAACAAAAGAAAAAACACACTTTTCCAACAACCCAGTAATTTAGAATTTAAATTCATTGTTGTCAGCGATTATTACTGCTATAGTTGCAAATAAGCAACATGTAATTCAGTTGCAGAGAAGAAAGACAGTATTGAACTCCATGAAAATACATTCTCAATTAATAGCCTTAATGAACTCCTCAGATATCTACAATGAGAAGACATGCTTTTTGTACGGAACAACGCCCAGAATTTGCCCTAAACTACCATGTGTCTTTTAAGTTATTGCTAAAGACCGCTTTACCTTTCTCGCAAGAGCCTATATAATCTAGATAGAGAACGGCAAACACCAGAGCCCACTAACAATATGTTTTTGTAAATGTCCTTCATACAGTAGTAAGCCCACATTCATCAGATATTTGGTTGAATTCAACCGCAATTCATGATGCATGGAGTTTCTCCTGCGCACCGTTATAATGAAATTTAATTTATTCTACAGTTATGTTAATTTGCATAAGGATAGTTATGTACACACAAATAGTGTAGGAGGGCAATTATTCTCTACGAAAGACCCATGTACCTTTTCTTAATCTCTGTCTGGATAAG
Source organism: Calotriton arnoldi (assembly GCA_963921515.1). Classification (NCBI taxonomy): domain Eukaryota; kingdom Metazoa; phylum Chordata; class Amphibia; order Caudata; family Salamandridae; genus Calotriton; species Calotriton arnoldi. The sequence continues at coordinate 283,187 of CAWUFW010001918.1, forward strand.
CAGGAGTGCGGTACATAGGCATTCACCTGTCTCCTTAGTGAACATGGCTGTAGGCTTTGTCTCTGCAGAGTTTAAGTTATACTCTACTACCTCGCAGAACCCCCAAACCACCAAATTTGTAGCTCCTATTGCAGCCAGATCAGCCACTAAAGCAATCTCTGAGGATCCCACGGTCTGACTCTGAAGGCCCTTTAAGACCAGGACTGCTGATCACAAATTCTCTACCCAGCAACCCTCCAAGCTTTTCCCCAAAGAGATTACATTGAATCTTTCTGCTCTTGGGCCACAGACTACTTGCTCCCTGGGCACTTTTCTAATGACCCTGCAGCTAGGACTCTTCTCATCGTTCTTTGGGTATATTGACAAAGACTCAACTCTCTCGGTCCATTGCCTCCATCTTTTGTGCCCACCTCCTGAATGCCATATGCCCTTCAAGGTGACCTGGGCTTAGTTTTAAAGGTAAAAGCCAACTCTCTTGGGCCCTATACTGCATTATTTACTGCTTCCTGACCACAGTCTTCGGAATCAACAGAATCAGCCTTTTGCACCAATAGATGCTGGCCTATTTTACATGAAAAAATGGCCAAGACTCAGGGATGCCAGGGCTAAAATCCAAACGTATTACAATTCTCCTGGACATGAAGTTAATTGCTCAAGTGAATACAACTAAGTGCAAAAGAAGGTCAATCCTAAAACATCATGAAACAGGCTTAAATGAGGTTAATGAACATTGAGTACATGCCATGTTAATTGCACTCCTGTCCACAATTAGTGATTTCTATAGTCATAATATTTTACTATGTTGTATGAATTTTTAATGAAATTATTATGATTTTTTTTAGACCTGTCAGTCTTAGGGTGGTCTTCCTACAAACTGTTTGCTTTACTTTTTTGCTGATCTGTGCATTTCACATCCAACGTTCAGCTCACTGATGTTGAACAGACCTCATCCTCGTGGTCTCCAGTGTGCCATGGTGCTCTGAGGACATTGAAACTGGCACCTTAAACAGCCATTTGTGCTGTCAGTCTCACAAATAACCACACAGACCTGATGCCTTTTATTTCAACCATTGATATACGACTCAGGCACTGAGGTCATAGAGTGAGGATCATGCTTGAGCGCCTTCTCTCCTCCGTGCAATGTGTGTGTACACACACATTGCACATGCCGGTTAATCTTAGGTTCCCACCACTAAATTGGCTAAGAAACATGAAAAAGGGAAAAAACTAAATAGCTGCAGTGGATTTTTTAAGGTGCGCACACAATAACCAGCAGATGTAACATGGAGATCCAGTTTCTGATGCATCTTGGGAGCAAAAAATGGGATAGCCAAGTTAAAAAATTATACAGCAATGATCCCCATTGACATTGTAATGCAAAGTGAGAGGAGATTTATTTCGATGCAACAAATGTTATAATCTCATCAGTGTATAGGTGGAGACAACGGGTTTTAACTAAGTTTTCTTGATCCTGCAAGACTTCGCTTGAATGCGACATGAAGCCTTTCCTTAATTCACTCAGTGCTCTACTGTTTCTTGCAGAAGAGTGATCCATGAAATATATACATGCATTCAGTGCTCTGCCTGTTCTGGCTGAGAAACACCCTCACTTCTATCACACATATACAACCATGCACTTCTACTTTTCCTTTCATCCACAGGATTACACCCATCCCCAAACCTACTCATCTATGCACCAGTGGCCATTCATTCATTCATTTTAACCAACTACACTTGTGTATTTGTCCATTACTCCTCCTCTTGGTGAACTCTGGCAGCCCCGAAGTAAAAAATAATAATAATAATAATAATAATTACACCCACACTAAGGGCCCGATTCTGATGCGGTTTGGAAAGCTTCCCGACCGAATGGGTTTCGGAATGGTTTCCGACCAACTGAGTATGATGCATCCAGATGCTTCCAGATACGATTTGGTTGGACTCCCATTGACTTCAATGGGAGCCTTTGTTCCGACTGATTGCATAGGCTCCCAATGAAGAAAGGGGTGGCTAGGGAAAATCGGGCACCCTGTGACGGGCACCCTGTGGTGCCTGCCACACTGTGCATGGCTGGTAAGGGGGGACCCATGGATACCCCAACGGGCCTGATTAGGAAGGATCAGGGTGCAAGGGGGCCCACTACGGGCCCCCAAAGTCTGATTCCGACTGCTGATTCGAGTCGGATTGCACGATTCGGAAAGGCTGTCTAAATCCAGCATCGTACTCGGTCGGTCGGAAACCTTTCCGAGTCGGTCGGAAAGACACTTTCCCGATCCGATTTGGAAGGAGCAAATGCCGTTAGGAGGCCTTCCTAACTGCATCAGAATCAGGCCAGAATAAGCGAGAAAGCTCCCATGGTGCTAGGGCCATTAGTCTTTTTATTTTTCAAAACCAAAATCCTGCTTTGAGAGTTTGATTTTTAAATACAAAAAAAAGTCTTATAAGCGGCCATCAAAAGCATGGCAGCTGCTCAAAAAACTCTCAGTGACTTCTGGGGAGCTGGTGTGAAGGCAGTTCCTCTGAAAGCACCAAGATCTTTGCAGGGCCGGTGGAGATCTCAAAATAGGGTGGGCCATAGACTGGCCTGGGTCTCACTTATCTTATCCACCCTGATGGACAGCGGGCACTCGTCATACTCTAAATGAGGTAGTTATCCTATTCAAGTAATGAAAGCAGTAATGATCTATGGCACCAATTTGTCTGTTGAGGCAAACGTTTGAGTCAAAGCAAATCCTCGGATTATTTTTTATTGCACTGGAATGTGCTTTACAATGAGTGTTGGCGATTCAGAGATACCAACGTGCTACTCCCTAATGTGGCACAGATTAATAATACATTTTTTGAGCTAAGCAGCTGGAGGCTGTCTAACAAAAAAACAGTAAATAATTTTGGAAAAATCAAACTGTAGAGCTGTTCTAAATGCATTGAGCCATCTATTAAACTTGGTACAGTACTAATCACTGTACCTTTGTATTTGTGTTCTGTAGGAGCGTGAAGAGCAAGCAAGAAGCTATACACATCATTCTTTGAGTTTGTCTCAGTGGTTTGCAACATATTACTGAAAACACTGAAACTGTAGTTTACACATAAAATGACAGAAGAATGGCATTTCAGCACCTTCCTACGCTATAAACTACTGTAAACGTTTGTCTAATACAGTTGTCCTTTGAGTCTCCTATTGTACATAATTATTTCGTGTGGCATCAAAAAGTATGTTACTCAGCAAAAATGGAGGCAGAATTCCTTTCTGTCCACGGTAAAATGCCAGTTTGATTTATCAAAAGTATGCCCAGTTGTGCTTGTCTTAAACCTCATTTATCTTCCCTCTCTCCTTCCCTTATGAGCCAATTAGTCTTAATTAGACCCATACACCTGTATGCAAAAATGCATTACTTTAAGCAGCTTGTCTCCTGCAATGTTCTTGATGGCTGTCAGGGAAATGGACTGGAAAAGAATGAATTTCATCAGGATTAGAATCACTTTGGAATGCCTGGGGAACTCATTATTCAAAGGCACAAATTATCTTGTTACAGTAGGTCATTCAAGATCTTCTGGCAGAGATCAATGCTGACATATGCCCTCCTGCAGCTCGGCCTCCTACTACGCCTGCACATGTAAAGCTGTTGTGCTCTGTATCTTTAGCAACAGGGTCATTTCAAGGAATTGGCTTCAGCAGGGGTGATCTCTTAAACCTAATTGCCCATAACACTCAGGCTTGAATTGCAGGTTCCTTTTTCTAAAACAATCAAATATTGTTAGTCGGTTTTCAAGGGGTAGTGCATAGAAATGTTTATTTATTCAGAAGTGATCACGACGCGCTGAATAAATTACACCAAAATTATCTCAGATTTTCTATAGGAGAAGACACAAATATCTGTAGATATTGAATTGCCGTTATGACAGAAACAAGGGTTGTACAACCGAGGGATGTTTTCCACGTCTGCACCATTAGAGTGAATGCAGCTAAAAGGCCAGTGGACACGAGAGGTTGCAAAGCTAATAGTTCTAATTTATTTTAGGCACATACAAACAACACTCTTGCAAGCACCCATATGCACGCAGGCAATACTCATAAATACAGATGTATATACACATAAACAATAAACTGAAAGGGGCACATGTAACACACAAATGAGAACAGAAGTTGGCTCGACTGGTGTATTGTGGCTTTGTGTGCGAATCCCCTAAGGAATGGATTAGATGGTCAGTAGATGCCTGTGGGTGTATGCAGAGGTAGATGTATGGAAGTATGGGTATTTGGGAATGAATGATAGGGCTTAGAATAATGTAAGAATGCGTGGATGTGGGTGGTTGAATGACTACTTAGACGAGTGCAGGTGAATGATTGAATGCGTTAGCGTTAATATGAAGTTCACCGGTAAAGAAACAGATCTCCACAAGATTGAATTAAACAGAGAAGAAAGTATTTGTGCAAGACGTATTAAGTCAACGAAGTAAGCAACAATATACAAAAGATTAGTGGTGTTTATGCCATTCACACAGGAATACTGTCAATCGATAATAAAATTGAGGTACCAGTATATCATCAAAGTTGAATAATAAGTAACTGATAAAGAATTATATTATTTTAACTGTGCATAGTAACCAGTGCCTTTATGTACAAATGTGAATCCAGGATTGGAAGATAATAATGCCAGAAGACCCAATCAAGAAGCAAGAAGCAGGCATGAAGAACCCAAGGTGAGTTCGACCCGCTCCAGATCGATTCTTCTCCTCTCTATGCCACTGACATTTTCCCTTGGAGGCTGCTTATGATTCTGTGGCTGAAATGTTGTAGCTCTTGTGACCTCTAAAGGCATGAGGTTGTTTAGTAATATTCCTGCTGGGCCAAAGAATGGTGCTTGTTTAGTGCACTCATTATCCAACAATTTTAGGCCCAGAGACGTTCACTAAGGGAGCGCACATATTACAAGAGCAGTCATTCCATCAGTCAGTACTTTGCAAGACATTGTAATTTGGTAGCTATGCACAGCATTTGTTATTAGGAAGCATTGCTCAATATAAACCTCACTCTGAAAAAACAAGAAAGCAATAGACAGCACTTCAATGAGCCCACCCAAAGTGGGTACAACTGTCATCATTGTCTATGTATCTGATAAAGATCCAACTTTGAGTGTTGACTTTAAATACTAAGAAAAATAAAATGCTATGTTGTCTAAGGATGGCATAATCTGATACAGCTCTGCTCCAAGACTACACCTAACAGAGGAGGAGGCATGCTAGTGATAAAGGGACCAAGTGGACAAAGTATAATATAGCCATCCCCAAAGAAAAGAAATATTGACTAAGTATTCTGTTTTACAAAAACTCCAGTATTGGGTATTGATAACTCTGTTAGTGACGAAGGTCATACTAACCAAGCAAACATCCAGGTTAAATCTACAAACAATCTTGGGCTTGAAATATACACTCAAGCGTCTCAAAGAGATTTAGTTTCATATTAAAAGAGGCTTCTTTGTGCAGCAAAGAAGAACCCTTTAGCAATACAGGTAAACTGGAAGTTGGCACAAGATCCAATTTAATACAGATTAGGTAATGTAAATCACCCAACAAATTGTGCTTGGTAAATAATAAAGAGCATGCTGCCTAATGCAGTAGTAGTGCACCCATGACAAAGTGTCTGCCTAAACAGCCTTAATTTGCTGATATATTTTGTGCTTATGGGTCAATTGCTATAATACACTATAATAGACTGCCACTTCATATCCTTGTGCCATATCATTCAGATTAATTAAAGATTTGAAAATCTTCTACCAAGGATTTGCAGATCACTCCCAGGTATTATTGATACTGGCAGGAGGCTGCAGTGAGCGACAAAGTGGGGAGGAGGGAAAGACGAGAGCGGGGCTTCTGTCCTTGGGGGAAACAACCCAGAGAGCAGACCTGGGAGAGATGACTGACGAGCTAGAGAACTGACTGCAGTGAAGGGCTGAGCTTCACGCAGCAGTGACTGCTTTCACTCGAGAAACACTTTAACAGTTGCCTGAAAGGCTTCCCTCACAATGATTTCTATCTTCAACAGGGATGGTGCCCAGGAGATTCCAATTCAAGGTCCTGTTTGCTTCCAAAGGCAAGTTCTTACTACTGCTCACCCTGTGACTGTGTCTTAGGGCATCACCTGGCCGAGAAGGGAATAGGTGGAACTGTGTCTAAATGGTGCATTTGAGTTCCAAATGAACAGTGTTAGTCTCTCCTGCTTTCTCCATTTAGATCTGTAGAGTCTATCATCTGATAAGGGACGTTTTTAACTGTTGAGGACTGCTGGGGGGACTATAAGCCCCAGACTGCTTTGCACCAGCAAGAACCTGCTGCACAGCTGACATCGCGCTTTTAAGGACCTTTGCTAACCCGCAGCATGGGACGCACATGGGACAGATCAGGGCGAAGAGTGGGCCAAGAGCAGGCCCATTTTCGCCCATCATCGACTGTAAGAGGAAAGAATGGGCCATCCCTCTTGGTTCCTAGATTTTATACTAGTGCATGGCGAGTCCTTTTTGTTGGTGCGCTGTTTTATGCGTTTCTTGACTAGGCTTATCTAGAGAAACAATGGGCAAGCACAAGTTACCTGGGGATAGAGACAGTGTCAGTGCAAGACCAGCTGGCTGCACTATGCTTGACTCTTTTCTGGCCTGGGCTGTTGGAGTATTAGCTCAATAAATTGATCTTGCGGAAAGATGTGTATCCTTAGATATGGGAAAGGGGCTTAACAATTCCTCTATGAGTCAGCCGGGGCATCACTTGAGTATGGAAAGTGAGGACCCCCCTGCAAATTGTTGCCCACCATCCAACATGTCTGTCATGTAGGCTCACTTACCAACAACCGAACTGCATATTGCCTCGGATCCAATTAATCTTAGCGACAGTGGGCCCTTAGCAAACAAAAATGCAAACCCAAGCAAGAGGGTCGTCCCAAAGCATCCAGAGCCAAAAGGAACATTGATAGGGTTATTGAGCCCACTCCACTGCTGTCCAGCTCGGCTCCATCATCTGTAAATGGTGTAACCAGTTAAGCCCCAACATTGACTGGGTCTGGGTTTTTGAAAATTTCAAATCCCTGGTGGTTGTGTGGGTTACTTCATTGGTGGTCAGGATATGTAACCTGGAAGATGTCATTACCCTGTTAACCATGTACCATACAATCTTGTTGGCCCAGAAAGCGATGCGTGTCTGGCCCAGTTAGGCCTTTGGCTCCAAGCACTGAATCTATCTCAGGTTTACAAGCATCCCAAGGCGTGACATCTGTTATTGATGTTCAGCCCTCCTCCTTGCAAGTTGTGAGTGCTTCGATACCTTGGGTGGGAGGTAGTGGCATACAGAGAAGACCAGGTGCCAGGAATGGACTGCAAGTTCTAGGATCTGACTCTTAGGCTCAGTCCTTCCCAAATCAGTCCTGCTTAAATATTCCCCCTGATTTCGGCACATTTGTGGCCATTATGACTGGTGTACAATATTTAAACTCCTCCAGGGAGGAATACATGCTTCAGCTCAAAAACAAAGTCTGTCATTGGTTGACACAAAATGCTGATTTCAACATCAATGAATCTAATGATATTTTGTTTGTGAGGAGGGTTGAGTGTATTGGTCCATGGTTCAAACATTTGAGAGGGGATTGTATTGTAATCAACTGCAATAACTCAGGTCTGGCTCACTGATTAATCCAAGGCGGTACCAGGAGGCATTTGCAGGGTGCTGACATTAACATTGCTCCCTTAGGTTAGTTTTATAAACAATTACAACTCAGGAAGGAGGGTGGGTGAGGGTACATGCCATGCAGGGCTGATGAACTCATTCAATTTACCGTTCCCACCTCAACTAGATTTCTTTCTCTGACAGATTTGGCTAGCATTTATTGATGCCCAAATACCGCATTGAGTCTGTCCTACAAGCATCGGAGGAGTTAGTGGACTCTTTTAACTTCATAGCTTCCATAACCTGCCTCTTCCAGTAGACATGGACCCTGCCCCCAGTCTAGTCCCAGTTTTGTCAATTTTACTCAGACCACAATATCCTCAGGGAACGGACGACCATCAGGGGGGTTAACAATCTGTGTGAAAATCACTCTGCTCTGCGTGGCAAAAGAGATTAATTTGGGTTCACCAGATGTTTATGTGTCAGTTTGTGGTGCTCCATTAGCTAAACCTATCGCATATATAATATATATTGCAGGTCGGGCTAGCAGATCTGAACTACCAATTATTGACCTGGTAGATTCCTATATAATGACCCCTCCCAGTTGGCTCCTATAAAATTGTTGCTGGCAATTTTAATTGTAAATTTGAGCCACTGAGTACTAACCAAGAGGACCTCACAGGCGACGAAGGCCAAGTTTGGTGAGTTCCTGGGCTTACACTTTCCCCTATAAAAAACTGGAAAGCCTTAATAGTCCAACTGAATGCAGTCACTCTGAATCAAGGCCTCTGAGCCTGTAATGGTAGAATGATTTCAGACAAAGATTGGAGGCATAACTTCAATCACTTGCACAACAGCAGTCCTATCGATTATATGTTGTTGAATATTAGATTCTGGTCCAAACTGGTTGATACGATCTTGACTCCCTGGCAGGATAGTGACCACAATGCTTTGGATCTCACATTGTGATCACTGGGAACTAATTTGTCTAGTACTCTTACTGACCCCTTCGATCGAAAGCTTAGATCCACTAAAAATCAATGCAGATTAAAATAGAGTACTATGGCAGAATCACTGATAGTGCTAAGGAAGGTTCATCAGGTAGTGGCTGTGGGGTCGAAGTTGTGCAGACTATGGAAGTACCCTTACAGCAAACTGAATCCTTGGCAAATAATAGTGCACTCCATAATTCTATGATTATATCTCTAAGGAATCTCTTTTTTGTAGAATCCAAATCTTTTGCAAAAAGGAAAATGCAGGATTTGTGGTATAATACATTTTCAGAGAAGCCAGGTATATATTATCTAAAGCCATTCGAGCCAAGAATAGGAATTTGGTTGAAGAAACTAGACAGACCTACAAAGCCTCAATACTACATGCCAAAAGAGATTGTGAATATGCAAAATGGGCTTCTATGTTATGTACTATTATAGAGGACCATTGTTCCTTTTGGTGTATTCTTGCCAATGGTGGCACTGATGATTACTCTCCAATTGATAATAATATCTTTGCAACTGACTGGTTCAACCAATTTTTATAACTGTACTCTTTTGCCAAAGGGTCGGAAATTTCGCAGAGCAGGGCTGTTGGGTTAGCGGACATGGCTCCTGGCTCTGTTGCAGGAAGTATTGGGTCAGTATATTGCCAATCTGTAATACCAGCCCAAGACATCAGTTATATCTCCAGTTCTGAAATAAGAAAATCCAAAGACTGGATTATTCCAAATAAAACCCCAGGGTTGGACAAGATCCCTGGGGGATCTCTTTAGGGCGGAAAAGGATATCTGGTGTTCTTCCTTTGCACTGTTTTTAATGCCATAATGGGAGGCGCAGCCATGACCCCGACATGTGGCGGGGCAGAGTTTATTCCGATCTTTAATAAGGGTTCTAGGGCACTTCCATCAAATTATAAGCCCATTAGCCTCATCATCGATAGCACTCAAAAACTTTTCAGACTGATTATTCTGGATAGGTTACGTGAGTGGTTAACTGACACCAAAATTCTGACACCGTTACAAGCTGACTTCAAGGATGGCATAAACACAATTGACCAGGTGTTTTATCCTTAGCTGCTCTATTGGATGGCTTTTGTGGACCTTCGGTTTGCATTTGATTTAGTACTTAGGGAGTCCCTCAGGAAGGTGTTCACAGATATCGGGGTCACGAAGCACCTTCTGTATGTGATTATCAGACTGTAGACTAACAAGTGTGCTCAGGTCATCTGTAGGTGACAGACCCCATCCCTGTTAATCAGGGTATTTTTCAAGGATGTGTGCTAACCCCGACTCTATTCATTTTATTTGTCAATGCCCTGGTATCCTTCTAAGATAAGCTCAAGAACGATGCCCCAAGATTAGCTGATGACAGGGTTCTGGCCCTTCTGTTTTCAGATGATACACTCCTGATCTCAAAAACACCTAAGGGGCTTCAAAAGTTTCTGGACCAGTTTGAGTTCTTCTGCAAGCAGTGGGGCCTAGAGATTAACATCGGGAAAACCAAGTATATGGTTTTTAATCCCTGTACGTCCACTAGAACCAACCCTACCCTTAACAGGGCTCCATTGGAGAGAGTCCATGTATTTTATTGGCTAGGGGTCACACTCATTATATACTTCGACTGGCTTCCCCATATCTCAAAGTGTAAGCTAAAATTAGAACAATATTCAGGGGGAATCGTGAGGTCACAGTGGGGTTTCGTATTTCGCTCAGTATCCCCAGCTCTTATAATGTACAACCTCCAAACCCTTAGGGCAACCCTATATGGTGCGGAGTTATGGGGCCACAAAGATGTAAGTTCCTTGGCGAAAGCAGACAACCGCTTTATGCAACTCTTAATCAATGCCCCTGCTAGTGCCCCGTTAACCCCTTTACGATTAGATCTAGGCTTTAGATTGATTGTTGATAAAATGACACTGAGACAAATATTGTATTGGCGTAGACTTTGGGTGACCCCAGAATTGATTTCTTACCGACGGGGCTTGGAGGATGTACTGGGGCTACATGGGGTATCTAAGATTTCTTGGTTTAGGTTTATAAAATAATGCCTTATTCAGATTGGGTGTAGGAAACTATGGACCACCCCCCTGGAAGCCCTTGGGGTATCCAAAGCATTGTTGAAGGGTCCATACTGGCATCACACACACAAATCTTTTCTAGGGCCATATAGGGTAGGTACCCTTAAAGGATGGAAGAATATTTTGAAATCACCATTGAAGTAGGCAGGAAGGTCACTGTTGGCAAGGTATGTGTGCTCAAGGAAGAGAAAGGTGATGAAATTCTAGAGTGGCCTACCCAGAGAGAACTTCAGATTTGGCTCAGTCCTACCAATCCACAGGTTTGCGTATGGAAGGTAGATGGGTCATGTGGGTCATGTGATGATTTTGACAGCATGTTTTCAGCAGTGTTTAATGAGAAGTTTGGCTATCTGAAGCAGTATATACAATGTATCAAGCTATGGTGTTGCACACAGCTGGTGTCAGCAAAGGTCAGACATCTGCCTGTGACTGTTCACAATGCAGTTAAACTAGAATTGGAGAGGCTGTGCAAGTATGAGGTGATCATTTCAGTGGAGGTCATAAGTGGTTGGCCCCCTTCACAGTGGCCAAAAATGACACTACATTTATGTATAGATCTCCCCATCCTAAACCAGTTATGGTGGATAAATTTCCCCGTTTCAATAACTTGGAGATGTTCATAATGCTCATCTGTGCTAAGATTTTCACAACAATTGATCTAGCATACACATATCAAATCAAGCTACATGTAGATTTGCAGGATTTTCCAACCCTTATAACCAATAACGTGAGCATTTAAGATCTTACTTCAGCCTTTTGGCTTAGTGAGATCAGCTTCTGTCTTCCAGAGGGTCATGTCTTCATTGTTGTGTTAGCTCTCTTGAGTGATGTTTCATCAAGATGATGAGTTGGTGTACGGAGGAAAGTAGAATGAACATAATGAAATTGGCAAGCTATTTTGGGCTATTTTGAGAATCCTGACTCCTGGGGTAAAAAACTGCTACAGAAGGGAAGAACTATCATATCTTAGGTCCTCATTATGAATCTGGAGGTTTTGAAAAAATTAAAGTGAGTTGGGAAATGACCCAAGCTTGAAGGCATTTCTCCTGTTGTAGGTTGTGTAGTGGGGATGATTGAGAGCAACAAAGGATGGAGTGTGATGTTGTTACAAGTTGGATGTGGGGAAGATATAATCACACTTAAGTAATCACTTAGGTAGTGATTAGATTAATCAATTATGGAATATGTTTGGGACATATCTAACCTTTGCCCATTTGTATGCACTATTTGCTCTGTTTTTCATAATCTTTACAATCATTTTTACTCGTAAGAGATGGAAAAGAACAGTGTCTAATAAGTAATTATGCAATTTTAATTACCATTACTAGGCAGTGCACTCATTTTGGGATCTGGGTGGGACTGCTGATAAAAGGTTCTGTCAGTTTAGTCTGACATCTAACACTTCAACAAGTACAACTCAGCCATTTTTCTTTTTCTCCGAGAAAGTTGCAGTTTACTTTTTGGGCTTAGGTTATTACAACCACAATTTTGAGGAAAGACAAACAAGAGAGTTACTGTACCAAAAGCATCAAAATGTCAATTTGATATTTTTTATACATAGAAATCATCAGTAGTTTAAGGCTTCCAATCCACTCCATATAATAATAATAATAATAATAATAATAATAATAATAAGAAGAAGAAGAAGAAGAATACAGTGTGTCTTATAGAGCACAGTTTTGCATTTGAGAAGGCTTTGCCTGGCCATGCTTGTGCACCTTACCTGATTGCCTTGGCCCATTGGCCAGGCATGGCCCTTTCATAGCCCACTTCTCTGCTGCTGCTTACCCTGAGACCTAGCCTCACTCTGCCTTCTTTCCACTCACTTTCTTTCTCTTACACCTTTTTGCCTCTCTTTTTCCCACTTTTTCTTTCTTTTTTTCTGTGTCTTTTATCACTTTTTGCTTCTTATACCCTGCACTTCTCATTCTGTCTGGTTTCACTCGCTGTTCTCTCCTTCTCTAAGACCTTTTGCCTCCCTTTTTCTACTTTTTCTTAAATTTCCATTTGACTTTTAGTGCTTTTTTTCTCGTTTTTCCCCACTTTTCTCTCTCTCTGTTATGTCATGTTATGTTATGTTATGTTATAAAAATGTATTGAGCGCACGAATACCCGGAGGTGTCTCGGCGCTAGAACTGTGAATAAGCCCAGACGGGGCGTCTAGTTCTGAAATAGCCAAGTTTTCAGCCCTTTTCTGAAGATGGTAAGTGAGCTTGCGCTTCTGAGCTCCCTAGGGAGCATGTTCCATAGTTTAGCAGTACCATACGTGAGGCTACGGCCTCCCCAGTTTAAGGACCGTATCCTCAGAACTTTCATAAGTCTAGCGCCTGTGGAGCGTAATTGTCTGGTTGGTTCATACCAGGCAAAAATATCTCTAAGAAATCTTGGACCTGAGTTACTCAGTGCCTTATAAGCTAGGCATAGTGATTTTAATTTAATTTGTTGTTTCACCGGAAGCCAGCGGAGTCTTCAAATTTCTTTGGCTACTGATTCGTGCTTAGGGATACTCAGAAGAAGTCTCGCGGCTGCATTTTGTACTGCCTGGAGCTTTTTTTGATATTGCTTCTGCATGTTCAAATAGAGCCCATTGCAGTAATTCAACTTTGACTGTATTAGTGTGGTTACAACCGTCCTTCTAGAATCAGTGGGGATGTAAGGTAGAATCTTCTTAAGTTTCTTTATCAGAAACTGGGAGGCCGACACGATGGCACTGGTCTGGTGTGATAGAGTTGATTTGGTATCAATCAAAACTCCCAAATTTTTTGCCTTCTGAACTGGTATTGGCGGTTCACCCATCTCTGCCGGCCACCAGAGATTGTCCCATCTGGCTTGCAGATTTCCAAAGATTACTACCTTGGTCTTCTCAGAATTGAGCTTAAGACAGTGTTATCCCATCCATCTGTTTATTTCCCTCATACAGTTCTGAAACTGTAGTGTGGGGGAGGCTTGATCTTTATACGCTGCCACCACTATCTGGGTGTCGTTGGCGTAAGACGTAAGTCTAAAACTGAAGTCTCGAATCAGAGGGGCGAGTTCAGATACGTACACGTTAAAAAGAGAAGGACTAAGAGATGAGCCCTGGGGAACTCCACACGGGAGGACGTAGGGATACAAGTTATACTTGCCCAAAGTCACAGTTTGTCTCCTTTTCTTCAGAAAGGAGGAGAGCAGGGCCAGTGCCGTCCCCTTGACCCCCAACATTTCCAGCCGCTGCTGCAGAAGATTGTGATCCACGGTGTCAAACGCGGCTGAAAATCTAGGAGAACAAGGGCGGCCGTACCCCCTCTATCCATCACCGTCCTGATCTCCTCGGAGGCCTTAATTAATGCTGTTTCAGTACTGTGCTCATGTCTAAAACCAAACTGAGAGTGATCAAGCAAATCATTTTCCTGAATGAAATGGGCTAACTGTTTGTTCATGATTTTTTCTACTATTTTGGACGGAAGCGTCAACCGCGCTATCGGGCGGTAGTTGTTTGGATTAGACACATCCAGATTGGGTTTTTTCAACGGAGGAAGTATGGAGGAGTCTTTCCACGGAGCCGGGAAAGTACCCGAGATAAACATATTGTTAAAAATTTCTGTGAGCTCGGGGCTCACCACCACGCTATGTCTTTCAATAATGCATGTGGGCAGGGGTCAAGAGGAGACCCAGATTTAATTTCTCTAAGGTATTTTTCCACTACCTCAGGAGAGATCTGTGAAAAGCAGTGAAAGCTATTTACCTTAGGTTCATGGTGTAAAGATGATTTGGTGGGCCCGCGAGGGGGGGTGGCTTAAAAAGCGTCGTAAATATCTTTGACTTTGTTTTTAAAAGCTACTGCAATCATATCACAAAAAGTTTGATTGCTCCTGATTTGTTTGTTTTTAGGTAGAGAAGACAATTTATCTACCACCTCAAACAGTTCTTTTGGCCTATTTTTTGCTTTCTCTATCTGTTTGGTAAAAAAGTCCTTTTTTTCTGACATCACCAGTTTTTTATATAGAATTAGTGCGGATTTATATATATCTTTATCCTCAATGTCATAATTGACTCTCCAGCGTCTTTCGAGTCTACGGCACTTTTGTTTTTCTTGACGCAGGGCGTCAGTAATCCAGGGGGTCAAAGGAGTGTTACGATTCCCGGAGGTTTTACCAATGGGTACCATGGCCTTGAAAGCCTCCTTTAGCCAGTCCGTGTATTTGGTGACTGCTAATTCTGGGGGAACATTTAGCCGTGGGCGTGTTCTGTCCAACTGAGTTTGAAGAATGACTTTATCCACCTTGTTCCAGGCAGTATAGGTTGATGAATGGGTTTTGGTCATCCCGCCCATCTGGGTTTTTGGGACTGAGAGATCAAACCTGATTAGCGAGTGGTCTGTCCATGTTAACGGGAGAGTCTCTTTTACTGTAAGTCCCTGTGCAGAAGTAAAAATACCATCAAGGGTGTGTCCAGCCTCATGGGTGGGCGTTTGCACTGTTTGAGATAGGCCCAGAACCCCTAAAGTATCTAGCAAGGAGACAGTCTCCTTGTCCCCAAGATCCTCTAGGTAGACATTAAAATCTCCCAAGATTGTAAACTCATTACTAGCAAGAATGGGTTCCATAAGTGCATCTAGATTATGAGTAAAGGTACTTCTGGCGCCTGGTGGGCGATAGAGTAATATGCCCCTAAAGGTTTTTCTAGCATTAAGTTCAGTTACAAAGTGGAGGGCTTCATAGAAAGGAGTGAGGGCTGGGGAGAAGCTGGCTTCAAACTGCTCCCTATAGATAACGGCCACTCCGCCCCCTCTTTTTGTAGGCCTGTCTACTCTAAAAGACAGAAATCCCTTGGGGGCCGCTGTTACAAAGTCTGGGTCCGAGGCTGCATCGGCCCATGTTTCCGTGATGAACAAAACATCTAAATTATGTATAGCTATCATGTCTGCTATTTCATACTTATGTTTAGCCAAGGACCTGACATTAATGAGGCTGCAATGCGCCTCAGTCATATCAGAGTGTTTTGCTGATTTTATAATCTGAAAGTTTGCGGTAGATAGGAATGCCCTTATCGTCTGTGCGGTGGGAGAGAGAAACCACATGAGCAGGCTATCTTATCATGTGTCAGAAATTCACTCCAACTCAGGATGCAGCAGCTCATGATGGCTTTATCGAGCTCCAGCAGTTCCTTACCTGTATACCGCCGGGATTCGAGTGTACAAGGACCAGAGTTTCTGGCCCTAGGCCCGGTCCAGGCGCGGACAGGCGCAGACGGGCTTGCCTTAGGCTCGCCTTCGGCGGGCCAGCGGCGCGCCCGCTGCGTGGCCGCACCATCGTGCCCTGAAGTAGTGTACATCGGCAGGAAGGCTAGAGCGCTAAACGCCGGAAGTGGGTGCCCATCTTCTAGCCTGCCAGAAGTGGGGTCAGTGTTGCAACGCCCTCCGCGCAATCGCCACACCAGGTTGTGGCGGAACAGGGCAGGAACTTTCCCTCAGGCGAGATTGCAGGTGGGTTCAGCAAGGTCCACAGAAACAATTAATAAACACAGTAAAAACAGTTAAAAATATCTCTCTTAAGTTGTTTAGCCTCACTTTTTACCATATCTCCTTCTTTCTTTTTCTGCGACCTCAGAGACCTCCCTAGGCTCCACATATGAAAATGTGCCCAGTTCAAAGTACTCACACACACATACAAAGCATTACACAATTTAGGCCCCACCTAACTGAACAACTGAATCAGATTCTCCACTCCCACAAGACACCTCTGATCAGCTAACCTCCTGCTAGCCAATGTCACCTGCATCCGAAGAACCATATTAGTTGGCTTGAGATCTGTTGGATTTGGATTTGATAAGAAGCATAAATTCCATTTTTTTATATACTCCATGGGATTTATTTTGAGTGCATATACATTGGATATATCATGTAAAGAGTCTATAAGCAATATGTACCAAATAAGATTTAAGGACATTTAGGCCATACTTATTCCAAAACTTGGGTTGTATTTACAGTGGGTGGTAATTGTATAGACAGATGAATAACTGATTATTTATATTGACTCCGGGGCCCCACTATAGTTGGAAACATTGGAAATATATGCTGATTCACCCTCCTAACGAAATTATCAGTACAATTTGGGTTAATGTGTTATGATATGTTTTTGATATACCTTCATTTCGAATTTTTGTCTATGAATCATCTTTACAGTAAGGTTTTAGGCACTTACTAAGTTTCTTGGAACTAATGTGATGGTTTTTCATTTTTAAAAATGGCCAACGCTACATTGTGGATAAGGTGAATACTATAACTGGCAGTTTTGTGAAATAATGTAATAATGCAATACATATTTGTGTTAATTAATAGTGGTGGAATTGACACTAGAAGGTAACTTAAATTTTGAGTTGGTATTTGGCATTAGTTTTATTTATTCCCATGGCTTGGTTTATACATTGCAACATATGTGAAGCTGTCTGCTGTTGCAATGGATACTTTTGAATATGAGATCTCAGTATCTGGTATGTAGAAATCACTTCTGGGTCATCCCATATAAAGCGCAGAGAATTAAATCATATTGCCCTTTTGAAACGTGACCATGATTCAGAGATGAGGCTTTCAATAGAAGTTAAAGGTATGTCAATGCCATTGGGACTGTTACAGTGAATTTTGATATAGCAACTTTAAAAAACACATGGGAGAGGAGTTGGCCTAACGGCTACGGCGGTCGACCTCGAATCTGTGGGGTACTGGGTTCGAGTCTCGGCAATGACGCTGAACATCCTGTGATTCTGGGCAAATCACTTAATCTCCCCGTGCCTAACAAAAATGAATCTGTCCTCATGTAACGCAACTGGTGCTATGTAAAGCGCTCTGATACCCAATACCTTCGGGTCAAGTTCGCGCTATATAAAACTCGGTAAAATAATTTTTTTTTTTTTTAAATGGTATATTTAGACTTCTTGAGCCTTTGGCGACACGTCTTTTAATATCTTATATGTCTGTGTCTTTGATCATTATTAGTATAGTTTGGACTGTGACATTTTTGAGGATCTAGTTACACTAAAGTAAAATTTTTGAGAATCTGTTTGTATGCCAATGAATAGCATATGACCCATTCCATGATGGCGGGAGGGTCTTCATGGGGTTAAGTAATGAGCACCATACAATTGATAATTAAAGATTGCAACATGATTCTGTATATGATGTCGCACTTACACAAATGCATAGTTATCGTTGGCTTATAGGTTTACAGCCGCAATGATTAGAGCGCTTCAGATTGCAAATATTTTTTTTTTAAACATGAGCGGAATCTGGTTTATTTTCAAATGAAGAAAATTATTTTGCATTTATTTAATACAGCGATTACACTGTGGGATTTTACAGGCCGTAGACATCTTTTATGTAGTGAGGAAGTTGCACATTTGAAACGTTCCATTTTTCTAAATGAATAAGTAAATATTTTGTTTTACTTTTCTGAAATATGGGCTCACTTTATAGCAAGAGCCCACATTCAATTAAGAATAGTTTTTTTACTTGAGTGTTTATCTGGTTGGTCTATTTGTAGGATAAATTTGACAACTCTTTAAAAAGATGAAATTGCAGTACTAATAACACTGTTATGTTGAATAATTCTTTAATGGAAATTGGTGCACTGGTTTTTAAAACTCACACAAAAATGGATGAAAATTGTACATCGTTTATGAAGAAATAGAATTAGGTGAGAAATGATATTATTCGTAAGATTTTGCTGACTCTATTGTGAGATGTCAGCTTAGTCTGTAGGAGTATTGGCTTTCTAATAGCATCAATTTTTATGAACTGAAAGTTCACGATGTTATCTTTAATAATTTGTATATATTACTTAAACAATTATGAGATTGGAAGTGCTACTAAATAGGAAATTGGTATCAGGATACAATATAAATTTCTAATTGGGTAAAAGAAGAATTTCTTTAATAAAAAAAAAACTATTATATTTATGGAATGTGCAATTATTCTAAATGTTTGTTTTGCCTCTTGGAAGACCCAGTATTTGGACATAAGCAGATCTCTTCAGTTCTCAAGTTAAAAGTATTATAATGCATTTACCAAATTTACTTTGCAGTATGACTCAGAGTGGAAGGGTGCAATTTCAGGTAGATGAATATGTAATATAAATTAAGTACACTATTATTTAATTTATTATATAATGGGATTATACATGGTGCATGTCTGGTCTACAATTAGGGTCACAAAAATAGGAATATATCTGTTTGACGAAATGTGAGTTCCTAAAAATGAACTGTACTTTTTTTAAGCATTGGTTTTTAATTTTGTGTATGGTGACTGGTAGTTGTATCTTTTATATTATTTACAATAGTAGTGTTTTTAACATTTACACTGTTATATTTTATGTATTTTTATCAGCCCTGAAGAAGTTCCAATATTTACGGGACAAAAAACACATTGGCTGTGTTCACTGTAATTTCTACAAGAGAAAAATAAAGAATGATGCTTTGTCTTTAAGGTCCCCTCGTATTTACGAGATACCACTGATTTCATTACTAAGGTGGAAGGATCCCAGTTTGATGTACAAACACAACTGATGGTATCTTTCGATGTAACATCTCTTTACACTCAAATTCCTCAGGAAGAAGTTCTCCAGGTAATTGAAATATACCTGGAAAGTAGGAAAAGACCACTCAGGTTGCCCACTGAATTTATCTTAAAATTGGCTGAAGTTGCTCTCAAGAACAACTACTTTAAGTTCGAGGATCAGTTCTACATTCAAGTGAAGGGGACCGCCATGGGTTGTCCCTTCGCGACGTAGATGGCGGTCCTCTTCATGGCCCGATATGAAGAGAAATTCGTCAAGCTAAACAATCCATTTCAAAGGAATGTGCAGCAATGGCTGCGCTATATTGATGATATTTGGTGTCTATGGTCAGGCTCCTTAGAAGAACTGACTATGTTTCATGAGTGGATGAACACGAGACATAGGGACATTAAATTCTCTGTATCCTATAGTAGAACAGCCTTGACTTTCTTAGATGTGGAAGTACGCCCAGATGCGAACAAATTGATTACATCCCTTCATCGAAAAAGTACAGATAAAAACACCATTTTACACTATAAGAGTGCCCATCCAAAGAGCCTCAAAGAAAATCTCCCTTATGGACAGCTGTTGCGAATAAGGCGGAACTGTTCCTGTAGGGATGTTTGTGAAAGAAATGCAGCAATTTTCTGTAAAGAGATGTTGGAAAGGGGCTATCCGAAGTAGCTTCTAAAACATTCTACAAAAAGGGCGTGGTATACACCTAGGGAGGCCCTGTTACAGACTAAGCAGAAAGTGACATTGGATAGGCTAGTCTGTGTCTCCACATATGGCTCAGAGACAAATAAGTTCAAGCAGATCATTTAAGAAACTGGCACCTGTTGCAAAATTTGGATTGTGATTATCAAAAACCACTGTTTGCAATGAAAAAGAATCGCAGCATTGGGCAACAAATTGTGAGGGCGGATATTTTCCAGACTAAGGCCAAAAGTGACTTGCGCGCGCAATGGCAATTGAAGCCCATTGAAGGTCATAGGAAGTGTGGATATTGTGTGGCTTGCAGTACAACTCTTGAAGGAATTGAATTTGAACATAATTCAATAAAATGGAAACATACAGTCTTTACGAATTGCAAGACAAAGAATGTTGTCTATGCAATAGTTTGTCCTTGCCCAAAACTTTATATAGGCAAGACAAACCAACAAATTAACCAGAGAATCACGCAACATCGTTCTCGTATCAAGAAAAAGGTGGTAACAGCGCCCATGGTTGAACACTTTATCGCTAAAGCCAATAGCGAGAATGATTTTAAATGGACTGTGCTTTTTGCATATAATAAATCTAAGCAGATGGGTGACATCGACAGTTTGTTGCTTCAAAAGGAAGCATACTTGATTTTGAAATATGACAGCGTTTCAACTGGCTTGAATATGATGACTGAGCTTTCCAGAATGTAAAACTTTGAGTATTTTTTCTCTCTTTAAATATATCCAAAGTCTTTGTGAAATACATGTCCCAGAATGCACCTTTGAAATAAATGTGTGAACCACTGGAACCCTCTGCATTTTGATTGGTTTAATCGAAAGGAACTACATTTCCCATGCAGAGTAGTGCCCAGCAATATGTAATGGCGTCTTAGGGAGTGTTTGGTTGCTGGTGAATTTCTGTCAGTGAACTTTTGGAGGGAGAAAATCACTGAGAGGCTATGCCTAATTGAGGTAAGCATCGATACTAAGATTGAGCTTTCAGACTTGAAACAGGTCATGTTATGGTGCTAGACACCGTTTAGAACTTGTAAATATTTCCTTTCAGACATGCGGTATTTTGAATAAATCACGGAGTACGAGCTGCTTCCGAATGGAGGTAAGCTTCCTTGTTTCAGGGGTAATTACAAAATAAATATTGCATCGCACAAAGATGCTAGACAACTGATTTGACTTGATTATTTTACAAACTCATTTTTTTAGAACGTTTGAGGAAACCGAAGGCACAAAATTAAGGCAGAAAAAGCCGTGGGCAATTTTCCTTTTTGCCAGGTATGAACTGGAGCGGGCCATTGACACTTTATGTGTGCTTCCAACAGCTTGAATTGATTACATGCCTTGTGCTGGTTGTTTTATAAATAAAAAAATGAAATGGGTTTTCGTTTTAACCTACAGATACTCCGCTGCATACTGACGCTACCGGAAGTATTTTTTTCAAGCAGGGAACATATTTTATCTCTGCAGGTAGGACGTCAATGCCTGGATAATTTGTACACGAATCGGTGTCGGTTGTGGCAAAAATAGTGATAGTTTCCCCTTACTTTGATAGGTTTCTCCATAAAGAGATTCCAAATTGCCTGAAGAAAAAACTAATATTTTCTCGCCAGGTACCTATGCTCAGCTTTTTGTGAATTTTAAACTTTTTCAGTGAAGGAGCAGGAAAGTACAATGAATAATATTATTATTTTGTTTATTTAAAATTAT
Organism: Calotriton arnoldi; assembly: GCA_963921515.1. Taxonomy (NCBI): domain Eukaryota; kingdom Metazoa; phylum Chordata; class Amphibia; order Caudata; family Salamandridae; genus Calotriton; species Calotriton arnoldi. Next base: position 304,863 of record CAWUFW010001918.1, read on the forward strand.
TACAGATAATACCATCGCACGCAGAAACAAGGTGCATTGAATTAAGAAGCCCTGATGAGAGTCCTTGAATTTGTAGCCCAGGACTTGAAACGTGTTGGCATTTTTCTGACATTGAGGAACTGAGATTCAATTATCACGCCATATGGAGGGTTTTAAAATTGTTTTCCCCTGTTATGGACACTATGTTTCGTTCCCTTTGTGATTATAAGTTATGATAATCATTTGATTCATTAGTTTATTACACATGCTAATCATTTGATTTATTATTTTGATTGCACATAATCTTTTGCTTTTTGTGTATTTGTTGTACATTATGTGGTGATGTTGTATTGTTGGTTGCCATTAATGACAGTATTTCATGTATTATTAATTTGATGATTGAGTCTTTGTGACTTTTTTGTATAGAAAGTTGTTAATATTTTTTGTGTGTCTTCTTTGTTTGCAACTGAATGAATATGAAAAAACAAAATGAATTTTGATAAGTAAAAAAGAAAATAAAAAACTTGGTCAAATAAAATAATTATCTTTGACCTTCACGGTAAATCATAAGTGTATTTAATGATACAAAGTCCAGGTAAAACCCCCTTTTTTCCTATTATATGGCCCTACCTGCACTTTGTCCACTTGGGCCTAACTCCTTTGTGTTGATAAATTAAAGAGCGGGTGTTGACCCGCGTGAGTTTGGACATCAGGGATCTGGTGACCACCTTTGAAGCAACAGCAATCTTTGCATTACAGGTGGTTTTTACCACTCTGTAGAGTATGGCAGAAAAAGACACGTTGTCTTTTACAGAGAGTCATATACAAAATTTAATATCTGCTCCTTCTCCTTTTTCTTCAATTTTATTAAGCTCTTCTGCTAAACAGCAGAATGAGGTTGATAAATTAACTCGTCTTCACAACAAAGATATACGCACAGAGTTGCACTGGCATTTTCTGCTAGAGCACCTTAAAGCAGGCGCTATACCCTGGGGGCTCCATGTTAAAAATATTCTGGTGATATTCATTGATGACCCTGAATATAAAAAGGGCTTTAGTTTCATAAATACCAAATTCAGTAGGGATCTAATGGTTCACACAATCGAGACTGCTCAAAGACTGTGCAAAAAAGAAACTGACGACCTGGAACAACTAGTTCAGGAAATTCAGAGTAATCAGACAGTAGCAGAAGCCAAGACACTGTTAGAAAAGATAGAAAAAGATATTCAGACATTTAAAGATAGTACTATCAATTTTAAGACTACTAAATTTGAGAGAGACACTAAATCATTTAACATCGAACAGGTGTATCCTTTCCTGAAAGAGGATTACTACACTTCCCTTGAATCACGTAGAGCTCTTTCAACATATCAGGGACGCTCAAAAATCGCTTCTTGACCGTCTCTGAGACCTCATCCTCTGAGTCTTCGGGGGATTCGGACTCTAGAGAAGGCCCCTCTAAGAAACAGCTGTCTTTTTTAGACAAGGGCCCACAGAAACAGAGAGGGAGATTCAAACCGGCATGGGAAATGCGGACTCGGAACCGATCTTACAAATCGTAAAAACTACTTCAATCGTGAATTTATCTGAAAAACAATTGACCAAGGAGGAAGAGGAAGTCCTTAATTTGGGCCTTAAGTTTGTCCCTAATAAACTTACAGACTATACCAGACTTAAATTGGAGGCCATTGAGTTTTGTAGGAAGATTCGCCTTAAAGCATTTTTTGCGGGCAAGGAGATGGCAAATTCTAAAGAAGTAACAGGTTTGAGAAACAAATCAAATTTTATCCCACCCTCTGGTAATATTCCTAAAGAGGTTCTGGCTTACGAACAGACCGTACTCTCTTCCATTAACCAGTTGGAGAAAAGAAACAAATTCTATAAAAGGAATATGTCTTCAAAACAGCAGATTGCCATTAATGACCTAATAAATGATACATTAGTGGTCATTAAACAGGCGGACAAGGGTGGGGCTGTAGTTATTTGGCCCAGAGAGATGTACCTGGTTGAGGGTAGATCGCAGGTAAACAACCAGGAATGGTATCGCCTTGTAAAAGAAGATCCCACAAGAGCGATACAAGAAAAAATCTCAGAAATACTCAAGGTTGGTCTAGAAGAAGAGATTTTGGATCCTAAAGAATTTGATTTCTTATCTAAACGTTTTCCTAGGATTCCGGTCCTATATTTTTTACCCAAAATTCATAAAAGACTAAATGATCCTCGGGGAGACCGATTGTATCGGGGTGTGACTCCCTTCTTCAACCGATCTCAAAATATATAGATTTTTTTCTAAAGCCCTTTCTAATAGAGGTCCCCTCGTATTTACGAGATACCACTGATTTCATTACTAAGGTGGAAGGATCCCAGTTTGATGTACAAACACAACGGATGGTATCTTTCGATGTAACATCTCTTTACACTCAAATTCCTCAGGAAGAAGCTCTCCAGGTAATTGAAATATACCTGGAAAGTAGGCAAAGACCACACAGGGTGCCCACTGAATTTATCTTAAAATTGGCTGAAGTTGCTCTCAAGAACAACTACTTTAAGTTCGAGGATCAGTTCTACATGCAAGTGAAGGGGACCGCCATGGGTTGTACCTTCGCGCCGGAGATGGCGGTCCTCTTCATGGCCCAATATGAAGAGAAATTCCTCAAGCTAAACAATCCCTTTCAAAGGAATGTGCAGCAATGGCTGCGTAATATTGATGATATTTGGTGTCTATGGTCAGGCTCCTTAGAAGAACTGACTATGTTTCATGAGTGGTTGAACACGAGACATAGGGACATTAAATTCTCTGTATCCTATAGTAGAACAGCCTTGACTTTCTTGGATGTGGAAGTACGCCCAGATGCGAACAAATTGATTACATCCCTTCATCGAAAAAGTACAGATAAAAACACCATTTTACACCATAAGAGTGCCCATCCGAAGAGCCTCAAAGAAAATCTCCCTTATGGACAGCTGTTGCGAATAAGGCGGAACAGTTCTTGTAGGGAGGATTTTGAAAGACATGCAGCAATTTTCTGTAAAGAGATGTTGGAAAGGGGCTATCCGAAGAAGCTTCTAAAACATTCTACAAAAAAGGCGTGGTATACACCTAGGGAGGCCCTGTTACAGACTAAGCAGAAAGTGACATTTGATAGGCTAGTCTGTGTCTCCACATATGGCCCAGAGACAAATAAGTTCAAGCAGATCATTTTAAGAAACTGGCACCTGTTGCAAAATTTGGATTGTGATTATCAAAAACCACTGTTTGCAATGAAAAAGAATCGCAGCATTGGGCAACAAATTGTGAGGGCGGATATTTTCCAGACTAAGGCCAAAAGTGACTTGCGCGCGCAATGGCACTTGAAGCCCATTGAAGGTCATAGGAAGTGTGGCAATTGTGTGGCTTGCAGTACAACTCTTGAAGGAATAGAATTTGAACATAATTCAATAAAATGGAAACATACAGTCTTTACGAATTGCAAGATAAAGAATGTTGTCTATGCAATAGTTTGTCCTTGCCCAAAAATGTATATAGGCAAGACAAACCAACAAATTAACCAGAGAATCACGCAACATCGTTCTCGTATCAAGAAAAAGGTGGTAACAGCGCCCATGGTTGAACACTTTATCGCTAAAGCCCATAGCGAGAATGATTTTAAATGGACTGTGCTTTTTGCATATAATAAATCTAAGCAGATGGGTGACATCGACAGTTTGTTGCTTCAAAAGGAAGCATACTTGATTTTGAAATATGACAGAGTTTCAACTGGCTTGAATATGATGACTGAGCTTTCCAGAATGTAAAACTTTGAGTATTTTTTCTCTCTTTAAATATATCCAAAGTCTTTGTGAAATACATGTCCCAGAATGCACCTTTGAAAAAAATGTGTGAACCACTGGAACCCTCTGCATTTTGATTGGTTTAATCGAAAGGAACTACATTTCCCATGCAGAGTAGTGCCCAGCAATATGTAATGGCGTCTTAGGGAGTGTTTGGTTGCTGGTGAATTTCTGTCAGTGAACTTTTGGAGGGAGAAAATCACTGAGAGGCTATGCCTAATTGAGGTAAGCATCGATACTAAGATTGAGCTTTCAGACTTGAAACAGGTCATGTTATGGTGCTAGACACCGTTTTGAACCTGTAAATATTTCCTTTCAGACATGCAGTATTTTGAATAAATCACGGAGTAGGAGCTGCTTCCGAATGGAGGTAAGCTTCCTTGTTTCAGGGGTAATTACAAAATAAATATTGCATCGCACAAAGATGCTAGACAACTGATTTGACTTGATTATTTTACAAACTCATTTTTTTAGAATGTTTGAGGAAACCGAAGGCACAAAATTAAGGCAGAAAAAGCCGTGAGCAATTTTCCTCTTTGCCAGGTATGAACTGGAGCGGGCCATTGACACTTTATGTGTGCTTCCAACAGCTTGAATTGATTACATGCCTTGTGCTGGTTGTTTTATAAATAAAAAAATGAAATGGGTTTTCGTTTTAACCTACAGATACTCCGCTGCACACTGACGCTACCGGAAGTATTTTTTTCAAGCAGGGAACATATTTTATCTCTGCAGGTAGAACGTCAATGCCTGGATAATTTTTACACGAATAGGTGTCGGTTGTGGCAAAAATAGTGATAGTTTCCCCTTACTTTGATAGGTTTCTCCATAAAGAGATTCCAAATTGCCTGAAGAAAAAACTAATATCTTCTCGCCAGGTACCTATGCTCAGCTTTTTGTGAATTTTAAACTTTTTCAGTGAAGGAGCAGGAAAGTACAATGAATAATATTATTATTTTGTTTATTTAAAATTATTACAGATAATATCATCGCACGCAGAAACAAGGTGCATTGAATTAAGAAGCCCTGATGAGAGTCCTTGTATTTGTAGCCTAGGACTTGAAACACGTTGGCATTTTTCTGACATTGAGGAACTGAGATTCAATTATCACGCCATACGGAGGGTTTTTAAAATTGTTTTCCCTGTTATGGACACTATGTTTCGTTCCCTTTGTGATTATAAGTTATGATAATCATTTGATTCATTATTTGATTACACATGCTAATCATTTGATTTATTATTTTGATTGCACATAATCTTTTGCTTTTTGTGTATTTGTTGTACATTATGTGGTGATGTTGTATTGTTGGTTGCCATTAATGACAGTATTTCATGTATTATTAATTTGATGATTGAGTCTTTGTGACTTTTTTGTATAGAAAGTTGTTAATATTTTTTTGTGTGTCTTCTTTGTTTGCAACTGAATGAATATGAAAAAACTAAATGAATTTTGATAAGTAAAAAATAAAATAAAAAACTTGGTCAAATAAAATAATTATCTTTGACCTTCACGGTAAATCATAAGTGTATTTAATGATACATGGTCCAGGTAAAACCCCCTTTTTTTCCTTGTCTTAAAACAAGACATCTTATTTTTAGTTTGGAAGGTAGTTTGAAAATATTTTTGATCACCATGGTTCATTCTTTCTTACTGCTCATGGAGTAATCCTCCTATGTGCGTGCATTTTGAGTTTATGTTATTGGGTCTTCCTTGAAAGGTGAACCCAAGGAGCAGAGTAATCTGGAACAACTTTGAGTGAGACTTAATTAACACCATATTACCCTTCTTAGCTACTTAGTTCTGACTCTGGTCTCCTCTCAGTTTTCAGAGCAGTTTTTAGCCAAAAATCTTCTTAGTCCCAAGTTTGGGATTTTTTGGATCTGGGCACCTTTTACACCATCACCAAGGGTCTAGGACTGGAGGGGCACAACTTGTGGGGTTAGGACTCATCCAGGATAGATCCTGGTGCAAGTTTAAGATGGTTGGAACATTTTCTGCCCCTGAGACTCTGATCAGGATCCTAGCCAACTAGCCCTTGCAGTCACTGTGGTAGTCCTGGGTTCAAGAAGTGAAAAAGGGCTCAAGCAAAGGGGCAGGCCTTTCAGGGTTCAAGGAAGGCATTATGTAGCAGAGCAGTCCTTCCAGGTCCAGCAAAGCAGTCTTCTGAAGTACACGGCAGGCCCCATCATCAGGCAGTCATCTGAGAATCCTTCTGCTGGTCCAGAAGCTGAACTGAAGAGTGGGTCTGAAGGGCCTATTTTTATACCCTGTGTCTTGTTTGAAGTAGGAGACGTTTCTAGAAAATTCCCCTTTGAAGTGCTTGAAGTTTCCTTTTTCCCCTGCCCTGGCTGTCTGCATGAACAATACAGGGGTGAAAAGTATTTTGTGTGAAGGCAGGGCATGGCCTATTCAGTTGGAGGTGGGACTGTGCCCAGCTACACCGCCATCATGCTAGTGATGTCCCATCTAATATCTATTGTGTGGCTGTCTGGGAGAAATAAACAAAGTCCAACTGCCAACTGCACTCAGTAATGTGGCCCAGGAAAAGGCTACAGGCACTAAATAGTTAGAGTTGTGTTGCAATTGGGTTCCACCCATTTAGTATGCCTCAATATATTTGCTTTTTGGATTGCCTGGTTTTGAACATTTTACTGTGGGTGTGTCTAACTAGATGTGTCTCACTCATGGTAATCACATTGCAAATGGACTGCATGTGTTTACCGCCAGTGTCCCCCTTTTAAGATAAGGCCACTGTGATGCAGCAAGGGTAAGGTGCACTTGGCTGGTTACATGTGGAAAAGTGTAAAGACGTGAGCACCTGTGTAAGGGCAGCACATGTGAGATTAATGTTGTGCACAGCCCGGTAACTGTGCACACGTAGCCTGCTGCAGAGAGGACTCTGCAGTATTGATATTGACCTGGGTTAGGCTTTATTATAATGTTAGTGTACATTCATAGGCAAAGTCAGTGTGATTTACTGTTTTGTCTGTAGTGGTACTTTATTATACACAAAGCGAGTGCATTTTGCTTCCCTTTGGCCCAGAATGTCTGGTGACATATGTAAATGGGGTGTAACCTGTGGGAGAAAATTAAATATGCAAATTCCAAAAAGGTATCCGTACAACTTATGGGTCATCTAAAATTGTTATATTTCTCTGGCTCAGCTCAGGATCAGAGGCCAGGCCCTTAACTCAGCTCCTGATGAGCAAAGGGGTGGCATGGTGGTTGGTATTTTTCTGCTCTATGCTGCTGGACTGCCATGGACAATTAGAAGGAGGAACCCCCTGATGCCCAGAAAGGACTAAGGATTTCGCCCCAATAGATCTCAGGACCAGTGGGTCTACCCGAGGGCCAGTAAGGCTGCCCCTCTTAACCCCCAAGTGACCAGCTGTGGAGAAGCTCTGGACTTCTGGGCCCAGAGACAAAGACAAGGAAGAAGGCTGGTGCAGGGAGCCAAGAGAACAAGCTTCCTATCGATTACACAGCTTTGGAGGTCTGCTCCTGTGTGCTAGCACTCACCATCAGGGGTAGAATGAGCCCAAGATCTCCAAGATCAGCTCAATGAGGCCAGAGTTATGGGATTTTGAAGATTGGCAATCTTTGACCCCTTTTTCATCGAGCAGAGTGCGTGGGGCTCTGCCTCCTATCCTAAAATTTGCCTGGGTGGACCAGGGCCTGTGGGTTGGTGCAGAATGATCCCTCTAAATTTTCCAGGGAGGAGGTGTGCATGGGGTCCCCTCACCAGACTCTCCATTCACCTGGGGACCCCATCCCACAAGCACTGTCGGCAGAGAAGGGGGCCGGGACCCCATTCACCCGAAGTCCAGGTAAAGGGGTAGCGCTGTCACACCCTCCCAAATAGAGGTGTTCATGTCCTGCTCCCCATGTTTATGTCTGAGGCAGTGGGCTTCCACTGCAAGTACAGAGATCCCTGTCCGCAGGAGCGGGCAGGGAAGGAGAAGCTGCTGACTCCCGCGGTCGCACGCAGAAGTGCAGCCTGTGTAGGAGTCAGCAAGACAGCAAGAGATGGGCTCCCTCCGCTGTCCCCAACTTTTGGAGGCATGGACAGGTGCACAGGAGGGACCGGGCATCCCCAACTAAAAAAAGAAAAAAAAAAGGAAATTCTGCACATAGCGTAGCGTAAACAAGCAGCCAAAGCCGCTTATCATTTATCACAACTCTCCACAAGGGAGCACCCCATAATGCCCTGAGGGGCTTATTTGCCTGCACTTTTCCTCCTCTAGTGGTGGCCCCAGGATGGCAGGTGCACCACTAATGTCGAAAATAGAACACGGGGGCAGCAGAAGTGCAGCACCTCCCCCCAGGAGTTTTAAAATATGGACCCTACATTTGCGAGGTCATGAAATCCTTAACTATCTGGGATTTTTTTCAGAATTTATAAAGCATTCCAGAGATAGGAGCTCCTGCTCTACAGCTGGGAGTGCAGCGCCTTCTAGGGGCTCGTTTTATGATTGCCTTTCATGTGGCCTTTCATGTGTATAAGGAAGATACATGGTGTGTAGTGCGCTTTAGGGCGTTAACCTATGGTTGCATTTTATGTGATCAGAAAGTGATGCACTCTAGAGGCTGCTTTTAAGATTGCATTTTTACATTTTGAAAGTGTATGAAAAGCACACCGACACATGCTTTATTCATTTTAAGCTGCTTTATTGATATAATAATGTTGACAGTGATTACTGATCAAAGTAAAGATGCTTCATTAACAGTAATAAATGTATTTGCACATGAATATTATTAATGATTGCATTTACAAACAAAATGATGTCTTTAACATTTGGTTTGTTGTTCTTGAACTTTTGACCAAGCCAATAGACTTAACTTATTTGTTTGCATGACCCTTTAGGGGTTCAAAAGTGATCATGCAATTTGATTTATGCCTAATGTATTAGCATATTAATGCATACTTTTTAGTAGTACGTGTGTAATAAATATACTTTTCTTTTTCTAAAGACAAACCACTGACTGCAAAACCATTTATTGAGTGCTATTATTGCATGCCAGTGAACGGTGATTACTAGCCAACACCACCTCCCTGTGTAGTCTTGGACCATTCTTCTTCAGTACCCTGAGGAAGTTAAGTACTACAATGCAGTGCTTGGTTCCCAGTAAGGGGAAATTGTGGACCTATTAATTGTGCAGGCCGCACAACTCATAACTCAATTTCCTACAGGCAAGAAAATGGCAATTATGTAAAAGTGGTATTTTCAAAATTGCAACTTAATCATTAAAGTGGATTTTTAATTACAATTTCTGAGACACCAAACATGAAATGTCACCTGTTCCCAATCATACGTTAGCAGTGTAATAAGACAACCCAATGTTATGCTTTGGGAGAAGTAGGCCTCACATTAGTTGAAAATCAATTTAGGAGTTTTTCACTACCAGGACATGTAAAACTTAAAGGTGCATGTCCAACCTTTCAATTATTATGCACCCTGCCCTATGGGCTACCCAGGGCATACCTTAGAGGGGACTTATATGCAAAAATGGTGGATTAAGGCTGGGCAAGGGGGTTATTTTGTCAAGCCGAATTGGAAGTTTAAAACAGCATGCAGGCTGCAGTGGCAGACCTCAGACATGTGTTATGGGGTGCTTAAGTGGGTGACAGAATATGTGCTGCTTGCCAACAAATAGCATTTTATTTAAAGTCCCTGGTTATATCGTACAACTCTTTACTAGGGACTGCTAAGTAATTTAAATATGCCAATCAAGTGTAATTTAATTTTAGCATGTTTTAAGGTGTGAGCACAAACACTTTAGTACTGGTTAGCAGTAGTAAAGTGCACAGAGTCCTAAAGCCAAAAAAACGAATTCAGTAAAATAGGAGGCTGAAGGCAAAGCGTTTTGGGGAAGACCACCCTAAGGCTGACAGATCTAAAACTGTTTATTCGGCAAAGCTGTTTCACATCAGTATCGTCTGATGATGCTTGTGAATCAGGGTAGTTTTGTGGTTCTGCCCTCTATTTCTCAGTATGTGACCTGGTAACTTCTTTAGGGTTGAAAGATCTGCACTTTTCTGTGTTTCCAATGCCTATCTTAATGTGCATCTGCTAATTAGAAATTTTAACTAAGCATGATGATGTGGCCGGGATACTTAAATCTTCCTGCTGACACTAGCCATTGCATTGTCAGATGCCTGCATACACACCTTGTGCACTAACCTACTATCCTGGTCCAGCAGGGGCAATGGTGAGAAGACAGTTTGCCCACGCGCTTTAGTGTTCTGCGAGGGAAACAGATGGTACTGTTTGCCTAGTAGCACCCCAAGGGAATTTGGGTGTGGATAAAATAACAAAGACAGCTACTGTTGAGGTCGGTGATCTTGTGTCCTTTGTGGTGTGTTGCCTAACACATCTCTAGAGGCTACGTGTACTCAGGTTGGCATAGCATGACCCAGGGTTCTGTATGGAAGAGGTAGTGGAACAGTATGAGTGACCATGTGATATTCACAGCCTTCTACTCATGCGTTCTGAATGCACTCAAAATTAGTCTTTGCTAGTTTCGCTGGATGTAGTGGAGGAGTTCAGATAATCGCTCCTTCCAAGTCTGGTTAATAGTACACCACTGGAATGAAACCCTTACAGTGCCAGGTTATTTGGTGGTTCGACTTGAGTCTAAGATTGCGTCACTTCTCTGCAACGGCTTTCAGTCAATCATGCGCAATGTTCATCAGTCACGCTCACCTCTCAGCCCTTTTGACTCTCAAATATCTCAAACAGTCTTACGCAGATGCAAACATGCATTCAGTCATGCATTGTGCAATGTGTATTCGGTCATGCCCAATGATAAAGTCTCGGAAGTGCACACTCTATGCAACTGGCCAGTATGAGGCCCAAAGCGCAGTGTCACTCAAAGCTCGACAGCACTGAGAGCACAGGTTTGCTGACAGGTATTCGCCTAAAGCGTATTCTGCCTCAAATGCTTGACAATGGTGTGAGTACATATATATGCCGACAGATATTGAGACTCAAAGTGTAATGTCTTGTAAGAGCACTCACATTAGAACAAGAGCTTGCAGCGTGCTGGCAATAGTGGCAATTGGGAACGAAATTAGGCAGTCTGAATGTACATCACACAGCATGTGTATGCACAGGCTGAATGTCCAAGGTGCACGTAGCTGTATGATGCAATGCACTTTGGTGAAGCTGCAGCTGGGCCCGGACTTGATTGCCATCATAGTTGCTGGTCTCTCAAACCGTGCTGGATGGATGATCTCTCAAAGGATTTCTAAGCCAGCGGCCTGATCAGGATCGGCAAGCTGAGTCTCGTTGGACTGTCTTACCTCAAGGCTAGATTGCTAAGTAGGGTTGCGGTTGCTGGGTGTGGCTTATAAGCCTTCTACATCCAAGATGGCCGCTGGCCACCTGCTCACCCAATACTTCCTGTGCTGTCTTGGGGCATGTTGAGAAATGTAGTCTTGGGGCTCAAGATAGCCCCACACCGGCCTAGGAAATCAAAGGCCACTTTCCACTTAGATGTTTTAGATCTAGCCCAGTATTTAACAACACTATCCAACAAGGCCATACTATTGGGTGACATGAACATATGGGATGACACTCATTCAAACATTTACTGTCAAAGCATAATTGAAGTTATGGATGCTATTGATTTCAAACATTTAGCTAATGATCCTACTTATGAAGGGGGACACTGCCTTGACAATTTTTTCACTATAATTCCTGAGTTCCAAACACTTGACATGCTGCAGGCATCGTGGTCTCACCACTTCTTAATAAAATTGAACGCTGATAAACTACCACACACCAGAACATCATCCATCCACATGGGATTCCATTCCACTCCGTTCCAAACCTGAACAATATTGAGCTAGAAGCCTTCACACAAGCAGTTCAGCAATTGCTGAAACCCTCTCTATCTAATGACGGACATATGAATTCCAAGTATATCAAGACTCTAGATTATTTTACTCCCTCCACACAGGAGTGAACACATTCTAAATGCACTAATTTATTCCCCAACTTTTGTGTTAGTTTAAAAGGACAAGGAGAGCACTAGGAAGATGCTGGGATAAAATACGATGTCTCAAACACACAAAAGGTGATGGGAAAAGTACTTGCAATTTGCATAACCAATGGCAATCGCTTTGGGTAGCATTCTAGCCCATTGTTCTTTTGCCCACCATGCCACCTCAGTTTAGACGCAGCCATATGCAAACCAGTCTTGACCCTGCTCCAAGAGGAACAGTCCAGCCCGAACTGCCAGGCCAGGTCCTCAAAGAACCTGAGCACAAGCAACCCAAAACCAGTTTCACCCTGATAGAGGCTTGCCAGTCGGGTGCAGCTTAGTTCCAGTGGCACAACGAGCATGGGACCCATATCTGGGCACACCCTTTCCACTTATGGCGATACATTAAACACACAAAAGGTAAGGGGAGAAATGCTTGCAATGTGTCTAACCACTGGCAATTGCTCGGGTAGCATTCCAACTCATTGTTCTTTTGCCCACCATGCCACCTCAGATTGGACCCAGACATAAGCAAATCAGCAATGACCCTGCTCCAAGAGGAACAGTCCAGCCCAAACTGCCAGGCCAGGTCTACCCTGAACCGGAACACAAGGAACCCAAAACCTGTTTTGCTCTGATTAGGGCTCACCAGTTGGGTGCAGCTTGGTTCCAGTAAAACAGTAAGCATGCGACCTGTGTCTGGGCACCCCTTACTACTAAGAGTGATACACCATACATACAAAAGGTGCTGTATTCTCATGTCACTATGGTCTACTGCACCAGAATCTCATGGCACCCAGGCCCTCAATGACACCTGCCTAGTTGGTGTCATATCATGTGCTGATGTCAGTGGTATGTATCTTTGGAGCCTGCATATTTTTAATTGAATTTTACTACAGAGCTGGGAGCTCCACTTTTAAGGGACACCCTTTGCAAACTCAGGTCAAGCTCCCCACCACCCTACACAGGTCATTAAATGCCCTCTTTCCCATCCATTATGGGCCCTCACCAGTGGCTTTGGCTTACAACTTAGGCTAGAGCATTGAACAATCATTATAGCCCAAGGCAGTGGGTTCTAATGTAATATTAGAACATTAGCATATTGCTAGCTTAGTTGAAGACACTGTAGTTGTTGGAGGACATTAATCGTTGGGTTAGTCTTTCAGAGCTATCATTCCGATATTTGCCATTCTGTTTCTCCTTGTTTTATTTAGAACATTTTACCCTTGGTGCGTAAAAATTCTAAAATCATTACATCTTTGCTGCCTAGCATTATACAGGTCATCAAAGGACCTTTCCTTCTCTCTAGACCCTAGGCTGCAACTCTAGCTTTTGTCTCAAAGAGATTCTTTAATGACCAAAATAGTCCGGAACAGTCAGCCATAATGCTAAAATCTTGCATGGTGGACTATTCTTCTACATTTAATCAGGTGAGCTAGCAATTTCTTTTTGTCAAACTATTAATAAAAGTGTTGATGCAATCTTGCCTAAATGAATCAACTCATTTCATTTAGAACATGGGTGAAGGATTTCTATGGGAAGGGTGAAGTCATTACACGTGGGACTGTAACAACAAATCGCCTCAAAGAAGTTTGTGTGGTGGCTCCTAACTTTTTGAATTTATATCGAGTGGGTCTTCGCTCTGTTTTCAAGAGTGATCACAGTCATCCTCCTTCATTGGAAGGTAATCCATCATGTCCAATGGTATATGCTGATGATTTAATCCTTGTATTTCAGCCTCTGTCTGGTCTTCAACAATTGCTGAAAAAACCTTTATTTTGATAATGAATTAATATTACATTTAGGACCAAGAATATGAAGAGTTAAATCATATAATTATATTTCTTCCAAAAATGAATACACTAGTTGCATAGGTCTTAAGCATCATATAGAGGAATGTTGGGTGTATAAAAAATATAAAGTAGACATTCATGGTAAATGAATTGTTGTGCACATTTCATGACCAATATATTTCATGACCGATATCATTCACAAACTTGTCACAGTGTATGTGTAGTAAATAGGATCACATTGACCTTTATTATTTTCCCACTGTAACAATAGATATTACAATTGGTGGAGAGTCAAAAAACTAAAATACAATCATGTCCTGGGTTTATCAGATTTATTCATACTATTTTACAAACTTCATTTCAAAAGATAAGTATTCTACATCAATACTCTTTTTCATCAGAACAAACTAAGTTCCAACCCCGCCGGACTTTCCCACTCTTGCTGAGCCCTCCCACTGCCTCTGCCCTCCTCCCACTCTCAAAGGCCATACTTAATGGAGGTCGCAGCACAGCACGCCGCCGACATGACAAAGGCATGCTAAAGGCTGAGATTTGGGACCTTATCTACTCCAACACACTGTACCTCCTCTACATCACCGAAACCAGGCTCAACCCACCCCCACAGCCATCCCTACTGGATACAACATCCTACACCATGACCAACCCCATAAACCAGGATGAGGACTCACCATCATCCACAAAGACACCATCAAGTGTACCTCTTACACTGAATCAGAAGCCACTTTTACTGAACACGTGTACTTCAAATTTCAGACACACAGTAAAACCAGTATCAAAGGCACCCTAACCTACAGGTTCCCTGGACCTCGCACCCACTTCACCAACCTCCTCACCGACCTCACTTCACCCCTCGCCATATGTGAGAAAGTGCCCTCTTTCTGCATGGTTGCCCCCACTTTTTGCTGAATTGCTGATGTGCTTTAACTGAGTGTGCCCTGGGCACCTGCTAATCAGGTACCCAGGGCCTATGTTCTTTCCCTAAAACTGCATTGAAGCCTAAACCCAATTGGCATCTCTGGCCACAGGTCAGCCCCTGGTAAATGGTACCACAGGTACCCAGGGCACTGTGACGAGAGAAGGCCTCTAAGGGCTGCAGCACTTATTGTGCCACCCTTAGAGGTCCTGTACCCTTACACACACACACACTGCCTTTGCAGGATGTGTGTTTTGGTGCAGAACAAAGTGAAGAGTCGACATGGCACACATCTCTGTGTGCCATGCCTACAACCCACTGCCCTGGCATAGATCAGTCACTCCTCTAGCTGGGTGCACTATACCAGTGGTGAGGGTACAGGTGCATGAGCTCTGTAGCCCTACAATGTCTAAGTCCATTCTTAGACATTGTAATTGCAGTGCTGCCATTAAGAGTATATGGTGCTGGGAGTTTGTCATTACGAACTCCACAGCACCATAATGGCTACACTGAAAACTGAGAAATTTGGTATCAAACTTCTCAGCACATTTAACCCACACTGATGCCAGTGTGGGATTTAATGAAAAATGCACACAGAGGTCTTCTTAGAGATGCTCCCTGAAAACTAACCCACGACTAGTGTCCAAGCTGAGTGGCTGCTTTCAGCTGCCACCACCAGACATGTTTCTGGACCCCTGGGTCGAGAGCCTGCTGCTAAATGGGGCCTGAAACAATGCACATCCTGGGACGAGGTGCCAAGCCTCCTCCCCCAGGATGGGCAGGGTTCACAAAGGGGAAGCTTCAAAGGCTTGCCGCCTTTGTGAGCTTCCCCAGGCCACTTGCTGCTTTCAGGAACTGGTCCCCACTGGTTCTGACCCCCACTTTGGGCGGGAGAACCAGCTGGAAAAACAAGTGAGGAAGAGAGGTGTGCCCACCGCTGCCAACTCCACCCCTCAGGTGGGGAGGCGAGGTGAAGCACAACTCCCAGTCCCCGCCATCTTGCAGATGGGGGAACTCAGCCAACCAGGGACAGGCTCATGCCCCCCTAAAGGCTAAAGGCAAGCCCGTCCGCATCTGGACTGCACCCAGTGCCAGAAACCTTGATCCAAACACCTACCGCAGCTATACAACTGATGAACTCTATCTGCCCAACCCTGGATGCTGTCACAAATTCTGCTGCAGAGCCACACATCAGTCCATGGTGGTCTCCCTTGCCTACTCGCATTGCCATTTCACCTGCCTCCACACACCCTCTTCCACCGACTACACATACACCACACCCCTCACTAAGTCAGAACTCAAGACCAGCACTCACACAGCACCATACATCCACCCCACACAACAACACTCACTTGCATGCAAGCTCCTCAACACACAGTCACTCAGCAATAACTCCACTGAGATTTGGGACCTTATCTAATCCAACACACTGTACCTCCTCTACATCACCGAAACCAGGCTCAACCCAACTCCACAGCCATCCCTACTGGATACAACATCCTGCACCATGACCGACCCCATAAACCAGGATGAGGACTCACCATCATCCACAAAGACACCATCAAGTGTACCTCTTACACTGAATCAGAAGCCACTTTTACTGAACACATGTACTTCATATTTCAGACACACAGTAAAACCAGTATCAAATGCACCCTAACCTACAGGTCCCCTGGACCTCGCACCCACTTCACCAACCTCCTCACCGACCTCACTTCACCCCTCACCATATGTGAGAAAGTGCCCTCTTTCTGCATGGTTGCCCCCACTTTTTGCTGAAATGCTGATGTGCTTTAACTGAGTGTGCCCTGGGCACCTGCTAATCAGGTACCCAGGGCCTATGTTCTTTCCCTAAAACTGCATTGAAGCCTAAACCCAATTGGCATCTCTGGCCACAGGTCAGCCCCTGGTAAATGCTACCACAGGTACCCAGGGCACTGTGACGAGAGAAGGCCTCTAAGGGCTGCAGCACTTATTGTGCCACCCTTAGAGGTCCTGTACCCTTACACACACACACACTGCCTTTGCAGGATGTGTGTTTTGGTGCAGAACAAAGTGAAGAGTCGACATGGCACACATCTCTGTGTGCCATGCCTACAACCCACTGCCCTGGCATAGATCAGTCACTCCTCTAGCTGGGTGCACTATACCAGTGGTGAGGGTACAGGTGCATGAGCTCTGTAGCCCTACAATGTCTAAGTCCATTCTTAGACATTGTAATTGCAGTGCTGCCATTAAGAGTATATGGTGCTAGGAGTTTGTCATTACAAACTCCACAACACCATAATGGCTACACTGAAAACTGTGAAGTTTGGTATCAAACTTCTCAGCACATTAAACCCACACTGATGCCAGTGTGGGATTTAATGAAAAATGCACACAGAGGGCATCTTAGAGATGCCCCCTGAAAACTAACCCACCACTAGTGTCCAAGCTGAGTGGCTGCTTTCAGCTGCCACCACCAGACATGTTTCTGGCCCCTGGGTCAAGAGCCTGCTGCTATATGGGGCCTAAAACAATGCACATCCTGGGATGAGGTTCCAAGCCTCCTTCCCCAGGATGGGCAGGGTTCACGAAGGGGAAGCTTCAAAGGCTTGCCGCCTTTGTGAGCTTCCCCAGGCCACTTTCTGCTTTCAGGAACTGGTCCCCACTGGTTCTGACCCCCACTTTGGGCGGGAGAACCGGCAGGAAAAACAAGTGAGGAAGAGTGGTGTGCCCACCTCTGCCAACTCTACCCCTCAGGTGGGGGAGGCGAGGTGAAGCACAACTCCCAGTCCCCGCCATCTAGCAGATGGGAGGACTCAGCCAACCAGGGACAGGCTCATGCCCCCCTCCCACTGGAGGGTGGCATCATAGGGGTGTACCCAACCAGGGAAGGGACCCATTGGTCCTTGCCTTTTACCTACCTGTAACGCCCCTAAATCTAGTATTTAGGGGCACCCCTGAACCTTGCTTCCTCAGTCAAGAAGAATCTACAAGAAAAAGAAGAAGAAGAACCGAACAGCCGTGCAGCAGCTAACAAGAGGAAGATGCCCACTGACTTGGCCCCAGCCCAACCGGCCTGTCTCCCCCTCGAGCCTGCTCCTGCGAAATCCCGGTGTGTACTGCAGCGAGCAACCTCAAAAACCCCGGAGGACCTGCCTGCCTTCAAACACAAAGACTTTGTCTCCCGTGAACACCGGATTTGTTCATCTGCAACCTCTGGCTCCGGCGGGACACCGCACATCCGCCCCACTCTGCACCCGCCGTCCACGGCCCAAGCTCGAGTGGGCAAATACCACGAGGAGGTCCCCCGGCGATCCTGACCCGAGATCCGGTGACTCCAGACCTGCCTCAAGCCTCCAGCCGATGCCTGCAGCCTAAATCCGGAAGGTCCCCCCAACCACGACCAGGAGCTGGTAAGAAGATCCGACCCCAAAAGGCACTCCTGCACACGACACCCCACGGCCTTGGGTGGCCAAACCGATGGTGCCTAACCAACCCCTAACTTCCCAACTTACCTCTCAAAGTGGTGGTCGCACCCAGAAGACCTTCGTCTCCAAGCCTGCAGTGCCTTTGCAAACCAGAGGTTCCCCATTTAAAACAACAGGGCCGCCAACGTCGAAACAGCACCCTGCACCCGGCCGCCTTAGTGCCGCTGAGGGTGCACCTTTGGTGCTACTTTGTTTCCCCATTTGCCGTGAGCTAAAGTCCAGGAGCTTTACTCCCACAACCAAGTGGCCTGCTTGCCGGCAGCCACCAACCGGAGGCACCCTGTCCCCCATTGGATAACATTGGGCTTCAGCACTCTGCACCCGGACGCCCTAGTGCCACTGAGGGTGTAACTAGAGTGCATCCCTGACCCTGGGGGACCCCTGAGTCTACCCCCAGAACCTCAACTCCCACTACCAAATACTTACCTCAAAACCGATAACACTATTTTCCTCCATAGGATAACATTGACTGTTTTTCTGTGAAAAGTTTCTAAGTGTGGAGTTTGAAAACCTAAAGAAATTCTTTAAAATTGTACTGTTTAACAAAAACGATTTTACTTACCTGTTTACACAAAATGTCCCAGAGTAGTATCCAGGTATACTCCTTTGAGTAAGAAAAGTAATCCAAAAGTAACTTACCTGTAATCTTACTGAAAATCCCATTCAAAGTATATGTTCTGTACTATATTCTGAAAAGCACTGCATTATCAGTAACACTACTGTAATCAAATCAAAGTACATTTACAATTGCAATTCATACTGTGTTACAATCTGTGTATTTACTGCAAAGTACATATCACTTACCTGTGCCAGGCTTGCTTGGTTCTAGGAAATAGAATACCTAAAAGAATATTTTTGATACAAAAACAATTGGTCTGAAGTTCAGTCTTTGAGTGTGTGAATTCATTTGCTGACTGAGTGTGTACAAAAAATGCTTAACACTGTCCTCTGATGCTGCCTTACTGCTCGACCACACTACCACAAATAGAGAGTGAGGTGCTATCTAACTTTACCTCTGCCTACCTTTGGGGTTCCACTGGACTCTGTGCACACTATACCTCACTTTGGTATAGTATATACAGAGCCAGCTTCCTACACCATAGGCACCAGAGACTTCATAATTCTAGGCAATCTCTACTTTCATCTTGATGACCCCACAGACTCCAAGTCCACAGATTTACGAAAGTCTACAGAACATCGTCCTCACCCAGCTCATAAAAGGCCCTACCCACATTGCCCGACCCACCCTGGACCCCATCTTCTCCTCCAGTGACAAGGTTAAAGTCAGCCACATCATTCCACTCACAAGGATGGGCCACTCCATCATCCACTTCCATATAACAGAACCACCAACCACCCCAACGGAGTCTAGCAACACCCCATGCCAATGTTGGAAGAAAGTTACAGAAACTGAATGGCTCAACACCCACCAAATAAACTAACCAGACCCCAACAATGACTTCATCAATGACACAAACTACTTCTACAACTAGATAACCACATGTGCCAACATTCTGGTGGCCCTGAAAAACACCAAACACAAAAGATCCAACAAATAAGCTAGCTAGTACAATGCTAACCTCAGAGAAACCAAGAGAGTTTGCAAACAACTCAAAAGGAAAGGGAGAACAATCCAAGAAACCAATTCAAGAAACACCTAAAAGGCCACACTTAGACATTATCATCATCATGTGAAAGAGACCAAGAAAAAAGCCCTGACCCTGAGAATCACATCTAGCTCCAACAACTGCAGGGAACATTTCTCCATCATCAAGGAATTCACCAACACCACAGCCGTGACCAACACAATCACCCTTACACAAGAGCTCTGCAACAACCTCTCCGACTTCTTCCATGGAAAAATCATCAAGATCTGCAGCAACCTCAAACCCCAGCCATCCCCCATTGACCCCCCCAGCCTGCTAACCTCATTATCCAAAGACTACCAACTGACAGCATGAAACTTTCTATCCATTCAGGACACTGCAGAAATAATGAAGACAGTCCACTCAGGGGTGCCTACAGATCCTTGCCTCCACCATATCTACAACCTTGGAAAAACCACGATCAGCGCTGCTCTCACTTCCATTATCAACACCTCCCTCAAGACAGCCACTTTCCCAGATAGCTGGAAACACGCCAAAGTCACCGTCCTCCTCAAAAGGGGAAACAGCGTTTACAACGCTGCCATTACATCGCGGTGCTTTTACAACGCGGTCGTTACAACGACCGCGTTGTTAGTATGCAATACCTTTACATCACAAGTCATTAGATCGACTTGCTGTAGGGGGCGCTCTAAACTAAGGAATAGTATAATTTACTATTCCAACTCCTTCCCTACTGTTGCACACGCTGGAGTTGGAATAGTAAATTATACTATTCCTAAGTCCAGTACGCCCCTTACAGCAAGTCGATCTAATGACTTGCGATGTAAAGGTATCGCGTTCTAACAACGAGGTCGTTTTAATGACCGCGTTGTAATGGAAAACGATGTATTAGCATGCGTAGTAACATGCTATATTCCCTCAAAATACCCTCAGATACATCTTGCTGCTCCTCTTTCCAGGCAAAGTCATCAAAAATCCCATTAACAGACAACTCTCTGACTACCTAGAATGCCACAAACTCCTGTGTAACTCACAATCAGGGTTCCAAAACAACCACAGCACCGAAACAGCCCTCATTGCTGCCACAGATGACATACACATCATCCTTGACTATGGACAGACCACTGTCCTCATCCTCCTTGGTCCTCCTCCTCACTTCTTGAGTTCCACAAGACATTGAAGACCTGGCTTTTCAAGTACTTTTCCTGGGGGACAATCAAGACTGCCTGTACTCAGGCCCAGCCTCACCATATGCCTACACTCACATACTCAGCGCCTGAATACCTTCACAGGTGACAAGTAGAGCTCTTCAAATCCACCTTTCATCATTAATCTTACAAAAATATCTATTGAATATACTGTGCATATCATATCAATTTGAGTACATTCACAATTCCCATTAATCAATTAAAGGTCAATAAACATTATTTGAAATAACTACAAATGTATTGATTTAATTATATGAAATTGATTTTCCTCCAACAGACGCTGCCTATTAAGGTAATACCACAATACAGCCAACACCTGTTTTACCGGTTTACTGTTCACCCCTTCTTCAGGACTTTGATAAGTTACGTAATAGACTGCTGCTCAAAAGCTTAAGGAGACTAGGCTCTCACCTCCGGTTTTGTTCAATAGATTAATCTCCCTGAGGTTGACTTAGTAAAAAATCTTCAATAAAAAAGGATTCAACAATTCTTCTTTCCCAGATGGTAAGAAAGCTCCTATTCATCATCACACAATTGTATTTCTCCACGAAATGTAATGGTACTCTCTTTGTTCATCAACAGTTCATGATTCTCCAGAGTCCTCTGCTCATGCCTACATTCTCCAGTTTCTCAACAAAACACATTTCCTGACAAACACAAGTCTTTTTTGGGAGGTAGGTGCAGAGATTGTATTGTAAGGAAAACAATCCAGAGGTTCAAGGATATGATGATGTCAAGGATTGGGCTGGTGAAGACACCATAGAAAAGTGGTGTAAAGATGGATGCTTTAGGAGCACATGCAAGCCTTGATTGAAGTGTAATAAAATTGGTCCAGTGCCACTGGTGGTCTGATGACTGATGCAGGGTCGGTAAGGAAAGCAGAAGACTCAAATCCCGAAATGAGACTATATGAGATCCTTTAAAGAGGTAAAAGTAAGTCCAATCCAGGTCCATGTGAGCACAGTAAACATGTATGGTTGTTGTCCAGCACCTGCTTGCAAATACAGATTGTGCACATCAAGTGTTGACACGATGACCTTTTAATTACCATTTAGTGAGATATTAAGTATGGCCACCGTATTTGTAGGTGACCAGACTATGAGAGCTGAAACACACATGGTGAAGGTTTCCTTCTGATGGAGGTTCTGACTTGGTCTAGTGTTTTCAATTGACATTTATATTTTCTTTGCTAACTTGGCTCAGTAGAATGTACAATATGATTGTAGGATACTTACAGGACAAAGATTTGGAGGTGGCTTTTCAGATGAAGGTGCTGTTTCGACAAAACGTGCGTAGACTGATGAAATTAAAAGATTAAGACCAGAAGCCACCTGGACAGAATATCTAAGAGCTACAATGGAAATTCAATATATTGTAGGCTATAGATAAAGAATAGATCAATTGTGCCACTAAGAATTGGTTTACCAAAGACTGAATGAGAATGTACAATCAATGGTGCTGGTAATTACTAGACCTAACTCTATTGGCACAATATTTGATGTGGAGAATGCGAATGAGTATTGGAATATAATGATATGAAGGATGGTATGATTGGTGTGAATGTTGTATGTTGAAATTATATTTTAAGCTGTATAATAATGTTTAGCATTGATTTAGGAGATATTATTATCCTACATCAGAATATTAGTATGAATCTCCCTAATGTGGATGGTCAATAAATATTTTGATATAGAGAAGAACCACTTTCTCTGAGCCATGAAACTTTGCATGAATGTATAGATGAATGAATGAGGTTGCCAGTTCTTGTAAAATGTAGTTATTTCCTCTGCCCTAGGAAAGTTTATATATAGCAGGGTGTCCCTTTATTTCGTTGTCATATAGTTATTGACGAGTACAGTTTTCAGACTTTACTGCTGCCAAATCTTTCGAGAGCCAGCTAATCTTGCATGCAAGGTTGTCCACCCTAGGGAGCAACAATGCAGTTGGAATTGAAGGGACCATATTTAGCTTTACAAAGTAGTCACAACTAGAAAAAGCTGGCCTCCTGATGGCCCACCTGAGCTTTTGTATTTCTTTATGGGGCAATACGAATGATTTACTCTCATCTATTGCTCCTCAAGAACTTAGAAAACCTTAGGTACCATGCACAAAAAAGATAGCCCATATTGAACAGTCCCCTACCATTCACTCTCAAAAGATCCACTATGAACAACCTGTCATCCCATCAAATTATGATTTCTTTGTAGTGTTTAGGTAAGTCACTTCCCACCATTCCAATCACTCGGGGAATAAGATATGCTATATTACCTCAATATTTTGTAATCTGTAATCCTGTAAGCAAAGATGTATAAATAGATAACTAAAGTGATCAGTATACAACACTAGGTTGAAGGCTCATTCGCTGGTCCATATTTAGCATATTAAGAGTAAATAATTATTACTGGCTTAAGGTTAGTTGCATAAAATCCCTGTTAGATTTTGAATGTCAGAAGGATGACATGGAACACAAAAATCTTGGGTGGTTTTGTATTGGTGTCCTTGAAATCAAATAGTAAGTTATGCACAACCAACAACTGTCGGACATGTAGAAAATATATAGAATAATTCTCCTTCTTAAATGCTACTATACCATACTAGATTCTGTAACTGTGTCATTAAAAATGGCACCTTAAGTGTATGAATACACATAGTTTACTGCAAAGGCCTAAATTCCATTTTTAATAAAAATTATACAGGAAACATATATGCAGTGTTTGGTCTGAGAGATTTGAATATCCATGCATATCTGGCAATGTCGTACATTTTGAAAAGTAATATTCGAGGAAATCTACTGAAGAGCAGGGGTGTGTTAAATGTGCATAATTTGCTTTGCTGTAATTATGCGAAAATTAAGGAAAATAACAGAAAATTACAAGAAGTGCAAATCTGTTAGTGGTATATTTTAGAGTAAAATGCTTCCTGCCATCAATTTTTGATACAAGAACACATTTTGTACTAAAAAGAATGGTGTGAAAGCACAATTACTATGAACAATAGTTGCATGTGTTCTGGTTGTTTGCTTTGTTCCCACACTCCTGGGATATACATTTTCCATGAACAACGCAATAATTACACCATGTGGTGTAATGGTATAAGTTTGGGAATTTTGAGTAACAAACATAATATAATGCTCCCAAAAATATGGTAATCATGCCTGCATAATATGAATTTAGTTACTTGCATTGGTGCCACCCTTCCTCTACCCATACAGTAACAGAAAGTGTAACAAACCCTATTAACGTTGACCTTGTCTGTGTGTTCCAAAACACCATATCAAAATATAATTCTTTGCTAACCTTTCTTGTCCTATGTTCTGCTAGCCTTCAGTTGAACTTCCTTGGAGGTCACAAAGGTACACCATCTCTTTGATTTCATACATTTCATAAAAGTGAAGCCCAGCTCTGCAGCCATGTCGAGTGTGGTGTTAATAAAAAGTATATCCACATTCCAGAGCAGACTTGATAAACGGTGTTCACTTGATTGAGCCCAGTGCCCAGAGAAAATTGTGGCAATCTAATATCATATAAAAGTAAGGAACCTGACAAATACCAGTTGGAGTCACTCGTATTGGTAACTTATGATATGATTTTTGACACATAATAAACTTGGGTGAATGGGGCAACTAAATGTACTCTATTTCGAATACCAAAGACTAATATTACTTATGCCATATCTGCATGTTTTTTCTTTGGAAATACTGAAGAACTCAATGTACTGGGTGTGATGGGTCATGAAAGCTTAAAGCAGTCCATTCTTTGTTTAAGGCAATCAACCTTGACAATTCTGATCCAATGAGGAAGACATGTGTGCTCTGCATTCTTCAGACTAGACACTCTAATGAGATCCATAGACAACATTTAGGAGTGCTACCATTTGCTTGACCTTTGTGACCCCTGGAATTGCCTTTGTGAAACCTGGCCTCAAAGGTGGCAAAAGCAATGCGAAGAACAAAAGGCAAACAGTGTCCTGATGAGCATTTTTTACTTTTGGCCATCCCACTGGGAGACATTCAATAGTTGGTCCATGTGAATCAATTCATATATACATGACCAATGTTTTTTTTTTTTAAAGAAAAAATCTTTTTCTTCTAGGTCTCCCTTTGATTTATCAATACATTTTGTCGTTGAGGTGTACACTAGATTTCATTGTTGTCAATTAGTGCCATATCATTAGGATCAAGAGTATGTGGCACCAGTTCCTGGGAGTCAGGGGCAAAAGTCATAAGATTTCACTTCCTGTGAAGTCATTAAGGTCAAAGTGTGTGTAATGTCACTTCCTCTACTCTTGCAGTTTTGTGAATTGATATCCATGATAAAGTCAGGGAGGCTTGGCTTGACTTCCTGTCAAAATGCTTTTTTCCTCACACTTTAGGGACCAATTGTATCTACTGTGTGTTGCTCTCACTTACCAACACTGGTCAGATGTAAACAGTATCATTGTCTTTACGTGACAACATACCCTATTCAGGCAGCAGGCTCAAGATTTTTAAAACCAATAATATATTTAAGTTAGTTTTCTCCCACTTAAAAGTCGAGGGGGAAAAAACCCCTTATTTTATTCTCTCCTTCGTTTCTGTTTCCAAATGTTGGCATGTATGCTTGTCTATCACACCAACGAAAGGCACAGCAGAAATAAATATTTTCTCAATACATGAAATAGAGAAATACATTTACAAAGCATTTTTCATGCATTATATGATCTGCAGTGTTAACCGTTTTTCTTCCACTTTTACATGCAACTATATATCATATTTCAGCATATATTTTCTTTTGTTTCCCTCCTGAAATAGAATATATTTTATCCACATTGTTCACATTCAGACATTCCACAAGGGATCCTGGAAGCTGTCAATAGACTAAAGTGTTTGCTTATTTGCTTTGTGTAAATTTGTGGCCCATCAGTGTGACAACTTTATGATTGATATTTAAAATGACTCTGTGCTTCTTCGCTAGTTTACAAAGTCTGCTATAGTTTTCTTAATTCACAATACTGTTAGCTAAAGCAAACTGAATTACATTCCCTTATCACGTGGGAGTCAGTCTTAGAATAGAAACAAAGTCAAGGGAGCAGGTTCTTTTATAAACATTAAAGCCACACATCTGTCAAACACAGACAAACAGCTATAGAGCTCCATTCAGAAAGCTTTTCCAAAGGTGCACAAGGGAATTCTTTGCAATGTTTCTTAACAAACATTACATTTCCTTAGAAGAAAAAACATCTTAGGGGTTTTCTATTGTCTTTCTGCCACTTGGGTCTAATATTTCGAGATTGAGAGGCATTACCAAGTCAAATGAATGCAAGTTTTCCCGGTTTTCACCCTGCACCTTAGAGAGAGGTTTAGATTAATCTTGAGTAGCTTCACTAGTATGACATAAATCCGGTTAAATATGGTTGAAGTGACTGAATCTATATTGTTTGACTTGCCCATTGCTTGTTTGTAATGAATGTAAGTTAAACCAGTGCTCATCCCTTGGTTTTAAAGGCTACTGCTGGTGTTTAGATCTGCTTCTCATCAATAGCAGTTCATAAACTAAGCCATGGCCACATCAATAACTAACTTTTCTTTTCTGAGAAGTGGCGTGATTGTTTTTATTGCAAATCGGTTAATAGGCACGCACATGCGCAATTGCGTGGAAAAGCAGCACTAAAGTGTTGAGGAGAATCTGAAAATGGAGAACGATGCTCTTCCAAACATCTCTTGCAATATATGACATTTAAAAAAAATATATTATTAGAAATAGCATCGATGGCACTAAAACCTCACTAAAAGAAATCAACCATAGTTGCTCGTTGGTTGCGCACATGCTCTTTTCTCTGTGGGGCAGAAGAGTCCTTTTCTTTACATCTGATGCAGCCTACGGGGGTCATTTAGAGTTTATGGGGGGAGGGTGCGTAAGATGGCGTTACCTGGCGGTTCCCCCTTAGCATTTACAGGAAGGAACACCACAGGGCTTTCACCGGAGGAGCCTCAGCTGGCAGTATGCCAGTGGAAACTCTTTGCCTCGCCACTTGTTTGCCAGGCGGCCGCCAGGTTGTCCCGACCGATTTAGGGCATGGAGACTTCCTCGCCTGATACTCTGTGCCAGGACTGAAATCAATCAATGACTCCAATATAGAGGGAGTGATCTCCTCATGCATGACGGCTACCGATCATTGATTTTTTAAAAATAAACTTCCGCTTAGGAAGTTTGTTTTTGAAACCACAAAAAAGTTTGCAGAGAGATACCAAAACAACGAAGTATCTGATCACCAAAATCTGCTCTTCGCTGTGGCATGATTTATTGGCCTGAAGGCAGCAAGATCCCCGCCAGGAAGGTGGGACCTCATAATAAGGCTGTGCAGTCATCCCCCGGAGGAGCAGAGCCATGGGACTTCTCAGTCCTGGTAGACTGTAGGGGACCAATGAAGCATGAACACAAACCAGCTGCAATGGGACCATGACATTATAAAAGCAAAACGCTGGCACGAGTCATGAAGTAATTTGGGTTAGCAAACAAATCACAAGATATGACCCTCAAAACATAACTTTATGCGAATCGTCATGAGGTCTGACCTGTATGTGACTCTGACTACCATGCAGCCATTTAAATACTGTGAATGAGTATGCAATATAGGATGTAAGGCACATATTGACAAGGTAATTCGGCCGCCACCTAGTCATTGGCCATGAAGGTAAAAATATCTGTTGGTTCCCAAAACCCAGGAATTCAAAAAGTCAGGCTTTGGGAATTCCGAGAGTTTGTTCACCTCTAGAGACAAACATTGCCTGCTATATCTGAATAAAACATTCTATTAATACTGCACAGTACATTTAAAGAAGATGAAACTCAATCTTGGACGTTCCCTCTCTGGGTAGTGATGTCAAGCAATAAGGTAAATCTCCTGATAATGCTATGTCCTTAGGAAGGATTAGGATTATATTTGCACACAGATTAAATAGAAAAGTAAACTACAATAGACGTGTGTAAATGAACTGTACTCGATGCATGGTTCAGTTTTTTTAAAAGCTCTCTTATTTCTAGGCGAGATGGGAAAAGCATGTGGTTCTGAATTATGTGCTAAACACGTTGCAGAAACATGTACAGCCTTCGGAATTTCAAATACTTTTCCTGGCTGCTTTTTGTGTGAGACAGGTCTTCTCACGGTGTGCCCTCTCCATGTAAAAAATACATAGTTAAATCCAGTGCAGGAACGTTCTGTCATCTGAGAAGGTAAATGTCTACAGTCTATCGGTATCCCTGCATAACAGTTCTCCCTCATGCTATCACTGAGGTCAAAACCTGGGAAAAATGAACAACGAGATCAATTTCTGGTTGCCAACCTACTTGAACATATGCCATCTTATGTGTTTGTGGGGCTTATGGGCTGGAAAGGTAGATCCAAGGAAAGTGGAATGACATCTCTTCATTACCCCATTCTGTTCCGTGCAGAAGAGACTGTTATTTTCTAATGTTATTAGGTTATGCAAGAACAACATCAACTCCTTTTTAGAGGTATCTATCTGGGCAATAAAGGATTTTACTGAGCTTTCAAAGACATACTAACATTGAACTGAACTGCTTGACCTGCTTCTTGCAAGTCAAAGCAGTTAGCTGTGTAAATATGGTTTCAAAGTTCTTCACAATTCAACAAAAGAAAGCAGAAAAAACAAGAAATATTCTCCCGTGGGTCTACGTTTTGGGAGCCTGCCAATCTAGGTAGCGCCTGAATCTTGGTCTAAAATTTAGTGCCACTTTATGCCAAAGGTAGACCTTCAAGCTCTGCCAGATCTGAGATTTGCTCGACATATTGACAGCTTTACATCCCATAGGGCCTCCAGAGGTTTCCTCACAAGGGGTAGGCTGCTCCTTTCAACTGGACCTTATCCTCTTGGAAAGTGGCATTGAAAGCCTCAAATGCAGCTAGCAAGCCATGGGCCAACCCTTTAAAATTGGCAGCAGCATTTGTTTCAGTACAAAAACCATGACCCCTGTTAGACCTGGCACCATTGGCGTGGGTCTCCCTTCCATTTTTCGCTGTTGTCTCCTCTGTTTTACTGGTGTTAGATGCTCTGGGCGCTGTGCCACTGCCATTCAGTGTCACAGCGCGAATGCTCCCTGTGTAAATATGTCTATGTGAATTGGTATATCCCTGATTGGCTTATTTGGTTTACCTGTTAGTCCCTAGTAGTGTGGCCTATGTGTGCCCAGGGCTGGTAAACCAAATGCTGCTGGTGGGCCTGCAGCACTGATGTGTGCCACCCACAGAAGCAGCTTGTAAAGTGTGTCTCAGACCTGCCACTGCAGTGTCTGTGTGCAGTCCAGAACTGCCATCTTGGCTGTGAAGTGCACTCACTTCCCAGCCCCTGAACCTTCCCTTGGCAGCCTGTAAGTCACCCCTATGGTAGGGTGCATTGTATGTGTAAGGTAGGACATGCATTGGTGTATGTAGCATGTCCTGGTAGTGAATTACAACCCATTTCGTTTTTCACTACTGTAAGGCTACCTGTTCCTCATAGGCTAGAATGGGCAGTTTGACTATTACACTCTATAGTCCTAACTGACCCCAGGGACATGGTAGAAAAACGAATTTAGTATGCCTGAGCTCAGAATATTAAAATACATCTTTTAGTGAAGTTTATTTTTATATTCTGTGTTTGAAAATACCACTTTTAGAACGTAGGTATTTTCTTGCCTAAGCCTTCCAGTGTGCTCTGCCGTTATGTGTATTGGCTGTCTGGTTTTAGAGGGGCAGGACAGGCTGAGTCAGACCTGGGTTGAATAGAGAGATCTGCATTTAGAGTTTGGGGAGGGGTGGGTCCTTGACCTGAATAGGGCTGTGCCTGGCAAGGTGAATGCTGGCTCCACCTCCCACTGTGTGTCTGCTAGCAGACCCCCTCTTTCTGAAAGGAAGGATGCAGCCTGGTAAACAAAGTGCTCCAGGCCTGAGCAGAACTGGTTCTGGCTAGGTTCAGTGACTGGTAGCTTCTAAGAACAAAGGCTTTTGGGGTATAAATATCTGTGCTCAAACCCCTACTTTTTGTATTGCTTTTGGATCTGGAGAGGAAACTCTGTCCGTGCCACTGGAGGAATCTGCAGGAAGTGACTGTCCCTGTGCTTGTGTGTTGTTTCTTGCACTGGCCTGCAGCAGTGACCACTGGACCTTGAAGAAGAGGAAAAGGAACTCTTGAGAGAACTTTTACTTTTGTTACAAGCAATTACCCAAGGGCTAGGAAAAGAGCTAGCCTCCTGCTGGAGTCTCAGGCACATCAGACTCCACCACCAACCTCCTGCTTCCTCCCTGCGAGGACTGCTATCTGCTGATGAGGCTCCTGTGAGTTCCAGGGCCTCTAGTTTGCATCAGAGAAGAGAGTGTGGGAAATCGACGCTAACGCATCTTTGCGGGCCGCTGCAGTCGAGAGCGCTGGGAAAATCATCGCGCTACTGCCGCCGAGGGCCCGCAACACGAAACCATCGCTGACGCCCCTTTGCGAGCCGCTGCAGCCGAGACGCGCTGGAAAGATCATCGCGCTGCTGTCGCCGCGCACTCGCAACCCTTAAAGAAATCATCGCTTCGAGACATCGCATTGCGGACGCCATGCGTCCGCCACTTTGATCGCATCGCACCGAAATTGTCGCTTCCTCGCGGAGCGTCTTGTCTTCGCATCGCAACACGATCGCACAGCGCAACAGGATCGCCACATCGACTTCTCCCACGCGGCAAGAAAGTCATCGCATCGGCGGTCCAGCGTACAGAAGTTTGTCGCATCGTCTCCGCACGCATCACGCAGATCGGCGCATCATCCTCCCTTGCGGCAAGGATTTCAACGCATCGCCGGCCTCGCGTGCCGAGAATCATCGCTACAGCTTATTTGCGACATTTTGTTGGTTTTGCTACTAAACCCAGGTACTTTGTGAAAGAAAGGGTCGCAGAGACCACTGCTTTGAACTTGAACCTTATTTTTGCAACCTTTGAACTATTTTTGACAGCCCTTCAACAGCTATCCTATTTTTTACAGTATTGTGGCTTTTACAGTTATTGGTCTTGTGATAAATCTGCCTTTATATAAAGATACTTATTTTTATAACTACTTGTGTGGTGTCCCTTTGTAGTGTTCCTCACTGTGTTACTGTGTATGGTCATAAATGCTTCACACCCTGCCTCTGAGATAAGCCTACCTGCTCGTGCTACGTTACCACAGGGTTGAGCAGGGGTATTAAAGAGGGTAGCCCTCTCACTCTGACTTAGGAAGAAGCGTCCCTACTTGGACAGTGGCCAGCCATTGCCAACTAGAGACCCCCATTTCTAACATTGGTGGTCAGCGGTGAGGATCTGGACTTACATTTATGATAGCATACAGTAATTATAGTGTACACTACTAGTGAGTGCAGACCATAACGTACCGCATACATTTTTTGAAAGTTTTTTTTTTCGGATCCTATATTGTAATTGATATTGCCGGTGATTTTTCACCCGCGCACATTTCTGAGAGTTTTTGGGATCCTATATTGTGATTGATATTGCCGGTGATTTTTCACCCGCGCCCATTTTTTGAAAGTTTTTTGATCCCCTATTGTAATTGATATTGCCGGTGATTTTTCACCCGCGCACATTTCTGAGAGTTTTTGGATCCTATATTGTGATTGATATTGCCGGTGATTTTTCACCCGCTTACATTTTTGAGAAGTTTTCTTCTGTCCTTTATTGATATTGCCAGTTATTTCTACAATGGGCAAGCCCAGATCCAATGCCTCAGAGGATCTCTCCTGGGAAGAAGAGAAAATAGAAACCTACAATGCCAAGCAGCTCAAATATTTTTGCAAGCAATTCACAGTCCCTATCACAGGTCTCACTAGAAGGGAGGAGTATTACAAGGCGCTGAAGGCCTGGCTAGAAGCCAGGGATGCCCCTAAGGATTTAGGAGAGCTTGTGGAGGTGGGAGAGAATGCAGGTGAGCAGCAGGGCGATGTAGTCGACTTAATAGGAGATCCAGCCCTTTCCAACCCGTGCTCTAGTGTGTCCGCTAAGGGTCTGTCCCCAGAAGAGCTAGAGGACAGGGAGAGAGATAGGCGGCATAATATGGAGATGGCTAAACTTAAAATGGATGGTCACCGGGACCTAGAGAACAAGAAGTTAGAAATTGAGATTATGAGAATGAAGCTTGAGCATGAGAGAGTATTGAGGGAGTTGGAGATTAAAGCTAAGAGCATGGAAATCTCCCCCTCTGGTGGCAGCGTACCTGTAGTGCACCCTGAGAGTAGGGTGTATATACCCAAGGAGGTTATTAAGTATTTCCACAAAAGTGAAGATATTGGGCAATGGTTTGCCGCTTATGAATTAGCCATGGTGTCCCACCGGGTCCCTGAGAAGGATTGGGGAGCGGGGTTGTGGGGATGCTTTGTGAGTGAGGGGAGGGATACCTTGTTGGACCTGCCCCCAGAAAGTAGGATGGTTTATGCCCACATGAAGGAAGCGTTGATGACCCGCTATGGTTTGACCCCTGAGATGTCTAGGCAGAGGTTTAGGGTCTGCAAGAAGCTAGAGGGTACCACGTGGGTTGAATATGTGTCTTTCTTTTGCAAAGCCATGGAACGCTGGGTAAAAGGTAGCAAAGTAGAAACTTTTGCCCAGTTTTATGATTTGATTGCATGGGAGCATTTATCTAGTAATTGTTTTCCTGAGCTACGCCAGCACCTAATTGATTGCAAGCTGACTAACCCTAGAAAGCTTGCAGAGGAGGCGGACCGCTGGGTGAGCACCCGGGTCCGCAAGGGTCCAGTGGGAGACGTCGCCAAAGGTGGGCAGGGTCCCCAGCAGAGGAGTGGGGGACAAGGGTCAACAGAGGGAGTTCCACCGAGGGCCCCAAAGTAATCCCCCAGGGAACCAAGCAGTGGTGTCCCAGCCCCCCAAGAAAGGAGGACAGGGCCCCCAACAGGTAGGCCTGTTCCCAGGGGGCCCCCACTTGTTACAACTGTGGTCAAGTGGGCCACAGATATTTTGATCCCCAGTGCCCCCAAAGGGGGCCAGTGCACCACCCCGTGCACCACCCCGCCAGATTGCTAGTGTAGCCCTGGGAGAGGAGGAGATGGGTGCCCAAGAGGGGTGGGATCCCGTAGAGTTGACCCTTGTCTCATTAGGGGACTTTGAGATGGTCCCCAAGCCTGCACTGCCTGCTAACACTAAAAAATACAGGCAGTGGGTGACCATCAATGGCCATAGGGTCGAGGCTCTAAGAGACACAGGGGCCAGTGTAACTGCTGTCAGCTCCCGGTTGTTGTCCAAAGAGCAGGTTGTCCCCCATGCATTCTACCCAGTAGTGTCCGCAGACAACTCAGAGAGCCAATGTGAGGTGGCTCAGGTTCCCTTTGAGTGGGGGGGGGTCTCAGGAACTCTTCAGGTAGCTGTGAGGCCCGCCATGCCTGTAGACTGTCTGCTGGGCAATGATTTAGAGGACTCCCCGTGGGCTACGGTGGAGAGAAAGGCTCACTTAGAGATGTTGGGTCTGCCTGAGTGGGCGTGTGCTACCACTCGGTCCATGGCAGCCAAGGAGGGTGTTGAGAAGGATCTGGAGCCTGAGAGTATGGCCCAGATCCCTGCCTTAGAGAGAAGGGGCAGGGGGCGCGTGAAGCCGGCCCCCTTGGTTCCCACGGCCCAGGAAGGAGCAGGCCCTGAAGGGGATGCCCTGGAGCCTACCGGGGAGCAGATCACCGAACTGGGGGACCTGCCTGAGCTGACCCATTGGCAGCAGGAAGGGGGACCCACCAGGGAGGAATTTTGTGAGCAGCAGAGAGTTTGCCCCTCTCTTGAGGGTATGCGGCGACAGGCTGCAGCCCAGGCAGAAGGTGACATGTCTGGTTCACATCTGATTTATTGGGAGAACAGTCTCCTGTATAGCGAGCCTAAGGTTGCTGAGCCAGGGTCAGCCCGTGTGCTGGTGGTACCCGAGTGCTTCAGAACCTTCCTACTGGGGTTGGCTCATGACATTCCATTGGCAGGACATCTGGGGCAGACCAAGACCTTTGAGAGGCTGGCCGCCCACTTTTATTGGCCCCAGATGCACAAGAGTTCAGACACTCATTGCAGGACCTGTGAGACTTGCCAGGCAAGTGGGAAGAGTGGGGGAAGATCAAGGCCCCACTCCAGCCCTTTCCAGTTGTAAGTACCCCATTCGAGCGAGTGGGCATTGACATTATGGGGCCTCTGGACCCCAAGACAGCCATGGGCAACAGGTTCATCCTGGTCTTGGTGGACCATGCCACCCGGTACCCTGAAGCCATCCCGCTCAGGACAGTGACGGCCCCCGTGGTGGGACGTGCACTGATGGGGATTTTCTCCGTGTGGGATTCCCCAGAGAGGTGGTGTCTGACAGGGGGACCAACTTCATCTCCCAGTACATGAAGTCTCTGTGGAAGGAGTGTGGGGTAACGTATAAGTTCACCACTCCTTACCACCCCCAGGGTAATGGTCTGGTTGAAAGGTTCAACCGGACCTTGAAGGGCATGATCATGGGCCTAGAAGAGCCCCTGAGGCGTAAGTGGGACGTCCTCTTGCCATGCCTGTTGTTTGCCTACCGTGAGGTGCCACAGAAGTCCTTAGGGTTCAGTCCCTTTGAACTCCTCTATGGCCACCCGGTTAGAGGACCTCTGAGTCTGGTCAAGGAAGGCTGGGAGCAATCTCCCAGGAAACCTCCCCAAGATGTATTTAGCTACATGTTGGCCTTCAGGAACCAGACTCGGCGTTTCAGAAAGATTGCTGAGGCAAATCTGGAAGCCAGCCAGGAAGAAATGAAACGTTGGCACGACCAGAATGCCACTCTGGTCGAATTTAAACCTGGTCAGAAGGTTTGGGTACTGGCCCCAGTGGAGCCTTGTGCGCTCCAAGATAAGTGGACCGGTCCATTTGAGGTGGTGGAGCGCAAAAGTCCAGTTACCTACTTGGTGGACTTTCAGTCTCCCAGGAACCCCTTGCGGGTCCTGCATGTGAACCGCCTAAAGCCCCACTTTGAGAGGTCTGAAGTGGGCATGCTTCTTGCCACAGATGATGGGGTTGAGGAGGAGAGTGAGCCTCTCCCTGACCTCCTGTGTGCAGAAGAGAAGGATGGGTCAGTGGAGGGTGTGATCCTCTCCACCACACTGACCCCTGAGCAGCAGAGAGATTGTCACCACCTGTTGGGGCAATTTTCTGATTTGTTCTCCCTGGTACCTGGTGTCACTGATTGGTGCGTCCATGAGGTGGATACCGGGGACAGTTCTCCTGTCAAGCACAAGGCTTACAGGGTGACTGACAGGGTCAGGGCTTGCATTAAGGAGGAGGTCTCCAAAATGTTCGCCCTAGGGGTGGTTGAGTCCTCTAGCAGCCCCTGGTCCAGCCCCGTGGTCTTGGTACCAAAAGCTACGATGCCTGGTGCCACTCCTGAACTTAGGTTCTGTGTGGACTACCGAGGTCTCAATTCGGTCACCAAGACCGACGCGCACCCCATCCCCAGAGCTGATGAGCTCATAGACCGGTTAGGGGCTGCCCGGTACTTCAACACGTTTGATCTGACGTCTGGGTACTGGCAGATCGCCTTAACTGATGGGGCAAAGGAGAGGTCAGCATTCTCCACACCAGATGGGCACTACCAGTTCCGTGTGATGCCCTTTGGGATGAAGAATGCCCCTGCCACCTTTCAGAGATTGGTCAACCAGGTGTTGGTTGGGCTGGAGGCTTTCAGTGCCGCCTACCTGGATGACATTGCAGTGTTTAGTTCCTCCTGGGAGGACCACTTGCGCCACCTCTGGGAAGTGTTGATGGCGCTGCGCAGAGCAGGCCTCACAATCAAGGCCAGTAAGTGCCAGATTGGGCAGGGTTCTGTGGTGTACTTGGGACACCAGGTGGGGAGCGGCCAGGTGGCGCCCCTGCAGCCCAAGATTGAAACCATCCTGGCTTGGGAGCCCCCAAGGACCCAGACCCAGGTGAGGGCCTTCTTAGGACTCACGGGTTATTACAGGAGGTTTGTCAAGGGGTATGGCAACATTGTTGCACCCTTGACTGAGCTGACTTCCAAGAAGCGGCCAAAGATTGTGAACTGGACTGACACCTGTCAGAAAGCCTTTAATGCCCTCAAAACTGCTATGTGTACAGCACCCGTACTCCAGGCGCCCAATTTTGCTAAGGAATTTGTTGTCCAGACAGACGCTTCAGAGCATGGGGTGGGGGCCGTTCTGTCACAGATAAATGAGGAGGGACTAGACCAACCTGTAGCCTTCATCAGTAGGAGGTTACTTCCACGGGAACAGAGGTGGAGTGCAATTGAGCTTGAGGCATTTGCTGTGGTCTGGGCACTGAAGAAGCTGAGACCATACCTGTTTGGGACTCACTTCCGGGTTCAGACAGACCACAGGCCCCTCAGATGGTTGATGCAGATGAGGGGTGAGAATCCCAAGTTGTTGAGGTGGTCATTTCCCTACAGGGTATGGACTTCACGGTGGAACACCGCCCTGGTACAGAACACGCCAATGCTGATGGTCTGTCCAGATTTTTCCGCCTTAGCGATGAAAACTTCCAAGGGGATGGGTAGTTCTCCCCACATTTCAGCTGGAGGGGACGTGTGTTAGACCTGGCACCATTGGCGTGGGTCTCCCTTCCATTTTTCGCTGTTGTCTCCTCTGTTTTACTGGTGTTAGATGCTCTGGGCGCTGTGCCACTGCCATTCAGTGTCACAGCACGAATGCTCCCTGTGTAAATATGTCTATGTGAATTGGTATATCCCTGATTGGCTTATTTGGTTTACCTGTTAGTCCCTAGTAGTATGGCCTATGTGTGCCCAGGGCTGGTAAACCAAATGCTGCTGGTGGGCCTGCAGCACTGATGTGTGCCACCCACAGAAGCAGCTTGTAAAGTGTGTCTCAGACCTGCCACTGCAGTGTCTGTGTGCAGTCCAGAACTGCCATCTTGGCTGTGAAGTGCACTCACTTCCCAGCCCCTGAACCTTCCCTTGGCAGCCTGTAAGTCACCCCTATGGTAGGGTGCATTGTATGTGTAAGGTAGGACATGCATTGGTGTATGTAGCATGTCCTGGTAGTGAATTACACCCCATTTCGTTTTTCACTACTGTAAGGCTACCTGTTCCTCATAGGCTAGAATGGGCAGTTTGACTATTACACTCTATAGTCCTAACTGACCCCAGGGACATGGTAGAAAAACGAATTTAGTATGCCTGAGCTCAGAATATTAAAATACATCTTTTAGTGAAGTTTATTTTTATATTCTGTGTTTGAAAATACCACTTTTAGAACGTAGGTATTTTCTTGCCTAAGCCTTCCAGTGTGCTCTGCCGTTATGTGTATTGGCTGTCTGGTTTTAGAGGGGCAGGACAGGCTGAGTCAGACCTGGGTTGAATAGAGAGATCTGCATTTAGAGTGTGGGGAGGGGTGGCTCCTTGACCTGAATAGGGCTGTGCCTGGCAAGGTGAATGCTGGCTCCACCTCCCACTGTGTGTCTGTTAGCAGACCCCCTCTTTCTGAAAGGAAGGATGCAGCCTGGTAAACAAAGTGCTCCAGGCCTGAGCAGAACTGGTTCTGGCTAGGTTCAGTGACTGGTAGCTTCTAAGAACAAAGGCTTTTGGGGTATAAATATCTGTGCTCAAACCCCTACTTTTGTATTGCTTTTGGATCTGGAGAGGAAACTCTGTCCGTGCCACTGGAGGAATCTGCAGGAAGTGACTGTCCCTGTGCTTGTGTGTTGTTTCTTGCACTGGCCTGCAGCAGTGACCACTGGACCTTGAAGAAGAGGAAAAGGAACTCTTGAGAGAACTTTTATTTTTGCTACAAGCAATTACCCAAGGGCTAGGAAAAGAGCTAGCCTCCTGCTGGAGTCTCAGGCACATCAGACTCCACCACCAACCTCCTGCTTCCTCCCTGCGAGGACTGCTATCTGCTGATGAGGCTCCTGTGAGTTCCAGGGCCTCTAGTTTGCATCAGAGAAGAGAGTGTGGGAAATCGACGCTAACGCATCTTTGCGGGCCGCTGCAGTCGAGAGCGCTGGGAAAATCATCGCGCTACTGCCGCCGAGGGCCCGCAACACAAAACCATCGCTGACGCCCCTTTGCGAGCCACTGCAGCCGAGACGCGCTGGAAAGATCATCGCGCTGCTGTCGCCGCGCACTCGCAACCCTTAAAGAAATCATCGCTTCGAGACATCGCATTGCGGACGCCGTGCGTCCGCCACTTTGATTGCATCGCACCGAATTTCGTCGCTCCCTCGCGGAGCGTCTTGTCTTCGCATCGCAACACGATCGCACAGCGCAACAGGATCGCCGCATCGACTTCTCCCACGCGGCAAGAAAGTCATCGCATCGGCGGTCCAGCGTGCAGAAGTTTGTCGCATCGTCTCCGCACGCATCACGCAGATCGGCGCATCATCCTCCCTTGCGGCAAGGATTTCAATGCATCGCCGGCCTCGCATGCCGAGAATCATCGCTACAGCTTATTTGCGACATTTTGTTGGTTTTGCTACTAAACCCAGGTACTTTGTGAAAGAAAGGGTCGCAGAGACCACTGCTTTGAACTTGAACCTTATTTTTGCAACCTTTGAACTATTTTTGACAGCCCTTCAACAGCTATCCTATTTTTGACAGTATTGTGGCTTTTAGTTATTGGTCTTGTGATAAATCTGCCTTTATATAAAGATACTTATTTTTCATAACTACTTGTGTGGTGTCCCTTTGTAGTGTTCCTCACTGTGTTACTGTGTATGGTCATAAATGCTTCACACCCTGCCTCTGAGATAAGCCTACCTGCTCGTGCTACGTTACCAC
Source organism: Calotriton arnoldi (assembly GCA_963921515.1). Taxonomy (NCBI): domain Eukaryota; kingdom Metazoa; phylum Chordata; class Amphibia; order Caudata; family Salamandridae; genus Calotriton; species Calotriton arnoldi. The sequence goes on from CAWUFW010001918.1 coordinate 343,452, forward strand.
AGGGTTGAGCAGGGGTATTAAAGAGGGTAGCCCTCTCACTCTGACTTAGGAAGAAGGGTCCCTACTTGGACAGTGGCCAGCCATTGCCAACTAGAGACCCCCATTTCTAACAACCCCAAAATGACTGTTTTCTTTTTAGTACCATTGCTCAGTAACATCTGGCAGTCCCCACTGATTATTAGTACCGAAGAGCCAGTGATGCCCCTCAATGGAGTCTCTTACGGGAATATTGCCATGGCGTACACAACTTGTTCCCAGAAGTAATTAAATAGTCCATGGGACTTTCAACGCTGAGTCCCACTCTCTTGAAAGTTAAGCTTATCATTGGAAGTGTAACAAGTATCTTTATTTATCTTCTGGTTCTATAAGATTGTAACACGAAGATTGACAGCTAATTGAATGAAAACGTTGTAATTTCAACAGTCATTCCGCTCTGTGAGAAATTAGTTCAAAAATGTGTTTTGGCCATTTTTAATTCCAGCTGCAGCAACCAAATATCCTTGTAGGACAGTTGCATCACAGTCTCCTAGTGTGCCTAGGTGAGTACCAAGCTCTTTCTGGCTACCATCCAGTCTCACTGCAGAATTGCCTATCTTCTATTGCCCCTTTTTTAAACAATAAAAGCGTATTGCAGGAATGGTTGAATGACAAACAATGGCCATAGCATGTAAACTCTATATACTGTTTCAGTGAAAATGAAAGGGCCACTCAGTGCTTTTAGGCTTGTTAAAGGACATTCCACTACATCCCTTCTAGCATAGCACACTCTGGCTGAGATTTCAAAATATCATCTTTTTCAAGACTTCCATCTGTAAGTAGTACCGAAAAAATGTAAAGTCTCTCTAAATATACGATCTAACTACTCATTTAAAGAGGCTGGAAACTCAGAACCTGGCAGTGGCATCTCTGCTGTGCCTAAAGCTGCCTGATGTTGTTAGAATTGAAATGCATTAGTACCATATTACTCGCATTTTATTCGATGCTATGTTAGCATTTATGTAGCTTATTCATATATATTCTCTCTGTGTGCATATGTAATCAGACAGTGCAGACGTTATGTTAGTTATGTTGACATCTGTGCCACCATTTTAGTTTTCGAAGACGCCATTTTGCATTATAATCGAAACTGTTACTTGATCATTTACGAGAAATGGCCCTTGCTAAGTTTCGTTTCTTCAATGTTGAATCTTGCTCATTAACGCATGCCTTTTCTATTACATGAAGGCCTTCTCCCACCTGTCTAGTAGGGAGGATAAGCCAGACGGCCTTGGGCAGTAGATAGCTTGTGACAGGCTGCGGAATCGAAACTTGTGCTCTGTACCCCCATTGTATTACGACAGCTACCAGTATTTTTCCATAGTAGGCGGGTCTCCACAGGGTGGAGTTGTGTGGTTCTTGGGATGAGATTAAGGCTTGGGATAAGGAGCGAAAGCCCGGTGAAAAACCTAGGGCTGAGATTCTGGCTTTGCCAGGTCGTATTATTACTTATATGCATTCTCTTATCCCACCTAGACGAGTAGATTGGGATAAGCTCACGGCATGTCGTCAGAAGAAAGAGGAAAGTGTGTCTGATTTTTTTACTCGGTTTGAAGGGGTGTTCTTGGATTTCAGTGGACAGGATTTGTCAGTTGAATGTGGTGTTCGTTTGTTTGCTAATAGGTTTGCCACAAATATGCTCCCGGAGATTGCAGTTTGGTTACAGGCTTCAGAGAGCACTTGGACCACCTCTTCCCCTTCGGTGATATTGAGTATGGCACAGTACTATGAGCATCGAGAAAACAAAGAAAAACACAATGTAGAGAAGAAGAGTAAGGATTTGAAGACAAGGGTGTTGCTGCAGCAGGTTGCCAAGGGGTCTGGGAGGGGAAGGGGCACTGGTCTGGCTCAAAGGTCGTGGGGTGCTGGTAGAGGTGGTGCACCCCTAGGGCCGACTCAGGGTGCGTACTGTAAAAAGGAGGGACATTGGCGGAGCGAGTGTCCAGACTTGTTACAGAAAATTGCAGTACCTAGAGGGCGGGGTTCGAGTGGAAGGGGCAGTTATGAGGTTGGTCGGGATGAGGCTCAAGCACATGCATCATCAGGGGGTCGTTCTGATCAGAACTATTTTGATGACCCCCGGGGAAGGCAGTACTATCATGATAATTATGATATGGGTGACGCTGCAGGGATGTCCTATGGTTAGGACAGCCAGGGACAGGGAAAGGGACCAGTCCAAATTTCTGTGGATCAGCGTGGTTCTTATGTTACAGCAGATTTGTATGGTTCGGCACAGAAAGTTTTGGTGGATACAGGTGCAATGAATAGCTCTGTTTCTCATTCGGTGGTCCCCGGGGCAGCCCTGTCTGGCCGTAATAATGTTTTGGTAGGTTTTTCAGGCGTACTGGTTGTGAGCCCCAATTCCAAACCTCTTGCTTTGAATGTTGGTCCTTTTACTGTGGATTCTCCATTTTTGTTAACTGCGAATTGTGGTGAAAATTTATTAGGATTGGATTTGTTGAAAAAGTTATATGCTACCATTTATTGTTCCCCGGATGGTGTTTACATGACTCTTGGACCTAATGTGGTTAGCACAAAACAGTGTCTGGCAAAGGATGCACCACTTCATGTTGAATTCAAAGATGTGCCGTCCTCATTGTGGGCCACAGGGGTTACGGATGTGGGGTTGTTACAGATACCACCAGTTTCTATAAAGGTCAAGGAGAATGCTGTGCTCCCTCGTATTCCCCAATATAAAATATCACAAGCTGGGGAACAGGCTTTGATGCAGATTATAAAGGATCTGATTAAGTCAGGGGTGGTTGAGCAGACAGTAGCGAATGTATGCAATAGCCCATTCTTCCTATTCTTAAGAAGGCACCCTTGGATTCCCCTGATGCACATCCTGATGTTTATCGTTTTGTGATTGATCTCTGAGAAATTAATAAGATTGTAGCTCCTCAGTTCCCGGTGGTCCCAGATATTACTGTTCTTTTGACAATGATTCCTTCCACAGCCAAATTCTTTTCTGTGATTGATTTGAAAAATGCTTTTTTTAGTATCCCTATTCATCCAGACAGTAGGTATCTTTTTGGATTTACCTTGGCTGGTAGGACCTTCCAATTCTGTCGAGCTCCTCAGGGGTACACTGAAAGTCCCAGTATTTACAGTCAGGCTTTGAAAAGTCAATTGGACTCTCTCTCTCTTCCCGCAGGTAATGTATTACTGCAGTACGTGGACGACATTTTGATAGCCTCCGATACTGAAGAGGGTTGTCGGGATGCTACTGTTAAATTATTGAAGCATTTGGCAAACAAAGGGCATAAAGTGTCCCTTTCTAAATTCCAATATTGTCAACAGCAGGTCACCTATTTAGGTCACCTGCTGTCGAAGGAGGGTCGGAGTGTTGTAATTTGTCAGCACTTAAGTTAAGCATTGGCTGAAGACAGCCTGTATTCAGAGGCTAAACTGTCCGCTTTGTGGAATCCATTTTGTATTTCTGGCAGCCATTTTGGTTGCCATGTGCTCACCATGTGCTCTGTCCTACCTTCCTGTTAACTGCTCTTGAAATCTGCCTAGAGACAAGTTATATTTAGTTCCTCTTGCTTTGCACATGCTCAGTTGAGCTTGCAGCTGTTCTGAGTTTATAAATGTCAGGATGTGTCTACTAGAAGTAGAAACTGTTAGCTCCACCCACTTGTCGACTGTGCATTTTCTGTATGACCTTATATGTACCTAAAACCAGCATTTGTGTTTGTACCGCCTTCATTTGAGCCCCTGTGTGGGTATAAAAGGACCAGGATCCTTCCATTCACTGTGCTACTTCATGCATTACTGAAGGGTGATGTGTGAATGTTAGCTCCACCTTATAAGGTTTAATAAACTCTGTTTTTCCTATTCCAGTTTCTGTGCCAACTTCTTCATAAGGGTCTGAGGACTCTGTGCAGAGAAGGGAGAACTCCTAAGCACTGGTAGGCCTTGCTGAGGCTAACTACTACAAATTGGCGCTTCCAACGTGGGACTCATCAAAAGACTCGGATGCCCGAAGGACTGGTCGCGACGAAGGATTGGAATCTCGCTTTTGGACGCGATCGCTGCCTGAGGAGACCTGAGTCTTGGCACCCATGGCGTTTTTCCTTTCTTTCTGATCTGACCATCCCGGCGGCGCCGGTCCTTGACTGAGATCTCTTCTGTTGATTTGCCGTGCAGTGACCATTTGGTCGATTTGAGAACTTGGCAGTTGGAACCTGGACACCATTTGATTGGTAAGAGCCGTTTTGCGGCACTTGCTGTTGGTTTGATGCCTTTGATTGGTAAGGTAGTTTTAGTAACACTTACTGTGGCTTTGTTTGTATGATTGGCCAATTTTGGAATTTGTTTTGTAATTATTTATGCATTGCAATACATATAGGCAGGTAATGAGGAGATTTTTCTCTATTTGAAATAGTTTGAACAACGCAACGTACGAGGAGTACCTTAAGCGCTACTTTGATTATAATACTGCATATTCTGCACTATTTTTGGCATGCCTGTTTCCAGTACACTTCGCAGAAAGTGTTGCTGTTTTGGAGGTATCAATAGGGATTTAGTAAGTACTCAGTTGACTCCCCTCAGAGGGGATACCTAAATAGGTTTAAGGTATAGTAAAAAGATATTTCTTCCTTGGTGACTAAGTACCCCATGGACTTAAATATGTACATAAAACGGATCCGGATCTGCGCACTTAGTAACATTCATAAGTGGTGATATGCAGAGCGCTTTTTGAGTGTTCTACCAGCCAAAACTGGCGAATTTGGTGTATTTTGGCTTCTTGAACATGGAACAGTCTTTTGGGCTACTTTTGAGAGCTCTTCTTGTAAATATGACTTACAATTAGTATTTACAAATAGTTTGGTTTTTGCGTACAGTTTGTAAGCTGTCTTAAAGTCCTAAGTGTTGATTTGTGGGTTAAATGTGTGTTTAAATGTCGATGTGGTTTGTGGTTTGACATTGGTGATACTTGTGTGAGTAAATAGCGATTGCGCTCTTTGTGTAAGAATGGCTAGCTTTAAGCGCGCTGTATTGTGTGTTCTGAGTGTATGACCCCCTTTTGTAAATGTCTGGAATGAGCTCAATGAGTTTGTTTATGTTTTTTTGCTGTCATCATTCTGTCATGCAAACTGTCATTTAGTTACTTATATATTAAATAAAAATTCAGAAATGAATTATATAACATATGCTAAACAGCTGCATGTTACTATTAAATTGACAGAGTAAGACACTATACATGTGTGCAAATTGCCACAATGCTAAAGATAAATTTAGAATTCGTATTCAATAGGATTAAAATAGGCCTCATACAGAGGAAGAAAAACGAAATTGTGTGTTTTGTAATCAATAGACTAAAATACAACATGTTACAGCATTTTCCTTAGATACATTGTATTAGACATTAAAAGGCATTCACATCATTTGAGTGAATTTGGTCGTTGCTGAACTAAATACACATTATAGAAAAATAGATTTGACTGCATTGAAATGCCTCAGTTTTTAAATAGACTGTGACATGCTTTCTTTCAGCACCAGAGAAAAAAGCTTTCCAACAGCTGTGTTTAAACTGACTAACTGAAAAGAAACTGTTTGACACAGCAAATGGGGATTTAACTCTGTCAGGGTATTTCAAATAATAAAGGGGTTTTTTCCTGAGAAAGGCGTGAAAATTCGACGCCTGCTGACAAACAACAGCTGCATAAATAGCATATGGCTATTCCTGATCACGGCCACAGACAGGAATGCTGAGTCAGCAAAATTTTAAGTCAGTGTAAAACTGGTATAAAGTCCTGCCTTATTTTAAAAGTTTCAAAACACCAGTTTCATTATTTTAGATAACAGAGAACAAAATTGAAAGTAGGGATTTCCTTTCTTAATGCCTTTTTTACATAAGTACATCTGTGGTTCTGATGTTAAATGATAACTGTCCTTTAAAAAGTGGCGCAGACTTTTCATGTTTCAAGTAAGGCTTCTGTGCGTAGGGTTATAAATGAATGCGTTTAAATATGATAGGCAAGGAATGAAGCTTGCTTTTCAAATGTGGAATCATCAGAATGGTTGGTTTTATTAAAAAAAAAAATAATAATTATATGAAAAAATATATATATTATTAAAAATAAATGCTTTAAATTCGTTTTTTAATCTTTATAAAGCCTAATCATCATACTGTGAATTCCTAGCATCAAAGTTGAATTTAAGCAGTGCTGTACCGAAAAGAAGGGAACTTAAATGTGAAATGTCTCTTTACCCAGCCGTACAAAACTCATTTTTATAAGGGTATACCTTATACATTTCTGATTTCCCATTCCTGGGCTATCTAGAGAACACTCTGGGGGTTCCTATTATGCAAAAATATTGTAGGATATTCATTTTTAAGTGCCCCTACCACCAAAGTCGAAATTGAGCTAAATTCACTATTTTAACAGCAGTTCTACCACTCAGGGCAGGTTTCAAACTGATCTCAAGCTAGAGCTGGTACATATGCAAATATAGAACAAACAGCTGACCTCTGTATTACTAGACTGCACACCACATACTGTACACAAATGAAAATAAGTATACAGAAACCAGCAGACGTTATTATCCTACCTTTAAATTACTGGCAAACGGATCGGACAGGACTGCCTTTCAGCTGTGATTCTCCAGAGTTGCTTTGAATTACGAAAACCGCATGGCAAGCCTTGCACAAACAAAATGAACAGCTGCTGAACGGGTCAAAGGTCGGAGTTCTGCATTTAGCAACTTAGCAGGGTGAAGGGTAAGGTTTGCTTGGACACTTGAGATGACAGCGCAAAGAGAGGAAGAGAAGCTTTGCTTCCTATTTTTGGCAAACACACGTTTTGCGCAGTCATATGAAACAAAGGAAAAGCAGCCCTCAGTTGAGCATTTGATCTGCCATGTATATAAAAATAATGGTTTTAGTTTAAAGAATACTGTGTAGGGGCTAAGATAAGGAGGAAATGGATTTTAGTTTGCATTCATGCGCCCTCATGTTAATCTAGTACAATTGCTCAAGGAATTGATACATTGGTTGCTAACGCTTTCTACAGTACTCAATGTGCTTGTGTTAGGCTGAATCAGAGAATAGCCACTTTCTAAGATATCTCCTACAAGTTTGTTTGTGCCCAGTTGCTACAAATAGGGGTTGAAAGTGTTGACAGAAGTGAAACCTGTTTCAGGTTTTCCTACTGTCAAAATGGGGGAAGGAGGCTAGCTCCTCTACAAATTAAGGGTAGGCAGAATTATGTTTTCTCTCTTCTTTTTCTCACTTTTTTTTTGAGTCTGTCTAAGGCTGTCTAGGAAATGGCCATGAGACAGTTATTGGCTATTCAGTAATACTGTTTTAAAAATTGTTAGCATTAATAAAATGATAAAATCTATGCTATGTTACTGCCCATCCTGTATGAAAGAATGAGTAATCTAGATTGCTGTTCCCTTATTTGATCTTTAAGAAGAACTGTATAGTGGGGGTTTCTGTTCAAAAATCTCAGGTGGCAATCCCATTATTGTTTATGTTATTCTCATGTTCTATACAGTTTTGTAAGGGCATTGCTAGTCTTTTATTAGCTAGTCTCTGTCAATAAGCTGACAGCCCTTATTAGAGCTGGAGATAGGGTTTTTTTCCTTTTGAAAATGATGTTGCAAAGTCCAGATTGTGAAAAGTACAATGCAGGAAAGACGCTCGTGATCCTTAGCAAACATTTTGAAGGAAAATATTGTTTTATAGGAGTTTGTTTGTCATAACATGTTCTGCTGGAGAAAATGTACCCACTATGTTGAAGTTTAGTTCTTTTTGCAATAAGAATCCCTGTTAAATTATCAGTTTTAGATTTTCCTGCTGCGCCTATAACATGAGAGCATGGTCCTAAGCATAACATGTAAGAGAAATTATTTTACAAGTGTCTGCAGTCCTGTATAAGTAATGTAAAATCTATGAGTAAAAGTGTAGAACATTTCCTTTTTCTTGAGGGTTCTTCAGATTAGTAATATAGGAATACACCAATGTAAGTATTTGGAGTATGTCTGTATTGTTTTTCTCTTTTCCTCAGAATTTAGTAAATGAACACAGACTTCCTTGGCTGTTTGGGATTGGGTGATGTATTACTCTTGTCAGTTCACCAAAAGTTCCTTTTATACTTGCCAATAGGTCTAGGGTGTTTTTTTTTACTCTCAGATAGATGAAGTGGTTCTTGGGTGCCTTGCTAATGTATGGGGTGCCCCAGGACTAAGAAAGTATTCTGAGACTATCCTCTCTGTTGATAGATTATTTCTGTGCCTTGTCTAAAGACCTTTTTTTTGTTCTGTCCACCAATAGATATTTGCTGCCTTACAACCATTGCCAGAGGGGCCCGGACATCAGATCCAGCCTGGGGAGTCAGCGCCACTCCAGTTTGAAGCCAAAGTGAAGGTAACCAGCACAGGCGTTGCTGCCAACTAGGACCTCAGTGAAGGCGGAAGCCCTGGGATGTGAATTGTGTACCCCTGCCACTGTCTTGGGCGAAAGACGGGGTCACAAATCAGAAAGGAGAAATCATGGATCAAGTTTTTGATGCCCAGCTGAGAGAGTCACAGACCGACCAGAACGGCAAGGAGGCTTTGCTTGAGGTGACCCCTTTTGAAACAAGGGTTGCTTCAGAGATCCTAGCATCAGGCCTCTGAATCCTGGTCCCAAAGTGAATGCAAGTTTGCACCTTTGTTTGTTGATCAAAAGATACCTGGGCACACTGGATGCAATTTGTGGCCCCAACAAAAGAGCAGTGCGCCAGCAGAGCAATATAGGAGTTAGGGAAGGACTTGAGTTTAGGGTACAGGTGCTGTGCCTCTGGTGCCTGTTAGATTAAAGTGAAGAGAACTTGTGCACTGCTTGAGACACTGGACAGGATCGTTGAAAGACTTTTTCTTCTCAAACTGGGCCGTGATTCTTGAGTTGCGAGTTGTGCAGCTCCACCGTGGGAACAACAAGAGCCTGCCTGTGAGGCTCAAACGGACACAGGGAGAAGACTCCCCTCTGGCTGGTTGTACTGCGGCTCCAATTTCCCAAGGACTCTTTTTTTGTTAGTAATGTACCCCTTTGGTCGTCCCATTTTTGAGGAGGAGCAGCCCTTTGCGGCTCCTTGTCCTAATTCCTATGGCCGTGTGTGGTCCTCCTGGTCCTTTGGAGCCAGGATTGTTTTTGTAATAATCTGTCTGACTTCTTTAATATTTGCATTACTTATAATGCTTATTCTACACGAAAAATGTTTTCCTGAGCAGTTGACAAATGTTACTTTGCCCTCCTCCTAAAAATATATTAAATTGATATTTTAGCCCTCATAAAAGAAATACTGGAAAAGTCTATTGAAAATGTTTTTATTAGGTATGTCCTGTTGGCTATTAATTGAAATAGATAGTCACTGAAATACATCAGAGCCCTGAAACTTAGAATTAGATTAGATGGTTTTGAACTCTTTTTTCTGCTTGAGGCTGGAAGCTACTGACTATCCTGTGTGTAATGATTAATACTTTTTACATGCTGTGTATGTATCCAATGTGGTCCAATGCTTTGCTCCATTTGCATCTCTGCTTGTATACCTGTCAGAGGGAACGTTGTTGAAACAAAGGCCCAACAAATGTTGAATAAAGAGGTGGCCGAAATAATGTTAATAGATGTACGGGATGAATATCTAGATTACCCCAGATAAACGAATGTCTTCAGCCAATGCTGAAAGGGCCGTCTGTTGTAATTTGGCAGCACTTAAGTTAAGCATTGGCTGAAGACAGCCTGTATTCAGAGGCTAAACTGTCCGCTTTGTGGAATCCATTTTGTATTTCTGGCAGCAATTTTGGTTGCCATGTGCTCACCATGTGCTCTGTCCTACCTTCCTGTTAACTGCTCTTGAAATCTGCCTAGAGACAAGTTATATTTAGTTCCTCTTGCTTTGCACATGCTCAGTTGAGCTTGCAGCTGTTCTGAGTTTATAAATGTCAGGATGTGTCTACTAGAAGTAGAAACTGTTAGCTCCACCCACTTGTCGACTGTGCATTTTCTGTATGACCTTATATGTACCTAAAACCAGCATTTGTGTTTGTACCGCCTTCATTTGAGCCCCTGTGTGGGTATAAAAGGACCAGGATCCTTCCATTCACTGTGCTACTTCATGCATTACTGAAGGGTGATGTGTGAATGTTAGCTCCACCTTATAAGGTTTAATAAACTCTGTTTTTCCTATTCCAGTTTCTGTGCCAACTTCTTCATAAGGGTCTGAGGACTCTGTGCAGAGAAGGGAGAACTCCTAAGCACTGGTAGGCCTTGCTGAGGCTAACTACTACAGGAGGCTAACACCTGAACGAGTTGATGCCATTGTTAAGATGCCTATCCCTGTGACTCAGAGGGATGTGCGTGCCTTTATAGGCATCACCCTGTATTGTCGACACTGGATCCATGCTTATTCTCTATTAATATAGCCCTTGCTTCGCCTAATAACTAAAGATGTGCATGAACCCTTGCCCTGGATGCATGAATGCCAGCATGCTTTTGAGCAATTGAAAGTTGCGCTTTGCTCTGCACCTGTGCTTGGTATGCCTGATTATAAGAAGCCTTTCGTGCTGTATGTACACGAAACGGCTGGGTGTGCGCTTTCGGTGTTAACACAAGCCTTTGGAGGTAAGCAGAGGCCGTGTGCTTATTTTTCTGCTACGCTTGACCCTGTCTCCAGAGCCCTCCAGAGTTGTCTAAGAGCCGCCGTGGCTGCGGCGGTCTCTATTCGACAATTGGCAGGGCTCGTTCTTAATCATGATCTCACAGTAATGGTACCTCATGCTGTGGATGTACTTTTGAACAAGACAAAGAAGCAGCACCTTACCAGTGCTCATCTGACTGGTTATGAATTGACTTTATTTGCACCTCATATTACTATCAAAAGATGTGCCAGTCTGAACCCAGCCACGTTACTACTCCTCCCTTCGGAAGATGAGGACCTAGATGTCCATGATTGTTTGTTTCTTACAGAAGAAGAGACGAAGGGACGGGTAGACTTGACTGATGTTCCCTTATCTGACCCACAAGGGAAACTATATGTCGATGGTTCTTGTTTTAAATTGTCAGATGGCACTACTACAGCGGCGTACGCTATTACTACGCTGCGCACTGTAGTTGAGACATTACGTATTCCTTACCAATCTGCTCAAGCTGCTGAGTTGATAGCTCTTTTGCGAGCATGCAAATTGAGTGAAGGACTGACTGTCAATATCTACACTGACAGCCAGTATGCCTTTGGGGTGGCCCATCATTTTGCATGCCTCTGGGCAGAGAGAGGATTCTTGACTTCACATGGTACTAAGATTCAGAACGGTCCGCTGATAGAAAGACATTTGACAGCTTTGACCCTTCCCAAACGATTGGCAATAGTGAAGTATAGTGCCCATAAAGCAATCACTGATGATTCAGGGAAAGGAAATGCCTTTGCAGATCAGACAGCAAAAGAGACAGCCACGTCAAAAATGACGAAAATGTTTGTGGCAGGACCTGCTAGATGGGTACCAGATGTTACCATGTTTGAAAATTCACTAGAAAGTGTTAGGGAAATACAGAGTGAGGCAACAGTTGAGGAGTTGGCAGTGTGGCAGGAGAGTACAGGGCGTTTAGATGAAGAAGGGTGCAGGACTGATAAAACCGAGAAGCAGAGATGGATGTTACCTGATGCATATGTTTTCCCCGTAGTTACAATGGCACATGGTCCGGCTCATATTAGCGCGAAGGGAATATGTAGGCTATTGGATCCTGTGTGGCAAAATGGCAACATCCCAAAGGTTGCTGCTCATCTCGTGAAACATTGTATGATTTGTATGAAGCACAATCCTGGAAAGGGTACCCCTACACCTTCTGGTAATTTTGCCCCACCTTCTCTCCCTTTTGAGGTACTCCAGATGGACTATATTGAGATGCAGCGAGTTAATAATGTGAAATATGTGCTAGTGGTTGTTTGTGCATTTAGTAAATGGATTGAGGCCTACCCAACAAAAGAAAATACAGTCATGGCGACGGCAAAGGCTCTTATTAAAGAGTTTTTCCCGCGCTACGGCTTGCCCGTTTGATTTGGAGTGACAACAGAAGTCCCTTTAATGCAAAAGTGATCCAATTGGTGTGCGATGGACTGCACATCAAGCAGAAATTTCATGCAGCAAATCATCCCCAGTCAGCAGGTTTAGTTGAGAAGTACAATGGTACTCTCAAGCTAAAATTGGCTAAGATTAAGGAAAGTACTGGGTTGCAATGGCCAGATGCATTACCCCTTGCTCTATTGTCCACCAGAATGACAGCCCATTCTAGAACAGGATTATCGCCATATGAGGTGGTCTTTGGCCGTCCCGCAAATGTGTGGGGCGTCCCTAGACCGAAAACGTTTTCTGAAATTAATTATCCTTTTGTTAGTCGATTATTTATATGATCTTACTAAATGTTTACGTTCTATTCATCAACAAATAAATGAAGCTTTGTCTCCAGCACCAGAGGGGCCCGGGCACACCATACAGCCTGGAGATTACATCCTGATAAAGAATTTCCAGAGGCAAGACAGTCTGGAACCCAGATGGAAAGGACCATATTTGGTTCTTATCATGACAAGGACGGCAGTAAGAGTGGCTGGTCGGAAGCATTGGGTTCATACCTCTCATTGTCGACGAGTGCCGCTTCCCCTCCCCAATGATGCATGGATTCGCCAGGGGATAGGGGACCATGAGACGGAGAAGGTTCCACGTTTTGTTCCCTTTTCTGACGCCCGGCTGACTTGGGCGCAAACGGAGGAAGAGAGTGAGGCAATTCTGAACGAGGCAGTTCCCCCAGAAATTAAGGCTGCCCAGGCTTCCTTTTCACCTGATCAACCTGAGCCTCGCTCTCCAACACCCCCTGAGTTTCAGATTATTTTACAAGATGATACAGTGCCAGGAGTAGCAAGGTATGATTTGCGCCCTCGACGGAAGGATAGTGCACCAAAAGAGAAGTAAGTGTAGCAGTGATGGACTTCTTGGATAAGATTAGCAAACGTCTTTTGTTTCTGCTTTTCCTGTTAGACTAGGGATCAGAAAAACTGGTGTTCTACCTGTGGCGCAGGACAGGATAAGTTGAGGGTATTTTCCCAGGAGGGAGAGTGCTCTATCATGAGGACTGTGAACATTTGCTGATGAGCTGCAACAGTGTGGCTCCACCGTATAGTGCTCAATAGCACCACCGAGGATTGAACAATAGAAGCCTGCCAGGGAGGCTTGGAACGGACCCTGAATTTTTCTCAACGTTTATTTTTTTTTTTTGTATCCTTTCCATCATTGGTTCCATTACGTGACGTCTCTTTCTCTGGTGATTCTATTTGTAAAAAAAAAAATGTATTGTAAAAATGAATCTGTTTGGTCGTCCTATTGTAAAAGATGAGCAGTCTTTTGCTGCTCTGCGACCGGGGCAACTTGGTTTTGATTGGTTGCTCCGAAAGAAAGTGTTTTGTGTTACGTTCATATTACTGTTTTTATTGATGGGTGGGGGGATGTTCTGGGTTCTGGAGTGTTCTGGTGATACACCATCATGTGCTTTATATCGGATTGTTTCTTCAGATCGCAGCAAAAGAGATATACGAAGTAATGTTTTCTTAGATACCCACAGGAAGGTTTTCGGGGATAACACAGCTTGTTTTCCCACTGATTCTGTTACAGGTTTATGGACTGCTTACCCATTATCAATGGTGAATTATACATATGTTCATCCTCCTCATTTTACAGTAGCAAAAGGTGAATTTGGTATGGGATATCCAGGTCCTTGTTTGTATTACAGAAAACCGAGAGGGAAAGGGTACCCAGGTTGCATGCCTGAAATGTATTGCGATAATTTGTATATCGATAAAAGAAATATCACCCTGACAGGTTGGCATTATCAAGATCTGACAGTCACTCAAGAGGCAGGTATTTATCCTGCGTGTTGCCCAATAGTAAATAGTACTGATGCTTATTTGTACCTCAATTGCTCTGGATCAATAGTGTATAAAAATATATTGCATTTAGGAAAGAAGGATGACCCTAGTATGGAGGGTATGAATACTAGATATGCTCCATTGGACTATCAAGGTCCGCTTTATGCGCACCCAGGTTTTAATTTTTTGTCAAACGGCAACTATTCTAAAATGTACAACGGCACAGAGGATGTGGCCCTGGAAATGGTGGTACCTCTTGGGGTACTTTGCAAATATAGTAAGCTACATACAAGATGGGTGAAAAGAACGCTGACTAAAGAATTTTGTGAGGGAGTTACTGATTTGGAAGTCAACAATTACAGTAATGGTATCACTTTTGGATATATACTTTCCTCTATTATCACATTTGGTGGCACTGCGATGGCCAGGGGTGAACGAGCTAGAGAGTATTTTGGGTGCAAACTGCAGATTCTGTCCAACTCTACAGGGGCAGCTTTATGTGACATCACCACCCAGTTAGAAAGCATGCGCATATACTCTGAGCAAACGAGATATGCGGTCGATTTTATTTTAGCTAAGAGTGGTGGTGCATGCGCAGTAATTGGAGAGCAGTGCTTAGTCGGTATCACGAATATGGAGAGAAATATCACTCAACATATTTTAGACATTTTGGAAAATGTTCGAGGAATGGAGAGTGGCAACTGGAGCTGGTCATTGTTTGGTGGATGGGGTTGGATTCTAGAAAAGGTGATATATTTCATTGTCCTTTTAATATGTTGCTGTGTCTTGATTCAGTGCCTTCCCTTATGCTGCTCATACTGTGCTACTTATCTGACTCCCAAAAGAATTTCAATTCATGACACTAATGTGAAGATAATGCTCCAACAGGAGCTTGATACTATCATGCAGATGGACGAAGGTGTTTTTGGTTCAACAACTTCTCTTGCAGGTTCTGTTCCTGATGTTCCTTATACTGATGATGAATAGTGTTATTTCCTTCCATATGTTTGGCTATGCATATAATCAATCAATCAATCAATCACAGAATTTGTAGAGCGCACTACTTACCCGCGAGGGTCTCAAGGCGCTGGGGGGAGGGAAGGGGGAGGGGGGATGCTGCTACTGGTCGAACAGCCAGGTCTTGAGTAGCCTCCTGAAGGTCAGCAGGTCTTGGGTCTTTCGTAGGCTTAGTGGAAGTGTGTTCCAGGTCTTGGCAGCGAGGTGTGAGAAGGATCTGCCGCCGGTGGTTGTTCTTCGAATGCGGGGGACGGTGGCGAGGGAGAGGTCGGCGGAGCGGAGCTGGCGGTTGGGGACGTAGAAGAAGAGTCGTCTGTTGAGGTAGGCTGGGCCAGTTTTGTGGAGTGCCTTGTGTGCGTGGGTGAGGAGTTTGAAGGTGATCCTCCTGTCGACGGGGAGCCAGTGCAGGTTCCTCAAGTGGGGGGTGATGTGGCTGTGGCGTGGTACGTAGAGGATCAGTCATGCGGAGGCGTTTTGTATGCGTTGCAGTCGCTTGATGAGCTTGGCCGGGGCTCCCGCGTAGAGGGCGTTTCCATAGTCTAGTCTGCTACTGACGAGGGCCTGGGTGACTGTTCTTCTTGTGTCTGTCGGGATCCACCTGTAGATCTTGCGAAGCATGCGGAGTGTGTTGAAGCAGGAGGAGGAGACTGCGTTGACTTGCTTGGTCATGGAGAGCGTTGAGTCGAGGATGACTCCCAGGTTGCGTGCGTGGTCGGTGGGTGTCGGGGCTGCTCCCAGCGTCGTTGGCCACCAGGAGTCGTCCCAGGCTGAGGGGTTGGAGCCGAGGATGAGGACCTCCGTTTTGTCCGTGTTCAGCTTTAGTCGGCTGATCTTCATCCAATCGGCGACGGCCTTCATTCCGTCATGGAGTTTGGCTTTGGCGGCGAGGGGGTCCTTGGTGAGGGAGAGGATCAGTTGAGTGTCGTCGGCGTAGGAGATAATGTTGAGGTCGTGTTGTCTGGCGATGCGTGCGAGCGGGGCCATGTAGATGTTGAACAGTGTTGGGCTGAGGGACGATCCCTGGGGTACGCCGCAGATGATCTCGGAGGCTTCGGATCGGAAAGGTGGGAGGCGGACTCTCTGCGTTATGCCGTCGAGGAAGGAGGTGGTCCATTCCAGGGCCTTGTCTCGGATCCCTGCGTCGTGGAGGCGTGCTCGTAGAGTGCGGTGGCAGACAGTGTCGAAGGCGGCGGAGAGGTCCAGCAGGATGAGGGCTGCGGTCTCACCATTGTCCAGCATATATTCGTATTTGACATATTATTATCTGTTTTTTTATATTTTCTCTACTTTTAGAATTGTAAAGACCCTTACCTGATAGCACGAATAAAGATGTTCGTATTAGCTTATAAATGCTAAAAGGAGGGTCTGTTAGAATTGAAATGCATTAGTACCCTATTACTCGCATTTTATTTGATGCTATGTTAGCATTTATGTAGTTAATTCATATATATTCTCTCTGTGTGCATAAGTAATCAGACAGTGCAGACGTTATGTTAGTTATGTTGACATCTGTGCCACCATTTTAGTTTTCGAAGACGCCATTTTGTATTATAATCGAAACTGTTACTTGATCATTTACGAGAAATGGACCTTGCTAAGTTTTGTTTCTTCAATGTTGAATCTTGCTCATTAACGCATGCCTTTTCTATTACATGAAGGCCTTCTCCCACCTGTCTAGTAGGGAGGATAAGTCAGACGATCTTGGGCAGTAGATAGCTTGTGCCAGGCTGCGGAATCGAAACTTGTGCTCTGTACCCCCATTGTATTACGACAGCTACCAGTATTTTTCCATAGTAAGCGGGTCTTTGTGGGCTCCGCAACCTACATAATGTAACTGTATGTTTGCTAGAGTCAGTCCCTCGTCTGCCATCATAGGAGGCTGGTCAGACTGGACTCCACTGCAGTGTACTTTGTGAATAAACTAGTCTGCTTGTGTTCTCTACTGCGTCATCGACTCTTCATTGAATGGAAGGCTAGAGGAGGTCGAGAGTGACCCGGGTGGCCCTAATCAGGTCACTTCCTACAATGTACAACCATATTTATGATGGAAGCATACACAAAGTGATCTCCTCTTTCTAAAAGTTTAGATCATTGATTGTTGGTGATCTGGCTACCACAGCACCCTGGTCTGCCATCTTTATAGTTGTCCTTACAGGCAAACAATATTGGTGATAGCCTTTCAGCTAATCAGCAGTCTTCCAGATCATCTCCTCCCTTTTGCTTCCACATAGGAGGAGGGTATTTGAATTTCACAGTATTTAGCACCTCATTGCCACCTCCAGCATCACCATTCCTTTGACTATTAAGCCCCACAACGCCATTGATGGATCCTCCCCTTCAAATGCTCTCATGGCCAGGTGCTATTAATGAGGATGTTATGTCACGACATCTGGCACCAGTGCAGAAGCTGTTGTGTGCTGCCCCAGTGCCACTTGTCACACTGTCCTAGGTCGGAGGGAAAGACTCTCCAGGGGGCAGTCACAGAGGAGCAACTGCAGGCTGCTTGTGCCCCTTCAGTGTTGCTAGGCCTGAAAAGCTGTGCTGGGGAATGGTAGGCCTGATTAATATTCCATCCTTCTTCTGGCCTGCTATCACCCTCATCCCCATGGAGGCGAGGCAAAGGTGGGCCACTGCCAGCAGGTAAAGATTGTCCTGCCAAAGGCACGGAAGACCCCCATGATGCGCCAACTGCTGGGTACCCACACGCGGTAATGGCATAGATTTCCACCACCACAGGGGAACAGTGTATCCAGTCATGGATACCATTACAGCCACTCAGCTGGACCTTGGAGGCAGGATTGATGCTTTAGCGCTGGATCTGGGGCTTCTGTGCGAGGACCAGAAGAAGCGTTTAGACAGGGTAAAGAGTGAAGAGTCTACCATTTCTGACATTTATCCTCAAACTCTCAACAAGCAGGTCAGATAACTTAACAGCCGGGTCAGACACTTGGAGGGAAAAACTGGATGACCTCCAGGGCCATGCCAGGTTCAACAATATACGCATCATTGGTTTTCTTGTGGGAGCGGAGAGTGGTGGCCCCACTTCCTTCTTTGAAATCTGGCTTTCCACAATAGCAACGCCCGAGGGGCTCTATACCCACTCCATGGTTGAGTGCACTCACAGGGTGCCTCAACCTGGCGCCTCCCCTGAGACCAGTGATGGCCAGTTTATTGAAATTCAGGGACT
The DNA here is from genome assembly GCA_963921515.1 of Calotriton arnoldi. Taxonomy (NCBI): domain Eukaryota; kingdom Metazoa; phylum Chordata; class Amphibia; order Caudata; family Salamandridae; genus Calotriton; species Calotriton arnoldi. Next base: position 361,593 of record CAWUFW010001918.1, read on the forward strand.
GGGTCACTGCTGCAAACTGCTAGGTGTTTGGTCCGAGTCAAGTTTGACAATATGCATATCCTCATTTTTCCTGATTACACTATGGCCGTCCAAAAGAGGAGAGCATCCTTTGTAGGTGTAAAATGCAAGCTGAGGGAAGAGGGGTTTAAGCACTCCCTCTTGTTTGCCCCAAAACTTAAAGTGATGTAGAACAGAAAATCCTATTTCTTCACGAAGCTGGGAGAGGCTTGGGACTGGTTGCAGCAGCAGAAGAATATCTTGCCCGAAGTCAGCAAAGACAAACCACAGAGGTCTGCGTCGGGACCCCCCCAACAGGGACGTAGGAGGCATCGATTCAAAAGGCAGAACTACTGTTGGTGTTTCCATTGTTCCCTCACCTGCGCAGCCGCACCTTGAGAGGATCTTGGCCCTTGCTGTAGTGGCCCATCTCCGGTACCCTAACACAGCCTGCGTCACTGAGGGATCTGAGCATGCTTCCTCTGATGGAGATTCTGCAAATGCTCAGCGGAGTGTGTTGTATACTGCACTCCCTCCTATCATGGCACATACTGCCAATAACTTGCTTTGACTGAATGCCATGATTGTGTTCGACTGCTTTTAATTGCTGTGGCACATGCTCCTACCCCACCTCCCAGGTCACGGAGGAACTGTACTTCAGTGCTGCAGATGAGCCCTCTCTGCCATCGCCCTGATCAAACACAGAAGGTGGGCATGCTCACAATCCCCATTTTGAAACCCTGTCACTATTGGTACGTCACGTTGTAGGGCCCACGAGCTTGCAGCGATATGCTAACTGTGCAGCCAGATGTTGCTCTGCCGCCCTGGGACTGGGAGTTGGGGAATACATTTTGCTGTTATTTTTCAACCTCCTATCACAGCCTACCCACAGCATGCCTGGAGATTCCCCTTTGGGAGGAGATCTGACTTCTCCATCCCCCACTTCTCTTGACAGTTGAATGGCTAAGATAATGTTTCTAGCCTGCAGTGTCCGAGGGCTGGGCACAGCTAAGAGACACCACTCTGTCCATCAATACGTTAGAAAACATGGGGCACATGATGCCTTCTTGCAAGAAACTCACATAGCTACAGGGGAGGAACTTGGACTCCTAAAACGCTGGAGGGGAAAATGCTTCTGCACGGGCTATCAGGGCTATGCTAGGTGGGCACTAACATGGATATGGTCATAGGTTCCCTTTCAGAGCATGACGGTTGAGACAGACCAAGAGGAATGCTATGTGTTTGTGGTGGGGAGGACGGTGTAGAAGTATTGTTGTTGGTGAGTGAGTATTTGCTGAATGTTGCACAAGCAGGGTCTCTTGCACACATATCCTCACTTTTGACCCGATGGTCCCATTTGCCTTAGATTCTTGATGGTGATTTTAACTGTCTACTGGACGATGCACTATATAGGTTCTACCCCTCTCTTCCCCAATCCTCTACCATACATGCTTCGCTTTACCTGACACTGGTCCTTAATAGACAGCTAGCGAGCCCTGAACCCCGCTGCCAGGAAATATTCCATCTTTGCCCCGCTGTGTGATCTCCATGTCCGGCTTGAATGCTTCCTCTGTCATTCCGTCAAACAGCTCAAAGTCAGGGAAGCAGAGTACCTGGGGAAGAACCTGTCAGATCATACCCTGCTACTTTTACAAGTTGAATGGGGGGACCACATCCCATCGGTACCCACCTGACTCTTGCAGCCAACAGCACTCAAAGACCCTGCATTCCACGACTTGATCTGTTCAACAGTAGCCAATTATATAGCTGAAACCACGAACATGGCCTCCACACGTTTGGTGGAGTTGGACACATTACAAACTGTGGTGCAAGGGCACTGCATACATAAAGCCATGGGGTGAGGGGCACACCCAGATGGGCGCTTGCCCAGTTGGAAACCTCCTTGCTGGGCCTCGAGCAAGCCGCAATAGTGGATGATAAAGCCCAGTTCGCATTGACAGAAGCAAGGGACCACAATGCTCAACTGATTGAGTCATTGAGATACCTCAACTATAAGGCTTACCAAGCCAAGATTCATGCGGAAGGGGACAAATAGTGATGTCTATTGGCATTGCTGTTAAAGAATGCATCTAACATCCAGCCGGTGACTGCCATCCACGAATTTCCCGACTCAGTCGCCATCACCCAGGAAGCGATACACTCCTAGGCCTTATGCAACCCTGTACCTTTACAACGACAGCCCAATATTCCAGAATACCTCCACACTGTTACATTATTGATGGTGCCTGTGGAATGGAGGGAAGGCCTGAACAGCCACATAGCAGAGCAAGAAATTAGAGGTGCCATTCTTGACTGCTCTACGTGTAAACTCTGGGCTTGGACTCCTTGCCTATCGAATTTTATAAATCATATGAAGCCCTGTTGGCACCTAAACTGGCTGAACTTTACTCGGATAAACTCTCCACTGGTCATTTCCACCTGTCCATATGGAAGGCCCTCTTGCTGTCACTCCCAAAGTCAGGACGTGACCCCTTGGAGATTTCCACCTACAGACAACTGTGCATGAATGATGGGCAGTGATTATAAGATCCTTAGTATGGTACTGGTGACTCGGTTGCCGGTGTTGGTCCATCCTGATCAGAACGGGTTCATACTGGACAGATACACAACCCTCAATATCTGTCAATTACACAGACTATTCGGAAGAAGCTCCAGCACAGTGGCCTTACTCAGCTTGTCTGATCCTAGACCTCGAAAAAGCATTTGACACCTTGGACTGGAACTATATGTACACGTGGCCTTACAGAAGTTGGGCTTTAGCGGCAGGCTCCTGCAGATGATTAAACTCTTCTACACTGAGCCATTGGCGACGGTAAAAATAGGCCACAGGATTTCCCTTTTCAATTGACAGGGATGCCCCCCTCCCCTCTGCTTATTGCTCTGTTGATGGAGCCCCTGGCACAGTGTTTTCCTCAGTCTAGCAACGCCTGGGGCATACCTATTGGCGACAAGATCCACACCATCTCCCTATACACCAATGATGTCCTTGTGTATATAAAAGATGTTTCTGATAGTATAGTTGTTATCGCCCACATCCTTGACAATTTGAAAACCATCTCAGGGTTGGGGGTCAACTGGGCTAAGACTTGTCTGTTCCTGTTACATCCAGACTGTCCCCCGCACAACACTGGGTTCAGGGCTAATTTCATTAGGTGGGAGCTGCAGACCTTCCTGTATCTGGGCATTAATATATTCCACATGGCCCAAGTTTTAATAGATGGCAACTTGACAAGGGCGATCTCTTCCCTGCAGCCTCAGGTTGCCTTCTGTTGATCCCTCCCCCTAACAGAGCATGGCCAGGTGTTCCTATCTAAAATGGTGATGTTGCCACAGCTCCTATACTACTTCACAAACTTACTGATTAGTATCCCTCGCTGAACATTTCTGACACTGAATGCGGTGCTGGTTGGCCTTATATGGAACAAAGGGAGGCGTAGAGTGGCCCTGTTAAAACTGCAACTACCAAGTGATACTAGGGGGTTGGGTGCCCTAGTGTTGACGTAAGTGTGCTTGTGGACGGAGACTAGAGTGATAAGCCTGGTGTAAGAATTGTTCCTTCCCAGCTCTAATAACCTCCTTCATATGGCATATGTGAGTGATTACAGGGAGATGTGGACCATGCCTGACACACCTTGGCACATGCCTGAGAGCCCCCAGCTCTCTATTTGTGCTTTCTAGGCAACTACTGGTCGGGAGGGAGCTGCACTCTGGAAATCCGTAGGAGTGAGCACCCTAAGCAACTTGTTTTATGATAGGCTCTCATCGATTTTGGCTTGTTGACAGAACAAACGGAACTCCCAACGGACCAGTTCCTGATGCACATGCACCTCGCAGTAGAGTTGGAGCACTTGTGGGGGCATCACCAACACTGTGTCTGATCCTTATCCCCTGACACAGGTACTCCACCTAATGGACAATGTGCGCCGCTTGATTTCCTGGCTTATGAAAGCCATATCTCACAAGACACAGAACCCACTGGCATCCCTCTGGCAAACCTGGGAGTGAGATATAGGGCTTGCATTGACGTAGAAGGAATGGGGCAGGGACATATCTGCGGAAAGTCTCAGGCAACATCCGCTTTCAGAACATCCAGTACAACATACTTCACATGACTAACTTGCACCAGCAAATTTACACAAAATATAACCTGCAATACCTCCTGACTGCCCTCACTGTCGCACCTCCACGGCGGACATGGTGCACATATTTTGGACCCGTCCGATCGATTGCACTCTCTGGGCAGATGTCAGCGCAGCCCTTACCTGCATCACTGGCTGTCCAGACCTGAAATGCATAGCTAGCTGTTTGCTGGGCCTCTACAAGCATCGAAAAGTGGGTGGCGCCACTAACCGCTTTATTGATTTGATGTTGCTGATGCGTAGACAATTGATAGTAATGCACTGGAAGGCTCTGGCGCTTCTGAGCATGGCACATTGTCAGGCCGCTACCGTCCAGTGGAGCACAGCAGAGGAGGTGCAGGGATTGAGGAGGGAACTCATTGTGGTTGCATGGGATGAGCTCCTCTGAGCTCTTCAGGGGGGCCCATGACGGTGATGATAGATAGCGCTGTATAACCTACTACAACATGCTTCACAATGACAGCGCTCCTCCCATGTACTTTACTCACCTTCCGCCTTCACCCATTTGAACTGCCCTGTCCACAGAGTGGACATACCAGGGTGAGGCGCAACTATGCTGCTTCACTGTGCCTACACACAAGTGCCCCAGCTGAGTCATTACCCTCTCCCCGGGCAGTCTGCAGTCCTATCTGCATCACACCCTCACTAACTATCCGTAAGATGGGATCATTGGCCCACGGTTTAATTTGTGCTGAATTGGTTCTGAATTGCTACATCATTGTAATTTCTCTAAAATGTACTGCCATTAGCATTAATGTACCGCAATAACAACACTGTATTTTTATATGTATTTGTGTAACTTGCCAAATGAGCTGTAAGAGACAGTGTAAAACTTCAATAAAGAAGGTTAAAAAAAAAACAGAGGGAGTTCCTCTTTACTACTCCCAATGAGGGGATGAGGAGGGGGTGGGGCTTAGGATAGGTAACACTGTAAGTATTTCCCTTAAAGCTTAGCTAGGGTAGTTAAATCATGTCTGTATATCAAGGCAAAACTCACGATGAGACGAGAAGGCAAATGAGAAGGTACTCACATTTTTCTAAACATGTATACTGTTCTTACAGCCTACACTGCTTGACTTGATATCTTTCCATGAACTAAAAGAGAAAAAATGCAGCGTTACTTGTATAATTTTCTTTTTTTTGAATATGTAATCAGTTCAGTCATATGCTAAGCACAGCCTGCGGTTATTTGTAAGTGTCCAAATTGCTGACTGGAATTTCCACCATCTCCAGATTCCACACTAAAAAATAAATCATACATCTTTTGATATCAAAGAGCTAATTTCTTACTTGGGGATTTTGTCCCAGGAGGAATTCTTGTCAGCTTCATTTAATTAGTCAAGCAAAATATTAATTATTCGGTTTATCGCCATCTAATCCTGTGATGCAATGGAATTTAAACATTCTGAATTATTTAAAGAATGTATAAACACATCTAAATCATATATTTTAATCGAAAACTGCATCTGCTCCGAGTAAGAGGCTTGCAGCAATTACTCCGCATTCAAATGCAGGTTTTTCTTGAAACCGATGACTCTATTTGGAATTTGCTCATAAATGATCTTTACCGAGTATAAATCTTGGAACAAGGGCGATTTGAGAAAAAAAGAGATGACATTTTGATAAGGACTATGAAGAGATGCCGGTACACTGCATTCAATCTCGCACATTTTTCCTCAACAGCAATGAGCCATAGAAAATGTAACTGAAGACTGCAATTTTCAACTTCGCAGATAGGACAATGGCAGCACTCGGTTATATATTATATATTTCAACGGGTTAAGTGCAAAGCAAGGTAATCTAGGTGAAGTAATACTCAAAGTAAAAGCTTAAGGTTTTTGAATAAAACAGGGGAAGAAAAGTCTTCATAATGTATTCTTTACCAGACTCAAAATTAGATCAACATGTTTTACAGCATATTTCGTAAGGTATTATGAGCATATTGTTTTTTTAGTTCATATTCATTTTCTATTTATAGTCAGAAATATAAGTGTATGTTAAAATTAATTTACCATTTATGGCTTGCAATGCACACCAAAATGAAAAACGTTGTTTTAAAATGGCACAGGGGAAAAACAGAGTGGCTATCTGAGCAAAACAAGCATTTGCAATGCAATAGGTCTGGCAAATACGCGAGTTTGAGCTATTGGCATTGCAAATAACAATGCCTTTTATTTTTGTTTTCGTTTTTAAAACATAAATAAAAGGCATTGTCATTTACAATGCCAATAGCTTAAACTCGCGTAAACGCGAGACCTATTGCATTGCAAATGCTTGTTTCAATAATATATACAAGCCATAGTTGCTGCTTATTTATCTTATGCAACTAACAACCATTGACAAAGCCAATAGTCCTGATTGTTGTAGGTAGGATGTTACTTGTTGTATCATATATCTGAATGCAGTGACAGAAAAAGCCAAATACAAGTCCGGCGGCACACTATGCTAAGCACAGATTTTTAGCTTATGTGTTTTTAAGCCATGCCCTTAATTACATTGGCCATGCCCCTTTGAGAGACCCCACCCAGTTTTTCCATCCCACTTAAAGCCCTGCAAACCGGTATCTATCACTGCTGCTCTGTGTGCGAGGGAGCCGCAGGTTTGTGATAGCAGCTGGCTGTAGGTGTACTGATCTCTGCCCAGGCTTTGGATGTGCTTGGGTTCACGTACACTGTGCCTGAGTGCCTGCACTATACAAAAGTCAAATCTATTGGCATAGTCAGTTTGTCGTTACAGACCAGTCAGCATCTTGGCCACATGGGACCGTTTGCTACGTGGCCTCCGTTGTGAAAAGCAGCAGACAATGGTGCAGCGGCTATACCAGTGGCCAGTCAGTGAACGCCACCAGGTGAGGCAAAGGGTGTCACACATGTAGATTACAATATTGTATCTACAGGCAGACGTGGTAATCTTAAGCCATTAACACAATGCTTCTCTATGGCACGTGCCATCACATGGGGATGCAGAGTCCGCCACGAAGGGCAATGTCTCTTGGCCTTGTATCATTCCCTTTATAACATGACAGCTCACCAAGCACTAAACTCTTTTAAGAATGGCTTCGCAGCACTACAAACCGCAACCTTCCAGAGGCCGCGCACACTTCAGCCCCATCATCCATCCATCCTTCACTGTGACCTTCACACAGAACGACTAAGCAGGTACACTAACCCGCTGAGCTATATTTGAACTGCACCCATAAACTTGCAGGTACATACACTTATGCAGGTGCATTAACCCCGAGTGCCCTTACCGCCTTGAAATGACGCCTATATTATCCAGTCCCTGGCACCGGCTTAATTCACGGAGTTGGGAGCCCAGCTCGATTGACTTGAAGCTGCATAGATACGGCATATGCTCATCGCATGGGCTACGCCACCATCGTTCCTACTGGCTATGTTTAGGAACACCCCGCCCACACCTTCACGTGCCAGGAAAAAATACCAACGGAACGCTGGGAGTTGTGGTCTTGGGAGGAAAATAGTTGAATGGCGGGCGGAGAGCACAATAAAATCATATGTGTAGGGGGTTCCTGTAGCGATGTGTTTATGTCACACATTTCTGGTTAAATCCTTACACAATAGATCAATGGGTTAATGCACGATCATTGTATATTATTAGTAAATCACAAACTGAACAAGTTAATTTGGGGGGGGTGTTAGTGCACTTGGTGCAGGTATTTGTGTGTAATTTGCAAGTCGCTATCCCAGCAATTTATATTGCGGTGTCATGCAGCCATGAATGAGAAAGAAGGAAGGGGGGGTTGGAGGCGCGTTTGTGTGTGTGGCCGTTCAACCCCAGTAAATTGGTACAGGGGGTTAAACCACTGCTGCAGAATAGTTGTGGAAGAAGCGCAGAAAAGAAAAAGTTTGTTTTATACCGAAAAGAAACCAACGATTTCCCAGAACCACAACCACGTCTCCTTTCCTCGTTTCCTTCTCTCGTAAACTACACACTGTGTTTAGATTAAGGTTGAATGACTACTTGTAGAAACAAGCAGTTGCAATGCAATAGGACTTGCATTTACGTGGTGCCCATGCTCGCCCTTGCTATTTGCAATTTTTATCGACCCCTTTATTCACAGACTTGAAAATAACCTATCAATATTATCTATACGGACACAAATGTGGGACACTAAGACACTGGCTTATGCGGACAACATAGCATTAGTCACCACGGATCCGGTTACAGCAATAAAGGGAATAGAGGATGAGGCTAAACACTTTGGAGAGATCTCAGGGTATAAGTTAAACCAAGATAAAACCCAGATAGTGCTTAATAATAAACTTCAGATGAGGGATGATCGAGTAGTAGAGAAAGCTACATACCTGGGAGTAAAAATCACAGCTAACCTGGATAATTTAGTCAAGGTTAATTTAGATCCGTTGATTCAACATACCGAAAAAGACTTGAACAGGCTCAATAATTTACATCTATCGTTAGGGGGCAGGTGTAACGTGATTAAAATGATTTTTTTCCCAAACTTTTTATACTTTTTTAGGACAATCTGTTTAGAATTTTCTCCACATTGGTTTAAAATTATAGAAAATATGTTCTCACGGTTTATATGGGGATACAAAAGGCCGCGCCGTGCAATTAAATTTCTAACATTGCCAAAAGATAGAGGTGGTTTTTCCTTCCCAATTTTAAATTTTACTGGTTGGCCACAGTATTGAATTATTGCAACGAACTATTGTCTGTTAACAGTGGCAATCGAATAAGCAATATGATACCAACACCTCAAGAACTTATTCTCGGTGATAAAGTAAACGGATACTTATGGCGATATATGTATGATAACCACTTTAAAAAGTTCGTTTTAAGACACTCATGGGTATTCATAAAGCCTGGAATAATGTGCGGAAAGTGTTGGGCATAGGTAGATTATCATCTTATACATTACTATCTAGAAATGATAATCTTCCGGTAATATTTAATGACGCATGCATGGAGAGATGGATAAACTCAGGGATAACACAATTAGGTTGTTTCTATTCTACTATTGGGCCGAAATCATTCGACGAACTTAAAACTGATTACGTATTAGACCAAAGGGACTTTTTTAAATTTTTACAAATTAGAGATTTCTTATCAAAGAAAGGGGGTGGCAGAGCTAAATTTCAAGAAATTCAAATTATGGAAAAGATAACTAAAAATAGAGGTATTAAAATTGGAGAAATCTATGGGTATATAATGGTAGCACTTCCAGATGATCTGGATAAATTCTCTGCTAAATGGCAGGAGGTATTAGGGATAACATCAGAAACCTTTTTTAAATCATATGAATTATCTCAATCCATATTGATGTCTGCAAGACTACAGGCCCAGTACTATAAGACAATTTTTCAACTGTATTATACACCTAATAAGATAGCCAAGTGGGGGTCTGGTAAGGGAACGGTATGTCCACAGTGTGCCCTATACGGGGCCGATAGTGTACATATATTTGCATTATGTCATCATCTACAGGTACTAATTTCTGAAATATCGATGTTCCTATCAGAGATTTGTAAAGTAAGAATAGAAATTACTGTGGGAGAAATAATGTTGGGCATTGACGGAGATATTCGCTCAAAAAGTCTTCAAGGATTGATATTTATGTCAATGGCAGTTTTCAGAATGTGTCTGGCCTCTGCATGGCTGGATCCAAATCCACCAGTATTCCAACAATGGCATGCCCGCCTGTTGGCAACACACAGCCTGGAGGGTGCTATCTACAGAAGGAAAGGAAGGAAAAAATGAAAAAAAGGGTTAAATATATGGGATCCCCTAAGTCAATGGATACAAACACAATAAAAAAATAAAATAAATAAAAAATAAAAAAAACGCAGCTTAGGGGCACCAAATAATTGTATTTTAAGTACCCATACTGTATCTAATATTGAATTTATAACTGTAATGATCTTAGGTGCACTAGTGAATTTTTGTATGTGTTGCTGCTGTATTATGTACTGTGTTAATAATTTAATGTCTGAGGAGGAGGGGGTGGGGCTGGGGGGTATGTTTTAAAAATCAATAAAGAATTATAAAAAAAAAAAAAAAAGGACTTGCATTTACGTGAGACCTATTGCATTGCAAACGGGAGTGCGGGCGGGCAGGGGTCAGGGGGGCGAGAAGGCACGAACAATGGAAGTGCAGGGGGGTGGGGGGCGGGAGTGCATGGGAAGAAAATAGTGCTCACAATCTAAATAACACATACCATGCAACACTCGAAGTAAAGAGGCCAGTAGCCATGGAAGGATATAAATGACGACATGGCCATCATAAGGAGGGACTAACAGCCTATAAACCAATCCGAAGGCAGCATTTAGAAAGGACAAAGACACAAGCCAATGAAAAAGATGGGCGGGTGAGTGGGCGGAGCTTCCACTCCATACTCCATTACTGCATGCCTGCATGTGCGACATGAGTTATGAACTAAAATCAGAGGTCCATAAGCAAAAATAAACTGGGGTTTCCACAGGTCTGCTTCCTTATAGCATCATCAACCGTGCATATGATAACTAGACCAATACACTTGATAGCTTTGACTGAATGTATGATGAGTTTAACTGGAATATGTTGTACAAGGAAGATGATGACAGTTCCTGCATACAAGATGGCAGAAACTATGACCCTTGAAGATGCTGGTCAAAAGTGCACATACAATGACTGCCTGGGAGTGTGAGAATGTAAGTGAGTATATGATAAGCTTAGTGTTGACTGTGCAGCACAACATGTAAGTACTCTGAGGTGGAGCTTTTGCTCATCAGTTTGGGAATGTAGGGGCTCCTGTGGTTGTTTCTGTGGCTGCAATATGTGGCCTGAAGCGATAAATAAAAACTCTAACACATGGCAAATGTTGTTTTGAATATAAATGCTATATTAACAACATGTTTTCAGAAATGTTGCAATGCTTTTCTTAATAATACATGCAGATGTTTTCAGTGGTTTCAATGGTTGTACTGACATGGTTATTGATGTGATGACCACTTGAAAAAGAAAATAGACTTGCCTTATATTTTAATGTGGTGACCCCCTTGATAAAGCCAATAAGTCTGCCTTATATTTTGCTGTGGTGACCCCTTGAAAAAGCCAATAGATTTGCCTTACATATTGATGTTATGGCTCCTTGACAAAGCCAATAGGTCAGCTTTATTTAAAATGAATAGGTCTGCTTAATTTAAAATGACATTCCCCTATATTGTGAAGATATATCTGGCATAGGTGGAGGTATTGTGAGTATGGAGGTCATGACCCACAAGGGGTCAAATGTGATTTTAGAATTTCATAAAAGGTATTGCCGTATGCGTGGTGTATTTATAAATGAATGCGTAGTATTTAGTAATGTGTGTGTAATGAAGGTGCGTTTCCTTTTTCAAAGAAAAAGCACCAGATTATGATTTATTGGGTGTCATTGTGTGCCAGCAAATGGGGATTACTGGGCCACACCACCTGCTCTGAGTAGGTTTTGGATTGCTCTGATTTGCTATCCTGAAAGAGTCCACTACTACAATAGCGTGTTTAGTTCCCAGTAAAGAGACAATTGTAGACATACTTGTGCAGGGTTCACATAATGCCCAACAAATAACCCAGTTTCTTACAACTAATAATTTAAGATTTATATAATATAAATTCAGAAAGGTTTTTGCAAAATCTGTGTTTTCCTGCACACTGGCTTACATTAATTAAAAAGTGCAAATACATTTGATTGATAATAACAAATGTTCCACTATTCTGTGTTCTCACAATAACTCACTTCTGTAACTAAGCCTATCATCCACAACAGAACATTCTCCTAACCCAACAAGTAAACATCAAGTATTTGCCTTTTGAATTGATCCATTCTGGCGATGTTGGTAGGCGTGGAATTTTTTTGCTTGGCTTGACTGGCACCCAGGGAAATGTAGGCAAACAAGGGAGTGCAGGGTGGTGCGACCTGCGTGGATTCAACTATGTTTTCTTATCCAGAATACCCTGCAAATGTCAGTTAAAATCACAGAATTTTCTAATATTTCTGTGAATGAAAGTTCTGAAATCTGGGTGGACCCACACACTTCCTACCACCCATCATTTCCACTGTTCTCTGATAAAAATGGTACCTCACTTGTGTGGCTGGGCCTATCACTCATGACAGGAAAGGCCCCTAAACACAACAAAGAAACATCAGGATTTTGGCTTTCACATTCACCCAGTCTGGTAATGTTGGTAGACTTGGTATTTGGCCTAGTCTCAGCTAGCACCCAGGGAAACCTTCCAAGCCCAGACATCTGGAATGTAGACAGCCAAGGGAGTCCAATGTGGTGTGAATTGAATGGATTTCTCTATGATTCTTACACAGAAATCAGCACATGTTGAACTTTGGCTAAAATCAGGAGTTTCTATTTATATTTCTGTGAGGAAAAGTTCAGGAATCTGCATAGACCTACAACATTCTTTGCTGCCAGGGTTCCCACATTTGTCCCAATAAAAACAGTACCCACTTGTGTTGGTGGGCCTATCTCCCACAGCAGGAAATTCCATAAAAGTAAGGAAACAGCAAGAGTTTGCCTTTCAAATTGCTACACTCTTGCGATGTAGGTAGCTGAGTTATTTGGGTCTCAGTGGAAGCACATCATCCATCTGCCCTATTTTGACTGGACAGTCCCAAGTAAATTTTATTTGTTTAGGGCCCCAAGGGAAAGTCTGGCAGTCCTGGACAGAAAAAAATAAAAATGTCTCCCACACCCTGAGAGAACACTCCGAGGGTGTCAGTGTCATTAGTTTTTTATATAAAACAAAAGAAAATCGTGAAGTGGGAATACGCTTTTGGAATACAAAAAAGTTAACTGAGCTTCCACATGAAACATGTTTGCTTAGCAAACTTAAAGAGCCATCAGCGGCTGCTCCTTTGAAAACCTAGGGCATAGAGATTGCGACAGGACCAGGTAGGATGGCAGAGGAGATGATAGAAGGCTCCTCAAACACCTCCAATTGTATGCATGCCCGACTGCTACCACACTGTTCTTTTGCCAAACCTCCCATGGTCCATTCCCGTTGAAACCAGTATGTCCTCCATCTCCCAATCTCTTGGTACCTGTATGAATGTGCCCCATCTCAACTCAAAGACCATGCCCCTCTCATCTGATGAACTGATGTTGTTTGTCATCTCTCAATATAAACGCATTGAAAAAAGTGATGAATAGAATGTTTGAATTAATCACAGCCACTGGTAATCACTCGGACCGCATCCCGGTCCATTGTTATTTTGCACATCATGCCGCCTCACTTTGGACCCAGCATGTGCAAATCAGTCTTGATACTGCTCCAATGAGAACAGTCAAGCCCGAGCTTCTAGTCTAGGTCATCCCTGAACCAGCACACAAGCAACCCAGGTCCGGTTTTAACCTAATTAGGGCGTACCAGCCAGGTACAGCTGACACAGGGCCCGATTCACAAAGGTAAACTTAGACCTGAAGTCAAAGTTTAGACCTAAATTCTAAGTTTAGACCTGAAGTCTAAGTTTAGACCTAAAGTCTAAACATAGTCTGCAAGTCTAAAGTTAGGCTTCACATATAAACTTAGACTTTAGGTCTAAACTTAGACTTTGTTCTATATGGGTAGCATCTGCACCTGGCGTCGAGAACCTAAAGCAATTAGAACATGGCTGTAGGCTCATTTTAAACAGTCTATCATGTGTATAATATGTATCAGAAAAATGGGCCTTCAATCGAGACACATTCAGCATTCCTTGAGCCGACTGAACACTAAAATGGCTATTCCCTTCAGTCACCCGTGAGCCTAAATCCTTAGTCCACTTATGTGCCAGCTGGTGTAAATGTTGTGTACTAGAACCAAAGGAGAGGGAGATAGTGTACAGAGTACCAATGGACCGAAGTTTGGGCAGGCTATAGAACTGCTCCAGAAATGAATTAGGGAGCTTAGATAAATCCTTAGCAGGCAAATGGTTAACAAAATCCCGGAGTTGAAGGCATCTAAAAAGCCCAGTCAATGTGCCCCATGCTGACTCTGAATTTCCTCAAAGTAACAAAATATATACCCCTAGTAAACAGTTTTCCAAATAACCCAATGTCAATCTGATTCTGAAAATATAAATGCCATTCTTGCAAGCAAAGGTAATTTGGGATTACTTTCAAAGGAGGTAATCTGATTAAAAGTTGAGATTCCACAGTATATCTTAATTGCATCCTACACCACCAGTGTCTTAAACCTTGTGCATCTGAAATAGACTGTTTCAATCAAACCTGATGTTAGAGGTGTTGCATAACTAAAAACCTGATACTCTGGAAATAGATAGGATAGCTGCCATTTGGTCCACCCTATGACTGCCCTGAAGTCCAAAAGAGGAAAGAAAATACAGCCACAGAGAAGGAAGAGCCATTCACCCCATATCTCGGGGTAGCTGCAAATACCTTATAGCACAGCATGGGTTCTTATACCCCCATAAAAATCCCAGCCAACTAGCCTCTACCATTTTGAAAAAATGTTTTAGGAAGATGTAATGGTATGGATCAAAAAAGGTATGAAAACCAAGGTAGAATAGATATTTTCATGAGATTGCAATAGCCGATCAACCGTAGCCAAAGCTCATCACATTTCCAAAAAAGTGCCATTGATTCATAATATAGCCCCACAAAACTGCGTTCAGTCACATGATCTGTGCATGGAGAAATGCAAACACCTAGGTAGGTGGCTTCCTTAACATTACAGGGGTTGACAAGGACTACAGCAGGGCTTGTTACAATTTGGGTTTTGCCAGTGTTCATTTTATAACCAGACACTGTGCCAAAGTCAGCAGCTGCAGCCTCAATACTAGCTAGAGCCTGCCCAGGAGATGACAAAAAGATGGCAATGTCATCCGCATAGCCCAGTACCTTGCCAATAAACCAGTTCAGGTGCAATGGAGGTAGTATCCAGAAGTTTAAGTCTCTTGATGAAGGCCTCAAAGAATTGTGTAAGCAATAACGAAGCCAGAGGGCAACCCTGCTAGGTGCCCCACTGAAGCATGATGCTATCAGATATTTGCCCCATACACACAATACTAGCAGATAAAGATGTGTAGAGAGCCCTAATTGGACCTATAAACTTTAATCCAAGTCCCGTTTTCCCACAACCTCCCAAACAAAGCCCCACAACACCCTATTGAAAGCCTTTTCGACATCCAGTAGGATCAGTCCCACAGGCTCCCCATTTGTTTCTGTCACATCCAAACAGAGATGGCTGCATTGACATGGGCTGTGGTATCTTGTCCTCGAATGAAACCATGGTGCTGATTGTCCACTAGCTTAGTTATCACCGAAGATAAGTGGTTGGCCAGGACACAAGTATAGATTTTAGTCTCCGTATTCATTATAGAAATGGGACGGTACAACCCACAATTAAGCATATCCTTGCACATTTTTAAGAAAAGTGAGGTATGAGCTTTTCCCCAGGACACAGGTATCAATTGTAAGAAAGCCTTAGAGTTAACCAGCTCTTCAAATCTAGAAATTAGAATGTCTGCAAATGATTTGTGAAACTTGAGAGGAAAAGAGTCGGGTCCTGATGCTTTCCCAGAGGCTAACTCCGTCAATGCGTTCTTAATCTCTGTATGCAAAATAGGGGCCTCTAACATCTTTGTTTGAGTAGACATTAAGGGGCAGATTTACAATAAACTAACGCAGCACAGTGCAGCAAGTCATTTTGCTGTGCCGTGCTGCGTTAGTTTGGAAAGCACAGCGATGCCACATATTTACAACAATATGTCACACCTCTGTGCTTCCCCTGCGCTGGCGCACAAACTGCTGCCATGCGCCGACGCAGGCACCCTTGCACTATGGTGCAAGGATGCCTGCGTCGTGGGAGATTGTTTTTGTTCAGGAAGGGTTCCCTTCCTGAACAAAAACAATCTGAAATGCCGTTTTCAACTTCTATGTGTGCTGCATTAGCACACATAGAAGTTGAAAAACAGCATTCTTTCAATGATTGTTTTTGTTCAGGAAGGGAACCCTTCCTGAACAAAAACCATCATTAGAGGTGATTTCCTCTTTCAATGTGTGCTGCAGAATGCAGCATGCATAGAAACAGGAAACAAAAACGAGGAGAAATGAATACATTTCTCCTCGTTGCGCCTCACTACGCCTCCCCTGGGGAGGCGTAGCATTCACACGCATTTCCAGATTTAGGATTCCTCGTAAATCTGGAAATGTGTCTGGTTCCAAGGGTGTTGCGTGGGAACATCCACAGCAACACCCATGGAAAGTCCCTTTCACGCAAAGTGCTGCGTGTTAAGGGGCCATATTTACAAGGACAGGAAAAGCCACGCAGGGTGGCTTTTCCTGTCCTTGTAAATATGGGGCAGTGTATTGCGCTGCCAGTGCGTCACAAAAAGTGACGTACTGGCAGTGCAAGGGGCTTGTAAATCTGCCCCTAAGTATGGTAAGCTTTCACTACCAGATACCCTGCCATCGCTGCTGATGGGAGGGTGCTCTCCTCATGATAAAGTGTTTCATAAAATTCCAGAAAGAAAGATAAAATAGCAACAGAACCGCTGTGCACCTGACCTCACACATCACAAATGCCAGCAATCACATTCTTTGATTGTCGGTGCCTATTCTGAAAGGAAAGGACCTGTCCCATCTCTTCCCTGTTTTCAAAACAGAAGACCTATTTTGTGTACCATTTCTGGCAAGCTATATCCCAGATCCCCTTTTGAAGTCATATTGATCCCACAGTCGGCAACCTCTCCTGGCCAAGTGGGTCTCCAGAGGCTCTAGCATCCTTCAAAGTACAGCTCCGCGAAGCTCCAGCATCCAATATTGGACAGCCATTATCTCAACAATCAACAGTCACTTGATTACCTAAGTGAAAGACCCTTAATGTCTCAGAAGTGGTGGTGGCCAGACAACCAGTGGAGTTGTCAAGAGTACACCAGTCAGTGTCCTGGCCATTATCCAAACCAGAACAACGCTTATTAACGTAGTCAGCCCCCTCTCGCAAAGTGTCTGAAAAAATATAGTCTGTAATAGATTTATGCATGGGGGATTGCCACTCTTAACAGAGCTCAAATGTTTGTTTTTTTGGGCAGTTTCGGGCCCATGAGAGATTCTTTGGCTGACACACTCTCTTTAGTCTTCTCAAAACAGCTGGCACTGAGTCCCCCTCCTGCAACCTCCTGGTGTAGCGTAAGAGTGTGTGCTCTTCTTCCAATTGTCCTTGGTACAGGCCCTACTTTCTTTTGCACTTTCTCACATAGAATCACTACACCCAATACCTTCTTTTAATCTACTTTTGATTTAGTAATTTAACAGCAATAAATACCTCTCATCTAAAATAAAAGAGATGCAATACCAATGCTTGTTTATTTGACAATGTTTATAAACAAAACATTTAAATATTTAAAGACCTTACCACATTTTGGGGGATATTCTCAAGAACGTGCGATAATCATCGCCAAAATAGGTTAACGCAATTTTGCACATCGCTGTCAATCGCGGGAAAATAACTCTGTGTTAACGTCTTATTCTCAACACGGCGGTAACATGCGATATTTTCCCGTTAACGCATCAAATGTCGGCGATAAAATTACCGGGACAGCGATAAAAATCTAAAGCCTAACATGAAAAAACTTGTGATGGGCCCAACTGCGATAAAAAATCCAGCGATAAGCAGCGCCAGGGCTGCAAGTCCCACAAGTCAGGCGGGAAAAACCACTATAAAAGCGGCAACAAAAAACACAAACAAAACACAAACAACTGCGAAGCACCATGGAGGTAGCCGGAGCAAGTACAGAGGACAACCAGAACCCCACAAGCCCCACGGAGGACCAGCCTGGGACCTCGGGGTCAGGGAAGGGCAAGGAGAAGAAGAAGAGGAACCCGCCTTTCAGTACGCAGGAAAACCAGATCCTCATTACGGAGGTGATAGAACACAACCACCAACTGTTCATCACCTCCACTGTGTCATTGGCAACTAAAATTACTATATGGCAGTCCATCTTGGCCAAGGTGAATGCAGTCGGAGTGAAGAGAAGGGAAGTGGACAACTGCAAGGAGCTCTGGACTGATGTGAAGCGCAAAACCAAGCTGAAACTCGCAGCCAACCTGAAAGCAGCAATACAGACTGGAGGTGGGAGTCCAGCGACACACCAGGAGCTGGATGAGATGGAGGAAATGGTGATCCCAGTCATCACTGGGCAGACGGTGGCAGGAGTTGGGGGACCGGACACTGCACAACATGACCTGAGCCAACAGCAACAGGGTGAGTAACGACCAGGGACTGAGGGGACGGGGGGAGATGGGCACAATGGCACACATGCACAATTAAGTATAGCACATCTGCAGACAAACCATGGCCAAGAGTCACAACTCCGACCAAGAGCCTAATTTACCCAAGTCTGCAATATCTCAGCACTGTATAAGCACAGAAGTGAAAGGCACACCGCCTGAAAGGGATAAGGGCCAACAAAATCAGAGCTGAAGGGGCAGCACACCCACAATGCAGCACACACACATAAGAATCAGAGCACCTCAACATTGACAACAATGTGGTACAAATTGCAACACCTTCACAACAGAACAGAGGACACAACTGCTGCCGCTTGTGTGTAGAAAATGGCCATTTGCATTTGGCATAGCAGGAAACTGTGAGATGATAATGTACAAGTACAACCTCACATCCCTGATGGTGTAGAAATGTCAACTGTCCCGCATCAAATAGGCATCTCCTCACAAACAGTCACAATGTACATTGTCATGCAGTCTGTAAGTAAACTTGTACAATGCGTGAACATACATGTGAACACAATGTCAATCTGCATCTCCCCTTCACATTGCAGAGGGAGAATCAACACCTCCTGCAGAGCAGACCCAACAACTCAGCACTGATGATGAAGAGGACCTCCCCAATATCGACACCGACACCCGTCAACAGCTCTCGGACCGCTTCGGCACCCCACCTCCATGAGCAGGGCAGCCCAGCTGCATCAAGGAGACCCCACCCCCTGCACAGACCACACAGCAGGAAGCACCCACCACCACGGCTGTCCCCCAGGACTCCCTCGACCAAAACATGGCATTCCAACGCCGTGTGTTAGGGGGCCTGGAGAAGATGACTGATCAGCTGCGGATGTGGTTCAACCTCATGGCAGCCAAACTAGATGCCATACGTGGGTGTCTAAGTCCCATCAGGGACCACTTACAGTCCCTAACAGACACCCACTGTCCGCTCCATGCTCTCCAACAATCCATGGCTGACATCGCTGGAGTCATGACTCTGAGCCAAGAACAACTGTCTAGTCAGAGTGGCTCCAGCAATGTCAGCCGGGAGTTGGGACACATAAGGAGAATGATGGAGAGCTTGGAGCAGATGCAGGTGGAAAGAATGTCTGCCCCAGCTGCACTCCAGCGAGATGTAGCTGTGATCTTCCATGCCCTGCAGATCCTCGTCATGGCATTGCCCCCACAAGGCCTGGTGCGGATGAATGCTGCTGCTACTACTCCATCCACATTTCCGCCCCGTGATGTGTCAGTGCCACACAGTGATGCGGACTAAACACCACCACCCACATGTGAGGCTCCTGACACATCAGAGGACGAAGATGATGATGAATCTGGCTTTGTGGTAAGAATGAAGTGGTAGCATTCATCTCCGCCATATGGCCTGTTTCAGCTTGGTTCTGCCCTCTGCATCATGCCCTGGAATAACACCTTCCACTGTCCCCCTATACACTCAGCGACACTCACCTTGGACCTCGACATGGACTGCCATATTTTGTTTGGTTACCAAAGACACAGTAATCACACTGCAGACTGAAGTCTTCCTCTTCCGATGAACTTGACAATCCCTAAAGGACTCTGGCTGGCCCTCCACGGGGCAACAATGTAAAGTGGAGTTTGCATGGCCCTGTACTGGTCCAGCTTCAACACTCCACTGAATGCGAATAAAACATTCTAATTCACACAGATGTGTCATGGCTATGATCAATCAAGTATGAAAGTATGGATGAATGTAGGGACAGTGATTCCACAAAAAAGTACTCCCTGGGTAATGCTATCAATGCGCATGTATGGCCGTGACCCAGATCGGCATTGAGACACACATTGTCATTCAAATCAACACTCATCACAGTTGAATACAAGTGAAGGTGCATAGACTTTATTAGCATATGCGTGTCAGTACGGGCAAGATAAGTGCCACAACATGCAGACCAATGCAGCAGTATGTCAGAATTTTGGAACGTTGCCAAGCACCGCAGTCCACTCCGGGGGAGTGCCTCACCTTTCACAAGTGTGTGTTAACCCGAGTTGTTGTCCGCTCATGTATTCGGAGTCCAGGCAAATGCAACCATGTCCACTGTTGTCGTGGGATATGTGACCAGATCTCCAAGATGCAACAAGGTGTTGGGACATGTGCAATGGGTTCCAATCTGTTGTGGCTGCAGGTACGCAGTTACTCGTCCATGAAAGCGATTGCAGCTTCATAGGCTATCATTTCCAACATGAGGTCGTTGCCGACTTCATCAAACAGGATGGCGAGGCGATCCATTAGCAGGTCCGGACAGATGTGCTGCGTCCACCCCCTTTCACCAATTAGCACTACAGCCCAATAGGGGAGCGGTTCAATGTGGTCACTGCACATGAGGAGTTGTGCAATCTCCCAGGTCCAGCTGCCAGCATGTATGCCAAGTATCAAGGCATCCCATATAGGGGTATCACGGTGACACTCCTGGTCGTGGGCCAACAGGGGGCGCACACACATGTCAAAATCCAGTTCAGCTACCGTCCTGTTGGATAGGCAGACATCCATGGACCACTCGAATATGCACGATCGACAATGCAACACAGGCTGAACGCAGGTGACGTTGGCAAGGCGGAAGCTTAGCCGGTAACTGATCCACAGCACTGCCAATGGCAGTGCCCCCAGTAAATGCAGCATACGTGCACAGTACAGTTCAACGTGTCAGGGGTTGTGCATGTGTCCGGGATGTTCTGCCATTGCGTTAGTGGCTCTGGTTGAAGCGGCACTGTTCTGACTTGTGCCAGTTCTGTGGATGAAATGCCACAGCTCGGATCAATGAGTTGTTTTAGTGTGCAACGGTTTATGCCTGGGATGGTGTGGGAGTGAGTGTGAAGGCCATTCCATGCAAGACAACTTCGAGCAAGGACTTCTGTGTGTGGGGTGTGTATATGTTGGTCTTTTGTCGGGCTGTGCGTAGTGTGGGAGTCGTCATCAGCTGCTATAGTATCTGTCCGGGGGTGCCGGGCACATGCAATTCCGAGGTCGGAGGTGCAGATGTGCTTCCACCTGATAGTTCAGACAAAGGAGCTTTCATCCCTAATGTTAGTTTGTCATCTGCTTGCATTCAGGAAATGTGATGTGGCTTGTTGGGGGTGGGGTGGGATGTGTGCGACTTTGGGATTCATGTTTGACATGTCTTGCATGTGGCAAATGAGCGGCATCACTGTGTGTTACATTGCCTCACAGCTGCTCCTCCCTCCCCCCGAGCCTATTTACTTGTGTGCGCTGCGCGGTTGCATCACTTGCACTCCTACGGCACACCATTGTCATGCCTGGCTGTGCATGTCCACAAGCCTGGCAACGACACTGTGATGTTGGCCATTGAAGGTGGGCGGCCACGTGAGTGTAGGCCTATGGTAAGGATAGGGAGGACACAGATGTAGAGTTCGTGCCTGGCTCTACTCGCGCTGTGATTAAGGCTAGGCATTTGGCTCATGCTGCGGCAATACAGATACACACAACACTTGGCATGTATGAGCCAAGACCCCGAGCGGTCTTGCGCTCCTTCATTTCTCCGTTCGTGCGAGCCCGCCCTCCGGGTGCATGCTACATTGCAACATTGTCGATTGCGGGCCGGGTGGCGCCGACACTACAACAGAGACACACGCATTAGTCACTTCCTTGTCCAGGCCAGCACTGAACCATGCCCAGAGCCCCGGGCAAATTCTTCACACCCCTACGCTGGACTGGCGTACGCCGGCCCAGCCCACTCCACTTACGCTTACAGGGGGGGGGACAAAGCTACGTGTCCAAGGTCTTACCCACTGCCTGAGGTGACATGGTTGCGTCCGCTGTCCACAGCACAATGTAGGGCCCTGGGCCATCATGCATACATAATGACCACACGGACACACTTAGATAGATAGTGGAACTGGCTACGGGCACGTGCGCCCGGCCCATTTTATTACCAGGGTCACATGTCCAGTGACGCCTGTGCTGGATGGGTGTGGGGTGAGTGTAAGCCAGCCCTCAGGGAGTGGTTGGTGCTGGCAACAACTAGAACATTGATCATCGGTTCACACACACAAAATTCAATCATAAAGGGTCCATGACTTGCAGTGCACTGAGGTAGGGGCACCAGATCTGACATCACACACACAAGATTCAATCATAAAGGGCCCATGACTTGTGGTGCACTGAGTTAGTGGCACCTGAAGCGTTCAGCGGGTGTGCAGCCTGCGATGATGCGTCGTCCGGGTGGGCCGCACTGGAAGCAATGTCTGTTGCCTACTGGACTGGGCCATAAATAAATCAAGACTCAATTTGAATTGTGAGCCCTGCTGACCGCAGTGTAGGCCAGAGACAGCGGTCACAAAGGGCCCACAGCCACGTGGCGATGACTTGTGGTGCACTGAGTTAGTGGTACCTGAAGCGCTCAGCGGGTGTGCAGCCTGCGATGATGCGTCGTCCGGGTGGGCCGCACTGGAAGCAATGTCTGTTGCCTACTGGACTGGGCCATAAATAAATCAAGACTCAATTTGAATTGTGAGCCCTGCTGACCGCAGTGTAGGCCAGAGGCAGCGGTCACAAAGGGCCCACAGCCACGTGGCGATGACTTGTGGTGCACTGAGTTGGTGGCACCTGAAGCGCCCAGCGGGTGTGCAGCCAGCGATGATGGCGTGTCCTTGCAGGTCAGGATTGGATTCGATATGTGTGAGCCCTGCTGATCGCAGTGTAGGCCGGAGGCAGCAGTCAGAAAGGGACCACAGCCACGTGGCGATGACTTGTGGTGCACTGAGTTAGTGGTACCTGAAGCGCTCAGCGGGTGTGCAGCCTGCGATGATGCGTCGTCCGGGCGGGCTGCACTGGAAGCAATGTCTGTTGCCTACTGGACTGGGCCATAAATAAATCAAGACTCAATTTGAATTGTGAGCCCTGCTGACGTCAGTGTAGGCCAGAGGCAGCGGTCACAAAGGGCCCACAGCCACGTGGCGATGACTTGTGGTGCACTGAGTTGGTGGCACCTGAAGCGCCCAGCGGGTGTGCAGCCAGCGATGATGGCGTGTCCTTGCAGGTCAGGATTGGATTCGATATGTGTGAGCCTTGCTGATCGCAGTGTAGGCCGGAGGCAGCAGTCAGAAAGGGACCACAGCCACGTGGCGATGACTTGTGGTGCACTGAGTTAGTGGTACCTGAAGCGCTCAGCGGGTGTGCAGCCTGCGATGATACGTCGTCCAGGCGGGCCGCACTGGAAGCAATGTCTGTTGCCTACTGGACAGCGCCATAAATAAATCAAGACTCAATTTGAATTGTGAGCCCTGCTGACCGCAGTGTAGGCCGGAGGCTGCGGTCAGAAAGGGCCCACAGCCACGTGGCGATGACTTGTGGTGCACTGAATTGTTGGCACCTGAAGCGCTCAGCGGGTGTTCAGCCAGCGATGATGGCGTGTCCTTGCAGGTCAGGATTGGATTTGATTTGTGAGCCCTGCTGACCGCAGTGTAGGCCGCAGACAGTAGTCAGCACACACATAACTCTGCAGTGCTGTGCCGCTGGGTGCGCGGGGGCCTGTGTCGCGGGAGCCAGCGATCGGCTAAGGAGGCTGGCGTTCATGGCGGCGGACTCATGGCAGGGTGAGGGGCGCCGCCCTGGCAGATGCGTTGGCCATCCCGGAAGTGAACCACGCCCAGAGCCCCGGCCTATTTATTCACACTCCTACGCTGGACTGGCGCACGCCGGCCCAGCCCACTCTGCTTACGCTTACAGGGGGGGGGGACACAGCTACATGACCGAGGTCTTCCCCACTGCCTGAGGTAACATGGTTGCATCCACTGTTCACAACACTACAAACACCAGCAGTATATGTCCACATGGACATGTCTGTGCTCTGCATACTGAAGTCTGTCCAGCACATCACTTCCACACTTGTACATTCTTTTTCATGGGTGACTTGCCTCCTTCACACATACTTGGTTCCCACCTCACCCCACATTCTGCAATTGTGTGGCTGAGGGACCATGCCGTTTTCAGAAGGTCAGCTGTCTTCTTCTACGCTGCCTAGGTGGTAGTCCTGGAGGGGGTGGTCGGGGGGGTCCTGGGGGTGGTGGCGGTGGGTGTTGTGGCGCTCTTGGGTCTCCAAGCTGCATGATCATTGGCTCCATGGCATCTGTTGGTCTTCAGATGTGGCTCTGGGCTGGGCTCCCTTTCATGCTGCAGGTTGTCGTCCTGCTTAACACCAGTAAAAGGCAGGTGTTAAATCCCTGCTGCTAACGCGCCTTATCGCATGTTTTAGGCACGCATCGCCGATCTGGCTGGTCGTTGTGAATATCGCGAAGTGGTGTTATCGTGAGTTTTTGCACGGGAACGCCTACTCTGCATATCATTAGCGTTAGTTGTCGCTCTCATCCCGGGCGATGTTTTTGGCGTCAGCTATCGCTGGAAAACTGGCGATATCAGCAGTTTGCACCAGCTTGAGAATAGGGCGATAAATGTATCGCCACTTTTGCGGCCCTAAAGTGGCGATAAATCGGCGATGAGTCCTTGAGAATATGTCCCTTAATTTGTTGGCTTGATAGTGGCATGCATTAGCTGATGCTAACAGTAGTAAAACAAGCTTTGGGCGCAAAAGGTAGGAAACAGGAGAGAGAGAGGTGTTAATTGACTCTGTAAACCATGTATTGAGCAGGGAGCCATGGGAACCATCCAGACATTTACAATTCTTCTCAGTAATCCCTCTGGTAATAGTTATTGTAATAAAGCAAATGAAGTAAAACATAAAAAGTCACACAATTGTTATTTCATGATTCACCAGAAATTATTGAACTAATAGTGTAACTAGATTAGTCACATTAAGATCTTGCAAGAGGAAGCACTGAAATATCATTTGTCCTTTTGCGGTAACTGCCTAAGCAGTACTCAGGACTTTCTCCTAGGTCCTTCTCATTGAGAAATGCTGCTCCATCAGTCGAATCTGCCAATATTTTGAACTATTTTCCATTGTTATTGAGATTAAGTGTTCTTTCAAAGTTGTTTGCCCATTGGGGGGACTTTTTTACATTGGAAGCTGTTGTTTGGAGAGTCTACCATGTGCCCAGAGGAAGCTAACGACCTGTACATAACATCCAGTTTGCAAATACTGCAATTATGGAATGAACAGCAACCATTTGAGGAACACTGGACTCCTAAAAATTTTTAACATTCATATTTGTTTAATATCATCATATTTTCTGCATGCTAATAAGTAAGAACTATCTGGGTCATCCCTGGTTGTCATTGGCATATGGAAAACGTCAAACACTGGTGGCTTGGTGAGATTCAAAATGGTGGTGAAATGTAATCAAGGGACAAGTTACGATTCATGACTTATATTGTTTTCTGACACTTTAAGCCTTTACAATAACTGCAGCCTACACATCATTTCTCTAATTTAGCTGATTTCATGTCTCAAAATCCTGAAGTCTGATGGTATTCTTTTATAATTTTACCAAACCACAGGCCAGAGGTACAAGGCCATTTTACGATC
This sequence comes from Calotriton arnoldi, assembly GCA_963921515.1. Lineage (NCBI taxonomy): Eukaryota > Metazoa > Chordata > Amphibia > Caudata > Salamandridae > Calotriton > Calotriton arnoldi. The sequence goes on from CAWUFW010001918.1 coordinate 387,462, forward strand.
GCAAACACTGCTATTCAGAAATTACCAATGTCGGGATGTCATTTTGGTACATATGAAACTCAATTTGTGTGTCAGAAAGCATTACTGGCTTGCAAAATGAGTTTACAGACTCATTTCGAATTGCAGCTAGGAAAGGCTCTGAAAGGTGCATTGCTAACTAATTGTGACTCTGTATTGAATTTACCTATGGTGTTGGCGGCATCGGGCGAGCAGTCAACAGCCCACGGGACCACTACCTACATCCCCTGATATCTTAATTAAAGGAACAGAGTTTCTTATTTGGGAATACAAATGCAGAGATGTTGGTCTGATGATCGTTGTAGGGCATCATCTCTTTGTTTGAAGCCGATCTCATAGGCTCACAAATAGCAACCTTCCTAATTAATATTTATTAGGTAGGTCATTCCACAACCATCTGTGGCAGAACAATTTTGCCATGCAGCATCTTTGAACATAAGTCATATCTCAAAACTAAAGACTGATAGCAAATAGGTCAGTGTGAAATTTGCATCCACTTTTGCAACCAATACTAACCCGCCCCATGTCCTAGCTAACCAAATTGAATAAAAAATTTAATGTGGGCATTGTTTATCAAATTCTGCTTACTCCTTTTGAACTCCCATATATTTAGTGCACTGCAACTTTGAGACCAGTATGGCAAACCAGTCAAAATAACCCTTTTGACAGTAATGAACCCTACGGTTAAAATACTATTTTGCTAACCTTGATTTGGGTCTGTAGAAAGTTCCTTCAACCACTAATTTTCACAATTTATTAAAAATCCAGTTCAATGGTAAAGTTGGAGTTTTGGTAAATTTGCAAAAAATTTCACTTTTCAAAAAATAGAATTTGCTTTCCTGAAGCTCTGTTAACCTAAATAGCAATAGCATCCCAGTAGCTGCCCTCCGTCAGTGCTTGCCCCTCGATGGGATGTGAAAACTACTCCTAGTGCAGAAACAATGGCTTGAGCGTTTTGTTAAGGAGGCCCATGTGTGAGGACTGTGACTCATACTCTCCCAGGAAGGGCACTTGTGGAGGTATCAGGAATTATATTAATTTGAAAGAGACCAGAGTGAGGCCTGCCCATTCATAGTTTAGTAATATGTGAGGCAGGGGGAAGATTAAGAAAGCTCTATGCATTTTCTCTACAGCCCTAATCTGTAGGGCAGAGAACTCCCCTAAGGCGATGTTTAAAATTGCCAAACACTTTATGAAGCTCAAGGCTGTTACTCTGAGCATACCAGCCTTGGTAGACATTTTTTTTTTTAAAGAAAACATTCTCAAGATCTACACGGACTGCTGCAAGTGATGAAGTCAGGACATCTGCCTGCAAGGAACATGGCCATTTTACCTGTCGGGCAGGTTGAATTCAGGTTAGGCAAGTTCGGTTCTTTCTCTACCACACAAACCAAACAAGGCTTTCGTCCGCAGCACAGTACAGAGACAGCCTGACTTGAGGTATCTGAGACTATCAAACTTAAATTGGATGAAGGTAAGGTGCTGCACTTATATTGCTAGACATATCTTCATCATTAAATACCATGTCCTTTCCAATTGCCCTTCAGCAGGCAGCAGAGTTACATTTTTCAGGACAGACTTGGAGGTGGATAGAATCCTTTTTGGAGAAAGGAACGCAGGTTATCTTGCTAGTGCCTCATACATCGCCTCAGGGCTCATCGCGCAACCCCACTTTATTTAACATCTTTTTGGCATACCTTGCCAAACTTATTGAATCCTTCAGGGCGATTACTATCTCCTATGCTGATGACACCCCGATTCTCTTGATGTTTGATTCCATCTGGACTGACATGGGCTCCACCATTCAGTCAAGCATAGCAATTGCATTGACATGGCTGCAAGAGAACCATTTACAGTGGGATGCAGATAAATTGGAGATTCTCCTTTTCGGGCTTGTGGATGTATAATGGTTGGCCAAAGAAGTTGCCACCTCTTCCTCCTCCTGCTTCAGTAGCCAAGAATCTTTCAGTCAAAATTGACAACAAACTTGATTTTCACTCCCAGATCCTTTCAGTAGTTGGGCTTGCTTTTATGTACTCTTCTCAATTAGAAAAGTTTTAGATCTCCTTTATTTATCTGTCTGTAGAATAGATATCCATGCATTAATACCTGCTAAGTTGGATTACAAAAGCATACTTTATCTGGAGACCCCTGATAAAAGGGTCAAAAGATTGCAAACTGTATAATGTTAATATTGAGAAAGTCGATGTCAATATGAATAACAATACAAACACAGAATCCAAATGCGCAGCAAGATAAAACCCAGAGTAAAATATCCCCCATTTGCCCACATCCCAAAAATTAACTGCACCAAAAGCCAAAAGATGGACCAATGAGACAACTTTGGGAATAAAAACGTTTACTTGCACAGGGATTCAGGGCTGCTACATGTGCTCTGCCAATCAGGTATCCTCATTAATGTTTGCCATTAAGAGCGCCTGGAGGAGCCAAGGCCCCAATCAGCTGATGATCCCAAGGGTGGGGTTCACTGCCATGCTCCAAAGGGTGAACAGTCTGATGAGGGGGCAGAGCGGCTCCCAGACCACGTACTTAAAAACTAGGCACCCAGGTTCCCACACCCAAAGCCAAATGGGCCGGGTTCCAATTACCAAGTTGAAAGGTCCCCATTCTCGAGTACTCGGCCCTGGACCCATGTTTCCTGAATGGCGTGTAGTCCCAACAGCACCCCCAAAATCTAGAAGCCTCCGACAAAATAGAGGTTCCCTTTCAGTTCTAAAATGAAGCAGTCCTCAAGTGGGGGGATACAGGATTCTCGTACGCCTGGGATAGTGAAGACCGCACGGTCTCCTCAGCACATGCACAAGAGTCAATAAGTTGCAAAGCGCCTTCACGGCGTCGGGTCCATTGAGAGGTTTGTCAGGTTAGCCAGATGTCCTGGAGTTGTGAGGCAGTCTCGGTCCAGTCATCATCCCTAGGCAAAGTTCAGTGAGGATTCATGGCCCCCCACATTCTCTCAGCTATGTTTTCTGTTATATCCTTCAGGTTTTTTGAATATCTGAAGTTCGGTTACCATGCCATACCTCTAGCACACCTTCTAGTTGGAAGTCCCTAGTCACAAGCCAGGAGCTGCATATCCAAACACGACTGAGAAGACATGGTCTGAGGGAGTGGTTGATGCCTGGGAGAGGGGAGTCTGCAGAGTCCATTACAGTGCCAGGCGATTGTGGAACGCAGATTGTGCTCACCCTTGTATCAGGCCTAGTAATTGTCCAATGCACCAGCCCTCACATGCACTATCCAGAGAAAGCAGTAAGCCTCGACCTCAGACGCCACAAGATGGTGATCAGGGGTACATGGGAGCCTGGGAACGACTTTCTGACCCCCTTCTCCTCATGATAAGTGAAATAGCAGATCTCATGAGATCTAGGGAAGCGCCAAAAACTCAACAAAAAAAGCTCAAAGTTAGTCCAAAAAGAGAAGCCTCTAGACAAAAGGTGGTACAGAGATATCTGATGCTACAAGGGAGGGGCACGTTGCTCGCCACATGCCGAGAGACACATGATCTCAGGGCGCCTTGCACCCACCACACAATACTCATCAACGACACGTTCCCGCCTCATTCAGTCCTGCGCATGTGTGTGCAGAAAATAAACCACAACAATGGTGTCCCAAGGCACACATCAGGTGAGATAGAGTCTCAGGAAACTGCTGAAGCCCATAAAGCCCTAGATAAAAAAATTATCCATCCATCCCCATGATCACAAGAACACTCCATAAAATATTAATCCAAGCACCCAGTTAAGGACTAGGACTCATAAAGTAGATTAGGCCCATAAGCTACCTTTTTTAGCTTTTAATCATCAAAAAGATACCACAACCAGGGCCAACTTCCGTTGCCTCACTAAAGAATTGCGTAAATGGAGTGTGGAGAACACACCCCATAGGAAAATCCAGGAATCCCAAAGAAAATTAATATTAACCACGGCGCTGCAATGTTTTTTCGGAATTAACAAATAAACCAAGGTCTTACCCAAAAGGTCTGCAATTGAACCACCAAGTGCACCACCTTTCAACTGCCACCTCATTGCCCCAACACGTATCTAAAGAATGTGAATCAAACTTACGAACTGTACAGTGACCTTTTTTGATCAAACTGTTGAACGAAAAAACCAGAAGGACCATAGCTATCTCCCCAGGATCCATATCCAAGACCTGCAATGTTCAATTTCAAGTTATGCATTTTTGCACTTTCATGTACCCTTTGTCTAGTTTGAGCACTACCACACCTATTCATTGCCAAAGAGCCACCTGACCAAATGGAGTCTGTTCAGCGCTTGCATAGGGATCTCTCCCATGTGACTTATAATTACACCGACCCAAACACTAGCATTCCATATGCAATACATTATGCCCTTCTACACAACACGTGGTATCAGCACATGCGGCCATGGGCTCTAAGACATCAGCCAGGTCGTGTTACTTCTGCTCAGTGATACCGCATGCAGTAGGCCCAGATAGACTTTACCTGTCCCAAGAGGTAGCCCCTGAAAAAGAAAAATGCCTTCTTCACTTGTACCTATGCAGAATCAGGGTTAAAATTGAGCCCAATAAGGTAGAAGCCCATAGAGTAGTAGTGAATCTGACCAATTATGAGACCAACATGATGGCTCTATACCTTTTAATCGAGCTTAGTGACATTACAACTGAGCTATACAGGATGCGAAGGAAGGGCACATAAGGGGAGGATACTGTTTGGCCCTGAGACTTCCCCCAGAGGAGATTATTGGAGGTAGCCAAACCCCGAACTCAATGCACGAACACATCTGTTCCTGCCTCCATCTGCAGTCCAAGGGTCGTCCTTAGCATATCTGGGGCAATCTTCTTTAATAACAAGTGGACCCCCGACATGGAATTTCTGTGTGGGGACATCCAGCTCGATGATATGAAGGGAAGTAGGTCTAATAGGGGAAGGTTGAACTAAAGCATAGACACCACGTGTCAGGAAATCTGGGATACTGAGGTGGGTGGATACACTTGGCTAAAAGGGAAGGGGCAATGCCTAATTGTATGGAAACTTACACTGTATTCCTTATGTTTCAGAGGTAAAGGAACGCTTCCACTGGGCACAAATGGAAACTGTGGCATGATCCTGCACATTCCGGATATGCATTGCAGCACCTCCACGCTGATGGCTATCTACTGGCAGTGTGGTGAGATTGCCTACACTCACCTTGTCCTGGGATGGCCTGGACTTTGCTCTCTCGTCTCCATGTACACCCCTACCCTGGTCCTTTCCGGAGAAGAACTATCGGACTTGTACCAGCACCCATTAAGAAAAAAGACCACCTTGCTGCATCAGGCTCATGAAAAAAGAACTGCAGAGTAGTTTGACTGGGCTCAGTACAAGGACATTCCAGAAGAATTTAGTCTGCTCTCTGACTCACAAGTATCGGCATGAGGGTCCATACCCTTCTTCACTGTGCAGATGGAAGCCAATGCACGCTGGCTTCAGATCACCAGATGAGAAATGCTTAAAATGATGAACAGCATTGAGCTGTCTTAATTCGATCAAAGAGGAACTAAGGGCAATCCACCTTATGGTGATGCAGCATTGGTATGTGTTACTGCAACGGAGGGAGGGGTGTGTGCCAACATTGGTGTGTCCTGCTGCATGTTTATCCCAGGGAATGACCTGGATAATAGGACATTGCCTCTTGCCATCCAAGCACTGCAAAGTTTGCAAAGAGGCATGCGTGAGGAGGGAGTTGCCCCTGAGCAGGAGTGGTTTTCAAATTGGTTCTCCTGGCTCCCCCGGTGGCTTTCCTGATTGTGCACATCATTGCTACCAGTTTTCATCATGTTCTTGTTTGTGTGTGCTTCCGTGCAATTGGGGATTTCCTGCTGTAAAAACGCAGTCATCAAATTGGGTAAAATGCAATTAAATAGGAAAGTAATAATTGTCAGAACTGAAGAACAACAGTCCCCCAATAAAGTAACTGTCATGAAGTATGGGTTAGATAGTGTAGTTGAAAATTCAACTGAGGGGGGTGTTAATATTGAGCAAGTCGCTGTCAATATGAATAACGATACAATCACGTGTAAAAACGAAATCACATCTTTATTGATGATTTCGTCCATTGTGAACTCCACATCCACCGACTCAGAAATAAGCAGTTTGACTGTCCCTGAGACCCAGGCCCTAGGTTACTGATTGACAGATTACAGTTGGGGTAGCACATAGCCAGCATACAGATTTGTGAACAGGAAATCCCAGATCGATCCAGCAGATAGGTGCAGCAACACCACAATTGTCCAGGGAGACTGGCCTCAATAAAGCCACGTGGCCGGAGGGGTATGCGCATTCCCAAAAACACCATAAATTCAGATGGGATGTATGATGGAGCAAAGCGTGCAACTACCACGCATGCCTTTACTTGGCAGGCTGTACAACGTATGCGTCATTACCATGCATGCATTTACAATGAATATTTTTACCACGCATGTGGCTTTACCACGCATGCCTTTACCATGTATATTTCATTGTAAAGGCATGTTTAGTAAAAGCATATGCTTTGCAAAAATTTGGCATGCGTGGTAAAGGCCTATGCTTTATATTGGCATGAGTGCAGTTGGGACGCAGTGGCGCGCGTTTGCCTGGTCCACACCCTTTACTCTGAAAGCTTCCAACAATTCAGTATGCTGGGGCCGGCACAAAGTCAGACATTCATTTGAAGAGGAAAATATGGATTGGGCTCCATCTTGAAATGAAAAATTAATTTCCACAACCAGGTGCAGTATTATTTATTTTTTGGTTCCATTGTAGCTTGAGCGGGCATTGATTCTGTGTGAATTTATGGCCCTGTGTGTGTCACATGACTCTTGAATTAAAAATTGCAGATATTTGTCTTCTCTAGCCCTAAAGCTGAAACCGCCCCTTTTCCTGGCCCTGAGGCCTAAAACCGCCCCCTGTCCGCGCCCCCTGCCCAGCCCTGAAACCTAAAACTGCAGCGGGGCACAGGCCCCATGCACATCTGTCTGTCCTTGGGAGTTCCACACTGGGCAGACATTATGGCTGTCTCTATTTCAAAATTAGCCCTCCCTTGAAGCGCTTTATCCTACCTCAGTCGATGTGAGCTTTCCTCCCAGTGCACCTCAGCATCCACTACAACGCAGTCATAACCACGCATACTATACAATGAACATGCCTTTACAATGCATGCCTGATTTCGTAGTAAAGGTATGCGTGGTAAAGGCATATTCGTATTAAATTATTTGTGGTAACGGACATGCGTGGCAAAGGCATGCTCGTTGTAAAGAATGCGTGGTAACAGTCATGCATGGTTATGACTGCGTGTTAATTGCTTTTTCCCAGTCAGATGCCACATGAAGTTAGGAACACTTAGCCAATCAAGACACAGAACATACAATACACGCAGTGATCACCTGGTCTCCATGCCTGATTTCTGGACATGTTACCCACTGGATGCATTTAGTCCACGCAAGGTCAAGGACCACCTGGATTCCTCATTCAATACCTTAATTTATGGCTCCAAAGTAAGCCTGGGTGGCAAACTCTGTTCCGCCAGTGGAGTTTGCAGAGTTTTGCCAATTCTGCGCTCCATTGGGAACATGGAGTTCAGGCTAAACTCTGACTCCGTGGCGGAGTGGAGTTAAATCCTGCCATGCCCACGCCTCTGCCCACACCCAAAACAGAAAATGAAAACACTTACCTGCTCTGGTGTCACCGGGCTGCCCTCCTCCTCGCCATGGTCTCACCTCCTCGCCATCCTCGTCCTCGCCGGTTGCAGCATACCTCTACATTGTACGTCTTAGGAGGACTTCTCATGCATGCGCACGCATATGCAGTCCTTGCAAGACATACAACATAGGAGTATGCTGCGACCGGTGAGGACGGCGAGGAGGAGAGACCACAGTGAGGAGGAGGGCAGCCCGGAGACACCAGAGCAGGTAAGTGTTTTTATTTTCTGTTTATTGGGAGGGTGGAGCGGAGCGGGATTCCACTGAGTTTTATTTTAACTCCTAGGAACTCCACGGAGTGCCACTCCATGTACTCCGCCCAGGGTTACTCCAAAGACAGAGGTACACATTTCTTACCAAAAAGGATTGCTGGAAACACTTTATTACCTTCAATGAGCTGTAAAAAAGTCTATGTTAGACCGTTTGTAAATTGAGACAATCCTCAGACCCTATGCCTGTCACTGTGCTCCCAGCCATATTGTTTAATTAAACAAACTGTTCCTGTTTTGCCAAATACCTCTTGTCTCTTGTTTTTTCAAAGTATTTAATGTTCAAGCAACACAATCCAAAAAAGGATCACCTGTAATGCACTAGTTTTTGTGCATCAGGCCTTCTATAAACATGGCCCTCATTATTTAATAAATATAGGATGCATCAATACCACCCCTCCCACCCTTTTAGGTCATCCTCAACGCTCCAAGCTAGAGTGCCAAGCTAACAGCGCATGAGATGTGGTGGATGCTCTTTCTCTTTGCTGGCCTGCAAAGTATGGAATGCACTGCCTATTACCTAGAATAGCAGCTCCAAAGAAATCCCCTTTAGGAAAGTCCTCAAGATTTATCTATAAGCTCTGACATAAAGGTGCTGTAGCAACTATGACCTAGGTTGATTTTAATGCTGGGAACCACAGGCTCCATTCCAGTATTAGGGGGAGTTGGTCCCAGAACACGTTTGATGTGGATGAAGAGGAGGGGACTCCTCGTTTTATTAACAGCACACCTGGCTGAGACACCAGATTCCTCCATGAGCAGAAGGGCTCTACCATGTTGGGTTTTACTAAGAACAGTGCACTGTGGGAATGTTTTCAGTAGGGAAAACAGGAGGTGCAGAAAAAGATGGAAGGTCTGCCCTTAGAAACACTATATTCATTGGTCAGGAAGCGTTCCATCCACTGGTTAGTGATTTCTACAGAAGTGACACCTTACTCCCAGCTCATCAGGACACATCTGGACCTGCGGAAGAACAGAGGAGGACTGGACCTGTCTGTGACCTGTGTGGCTACAGCGACATCAAAAGCTGCAAGAGACCGTTTCCTGGAGTGAGCATGTGACCAAGGCAAATGGCCCTGTATTGGAATTTGCAGGTGGCCTCTCCTGGAGTGGTTCCTCAACTCATGGTGCTGCTCCTAAGGTCCTGGGAGCCTAAGAAGTCACTGAGAGCAGTTACCCCAAAATGTTGGAAAGTTGGGACTTAGAAATCATTTGACGTCCGGAGGGCCTGGACTAACCACCTAAGGCTATCTCTGAAGGTGCCATCTCTGTGGGTAAAAAAGCCAGGTTGGTCCCACTTAGATATTTTTGATGCCATATAAAGGACTTCAGTGGAACCATCATGGCTGAGGTATCTAGCTTCAGTGTGATCTGCCCAGCCGCAGCTTCCTGACATTTCCAGCTTGAACTTTTCACGATCCAAATAAAGGGACTAACTGAATAATTTAGAATTTGGCACACACAACACGCAAGCATAAATGTGGCAGAGTACCCTGCCTGATAAACTGATGGTATGTCCCCTCTATTTTAAGTCTGACATATTATGATGTTGGTGCCCCCCTGATGTCTCCACTGCGGAAACCCTGCAGTCTGATGTTTTTTTTTCATCAGTTTGGGACCTGGCTGTCGAAAACTGGAAAAAAGAGCCCTACACCCTGGAGAAAAACTCACATCATGTTAGAACCATTATTTTTGGGTTCTTCAAAAACAAATTCCCATGTTTGAAAAACAAAACATTTGCTGATTGGCCACCTAAAACATGGAAGCTATTCAGTAAATTTTCAGTACCTTCAGAGGAGTTACCATGGCAGTGGCTCCTCTGAAGGGACAGTGATCTCTAGAGGGTTGATGGAGATCTTAAAATTTGGTGGGTGTAATCTGGCCAGGGTGAAGTAAATAATGACACCCGCCACCTTAAGGAAAGGTGGGCCACCCCCAAAATTCTAAATGATGCCCTAAATCTCAAAGTAGAAATCTTGACTGGCTGAAGTTGGGAAAACTATCTGGCTGAGGAGAGGACTTCACTGTTCATGAAATTTGAATTTTCCCACTAAAATCTTTTCAAACCAAAAGCAAGGACTACAGGACCTTGGCCACCTTCTATCAGACTTCAGGTGGACCTTGTTGGATACTGCCTACAGCCTTGCCCCACTGGAAAATACTCCCATAAAAAGACTAGGGGCCTGATTTAGATCTTGGAGGATTGGTTACTCCGTCACAAAGGTGACGGATATCCTGACCGCCGAAATATAAATCCGATTGTTTCCTATGGGATTTATATTTCAGCGGATGGGATATCCGTCACTGTTGTGACAGAGTAACCTGCCCGCTGAGATCTAAATCAGGCCCTAAGACAAAAATAAAAACTTGGACCGGGAAGACCCGCTTTGTATATTTGGTCGGAACTCCATCCGGATCACCTGAGAAAGTGACTTCTGATTGACTCTTTACTTTTTCTTGGCACCTTTTGCTCTGAAAGTTTAAAAAATATACTTTGTGTAGACCTCGTTGGATACAGCCTTCAGTCTTGCTGTGGTAGAGGACTTCGACTTAAAAAAAACAGACTAAGGCAGAAGGTAAAAACTTTTACTGGGAGGACCACCTAAGTGTATCTTACCTCCCCTCCATTGGTGTTGATCTGAAATAGGACCTAGGCCCAGGTTGACCATGAACAGTCACTTGCTGCTTTTTTGCCCTAACTCTTTTTAAAACATCAGATCTTTGCTTCTCCTTATTGAATTTTAACTATTTTTGTATCATTTTCCCTATTACATTTTTCTTGATTTCTAGAAACTGTTTGTAGGGGTTTTAGTGTGCTGTGTTTTGATGTCCAGATTGCTTTGGTACTAATGTTTTAGGTTATGTGCAAATACTCAACACACTCTGTGCCATCACTTTCAGGAGTTGAGCGCACGTTTATTTTATTGAACTTGTGAGTTGGACGTGACAAGTTTTTTGACATATTACTCGAGAAGTACTCGCATCTCCCCTACTTATAACCAATTTGCTTACAGACATGTTTACATTTTAAGCATAGATAGAAGTTATAGATGTCATCAAAAGAGGACAAATGACATTTTGGTCAACTCACCTCTTCATCTGTTAACATTTTGGATGACTTAGCAGGTTTACAGTACAATAAAATAAATGTGGAAAAATAACTTTAAACTTTGTGGCCTGTATCACTCCCTGCATAGTGTCAATATATACTTGTTAAAAGTTACATACTTGCCGGATCTCGAGCTGTACTGCTGGGCGTATCAATTAAAGAATTGCAGGATGCTACTTCTTAGGCCAGATAGCTCTCTGATAGGCAGCATGTTTAAAGCTATGGTGCTGGATTTAGATGATGTAGGTTTTATGTATAAATTTGGCGCTCCTAAATTCTTTTAAAAAGTCCGGCTGATGATTCTGTGCGCGGCAGCCAAGCTGTGGTCGGACTGTCGGGTCTGTTTAGGATTTTCCTATTATAGTGAATGGGCTCCAGTGTGGCATTCCCCAGGAACACCAGAGTGTCTTTTAGATGCTTTAATCCAGCCATTAAAAGACGCGGGTGTCACACACTGGAAGGACAGTCTGGATGGCAACAAATGTTTTCCTTGGGATTTCTGGAGGAATCTTACCAGCGGAGCTCTTTCCAGATTTAAGTACTACCAAATTTCATCATGGTGTAAGAGCCAACATTGGCTTTCCCTAGAGGACAATTCCATGGAAGATGAGTTACAAGATCTGATTCCGAAAAAGACGGAAGTAGCACAGTGGTATAGTCATCTCCTTGCTGCAGCGGATTGGAAGCTGGAACACCCATACTTGGTCTGGGAGAAGTACTTGCCGAGCGAGGAGCTGAAAAACATTGGCAAGTATCTGTAGACACACTTTACCCATTGATTAAATCTCCTGCACTAAGGAGAAACCACTTTTTTACGCTCCACAGGATATACTGGTCCCCACTCAAACTTTCCAAAATAAAGGGCAATGGAGAAGCAAGGTGTATGAGATGTGGTGCCCAGAAGGCGGATGATATTCATGTGTTTGCTTCCTGCCCCGTGATTCAGGAATTCTGGGGCAACGTGGGTAAGACTCTGTCCGACGTCCTGGGCACTGAGGTTGAGGTAAGCCCTTCTCTTATCTTGTTTGGCACTGTATTGATGCCCGAAGGGGCGTTGGGCCTCATGGGGATACAGAATACATTGGTGTTTTATTTGGTCCTTTTGGCAAGGAGGGAGATCTGTAAGTTATGGCGTCAGGCAGTACCCCCAACATGGAGAGCCTGGTGGAACTCAGTGAGATACTATAGAGATTTAGATCAGAAGGTTAATGTATATAGAGAAAGAACAGAACTTGGGTTATTTTGGAATTTGTTAGACCATTTAGATCCTGATTAGATTACTTTATAGTGTCCAATGATTATGCCTCTTGGTCAGCTCATGATGTGTGGTGCGGGTGGCTCTCACAAGAACATCAGCTGAGACTGGACCCCCAAGTTACGAGCAGCAGCGGTGGATCAGACTGAGAGGTTGCTTTAGCTACGGAGGTCATATGAGGACAAAAAAAAAAAAAAGTTACATACTCCAGCAATGGAAAGTTTCTATTCATAATAAGCCCCAAAAGGAGCATAAATTATTATACCTGTGCTGTATTTTTCTATAGTTCATTCAACATAATTATGCCTTTCATTAAGTCTTTATTTTGACAGAACAGCATGATATGTTTGCTTGAATAACCAATTCTGCAAATGACAGTATTTATATCTTCGCAACGCACCTCTTGTACTAACTGGGAAGACTGACCAATCCATCAAATGTTTAAAAATAGGAGGTCCTTCACTTCTGTATTCGGCAGATATAAAGGGCCACTAAATGTGTTAGGTAAGCAGCCTGGTGCCATAGGGGATTCCTTTTAAATTGTGTTACTTATAATAAGAGACACCCAGCCTGTTTATAGCATATGGCATTTTTCTTATGACTATAAGATCATAAATCCAATATTCTTAACATACTTTAAATTCACATATATATAGATATAATCTCTTGCTTGATCTGATTTTGCTATCATATTTAATGCCCACATTTTTCCCTAACCACCAATTCCATTAACTAGACAGTACCTTAGACTAAATGCTGAATTGTGTAACTCTAAGTCTCATAAATGTGGTAATGCACTAAAGATCTATCTAATTTTGGTGGATAAGAGACCTTAGAAACCCATAACAAGTTGTGTGGCATAGCTTAAAGATCAGAAATTTGTGCTTTATCAATATAAGAAAGAGTCCCCACAGGAAACATTATTTTGAAAGTAAAACAATGTTTCTGCACCAATTCAACCTAACAGGTATCAATCTGTCTATTGCACGGTCCATTCACATAATGCACTAAGATGTGGAGAATTCACCCTCAAACTATTTCCATGATTGTTCTTCTTCAGGTGACTTGAGAGGCGGGGAAGTGGAATGTAACATGGAAGGACAACTTAAAGTCCTTTAAAGTAAGGGAGGAGACAGATAAACTGTTCGTTAGGAGCTGGTGTTGAAGAGGAGGAGTGTGACAGCATGGAGTGAAATGGGGAGGAGAGAGATGCAGGAGCTGAGCAGAGTGGAGGAGAGAGGAGAAGCAGTGGAGTACAGCAGAATGGAGGAGAGGAGGTGTGTGATATTTGTTCAGAGGAGAGAGGAGGTGAGAGGTGGTGGAGCAGAATAGAATTGTGGGGTTGATATAGATGACAGAGACCAGCCACAGCATGACTGTCACAAAACACCCACAGTTGCAGACTCAGTGACCCTGTACAGCCAGGTTCTGAGACCCATCTGCCGTGGTTCCACAGAGGAGCCACAGCTAGAGGCAAATACTCAGGGCATTTTACAGCAAGGACCAGAAGGTTGTCAGAACACAAAATACCAGGTCTTGAAACCACAGTGTGGCAACAGGAGGAACAGAGACCCTTTGATTACCCTAAATGGAGAACAGGAGCCATAGTAGTAAAAGAAGGGCACATAGTGAATGAAAATAACAGTATTGGGAAGCAGTGGTAAGTTATCTGCCTAATTCTTTACAGGACATCACCCAGGGGAAGTGAAGGCTATGCACTATGAAAGATGTTGAGAAAAAGCCCTAGTACCCAATACTGTCCACGATCAAACCTATTAGCTTCCTTCTTCTTTATTTTGAGGGATTAAGGTCTCAGATGAGGACTCCAGCAGAGGTCATTAGAATTGCAAACCTAATACTGGCAATAGAAGAGGTTTCATCCAATTCTAATTTGAATAATAACCACTATTAAATCAACAAACTGGTTGACACTTTTTGCAAACTTTACATGGAGTGGCCCTTCATTCCCTATCTCATTGATCTCTTTGGCAAACCGTGTTCCAACTTGTTTCTTTTATTTACACCCCCAAGTTTTAAAAAAGAGGCATGACAATTAAAGCTTTTACTTTACACTCATACCATTCCCCTAATATTGCAGATCTTCCATTTTGTGTGCTATCTTTAGGCTGTGAAGTTGTTTTATCTCTTTTATTTAATCAATTTCATATCACTCGGATCCTTCTGGTTAAGACGTTAACTATTCTGGCATTCTATATATTCTGATAAGCTAAACTTGTGATCAGTGCCAATAATCTTGAAAGTCAACTCTCATATAGGGTATCTCATTCATAGCACCAACAGGCTACAATTATTTTCAAAGCTATTGTCTTTCGTTTACATATTTCTAATTGGATGGCTTACACTGAGCACCAGCAGAATAGCTGTTCAGTCAAGGGAGGAGAGCAATAATGTTTGTGGGCAAGAAAGGAAAAGAAAAGTGAAAAGAAAAGAAAAGAAAAGAAAAATAATTTACCTCAATCATAAGTTTTATTTTCAATTTTTCAATGACGATAAGATTGACTCTTCTAATTTTCAAGGTAGTTCATTGGTTGGTTAACAAGACCTATTAAATCTCTTGAGTCTCTTCTAAAGTTATGTAGAGTTACGTATATGTGGATTTATAAATAGTAAATCTGAACCACTTACCAGCACAATATGTTTGAAATTAGGAAGTTGATATTCTGGCAATAAATTTTTTTGCAGCACTATATTTTTGTGCTCAATAATCTGACATATGGGAAATAGCTGTTAAAACGCAGCCATTACCAAGCATTACCATTACAACGTGGCCTTTACAACTCAGGCGCAGTTACAACGCATAACCATTACCACGCATGATTTTACAACGCATATGCTTTTACCATGCATGCATTATATGGTTGCCAGAAGGTAGTAATTGTTAGGACCTAGTTTCCATACGAAAAGCATTTTCTGACTAGCCTATTTCTTTGGCGTAGCTTGATTCTTGTTGCACATGGAAAGTTTTGGGGTTATCTGTCAAGCGGGGGCTGGGATAAAGGAGGGGTCCAAAAATGTGCATTTCCTATGTTAATTAACATAGGACCTTTAGACACAGCTATAGCCTGAACTGCTGAACGGAAGTACACCAAATTTGGCAGGAAGGTAGATGTTGGTCCAGGGAAGTGCCTTTTTGTAATTTGGTGTAAATCTGTTCAGCAGTTTTGGAACTAATAACTGAAATTCAAATTTGGATATATAGGGACACAGTGGAACCTCCTGGGGCTTACTATTGCCCTGGGGACCACCACCTCCCTGGGACTTATTGATTTTTAAATGGGATCCTCTCTGACACCTCCAGGCCCCGGTGACCACCACCTCTCCAGGGCCAAATACTTCAAAAACAATGGGAGAGGGGCCGTGCGGCTCCACTCCCCGCCGTTCTTGGCTGGGTGGCGGGCCCTACAAATTTGAAAGGAGGAGGGTCATGTGACCCCACTCCTGGAGCCATTGATGGCTCTGGGGACCACCATCCTCCAGGGCCGGCTCCTGCTGTGACCCGGGGCGCCCACCCCCAGGACATAGCTGTTTGTTATTGCTTGGTGGGAGCTTTACTGATCCCTCAAATCCATAGCAAACGCTCCGCTTCCAGCAAGATAGAGCATTAAATATGCTCTTGCTTGCTGGAAGCCGAGCAAAATTGTTTTTACAGAGAGGGAGTTGCATGTTCAGCAGCTGCCTCTCTGTGAAAGCAATGCCAGCTCCCACAGGAGGCAGTGAGCCGGCAGGGACTGCAGGGGCCTTGAGGCTCCCCTGTGGTTCCCAAAGAAAGTAACTGGGTGCCCTGGGTGGGACCAGGGCACCCAGATTAATGGCCGGGCGCCTGGGGATGGGGTCCCCAGGGCCGAAATTGGCCCAGGAGGGGGGCAGCTCACCCCCTCGCCTTATTTGTTTTAAAAAAATGACCCCCTCCCTTTAATTTTTAATTGCTTTTTTTTAAAAAGGTGAGGCCTCAGGGTATGGGGTCCCCGGGGCCGAAATCAACCTGGGGAGGGGGACCGCATGGCCCACCATCCCTATTCAAAAAGGATTGGCTCTGGGTTTGGGGTCCCCGGGGCCAAAATTAGCCCAGGGAAGGGGGGCCATGCAGCCCCCCTCTCCTAATAAATGAAAAATAAGCCGGACCGGCAAGTCACCAGAGGCCCCAACCCCCTTTCAGCACCACTCTGCAATCACGCCTCCCGGCGCACAACTGGTTGGGGGATGAAGTCCCCTAGGCTGCTAAGGGTCCTTGGGGGCTTGGCTCCCCTTCAGTTACCTCCAGTAGGTCCCACACAGCGGGATTGCTGAGAGGTCTTTGGAAGCCACGCCCCCTTTCTCCACCACTCTGCAAACAGGCATCCTGGTGCACTACTAGTTGAGGGATGAAGTTCCCTTGGCTCTTGAGGGTCCTTTCTATTATCTCCAGTAAGTCCCGCACAGCTGGATTGCTGAAAGGTTGTCGTAGGCCACACCACCTTTCTCCACCACTCTACTAGCGGGCCCCCCCTGGCATACAACTGGTTGGGGGATGAACTCCCCTTGGCTGCTGAGGGTACTTGGGGGCCAACCACCCCTCATTTTACCTCCAGTAAGTCCCACACAGTGGGATTTCTGAGAGGTCTTTGGAGGCCACACCCCCTTTCTCCACCACTCTGCAAAATCAACTTCTAGTTACAAAGCCATAGAATTTCACTTTGAAAACCAAAGGGTACAGGGAAGTTCTAGTTAGGAAATAGAATTTTTTTTAAACGTAGAAATTCACTGAAAAAATAAAGGTTACAGGGACGTTATAGTTAGGCCCAGATTTCACTTGTACAAAACCAGTGAAATTCAGCAGTTATAGTTACCTGAGCTAACTGAAACTTACGCCCCCGTAATGCACTGCTTATGACCTCACATATTACATCACTCATGACATGGTCATTGACTGATGACATCTCAAATGGCATCAATGATGATTTCATCCACAAAACCACTCACACACCCATTCACACACCCATACAACCTCTTGTATGCCCACTCATAGCCCCATACAAGTACTCACACACCCACTCACTCCTCCATAGAGACTCTCACACACCCTCTCACTCACTTGTACAGCCACTCACACAACCATTCACTTACACATACAGCAACTCATACAACCAGTCACTCACCTGTACCGCCACTCACATAGCCACACACTCACCCATACAGCTACTCACGCACCCACTTATTTACCTATGCAGTCTCTCACACACCCACTCACTCACCCATACAGCCTCTCAACACAGCCACTCACTCACCAATAAAAGCACTCACACACCCACACAATGACTTACAAACCCATTCACACATCCATACACGCATACACATATCTGCTCTTTCACCCATACAGCCACTTACACACTGAGTCACTCACTCATACAGCTATTCACACACCCACTCATTCACCCATAGTGTCACTACACACCCACTTACCCATCCATAGAGCCACTCACACTGCCAGTCACTCACCCGTTCAATCACTGACACAACCACTCACACACCTACATACCTACTCAGAAATCCACTCACTTACCCATACAGTCATTCATGCAAGCATTCACAAACCCATACATCCACTCACACATCCACTCACATACAGATACAGACAGTCACACTCCCACTCAGATCGCACGTTAGAGATAGTATCACTCATTAGTAGTACAACTAGTATAGAAATCTAACTTATGTAGTAGGTTAGTGTATATCTTTAACACCCATAAACTCTTAAAACACTTACTCTCACTATATGATGTCATCATTGATGTCATCAGTGATGTCCTTTAAGATGTCATGAGTGATGTCACTGACGATGTAATGAGTGATGTAATGTGTGAGGTCGTACGCAGTGCATTACGGGAGCATAAATTATAGTTAGCTCAGGTAACTAAAACTGCTGAATTTCACTGGTTTTGTACTCGTGAGAGAAAGTGGACGACAAACTAATTATTCCACTGTTCATTCTGTGTCCGCCATCATGACCTGACAATAATCTCACAGTGAGTATTCCTGCCGGCTCGTCTATTCCGTTATAGTAACAGTTGTCCCTTGGTAGAAACTTGTCGTGCAGGAAACAATATTTTTCTTTGAGTATCATAAACTGTTTCTGTTGATCCTTTTTTTGGTAGAGAATGCAGGTCTTTTCTTTGGAGTCATAAATAAGGCCCCCGATAACAAATGCAGGTGGGCCGCTACATTGCGTGGACACAATGAGGGACAGTGGGTAACGTCTCTAGATATCCAGCATGAGGGACGTGTGATCACTGTGTGTACTGTGTATGTTGTGTTCTGATTGGCTGTGTGTTCCTAACTTCATGTGGCAGCTAACTTTATGATGTTTTTGGGAATGTATGCACTCCTCTGGCCATGTGTGCTTTATTGGGGACAATCTCCCTGGACCATTGTGGTGTTGCTGTGCATATCTGTGGGATTGATCAGAGTTTCCTGTTCATGTGTTTGTCTACCGGCTACATGTCACCCAACCTGTGACCAATTAATCAGTAACCTCAGGTCTAGGTCTCAGAGCCTGCCTGACCATGTATATCTGAGTTGGGGTTGATGGAGAGTTCATGACGGGCGAATTTGATAATAATGATGCAATGTTGTTCTCGTACATACATGTATCATTGTGCGCATCAACATCAATTTTTCCAATGTTAATGTTCTCCCCTCTAGTTGATATTTTAACTACACCATCTAGTCCATACTTCATGACAGTCACATTGTTGGGAGTTTGTTGTTCTTACTGGCCAGCCACCGAGGGAGCCAGGAGAACCAGTTCATATACCACTCCTGCTCAGGGGCACCTCCCTCATCACACGTGTCTCTTTGTAAACAATGCAATGCTTATATGGCAAGCGTCAGAGTCCTGTTGTCTATGTCATTGCCTGGGACCCACCGAACTTGGCACACACCCCTCCTTTCATTGAGGTTATTGTGTCCAGCACATATCAGTGTTGCATCACCATGAGGCGGATGGGTGTCAGTTCTTTCTTGATGGCATTAAGGCCGAGCTCAGTGCTGTTCATCATCTTGAGCATTCCCCACCTAGTTATCTGCAACCAGTGGGTTTTCGCTTTGGTCTGCAAGGTGAATAAGGGTATGGACCCTCCCGCTGATACTTGTGAAAACAGTCTGAATTCCTCTGGACTTTCCTTGTACTGAGCCCAGCCAATATAATCAGCAGTTTTTTTTTTCTGGATCCTGATGCAACAGAGTTGTTTTCTTTTTTTGTGGATGTTGGTACAACTCTGACAGGTCTTCTCCGGGAATGACCAGGGTCAGGGTGTGTATGGTGATGAGGGAACAGAGGCAACGCAATCAGGGGACGAGCTGAGTATAGGCAAACTTGCTGCTGTAGATACTTATTTGTAGAGGTATTTTAGGAGAGTGGCGCCTACCTTTTGGGGCATTTTTCATTTACCGCGGCACTTGGTTTTAGACGCATGCACTTACCTAGGCAGAATATTATACTCACTGAGCATGCGCAGTGCGCGGCCATTTTGAGATCAGGCGGTCCTCCGCTTAATAAACAGTGCGCTGTGGGACACCGGAACTTGCGCACCTGGCAGCAATCTTCTTATGTTCCGCTCATTTCCTACTGATTAACCAATCAAGGGGGCACTATATATGCCAGAGCCTCGGTTCCTCCATTTCACCATCGGGGAGGACCGGGAGCAGTCACCTAGGCGAATCGTAGGAAACTGTCCTTGATGCAGTAAGAGGTTGTATGGGTGTATGACTGGCTGCTTCCCACAGTGAAGTTTTTCACTTTTTCAGTGTGTTTGTAAACTGAGAGAACGGAACACTGTTTTATCGCATTCAATGATGCCTATTGCGGTGTTTGTGTTTTTCCTTTCAGGGTTTGACTACAGGGGTTTCCTCTCCCTTCCTCCCATGGGGCAAGTAGTTTTATTGCATAGGGTAAGATCAGTGAGATTTTATCTCACATTATCATTCTTGATGTGCGCACGCATAGAGTGTCACATGTCACGCAATTAGTCACTCACAATTAGCTGAACCAGTGCATGTATTGTTTTCAGTGTGACCTAAGTATGTTGTTATGTATTCTTTGGAATGTTTTATTACAGGCTTGAATTTAGAAGCCATTATTTACAGTGGAGAGTGATACAGGTCACACCCGCACAGTGGTATCTTCTAACCACCAGTTGGTAAGAACGGAGCCCCATTTTTGTGTTAAGGTCCTGATGAATGCCTTGGACCCTTCTGGGCCATCATGGCAGAAACATGTTGACCATTCTTATTACGGTTAGGGGACAATCAATTCCCCATATACCGTCCACCTATTTTAATATCATATAGTTACCATACACATTAAAAATCACAATTTGATAACTATAATGATTTTTAACCTCACTCACTTCTTTTTCTTACGGGTCCCCACTTAGTTTAGAAGTGCATCCCTGTCGTCAGGTGCATGCCCGCCCTCTATCAAACCAAGGTTTTAGAGGGCGAGGACTGGTCAATGATGAAGCATGACACCCGGTGGTGTGTGAGACCAGTCTGTCACATTTTGTGAGATGCTTTCCCTCACAATTCGGTCCTAATTCCACAGTGGTCACTATACTAGGAGCAGCTCTTGTTGTGGTTAACTTTTGTTGTTGGAGGCTGCTAGCTCCTAGAACCCCGCACCTCTAGTTTCCTTCGCCATGTATTGACATGGGCTCTATTGTGTTTATGATTAATGTACAGCTGATGGCTGTGGGAACAATCTAGGGGTATCTTTACCCATTGGGGTTGAGTACTGATCAGTAGAGATCAGACCAAGGAGACTTGTCGAAATAGTGAAGACAAAGTCCCAGACCATCAATTGAGAGGAGCTGATCAGGAATTGATCTGGCTCACTTACTCTAAATCCTGCTTGAACCATGGATACCGAACTGTCGTTCGGGGAGGAGGTACTTGCGGAGATCCTCAGTGCACCATCTGTGTTAGCCGATGTGGTGGTGGCGCAGGCGGTCAAGAACTCTGACGAATGGGAGGCATTGTCAGCAAAAAAGAAGGAACAGATACTTACGGCTCTTCATGGGGCTTTTATGATGGAGTACCTTAGGAAAAATACTGCACCGAGGGGACTCATAGTTACAAATGAACCCAGACTGTTCCTTAATAATAAGGAGTTTCGCACGAACTGGTCTTGCATTGCTTGGAAGTATACCAAGGACTGGCTTATTTCAATTATCAACACGGCCCGACAATTGACAGATGCCCTCCTTGTGGAGATCCAACAAAGCGAGAGCAAGTTGAAAACATCAGTGCATATATTGGTCTTTAAGAAGAAACTTGAAGAAATCAATAATGACCATGCCGAGTACAAAGAATTTCTCACACAGTCAAAATTAACAAAACTTAAAAAGGACGTACAGAAATTCAGTAGAGAAACAGTTTACCCATACATCACTGATGAACATTACGATAAACCCGCAAAACAACTGTCGGGTAGGAAACAACGATTTAGACCCACTACCCTGAATTGGACATTCAGCTCCGGAGAGGAGAGGAGCGACAGTAGCAGCGATGAGAGCTCAGGGCCACAATTTAGCAGACAACAACAAGGCTATCGCCAACCAATGACACAACCACCATTGCCACCGTTTGGATATTGGCAACAACCGTATTATCCTCCTGGCTTTGGCTTCCCACAAAATCCCCAGCCTATTTTATACAGGGGCGGGGGCAGAGGAAGAGGACGACAAAAAAGAAGGAATACAAGGGTCCAGTGGGAGGACCAAACATCCAACACAGTGGTGACCAGGAGCAAAGGGAAGGCAAACGCCCCATCAACCAGCAGGGAGTAACGAATATTGTAAATCTCAGCACACACACACTTACAATGGATGAGGAATCTGTACTGTCAAAAGGACTAGGGTTTGTCCCTACACTCAACAATGACCCATTTGTTCTCAACACGGAATTGGCCCAATTCTTTAGAAAAATCAAGCTTCGCAATCATTTCGGAGATACCAGGAACGACACAGAAGACAGAAAATCAACGGGATTGAGGAAGAAATCAACTTTTCAACCACCAACCCAGACTATCCCGTGCCATATACAAGCTTTTGAACAAGCTGTACTCAAGGAGATTGAGGAAATTAATTTCCAAACTACCAAAGGATTCCAGAATCTCACCAGAAAGGAACAAATGGTACTCCAGGGTTTAAAGAACAACCACAATCTTATTATCAAACCTGCAGACAAAGGGGGCGCCTTTGTCGTTATGGACCAAGAAATGTACCGAGAGGAATGTAAGAGACTACTTTCAGACACAGTCAGCTACACAATACATCAGAACGACCCCACAGGGCCCCTCATGAACAGAATCAAGAACATGGTGGAAGAGGCCATTAGTAATGAATGGATTACTAAACAGGATGCGGATTTTCTCGTCAATGAGAACCCCAGGATGCCCAGGTTTTACACACTCCCAAAGATCCATAAAAACCGGGTGCCACCACCAGGAAGACCCATTGTATCAGGCATTGGGTCAGCCCTTGAACCTCTTTCTCAGTTCTGTGATTGGTTCCTTAGACCAATTGTACAGAAGTTCCACTCATACCTCAGGGACACGAAAGACGTCCTCTGTTTGTTACAAGACCTGGAGATAGACACCACTGGGGACCTGTTCGTAATGATGGACATTGAGGCACTGTATACCAGCATACCGCAGAGACGAACATTGGAGGTTGTAGAACATATCATCCTGAATATGGACTGGGATTTCACCACTCCCCAACAATTTGTGATGGAATGTGCTGAACTAGCCCTCACGGAGAACTTTTTTGAGTTTGAGGATGTTATCTATCATCAAATCGCATGGACATCGATGGGCAGTACCTTTGCCCCGAGTTTGGCATGCCTCTATGTCCAACAGTTCGAAGACGATCATATCCTCAACCGCAACAACCCATTTTTCAAACATCTGAAAATATGGAAGCGCTACATAGATGACGTGCTTATCGTGTGGAACGGGACAGAGGAGGAAGCAACCAAGTTCATCCAATGGGTAAATTCCAAGGACGAGCACCTCAGGTTCACATACACCATAAGTAAGGACCATGCAGTGTTTCTAGATCTGGATATCTTTCTTACCAGCGAGGGAATCTCGACGAAGGTACACAACAAGACCACGGATAAGAACAGTTTACTCCTCTTTGAGAGCTATCATCCGAGAGCCTTGAGGCAAAACCTCCCGGTGGGCCAGTTCCTTCGAGTTCGAAGAAACTGCTCGAACACTGAAACCTTTGAAGCACAAGCAGAACAACTGGAGGTGAAACTCTTGGATCGTCATTATCCAAAGAGGATGGTGAGAAAAGCAAGAAAAAGAGCAAGAAACAACAACAGGGAGTCACTGTTAGAGGATGTCACAAAAGATGATACCAAGAGACTGGTGTGTGTCACCACATACACCCCTGTCTCCAATACAGTCCAGAAGATCATTAGAAAGAACTGGAACATCTTGAACAACGTAGTAAAACAATGGGAAGCACCCCTGTTTGCCTTCAAGCGAAACAGAAGTTTACGTGACAAACTAGTACATTCCAAATCGATGTCCCATGAAGTAGAGGAACAACAAACACTATGGAACCACCAACGACCAGTGGGCCACTATTCTTGTGGAGGATGCACGGTTTGCAATCTCACGACCAACACAAAGGAGGTAAACATAGGCACCAACAATCCCTGGCAATTGCGAGAATTCAGCAACTGCAACACGGAGAATGTTGTGTACCTCTTAACTTGCCCGTGTGATCTCAAGTATGTGGGCATGACCACAAGGAAAATAAAGGTCCGCATCAATGAGCACCGGAGCACCATTAGGTGCAAAAAAAACAACACTAAATTGACACGTCATTTCCTTGAGAAAAATCACAAGGACACAGACCTCAAGTGGGTAGTCCTGGAGGTTATGAAGAAACGCAAATATGATCTAACAAAACCCCTACACATTAGGGAGCAACGATGGGTCTACCGCCTACGATCGTGGGAAAGTGGGCTCAACGATGAAATTACATGGCTGCAAATGGGACGTTAATTAATCATCTTACGACACCATGTTCTGTAGATATTTTCTTCTATCTCTTAGCATCTTGGATGCATTCTGTGTACATTTCCTATATATTTGGTATACCGTGCTGTTCCAATACTAAGTCAGGGTGGTCCCTGCCACTCGGTCGGTTTTACCAATATGCCTTTCCTAATAGGATTTAACGTAAATCCCCAGTTACTGGCGATTTGGTCATTGACCTTATTTTGAAAAATCCACGTTCTTAATATCAGTACTTAACAGTCACTATACACCCTCTTCCCTTTTACCCACAATTTGCACTATTCATCCGGCTTCCTAGGCAACTAAGGTCTGTAATAGGGTGCAAACCTGACAACATTGGGCCATTTTTGGCTGTAAGGTTGAATTAAAACCCACGCTCTGGATCGGTATCTAGTGCTCAGGCAACTGTGCCGGTATTCGTTTTGCTTCTTCCCCATATTAGTGAGCTGCTACCTTCCTTTAAGTGTGAAGGGACGTACGTCCCCCCTTATTATTCACACTATTAATCGGGTTTCTGGCTAATAGGTGTCTTTAAAAGGGTTCATACCTGCCATTACTGGGCCGTTTTTTGGCTCTAGAGATGAAGATAAGCCCTCGCTCTGGTTGTATACCGTGTATACAAGGCAAGTGTGCTGGTACTCGGTTTACTTGTTTCCCTTTATGAATAGGCTACCACCTTCTTGCACGCTTGTAGATACTTATTTGTAGAGGTATTTTAGGAGAGTGGCGCCTACCTTTTGGGGCATTTTTCATTTACCGCGGCACTTGGTTTTAGACACATGCGCTTACCTAGGCAGAATATCAAACTCACTGAGCATGCGCAGTGCGCGGCCATTTTGAGATCAGGCGGTCCTCCGCTTAATAAACAGTGCACTGTGGGACACCGGAACTCACGCACCTGGCAGCAATCTTCTTATGTTCCGCTCATTTCCTACTGATTAACCAATCAAGGGGGCACTATATATGCCAGAGCCTCGGTTCCTTCAATTCACCATCGGGGAGGACCAGGAGCAGTCACCTAGGCGAATCGTGGGAAACTGTCCTTGATGCAGTAAGAGTTTGTATGGGTGTATGACTGGCTGCTTCTCACAGTGAAGTTTTTCACATTTTCAGTGTGTTTGTAAACTGAGAGAACGGAACACTGTTTTATCGCATTCAATGACGCCTATTGCGGTGTTTGTGTTTTTCCTTTCAGGGTTTGACTACAGGGGTTTCCTCTCCCTTTCTCCCATGGGGCAAGTAGTTTTATTGCATAGGGTAAGATCAGTGAGATTTTATCTCATATTATCATACTTGATGTGCGCACGCATAGAGTGTCACATGTCACGCAATTAGTCACTCACAATTAGCTGAACCAGTGCATGTATTGTTTTCAGTGTGACCTAAGTATGTTGTTACGTATTCTTTGGAATTTTTTATTACAGGCTTGAATTTAGAAGCCATCATTTACAGTGGAGAGTGACACAGGTCACACCTGCACAGTGGTATCTTCTAACCACCAGTTGGTAAGAACGGAGCCCCATTTTTGTGTTAAGGTCCTGATGAATGCCTTGGACCCTTCTGGGCCATCATGGCAGAAACATCTTGACCATTCTTATTACGGTTAGGGGACAATCAATTCCTTATATATCCTCCACCTATTTTAATATCATATAGTTACCATACACATTAAAAATCACAATTTGATAACTATAATGATTTTTAACCTCACTCACTTCTTTTTCTTACGGGCCCCCACTTAGTTTAGAAGTGCATCCCTGTCGTCAGGTGCATGCCCGCCCTCTATCAAACCAACGTTTTAGAGGGTGAGGACTGGTCAATGATGAAGCATGACACCCGGTGGTGTGTGAGACCAGTCCGTCACATTTTGTGAGATGCTTTCACTCACAATTCGGTCCTAATTTCACAGTGGTCACTATACTAGGAGCAGCTCTTGTTGTGGTTAACATTTGTTGTTGGAGGCTGCTAGCTCCTAGAACCCAGCGCCTCTAGTTCACTTCCCCATGTATTGACGTGGGCTCTATTGTGTTTATGAAACTTGCTGCATTGCCAGTAACTGTACATTAGCATGGAGGTGCCTCATTGCATGTCCGGAATGTGCAGTATTGTGCCACAGTTTTCATTTGTTCCCATGGGAATGATTCCTTTACCTCTGAAACACAAGAAATACAGTGTAAGTTTCTGTAAAAGCATGGGTTGCACCGTCCCTTCTGTTCACGTATATCTATATACCACAGTATTCCACATTTCCTGACATCAGGTATCTATGCTGTTGTTCAACCCTCCCCTACAAGACTTATTTCCCTTCATATCATCTAGGTGAATGGCCCACCACTGGAACTCCATGTCTGGGATCCATTTGTTATTAAAGAAGACAGCCCCAGACATGGTAAGGGCCACCCTGGGACCACCGACGGAAGCGGAAGCGGATGTATTCGTGTATTGGTTTGGTGTTTCTGATACCTCCAAGAATCTCTTCCCTGGAAAGACTTGGGGCCAAACAGTATCCTTCCCTATGGTGCCTCTCCTGTGCATCCTATCTAGCTCAGTTTGAATATCGCTAGGCTCAGGGAAAACGTATAATGCTGTGGGATTGGTCTAGCATAGGGTCAGATTCACTACTACTCTATGGGGTTCTACTCTGTATTTTGGCCCTGATTCTACACAAGTATGGGTGGAGAAGGCATTTCGCTTTGACGAGGAGCTACCTCTTGGGACAAGTAAAGCCTGTCTGTACCTACTGCATGCGGTATCAGTGAAGAGGCACAACATGACCTGGATGATGTCTTGGAATCCAACGCAATCATGTGCTGATACCATGTGTTATGTAAGAGGGCACTGTGCAGCACATGTGGAATGCTAGTGGTTGGTTCGGTGTAATCATAAGTGATATGGGAGAAGTCCCTATGCAAGTGCTGAGACAATTTCTGGGTGGACTCAATTTGACTAGGTAGGTTGTTGGCGATGAATGGATGCGGCAGTACCCATAGTAAACAGAACAAGGTACATGAAAGTACAACAATACATAACTTATTGCACATTTCAGTTCTTGGGATGAATCCAGCAGAGATGTCTGTAATCCTCTGGTAATTGGGAGTGTCTTCAGTTAACAAAGTTTGAGGCAAAAAGTTCATGAAGCAGTTTATGGGGGGTTTGCCGTGGAAGTTTTCAGCTGCACATTGGAGAGGTGGACCCACACATTTCTCCCTTCCACCTTGAGGGCAGTTGGTTTTATGTAGATTACTCAGTAGGGGCCTTCAAACTTGGCTTGCTACCTCTTCCTTACAAAGTTTCGAGCGTAGACGTCATGTCCAGGTTGAGGTGCTTGAAATGGTAGCTTGGTGTTGGTGCACTTGGAGCTCCGGTGGTGGACCTGCTTGGATAGGAACGTGGAGATTTTTCGTTAGTTCAGAGAGATGTACATGCAATTCGTCCCCCAATGCATGAGAGATAGCCTCAGAGCTTAATTTAGTCTGAGTTTTTAGGATGGGCATCCCCATCAATCTACCAGTCATGATCTGGTGTGGTGTGAGATGGTGATAGCTGCTGGGCATGTTCCTTAGTGCAAACAAGGCTAGGGGTAGACATTGGAGCCTCTTCTTATTAAGTCTGGCACAAATTTTGCTTATCTTATTTTTCAAAGGCCTTTGAGTCTCTCAATGATGCAGTTGCTTTGGGGATGACACCCTGAGGCTAGTTTACATGTTATTCCTAAAAGGGTGCAGATGTGATCAAACATGGAGTTGACAAAGTGCTTTCCGTTGTCTGCTAGGATGATATCTGGTCCCCCCCGGCTGGGTACTACTTCTCTGACAAGGAACATCACCACCGCCTTAGTGTCGCAGAGCATGCAAAGGTGAACTTCGATCCACCTGGAATAGGGGCAGACTACTATAATCAGGTATCGGTAGTTAGCACATCGGTCGACCATGTTGATAAAATCGATGTGTAACACGTTGAAAGGTCCGTTGGTCTTGGGATAGCTGATGACACAACCTTGAGTGTAGGTTTGGGTGAGTATAATTGGCAGATGGTGCTTTCATTTAAATTCATTGTCACTGTTTCGTCAAGGTTGGGGATAAACCAGTCATTCTGGAGTTCCACTATCATGTTGTCTTTTGCAGTGTTAGCTGGTAAGTGTAATTGGGGCAATGCTGCATAGACTAAGCTCTGAGGCATGATAGGTTTTCCTGTGTGTGTGTGTTGGAATATGAGGTCATATGCAGTCTGCCTGAAGCCCCTGGGCTGCCCACCATTTCTATTCATCAGGTAATGCTGTTTCCTGCAACTCCCTCAAGTACACCCCTGCAGTTTGTGTATAAGGCTTGCCCTTTGGGTGTTCCTGCTCTGATGCCTGTTGTAAAGGAAGCATGTGTGTCTCCTTAATTTTCCCATAAGCTGCCCTTTTTGCAAACTGGTCAGCTAATGCATTTCCCCGGGATATGAAGTCCTTGCCCCCGTTATGAGCGGCACACTTTCCCACAACCACGTGTTTAGGTTGGGTTAGTGCATTGATTGGTAATTCTAGGGGGTCCCTGTGTGTGACAGGTATGCCGCCTGATTTCAGGAACCCTCGCCGTTTCCAAGTGACTATGCTAAAGTACACTGTGGTGGTGACATAAGCTGAATCTGAGTAAATGGTTACTGCCCTTGCCGAGCTTTGGGTGAGGGCTTTGGTTAATGCTGTCAGCTCTGCCACCTGTGCTGAGAGGTGGGGGAGGAGAGTTAGCTGTGCGATGACTTGCAGTGTTTCTGAGGGTGCATGGCTACGAGCCATTACTACCTCTGCCCTGTGTGTCTTACCCAAGTCTCTTGATCTATCATGGAGGGACCATTAATGAACATTGCCTCGCTATCTAGGATGGGATCCTCCTCTGCCTGGCTGATCCCCTTGGGATGTATGTGGTGCAGTCATAGATCTCCTCCCCCTCCTGAACCTTGTGAGCTAGGAAGTTGGCTGGGTTTACTAGATGACACCGCACTATTTTTAATGATGGCCTGGGGAGCATCAGTTAATAACCCGAAACCTGTTGTGTAGTCAGTGTGCTCTTTCTCTTTTGTAAGACCACAAAAACTGAATGTTCTGCATACAGTGTCAGTGGGGTTTCTTTTGACGATAGCCAAGGCTGCTGCTGCTAGAGCCTGCTTGCATGGGAAAAGACCCTGCATGACTGAGTCTAGGAGCTCACTGTAGTAAGCAAGACGTTTGTGCCCCAGGGGATACTTCTGTGTCAGGACTGCTGACATGCCTCTCCCGTCGCTGTGGCTGAACAAGAAGAACTCCTTCGTATAGTTGGGTGTTGCTAATACAGGGGAGTGTGTTATCTCCATTTTTAGTTTGCTGAATGCCTTGTGCATCTCATGCATCCATGCTAGTTTCTCGTGGCCAGCTTTCGCCTTTTTCATGGTCTTGAGTAAGGGGGCAACAAGCGTGCTGTAGTCAAAGACCCACTGCCGGACATAGTTGCATTGTCCTAAAAACTTTTGCATACCCTTCTTCGCTTTCGGTGGTGGCATATCCCGGATAGAATCTACACGTTTCGGCATAATCCACCGACCGGCCACTGAGATCAGTTGGCCCAGATAGATAACCTTCTGTTGTACGTACTCCATCTTCCCCTTCTCCACTTTATACCCTCTCTTAGCAAGTGCAGTCAGGAGGGCTACCGTGTCTTGATTACATTGGTCCTCAGAGGGACTGCTTATCAAAATGTCATCAGCTTACTGTATCAGGGTTCTGTTTGATTGGAAGTTAGTGAGATCCTTTCTCAGTATTCGATTGAAAACACTTGGGGACTTACAGTACCCCTGTGGTAGTCTCTGGTATAGCACCTGAACCCCTACGAAGGTGAGCGTAGTCAGGTACTGACTGTCGAGGTGCACCAAAATGCAAAAGAATGAATCTTGGTGTCTGTCACTGAGAAATAGCGGGCATCTGTGGGTATGTTAGTCAGTATGATGGAGGGGTCTGGCACCACAGGGAATTCTGAGACCACAATGTCATTAAGGGGGTGCAGCTCCTGCACCAGGTGCCAGGTCCCTCCCTTACTCTTTTTGGCCAGGAAGATCAGTGTGTTGCTTTGTGTCAGTCGGCCAGTGTGGCAGGGGAAGGCCAACATGAGGAAGACCCCTTGATCGATCAGTGCATGGATTGTGGGTGCTATGCCCTTGTCAACTTTCTTGTGGAGCGGGTATTGGCATACTTGGGGTAGGGTGGCCCCCTCTCACAGTGTTATCCATACTGGTTCAGTGGAATTGATGAGCCCCACATCGTAGGGTCCCTTCACCCATAACTGTGGTGGTACTGCTGACAAGTCTTCCTCCTCCCATGTTGTCAATATCGCCATGGGCAATGGACCCCCATTCCGCAATCCCACCCTAACCTTAATCGAGTCAGTGAAGGTGATTTCTGGGGCCCTTGGACACTCACTGAACAGCTGCTCATTGGTTACTTCCTGGTTACGGAGACCAGGAGTAACAAAGATGACACATGCCCATATTGTGCCCACCTGATCAGTGGCCAACAGGACCTCGTATTCAGGCAACGAGAACACAACTCAAGAACGGAGAATGGGCTCAGACAATGCTGGACAGTGCAGCAGAAGTCACAATAGCTCGCCAGAACCTGAAGGAACTTCTGGAGATAGTGGACTTGAATGAGTACATTACAGTTGAGACTGTAGACACCAGGGTTAGTACTCCACAAAAGTTATATGAAATAACACTCCGGATGGAGGGAGACATACCTAGACAGGTGAAAGCCCTCTTTTGGGAAAAACTTTCAAGGGGTTACGACATTCTTCTAGCAGAAAAAGACTGGCCACCATAATTTGTCAGGGAGTGCCCACATGGCGAGGACATTATTATGCCTGCCTTCTCTAATCATATTCCAATTCACCTAAAATATACTTATGCCAGGAAATGGGCAGTTGCCCAGGCCCCAGTATTATACAAAAATCATGTAGGATGGGATGAGGATTCACCTCACCAAAAAATACATCTGAAAAATGAACCTACTGCACAAAGGCAGTACCCAATAAAGCAAGAAGCTAAAAAACAGGTCAGGGAGATCGTAGATCAACTTGAATACCAAGGGGTGAAACATGCACCTCTTCAATGAACAATCCTTTGTTTCCTGTCTCCAAACCAGACAATACCTATCGTCTAGTTTTGGATTACAGATACTTAAACACTTGTTCAAAAACATTTGCAGTGCAAAATGCACATAGTACAGCATTAATGAATAACATTGTGCGTAAAAATACAAAACCACATTGGATATCTCAAATGGTTTCTTTTGTCAAAACATAGCACCTGAAAGCAGGTACTTAACAGCTTTCTCAATAATGGGGACCCAGCGTCAATTTTGTCGACTCCCACAAGGGTTCAAGAACAGCCCGGGGTTATTCTCAGCGAGAGTAACGGAGTTACTACAAATTTATGATAGTGAGGCATTGTCATATGTCGATGACATCTATCTGACAGACGGTGACCTGGATAAACACTTGAACAGAGTGAGCACCATTATACTGGGCTTCGCCTGTGAGGGCTACAAATTCAACTTCAAAAAGTCCAGAACTGCCCATCTCAATGTCCTGTTTCTAGGATATGAGCTTTCAAGTGAAGGCAAGAGCTTGGCAGCCAACTTTTAGAAAGGTGTGCGCTGCTTCAACCTCCAAAGACGCTGAAAAATTTACAATCCATCCTGGGTTTCCTAAACTTTGGAAGAACTTACATTCTAAATTACGCAGAAAGGGTTAAACCTCTCTACGCATTAATCAAACCTCATTTTTCAATCAAAAACTGGACACAGGAACACACAGAAATCTTGCGTTCACGCCAGGCTAACATGTTAGCAACAAATCACTTACAAACACGCGTAAGTCAACGCAATTTAGTGATCCGAATAATTTCAGGCCGTATTTTGCTGGCCTCCAGGGGGTTCAAAATCATGGTGACCCTCCTGGCAGAATACAAAACCGCTGGGCAGCTATTATTCCATCCCAACAGTTCCAGTGAATTAGCAATAATTGTGAGGATGGCGTTAGTGAAGGCCATTAGGTCCGAGGGCACCACTCTTATTGGCCCACTTGTGCAATGTGAGCGGGTCAAAGACATGAGTCTTGTTGGGGAAACCCTGTAGAAACACCAGGTATTGAGCAGGTCATTGTCCCATCTTCTGAGAAATTAATGGTCATGTTTAGTTTGGCGATTAAGACTCTCCCTAAGAGATTAGTTGGGGATGAGGTGGTGATTTAGCAGCTGTCCTTTTACGCAGCTGCCTGCCAGATCTATCTCAAAAGGTTTAGTGAAGGGGACTGTTGTATTCCGCTTTAGAGGTCCGTATATAGGTTTTCCTGAATCATGTCCTTATATAGGCACAATTCGCCTTGCCCTTATATAGGCATAGAATCCCTGTCCTTATTTAGGCATTAACCGTGCACTCCAAATACAGGCATGGTCACCGACATCCATCCACCCTAACGTCACAACGAGTTCTTAGAAGCCAGACCCTTAAGCCTTAAGCTTCGGGAGTTCCCCTAGCACAGGACTATTGATTTCTCCAAGAACTCATCTATTATGTATGAACCGTTATACCTTAAGGGTTCATTCCTGACGTCTTCCTCTGTCCGACTTCACGTCAATGCTAACATTCCCCGACACCTACCAGGTATAAATATACCTTCCCTTGCCCAAGCAAGTTAGAGGAGTCCTCGACTTCAGAGGAGCCCGTATCCCGGCCTGACGCACTGAGAAAATGCTGTCATTCCTGCACGCAGACGAATCCAGCTTCCAGTGTTCTGACTCCCTTCGCGGGGTGTTAGAGTTCCAAGATCCGGCAGAAGATTCCCACCTCTCTCATTCTCAAGGTATGGAGCTGACTAGATCCTAGAGGGACTCTTGGCATACTAGACTTAACATACTCTTAGTCTACCATACTAGAGAATACTCCACCTACTTCTACCTTTCCCTGCACCTAGACTAGGTTAGGTACATTTGGGTAGAACTAGCTTAGAGACGCATCGTATGAGTACTCGCATTTTTAGCTCATGTTATTTATGTACGTAAATATATGCTAAAAGATAATGCTAGCGCAGTATTATTTATTTCTACTGCTTACGCTGTACATTATTTATCTTGCATACTGTCTTGTGATCATAACAGCACATATCTCTTACACGAGAAACAAGACTGTTCAATAAAACCCTTTTATTGAAACGCCCGTCTTTCCTTTCTGTGTAACTCTGTAGAAACTAAGCATGCACGATTGAATGAGTGAAACTGTTATCTATTGTTTCCACGATTCTGAGACATGTTCCGCTTCTAAAGGGAAACAAAGTTGTCATGTTTTTCGGTTGCCAGAAACGACTCCCTTCTTGTTCTCAAGGAGTTTCTAGTGGCCTCTGAGCTAGCTGGCACAGGTAATTAAGTTTAATATAATCGATAGGGACATACCGACCTTAGTCCTATGTCAAACCTATAGGCTATATTATTCCAATGCGCAGAGCCTATTAGGGAAATAGGAACTACACTACATGGCGCCTAACGGTTTGGTAAGGCAGTAATTTAACGCTAGATACTGAGTAACTCATTCGTGCTTTTCTCAGAGACCCCTACTCACATACTCCATAAGACGTCTGGAGTGGGTAGGGTTAAATATCCGCCATAACTAAATAGGGAAGCACCCTATATATTAGTTGTTTGGTTTGTTCAACGTTGAAGGATACAGTGTTCCAAAATATTGTGCACCTTATCTTTTGTTTCCTTGAAACTTGTTCTACATTTTTCAAAAACAAAATGCCTGACTCCAACAACGGTGAAGTTGCGGGTCAGCCAGCTTTAACAGCTTATAACATCACAGGTTTTATTGAAACTGAGGAGGGTGTCATAGACATCAATCCAAACTTAAGAAGAGCCATCACTCTAAAACTTATAAAACACGGCCTACCACCAAGAGGCGGTAGAGCAGTTTTCATGATAGAGGCACACGAATCCTTTCAGACAGAGGTATTCTATTCATGGGTAATATTTCCTGAATCAAATTCAGTAACAAGACTGTTTCACTTCTACAAAGAAGATGAGCCACCAGAGGAATATATTCCTTTCGAGGATATTGAAATTCCACTAACATACCAGGAGCATCAGCTCTGGTTTAAAGGCGCCCTAAAACATCACAGAAACATAACCAGGCTCGGTCCACTAGGTAGACCAGGAGCAACATGGCCGATTCTAGCCGGCTACACTCCTCATCCTGAACTGGATATAATGACGGATGAGGAATTACTTACTCAACTTACAGAGTTAATAAAAATCTACAGACAATTAGTCCAATATGTCATGCAGACTTTTACAGTCCAACCACCATTGACACTTCCAAATCAAACTCCTCAACAGGGGAATACACAAAAAATTACACCACAGACTCTATACGCAGTCATGGGAAAAATGCCCACAAAACGTGAGCAAATTCCATTCTGGATAGCTCAAAAAATTACTCAAATCGAAGCAGTATTTCCAAATACTAGCCTGTATGAGAAACACAGAATCCTAACAATCTGTTTACCGATGGGGATCACACCACAACTGGAAGACTGTACCACTTGGGGCTCAGTCTTTGCTGCCATCTATACTAAAACACATGGTATTCCATCAATTGCAGTAATACCTGATGTCCTGAAACAAATTCAAAACGAATATGGGGCAGAGCCTGCTCTAAATTTAGGTATGAAATTACTGAAAAATTTCGACCAGGTCTCAACAATAATATTATCTAATATTAAAGGGGAGGCAGCAGCAGTGGCGATCCGCCAACAATTAAGGGAATTCGATGTTACAGAACATCAAACTGAGCTACCCAGAATAATAGAACAATCTTATGCAGAATTAGGCAGAGATAGTTTGGGTGGAAGACCATTGAAGCCAAAACTATCTGAATGTCCTGAGAAGGACTCTATTAAACATCTCCCACATCTTCTAAAAAGAAGTGGGAAACTAATAAAAATATTTCAGAGAAACGTTCTCAATCCCGAGGTAGGTCTCCTCAAAAGGAGCCCTCTGAAAGGAGGTATAACCTCAGGAATAGGGATAATTTAAAAAAGCCTGACAGGTATCAAGATACTGATACACGTTCCTCTCGTACCTTTCAGATCTCGTCACAGACATAGGAAAGAAGAGGACGGTCAGAACATAGAGAAGAACGTGTGAAATCGAAAGACGACAAACACGTTCCGAAAAATAAATCTAAACCTCAATTCTCAAAGAAGAAGGTAGCAGGTCTGAAGGTTAGACATGCCGAGGATACTGAGAACACAACTCAAGAACGGAGAATGGGCTCAGACAATGCTGGACAGTGCAGCAGAAGTCACAATAGCTCGCCAGAACCTGAAGGAACTTCTGGAGATAGTGGACTTGAATGAGTACATTACAGTTGAGACTGTAGACACCAGGGTTAGTACTCCACAAAAGTTATATGAAATAACACTCCGGATGGAGGGAGACATACCTAGACAGGTGAAAGCCCTCTTTTGGGAAAAACTTTCAAGGGGTTACGACATTCTTCTAGCAGAAAAAGACTGGCCACCACAATTTGTCAGGGAGTGCCCACATGGCGAGGACATTATTATGCCTGCCTTCTCTAATCATATTCCAATTCACCTAAAATATACTTATGCCAGGAAATGGGCAGTTGCCCAGGCCCCAGCATTATACAAAAATCATGTAGGATGGGATGAGGATTCACCTCACCCAAAAATACATCTGAAAAATGAACCTACTGCACAAAGGCAGTACCCAATAAAGCAAGAAGCTAAAAAAACAGGTCAGGGAGATCGTAGATCAACTTGAATACCAAGGGGTGAAACATGCACCTCTTCAATGAACAATCCTTTGTTTCCTGTCTCCAAACCAGACAATACCTATCGTCTAGTTTTGGATTACAGATACTTAAACACTTGTTCAAAAACATTTGCAGTGCAAAATGCACATAGTACAGCATTAATGAATAACATTGTGCGTAAAAAATACAAAACCACATTGGATATCTCAAATGGTTTCTTTTGTCAAAACATAGCACCTGAAAGCAGGTACTTAACAGCTTTCTCAATAATGGGGACCCAGCGTCAATTTTGTCGACTCCCACAAGGGTTCAAGAACAGCCCGGGGTTATTCTCAGCGAGAGTAACAGAGTTACTACAAATTTATGATAGTGAGGCATTGTCATATGTCGATGACATCTATCTGACAGACGATGACCTGGATAAACACTTGAACAGAGTGAGCACCATTATACTGGGCTTCGCCTGTGAGGGCTACAAATTCAACTTCAAAAAGTCCAGAACTGCCCATCTCAATGTCCTGTTTCTAGGATATGAGCTTTCAAGTGAAGGCAAGAGCTTGGCAGCCAACTTTTTAGAAAGGTGTGCGCTGCTTCAACCTCCAAAGACGCTGAAAAATTTACAATCCATCCTGGGTTTCCTAAACTTTGGAAGAACTTACATTCTAAATTACGCAGAAAGGGTTAAACCTCTCTACGCATTAATCAAACCTGATTTTTCAATCAAAAACTGGACACAGGAACACACAGAAATCTTGCGTTCACGCCAGGCTAACATGTTAGCAACAAATCACTTACAAACACGCGTAAGTCAACGCAATTTAGTGATCCGAATAATTTCAGGCCGTATTTTGCTGGCCTCCAGGGGGTTCAAAATCATGGTGACCCTCCTGGCAGAATACAAAACCGCTGGGCAGCTATTATTCCATCCCAACAGTTCCAGTGAATTAGCAATAATTGTGAGGATGGCGTTAGTGAAGGCCATTAGGTCCGAGGGCACCACTCTTATTGGCCCACTTGTGCAATGTGAGCGGGTCAAAGACATGAGTCTTGTTGGGGAAACCCTGTAGAAACACCAGGTATTGAGCAGGTCATTGTCCCATCTTCTGAGAAATTAATGGTCATGTTTAGTTTGGCGATTAAGACTCTCCCTAAGAGATTAGTTGGGGATGAGGTGGTGATTTAGCAGCTGTCCTTTTACGCAGCTGCCTGCCAGATCTATCTCAAAAGGTTTAGTGAAGGGGACTGTTGTATTCCGCTTTAGAGGTCCGTATATAGGTTTTCCTGAATCATGTCCTTATATAGGCACAATTCGCCTTGCCCTTATATAGGCATAGAATCCCTGTCCTTATTTAGGCATTAACCGTGCACTCCAAATACAGGCATGGTCACCGACATCCATCCACCCTAACGTCACAACGAGTTCTTAGAAGCCAGACCCTTAAGCCTTAAGCTTCGGGAGTTCCCCTAGCACAGGACTATTGATTTCTCCAAGAACTCATCTATTATGTATGAACCGTTATACCTTAAGGGTTCATTCCTGACGTCTTCCTCTGTCCGACTTCACGTCAATGCTAACATTCCCCGACACCTACCAGGTATAAATATACCTTCCCTTGCCCAAGCAAGTTAGAGGAGTCCTCGACTTCAGAGGAGCCTGTATCCCGGCCTGACGCACTGAGAAAATGCTGTCATTCCTGCACGCAGACGAATCCAGCTTCCAGTGTTCTGACTCCCTTCGCGGGGTGTTAGAGTTCCAAGATCCGGCAGAAGATTCCCACCTCTCTCATTCTCAAGGTATGGAGCTGACTAGATCCTAGAGGGACTCTTGGCATACTAGACTTAACATACTCTTAGTCTACCATACTAGAGAATACTCCACCTACTTCTACCTTTCCCTGCACCTAGACTAGGTTAGGTACATTTGGGTAGAACTAGCTTAGAGACGCATCGTATGAGTACTCGCATTTTTAGCTCATGTTATTTATGTACGTAAATATATGCTAAAAGATAATGCTAGCGCAGTATTATTTATTTCTACTGCTTACGCTGTACATTATTTATCTTGCATACTGTCTTGTGATCATAACAGCACATATCTCTTACACGAGAAACAAGACTGTTCAATAAAACCCTTTTATTGAAACGCCCGTCTTTCCTTTCTGTGTAACTCTGTAGAAACTAAGCATGCACGATTGAATGAGTGAAACTGTTATCTATTGTTTCCACGATTCTGAGACATGTTCCGCTTCTAAAGGGAAACAAAGTTGTCATGTTTTTCGGTTGCCAGAAACAACTCCCTTCTTGTTCTCAAGGAGTTTCTAGTGGCCTCTGAGCTAGCTGGCACAGGTAATTAAGTTTAATATAATCGATAGGGACATACCGACCTTAGTCCTATGTCAAACCTATAGGCTATATTATTCCAATGCGCAGAGCCTATTAGGGAAATAGGAACTACACTACATGGCGCCTAACGGTTTGGTAAGGCAGTAATTTAACGCTAGATACTGAGTAACTCATTCGTGCTTTTCTCAGAGACCCCTACTCACATACTCCATAAGACGTCTGGAGTGGGTAGGGTTAAATATCCGCCATAACTAAATAGGGAAGCACCCTATATATTAGTTGTTTGGTTTGTTCAACGTTGAAGGATACAGTGTTCCAAAATATTGTGCACCTTATCTTTTGTTTCCTTGAAACTTGTTCTACATTTTTCAAAAACAAAATGCCTGACTCCAACAACGGTGAAGTTGCGGGTCAGCCAGCTTTAACAGCTTATAACATCACAGGTTTTATTGAAACTGAGGAGGGTGTCATAGACATCAATCCAAACTTAAGAAGAGCCATCACTCTAAAACTTATAAAACACGGCCTACCACCAAGAGGCGGTAGAGCAGTTTTCATGATAGAGGCACACGAATCCTTTCAGACAGAGGTATTCTATTCATGGGTAATATTTCCTGAATCAAATTCAGTAACAAGACTGTTTCACTTCTACAAAGAAGATGAGCCACCAGAGGAATATATTCCTTTCGAGGATATTGAAATTCCACTAACATACCAGGAGCATCAGCTCTGGTTTAAAGGCGCCCTAAAACATCACAGAAACATAACCAGGCTCGGTCCACTAGGTAGACCAGGAGCAACATGGCCGATTCTAGCCGGCTACACTCCTCATCCTGAACTGGATATAATGACGGATGAGGAATTACTTACTCAACTTACAGAGTTAATAAAAATCTACAGACAATTAGTCCAATATGTCATGCAGACTTTTACAGTCCAACCACCATTGACACTTCCAAATCAAACTCCTCAACAGGGGAATACACAAAAAATTACACCACAGACTCTATACGCAGTCATGGGAAAAATGCCCACAAAACGTGAGCAAATTCCATTCTGGATAGCTCAAAAAATTACTCAAATCGAAGCAGTATTTCCAAATACTAGCCTGTATGAGAAACACAGAATCCTAACAATCTGTTTACCGATGGGGATCACACCACAACTGGAAGACTGTACCACTTGGGGCTCAGTCTTTGCTGCCATCTATACTAAAACACATGGTATTCCATCAATTGCAGTAATACCTGATGTCCTGAAACAAATTCAAAACGAATATGGGGCAGAGCCTGCTCTAAATTTAGGTATGAAATTACTGAAAAATTTCGACCAGGTCTCAACAATAATATTATCTAATATTAAAGGGAGGCAGCAGCAGTGGCGATCCGCCAACAATTAAGGGAATTCGATGTTACAGAACATCAAACTGAGCTACCCAGAATAATAGAACAATCTTATGCAGAATTAGGCAGAGATAGTTTGGGTGGAAGACCATTGAAGCCAAAACTATCTGAATGTCCTGAGAAGGACTCTATTAAACATCTCCCACATCTTCTAAAAAGAAGTGGGAAACTAATAAAAATATTTCAGAGAAACGTTCTCAATCCCGAGGTAGGTCTCCTCAAAAGGAGCCCTCTGAAAGGAGGTATAACCTCAGGAATAGGGATAATTTAAAAAGCCTGACAGGTATCAAGATACTGA
This sequence comes from Calotriton arnoldi, assembly GCA_963921515.1. Lineage (NCBI taxonomy): Eukaryota > Metazoa > Chordata > Amphibia > Caudata > Salamandridae > Calotriton > Calotriton arnoldi. The sequence continues at coordinate 427,803 of CAWUFW010001918.1, forward strand.
TACACGTTCCTCTCGTACCTTTCAGATCTCGTCACAGACATAGGAAAGAAGAGGACGGTCAGAACATAGAGAAGAACGTGTGAAATCGAAAGACGACAAACACGTTCCGAAAAATAAATCTAAACCTCAATTCTCAAAGAAGAAGGTAGCAGGTCTGAAGGTTAGACATGCCGAGGATACTGAGAACACAACTCAAGAACGGAGAATGGGCTCAGACAATGCTGGACAGTGCAGCAGAAGTCACAATAGCTCGCCAGAACCTGAAGGAACTTCTGGAGATAGTGGACTTGAATGAGTACATTACAGTTGAGACTGTAGACACCAGGGTTAGTACTCCACAAAAGTTATATGAAATAACACTCCGGATGGAGGGAGACATACCTAGACAGGTGAAAGCCCTCTTTGGGAAAAACTTTCAAGGGGTTACGACATTCTTCTAGCAGAAAAAGACTGGCCACCACAATTTGTCAGGGAGTGCCCACATGGCGAGGACATTATTATGCCTGCCTTCTCTAATCATATTCCAATTCACCTAAAATATACTTATGCCAGGAAATGGGCAGTTGCCCAGGCCCCAGCATTATACAAAAATCATGTAGGATGGGATGAGGATTCACCTCACCCAAAAATACATCTGAAAAATGAACCTACTGCACAAAGGCAGTACCCAATAAAGCAAGAAGCTAAAAAAACAGGTCAGGGAGATCGTAGATCAACTTGAATACCAAGGGGTGAAACATGCACCTCTTCAATGAACAATCCTTTGTTTCCTGTCTCCAAACCAGACAATACCTATCGTCTAGTTTTGGATTACAGATACTTAAACACTTGTTCAAAAACATTTGCAGTGCAAAATGCACATAGTACAGCATTAATGAATAACATTGTGCGTAAAAAATACAAAACCACATTGGATATCTCAAATGGTTTCTTTTGTCAAAACATAGCACCTGAAAGCAGGTACTTAACAGCTTTCTCAATAATGGGGACCCAGCGTCAATTTTGTCGACTCCCACAAGGGTTCAAGAACAGCCCGGGGTTATTCTCAGCGAGAGTAACAGAGTTACTACAAATTTATGATAGTGAGGCATTGTCATATGTCGATGACATCTATCTGACAGACGATGACCTGGATAAACACTTGAACAGAGTGAGCACCATTATACTGGGCTTCGCCTGTGAGGGCTACAAATTCAACTTCAAAAAGTCCAGAACTGCCCATCTCAATGTCCTGTTTCTAGGATATGAGCTTTCAAGTGAAGGCAAGAGCTTGGCAGCCAACTTTTTAGAAAGGTGTGCGCAGCTTCAACCTCCAAAGACGCTGAAAAATTTACAATCCATCCTGGGTTTCCTAAACTTTGGAAGAACTTACATTCTAAATTACGCAGAAAGGGTTAAACCTCTCTACGCATTAATCAAACCTGATTTTTCAATCAAAAACTGGACACAGGAACACACAGAAATCTTGCGTTCACGCCAGGCTAACATGTTAGCAACAAATCACTTACAAACACGCGTAAGTCAACGCAATTTAGTGATCCGAATAATTTCGGGTCAATGCGGATTCACCTACTTAACATTTAACGAGGGTGAAAAAGTACCAATTGCATACAAATCACACTTGTATACACAAGCAGAAATGCGCTTCACTTCAACAGAAAAAATACTGACAGCAGTTCAAACCGCTGAAGCAAAAGAAGGAGCTCTAGCCCAAGGGAAACGCATTATTGTCGTAACCCCTGTTCCGGCCTGAGAGGCGGTAACTAAAGCGAGCATTCCAAACGCTAAAGCATTACATCCAAGATGGATACAATGGGTTAATTCTCTTGCTGCAACAGATGTTGAATATGTTTTTGATCCCGATCTAAAAACACAAGCGTTCCTGCAATATGAACATGAATGTCCTCTGCCTACTGAGATTCTGCCTCTCGATCAGTACGAATTCATAATTTACACTGACGGATCCGCACAACCCGCAACAGGGAGTAAGCAAGCTTACAGTGCAGCATGCGCAATCGTTAAAGGTCGCATGCGCGATGGCAACTTCAGACCTATGGTCACAAAAACCCAATCTCTAGGAGATTGCACAGCTCAGCGAGCTGAACTACAAGCATTCAAACTGGGACTTGAAAGTACAGATCGAGAATTCCCCACACTAATAGTGTGCGATTCTTTCTACTGTGTGCAGTCGTATAATGAATATATACAAACTTGGCTTGAAAACGGGTTCAAAGATGCAAAAGGTGGCACAATAAAGCATAAAACGCTTTGGGAACAAGTAGTTCAGTTAAAAAGTGAACTACCAAAGGCTCACGTGATCCATACACTGAGTCATCAACGTGATGGCGTTCACGTTGCAGGGAATTCATTGGCTGACGAAGCCGCAAAGGGGGCTGTTCAGACGGCTTCCGTAGCTGCGATCACTCGTTCAAAAACAAAAATAGACAGTGAGATAATGTTGGCTGTCAATGCTACGATCAAAGGCAGTGGTGCAGCGTTACCAAAAAAGTTTCCACTCAAGTACTCTTATGTAATTGATGCGAACAACGTTTCTTTTGCTCGAAGTGGGGGATAGGGTAATTCCAAACATGGAACGTAGAGCAGCTTTGATTTATGAAACACATCTGGGGGAGGGTCTGTCACATCAAGGGATCTCTAAAACAATATTAACGTTAAAAGAGATGTACTGGTGGCCTGGAATGAATACAGAAATACACATATTCATCAATAACTGCTTAGACTGTAAATTACAGCGAGAAAGCCACCAGACACCATGCAACGAATGTAGCTGCCCAGTACAGACACCATTGTTAGACAGCATTAGACTATCTATGCGCAGGCGTCCCTCTGGACAAATGCAATCCCACAAATACTGAATCAAGGTTCCTATGGATATGGCCTCAGCGCTCGGCTGACGCTCGAACTGTTATAAAAGATTTGCGAGTCTTTATCGGCACATACGCAATAGGCATGCTACATTCTGACCAGGGCCCTGCGTTTAGCTCTCAGACTTACAAAGACTCCATGGCCAGTCTGGGCGTTGCATTGCGGTACTCCTCTCCATTTCATCCTGAGGGAAATTCTGTTGTGGAAAGGAAAAACTGGGACATAAAGCAGTCTATAACAGCTAGGGTATTAGGTTTGGGTGATGGGTGGGTAAAAACATCGTTATGGGGTCCAACGCTCATTAAACAATTTGCCAAGAAGTTCTCTAGGGGGGGTCACTCCATATGAGGTCCTATTTGGGACAAGAATGTGGGTGCCAGATCTGGAATGCAGTGGCACAGTGGTGGAAAATAAACCCTTTGATATCAAAGATCGTTTGGCTGTTTTACAGGACTTAAATGAAATAAGAACGAAACAAAGCAATGTATTCCTGCAGCCAACCACCACTGGGGAAAAACCGGCAGTCCCAGCAAGGCCTGTCTGGATTCCAAAAGTTGGGGATCTAGTCAGAGAGTAGATTGCGGACAAGAAGGAATTTGGACCTTCATACAGACAACCAGTACCTGTCCTAGCCATGCACGGAACAAGAACAGTACTTCTGCCGCCCCTTGCTGGAAAAAAGGAGAAAAGATTTGTGTCCATCGACCTCATCAAACCACTGTATGTGGCCAATACTAAATAGTAGGCCTTGTGGACTTTGAGCTAGTATGCAGACACACTCCTCTCGCTACTATCCAAGAGGTTCAGACTGAAAGACTGATAACCATCGAGAATTCAGCAGTAACAGATGAAGGACTGAGCAACAATGCTATGGAACTCATCCCTCTTGAAACACAAGTAACAGTTCGTCCAAATACACCTGTCTACACCAATGTAACAAGTGATCAACTGGTCCCAGCGATTTCTACAAATCCTGATGCAATTCCAACAATTGACAGAACTGCTTCTGGCTACTTCATTAACTTTGATACGTTTTCTGAGGATCTGAGTGAGCCCGAGACGTCGCCAGCATCAAAAACTTTTAAACAGCAAGTACAAGACTTTTTACATTTTTTGAAAAAGACTTATCTGGTTTCACCATGGATTGAACTTTGGGTTATTTCTGGAATATTTTTCTTCCTGCTTTGGCTTGCTTTGGTTATGACTATGAGCGTGCTTATAAATGGGAGATACATCCATTTGGACATTGAAAGAAAAGAAGTGAACTTACTTTTGAAACCTCACAAATCATCCCATCGTGAAACAAGAGACTTGTCTGCAGTGAACATCACAGCCGTTCCTATACAGGATGGTATAGTGTGGGACAAAACTGATTTTGATATTTTTGGCCCGACGGAACATTTGAACATTCTACATTTATTTAAGATTTCACTAAGTTATTTTGTTTCATCCAGTACCTTTTCTGATGATTGGGACTTTGAAACTGTAAATAATATGATGTTTGAATTAGAAAAATCTGCTGCATTTTCTAATAATGAATATTTAGAGGGTTCATCAGACTATGAACAGCTGTATAGCTATAACCACTATGGTCATCATTTTTTGCATAAATCTGCAACACCTAGAAATGTGTTTATGTTTAACCAATGGGAGCATTGTCCTATACCACCAAAAGGTAGTTCAAGAACATTTGCTAAAAAGTTTCCATATTTTTCAGGATACAATACATCTGATCCAGAAACATTTTACTATAGAAATGTAAACAAAACAGGACTGAAAATTATGTTAACAAATACAAAACAGATTTACTCTGCAGCATTTATTGCCCAACTGTCTAGACAGGGTTTCGGCTTATGGAAAGACACAATAGACACAAAATCTGTCTGGGGTACTAAAGATTGGCAAGTGCAGGGGATAGAAGCTTTATTTAGAGCCTGTATCGTCCCTCAGCAAATAATGTTTTTGAATGACACGGTCCAACAAACGTCTTGCCTTGGGTTAGCCAAGATCAAAGACATGAAAAATCCTTCTGTACCAACACCTGCAAGTGATAAAAATGCACAGGCAGCGGTTACAGTTGACACCATACTACAAATCAACAGAACAAATCCTGATTGGAGAAAATGGTTGATCTGGCCCACAGACACAAACAACTGTCAAGAGAGATTCCTGAATAAAACACAGGGGTTTATATTTATTGGCCAGACCCACGATACGTCCAAAGACAGCATCCGAGGGTAGTAACAACATACAGTGTAGGAAAATTATGCCTCGATTGGCTGCAAAAATCTACACCTAAGGATGTGAAACAACACTTATCTTTACTTAAAGAAGACGCAGACCTTAGGGAATTCTTGCTTGGACCAAGAAAACCGCGTCAAAAACGTTTCATATATGCCGGCATCTATGCTGCTTACAATGAAGCATGGAAGGTGTCACAGATGGAGGCCGCGGAACGAATACGTGAACTTGATCGTATTAATTTAGAGAAAACTCTCTCTGTGGTCGACAATGGGTTAACAACTTTGTCCTCCAGAATTTATTCATTGGACAATATTGTATCCTCTGCTATCGACATACTGGAACAAGATTTAGCCATGTTACAGCAAGGCCAATCTCAGTTACGTTCTATTATGTTATTAAGCTGGAAGCTGCAATCTTTGCGAGCAGGCTATGTGCCTTGGCGTTTTATCAACACAACGGCTCTGTTTGCAGAATACAATCTAACTGATAAACAGATCGAACTGGCACAAAGGGGAGCGAAGTATACAGTACTGAGCATTGAAAAACTTGAAAAGTTACCATTCACAGTGGCAGAAAAACCAGCTACAGAATGGCTTATTCATGGCAAAATGAGTCTACCTGTGACTACTTTTCAGTTTCAGTATTGCCTTAAACAGATGCAAGGAGGCAAATATGAAAGGTTGGGTAAAGAATACATTAAGACATCCTGGAATTTACCTTACACATTTAGATGTTGGAGTGGGGATCGTGAAGTGTTTCTAAGCGGTACACACTGTGAAAGTGCACTAAGCGGTTCACTGATTTGTCAGGACATTTCTTCACACGGGGCATGTAATGGTTCTGTGGCAAACTTGTCCTGCCACCAGCAGGGTACACCAGCTGCCGTGATTAATCCTACGTTTGGATAACTTTCTAATGGGAGTTACCTCTTGTTGAATGATCAGAGTTGCTGTGGCATGTTGCCAGGCATCCCATATCTAGTAACGGTCAACTCCAGGGTCACTTGCTGTATGCAAGTCTTGTTTGCCCCAATAGACACAGTCAGGGAGTCGCCTCTATGGCCTTCGTTGAATGTCTCTTTTATACGACTTGATACTTTAAGCAGAATGAAAGCCATGCTATTACAACAATCAGTGCCTTTGACCTCGGCCAAAGAAACCTATGATCTACAAGTTGCAAGGACTTCGGCTGAGATACAAACTTTAATTCGTACAAACTGCCCTATACATTTCGTAGAAATGATAGGACGTATCTTTAACATGTCAGATACAAGCGGAATTGTACATGTATTTAAGACCATCTGTTCCGGACTATTAGCACCTTTCCAGGCTGTCCTCGGAATCATCCCAAACTTCGCACATTCGGTGTTTGGTGGTGTGCCGTTAATTCTAGCACTTGTTGCAGGAATTCTGTTTCTATTCCTCCTACTACGCTATGGCAAGCCTCTTCGCCAACATCACTCCGAGCGATGTGGAGAGAGCCCTCCTTGAACGGAAATGCCGTGAGCGAATAGTACAGCTTTTGGGCATGCCTCGTCTACGGGAACTTAATATAACGTGGTTTCTGTCATTCAGACCAATCTGGCAAGATTGCATCTTACCTGTTCTACGCTGCCTGTTTTGTGGTGAAGAATGCGTGCTAGACACCTGTCTAACACTTCCATCAGTCATGCCAACGGATATCGATACTCTGCTGGACCCGATAACGGCCCATGCTGTGTGTTGTCCCCAAAGGCTTCCAATCCTGATGGCGGCATTCATTGAGATCTCACAGATGCTTCCGGCTGCTGCTGAGGTACGAGATGGATCAACGGGCACACAGGTAACAACGGACGCGAACATTGCATCTTCTGCTGAAGGCGATGTTTTTCATCTCTGTGCAATTAACCTTCTGAACGAGGTGTTCCAAATGTCACCGACTTCGGTGGATGATATTTTGGCTACGGAAATAGATGATCTAATGTTTACGCCAGACCCATACACTGACTTTGATTCGGCTCACAGTGTACCAGGGCAACAATGAAAATTTGGCCTTCATATTTTTCAGAACTTGGAACTTTTCCCAGAATTGAACTTTTTTTTAATTTTTGAAATGACATGGCAAATGAACAATCTGCTTACAGTAGAACTAGTCTTATAAAACGGACTTCTTTGAATACTTCCAGGGACACATTGTCACCTTATTTGTCTAATATTTCATTTACTTCCATGATATGCAATGGCTTTGATTATAAGGACTTATTGACCATTTCATCATATGTATATATTACTGTTTCATTCACGTGGCATTCCACTTCCGTTATATGCTTAGAATGAAAACAATGCTTTAAATGTACAGTACCTATGGCATTTCAACAGTTTTAAGCTTCTTTTAAAATGCTTTTAGAAATGTTTTAAGTAATATGTGGTACTCAATTTTATGTTTAGCATTTAAATGTTTACCATTTAGTATTATCGTTCAATCGAAGATGGAGTGGGTGTTGTATTCCGCTTTAGGGGTCCGTATATAGGTTTTCCTGAATCATGTCCTTATATAGGCACAATTCGCCTTGCCCTTATATAGGCATAGAATCCCTGTCCTTATTTAGGCATTAACTGTGCACTCCAAATACAGGCATGGTCACCGACATCCGTCCACCCTAACGTCACAACGAGTTCTTAGACACCAGACCCTTAAGCTTCGGGAGTTCCCCTAGCACAGGACTATTGATTTCTCCAAGAACTCATCTATTATGTATGAACCGTTATACCTTAAGGGTTCATTCCTGATGACTTCCTCTGTCCGACTTCAGGTCAATGCTAACATTCCCCGACACCTACCGGGTATAAATATACCTTCCCTTGCCCAAGCAAGTTAGAGGAGACCTTGACTTCAGAGGAGCCCGTATCCCGGCCTGACGCACTGAGAAGACGCTGTCATTCCTGCACGCAGACAAATCCAGTGTTCTGACTCCCTTCGCGGGGTGTTAGAGTTCCAAGATCCGGGAGGAGATTCCCACCTCTCTCATTCTCAAGGTATGGAGCTGACTAGATCCTAGAGGGACTCTTGGCATACTAGACTTAACATACTCTTAGTCTACCATACTAGAGAATACTCCACCTACTTCTACCTTTCCCTACACCTAGACTAGGTTAGGTACATTGGGGTAGAACTAGCTTAGAGACGCATCGTATGAGTACTCGCATTTTTAGCTCATGTTATTTATGTACGTAAATATATGCTAAAAGATAATGCTAGCGCAGTATTATTTATTTCTACTGCTTACGCTATACATTATTTATCTTGCATACTGTCTTGTGATCATAACAGCACATATCTCTTACACGAGAAACAAGACTGTTCAATAAAACCCTTTTATTGAAACGCCCGTCTTTCCTTTCTGTGTAACTCTGTAGAAACTAAGCATGCACGATTGAATGAGTGAAACTGTTATCTATTGTTTCCACGATTCTGAGACATGTGCCGCTTCTAAAGGGAAACAAAGTTGTCATGTTTTTCGGTTGCCAGAAACTACTCACTTCTTGTTCTCAAGGAGTTTCTAGTGGCCTCTGAGCTAGCTGGCACAGGTAATTAAATTTAATATAATCGATAGGGACATACCGACCTTAGTCCTATGTCAAACCTATAGGTTATATTATTCCAATGCGCAGAGCCTATTAGGGAAATAGGAACTACACTAAAGGACCCTTATAACGTTCCGAGAACCCCTGTGTGTCCATGGAATCTTTGGATAGGGGAACAATCCCTTCTTTTAAACATGACTCTGTTGCCCTTGTGTCAATTAGGAAGCTGTAGGGTATGTTATTTATCAGCACTGTTTTGGTGGGTTCCTCCTCAGACCGCTGGGTCACTGACAGCATGGGACAAGTGAGAGTGGAGGAGTATGTGCTAACCACCAGACGCAGGGCTGACCTGAGTTGACCTTGTGGTGTATCTAGTTCTGGAAACAGAGGGGGGATTGTGACCAGGTCCCATCTTGTGCAGTCCTTTGTACTACTTTCATGAATCCTGCTACTACGTGCTTTATCCTTTTCGAACCTCTGCGGTGGTACCCCCATTGGCTCTGCTGCCTTCTGCGCTACTGCAGCCACAGCTGTTCTGACCAAGACCGCCTTCTCCCAGCTCAGGGATTTTGCAGTGACATACTGGTTCTGTCCCAACCTCTTCCTGTTCTCTCTCTCTTTCCTTCTTCCCTTGACTTCTCTCCTACCTTACGAGGCATTGCTGTATGTAGGGGAAATTCCAGTTGGGATTTTTGCTCCTGTATCTAATGCAATCCTCTGCCGTAGCCATGTCGCCTGGCTCAAATGACCCTCCCGTAGGCCAGGACCGGTCTAATTGTTTCCCCTCCTCCATCCAGTCTATTAGTAAGTCGCATAACAGGTGTGCAAAGATCTCTCCTTCCCACACCACTTTCTCCCGTGGGGTCAACCTATAGTTGTTACCTGCTCCGATCCCACACTGCCCATCCTTGTCGGTGGATCCCAGGGGGCTGGAACCCCCTCCTTCACCCCTGCTAGATTTATTACTGTCTAGTAGTGGTTGCTATCAATCTCCCTGTTACCCGAGTGTGTTCACCTGAACCAGTGGTAGTGCATGTTCTCTGTGCCACTGGGGTTCAATGGGCTGAATGCGACAGACAGGGAGGTAGAACTTCGGGGAACTCTTGCACTGGACTGGGGTGATGTTGAGATTGCATGGGCCGGCTGGCCGGTTAGACTCTAATATCTAGACCTAACAGTTTCTTGTTCGTTAGGGGGCCTTTTGGCTCCATCGACTGGCAGATTGGTATAACGTAATGCGGGAATAGCAGACATCAGGGAGAGCACCTCCATTCCTGAAATGGTGGGGGAAGTGTGGGTGCTTTACTTGCTGACTGTCGGATAGGATTATTGGTCTGTGCCTCCTCGAAGATGGCCCGTAGTTCTAATAGAGCCTCTCTCCTGTCCTTTTTTTGCCCTACGTATTTGGTCCGTATGTGCATCCTCATGTGTTTGATTGTGTTAGTGTGAAAGGTTCCCTCCTTTGGCCAGGGAAATGCATGTGCCTTAGTGTGTGCGTGCCATTCTTGGCAAGACTTGTTGAGTTTTTAGTTTGTGTGGGGAGACTGTTTTGCATGTGTTTTAGTGGTGATTCCATGATAAGTTGGGTTTTGGAGGACAGATGCAACCTAGTTTCTTATATTTAGGGAATCTTAAGTTCTACTCTGGTCGTGGGGAATTATATACAATGGGATTGCTGGTTCTGATTACTTTACTATGAGCTCAGTGCTATTTTACAGTTGCATCACCATGAACATTTCACAAATAACAATGCATATGAAGGGTCACAACCTAGAAGAAAGTGCAATTGATAATCAAACGACATGGAAATTTAACATTGAATAATGAATTCTGACTTTGGCATCAAAATAACGATTTGAGAAATAGCAGCACCTTCATATACCACATTGAGTCATCGACAAAAAACAACATTTAGGACAAAACACAGGTGCATTAATTTTCAGCACCACAACTTCAAAGATACATCAATTTCGACTATAGTAAAGTAAAAACTGACAGAGAAAAAATGATAACTTTGTCAAAATTACCTTAGCCCGCTCATAGCTATCCCGTGACCAGGGGAAGCCCTGTGTTGTATACGGGACTAAGTGAGCCTGATAGTCTTTTAATATTGGCTCCAGGGCAATGAAAATATCAAATGCGGAGAACAAGGAATAACTCGACAACCACAGGCCCTTCTTGGCCAAACACAAGCTACACTAACCTCCCAGGTCCAAATATTTTTCCTAATGTCCGAATCACACCCTGTATCACACTCAGGGTCCATGGTTTGTATCATTCCCAGTGGTCCAAGCAAGCAACACCTCTCACTTCTTTCAGATACCAACAGTGTTAAGAAACCCATACCACTGAGAAAACCCTTTTAGTCTAAAAAATATGATTGAGATGCCAGCCCTATATCACTACCAGGGCCCATGCCTTCCATCCATATCACACCCAGGGGTCTAAGCAGTGACCATGTATCACAACTGGTTTAATTAAATGCTTCAGCCGGGAGTACAGTTACAGAAGCGGGTCTGAGGACTGACTTGAAGTACAATCGATCTGAACAAGATTTTATACATTTCTTTGGGTATCATAAACTGTTTCCATTGATCCTTTTTTGGTAAAGATACAGGTCTTGTCTTTGGAGTCATGAATAAGGCCCCCAATAACAAATGAATGTGGGCCTCGACCTTGCGTGGACACAATTTGGGACTGTGGGTAACGTGTCCAGATGTCCGGCATGATGGGCGCATGATCACTGGGTGTACTACTGTATGTGTTGCGTCCTGATTGGCTGTGTGTTCCTAACTTTGTGTGGAATCTGACTTTATGATGTTTTTGGGAATGCGTGCATCCCTCTGGCCATGTGTGCTCTATTGGGGAAAATCTCCCTGGACCATTGTGGTGTCGCTGTACCTATCTGTGAGATTGATCATAGTTTTCTGTTTGCGCATTTGTCTGCAGGCTACGTGTCACCACACCTGTGACCTATCACTCAATAACCTCAGGCCTAGGTCTCTAGGTGCTTGACCATGTATTTCTGAGTTGGGTTGATGGAGAGTTCATGACGGGTGAGTTCGATAATAATGATGCAATCTCATTCTTATACATACATGTATCATTGTGCTCATCGACATTGACTTTTCAAATATTAACACACTCATAGGTTTTGTTGCAAAAATATCCAGATTGGTCTGTCTAGACATAGAAATGTGTACTGTGAGATTATGCTTTCAATACAAATCCTATGCTATGCATCTCACTATCACCTCTGCAAGGCTGTGTATAGTGCAAGACAGCCTAACAGGGTGCCAGCACAGGGGATGACAGCAGCAGGCTATTCATCATAGACATGGATATGCACTGTGATTTCCCCTTGTGCAATACTGTGCAGATAAGTTTGATTGATGTGCTGCATGAAAAATGATTAAATCTGGGCCCACATGTAAGAGAAAAACCAGCGTCATCACAACTTCTGCAGCAAATGGCACTACTGATGTTTTCCCTCAGTTCAAATATTTGCCCATCAAAACAGGGTTATTCAACCTATTCCAATGCCTGGGTTATTGATAAGTGGAGCGTTGCTGGCTTAAGATCCTAATTCCAGACCCATAAAAGGCAAATAGCCCCTTGTTTTATCTATCCCTTTTTCCATGACTTCCGATGGTGGTTATGTAAATCCAAATTTTCAATGTTCATTCTTTATTTCATTCTCGGGAATTGGTTTCCCTTTTCTGTGCACAAATGTCTCTGCCAAGTCGAAAGTGTTTAATAATATTCTGAAATTTGCAGTCTGTTCCTTATTCCAGTCTTATTAACAATACTCAACACCTTATCCGATACTCTACAAAAACTATGATATAATCTCACAGATCTTAGCTAAACAATATTTTCCTATGCAACATTTTTTTCTAGATATTTCGAACAGACGTTTGATAATTTTTTTTAACAATTTTGAATCTGGCATCTAAAATTCGTTGTCTTCTGAAAACATTTGCTGTTAAACAACTCACAACGGGCCAGATGTATCAATATTAGGAATAGCGATTACCTAATTGCGATTCTCTGGGAATTGCAATTAGGAAAACGCCATTCATAATGTATGAATCTCATAGAAGTTTGTTTAGCGATTCCTAGTGATTCGCAAATCAACCTACCTTATGTATAATAATGAAGTAGGTCTCATCACAGGGATGGTAGCTTGCTGGGGTCAGCAGACAATCATGTCTTTTAATTGCTTCTAAATAGAGCAATTTTTTTTTATTCAGCCCATTTTCCTTAAAGGAAAATGGGATGCGTTAAAAAAGAAAAATTATAGTTTTCTTTTCATTTTTAAGTAAACCTGGAACCACTTCCTGCTCTTAAAAACGTTTTTACGAACATTAACAAAGGGGCGTTATCCCTTGTGGATCCCTTCCCTTTTGCGAATGGGTGAACATCTACTTGAAGTTGGCGGTACACTGCGACTGTTTAGCGACCGCATTTCAGTCTCTAAACATTCTTACATACCACTGCGATTTGGTATTTAGGAAGGGAGGCCCTAAACATGCCGCTTCCTAATACTGAATCAGTATGCATTCGCAATTCCAAATTGCGATTTGGTAACATGTTACCGAATTCCAATATGTGAATAATACATACCAAAATGCATTTTTCCAGTCGCAAACATCCAGATTCTGCAAATCGGGCTTTTTGCGAGCAGAAAGACCTTGATAAATCTGGCCTAACATCTGGATGCCCTCAACGCACAGTGCTTCAACTTTAGTTACCAAACAATAAGCTGCAACAACAATAAAGCAAACCAATGTTATCAATCATTCCAGATCATTTTATAAATGTATATCCAACTCATCAGTAGGATGGTTCAGTTACTTTAAGGTGTTTGCATTGTTAAAGCTCTATATTCAATGTAATTTTCTTTATAACCTTTTTCCTATTTATTTGATGATTATGTGGTGGTTTCTCTACATTTTCAATGTATAAATTCTACATCGACACGAATCACACTCAACAACAATAAAAAAGCTGTAAAGGGGTTTAGTAGTCCAAGTGTCCAAGTAATATAGTGAATTATAGATAAAAAAAACAGTGCATTACGGGGCTGTCTTTCACCAAGGGCGTCTCAGTGGCATAGAGCAATGATAGGGAAGTTTCAGTTACTGATAAAATCACTCAGAACCTCAAGGTGAAAAACATCACTTATTCACTTTTTACCATTCTATATTTTCATGCTATGATTGGCACCGAAAATCAGCTACTAAGGGCAGAGAAGTTATGAGGGAGCCATGTATAACACAACCTCCCCCGCCCTGCCCAAATTGGCATCCTGCTGCTCATCCCACCACCCTCTGTACATTTTCTCTACCCCACTCCAAAAACTGTGTTCTTTGCTCTCCATGGGAACAGAGAGCTCATGCTCCGCTAAAAGGCTGTAGAAGTGACCTAGAATTTCTTTATGACATAGAAACAGTGGGAAACAATTTTTGTTTCCCACTGCTGCTACAGCATTGCACTGAATAACCAAATGTAGAATCTGGTATTTACGGTAGTGGTGCATAGTGAGAACAAACAAATAATAAATCAAGGAGTCAGTCCTTATTATTTAAAATGCATGATTGGCTGAACAGTGACAGCTTGTCGGTTATTTCCTAGTCACAAAATTAACTGATGCTTCCCTTACACATATTCTACACTGAGGAAGTAAAAATACATTTGACATACTATAATAATCTAGCAATTCATGTAATTCTGAATCCAGCCATCCTCATTTACCAGTATCGTATTTGGACAAAATATCGGATTAGAAATATCGTGTTGCAGAAATATCGGAATACAATATTGTGATACAATAAATTGTTATAAAGAATATAGATTTTTTCTGTAAGCAATATCGTTTTATATAATATTGTTGTAAATATAATTTTCAATAATATAGTTGTAAAAAATATACTTTTTAAATCATCTTTATGTGTGTTAGTTGATATATTAATTTTACGTGTTATTGTTTGTATAATTGTAAATGATATTTTGAAATGTAGTTTGTAATTTTAAGTGATTCATACATTTTTTATTTAATTGCTATTAGTTATTTATATTGTTGTACTAGGTTGCTAGTGTTGTAAGGGTGCAGAGTGGGAAGTTAATTAATTTGAATTAATTAATAATTAATGTATTATTAATTATTTAATTGATTAATAAATATATCAAATGTGTAATAATTATATTTTTTTAAGTTATATATTAGGTGTGGGCTTCTAGGTTTGTAGGGCGATAGGGTGGGAAGTTAATTAAGTAATAATTAATTATTAATTCCCTGTGTATGTAGGTATATATATAGATGTATATATATATATATATATATATATATATATATATATATATATTATCTACTGGCGGTCGCCAGTAGATAGTTATAGTTAGGACCTATTATCCATAGGAAATCCGCGACATTCTATTTGCAATAACGTTGGCGCCGGTTGACGAATCTTCGCGAAAGCTTCCAACTTGTTGGGGCGCTCCGGTCCGCTCCTACCCTGAAAGTCTCGGGGTGATACGTCAAGCGGGGGCCGAGAAAAAGGGGGTCCCAAAACGCGTTTTCCCCATTCATTTTTCCATAGGAACCTTTAGTCGCAGCTACAGCCCGAACTGCTGAACGGAATTACCCCAAATTTGGCAAAGAGGTAGCCCTTGGTTCAGACTGGTGCCTTTTGCTAAAATGGTGTAAATCCGTTCAGTAGTTCCTGAGAAATTCACAATTAAAATCACATATATATCTATGGGCGCGTCGGATCCGCGTACCCTCCCGATCACGAGCTGCATGCTAATTGGCTGTCAACACTCCAAATCAAGAAGTGTTGGCAGCCATTTTGTCCCTCGGTAGAACTCCCGCAGCCCCGGGGACCACCACCTCCCCGGGGCTTCTTTATTTATTAAATTAACATGTGTGGGGGCTCCAGCCCCCACACGCCCGGGACCACCACCTCCCCGGGGCACTAACAAAATTGAAAATGGGGGTCCGTTAAGGACCCCGAGCCCCGGTGACCACCACCTCCCGGGGCTGAGCATTTGGATGGGAGGGGCCGCGCGGCCCCCTCCTGGAGCCTGTGGTGGCCCTGGGGACCGCCACCCCCAGGGCCGGCTCCTGCAGTGTCCCAGGGTGCCTACCCCCGGGACACTGCTGTTTGCAATGACAGGACGGAGCCTCGCGGCTCCCGTCCTGTCATTGCAAACTGCTTGGATATTGGAAGAGAGAGCAGGGAAACCTGCTCTCGCTCCAATATCCAAAGACAATTGCTTTTCCACATGGGGAGCAGCATGTTAGCAGCTCCCCATGTGGAAAGCAATACCGGCTCGCGCAGGAGGCGGGGAGAGGGCGGGACTGTGGGGGTTTGGGGACCCCCACAGTCCCCAACCAGAGGCCAGGCCCCGGGGGATGGGGTCCCGGGGCAAGTAGTGGCCCGGGAGGGGGGCCACGCGGCCCCCTCCCCAGAAATAATTTTTAAAAAAAAGGCCTGCCCCGGGGGATGGGGTCTTCGGGGCAAAAGGAGGCCTGAGGAGGGGGCCACGCAGCCCCCTCCTTAAAAATTAATGAAAAGGTGTGGCCATGCCCCGGGGGATGGGGTCCCCGGGGTAGGATTCGGCCAGAGGATGGGGCCACGCGCCCCCTTCCCGTATAATTTAAAAAAAAAAAAAAAGGGGATAAGGCCCTGGGGGATGGGGTCCCCAGGGCCCAAAAATAGGAAAAGGAAGGGGGCCACACAGCCCCCCTTCAGGAAAAAACAACGATCGGGCCGCAGGCCCCGCCCCTTCCTTCACCACTCTGCAAACGCGCCCCTGGCGCGTTTGCAGATGGGGAAGTAATTCCCCTTCAATACTGGGGTCTCTAGGGCCAACTAGCCCACCAGGAACCTCCAGTATGCGTAGGCTGCGTTGCAGAGAGGTGTAAAGAGGCCACGCCCCTTTACACCTCTCTGCAACGCAGCTCTGTGGCGCTTTTTGGATATACCTGTTGGGCTAGTTGGCCCCCAGGGACCCTCAGGATTCAAGGGGAGTTAATCCCCCGACTTAAAACGCGCCACGGGCGCGTTTGCACAGTGGTGAAGGGAGGGGGCGGGGCTTCAGGTGACATGTGTGCAAACAGGCCCCGTGGCGTGTTTTAAGATGGGGGATTAAGTCCCCTTGAATCCTGAGGGTCCCTGGAGTCCAACTAGCCCACCATGTACTTCTAAAAGCACCACAGAGCTGCCTTGCAGAGAGGTGTAAAAGGGGTGTGGCCTCTGTACACGTCTCTGCAACGCAGCCCCTGGCGCATACTGGAGGTTCCTGGTGGGCTAGTTGGCCCCTAGGGACCCTTATGATTAAAGGGGACTTAATCCCCCAACTTAAAACGCGCCACGGGGCGCGTTTGCACAGATGTCACCTCAGGCCCCGCCCCTCCCTTCACCATTGTGCAAATATTCCGCTAAAATCAGCCGAAATACGAATTCCGATTTACTCACCTGTTATCAGGAGAGACCTCAGTGCTGCATCTTTCAGCCCAGTACTGATCCTGAAAAGTAATTTTAACCGTACTTACCAGTAACTTGAATTTCCTTCCATAGGATATCATTGCCTGCTTTTTGCTGAAAAAGTTTCTAAGTGTCGATTTTTGAAACATACAAATATTACTCTAAAATCAGCCGAAATACGAATTCCGATTTACTCACCTGTTATCAGGAGAGAACCCAGTGCTGCATCTTTTAGCCTAGCACTGACCCTGAAAAGTAATTTTACCCGTACTTAACAGTAACTTGAATTTCCTTCCATAGGCTAACATTGACTGGTTTCACTTGGAAATTCTTCTAAGTGTGGAGTTTTGGAACTTTATAATATTTCTCTAAAATCAGCCGAACTATGAATTCCGATTTACTCACCTGTTATCAGGAGAGAACCCAGTGCTGCATCTTTTAGCCCAGCACTGACCCTGAAAAGTAATTCTAACCGTACTTACCAGTAACTTGAATTTCCTTCCAAAGGAATCCATTGTCTGGTTTTCAGCAGAAAAGTTTCAAAGTGTCGATTTTCACAAACTACAAATATTCCTTAAAAATCGCATGTGTGACTTAAACGCATTCTTTCAACTGTTTACAGGAGATGCACCAGTGCTGGTTCCAGGATCCACCACTGAGTAAGAAAAAGTAACGATAACACTACTTACCTGCTAAGTGAATTTCCTCCCATAGGATAACATTGGTGATTCTATATGAAAAAGTTTCTAAGTGTCAACTTTTAAAATACAATAATATTCCTTAAAAATCACTACTGTAACCAAAACGCTTTTACTCAACTGTTTACAGGAGATGTCCCAGGACTGAATCTAGGATCCAGTCCTGTGGTTAGAAAAGTAATCCATAAAGTAACTAATTGCATTTAACTAGAAATTCACATTCAGCTCAATGTTGCTTTGTTTTTAAATTGTGTTGCCCATTGCAACAACTGTAACTACTGTACTTAAAAGTCTATTGCCTATTTGCAAAGTATTTAAACTAAAGTAATTCATTCTGAGAAAGTATATTTTGTAATGTAATGTATAATGTAATTACAATGTAATTTAAAAAATAAAATATCTAAAAATAAATAGTTTAAAAAAATGTTGTAAATCAGTATCAAAAAATAAATATAACAATTAATACATTTAAAAATTGTCATTTACAAAACCTTTGAAATTCACTGAAAAACCATAGGTTTCAGACACGTTATAGTTAGGAATTAGCATTTAAAAAACCTTTGAAATTCACTGAAAAACCATAGGTTTCAGGCACGTTATAGTTAGAAATTAGTATTTAAAAAACCTTAGAAATTCACTGAAAAACCATAAGGTTTTAGGGACAGTTATAGTTAGTTGGACATTGCACTCGTACAAAACCCGTGAAATTCCCCCGTTATAGTTAGTTCATGTAACTATAACTCGCGCCCCGCAATGCACTGCTGATGACGTCACATATTACATCACTCATGACATGGTCAGTGACATCACTGATGACATCACTGATGACATCTCAAATGACATCACTGATGACATCACTGATGACATCATCCATGTGAGAATTTAATGCATCTTCTCACACCCTAATATAAGTTTTGATACACCCACTCTAAATTACAGACTGCCATTCTCAAAACCATACACACTCCAATACCAATAAGTACATACCCACTCACTGATTCTTAGGTCTACACACACACATCTACTCACTCACCCGTACAGTCACTCATACTTACAGTCACTCAGTACAGGACTATCATATGCACTCAAACACCTATATAAACACTCACACAACGCAACTCATCCATAGAGGTACTCACACACCTAGTCAGTCATGCAAATAATTAATCACACTCCAATTTACTCACCTATACAGTTATACACACACCAGCTCACTTACTCATACAAATACTAGCACATTCTTACGCTCCTATGCAATCACTGATGCAAGCACACACTCATCCATATAGCCACTCTCACAATCACACACTCTCACTTATAGCCATTTATATACTCCAACACACATATATACTGCCTTTCACATATGTAGTTACTCACACATGTACCACTGAGATATACATTCAATCACTAACACACCCATACACATACTCACCCACCCATACAGTCCATCACAGACGCACTCTTGAAACCATGCACCCAGTGAATCACCCACTCACACATCTATGCACAGAGTCACACACACCCCACCCACACAAACACTGAGGCACCCATACAGATACTCAGAGAACCAATCCATAACCCATATAGACACTCATTTAGCTAGTCAGAAACCCATGCAGCTGCTTACACAACAACAGACAGACGGATACAGACATTCACACAGTTTAGTCACTCACCCATGCATCCAGTAAGATACGTTTAATCACTCACTTATAGACTCAGTCACGCACCTACTAAATCATCCATTCAGGCGCTTCTACACCCACTCATTCTTCAATACGCCTTTCCCTATATATATTAAACATATTTAAACTTTACAGAAACACACAGTCACTGGATGATGTCATCAGTGATGTCATTTGAGATGTCATCAGTGATGTCATCAGTGATGTCACTGACCATGTCATGAGTGATGTAATATGTGACATCATCAGCAGTGCATTGTGGGGCGCGAGTTATAGTTACCTGAACTAACTATAACGGGGGAATTTCACGGGTTTTGTACGAGTGCAATGTCCAACTAACTATAACTGTCCCTAAAACCTTATGGTTTTTTCAGTGAATTTCTAAGGTTTTTTAAATGCTAATTTCTAACTATAACGTGCCTGAAACCTATGCTTTTTCAGTGAATATATATATATATATATATATATATATATATATATATATATATATATATATATATATATATAGTTACTTAAAGAAATGCAAATTTGGATATGTACGTCCGCAGATCCTCCGACGTTCTGACAGCCCCTGTGCTGAAATGTGATTGGCTGCTAACACTTCAACCAGGAAGTGTTGTCAGGCATCTTGGGACTCAGCTTCAGCCAAGTCCCACAGAAAACATTAAAAAAAAGAAAAGGGGCAGGGTAGGAATATCCTGACCCCCGAGCTCTGGTCCTGGGGACCTCCTGGGACCCCACAGGGCAAAATAATAAACAATTTTGGCTGGAGTTGCGCTGGAGCCATAGCTCCCGCTGAAATAAAAAAAAAAAAAGAAGTGCAGGCTTCCGAGCTTCTCTACTGCTTTCTCCTGGGTGGGCCAGGTCCGGGGGCATGCAGTATTTAAAAAAAGGAGGGGGGCACATTGGGCCCCCCTCCTGAGGCTCTTTTAAGCCCCGGGGACCTCCACCTTCCCGGGGCTTAATTTAAAATGTGGAGGGGGGTTGTACGGACCCCACTCCTGTGGCAGGTTCAAGCCCAAGGGACCACCACCATCCCGTGGCAAAAAGCTCTTGTTTGCTCAAAGCGGAGTACAGATTGCTGTGGCTTGGCAGGACAGGTAAAGCTCCCTCCAAGCCATAGCAAACAGATATGTCCTGGGGGTGGGCACCCCGGGACATTGCAGGAGCCGGCCCTGGGGGTGGCGGTCACCAGGGCCATCTATGGCTCCAGCAGGGGGGCATGCGGCTCCCCTCCCTTGTTTGATTGAGTCCCGGGGAGATGGTGGTCCCCAGGGCTGTGGGGGACCACACACACCCCCATTTAAATTTACAAAAGTCCCGGGAGGTGGTGTTTCCTGGGGCTGCTGGGGGGGTCCACGTGCCCCCCTGCATTGTCTAAACACAAATCCCCAGGGTGGTGGTGGTCTCTGGAGCTGGGGGGTCCAAGAGGCCCCCGATTATAAAATAATAGGCCCCGGGGAGGTGGTGCCAAATTTGGTGTAACTCAGTTCAGCAGTTCAGGCTGTAGACATGTCTAAAGTTCTTATGGAAATTAACATGGGGAAAATTGCATTTTGGGACCACCCC
Source organism: Calotriton arnoldi (assembly GCA_963921515.1). Lineage (NCBI taxonomy): Eukaryota > Metazoa > Chordata > Amphibia > Caudata > Salamandridae > Calotriton > Calotriton arnoldi. The sequence goes on from CAWUFW010001918.1 coordinate 448,940, forward strand.
TTTTTCTCAGCCCCCACTTGACTGATCACCCCAAAATGTTCAAGACAGCAGCTGAAGTGACTGGCAAACTAGTTTTGAAAATTTCACGAGGATTCATCAATGACGCCAAAGTTACTGGTGAATAAAAAAACACACTTCCTATGGAAACTACATCCTAACTATAACTATGTGTGTGTATATATATATATATATATATATATATATATATATATATATATATATATATATATATATTATCTACTGGCTGTCGCCAGTAGATAGTTATAGTTAGAACCTAGTTTCCATAGGAAAAGCATTTTTTGATGTGCTTATAACTTTGGCGTCGTTTGCCGAATCTTTACGAAATTTTCCAAAACGTTCCTCTTTTCAGGTGAGCTCCTATCCTGAAAGTTTGGGGGTGATTCGTGAAGGGGGGGCTGAGAAAATAGGGGGGTCCCAAAACGTGTTTTCTCCATGCAATTTCCATAGGAAACTTTAGACAAGGCTACAGGTCAAACTGCTGAACGGAATTACGCCAAATTTGGCAGGGAGAAAGGTCTTGGTCCAGAAAGCACGCTTTTGTTTATGGGGTAAGTCCATTCAGTAGTTTTAGAGAAATATCTAAATTTACAGATATCGATATTTGAGAATTCTGACATCTGATTGGCTGAGGCGTTACGAGTACGAGCGTGCGGCTCATTGGTTGCGAACTGTTGAAACTAGGAAGTGTTGGCAGCCATTTTGTGACTGAGTTGAAAGGCGTAGGGCGAAACAAAAGAGAAAAATTGTATAAGAGGGCATAGTAGGAACACTGTGGTCTTAGTTTAAGCAGTCTGTACGGTGCAGAGGCAGGAAGTTTGAATGTTGTGTAGGCCGTGGAAATCACGTCTGCAGAACAACGGTGCGCGGTATTGCGGCAAGGTTGCGTAGGCTCTGGAAATCCCGTCGGGAAAACAATGCGCAGTATTGCGGCAAGCAGTGTGTAGAGTGCACACACAGGTAGTGTGAATGTGCGGTATTGCGGCAATAGGCTGTGTAAATTATATCGGGAAAATAACAATGCGCCGTATTGCAGCCTTCCTTTAATATAATGCGCAGTAATGTTTACTTATAATGCGGTGTTCACTTTTATCACGGACAGTGATACTTTCTTAGACGAAATTTAATATTATGTGGGAGGGCGTGTTCTGTTTGTGTGTCTGGAACAAAATTAACGTTTAATTGGCTGAGGTGTTCGAACAACGAGCTCAATGTTCATTGGCTGCGAACCATTGAAAGTAGAAGTGTTGCCAGCCATTTCCTCCCCGTCCGCGGAGTAGCAGGGACATCTGATTGGCTGACGTGTTCCAATCAGGACCTTCCCAAGCTTAATGTTCATTGGCTGCGAACCATTGAAAGTACAAGTGTTGCCAGCCATTTCCTCCCCGTCCGCAGAGTAGCAGGAACATCTGATTGGCTGACGTGTTCCAAGCAGGACGTTCCCAAGCTTAATGTTCATTGGCTGTAAACCATTGAAAGTAGAAGTGTTGCCAGCCATTCCCTCCCCTCCACGGAGCATCAGGGACATCTGATTGGGTAACGTGTTCCAAGCAGGACCTTCCCAAGCTTAATGTTCATTGGCTGTATACCATTGAAAGTAGAAGTGTTGGCAGCGATTCCCTCCCCTCTGCGGAACACCATGGACATTTTATTGGCTAAAGTGTTCCTAGTACAAGTTTGCTCATTATTGGCTGGGAACGGTTCACTGTTGTGAACCATTTTGTGATGCACTTCAATGGAGTACGGGAAAAGAAAGTAGTAGCGGGGAGGGTAGGAACACTATTAACTCTGTACAGTGGTCACAAGGTGGTGGAGAGGGATTGTGAAGGTAAAAATAGTTTTTTATATATTTTAAGGGCCATTTATATAATTGGTGTGGGGTGTACAAATCACGGCGGAAAAATAACAAAGTGTGTTGCGGTCTTCTTTTTATTAAGTTTGCGGGTGGGATACTTCCCAGGAGCACTGTTTAGTTATAATGTGGTGTTTACTTTTCTGACGGGGAGCTGTGGTTGCGCAGCAAAAATTTCAGTCTAGGTTTGAAATAGTTTTTATTAAGCAATTACAAATATACTTTCTTCGGAAACTGAAACTGTATATATCAAAGGGGTGACAAATAAAAACACAATTCATAAAATATCCCTTAAGCGTGGGCACACCCTCCCTTTTTTTCTGCTAGAGTTTGTAAAAGTGTTGCCCCATATTCTTTATAATATAAGAGGGCATGAGTTACTTTTAGATAAAGTAGAAAAGAAGTGCTACAAGAAACACTCCCGCACTACATCATCTCAGGTCACAAGAACAATAACAAGTAAAAAACTGTTAAACACAAATCACTTTATATTACATAGAAATGTACGCTTTATCATTTTTTATAATTTCTATTCTGTAGAATTCGGGAAAGTTTGGTCGTAGTGCTTAGAGGTCGCTCACTGCTCGGCTAACAAATCACGTACTCCTTTAAGAATATATAGGATAGTAGTATAATAATATACACTACTGGTCGTATATATTCTATAGGGAGAAGGTGAATAGGAACCGCAACAGACAAAAATAGAAATAGTAAAAAACATTCAGAAATGTAGGGTTTATCAAAGGTATTCAGTAAGAAAGTATCTATGGAAACTATTTTTTTTTAAACTGCAATTTCCAAAAATATTGTCACTGTAAAAATATCTGATCAAGTAAGTTATAAAGGTCAGTAAACTGTATTTCAGATGGTTTACTCATGGCGGCGACAAATCTCCAATTTCTGTTGTGTGGAAATATCACACTCTTACATTATACACAGTGTCACTGATGGCACAGAAAAAGGAAAAGGAAAATGAAGTCATCAATACAAAACAAGATCAATAACTAAATACTTTCCAGCGATGAGTATGTTGAGAGCTTCTTTTCTCCGGGACTTCGAAATCTTTCATCTTCGCGCCAACGGGTCATAAAGTGCTCTGAGATCACAATGACTGTTAATATTATAATATACATATTCACAGTATATGATCCCAAGGAAGAAACAGAGTAAGAACGAGAAGGTGCTGACGTTAAATATAAATCTTTAGTCTTCGCGTCGACGGGTCATAAACTCCACTGAGGTCAGTATAAATGTTAATATTACAATATACATACTCACACTATATGAACTCAAGGGAGAAATAGACTAAAAACCAGAAGCTGCTGACGTTACATATAAATCTTTAGTCTTCGCGCCAACGGGTCACGAACTCCTTGAGATCATAATGTGTGGTTATTATAATATACATACTCACACTATATGATCTCAAGGGGGAAATAGACTACAAACTAGAAGCTGCTGACGTTACATATAAATCTTTAGTCTTCGCGCCGACGGGTCACCAACACTTCTGAGGTCAAGTACAGTGTCAATATTATAATATACAAAGTCACACTATATGAGCTCAAAGGAGCCAGAACAGGAACAATGTTTGCTGGATTCTGTCTGTTTCTGAAAACAAGCTGCTGACGTTACATATAAATGGCAAAAAAACAAATAACACTTTTTTCTAAATACAAGTGTTTAAATATTGACAAATAGCTACATATTATAAACATCTAGTATGCCATAATCAAACAACTTACATATCAGGATTATGTTTTGTGGCCGCAAAAGAAGAATCCGACTGTAGAAAAGAGCACCTGCATCACTGAATGGAGACGCGTAAATAACTTGCAAAAACGAAACTAATCAATCAACGGGTGTGGTTTATATACTTTTTGGTTATTGAGTAGTCTATGGAAGGAAGATGCGGCTCCGCCCATTTAGATGTCACGTTTTACAGTTGACACGTGCTCACGTTTTAACTGTTTAACTTGTGCACGTGTTGGGAAAAGTTACAAAATGTGAAGCGGAAAAAGTTTCGATTTCGAACCTAACAGGTATAAGGTCCTTAATATGTACATACGTTGGAGAGCTTAAAAACTGTTACCCGGAAAACCATGTCATTTCCATTCTCATGAGTAAATACATTTATTAATTGCCGTAATTCTAAATAGAAGACATAAAAAAAAAGATCTATCAGAATAGAAGAAAAAAAAAACCGTGATAATATTTCTCATCACTATGGTTTTAAATTAAAAAAATGCGAGCATTTGTAAAGCGTACAGCTACCCCTGGAAAGGTGTGCCGGTGCTCGGGGGCGTCGGAAAGATTAAGCAAGGTGTTGCCCACAGTGACATAGTGGTGGGTTAACGTGCCGCTGGAGCCGGGAATCGAACTGTGAACGCTGTTGTTTGAAGTCGGGTATCATAGCTGCTCCATCACACTTTTTCCACACTTATATGTTAATTAGTGCTAATTAAGATTTAAACATTGTTAAATTATAACTTATAACAGACTACTGTTACAGTTAGTTTTTCACTACAAAAAGTATGCACGTCTTTTTAAAATTTAGTTAAAAACAATATAGGTTTTAGGGACATTGTAGTTAGAAATTAGCATTTATAAAACCTTTCAAATTCACTGAAAAAACCATAGGTTTTACAGACGTTATAGTTAGAAATTAGCATTTAAAAAACCTTTGAAATTCACTGAAAAAACTATAGGTTTCAGGGGCTTTATAGTTAGCTGGACATTTCACTCGTACAAAACCATAGAAATTCCACTGTTATAGTTAGTTCAGCTAACTATAACTCGCGCCCCCGCAATGCACTGCTCATGACGTCACATATTACATCATTCATGGCATGGTCAGTGACATCACTGATGACATCACTGATGACATCTCAAATGACATCACTGATGACATCACTGATGACATCATCCACGTGAAAATCTGATGCACCTCCTCACAGTCTAATATAACCTTTAATACACCCACAGTAAAATACAGACTACCATTTTCGAAACCATCGAGACACCAATACCAGTTACTACATACGCACTCTTTGATTCCTAGGTCTACACACACATCCACTCTTTCACCCATACATTCACTTATACATGCAGTCACTCATCAATACAACACAATGATATGCACTCATACACCTATTCAGACACTCACACACCGCCACTCATCCATGGAGTTACTCACACACCTAGTCAGTCATGCAAAGAATCAATCACACTCCTATTTACTCACCTATACAGTTATACACACACCACCTCACTAATTCATACAGATACTAACGCATAATTACTCTCTTATATAATCACTGATACAAGTACACACTCATCCATACAGCCACTCTCACAATCACTCACTCTCACATATACTCATTTATATACAGCATCACTCACATATACTGCCTTTTACATATGTAGTTACTCACACATGTACCACTCAGAAATCCATTCACTCACCAACACACCCATACACACACTCACCCACCCATACAGCTGTTTCCACATGCACTCTTGAACCCATACACCCAGTGAATCAACCACTCACACATCAATGCACAGAGTCACACACCTCCAACCCACCCACACACACACTCAGTCTCCAATACAAATACTCAGGCAAACAATCAATAACCCATATAAACGCTCATGTAGGTACTGACCAACCCATGTAGCAGCTTACACAACAACAGACAGACTGATGCACACATTCACACAGTTTAGTCACTAACCCATGCATTCAGTAAGACACGTTTAATCACTCACTTATACAATCAGTCACACACCTGTAAAATCCCCCATCCAGACACTTATACACCCACTCATTTTTCAATACACCTAAGAATATATGTAAAACATATTTAAAAATTACAGAAACACACAGTCACTGGATGATGTCACCAGTGATGTCATTTGAGATGTCATCAGTTATGTCATCAGTGATGTCACTGACCATGCCATGAATGATGTAATATGTGACGTCATGAGCAGTGCATTGCAGGGGCGCGAGTTATAGTTAGCTGAACTAACTATAACTGTGGAATTTCTATGGTTTTGTACGAGTGAAATGTCCAGCTAACTATAACGCCCCTGAAACCTATGGTTTTTTCAGTGAATTTCAAAGGTTTTTTAAATGCTAATTTCTAACTATAACGTCTGTAAAACCTATGGTTTTTTCAGTGAATACATATATATATATATATCCATCCAAAAAAGGGTGCCCCCAAGGAAGAGCCACATCAGGTAAGTGAGTTTCCATACATTTATTCTTGAATGCTGCAGGCAGAATTTGGCAGTAACACCGGCATCAGTCTATTCCTGCCAGACGCGTTTCGGGTTGTTTCCACCCTTCTTCATTGGCAAACAGTACAAACAGGCGGAAAAGTGCAATCCTTATTTTCATTTCCGACCGCCCCAATGGGCGTGGCTAACCCCGTAGCCTCCTGGTCTTTGTAGTTGCACTCTGTATTACTCAAGTGAGTCTGTCTGAAAAGTACAAAGATTAGAGTTTGAATAAAAAACCACAGTGGGATGATGTTGTTACAGTTCAAAATTAGCTGCATTTTTTGCCATTCACGACATGAATACCTCCGTACATCGCAGACACCCAATGGCGTCGCCACGGATACGCCGCACTTGCAGCTGGGCCTCTTCCGAGGCCGGGCCAGCCGCTAAATATCCATCCAAAAAAGGGTGCCCCCAAGGAAGAGCCACATCAGGTAAGTGAGTTTCCATACATTTATTCGTGAATGCTGCAGGCAGAATTTGGCAGTAACACCGGCATCAGTCTATTCCTGCCAGATGCGTTTCGGGTTGTTTCCACCCTTCTTCATTGGCAAACAGTACAAACAGGCGGAGAAGTGCAATCCTTATTTTCATTTCCGACCGCCCCAATGGGCGTGGCTAACCCCGAAGCCTCTTGGTCTTTGTAGTTGCACTCTGTATTACTCAAGTGAGTCAGTCTGAAAAGTACAAAGATTGGAGTTTGAATAAAAAACCACAGTGGGATGATGTTGTTACAGTTCAAAATTAGCTGCATTTTTCGCCATTCACGACATGAATACCTCCGTACATCGCAGACACTGAATGGCATCGCCACGGATACGCCGCACTTGCAGCGGGGCCTCTTCCGCGGCCGGGCCAGCCGCTAAATATCCATCCAAAAAAGGGTGCCCCCAAGGAAGAGCCACATCAGGTAAGTGAGTTGCCATACATTTATTCGTGAATGCTGCAGGCAGAATTTGTACTTTTCAGACGGACTCACTTGAGTAACACAGAGTGCAACTACAAAGACCAAGAGGCTACGGGGTTAGCCACGCCCATAGGGGTGGTCCGAAATGAAAATAAGGATTGCACTTCTCCGCCTGTTTGTACTGTTTGCCAATGAAGAAGGGTGGAAACAACCCGAAACGCGTCTGGCAGGAGTAGACTGATGCCGATGTTACTACCAAATTCTGCCTGCAGCATTCACGAATAAATGTATGGAAATTCACTTACCTGATGTGGCTCTTCCTTGGAGGCACCCATTTTGGATGGATATTTAGCGGCTGGCCCGGTCGCGGAAGAGGCCCCGCCGCAAATGCGGCATATCCGTGGCGACGCCATTCGGTGTCTGCGATGTACGGAGGTATTCATGTCGTGAATGGCAAAAAATGCAGGTAATTTTGAACTGTAACAACATCATCCCACTGTGGTTTTTTATTGAAACTTCAATTTTTGTACTTTTCAGACAGACTCACTTGAGTAATACAGAGTGCAACTACAAAGACCAAGAGGCTACGGGGTTAGCCACGCCCATAGGGGTGGTCCGAAATGAAAATAAGGATTGCACTTCTCCGCCTGTTTGTACTGTTTGCCAATGAAGAAGGGTGGAAACAACCCGAAACGCGTCTGGCAGGAGTAGACTGATGCTGATGTTACTGCCAAATTCTGCCTGCAGCATTCACGAATAAATGTATGGAAATTCACTTACCTGATGTGGCTCTTCCTTGGAGGCACCCTTTTTTGGATGGATATTTAGCGGCTGGCCCGGCCGCGGAAGAGGCCCCGCCGCAAGTGCGGCATATCCGTGGCGATGCCATTCGGTGTCTGCGATGTACGGAGGTATTCATGTCGTGAATGGCGAAAAATGCAGGTAATTTTGAACTGTAACAACATCATCCCACTGTGGTTTTTTATTCAAACTTCAATTTTTGTACTTTTCAGACAGACTCACTTGAGTAATACAGAGTGCAACTATAAAGACCAAGAGGCTACGGGGTTAGCCACGCCCATAGGGGCGGTCCAAAATGAAAATAAGGATTGCACTTCTCCGCCTGTTTGTACTGTTTGCCAATGAAGAAGGGTGGAAACAACCCGAAACGCGTTTGGCAGGAGTAGACTGATGCCGATGTTACTGCCAAATTCTGCCTGCAGCATTCACGAATAAATATATGGAAATTCACTTACCTGTTGTGGCTCTTCCTTGGGGGCACCCTTTTTTAGATGGATGGATATATATATATATATATATATATATATATATATATATATATATATACTCAAAAACTGCTCCTTTCGATCACAAGTGGTGGGTAGAGCCGGCGGAGCACGCTGGTCAACAAAATATCACTAGTTTCGTAGTAAAGACGCACACTCAGGGGATGATATGCTCAAAGATGGCAAAGTAAAGCCATCTTTGAGCATATCATCCCCTGAGTGTGCGTCTTTACTACGAAGAAACTAGTGATATATATATATATATATATATATATATATATATATATATATATATATATCATATATATATATACATTTGAAAATTTCCACGCTCGAAGAACGAAAGAAAGAAGAGCCGCACTCAGGATTTCTGGATTTAGGAGTTAGTATTTTAATGACTCGACGTGTTTCGACAGCACGGTCTTTGTCAGAAAGTTAAAAACATATTTATATATATATTTATATATAAATATATATATCCTCCTGTTGTCGGCGAGTTTCCCTCCGGCAAACCAGAACGCTGGTGGTGCTGCAAGGTACAGCGCTTCGCTGTGCGCTGTTAAACGTAATTATTAGCGGTTCTTGTAACAATAAAGGAGCCCACAGCACTCCAGTGCAGTTTCTTGAAATTTATTGTTGTGCTACGGCAAAGGCATTAACACCAGCGAGTTTCGGTGCTGACTCCCACCTTGGTCACGACTCTGAGTATGTTACTTCATGCACTTTTTTTTATACTTTGTTACTCAAAAACATATCTATAAACATAAACATAAATGAAGGACTGTAGCAAGTTCCTCAGTTTTGGTGGCCATCATGTAGTGACTTCAAAAACAATACAAATACAAATTTCCACTGGCCTGTTTCCAATTAGTTAACGTTGTTTCACTGTGTAACCGGCAGTGTAACATAGTAATCTGCCATCTTAGAATGGTGTCCCAAGTTGTTCATTAATTACTAAATATACCTTTCATGGTAACCAAACGTATTCGTCATGTGGTCTGTTATTTATCTTCAATATAGTACATTAATTACTTAAGTGATCAACTTATTAAATCATGTTAATTTTATATTATTTCTGCTTCCAGTTGTGCCCCAGTGGGCTAAGTATCCTAAGAAATATAAGTTTTTGTGCTTTCGGGTTGTGCCCAAGTGGGCTTAGTCACCTACAGCAATTAAAGGATGTATATGTTCTCCAAAATAAAGTTATCACTATCATTTAGACTAAAAAAACAAACAAACCAGTACTACTGTAGTGTAGTTCCTATTTCCCTAATAGGCTCTGTGCATTGGAATAATATAACCTATAGGTTTGACATAGGACTAAGGTCGGTATGTCCCTATCGATTATATTAAACTTAATTACCTGTGCCAGCTAGCTCAGAGGCCACTAGAAACTCCTTGAGAACAAGAAGGGAGTAGTTTCTGGCAACCGAAAAACATGACAACTTTGTTTCCCTTTAGAAGCGGAACACGTCTCAGAATCGTGGAAACAATAGATAACAGTTTCACTCATTCAATCGTGCATGCTTGGTTTCTGCAGAGTTACACAGAAAGGAAAGACGGGCGTTTCAATAAAAAGGGTTTTATTGAACAGTCTTGTTTCTCGTGTAAGAGATATGTGCTTTTATGATCACAAGACAGTATGCAAGATAAATAATGTACAGCGTAAGCAGTAGAAATAAATAATACTGCGCTAGCATTATCTTTTAGCATATATTCACGTACATAAATAACATGAGCTAAAAATGCGAGTACTCATACGATGCGTCTCTAAGCTAGTTCTACCCCATAGTACCTAACCTAGTCTAGGTGTAGGGAAGAGTAGAAGTAGGTGGAGTATTCTCTAGTATGGTAGACTAAGAGTATGTTAAGTCTAGTATGCCAAGAGTCCCTCTAGGATCTAGTCAGCTCCATACCTTGAGAATGAGAGAGGTTGGAATCTCCTGCCGGATCTTGGAACATAAACACCCCGTGAAGGGAGTCAGATCACTGGAAGCTGGATTCGTCTGCGTGCAGGAATGACAGCGTCTTCTCAGTGCGTCAGGCCGGGATACGGGCTCCTCTGAAGTCGAGGTCTCCTCTAACTTGCTTGGGCAAGGGAAGGTATATTTATACCTGGTAGGTATCGAGGAATGTTAGCATTGACGTGAAGTCGGACATAGGAAGACGTCAGGAATGAACCCTTAAGGTATAACGGTTCATACATAATAGATGAGTTCTTGGAGAAATCAATAGTCCTGTGCTAGGGGAACTCCCGAAGCTTAAGGGTCTGGTTTCTAAGAACTCGTTGTGACGTTAGGGTGGACGGATGTCGGTGACCATGCCTGTATTTGGAGTGCACGGTTAATGCCTAAATAAGGAAAGGTATTCTATGCCTATATAAGGGCAAGGCGAATTGTGCCTATATAAGGACATGATTCAGGAAAACCCATATACGGACCCCTAAAGCGGAATACAACACTACTTCTTGTGACACTTCCGCAGAAATCAACTAAGGTATAGCCACTATCTGGCTGTCCCTTACTGCTTCTCTAGTTGTGAGTCCTCCTGTAAACAAACACAGTATATTTACATGATTAAAATTCCTTCTCTGAATTAAACAAAAAACAAAAAATATTTCAAATCATTTCAAACAACATGATCTTAGAACTGGCAGCAAGATTAAACAGACTAGTTTACTTAAAGGTGTACAAAGAGCTCATCATCAATATTCAAGCCTGGCTCATTACAATCCATTTCTAAGATGTACCTTGACTCCAATCTTCTGAGTTTCTTCTGCCTGTCTCCTTCTCTCTTTCTTTTCGGCACACTGCCTATTACACTGTGTTGGACTTGGCCCTTTTTGCAGGGTCATCCCTGAACTTTTTGCCTTCCTCCTGGTATTTTTTCTGATCTGGTGTTGGTCGTTGTAGGACTCTGGGCACTTAATTACTGCTGTCCAGTGTAAAGTGCATGTGCTCTCTATGATAAAACATGGTAAGATTGGTCTACACCTGTTTGGCGTATTTAATTTACTTATCAGTCCCTTGTAAAGTGGTATCTCAGATACCCAGGGCCAGTAAATTAAATGCTACTGGTGGGTTTGCAGCGCTGCTTGCGCCACCCACCAAAGTAGCCTTTCAAACCTGTCTCAGGCCTCTGCCATTGCAGGGCCTGCGCGCGCAGTCTACTGCCGCTGTGACGTGGCACATAAAGTGGGTGCCACGTCTGTGACTCCCCTTTTACTACATATCAGTCACCCCTAAGGTAGGCCCTAGGTTGCCCTATGGGCAGGGTGCGCTGTAGGTAAAAGGTAGGACATGTGCCTTAACTGTTTGGCATGTCCTGGTAGTGACAAATAGCCATTTTGGGTTCTCACTACTGTGAGGCTGCCCTCTCATAGGAATGCATGGGGGATTCCCTGATATGCGTTTCAGTGGTAATTCCTGACATGAGAGGAGTAGCGTGGTCAAGTTTGGTATTTTTGGAATAGTGGTAATAAATGCTGCATAATGGTGTTCGCAGATTTATTATCACTATTTTAGAAATGCCACTTTTAGAAGTGGGCATTTCTGTGTGCTATGTGTCTTTGTGCCTGCCTGTTGTGTATAGCATGTCTGGCTCTGGAGTGACAGGGGCTGGGGTGGTGCAGTGGCTCCAGAGGGGCTGGGTGAGTCAGCACTAGGCTGAATAGGCCAATCTGCATTTGGAGTGGTAGGAGGAGTAGCACCTGGGCCTTAATAGAACTGTGCCTGCCTTTCACAATGCTGGCTCCACCCCCCTGTGGTGTGTCTGGAGCCAGAGCCTACACTAACAATAAGGGTGGTGGTGGGCATGAAAAGATGTAGGGAAGTACCCCCCAGAACTGGGTTGGACCAGGCGCAGAGCCCTGTGGCATGTGGAGAACAAAGACGCTAAGTGGTATAAGTATTGGGGCTGTGACCCCATGTGTGTGGAACTGGTGCTTACTTGGAAAAGGGAGACATCGCGTGGGGCTGCCAGGAGGAACCGCCTAGGGACCAGAGTACTCTGGGGGGTCTGAGAGAAGGACTGCCCCTCTGCGCTGAGGCACTGGTGCTGGCCTGCCTGGCTGCGCCCTGCTGGCATGTCCCCAGCACTCTTCCGGGGGTGCTGCTGTGCCCATGGCCCAGGCAGACCCGAGTGCTTTGTATCCTTGAGGCTCCTGGCCCTAGACCTGGGCTTGGAGCGTGACGTGATTTGCCCTGAAGTGTGGGCTTCGGCTGCCAAAGAATGCATAGAGCGCTTTATTGCCCCTGTACCCACTCACCAGAAGCGTGTGGTGGGTGCTTCCAGTTTTATTGCCTGAATCTAAGGAACAGGCTCAATCCCCCACGGGCGGTAGTCGTAGAGGGTGACTACGCTGTGAAGAAGACCCACTCCAGGCAGTCTGCGGGGCTCCCATGAAGGAGGAAGGAGCGACCGGAAGCCAGGCAGAGGCGAAGCCTGGCAGTGGGCGGGGCCGCCTTCCAAGAAACGAAGCCGCCGATTGTTTTCCCCTGTGTGTGAGCCTGCAGCCAGGGCTCTGCTACATGGCACCAGGCTGCAAGGCCGGGCCCAAATGTGAGAAAGAGAGCTGGCCGTGGCAGAGGAGAGCCAGGGGCTGCAGGCAGCGGCGGCCCCCCCCCTGGATTCCAGGCAAAAGGATTGCAGGAGTTCAGCCACACCCTCCAAACCAGAAGGTGAGGCCGCCTATGCTCGCTATTCTCCCAGCAGTCTGTGAGGCCCTGGAGGGCTCCGAGTGGGCTGCAGCTATCTTTGGCCATTTGGGTTTTCCTGTGGAGGGGGGACCGAGGCAGATCCTCCCCTCCCCGACCTTAAGGGATCATTTATAACTTCGCGGACGGGGCGGAACGGAAGCCTCCATGGAGGACCCAGTCTGGCGGAGTCGGTTGATTCACCTGGGGCATTAATTAGGCAGACAGAGCGGGGTGGAACCTCAGCGGAGGCCCCCGAGCTTGAGTGGAGGAAGGAGCTTCCACCAAACCACCACGCAGTCAAGGTGGTGCTGGCAGAGGCGCTGTGACTGCCGATTAGGGGGCCAGTAGGCTCCCAGAGATATGGTTGCCTAGGGTGCAGTTATGTTTAGGCCTAAGGTGGCCTGAGGGTTCCAATATGCGCACAGTAATACTGTGACTATGATGTATGCATAATATATGGTACAGGTGCCATACTGTGATGTTATGCCCTGATGTGATTAGGTTTACATTACCAGAGTTTCACCACCTGTACAGTGAGGGGAGGTGTTGATAACATGTACACGCTGCAAGTGTTTTCTATGGCGCACTGCTGCTAATGTATGCAGAATGTGTATTGCTCAGTGTGATCCTACCAGTAGTTACTGGTGACCCCTACTGTAAGGTTTTCGCCTAAGGCTTGATGCTTAGTGATATGTTATGACAGTGGCCCGATTGGCCTCAGTGATTTATGCAGATCCCTGTAAAAGTCATGCTAGGTGTCAGGTGGCACAGTGTATATATATGATTATGTTCTAATGTGTTTTATGAGTAATACAAAGGCTATTTTTTTATATAACCTTGTGTGGAGTTTCTTTTGTGGTGTGCCTAGTGTGTCACTGCTGTGTGAGTGTGTTGCGCAAACGCTTTACAGGTTGCCGCTGGGATAAGCCTGACTGCTCTGCCAAGCTACCAAGGGGGTGAGCAGGGGTTATCTTCAGCGTGTAACTCCCTTGCCCTGACTAGAGTGGTGGTTTCTGCCTGGCTTAGGTGCTAGCCTTAGCCAACCGGAAATCCTATTTCTAACACACTGTATTTCAAAACTTTGTGATCCCCTCCATGCATTTTGTAGAAATGTTGGGCCACTGGGTAGCTGCTATCGCTATTTTTTATTGCTCTTAAGTGTTGCAAGATGCGCCTATGTACCAGTAAAATGGTGCTTCCCACATACCATTTGGGGCAGGGACACGCTAGGGCATGCACTGCAAATTCTGTTTTGCAAGTGAAATTTTGCTTTATCTTTAAGTTTTTACCAAGAGGAGATATGTTTCTAATTGTATGTGGTGATGAATCTTACTCCCTCACTCTTCATATTCTTCTTACTGGTGATTTTATCAGTAAATAGAATGCCTTCTCTTTTCAATTTTGAGACTTTCCTCTGTGCTTCCTCAAGTACTGGTGTTCTATATCCTCTTTGCTGGAGTCTAGTTAACATACCTGATTGTGTTTGTTTAAAGTTTTCTTCTGTACTGCAAATGTGTCTTGCCATTAATAGTTCTCCATAAGAGATACTATTCTTCAATGTGTGAGGGTGGAAACTGCTCGCATGCAGTATACTATTACCTGCTGCGGTTTCCTGAACAAAGTGGTCGTTAGTTTGGAATCTTTTACTTTGACCTGTACATCTAAAACATTTATCTTAGTGTTACTTATTTCACACGTAAAGTTCAGGTTCAAAGAGTTCAAATTCATTCTCTCTATGTAGGCTCTGACAGTTGTTTCATTTCCCTTCCAGAGTGCGAACACGTCATCAATGTAATGCACACATAGCACTAAGGGTTCTACCCATTCTTTCACTTCTGTATAAATATATGTGTATAACTATTATCTACTGGTGGTCGCCAGTAGGCAGTTATAGTTAAGACCTAGTTTCCATAGGAAAAGCGTTTTTTGTTTTGCCAATAACTTTGGCACCATGAGATGAATTTTCAAGAAATTTTCTAAACTAATACGACACTTACTTCAGCTACTATCTTGAAAGTTTCATGGTGATCCATGAAGCGGGGGCTGAGAAAAAGGGGGTACCTAAAAGCACTTTTCCCCCATGTTAATTACATAGGAATTACACCAAATTTGGCAGGAAGGTAGATTTTGGTTCAGGGTTGTGCCTTTTTGTGATTTGGTGTAAATCCGTTCAGCAGTTGCAGAAAATTTAAAAGAAATTCCAAGTTGTATATATAGGGATACAGTGGATCAGCGACCCTTCCCGATCTCATGCTGAGATCTAATTGGCTGCCAACACTTCAAACCCGGAAGTGTTGGCAGCTATCTTGTGACTCGGTAGAACCAAGTCACAGAAAAAAGGTATAAAAAAGAAAAGAGGGCACGGTAGAAACGCCCGTACCACCTAGGCCTCTTGTGGGGCTCCAAATTCAGCTGGAGTTGTGCTGGGTCCGTGACTCCCGCCAATTTTTATTTTTTTTAAATGAAGCATGGACTTCTGCGCTTCGTTTGAAATCGGCCCCCGGTTGGGCCAGGTTCCGGGGGCATTATGGAAATGTAGGGGGGGCACATGCCCCCCCTCAAGCTATTCAAAGCCCCCGGGACCTCCACCTCCCCATCACATTATTATATGTAGGAGCTGCCCCGGGGACAATCACTTCCCTGGGGCACAGATGTAACCTTAAAAAAATACAGGGGAGGCCCTACATCCTCCCCCGCTGCCCCAGGGACCACCACCTCCCAGGGGAATAGATGTAAATAAAAAATAATGTGGGGGAGGCACTACGGCATCCCCTGCATCCCCGGGGAACGCCACCCCTGGGGCTAAATGTAAGTATTTGAAGGGGTATGTCATGGACTCCTGGCCCAGGGACCATGTCCCCAGAGCTAAAATCAATGGTGGAGGGGGCTGCACGGCCCCCCTTAAAGAGCCATTAATTGGCCACCCCCCAGGACCAACTCCACTATGTCCCGGGGTGCTCACACCTGAGACATAGCTTGTTTGCTGTGCTGGTGCTCCCACCAGCCACAGCAAACACTGCTCCGCTTTCAACAAGTGAGAGCACAAAATGTTCTTGCTTGTTGAAAGCGGAGCAGAATTGATTTCAAAAACAGGGAGCTGCATGTTTAGCAGCTCCTTGTCTGTGAAATTAATGCCAGCTCCTGCAGGATGCAGGGAGCCATAAGGGACCTTGAGGATCCCCCGCAGTCTCTAACAATTGTTAATGGGTGCCCTGGTTGGAAACTAGGTGCCCAAAATGGAGGACAGGCTCCGGGGAATGGGGTCCCTGGGGCCAAAATCAGCCTGGGAGGGGGACCACGCTGCCCCCTCCCCTTATTTTTGAATGAAAAAAAGAAAAGGCCAGGACTCCCTCACCCACTAAAAAAAGGCCTGACCCCTGGGGATGGGGTCCCCAGGGCCTAAAATGGCCCAGGGAAGGGGGGGGCATGCAGCCCCCGTTGAAAAAAACAAACATTCTTTTTAAAAAGCCGGCAACTCGTCAGAGGCCCTGCCCCTTTCTCCACCACGCTGCAAATGCACCGCCATCATCAGTGATGTCATGAGTGATGTAACTGACCATGTCATGAGTGATGTAATATGTGAGGACATAAGCATTGCATTGCGGGGGCGCGAGTTATAGTTAGCTCACTAACTATAACGGCTGAATTTCACTGGTTTTGTACGAGAACAATGTCAGCCTACTATAATGTCCCTGTAACCTTTGTTTTTTTTCTGTGAACATATATATATATATAAAACCTACTGGTGGTCACCAGTAGGTAGTTATAGTTAGGACCTTGTTTCTATTCAAAAAGCGTTTTTTCTTTTGCCAATATCTTTGGTGCCGTTTGATGAATCTTCGCGCAATTTTCAAAACTAATGGGGCGCTCTGGTCAGCTCCTGTCTTGAAAGTTTTGGGGTGATTCGTCAAGCAGGGGCCGAGAAAAAAGGGTATGCAGAGTGGTGTAAAAAGGGGCGTGACCTCGGACCACCTCCGTGCAACGCAGCTCTGTGGCGAATTTTGGAGGTACCTGGTGGGCTAGTTGGCCCCCAGGGACCCTCAGTATTCCAGGGGAATTGATTCCCCATCTAACAAAGCGCCAGGAGGCGTGTTTGCAGAGTGGTGGAGAAAGGGGGCGTGGCCTCCGGCGAGATGCCGTTTTTCTAAAAATTTTAATATTTTTAGAAGGGGGGCTGTGTGGCCCCCCTTCTTTTACATTTTTTGGGCCCTGGGGACCCCATCCCCCAGGGCCTGACCCCTATTTATTAAACAAAAAAAAAAAACGGGAAGTGGGCGGCGTGGCCCCCCTCCCGAGGCCAATTTCAGCCCCGGGGACATACGGTCACCGTTTCTAATTAATTGTTTTCTACCTCGCGTTATGCCTCAGTGTCACCGCCTCTACACACCGTTAAGTCTTCAGGGGTTGCTATTAAATGAGTCCACCCCCCGGCTGGAAATCGTGTCAGAAGAGCAATGCCATCAAGTGCAATTAGCCCCGGCGCTTCTGGGGAGATACCGCTGATTGTCTCGCAGGCAGAAACGAGATTACTGCCCGGCCTGTTTACCTGGCAGCATCAGCAGCGTCCTTGCCCCGTCGCCCTAATTGGCCAATTAAAGGAATCAATAATATTCCACCGAAGCCGGGCCTGGTACTGCTCCAACAATGCCCTTATCTGAACGGTGAGTGGATGGGGACCTCTGGTTTGCTGAACAATCAGTGTGCGTGTACTCGGCGCAGTGTGGACGCAGCTTTTAGCATCAGTGCCGCCTGAGCGCCCACCCGGGGCCCGCCGTACTCTGTATCTTTATCATCAAGGTGGAGAGGTAAAACAGCCTTCAAATGACTTGTGCACACAGCCTCCCTCCCTCCGTCGCGCGCCGCACGCCCCCTACCTGCTTCAGCCGCCTCCACTTGGCTCTGCGGTTCTGGAACCAGGTCTTCACCTGCACAGAGAGAAGGGAACCGGGTTAACAATGTAGACTGCGCCACGGGCCTCCTCTGAGTGGAGGCGCGCAGCTTCATCTGTGGGTTCACTCTTAAGATGGATGGATGGGAGTTGGGTGAGTGGGATGAATGGGGGGTGGAAGGATGGATGGATGGCTGGATGGATTCATCCATCTGTGAGTTCACTCAAACTGGATATATGGATGGATGGAGCTCGAATGAAAGGTGGATGGATGGATACATCTGTGGGTTCACTCTTAAACTGGATGGCTTCATCGGTGGGTTCACTCTTAAACTGGATGGATGGATGGATAGATGGAGCTTGAATGAAAGGTGGATGGATGGATTCATCTGTGGGTTCACTCTTACACTGGGTGGATGGATGAATCGGTGGGTTCACTCTTAAACTGGATCGATGGATGGATGGAGCTCGAATGAAAGGTGGATGGGTGGATTAATCTGTGGGTTTACTCTTACACTGGGTGGATGGATGGATGGATTCATCGGTGGGTTCACTTAAACTGGATCGATGGATGGATGGAGCTCGAATGAAAGGTGGATGGATTCATCTGTGGGTTCACTCTTACACTGGGTGGATGGATGGATGGATGGATGGATTCATCGGTGGGTTCACTCTTAAACTGGATGGATGGATGGATGAAAGGAAGGATGGATGGATGGAAGGGTGGATGGATGCATAAATGGTTCGATGGATGGAAGAATGGAAGGGTGGATGGGCGAATGGATGGATGGATGGAAGGGTGGGTGGATGGATGGATGGATGGATGGCTGGATGGATTTGCATGAAGTAGCTCTTGTCCTTGGCCTCTCACCTGTCTCTTGCTCAGTTGGAGCACCTTGGCCAGGCGCTTCTTCTCGGGAGGGGACAGGTACTTCTGCGTCTCGAACTTCTTCTCCAGCTCGATGGTCTGGTCGTTGGAGAACCTTACCTGCCCCCCTTTCCTCTTATGCAGCGGCCTCTGGATGAAGGGGCTCCACAGGAGGGGCTTACCTGCGACGGAAACACTACCCGTTAGCTGTGTGCACTGAACCCCCTCAGAAACTGCGTCATGATGCAATCAACGGGCCCAAGAGGCAGGAGATGAAAACATGGGATCAGTTACAGTTAGCAGTGGGCACAGTGACCCTGTGAGATCCTGAGGTCAGAGTGCACGTGCACTGACGCTGCGGAGTCCGGGGCAGTTACAACCCTGCACATGAAGAGTGGAGCCCCTGAAGGATAACCTCCCCTCACTGTGCCTGCGCCAGGGCTGCAGAGCTTCCCTCTCCGAGGTCTGCTGAGCTGACCCAACCTTACAGCCCTCCATCCATGGCACATCGGCCTCGGCCACCCCAGGGGGTACTGACACCAGTCTGTAGCCACTCCCATTCCCAAACAACCTCTCCCCCTCTATGGAACATCGGCCTCGGCCACCCCAGGGCTACTTACCCCAGCCTGTAGCCCCCATCCATGGCACATCAGTCTCAGCCACCCCAGCGCCTACTGACCCCAACCCTACAGCCCTCCATCCATGGCACCTCGGCCTCGGCCACCCCAGGGGGTACTGACCCCAGCCTGTAGCCCCCAACCATGCACATCGGTCTCAGACACCCCAGGGGCTCTGGCAACATTTCCGCCAATGTGTTTCCTGAGGGCTATCTGGCAGACACAGGTTTGCTTCCTCCTGCCGCTGTACACTAATACCAGGAACTCAGTGCCCCGGCATCCCCGCAGTGCCTGTCAGCCACTCTGCACACCCAGCAACTCCGGCCAAGCGCGGAGGGAGGGCTTTCAGAGTTGAACGCTCGCCGCTGACAAGTTCTGCGATCTTAAAGTTCGAACCCGGGCATGGCAGACTGAACCCTCCTACATCATTTCGTGGTCGGCATTGTTGACCTACTAGTAACATTCATAAGATAAAGCCCTTAGCGTGTGCGGTAGGGAGTATTTTTTAAAAAGTTATTATTGAATGAGTGAGTGCGCTTCTGAACTTGAGCCCGCAGTCACAGGTAATAAAGTGGACGTAAACGCGGGTGATTCCCGTGAGGAATGGTTTACGGTGTGACTGAATCTGCTCCCCGGTGGTAGTGTCTGCTTTATTGTAGCTCTTCAGATACAAATCCTGCCAGGCGCCGAGTCACCCATGGGCTGTCGGATACAGTGCCAGAACTGTTGGCTTCTGCCTGGTTTAATGCTATAAGTATGCTGCACCGAGGTGCTCGTCTAGCAGCTAATATTGTTATTGTACCATAATTAAACGGGTTACAGACTGACAAGCTGCGGCCATTAACGCCCAATCATAATATTAATAATCGCCTCTTCTCAAGCACAGCAAGGGCCTTTGAGTCACCTTGTTTTCGTGTGTTTTCTGTCTGAACAGCTTGAAAGACTGCATTGTTTTTCAGGATTTCATTTGCGTCAGTGCCCAGCTGGGGCCTTGGGGCTGCAGGGGCCCCCGCGGGCCCCCGCCACATAATTAGGCAAGCCCCCGGGACCTTGGCCACCCGGGGGCTTAAATACAACGAAGCGCGGGAGCCCGTGCTTCGTTTTTTTTTATTTTCGGCAGGATTCGCGCACCCAGCGCAAATTCTGCCGATTTGTTTTTAAAAAAAAATGCTTTTTTTGGCCCTGCAGGCATAGGGGGTCAGGGTGTTTCTACCCTGCCCCCTTTTCTTGTTTTTTAACCTTTTTTTCCCTTTTTCTTGTGACTCGGTTACCGAGTCACAAGATGGCTACCAACACATTCTGGTTTAGAGTGTTGGCAGCCAATCAGAGTGAAGCTCGTGCCCGGGAGGGTTCGCGAACCCTCCTCGGTGCTCAGATATATACATTTTTTCTTTCTTTAATTTCTCAGCAACTACTGAATGGATTTATACCATTTAACAAAAAGGGCTCTTTCTGAACCAAGGGCTACCTTTTTGCCAAATTTGGTGTAATTCCGTTCAGCAGTTCGGACTGTAGCTTTGTCTAAAGTTTCCTATGGAAATTAACATGGGGAAAAAGCGTTTTGGGATCCCCTTTTTTCTCGGCCCCCGCTTGACGAATCACCCCAAAACTTTCAAGACAGGAGCTGACCGGAGCGGGCCACTAGTTTTGAAAATTTTGCGAAGATTCATCAAACGACGCCAAAGTTATTGGGAAAACAAACAACGCTTTTTGAATAGAAACGAGGTCCTAACTATAACTACCTACTGGCGACCGCCAGTAGGTAATATATATGTATATATATGTATATATAAAAGTTAATTCCAATTGAGATTTTAGACATGGCTATAGCCCGAACTGCTGGACGGAATTATACCAAATTTGGCAGAAAGGCAGCTCTTGATCCAGAAAGCATGCTTTTTGTTATTTGGTGTAAATCCGTTTAGTAGTTTTCGAGATATTAAAGGACATCCAAATTTGTGTATCTAGGCGGAGCATCATCACAGATCTCATGGTGAGATATGATTGACTGTCAGCACTCAAGCCAGGAAGTGCTGGCATCCATTTTGGGACCAATTTACATGATAGCACCCCATTGAAATGGATTATGGTGAATGGGAGGTTTTGAGGGTCACAAAAAGGAGGACGTATAAAGGGTTGTAACTGATTTTAGTTACAATATAAATCATTTGTTGATTGTACCATACTAATTTTAGGAATTGTGGTGTGTTCTAATGTCATTTTACCCTGTGAAAAAGCCTTCAGCTGGGATTTCATGAATCATGTTTGAGAGAAAACTGTTTTCTCATGATTTTCCCATAGAGGTTATGAAAGCTCAAATGAGAGCATATTTTCTGTAAATTCACACTATCTTTCTCAGCCATATGAGAATGAAGTCTGACATTCTCAGTAAAACATGTACTTCCTACAGGAGCAGCCTGTCAGTTGATCCCCTTTCGTTCTGCTGCAGCCTCCCAGAGGGTTCTAAAGAACTACTAGAGCGCTAACAGTCTTACTTATGACAAATGTATAGCACACCTGAAGCCATGTTGATTGAACCAAACTGATAAAACTTAAAACATTTAATTTAGAAAGGAACCAAAGAGGTTGATTTTGTCATAGAAATTATCGTTAGTGCTGTAGAAAGAAAAATGAGGACACATTTTAAGTGAGTCCTCAAAGATCTTCCTTTTCTATTTAATTAGAAAATTGCAGACTGAAACATACAATTTTAACACCAGAAGCAGACTGCTGGTAATCATCAGCTTTACTACAGTGTTCTAATGAGAGACTAGAGTGCTAAAATTCGGAATGTATGCAAAATGTGTGGCACATCTAAACGCCATCGTGTTGGAATCGAAGTGGAAAACTTAAAGCATTTTCTATTAGTGGTTGCATCGCAGATCACACAAACTGTTGCAGGTTGAGTGAAGAATCTATGCCCATACAGGGCTTGATGTAAAGGGGAAACAATGTTGTGTGGCATGAGAGTCATCTTGAGGAGCAGGCTGTCCCTGTTGAACGTCATGTTATAATTCTGAGAAATTTCGTAGCAACCTTGCTGCGTGAGCACCCAGTATGCCCATACAGGGCTTGATATCTGAAAATTAGAGGGTTGCAAAAAGTGCAGGATATCTTGATGCGCGAAAAGTACTCACCCGTTTTTGGCACTATAATGCTTGTTTGACAATGTATCATAATGATGTTGAATAGTGGATAGAATGGCATGCTCCAAGATGGCCGAAATGTTAAAATCGGGTGGACATCTGATTTTAAGTCCGTTGTTTGTGTTGATTAAGGCTGGGCGTAGTTCGCGAAGTAGTGCTTTGCGAAGCTACGCAAAGTGCAGTTCGCACTACGCGAGCTTCGCGTAGCACTACGCGAACTGCGTAGTGCGTGTTCGCAATGATTGCACAGTGCCGGATGCTTGTCCGCACTGTGCAATCATTGAAAACGGCAACTTGCACAGTGCGAGCTGTCTTTTACTGCCGCTCGAGTAGATTTTTACTCGAGCGGCAGCTTTCTCAACGCAAACTGGTAGTTTCTCATCGCGAGCGGTCGCGAGCATAAGCGACCACTCGCAATGAGAAACCTGACCTCCCCGCGTTGAGAATCTCGCCGGGAGGTTTATTTTCCACGCTCGCGATCGGCAACTTGATGTTGCTGATCGCGAACGAGGAAAAAGTCTCGCCGGGATGTCATTTTGCTTGCTCGCGGTCGCCAACTTGACGTTGAGGCCCGCGAGCAAGCAAAAAATGACCGCGGCACTACGCTACGCTACGCTACGCGTGTTTGCACTGTGCTACGTGCAATTCGCGTTGTGCGAAGTAGCGCAGACTTCGCAAACTACGCGAGCGTAGCGTAGCACTTTGCCCAGGGTTAGTGTTGATGAACTGCGTAAACAACCAATAGAATGTATATTTATTGATGTTGTCTCATGGCGCCTGCTTTCATTGAGAAAGGCGGTAGGCGAAATGCGTCTGTACGTATTTCTACCCGAATAAATCTGGGTAAAACTGCTCCCGTGAGTGCTGGTATTTTTCGTACCTCGTAGCTTTGATATGGATTCGCGATTTCGCCTCCGCGCACACAGCACCCACCCGTGAGTGCAGAGATTGAGGCGATTGGAGGAAGCGGAATATATATATATATATATATATATATATACTTTTTTAAAACAATTGATATAATGTACAATATAATTTTTAATAATAATGTTTTATAATATATATGTAGATGTAAACATGTATATGTATGTGTGTATCTTTATATAGGTATATATTTAAATATATTATTCAATACATTTATTTAATTTACATATTAATGTTATATATTCAAACATTCGATTTACTCATTTAAAATATATATATATATTAAAAAACGATATTTGTGTATGTTTTTTAACAGTATTAGTGTGAATCAATATTTATTTTCAATATTTTTGTACTTACATTTGCAAGTATAGGGAAACAATATTTTTGTAATCAATATTTTTGACACAATATTTTTTTATCATGATACTTTTGTGATCGATATTATTCCAGTTATCCAATCATATGTGATGAAAGATTCCAGACATGAGAGTCTTATCAAGGAGAACATGCCCATTTATAAACTAAAATAAATTTTGGAAATCATGTTTGTTTTCTGACCATGTGAACTGGGGTTGAAACTAGAGCGCCATGGTAAAATTAGCACTAAGACAAGAACAGGTGCTGACCAGGAGTTGAGCTCCAACTATGCTTATTCCACTGTTTGTAGACGCTTATCATCTGGTCCTGGTGGTAAACCCCTATGTAAACCTTAACTCTGGGATTAATAACCGATAGTAAAATGAGTGTATTTATGTATTGTGCATGCTATTGTTGCACAGAGTTAGTATATGTTAAGGTGTTAAATTACACCCAATATGACGGACACATATTTTGCAACAGAGTGTTAGATTGCTGTTGCATCTGTACTTAATATGTTGAGTTAAATTACGTCAGCAGTATCAGCTTTGGTTCACTAGCCATTGAAACCAGAACTGTTAGCAATCCACTCTTTTACTATTCTGTGCTGCTACAATAAGACTTCACAGGTCTCAACTGTCAGGACTCAGCTTTGCATGGGTATGTGCTCCTTACTCCATCAGCTACCTTAAAGGCCCTCCTTGTCCCTTTCTAGACCTAGTCTCAGACTCTATCTCACCCAAGTAATTTCTGTCATGGCTGCAAGTAGTTGGGGGCTGCTAGTTCATGAGGTCCTGCGCAAAGATGTGGCGGGCAGTTCAGGAATGTTGTGGCTTCATACATGTGGTACTAAAAGCAAGGGGCTTAGTTAACTCATGATCTCTCTTGTGGGCCCAGAGAGAGAGATAGGGAGTATAGGGAGTATTGCTGGCCTACTAGATCTCAGAGCATTCATAAGATCTTGTGGGATCCAGTGGCCATGTTGGATCTCACAGGTTTTTGTTATTCTTGCAACATTTATTGATCATCTTGGGCAAGGTTGCTCCATAAAAGGGAACTCTGTCTAGTCTGTACAGCTAGTTGATGAAGGTGATGACCAAGAGCAGCAGGAGTGAGGCTTGCTTTAAAGGAGATAATTTTGAGATGAATTGGCACTTACTAGGAGACTTATATAGTGAACATTGGGAAGGGTACCAACAGGAACAGGGAGGTGAAGGAAGTTATGTATGTGCGAGTATTGAGATCAGTTTCTTGACCCTAGAAGGAAATTATGTAATGCTCTGTGATAGCTGAATCTTGATATTTGATCTTTGGTAAAAGTACAGCAAAGCACTCGTTCTTGCCTTTGATTTCAAATTTAGAGCTTTGATCCAAAACAAATGTCAATATAACAGAAAGCCTGACTAAATGTATGAATTGACTTAACAAGACATTGTAAGAATGGTCACTTCCATCAGATTTTGTTTTGAGCCTCAGGATAAGGCTATTTGAGTTGATGCAGAAAGTAGTCTAATGCAAGGCCCATACAAGAACTCTAAAACATGTCTTAATGGAAAAGATTTCAGTTTGTTTCTGAGCAGAACTGAAAGATTCGTGATTTTGCTGCTATTCCTGCTGGTATCATTTTTTGCTTATTTGCACAGGTTCCTAAAATTGCACAAGCCACCTTAGACTACATCTCCCTGTATCCTTAGCGCCAGGAGGCGCCAGCGTGCATTCTTCACACCGCGCGGCGGCGTTAAAAGAGGCTGCGGGGTCCCGCGGGGCGGGAGCCCCTGTTACTCGTGACTTTGCTGCTATTCCTGCTGGTATCATTTTTTGCTTATTTGCACAGGTTCCTAAAATTGCACAAGCCACCTTAGACAACATCTCCCTGTATCCTTAGCGCCAGGAGGCGCCAGCGTGCATTCTTCACGCCGCGTGGCGGCGTTAAAAGAGGCTGCGGGGTCCCGCAGCGCGGGACGCGCGCGGGCGAAGCCCGGGCCAAGGGCGGGCTTGTCTGAGCCCGTCAGAGGCAGAAGGAGGCAGGGCTGGGCCCCCCCTCTAAGACTCTAATTCTGGGTATTTGGGTGATGTTGTTTTTATATTGTATTTTTTATTTATCAATGTATAGTTGCCTTAGGCGTTAGTCACTCTTGGAAAATGGGTACGCATAATAAACGAGGTGTTGTAGGGACCCTGGATGCTTTTCTTATGAGGGCCGAATCAGCCCTCATACATGAAATCCAGCTGACGGAACGTAGGTTGTCATTGGACCCTGCTACCGCTATGGGTAGACTTTCATTAACGCCCGTATTAGGCAGATCTGTTTCAGTAAGTAACAATAAAGAACAGTCTCCAAGTTTGACTGGCACTTCAATTCAAGTTATAAATGAACAGGAAACGGTTATAATCCCATCAATGACCCCCGGCCCTGTAGTTGCTCCTGTTGGAACTAAAGTCACTACGAGAGGACAAAGGGCGATTCAAAGATTAGAGCCCCCTGTTGAACCGCAATTAGTTATTACGAAACGTAAAAATCTCTCCAAACAGAGTAAGCGGGCATCGACCTTGAATAAAAGAAAGGGGAAAGCTGTTAAAGACTCGGAGGAGCCCTCTGGGGGATCTTTACCATCTCTAAATCAGAATGAGGCAACCATCCTCACTAATAGTACTTCTGAAGGGAATTTTTGGGGAAGGCTCGAGTTGATGATGACGTCACTCTTGGAACCAATCTTGCTGATGGTGTCCAAAATAGAAGTTAGATTGACTAAAGTGGAGGAATTGTTGAACAGTAAAAACTTAACCGTTCACACAAATGGTGTTATACTTAATGACGGCCCTTCAACTAGTAAGATTGTAAGTTCTGTCCATGAACCCCCACAAGTCCCTTCTACTTCTAAATTTGTATGTGGTAGCTCTAGCAATGGTAATGTCGATCCAAATAAAGACCCAGGGCACCAGAGCAATTGCTTGCCTTGAGTAGACCCTTGTGTTTCGGCCCCTAAACCTCTGGAAAGAACTGACATTGTGCACGAAATACCAGGGATGAATGGTGACAATAAAATGATAGGGATAGGCGATACCCGCAGGGATAAATGGGATGCTTCCCATTGCCCATCACCAAATTTAAATCTTCCGCCGGAGCCCACTCCATATACGGTGGTCCTGGCGAATGTTCCTCCTTGTCCCCATATTGATTCAGAGCACTGGTCTGCGCTGAAAAATAAGTCCCTGCATTTTTTGATTAAAAGGACTGGCCTGAATAGGCCCCTTTTTGCGGAATTTAAAATGGTCCATAGGATTAGATAGGTGGGTCACACCCCTAAATCACTTTATGGAGACTGTATCGTTTTAACTTTTAGGTCACCCCATCTAGTCCATACAATTTTGGAAAGGGGTAACAATGGTTATGTGGATCCCAATGATATTAGTTTTTTACCCTTGGGTTATTTTTATCGGCCATGTAATCCCCTATACCGACTTGAGCCTAAGTCTGTAGGTAACAACTATGGAGGTTCAAGGCAGTTTGGTTACTCCATTCCAATACATAACCGATTTGTAGTTTTGAGTTCCCTGGAGGACCTCGACTGACTGAAGTATGGGAAATCATTCACTCCACCCAGTCCTAGCAAGGGGATTGATTTTGGAACCTCAACAAGGTGTTTTGTATTTGATATGTCTAAGGGGGATGGTGACAGTATAGATAAGTCTAAAAGTCTTTTTGATTTACCCGCGGCGAATCCGGTAGGGTGCGAGGTTTCTTTAATTACCGGTATTTCAAGTATAGTTCCTGGCCAGGACTTAACATTGAGTAATGTAGTGAGGGAAAAATGTCCTATGCCTTGTATTACTGACTCATTGACAGTTCCTGTATGTAATTATGATGTCACTTTGCCATCTGGACAGCTATGTAAAGAAATTGGTGGTATGCCCATTTACCCTAAACATCGTATCTATGACGGAAAATCTTTGTGTTGTAACATTGTGTCATGGAACATTGCAGGGATTAGTTCTAAGTTGGGTAATCAATGTTGGTGGGATTTTATCACACAATTCGAGATTCTGTTACTCCAGGAGACATGGGTCAAGGATGCGATACACTTGAATGGCTATAGGACTTTTCATACTCCAGCAGTTGGCGCTCACAGTGGAAGGGCAAAGGGTGGCCTATGTACCTATATAGCAAGCACCATTAATTTAAAGAGTATTAAGATGCTTGTTAGTGACGATTACTATCATCTGATCAAAATGGATTGTGACGCCACTCATTCAATAGCTCTGGTTAATTTCTATAATAATATCCCGTCTGGCCAGATTGGTATTGTTTTAAACAACATTTCGCAATCTTTAAATTTGTTAAGTAGGGGTAAGACAAATGATATTATGTTGATATTTGCGGGGGATTTTAATTGTTCGTTATGTAAGAATTGCGTGGTTAATTTGTGTGGAGTCACGGGAGATGATGATGCTTGTATATCACACTTTGGTCATAATGCCCTGGGGGAGCGATACAACAAGCTTATTTTTACTTACGATTTGGGTTTTGTTAATGAGTTATGCCCGCTCCCGGTTTCCTTGATTCGTACTTTTAGTGGGAGGGGATTTAGCTCTGTAATTGATTATGTTCTCATATCAAGCACCCACGCTGATAGTATTCTTTCTTTTTATGTTTCGGATAATCCACTGAGCGATCATTTTCCTCTCTGCCTGACCATCTTATTACCTTTAAGTAAAACAACAAGCCCTGAAAATAGTAACGATCAGTTGCTAGTAAATCTAGCATTAGGTAGTATTAATGGCTATTCTATTCGTTGGGCTTTGGTAGACCAGGCAAAATTGGTAAGCACTGTGGTAAAGCGATGTAAACTCGATATAGACTCTTGTTTGAGTGAAGTAGCCACCCCCGAACAGATTATAGCCTCGTTTTCATCTATATCTATGGTAATAAGTAATTTACTCATTAGGCATAAAAAGAATAGTGGAGTGCAACGGGGATGGTTCGAGGCCAATTGCACTCGAGCACTCTCCCAACTAAAGAAGGAGCTCCAGAAGACCCCTAGAATTGTGATTGACATTAGGATGGCTAGAGGTGTGTACAAACGAGCAGTAAGGGACAGAAAGAGTATATTGAAGAAGGAAGCGTGGGACGCCCTTTATTTGGCCTCAATCACAAAAGATAGTGCGGCATTCTGAAAGGCTATTAGGGCCCCTTTTTTGGTTAGTGCGGGCAGCCCGTCTGTAGAGATAGCGATTCCAGAGGAACAATGGATAAACCATTTTTCTCAGGTTTACAAAGGTAGCGGGAATCCCCTCGCGACGGATAAGTGTGTTTGCGGGTCCAGGGGGGAAAACCGCTCCATGCAGCATAGGGAACTTAGGTTTTCCATTGAGGAGGTGGAGCGGGCACTCCATGCAAGTAAAGGTGGTAAGGCCCCTGGCCCAGACGGGGTCCCGATAGACATATTTAAATCGAATGTTCTTTTGTGGGGCCCCCTTTTGGCCCAGGTGCTTAATGCCAGCTATTGCACTAATTTTTTATCTACTTGGGTAGTCTCCATTATTGTGCCAATTTTTAAAAAGGGGATAGGCATGATCCAGGGTGCTATCGTCCAATTTCTTTGTTGGACGCTATAACAAAAGTGGCAGGCAGGGTTTTACTTGAGCGCCTCCAGGTCTGGGCCGAGGAGAATTCTATTCTTTCTGACTTACAATATGGTTTCCGGCCCGGCCTGGGGACCACAGAGCAAGGGTTGAATTTTTTACTTCTGGTAGGGAAATATAAGAGAGCTAGGAAGGGGACCTCACAGCCGCTTTTGACTGTGTGGTCCACGTTAAATTGTGGTCAGTTTTAGAAAAAATGAGTGTAGAACCAAACATTATACATTTTCTTAAACGTTTTTATTGTGATGCCAAGGCCACGGTGCGATATGGTATGAAGGGCGAGCGCTCAGAAGCCTTCCCGATTAGGAGCGGAGTCAGACAGGGGTGTGTTCTGGCTCCGTTCCTTTTTAATCTGTATATAAATGGGTTAGGGGAAGCTCTTCTAAAGGATAATCAGGATTTCCCTACAGTAGCCGGTCGCCCAATTCTAGCCCTGTTATACGCGGACGACGCGGTCCTGATGTCCCGTACTCAAGTCGGCCTTCAGCGTGTGCTGAATAGCTTTTTTCATTTTATGAATAATTTAGGCTTAAGAGTCAATATTTCGAAGACGTTTATAATGTATTGTGGCAAGGGTATCGTGAAATGAAAGGACATGTTTTTAGAGGGTCAGAAAATCGGGGTTACAACTAAATTTCCATGCCTAGGTATTCTTTTCGCCAATAATGACACGTGGTCACATGCAGTCTCTGCTAGAAAATTGGCATTTGTACGTACAACTTCTGCACTAACTGCCTTTGCAAGGAAACTAGGCAAAAGACCACCTGTTGAGCTTTTAAAAATCTATAAAGCCAAGTGTGTGTCTGTGGCAACTTATGGGAGTGGAGTTTGGGGCTTTGCTGAATTAGCACCTATTCAAAGGGTGGAAAATTCATTTTTAAAATATATTTTATCAGTACCAGCTGGTTCCTCTACGTATGTTTGTCATGCAGAATTGGGTCTGTCATATATTTCTGACTCAATTAAGCTTGAACCTGTATTGTTGTGGCATAGACTGTGGCTTAAAGATGAAGCCAAATTGAACCGTGAATTCTTATTACATATTGTGAAATTGGAAGGAGCATTGAGGATACCGTGGCTTAAATATGTTTTTAACTTTTTTAATGATCTTGGTCACCCAGAATATTTTATTAACCCCAGCTCCCTTAGTACTATATCAAGGAAGGAACTAAGACACAAGGGTTTGTCCTTGTTAGATTCTGTGAGATTGTCCACAGAGATACTGAAACCTACAGTCTTGCATAACCAGATGGTTTTAAGTTCTCTTAATATTCAACCGTACTTAATCGTTGTATCTAGTGCTTATGAAAGGTTTTTATTGACACGCTTTAGGATGGGAACCTTTCATCGCCTTGTGACTTTTCCCACGACGCATGATTGGTCTCAATGTCTCTTGCCTTGTCCTTGACTACTATTCATGTTGTTCTTTTCTGTAAATATTATTCTGCACTAAGGACTCTGTTTTTAAAACCAATTCTTAAACAATATGGTTTACGTCAATGTCGACCTGCCTTCTTAGCTCTACAGTATTTAGATAATGTATATACTATTTTTAGTGTTTCTAACTATCTGAAAAAAGTCCTTTTTGTAAGAAATCAATTGTCCACAATTTGATTAACTTTCATTGAAAGCTTTCCTAGTTTAATATTTCACTGAATTTTTTATTGTATAACTGTAATGTTTTTTGTGCTTTTATGACTGTTTTGTTCAAACAATCGAATAAAGCTTTTCTGATCTGATCTGATCTGAAAGATTCACAAGAGAGTCTCCAGGAAAGCAAGAAATAACTAATTCCAAGTAAGATCCAGGTATAATAACTGTTTAAGAACACTGATTGCACTTGGATTTAATGGCTCAATTTATCAGAATCATGATTAAAAAGTTCTATATTTCATCTTATCTTCTAAGCACCCAAACCATAATTAAATCCACTACTCTGCTTCCAATAACCACTGGGTGATGGTTTTGACAGGTCCATATCAGTAATATGTTAACATTGTCTTTGTTTCAGATAGGATTTGTACGGATTACCTTTTTTGGTATATAAAATCATCTTAAAGTACCTGTGTTTACCATGGGCATGCATAAGTAAACAACGAAAGGGCTAAGATCTGTTTTCACGATTCCCTTGGAGATTAGAGTGTCATGTTCAAGGTTGCCGAAATCACGTGCCACCCAAGGAAGGTCATGGGTTCGGGTGAGGCACTGTAAGCTAGCTAGGAATTGGGCCAACAGTCTCTGATGGTGTAGATGGACTTACTCCCAACATTCTGAAGTCCTGTTGTCCTAATATGCAGTCCTACCTTTTTTAGTGGGAACCGTATAACACTTCCTCTGGTAATTTTAAAGCCGACTTTCATGCATATTGTATTTTGGTGATGGCATAGAGGCATTTAGTGCTTGACATTGCTGCAGTACATCATGAAGTCTACATCCCAGGCTCATTAGGTTATCCAGTTTGCAAAGAAGCTTGGGATATTCACACCAAAACTTAAGAAGGAGTGAGAAGTCTTTACAGGAGATATATCCTCATCTTCCCAAACAAAATGCTTCAACAAACTAAAGGAGGAAATATCTTGAATATCATAAAGTGCATGTATATGGTCTATCCGAGACCAGTAAGTAACGGCACCCAGGTAAATCGGTGCTCACCTTACATTTGTCTCAGACTTGTGTGAGATTAAAGAAGAGTTTTTATGAATATACACCTGGGTGTGTGTGTGGGTGTGTGTGTGTGTATATATATATATATATATATATATATATATATATATTCGGGTCCTCACCCACAGGTACCACCTGTGGCTTGCTTCAACATTGGACCCTCACTCACACACATAAGGTGTATGAGTGGACTTGACGTGTTTGTAAGCGGAGTTATGTGATACCTGTGAGTGAAGGCATGGGATCTTGGTGAGTTAAAATAATACAAATCACATCGTTTTTTGGAACATGTACATTTACATACAGACCATACACTGAGGACCTTTTCCTTGTACGGTCAACCCAGGTATATATCCATAAAAACTCTTCTTTAATCTCACACAAGTCCGAGACAAATGTAAGGTGAGCACAGATTTACCTGGGTGCCATTACTTACCAGACTCGGATAGACCATATACATGCACTTTATGATATTCAAGATATTTCCTCCTTTAGTTTGTTGAAGCCTGGCATATTCAGACATTATGAATGAACCCCACCATATTCCCCTACGAATGAGGAGATCTTTGGCTAATGGTGGCCTGGACATGGGTCATCAGCTTAGTTATTGATTCATATTCCCTTGTACATATCCAATGTATGTGGGAGCCAGCTAATCTGAAGGACTCCTGCTACTTGCTGCGAGGATGCAAAAATACTGCATATTATCTTGAGTGAGGAGCAGTGTAAGCACCATTCCTTGCTCAGGCAAAGTCCCCTGGTGAGCCCACCATCCTCTGCTAATTGGCAGAGGTGACAATACCTTAGGTAGCATAAGCAGAAGCCTTTATTCAAGAAAATGTAAACTTGTCCCTGTTTCCACTGTGGCTAAATTGCCTCAGTGTGAAGTCAGAAAAGTTCAGGAGTGCACCGTATTTATGGGTGTGGACAACACTCTACTTGGGCTAAAATCTGTGCACTTGCAAATAGAGTTAGGTCTACTGGGGATCTCCTTGTGAATTTCTGGCAGGTGTGAAAAAAGAAAATTTGGCATAAACATTTGCAAACAAATTAACCTGTTTGAATATAGATAGGCCCAACTAATTTATGTTTCCTGAGCAGTTAGCCAGGAATAAAGTTATATAAAAATGCTGTTGCTTTATATGTAAAAGCCAAATAGGTACTTGCAAATGCACATTTTTAAAGATCTTTTTAAAGAGCTTTATCTCCTCAGGAAGACATGCTTCCCCATGGAGCAACCACATTCACATGTACCCCCAGCAAACATGAGAATCATCCATTGCGGTTCCCACCCTAGAAAAAGATCAATGCTAAGCCTTGACTGGAGTAAAAATACTACTATTTCGAGGTTGGAATGCAAAATAAAAGGAATTTGTGAATGTAAAAAATATATATAGTGAAAAAGGTACATTTGGTTGGCTATTGACATATTTATGGAAATGTGCATATGTATCTAGCTAACTTTAATACCACCAGTGCCAAAATGATGAGACTCAATCACAAAAGCATTTATGATTATCAGTCAGTCAGTCAATTGGTCTTTATTTCGATTATCAAATCATTAAAGACATAATACATCAATAATTAAAAATCTAGAAATTCATAATATAGACCATTTGATAAAACCATGTATTAAAACTTGTAAGAAAATAGATTACAAAAGTAAAACACTTGACATTAAGATAATAAAAAACAAGATAATATCAATTTACATAAAACCACTGGTATACCACACAAGGGGGCTTTCACGATTGACGAACAGCAGGACTAACTTTAAAGTGGTGCGGGAATTCATGTACATAAACAAGGAAGATTAAGCAATTATATACTCATAAATGCTAGGATTGTTAAGAAAAGTTGTCACAATTATAGTGTCCTCGAATGATCCACATCCATTCCAGAAATTTAGCGACAGCAATCGCTATAGGCTCACATGTATCTGACTTTAGAATACTTAATGCCTCTGCGCCCGACCTTGTGCCAAGATTTAAACAGACTGGTTTAAGCCATCTGTTTCTGGGAGGGTTGTAAGCAGGGCAAACAAACAGAACATGTGCTATTGTTTCCTTCAGTGATGGACATGCAGAACATTTATCTTCGTTCAGAGGGTGCAATTTACATGTGAAAGATTTAATTGGGAGGGAACCCACTCTAAACTGGTGGTACAGTTTCCTATCATTGGGTACAGTAATAAAATCCCAATAACATTCATACTTGTACTCTTGTTTAAGCTCCAGAAAATCCCTCGTCAAGGTAGGCCTCATCAGAGATGAAAATCGCTTCATCATAGTCTTATTCCAGTAGGCTACCTTGAACTCTTTCTTTGAGGGAAAAGGGTTGCCTGCTGGGTTCTCCCATAAGCTACTCATCCCCATATCACTCAGGGTATCTTTTATACTTCTTAGCCAGGAGATCTTACATGAGCTATCAGCCCGCCTGGTTTCGAGAAGTGCTTGGGCGTACAGGGACAGTTCAGGAGTCACCCAGAGCCTTCTCCAATAAGCCACAGGTCTAAAGCGAGCTATATCCTCGATTTTATTGCAGCCTAAATCTAAATAAAGAGGCATCAATGGTGTTGATTGTGGGAGACCTAGTAAGGCTCTCACAAACTTATTTTGGGTTGCAATCAGGGGTGCTAAATTTTCGAAGCCCCACAGCTCCGCCCCATATAATACTGAGGTACTAATTTTAGTTTTATATATCTTTATAACAGGTGCCACTGGCTTAGTATGGGGAAGTCTCTGTTCCTTCATAAGGACTCCTGTCAGTTGGACATGTTTAAGAGTCAGCATATCAATCTGGGGTTTCCAATTTAATTTCCTTCCTAAAGTGATTCCCAGATACGTAAAAACATCAGTCTGCTCAAGTTGAACTTTATTCATAAAGACTCTCCCTTTAATGACCTTACGGTTGTGGAGAACCATAAACTTGGTCTTCTCCACATTTACCACAAGGTCATGATCGCGGCAAAACACCTCGAACCTGGTAAGGGCTGACTGCAGCCCCTTCTGGGTCTTAGATATTATCAGAGTGTCGTCCGCTAACATTAACAGGGGTAACTTCATGCCTGCTAGGGTGGGGGCATCTGTGGGGTAGTTAGAATAGTACTGCACGACCTTGTTAATAAATAAGGAAAACAAGGTTGGTGCAAGGACACACCCCTGGCGAACCCCCTTGGAAATGGGGAACTTGTTCGTAACTTCCCCATGTATACCCCAGCGAACCTGGGCAAAATTGGAATCGTGTAAGGTGATTAAAATGGCCAATATTTCAAATGGCATCCCCATATCCATGAAGACTCTCCACATTTTTGCGCGGGGCACCAGATCAAAAGCCGATTTAAGATCAATAAAGGCTGCGTATAGTGTGCCTCCTCCTATAATAACCACCCGCCAGTAAATAATCACAAACCTAAAAACCTGGTCTATAGTGCCAGTATGTGGCCGGAACCCTGCCTGCAATGGTGACAAGATATCTGTTTCACCCATCCATGTCTGGATTCTGCATAATACCAGCCTGGCAATGATATTTTGAATACAGTCAATGAGACTTATTGGCCTGTAGTTGCCAGGTTTAGATCGTTTATGATTATGACAAGTAGCCATACAGGAATACTCTTTTATGTACTCTTACATGCCTTTGTGAATCGATCCTAGCAAAAGTGCAAAGAGGGCAGAGTACTTTCCATTTTTATTTATTTTACATGAATGTTTCTGAACATTCCTACTTAATCCAATGTCGGATGTTTTGGGGCTGACTCCAAAGGAATGAAAGAGTAGAGAAAGAGTACTAAATGAGTACTACTTTAAGTACTCCAAAATTTCTATGTGAATAAGTCTCTAAGGGGCATATTATCAATAGACGGCGATAAATATCGCAAAGCGCGCATAGCGCTTTTTTATATATCGCCGTCTATCGCTGGAATTTATCGCCCGGTTAGCGCGTTATTAACCACGCGTATCACCGAGGCGATAAATATCCCAGCGATAGCGGGGATATCTCCGTTTTCCATTGAACAACGCTGGTTTTCCAGCGATGTTCCATGGAAAACGGCGATATCCTTGTTGATAGGGCCTGTGGTCTTAGCCACACAATCCACCCCCCACGTTAAATTCCAGCATTAAGGCCCAGTTAGCGTGAAAAAAATCAGCGCTAAACCGGACGGGGGTTCGTTGTAAATACAGCGAAGCACCGTCAGCGATATTTTATTATGTAGTTGTAAGGGGCACGCCTACCTTGCATCTCATTAGCGATGCAAGCCGAGGCGATAGGAAACCGGGCGCTAAGGCAAGGAAACACGCGCTAGCGTGTCCTTGTTAATAAAGCGATAGAATTATCGCCGCTTTTCGCCCGAAAACGGACGCTAAAGCAGCGATAATGTTATCGCCAGCCCTTGATAATATGCCCCTAAGTTATTGTATGTTGACTTAGGTATATTGCATTCAGATGATCAAGTAACAAATCTCAAACCACCTATATATTACAATTTAAGTAAACCTTAGGAAGAACATTCTTTAAGTTTGAATAGAATATTGTTTGTACCTTACAATTTAAAAATTAAACTGCAGCTGTCAGTATAATCGTGGGTTTATAGAGGAATCACTTTCTACGCTGGGACATATATTTTAATCTCAATAGAATAAAAAAAGAAGAACGGTTTTGAAAGAGCTCAAATGCATGTTTCACCAAATATTATGTATGCATAAATCTACATGCTTAAATCTAAATGCGCATTCATGTGCGTACTCCTAGAATTCTGCAGCTCTGTAAGCAGAAATGGAGTACTCCTAAAATATTTTGGGGCAGATTTAAAAGGACTGGCGCATCTCTGCATATTAGCAGAGATGCGCCAGTCAAGATGCGACACGCAAAAATACCCTTGCGCCACCATGGATGCGTCGCATTTACAATGCGGCGCACCGTGGCGCAAGGATAGACAGATGCATGTCGCATCTTCTGTCGTAAGGGAGCGCATTGCGGGAGTCATGCCGCAAGCGCGACGCAACTCCAGCAATGCTCAGGGGCGGCCCATACCTATCATGCTGCATCACTCCTTATGCCTGCTTCAAGGAAATGGCGTAAATCCGTGAAATCTTGTAGATTTCACTGCGTCACTTTTATGAGGCTTTCTTGCAACGGAACGCCCACCCTGCATACATTATACCTGACGCAGGTATAATGTAGTGCAGGGCTTTACAACGTGACGCATCTCCCTAGATGCATCACGTTGTAAATATGTCGCAACATGGCGCATTGTTTACGACGCCGCTGCGTCACAGAAAAGACGCAACGGCGGCGCAAATGTGTCGCAAGGGGCTTGTAAATCTGCCCCTTTGAGTTTTCTAAAAACACATGTAAATCTTGAACACAGATAGAAGTCAACTAGGAGGCATTCATGATTCTTTTTGTGACTATACAATGTGTACAGACATGAAACCCTATGAAAAAAAATTATGCTGGTTGGCGCAGAAAACATATTGCTCACATGAAATCTCTGAGGTTGAGCAGTCAAGTCGAGAACTCTTTAGAGTGGTAAAAGATTAATGTTTTCCTTTCTTTTCTAAAATGGAGTTTGATGTTCCATCAGATGTTTGTGAATCCTTCTCGGTCTTTTTATGAAAAGATAAAACAATATCAATGGAAATTTGAATTGTGAGAGTCAAGGCGAGGAGGTAATCTCAAACCCTCAGGTTATGCTTAATTCAATGCAATTGCATTTTTAGCTGTTGCAGGCTGATTTGGAAAAAGACTGTATGTTAAAAATAAAATATGGATCTCCGATAGACCCATGCCCTGCCTCATGTTTTATCTGGTGGTGGACAGTTTGGCACCAATAATTACAGACCTGGGAAATGTATCTATCAAGTCAACAGTTTGTCCGCAACTGTAGATGAATGCACAAATCCTCCCCATTAAAAAGAAAAACCTTCAGTAGGTCCTTTCCAACTGTTGAACTATTGGCCCATGTAAAAAAAAAAATTCAATGCAAAAATACTGGAAGGAGAAAGTGACAGACAGTTGTAAGGCCATTTGGAGATAAATATGGTGGTTGATAAAATATGTGGGTTTATGCCACTTCACTTTACATATTGGTTCTAGATGAGATTAACCCTGGGCGTTAAAATCCGCTCCGCTCGCGGAGTTTGCGGATTTTTGGCAACTCCGCGTTCCGCGTAGAACACGGAGTTACCGAAAACTCCGCGATCCGCGGCATAGCGGAGTTGTATCCTTGTTCGCGCTTTAAAAATGCGTTTTCTCGCGCGCGGAAGCTACTTACCGGGATCCCTGCGTTCGCCGATGAGTTTTCCTATCCGCTCGCGTGCGCCACGAGATTTTGGTAGCCGGCCACGCGATCCTGCGAGAGTGTGCGATCGCGAACACGTCATTCGGACGCGCCATCGGACATCCGGCGGACATTTGGTGAAGCTCGCGATGCCGAACACGCAAAATTTGCAATATGAAGAATAATATCTCTCGAGCTGCATAACACCTTCTCGAAAATGATGATTTGGATGAAAAAAACTCCTCAGAATGACATTTGGCTGTACTTTTTTGTGCAAGGAGTCCTTTTTCTTTTTTACTTTTTTTTGGAGAGGAAGGAAGTGCCCCAGAGTCTCCAACTTCCTGTTCCTGTCCAGCAGGCTCCTCCCAGTGCTTTGTCCATGTCCTGTTCACTTTTCATTTGGATTTGGAGCTGGAAGGATCACTCTTTGTGTCTGCTGCATCATATATCATTGGATTTGAGGACTTTTGGATTTGAGATTTTACAAGTAAGTTGGTGTTGTTTGTTTGATTGGGGCATTGCAGTTGCTGCAACTACATTTTTTGTACTTTTCATCATTTTTTTTTAAATTTATTGTGGGTAGCCAGTAGGCCCAGAGCTACTCATGGTGGGTGCATGAAACAACTGTTTCTGTGGTGTCTGTTGAATTTAAACATCATTTAGGGCATGGATGGCATTGGATTGAATTGCAAAATGTGTTTTTTGGGGGGTATTTCACTTTTTTGGTGTGTGTTAAATAAATGCCTTTGGTGTGTGTGTGTGTTGTGTAACTTGCACACCTTGTTTAGCCCTGTGGATTTTCGATTTTGCATTTTATTGCATTAAAGCTGTGTTGTTTAGCATGCCTCCTTTGCCTGGCCATTATAGGCCTGTTTCAGTTTATTGTTTTCCAGGCCTCCTGCTTGTTGTGACTGTGAGTGACTATGTGGCTGGTGGCCACCCATTTTGTGGTGGTAGTTTAGTAGTGTGCTGCTTTTGCTATATAGGGCTAGGCCTGCATGTCTTTCCTTTGTTCCTCTTGGCCTAGGCTTCTTGTTGTTGTGGGCCTGGTCATGTGGCTGGTGGCCATTTTGAAGCCAGGCAGTGTGCTTTTGCCATAGGCCTGCATTGTCTGTCTTCCCTTTCTTGTTGTTGTGGGCCTGGCCATGTGGCTGGTGGCCATTTTGAAGCCAGGCAGTGTGCTTTTGCCATAGGCCTGCATTGTCTGTCTTCCCTTTCTTGTTGTTGTGGGCCTGGCCATGTGGCTGGCGGCCATCTTGAAGCCAGGCAGTATGCTTTTGCCATAGGCCTGCATTGTCTGTCTGCCCTTTCTTGTTGCTGTGGGTGGGCTGGCCATGTGGCTGGCGGTGATTTTGTGGAGCCAGCCAGTGTGCTTTTGCCATAGGCCTGCAAGCTTGTGGCATAGTCTGCCAATAGGCTTTTCAGCCAGTAGGCCCAGAGCTACTCATGGGTGCATGTAACAACTGTTTCTGTGGTGTCTGTTGAATTTAAACATCATTTAGGGCATGGATGGCATTGGATTGAATTGCAAAATGTGTTTTTTTGGGGGTATTTTACTTTTTTGGTGTGTGTTAAATAAATTCCTTTGTTGGATGTGTGTGTGTGGTGTGGTTGTTGTGTAACTTGCAAACCTTGTTTAGCCCTGTGGATTTTCGTTTTTGCATTTTTGCATTAAAGCTGTGTTTAGCATGCCTCCTTTGCCTGGCCACTATAGGCCTGCTTGAGTTCATTGTTTTCCAGGCCTCCTGCTTGTTGTGACTGTGAGTGACCATGTGGCTGGTGGCCACCCCTTTTGTTGTGGTAGTTTATTAGTGTGCTGCTTTTGCCATATACGGCTAGGCCTGCATGTCTTTCCTTTGTTCCTCTTGGCCTAGGCTTCTTGTTGTTGTGGGCCTGGCCATGTGGCTGGCGGCCATTTTGAAGCCAGGCAGTGTGCTTTTGCCATATGCCTGCATTGTCTGTCTTTCCTTTCTTGTTGTTGTGGGCCTGGCCATGTGGCTGGTGGCCATTTTGAAGCCAGGCAGTGTGCTTTTGCCATAGGCCTGCATTGTCTGTCTTACCTTTCTTGTTGCTGTGGGTGGGCTGGCCATGTGGCTGGCGGTGATTTTGTGGAGCCAGCCAGTGTGCTTTTGCCATAGGCCTGCAAGCTTGTGGCCTAGTCTGCCAATAGCCCTTTCAGCCAGAAGGCCCAGAGCTACTCATGGGTGCATGTAACAACTGTTTCTGTGGTGTCTGTTGAATTTAAACATCATTTAGGGCATGGATGGCATTGGATTGAATTGAAAAATGTGTTTTTTTTGGGGTATTTCACTTTTTTGGTGTGTGTTAAATAAATGCCTTTGTTGGATGTCTGTGTGTGGTGTGGTTGTTGTGTAACTTGCAAACCTTGTTTAGCCCTGTGGATTTTCGTTTTTGCATTTTTGCATTAAAGCTGTGTTTTGCATGCCTCCTTTGCCTGGCCACTATAGGCCTGCTTGAGTTCATTGTTTTCCAGGCCTCCTGCTTGTTGTGGCTGTGAGTGACCATGTGGCTGGTGGCCACCCCTTTTGGGTGGTAGTTTAGTAGTGTGCTGCTTTTGCCATATAGGCCTGCATGTCTTTCCTTTGTTCCTCTTGGCTTACTGCTTCCATCCCCTTTGCCAGCTGCAGCTCCCTGAATGCCGTGATGCGCAAATTAATGCCAAACAGGTTCCACTTCCATTACATTTGTATTTTTGTTTTTGTTCTTCTTCTTTCCTATCCTTCCTGAGTGTACACAGTATACCATGAAAGCCCTTGTTGTCAAAGTCTCACAAACGGCTACACTGTTATGTTTTTTTATAACTTAAACTGAGTTAAACTTAAAATGTAATAATATAACACTAACAAGTGTGACCACCACACACTAAGTTATATATTATATTTGTTTGTTTGTACTTGTAGTAATTGAACGACAACAACAAATGCAACATTTCACTGATGTTCTTCTGGCTTCTTTGCTTTTAGGTGCACAAAAAGACTGAGGAGGAGGTGTCATCATCACCCGTTGTACTGCCAGACAGGATTCCGTGCTGTGCACGACGTCACGTGACGTGTGACCACAGACATCTCTGCAACTTATGCACCTGCGTCCTGCTGACATCAGAAGAAGATGGCCCCAAAGAAAGTTACCAGGTCCTCCAGTACCAAGAAAGTTGCCAGTGAGAAGAAGGAACAGAAGAAGGAAGTGGCACTGCCACTTACCAAGACTGGTGTGCCGCCCCAGATGTTTTTTGGGAAACAAAAAATTACACCTGCATCAGCGTTGTCTGGGGACCAAGCTGGGAGCAGCACCTCCGCATCAGCGGGCCCACCCCACCAACCTAGGCCCAAGCCCATGAGTGTCGCAGAGGTAGCCAGACTACTTGCGCAAACACCAACGAGCAGTGATGTTGAAATATCATTATCGCAAAGTAGTACCCAATCAACGCAGGCGGAAACTCAGCAGATAAGTGAGCAACAGCAGCCGGAACAGCAGCCAGAACAGCAGCCGGAACAGCAGCCGGAACAGCAGCCGGAAAAGCAGCCCAACAGCAGCCACAACAACAGCCGCAACAACAGCCCACAATAGTAGTTGTTCCTCCCGAAGTAGGGGCAGTTCAGGAAATCGAGCTTCCTACAGAGAAAGAAGAGCAAGCCACTCTTTCAGAAGATCCATTGTCTTCCAGATCCCCAGCAAGGAAAAGGAGGGTTAGTCCATCAACTTCTTCTTCAAGCCCCCCTTCTGATGATCTAGATACCACTTGGAACCCACCAGCTCAGTCTGAGAGTGAGGCACGCCACGCGACAAGGCTAAGGAAAAGGAAGGTTCCAGAAAGCCTTAGAGTTATGGAGTAAGATGTAGAAGGGGAGGATGATGACGAGCCAGTCATCATGAACATCACTCCCGCCCCAGTGGAGATGGCGACCAACATTATTATTACCCCATCCCAAATTGCTGTGAGGGATGTGGCACGGATACCACCAACACAGGTAACACCAACACCACCTATTGCTTCCATATTTGGATTTGCAAAGGG
The DNA here is from genome assembly GCA_963921515.1 of Calotriton arnoldi. Taxonomy (NCBI): domain Eukaryota; kingdom Metazoa; phylum Chordata; class Amphibia; order Caudata; family Salamandridae; genus Calotriton; species Calotriton arnoldi. Next base: position 491,419 of record CAWUFW010001918.1, read on the forward strand.
CCGGCAGGGACCTACATCCAGCACAACCACCACCTCAGTAGGTAGTGGTACTGCACAGAGTCAAATTCCAGGCACACCCTCCAGTTCATCTGGCATTGCAAGTGGCACCTCCAGCAGCGCAAGAAAATTCACCTCCCCAGTTTGGGACTTCTTTTCGGTTAGCAGTAAGGAGGAGAACGTTGCTATATGCTCAATTTGTCGACATAGTGTTAGTCGGGGTAAGCTTGGTACAAACTATGGTACCAGAGGCCAAACAACCCATCTGAAAAAATACCACATGATCCAGTGGGAGGCGCACCTACTTAGCACACAAAAAGGTAAAACTGCACCCATTGCTGTTGGTGGGGATGAAGAAGTAGAAGAAGATATGATCGCGGTGGAAGGTGAACAAGAGGGAGACATTTTCTCTGGTACACAAAGTAGCCCTGTCCCCAGCAGTGTAGTGGTACCTCCCACATCCTCAGCATCATCTCAGTGGCACCGTAGTAAGAGTCAGGCTGAGAGTGAGACACCAAGGCAACAGAGTACCACAATGAAAAAAAGTGCGTTGTTGAGCCTAACTGGGTTCAAGACGTCACCTGCATCAGCTGCACCAGAAAGGAAAAAAATCCAGCCTACCATTGTCAGCATGTTTAGGTCAGAGGGGCAGTACGAACACAACCACCCAACGGCACCTTTGTACAATGCGAAGCTGGCTAAAATGTTAGCGCTGGACCTTCTCCCTTTTTCTTTTGTGGAAGGGGTGGGTTTCCTTGAATATGTGACAGCCATCTGCCCAAAATGGAAGGTTCCCAGCCGGTCCTATTTCGCCAGAGTTGCTGTTCCAGCACTACATCACGATGTGCTGGGATTGCTTGGACAAGCTTTGCAGCACAGTGCTGTTCACAATACCCACCTGACAACAGACATGTGGACCAGTTGCCAAGCCACTGACTACATGTACATCACTGCACACTGGATCTCTTTTGTGGGGGTTAGAGAAAAGATATCTGAAGCAGGTGTTGTTGACACTGCTGAGATTTGTAATGCTACTCGTAAACATGCAACTGTAGCCATGTTCGCCATGGAGAAATCTCATACTTCTGCAAACATTTTGGAAGAGTTTAACATCAAGGTCTTTGAATGGCTGCGCCCAAGAGGGCTTAACATTGGTTTTGTTGCCACGGATACTGGCAGTAATATAGTTAAGGCCATGCAGGATGGTGGCTATTTCAGGGTCCTGAGTTTGGCGCACTGCATTAACATTATTGTTCAAGACTTTCTGAAAAAAGAAGCCTGAGTCAGCAACTTACTGACCACCTGCAGAAGAATATGCACACATTTCAGCCATTCTTTTAAAGCCCGGAAGCAGCTGAGGATCATTCAACGTGAGCATAGAATGCCAGTCAAAGCACTCATCCAGGAGGTGCCAACACGTTGGAACTCAACTTATTACATGCTTGTCCGTCTGTTTGATCAGTACAGACCAATCAATGAGTATGTCATGCAAAGAATAAGGGATGCGACTGTGAAAGGCATGACCCTACAGATGGACCAATGGGGCCTAGTTAAATGCCTGACAGAGATGCTACTTCCTTTCGAGCTCTTCACGTGTGAAGTCAGCAAGGAGGACTGTACTATGGGCCAAGCTATCCCATTGTTGCACATGCTAGAGCAACAGCTGATGGAGGTGTCTGAAACGTACACAGGTGTGGAGGAAAAAAATGAAGCATATGAGTTGGTGGAGAGCTTATCCCGTCGCTTAGCTGAAAATACCAGGGTGCAAACGCGCATTGTTTCAGAAAAACATTACATTTGTGCCACAATTCTGGATCCATGGTACAAATCGGCACTGAACACTAAGACATTAATTCATTTTTTAGAAGTGGATGTTGCCCAGTACAAAACTTGGATAGCTGAGGCAGCCAGTGACTTGGAAAAGAACGGCTAGTAATTAAAGTCCCGCTACTCAAACCCACAACAAGTACTGCAGCAGGGCATCCGGCGTCAACTTCAACTTCAGAGCCTGAGGGCAGTGCGTTTGGCTCAGAGCGGTCACCAACACTATCGACAACAGCAAGAACCGGATCATCAGCCCCAGTAAAATCGGCACAGGATTGGTATTTACAGCAAGGGCTTGCTAGGTCCAGTGCTGATGCAAAGACAAAAGATGCCCAGCAAAGTGGAGCACCCCTGAACATTGAGCAGATGGTCCATGCCTATCTGGATGACCCAACAGAGGTCTACATTGATCAAAGCCCATTGCTGTATTGGTATGGGAAAAGGGGCCAATGGCCAGTGCTCAGCAGGCTGGTGATAAACTATCTGGCTTGCCCTGTCACAAGTGTCTCTTCTGAGCATGTTTTCAGTGCTGCTGGAACCATTGTAACAGTGAAAAGGACCAGTCTCTTGCCCAAAAACGTGGAGAGGTTAACCATGATCAAAATGAATCAGCACTTTATACCACCGAATTACAAAATACATGAATCAACGCAGGAAGATGAGGACAGCGACTTAGGTGACGGAAGTAATGTGTTAGATGATTACCTACTTCTGGTTGAACCACCAGAGTTTGAGGACGAGCTATACTTCCCTGACAACTAGGCTTTGAACTTCTTACTTTCTTTCTTCCTTATTTACTTTTATTTATGTGTGTCTCTGTCTTTCTGGTTCGAAACTTCGAATCACAACAAATCCATCACCACCATCTTCACTCTTTCTTTTTATTGCCATATTGGAGTTGCAGCTGTGTGCATTTAACTTAAGTCCACTCCTCCGAGTCCTGCTCCTCCATCCTCCTGACTCGCCCTAAATCCATTTCCCTCAAGCCAGATGATGATTGGATGGAGAATAGTACAAGAAAATGTTGCCTCGTCGAGTCCTTCCAAAAGAAGTGGAACATGATGACTACTATAGCTATCCTCCTTTCCGAGCCAAGAGAGACTGCCCCTTAACTTAAGATGAGAAGGAACAGGTAATGATGGCATTCATTGGACGCTGACTCTGAGTGATTGGTGTTTGTGTTGTTGTTGTTTGTTGTGCATGAAGTGTATTCATTGTGTACTAATATTTAATCTACACACTAAAAGTGACTCAAGTCAATGTTTCCCTTCTTGTTGTTTAATAACAGAATTGTACTTCTACTGCAGGCCGATCCATTGCATTTTTGAATATGGAATCTGGACTCACTCGGTACACTGCAGACTGAGTTGGACAACACCATGATGATGACCACAGTGACATAATATCTTCGCAGTCAGTCAGTAGGATCGGAGATGATTGATGGAATAACTCAGGGCGTTTCATGAGTGGCATAAAAGGTAAACAAGTCAACAACAACCACAGCAGACCTACATGTCTGTTTAGTGGTGGAGTCGAGTCACGAGTGTAGTAGTGGTGGTATGACTGACAGCTGAGCATGCCATTGATTTAGTTACTTACTTTGGAAAATGCTATGTTGCTGTATATGTGACATGCGTGGTCTGTCTGGCTCAGTCAAAATCTAAGCTAAGTGGAGGTTGGGTGGGCGCCGTGGGCCTGCTCTGTCCTGTTGCTGTTGTAGGTTAATGCTGGAAACAGACAACAGAGTAGACATGATTTAGCCATGCCGCTCTGAAAGTGTTTGCACTCCTCCATAATTTATGCTTTTTTTTCTCCTTGATTTTTAAATATCCCTTTTGTTTTTCCATCTACACTTAAGGGCCGGCCTTTACCCTGTGCTAAACAGAGAAAAACAACTCACACTCACCTACCAATCTGCATCCGCCAGGCAGGCAGTGGCACCCAAGATTGACGGACGCAGCATCCATGGAAGGGAGGACCAAGAGGAATGCCGAGATGCAACTCCCCAATTTGACCAGGATAACATACAGTAACACTTTAGTATCAACATTCATCATCTTTTAAATAATTTGATAAATTTTTTCTCTTCTATCATTACGACTGTGTGTTGTTGTTGTTTGCTCTCTGCTTATAATTGATCCCTACAGCTATTTTTTAATTTTCTTTGCTAGCTTTAAAAAGTAAGCCCGGTACAACAGAAGTAAAAATGTATGTAATTTGGGTCTCTCTGAGGGCAGACAGGCATGGCACATTGCATAATAATTAATAATATACTGCTGCCCTGTACTGTCTGCTAGTCTAGTTAGTAAGTACTACTTATCATTAACCATCAAGTCATCATCATCATGCATGCATTTCCTTTTTCTCCCTTAACAGATTTATGGATATGATGGTCGTCTGCCAAGATTGTGTTTTGTAGTTTGTCCATGAGTAGTGTTTTTCTTTGTCAAACCTTTCCCCAAACCCCCCTTCCCAACCATTCATCAAACCCTAACCCTCTTCCCCCGGGCTGTGTGATTTATATTGAGGTGTGACTAAATTTAATGTACACCAATAATTGATCACACGCTTGCTGGGGTGGATGTGGTGAAAGCAACACTAATTCAATTTCAAGGCAGGGCGAGGATCTTCTTCTGCTTGCCCACCCATGCTCAGTATATTTGCAAGTCAATTTTTTTTCCAAAGGAACCTAATCCATCATAATTAATTGCCAGCATCGATTGGATTCATCATCCTCCTACACAGCACTAAAGGTTACGCGTGTGTCGAGTGACTCAACACAACTACAGTTTGTAACTTGTTGTACTAGGCTATCCCCGCCACCATTATGTTTTATTTTACTTTAGCATTGCTAATCAGCATTATTATTATTGTTTGGCAGTCTTCTTGTGTACTGTACTGTACTTCGTTCTACTACTCCTCCCAGAGTCTCTCTCAGGTGACTGACTGTCTCATTTCCTTTTTTTGCAAATGCTACTGCCAGTGTCTACTACTACTACCACAACCATGGCATCTTGGGAAGCCAAACCATCATCGCCATGCAACCATCGCTGTGCCTAAGTTAAACATCAATCACAGGTAAGAGAAGAAGTTTGGGGGAGGTATAATTAATAATATTAATTAATTAATTCACACACCCCTTGAGTCCTCCTGTTGCAGAATGCATAGACTAGGAGGAGAGACTGACAGTACTAGTAAGACAAGTCACTCAGTGAGGGGTACCGCATCTATCTGTTTGTGTGTTACAAAATCGGCAGATTATTTTTAAATCAAACACTGGCTGCGGCCCTGCAGCAGCAAGGAAACCGTGTGACGTAAAACAGTAACTCCCCCCACAATACACTAACATCGTATGTAAAGTTTAAGTCTAAATATAATTTATACCCCTAACAAAAATAAACTATGTAAAAAATCCCACAACACCGGACCCACCCCTCTCCCTAACCCCAACCAATGTCCAACAAGAAAAAGTCCAACCAATGTCCGGTGAATAAATAAAACCCCAACGCCCAATTCCCACCCACAAAAAAAAGGAATAAAAAAGGGGCAATCCAACAGGGTCTTTAGTTTCTTATCGGATTCGGCAGGCTCTCAGTTGCTTGTCCACCAGGATCTTTACCCGCTCCTCTAGGTGCACCTCTAGGCGTGCGATTCGGAGGAGCATGCGGCGCTTAAATGCCCTACAATTGCATCCACAGGGGGGGGGCAGCAGTGTTGGATGTAGTGCGGCGGCGGGTGGCTGCCTGACCACGGCACCATACCACTGGAGGGGCCTGGGCCTGGCTGGGGCCCAGGGCATTGGAGGAGGCTGCAGCTGCTGCCTCCTCCTCCTCCGCCAGAACCACCAGCCACCAGTATTTGTTTTGTAAGGACTCCAGCTTCGGGGCCGGGCCATGGCTGCCAACTCCTTCCTGTCAGGTTTAGATTTTCCTTTGGAAAGAGTAGCTATATCAAGAAGAAAAAAAAGACTATTGTAACAATATACTCTTAGCAAAACAGTAAGACAAATTAATTCTACACATAGTGGCACAGTAGCACTAGCAAGCACAGTAATAACATTTGTGGTATGTATCTATCCTCCCACTTCCTTGGCCTCTAACAGTTGTGGGAGTTTCAGGTATTATACCAGCACTATGGACTTGAGTACACAGTACACCAGTCTTCTTCTTCTCTCTTGTTTAGCGAAATTACGTAACCTTGTTGTAGCCTTCATGCCAGCTCAGTCAGCTTGCGCCCAAGACAAACATACTCGTGAGGCAGACTCACGTTAGTCTTATTTACTACTGGCTGCAGGTGGGGAAGCTGAGTGACTAGACTACACAATCATCGTATTTTTCTATTACGGGTGGCACTGGCCATACTCTGTTACATCAAGGGAAACTGCTCAATTTCACTTTCACTCTGCCCTGACTACTACAAAAAGGCAGATGATATCTGATCCAAATGATCATTGCTTATATATGGGACGACATGAGGTACTTTGTTTTGATTGATTGTGTAAACAATAAACATGCAGCCGATAGGCCACCCATGGCAGGCTGACACAGTCGAAAATAAATTAACATAGGTAGGGAGTGGGCCTCGGAATCGGAGGGAGGCGCTTGATAACAACATACATACACAATATATATGTTGTGCTTGCAAACTACTGTGAGTCAAGGGTGTATTCTGAAAATACAACTTCTATTCTCCTTGGCTTTGCTACGTTTCTTTTACATTCTCTTCAAACTAAGACTCTTCATACAGTGACAGTCTCCACCTATGCTATCTATGATGAATACCATCCAGACATCCATCCATTCAAAGTAAACATGTCTATCATTCTTCTTAATCTCTCAACCATCCTTAGTTTGTTTCACCAACAACAAACATTTATTCTTTTTTTTTAACCCACCACCCATGCGTCCTTCCTTCCTTGCTTGCCTTGGCTTTGAGTTTGACCCATGAAACACCCCGGAGGATTCTTGCTATCCACCCATACAGTTTCACCCAACCAGGCAGGCATTTTTTCTTTCACCTTCCACCCATCCTTCAACCACCCATGCATCTAATTCCTATCAGCCACCTATGCATGCATCCCGCGTATCCTTCTCTGCCAGTCATAAATATTACATCTTGCCCGTCCTTCCTCCTTGGCTTCCACCCTTCTTTCCCTTTTCGTTCAACCCATCCATCAAGGTCATCTGATCTGACTCTTAGTCTTCTCCATAAAACTTTCACAGCTGAGTTGAAGTCAGATAGAAGAGGCCATTAGTTACTCAACTCCCACCGCTAATGCTATTGCTAATGCTAAGTAAAGGGTGTCTTCTTCAACCGTTATTCACAACAACTTAGTCTCTCTCAACAGTACAGTGTACACCCTTGCAGCGAGTGTAATGTCAATAAGTAAGGAATATAACTTACCACCGCCCGCAACTGCTGCTGACTCACCCCCTGCAGCTGCTGCATCTTCTGCTCCCTCCTTACTGGCCGCGTCGCCTTCGCCGCTGGCCCTGGCACTGGTGGACGGTACGCCTAGAAAAAAACATTACACATTTTTTAGATGCCATATACACCTCCCCCTATTTATTCTTTTTCAGTAGCAAGATTAAAAAAAAGTTCATACATACATATACAACATACAACACTAGTACAAATCAGGTACTGAAGTAGACTAGTAGTAGTATGTCCTATCCTATCAAAAATAGTCAAATATCTGGTTGGGCATTTTGTTGGTGGGAATTGTCGAAAAGCCTCAAGAAAGATTAAGAAGACTAGAAGAGGACAACCCAAAGGACTGGACTCAGTGGCTACAACTATTGGTGAATCTGAGTTTTAAAACCTTTTAAATAAAAAGTGGCCAACTGGGCAAGCTTAGCTACAGACAGACTAATAGTAGTAGTACAGAGAGTCATAGCAGAGGCAGTTAGAGGCAGGGATAACAAGAATTTAGAAACAGATAGTCTAGATCGAAGAAGAATTGGTAAAAAATAGAATTAGGATACGGAAATAATAGTTCGGAAAAAATAAGGTGCAGTAAAAGTTAGGGAAGTATAATTATTATTATTAACAACAGGAGGACTTACTGGGGCCAGCAGCAGAGCCCTCCGTAGAGGAGCGGTCCTGGCCAGCATCTTCTGAAGCTGCTCCCGCCGACTCCAACGACCCCGTCTTCTTGCCCCTGGGTGCTGCTGATCATGAAAGATATAAGAAAGAAAGAGACAAACATTGATGATTGGTGTGAAACAAATAAAAAAAAATTAAAAACGCTCCCAAAAACATTTCTGGAAACAACAATTGCAATAAAATTGACCTATCTAATCTGGTCGACTAGTAGTATCGCGGGATTTGCGGACCGTCTAGTTATTATTTATGAACACTAATCCAGTGTTCCATTCTGATTCCAGAATACTAACTAAGCCTAAGTACCACCTGACCTAGCCCACCTATTCCAGATGGGCCAATTGTTCACTAAGTCTGCATTTCCATTTATTTTAGTCTTCAAAAATGCATAGATGGAGGACACATGCATACATTTTTGCATACACCAAAGTGTTGGTTGGTTGCTGCTGATGTTCTGCTAGTGCTAAGCCTATTACCACTCACTAAACAAACTACAAAAGGTTCTACTAAGGACTGGGGTAAGCAGCACTCAGCAGCACGCGACGTAACAGAGGATGCGTCACGCAGGCCGCTAAAAAATTAACAACTAATACTAATAAGTAACTAAACCTATCAATCCACCACTATCTCTTAGTGACAAATGAAGGACTAGAGTCTCTCTAGCATTACCTAACTTAAGTTCTCTAAAGTAAACTCTTACATAATCAGCCCAAGCGAGCGCAAAGTTGCAAACAAGTAAGATTAGTAGCGCCGAGCACCTGTGGCATAACAATCACAGAAGAATTTTAAACGTAATGTACCTGCAATGTAAGCAGCAGCATTCTTGCTATTCGGAAAAAAATGATATTCGCAATATATAACACAGAGCAGAAGAACACAAAGTAGTAATATTAAATAGCTACTCACCAAGCCCCGGGACCTCAACTCCTAGCAGGTCCAGCAGGTCCTGCTCCCGGTCCAGGATATCGGACCACCGGTGCGTAAGCTGGTTATGGGTGCGCCGGACCCCAGAGTAGCGAAACACTGCCCGGCGCACCCTTCCCCACCTCTGGAGACGCTCCCGGAGCCCGTACCAGACCCAGGCCTGCTGCCTGCTGCCAGGGTTAAGGGGAGGTGGCGCTGCACAAAAAGAACAAGTGCGGCCACCTCCGCCTCTCCACATAAGGCCCGTGCCTGCACCCCTTTTGGGTCGCGGCTCTGGCTGCGGCTACGAGCCTTGCCCTTGGCCTTTGCCATGGTTCTGGTACTCGGGGGGGGGCAGAAAAGAAAAAGTAGGAAATAAAAAAGTAAGTAAAAGAAATGAAAAAGCAAGTAATAGAAAAAGAGTGAAAAAGTAGTGAAAAACACACAAAAAGGGGTTAAGAAGTGAAACAGCATTAGAGCCCCACACGCTTCTTTGCCGAGCAAACTTTCAGATGCCATAACTCAGGCCCCATTGGGCCGCTTTTGATGATCCTGGGCTCATTTTACACCTGTGTTTGAGCTCTAGCCACCAGAGGCAGTTCCGCAGACATCCACACCTCCAAAGTGATGCAGTCCTCAGGGAGCTGGTTCTCCTGGTCCTATGTGCCAGCCTTCCTCATTGGTCTTTGTTTCTGGGTGCAGAGGTCCAGGCCTTTCCCCCAACTGGTCCTTAGTGCCCTTAGGGAGAACCACTGGTACTGGACAGAGTCCTTAGATCGTTATGGGCATCAAGGGGTTCTTCCCTATAGTTGTCCATGGCGGTCCCAGGGTCCAGTATTGAAGTGCAAAAAAATCACCAAGCAAGAGAGAGTATCCCCCTTGTGCAAGAGTTTTTAATGGGGATAGGCGGGTTCCAGAAGCCAGGCACCCCTGGCAAATCCTAGGGTGCCATGTCACCGCCCCATCCCTATCCCAACCTTCCTGCACAGCATTTTGGGACAGTTCAAAATGGCATCATCCAAGATTAACTAGTCACATCTACTCCTGGAGTCTCAGCTCCACCTCTTACTGACATCACTGCTAGAGTCTTGCACACCAAAAGTTCAAAGAGACTCCTTTCTGGGTTTGGCTCCAGTTATCTGGGCTCTCTCCTTCGTTGAGTGGGCTTGAACAGGCCCATTCCTAGTAGAGCGTGACAGCTGATTCATTGATCAAGTTCATTCCTCTCCACCCCTTTCCTCCTCAGGAGCTGGGTGAAGTACTGCTAATTGTTCCCTTTGTGTGGGCAGGCCATTGTTCGTGCTTCTGGAGAGAAATTAATTTAACTGGGCACAGCTTGGTGACAAAAGGCCTGGGCTCTGATCCTGAGCTGAGCCGGGGAAGTATGTCAATCCTGGATGACCCATAAAGTGTACAGATACAATTTTAGAAGTTGTAGAATTGATTTTCCAGCACAGGTTATGCCCCAGTTCAATATCTCAATGGTCTCTATAGGCCAAAGAGAAACTGCACTCTAAAGCAGTTCTCTCCCTATGGGTAAAATAAAGTGTCAGTACAGACAAACCAGTAAATCACACTGACTTTCCCTATTATTGTACTGTAACAATATAAGGCCTACCCCAGGTCAATAGCTAATCCCTCAGAGTCCCCACTACGCCAGGGTACCTGAGGCCAGTTATCAAGTGTTTACGAACACCAGTCAAGTGCCCATTAGCCTTGCTGCGTCGCAGTGGCCTTATCTTAAAAGGTGGACACTGGTAATAAACATGCAAAGTCCATTTGCCATGTGACTACCTCGGGTGAAACGCATATAGTGAGGCTCACCCATAGTAATTAGTCCAGAAACGGGTGATCCACAAGCAAAAATGTCCGGGCACACAAATTGAGCGGAACCCAATTTCAACAGTCTTTGGAAAGGTTTATAGGCATGTTTGTTTCAGTAAATTATCTTGTATTTTCATTTGCCCAGTGTCCGGAACACCCTTGTCAGAGTTACAGTTGCATTTTATAAATCTGTCATTATCATCATCACTGCAAATCTAATAACGCAAATAGAACATCATTATTTTGCTCAGGAGACCTTAATCCATAAAACATGTCAGCTGAAATACTTCAGAGAAGAACAAGGTGCTAGCCAGACAAGCTAAAGTAGAAAATCTCAAGGCCAGAAATTTGTAATAATGCATTCCACAACAAATTATGCGAGGAAAGCATGGTAAATATCCAGATTTTTATAGATTTAGGAAAACATGAGTCTATTTTCATAAGTAAAGTATATATTCTTCAAAAATTAGAAATAAACATGACAGGTAGGGTCATGATTTGAGTAGGCAAGGAAGAATTTCTGCAGGGGCACGTCACAAACTGAAGTGGGGCCTATCATATCCAGAGAACTGTTTCAACGTTTTTTAATAAAAGTGACCTACTGGGACAGAAAAAAACATGTCCAATCCAACAACAAGCGTCATCTAGTGGTATTGCTCGTGACTTTTCTCATCATTAGTAAACAGGGCAGTTTACCTTTAACATCTATGAATAAGTGTTACAATACGTGCACAGGGACCCCGAGAAAGTACAGGCATGGGGTATCAGGACCCCCTGCTGGAGAATTTCAGTAAATGAAGTTGAAAGTCCTTTCAAATATTTGACGAGTGACAAGGCCCCAGGGCAGGGCGGTGTGTGCAATTAATTGAATGGGCATTTGCAGCAGACCCTGCATCAGGGCTTTAAGTGGGCTGGGTATTGCCGGTGCTCAGCTCCGGCAGTTCTTAGAAGCAGGTGCTGAGACGGGCCCCTATTGGGCTTTCCATTTTTGCCCTCACCCTCAAGGTAAAAAAAAAATCAAGTCTGCAGCAGTACGACTACACAAAGCCTTTTACGTAGCTTCAAAGAGACTCGCTTTAGTTCTTTCACAGTCTCATCATTGCAGAACTGAAGCAGTTACTATATTATGTATCAACGAAGCCATAGTTGTTGCTTATTTCTCTTATGCAACTAACAACCATTGACAAAGCCAATAGTCCTGGCTTGTTGTAGGTATAATGTTACTTGTTGTATCATATATCTGGATGCAATGACAGAAACAGCAGAATACCAGTTGGGTGGCACAGATTTTTAGCTTATGTGTTTTTAAGCCACGCCTTTAATTACATCGGCCACGCCCCTTTGAGAGACCCCCTAGTTTCTTCATCCCACTTAAAGCCCTGCCCTGCATCTGATTATAACTGACTGTTCACTGCTGTTATCCACGGAAGATGCCACATAATGTTCAGAGAGAGAACGTTTATAGGATTTCCCAAAAATGATGTTAACTCCTTGTAGGTCGTATATCTTACCTCTTTTTGCACAGTAATTACAAGACTTTATTAGGAAATGCTTTTACTACTGGGTGGCCCCGTTTGTCTTCGTCCCATATGAACAAACCGTTTTAATTCCGGACACCAGTCACTGACAACACCTCGTATTTGATTGGATAGATTAAATATACATCCGCGCTGCAGATTTAGATGGCTATAATTCTCCCATATACTGGAAATGTATTCAGACTGAAGAACCCTGAATTTCAAGAGATTGTAATGGCGCGTGCAGTGTCCCGTCCCAGTTCAGCAGGTCATTTAATGCACTCTTTAATGGGTCACATCATGCCGCATTAATGATAAATGTCGCGTCTATTGCTCGAATTTGCATTCAGATTGATGCAGGCCAGGGGTGCCTCCTCCGTCCATCCCATTTCTATTTACATTTAGGGGGCTCTAACCCATTTTGATTCGTTCACGTATATATGCCATTATTATGTAGTTCTGCTTTTGAGTATGAAGTTAAACTGCATCGGTTATTCTAACTGTGGAATGTATAAACGCGTTCCAAATTATGCTCCCTAAATTATTATTTCTAATGTCAAACAATCTAGTGATCCACGGTGAAGATTTTTTTTTCCTGGCGCCTCAATCTAACTATTGTAACTCTTGTGTAAACCAAATGATATCAGCCATAAGACATTGTGGAGGATGCTTGAAATATGGTAATGTTCTTCTTGAATTTAAAAATAATTAGCAGCAAACAAACAATATGCCAGTTATTTAATCGCTCTTACATTAAATATGTTGTTTAATGTATCGCTAAGGACCCTATGAAGTACATGGCTTGCTATTAAGGTTTAACTACTCCATTTTAAAAGAAAAATATGATCATATGTGCAATATTTTTCTTTCACTTCATTAATATGGCTCACCGAATGGCAAAAAATGTCTCCTGTAAATTCGGCTGGACTTTTCAGTTATGAGTCGCAATCCGTGGGTGGGTAGCAGCAAGAATGAACGCTCTGGTTCAGTTCATTTCTAATGGTAATATGGAATTTTTTTTAAAAATAGCTGCAGAATATGAAGAAACACGTTTTTATAACAGACACAGTTTATTGTTTTTTCGACACTAAACTCCTAGATTATTAAATCAAAATATAAGAGTTATTTCTGGATGACTTGAACATTAAGGGGTTTGTCACATCAGCATACAGAATTCATAATAAAGGGGGGGGGTCTTCTGGGAATCTCGAAATTGAGCAAGCATGTAAACATCGAGACCTAGGATGCGGAAGGAGAGCATTGCTGTGGTTTTATTGGGCATCGTAAATCAGACAGCTGTACAGTAACAAAATGAGGCATTTTGATTGGCTCCTAGCTGGTCGATATCTACCCTAGACGTTAATCGCCAGAAGCTGAGACAAGCCTCGTACGCGGCACTACGGACATAACACTGAGCCCTATTTTCCTAACAGGTGCCTGAACAGAGCAGCAGTTCTAATCAAGAAGTAAAGATTCATGTCAGCTCACAGACTGTGCCAGCACTCGGGGGCATGACACGGGACAAGACAACTTTAGAATCCTGCTCTTTCCCGTGCAGATGCGGAATGCTTACAAGAAAACCATTCTGCTGCTACAAGTTCTTTAACTGAAGAAGACCCTAAAACATTCCTAATCCTCCTATCGATTTGTTCAATACATTTAAAATGTTTACAGTGTGCTAAAATTGTTTTAAACTGTGGATTGTTTTCCAATTTAGTGTTTACCATATTTACTACAGTTCAAATAATTGCAGCTTCACTGTTTAGAAAAACACACATGGGAAGAGGTGGACTGGCCTTAAGAAAAAGTTATTCATTGTTTGTTTTATTAGGCAGTTTTCCACCTTTGTCTGGTCTAAATGTGCTATGCATTGGAAATGAATTATAATGTAATTGTATGGCCATGTTTTTCAATATCTCTAAACCAGAAACTTCCATGGCAATTAACAACGACAAAAAATGAAATATTTGGTGTGTATGTATCCGTCCATGGCATTAGAGATGTACTGTAAAACACAAATCAGCATGGCAACATGAGCTAAGATAGAAGGTAATGTGCTACAAAGAGTACTGCATCAGGTACAATGTACCAAAGACAGAACTAGAGAAAGGATGGTGACTTTCGTTAGACGTAGACCTTAGGAATGTAGTATAGATACGTGCCAGTGCTGCATTTTATCTCCCTAAAGTTATATACATAATAATGTAATCCGAACACGCTGAAAAATGTTGTGCTGCGTGATCTGCTAAAAGATTAAAGATCGCTGTAGGACAGACATCTTTACTTATTTTAAAATGAGTGAGAATTAATTAATGTGGCATATAGGCATTTTTAAGCTGTACCAATAAACTCCCTTTCTATAGGCAATAAAAATTACGTTTTACTCATAAAAATGCTTATGAAGCCAGTGACCGTTCATTCAGGGAAGCTATAAAACAAAAAGCACAGATAAATGGATGCCAAATGAGAAATTAAATGTCCAAACTGCAATTATTTTGAGGATTCGGAACACTGGTTCTAGCACTAAATTGTTATTTTAAGCATTTCATGGGCAAATATACTTTATGCATTAAAGTGTGGGACTGAAAAGCATTCTTTGTCTGCCACAATTATCGCATTTTCAGATTTGAAAATGTAGGAGTACAGATAAATGTGTTCCAACCTATTTAATCCCTGGATTTTTGCTTTTTGGCTACCCAGTTGCTGAACTTTTTATGTGAGTGTTAGACCTGGCATCCTTGGCGTGGGTCTCCCTTCCATTTTTTCGTAATGCCTCCACTGTTGCCGATATGTTTTTGCTGGACTAGATGCTCATGGGCACTTTGCCACTGCTAATCAGTGCCAAAGTGCAAGTGCTCCCGATCGTTAATTGATACATGTATTAGTGACTCCATGATTGGATGATTGGTTTACTTGTCAGTCCCTAGTACAGCGCACTCAGTGTGCCCAGGGCTTGTAAATCCAATGCCGCTGGTGGGCTTGCAGCACTGGTTGTGCCACCCACAGAAGCGGCTTGTAAAATGTGTCTCAGGCCTGCCATCGCAGAGCCTGTGTGCAGCCTCGGGCTGCCATGTCGACTTGGTGAGTACACCCACTTACCAGTCCCTAAACCTTCCCTTTACTGCATGTTTGGTCACCCCTAAAGTCGGCCCTAGGGCAGGGTGCATTGTAAGTATAAGGTAGGACATGCCCTGGTGTGTGTGGCATGTCCTAATAGTGAATTACAGCCATTTTCGTTTTTCACTATTGCAAGGCTACCTGCTCCCCATAGGCCAGAATGGGCAGACTGACTATTACACCTTATAGTCAGAACTGACCCAGGGAACATGGTAGAAAAACGAATTTAGTATGCCTGAACTCAGGATGATAAAATGCATCTTTTAGTGAAGTTGGTTTTAACATTCTGTGTTTGAAAATACCACTTTTAGAAAGTGGGTATTTTCTTGCCTAACTATCCAAGCCTGCCTCTGCTAGGTTGTGTATTCCTTGTCTGGAGATTGAGTGACAGGGGCTGGGGGTGGCTACAGGAGACAGGGTGAGTCAGCGCAGGGCTGAATAGAAAGATCTGCATCCAGAGTGGAGGGAGGAGTTGCACCTGGGTCTGAATAGGGCTGTGCCTGCCTTCCACAATGCTGGCTCCACCTCCTGCCGGGCGGCTGAGCACTCTGCCCCACATTCTGAAAGGAAAGAAGGAGTCAGAAAAACAAAGTGCTCCAGAACTGACCAGAACTGGTTTTGGACTAGGCAGAGGCCTCTCTGCCTCCAGAGAACAAAGAGAATCAGGGTATAAGAGGGGCACCCAGACCCCAGGAAAATTAGATCACTTTTGGGAACAAGAAGAAACCTTTGCTGAGGAGCGGAACCAAGAAGAAACTGAGGAGAGACTATCCCTAAGCCTGAAGTGCTGCTTGGGGGATTGGCCTGCAGTGGTTTGCCTGACTGCCAAAGAAAGGAGAAAGGAACTTTTGCTTTGCTGTGACTTTCATCAACTTGTGAAGGATCTCCAAGGGCTTGGAAGAGAGCTTGCCCCCTGACCGAAGTCCCAGGACCATTGGACTTCACCCCCTTTGTGAATTGCTGCTGGAAACTCTGTTTCAGTGGCTACAGAGGTAGGGAGCTGTGACCGACTCTCACGACCGACTCGGTGTCCTGTAAGCACCGCATCGAAGCACCGTCTCGCCCTGCAACGCACGGCACTGGTCTCACCGACTCCGTCAACGAGCCGCTGCCTGCACCGCATCGAGGGACAACGCGTCCTGCAACGCTTCGCTACGCCGAATCGAACTGGTCCGACCGACACGGTCACTGCTGCTGAGTTTGAGTCCTGTGACCGCACCGGAGTTGGGCACCGCTCGCACGCTTTGCGACGCACCGCCCGACTCGCACCGCTGTCCGGACTGATCGACGCCAGCTCCTGAATCCGGCTCCGTCGCCGCACCGCAACCTGCCAGCACCGCATCGGAGCACCGTCTCGCCCTGCAACGCACGGCCCTGGTCTCACCGACTCCGTCTCGACGACGTCAACGAGCCGCTGCCTGCACCGCATCGAGGGACAACGCGTCCTGCAACGCTTCCATTTTTGCATCGCGACCGCGACGAACAGCCATCCGGCTCGCACGCCCGTGCCTGCCGCTTCAAGTAAAGGTACTGTGACCGAGTCTGTCTACGCTGTGTTGGCCCGTCTCGACGCGGTCAGCTGGATTTGTTAGACTCTGTTTGTTCTCGACATCGCCGTAGCCGGAGGAGGCTACCGACTCGCACAGAACCTTGAATTAAGCCTTCTTGATCAGAACTAAGCATTCTTAACAGTATTGTGGATTATTTTTTGTCGTTTATGGTCTTGTGATAAATCTATATAAAGTATACCTATTTTTATAAATATATAACCTGTGTGGTGTCCATTTGTAGTGTTGTCACTTGATTACTGTATGTGTTCACAAATGCTTTACACACTGCCTCTGAACTAAGCCTGTCTGCTCGTGCCAAGCTACCAAGAGGGTGAGCAGGGGTTATTTCGGGAGTGTACCTACTTTCCCTGACTAGACTCAAGGGTCCCTATTTGGACAAAGGTACCTACCTCTGCCAACTAGAGACCCCCAAATCTAACATTGGTGGCAGCGGTGGGATTCTGGACTTGCATTTGTGACTCATGTACAGTGATTGGTGAACACTACTTAGTGAGTGCAGACCAAAACGCAACCACATACCTTTATAGCATTTTTCTGGGAACTCCTATTTTTGCAAATGCCAAGTTCAGTCACTATGGAGAAACCAGCATCAGTAGCCTTTGTTGAGTGTGATTGGGAAGAAGAGAGGCTAGAATGCTACACCCTTAAGCAGCTCAAGCAATTCTGCAAAAAGTTTAAAGTGTCCATGACCGGGATCTCCAGGAAGGAGGACCTCCAAAAGGCGCTGAGGGCCTGGGTCGAATCAAGGAGTGCCCCTGTGGAGGGGGCTGAGAATGCAGAAGGGCAGCTGGAGGGGCTATTGGGTCTAGGGGCTAGAAGACCACCTTCCCCAGTAGGTAGCAGTGTTTCTGCCAGAGGACTGTCTCCAGAGGAGTTGGAGGACAGGAAGGAGAGTAGGATGCAGGAAATGCAAATGACCAAGCTCAAGCTGAATGGGCAGTTAGAATTCGAAATGCAAACTAGGAAATTAGCCCTAGAGGAAAAGAAAATGCAGTTTGAACATGAGAAAGTTTTGAGGGAGTTGGAATTGAAGGCCAAGAGCTTAGAGATTACTCCCTCTGGTGGCAGTGTACCGCCTGTGCCTGTTGAAGCTAGGGTGTATATTCCCAAAGATGTGGTGAAGGAGTTTTTAAAAATGATGACATAGGGCAGTGGTTCAAAGCCTATGAGGTAGCCATGTCTTCCCACCGGGTCCCTGAGAAGGATTGGGGAGCGGGGTTGTGGGGACGGTTCCTTAGTGAAGGGCGGGATACCTTGTTGGATTTGCCCTCTGAAGTCTATAATTCGTACAGCCACATGAAGGATGCCTTAATGACTAGGTATGGTTTGACCCCTGAGCTTTATAGGCAAAGGTTCAGGAACTGTAGTAAGATTGAAAGCAGTACCTGGGTTGAATATGTGACCTTCTTTTGCAGAGCCTTGGATGGTTGGGTAAAGGGTAGCAAAGCGACTGATTTTCAGGCGCTCTTTGATTTGATTGCCTGGGAGCACTTGTCCGGTAATTGTTTTCCTGAGCTACGCCAGCACCTGATTGATAGTAAGCTGACTAACCCTAGGCAGCTTGCTGAGGAGGCGGACCGCTGGGTGAGTACCCGGGTCCACAAGGGTCCACAAGGGTCCACAAGGGTCACGTGGGAGACTCCGCCAAGGGTGAGCAGGGTCCCCAGCAGAAGGAGTTCCATAAAGGGCCCCAAAGTAGACCCCAAGGGAACCAAGGGAAAGGTTCCCAGCCTCCCCCTGAGAAGAAGCCAGTGGCCCTGACAGGCCCCCCTGTTCACCAGGGACCACTGGTGTGTTACAAGTGTGGCGCCCCTGGCCACAAGGCAAACGATCCTCGTTGCCCTTTGCATGGAAAACCAGCACCCACCAGTGCAGTCCCCCGGCAGTTGGCTAGTGTAGCCCTGGGGGAGGAGTTGGGTGCCCAAGGTGGGGGGATCCCACAGTGTTTTCCCTTGTCTCATTAGGAGACTCTGAGATGGTCCCTAGGACCCCGCTGCCTGAGAACACTAAGAAATACAGGCAGTGGGTGACCATCAATGGCCATAGGGTGGAGGCTCTGAGAGACACAGGAGCCAGTGTGACAGCTGTCAAGTGTCACCTGGTGTCTAAGGAGCAGGTTATCCCTGATGCATTATATCCGGTTGTTGCCGCTGACAACACAGAGAGTCACTGCAAGGTGGCTCAGGTTCCCTTTGAGTGGGGGGTCTCGGGTACTCTTCAAGTAGCTGTGAGGCCAGCCATGCCTGTTGACTGTTTGTTAGGGAACGATTTGGAGAGCTCACCTTGGGCTAAGGTGGAGCGGAGTGCGCATTTAGAAATGTTGGGCTTGCCTGATTGGGCATGTGTGACCACCCGGTCAATGGCAGCTAAAGGTGTTCAAGAGGACCTGGAGCCTGAGAGGGAGGCCCAGGTGCCTGCCGGAGAGAGAGGAGGCAGGGGCGTGGGAAACCGGCCCCCGAGGTTCCCACGGTCCAGGAGGAGGCAGACCCTGAGGGGGATGCCCTGGAGCCTACAGGGGAACAGGTAGCTGAACTGGGGGACCTACCTGAGCTGACCCATTGGCAGCAAGAAGGAGGACCCTCCAGGGAAGAGTTCTGCGAGGAGCAGAACACATGCCCTTCTCTCGTGGGTCTGAGGCAACAGGCCACAGACCAGGCAGCAGGTGATCAGTCTGGATCACATTGGGTTTACTGGGAGAATGGTCTCCTGTATTCAGAGCCTAAGGTTGCTGAGCCTGGGTCAGCCCGTGTGCTGGTGGTACCCCAGCGCTTCAGAGCCTTCCTACTGGGGTTGGCTCATGATGTACCGTTAGCAGGACATCTGGGGCAGGACAAGACCTTTGACAGGCTTGTTACCCATTTCTATTGGCCCCAGATGCGCAGGAGTGCCGCCACTCACTGCAGAACATGCCAGACTTGCCAGGCAAGTGGAAAGAGTGGGAGGAAGCACAAGGCTCCTCTCCAGCCATTCCCTGTGGTCAGCACCCCCTTTGAACGGGTGGGTATTGATATTGTGGGGCCACTGGACCCCAAGACAGCCATGGGCAACAGGTTTATCCTGGTCTTGGTGGACCATGCCACCCGGTACCCTGAAGCCATCCCTCTGAGAACAGTGACGGCCCCCGTGGTGGGACGGGCACTGATGGGAATTTTCTCACGTGTGGGATTCCCTCAAGAGGTGGTGTCTGACAGAGGTACCAACTTCGTGTCCAAGTACATGAAGTCCCTGTGGCAGGAGTGCGGTGTAACTTACAAGTTCACCACTCCTTACCACCCTCAAGGAAATGGGCTGGTTGAGAGAGTCAACCGGACCCTCAAGGGCATGATTATGGGTCTGGAAGAACCCATGAGGCGTAAATGGGACGTCCTCTTACCATGCCTGTTGTTTGCATACCGGGAGGTGCCACAGAAGTCTCTAGGGTTCAGTCCCTTTGAGCTCCTCTATGGACACCCGGTGCGAGGACCTCTGAGTTTGGTCAAGGAAGGCTGGGAGCAATCTCCCAGGAAACCTCCCCAGGATGTATACAGCTACATGCTGGCCTTCAGGAACCAGACTAGGCGTTTCAGAGAACTTGCTGAGGCAAATCTGGAAGCCAGCCAGGAGGAGATGAAGCGGTGGTATGACCAGAATGCCACTCTGGTAGAGCTTCAGCCTGGTCAGAATGTGTGGGTCATGGCCCCTGTGGAGCCTTGTGCGCTCCAGGACAGGTGGACCAGTCCTTTTACGGTGGTGGAGCGCAAGAGTCCCGTTACCTATTTGGTGGACTTGCAGTCTCCCAGGAACCCCTTGCGGGTCCTGCATGTGAACCGCCTGAAGCCCTACTTGGAGAGGTCCCAAGTGGGCATGCTCTTAGCTACAGATGATGGAATGGAGGAGGAGACCGAGCCTCTTCCTGACCTCCTGTCAGCCCGAGAGCAAGATGGATCAGTGGAGGGAGTAAACCTCTCTACCTCCCTGACACCTGAGCAGCAGGGTGACTGTCGCCAACTGTTGGGACAGTTCCCTGACCTGTTCTCCCTGGTTCCCAGTGTCACTCATTGGTGTGTCCATGATGTGGACACTGGGGACAGTCTTCCTGTGAAGCACAAGGCTTATAGGGTGAATGACAGGGTCAGAGCCTGCATCAAGGAGGAGGTCTCCAAGATGTTTGCGCTAGGGGTGATTGAGTCCTCTAACAGCCCTTGGGCCAGCCCAGTGGTCTTGGTTCCAAAGGCTGCCGCGCCTGGTGCCACCCCAGAACTCCGGTTCTGTGTGGACTACAGGGGACTCAATTCCGTCACCAGGACTGACGCCCACCCCATCCCCCGAGCTGATGAGCTCATAGATCGGTTAGGGGCTGCGCGGTACCTCAGCACGTTTGACTTAACGTCTGGGTACTGGCAGATCGCCTTGACTGATGGGGCAAAGAGAGGTCAGCATTCTCCACACCAGATGGGCACTACCAGTTCCGGGTGATGCCCTTTGGGATGAAGAATGCCCCTGCCACCTTTCAGAGGTTGGTCAACCAGGTGTTGGTTGGACTGGAGGATTTCAGTGCCGCCTACCTGGATGACATCGCAGTGTTCAGTTCCAGTTGGGAAGAACATCTGCGTCACCTCTGGGAAGTGTTGATGGCGCTGCGGAGAGCAGGCCTCACAATCAAGGCGAGTAAGTGCCAGATTGGGCAGGGTTCTGTGGTGTACTTGGGACACCAGGTTGGGAGCGGCCAGGTGGCGCCCCTCCAACCGAAAATTGATACCATTCTGGCTTGGGAGCCCCCAAGACCCAGACAGAGGTGAGAGCCTTCCTAGGACTCACCGGGTATTACCGGAGATTCGTCAAAGGGTATGGCTGCATTGTTGCCCCCTTGACAGAGCTGACTTCCAAGAAGCAGCCCAGGAAAGTGATTTGGACTGACGCCTGTCAAAAAGCTTTTGACACCTTGAAGACTGCCATGTGCACGGCGCCTGTGCTCCAGGCACCCAACTTCTCCAATGAGTTCATTGTTCAGACCGACGCTTCAGAGCATGGTGTAGGGGCTGTTCTATCACAGATCAATGAGGAGGGCCTAGACCAACCTGTAGCCTTCATCAGTAGGAGGTTACTTCCCCGGGAACAGAGATGGAGTGCTATCGAGCGTGAGGCATTTGCTGTGGTCTGGGCACTGAAGAAGCTGAGACCATACCTGTTTGGGACTCACTTCCGGGTTCAGACAGACCACAGGCCCCTCAGATGGTTGATGCCGATGAGGGTGAGAATCCAAAGCTGTTGAGGTGGTCCATTTCCCTACAGGGGATGGACTTTATGGTGGAACACCGCCCTGGTACAGAACACGCCAATGCTGATGGACTGTCCAGATTTTTCCGCCTTAGCGATGAGAACTCCCTAGGGGTAGGATAGTTCTCCCCACATTTCAGCTGGAGGGGACACGTGTTAGACCTGGCATCCTTGGCGTGGGTCTCCCTTCCATTTTTTCGTAATGCCTCCACTGTTGCCGATATGTTTTTGCTGGACTAGATGCTCATGGGCACTTTGCCACTGCTAATCAGTGCCAAAGTGCAAGTGCTCCCGATCGTTAATTGATACATGTATTAGTGACTCCATGATTGGATGATTGGTTTACTTGTCAGTCCCTAGTACAGCGCACTCAGTGTGCCCAGGGCTTGTAAATCCAATGCCGCTGGTGGGCTTGCAGCACTGGTTGTGCCACCCACAGAAGCGGCTTGTAAAATGTGTCTCAGGCCTGCCATCGCAGAGCCTGTGTGCAGCCTCGGGCTGCCATGTCGACTTGGTGAGTACACCCACTTACCAGTCCCTAAACCTTCCCTTTACTGCATGTTGGTCACCCCTAAAGTCGGCCCTAGGGCAGGGTGCATTGTAAGTATAAGGTAGGACATGCCCTGGTGTGTGTGGCATGTCCTAATAGTGAATTACAGCCATTTTCGTTTTTCACTATTGCAAGGCTACCTGCTCCCCATAGGCCAGAATGGGCAGACTGACTATTACACCTTATAGTCAGAACTGACCCAGGGAACATGGTAGAAAAACGAATTTAGTATGCCTGAACTCAGGATGATAAAATGCATCTTTTAGTGAAGTTGGTTTTAACATTCTGTGTTTGAAAATACCACTTTTAGAAAGTGGGTATTTTCTTGCCTAACTATCCAAGCCTGCCTCTGCTAGGTTGTGTATTCCTTGTCTGGAGATTGAGTGACAGGGGCTGGGGGTGGCTACAGGAGACAGGGTGAGTCAGCGCAGGGCTGAATAGAAAGATCTGCATCCAGAGTGGAGGGAGGAGTTGCACCTGGGTCTGAATAGGGCTGTGCCTGCCTTCCACAATGCTGGCTCCACCTCCTGCCGGGCGGCTGAGCACTCTGCCCCACATTCTGAAAGGAAAGAAGGAGTCAGAAAAACAAAGTGCTCCAGAACTGACCAGAACTGGTTTTGGACTAGGCAGAGGCCTCTCTGCCTCCAGAGAACAAAGAGAATCAGGGTATAAGAGGGGCACCCAGACCCCAGGAAAATTAGATCACTTTTGGGAACAAGAAGAAACCTTTGCTGAGGAGCGGAACCAAGAAGAAACTGAGGAGAGACTATCCCTAAGCCTGAAGTGCTGCTTGGGGGATTGGCCTGCAGTGGTTTGCCTGACTGCCAAAGAAAGGAGAAAGGAACTTTTGCTTTGCTGTGACTTTCATCAACTTGTGAAGGATCTCCAAGGGCTTGGAAGAGAGCTTGCCCCCTGACCGAAGTCCCAGGACCATTGGACTTCACCCCCTTTGTGAATTGCTGCTGGAAACTCTGTTTCAGTGGCTACAGAGGTAGGGAGCTGTGACCGACTCTCACGACCGACTCGGTGTCCTGTAAGCACCGCATCGAAGCACCGTCTCGCCCTGCAACGCACGGCCCTGGTCTCACCGACTCCGTCAACGAGCCGCTGCCTGCACCGCATCGAGGGACAACGCGTCCTGCAACGCTTCGCTACGCCGAATCGAACTGGTCCGACCGACACGGTCACTGCTGCTGAGTTTGAGTCCTGTGACCGCACCGGAGTTGGGCACCGCTCGCACGCTTTGCGACGCACCGCCCGACTCGCACCGCTGTCCGGACTGATCGACGCCAGCTCCTGAATCCGGCTCCGTCGCCGCACCGCAACCTGCCAGCACCGCATCGAAGCACCGTCTCGCCCTGCAACGCACGGCCCTGGTCTCACCGACCCTGTCTCGACGACGTCAACGAGCCGCTGCCTGCACCGCATCGAGGGACAACGCGTCCTGCAACGCTTCCATTTTTGCATCGCGACCGCGACGAATAGCCATCCGGCTCGCACGCCCGTGCCTGCTGCTTCAAGTAAAAGGTACTGTGACCGAGTCTGTCTACGCTGTGTTGGCCCGTCTCGACGCGGTCAGCTGGATTTGTTAGACTCTGTTTGTTCTCGACATCGCCGTAGCCGGAGGAGGCTACCGACTCGCACAGAACCTTGAATTAAGCCTTCTTGATCAGAACTAAGCATTCTTAACAGTATTGTGGATTATTTTTTGTCGTTTATGGTCTTGTGATAAATCTATATAAAGTATACCTATTTTTATAAATATATAACCTGTGTGGTGTCCATTTGTAGTGTTGTCACTTGATTACTGTATGTGTTCACAAATGCTTTACACACTGCCTCTGAACTAAGCCTGTCTGCTCGTGCCAAGCTACCAAGAGGGTGAGCAGGGGTTATTTCGGGAGTGTACCTACTTTCCCTGACTAGACTCAAGGGTCCCTATTTGGACAAAGGTACCTACCTCTGCCAACTAGAGACCCCCAAATCTAACAGTGAGTGAGTCTCAATGAGTTTCACTCACTGTAAACTGTCTTAAAATTGATCGAACATTGTTAGACCTGTTAGCCTTAGGGTGGTCTTTCCCCAATCCTTTTGCCTAGTTACCGCAATGTTTGTGCTGAAATTCATTTTTTGTTGGCCTTATGACTCTGTGCACTTTACCACTGCTAGCCAGTGCTAAAGTGCTCACTCCCCTAAATGGTTTGATTGGCTTACACTTGATTGGTATATTTAATTTATTTATAAATCCCTTGTGGAGTGGAATACTATATACCCAGGACCTGTAAATTAAATGCTACCAGTGGGCATGCAGCACTTATTTTGCCACCCACTTAAGTAAACACTTTAAAACATGTCCCAGGCACCCCATTGCAGCCTGAATGCAGTTTTAAACTGCCAATTCGACTTATCAATATAAACCCCTTGCCAAGCCTTAAACTCCCCTTTATTGCATATAAGTCACCTCTAAGGTAGGCCCATAGGTAAAGATGCATTGTAATTAAAGGTTGGACATATACTTTTAAATTTAATTTACTTTTAAGTTTTAAATTCGTTTTTCACTACTGTGAGGCCTACTTGTTCCATTGGATAATATTGGATTGCCTTTACATTAAATAAGTGCTAACTTTTGATTTGGACCATGTTGGAAAATAGCCCTCGCTGAAGGGTCAACCAAAACCTTTTGCCTACCTCCTCCTCTTTTTCTGGCCTCGTTTTTGTTGACTTTAGGACTCTGAGAACTTTACCACTGCTAACCAGTGCTACAGTGCATGTGCTTCTCCCCTAAACATTATTTGATTGACTTATCCACAATTGGTATACTTAATTTATTTGTAAGTCCCTAGTAAAGTGCACTACCTGTGCCCAAGGACTGTAAATTAGATGATATTAGTGGGCCTGCAGCACTGATTGTGCCACCCACACAGGTAGCTCTTTAAACATGTCTGAGGCCTGCCACTGCAGAGTCTGTGTGTGCAGTTTACACGGCCATGTCGACATAGCGTTTAAAACTCCTTGCCACAACTTAAACTCCCCTTTTATTATATAAAAGTCACCCTAAAGTAGGCCCTAGGTAGCCCATATGGCAGGGTGGTGTGTAAGGAAAAGGTAGGACTAGTACTTTTAAGTTTTACATGTCCTGGTGGTGAAAAACACCTAAATTGTTTTTTCACTACTGTGAGGCCTACCCCTCTCATAGGTTAATATTGGGAATTCCTTATTACACTTTTAAGCAGTAATTCCTGATTGAGAAGGAGTGGCTGTGTCATGTTTATTTTCATTGGAATGCTGGTGATAAATCCTCTTTGCTGGCAGAGTTGGATTTAACATTACTATTTTAGAAATGCCACTTTCAGAAAGACAACATTACTCTGCTCTTAAAGAACTGTGTGCCTGCAGCCTGTCTCCAAAACACATCTGGTGTGGGTGACAGCTGGACTTTGCATTCCCTCTAGATAGCCAAACACAAAGGAAGGGCAGTTGGGACTGAGTGTCCATCTGCATCCTGATGGCTCATCCTGGACAGGATGGGAGGGAGGAGCTGACACTTACATCTGAATGGGCAGAGTCCTGTCCCCACACAAAGGGTTGCATACTCTCCTGTAGTAAGTCTGGAACTAGGGCCGGAAAGGGAAGACCTCTGTGCACTTCAAAGCCCCTCTTTGAAGTCAAATCCACTTCAAAGGCACACCTGGGCTAAGTACTGGGTCTCTGACCCCACCAAATCACACACATCTGGACCTGTAAAGAAACTAGGAAGAAGGACTGCTGTTCTGCTACAAGGAATGCCATTCTGCTGGACTGCTTCTCTGGCAGAAGTGGTTTTCTGCTGTGCTGCCCTGCTACTCTCTGCCCTTGTTGAGGAAGACCTAGACTCTCGCTTAAATCCATAGTGATCTCCAGGGCATGCTGGCTTGTTTCCTATTTTGAGACTCAAGGATATAACAGTCCCACCTCCTGCTCCTCTGCCTAGTCTATTAGAAGTGGATCCATGTGCTTGCTCCTGTGGAACTGATGCATCTTCTGGTGCATGATATAGAAAACAGTTGGTTCTGTTGGGTAATACAATTGCTATGAGTCATGTATTCAATACAAAATCAACAATGTATCTCAATTTTGTTATCAACAAATGAAAAACAATTTTTGGGAAAGAACACACCAGAAAAAGAAATTTTGACCAAGAATCAGAGTTTATTTACTCTCTTGTTATTTAAAAAAACATTGAATATAAATATGGCTGTCACAAACACAAGTGTATTGCGGCGATACAAAAGTGACTGTTGTGAAGAAGTGACATGTGGTGACAAGTGAAAACAGTGGTGCACTATATACATGACATACATCAGTGACATAGAAAAATGTAGCTCAAAATTATTGTTTGTCCTATCCTGTGATTTTTTAACATGAATGCCAGACCAGACAGTGATTTTAGGTTAAGGTCAAGCAAACTGTATGGACATGTGCGACAATAGCGTCGACGTTTCGACCCTGGAAACAGCGCAGAGTGATTTGGGTCACAGCGGGTCTTCTTCAGAACTGTAAAAAGCCGAGGTGGACAGCCTATAAGATTAATTATAAAGAGGGGGTCAGGTGTGTTCCAACAGTCAAAAGACTATTGTGTATATTGCAGTAGCTATGATGAAGCTTACCACAAAAAGCGATATTCCAATCAATGGAGTTAAAGGAGAGCTGTGATCCCGTGAAAGATCTACAAATAAAAAACACGCCTTTAATATAGTTAATGGCGGTTTGATGACTAAAATGCTATGGTGGTCCATCTAGTAAAGAATCTTACCAAAAGGAAGATTGGAGGATCCAGTAATGGTATCCAAAGTTAATGTAGGAGATCAAATCAAAAGGTTGGAGACGTTTCACCATCCGGTAAATTTCTAAAATGAAACGAAATGCCCATCAGTATCCTATGTGTGCCAAATAATGCCCATACAGTAAAGGTATAAGACAGATCGACATATCTTATTGTGATGAAAAACGCTCAGAACGTAGGAGATCTCCACCAGCCGGTTGGAGTCTAAACAAAAAATGTGAGCAAGGTATGGATATAGAGGGTCTTATGTATACATGAGTCTAAATGACAAGTATTCTCAAGTGAAGCATACCTCAGATAAGGGCAATCCCTCAAAACACTGGACTTCCATAAGTCGGTTGGAGTCGTGCGGTGTCGAGTTTGCCGGTTTGTAAATGCCACCAAAGGAGGTCGGGTACTGTGGGGTTACAAATCCCATTAGGGAACGCTCTTAACAAAGCTGAATTATTTAGAGACACACGTGGGTGTGGAACAATGTCCGCAAACAATACATGACATGGTTCTCTTAACAGAACCCTGCATGAATAGACATGAAAGAGGGCTATACGCAGTATTCGTTATTACTTTATACGTATGTTAATTCACACTAACATCTACTTTGTTTCAAGGGTTATAAATGTGTACATAATTTGTTCTCAGTATGGTGGCCTGACATCGTAAACAAATCCCCATATGTGATCAATTTATCCTGTTTACTTTTCTAAATATCACCATTATATGGGCTTCATTACTAATTAAAATGAGTGTTAGACCTTATGTGCAATATAACGATATCATTCTTTCATATGTGCTTAGACTTATCCAGTGAATCAGCATATTGTTAATGCAACAACGCACTGTTTCTGTATCATTACTGATTTTAATTTACACAATTAATGTTTTACTTTGTAACTCAATTTACACATTTGATTGTTTTATTTTGTAACTATTTTGTTAGCTACCGTGCGCCTTGTTCATAATCAATATTCTAGAGGTTGCGGACCACCAACACTCTAAAATGATTCATGCGCTAAGTAATCATTAGCCCAGATAGGCCCGACCAACAGATAGGGACTGTCAACACCGGAATCATCGTTTCACGTCAGCTCTACTGAGCTGCTGCACCTCAAACGTGCAAGCATACCGGTCGGGCTGACGCATACCATTCCAGCTGACTATTACGTCAGTGAGGATTCAAAAGGAAATTGACTTCCCCGCAGCCCGGCTTGAGAAAAGTGGCAGCTAGACGACCGGCGAATGCGCATGACTTGAAGGTGAGAGGAAGCAATTTTAGACACCCGCATGTGTCTCTAAATAATTCAGCTTTGTAAGAGCGTTCCCTAATGGGATTTTTATCCACACAGTACCCGACCTCCTTTGGTGGCATTTACAAACCAGCAAACTCGACACCGCATGACTCCAACCGGCTGGTGGAAGTCCAGTGTTTTGAGGGATTGCCCTTATCTGAGGTATGCTTCACTTGAGAATACTTGTCATTTAGACTCATGTATACATAAGACCCTCTATATCCATACCTTGCTCACATTTTTTGTTTAGACTCCAACCGGCTGTGGAGATGTCCTACGTTCTGAGCGTTTTTCATCACAATAAGGTATGTCGATCTGTCTTATACCTTTACTGTATGGGCACTATTTGGCACACGTAGGATACTGATGGGCATTTCGTTTCATTTTAGAAATTTACCGGATGGTTTATGTTGATAGTCTGTTGTTATAATCTTTCAATAGTTATTCAATAGTTAAATCCCATGGCCTGAGGTGCATGTATGCGTCATAATGTTGGCCAAATATGCTTTCTCACAACTCATCGGTTAGGAAGTAGCGTGTTGACGTGTGTATAAATTCTCTCAGTGTACAGATTTCTGTGGTAGTGAAAGTCCCGCCGGGGAACACTGTGTAAGATTTGGATTATTCTCAGTTGTTTACAAGTGAACCCCAAGGGATTTCATCGTTAAGTCCCTGATGGTCTGAGCCCAAACGATGTACCCATCTTTGTTCCATTCTAAAGAGGGCGGAGTGTGTGATCTGTGGGTGACTTTCTAGGACCACCCACCGTAGGTTTTCTGGAGGATGTTTACAATCTTTGAAGTGTGTATACAATTTTGTGGTCGGTTTTTGGCAACAAATGTTACTTTTATGTTCAGTTATTCTTGTCTTAATTGTCCTCATAGTCATGCCTATGTATTTTTTATTGCACGGGCACATTATCAAATACACACATCTAGTTGTGTTACAATTAGTATGTTTGGTAATCTTCCAGGTAAAGGAGTTAGACAGAGTTAGCTCCTTTGTGGGTCTTGTTTGAGGGCACACCGCACATGAGCCACAGGGATAGTGGCCCTGGACCGGGGGAAGATCCCATAGTGATCTCTGTTCATTGGTATTTGTTGGTTTAGGTCTGGTGTGAATAAGCATATCTTTGATATTTTTGGTGCGTTTAAATGCAAAATGGGGTTTTGGGATCCCTAGGGATCCTGTGTTTAGAATCCTCCAATGTTTGTTAATAATCCTCTTTATTTTATTAGATTCTGGTGTGAAAGATGTGACACATGTCCATGTGTCTGAGGATTCTTTTGGTTTGACCTCTAGCAGAGTATCTCGGTGATTATTCCTGGCTCTTTTCATTGATATTGCTACTTGTTTATGTGGGTATTGCCTTTCCAACAAATTCTTGGATAAGGACTCTGCCTCCTTTTTGTAATCATCAATAGAGCTGCAATTCCGCCTAATACGCAAAAATTGCCCAAAAGGTAGATTGTCTCTAAGGGCTCGTGGGTGGTGGCTACTATACAGTAATAAGCTATTCCTGTCAGTTGGTTTTTTGTATATGGTGGTACTCAACTGACCATTGTCGAGTCTGATGGTAAGATCCAAAAATGGTATGTTTGTGGATGAGAAGGTGTGAGTGAATTTCAAATATTCGTTCTTTGTATTAATCCACCGGCAGAAGTTATTGCATGTGGATAAAGCACCACTCCAGAAGATAAGAATGTCATCGATGAACCTCTTCCACAGTCTCAGGTTATCCTTGAAGGGGTTGTTGGGATGTTGAATCACCTCCTCTTCAAATGCTGCCATGTAAAGGCAAGCCACACTTGGGGGGCAAATGTACTCCCCATGGAAGTACCCTGAGACTGGTGGAAGAGTTGCTTATTGTACTCAAAGAAATTTTCTGTTAATGCTAGTGTAGCACACTGCATTATGAATGTTACCGGTGTGGGTGATGTCCACTCGACCTCATTCAGGGCTGTTTCAATGACTGTAAGTGTCTCACGTTGGGGAATGTTAGTATACAGTTGTTCCACATCTAGTGTCACCAGTAGGTTTATATCTTCTGTGTTCCTCAGTTCCCCTATTATACGTAGGATGTCAGTAGTGTCCTGTATATATGAGGGAGTCGACTTTACCAGTGGCTGGAGGAAATGATCACAAAATTTCGAGAGTGGCTCCAAAATGGAGCCTATGCCCGATACTATGGGTCTACCTGGAACCGGTGTAGTGCCTTTATGAATTTTGGGCAAGGTATAGAAATAAGGTGTTCTAGGGTCCTTGGTAGTGAGAAAATCAGCCTCTTTCTTGCTTATCCAGTCGTTGGCTTCTGCCTCAAACACTACACTGGAAATTTCTGTTGCCAATCTGGTAGTGGGGTTGATAGTAATCGGTGTATAGAATTTTCTGTTATTAAGTTGGCGTTGGCATTCAAGGTCATAATCTGTAGTTGACTGTATGACTGTCACACCGCCTTTGTCTGCCTGTTTGATGGTGATGCTACTGTCCTCTGCTAGGGACTTGATAGCTTGTAGTTCATTTCTGGAAAGGTTGTTAAATGGGACCTGTCTCGTCTCCTGTCTCAGATCCTTTAGAACCGCCTGCTCAAAAGTGAGCACTTCCACAGGGACCATACTACTATTTGGAGTAAATGTAGAGGGGTTCCTCAGTCCTGAATCTAGCTGAGTATGTTCTGTTTTATCCTGAAAGAAGGCTTTTAAGCGGATTTTCCTGAAGAAATTTTGGATTTCACATTGTTCTCGGAAACTATCAGTCTTAGGGGTTGGGACATATCCCAGTCCTTTTTTAGGTCTTGCATAGGCAGCGCATGCGCTGCCTCTGCGAGGCATCACGTAATCTCTGTGTGTTGGCAAGCGGCTGGTAGTTTCTCCTGCCGCTTGCCATTTGCTGAATGTTGGCACAGCTCCTGTTAGCTGGCTTTTTAGTGGCTGTTGATGTTAAACTGACTTCCGTGTAGTCCGGAAGCAGCGGCCACTAACTACAGTTTTCGTCCGCCAGATCGCACTTTTTGTTTGTTTCGCGCATCTCTGCCTGACATACACATGGCAGCGGCGCATGCGCAAGGCTATCCCATCACGTCTAAACTCTCGGGGTCAGGATCAACAAAGCGCTGCCTCACTCTCCTCGCTCCTTGTTTTTTTTGCACTGGTAATGGGTTTGGGATTCCGTGCGGCTCGTTTTTACAATGCTTGTTTTAAATGGTTACTTTGCGCCCGTCAACGCTTACGCCCACAAATGCTCCGTTACAAACATCAAACGTATATTTGCGGTGCGGCTGCGCTTCACGTGCGATGTTCCCCCATCACAATATAGACTGCCTGCATTCCATGCTTTCTAGAAAACAAAATGATCCACTTGTCTGAGCTCTGCAGGAACCGGTGAAAGGCGAGCAGCGGGTGGCTGGACTACGGAGCAGAGTGTGGTAACTTTATTTTAAAATGGTGGAGCCCATAGCTGCTTCCGCCTGCCCACACTGATACAGCGTTTCCCTTAAACTGAAGCCGCGCCCATCGCTGCTTCTGCTCACCCTTCAACACAAACACAGGAACCGAAAACATCAAGGTACGCCTGGATTTAACAGAGGCATACTGCCATTCCTTTTATCTTTTTTCCTTTTTTTCACTGTCCGTTCTATTTTTGAAAATTATTTCTAATTAAATTTGCATACATGTGCGGCCGCGGTACTTCAATGTTATTAGAGGTACACATGTCACAAACGCGCAATGTTATAGGGCGCTATAATGACCGTTTCAATGTTGGCTTTTAATTACTACTGTGCCAGGGACCTGGTCGATTTAAGGCCTTGATTACACGCATCGTACATCCAGGATTGTTGATCGGCTTTTATCACTTAAATGCATGTTGCCCTTGAACACTGCATTGCGCTCAGGTTTTTATAATGTTATATGATATCCCATGCCCACAATCATTAGGGGTATATAAACATAGGCACCGTACCAACCTGGGACTTTTAAGTGAATGTGTAAAAGGTTAAGAATGCTAGCTCTCGCAGTCTCTGTCCACCGTGTTTCAAGAGATTTGCAGTGAGTGTCCTGCTTGCTAATGCCGATCTTGACCTGATGCTGCAGTCCGAATTTTAATGCCACTTCTGCACGCAAGTTCAAGGATTGTGTCCCCTAGCTTCGTCAGGGGTATTGAAGTGTGTCCTTTAATTGTAGTTTGAGATTTTACACTGTCAATCTATTAAACACTCCGTGTGAATGTCAAGGTATACTTTGAACTGTCTGGTTCTCTTATAGTTTCAGTGCTTTTGTTTTTAAGTGGCATTGTGGAAGAATTCAATTCAGCAATTGCTTTCCGTTTGTATGAGCCCTTCGCATGTTGTATCCTAAGTGGTGACAAGACGCATTATCAAAACTTTGAAATTGTAACACATTATTACTTATACCAATTTATGTTAATCAGTCCCACGGCAGATTTCATTTTTGTAATTCATACTAATTTGATAATCTAGGACATAAAACTTCAACCTCGTTTTTGCTCAAGTAGTTTTTCCTGAAATAAGGCTGATAGAAAACCCAAATGTCTTCGTATTGCGTAGCATAGTTTGTTTTATATGGTCCCAAGGAGTTAGCACACTTTGCAATTGAATAACTTTATACGCACACAATAAGGCAGCAATAAGTGTATATGTAAGATCAATTGCAGATACAGATACATTTATAAAAGACAGCACGGTGATCAGCTGAAGGGAAAGGTACAAGAGCAACAGAAAGCCTGCACATAAAATCAAGGCAGTCCTTTAATTGTGCATTACATTAGTGGTGATGACGTAAACTAGTTTAGTCTGTAAGCAGTATTTTCTTTAATGTGTTTCTCCTACTGCAGGCACAAAATGCTTTCCTGCAACATTCAGCGTGCCACGCGTGCTTTCCTTTTCTAAGCAGCCTGGGACAATGGCAGCTGCTTCTTTGAATAGGTCTCGCATTTGCAAGAGTTTGAACTATTAACATTGTACATGATGATGCCTTTTATTTATGTGTTAATTATCAAAATATATAAGTAAAAGGCATTGTCATCTACAATGCCAATAGCTTAAACTCTTGCAAATGCGAGACCTATTGCATTGCAAATGCTTGTCTAGTACAGTCATTTCAATATCGGTCAGAGGTCTGTGAGATAGATTTACCACTAAAGTCTCCTGCCCTGGGTTTTGCTCCTCGTCTCCACCGTATTGGGTGGTTGATCTCTCCACTGCACTTGTTTCTGCCCGCCTCTTTTGCGCCCTCTTCCTCTGCCTAAAAAAGGAGGGTTACCAGTAGGAAAGAATTGCGGTTGGCCTTGTGGATACATGGGGAAAGGCCAAAAGGGCTGTGGTGGACCATGGTAGTTAGGAATCTGGTAGTTGGTGACCTGTGAGCGATTAGCCTTCCTCTGGTTAGTACCACCCCAAATCCCAGTGCTTGAGTCGCTACTCGAGGAGCCCCTCCTGTTGCCATCATTACTCTCATCTGAGGAATAGCTGTCCTTAGCTGGCGTGTAGTCAGCCTTCAGATAGGGGTACACCTTTTCCTTCTCAAATTTCTGGATATCTTTTTGTAATTTGTTGACTTTCTGTTTCATCAGATAGTCCTTGTGCTCTGCGATCTCATTGTTCAGTTTTGCTAATTTTGATTTAAATAGGGTCACCTGAATAGTAGTCTTTAGTGCACCCTCTGCAACTTGAATCCTTATCAGGAGGGCGTCAGCTGATCAGGACAAGCCAGTCCCTAGTGCACTTCCAGGCCACTAGGGACCACTCTTTTTTGAACACCGCATCCTCTAGGAAGAGTCTAGGGAAGTTATTGACAATGAGGCCATTCGGGGCAATATTTGCCCGCAAATATTATGTCATCATTGCTCCATGTAATGTTATCTTAAGTTAAGCCATTCCCGTTTCATCATCATTAAAGAAGTCCAGTCCTCAGATTGGGTACTTGAGGCTGAGCTACTTTCTGCCCTTAAGGTAGAGGGGGTGGTTCTTAGGATTTCTGCAGCTATGTCATCACTGAAGCTAAGTCCCTGGGTCTCCTCCATATTAATAGCGGATCCCAGAGATAGTTATGTAGAGGAAGTTCACGGGGGTTGGGCCAGTAGAGGCAAATAGCGTCTCTGGTATCCTTTAGAATTGTCCCACGGGGGTGCCCGTGCTCACAATCAGTCAAAGATTAGGGATAGTGGGCTTTTGAAAAGGCCCAACGTACGTGCCCTGATATACTGCAAAAAATGAGTACGAAGTTCCTTAGAGGGACACAGAACACGGTAAGAGAGTGTGTGTGATATCAGGTTGATCGGTTGTCCTCCAAGGAGGAGGGAATTCCTCCTTTCAGAACTAGGGCCGGATCACTGACATAATATCGACAACAAAAATATCGTATTGACAAAATATCGTCGTCATAATATCGACTACAATAATATCGACTACCAATACTTATTTAAAAAATTACAAAAATATCGAGTACACAATATTGTATATAAAAAATATCGTACACCACAATATCGAAATACAAAATATCGTTAAATTAAATATCGTTCAAATTTAAATATCATACAAAATATCAAAAATATCGAATACCAAAATATAGACATCAATATTATCGACTTTGTAAAAATATCGACTATTGAAAAACTGGTCAATTAAATATATGTTTAGCACCAAATATAAATTCACATTATAAAACAATATAAAACACTTAAATAACATAAAATAATCATTTGCAAACACATCAATATATAAAACTTAAATTTTTTTCTAAACAAACAATTACAGTAATAAAATAAAAGCTTTAAAATATATAATGCTTGCATCATTTCACATTCAAAACAATGTTTAATATATTTTAAAAAAGAAAAACGAAAAAATAATAACTTTCTACTAACAAGTTCTCAATTAGCGTTTCCCTTATATGGAAACAAACAGCCAAAACACTAAAAACAATTAACTTGAACGAATGAAATACTCACATTTTAAAATACACCAATAACATAAAGCAACCAATTAAATAAACACTATATAAACATGAAATGTTTGCATCTCTTTTACACTTCTAACCTACAATAAAGAAGAAGGTGAAACTCTGCCCGACTGTTTCCTGAAAGAAAACTTTCATTACTGAAGAAATCTTTAAAACTGCACTAAGTAAGTAAAACTGTATTTAAAATATAACGATACTACTAGCCTTCAACCCTAATTATTTCTGAGACCTAATTTACTATTCTTTAATTGCTGACATTTATATCTGCTCTACAGATATCTTACAAAGCCAGAAAAATATTTTCAACATCCTCACCAATAAAAGAACAATAAATGTAAGTATATTATATTTTTTCCAAGGTACCTAAAATTATTTTTCAAACGTAATTCACTAATATATATTTTCTTTTTTATCTATCTCCTCTACAGCCAACTGCAAAAGCATCCAAAATCATTTTATAAACAATAAACAACTAAATACAATTAAAAAGTAAGTATATAATTTTCAATTATTAAACACCCTTAAATACCCACCCAAATATCCCTTTTCCCCTAAAATCCCTATCATCTACAAACAATGTAATCAAATTATTAAAATGTTTGTTTTCTCTTCTCAACAGAAATTACATCAAGAAAATAGAAAATAAAGCTTGAAATCATTTCCTAGACGATTTTATTTACATCAAACTAAACATTGTAAGTATATTCACTGAAATGTAACTGTATTTAATAAATATGTGGTATTTATTATATTAAAAAATGTGTTTTTTAATTTCCCCTAGCATAAGACAAAACAACATGACTGAAGGTGCAGAATTTGTAATGTCACAAAAAAATAAAATGTTATTATGTTATATGGGGTATGTCTATACACAGGAGAAACAAACTGGCCTTAAAGTGTTTTGGAAGTGTAGCAAATACTACTCTAACAAATGCTATGGAAGAGCTACTACTCATGAAACTACTGTTCTTTCTGTAAAAGAACATAATTACCCCCAAACATAACAGAGATTGAGGTTAGAGATGCTCTTGAAAGTATTAAGGAAGCAAGCACTAGTACTGATAAACCAACAACCCAAATACTGAAAGAGCAACTATTAAAAGTACCTCAACATGCATCAGGACAATTACCCTCCATAGCTTCTTTAAAAAGAACTATTGCCAGACAAAAAAAGCAACTACAAGTACCATACCTGCCCCTAAAACGTTTGCAGAAGTAGTTATTCCACCAGAATTAAGCATTACTCACACTAAAGAACCATTTATATTTTTTTATAACAAATGCCCTGATAAAAGAATAATTATGTTTGCTACTGCAAACAATTTAGTGAAATTACAGCAATGTGACACCTGGATGATGGATGGAATTTTCAAAGTCTGTCCAAAACCATTCTACCAGCTGTACACAGTGCATGGATTGTACCAACATTCAAATATTCCATTCATCTATGCCCTATTACCAAATAAGCAGCAAACTACCTACATAGATATACTCAGTAAAATAAAACAAGAAAGCAATAATTATTTTCCTTCAAAAATAATTATTGATTTTGAATTAGCCATGATAAATGCTATACTGAAAAATTATCCACACACAGCAATCCAGGGTTGCTATTATCATTTTAACCAGAGTCTCTGGAGACATCTACAAAAATCAACCCTAAGGGGCCGAATCCGATTCGGGCCGGAAAAAATACCGACCGACTCGGTACGGGATCATAGTCCGACCGACACGTACCGGCGTTGCCCGACCTGGGAAGTACGATGAAATGCATGTGAATCACGACCGACTCGTACGGAACTCGAGGCGAACGACCGACCCGGACGGAAACAAGCTATCCGGCCGGGAAACCACGCGAATCGAACCGACCGACACGCACCAGGAATAAACCCGAACGAAACGTACCCGCGAACTCCGACCCGCGCAGTATGATGCAATGGGTGCAAAATCAGACCGATTCGCACGGAGCCCAAGCCGTACGACCGACACGCATACAAAACCCAGCCGAACAAACACAATACTGCGCGACCGACGCGTACGCCGCATATGAAACTGAGCTGAAACACAGCAGGAACGACTCGGTGAGGCGCGCACGAGATAACTGCAACGTCCTACTCGGTCAGAAGAACGACTCTTACATGCACAATAATCACAAATGAAAAAATACAAAAAAAGAGGGCCAAACAAGCAATGACAAAGCCAATAAATACAGGGGGGGGGAAAAATGGAACAAGAACACACCCCCAACTCCACCTACAAAAAGGCCACAAATCCCTACCATGATCCTTTGCAAATTCCACTGACCTGCCAGCACAGAACACCAGCAGACAGCAGACACACACACAGCTCATCCAACACAAAAGCCACACACCATTAGCACCTCAACAAATAGCACCCTCACACACACACAGCAAAACCTACACACACACACACCCTCACCTGCACACACACATACATCAATCACCACCACCACCCATCACCATGCCCCTAAAGAAGAATCCAAAGTTCCTAGATAGTGAATTGGAAGTCATGGTAGACGAGATCCTGAGGGTAGAGCCACAGTTGTTTGGCACATTGGTCCAACAGACCCCCATGGCACAGAAAACCAAGATGTGGGAGAGGATCATCGACAGGGTGAACGCACAATCACCATGTTTGCGCACAAAGGAAGACATCCAGAACAGGTGGTATGATGTGCGCAGGAGGGTCAGGGACCTACTGAAGAAGGATTACCTCTTAAGCCAGCACACCAGCAGTGGCCCTCCTGCCAAACCAGTATACCTCAGGCCCTGGGAGGAGAAGGTGCGGGCCATCCTACCACCAGTGAGCGTATATGGACTAACAAACATCCCAGAGCCTGGTGAGTACACAACTGATATACACAATATTGTGTGCCAATACACACACATCACTGTCAAGGGGATAGTCAAACCATGCACCCCTAGCAAATCAACAGCAACCAAAAGATAATCATCCCAAGAAGTGTATGTTAGTCAGATAAACACAATACATGCCATGTCATAGTGATATGTAACTGTGTCATGACATGTACAAACCCAATACCAAATAGAGCTAGGCAGTGGCACAAATCTAACCAACAAACACTGTCAGATATTTAGCCACCACTAGAACACCACCTCACAGGGAAGCTCACAGAAAGGAAGGAATCCTGTGTATGCTGGTGAAGTCAGTGTAGCCAAGAGCATGATGGGACTCGTAGTAACAGATAATGGGCAGCCTCACATTTGGACCATCAACACCACTCTGAACCATGCTCACAACACAGGGAGTGGAAAAGGACTGACAATATGGCTGACACTGGGTACTGCTGTGGGGAGCACAAGGCCCTGCTGGGAACTGGGCACCAACAAACAACAGGACCACACTGTCAGCCATCTTGCCATTGCTGTCACACTCACACATAGTGAAGTCCACTTAAAAGGAAGGAAGTATGGGCATGCTGGGAAGGGGGTGTAGGCAATAGCATGATGGGAGTTGTAGTCACAGATATTGCTCACCCACACAATTGGCCCATCAACACCACTCTGAACCATGCTCACATCACAGGGAGTGGATAAGGACTGACAAGATGGCTGACACTGGGTACTGCTGTGGGGAGCACAAGGCCCTGCTGGGAACTGTGCACCAACAAACAGCACAACACCACTGCCTGACATCCTGAAAGCCAACTTGCACTCCCTGCAATGCAAGCGCGTTGCATGGTGGGATATCTGGCTGGGTGGGAAGGAGGACTCACAGCACTGACCATAGTTACAAGCAGCTCTCCTCACACACACCCTCAACACAAACTCCACATAACCCACCTGGGAGAATGCAATGCCTCACACACCAAATGAAGATCCCACAAAGAACCACCACCCTGGGTAATGCTGTGTGAAGCACAGGGAGACTCTTGGGACTTGTAGCCAAACAAACGCAAGGACAACACTGTCAGCCTTCCTGTCAGCACAGGCACACTACCCCACAGGGAAGCAGAGTCAAAAGGAAGGAAGTACGGGCATGCTGGGAAGGGGGGTGTAGGCAATAGCATGATGGGAGTTGTAGTCACAGATATTGCTCACCCATACAATTGGCCCATCAACACCACTCTGAACCATGCTCACATCACAGGGAGTAGATAAGGACTGACAAGATGGCTGACACTGGGTACTGCTGTGGGGAGCACAAGGCCCTGCTGGGAACTGTGCACCAACAAACAGCAGAACACCACTGCCTGACATCCTGAAAGCCAACTTGCACTCCCTGCAATGCAAGCACGTTGCATGGTGGGATATCTGGCTGGGTGGGAAGGAGGACTCACAGCACTGACCATAGTTACAAGCAGCTCTCCTCACACACCCCCTCAACACAAACTCCACATAATCTACCTGGGAGAATGCAATGCCTCACACACCAAATGAAGATCCCACAAAGAACCACCACCCTGGATAATGCTGTGTGAAGCACAGGGACACTCTTGGGACTTGTAGCCAAACAAACGCAAGGACAACACTGTCAGCCTTCCTGTCAGCACAGGCACACTACCCCACAGGGAAGCAGAGTCAAAAGGAAGGAAGTACGGGCATGCTGGGAAGGGGGTGTAGGCAATAGCATGATGGGAGTTGTAGTCACAGATATTGCTCACCCTCACAATTGGCCCATCAACACCACTCTGAACCATGCTCACATCACAGGGATTGGAAAACGACTGACAAGATGGCTGACACTGGGTACTGCTGTGGGGAGCACAAGGCCCTGCTGGGAACTGTGCACCAACAAACAGCACAACACCACTGAATGACATCCTGAGAGTCAACCTGAACCCACTGCAAGGGTGGCATGCTTCATGGTGGGATAACTGGGCTAGGTGGAGAAGAATGGCCGGATGTCCACCAAATACAACCAATGCTGGCCATGCACACACCTCAACATTCACATTGAAATGCCCCAGGTATGCAGGACAATGTGCTACACCAATATCAACCTCTTACTGTGACAACTTAGGACAATGCAATGTACATGCCCGCATCCAGAGGTACAGTCACAACTGTCAGGTGTGTGAACCATTGATGCCTGTAGAAACATAACATACAATGTGTGCCTCATCCAAATACAGGTGATGATGATGGGGACACAGCAGCAGGCGAGGAGGAGTCCCTGTCCCAGGCTCCGGGGGACACTGAGCTCACTGGTGTGGAACAGCCTCTGCCCTCCTCGGATGGCGAAGACCTACCTGGCACCTCCGGTGTGAGTCATCATGCAGCACCAGCAGGACCAACATCTGCACCCCCTGCACCCACCCCTCCAACAACTGCCAACACACAGACCACCCCCGCCGACACGGACAGACCAAGGACCACCGATGATAACAGCACAGGGCCCCAGGCCCACCGTGGAGCAACGGACAACAACACCACTAACTACCCCCAAGGGAGCCTTGGGTCACCTGTGTGTGCCACCGCAGGTCCTGCACGTGTCGCCAGGGGTGGTGGGAGGGGTGGTAGACATAGGTCGCTGCTTGCAGAGGGGTCTGGACTGCATGATGACCCACAACTGGCACGCATCGCTGATGCGTACCAGGATAGCACCGGAGAGGTCAGACAGGTAGTGGGGGTCCTCAAGGACATACAACAGCAGCAGGCTGCCCATCATGCCCGCTTGGACTCCCACATGTCCCGTGTGGAGACACACATGTCTCGCATGGAGTCCAAGTGGGACACATTGCAAGAACTCACAGCGGTGCATAGGGACATATTGACATATTGACATGCCTCCGCCAGATTAGCACCAACATGGCCACACCTCCCTGTGTGCCCACAACATCTGGTGCTGCAACAACTGACACCGCCACAGGGAGGGAGGAGGACTCTGGCGGAGACTCCCCTGCACCGCCGCCGCAGCCTGCACGTGAGGGTCCCCCCCCAAAGAAGAGGTGTCGTCCGAGGAAGGAAAACTGAGAGATTGATGGCCACGTACATCCCCCAGGAAGCCAACACCTGTTCCGGAAATTCTCCTTTGTGTGCAAACTTTTCACCCTGTCGAATGCAACACAACTCTCCCACATGACATGGGGAGTTCAAGTTGGACTAATGTATCATATGACTGTGGACTACACTCAGGACATTTCTGCTACCAAGACTTCCAACTCATCTGGGAACTTTGGATCCCAATCCCAATGTACAGCACCCACCATCCTGTGCACTATACACACACACATTTATGTAAATAAAATCACTAGTGCACCATACTTGCCTCTGTTGTTATTCAAATGGGGATACTGTTATGGTGATGATGATCTGCTAAATTACACTGTGTATGCTAACTGCTACAGCAAGTACAACACCGTCATGTGAGTCATGGTGACGTGACACATATGAGGGAGACACACCACTAGGGCTACACAACACAGAGACACCAGGGCCATCGGACTCATCGCCTACAGTGATGTTGCCAGGAAATACTGTGGAATGCACAGACACCACACCTATTCAGAGTCTGTGTCAACTAGCCCACAGGTGCAGTAAGCAAATGTCAGTCAGATGTGTGACCACAGACAACGCACATCCCAAAGTGAAGCACAGGTTTATTACACATTTGCAACATGTTGTTTCCACTACAAATGCAAGGTAATCCCACGTGGCAGTGGCCACACAGTCAACAAGTGCAGAAGATATGAAGTCCAGGGGTGTGTGGCACATCACCTGTAGGGAAACTACTGCTGCCACCCTGAAAGCTGAATCATGGTGTCGGGGGATCCAAGTTGACCAAAGTACTCAGTAAGCACCCTGTGAAGGACAGACATGACACACAGTTAAAACCACTGAAGAACAGGACAGAACTGCAATACACATGCCCAATACATGTCACAAGACAACTACACAAAACCAAGTTAGCATGTCAAAACTGTTGGGGGGTACAGACTACCTGTAAGGACACATTGCTGCACGCATCCAGTCAAGTAGCACATGGCCACACTAAAACAGCACCAGAGCACCACCCACACATATCATGCAAACTCACATCATTCACATTACATCTCCCTGGATACTCACATTCAGCTGAAGAAGTTGGTGATGAGCTGTGTGCGGACATCACCATCATCATCATCACTGGCATCGTGGTCCAGGCCAGGATCCTCCACAGGTGGCGGACGTTGGTCATCGTCATCCAGGATGAGAGGCAACTCCTTCCGCACTGCCAGGTTGTGTAGCATGCAGCAGACAATGACAATCTTGCACACCTTTGCTGGGGCATATGGGAGGGCCCCTCCTGTCTTGTCCAGGCAGCGGAAGCGGCTCTTCAGGAGACCAAAGGTCCGCTCAATCAATCTCCTGGTCCGGCCATGTGCCTCATTGTAGCGCATCTGGGCTGGTGTCACAGGGTTCCTGAGGGGTG
Source organism: Calotriton arnoldi (assembly GCA_963921515.1). Taxonomy (NCBI): domain Eukaryota; kingdom Metazoa; phylum Chordata; class Amphibia; order Caudata; family Salamandridae; genus Calotriton; species Calotriton arnoldi. The sequence goes on from CAWUFW010001918.1 coordinate 534,560, forward strand.
TCAGCAACCACGGCATGTTGGGGTATCCGGAGTCACCTACGGACAGACAAGTGCACATTAGCTGAGTTGGAAAAGTGGGTGGAATACTACAGATCAGAACACACACAATGGTACAAAGTCAGTACACACCGACAAGCCAGGCACGCTGGTTCTGCATCTGTGCCATCATCCTCGGGATGTGACTACTACTCATCACGTAGGCATCGTGTGCTGAACCAGGGAAACGGGCACACACATGTGTGATGGTCATATCTGCAAGACATACCACCAGAGCATTGATCGAATGGTAATGTTTCCGTCAGTGAGTTGTTGACGTGTAGGGAAATAGATGTACTGGTTCAGGCATCTCAACATTGCCTCCAAAACATCGCGTAGCACACAGCTGAACATAGTCTGTGACATCCCACCGGCAGTCACCACAGTGTGTTGAAAGGTACCGGTGGCAAAGAAGTGTAGGGCTGCCATTACCTTCAACTTGGGGGTCAGCGCCGTAGGGTACGGCCGGCCAGGTTGCAAATGTGGTGCCAAGCGCACTGCCAAATCCTCAATCAGCTGCCTGGTGAAGCGGTACCGTCGGATGCTGTCACGTTCCACCATCGTTGCCAGGTCAGGGAATGGTCTATGGACAGCTGGAGCCCTGCAGTGCATAGGTTGAGGAAAGAAAGATTGTCAGTCACCCCACATATGTGCCATTCACCATACTCAATTTCACATGATACATCAATACGAGACACAAGTACTTGATGTGTGTGGCGTTCTGTTCGGACATAACTCGCACCTACATGGCCATCATCTAACTTCTCAGTACAACATGTGTGGACAACAGGTTCCAGGTTGTGCTATGGGAAACCATTAGGCTGTGTCACAGTACCCATTTACTGCTGTCACGTTCCACACACACACCACAGTGACATGTCTGGACAGATGCGCCACAGGCATCACAGCTCATTGACAGGTAGATTCCCAGTGACCCTGTCTTGCCACATGGACACTGGCATTACATGGCGTATCAGGTACACGTCAGAAAAACAAACATGATTCCCACAGGTGGCCCCTGTCGCCTACGCAGGACAGATATGGACGCCAGTGACGCAGAACATCAAAGTCCATGCACAAACAACGTTGATGTGGAGACTGTCTCCCATCGTGCACATGGAATCAGAGACATCTGAAACACAACATGCACACAGACTGTGGAGGGACATCACTATTGTGGCAATGGGTCACCCTGTGACGTACATGTCTTCCCCCATGGGACCCTGGGGGTATGTGACATGTCACACACATACACAACCTGGAAATGTGACCATGCCACATGCTCCGAAATGAACTGTTGCACATCACAGTGGTCATGTGCACAACACACAAAGGACCCTGTCCCCATTAACACATGCACAGCCTGGGTGTGGCTGCCCACAAGTGCCACCACAGAAACCACATGTTAACCCCCATACACAGAAAAGGTAATGCAGCCTTACATGCCTTAGGAAACAGTGTGGACTGGGTGTGGTGTTGTAGGTGTGCCCCTGGGTCTCTGGCAGGTATATGTGGCTGGCATACGTTCACCAGTGACAAGCATGGTGACATATGCGACTGACCAGTACAGGTACGCGTTGTACAGCAATGACCTGATCGGTGTGCCCGGCCGGCCCATTGCATCTGTTGTGAGCGGGTACGCGTTGTACAGCAATGGAGCGATCAGTGTGCCCGGCCGGCCCATTGCATCTGTTGTGAGCGGGTACGCGTTGTATCCCGTAATACGCGTTGTACAGCAATGGACCGATCGGTGTGCCTGGCCGGCCCATTGCATCTGTTGTGAGCGGGTACGCGTTGTACAGCAATGGACCGATCGGTGTGCCCGGCCGGCCCATTGCATCTGTTGTGAGCGGGTACGCGCTGTACAGCAACGGACCGATCGGTGTGCCCGGCCGGCCCATTGCATCTGTTGTGAGCGGGTACGCGTTGTACAGCAATGGACCGATCGGTGTGCCCGGCCGGCCCATTGCATCTGTTGTGAGCGGGTACGCGTTGTACAGCAATGGACCGATCGGCGTGCCCGGCCGGCCCATTGCATCTGTTGTGAGCGGGTACGCGTTGTTTCCCGTAATACGCGTTGTACAGCAATGGACCGATCGGCGTGCCCGGCCGGCCCATTGCATCTGTTGTGAGCGGGTACGCGTTGTTTCCCATAATACGCGTTGTACAGCAATGGACCGATCGGTGTGCCCGGCCGGCCCATTGCATCTGTTGTGAGCGGGTACGCGTTGTACAGCAATGGACCGATCGGTGTGCCCGGCCGGCCCATTGCATCTGTTGTGAGCGGGTACGCGTTGTATCCCGAAATACGCGTTGTACAGCAATGGATCGAACGGTGCGCACGCGTTGGCTGGGGCCTGGCATGGCAACGGACGCGTATTCGAAGCTTCAACGAGTCTGATGCAGTGAATTCAGTTGGCCAGCCACAACAATGTTGCAAAATCATGGGTGTCATGAACTTGGATTTTTGAAGGATGCTGTGGACGTGTATTAGTGCTGCTATTCCGTGGATTGGTCAGATTCAGAAGATGCAAACGACTTGGACCTATTCCTTTGGACACATGGGACAGTATCTGCCTCTGCAGCACACATATAATGCTGGCTGTTCCCCTGAGAGCTCACTTGCCTGCACTACATGCTCTAGGACGACATCTGCCACCAACACTGCTGCTGTCTCTGCATCCTCTGGCTACTGCAATGGCACGTACTGTGGAGAGAGCCCCAGCCTTCAGCCTTGAGGAGAACCAGGCCCTGCTGGACAGCCTCCTTCCACAGTACAGCAAGCTGTATGGGACACCAGGGGAGCAGGTGAGTGTGCTGTCCACTGCCTTACTAATTTTGCATGTTGTCTGACTAGCAGGACTTACAGTGTGCACACCACTGGCTAGCATGCTCACTGAGTAGTTCTGAGCCCCCAAAGTGTGTAGTTACATGCACTGAACAGGTACAGTGCAGTAACAGTGCATTCCAACAAGGTTTACTTTCCATGCAATGATACCATGTAGTAACTGCTGGCAAACTGTTCATAGCCATCGTTGCACTGCCTGTGTACATCATGTGCCCCAGTGATTGAGACATGTATATCCAACTGTGTGATGCACGGATATGTTGCATATGTAGTAATGGCATTTTCACTTTGTCATCCTCACAGGTTGATGCCCACCAGAAGCAGAAAATCTGGCTGACCATCGCCCGGGCAGTAAGATCCATGGGGGACTACAAGCGCCGGATCCGCAACTGCCAGAAGAGGTGGCAGGACCTTCGAGGCTGGACCCGGAGGATCGCAAGGGTCCAGCTGAAACTGTCGCCTCCTCGCAGCAGGGGCGGACACTGGACCCTGACCCCCCACATGCTCTGGATCCTGGCGGTGGTCTTCCCTGACCTGGATGGGCAGCTGAAGGCCAGACAGCAGCAAGGAGGGGGTGAGTCCATGACAGCACTGTACACATTGTCTGACATGCTATGTGCCCTCCTCTGGCCTGGTTAAACTTCCACAGTACATCAGTCTTGTGGTCCAGGACCCATGTCCCTCTATTGTGACATGCCCACTCCTCATCTGATACGCATATGTGTGGCCCTTACAGTCAGGAAATTGTGTCACTTGGGGACTGTGTCATTGCATTTTGGTTTGCTCAAGGTGGGGGACAGCATTTGTTCCGGTGACTATGTTGTGGGATTCATGGGTTGGTCAATTGCTCACACAATGCCCAAGTCCTGACATGTAATCTGGGTGTAACTTTGATATGTGGTCCACTTGCTGATCTGATTCACCACATGTCCCTGGGGTATTTGGAACACCCCCATGCTGTGGGTGGGAACAATGTTTGGGCCTCAGGAGAATGTATATCAAGTGTGTCACACATGCTTAGACACCTGCCTACTGTCCAGGACTCATCCCTCTTACAGGTGCATCTGGACAGTCATGCCTACTCCAGGGCATACAATAGACTCTGTACTCCCACTCCCGTGGATCATCTGACATGTTGTGATCAGTGACATGTTCCCTCAGGTGTCTGCCTCTGTCTCATTGTGCTGCGTCTTCGTTGTCAGGACTACTGGTATGTTTATCGGTTAGGGCTCAGCATGCCATCTGAGATGTGACCATGTGAGACGATACTTCTGTGACTTATAGATGTTTGATCACTTGACTGTGCACACAGGTGTATGCGACTGTGACTTTCAGGCAGCTGTTATTCATTCACAGCACACTGTGAGGTGCTCAGGTTCTGTGAGTTGTGTTTCATGTCCCCCATATGTCCAATTGGCATGACGTGGACAAATACTAGTTCAGATGATGTGGTGTGTGGGGGATGGACATGTGCACTTGTCAGTTACATAACTTGCATTCCCCATGTCCTAGGATTGTGACACAGTGCAGACTGTTGTTGGCAGGCTGCCATGGCCAAGTGACTGGAGACAGTGATGTATGACTTTGCCGGCATGCCTGTGTCATGGCATTAAACTTCCTAAGAGTGATCCTGCAGGGGAGTGACATGTGCAACATGCACCCCATTGTGGCATGGACTATCCGGACATGGGTGCATCATGGTGTCTGGTGCTGGTATGCATCACATGCATTTCTATTTAGACTCTGGCCATCCCTTTCTCCGGACACCTGCACTGACTCAGTGGCAAGAGATGTGATGTGTGCATGTTCACATACTTCACTGTGTTCCCTGCAATGTCCAACAACTGTGTAGGTGGTGCATGTGTCCACACTGGGGTCTTACCATCAGACAGGCACCAGACAGATGGGTGCAAGGGCAGGAGGGGTGTGAGTCCCATGGTTGACCATCAGACTGACAATTGGCTTCTCCAAATCTGTGTGAGGAGTTTTGGCAATGTTCTACTAAGGATGCCAGGGCTGGCTCTGTAAGTGCTGTACTTACTGTGGTGTGTGCGGTCAGTGCAGGTGACTGATGTTTGTCTGTTTCCCTAATTGTTTGCAGATACATCCACGGCCACAGGAGGGGACAGCTCCACGGACCAGGAGGAGCAGCGGAGCCAGACTGGGTCAGCATCCGACGAGTGGTCAGAGGGACCCAGTGGCACGGAGGGTGAGGGGAGCCACACCGAGGAGTCCTCAGCACCATCCACCTCAGCTGAGGACCACAGCAGCTCGGAAGATGACTCCCTTGTGGAGGCGGGTGTCAGCAGCCACCACACCCCCGCTAGTCTGTCTGACCCGCCACCACCACCACCAGCACCGCCCTCCCATTGGCTCCAATTCCAGACGTCCGTGGAGGCACCCGTGTTCGGGAGCATGTCTCCTTCGTGCCAGGCACCGCACCCCCTGCTCCTGTGTCCCCTGCTGCCCTGAGTGAGGAGTCTGTGTACCTACTTCGGCAGCTCCATGTAGCGCAGACAGCAATGCTGAGTGTCCTCCATGCACACACCACTCTTTTGACACAGCTGGTGTCGTTCATGGAGGGCATCTCGACGGGTATGTCTGCCCTACAGAGGAGCAATAAGTCCATGGACTCCTCCCTGATGGCAGCAGTGTCCCTCCTCCAGCAGTCCCTCCCACCTCCTACCTCTGCCCCACCCACACTTCCTGGCACCCTACCTATCCAAAGCACATGCACACCTGCACATTCACCCAAGCACACAGACACGAGCAGCACAGACACAGCCAAAAGAAAGGCAAGACGTGCACACAAGCATCCTCAGGGGACAGATACCACACACACAGGGGATGGGGAACAGACACACACACAGGCATCCACAGTCACTCCGCAGTCCTCCAAATTTTCTCCCTCCAAGACCCCTTCCCTTGCCTCAACTGCAACCCCACCTACACAGCAGGTCTTCCTGTGTGACCTCGGCCTGTTCCCCTCCGATCCTGCATATCCGGCATACCGGGGGAAGAGGAAGTCCACCCACACAGAGGGGAGTGCCCCTCGCTCCCGGACACCCTCCCCCAGGCGCAGACAGACTGAGGACCCCATTCGGAAGTCCCCCCGGACCTGGAAGGGCAAGACCCCACCACCACCACGCAGCTCCACCACCCAGTCTCTCTCCTCCATCCCCCAGGCCACCACTCCACAGGTTCCACCGCCACACCCTGCCCCAGGTTCCCCCACACACCGATACCGCATCCCCAAACTGCTTAGGCCCTCCCCCCTGCCACTTGCTCTTCCACCCCCAACCCAGATGCTCAGCCTGTTTGTGCCACTGGTGTGAGACCGGGTCCCCCCCTCTGTCCTGCCCACCTCATCTGCCCCCCCTTCCACTCCCTTGGAGGCATGCACTGCAGTGGAGTCCACAACCACCCCGTCTGACTCGGGCACTGCAGTGGTGCCGGCCCCCCCTGAGTCAGACACCTCCACTGCAGTTGCTGGTGACACTCCTGCACCCACCACCCCTTCACTGCCTCACTCTGGCATCCCCTGATCCTGTCCCTGCGGTGCCTGGCCTACCCCTTTATGCCCCTCCAAGGGGGATGTCCCCTGTCCCTACCAGTGCAGGCAAGCAATGGGTGACAAGTTGTCACATATTACCCTGTTGGGACTGTGTATTTGGACTGGCCATTGGCCTTACTTTAATTTGGACTTCTGATTTTTTAGTGACATTTGCTGAATAAAGCCTATTTTTGTTTACTTGTGGTTTTTCTTTTGATGTACATGGTTATCATCATGCATTTGCAGTTGTAATAGTGTTCAGATCAGGGAAATGAAGTGTTGCAGTGATGGACTCTATGTGGTCCATGGGATGTGTGTCCTGTTGTAGTCTGGATCTATGGCATCCTCTGCTGCAGTCTGAGGGTGTGATGTTCAGCATATGACACAGGGATGTACGTTTTGCATTTGTAAATTAACATCTTTGTCTTACAGTGATGCACATCTGGTGGGCTTACCACTGTTCAATGTTCCTATTTCCCTGACTGTGTGCCCATCTCCACTGGACATGCAGTTTAGCACACCAATGTTGAAGGACTCATCAGTGTATACAGTGCACCTTGCTTGACATGTGTTTTGGGTGTATGCAGATGACTGACGTGACACTCCCGTACCCAGGCTGATGTGAGCAGAGCCTTCAGTGTGTTGTAGTTGTTGACTCACTGACCGAGTGTTCTGCCGACATGTTTGAGTCGTGCACAGACAAGGCTTGGCACAGCGGACCTTCCACAGCAGTGGAGTGCCCTCATGCAGTGTGTAATCCCGTGACATTGCCTGGGCCCGTGTTTTGTGTTGTGTAGGCATGTCTGTGCGTGTACCCTTCCCTTTTCCTACACAGGCTGTGTCCCTACGGATGTTCCTGTTTCTGATGCTTGCTGAGTTGTTCTGTGTTCATCAAGCATCTTGGACCTGGGTACTCCAGGATGTGGGTGCATGGCTAACTAAGGTTCATCAGGTTGTCATCCCAGGTTGTCTTTGTTGTCAGGGCTGGGGATGTGGGCAAACGCAGATGGGACACATTCAGGATTCCCCTTGGCACTTGTTGGTTACACATGTCATGTAATTTACAGTCTATGGTAGCTTTCAGTGATTGTGACACATTGTGTGTGTGACTGCTGCCACTCCTCAGGGTCAGAGCTGCAATGTTGGAAGTTGTGTACGTGTGTTCTTTGTGTGTCAACTTGTCTTCTTCATTGGTGTGTGACTATGGCCAGGATCCCATTGATTGTGGTGGATTTCACGTCATGCCCATGTACCGCGTAGTGTGCATTGTGTCAGACATTCACGAGTCTTGTTGACTGGCCATGTGTGATGGGTTTCTGCACCTTAGTTCCCGCCACCACCCCTGGGATTGTCATGGGTGCATGTGCAATGTCACCAGTCCATGTGAGCTTCACTGCTGCACATTGGTGGAGATCAAGGTGTGTGGTGTTGAGTGTGTGCAAATGTGAGTTGTTGCACAGCTAGACCCCTACCTCCATATTGGCCATGGCTGGCAGGCCGTGCTGTTTGATTTGTGCTTGTGTAGGTGTGATGGTAGTTTGTTGCTCAGGACACATGGCTGTGGTTCACAGTGTGAATGACATCTACCTTTGTCATCACAGTGGGATTATCATGCAGGGTAGTGTCACCACAATGTGGGGTCCCTGGGGATTGTGCTGTGGTGGGTCTGTCTCTTGCTGTGTTAGTTGCTGTTCCTACTAGCTTGTGTGACATGTGTAATTTGGGCTCCCTCCCATCTAACAATGCCTCTTTGCCCATATAGGGGAATCCAATCCATGAGTTACTTTTGTATGGCACTGTATACACATCTGTGTAATTGGAATTCAGGCCTCCTCATGTGTTGTGTGGTTGCCTGGGGACACTGGCACACACCTCCATCACCTGTTGTGTTTGATATGCAGTGTGGGTCTGCCTGTTTGTGTATTTGCACCACTGCATTGGCATATCTTGAGTGTGCCATTGGCTGTATGTTGTTTGGTGGCTTTCCCCTGCTGTCCCTGGGACTCCTAGGTCATCAGTCAGCACAATATTCATGGTTTGTATGTCCCATTGCTGCCATGGTATGGCATTTGTTCACCTGACATCTACAGTCTCCCTAGGATATCTACATTTGTGTGTCCATTGGTGCAGATATGTGGGTCTGCATTATGATGGTCACTTCTCTCATTGTGTTATATGTGAATGTTGACAATGTGAGCCCCTATGGGTGATGTTTGTATGCACATGGCCAAAGGTATGTTTTATTTGCACTGCACTGTTTGCCTCACCCAATCTATGCTGCTATGGGACACAAGTACTGCTATTCCACTGATGTGTTTGTTGTTGTGCGACCCTTGACCTCTGGGTAGGTCGCCCCCATCCGCACAGCGCCACCTGTGCGTCCAGCTCCCTGCTGCTGCTGATCTGAGGCCCTCCTCCACCCGCAGGCTACCACCTGCGCCTCATCCCTGGTGGCCAGTGGTAGGCCGTAGGTAGGTTCTTGTCAATGTGAGCATCACTGTTACTGTCTCTCCCCTTTATATTTGTGCCCCGACTGTTTTTCCACTGTTTTTGCCCTTCCGTTCTGTGCCCCCACTGCTGTGACTGTTTTTCCACTGTTTTTGCCCTTCCGTTCTGTGCCCCCACTGCTGTGACTGTTTTTTCGTTCTGTGCCCCCACTGTTTTTCCACAGTTTTTGCCCTTCCGTTCTGTGCCCCCACTGCTGTGACTGTTTTTCGTTCTGTGCCCCCACTGTTTTTCCACTGTTTTTGCCCTTCCGTTCTGTGCCCCCACTGCTGTGACTGTTTTTTCGTTCTGTGCCCCCACTGTTTTTCCACTGTTTTTGCCCTTCCGTTCTGTGCCCCCACTGCTGTGACTGTTTTTCGTTCTGTGTCCCCACTGTTTTTCCACTGTTTTTGCCCTTCCGTTCTGTGCCCCCACTGCTGTGCACTGTTTTTTCGTTCTGTGCCCCCACTGTTTTTCTACAGTTTTTGCCCTTCCGTTCTGTGCCCCCACTGCTGTGACTGTTTTTCGTTCTGTGCCCCCACTGTTTTTCCACTGTTTTTGCCCTTCCGTTCTGTGCCCCCACTGCTGTGCACTGTTTTTTCGTTCTGTGCCCCCACTGTTTTTCCACTGTTTTTGCCCTTCCGTTCTGTGCCCCCACTGCTGTGACTGTTTTTCGTTCTGTGCCCCCCTGTGCCCTTTTTGATTTCTGTACCCCCTCGCCCTCCTGTTTCCCGCCGCTGTGTCCCCTGCGGCCCGCCCCCCTCGCTAACCACTCGCTGCCCCTGCCTCCCGCCTCCCAGCTGCTCCTCCCTCCCACTTCCCCATATATGGCGGCCGCAGCGCGGCCGCGCCGCTGGTGCGCCGAAGGCGCGCCTAAGGCAAGCCCGTCTGCGCCCGTCCGCGCCTGGACCGCGCCCAGTGCCAGAACCCCTGGGCCGTGCGCCCCCCGCTCCAGCCTCGAGGACCGACGCCGATACGATGCCACCACACTCCACGCTCTCAACCCCGGATGGACACACAACTGCTTCAAGGCCGCCCCGAAACGCACCCATGGTCCCTTCACCTGCCGGAACTGCAGCTACACCAGCCTCAGAGCCACCGAAGCACCCGCCAAGAAGTACCTCAACCACCTCCGATGCATCCTACTGAACACCCGCTCCGCACGCAAACACGCCGTCAAGCTCTGGGACCTGCTCGACACATCATCACCAGACGTCGCCTTCCTGACAGAGACCTGGATGAACGACTCCTCCGCACCCGACATCGCCATAGCCATCCCAGACGGCTATAAGATCACCAGTAGAGACCGCATCAACGCAGTAGGAGGAGGAATCGCCATCGTCCACAAGAACACCATCAGGGTCTCGACCAGCACCGACGACACTCTCAGCACCGCCCGAACACATGCACTTCCAGATCCACACGGACCCCAACACCACCCTTAGAGGCACCCTTGTCTACAGACCCCCTGGGCCCCGACCCCAGTTCAGCGACTCCATCGCCGACTTCATCAGCACGCACGCCCTGACCTCCACCGACTACATCCTCCTCGGAGACCTGAACTTTCACCTGGAGAACAACAACGACAGCAACTCCTCCACCCTGATCGACAACCTCACCAACATCGGACTGAAACAGCTCGTCATGACGCCGACCCACATCGCCGGACACACGCTCAACGCTATTTTCTCCTCAAGCTCCCATGTCTCCTTCAGCCACACCTCCGAACTCACCTGGACCGACCACCACTGCATCCACTTCACCTTCCGGAAACCCGCCGCACACCACCGCACCCTACAGATCCCCGCAGATGCTGGAGCAAAGTCACCGAAGACCAACTCCAGACAAACCTCGCACTCAGCCCACCCACCGACCTCTCCAACCCCGACGCCGCCGCCCGCAATCTCAGACGATGGATGGACGACTGCGCCAACACCTTAGCCCCGCTGAAAAACCAACCTACAAAGACACCAGCAAGAGAGCCAGCTGGTTCACCCCGAACTCCTATCATCCAAGCGCACCTGCCGGAAACTGGAGAACAAATGGCACAGCGAGAAGACGCCGGACAGCTGCGCAGCCCACAAAGACGCCATCCGCAACCACCATCACCTCATCAGGTCCGCCAAGAGGACCTCCTTCAAAGACCGCCTCGACAACAACGCACACAACAGCAAGGAGCTCTTCAGCATCGTGAAGGAACTCTCCAACCCCAGCTCCAACGCCAATGACATCCTGCCGTCGCAAGCCCTGTGTGATTCCTCGCCACCTTCTTCCACCGCAAGATCGCCGACATCCACGACAGCTTCGACTCCCGGACGACCCCAACAGGCCCCGGCACATCAGACCCGCCGCACCCCATCGACCACGACCCCCTGACAGCCTGGGTCAACGTGAACACCGAGGACACAATTAAGACCATGGGCACAATCCACTCCGGCTCCCCATCAGACCCTTTTCCACACCACATCTTCAACAAAGCCGGCAGCTCCATCGCACCCCACCTGCGCAACGTCATCAACTTCTCCTTCGAGACCGCGACCTTCCCAGAGAGCTGGAAACACGCCGAGATCAACGCCCTACTCAAAAACCCAAGGCGGACCCGAGCGACCTCAAGAACTTCCGGCCCATCTCCCTGCTTCCATTCCCAGCTAAGGTCATCGAGAAGATCGTCAACAGACAGCTCACCCGCTACCTCGAAGATAACAGCATCCTGGACCCCTCCCAGTCAGGATTCCGCAGCAACCACAGCACCGAGACCTCCCTCATCGCCGCCACAGACGACATCAGGATCCTGCTGGACAACGGCGAGACGGCGGCCCTCATCCTCCTGGACCTCTCCGCCGCCTTCGACACTGTTTGCCACCGCACACTACGCACACGCCTCCACGACGCAGGGATCCGAGACAAGGCCCTGGATTGGACCACCTCCTTCCTTTCCGGCAGAACCCAGAGCGTCCACCTCCCCCCATTCCGATCCGAAGCCTCCGAGATCATCTGCGGCGTACCCCAGGGATCTTCCCTCAGCCCGACACTGTTCAACATCTACATGGCTCCACTCGCACGCATCGCCCGACAGCACGACCTCAACATAATCTCCTACGCCGACGACACTCAACTGATCCTCTCCCTCACCAAGGACCCCCTCGCCGCCAAATCCAACCTCCACGAAGGAATGAAAGCCGTCGCCGATTGGATGAAGTGCAGCCGACTTAAGCTGAACACAGACAAGACGGAGATCCTCATCCTCGGCTCCAACCCATCAGCCTGGGACAACTCCTGGTGGCCCTCATCACTAGGGGCACCCCCGACACCAACCGACCATGCACGCAACCTGGGAGTCATCCTCGACTCAACGCTCACCATGACCAAGCAAGTCAACGCAGTCTCCTCCTCCTGCTTCAACACCCTCCGCATGCTCCGCAAGATCTACAGGTGGATCCCGACAGACACGAGAAGAACAGTCACCCAGGCCCTCGTCAGCAGCAGACTCGACTACGGAAACGCCCTCTACGCAGGAGCCCCGACCAAGCTCATCAAACGACTGCAAAGAATCCAAAACGCCTCTGCACGCCTGATCCTCGACTTTCCACGCCACAGCCACATCACCCCCCACCTGAAAAACCTGCACTGGCTCCCCGTCGACAAGAGAATCTTCTTCAAACTCCTGATCCACGCACACAAGGCACTCCACAAAACCGGCCCAGCCTACCTCAACAGTCGACTCTCCTTCTACGTTCCCAACCGTCAACTCCGCTCCGCCGACCTCTCCCTGGCCACCGTCCCGCGCATCCGGAGAACCACCACCGGAGGAAGATCCTTCTCTCACCGCGCCGCCAAGATCTGGAACACCCTTCCCCTCAACCTACGACAGACCCAAGACCTTCTGACCTTCAGGAGACGACTCAAGACCTGGCTATTCGACCAGTAGCGGCAACACCCCCTCCTCTCCCTCAGCGCCTTGAGACCCTCGCGGGTAAGTAGTGCGCTTTACAAATCTTGTGATTGATTGATTGATTGACCAGGAATCATCCATGCAGTTTGGCTTTGACAGCTTTTACCCAGACTACACTTCCCTTTTGATCACTGTGGTGATGGGGCTTTGGGCCCCATTGCCACCCTGTTCAAAAGGTGCATCAGCTATGGACCCCACACTTCCCTTTTGGTCACTGTGGTGATGGGGCTTTGGGCCCCATTGCCACACTGTTCAAAAGGTGCTTCAGCTATGGACCCCACACTTCCCTTTTGCTCACTGTGCTGATGGGGCTTTGGGCCCCATTGCCACACTGTTCAAAAGGTGCATCAGCTATGGACCCCACACTTCCCTTTTGGTCTCTGTGGTGATGGGGCTTTGGGCCCCATTGCCACACTGTTCAAAAGGTGCATCAGCTATGGACCCCACACTTCCGTTTTGGTTACTGTGGTGATGGGGCTTTGGGCCCCATTGCCACACTGTTCAAAAGGTGCATCAGCTATGGACCCCACACCTACCTTTTGGTCGCTGTGGTGATGGGGTGTTCAACCCCATTGTCACAGTGGCCATGGTCGGCTTGCATTGTGGAGGCCACACACATTTATGTGTGACACATGTGCTAGGGGGTCACATTGTATGTTCAATGTCATGTTCAGTGTTGTAGGCATTTGTCACAGACTACACACGCTTGTCATGGTGTTGGGGGGATGTAATTTTCAGACATTCCTTATGTGGGAGTATGCTGGTTGTGTCATGCATTACCCGTCCTATGAGTAGGGGTGGAGGTAGTGGCAGGCATCCAGCCCCCTGAGTAGGGGTGGTGGTAGTGGTAGGCATCCAGCCCCTGAGGGTGGGGATGGTAGTGGTGACAGGCATCCAGCCCCCTGAGGGTGGGGATGGTAGTAGTGACAGGCATCCAGGCACCCCTGAGTGGGGTGGTGGTAGTGGCAGGCATCCAGCCCCTAAGGGTGGGGATGGTAGTAGTGATGGGCATCCATCCCCCTAAGGGTGGGGATGGTAGTAGTGACAGGCATCCAGCCCCCCCTGAGTGGGGTGGTGATAGTGGCAGGCATCCAGCCCCCCCTGAGTGGGGTGGTGGTAGTGGCAGGCATCCAGCCCCCTAAGGGTGGGGATGGTAGTAGTGGCAGGCATCCAGCCCCCTAAGGGTGGGGATGGTAGTAGTGATGGGCATCCATCCCCCTAAGGGTGGGGATGGTAGTAGTGACAGGCATCCATCCCCCCCTGAGTGGGGTGGTGATAGTGGCAGGCATCCAGCCACCCCTGAGTAGGGGTGGTGGTAGTGGTAGGCATCCATCCCCCTAAGGGTGGGGATGGTAGTAGTGACAGGCATCCAGCCCCCCCTGAGTGGGGTGGTGGTAGTGGCAGGCATCCAGCCCCCTAAGGGTGGGGATGGTAGTAGTGACAGGCATCCAGCCCCCTAAGGGTGGGGATGGTAGTAGTGATGGGCATCCATCCCCCTAAGGGTGGGGATGGTAGTAGTGACAGGCATCCAGCCCCCCCTGAGTGGGGTGGTGATAGTGGCAGGCATCCAGCCACCCCTGAGTAGGGGTGGTGGTAGTGGTAGGCATCCATCCCCCTAAGGGTGGGGATGGTAGTAGTGACAGGCATCCAGCCCCCCCCCTGAGTGGGGTGGTGATAGTGGCAGGCATCCAGCCCCCCCTGAGTAGGGATGGTAGTAGTGACAGGCATCCAGCCCCTCCTGAGTGGGGTGGTGGTAGTGGCAGGCATCCAGCCCCCTAAGGGTGGGGATGGTAGTAGTGACGGGCATTCAGCCCCCTGAGTAGGGGTGGTGGTAGTGGCAGGCATCCAGCCCCCTAAGGGTGGGGATGGTAGTAGTGACAGGCATCCAGCCCCCTGACTGGGGTGGTGGTAGTGGCAGGCATCCAGCCCCCTATGAGTGGGGATGGTAGTAGTGATGGGCATCCATCCCCTAAGGGTGGGGATGGTAGTAGTGACAGGCATCCAGCCCCCCTGAGTGGGGTGGTGATAGTGGCAGGCATCCAGCCACCCCTGAGTAGGGGTGGTGGTAGTGGTAGGCATCCATCCCCCTAAGGGTGGGGATGGTAGTGGTGACAGGCATCCAGCCCCCCTGAGTGGGGTGGTGGTAGTGGCAGGCATCCATCCCCTAAGGGTGGGGATGGTAGTAGTGACAGGCATCCAGCCCCCACTGAGTGGGGTGGTGGTAGTGGCAGGCATCCAGCCCCTTATGAGTGGGGATGGTAGTAGTGATGGGAGTCCATCCCCTAAGGGTGGGGATGGTAGTAGTGACAGGCATCCAGGCCCCCCTGAGTAGGGGTGGTGGTAGTGGTAGGCATCCATCCCCCTAAGGGTGGGGATGGTAGTAGTGACAGGCATCCAGCCCCCCCTGAGTGGGGTGGTGATAGTGGCAGGCATCCAGCCCCCCCTGAGTAGGGATGGTAGTAGTGACAGGCATCCAGCCCCTCCTGAGTGGGGTGGTGGTAGTGGCAGGCATCCAGCCCCCTAAGGGTGGGGATGGTAGTAGTGACGGGCATTCAGCCCCCCCTGAGTAGGGGTGGTGGTAGTGGCAGGCATCCAGCCCCCTAAGGGTGGGGATGGTAGTAGTGACAGGCATCCAGCCCCCCTGACTGGGGTGGTGGTAGTGGCAGGCATCCAGCCCCCTATGAGTGGGGATGGTAGTAGTGATGGGCATCCATCCCCCTAAGGGTGGGGATGGTAGTAGTGACAGGCAACCAGCCCCCCCAGAGTGGGGTGGTGATAGTGGCAGGCATCCAGCCACCCCTGAGTAGGGGTGGTGGTAGTGGTAGGCATCCATCCCCCTAAGGGTGGGGATGGTAGTGGTGACAGGCATCCAGCCCCCCCTGAGTGGGGTGGTGGTAGTGGCAGGCATCCATCCCCCTAAGGGTGGGGATGGTAGTAGTGACAGGCATCCAGCCCCCACTGAGTGGGGTGGTGGTAGTGGCAGGCATCCAGCCCCTTATGAGTGGGGATGGTAGTAGTGATGGGAGTCCATCCCCCTAAGGGTGGGGATGGTAGTAGTGACAGGCATCCAGGCCCACCTGAGTAGGGGTGGTGGTAGTGGTAGGCATCCATCCCCCTAAGGGTGGAGATGGTAGTAGTGACAGGCATCCATCCACCCCCTGAGTGGGGTGGTGGTAGTGGCAGGCATCCAGCCCCCTATGGGTGTGTATGGCATTGGTGATGGCCATCCCACCCCTATGGTTCTGCTGTTGCTAGTGTACGTCATTTGTGCCTCCCTATGTGTGTGTGACATATTTCGGGTACGTGTCGTTTGTTTGTATTGTTGGTGTTTGACTTACCGTCTGCGCTGTACGCATCCGTGCCGGTCCCGGTAATAGATGTAGAGTATAGGTAGGACCTGCGCAATGGGATTCATGCTTGGATCGTCTCGTTCGGTTTTCTCGTGTCTTCGAGTCGTTCTCGTAGCAGGCTTGTTCGTCTCGTAGCCGTGGATCGTCTTGTGGCGCGAAACGGAGCTTATGTGCGGCTCGCCCGGATGCTCAAACGTCCCGGACGTAGCGACGGGTTCGGCGCGTACGGAGTGCGCATCGTACTCGTCCGGCCGGAAGGTGCTGTGTATTTCCTTCCGTACGACTCGATTCGGCGTTTACGGATCCGGCTCGGGCGGGGAACAGGAGCTGAATTGGGTAAGTACGGCTCGCTCGGAAACTGGGTTGTTATACGCATCGTACTTGTTCGTCCGGACGAATGTTCGAATCGGTCGGGAAACACGCAATCGGCTGGTTTTTTTTCCGGACGAATACTGTTAGGTGCGCTTCTGGCCGGGATCGGAATCGACCCCTAAATATATATAATTTACTATTCAAACTCCACCAAATATTAAGTCCAAGAAAGTGCTATACACTAAACATATATATAAATTACTATTCCCACTCCACTAAGTATTAAATAAAGGAATGTACTGGACATTAAACATATATAAATTACTATTCCCACTTCAGTTAGTATTAAATCACAAAAGGTGCTGGACACTAAAGATATATAAATTACTATTCCCACTACAATGAGTATTAAGTCATAGAAGGTGCTGCTCTCTTTACCATTTTCCCCTAATAACACAACATCCCAGTACTAAAACAAACATATAATTTCCATTTTTAATTAACTTTATTTCTTAAAATTAATTTCAATTTTCAAAATTTTAATTTAATAAGTAATTTTATAATAATATTTAAAAAACACTACCCACCCTTATCCCCTAATAACACATCACACTCCTAAAAATATATATAATTTCATTTTTAAATTTCACTTTCTAATTTTTAAAAAATTGCAATTTTAAATTTTTTAATTAAATATATCAATTCATATAATTATTTTTAAAACACTCCCCACACTTCTCCCCTAATACCGCAATATCCCACTATAAAAACAAAAATTTAATTTAGAATTTTAAATTTAAATTTCTTATTTTAAATTATTTTCAAAACTCTAAATTTTAATTTAATATGTAAATTTTATACTAATATTTTTAAAACACTACCCCCTTATCCCCTAATAACCCAACATCCCGCTCCTAAAACAAAACATATATTTTATATTTTTAATATAAATTTCGTTTTTTTAAATAATTTCTAATTTAAAAAAAATTAAATTAATATGTAAATTATACTAATATTTTTAAAATACTCCCCACCCTTATCCCCTAATAACCCAACATCCCGCTCCTAAAACATATCTTACAATTTTTTTTTAATACAATTTCAAAAAAATATACAAACAATTAAACTAATAAAAAATTAATAACAATACAGAATATTTAAATATTTAGAAAAAAATCATATTTTACACTTCCTATATATTTTTTTCGATATTTTTACAACACTGACAAATCGATATTATCTACTAACGATATTACTGATTCGATATTTTATACTTCGATATTTTTTAATTTAAAAAAAACCGATATTTTTTACTACGATATTCATGACTTGATATTATGAAACATTCGATATTACAACTTCGATATAACTGCAATTCGATATTTAGAATTCGATATTATGTCCATTTACCCTAGGGCCCTCACACACCCAGCAAGCTAGTTGTCATGCTTCATCATATGGGCCTGCTCCTCGTCGGGTCGGCGCTGCAATACCCGACGGGCCCCCATAGAGGGGCTCTTTATCGGAGATCTTTTGTTCCTTGCCGTTTAGGTGCCGTGGGTGTAAGGGGCCTAGTATGTGTAGATGTAATGGTGAATGTGCAGGATAAAACAGGGGAGGGAGTCCTCTAAATAAACTTTATTCTGGAAGGATCCCAGCCTGGTTAAAATAAGAATTAAGGAGAGGCGTATTATCTGGCTACAATGTGTCGGAAAAGCGCTCTACTCCTAGATGGCTCGACATGTTTCTCGCCTAGTAGTCAGGAATGATCTGTGGCGATTCCTCAGGACCAAATGGAAAGAAAACTATCTACACCTAATTGTGATGTGTAAAACTACCTACCATACAGTGGTCCTATGGGGACTGTACCCACAGGTTTAGAGGCCAACCTATGAAGGGAAAAATATGTTTGAAAACATCGTACATTAATTATGCATTTGTGATCACACATAAGTTCACTCCATGTTTCTAGACCTCTATGAGGATCAGATGTGACCCAGTCAATACAAAATGATACCTGTAGTTATCACTCGTGGCGAATATAGATATGTAGTGCTATTAATGGGGTAATTATAGCACACCCGTGACTCTCAATAAAAACATCAACGACAACAACAACAGTGATGAATAGGCTGTGACAATGGTGGTGAACAGAGTTGTCTAAACCTCACCTAATGTTTGTAAGATCGCGCCTCATCAGTTACAGCGGGATCCTAGACACACGTATTATTGTGTCTAAAAATGAATAAAGATTAAGTGAGGGCAGTGATAAGCTGGTATGCATGAAAACTGCTTATCGAAGAATCTTGAAGCCCAGTCAGTCAATAACAAGACAGTGGCGCTGGGTAGGGCAAGGCAGCTAGTAAGATAGAACGCCCGTCCTCCTCGTATTATTAAAAGACCCCTGCTCCTCTTTGCCTAGGGTTCTGGTGGCAGATCGCATAGCACTACAGACTACCGGCAGGCCAAACATAGTCAAGTACCAGAGCTGCAGAACCAACGAGAAACATCCAGAACCCCGTGGAGTAAGCAAAATGGTTTAACTCAATTGTGGTAGGGACGTAGTAGTTCTTAACTCAACTTGAACAGCACTTGTTTCCACAACCGCTTACCTCCGCCGTTTGCTGAAGACTGGGGGAGATTGGCAAAGCGTCTTCAGTACTCACCTGCTCCCAATAGAAGCCTAGTGGTAGACCTACCCAGCACCGCTGCAACTGGGATGGTAATGTCCTTCAGTTTGGGCTTGCTCTTATACCTGCCGCAGCTGCAAACAGGGCCGGTGCGGGAAACCAATTGGTTTCAGCTGTGGTGGAGTGTGTCATGTGACGTTCTTGTCAGTATGGCAGAAAGGCTAGTAGTTGATGTCGGCCATCTTGGACTGTCTGAGATGCTCATTAAGAGCATACGATCGATATGGCGTGGCATGTATCCTGGTCAAAAAATGTGGCAAAAAGTCCCTGATTTATAAATGCTATGATGTATATAATGTAATCATATATCATAGAAGTCCGTTTGTCATGGGTTTATGTTGATAGTCTGTTGTTATAATCTTTCAATAGTTATTCAATAGTTAAATCCCATGGCCTGAGGTGCGTGTATGCGTCATAATGTTGGCCAAATATGCTTTCTCACAACTCTTCAGTTAGGAAGTAGCGTGTTGATGTGTGTATAACTTCCCTCAGTGTACAGATTTCTGTCGTAGTTAAAGTCCCGCCGGGGAACACTGTGCAAGATTTGGATTATTCTCAGTTGTTTACAAGTGAACCCCAAGGGATTTCATCGTTAAGTCCCTGATGGTCTGAGCCCAAATGATGTACCCATCTTTGTTCCATTCTAAAGAGGGCGGAGTGTGTGATCTCTGTTGACTTTCTAGGACCACCCACTGTAGGCATTCTGGAGGATGTTTACAATCTTTGAAGTGTGTATACAATTTTGTGGTGGTTTTTTTGGCAACAAATGTTACTTTTATGTTCAGTTATTCTTGTCTTAATTGTCCTCATAGTCATGCCTATGTATTTTTTATTGCACGGGCACATTATCAAATACACACATCTAGTTGTGTTACAATTAGTATGTTTGGTAATCTTCCAGGTAAAGGAGTTAGACAGAGTTAGCTCCTTTGTGGGTCTTGTTTGAGGGCACACCACACATGAGCCACAGGGATAGTGGCCCTGGACTGGGGGAAGATCCAATAGTGATCTCTGTTCATTGGTATTTGTTGGTTTAGGTCTGGTGTGAATAAGCATATCTTTGATATTTTTGGTGCGTTTAAATGCAAAACGGGGTTTTGGGATCTCTAGGGATCCTGTGTTTAGAATCCTCCAATGTTTGTTAATAATCCTCTTTATTTTATTAGATTCTGGTGTGAAAGATGTGACACATGTCAATGTGTCTGAGGATTCTTTTGGTTTGACCTCTAGCAGAGTATCTCGGTGATTATTCCTGGCTCTTTTCATTGATATTGCTACTTGTTTATGTGGGTATTGCCTTTCCAACAAATTCTTGGATAAGGACTCTGCCTCCTTTTTGTAATCATCAATAGAGCTGCAATTCCGCCTAATACGCAAAAATTGCCCAAACGGTAGATTGTCTCTGAGGGCTCGTGGGTGGTGGCTACTGTACAGTAATAAGCTATTCCTGTCAGTTGGTTTTTTGTATATGGTGATACTCAACTGACCATTGTTGAGTCTGATGGTAAGATCCAAAAATGGTATGTTTGTGGATGAGATGGTGTGAGTGAATTTCAAATATTCGTTCTTTGTATTAATCCACCGGCAGAAGTTATTGCATGTGGATAAATCACCACTCCAGAAGATAAGAATGTCATTGATGAACCTCTTCCACAGTCTCAGGTTATCCTTGAAGGGGTTGTTGGGATGTTGAATCACCTCCTCTTCAAATGCTGCCATGTAAAGGCAAGCCACACTTGGGGCAAATGTACTCCCCATGGAAGTACCCTGAGACTGGTGGAAGAGTTGCTTATTGTACTCAAAGAAATTTTCTGTTAATGCTACTGTAGCACACTGCATTATGAATGTTACCGGTGTGGGTGATGTCCACTCGACCTCATTCAGGGCTGTTTCAATGACTGTAAGTGTCCCGGTTGCAGCGGTGCGGGGTAGGTATACCACTAGGCTTCTATTGGGAGCAGGTGAGTACTGAAGACACTTTGCCAATCTCCCCCAGTCTTCAGCAAACGGCGGAGGTAAGCGGTTGTGGAAACAAGTGTTGTTCAAGTTGAGTTAAGAACTACTCAGTCCCTACCGCGATTGAGTTAAACCATTTTGCTCACTCCACGGGGTTCTGGATGTTTCTCGTTGGTTCTGCAGCTCCGGTACTTGACTATGTTTGGCCTGCCGGTAGTCTGTAGTGCTATGCGATCTGCCACCAGAACCCTAGGCTAAGAGGAGCAGGGGCCTTTTAATAATATGAGGAGGACGGGCGTTCTATCTTACTAGCTGCCTTGCCCTACACAGCGCCACTGTCTTGTTATTGAGTGACTGGGCTTCAAGATTCTTCGATAAGCAGTTTTCATGCATACCAGCTTATCACTGCCCTCACTTAATTTTTATTCATTTTTAGACACAATACTACGTGTGTCTAGGATCCCGCTGTAACTGATGAGGCGCGATCTTACAAACATTAGGTGAGGTTTAGACAACTCTGTTCACCACCATTGTCACAGCCTATTCATCACTGATGTTGTTGTCGTTGTTGTTTTTATTGAGAGTCACAGGTGTGCTATAATGACCCCATTAATAGCACTACATATCTATATTCTCCACGAGTGATAACTACAGGTATCATTTTGTATTGACTGGGTCACATCTGATCCTCATAGAGGTCTAGAAACATGGAGTGAACTTATGTGTGATCACAAATGCATAATTAATGTACGATGTTTTCAAATATATTTTTCCCTTCATAGGTTGGCCTCTAAACCTGCGGGTACAGTCCCCGTAGGACCACTGTATGGTAGGTAGTTTTACACATCACCATTAGGTGTAGATAGTTTCCTTTCAATTTGGTCCTGAGGAATCGCCACAGATCATTCCTGACTACTAGGCGAGAAACATGTCGACCATCTAGGAGTAGAGCGCTTTTCCGACACATTGTAGCCAGATAGTCGCCTCTCCTTAATTCTTATTTTAACCAGGCTGGGATCCTTCCAGAATAAAGTTTATTTAGAGGACTCCCTCCCCTGTTTTATCCTGCACATTCACCATTACATCTACACATACTAGGCACCTTACACCCACGGCACCTAAACGGCAAGGAACATAAGATCTCCGATAAAGAGCCCCTCTATGGGTGTCCGTCGGGTATTGCAGCGCCGACTCGACGAGGAGCAGGCCCATATGATGAAGCATGACACCTAGCTTGCTGGGTGTGTGAGGGCCCTAGTTCTGAAAGGAGGAATTCCCTCCTCCTTGGAGGACAACCGATCAACCTGATATCACACACACTCTCTTACCGTGTTATGTGACCCACTAAGGAACTTCGTACTCATTTTTTGCAGTATATCAGGGCACGTACGTTGGACCTTTTCAAAAGCCCACTATCCCTAATCTTTGACTGAGCCTAAAACACTATCAAATACATCTTTGTGTGAAAGGCACCTATAATTTCAAGGGTCTTATTTATAATTCCAATATTATACAAAGGGGTGTAACTTTCATTTTTTTATTTTCCAGGGTGGATTGAGGCCTTCATATTTGTCTCAGGCTCTTACACCATCCCTATAAAAAATGACTTGGTAGTGTCACCTCCCTTTGAGTATAACTCTGACATAGAAAAGTAGGCTCTAAACCCAGAAAAATGTGATGCAAACAAAAGTTTCAGCTATATTTCTTTTGAGCTGCCTGCAAAGAGATTTTTCTAAAATATCTGGGCAATGCCATAGTGGTCCAGAAAAGGAAGGACACTGGAGGCATATATTCTTTTACTGACCAACTCTTTTTCATGTGTTTTAACATATTTTTCATTATTCATCCTTTCTATCCCCGACTTAAACTTGGTTTTCCTGGGTACCTCTAGGGGCACACCATATCATGATATGAATAATAGAAATATGGTGCCCGATTAATATGTGTCCCTAATCTGTACTATTAGATTGGGGTTGCTCCAGATGGAAATGTGCTGCTTTCTAAATAAAATTTGTGGAGGCATAAAATATGGTGCATGCACATAAATTGATTTTTGCACATGAACCAACTGCTCTTCTGTAACAAAATCACCTCCATATATGGCAACTTTGACCATCAACTGGATCCTGTTACTGTTGCAGCTCAACTTCCCATCCTGGACGATGAACGATCCCTGACCTTGTGGCCTGCCATCATCATCATCAACATCATTGCTACCATGAAGACCATCCACTTGGGGGATCCATTTCACCCTTGCCCCCTCCATGTCTTTGACAAAGAACTCCTACGGATCAGAAGTACTAACAACCATCCTCAATGCCTCCTTTGACTCAGCCACATTCTGTGCCACCATCATGCCCCTGCTCAAGAAATCATCTGTTGACCTAGCCACGCTTTCCCCAATACAAACCCATCTCCCTCCTATCATACCTGGCAAAAATCTTAGAGAAACTAATTAGCTGACCCCTCACCAACCACCTCAGGAAATACTAGCTCCTCGATGCCACACAGTCCAGATTCAGACCCAACCACAATACAGAAACAGCACTCATCTCCAACACAGACAATATCCGTTTGATCCTGAATAGAGTAGACATGGCAGCCCTTATTCTCCTGGACCTCTCTGCAGCATTTGACACGGTTTCACACCCCATCCTCATCAGACACCTGCACGAGATTGGCATCCAAGGATCCACTCTCAGGGGGATCTGCTCCTTCTTAACGGATAGAACACAAGCTGCCAGGCGTGGCACCTTACTCCTCAGAAGCCTGCAAACTCATTTGTGGAGTGCCTCCAGGTTCATCGCTCAGCCCCACCCTCTTCAATGCATACATAGTCCCTCTGGCCAATACCAAATGTGCACACAACATCAACAACCTCTACAATGTAGATGACACACAACTCATACTCTCCCTCTCAGACAAGACCCTGAACACAAGAAACAAGTTCACCCCTGCATAACAAAAATGGTTTCTCGATGAAAGTCAACTGTCTCAAGCTCAACACAAAGACAGATGTAGTGATCTTTGGCAAGAACACTTCACCATGGGAATCCAACTGGTGGCCATCTGAATTGAGACCCACACCCATACTCAGAACCCACTCCAGGAACCTGGGAATAATCATCGACAGCAAACTGAATATGAATACAAGTCCATGCCAACACTGCATCCTGTTCCCACACAGTTAAGATGCTAAGAAAGATCTTCAAATGTCTCCCAAACAACACTAGAAAAACTGTTACTCATGCCCTAGTCACCAGCAAGTTTGGACTAGGGAAACACCCTATATGCTGGGATCACCAAGCAACTCACTGGAAGATTACAAGCCATCCAGAACTCGGCAGCCAGACTCATCCTCAGTCTCCCACACAGAACTCACATCATACCACACCTCAGGGAACTACACTGGCTCCCAAAACACAAGCACACTCAATTAAAATGCATCACACACACATTCAAAGCACTACACAACTCAGGCTCCACCTACCTGTACAGTTGCATCTCCTACCACCAACCATCTAGACACCACTGCTCCACAGGACTTCTACTCGCACACATCCTATGCATACACAGAACCAGATCAGGAGACTGAGCATTCTCTCACATCACTCCTAAAATGTGATTCCTATTGTAGGTGATCGGCTCCATTTGAGTTTTAAATTCCTAAATAAAGCACTTAACAAGTCACGCAATAGATCTGGTGTTCAGAAATAACATTGAAATTAAAAACCTCATGTTAAAAGCACAGGCTTGATTGGATCATGCACCAACCACCTTCTTTCTGTGTAACGTACTCCAGCATCCTATTTTGCATAATATGGAAGAAGTCAAAACCATTACAGATATACACTACAAAGAAAAGAGCAATGTAAAAGCTATCTACCTCACAATCAGATCTGACCTAGATAACTCTTCGATCCCAGAGGCTCAACTGACAAGTAAGCTCCAAAAAGTGCTGAACGGTGGGCAATCTAAAAAGACTGTGTCACAAATGTCTTTCCAAGAGGGAAAGGACATATTGAAAGAGACTTTGTGTAGGCTGCTATAGGGAAATAAAAGCAGCCAGAAAGGCCTTCCTTCAGACATCACTGAGACTCCAACTTAAACAAAAGAAACTGAACAACCCAGTAAACCCAATGACCTCTCTCTACATATTTCAGCAGCACTACGAGAATCGTCTAATATTATTTAAGCACACAATTTTAAACAATCAAGAATATATCCTTTTCTTTCAAGAACCCCCACTCTAACCTCCCAAATGACCCCACGGCGCAATATTTTCTGTCAAACAAGTGAAATGAAATAGACACTGCCGATCTGGTTGACTCCAGATGGGAAACAGCGTTTACAATGCTGTTGTTACATCGCAGTGCCATTACAACGCGGTCTTTACAACGACTGCGTTGTTAGTACGTGATACCTTTACATCGCAAGTCAGTAGAACAACTTCCTGTAGGGGGCGCTAAGGTATTGGAAATGAATTCCAACACCTTCCCTACTGTTGTGCAAATTGGAGTAGGAATAGTAAATAATACTATTCCTAAGTCCAGCGCGCCCCCTACAGCCTACCAGTCGTTCTAATGACTTGCGATGTAAAGGTATCGCGTACTAACAAAGCGGTCGTTGTCAGGACTGCGTTGTAAAAGCATGCGATGTAATAGCATGCGTTGTGACATGCTATATTCACTCCAGACATGACCAAAATCCAGACTTTACCCCTGACAGTTTCTGTCCTCCAAGCTTTATTCTTCAACGTAACTTATAGTATGGAGGACATTTAACCATCCTTTTTTCGTCAATTTCAATAGAGAAACTAACTCCGTAGTAGAACCATTCCAGAACAGTAGGGACCATGCAGATGAATCTAAGTATTGTAAATGCGTTCGTCTCTAAGGCTAGAGCTGATGAAGCAACCCGTAGCTATCTTACAAGACCTAGCAAATACCCAACCAATTTCTAACTTTCCATACTGTATCAAACTCCTGGAGAAAGAGGCAAGGAGCTATAGGGCCTCAAACACTGCACTAAAGTAATACTATGCAAATGTCAAGTGGCTAGGCTAAATTGTATCACTGGCAATGTTGCACTTGAGAGAAAGAACTAAATAAATAAAGTAACAACAAGAATGAGCAGCATTGCGAGACGCAATATGAAGATTGATACATTCACTATTACAGTTTTAGTTAAACCTTTGATAATTAAAATTAAAAGCACATGGACACATTTATGAGATTAATGATGATTTAATTTGATGCATTTACACCTAAATAATCCTGGAAACGCAGTAAGATAAGCAATCAAACGTATTGATTGTTGGTGTGAAATGTTACATCGAAGGTGTTCTGCTGTGAAGAAATTAAATCAAGCCTGAGGATAATATTTTTTTGTTTTGAATTTGAATGTTTTTTAGTCTCAGTTACTAAAGCTCGTACATCTGCTCATTAAACTATAAAAATATATTGAGAGCAGCTGCATCATGACCTAAAATCAGGGTTTAGGCAAATGAGGTTAAAAGACTTTGCACTGATAGACTGTCGGGTAAAGGGAAGTAAGCTGCCTTGACCCCTCTGCAGCCTAGGAGTAGCATAACCATGAGACTTTTTTTTTAAAGAACCAAGGAATGGACTAAGGTTGTCTAATATCACTGTAAATTGGTTATGCTCCTTATTTCATTAATGAAGCCAACACATATGTATTGGATTGAATTTTTTAATATATGAAGGATGACTTGGCTGGCAAAATATTTGTTCACTATCCACCTTTGGAACATATACCTGCTTCACTAGCACATATACTAGAGCATTGTGTCAAAATGTATTATGTTAACAAATAAATTAACACAACTGGACAAGAATTTGGGGAGTAAAACATAGATCCTGAATGTTTAGACCATTAATTCTAATGGGTGAAACAAATCCTCCTCAACTTTAAAAAAATTGAAATCCTGTTTTAGTTTCAGACCATGACACCTTCCTTTCAATTGACCTGAAAATCTGAACTCCCCTCCAATTACTTCAAAAAAGCACAAAAAATGATAGCAATAGACATAGATTTTTTGTTGTCTCCAAAAATGAAAACGATAAATAGAGGTGCTAATGCAAACTTAAATACTAGGCAGAGTTGACTAAGGCATAATGATGGTTCGACTAGAGTATTTTAATGCAGTGTATTTGGGTGTTTGTGAAAGTGTTGCTCACTTACCAATTCCAATACCCCAGGAAGCATGGCTGACTACCCAAACTACATGGAGAGGTCAGGAAATGGGTTTCAGACAGTGTCAGAAACAATCTAGGATGCTCAACTGGAAGGACCACTCTGGACAAGTGGAAGGAGAAGGTTGTGAGACTTCAAAGTCCCACTAGCAAACATAGGATGTGTGGCCAATAGCAGGAGAGATGTGGAGAGAAAATGAGGAGCAGTCTGAGACCAATGGTACAGACCATGGGGACGAGAACATAGGGCCTGATTAGGATAGCGGGCGGACCACCCTAACGGAGATGGGGACTGCCCGGCATAGTGTCAGGGGTCCACAGGACAAATTACAATGCGACCGCCACTGTGGCAGTCGCATTGTCCAGTGTTTCCATTGCAGCGGGTGTAACACATCCCTGTACTAAGTGACAGGCACCATGCGGTGCCTGTCCCTTGGTACAGGGAACTGTTGGGGGGCACCAAAGGTGCCCCCCCACCCACAATCAAGGGCCCAGTATGAAGGGGCGCTCGCTACAGGTCCCCAATGTCCATCCCTGCCAGCCTTTTGGGGAGGGACCATCCTAATCTCTATGGCAGTGCCTGGTAGGCACCACCACCATTTTAGGGATAGGAAGGCCTCTGATGCACTAGTGGGCTCTAGGAGCCCGTTGAATGCATGTTGGTCAGAGTTTCCACCCGCCACGGAACCGCCCGCCATTGTAATTGGGTGTGCGGAAAATGGCCTTACGATGGCGGTCTCACTGTGAACGTAATGAGGCCCACATGCCTCCAGGCAGAAAAGTGCTGACTCCACTGGACAATCATGATGCTAGGGAAGGTAGGAGGAAGAGAGGCACTGATGGCTCCCACCCACCAGGAGGAGGCCTTCCTGCCAAGACCGTGACCTGAGGAAACATTACAGAAAGGTGAGGAATGGTCCAAGATGATGAAGAGGATGTAAGGGTGGAGCAACAAGGAGAACAAAATACACCAACAGAAAAGGAGAAGATGAAAGAGAGAAAAATGTATTCAAACCAAAAAAAACAGAATGGGAAGAAAAGGAGAAAGCTTCCTTGGAAATCAAGATAGGACGTCACAGAGAAAAGTTTATTTTTCTTTTCATTGTATGTGGTTGCTTGGTACAGAAAAGAAAAATACGACTGAGATGCAAAGAGTTAAAATATATTCCAGAGAAAAGGCAAGAAGACAAGGAACCAGACTACTTGATTATGTGAATTGTTTTACTTGGCTTAAGTAGCTCGCAGTCTAAAATGAGTAGGGCTGAGAATAGAGTAAATAAAAAAGTGGTATAGAGGTGAACTACACCTTATTTGATTCTAGACACCCATGCAGGATATGAAAGGGGTTTAGAATGGCAAGCTGACCAATGGATCAACCAATATAATATGAAAGCTATAGACAGGTGCTAATGTGAGATAATCTTATGAATTACTCACACATACTTACCTATTAATCTCACAAGGTGCTGGATCTTTAACAAGTGTTTGACGTGGAACCTTAATGACAATATTGGACCATCAACTCTGAGGCAAACTGAAAGGGAAGGATAACATCGTCTTAAGTAAAGCCTAGGGTGTTTTCGAATTACAGCTCCTATTCCTACTCTTAGAATTCTCAATAGGCACTACAAGGTGGCATGTCAATGCAATATAAACACCGTAAAGAAATAAATCAATAAACAAATATGCATAAAGTCTAGACAAAACCCTCTGTGCTTGCTGCCTGACCCTATCCTTGGCTCAGGTCCTGACCATAAAATGGGACGTGCAGCCAAAGAATAAATTTGACTCTACAGTTGTGATGGGCTTTTTAAACCATAGCAAATATGCAGCTATTTATTTTTATACACTGGTTACTGATCGCTGCTCATTGGTGTCGCGGATGTCTCCAAAACATCAAGAGTGTTGGCCTTTCTGTAATGGCAAATGCACTTTTCCCTGTCATGTGTCACTGGTGTGCATTTAAACTGAAGCACAGCCAAAGCACAGTTGTGATCCTTGCAGACATATAGGGCCTGATTCACAGAACTAACTTACGTCAAAAACGTAAAGTTAGTACTTTTTGGTATTCACAGAATACACTTACTCATTTTGGTATTCACAGAATGAACTTACTCATTTCGGTATTCACAGAAGTTAGTAGTCCTAACTTTAGGACTCCTAAATGCCTTCTGTGAATACCGGAGAGTCTTAAAGTTAGGATTTTCTCAGTTTAGGAGTAGTAAGGTAGGACTCCTAACTTTAGGACTCTTAAATGCCTTCTGTGAATACCGAAAGTCTTAAAGTTAGGATTTTCTCAGTTTAGGAGTAGTAAAGTTAGAAACTGAGAAAAATCCTAACTTTAAGACTTTCGGTATTCACAGAAGGCATTTAGGAGTCCTAAAGTTAGGAGTCCTAACTTTACTACTCCTAAACTGAGAAAATCTAACTTTAAGACTCTTCGGTATTCACAGAAGGCATTTAGGAGTCCTAAAGTTAGGACTACTAACTTCTGTGAATATCGAAATGAGTAAGTTCATTCTGTGAATACCAAAATGAGTAAGTGTATTCTGTGAATACCAAAAAGTACTAACTTTACGTTTTTGACGTAAGTTAGTTCTGTGAATCAGGCCCATATAATTTACATCCACATATGCGGGTTGCTTAAATACATACTACAGCCCACAAATAACATGTAATGTCCATGTCATAGGTACATTTTCTGCTTCATCTTCATAGACCAATTGAGTGAAATTAGTTTTACAAATATCATTTTAGAGCCAGAGCACATGCACTGGGGCAGACGGCAGATTCCTACTACCGTTAAAAATAGGGCCCTGAAAAAGGAATAAATCTGGGGTAGCAGTGACGAGTAGGCAAATATGCTACAGTATTTATTTTAGAAATACATTTTTGAATAAATGAAATAATACAAAAAACGAGGTAAGGGAAGGCATCTAGGTCATGCATGGTGTGGGGGGGAGGCAATTTTGTAACTGACCAAGCAAATGTCAGGACAGTCATCTGCCTGATGACATGGGCGGGGGGAGTTAGGGTGTGATACCCCAAAGAAATCCATTCTTGGCCTGGCAGTTGGCTCTAGGAGCCCTAAATTGGGTTAGCTGTGTATGCTTTGGGGACTTAAAAATGTATATTGATCAAATAACTAAAACAGTAGTAAATCTGCACTATAATGAAAGGTGCAGATCTATTAATTTTTCAAACCCATTAACATTGGCAGTTGAATGCATAGAAAGCTGAAAATTTCACAGGTTTCCAGGCATATACCTGGCAATGTCAATTTTGGGATTGACTTCTTCCAAAGTTCAAAATGTATTCAGAGTACAATTTTGCACAGAAAAGGCCTCTTTGCAGGTGGGTTTTGTTTCTCCAGCAGGAAAAATATTTTTCTTTGAGAAGAAAACCGTTCACACCCACAAAAGTTAGAGGCATTACAACCTAGAGCTTTTCTGGGGCAAATCTATGAAAGTTTTCAAGATGGGAAAGGGTCAAAGAGGAATTTGTGAAAGCCCATAAACTCACAAGTTGGTGGGCATTCACAAACTCTCAAGACAAATCATGGTTGATCCACCCAGACCATACAGCTGGCATGTATTTTTCTTCTGGTTAATTGTACGAGGTTGTGGCAAATAGTTATGTAGTAATTATTGTTAAATATTCAGTAGTAAATTTGACTTTCTAAATTGGGCCTACAATCTCAATATATTATGGAATGGAAAAGTGCAATATAAATTGTATTGCTCCTCTTTTCTATTTTTTGGGAAGGATGTTGTGTGCATTGGTTCAGCAGGTCAAAAGAACACAACTACCCACATGGTATTTTTACACTTTACATTACTGAGCTAGACTGGAACCTCAAAGCAGCCCTAGAAGTCTAGAAAACCTGTAAGACAATCTGACCCGCTCCATGAAGGTTTGCCTTACTCTACCAACAGAAACAGAGACAAATTGTGGGCCTTACAATTGATTTGATAGCACCATTGTTGATGGCTAAAAATCCATATGCCCAGTTGAAAAAAGTACTCTAAAAGCTGCACTCGCATATTTCTGGCCTTTCATGGGAGCAGTTCTCCTTGGTCATCTCACCTCTCCACCCTGTCGCCCACTACTTTGTTTGGAAATTAGAGATCCACCCCCAAAATCTCACTGACCATGATACGCCCCTGCCACCCTACCTGCGTTAAATCACAACATTCACTAAATTACGCACGGAGTGAAAAGCCTACTGCTAGAGTTTCCACTGGTTCCACTGTTAGCCTGCATCAGGCCTCAGTAATGATGACATCAAAAAGGGAGATGGATCAGTCGCCTAGATTTTGATACAGGCTTGGCTACCATTTTAAGCCTTTTCAACATGATAAAGACTTGTTAGATGGCTTGCTTGCTTGCGTGGATCCTGATGAGCCAAGAGAAATTGTCTGAAACAAACAACAAGTTCATGGAAGAAATGCTTGAATTCAGTGCCACTGCCAATCGCAGGAGGTCACATCCCACTCCATTGTATTTCATGCTCTATGCCACTCTAGACAGAAATCAACCCTATGAAAATCAGTATTGGACCTGCTCCAATAGAAGGTACTGTGAGTACCCAAATCTGGTCATGTACATCACACTTCACACATCTACTGCAACAATCAATTAGGTGGTGAAAGTATACTTGAATTATTCTCAGCCACTGTAAATCACCCGGGCCAAAATCCACTCCTAGTAGGTGTGAAGAGAATCCCCAGAAGTTGATCCCAGGGTCACCCTTCCATAGGACTCAAGCTATCCCTCACTA
Organism: Calotriton arnoldi; assembly: GCA_963921515.1. NCBI lineage: Eukaryota > Metazoa > Chordata > Amphibia > Caudata > Salamandridae > Calotriton > Calotriton arnoldi. The sequence goes on from CAWUFW010001918.1 coordinate 566,736, forward strand.
TTGAGGCCACTGACCTTAAACAAAACTGGAGTTATTTTTGTTCTGAATCTAATGGGACCTGACCTGGTAATTCAGGCTGTACTTTTCGCACTGAAGCAGGACCATGGCTGATTTGAATGGTGGGTAAAAAACACAATGAACAGGAATGCAGCCCTGAATGACAACCAGTGGGTTATTTTAATTCAGGAATTCTACCCATCACTTTTTTTGCTTTCCTCAAGAGAAATATTTACTGTGTCAGGTATGTCAGGTATGTTTGCTTAATTTCAAATAGACAATTTTTATTTTATAAAATACCACTATGCTGGCATGACACAATCACCATTTGAAACTCCTAAATTAGCTGTAAGTTTTGCCAGGTCTTATGCACAATTTTTGGTTCAGAACTAGAGTAAAAGTCAGAGAATTAACCCCTGAAATCCTACAGTATGGGAAGCGTTTTAAGAAAGAAAGATTGTGAAACGCCTGCTTTTTTTGGTTGGTTGCTATTTGTGTGTAATAGGATGAGTGTTTTTGTTATAGAGTGGTCTTACTAGGTTATGGGGATCAATATTATCTCTGGAAGAATAATAGGAATAGGAAGTGGGCTGTTTTGTATGTTTTATGCCTGGATGTTATAGAGGTCAGTGGTTGCTAGAAGTGCCTGATATTTCAAGGGGTTTAAATACTCTGGGCCTGATTCACAAAGGTAAACTTATGTAATTTTAGAATTCATGAACTCCAGAAGAGCCTCAGCAGTTGTAAACATAGTATTAATTTGGAGTTTGTGAATTTGAAAACAAGCATAAACTTACAAAAAGAGTAAGTTTTCCTATGTGAATCAGCCACTATATCAATAAGTTACTATAGTCAAAAAATAAGATCACCCCCATCAGACCCAAGATAGACCTTGATTAGAACATCTCCTAAGATGCCTTGGTTAAAGTTACTGTTTCCAGGTTGATAGTTGGTATGATGAGGCACTATTGGTGATTCATGTGTAGAAGTATAATAGATACTTAAAAATGGAACGTTGAACTGCATTTGCCTCTAATTTTCAGTGGTCTTCGAAAACTATAGGAGTACCTCATACCATAATTGAGTGTGGATTTTGTGTTTGGTGAGAAGCAGCAGCTTAGTCTTCTGTACACTTGGGGGGATATTCACAAGGACTCATCTCTGAGTTATCGCCAACTTAACGCAACAAAAGTGGTGACAGATTTAACACCCCATTCACAAGCGGTTGCAAACTGCAGACAACGCAAGTATTCCCGCGATAACTGCCTCAACATTTACCTCCACGGGTGACCCCACCAACTAACCCTAATGAGATGCAGAGTAGGCGTTCCCGTGCAAAAACACACCAAAACACCACAACACCACTTTCACAACGAACTGCCAGATCTGCGATGCGAACCAAAAACAGGCGATAAGCCGTAGTAGCAGCAGGGATTTAACACCTGCCTTTTGCTGGTGTTGAGCAGGACGAATACCTGCAGCATGAAAGGGAGCCCAGGCCAGAGCCACATCTGAAGACCCACAGATGCAGCTCGGTGACCCATGAGGGCCACAACACCCACCGCCACCACCCCCAGGCCCACCACCACCCCCAGGACCCGCCCCAGGCCCCCCCAGACAAACACATACCGTGCACAACACAAGAGCCACAAAAAGCGCATGACGTCGCACAATGACAAACAGAAACACACATGTGTGTCACTCATCATTGAAGTAACAACTAAAAACTTTATTGAATACAACATAAAACACCAATGCGGAAGACTCCTGAAGGGTCCGTCCGGGACAATCCTGATGTCACAGCCTGGAAAATAATGCACAAAATCAGAACGTGTGTCATGCACACCTCAAAGGAGCGAGACACAGAGAAACAGAGAACGAAAGAAAGGCTGAGAGAGAAAGAGAGAGAGAAAGAAAGAAAGGGAGAGAGAGAGAAGGAAAGGAAGGGAGAGAGAGAGAAGGAAAGGAAGGGAGAGGGAGAGAGAAGGAAAGGAAGGGAGAGGGAGAGAGAGAGAGAGAGAGAGAGAGAGAGAGAAGGAAGGACACTGCCGCCCCCGCGCACCCAGGCACCACTGCTCACCTGCTGCCACCGGTGTGTCTCCAACCAAGTGCCGGGATACACCGCAAGCCACCAGGTCTGCAACATGTAATCGAGGCAAGAGTCAATCATGTCAGAGTCCATCCCACTGCACACAGCAACAACGCCTGTCCGCCCCTGCGCACACATGCATCTGCACCCTACCCCCTCCCGCCAGCCAGCACTGGCTGTCTGCCCTTGCACACCCAGGCCCCACTGCTCACCTTTCGCCAATGGTGTGTCCACCAGTGGGCACACCACGTGCCCGTGCAAGCTCCAGGCCCCGGTCCTGCCACCATGGCATGCTCCACATCATGCGGACCCACACCGTGGCCCAGCAGGTCCCACACATGGCGCTGAGTCCTGAGGCATCAATGGCAGAGACCACATCACTGCACACTTCATCATTGCAGGCTGCACACCCGCTCAGAAATTTCGGTGCCGCTAACCCTGTGCAACCCCAGTCAGCGCCACGTGGTGGTAGGCCTGTGACGGCCGCAAGGCTTCGGGTGCCACCAACCCTGTGCATCCCTAGTCAGCGCCACATGGTGGTAGGCCCGTGACAGCCGCAAGGCTTCAGGTGCCACCAACCCTGTGCAACCCCAGATAGCGCCACGTGGTGGTAGGCCCATGATGGCCGCAAGGCTTCGGGTGCCACCAACCCTGTGCGCAACAACTCATGGGCCCTTTATTATTGAGCCCCGTGGTACGTCCGTCATCCAGTCACCTCTGGCAGTGGGGAATGTGATGTTGCCGGCCCCTTATATACTCGGGGTCACATGGCCTGTGACGCCTGCGCCGGATGGGTGTGGTGTGTGTGCAAACCTGCCCTCAGGGAGTGGCCGCGACATGCTGACAACTAGACCAGTGACCTGCGGACCACTAGCGTGTAGACCTGTGACTTGTGGTTATGTGGCCCCCCCCTCAGAGCGTAAGTGGAGTGGACTATCCTGGCGTATGCTGGACCAGCGCAGGGCTTGCAACAATGACTCGGGGGCTCTGGGCGTGGTGCAGTCCATGTCCGGACAAGAAAGTGACTAATGCGTGTGTCCCTGTTGTGGTGTCTACGGCACCCACAACGCAATCGGCAACGTACCACACTGTGACTGGAATCCCACTAGATGAGCATCATTAACGTTAGGGGGAATCACTGACCCTACATTCATCCACACATTCATACTTGAATGATGAAAGATATGACACAGCAGTGCATTACTGAATGTTTATTGCACATCCAGTGGAGTTTAGCAGCTGGAGCAGTACAGGGCCATGCCAACCCCACTTCACAATATGGGCCCGTGGAAGGCCAGCCAGAGTCCATCGGGGAATGACAAGTACAGAGGATGAGGAAGAGTACAGTCCACAGTCTGGTCGCCGTGTCATTGGTCACCAAACAGGATGTGAAAGTCCACGTCGCGGTCCACGGTGAGTGCTGCAGAGTGCATCGGGGGTCAGTGGGAGGTCATGGGGCCATGTGCGGCACCAAGCAGCAACAGGCCAGGTGTCGGAAATGAATGATAGTGCCTCCTTCTTATCCCAAAGCCAGCCAAGTCCTCGTCCTCGGATGTGTGCCCTGCCCCACCTGTGGGTGGTGCTGTTCCGGCTGCAGCACTGTGTGCCACTGACACATCAGGGGCCGGAGGTGGATTGTCAGCCGCACTGTGTGGCAGTGACACATCAGGTGCCGGAGTGGAAACGTCTGCCGCACTGTGAGGCACGGACACACCAGGGGGCGGAGATGTGGATGGTGTAGGGGCAGCAGCATTCATCCGCGCCACACCTTGTGGCAGCAATGCCATGATGAGGACATGCAGGGCATGGTAGATCCCATCTACATTTCGCTGATATGCAGCGGTGGCTGCCATCCTTTCTGCCTCCATCCGCACCATGTCCTCCATGAGCCTCCGCATGTGTGCCATCTCACGGCTGAGATCGCTGGAGCCACTCTGAGCGGACAGGTGTTCTTGTCTTAGAGTCATGACTCCAGCGATTTCAGCCAGGGCTCGATGGAGACCATGGAGCGGCGTGTGGGTGTCCGTTAGGGACTGGAGGTGGTCCCTGATGGGACTCAGACACCCATGGATGGCGTCCAGTTTGGTAGCCATGAGGTCGAACCCCACCCGCACCTGCTCAGCCATCTCCCTCTGGACCTCCAACACATGGCGTTGGAAGGCCATGTGTTGTTCGGGGGGTCTTGGGAGACAGCCGGGGTTGTGGGTGCCTCCTGCTGGGTGGTTTGTGGAGTGGGTGTGGTCTCCTCAATGCAGCTGGGCTGCCCTGGTCCTGGAGGTGTTTTGCGGATGAGTTCCATGATGTCTTGGAGGGCTTGGGTGTCGATGCTGGTGGTGTCCTCCTCGTCATCAGTGAAGAGTGGCTGGGACTTCTCTGCAGGTGGCGTTGACGGTGCCCCTGTAATGTGAAGGGGAGATGCTGTTTTACAATGTGTCCTCATGTATGTGGCCGCATGGTACATGTTGACATTCAGACAGCATGGCAATGTACATTGTGACAGTGTGTAGATCAGGGCCATGATCCAGAGTCATTGTGGGTGTGCACTGTGCTCTGCTTGATTGTGCATGTGTGCCATTGTGGCCATCTCCCCCCGTCCCCCCAGTACCTGGTGGTTACTCACCCTGTTGCTGTGGTGTTGTGTCCTGTCGAGCAGTGTCCGGTCCCCCGACTCCTGCCACGGTCTCCACACTGATGACTGTTGACACCAGCTCCTCCATGTCATCCAGCTCCAGCTGTGGCGCTGGGCTCCCACCTCCAGTCTGCATTGCTGCCTTCTGGTTGGCTGCGAGTTTCTCCTTGGTCTTGCGCTTGATGTCAATCCATTGCCTCTTGACCTCGTCCATTGACCTCTTGTGCTCTCCGACGGCATTCACCTTGTCCACGATGTCCTGCCATATTCCATTTTTGGTGCCCAATGACACGTTGGAGGTGACGAACAGTTGTTGATGGTGTTCCATCACCTCCATGACCAGGATCCTGTTTTCCTGCGGACTGAACTTCGTCTTCCTCTTCTTCTTGTCCTTGCCCTTCCCTGTCACCGAGGTCCCGGGCTGGTCGTCCGGGGGTGCTTGTGGGTTGCGCTCGTCCTCTGCGCCTGCTCCGGCTGCCTCCATGGTGCTTGGGTGTTGGTCATTTTGTGTTTGTGTGTTTTTCTCCTTTTGTAGTGATTTTCCCGCCTGACGTGTGTGTATGGCAGGCCTGGTGCTGCTTTTCGCTGATTTCCTCATCGCGAATGGGCTCATCGCACGTTTTTTGGTGTTGGGGTTTGTGTTTTTATCTCCGTTGCGGTGGTTGTATCGCGGACATTGGCTGCGTTTTCGGGAGACTATCGCATGGTACCGCCGTGTTGTGAATTCCAGGTTAACACGGGGTTATCTTCCCACGATAGACTGCGATGTGTAAAGTTGCGTTAACATTTTTTGGAGATGTTTAGCGCAAGTTCTTGTGAATATCCCCCTTGGTCTTTTAAACTCTCCACATACATTTTACCTAGATCAGCCAAGGAAATGTTAATTTACTATCACTCTTCCTGACTGAACAATCTTTCACTTTCTTCCTGACATTTTTCACACTCTTACTTACATAGAGAGGTTTTAATGGACAAACAGGCTGTGTGGGATAGAATCATTGTTTTTGTGAGGCTGAAAGAGACTATTTTCCTTGGATCTTGGAGTAGCCGTTGAGTCACAGAGGTTCAAGATAAAGCAAGAGACAAATATGTGAACAGAGTGTTAATGTGTGAGGGTTGTCAAACTCATGGAGCATTTACTCACTGTAAAACACACTTCCCTCCGATTTTCCAGCTCCATTTTCTAACTTGGCAAAGTTTTAATTCTCAGGATTTAAACCTTTGTGTGCTATGAACATATTGGAGCCATCCTCAGCACCAATGCTCAGGTGCTGAGGAAAGCTTCAGCACGTCCTAACACCCACCCATGGGTGTAGTGCTGGCACTCCCCAGTGGCTTCTGCTGCCACTCCCATCCCCTCACCCAGTGGTGTGATGACATTAGCCTGCGCACGGTGCACAAACATCATCTACAGGTGCCAGATACATACTGAAAGCCATTTGCTTCCAGCGTGAGGACCTGTTTCAGGTAAGTACCCATTCCTGGGAGGGAACAGAAGGCCGAAGAGACAGCGGTGGAAAGAAAAGAGTTTTTCTGGTCCTCCTATGCCTTTCTAAAGTGCATTTCTGTTGTGGATCGGAGGTGGGACTGTGATGGCACAACAGTAATTCACCATTAAACACCGGGGAAGTCTTTTTTGGTGGTGGAAGCAGTCCCATGGGCTAGCATCACTCCCTATTTGAAAATGACCATGTGTTGGCCATTTTCATCTCCTCGGGGGCAGATTGGCCATTTTGTAGGCCGATATGCTCCGGGGAGTGCGTGGGGTGGAAACTCACTAGACACCAGGAAAATAAATAAATCTATTTTGTGGGGAGTGACCCCTTGGGTAAGGGTCACTTCCCCATTTGGGAAAATAGGTTTTGGCCAGTTTCCACCCCTCCGGGGGCAGTGCAGTCATTTTTTAAGCCAATCTGCTCCCAATGAGGGGAGTGGAAAACCACTAGACACTAGGGAAATTATTTTTGTTTAGTGAACTGACATTTGGTTGGTGGTTAGTGTGAACTTGCATTTGGCTGGTGGCATGTGTGGACTGGTATTTGGGTGGCTGCTGGAGTAAGGGTCACTCCCCTCTGGGGTACCAATTTTTTGCCTTTGGTTTGTGCCCCACTTGGGGGCAGATCGGACGGCTGTGATGCTGTTCTGCACCCAGGGGAAGACTTCATTGAGTTTTATAATGTCAACTATTTTTTTACCTTTCATCATTTGCATTGGCCAACTCGTTGTTTTATTTCTTCTTTTTAGTGTAGTTCAAAGGTTTTGGGTTTTTTGATGATGAATCGTACTTACAGATTCAGCTCGGGGTGGGTGGTAAACCCCGCTCTGTGCTGGAGTTCATGTAGTTCTGCCACTACGAGCTCCACTTGGAGCACGGAGTTTGGAAAAAATTCCACCAACCGCTGTGTGGCAGAGTTTACTGGCGCTCAGCCCTATCACTGTTATGGGAGCATGTACGCATGCTCGGGATATAATCTAAAAAATGGTATGAAAATGAGGCTTGGACGCGTGATGCGTTCAAAGTCTTGTGATGATCAACAGATAATGTAGTCCAGCGATTGCACATACTGCCGTTGCTCATAACTACAAGTGCCTGGGCAATGAGAGCATCAGCATGGCCAGTGTCAGGATGGATTCCACTTCCAGGTTGCTGCTGCAGTTAGAGCATCATCTGTTGAGCCAGATTTCCTGGACTGGAGCCTGGCAGAAAGGAAGGAGGTAGGGGGAGCTTCCTGGAATGCCTGAAATGATTCCACTGGAAAGGAATGGAGTAGGGCTCGCAAATCTGACTCTGCGATTATCCAACCAGGTGAGAGTTCCCACTGCACTGGTCAACCTCAACCCACAAAACTACTATTGCAGCGACATGGCAACGTCCCTGCAAACCCCCCCTCCAAACCCAAATCCCCAACCCATAAATCACCTCCATCAAGAAAGAAAGATTACTTGTTCCTTGTGAAACTCGGAGGAACTTTGGCAAGAAGGAAAAAAAACAAGGAAGGTAAGGCATTCAGTTTCACTTTAGTTGGTACAACCCACTGTATTGAGAGGGGGCGGTAAAGCGCTCACAGTAGGGTTTATGTCTGGGCAATGTACAGGTCCTGTCTGCAAAAAGTTCTTGAGGATCATAGATACACTGACACTATTTGTCCTTACAGTCATAGACACTGCTTTGTAATTCAGGGTGGTGCGACACAGGTCCCCGTTGCTACACACAGATGTGACACTCATGGGAGTGGTTTCTGTGCATGAAAGCCAGAGATCTTGGCCTCAGGAAGTTGCAGCGCTCACTGTTCTGAGCCCTGCAGACCACACACGACCGAGGGCACCTCTGGTTTGTCCAAACTCTGTGGGTGGTATTGGTGGCGATGTGTGCCGCATGTAGCACTCTTCAATATGGGAGCAGAGGAGATTTTTCAAAGTGAACTCTAAGTCCTGTTGTTTTGAGCAGCAACAACTCACGACGTACACTGTCAGAGAAACGCCAACCTCCTGGCAGACCTATATAGTATACATGTTATTTTTGGCACCTCTGTTAAGGCTACTTACAGCCCAGAGCTTCGCTGCCTGACTCGTGGTAAAAAAACTAACCCTGGGCAGAAAACTCCGCTTGCGGAGTTTGCGGATTTGTGGCAACTCTGCGTTCCGCATAGAACGCGGGGTTACCGAAAACTCGGCGCTCCGCAACGGAGCAAAGTTTTTTTTTGTTTGCGCGTTCAAAATGCATTATCGCGCGCACGGGAGCGACTTACCGGGATGCGTGCGTTCGCCGACGAGATTTCCTATCCGTTCGCATGCACCATGAGATTTGGTAGCTGGCCGCACGGTCCCGTGAGAGTGTGCGATCGCGAACACGTCATTCGGACGCGCCATCGGGCATCTGGCGGAAATTCCGTGAAGATCACAATGCCGAACACGCAGAATTTGCAAGCTGGAGAAGAATATCTCTCGAGCAGCATAAAACCTTCTCGAAATGATGATTTGGAAAAAAAAAACTCCTCAGATTGCCATTAGGCTGTACTTTTTTGTGCAAGGAGTTCTTTTGTTTTTTAAGAGGAAGGAAGTGCCCCAGAGTCTCCACCTTCCTGTTCCTGTCCAGCAGGCTCCTCCCAGTGCTTTGTCCATGTCCTGTTCACTTTTCATTTGGATTTGGAGCTGGAAGGATCACTCTTTGTGTCTGCTGCATCATATACCATATTGGATTTGAGGACTTTTAAATTTGAGATTTTACAAGTATGTTGAAAATTTGGTGTTGTTTGTTTGATTGGGGCGTTGCACCTACATTTCTTTGTACTTTTCATCGGTTTTTTTAAAATGTATTGTTGTGGGTGGCCTGTAGTTTCAGTAGGGGCCTAGTTGTTTTTCTTTGTATGTAATTTTTCAACTAGTTTTCTTTTATAAAGGAAACATGTTGCAAAGTTCACTACATTTTCTCCAACTTTTGCAATCAATTTGCAACATTTATTTAATTTACTAGCCCAGCAGTCTGCCAATAGGCCCTTCAGCCAGTAGGCCCAGAGCTACTCATGTGTGCATGAAACAACTGTTTCTGTGGTGTCTGTTGAATTTAAACATTATTTAGGGCATGGATGGCATTGGATTGAATTGCAAAATGTGTTTTTTTGGGGTATATTTCACTTTTTTCGTGTGTGTTAAATAAATGCTCTTGTTGTATGTGTGTGGTGTAGTTGTTGTGTAACTTGCAAACCTTTTTAGCCCTTTGGATTTTTGTTTTTGCATTGTTGCATTAAAGCTGTGTTGTTTAGCATGCCTCCTTTGTCTGGCCATATAGGCCTGCTTGAGTTCATTGTTTTACAGGCCTCCTGCTTGTTGTTGTGTGAGTGACCATGTGGCTGGTGGCCATTTTGTGGTGGTAGTTAGTGTGCTGCTTTTGCCATAGGCCTGCATGTCTTTTCTTTGTTCCTCTTGGCTTACTGCTTCTTGTTGTGTTGTGGCCTGGCCGTGTGGCTGGCAGCCATTTTGTGAAGCCAGCCAGTGTGCTTTTGCCATAGGCCTGCATTGTCTGTCTTCCCTTTCTTGTTGTTGTGGTGGCCTGGCCATGTTGCTGGTGGCCATTTTGTACAGGCAGCCAGTGTGTTTTTGCCATAGGCCTGTAAGCTTTCTTTGTGGTGGCCATGCCTTGCCCTTGTTGTTGTTTTGCATAGAATTGTTTTCTTTTTACCCAGCAAAAAACATGCAGGACAGTTCACTACATTTTCTAATACATTTGCAATATTATTGATTTGAATTGATTCACTATGTGGCCTAGTCTGCCAATAGGCCTTTTTCAGCCAGTAGGCCCTGAGCTACTCATGGGTGCATGAAACAACTGTTTCTGTGGTGTCTGTTGAATTGAAACATCATTTAGGGCATGGATGGCATTAGATTGAATTGCAAAATTTGTTTTTTTGGGGGGTATTTTACTTTTTTCGTGTGTGTTAAATAAATGCCTTTGTTGGATGTGTGTGGTGTGGTTGTTGTGTAACTTGCAAACCTTTTTTAGCCCTGTGGATTTTCGTTTTTGCATTGTTGCATTAAATCTGTGTTGTTTAGCATTCCTCCTTTGTCTGGCCATGTAGGCCTGCTTGAGTTCATTGTTTTACAGGCCTCCTGCTTATTGTTGTGTGAGTGACCAAAACCATGTGGCTGGTGGCCATTTTGTGGTGGTAGTTAGTATGCTGCTTTTGCCATAGGCCTGCATGTCTTTCCTTTGTTCCTCTTGGCTTACTGCTTCCATCCCCATTGCCAGCTGCTGCTTCATGAATGATGCTGCATCCCACGTGATGCACAATCACATTCACAATGCCAAACAGGTTCCATTACATTTGTGTTTTTGTTCTTCTTCTTTCCTATCCTTCCTGAGTGTACATAGTACACCATGAAAGCCCTTGTTGTCAAAGTCTCACAAATGGCTACACTGTTGTTATGTTTTTTTTAATAACTGAGTTAATACAATTTAATAATATTAATAATAACACTAACAAGTGTGACCACACACTATGTTTAATATTATACTTGTTTGTTTGTACAGTAGTAAATTGAACCACAACAATAAATACCATGTTTCACTGAGGTTCTTCTTGCTTCTTTGCATTTAGGTTCACAAAAGAGGAGGAGGCGTCATCACCCATTGAAAGCCAGACAGAAGTCCTGCTGCGCACGACGTCACCTGACTTGTGACCACAGACATCTCTTCAACTTGTGCCACTGCATGCTGCTGACATCTGAAGAAGATGGCCCCAAAGAAAGATACCAAGTCCTCCAGTACCAAGAAAGTTGCCAGTGAGAAGAAGAAGGAAGTGCCACTTACCACTTCTGGTGTGCCGACCAAGATCTTCTTAAGGAAACCAAAAATTGCGCCTGCAGCAGCGGTATCTGGGGATCAAGCTGGGAGCAGCACCCCCGCATCAGTGGACCCACCCCACCAACCTAGGTCCAAGCCCATGTCTGTCGCAGAGGCAGCCAGTCTCATCATGACAACGTCAATTAGCAGCGATGTTGAAATTGACTTATCGTTATCGCAAAGTAGTACCCAATCAACGCTGGAAACTCAGATAAGTGGACAACAACAGCTGCCACCACCGCCCACAATAGTAGTTGTTCCTCCCAAAGTAGGGGCAGTTCAGGAAATCGAGCTTCCTGCAAAGGAAGAAAAGCAAGCCGCTCTTTCAGAAGATCCATTGTCTTCCAGATCCCCAGCAAGGAAAAGGAGGGTTAGTCCATCGAGTTCATCTGCAAGCCCCCCTTCTGATGATCTAGAAGCCACTTGGAAGCCACCACCTCAGTCTGAGAGTGAGAGGTGCAACGAGACAAGGCTAGGGAAAAGGAAGGTTCCGGAAAGCCTAAGAGTTATGGAGGTAGATGTAGAAGAGGAGGATGATGACGAGCCAGTCATCATGGACATCAGTCCCACCCCAGTGGAGAGTGAGACCGACATTACCCCATCCCAAATTGCTGTGAGGGATGTGGCACGGATACCACCAACACAGGTAACACCAACACCACCTCCACCAGCTTCCATATTTGCATTTGCAAAGGCTCGGCAGCGACCTACATCCAGCACAACCACCTCAGTAGAAGTAGGTAGTGGTAGTGCACAGAGTCAAATTCCACGCCCACCCTCCAGTTTATCCGGCATTGCAAGTGGCACCACCAGCAGCTCCAGAAAGTTCACCTCCCCAGTTTGGGACTTCTTTTCGGTTAGCAGTAAGGAGGAGAACGTTGGTATATGCTCCATTTGTAAACAAGGTGTTAGTCGGGGTAAGCTTGGCACAAACTATGGTACCAGAGGCCAAACAACCCATCTGAAAACACACCACTTGATCCAGTGGGAGGAACACCTTAAAGGCCAAAAAAGTAAAACTGCACCCATTGCTGTTGGTGGTGATGAAGAAGTAGAAGAAGATATGATCGCGGTGGAAGGTGAACAAGAGGGAGACATTTTCGCTGGAACACAAAGTAACCCTGTCCCCAGCAGTGCAGTGGTACCGCCCACATCCTCATCATCAGCCTCAGCAATATCTCAGTGGCACAAGAGTAAGAGTCAGGCTGAGAGTGAGACACCATGGCAACAGAGCACCGCAACGAAAAAAAGTACGGTGTTGAGCCTAACAACATCTGGCATCAAGAAGTCACCTGCATCAGTGGCACCAGAAAGGAAAAAAATCCAGCCTACCATTCTCAGCATGTTTAGGTCAGAGGGGCAGTACGAACGCAACCGCCCAACGGCACGTTTGTACAATGCGAAGCTGGCTAAAATGTTAGCGCTGGACCTTCTCCCTTTTTCTTTTGTGGAAGGGGTGGGATTTCTTGAATTTGTGACAGCCATCTGCCCAAAATGGAAAGTTCCCAGCCGGTGCTATTTTGCCAGAGTTTCTGTTCCAGCACTACATCACGACGTGCTGGAATTGCTTGGACAAGCTTTGCGGCAGAGTGCTGTTTACAGTATCCACATGACAACAGACATGTGGACCAGTTGCCAAGCCACTGATTACATGTGCATCACTGCACACTGGATCTCTTTTGTGGGGGTTAGAGAAAAGATATCTGCAGGTGTTGACACTGCTGAGATGTTTAATGCCACTCGGAAACATGCAACTGTAGCCATGTTCGCCATGGAGAAATCTCATACTGCTGCAAACATTTTGGAAGAGTTTAACGGCAAGGTCTTTGAATGGCTGCACCCAAGAGGGCTTAACATTGGTTTTGTTGCCACGGACAATGGCAGTAATATAGGTAAGGCCATGGGCGATGGTGGCTATTTCAGGGTCCTGTGTTTGGCACACTGCATTAACATCATTGTTCAAGACTTTCTGAAAAAAGAATACTGAGTCAGCAACATACTGACCACATGCAGAACAATATGCACACATTTCAGCCATTCTTTTAAAGCCAGGAAGCAGCTGAGGATCATTCAGCATGAGTATAGAGTGCCAGTTAAAGCACTCATCCAGGAGGTGCCAACACGTTGGAACTCAACCTATTACATGCTTGACCATCTGTTTGAGCAGTACAGACCAATCAATGAATATGTCATGTGAAGACTAGGGGATGCTACTGTGAAAGGCATGACCGTTGAGATGGACCAATGGGGCCTAGTTAAATGCCTGACAGAAATGCTACTTCCTTTCGAGCTCTTCACACGTGAAGTCAGCAAGGAGGACTGTACTATGGGCCAAGCTATCCCATTGTTGCACATGCTACAGGAACAGCTGAAGGGGGTGTCTGCAATGTACGATGGTGTGGAGGAAAAAAAAAGCATATGAGTTATTGGAGAGCTTATCCCTTTGCTTAGCTGAAAATACAAGGGTGCAAACTGAGATTGTGTCATCCAACCATTACATTTCTGCCAAAATTCTGGATCCATGGTACAAAGCAGTACTGAACACTAACACATGAATTCCTTTTTCACAAGTGGATGTTGCCAAGTACAAAACTTGGATAGCTGCGGTAGCCAGTCGCTTTGAAAAAGACCGGCTGAAAATTAGAGGCACGCTACTCCAGACCACAACAAATACTGCAGGGCAGCCGGCGTCAAGTTCAACTTCAGAGCCTGAGGGCAGTGCGGTTGGCTCACAGCAGTCAAAACCACCAACAACAGCAAGAACAGGATCATCAGCCCCAGTAAAATCGGCACAGGAATGGTTTCTACAGCAAGGGCTTGTTAGGTCCAGTGCTGATGCAAATGCAAAGGCAAAAAAGGCCGGGCAAAGCGGAGCACACCTGACCATTGAGCGGATGGTTCAGGCCTATCTGGGTGACCCAACAGAGGTCTACATTGATCAAAACTCATTGCTGTATTGGTATGGGAAAAGTCTCTGTCTGCGACAGAGACACTTGACCTGTGGCAAGTGTCTCTTCTGAGCGTGTTTTCAGTGCTGCTGGTGCCATTGTAACAGCGAAAAGGACCACTCTCTCGCCCCAAAACGTTGAGAGGTTAACCATGATCAAAATGAATCAGCACTTTATACCACTGGATTATACCATACCTGAAGCACAGCAGGAAGAGGAGGACAGTGACTTAGGTGACGGAAGTAGTGTGTTAGATGACCTACTTCTGGGTGAACCACCAGAGTTTGAGGGCGAGCTCTACTTCCCTGACAACTAGGCTTTCAACTTTCTTTCTTCCTTATTACTTTTATTATTTGTGTGTGTCTCTGTCTTTCTGGTTCGAATCACAACAAATCCATCACCACCGTCTTGTCTTTTTATTGCCGCATTGGAGTTGCAACTGTGTGCATTTATTATTAAAGAAGTCCACTCCTCCGAGTCCTGCTCCATCCATCCTGAGTTTCCTGACTCGCCCTAAATCCATTTCCCTCAAGCCAGACATTGGATGGAGAGAATAGTACAAGAAATGTGTGCCTGCCTAGTCGAGTCCCTCCAAAAGAACATGACTATAGCTATCCTCCTTTCTGAGCCGAGAGGGACTGCCCCTTAAAATGAGAACAGGTAATGATGGCATGCATTGGACGCTGACTCAGAGTGATTGGTGTTTGTGTTGTTGTTGTTGTTGTGAATGAAGTGTACTAGTATTTAATCTACACACTAAAAGTGAGTCAAGTCAATGTTTCCCTTCTTGTTGTTTAATAACAAAATTGTACTTCTACTGCAGGCTGATCCATTGCATTATTGAATATGGAATCTGGACTCACTCGGTACACTACAGACTGAGTTGGACACCATGATGATGATGACCACATACTATACTCTTCGCAGTCAGTCAGTAGGATCGGAGATGATTGATGGAATAACTCGGAGCGTTTCATGAAGTGGCATAAAAGGTAAACAAGTCAACAACAACCACAGCAGACCTACATGTCTGTGTAGTGGTGGAGTCGAGTGTAGTGGTATGACTGACAGCGGTGCATTGATTTAATTACTTAATTTGGAAAATGCTATGTTGCTCTATATGTGTGCTCTGTCTGGCTCAGTCAAAATCTAAGCTAAGTGAAGGTTGGGTGGGTGCCGTGGGCCTGCTCTGTCCTGTTGTTGTTGTAGCCTGGTTAATGCTGGAAACAGAGTAGACATGATTTAGCCATGCCGCCTCTGAAAGTGTTCTTGTTGTACTCCTCCTTAATTTATGCATTTTAACTTTACTTTTCTCCTTGATTTTTCAATATCCCTTTTGTTTTTCCATCTACACTTACAGGCCGGCCTCCCTTTACCCTGTGCTATACTGGGAAAAACAACTCACACATACCTTACCAATCCGCATCCGCCAGGCAGGCAGTTGCACCCAAGATTGACGGACGGAGCGTCCATGGAAGGGAGGACCAAGAGGAATACCGAGATGCAAATTCCCAATTTCACCAGGATAATAACATATAGTAACTTAATATCATTCATCATCTTTTAATTAATTTGATTCATTTTTTCTCTTCAATCATTACGACTGTGTGTTGTTGTTTGTTTATTATGTTTGCTCTTAGTCTTTGCTTATATCCCTACAGCTGTTTTTTAATTTTCTTTGCTAGCTTTAAAAGGAAGCCCGGTACAACAGAACATAAATAAAATGTATGTAATTTGGGTCTCTCTGAGGGCAGACAGGCAAGGCAATTGCATAATAATAATAATCAATAATATACTGCTGCCCGGTACTGTCTACTAGTCTACTTAGTACTACTTATCATTAACCACATCATGCATGCATTTCCTTTTTCTCCTTTAACAGATTTATGAATATGATGGTCATGTTTCTCTTTGTCAAACCTTTCCCTCAAATACCCCTTCCCAACCATTCATCAAACCCTAACCCTCTTCCCCCGGGCTGTGTGATTTATTGAGGTGTGACTAAATTAAATTTACACCAATATTTGATAACACACTTGCTGGGGCAGATGTGGTGAAAGCAGGTAAGCAACACTAATTCAAGGCAGGGCGAGGATCTTCTTCTGCTCTAAGTATATATATATATGCGTGCGTGCGTGAGGTCAGTACACCTTTAATTGGAGGAGAGGTGTAACATCATTTAACCAGGGACGGAATCTACATCACGTGTACCCTGTCTGACCCCCGGAAGGAGCGTAGAGCCCATGAAATCCGGCACTGACGAAGGCCAATGAAGGCTGAAACGCGTATGCCAATGCGTTTCATGGACTGCCAGCACCACGCAAGACAACAGCAATAAAGCCTTTCGAAAAGTTCCCGGAGTTGTGTCGTGCCTTTTCTTCACTTGGGAGCAGGCGTTGGTTTGGTGTTTTGTCAGCAAGCGGGTCACTGACTTACGACACACCCTCTCGGTCAGGAGCACCGTGTGAGACCAGCTTTTTGTGGAGCCTTGCATTGTCTGCAATACACGGAGCACCCCCAGCAGTATCTATCGCCATTTGGTTTTATCTGCTGCAAGGGAAGAGAGGAGGCAATACGTATTGCCTGAGAAAGGGATTTACGAAAGGCTTACCAACATTCTTCAGGGCACCTGAGCTGGCGTGTTGCCCATGTCCATTCAATTGGGACATCACTGGATGTTTGGAGTGTTTCTATCATGGTATAGACCCCCAACTGGACTGCAACTACCAGCATGCATCTGCTCAGGAGAATGAGTGCGTGAGGTCAGTACACCTTTAATTGGAGGAGAGGTGTAACATCATTTAACCAGGGACGGAATCTACATCACGTGTACCCTGTCTGACCCCCGGAAGGAGCGTAGAGCCCATGAAATCCGGCACTGACGAAGGCCAATGAAGGCTGAAACGCGTATGCCAATGCGTTTCATGGACTGCCAGCACCACGCAAGACAACAGCAATAAAGCCTTTCAAAAAGTTCCCGGAGTTGTGTCGTGCCTTTTCTTCACTTGGGAGCAGGCGTTGGTTTGATATATATATATATATATATATATATATATATATATATATATATATATATATATATATATATATATATATATATATATATATATATTATCTACTGGCGGTCGCCAGTAGATAGTTATAGTTAGGACCTATTTTCCATAGGAAATCTGCGACATTCTATTTGAAATAACTCTTGCGTCGGTTGACGAATCTTCACGAAATTTTCAAACTTTATGGCCCGCTCCGGTCCGCTCCTACCCTGAAAGTTTCGGGGTGATTCGTCAAGCGGGGGCCGAGAAAAAAGGGAGGTCCCAAAACGTGTTTTCCCCATTCATTTTCCCATAGGAAACTTTAGTCACGGCTACAGCCCCAACTGCTGAACGAAATTACACCAAATTTGGCAAAGAGGTAGTTCTTGGTTCAGAAAGAACCCTTTTTGTTAAATGGTGTAAATCCGTTCAGTAGTTGCGGAGAAATTAAAAAAATAAGAGTCAAAAATCAATTTCCCATAGGAAACTTTATGCAAGGCTACAGCCCGAACTGCTGAACGGAATTACACCAAATTTGGCAAAGAGGTAGTTCTTGGTTCAGAAAGAACCCTTTTGTTAAATGGTGTAAATCCGTTCAGTAGTTGCTGAGAAAATCAAAAATAAAAACACATATATATCTGGGCGGAGCCTAACCACACATGTCATCGTGAGATCTGATTGGCTGTCAGCACTTCATCCTGTAATGGCTGGCAGCCATCTTGAGACCAATATACATGATAGTACCCCATTGAAATGCCTTGTAGTGAATCAAAGATTTTGAGGGTTACCAAAAGGAGAACTATTAAGGGTGATAACAGACTTTAGTTACATTAGAATTCATTTGTTGATGGTACCATACTAATTTCAGGAATTGTGGTGTGTTCTAAGGTGATTTTACCCTGTGAAAAACCTTCTGCTGGGATATCATGAATCATGTTTGAGAGAAAACTATTTTCACATGCTTGTCCCATACAGTTTTGGAAGGTGCTCCAGAAGCTAAAATGAGAGCATATTTTCTGTAAATTCACATTATCTTTCTCAGTCATGTGAGAATGAAGTCTGACATTCTCAGTAAAACATGTACATCCAACCAGGGCAGAGACTGTCAGTTGATTCCTTTGTGTTCTACTGCAGCTTCCCAGAGTGTTCTAAAGAACAACTAGAGTGCTAACAGCCTTACTTATGACAAAAGTATGGCACACCTGAAGCCATCTTGATTGGAATAAACTGGTAACACTTAAAACATTTAATTTAAAAAGGAACAAAATGATGGGGTTAATTTTGTCATAAAAATTATGGGTAGTGCTGTAGAAAGAAAAATTAGGACATGTTTCAAGTGTGATCTCAAATATCTTCCTGTTATATTTCAACAGGAGCAGCCTGCCAGTTGATGCCTTTGTGTTCTACTGCAGCTTCCCAGAGTGTTCTAAAGAACAACTAGAGCGCTAACAGCCTTACTTATGACAAAAGTATGGCACACCGGAAGCCATCTTGATTGGAATAAACCGTTAATACTTAAAACATTTAATTTAAAAAGGAACAAAATGAGGGGGTTCTTTTTTAAATAGAAATTATGGTTAGTGCTGCAGAAAGAAAAATGAGGGCATGTTTTAAGTGAGATCTCAAATCCTCTTCTATTTCATTAGAAAATTCTGACATGCAGACTGAAACAATCACTTTCAATACCAGCAGTAGACTTCCAGTTAACTCCTTGGTGAGCAGTAGCTTTACTACAGTGATCTAATGAACAACTAGAGTGCTAACATTCTGAATTTATGGCAAATGTGTGACACATCTGAATGCCTTCTTGATGGAATCAAAGTAAAAACTGAAAGCATTTCCTACTGAGGAGACTGCAGTAAATGAGGAAATTAGGAAACTTCATAACAAAGAAGTCTTCCAAGATGGCCACCAGTGAAAAAAGAGCCCAAATGTAGCACAAATATTACCCAGATGTAGCCCACATATAGCCCAATGACAAAAGTGTGCAAAACACTTTTTATTTTTAGTTTTTGCAGTTTTATGTAGTGCAGACTGGTCAGGTATTGGAGCGTTGCATCTTAAAACATGACCCCCTACACTACAAAAACACCACTGCACTACCCTAAACCCTAAATCACTACCCCCAGCACGACCCCCTACACTACACAAGCACCACTGCACTATCCTAAACCCTAAAACACTACCCCCAGCATGACCCCCTACACTACACAAACACCACTGCACTACCCTAAACCCTAAAACACTACCCCAACACCACTGCACTAACCTAAATCCTAAAACAGTACCCCCAGCACTACCCCCTACACTACCCAAACACCACTGCACTACCCTAAAACATGACCCCCTACACTACACAAACACCACTGCACTACCCTAAACCCTAAAATACTACCCCCAGCACGACCCCCTACACTACACAAGCACCACTGCACTACAATAAACCCTAAAACACTACCCCCAGCACGACCCCTACACTACACAAACACCACTGCACTAACCTAAATCCTAAAACACTACCCCCAGCATGACCCCCTACACTACCCAAACACCACTGCACTACCCTAAAACATGACCCCCTACACTACACAAACACCACTGCACTACCCTAAACCCTAAAACACTACCCCCAGCACGACCCCCTACACTACACAAGCACCACTGCACTACCCTAAGCCCTAAAACACTACCCCCAGCACGACCCCCTACACTGCCCGAACACCACTGCACTGCCCTAAACCCTGAAACACCAGCCCCTGCACGACCCCCTACACTGCCCGAACACCACTGCACTGCCCTAAACCCTGAAACACCAACCCTAGCACGACCCCCTACACTGCCCGAACACCACTGCACTGCCCTAAACCCTGAAACACCACCCCTTCACGACCCCCTACACTGCCCGAACACCACTGCACTGCCCTAAACCCTGAAACACAACCCCCAGCATGCCCCTTACACTGCCCGAACACCACTGCACTGCCCTAAACCCTGAAACACTACCCCCAGCAAGACCTCCTACACTGCCCGAACACCACTGCACTGCCCTAAACCCTGAAACATCACCCCCAGCAAGACCCCTACACTGCCCGAACACCACTGCCCTAAACCCTGAAACACCACCCCCAGCACGACCCCCTACACTGCCCGAACACCACTGCACGTCCCTAAACCCTGAAACACCACCCCCTGCACGACCCCCTACACTGCCCGAACATTACTGCACTGCCCTAAACCCTGAAACACCATCCCCAGCACGACCCCCTACACTGCACGAACACCACTGCACTGCCCTAAACCCTGAAACACTACCCCCAGCAAGACCCCCTACACTGCCCGAACACCACTGCACTGCCCTAAACCCTGAAACATCACCCCCAGCAAGACCCCCTACACTGCCCGAACACCACTGCCCTAAACCCTGAAACACCACCCCCAGCAAGACCCCCTACACTGCCCGAACACCACTGCACTGCCCTAAACCCTGAAACACCAGCCCCAGCACGACCCCTACACTGCCTGAACACCACTGCACTGCCCTAAACACTGAAACACCACCCCCTGCACGACCCCCTACACTGCCCAAACACCACTGCACTGCCCTAAACCCTGAAACACCACCCCCAGCACGACCCCCTACACTGCCCGAACACCACTGCACTGCCCTAAACCCTGAAACACCACCCCTGCACGAACCCCTACACTGCCCGAACACTACTGCACTGCCCTAAACCCTGAAACACCACCCCCAGCACGACCCCCTACACTGCACAAACACCACTGCACTGCCCTAAACCCCGAAACACTACCCCCAGCAAGACCCCTACACTGCCCGAACACCACTGCACTGCCCTAAACCCTGAAACATCACCCCCAGCAAGACCCCCTACCCTGCCCGAACACCACTGCCCTAAACCCTGAAACACCACCCCCAGCAAGACCCCCTACACTGCCTGAACACCACTGCACTGCCCTAAACCCTGAAACACCACCCCCAGCACGACCCCCTACACTGCCCGAACACCACTGCACTGCCCTAAACCCTGAAACACCACCCCCAGCACGACCCCCTACACTGCCCGAACACCACTGCACTGCCCTAAACCCTGAAACACCACCCCCAGCACGACCCCCTACACTGCCCGAACACCACTGCACTGCCCTAAACCATGAAACACCAGCCCCAGCACGACCCCCTACACTGTCCGAACACCACTGCACTGCCCTAAACCCTGAAACACCACCCCCAGCATGACCTCCTACACTGCCCGAACACCACTGCACTGCCCTAAACCCTGAAACACCAGCCCCAGCACAACCCCGTACACTGCCCGAACACCACTGCCCTAAACCCTGAAACACCAGCCCCAGCACGACCGCCTACACTGCCCGAAAACCACTGCACTGCCCTAAACCCTGAAACACCAGCCCCAGCACGACCCCCTACACTGCCCGAACACCACTGCACTACCCTAAACCCACAAACACCAGCCCCAGCACGACCCCCTACACTGCCCGAACACCACTGCACTGCCCTAAACCCTGAAACACCAGCCCCAGCAAGACCCCCTACACTGCCCGAACACCACTGCACTGCCCGAAACCCTGAAACACCACCCCCAGTAAGACCCCCTACACTGCCCGAACACCACTGTACTGCCCTAAACCCTGAAACACCACCCCCTGAACGACCCCCTACACTGCCCAAACACCACTGCACTACCCTAAACCCTGAAACACCAGCCCCCTGCACGACCCCCTACATTGCCCGAACGCCACTGCACTGCCCTAAACCCTAAAACACCTCCCCTCAGCACGACACCCTACACTGCCCGAACACCACTGCACTGCCCTAAACCCTGAAACACCACCCCCAGCACGACCCCCTACACTGCCCGAACACCACTGCACTGCCCTAAACCTTGAAACACCACCCCCTGCATGACCTCCTACACTGCCGGAACACCACTGCACTGCCCTAAACCCTGAAACACCACCCCCAGCACGACCCCCTAAACTGCCCAAACACCATTGCACTGCCCTAAACCCTGAAACATCAACCCCAGCAAGACCCCCTACACTGCCTGAACACCACTGCCCTAAACCCTGAAACACCACCCCATACACTACACGAACACCACTGCACTGCCCTAAACCCTGAAACACCACCTCCAGCAAAACCCCCTACACTGCCTGAACACCATTGCTCTGCCCTAAATCCTGAAACACTAGCCCCAGCACGACCCCCTACACTGCCCGAACACCACTGCACTGCCCTAAACCCTGAAACACCACCCCCAGCACGACCCCCTACACTGCCCGAACACCACTGCACTGCCCTAAACCCTGAAACACCAGCCCCAGCAAGACCCCCTACACTGCCTGAACACCACTGCACTGCCCTAAACCCTGAAACACCAGCCCCAGCATGACCCCCTACACTGCCCGAACACCACTGCATTGCCCTAAACCCTGAAACACCAGCCCCAGCACGACCACCTACACTGCCCGAACACCACTGCACTGCCCTAAACCCTGAAACACCAGCCCCAGCACAACCCCCTACACTGCCCGAACACCACTGCACTGCCCTAAACCCTGAAACACCACCCCCTGCACCGCCCCCTACACTGCCCGAACACCACTGCACTGCCCTAAACCCTGAAACACCACCCCCAGCAGGACCCCCTTTACTGCTCGAACACCACTGCTCTGCCCCAAACCCTGAAACACCACCCCAGCACGACCCCCTACACTGCCCGAACACCACTGCCCTAAACCCTGAAACACCACCCCCTGCACGACCCCCTACACTGCCCAAACACCACTGCACTGCCCTAAACCCTGAAACACCACCCCCTACACTGCCCGAACACCACTGCACTGCCCTAAACCCTGAAACACCAACCCCAGCACGACCCCCTACACTGCCCGAACACCACTGCATTGCCCTAAACCCTAAAACACCACCCCCAGCATTACCCCCTACACTGCCCAAACACCACTGCACTGCCCTAAACCCTAGAACACTACCCCCAGCACGACCCCCTACACTACCCGAACACCACTGCACTACCCTAAACCCTAAAATACTACCCCCAGCACAACCCCCTACACTACCCGAACACGTCTGCACTGCCCTAAACCCTCAAACACTCCCCCAGCACGACCCCTACACTACCCGAACACCACTGCACTGCCCTAAACCCTAAAACACTCCCCCAGCACGACCCCCTACACTACCCGAACACCACTGCACTGCCCTAAACCCTAAAACACTCCCCCAGCACGACCCCTACACTACCCAAACACCACTGCACTGCCCTAAACCCTAAAACACTACCCCCCGCATGACCCCCTACACTACCCAAACACCAATGCACTACCCTAATCCCTAAAACACTACCCCCCGCATGACCCCCTACACTACCCTAAACCCTAAAACACTACCCCCCGCACGACTCCCTACACTACCCAAAGACCACTGCACGACCCTAAACCCTAAACGACGACCTCCTACACTACACAAACACCACTGCACTACCCTAAACCCTAAAACACTACCCCCTACACTACACAAACACCACTGCACTACCCTAAACCCTAAAAAACTACCCCCAGCACGAACCACTACACTACCCAAACACCACTGCACTACCCTAAACCCTAAAAAACTAACCCCAGCAGTACCCCTACACTACCCAAACACCACTTCACTACCCTAAACCCTAAAACACTACCCCCAGCACGACCCCCTACACTACCCAAACACCACTGCACTACCCTAAACCCTAAAACACTACCCCAGCACGACCCCCTACACTACCCAAACACCACTGCACTACCCTAAACCCTAAAACACTCCCCCAGCACGACTCCCTACACTACCCAAACACCACTGCACTACCCTAAACCCTAAATCTACCCCCAGCATGACCCCCTACACTACACAAACACCACTGCACTACCCTAAACCCTAAAACACTACCCCCAGCACGACCCTCTTCACTACCTAAACACAACTGCACAATTTGTTACAGGCGTTGCAACGCAGGCCTGTGGTGCTTACTGGAAGTACCTAGTGGGCTAGTTGGGCCCCAGGGACCCTCAGGATTCAAGGTGACCTAATCCCCCAACTTAAAACGCACCACGGGGCGCGTTTGCACAGTGGTGAAGGGAGGGGCGGGGCCTCAGGTGACATGTGCGCAAACACGCCCTGTGGTGCGTTTTAAGTTGGGGAATTAATTCCCTTTGAATCCTGAGGGACCCTGGGGGCCAACTAGCCCACCAGGTACCTTCAGTAAGCACAACAGAGTTGCGTTGCAGAGAGGTGAAAAAGGTGCGTGGCCTCGGAACGCCTCTCTGCAACTCAGCTCTGTGGTCCTAACTGTAGGTACCTGGGGGGCTAGTTGGGCCCCAGGGACCCTCAGAATTCAAGGGGACTTAATCCCGCAACTTAAAATGCGCCACGGGGTGCGTTTGCACACATGTCACCTCAGGCCCCCTCCCTTCACCACTGTGCAAACGCGCCCTGTAGCACGTTTTAAGAGGTAGTTTTAATCCCCCTGCCCTATTATGTACTAGGGACTTGCAGAGGAGGTCATGCTAATCACAGGGGTACCCCAACGCATAGTGTTCCCTAGTGTATGTAGGTGTTTTCACTGTATTCTAAGTGTCTTTTAGCATAGCACTGGCTCTGGTTAGTCAGAGTCAGTTACCACCAGTACCCGTCTGAAAAAGTTGTGGGCACAGGATGATTTTGCAACAAGGCCTCTTTCTGCTCCTCTGTTGGTTCTTTCTGCACATCTTTTGCTTCTTTCTGTGCGTTTTTTCTTCTTTCTTCACATGTCCTACCTCTGTAGGCATAGTTAGAAACTAGCATTTAAAAAAACCTTTGAAATTCACTTAAAAAATCATAGGTTTCAGGCACGTTATAGTTAGAAATTAACATTTAAAAAACCTTTGAAATTCACTGAAAAAACCATAGGTTTTAGGGACAGTTATAGTTAGTTGGACATTTCACTCGTACAAAACCATAGAAATTCCCCCGTTATAGTTAGTTCAGCTAACTATAACTCGCGCCCCGCAATGCACTGCTGATGATGTCACATATTACATCACTCATGACATGGTCAGTGACATCACTCATGACATCACTGATGACATCTCAAATGACATCACTGATCACATCATCCATGTGATAATTTCATGCATCTTCTCACACCCTAATATAACTTTTGATACACCCACTCTAAATTACAGACTGCCATTCTCAAAACCATAGACACTCCAACACCAAAAACTACATACCCACTCACTGATTCTTAGGTCTACACACACATCCACTCACTCACCCGTACAGTCACTCATACTTAGTCACTCAGTACAGGACTATCATATGCACTCATACACCTATATAAACACTCACACACCGTCACTCATCCATAGAGGTACTCACACACCTAGTCAGTCATGCAAAAACTTAATCACACACTCATTTACTCACCTATACAGTTATACACACACCAGCTCACTTACTCATACAAATACTAGCACATTCTTATGCTCTTATACAATCACTGATACAAGTACACACTCATCCATACAGCCACTCTCACAATCACACACTCTCACTTATAGCCATTTATATACTCCAACACACACATATACTGCCTTTCACATATGTAGTTACTCACACATGTACCACTGAGATATACATTCAATCACTAACACACCCATACACACACTCACCCACCCATACACTCCATCACAGATGCACTCTTGAAACCATGCACCCAGTGAATCACCAACTCACACATCTATGCACAGAGTCACACACACCCCACCCACACAAACACTCAGGCACCCATATAGATACTCAGACAATCAATCAATAACCCATGTAGACACTCATGTAGCTATTCAGAAAGCCATGCAGCCGCTTACAAACCAACAGACAGACAGATACAGACATTCACACAGTTTAGTCATTAACCCATGCATTCAGTAAGATACATTTAATCACTCACTTGTAGAGTCAGTCACTCACGTACTAAATCATCCATTCAGACACTTATACACCCACTCATTCTTCAATACGCCTTTCCCTATATATATTAAACATATTTAAACTTTACAGAAACACACAGTCACTGGATGATGTCATCAGTGATGTCATCAGTGATGTCATTTGAGATGTCATGAGTGATGTCACTGACCATGTCATGAGTGATGTAATATGTGACGTCATCAGCAGTGCATTGCGGGGCGTGAGTTATAGTTAGCTGAACTAACTATAACGGGGGAATTTCTATGGTTTTGTACGAGTGAAATGTCCAACTAACTATAACTGTCCCTAAAACCTATGGTTTTTTCAGTGAATATATATATATATATATATTTATATTTATTTTATCGGCCACACTGCCAACAGATTAGATTGCCCAGTGCCCACCCATGCTCAGTAGTATTCGCTATTCTCTTTTTTTCCAGAGGAACATAATTATATTAACCCATTATTAATTATTAATTGCCGTCATGGATTTATCATCCTTCCAGCACTAAAGGTTACGCTTGTCCACTTCATAGTTCGAGTACACTACTTCAGTTTGTTGTAACTTGTACTAGGCTAGCCCTGCCACCATTATGTTTTATTTTACTTTAGCATTGCTCACTATCAATATCATTCATCATCACTTTCTTCTTGTTTGGCAGTCTTCTTCTTGTGTACTTACTACTTACTATACTTCTACTACTCGTTCCCTAGTCTCCCTCAGGTGACTGACTTGTCTCATTTTCTTTTTTTGCAAATGCAACTTTTTGCTACTGCTACCGCCACCCACCGTGGCACCTTAGGAAACCAAACCATCACCATGCAGCCATTGCTTCGCCTAAACATCAATCACAGGTAAGAGAAGAAGTGTGGGGGAGTCAATAATGAATATACTATGGAAATTAATTAATTCACACACCTACATCCTTCCGAGTACATACTACAGTGCAAAGGGGTTTTAGTTGCAGAATGCATAGACTAGGAGGAGAGACTGACAGTAGAAGGACAAGTGAGGGTACTGCATCTATCTGTTGGTGTGTTACACTATTGGCAGATTTCAAAAACTGGCTGCGGCCCTATAGAAATAGGAGGAATCAAAAACAAACAAGGTGACATAAAAGAGTAACCCACCCCCAGAAAAGATTTGCATCATATGTATTGGAAAACTATAAATTTATCACCCTAACAAATATAAACTAGAAGAAAAACCCACAACACCTGATCCACCCCTCTCCCTAACCCCAGCCAATGTCCAGTAAATTAAATAAATGTCCATGTCCAAGTTCAATAAAAAGTAAACCCCAAGGTTCCCCAACTAGTCCCAACATCCCACCCACCAAAAAAAAGATTAAAAAAGGGGCAAGAGTCAAAGACTGCGGTCGGTGATGATGATGTCTAGCGGCAGGGGTGCCGGCTAGTTCTCAGGACCTCCTCCAGCTTGGCCTCCAGATGCGCCACCCTGAGGAGCACGAGGTGCCGAAAGTTCCTGCAGGAACAACACGGGTGGGCAGCAGCAGATGTTGGTGATGGGCGGCGGGCGGCTGCCAGAACACGGCGCCGTACCACCGGAGGCATAGGGGGGCTGGCTGGGCCCCGGGGCATTGGAGGAAGAAGCTGAAGCTGCCGGCTCCTTCTCCTCCTCCTCCTCCGCCAGGACAACCAGCCGGCAATATTCATCCCGGATGGCCTCCAGCTTCCTTTGCCGGGCCCTGGCCGCCAACTCCTGCCTAGTGGTTTAGGAAGAAGTAGCTAGATCAAGAAAGGAAAATAAGAGAATTGTAACCAATACTCTTAGCAAAACAGTAACACAAAATAAAATTACACACATAAAAATTATAGTGGCACAGTAGTAGTAGCAGTAGCACTAGCAGCTGTCATATCCTCCTCTCCTCCTTACTTCCCTTCCTCTGCCCCTAAGATTTGGATGTGATGATTATACTTTCAGGCACTAAGTATGGAGTAGAATAGAGGTATTCTTTTTCTCTCTCTTGTTTAGCACAATTAATCTTGTAGGCATGCTAGCTCAGTCAGCTTGTGCCCTGGCCTAGACAGACATACTCATGTCGCAGACTCATATACTTTACTACTGTCTGCGTGTTGGGCAGCTGTACTACACAATTATATATTTCCTTTACGGCCATACTCTGTAGTGTTAAATCAATGGCAAATGCTCAGACAATTTCACTTTCACCCTGACTACACTACTGCAATAAGGCACATGATGATGGTTAATGATCACATGCTTATGGAAGATGAGAAACGGTGGCACGACATCATGTCACTCACGTGATGATGATGACATACTGAGTGATTTGTAAGTACTAGTTACCATGCAGCTGATAGGCCACCAATGGCTGACACAGGGAGGGGACTGGAGCGGAAGTGGGCCTCGGAGTCGGAGGGAGGCGATTATGGGTAGGGTAAATAATAATAGTCATGCACAATATATATGTTGTGCTTGCAAACTACTGTGAGTCAAGGGAGTATTCTATTCTGAAATACAAGTACAACCTCAAACCTTTGAATCAAAACCCTTGCAAAAAAACAGTCCTTCTTCTTCCCAGGGCTTGTTTTTTCATTCAGTGCATTGCTCTTCTAGCATTACTATTATTTTATTCTTAATCTTCTTCACCCTTGGCTTTAGTACTCTGGCACGGTTTAATTTTCTTTTACCTTCTCTTCATCCAGTCTGACTCTGTTTTCACCTACGATATGATACCATCCAGGCATCCATCCATCATTCCAAACATGGCTATCATAAACCGGATTTCACCGACAACAACATACATTTAAATATAACCAACCACCACCCATGCCATGCATCCTTGCTTGCCTTAGAGTTTGACCCCTCAAACCCCCTCCCCCCGGAGGATTCCTTTCACCCATACAGTTTCACCCACCCAGACAGGCATCCTTTCTGCTTTCTCTTTCACCTGTCACCCATCCTTCAACTAACCATGCATCCTATTCCTATCATCTTCATCCGCCACCTATGCATCCCGGGGCCCCTTCCTTCACCCACGCATCCTTCTCTGCCAGTCATACATGTCATCTGTCTGTTTGTCTTCGTCATAAAACTGTCTTTGCTGAGTTGAAGATAGAATGTGCCATTAGTTACTCAACCCCCAAGCTAATGCTAATGTTTAAGTAAAGGCCAGGGTGTCATCTTCAACTATTCAGTGTTCACAACAACTTAGCCTCAGCAGAAGTACAGTGTACTAGTACTGAGTGTACACCCTTGCAGCAAGTGTATTCATCATTCTCAATAAGTAAGGAATATGACTTACCACCGCCCGCCACTGCTGCTGGCTCATCCCCTGTGGCTGCCGCATCCGCTCCCTCCGGAGTGGCATGGTGGCCCTCACCGCTGGCCCCGGCACTGGTGGTCGGTACGCCTGGAAACAAAAATTCCCATTTATTTAGATGCCATATACGCCTCCCCTATTTATTTTTTTCATTAGCAAGATTGAAAATACATAATTAATAATATAAATACACCACACACATCACTATCTACAATTCGGATACTAGAGTACAGTAGACAGTATGTCTTATCAAAAATAACTAAATAATATCCGGTTGGGCATTTTGTTGGTGGCAATTTTTGAAAAGCCTCTCAAGAAGAGGGCAACCCAGAGGACTTGACTCAGTGACTAGAGCTATTGGTGCATCTCATTTTTTGAAAAGAAGAAAGAGTGGCCAACTGGGCGGACATGAGGTCTCTCTTAGTTGGAAAATAATGGTGCTGTCCTCCTACTCCAGTCCTCATATTTCCTTCCAGCCATGGTGCACGGTAACAGTTGTTCAGTGTTCACCATCAATTGCTGCTACTAAAAAAAGTACTAGGCCTGGATTAGAAAAAGTAAAATCCACCACTTTGGGGGGTCCTGCTGCTGTCCAACGTGAGTGACCACCATTACTGATTGAGCATGATGAGACAGTAAAAGAAACTAAAGCCTTCTCATCTCACAATTCACAAACCTGCGGATATACCTTACTTGTCTTGGGCATGCAATCTGAAGTCTCCATTAGTGCTACTAGTAGTAGTAAGGAGTCCTTACTAGTACTAGTAGTAGCCTAGGACCAAGGTTCTCTGAGTCTTACAGTACCACTACTAGGCAATCCACATAAGGGGAGAGAGAAAGCTCAGTGAAACCCAGAAGAGAGCAAGCTACAGACAGTCTAATACAGAGTCAGAGCAGAGGTTAGTCAGATGCAGTTTGATTTGATGTAAAAATAAAAACAGACACTAGAAGAAACAATGCTAGTAGTAGTACTTAGTAGTAGGTAATAGAGCAAAAACAAGAATTTAGAAACAGATAGATTGAAGAGGAGTTTGGAAAAATTAAAATTAGGAAATGGAAATAATAGAGCGGTAAACGTTAGGGAAATATTAATATATTACAACAACAGGAGGACTTACTGGGGCCAGCAGCAGAGCCATCTGCGCCTGAGGCCGCTTCCTGCTGCTCCTGGGAGGCCCCTCCAGCTCCTGCACCCACCGTGCTGCCAGCTGCCCCAGTCTTCTTCTTGCCCCTGGATGCTGATCATGTAAAGAGACAAAAAATGATTTGTGTTAAATATATAAATATAATTGCTCTAAAAATATTTTTAGACAGGAAACAGCAATTGGAATAACATTGACCTATGCTAAATCAATCAGATCGACTTATTCGACTAGTAGTAGTCGACTAGTATGTATCGCAGTCGAGTACCATCCGATCATTATTATTCCACATTTCAATTCCGATTCCTGAATACTAAACATACCTAGCCCGCCTATTCCTGACTTTGGAATGAATTGCAAAAAAATTATATTTGCTTCTAAGTTCAGATCTCATTCCCAATCATCTCTCAGTCTCAACTCCAACAACCCCCTTTGACGGGCCAATTACTAAGTCTGCATTTGTTCTTCTTAATGCATAGATGGATGCATGCATATTGCTTACACCAAATTGGTTGGTTGCTATTCCACTCACTATAAGAACTACAAAAGGTTCTACTAGGACTGAAGTCATGTGAGAGGACACGTCAAGAGTCACGACGCAGGTCGCTAAATTACCAAATAATACTAACTAACTAACTACTACCACTATCTTAGTGACAGGAGACAGGACAGCCTGACAGGACAAAGGAACGGACTGGAGTCTTTCCTATGTGGATTACCTACCTAACTTAAATTCTCTAACCTCTCTTACATAATCAGCCCAAGTGAGCGCAAATTTGCAAACAAGTACGATTAGTTAGTAGCGCCGAGCACCTATCTGGAAGTAAAAATCACGCAATAACAGTACTCAGAACAGATGAACACAAAATAGTAATATAAATAGCTACTCACCAAGCCCCGGGACCTCAACACCTAGCAGGTCCAGCAGGTCATGCTCCCGGTCCAGGATATTGGACCACCGGTGCGTCAATTGGTTATGGGTGCGCCGGACCCCAGAGCAGCGAAACACTGCCCGGCGCACCCTTGCCCACCCCCGGTGATGCTCCCGGAGCCCGTACCCGGACCCAGGCCTGCCGCCTGCTGCCAGGGTTAAGGGGAGGTGGTGCTGGATAAAAAAAAACAGTGCGGCCACCTCCGCCTCACTGAACAAGGCCGTGCCTGCACCCCTTGTGGGCGCCACCTTCCACAAGGAAGGCGGTCGCGGCTCATGCTCCAAGCCCTCCTCTTATTCTTCCCCTGGCCCTTTGCCATGGTTCTGGGTAGGCGGGGGGTGGGGGGTGGGAAAGAAAAGGTAGGAACTAAGAAAGTAAGTAAAATAAATTAAAAAAGCAAGTAATAGAAAAAGAGTGAAAAACTCAGTAAAAAACACACAAAAGTAGGAAAAAGCGCAAAATATACAATCAGGAATAGAGAGGGATAGATAATAAATAAAAAAGATCAAAAAAAGTTTCTAGAAACAAAGGATTGAAAAGATATAGGGAGGATAGAAAAACAGGCCCAGAACCATAGCAAAATGTGAAAAACAAGATGGCCGCGCCCATTGGCGCCCGCGTGGTGAAGTTCGCACAATATTTTCCCCGAGCACGCAAAAAGCATCCCCGAACATGCAATACGCGTTCCCGAACAGGAAAACCGCATTGCGAATGGGCGGAACAAGCAACTCCACGCGCTTGCGGAAATTCGCGTAGCTAGCAGAGTTTTTTTGCGGTTTCGCAGAACTCCGCGGAGCGCAATCACGTGAACTCCGCCTAGGGTTAAAAAAAACACAAAATGGGAAAGAAGCTGAATTCTCATGCACAAATATTCACACCCACACACATTCAGAAGCACGCATGCATGCCTGACTGGAGCTTATGCAGCCTCACTTGAGAGCATCGCACAATATCAAGGGTGCTGCACACTTACACATGCAGGCCCACATCCCTATCATACAAATTGACAGCACGAAGTGTGGTATCTTTACACCATTTACCCACACCATTTTCTCCTAATTCATTTTTTTACCTCTCCTCTCACTCTTATTCTGAGCCATCCTACTGCTCCCTTTTCTCTTCCCTTTGTCTCGTTTACTTTTGTACTCCACTAGCTCGCAGAACTCCGTCCAGACCTAGTTTCAACATTGATAGATCTGTAGTTTGTGTAGTTGCATGTGTTTGGTAAGAAAATATTTTTGTACTGTTTACTTCAAATGCTGCATGAATGTGTTTTTTCTAACTGTTTTAATAATTGCAGCATGTTAAGCTTCTGTTTTATTGTGTGTCAAATTCACTTTGGATTTGTGCAAGATATGTATTGTGATGTCTTGTGTGCAATTTTCTTTTGTTTTTTCTTTCTAGTGGGATATTGTTTGCGCGTACTGTGTCTGTGCAGAGTAGGTGCAGTTGTTCCTCAGTCTAGCTGTCTGTGGCAAGTGAGGTATTTTTTGGAGTATAAAGTTAATTGTGCTGTTTTTATTCATAGTTCTTTCTAGATCAATTTATGTCAATAGTTATATTTACTGTTTGATACAGCCACAGTTAGTTCAGTTTTAATTTGATACAGTGTTGTTTATTGTTGTTTTGTTTTTGTGTTTCATAGTAAGCATTATAGATGCCCGTAGGCTGACTGCCCAGCAGCTTGTTAGTTTGCTCTTTGAATCTGCCTCTGAACACGGCAGGTTTAACAATGAATATGAACCACACCTTGGACTGCCCCACTACCTAGTCACATTGCAGTCACGTCTAAGTTAATTAAATAATGCTGGTACGTTCTCCATACCTTCACCGACAAAATCTCTTTCGCATTTCCAGCCCCAGCGTGCATGCTAGATTCAAACTCAACAGGTGCGAATGCTCTATTTGTTCTGAATATCATGTGGCAAATGTCATGTGGTTTTTCAAATCGTGAAAAGCAAAGAAATACTCCATCGTGTCCATAGTCTGATTATGAATCAATAAAATCACTTCCAAGTAACATACTAAAAAATATCCTAAAAAATAATAGTAATGCATATGTAATATATAGGAATAAATAAATCTCAAAAAGTGAACATACAACATTTTCTCATACCACCACGATTGCAAATGAAAAACATGAAATTAGAAACATGAAATTAAACACCTCATTTTGACTGTTAATGTTCATGCTGCTTTGAATCATGACCTGAAAATGCACCTCTAGTGTTGTGTCCATTTACCATTTTTTCATACAGTACTCAATCTTTTCAAATGGGTGCAAGCTACACTGTGAACGGATAAAATACAATGTCATCAGAAGATTAGGTAGGATGTACACCCACTCATGGTGTTCTTTAATCCTTCAGGAGTTGCTCCAGGCAAAGTAAAGCGTGCTACCCTGGAACGAGCTCCATCCTGGCGCGTGAATATTCAATGCAACAGCTGGAGCATCGTCAGGGTCCCCAACCCAGTGTGCACAGCAAATGTATGAACCACACCAGAAATTTCTAACCATATTGTCCATATTTCATATACTTTTATTTCAACAGTCATCCATTGTAATCGATGTAATCAAATCATTTTTATTCAAATCTTAACAAGTGCCTTAAGGCTTTACTCTGGGACACTTGGAGGTGTAAAATTCCTCATAGTTAAAAGTGAAGATGTCATTCCCAATGCATTCCAGGCTAACTACTGCCCTTCTTCAGGGGACCTATAAAAAATGAGAACCATGTATTAACAGCCATATCAACACCATCTTAAGGCACCTCATACTTCATAAATCTATTGTGAAATTAACCCAATAGTGTAACATAAATAAGAAAGAAAAATAAATCAAACTCCTCTTGCTATCAATCATGTGCGTAGTCCCAACCTATCAACACCCAAATCATAACTGGATTGAAACACATGCCCGTTAAAATTACTGCGTCTCCTTCACAACCTTCCGCCGCAAAGCAGGTTTAACAATGAATATGAACCACACCTTGAACTGCCCCACTGCCTGGTCACATTGCAGTCATGTCTAAGTTAATTAATTAACGCCGGTACATTCTCATACCTTCACCGATGAAATCTCTTTCACATTTCCAACCCCAGCGTGCATTCTAGATTCAAACTCAACAGGTGCGAACACACTATTTGTTTTGAATATCACGTGGCAAATGGCATGTGGTTTTTCAAATTCGAAAAGCAAATAAATACTCCATCAAGGCCATAGTCTGATTATAAATCAATAAAAACACTTCCAAGTAACATCCTAAAAAATATCCTAAAAATAATAGTAATGTATGAGTATTACATAAGAATAAATAAATCTCAAAACAGTGAACATACAACATTTTCTCAACCACCCCGATTCCAAATCAAAAACTTGAAATTAAAAACATGAAATTAAACACACCATTTTGACTGTTAATGTTCTCGCTGCTTTGAATTATGACCTGGAAATGCACCTCTAGTGTTGTGTATCCATTCACCATTTTTGATACAGTACTCAATCTTTTCAAACGGGTGCAAGCTACACTGTGGACAAAGAAAATACAATGTCATCACAAGATTAGGTAGGATGCACACCCACTCATGGTGTTCTTCAATCCTTCAAGAGCTGCTCAGGCAATGTAAAGCATGCTACCCTGGAACGCACTCCATCCTGATGTGTGAACATTCGATAAAACAGCTGGAGCCTTGTCAGGTTTCCCAACACAGGGTGCCCAGCAAATATATGAACCATACAGGAACATTCCAACCATATTGTCCGTATTTCATATACTTTTATTCCAACAGTCATCCATTGTAATCTATGCAATCAAATTCTTTGATTTCAAATCTTAACGAGTGCCTTCAGGCTTCACTCCCGGGCACTTGGAGGCATGCAAAATTCCTCATAATATAAACATGAAGGTGTCATTCCTAATGCATTTCAGGCTAACTATTCCCTTCTTCAGGGGAACTATAAAAAATGAGAACCATGTATTAACAGCCATATCAACACAATCTTAAAACACCTCCTACTTCATAAATCTAAATTTGCCCAATAGTGTAACATAAATAAGAAAGAAAAATAAATAAATTTCCTTTTGCTATCAATCATGTACGAAATCCCAACCTACCAACATCCGAATCGTAACTGAATTGAAACACATGCCTGCTAAAATTACGGCATCTCCTTCAAACCTTGCTCCACAAAGCAGGTTTAACAATGAATTTAAACCACACGTTGAACTGCCCCACTGCCTGGTCACATTTCAGTCAGGTCTAAGTTAATTAATTAACGTTGGTACATTCGCCGATGAAATCTCTTTCACATTTCCAACCCCAGCGAGCATGCTAGATTCAAACTCAACATGTGCGAGCACTCTATTTGTTCTGAATATCACATGGCAAATGTCATGTGGTTTTTCAATTCATGAATTATGACCCGCAAATGAACCTGTTTTGTCTGCCTTTAGTGGTGGTGGAGGGTGTAGAGTCAATACAGATAACTTTTTGCCTATCAATGTCTTTCAACTGTTCATTGATGATATGTTTTTGGACGATATTGTTGAGCAGACTAATTTATATGCAGAGGGACCAAAGTGCCACACTTAAGACCCACTCTAGAGCTACCCATTGGACTCCCACAAATCTCCATGAAATGAAGTAGTTATGGGGTTTAACTTTGTTGATGGGATTGCTAATAAATACATCACTGTCTTTATATTTGTCTAATAGGCCCTTGATGGCAACTGCTATGTTTTTAGCAACCATGAGTTGCAGCGGATGCTACATTTTGTGGATAATGCTACAGCATTGCCATAAGATCTCCCTGATTGTGACTAACTTTTCAAAATGTGACCTGTTCTTGACTATTTAGTAGATCATTTCTCAGAGATCTATGTTCCAGAGAAAGATATATTTGTGGGTGAGTCTCTGGTCCTGTTCAAAGGCCATTTGGTTTTCAGATAATACATTCCCATCAAGAGAGCACATTTTGCTATATACTGTGTGAAAGTACCACTGGATATGTTTATAATTTCAGGGTGTACACAGGTAGGGATTCTTCAGTTGACCTCCCTGGGTGCTCTTCTACTTTTGGAGTCAGTGAAAGAGTTGCGTGGGAACTTGCCAAAGGACTTTTTAATAAAGGTCACCATTTGTACGTGGGCAATTTCTATACAGGTGTGCAATTATTTAAGGAATTTTTCAAGGTGGGCAACATGACATGTGGCACAATGCACTCTAACCATAAAGTTATCCAAAGGAGCTTGTGCATGAAAAACTTCAAAGGGGACAAAGCAGTGCATAGCTTAGTAAAAACCTTCTTGCTTTTAAATTTTCAGACAAAAGAGATGTCCAAATGCACACAACTTTTCATCATGTGAGCACTTCACCTGTGACTGTTTAGGGTCAGATAGCAAAAGTGTGCAAGCCTGTGTGCATTTCAGACTATAACAAGCACATGGAAAGTGTAGATAGAGTAGATCAAAGGTTGGAGCTTTAAAATGTTGCTCGAAAGTCATACGTCTTGTGCAAGAAGTTGTCTGTTCATTTGCTTCATTTGGAATTCTTCAATGCTTATGCTGTTTTCAAAGATTGTTCTCCAGATTCCAAGATGAGCTGTATACAGTTTCTGTAGTCTTTAAAAGGCAGACTTGTTTCAGTTGAGCAGGCAAGTGCTACTTGAGTCAGAGTGATGGAAGATGTGGCTAGATTGAAAGATCACCACTTTCATGAATACATTCCTCCAACACACATAAAGACTTTCCTTGTCGGAGATGTAGAGTTTATGTCCAAAGAGGAGTGCATAAGGAGAGTAGTTTGTACTGACATGAGAAGGAGAGTCATATGTACTCCCAAGAGTGTCCTTCTAATCCTGGCCTATGTGTGCCCTCATGTTTTAAATTGTACCATATACAACTCAAGTATGGGGAGCAACCATGTGAGTTAAAGGGGACTGATTGTGGTCTGTATTGCTATATATTTTCTGTTTAGATAACTGGTTGGCAGTAGTTTGACCTGTTGTGTGTTGTGTATGCATTTATATTAGGTATTTCATCTTCTACCAATAGGTTGTTTTTTTCTATTCGAAAACAATGTTCTGTTTTTAGTTGGATGTTTAATGTTTTCTAGTCTGTGCTTTGTGTGTGTAAAATCTTCATAGTGGGAGTGTTTTAGAAATGAAAGTGGCTAGGAGCTTCATGGTGATGTCTGAGTGGCAATTGGCTGGTGGTGTGTGTGGCTGACATCTGCTTGGTAGTGTGTGTGTGGACTTGTGTTTGGCTGCCAGTGTTTGTTCAGAGACCAGCAGCAAGTTACTATACACACATCGCCATTGAAACTCCAATCCACACATTCCACCAGTTTCCAGGTGATGTGGTTGCTGTGTCTGAACTGGCATCTGGATGGTTGTGTGGTGCTGGCCTCTGGCTGATGGTGTGTGAAATGGCATTAGACTGGTGGTATGTGTGGAGAGACTTGCTGCTGGTCACTATACACACTGCCAGCCAAACGCCAGCCCACACACTCCGCCATCTGCCAGATAGTGTGAGTGCTGTGTCAGTCCTGTGGGCATATGAAAGTGATGGGACATTGAATTGAGCCATTAGTTGATGAGAGTGTTGTAATGTTCTGGGTTTGTGGCTGGCGGTGTGAATGGTTTTGTGTGTGTGATGCATGAAAGGTGTGTGAGTGGCCTGTAAAGTGGTTGGTGCTTTGTTGTGACATTACAGCTCATGAGCTGTGAGTGACTGTTTCAGTATCACTCATCCTCATGCCAAATCCAATGGGCGTCTCTACGTCAAGCATGAGCACGGAGTACGAAGCGGGAGAGGAGCAGATGTGGCCACATCGAGGGAGGCAGAGGCAGGGAAATAGCTCAAAAATGACCATTGTAGACCGCAGAAGGTTCTCAAGTGCTTTTACAGGCCCAAGGCTTGTGGAGGAAGCTGGCGTGTGGCCAGTGTGGCCCGCGTGCTGGGAGTTCGGGAGAGCTTGGGAGAGCTGTTACCGGCTGTTATCAGCTGTTACCGGTCAAATTTAAGTTAGTTTCGGCCAGGACCCGCTCTAGAAGCCTTACTTGCGATCCCTCTAGACTTCAGCACAAGGAATGTGAACGCTGGCACGGGGACAGGACGAGGCTGCATTGAAGTACCAGTTTTGTGGATCAACAGAAGTTGTAGCCAGTCTTAACCTGCAAACCTGGTGCTTCATTATGTCTTGGCCCGGATTGGTTGAGGGAGTTCCAGCGAGGCAAGTTCCAGTGATACCTTTCAGGAGGAGAGGTAAGGAGTGGGAGCCGAGCGTGGTGGTGGTAGATACCGCATGCAGAGTGTGAGCCCGGTCTCGCGCTTAGGTGGCTCAACTAGGTCTGGGTGCGCTCCAGCTCGGTCCACTTTTCCTCCATCCCACTGCCCTAGAACTGCCTTAAAACTTCCTTAGAACTTCCTCAGAACCACCTCAGAATTGCCTCAGAACCTTAGTGCCTTAGTACTTGCAGTTCACAGCGTCAGCCGTAGCCATAGCCCAGAGTTCTCTATAGCATAGCGACTTTCTTTACCACTGTTTTTAATCTGGAAAAAACAGCTACATCAGGCAAAAGAGGTGCAAAAGTGCAAAGGTGGTTTCGTTCTTGGCCTCAATATTGAACTTAATCCCTGATCTTGACCCATTGTGATCATCTGCAGACTGGTACGAGCATTGCAATCGTAGTTGGTTGCAGGGAGTGTAACTTGTGTCCTGTGAACCCCCCATGGACGTTCTGGGTGCAGCTTGTGGAGTATGTCAGTTGGCCCTATTTGCCCTTATCACCAGAGTTTCTCACAGTCTGTGTGATTCAGGTGACCTCATAGAGGTCCAGGTCTTTGGTTGACAGAGCTCTTGTGTTATGATGTCATTTTCTCCCATTGGTTTTGTGGCACATCAGAAGCTCAAGCCAAGTGTTGATCTCTCCTGGACTGGAGAGTAGTGTGTTTAAAAAGAGTCCATATTGATGGAAGATGCCATCTAGATGCTTGCAATCCGGTCGGTTAATCACATACGCGGGGCCAGGATTAGAGCCTTTCTCTTGATCAGTTGGAAGCATATCTGATTGTTCTACTTCCCCTAAATCCCTTTTTAATTCTCATCCTAGTTATTAGCTATGTTCACTAAGGGTTTAAGGAGTAGAGGGGATGTCCCCTTGTGTGGCTAATGTGGATGTGTTGAGCACTGTTATGGTCATCTCACAATTATTAGTTCCGCACCAGAGTAAGTTTATTGCGCAGAACTTGGTGGAACCCCCGTTTTAACTCAACCTATCCAACTTATTGAACAACATCCGTCAAACATATTGGTTGAAGATATGGAAATGGACACGGAAGATGATAAAGTTAATTCTGAAATAAAAGACACTGGTAAAATCTGCTGTTTCATTGATGCCAATGAGCTCAGTGGCTATACCTGGCACTGTAAATGTGGCAGAGTTGCATTCAGGACTGTCTTCACTTAGGAAGTTGTCTCAGATGCCCCAGAACGATCACTGTGGGGTTGAATGTAGTTTGGACCCTGGGGATTTAGAGGACATCACTCTGCCGGATACTGTTATACACATGGTGAAAAACCACGAAATGGAGGCCAAATTAAAATCACCGACTGCTCAAGAATTAGCTTTGAGACTGTCAACGGACTGTCCTGCTAGTTGCCCATGAATGCCAGCTTTGTATAGCAGTACTCCTTCAAGTGTTTGTCTCTCTCGTTCATCGGGGTTATTGAATTCTGAGGGGACCCTAAGCAAAGGGGCACACAACATATGGCAGCTAATGAACGAGAGTGCCAATTGGAATGAGGATGTAAATGAGAATAGGAGAGGGAGGGGCAATTCTGATATTTTACATGCCTTAGAGAGGATTCTGTCATAAATTTTAACTTTGTTAGAAAAATGTACTGTTAACTCTGACCATGTATTGGATGTATTGTCTACGATTTTGGTGGGTGTGCAGCACCTCACTTCTACATGTACCCACCTAGGAAAAGCGGAAACGGGTACTGATTTCAATACTCAGGCTTCCCAGACTAATATAATGATGAGAGAAATGGGAGTCCAAGTGAGAGCGGGAGTCAGGCATGATGGGGATACCATAGCACTAAACAATATGTGCTGTACTGCCCCCAAAACCACTTGTCTGTGGATAATCACCCATGCGTTTTTGCAAGTGAAAACACAAAGGGTCAAGCTCTTAAGAATCCCTCTTACATTTATTCAATTTTAAAAAAAGGAAACTCCAGCACATCTGGTGACCCAGCCATTACATCTGCTCCCTCTTTCATTAAACAGTCTAAGGTTGAAACTGTACTTGATCCCCTTGGGGAGGGTGCCTCTCAATTTGAGTGTAATGGGGTGAAAGCACGGAAGGGAAAGAAGAAAAAGTACTGGCGTATTACAAAACGTAAACCAAAAAAATTGAGGTTTTTAGGCCCTGATAATGGTATTTTGCCCAAAAAGGGAAAGAGTCTAAGGCTGTTGGGCCTTATGGTGGTCATGAATTGGACTGGCCGGATAAAAATCCTCCCGGCTCCTCCTCAATTATGATAGAAGTGCCTATATTTGGGGTGTTAGGACAAGAGGGGGGTATAGGATTTGAAAAATAGTGGGTTATAATAAAGGGGGAGGATTGGGATCTGATGGGAGAAGCAAAAAGCCAGGGTCAGACATGGATGTTAAGGAGAACATGGGAGCAAAAATAAAAACAAATAATACCACGTCAGAGGTAGGGCCAATGGTGGATAGCGCTCCCCCAAATTCTTCATGTACTGATACTCGCCATGGACAGATAGTCCCTAGTCATGGAGGGTTGCATGAAGGTGGGGTGGGTTTTCTTCTGTTTCCTCTTTTGCGTCCTTTCTTTCACCAGTAGCAAAGATAGTGGAACAGGGGGCAGAACAAATGTATAGTGATAAGGCATTAATAAGGTGTAAGTCAGGACAAGTATCTAAAACCCTGATTTTTGCTTCCCCTGTTTGACAGAGAACTGGGCCCACTTAATAGAAGTTGCCTCTTGCAGCTAAAATCTGAAATTGAGGACTTGAGATTAACAACAAGTGGAGATATTGAGAGGGTTTTATTGGTTCATTGAAATGGGCTCCTGAATTATAAAGTTACTTTTAGCTCTGGGATAATTGCAATATCTGTCTTGGGGAATGTCGATCAGTTTAGGAAAAATGGGATTGATGTATTCTTGCATGAGGAGCCAGTAGCTCCTCAGATCGAATCCATCGGAAGAGATCACCAGGCCTTAGGCAGAACGACAATGAATATCAGGGGGTCCGTAAACTTGAAAGATATTATCCTATTCTTGGTTGGTGGCAACACAGGGGAAAGAGTGATGAATATTGCGGGGCATGGGAAACAAAGGGCCACCAAATCTAGCGGGGAAGCTGAATTGGCACAATGGAGTTGGGTAGCAGGTTCATTGAGAGCTCCTAAAGTAAATTTTAAAAAAACATGTTGCAGAGGTAGCCCCCTGGGAAAGATCTTGTCCTGGAATGTGGCAGGTGTAGGAAACCCAAGTTTTAAATTAAGTTCTATAATGATTAATGATCCAAAGATAATCTGCCTTCAGGAAACATGGAGTTGCTTAGATTTTAGTTTTGAGAATTTGTTTGTCTTTTGTTGTGCAGCGAAACCTTCAGCAAAAGGTCACACAAGCGGGGGTTTAGCTATCCTACTTAGTAATAGTATAAATTGGAACCCTTTGGTCTTTATTCAACCGTCAATACTCTGTTTGTGTTTAAATTTGACCTTGGTTAATGTAACACAAGGTCAGTATTCATTCCTTTTATTGGTAAATGTATACATTCCTCCTGGTAGGGCATCCAATTCTCTTGTTGACTCCATCTTTTCTTTTGTGCATAAAATCAGTATCTCTGAAGACTGCACATTGATAATTGTGGTAGGTGATTTTAATGCTAAAATCTCAAATTGCTCTTCATTGGCCTTTAGCAAACAAGATTTGGAAGATGTATGGCCTATCCCTGAAATTTTGTTGCCAGCCTATACCCAATCAAATAAAAGAAGATTGAGTCTCCTGGATTGTTTGAGAACCAATGACTTAGTTATATCAAATGGGAAATTTCCAGAGGACTCCCTGCATCCCATACTTTCCATGCTGCCCGGAGGCAGTCAATAATTGATTATTTGGTGGTATTATATCAACTCTTCGGAGCATATTGTCCGTTTAAGATGCTGGGTACTGGTCTGAACGACCACAGTATTTTATCGGTAAATGTTAATTTGGAGTTTAAGTTGCTCGATTGTTGGAATTTGAGAAATGATACTATTAAGTGCATTAGAACAAATGGGTGTACTTTTTGGGCTAATAAAAATCTGACAAGCCTAGGGAGATATGTAAAAAATGCGAGCTCTGGTCCTGGTCAGGAAAATCCCATCAGTTGGTTTGAGAGGTATCTGGCTCTATTTAGATTACGTAGAAGTAAAAAATAGGCAATGATATTGACCACTCGGTAGTTACTTCGTGGAAGGTAAAAAAGCTAAAAAGCAGGCATCATTGTCTAGGCAAGGGGAAATTAATAGATTAAAGCAGGTAAGAACTAGACTTAAGACTTAAGGCTGCCGAACGTAGGGGGGTGGAGGATTCCAAATGGATTAAACTGAGAGAGGCCGCACATTCTGGTGACTCACGCAAATACTGGGCCCTAATTGCTGAATTCAGTGGTAGTGGAACTAAGGCAGAATCCATTTTAATATCTGACGCAGAATGGACCCAATATATTTCACAGTTATAGGCCCTAAATACTAGGAACAGTTTCAATTTGGAGTCAATTCCAGAGCCCTCTCTGGTGAATACTTATGGCCCTCCTTCCTGTAAGGAAATAGAGAGTTTTATTAAAGGGGCACGGTACTCTAGTGTGATGGGCCCTGGTGATCTCCTGATAGCCATCATTAAACAAGATAGCCAGTCATTGGCTCATTTCCTTTTCCCAGTATTTTCTTACTGCTATGCTTACAGGATTATTACTACCTCCTGGAGAGGAAGGATAGTGGTCTCACTATATAAAAAGGGCCCTAAGACTTCTCCTGCCAGTATTAGGCAGATTTCCTTATTGGGTTCAACTGGAAAACTGTTTACCAAGAGCATACTTCTTCACCGCCAGGATTGGGCTTTTGGTAATGAACTTGTACCTGCAGAACAAGCGTGATTCTGTAAACTTAGTGTCACTTTGGATAATATCTCTGTTTTACAAACTCTGATTGAACAATATCCGATAGGTAAAGGAAAAATGGTGCACTGACTGGTTGTGTGCTCGTGTGGGGCTTTGATGATGGTATTGCACATTGCGTTTTTGCACATTACTTTGACTAAAATTGCCATGAATTTGTATGCTGTATTTAATTTTTAAATAGAACTGCTTTTAGACCGAGAACTGTTTTAAGTGGTTTTAGACACTCCTCCCTCCCGATTTTAGCCTCGTGGTGTCCGTCCGTTAGAGCGGACCCTCCATTTTGAGGTTAGCGCTGTAGTCTTTTCCTGCCTATTCCTACAAAGGACACGCTGGCGTGGACGCGCAGCGTGTAAACATATGGTGCACTGACTGGTTGTGTGCTCGTGTGGGGCTTTGATGATGGTATTGCACATTGCGTTTTTGCACATTACTTTTACTAAAATT
The DNA here is from genome assembly GCA_963921515.1 of Calotriton arnoldi. Lineage (NCBI taxonomy): Eukaryota > Metazoa > Chordata > Amphibia > Caudata > Salamandridae > Calotriton > Calotriton arnoldi. Next base: position 610,847 of record CAWUFW010001918.1, read on the forward strand.
GCCATGAATTTGTATGCTGTATTTAATTTTTAAATAGAACTGCTTTTAGACCGAGAACTGTTTTAAGTGGTTTTAGACACTCCTCCCTCCCGATTCTAGCCTCGTGGTGTCCGTCCGTTAGAGCGGACCCTCCATTTTGAGGTTAGCGCTGTAGTCTTTTCCTGCCTATTCCTACAAAGGACACGCTGGCGTGGACGCGCAGCGTGTAAACATATGGTGCACTGATTGGTTGTGTGCTCGTGTGGGGCTTTGATGATGGTATTGCACATTGCGTTTTTGCACATTACTTTTACTAAAATTGCCATGAATTTGTATGCTGTATTTAATTTTTAAATAGAACTGCTTTTAGACCGAGAACTGTTTTAAGTGGTTTTAGACACTCCTCCCTCCCGATTCTAGCCTCGTGGTGTCCGTCCGTTAGAGCGGACCCTCCATTTTGAGGTTAGCGCTGTAGTCTTTTCCTGCCTATTCCTACAAAGGACACGCTGGCGTGGACGCGCAGCGGACGCGCGCAGCGGGCGCGCCCAAGGCGCGCCTAAGGCAAGCCCATCTGCGCCCGTCAGCGCACCGACTGCACACAGCGCCAGCCAGGCTGCCCGGTTGGGGACTTTTGTGGGAAATAATGAAAGATGCCATCCTCTAAGTTACACCAGTTTCGAACTTCGAAATATAGGTGAGAACGGAAGAGGGATGGGAAAGGTCAAGTTTGAGGAGACCGCGGCCCCCAAATCAGACTTTGTGAAACGAGACTCCCTTTTATGTGGGTTGCTAAATGTAAGATCCTTGCCTAAACACTGCGTGGAGATACAGCTGGCACTGGAATCCCATGATTTGGATGCTTTATTTATGACGGAGACATGGACACACCTGGGTTCTGACTTAGAACCAGGGCTGGCATGCCCGCCAGGATATAAAGTATTCCATAAACCACGAGCGAGTGGTAGGGGAGGAGGGGTGGGTGTCATTTTTAAAGAAATATGGGACTTTGCCCCGTTAGACATTGATGTGATAGAAGGCTTTGAATTACTGGGATTCGCGCTTAAAGACCTCAATGGGCATGTATTGACAGGTATTGTGTGCTATAGGCCCCTGGGGCTGTTAGTGTACAACAACTGCTGGCACTGATTGAAACATTTAGCAACATGGCAACTACACATGCAAGACTGCTAATTCTGGGTGATTTCAACCTATGGCTAAATGGAACCTTGGATTCTGGATACAATAATCTCCTCCAATCATGTGAAGCCTTAAACCTACAACAATGGGTTACAGAGCCAACACATAGGGGAGGACATACTCTTGATCTAATTTTTTCTGATAAACAGGTAGTAGGAGACCTAGACATTCTGCCCGTGGGTTGGTCCGACCACCACCTGATTAAATTCCGGGTATGTAACCCGAGAACGAGTAGACCGGTAGCCTGTGAGATGAGAAACTTTGTTGGTAGGGACTGGAAGTCTCTTTTAAAAAGGCTAGAACCTCCCCTGTGTTCCCTCCGAATGAATGTTTTAAGGTAGACATACAGGTAGAGGATAATTATGCGGCCTTCTGTGCACAGATAAAAGCTACACTGGACCAGGTCGCCCCTCTAAAAAATCATAAGAAAGTGGGCAGATCCTCGGCCCCATGGTTCAGTGAAAAACTAAAAAATGTGAAATTGGAATGTAAGCAGGCAGAGAGGAAATGGAGAAGGGCTTACAAAGATGAGGACAAAATTGTCTGGAAGACAGCAATTATTTGTTATAAAAAGAAATAAACATTGCGAAGGCTGAATACTTTGCCAGTACTATTCTGAAAGCATCGAATAGTGCAAAAAGTATCTTTAAAATAATGAATGACATGATCAGCCCAGACTGTGCTAAGAATAAAATCCATCCCACTCAGGACCTCTGTGACAGCTTAGCGACGTTTTTCGATGATAAAATTAGAACTATCATCGATGGTCTAAAAGGGGATAACTTACCAGGGGGGGTAGAAGACCCCAGTGGCAATAATAATAAAGGCCCACCAGATATAAGGCAGACAAAAGAGGCAGGGGCAGAGAGCACAAATACCTTAACCGATTTTGAGTTAATATCGGTGGAGGATTTTAACAGACTGGCCTTAGGTGTTTCCTCTGGATCACCTATGGATCCCTTACCACATAAAATCTGGAAGGAATTGGGAATAGAATTATTCCTATACTTCGCCAGATCTGTAACCAATCTCTCTCTAGTGGATCAGTGCCGGCTTGTTGGAAGCAGGCACTGGTGACACCTCTTTTAAAAAGGCAACGCTTGACCCAGCCAGTCCAAAAATTATAGGCCGATCTCCCTGTTGCCCTACCCAGCAAAGATTGTAGAACGACTGGTTAGTAGAATGCTCTCAAAGCACTTGGAAACTAATAACATCCTAGAGGATGTGCAATTTGGCTTCCGTGCTGGACATGGAACGGAGACCGCCCTGGTGACTGTGATGGACGATCTTCGAATGCGTGCAGACAGAGGTCAATCAGCGATACTTATCCTGCTTGACCTGTCTGCCGCATTTGACACAGTCAACCATGAGGTTCTCCTGAACAGACTTGAAGAAGTGGGGATAGCAGGCACGGCTCTGAAATGGTTTCAGTCCTACCTATCGGATAGGAGACAAGCAGTAGCCCTTCCCCCTATCAGTCTGAATTTAAAAACATTGTGCATGGCGTTCCCCAGGGATCCGCGATCAGCCCAATATTTTTAACATCTATATGAGACCTCTGATTGCCGTTATAAGGGTGCATAATGTTAATATCGTAAATTATGCGGATGACACCCAACTTATCCTGTCCCTAGAGGGAGAACAGTCGACATCCCTGGAAGACCTTCATGCTTGCCTGCAGGACATGGCACAGTGGCTGAGAAAGAACTCGTTACAATTTAATGCCGATAAAACCGAGATTCTTTACTGTGCGGCGGGGAAGTCCCCTCCACCACTTCCCACTAATTTCTGGCCATCAGCCACAGCCAGCCCACTGGTCCCTGCGGAGAACGTGCGGAATTTGGGCATTATGTTTAATAACAAACTGACCCTTGAAGCACATGTCAATAAAACCGTGGGGAGCTGTTTCTCTATTATTAGAGCCCTCCGGAAGATTCTTCCGGTCCTGCCATCCCAAGCCCGAGCACTGGTAGTACGAAGCACCATTCTAAGCAGGTTGGACTACTGCAATGCTCTGCTGCTGGAGTCCCCAAGCTATTTGATCGAGAGGCTCCAGAGAATTCAAACAATTGCAGCCAAGCTAGCTCTGGGGATGCCAAGACGATCTTCTGCCTCCTCGGCCTTGATGGAGCTTCATTGGCTTCCTATACTACAGAGAGTTCAATTTAAGTCCCTTTGCATAGTTTTCAAGGCCTTGCATGGGTCTGGACCTATATTAATGCAGAGGAAATTCGCATGGTATGCCCCTATTAGGAGCCTCCGCTCCTCTTCCGCTAAAATGGTGAAGGTGCCAAGATTCAAAAAAACCAAATCAGGAGGTAGGGCCTTCAGCACCTCTGCTGCCCGACTATGGAACAGTCTTCCATTTGAGTTGAGAAAGCTGGAAGATCTTCTTCTGTTTAGGAAGAGACTAAAGACATGGCTCTACCCTAGTGTATAACTTTATTATCTGGATGAGATCCCTCGCAGCATGAGCCCTGCTGGGCACACATATGTTAGCGCCAGGATGCCTGTTGGGTGACAGTGCGCTTTATAAGTGTCGAAATAATAATAATAATGCCGCCTTTATAGATTTCTCCACCGCCTTCGACCAGGTTGACTGGGGGACGCTGTGGAGGAAATTGGCTGAAATGGGGATTCGGCGCCAACTGTTAAGATTGATCATCGCATTGCATACCTCTACATGGACACAGGTGTTGATGGGAGGCAACGAGGGCCTGTCAAGTAAAGTGGTAACTCACAATGGGCTGAAACAAGGGTGCCAATTGGCCCCTCTTTCTTTGTACATCAATGATCTGCCGAGCGGGGTAGGGCATTGTAAAGGAGATTCACGTAAATTAGGCCCTATGGAATTGTGCTGTCTACTTTATGCAGATGATGCTATTCTATTGGATCTAACTCCAATAGGCTTGCAAAAGCGACTTAATTAGTCACTTTTTGAAAATAAATATTTTAAAAAGTAAAATTATGGTTTTAGGTCTCGGGATCTAGGGTTAGAAAAAATATAAATTGGTTTTTGGAGAAAAGCAAACTTGAGGTCATGAAGCAGTACCCGTATTTTGGAAGAGTTTTCTCGAGCAGGTGCTTCAGCAGTGACCACATTTACCAATCATGAAGTAAAGCAATATCCCAGGCCTCTGCACTTAAAATCCCGCCATCATTGAGTTATGCATGCAAATCGGTGGATGCACAGCAGTGGGATTTATTTGAGAAGGTGGAAGGGTGCATTTGGCGCCAAATCTGTAATTTGAATCATGCAGCCAGTATAGCGGCCCTTCGACTGGAATTTAGACTTCTCTCAACTTATGTGTTCGCCATGGCAGCATGTTTAAGGTGGGATAATGCTTTATTGGAAAATGATGCAAGTTCTATTTGAGCTACGCTAAGGCATGACATTTTTGTCAGATTAAAGGGGAAAAGTGTTTTTTTTTTTTTTAATTATGAGAAAACCTTAGATTTATATGAAATTGAGTGTAGTGGTACATGCCCTCACCCAAAATCTGTATTGAAAACTCTCATAAAAAACAATATATGAAGTCAGTCGCAAGAGAGATATATCTTTGTGTTCAGTGCACTTTAGAAATGACAAAATAGTGGGGAGTTGCATGTATAAAACCCCAACTGTACTTTGTATGAATCTTGCCCATGGAGTGCGCAGAACCATCTTGCTGTGAATCTTCTCCCTTTGCGAATTATATCTGGGGCCTGGGAGGGATTACCTAGGGAGAATAGACTTTGTGATTTATGCAGAAGTTGGGTGCAAGATTTAAATCATGTTTTAATTGTTTGTCCCCTATTACAACAATTACGACGTTGTTTATTAAGACCTGTATTTCTAAAGTATAACATCACTACCGCAGAGGAGGCCTGTAAATGTCTTTTAGCCCCCCCTCTGAATTAATATGTTTTAAAGTTTGTAGCTTCTTTAAACAATGTTTAAACATGTTTTAAATAGATGTATAACGTAGTGCTTAGCTCTGTTATGCTAAAAATATTTGTTAACAGACATGGGCAGCATATTTTGCACATTATAAACTGGAACGTAGGCCAAGATGTATATTTAAGTGATATTTGTCCACCCCACTACATGTTTAGTTCTGATAGTCCACACATGGTCCACACTTGTTGTGTAGCATATTCTTTTGCATTATAAATTGATGTAAAGGAGGATGTTAGAATATTAATTGGAACAAAGTATAATGTCGTTTTGTACCATTTTATAATTAATTGTGTAAAGGTTTCTATTTATGCACACTTGCACTTTATACATTAGGTGGTGTGATTAAATGGACTCATTTTTGCTTTTTCTTAAATAATGTCTTCTAATTTTAATTGCATAGTGAAATTATAATTGCTATGTTCCTGAATGTATTTTATTCTGGTATTAAGAACAACATGATTTGATATATTGAAATTTTCTTCCTTTTTGTATATTTTTATGTGGAACTCATTGGAGTTCTGAATCATAAATAAATTGAATTGTATGTGTGTGTACTTGAATAGTAGATGGTTGTGCAGTAATATTAGTTTTTTCTGTCTTTTTCTGCCAGGGTGTACATTGTCTCTCGAGAAAATTTACCAACCTCAGGTATTTTCATAAGCTAGACCTTGGTTTGGTTTGTTCCTGACGCGGGTCCTAGGCAGAGCTACAAAAGTGGAGCAGTGTTTTTATTGGGATAAGGGGGACTCCAGGGTGGTGTGTCTCACGTGGATCTCACAAGATTTTCCCACCTAGAAGCCTGTGCAATCCTCAAATATAGGCTGAAAAAGCACACCTTTTCTTCATATTTCTGGACTTAAAGTATTGGAATGTGTAAAAAGCCACAATTTTCATCCACATATCTCCCAATAAAAAAGGAACTTCACCTGTGTGAGTGGGCCTAGCAACTGCAAAAAGTGGTGTCCAAGACACAAAGTGGCAACTTCAACAAAAGGGGTTGCTGTAGTTTCTGGGCCTTGTCTCTGCAGCCACCCCGGAAAATCTACCAAACTCAGCCATTTCTGAAAACGAGACGCCAGGGGAGTGCAGGGTGGGGTGCCTCTTGTGGGTCCCACAAAGTGTTCTCTCCAACAATGCTCAAAATGTTCTTTGTATTGCTGTGACATATTCTTCCAGAATCTGAAGGAATCCACAATATTCCTACCACCCAGCATTCTCCCACTTATCCTGATAAAAATGATGCCCCACTTGTGCGGCTGGGTCTAGTGCCCTTGACATGAACGGACCAAACTAAGGTCAATAGGAATCCTCACAAAGGGGCACTCATTGACCTTGGTTTGGTCTGTTCCCGACATGGGTCCTAGGCAGAGCTACAAAAGTGGAGCAGTGTTTTTACTGGGATAAGTGGGACACTGCTGGATGGTAGGAATTTTGTGGATTACCTCTGATTCCGGAACTTTGCGTCACAGAAATGCAAAGAAAATGTTAAATGGTAGGCAACGTTTAAGGTTTCTAGGGCATTGTGGGTAAAACCACCCTGGACTCCCCTGGGTGTCTTGTTTTCAGAAATGTCTACATTTGGTAGATACCTGGCCAAAAAAACACTGCTACTCCATTGCCAAATCAAATCAGTTTTTGTGACACAAATATTGATGTCTCCACATTTTATTTTGGGGCCTTTCCTGTTGCGGGCAGCCAGCCAGCCCAACCACACAAGTGAGTTATTATTTTTATCAGGAGACTTGGGGGAATGGTAGGAAATTTGTGGCTCTCTGCAGATTCCACAACTTTCCATCACACATAAATATGAGGAATATGAGTGTTTTTAGTCAAAGTTTGAGGTTTGCAAATGCTTCTGGTTAAGAAAGCCTGGTGGGAGCCACACAAGTCACCACACCTTGGATTCCCCCAGATGTCTTGTTTTCAAAAATGTGCAGGTGTCCTAGGTTTCCCTAGGTGCCGGCTGATGGTGGGCCAAAATCCACAACTTGCCACATTGCAATAAAAGGTTCGCTCTCAGTGGAAAAATGTGATGTGTCTATGTTACGTTTTGAGGACTTTCCCGTTGCGGGCACTAGTCCTACCCTCACAAGTGATAAAGAAAGCCTGGTGGGAGCCACACAAGTCACCACACCTTGGATTCCCCTAGATGTCTTGTTTTCAAAAATGTGCAGGTGTCCTAGGTTTCCCTAGGTGCCGGCTGATGGTGGGCCAAAATCCACAACTTGCCACATTGCAATAAAAGGTTCGCTCTCAGTGGAAAAATGTGATGTGCCTATGTTACGTTTTGAGGACTTTCCCGTTGCGGGCACTAGTCCTACCCTCACAAGTGCTCCCTATGGCCTCAGATCAGGCCCTTGGAGTCACTCTAGTGGTCCTTGCCTTGAAATGCCGGTCCTATCTTTCACACAGGCAGCAGGGCAGCAGAGCAACAAAGTAGCAGTCTTTCTTCCAGAACAGCACAATATTCCTTCTGAGTCTTCCACACACCCAGAAGTGTACTAAAGAGTGCATCTGAGGGTTTCATTTTTATACCTGGTGCCTTCATTAAAGTAGAAGAAGTTTCTAATTCCCTTTTAAATGTTTGAAGTTTCCTGACTCCCCTGCCCTGGCTCCTGTCTGTCTGCATGGACAATGCAGAGGTGACAAGCCCTTTGTATGAAGGCAGAGCACAGCATATTCAGTTGCAAGTGGGGATGTGCCCAGCTCCGCCCCTCTATCCTGAAAGTTGATGGCACTGATCCCCAGGCACTGATCCCTCTATTGTGTGGCTGTTTGGGAGGAATAAACTAAGTCAGCTGCACCCAGTCATGTGACCCAGGAACAGGCTGCAGGCACCAAATAGAGCAGGAAAATCGTGACTTTCTAAAAGTGGCATTTTCAAAATTGTAACTTAAAAGTCAACTTTACCATTAGAGGGTTTTTAGTTACAGTCTCTCAGACACCAATTGAGAAATTCTTACATGTTCCCAATCAAATGTTAACACTAACTAAATGTATTAAGGAAACCAATATTATCGTATGGGAGTGGTGGGAATCACAGTAGTAAAAAGCAAATTTAGGAGCTTCTACTATCAAAACTACCAAACCACACTGATTGCTGCATGCCCACGAGTTGCATTTCATTTACAAGCCATGGGTATATGGTATGCCACTTTACTAGGGATGTATCAGTGAAATAAATATGCCAGTCAGATGTAAACCAATTGCACCATATTTTAGTGAGGGAGCATACACACTTTAGCATTATTTAGCAGTTGTAGAGTGCACAGAGTTCTAAGGCCAACAAAAACAAATTCAGTAACATAGAAGTGATAAAGGCAAAATGTTTGAGGGAAGACCACCCTAAGGCTGACAGGACTAACACAACCATATTATGCACTTGTGTTTGTAAGAAATTGGGTTATTATTTGTGCAGGATGTGAGGTCTGTACGCGAAATAGGTCCACAATTTCTCCTTATTGGGAACACAAACACCGATTGTATCACTTGAAGCTCTCAAGGTAGTGAAGCAGAGCAGTCCAAGGCCTACTCAGGGGAGGTGTTGTAGGCTAGTAATCACCATCCCCTGGCACGCAACAATAAGACTTTCTTAATGTTTTGTTTTATTAAGTGCATGCACGTTATTAAAAATTATTGCAAACAAAAGAGACTTTGAAAATCGTGCAATAATTCATATCAATGCAGCTCATAGGGCCCCAAAATTTATCATAGAGATGTATTAAAACCAAATCAATGTGCAATAAAAAAAAAATGGATTCAAAGTAGAAACAAAGGAGTATGACTGAATACTCTGTTGATTAAGCCATTATATATAAGGATATGGAGAATATTTTGATGGTGCATGTAACTGCTATGCCTATGTAGCTACTTATGTTGCCATAAATTCATAAAATCATATCGCTAGGATAAAAGTGTGGCATTAGTAGGGTAACCAATGCGATATGGGTCAGGGAGCCAGGTTAATATGCTGGTTCTCTTATGCTCAAAGTTTTCAAGAGAACACTACTGTTTAGTTTTTTAGTCTCTTCACTGCACAAGACAGGAATTTGACAAAGCAAGTGGTTAGTCTAAGATCAGTGCTAGCAGAGACTCAATCACTGTAGTTCTACATGTTCTGATTCCTCTTGTTGGGAAGACTGATTTAAGCCAATGTCTATGCCCCGTCGGGTGAGCAGGACAGGCACATGTTATGTGTTTGATGGTTTCCCAATGATAATTGCATAACCAGCATTTATTCCTGCCATCTGGGAGCCCCCATCTCAGGGCCAGATCTAGAGTTGGTAAATCTCCAACTCAATGCCTGATGATCTGCCATTTCACCATTAAAGAGAGGCCGGCTGCCAGATAGGGTTGGAAATGCAAGGCCTTGCAACTGTTTATAGCCGGATAGGCATGTGATCGCCTTGCCAGCATGCTATTGTCAGGGATGAAAGAAAGACGTTGCATGGCTTTGTTTACTATGGGTTTGAAGGCTGAGAAAGTGGTTGCCTGGTTCCATACAGCACCTAATTGCATATTTGCGATTGCCTGTTCCAGGTATGCCCTAGGCGCTAGAGACACACCTTGTGACTGCATTTCTGTCCATAGGTGTTGGTTTAATGTGTCAGGTTTGTAGCTGACAAGTCAATGACGGAATTTTCCTAAAGATCCTTGGCACATTACTTTTTGGCTGATGAGTCCTAACTCGAGCCCTATTTGGGACGGGGATTCCCCGAGGGGTGATGAAAAGATCTTCCAATATGTACTTAAGACCAGAGTGTTGAGGAGCTGGGCATCCCTGCCATACAGGGCTTCTGAGCCATATGAATGATTGCCCAGTCAGTACCTTTTCATTAGAAAAGGAAATGTACATTTATTATGCACAAACTATTAAATAATATGTATTGAGTTACAAATATATAAAGCAGGCAGATAGAAATACCTTGGTGAGACTCTGAAATCACTTTTAACCCATAAAGGGTAATTCACCCGAAAAAATCACAGTACAACCCCCCTACCTACACCAAAGAGAACATCATATTACAGAGGGTGTCACATTAACTAAAACAGTCCTATTGGCTTTGTCAAGGGGCCGCCACAACAACATATCTGGCAAGCCTGTAGGCCTTGTCAAAGGTTTACCATACTAAAAGACAAATAACCCTCATGTTAAAAATCCTCATTTTACTGTAATCAATAATGTGTAATTACAACCATTAATGTCAATAAAGTATTTTAACCCCTTAACAGCTGAGCCTTTTCTCCCCCGGTGCTACATAATCTTTTTTTCCACATAGGCTATCCATAACAAATTTGCATCCTTTTTTCCAACATCCTGGGGATTCTAAAGGTACCCAGGGTTTGTGGATTCACTGGAGGGGACTGAGAAAATAGGCAAAATATAGCTACATTTTGATTTAGGCAGGGGGAGGGGGAGTGTCTGTTTTGTTCCCTAAATGGGCATCAACGAACGGTTTGCTTTGTTAAATTCACCATATTCCCAGCTTTCAGGAACATATAGAGCTGAATAAAAAAACTATTTTTTTACCACCGTTTTGGCTTTTTTCAAAGAGGCTGCCGATTTTTACTATTTTTTGTGCTCTCAATATACTTCTAGTTTGTGGTGGAAATCAGTGTGAAATCCATGGGTGAATCTAGGAAGGCTACAGATTTCTAAAAAGTAAACAAAATTCTAAATTCAGCAAGGGGTCATTGTGTAGATCCCTCAAGGTTTTCTCAAAGAAACTAACTGTTGAAATAAAGAAATATTGAAAATGAGTAGGAAGAAAAGGCCATTTGGGACAACGTTTTCATCTATAACTTTTGGTCACAATGTCTGATGTACAAAAGCAATATACCCTTATGTCTGCTAAACCTTTCTGGTTCTGGGGATATATAGGGTGATGTAGGTTCTCCAAGATCTCAAGGTACCCAAAGCCGACAACTGAGCTGCACTGTACAATGGGTTTTATTTGTGTACCAAGTATGAACCAATTCATACGGTGAAATATGTAGAATGAAAAATAGGTATCAAGAAAACCTATGTTTTTCTGAAATGGGAATAAGATATGGAGTTTAGGAGGAGTGGTTATTTGTACATCTCCGAATTTGTGGGTACCCATATTAGCAAACGATTTAGAGGCCATATTTCAAAATGTCTTCTTTCATACACACTGGCTTATGTTTGGAAGTCAGAAATGCAATGACATTTAATTGGTAATAGTGAACATTCTACTATTCTCACACATGTCTTCCGATAAAAATGGTACCTCACTTGTGTAGTTAAGCCTTGTGACTGTGACAGAAATGGCCCAAATGCAACATGAATACATCACATTTTTTCACTCAAAACTGACCCTTTTTTTAAAAGTGGGTAGCTGTGGATTTTGGGCCATAGGTCAGCCAGAACCTAGCAAAACCTAGCAAATGTACACATTTCTGAAAAACAGACACCTGGGGAAATCCAGGGTGGGGTGACTTTTGTGGCTATCACAAGTTTTTATTTTATCCAGAATCCCGTGTATACCTCAACCTTTGACTAAAAAAACATATTTCCTAAGATTTCTGTGATGGAAAGTTCTGGAATCTGTGGGGAGCTACAAACTTCCTTCCACCCAGAATTCCCCCAGGGCTCCCTGTAAAAATGGTACCTTACTTGTGTGGGTAGGCCTTGTGCCAGTGCCACCCACACAGACCTATGAACCACAGACATTTTTGATAACTAGACAACCAGGGGATTCAAGTGTGGTGTGCCTTGCATGAATTCCATGAGGTTTGATTACCAACATGCCTGCGTGCACTTGGCCGTTTTCCTCCGGCTGCCCGCCTTGAGTGAACGGCGGATCTCTGCCCCCCGATCTGATCTGCTTCATATGGAGGTGAGAGGACTTGATCTTCACGACAGGTTTTTGCACGTCGCACGCCATTCTCACCCTCCTCGGGGTTTGCGCGTGAACCACTGCGCATTCCCTCCCTCAATGGTTGGCTGGCCCCGCTCGAGTCCGATTGACAGTGTTTCTCGCCTCACCCCCACAGCTTGATTGCTGCCGGTGCAGGTCCACGCGCAGATGTAGCCTACTAGCTCAGCAACTCCATGCTTATATGAGCAGTCGGTGTGGACGTGTTCTTTTCCGCAGGCTGGACTGCAGGGTTCCTCCACTCCTCTGTGGCATTCTCACTGGAGCTCTGCCCTCCGATTTGCAATGGTTCATGCTGGCATGGACCCCTGGTGCTACTGCTTAATCTTGTATTGCTTAATTTTTCTGATTCTGACTATGGATTCATCGCCTCAACATGGCTCCCTCATCGGTTCTTCCTTGGGGCCTCATCCATTTTGTCTTAGGATTATGATGCTCCCACCCACTTCACTATGAATCTTCTCTACAAGATGGTGCCCGCTGCTAGGCCCACAAACCAAGGCTAAGTCCTACAGTGAACCTTTACCACAGCACAAAGATTAAGCAAAAGAGAGGTAGGACTAACCCTCCTTAACTCGATGCATACCAGTTCTTGAGGGTGAGAAACTGTAGTAGGACAAATCCCTCTCCTTTTCAGATGACTAAAGACAGAGGTAGGACTCCCTTCTGGTACATTCTATAAATGTCGGACATCTATTTTAGCCCACTCATCTTGAAAAATTGCCTACTCAGTCCCCTGATATACAGCAGTAAGTCTCTCGCTTCTCAGGCACACAGCCAACTCACCTGCGTTTATTACATTTATATCTTTACCCACAGTTTTTTTTCCTCTTCCCTCAACCCCCCCAGTCCCCATAGTTTCCTTATGTAGTCTCCCTCCTCCATTTAACCTTCCTCGAAGTCTACAATTATTGCACCTATCTATCCACTCCAAAGATAATTCTGCCTACCCACTAGGTCTTCTATCGGCCTATTTATACGTTAAGTGATAGACTATAACTAGCTTCACCTCTATAAACTCCTCACCAAGACCCTTCCTTCCCTCTTCCATTTAACCTTCCTCCGAAGTCTATAATTGCTGCACCTATCTACCCACTCCAAACATACTTCTGCCTACCCACTAGGTCCTCTATCGGCCTATTTATACGTTAAGTGATAGACTATACCTAGCTTCACCTCTATAAACTCATCACCAGGACCCTTCCCTCGCTAGGACACACTACCAAAATGGAGATAAGCCCTGATCCCACAGGATCTAACGCCTTCATTATCAACTACCCGCCTAACCTCTCCAAACATGCCGCCAAAAAACACAAACATTGCATACTCAAGGCCAGATGAGAAACTTTAATCTCAGACGTCTATTTCTGTACAAACAAGGGTAGTATAGTCAATTACCTCATCTTCTATACCAGAAAACGAGCCGGCTGGCGAAATGTTTTCTACTCCATGCTTCGAATATCAGGCACTAGGAAAACACCTCATGGTATCAAATTAACGATGTCACCCTCGTTCACTCTCAACATTAATGCCACTATCACCCTCTACAACAATGGTATCATCCTAATCCAAGCCTCCAATGTCAACCTAGTCGAGGTGATCAATATCTTCCCTACACTCAAAAATGTGGTCTCGGCGAAATCCAATGACCCCTACACCCACCCTCCCAGTACGCAGGACCTAACCAGTCCTCCCCCCACCACAGCCGTGAGGTCCTCACTCTCTCTAAATCACTCTTCTCCATTAATCGATCCCAGAGCCTCTCAGTCCCCGGTCGAATTGGCCTAACCCTCTGGACACCCGACGCAGAAGGCGGGCGGGCCCACGGGTTCGCTCTGCCCACAGTTTTCCAGTCCGATCCTGGCTGATTCTCGTGCTGAGAGGTTCCCTCTCACCCTACCGCCTTCTCTCTCAAGAACGATCCCTCTTCCTTCATCCCTCTCTCCATGCCACCCGCTAGACCGGAGACAGGGCAATTGCCCACCACAGACCATTATTGGTCAAACCCTTTCAACCCGGACCCGACCGTCCCTGACTCACAGGTTAATGGCCCTCCCACCCTCTCTCCTTTGCCAACCTATCCATCCAAGCATCCTGGAACACCGCTAGTCCCTAATGACCAACTCCCCCCCCCCCCGGAAATCCGCATCACCGCCTTAGACCCCCAGGGCATACATCGAGGCCCCCCTATCCACCAGATCTCCCAACACAACCTCTACCCCCACCCAGCACCCAGACATGGTGGTGTGCCTGGATGATATATCTCTCCAGTTGCACCTTCTTTCCGTCGAACTTCATGACTTGAAAGCCCTCTCACTTGAACATTTCCCCTTGATCAGCTCCCTCCTCTCCTCGGCAAACTTGCCCTGACCCCCCCTAGTGGTAGAGTTCGCCCTGGACTGATTTCCCCCTATATATCGAAAACCATACCCTTACCTAGCGCCCCCTCACGCCCCAGAAGACTGAAGACCTCTCTTGCGCCGAATGATATCGATGACCTACTCAACTCTTATTCGCCTTCTCTAGACCTCAACACGATCCCCCCAGGGCAAATTCAAGCCATTCTCCCCAATCCGAACAGAGAACCCCCTCACAATCTTAGAGTCACTAATAATGACAACCTCATGAGAGTGAATATCATCCAGACTCCGTCCCCCCTTACTCCGGTGCGACTTAAATGATTACTACTCAACTGCAGGTCAGCCAGCCTCTGATATCTTCGACTTCATCCAACACAATGATTTAGACATCATCATCCTCACCGAAACTTGGCTCAATCCCTCCTCCACTCCTATCCTAGGCCTCCTAGTGCCTCCTACCCACGACATAGTTTGTCTAGACAGAGCTTTGAAGCTGGGTGGTGGCCTAGCTTGTATACATCAGAGCTCACTCTCTGTTTCCCACTCTGAGTCTTCTACGCCATCCTCCTGCGAATACCTCTGTCTCATCATTTCAAGTAACAACTTGACGGTGTGCAAACTTCACACTTTTTATCACCCCACGGGGGACAATCTCCCCTTTATCGAACATTTAATGGAAATCATCTCTGTCAATGTTGATTCCGGAATGTCCCAAATCTTCCACGGTGATTTCAACCTTCACTGGTCTAACCCCAATGACCAAGCTGTAACATGCCTTAAATCATTCTTAAGTGATCATGAGTTGATACAACATTGTGACCGGCCAACCCATATTAAAGGAGAAACTCTAGACCTCATCATCACCAAAGGACACACCATCACGCTGGATACCATTACCCCTTGCCATTGGTCCGACCATCACAACATCTTCTTTTATATTAACAGGGAGGTGTCTCTGAGGAAGGCTCAACCAACGAAATCAAAGATCTGGAAAAGGGACCTCGGATCTATCAATACAGAAGAACTAGCAACCCATTGTAAAGATGCCCTCTCCTCCATAGCCGACATGTCTGAGGTTCAGGTACTCACCGACTTCTACAACTCAACTATATCTAGCATCATGGATTTCATTGCACCACTCCAACAAAAAAATGCCTAATCTAAAATATCCAAACCGTGGTTCAACGACAACTTAAACTCGGAACGACGCAACCTTAGGGCAACGGAACCATATCCAACCCCTCCTCGGAACAGCTAAAACTTCTAATGGAGGTTAGAAGTTCCTATAACAAACTAATCAAGAGTGCTAAGACAGACAACTTTAGATCCCAACTTGATCAAGCCGCTAATCGCCCCAAGAAACTTTTTGAACTGGTTAAACAGCAATCAGTGGAAGCTCCAAACTACCATGACTCTGGAGTCAGCCCACCAACATGCGATGAACTGGCTGCCTTTTTTACTGAGAAATCAAGACTCATCAATACTGACTCACTTCTAAGAAGGCTCTATTGCCTATGGGTCCGCGTCACCTCCTGCCAGCCTAGAGAAGCTCAAACCAATCAGCCTGAGCACCAAGAACAATGCCGCATGGGGCACCTTTACTCCTTTCAGTGAAAGAGACATCAACAAGATTCTTCAGAGTATCAACCCATCTAATCATTTTAGCGACCCATTGCCACCTTCCATTTTCAAAGAAATAAAGGATGTTGTCATCCCCATCTGGACAAAGATCATCAATGCTTCATTGTCACAAGGCATGATCCCAGATTGCCTAAAAACAGCTCATGTATCACCCATACTAAAAAAAACTAATGCAGATAGTACTGACCTTAACAACTTCCGCCCTATCTCTAACATCCCCACCTTAGCCAAACTCCTAGAAAAATGCGTCCAATCACAACTCTGTGCTCACATCAAGAACTTCCAACTCCTGGACCAGCATCAATCGGGCTTCCGGAGTGGGCACAGCACTGAATCGGCTCTGATGCACGTTATGGATGACATTTTTAAAATGCTTGACCAAAATGAATCTTGCCTACTAATCCTCCTTGACCTTTCCTCTGTGTTTGATGCTGTCAATCATGACAACCTCCTATGCATTTTGAAGAACAGGATGGCCCTCTCAGGTCAGGTGTTGCAATGGTTCTCGTCCTTCCTCTACCATAGATCACAAAGAATCAAGGCAAACCACTTTCTCTCCTAGCCCTCTCCAGTCTCCATGGGGGTCCCCCAAGGGTCCACCCTATCTCCTATACTCTTCAACCTGTTCTTGGAACCTTTAGCTAATACACTAAATTCCACGAACATTCTTTTTCACATGTATGCGGATGATAAGCAACTCTATCTGAAAATATCCTCCCCGGATAACCTCATATCACTCAACACTACTCTAACGTCTACTCAAAACTGGTTAACCGAGAACCACCTCCTGCTCAACACCTCCAAAACAGAATTCCTGCTCATTTCTCCTCCGAATCACATCCCCAAGTTAGACCTTTGGATGAACCACCTCACTGCCTTCAACTGCTCCCCCCTCATCATTGACTCAGCCAAATCTCTCGGAATCACCCTGGACAAGCATCTGAACATGAAGAATCATATCAGCAATGTGTGCAAGGGAGCTAATCCCCTGATGAGGACACTTAGGAACATCAAACCTTTCCTCCCTCAAGCTGATTTCAAGCAGGTAGTCCAAGCGCTTGTTTTGCCGAGACTAGATTATCGCAGTGCTACGCTATGTGGCCTCCCCAAATATACCTTGGCTCCACTAAGGGCTTCATTGAACGCTGCTGCCAGACTGGTTACGGGTACCAAAAGAAATGCGCACATATCTCCAGTCCTAAAATCCCTTAAGTGGTTGCCCTACGAAGCACAAATTCAGCTAAAGATTGCAAGCCTGTCTCACAAAGCCCTCCATTTCAAAACCCTCAGTTATCTAGCACAAAAACTAGAACTATCTGGAGGTGGTAGATCCTCAAGAAGTGCTAACTCTTTCCTCCTGAAACCACAGATCTTTCGGAAAAAGAGAACATGCCAATGAGCATTCTCCGGATCTGGAACTCTCTTCCACCGGAAAGACGCAGAATCCCCTCCATGGTTGCTTTCAAATTGGAAGTTAAAAGATTCTTTATGAACAAGTTCTTACCTTAATTAGCTCTGGATTATCTGTTCTAAGGCTTTGGTCTTACAAACTTACGACCTGCACTGAGTGTTACTCTTCTTTTAACCTATCATTTGCTCCCCGTTCAGCTCGCCTTGTACCACTTATTGTTTTACTGTTTATTGACCCTTTTTGTGTTGTAAATGTTTTGTTGTATTATTCATATTTGATGCCGGTACTGCAACTTATTACCTTCCTTCCCTCCTATTGTAAAGCGCTCTGATATCCTTCAGGATCATGTTTGCGCTATATAAAACTTTATAAATAAATAAACAATGCCCTGCAAACCTCATACTTTGCCTCAAATCACACATTTTCCTTATATTTCTGAGGGAAAGTTCCAGAATTTGCAGGAATCCACAAAAATACTACCACCCAACATTACCCCACTTGTGCCGATAATAACTCTGTGATACGTATGTGGCTGGGCCTAGTGCCTAGAACTGGGATTGATCAAACCAAGGTCAAAGGGAGCCCTTGTGAGGGGACCTCCATTGACCTCAGTTTGATCCAACAGGGAGTTGAGTTGAATTGACTTGCCAAGAATGTCATGATTTTATGGTTATGTTCTAAAACTCTGCTTAGAGCCCCAGGGGCTGATGTAGTAACTTTTTGTACAGTGTTGTGCAACAACCAAAGTTGGTGGACTGCATGAAAAGGGAGAGAGCAGAAAAGGGCCATATCTAGTAAGATGTGGCACTGTTTTCCTCCATCCCTGTGCTTCCATGCACCAACATACACCATAGTGCTAGGGTGTGGGCGTTCTATCAAGCATAGGATTTGTACTAGTAGGAGACCCATAACCTGCCCCCTTGATGGAAAGTAGCTGATAGTTTTCCATTATTTAAGCCTACTTTTCATCACAAATCCGGATTAGCATTAGAAAGTAAATACCACCACAACACTGAGGGGCCGATTCCGATCTCGGCCGGTAGGGCTCCGAATGGGATTCGGCTTTACCGGATCCGATTCGGAGCCCTGTTTCCCGACCGAACCGTACGCGGGTCCGGCCGAGCGAGTACGATGCGAATTCGCCGACCGACTCGTCCGGGCGTCCCGACCGCTCCGACCGACTCGCTCGGATTCGACTCGCACCGCGCAATGGAGACGTTCCCCGGCCGGGTAAGTACGATGCGCGCGCCGCGAGCAGTCCGACCGAGCCGCGCACTCCGGCTCGAAAGAGCTGTCGGAGCCGTACTTTGGGGGTCCGTGTCGGACCCCCTGTACTCGTAGCCGCGCGAGTCGCACACAGGGGGACCCATGGGTCCCCCTACCTGTGCGTGTACGGTGCGAATCGCTTCGCCGTGTACCCGCTGTAGGGGCGCACTTGTCCGACTCGCACCCATTGAGTCAATGGGAGCCCGCGTACGCGTTGTACGACCGGCTCCCATTGACTTCAATGGGAGTCCGACCGACTCGAGTCCGATAACATATGGACGCATCGTACTCGTTCGGTCGGACTGCACGGGTCCGATTCGGTCGGAAATCTCTCCGGGTCCGGCTCGGTCGGAGAACTTTCCGGCCCGAATCGGAATCGACCCCTATGTGCCTGGTTTGTGTTTGTAAATCTAAGTCCAGGTCTCAATTTTTAAGAGTCAGAAGTTTGACCATGTGATGCATCTCATGTAAGTGTTAGACAAAAGAAGTATGGTGTACCTCAAAATTGGTCATTTTAATAAAGAAATGATGTATTAAACATTTCCTGCAGCTGTTAAAAACACGCATGTTGTTTCTAGTAACCAAGCAGTTTGTCCAGCTGACTGAGGAGAATCATCTAGTCAATTATACTGAATAGGCCAAATAAGAAAGGAACCGCTTGCATGGGCTTTATGTAATAGCGCAAAATTATGTTCATTGACATATATCAGAGCAGTCATGACATCCTAGGGAATCCTAAAAACAAATTCTCAGTTGTGATAAAGATCATTGGTTTCCTTGAAGATTTGCAGATTATAGTGATGTTGACCTCTGAGGAAGTGAAGTTAAATATGAGCCAGTAATTGATGCAAATTTCTTACACAAGTCATTGAGAATATGTTATTCACTAAAATTATAAACAACAACCGAGGAGTGCATGCTCCAATTGACAATATGTCAAATAGAGCATGACTTAAATTTTGAGCAAGTCTCCAGGTCATGTGCTTTATAATATGCCTTTGTACTAGGCCCCAAAATGTATCAAATAATTCAACTTCTTCACAATCTTATTATTTTAACATAATTAACACAGGTATGTTGCTAATACTTAAAAATAATCCTCAATTCTTCTATTATTTCTTCACTTGAGTTATGTTGTCCAAACATCTTAATTAAGGCCCCAATGCATTTTTCGGAGCCCTTCTTTAAAGAGCAAAATTTATTAGGATGGCCTACCAATTACTAAAAACCAAAACACAGAAAAAACTATGAAATGCTACCCACTTATAAACTTAATACACCCATGCATAACTTCATCATTATCTGTATTATTACAATACATTGCAGAACAATCATCAGGGAAAATAAAGAATAAATTGGAAATTGCAGTGCATTACCACCCATAATCCTCTGTTATCAAGAACGTTTGGATAACAGAAGCAACAAATAGGTTGAAATAAATATAACCTAACAGATAAAAAACAATACTATGCTTTGGGGATTTGGATTGAAGTAAACACCACAAAAAAAGCTAAAAGGAAACCTCTAAGGATAGAAAGACGTGTTGCACACCCTAACTGAAAGATAATTAGCCGGGGTGCTGAAACAGTACAATTTAATGCCCAAAGTATCTTGAAAACCATGTTAGATTGTGTTGGAGAAGGGATGAGACAGCCTCCACCAGTAAAAAAAGACACATGTTTTGTATCCTGCAGAATTATCCAAAAGTGCTCAATGGTTTACAAGCGAGGTGTGCTCATATGGAGGGTGCATTTCTTTGTTCCAATTAATAAAAAATGGATATCCTGTAAAAGTATGTACAAGTTCACCCCTCTTAGATAGCAAAGAGCAAGCTAAGAATTATATTTGGAAGGAGAAATATTCAAGATTTTAGGATGAACATGAGTACTCCTGGAATCCTGTGACAGAAGTAGCCTTTTGGGAGTACTAATGGTATAATTTTATTCTTACAAAGCTATTTCCACATGCGCAATTGGACACTGTGTACAAGTGCACATGTGTGAAGAATCTTGTTGTAAAGCAATTGCAATTCCATTTGTTTCTTTTATTCTAATGTATAAGATGTCCATTTGGGTAAACCCCATCCATCAGTATCCCAAAATATTTGTGTGGATCCCTGGTAATTTCACTTGGAAAAGGGATTTACTCCTGCCTATGACAGAATAGACCTCAGAAAGATTAGTGAAATATGCTCAAACATGTTCGTTTATGAGTGTCCACAAACTTGAGATCAACTACTTCTTGACCAGTAGACCAGATTTACTCCAACGTAACATTACATCATTTTGGGATAATATTAAATGTGACTACATCAATTTATGAGAGCAAATTCATTCTTTGTGAACTTATGCCAAGGCGTTTACACATATAAATTACACCCACAAGTGTAAATGGGTTTGCAAATTGTTATGTGCTAGCACAACACAATACTTTGCACACTCAAAGTAAGTATATAAGTACATCAGTATGCAAATAGCAGATAGTGAGTCTTAAAATCCGTGGTCATTTACATTTGCATCTGGGACCTACTGTCCCAAAAATCTTCCTCTGTGGTGGAATTGTTTCTGCAGTGATTTTAGTGGAAAAGGTGGAAACATGACGTTTACTACGGTGGTGTTGAGGCCAGTGGTCTTTGGGAAGTTTGAGAAAACTCATCCAGTTCTCACTTTATGACTATTCATATAACTTTCCAAGTTGCTTGCTACCCAGATTACACAGTCCAGATAAAGGTAGAAAGGAAGGATTTAGTATGGTGTCCATTTCTGTAATTAGCTATAACCTTTATCCCATTCTTCGTTCTATATGGTGCATACAATTTGAAAGGTAATCTTCACTCCACCAAGATTTAATCTAAAGCATTCCAAGAATTCCAAGCATGATTCACTTTTACACATTTATAGAGAGTAGGGCAAAGTCCAAGGGTGCCTTTCAGAGCTCCACAGACCAGTCGCTGTCAGCAGAGACTCCACCTCTGTCAGCTGCAGCTGGACTACTCTACTTCAAGTTTCTTACTTGTTTGGTGGGTTTATGTCAAAAGTGTTCCTACAGACATAGCTGTGACCACCATCCCACAACATATTGGTGGAATGGGTGACTGGACTTCACTTATTTATTGCTTAAATTGGGAGTTTGATTTGGGAAACAAAAGATATATTTTTTTTAATGCATTGGGACTTTATCTCCAAGCGCATGGTTGCGTTTGAGTGCAATTTTCATCCTCAGATTACCAAGATATGCATTGCAGTCATGTACATGAAAAAACAAACAGCAGAGATGGGAGGGAGGGTTTTTCCAAATGCCGAACCTGTTGAGGATCTGCCACCAGAAATGCAACATTCTATCACACCTAAATGAAACAGGAAATAAGTCAGGGCATATACACATTTTTAGCAGATGACCTTTAGTCTTACTTATAGGTAACGGCTATAAGTGCCAGAATTGTTCTCTTTGTTGTTTGTCAGTGAACCTCTTTGGAAAATCTGCAAAGATGATATTTCAGTTATCATGGTGCACCATTACAAATGCTCTGGTTGTTCAAGCATTGATGCAACTTAAGTAGTGGAAGAATTTTCTAAAGCTGGAAAGGGGAAGGTCTAATTACCTGCCACTGTGTTAACCTGTTGTCTAAAGCAGGATTTTGCAGCAAAAATAATCTTCCATGTCTTTACTTTCTGCAAATTTCAAAGAGCTACATCTGGGATTAGTAAGCTATTCAAACCAGATTTATTTGGGTGAACATATTCTCCAGCATTATGATTCTAATTCCATTTTTCACAGAGTGCTCTACATCATCTATTTTTAGATTTTGTCAATGCACTCGGTGATGTTTCATGCATCCAAGATATTCATAAACCAGAATAAAACCTCCATTTCAAAGTTCACCTAGCATTGCACAAACACCTGCAACATTGGGTGTAAATAGATATCACATAATGGTGATGACAAGAAAGAGCTCTGTGGACAGGCACTTTTCACTTTTTAAGTAGACAGTGCCAGTGTTCCAATTCATATTGTTGGGAATTTGATCAGTTTTAGTGCAATGTTCGTCCATGTTGAACATTCTTTCATTCTTTTGCCTGTCCAGGGCATTGTTTAATCATTGAAAGTTTAAGCAGAATAAGACTTTGCTTATTTCATTATGCAGTGAGCAGGAGTCCGTACCTAATATATTCTAGAATGGTTTTAATACAGATTCTTGGTCCAAATACTGACAGTTCTTTGTGGAGAATGAGATATTCTAGTGTTCTTATAGCTTTCTTTGTCAAGTCTCTTTCTGAGAATTTAATTGGATATGGTGATTTTGAGATAGACCACTAGGATTCACAGTCTTGTGATTGGAACAGCAGTTTGTGATATATGCCACTGAGGTTGGGAAGTACTGTTTCTTTTGAGTCGTAGTTCAAGGTTCTGTTAGCAGCTTAGATATGTTGTTTTATCAGGTAGCCTTACATTTTCCAAAGTTTTGATGAGATAAGATTCATTGATGCCAGTGGGAAGGCCAGTACAGGAAATTATGATGGATTCAGTGATATTTTTGATGTCATTATTTTTTTTTTGTCTTCAGATTTTTCATTGGATTTTTCTATTCAATAAAATAGGAATAGAATAAATGACTAGTGAAGAAAAATATGTACACATTTAGGATATGATTCACAAAGTCAACTGAATTAATAAATCAGGCTTAGGAGCATGAGTCGGCAATCATCAATGTGGCCAACCAGCTGTATAGCCATTTTGCACTGTAATTGTATAGCATGAGTGAATATAATTACATTGTTGAATATCCTGTTCACAGGGTGGGCATTATGCATTACAAGACTTGTTTTTCCTTGTGCGTTTGTAAATTTGTAAGCATTCAAAAACTCCTATCTGAGTCTTGCCCACCCTAGAAACTGTTTGAGTTTTACTTCATTTACTTCAGCAAGGGTTGGAGTAACCCCTTTTCAGTGAGGGAAGGGAAAATGAATAACCCCTAAATTTGGTGGGCAGAGGTCAGAAGCCTTTTCTGTGGTGAAAAATGACCTCTATGTATGTAAAAAAAAAGAGGAACAAATGTACATTTGGCTTTCAGCACTATGTAAATATACAATAAGAACAGGAATGCACTGGTGAAATAATATCCTTTACAAAAATCAGGCGACTGGCCTGGTAAGATTTCCTTTAAACAGCAATCCAGGTATATTACTGTTTTGTAAATAGGAAAATATCCTAAATCTGCAACTGTGAGAAGTGCTACTTGTACAAGTTCATATTTATGATTCTGTTTGTGAATGAACCCTTGATTGATTCATCAGAACAATTGCATTTCTTGTTTGAGAACAAGATAGGACAACTGCAATGTACTCTTCTTGATCTAAATGACATACATCTAAGCAAGGATAATGGGAAACCTGCAATTAAAGAACATTTATCAAGCTGCATAAAAAACATTTCAATTTAAATATCGAATGATGTAATAACTACAAGCTCATTTGTGTCTTCTTATTTAGAAATTATTTTGCTGTACTGTGACTTGACCAATTTATTCTCATCAGTGTTATTCTAACCTTTACATATCTTGTGTGTCAATGAGACATCCTAAGAAATCTGGCATTCCTGAACCAAACAGACTTACATTATAGGTCGAAGAATGAGTTAACCAATCCAAATTGTGGTAGCAGAAAGAAATAATAAACCACAATGTTAAATATTAGTAAGACAAGAGAGATAATAGGAGGAGAGAAAGGAAGGAGAGAAAGGAAGAAGAGAAGGCAATAAAATGGCGAGCAAGATTGGAGAGGAATATGGCTCCACTTTTGTCTTTGAGTTCGAATGGTTAAGCTTATAGATGAGCAGGCATATGGCCTTGCACCTCTTCTGCAATGCCCATTCTACAAAGGGCAGAATAGAGTGAAATAAAGTAGCCATGATAAATGCCACTTACTATTTATAGAGGTTTCACTTTTATGCATATGATTACCTAACGTATCCCACAACTGTTCATAAGTGATATTTACCTGTCTAAACATTTTTGACACAAGAAAATACTATCTATATACGAGTCAGACAGGGGCCCACCAAGCTTGCATTGATATTGTTGTCTTGGATATTACTGATATAAGAAAATCCATCAACTATGTGCCTCTCCCCTACAACCTTTAGTCAGAGCTGCAAAAATAACAGAGCATGACAATATGAGATTTATATTAAACTTTGCATTAGAAATGTAGCAGAATTCTAGGTTAGCTTATGACCAAAATGGTTTGGATCTCCACAAAACACCTTGGAATGCTGTTCCATGGAGTATGTTGTATAAGGTGATAATTTGTTTGTAAAAAAAAATCATATTAAGTTATCATCCAAAATTGAGCTGAACATCTCATCCCGCAATGCCTATTCCAGTGTTAGACAATTCAGAGCCTTTCTAATGGATTTCTGATACTGCTTCAATTTTTATAAGACCGATGTCTGGGTCTACAGTATATACAGTACTGAATTTTGATGGTCTTCTGTGCTGCA
Organism: Calotriton arnoldi; assembly: GCA_963921515.1. Classification (NCBI taxonomy): domain Eukaryota; kingdom Metazoa; phylum Chordata; class Amphibia; order Caudata; family Salamandridae; genus Calotriton; species Calotriton arnoldi. The sequence continues at coordinate 636,038 of CAWUFW010001918.1, forward strand.
TTTGGGATGGGGTGTTTTCATTTTTCGAGTGGGTAGTTGTATGTCAGTATATTGTATAGAGTAAAAGAAAAAGGTATCCCCCTTTAAGCGCCCCACAGAAATAGAATATTTTTCTATATTTTACTGGTTTGTTCAGGCATTTTACATTCACAGATAAAAACTTAACAGTTTAATATTGACCTTCAAATTGTATACCTGTATGATATCATCCTTTGTTGATGACTAGCAGACCACCAGCAGGGGGAACTAAGAGCCATGCATCCTATCACAGCCTGAGTCCTTCCACCAATTGTGATATTCCAAATAGAGGAGTGAAGGAAGACTTGTGTGTAAAAGTTTATTATTTTCAAGAAACATATCTTCTAGAAATATACATACACAGCTATGTCTCAATCCAACATAAAAATACATGATTAAAATACATTTCTTTTAAATCAAGTGTAATACTCAGGTTAATATTATTCAAATTCATCTAGGCATTAAACAAAAATTACAGGTGGTTGAATAATCCCACACCACCGGTGGAGTTCGGGGAGTTTTGCCCACTTGCAATTCCGCTTGGAACGCGGAGTTGTGGAGTTTTTTCTCACGCACAGCTTGCTAACACTAACACTGAGTTGGTGAGCACGAGCAAGAATTTGCATCCCCTAGCGTGATTTTCGGGTGCTAGAACGCCTCCCAGAGAGATTTCTCAATGCGGGCGGTCACAGCAGGTCGCAACTGTTCGCGTTGAGAAAGCTGCCGCTCGAGTCATATTTCTATTTGAGGAGTAGAAAGAAGCAGCGCCCTATGGCGTGCTGTGTGAGGCCATTCACACTGATTTTACAGTGCAGAACAAGCTACCAGTGCTGAAAATCAGTACGAGCAGCGTGACGTGCCGAATTCTACCGCGGAATCTCGCTGAGTTTTTTTGTAACTTTGCATAATTCCGCAGCTTGAAACTCTGCAAGTTTTGCCTAGCCCTGAAAAAAAAATCAATAGTTTTCTTCATTAGTTTTCTGGTGATCATTATTACACATTAATAGGATTAATACAATGTGGCAATAATCTTTTTTGCTTAAAAACACTAAAATCGTTAAAATATATTAAAGCACCCTTCTTTGAATGAGCTGGATATACCTAGCAGTTGCAATTGCAATATTTAATGACTTCATGTTAAATAAAGTGGCTTGTGCTTCGTTATGTGATCTTATACCATACTTCTTGAAAAACGGGTGCAAAATTATTTTCCTTTCAACCGCATAGAGAGTGCAGTATAAAAATAAATAAGTTACAGAATGCTTAATTATTTTTTTTTTTTTTTTTTTTAATCTTTATTAGCATTTTCACAAATATAAACAAATCAGATTAAACAAAACAAATTACGTAACTTTATCCAGAACCCCCCGTCCTCCCTTACCCACCCCCTCCCCTAGCTGACCAGCACTAGTAAAACCAATTTTATTATCAAATATCTCAAAAGAAAATTACAAAAAGAAGCAAAGCAGGATATTCAAAATTCAATATTCACAATTCAGATGGGTCCAATTCATTAGGGGAGTCCAAATAGCTAATCCTCTAGCTTTTGCTTGATGGCCTTTTCTAGAGTATATGGCTCTTTCGAATCTATATATTGCTAGAAATCTTTCCAGCCAATGGTGGCCCGATGGAGGGATAGGATCGAGCCAATGAGTGGCTAAACATAGTCTAAAAACTGTCAAAGCAATAAATAAAAAGGACTGGTTCTGACTTGAGAAAAGAGGACATCCCACCCCTAGTACAATCAATTGAGGTTCAAGATCAATTTCTCTACCCAACAAAGTTGCCAAAATACTGCTAACACTTTGTTTCAAGGTATCTAAAACTGGACATGTAGCAAACATATGTACAATATCTGCTGCAGGAAACTGACACCGGGGACATGATGAACCTGGTCCTCTACCCCATTTAGCAATCTTGGCAGGTGTAATATACTAACTGAACCATGTTTTGAAGCATTGTAGTTGTAAATTAGCAGCAATAAAAGATGTCTGGGCCAAGCATAATGAGCCTTCTATCTTTCCGGGTTCAATCCCCAGCAAACTTTGCCAACGATCTATATGCTTGGCCAAATCATCAGGTATTAAATCATTCAACATTTTATACAGTCCCCCTAAAGTGCTTGACCCTTTAAATAGTTCATCCACCAACCTCACCCTAGAAAAACCACACGCACCTCCCTCCCATCTTTTTGCTTATAAAATCTCTTATTTGGAGATATTTAAAGAACTGTTGATTGTCTAACTCAAACGTATCCCTTATAACATCAAACACTAAAAACTCAGACTCATTTATAAGATCTCCAATTATCCTAACTCCTTTGTCATACCAATACCTCATATGACCATCATTAAAGATATTAGGAAAACAGTTATTCCTATATATTGATGTATAAGCATTAAAACGCCCAAGACCAAGTTTTTTTCTAACCAAGGTCCAGACCTTAAAAGCACAGATTAAGGTTTTAAATTTAACCCTTTTATAATAATTGAATTCTATATGCCGTAAAGGCACCCCTTAGCCTCAGTTCCTAAAATCAACTCAAAAGTAGAAACCGAGGAGCCTAACCTCATTGTATCGTCCTTTTCATTTAACAATATCCCCATTTTCTGCAGCATTGCCGCCCAATGATATAGTTGAAGATTAGGTACTGCCCAACCCCTCTATCTCTAGGCAAAGTTAGCAGTTTAAGTGCTCTTCGAGGGCGACAATTAGCCCAAATAAATTTAGAAAAGAGTTGATTCATTGTAATAAACCAGGCATTGCATATGATCAAGGGAATAGCCCTAAAGAAATATAAAATCTTTGGTAAAAAAATCATTTTAATGGCATTGCACCTCCCTACCAACGTAAGTTTAAGGTTTTCTAAACGGCTAAATTCAGTTTTGAATTTAAAAATTAGGGATTTAAGTTGTTTTCACTGATTTTGGAAACATCTGCCATGATTTCTACACCCAGGTATACTGCTTTCTGAACCACTCGTGTATCATTTATCTGAAGGCCATTTCCAACCATTCGTTTGGCAAGATGGCGGCTGTGTGAGCTTTGCTGAAAACCGCTCGTCCAGCGTTCCACAAATGGATGAAACCCCCCCATTTTAGACGGATAAATGAATCTATTCATAGCTGTTAATAAACGGCGAGGTCTAGGGAAAAGTTATACCCAAATCTCTCCGCAACTTACTTGGTCATTTGTATGTTTGGTGCTGAAGGCGGTCCTGAAGGTATTTGTTGAGTGCTGTGGAGGAAGACGCCGATCTTGGCTCCGTGTCCAGAGCATGCCGCCAAAACAGCAAAAACCTCCGCGGGAGCGTAATGAGAAGGGCGCCATGGGCGGTGGTGCAGCGGAGGCAGTAGGAGGACACCGGGGTCCGCAGGCTTCATGGAAGGCATCGAGCGGGAGGAAAGCCGGGGACGCTACTCCCGCGGCAGGAAGCAGTAAGGCGGAGACAGCAAAGCCCTTAGCGCGTGAGCAGCGTCTAGCAGAAACGCCTGGCTCTGGCTCTGCAAGGCAACGCGTAATACCAGGGATGTTCTCTGGGCTTGGCAAACTAGCGGAGAAGCCGAAGAACGCAGAGAAGGAGCTATCTTCAGTTTTGTCTAAAGGGCTGATAGCGGCGGTAGAAAAGGCGACCCCTGATCCAGTGGAGGACACTGTGAGTAATAACTTGAATGTTAATTCAGATGATGCCTGTGTGGTGGATACTAGGGCTTGCAGCTCAGCACAAGGGGATGCAAAGGGTCATGAAGCCCTAATTAACAAGGAATCAGATAATGTCATTGATAAGGATAGCAGCGTGAAAGAAAATACATATACAAAGGATAATCTAGATAAAAATTCTAAGCCTATTGATACATTGGGGGAGTGTCCTAGAACATCGGAATATGGAGAAAAGTTTTTTTCTCTTAATGAAGACTCAGAACTGTCTAATCCCAGTGATCTAACAGACTTTGACAATTCTGACATGGACTCCGATAGCTCTATCTCTAATCCCAGTACTCAAAAGCGACTCCCTTCCCTAGCAAAACGTAAGAAAAAGAAAAGAAGTGGTGGAGTAGCACAAGAGATTGGTCAATCAGGATCTGATCATAGTCAGCTAAAATGGGACTATTCAACCACTCAACTTCTGAGTGAGGATGGTGGGCATGATGATGGTGACATTGGAAACGGATCTGTAAAGTCAACTGACAAGCTGGAAAATGCAGCAGAGTCCCCCCCCTCGATGAGTCTAATATATACAACCCTTAAACAGATGCAAGGTGAAGCAAGACAGGAACATAAGCGTGCCCACCTTGCAACAAAGAAGCTTCAAGGAGCAATACGAAAAGTGAACAAGTCCTGTGCTGAGATTACAGAGAGAACGACCGCTTTGGAGGAACGAGTAGTAGCATTAGAGACTGGTGTAGAGAACTCAGTCCGACAAGCTTCCACAGACCAATCTCGTATGATGGACGTTATGTGGAAGCTTGAGGATTTTGAAAATCGTCAGAGACGCAACAATTTAAGACTCCTTGGTATTCCTGAAAATGTGGAGGGGACGATATTAGAGGCTTTGTGTTGCGTCTATTGAAAGGGGGCTTTCCTGAGCTAGGGCATTGGGATTGGGAAAAGGAGATTCAACGGGTGCATCGTTTCCCTCTCATGCTTAAAAAGAAACATGATCTTAATAAAACCAATGATAAACCTAGAGCTATTTTAATTTTTTTGGGCAATTTTCTTTTGCGTCAAGCAGTGTTTGACAAAGCTAGACCTGAGGCACAGCGATCGGCAGAGGGCCTCTCCTTCTTTGTGAGACCTGACTTCTGCCATATTACGGTAGAAAGAAGGTGGAGGCTTCGCCAATTAATTTCGCCTTTTCAAAAGATAGGAGCAGAGGCTTATTTACTTAGCCCAGCGAGACTTAAAATTATTTATAAGGGTACCACCAGAATATTTACATCCGAAGTACAAGCTCAAGACTACCTTCGGGATATTTCAGAAACTAGGAGTTCAAAGGGACCTAAGGGATAGTGGTGTGACTGGACCCGAACAAAGACTATTTTTTGGAAAATTAGATGGAGCTAGTTGCCTAATTATTTAAATTGCTTAATCGTTCTTACTTTTTTTTTTTTTTTTTTTTTCTTTGTGGTTTTTTTCAGTTTGGATTTCTTGTTTGTGGAGCTGGATGGGTGGTGGGGAGAGCAGCGTCATGCAGGAGGCATCACGAGGGTTTGCGGACCTTTTTTGCCTGAGGATAGGGGTAAAGGGCGGAAATGGGGGTGGGTGGGGAGCTGATCCAGTCGGTTGTATTAAATATGTCAGATATGTTTGTATCAATGGAAAACAGGAAGGGGAGTAGAATGGGAATGTTTTATACTTAAAATGATGTCAAATAAATTGAGGATAGCCTCAGTCAACATCTGTGGTCTTAATAATCCCTTGAAAAAACGAAGGATTAATGTTGATATAAAATATTTGAAGGCAGATATAATCTGTCTCCAAGAGACCCATATAGAGGCCAGCAGATTTGGGATTACTGAACTAGAAGGATATCGCCTGATTTCTGCTACAACGCAGGGGACACGTACGAGAGGGGTGGCGGTTATGGCAAGGAAGGGAATAGGACTCAGGTTCCCGCGTTCCAAATCAGATCAAAATGGTAGATGGGTTATTACTCAATGTCACTCCGAGGATTACTCTTTTACTTTATGTTCTCTATATGGTTCGATATTTGATGATCCAATCTTATTTGAGTGGTTGAATGTTGAACTAGTGGGCTGGCCTTTACCCCTGATTATTTGTGGGGATGCTAATTTAAATCTAGATAACCGAATGGGGAAAATAGGTGGTAGACCCTATGTTGGACGGAAACCCAAAGTCTTTAAAGCGCTTTCTAATTTATGTAAAACCCACGTCTCTCTGATGCATGGTCCATATTAAAACCTCAGGATGCGGGATATACCTTTTTTTCAGCTCCACACCAGACCCATGCTAGGCTTGATTATTTCTTTGTGTCCCAGGAGATACTGACAAAATCCAATATATTTAAATTCCCTCGAGTGATGTCCGATCACAACCCACTAGTGTTGGAGGTCTTACTACAGACAGTAAAACCCCCTATTTCTCGTTGGACTTTCAATAGAGCCCTATTGTATGAGGAGGACTATGTGCAACATATGAGGGAATGGATTCCTAGATTTTTAGAAGAAAATAGAGAAAGCTCGCAGGTGGAGACAATCTGGGATGCATTCAAAGCTGGGATCAGAGGGGAAACAATGAGATATGGTTGGGCTGCACAAGCAAATGAGAAAAACTATCTCCAGGAACAATATCGGAATTTAAGTGAAGCTGAAACTCAATTGATACAGGCTATCACTAACAATGGAGAAGTAGAACAGGCACAAACCAAGGTTGCTATTGCTAAATCCTCAATCATAGAATTATCATCAAATAAAGCAGCAGGGAAATATTGTGCGTGGCGATCCAAACTATATGAGTGTGGTGAAAGAGTGGGTCATGTGCTGGCGATTCGGGCAAGACGACGGACATCCCAAGGAGGTATACTAGTCATAGAAGATCCGGGGGTAGGGTCGGTCACAGAACCTTGGGAAATTCGAGCTGCCTTTCACCGTTTTTATCAGAAACTTTATAGCGAGGATATTTGCAATGATGAGGAAATAATGCAGAATTATTTGTCGGGAGCTCCAGCGGAGAAATTAAATCCAGAAGAGCGAGAGGCCTTAGAATCTCCAATAACAATAGAAGAGATTCACGGTGCTATTTGCTCATTGGTAAATGGAAAGGCAGTAGGACCAGACGCTATACCTGGTGAGTTTTATACAATTTTTGCCTCTTCCCTACAAGAAATAATGAAGGACGTGTTTTTGAAAGCCCAAAATGGGCATGGTGCCACGAGGTCTTGGGGAACAGCTAATATAGTTATCTTTCCCAAAAAAGATAATATCGTCCTATTACTTTAATAAATAGCGATGTTAAAATATTTGCTAAAATACTCGCTACTCACCTTGCGGTTTTTATTAAGAAATTAGTTTCCCCAACCCAACATGGTTTTGTACCGGGAGGTAGTACAATAGACCACATTCAGAGGGTTATTGCTCTTTTTGATGCAGCAGGTATCACCGGAGACCCTATCGGGCTTATCCTGCTTGATGCGGAGAAAGCCTTCGATAGGGTCTCCTTATGGGCAACCTTAAAGAATAGAGGATTAGGAGAAAACTTCATCACGGCTATTAAATCAATGTATAGAAATCCGACAGCACGAATTTCAATCATGGGGAGATGTCAGACCCGATATTTATTAGTAGAGGGACCCGGCAGGGAGTGTCCCTGCTCCCTCTATTGTTCGCACTTTATATAGATCCGCTTGTTAGGAGGATTGAAGCTAATAATCTGATTTTTGGAGTGCAGAGCAATGGGGGACTACGAAAATATTGGCTTACGCTGACGATCTTGCAATAACTACCTCAAACCCCATTAACGCCTTAAGCGAGATTGAGAATGAAGCAGACATTTTTGGGAAACTATCGGGCTATCGCTTTAATCAAAATAAAACTCAGAATGCTTAATTTTAGGTCACAAAAACAATGTGCATTATTTTCCAAGATCCTCTTTGTGCAGCTGGAATTTCTCCAGCTGGGCTCAATAACTATCCGAAGTTGTAGGATGGTGTTTCTCAGTCACTTAGCTGGGACCGTTACTGTCCTTAAAAGTAAAGTTTGACATTGAAAATATGTCTTTTTTTTGTTATAGTCCAGGAGACAGTAATCCCTAGGTATTTATAATCAATGACCTTCTCTAAGGATGTTTTATTTAGGAGGTAAGTTAATTTTCTTCAGCCTATTGGAGAAAATCATAGTCCTGGTTTTATTAATATTTATAGTAAGGCTGTTTGTCTCCCAATAGGAATGTAGTGCTAGCAAGCGATGTTTACATTTTATTAGAGTGTAAACCTATAACACGTAATTGTCGGAAAAATGAGGCAGTGTGTATGTACTCCTCCTATCTTCTAGGAGAAGGAGTTAGTGTTCCTTAGGACTAAAGAGCAACGGTGCTAGGATATATCTCTGTTTTAGACCACTGTTCAGAGGAATTTTGTCTTTTAGAATGCCTAGCCCATTCAGCACTACCTGTACCCAGTAGCTTTTGTGCAGCTGTTCTGTCACAAACAGTAGGCCTTTAAGAATATTCCATCTAGGTAATTAATCCTATAAAATACCACAATTACCTAGGTTGAACACAGCCGGGAAGTCAACAAAACAGCATCACAGTTTGCCCTCTGTAATTGCTGCCCTTCTTGTGGCACCCCAAAGCATGAAACAGGGGTCAATCATGGAGTACTTTGGAAGAAATATATCTGTTGTTTTGGAATTATCCTACACCCAGAAGCCCAAGCCTCAAGAGATATTAGTAAAGTTTGTGCATAAATTTGAGATGACATATCCAACAGCGAAATCATCTGATAGTTTGCTGGATCAACACTAGAGACTTTCTTGTGAAGAGGCATGATTACTGCCCCTCACCAGGAATCTGAGATTATCGCTGTATTTGAGACCATTTTGAAAAAGGATTAGGGCGCTGGCCCACCTTAGTGGGTTTGATATAAAGGACTACTGGTAGCCTATCAGGCCCACCCACCCGTGATGTTTTCAATTTTGAGTTTCTTTCAGATATTTTACAAAGCTCCTGTACTTGTGTTGAATTAATACACTTTACTTGGAGGCTGCCACAAACATTTTTAGCTTTAACGTCAAGCATTTTCTATAACACAGATATAAACTTGGTCCATTGGGATTCTGAAAATTGAATCTCCAAATTGAAGTGCAAGACTGTTATCTCTTTGTTTACCATGCACCGGAAAAGTCTAGAATTATTGTGAGAAATAGCATCCTGCATTTCCTTCCAATTTGCCTCATGGAAGCTTTTCCCTTTTTGAGTAAGGAATGCATGGTATACCTTTTTCATGAGTCTTCATTCTTACTTAAATGTGTCACCTTTATTGGAACAGGTTTTTCACATCAATCTATTTAAATCTCTTTGTATGAACCGACATTTGACATCAAAACACCCAATTTGCAGTCTCCCTAACGTTCTTTTGGGAATATAATCTTTTTTCAAGAGCACTCAAACTTAATTAGTCAGCTAAATGTACCATTCAATACCATTTCCTCCAAAGGCTGACAGATGCTTTACAATATTTTTCCTTGATAATTCATGCTATTTATCCTATGTAATGGAGACACTTATTCAGAGATTGTGAATGAGTGGCAGGTCAAACTTCTGTTACCAATTGGATTAAATGTTTGCCTTAACATCATCTCCCTCATCTTAAAGTTTTCTACTACTTCAAAGTGTTCATCGGGGATGAAGACATAATGTATTAGAGTTTTGTTCTGCCTCTATCTAAATGTGGTCAGCAGCAGGGCTACCACAACCATTTAGCTTGAAGAAAGTATGTTGCATTAGTGCAATGTTAGCTGATTTGCTCTGTTGGAAGATTTAACTGCTAAACACAACCCAGTTGAAATTCCACAACTACTCAATGCATCTTCAAATAAGAAACAAGATGGCAGTGGTTATAACAGGCTGTCAGCACCTCTGTTACATTGGTAAATTCAATGTAGAAATAAGTATACTGTGCTCAAATGAATAGACACTATGCCATCATAGTAGTGTACATTAATATATGGAAAGTAAAATTTCCACATATATACAAATATTTTACAATTCAGAGCACAACAACAATAGAGTAATTTAGATCAGTCACTATTGCAGATCCAATTTTAATTTATATAATGCTCCAAAACAGCACAAGTTCAAACAAAAGTCCATATATAAACAGTATTTATAGCCCAAAAGTCTGTTGACACGTAGGTTGATAGATGACACGCACAGCCGAGACGAGTTTTGTCATGTTGACAACTTTTTCAAGGCTTAGAATCGTTGTGAACCCCGTTTGATCTTGTCAAATCAAGGGTTTTGACCTCAAAAGCCCCCTGTAGGTTTGGGAGGAGTATGCGATAAGTACAACTCCTAAGAAATCGAGGCTTGGGTGAACCGGGTAGCCAAGTCCCTTGCAACATTAAAATTGAATAATTGTCTAGAATACGCTTAAACAAAAGCAATTTACTAAGCACATTAAAAGTTAAAACCATGTCTATTCCAGACCAAACATTTACTTACCACAGGTCACCCTGGCACCTAGTTATAATAGTGTCCTCTTCCACTGTTACAATGACTTCTCGGATTTTCAACACCACACTTGTGCCATTGCAACACTCATACTGTGTATTCCCTAACTGCTTCATCATTTGCAAATGTTATGATTATTATACAATCAGATGATTTCGCCCCTTTCATAATGACATAGGTTTACCTTCACAGTACAATACCGGGGAAAGTGGAGTAGTTGAAGTTGGGTAGAGACAAGCCCCCTGTCATTTTTTGAGAAGGGTGGGTATGTTGCACCGACATTTTAGATTTGTAGCACTTACAATGTGCTTTATATCCTCTAGTTCACACAGGCCTTCACTGAACTCTACCTCATGATTAATTAGGTCAGCCTGCTTCTCAATTACTGTAGCTACCACTGTTTTTTTTTTAGCAGAAATCGATTTTTGATATCTCCTTTGATTATACTGAAACCCATGAGGTCCAAATCATCAGAGTTTATTTCTCTCAATGTAGGAATTAATTTGAAAATGAGTAGGAATTCGGATCAGTTTAGAGGGTGTAATTTTGATTTTGTCTTCCCCATCTTTAATAAGTTTAAAGAAGAAAGTCTATGTAGATCGTCCCCTCACAAATGGTTTTTCATTTATCAATTTATTTTCCAATTTATTTGGGGTCCTACCTTCTCTTTCGCTGCCAAAAGGAATTGGCCTTGGTGTCACATGGTTTGCCTTATTTGGCTGGCTTTGTGGTGTTGCTTTAAAGGGGGCTTGATTACTCCTGCGGGCATCACCACACAAGTCTGGTTGATTTACGTGGAGCCTGGGATGACTCATTAGACTTACAGCCTTTCGAAGTCTTCCTCAGAGTTTCTACAGTTGGGACTCTTACTGTTCTACTCACATGATTAGGACACATAATCACAGTTGTTTTTGGCTTCATATTGGGTAGATATTAGCTGCAAGGGTGGACAAAAATCCTCCTGGGATACGTCCTGTACAGCATCAAGCATCATTTGTTATATTGATATTTGCAACAAGAACAATTGATGGAAAGAATTTTGATCAATGTCAAACATTCACCCCAGTACAGAGATCTGGGCCTAAATCCATAGTTTTTTTGCTCCCCATGCCATTCCAGTTTAAACCCATCCATATGCAAATCAGTCTTGACCCTGTTCCCATGGGAACTGTCCAGCCCGAACTGCCAGGCCAGGTTTTACCTGGACTGGAAAACAAGCATCCTAGGACAGGTTTCAGGGTTTCACCCCTCATCAGCCAGGCTAGCTTGATTCTAGTCGCATAGAGAGCAAGGGACCCACGTCTGGGCATACCCGTCCCACTCGGGGTGACAAATGCAAAAAAAAAAAATGATGGATAGAATGTTGAACATTCACCCCAGTACAGAGATCTGGGCCTAAATCCATAGTTTTTTTGCTCCCCATGCCATTCCAGTTTAAACCAAGCCATATGAAAATCAGTCTTGTCCCTGTTCCCCATGGGAACAGTCCAGCCCATACTGCCAGGACAGGTTCTCCCTGGACTAGAAAACAAGCATCCTAGGGCCGGTTTCGGGGTTTCGCCCCTCACCAGCCAGGCTAGCTTGACTCAGGGTGACAAATGCAAAAAGAACAATTGATATTTACATCATCAACTACCTGAGGTAACACCTCGATTAAACCTGACTCAAAATCAATCCCCTTGCACAATAAGTTGGAATTTAATCGATTACCAATACCATTATTATAGTCTGAAGTCAGTGAGACTCTTTGATAGTTTTGAGCTCTCAGTTCCTTTGAAATACCTTGTAACAAAATTCTGCAATGAACTGGACAGACTCAGACAGTTCTCCTTCTCTTCTTCATCCTCCTTTCCTTGCTCAGCTCAACTCAAGTGGGAGGGGTCAATTTTCTATCAATACTAATCCGATTAGTCTGTTTAGACAGTTTAAACAATTTGCTCCATTTTTGGCATAAATGGGAACATATCCTCTCATGAACTGCTCTTAATGTCTGGATTTCAAGATTGAAATCAATGCTTTTTTGGACCATGTACTTGTCGCAGCACTCTTGTTTTTTTGGGTGGCAATGTTTACTAGAGAAATCTTCGATTGGCAGAATTCGCTTAGCTTAATTAGTTTGAGTAGATTCCGCCACCTAATTCAGCCACCTGAGCAGCCATGGATAGAACCGCAGGTGGGAGAGGGGAATGATAAGACAAGAGCAGCTCATTGTTAATTGATCACTGGCTGATCGTCCAAACTAGAAGCATGTACGTTCTCATGTGGACTTAGAAGGGCAGGGTTGGGGCTGCACACAGAGTTGTAAAACTGTGCTAGACCAGCCCCCACTACCAACATATCTTTGCCCTAACATTGCTATGAAGCCAAATCATTTCCAGCACTCATCCGAAAACAAGCTATTAAAAATAAGGTGACAGTGGGACAGAAGAGCCTCTGGGCCGCTTGCTCTCACTAAGTACTGAGAAGCGCATTTACAAGGGGATATCACCACAGAACTTCACTTTTAGCATTCTGGTGGTGATATCCCCTTCTTATTTACAAAGCGGCGTTAAGCCACTTAACGTGGCTTAATGCCGCCTTGTAAATAAGTCTCCTTTTCACGATTCAGTTAGAGTGAAAGGGCGTGCAATGGGTGTTGCAATGAGAGTTCCGCCAAAGCACACATTGCTTTTTGACGCTGCCCCATATTTACAAGGTCGGGCAGTGCCAAAAACTAAGACCAGGGAATACCTGGTATTAGACTGGTGACACTATGAGAAATTATTAATTTCTCCTCGTTTTTTGCTCTGTCCATTTGTGGTGCATTTTGCAGCACACATAGAAGGAGCAAATCACCTGTCAAGATTGTGTATGTGCAGGAAGGTGTCCCTTCCTGCACATAAACAATCACCCCTGCAGCGCAGGCACCCCTGCAACATGGAGCAAGGGTGCCTGCACTGGCGCTAGGCAGCTTTATTAGCGCAAGCGCTAGGGGAAACACAGAGGTGCGCCATATTTTTGTAAATAAGGCACATCCCTGAGTTTTAAAAACTTCAAAGCGCGGCGTTACCTATTTTAGCATAACACTGTGCTATGACATTTTGTTGTAAATATCCCCCTGAGTCTCCCCAGGCTAAACCAAGTTTGCTGCAACATCCTCCTGTGCAAGATTCTCCCCATAGAAATCCTCCGAGCAACTTTGCTGGGTGGGAGGGAGGATAGGAGGTAGAATAGGATCACTGGACAGCGTGTCCACTTAAATAAAAAAAAACACCAAGAGCCAAAGTCAAATACTAAATTCTAGATTAGAATAAGAATCTCACAGTGTGCTGTTTTGTTGATATAAAGATTGCTTTTAATGATGTTTTGTTAAAAAAAAACCTTCTCTGGAATTTCTATTGGAACTTGTAATTTTTTACTAGAGCCATTTATCTCCAACTTGCAGCAACATTGTTTAACTTCTGCTACTTTACTAATATATGTTGTGGCAGTTGTTGTTTTTGTTCAATGTTTCGGAGCCAAAGTATACAAGCTAGAGTCAAGATGGATATCTTCTCAAATAAAAGAGAAAACATTTAAAGAGAAGATATTTGACTTTTAAATATGTATGAGAGAACCTTCCCTATTTTAAAATATTTTGATTATCAACGTTTAGCAAAACAGCTTTTGAAATGATTAGTACTTTGCATAAAAATTGTTATCTCTGCATAAAGCATTACTTCTCTCACGTGCTTGTGAATTGTGATATGATTTCTGATCAATCTGCCCTTTTAAATGGATTGTTTTTTATTTTAGGCAGAGTTCTAACAATTTGCTTCCCGTGCTGATGTGTGAATTACACCCTACATCTTTAACTGATATTACACCTGTAGACTTTGTGCATCCATGCCTTAGAATACATCATTTTTATCTAACGTGTGATTAAATAAGTGTTACAGAACACTGCAGTAAGTATTCATTTCTAGGTGACTAGTAAAAACAAGCATTCGCAATGCAATCGGTCTCGCCTTTGGGACCTTATATGTATTTAGCTAAGCAGCAAATTAGCCTGGGTGCTGAAACATCTACTGTTCTTTAACATGGAGGGAAAGTAAGCACCAAACTGCGTGACATGGCAGGTATGGGAACACATGGAGAGAAATATTGCCTTTCAGCAGGAAATGGTATAGTCCAAAGCTCTGTTTTTAATATAAAATCAGGGCCTTCGGTGATCTTATCATTTAAAATACAAGATTTGAAAAACATATTATTGTCTACGGGTGCTCGTGGTAGACAATTTCAATGGACTGGAATATAGAGAATGCTAAAGTGATTCTGGTATTTTACTGACCTCTGCTGGTCGTTTTATATCAAGACAGCTAAATAGTTGCAAGTGAGAACAAAGTCCTGGGCACACGTTATGAGGATATAACACTGGTAGAAATGTCTCGTATTATATTTTAGTGGTCGACACCAGTGTGTTTGTTTGAAAGTATTTAATGATGCAACAACAAAGAAACAACCAGTCGACACGTGTTTCGTCACATGAGGGAAGTATCCTTGTGACTCTTCAGGGCTGTGTGGCGGTGTATAGAAACGGCAGAATCACGGGGCCGGTGGAGGATGTAGACCAGCCAAGGGGTCCGATGGACCAAGCGGTCCACGTTGGGAATCTTGTGTGGGGGCGGCTTTGAAAATGCGATGCCCAAAGAAACCAGGAGTGCCTGCGGTGTCTGGAGTGGGCGGAGGGCGGGTACGCCGGCCACCTGGAGTCAGTCGGAGAAGAAAGTAAAAAACTGGGTCCGTGACGAAATCCGTCTCAGTGAAATATGTGCACAGTAATCTCGGTGACAATGGAATAGAATGCTTTTTTATTCAATTCATCTGTGCTGACGGGTAGGTTAATGCAAAACACTCACACAACTATTTAAACAAGGCCTTGTTGAGGGACAGAGTAGCACACTGCATGTTTCCCTCACAAAAAATGGCTGCAGGGCATGGAGTATTGCTGACCAGAACGAAGTGCAAGCTACGGTTTGAAAATTGGAATACAGGATTGATGTGATAAAAGACCAAGGGCCAGATGTACGACCCTAAATTGCATGCGCAAATGGGTTTGTGACCCGTTTGCACATGCAAAATGGCCCAAAGCCATGTACAATTCCTAAATAGAGAGTCGCAATTTATTTGCGACTCGCAATTAGGAAGGGGCGTTCCCTTACGGGCAGGCAGTGGTCCCAGGGACCACTACCTGCGCTTAAAAAATTAAACGAAAACATTTCATTTTTGTTTTTTAAATGCATCCCGTTTTCCTTTAAGGAAAACAGGCTGCATTTTTTTTTTAAAACTGCTTTATTTAAAAGCAGTCCCAGACATGGTGGTCTGCTGAGCCCAGCAGGTCACCATCTCTGCGAGGGCCTGTCATTCCCAATGGTGTCTCAAATTGCGAGAGGCTCATTAATATTCATGAGCCTCGCAATTTGCGTCCCCGTTGGGAATCGCAAACAGTGTTAAACACACTGTTGTACATGCCAAATAGCACCTCGCAAATTGCGAGTCGCAAATGAGTCGCAATTTGCGAGGTGCTATTTTGCAGGTCGTACATCTGGCCCCTAATTAATTGATACTATGTGAATGGATGTAGCATGTTTTCATCTCATATCACTATCACTCAGGCATACTTTTGAAGATTTTTTCAGATACCCTGAGGAAGTTACACTTCAACTCGAACATGAATATTTTAAAATCCACCAATAAGTTGAAATTTAGAATAGAAGAGACAAACAGAACGCTATTCCTGTGAAACACACGTAACGCACATAAGATAAAACTGTATGTAACGTTTACTATACAGTGTTTACCACAATGGACTTTAATACAGGAAAATATTTCTTTATGACATGATTTTTATTTCACTTACAAAAAGAGGGGTTTATAAAGGTCAAAGGATGGGTATTAAGGGGTCATAGGTGGGTAGAGGAAAAGGGGGTCAGGAATTTTTAGGGTGCAGGGTAAAGAGGGTAAGGGGTATTTCAGGTTCAGGCGTGGACATAGGTGAAGGGAAGTAAGAGGTTTTTAGGGTTCAGAGGCAGGTAGTGGTAAAACGAGGTAAGGGTCTTTTGGAGTTATGGGGTTTGTAGAGGTAAACGGTGGTAAGTTATTTTTGGGGTTGGTTTAAAAACAAATATATATACACACACTGACACAAACACACACACTATCTATATATCTATCTACATATATATATATATATATATATATATATATATATATATATATATATATATATATATATATATATATATTATTACAAAATTGCACTATGTGGTAATATAATGTACTGTATTTGCTATATTTGCACAAATGCTTTATTGCACATTGCGTGATTTGCACAATGCATTATTGCACACTGCACTAGCACTTTCAGAAATTGATTTTATGTACATATATTTATTTATTTATTTACACCTTTCTATTCATTTGATAATGATTTTTAGTGTGTTTTAGAATCAAATATTGTCTAATTTTAACTTGTTGCATGTAATTTGAATAGCTCGTTAGCTTTAATAAATGTGGGAAACTTATATGATATCAGTATAAGGAATGAAAATATAAATAATGACGTTTTATAATAATGTTCATTTGAGAAATAATATTTGAAAAATGTTTCCTAAAATATTTGATACGATGTAAGAAAAATAATGATATGCTAAGAAATTATTATCTTCATCAATGAACTAGGTTTTAACACGGTAAAAATTTGCGTATGTAATTCTCTTTCGATATGCTGTGTGGTGGAGTCTGTTTTCCATTGTTATAGTTGCAGCAACCCACGTGATCGGGAACTGTTATGTTTTAACAAAGCGAAAATGGAAACAGCATTATTGGTGTGAGCAAGCCTGCAGACGCAGGCGAAACGCGTTACCAAATCGAAAAATAGAAATAAAGAGAATCTCTTCTTTATTAAACTGATGTCCCGTGTTGGTGTCCAGGTACCGGATGGGAACTGGAGTTGTTGTTCATATATATATATATAATTATCCGGTCGCAAGACATTTCAGTGAGGTACATAGAGCAGACCCCAGTGGTCTGAAATATTTCCTAATAGATGCGGTCCCACCAAAGAAAAGAGGTGGTGACAGGGAAAAACAGCTCAGACTACTTGAGGCCCAATATATCATTAACCTCGATACCAAACAACCCAGAGGTCTCAACGCCACTGAAGAGTTACATACCTGTCTATAATAATTTAGGTTTATGGGACATTAATTAAACTGAATCAACAACATAAATTATGCCTATAGGCCTGTGTCCTTCAAAATTGTAAATATTATGTTAATGTTAGTACATTTCTTTTTACATGCTGCCACTGCTAATCACATATCTTAAAATTTGAATTTTACACATAGGGTTAGGTAGTTTTTTTAACACTAAATTTTAGCAATTTTTTTCATAGGTTTTTACACTTCCTTTTGTTGAAATAGCACTAGCACTTTAGCTTCAAGTTTAGGAGGCAGTCGGTAGACTCATTATATAACATTTATTGAATCCGCCCACAAGAAATAGGTAGATCCCCAAGAAAAATTATTGTTCAACAGCGAACAGAATTGAGGCATTCATGCCGGGATTCAAAAGATTATGGTTTTAACAACTACCTACCTTAATCTTTTATTAATGATTTTTATTATTAATTTTAAGAGAGGGAAACAAGTTATATTTTAAATTAATAAAGCAATTGTGAGTAATGCTATGTTGCCAACGACCACACTACATGTTTAGGTATATATTAGGTATTTTACCGACATTCAAGTACTGTATTTCCTTTTAACATTATTGGTGTGTTTTTAGCAGACGATAATTATTTATGTATTTAAACTAGTATGTCTTTTTTGCCTTCTATGTCTATGATTCTTACTTGATACACCTGTCACTTTAAAGCAATGCACAGAAAAAGAAAAAAACTGTGTATAAAAAAAGCCACCTACCTGACAGAGCGTGTCATGTGATCAAGGCCAGAGGCAGGGCTGAAATGCGTCATGGCTGTAGAGGTTGTTGGTGAGCAATAAAGAACATCTTGCTGCATTACTCTGTGGTCCGTGCTCCATTATGGGAAGGAAGATATCCAGTGTGCTAACGGAGTTGCCAGTAATATATATATATATATATATATATTATCTACTGGCGGTCGCCAGTAGATAGTTATAGTTAGGACCTATTATCCATAGGAAATCTGCGACATTCTATTTGCAATAACGTTGGTGCCGGTTGACGAATCTTCGCGAAAGCTTCCAACTTGTTGGGGCGCTCCGGTCCGCTCCTACCCTGAAAGTCTCGGGGTGATACGTGAAGCGGGGGCCGAGAAAAAAGGGGGTCCCAAAACGCGTTTTCCCATTCATTTTTCCATAGGAACCTTTAGTCGCAGCTACAGCCCGAACTGCTGAACGGAATTACCCCAAATTTGGCAAAGAGGTAGCCCTTGGTTCAGACTGGTGCCTTTGCTAAAATGGTGTAAATCCGTTCAGTAGTTCCTGAGAAATTCACAATTAAAATCACATATATATCTATGGGCGCGTCGGATCCGCGTACCCTCCCGATCACGAGCTGCATGCTAATTGGCTGTCAACACTCCAAATCAAGAAGTGTTGGCAGCTATTTTGTCCCTCGGTAGAACCGAGGGACAGAAACAAGTGCGCAAAGCGCAAAGGGGGCAGGGTAGAAACACCCTGACCTCTAGGTCTGCTCAGGGGGTCCCACAAGGACCCCCTGGGCAGAAAAAGCATTTTTTTTTAAATCGGCGGGATGCGCTTAGGGTGCGCGGATCCCGCCGAGAAAAAAAAGAAACAAGTGCGCAAACGCACAAAGGGGGCAGGGTAGAAACACCCTAACCCCTAGGCCTGCTCAGGGGTCCCACAAGGACCCCTGGGCAAAAAGCATTTTTTAAAAAAAAAATCGTCAGGATGCGCTCAGGGTGCGCGCATCCTGCAAAAAAAAATCGAAGCGCGGTCTCCGCGCTCGATATAATTTGCCCCGGGTGGGCCAAGTCCCGGGGGCATGCTGGGGGAGTTTATTTTATGTATGGGGGCCTCTAAGGGCCCCCAAGTCCCGGGACCGCCACCCCCGGAGCTTTATTTGAAAGTAGCGGGAGGGCTCTGAGCCTCCCGCAGCCCCGGGACCACCACCTCCCCGGGGCTTCTTTATTAAATTAACATGTGTGGGGGCTCCAGCCCCACACGCCCGGGACCACCACCTCCCGGGGCACTAACAAAATTGAAAATGGGGGTCCGTTAAGGACCCCGAGCCCCGGGACCACCACCTCCCGGGGCTGTGCATTTGGATGGGAGGGGGCCGCGCGCCCCCTCCTGGAGCCTGTGGTGGCCCTGGGGACCGCCACCTCCCCGGGGCTTCTTTATTAAATTAACATGTGTGGGGGGGCTCCAGCCCCCACACGCCCGGGACCACCACCTCCCGGGGCACTAACAAAATTGAAAATGGGGGTCCGTTAAGGACTCCTGAGCCCCGGGGACCACCACCTCCCGGGGCTGTGCATTTGGATGGGAGGGGGCCGCGCGGCCCCTCCTGGAGCCTGTGGTGGCCCTGGGGACCGCCACCCCCAGGGCCGGCTCCTGCAGTGTCCCGGGTGCCTACCCCCGGGACACTGCTGTTTGCAATGACAGGATGGGAGCCTCGCGGCTCCCGTCCTGTCATTGCAAACTGCTTTGGATATTGGAAGAGAGAGCAGGGAAACCTGCTCTCGCTTCCAATATCCAAAGACAATTGCTTTCCACATGGGGAGCAGCATGTTAGCTGCTCCCCATGTGGAAAGCAATGCCGGCTCGCGCAGGAGGCGGGGAGCCGGCGGGACTGTGGGGGTTTGGGGACCCCCACAGTCCCCAACCAGAGGCCAGGCCCCGGGGGATGGGGTCCCCGGGCAAGTAGTGGCCCGGGAGGGGGCCACGCGGCCCCCTCCCCAGAAATAATTAAAAAATAAATAAAAAAGGCCTGCCCCGGGGATGGGGTCCCCGGGGCAAAGGAGGCCTGAGGAGGGGGCCACGCAGCCCCCTCCTTAAAAATTAATGAAAAAGTGTGGCCATGCCCCTGGGGATGGGGTCCCCGGGGTAGGATTCGGCCAGGGGAGGGGGCCACGCGGCCCCCTTCCCGTATAATTTAAAAAAAAAAAAAAAGAGGATTAGGCCCTGGGGGATGGGGTCCCCAGGGCCCAAAAATAGGAAAAGGAAGGGGGCCACACAGCCCCCTTCAAGAAAAAAACAAAAACGATCGGGCCGCAGGCCCCGCCCTTCCTTCACCACTCTGCAAACGCGCCCCTGGCGCGTTTGCAGATGGGGAAGTAATTCCCCTTCAATACTGGGGGTCCCTGGGGCCAACTAGCCCACCAGGAACCTCCAGTATGCGCCAGGGGCTGCGTTGCAGAGAGGTGTAAAGAGGCCACGCCCTTTACACCTCTCTGCAAGGCAGCTCTGTGGCGCTTTGGATATACCTGTTGGGCTAGTTGGCCCCCAGGGACCCTCAGGATTCAAGGGGAGTTAATCCCCCGACTTAAAACGCACCACGGGGCGCGTTTGCACAGTGGTGAAGGGAGGGGCGGGGCTTCAGGTGACATGTGTGCAAACAGGCCCCGTGGCGTGTTTTAAGATGGGGGATTAAGTCCCCTTGAATCCTGAGGGTCCCTAGAGTCCAACTAGCCCACCATGTACTTCCAAAAAGCGCCACAGAGCTGCCTTGCAGAGAGGTGTAAAAGGGGTGTGGCCTCTGTACACGTCTCTGCAACGCAGCCCCTGGCGCATACTGGAGGTTCCTGGTGGGCTAGTTGGCCCCCAGGGACCCTCATGATTAAAAGGGACTTAATCCCCCAACTTAAAACGCGCCACGGGCGCGTTTGCACAGATGGCACCTCAGGCCCCGCCCTCCCTTCACCATTGTGCAAATATTCCGCTAAAATCAGCCGAAATACGAATTCCGATTTACTCACCTGTTATCAGGAGAGACCTCAGTGCTGCATCTTTCAGCCCAGTACTGATCCTGAAAAGTAATTTTTACCGTACTTACCAGTAACTTGAATTTCCTTCCTTAGGATATCATTGCCTGTTTTTTGCTGAAAAAGTTTCTAAGTGTCGATTTTTGAAACATACAAATATTCCTCTAAAATCAGCCGAAATACGAATTCCGATTTACTCACCTGTTATCAGGAGAGACCTCAGTGCTGCATCTTTCAGCCCAGTACTGATCCTGAAAAGTAATTTTAACCGTACTTACCAGTAACTTGAATTTCCTTCCATAGGATATCATTGCCTGCTTTTTGCTGAAAAAGTTTCTAAGTGTCGATTTTTGAAACATACAAATATTCCTCTAAAATCAGCCGAAATACGAATTCCGATTTACTCACCTGTTATCAGGAGAGACCTCAGTGCTGCATCTTTCAGCCCAGTACTGATCCTGAAAAGTAATTTTAACCGTACTTACCAGTAACTTGAATTTCCTTCCATAGGATATCATTGCCTGCTTTTTGCTGAAAAAGTTTCTAAGTGTCGATTTTTGAAACATACAAATATTCCTCTAAAATCAGCCAAAATACGAATTCCGATTTACTCACCTGTTATCAGGAGAGACCTCAGTGCTGCATCTTTCAGTCCAGTACTGATCCTGAAAAGTAATTTTAACCGTACTTACCAGTAACTTGAATTTCCTTCCATAGGATATCATTGCCTGCTTTTTGCTGAAAAAGTTTCTAAGTGTCGATTTTTGAAACATACAAATATTCCTCTAAAATCAGCCAAAATACGAATTCCGATTTACTCACCTGTTATCAGGAGAGACCTCAGTGCTGCATCTTTCAGTCCAGTACTGATCCTGAAAAGTAATTTTAACCGTACTTACCAGTAACTTGAATTTCCTTCCATAGGATATCATTGCCTGCTTTTGCTGAAAAAGTTTCTAAGTGTCGATTTTTGAAACATACAAATATTCCTCTAAAATCAGCCAAAATACGAATTCCGATTTACTCACCTGTTATCAGGAGAGACCTCAGTGCTGCATCTTTCAGTCCAGTACTGATCCTGAAAAGTAATTTTAACCGTACTTACCAGTAACTTGAATTTCCTTCCATAGGATATCATTGCCTGCTTTTTGCTGAAAAGTTTCTAAGTGTCGATTTTTGAAACATACAAATATTCCTCTAAAATCAGCCGAAATACGAATTCCGATTTACTCACCTGTTATCAGGAGAGACCTCAGTGCTGCATCTTTCAGCCCAGTACTGATCCTGAAAAGTAATTTTTACCGTACTTACCAGTAACTTGAATTTCCTTCCATAGGATATCATTGCCTGCTTTTTGCTGAAAAAGTTTCTAAGTGTCGATTTTTGAAACATACAAATATTCCTCTAAAATCAGCCGAAATACGAATTCCGATTTACTCACCTGTTATCAGGAGAGACCTCAGTGCTGCATCTTTCAGCCCAGTACTGATCCTGAAAAGTAATTTTAACCGTACTTTCCAGTAACTTGAATTTCCTTCCATAGGATATCATTGCCTGCTTTTTGCTGAAAAAGTTTCTAAGTGTCGATTTTGAAACATACAAATATTCCTCTAAAATCAGCCGAAATACGAATTCCGATTTACTCACCTGTTATCAGGAGAGACCTCAGTGCTGCATCTTTCAGCCCAGTACTGATCCTGAAAAGTAATTTTAACCGTACTTACCAGTAACTTGAATTTCCTTCCATAGGATATCATTGCCTGCTTTTTGCTGAAAAAGTTTCTAAGTGTCGATTTTTGAAACATACAAATATTCCTCTAAAATCAGCCAAAATACGAATTCCGATTTACTCACCTGTTATCAGGAGAGACCTCAGTGCTGCATCTTTCAGCCCAGTACTGATCCTGAAAAGTAATTTTAACCGTACTTACCAGTAACTTGAATTTCCTTCCATAGGATATCATTGCCTGCTTTTTGCTGAAAAAGTTTCTGTGTCGATTTTTGAAACATACAAATATTCCTCTAAAATCAGCCAAAATACGAATTCCGATTTACTCACCTGTTATCAGGAGAGACCTCAGTGCTGCATCTTTCAGTCCAGTACTGATCCTGAAAAGTAATTTTAACCGTACTTACCAGTAACTTGAATTTCCTTCCATAGGATATCATTGCCTGCTTTTTGCTGAAAAAGTTTCTAAGTGTCGATTTTTGAAACATACAAATATTCCTCTAAAATCAGCCAAAATACGAATTCCGATTTACTCACCTGTTATCAGGAGAGACCTCAGTGCTGCATCTTTCAGTCCAGTACTGATCCTGAAAAGTAATTTTAACCGTACTTACCAGTAACTTGAATTTCCTTCCATAGGATATCATTGCCTGCTTTTTGCTGAAAAAGTTTCTAAGTGTCGATTTTTGAAACATACAAATATTCCTCTAAAATCAGCCGAAATACGAATTCCGATTTACTCACCTGTTATCAGGAGAGACCTCAGTGCTGCATCTTTCAGCCCAGTACTGATCCTGAAAAGTAATTTTAACCGTACTTACCAGTAACTTGAATTTCCTTCCATAGGATATCATTGCCTGCTTTTTGCTGAAAAAGTTTCTAAGTGTCGATTTTTGAAACATACAAATATTCCTCTAAAATCAGCCGAAATACGAATTCCGATTTACTCACCTGTTATCAGGAGAGAACCCAGTGCTGCATCTTTTAGCCCAGCACTGACCCTGAAAAGTAATTTTAACCGTACTTACCAGTAACTTGTATTTCCTTCCATAGGAATCCATTGTCTGGTTTTCAGCAGAAAAGTTTCAAAGTGTCGATTTTCACAAACTACAAATATTCCTTAAAAATCGCCTGTATGACTTAAACGCATTCTTTCAACTGTTTACAGGAGATGCACCAGTGCTGGATCCAGGATCCACCACTGAGTGAGAAAAAGTCACGATAACACTACTTACCTGCTAAGTGAATTTCCTCCCATAGGATAACATTGGTGATTCTATGTGAAAAAGTTTCTAAGTGTCAACTTTTAAAATACAATAATATTCCTTAAAAATCACTACTGTAACCAAAACGCTTTTACTCAACTGTTTACAGGAGATGTCCCAGGACTGAATCTAGGATCCAGTCCTGTGGTTAGAAAAGTAATCCATAAAGTAACTAATTGCATTTAGCTAGAAATTCACATTGAGCTCAATGTTGCATTGTGTTTGAAATTGTGTTGCCCATTGCAACAACTGTAACTACTGTACTTAAAAGTCTATTGCCTATTTGCAAAGTATTTAAAGTAAATTAATTCATTCTGAGAAAGTATATTTTGTAATGTAATGTATAATGTAATTACAATGTAATTTAAAAAATAAAATATCTAAAAATAAATAGTTTAAAAAAATGTAGTAAATCAGTATGAAAAAAATAAAAATAACAATTAATACATTTAAAAATTGGCATTTACAAAACCTTTGAAATTCACTGAAAAAAACCATAGGTTTCAGACATGTTATAGTTAGGAATTAGCATTTAAAAAACCTTTGAAATTCACTGAAAAAACCATAGGTTTCAGATATGTTATAGTTAGAAATTAGCATTTAAAAAACCTTTGAAATTCACTGAAAAAACCATAGGTTTCAGGCACGTTATAGTTAGAAATTAGCATTTAAAAAACCTTTGAAATTCACTGAAAAAACCATAGGTTTTAGGGACAGTTGTAGTTACTTGGACATTGCACTCGTACAAAACCCGTGAAATTCCCCCGTTATAGTTAGTTCAGCTAACTATAACTCGCGCCCCGCAATGCACTGCTGATGACGTCACATATTACATCACTCATGACATGGTCAGTGACATCACTGATGACATCACTGATGACATCTCAAATGACATCACTGATGACATCAACCATGTGATAATTTCATGCATCTTCTCACACCCTAATATAACTTTTGATACACCCACTCTAAATTACAGACTGCCATTCTCAAAAACAAAGACACTCCAACACCAATAACTACATACCCACTCACTGATTCTTAGGTCTACACATACATCCACTCACTCACCCGTACAGTCACTCATACTTACGGTCACTCAGTACAGGACTATCATATGCACTCATACACCTATATAAACACTGACACACCGCCACTCATCCATAGAGGTACTCACACACATAGTCAGTCATGCAAAAATTTAATCACACACCCATTTACTCACCTATACCGTTATACACACACCAGCTCACTTACTCATACAAATACTAGCACATTCTTACGCTCTTATACAATAACTGATACAAGCACACACACATCCATACAGCCACTCTCACAATCACACACTCTCACGTATAGCCTTTTAAATACTCTAACACATATATATACTTCCTTTTACATATATAGTTACTCGCACATGTACCACTGAGATATACATTCACTCACTAACACACCCATACACACACTCACCCACCCAAGCAGTCCATCACAGACGCACTCTTCAAATCATGCACCCAGTGAATCACCCACTCACACATCTATGTACAGAGTCGCACACACCCCACCCACACAAACACTCAGGCACCCATACAGATACTCAGACAACCAATCAATAACTCATATAGACACTCATGTAGCTATTCACAAACCCATGCAGCCACTTACACAGCAACAGACAGACGGATACAGACATTCACCCAGTTTAGTCACTAACCCATGCATTCAGTAAGATAAGTTTAATCACTCACTTATACAGTTAGTCACGCACCTACTAAATCATCCATTCAGACACTTATACACCCACTCACTCTTCAATACGCCTTTCCCTATATATATTAAACATATTTAAACTTTACAGAAACACACAGTCACTGGATGATGTAATCAGTGATGTCATCAGTGATGTCATTTGAGATGTTATCAGTGATGTCATCAGTGATGTCACTGACCATGTCATGAGTGATGTAATATGTGACGTCATCAGCAGTGCATTGCGGGGCGCGAGTTATAGTTAGCTGAACTAACTATAACGGGGAATTTCACGGGTTTTGTACGAGTGCAATGTCCAAGTAACTACAACTGTCCCTAAAACCTATGGTTTTTTCAGTGAATTTCAAAGGTTTTTAAATGCTAATTTCTAACTATAACGTGCCTGAAACCTATGGTTTTTTCAGTGAATTTCAAAGGTTTTTTAAATGCTAATTTCTAACTATAACATATCTGAAATCTATGGTTTTTTCAGTGAATATATATATATATATATATATATATACATATATATATTCACTGAAAAAAACACAGGTTGATGACATCACATATTACATCACTCATGACATGGTCAGTGACATCACTGATGACATCATCCAATGACTGTGTGTTTCTGTAAAGTTTAAATATGTTTTACATATATTTAGCCAAGGTGTATTGAAGAATGAGTGGGTGTATGACTGTCTGAATGGATGATTTAGTAGCTGCGTAACTGACTGTATAAGTGAGTGATTAAAAGTGTCTTACTGAATGCATGGGTTAGTGACTAATCTGTGTGAATGTCTGTATCAGTCTGTCTGTTGGTGTCTAAGCAGCTGCATGGGTTGGTGAGTAGCTGCATGAGTGTCTATAAGGGTATTGATTGGTTGTCTGAGTATCTGTATGGGTGCCTAAGTGTCTGTGTGGGTGGGTGGGATGTGTGTGACTCCATGCATGGATGTGTGAGTGGGTGATTCACTGGGTGTATGGGTTCAAGAGTGCGTCTGTAAGGGGCTGTAAGGGTGGGTTAGTGTGTGTATGGCTGTGTTGGTGAGTGAATGGATGTCTCAGTGGTACATGTGTGAGTAACTACATATGTGAAAGGCAGTATATGTGAGTGTTGGAGTATATAAATGACTATATGTGAGAGTTAGTGATTATGAGAGTGGCTGTGTGGATGAGTGTGTGCTTCGGTCAGTGATTGCATAAGAAAGTAAGTATTTGTTAGTATCTGTATGAATAAGTGAGGTGGTGTGTGTATAACTGTATAGGTGAGTAAATGGGAGTATGATTGATTCATTGCATAACTGACTAGGAGTGTGAGTAAATCTATGGGTGAGTGGTGGTGTGTGAGTGTCTGTATGGGTATATGAGTGCATATGATAGTGGCTGTATTGATGAGTGAGTGCATGTATGAATGACTGTATGGGTGAGTGAGTGGATGTGTGTGCAGACATAGGAATCAATAAGTGGGTATGTAGTAATTGGTATTGGTGTGTCAATGGTTTCGAGAAGGGCAGTCTGTATTTTAGAGTAGGTGTATCAAAGGTTATATTAGGGTGTGAGTAGGTGCATCAGATTATCACATGGATGATGTCATCAGTGATGTCATTTGAGATGTCATCAGTGATGTCACTGACCATGTCATGACTGATGTAATATGTGATGTCATCAGCAGTGCATTGAGGGGGCGCAAGTTATAGTTAGCTCATCTAACTATAACTGCCGAATTTCTCTGGTTTTGTACGAGTGAAATGTCCAACAAACTATAACGTCCCTGAAACCTGTTGTTTTTTCCGTGAATTTCTAAGGTTTTTTAAATGCTAATTTCTAACTATAACGTCCCTGAAACCTATGGTTTTTCCAGTGAATTTCAAAGGTTTTTTAAATGAAAATTTCTAACTATAACGTCCCTGAAACCTATGGTTTTTTTAAGTAAATTTCAAAGGTTTTTTAAATGCTAATTTCTAACTATAACGTCCCTGAAACAAATGTTTTTTTCAGTGAATTGCAAAGGTGTTTCAAATGTTAATTTCTAACTGTGCCTACATAGATAAGACATGTACAGAGAGAGGAAGAAAGGCACAGAAAGAAGCAAGAGATGTGCATAAAGAAGCAACAGAGATGCAGAAAGGGGGAAGTGAGGTGGAGAAAGAGGCACGAGGGATACAGAAATAAACAAGAGAGGTGCAGAAAGAAACAAAACAAGTGCAGAAAGAAGGAACAGAGGTGCAGAAAGAGGCAAGACGGGTGTAGAAAGAGAGAAGAGGGGTGTGAAAGAGGCACGAGGGATGCAGAAAGAAGCAAGAGGGGTGCAGAAAGAAGCAAGAGGTGCAGAAAGAAGAAAAAGAAGTGCAGAAAGAAGGAACAGAGGTGCAGCAAGAGGCAAGAGGAGGGCAGAAAGAGAAAAGAGGGGTGCAGAAAGAGGCGCGAGGGGTGCAGAAAAAGCAAGAGAGTTGCACAAAGAAACAAAAGAAGTAGAGAAAGAAGGAACAGAGGTGCAGAAAAAGGCAAGGGGGTGCAGAAAGAGGGAAGAGGGGTGCAGAAAGAGGCAGAAGTTGTGCAGAAAGAAGTGAGAGGTGCAGAAAGTAACAAAAAAAGTACAGAAAGAAGGGACACAGGTGCAGAAAGAGGCAAGAGGTGTGCGGGAAGAGGGGTGTGAAAGAGGCACGAGGGGTGCAGAAAGAAGGAACAGAGGTGAAGAAAGAAGCAACAGAGGGGCAGAAAGAGGGAAGCGGGGTGCAGAAAGAGGCAACATGGGTGAAGAAAGAGGGAGGAGGGTGCAGAAAGAAGCAAGGGGGTGAAGAAAGAAGCAAGAGAGCTGCAGAAAGAAAGAAAAGAAGTGCAGAAAGAAGGAACAGAGGTGCAGAAAGAGGCAAGAGGGGTGCAGAAAGAGGCAAATGGGGTGCAGAAAGAAGCAAGAGGTGCAGAAAGAAACAGAAGAAGTGCAGAAAGAAGGAACAGAGGGGCAGAAAAAGGCAAGAGGGGTGCAGAAAGAGGGAAGAGGGGTGTGAAAGAGGCACAAGGGTTCAGAAAGAAGCAAGAGGGGTGCACAAAGAAGCAAGAGAGGTGCAGAAAGAAACAAAAGAAGTGCAGAAAGAAGGAACAGAGCTGCAGAAAGAGGCAAGAGGAGTGCAGAAATAGGGAAGAGGGGTGCAGAAAGAGGCACGACGGGGTGCAGAAAGAAGCAAGAAAGGTGCAGAAAGGAAAAAAAGAAGTGCAAAAAGAAGCAACAGAGGTGCAGAAAGAGACAAGAGAGGAGCAGAAAGAGGGAAGGGGGTGCAGAAAGGGGAACAAGGGTTGCAGAAAGAAGGGACAGAGGTGCAGAAAGAGGCAAGAAAAGTGCAGAAAAAAGCAAAAGAGATGCAGAAAGGGGAGGAGGGGTGGAGAAAGAGGCAAGTGGGGTGCAGAAAGAAGCAAGAGAGGTGCAGAAAGAGGCAAGAGTGGTGCAGAAAGAGGGAAGAGGGGTGCAGAAAGAGGCACGAGCGGTGCAGAAAGAAGCAAGAGATGTTCAAAGAGAAACAAAAGAAGTGAAAAAAGAAGGAACAGAGGTGCAGAAAGAGGCAACAGGGGTGAAGAAAGAGGGGACAGAGGTGGAGAAAGAGGCAAGAGGAGTGCTAAAAGAGGGAAGAGGGGTGCAGAAAGAGGCACGAGGGATGCAGAAAGAAATGAGAGGTGCAGAAAGAAACAAAAGAAGTGCAGAAAGAAGGAACACTGGTGCAGAAAGAGTCCAGAGGGGTGCGGGAAGAGGGTTGTGAAAGAGGCACGAGGGGTGCAGAAAGAAGGAACAGAGGTGCAGAAAGAAGCAACAGAGGTGCAGAAAGAGGGAAGAGGGGTGGAGAAAGAGACAAGAGAGGTGCAGAAAGAAGGAACGGAGGTGCAGAAAGAGGCAACATGGGTGAAGAAAGAGGGAAGAGGGTGCAGAAAGAAGCAAGGGGTGAAGAAAGAAGCAAGAGAGCTGCAGAAAGAAAGAAAAGAAGTGTAGAAAGAAGGAACAGAGGTGCAGAAATAGGCAAGAGGGGTGCAGAAAGAGGCAAAAGGGGTTGAGAAAGAAGGGAGAGGTGCAGAAAAAAACAAAAGAAGAACAGAAAGAAGGAACAGAGGTGCAGAAAGAGGCAAGAGGGGTGCAGAAAGAGGGAAGAGGGGTGAGAAAGAGGCACGAGGGATGCAGAAAGAAGCAAGAGGGGTGCAGAGAGAAGCAAAAGAGGTACAGAATGAAACAAAAGAAGTGCAGAAAGAAGGAACAGAGGTGCAGAAAGAGGCAAGAGGAGTGCAGAAAGAGGGAAGAGGGGTGCAGAAAGAGGCACGAGGGGTGCAGAAAGAAACAAAAGAAGTGCAGAAAGAGGTAAGAGAAGTACAGAAAGAAGCAATAGAGATGCAGAAAGGGGGAGGAGGGGTGGAGAAAGAGGCAAGAGGGGTGCAGAAAGAAGCAAGAGAGGTGCAGAGAGAAACAAAAGAAGTGCAGGAAGCAGCAACAGAGGTGCAGAAAGAGGCAAGAGTAGTGCAGAAAGAGGGGAGGGGGTGCAGAAAGAGGCACGAGGGGTGCAGAAAGAAGCAAGAGAGGTGCAGAAAGAAGCAAGAGAAGTGCATAACGAAGCAACAGAGATGCAGAAAGGGGGAAGTGGGAAAAAAAAGAGGCACGAGGGATACAGAAAGAAGCAAGAGAGGTGCAGAAAGAAACAAAAGAAGTGCAGAAAGAAGGAACAGAGGTGCAGAAAGAGACAAGAGGGGAGCAGAAAAACGGAAGAGGGGTACAGAAAGAGACACAAGGGTTGCAGAAAGAAGGGACAGAGGTGCAGAAAGAGGCAAGAGAAGTGCAGAAAGAAGAAAAAGAGATGCAGAAAGAGGGAAGAGGGGTGGGAAAGAGGCACGAGGGGTGCAGAAAGAAGCAAGAGGGGAGCAGAAAGAAGCAAGAGAGGTGCAGACAGAAACAAAAGAAGTGCAGAAAGAAGGGACAGAGGTGCAGAAAGAAGCATGAGTGCTGCAGAAAGAAGCAAGAGAGGTGCAGAAAGAAGCAAGAGTAGTGCAGAAACAAGCAACAGAAGTGCAGAAAGAGGCAAGAGGGGTGCAAAAAGAGGGAAGAGGGGTGCAGAAAGAGGCACAAGCAGTGCAGAAAGAAGCAAGAGATGTGCAAAAAGTAACAAAAGAAGTGCAGAAAGAATGAACAGAGGTGCAGAAAGAGGCAACAGGGGTGAAGAAAGAGGGAACAGAGGTGCAGAAAGAGGCAGGAAGAGTGGAAAAAGAGGGAAGTGGGATGCAGAAAGAGGCACGAGGGGTGCAATAAAAAGCAAGAGAGGTGCACAATGAAAGAAAAAAAGTGCAGAAAGAAGCAACAGAGGTGCAGAAAGAGACAAGAGGGGAGCAGAAAGAATAAAGAGGGGTGCAGAAAGAGGCACAAGGGTTTCAGAAAGAAGGGACAGAGGTGCAGAAAGAAGCACGAGTGCTGCAGAAAGAAACAAGAGAGGAGCAGAAAGAAACAAAAGAAGTGCAGAAAGAAGGAACAGAGGAGCAGAAAGAGGCAAGAGGAGTACAGAAAGAGAGAAGAGGGGTACAGAAAGAGGCAAGAGGGGTGCAGAAAGAAGGAACAGAGTGCAGAAAGAGACAAGAGGGGAGCAGAAAAACGGAAGAGGGGTACAGAAAGAGGCACAAGGGTTGCAGAAAGAAGGGATAGAGGTGCAGAAAGAGGCAAGAGAAGTGCAGAAAGAAGAAAAAGAGATGCAGAAAGAGGGAAGAGGGGTGTGAAAGAGGCATGAGTGGTGCAGAAAGAAGCAAGAGGGGAGCAGAAAGAAGCAAGAGACGTGCAGAAAGAAACACAAGAAGTGCAGAAAGAAGCAACAGAGGTGCAGAAAGAGGCAACAGGGGTGAAGAAAGAGAGAAGAGGTGTGCAGAAAGAGGCACAAGGGTTGCAGAAAGAAGAGACAGAGGTGCAGAAAGAAGCATGAGTGCTGCAGAAAGAAGCAAGAGTAGTGCAGAAAGAAGCAAGAGTAGTGCAGAAACAAGCAACAGAAGTGCAGAAAGAGGCAAGAGGGGTGCAAAAAGAGGGAAGAGGGGTGCAGAAAGAGGCACAAGCAGTGCAGAGAGAAGCAAGAGATGTGCAAAAAGTAACAAAAGAAGTGCGGAAAGAAGGAACAGAGGTGCAGAAAGAGGCAACAGGGGTGAAGAAAGAGGGAACAGAGGTGCAGAAAGAGGCAGGAAGAGTGGAAAAAGAGGGAAGTGGGATGCAGAAAGAGGCACGAGGGGTGCAATAAAAAGCAAGAGAGGTGCACAAAGAAAGAAATAAGTGCAGAAAGAAGCAACAGAGGTGCAGAAAGAGACAAGAGGGGAGCAGAAAGAAGGAAGAGGGGTGCAGAAAGAGGCACAAGGGTTTCAGAAAGAAGGGACAGAGGTGCAGAAAGAAGCACGAGTGCTGCAGAAAGAAGCAAGAGAGGAGCAGAAAGAAACAAAAGAAGTGCAGAAAGAGGGAAGAGGGGTGCAGAAAGAGGCACGAGGGGTGCAGAAAGAAGCAAGAGAGGTGCACAAAGAAACAAAAGAAGTGCAGAAAGAAGGAACAGAGGTGCAGAAAGAGACAAGAGGGGAGCAGAAAGAGGGAAGAGGGGAGCAGAAAGAGGGACAAGGGTTGCAGAAAGAAGGGACAGAGGTGCAGAAAGAAGCACGAGTGTTGAAGAAAGAAGCAAGAGAGGTGCAGAAAGAAGCAAGAGTAGTGCAGAAAGAAGCAACAGAAGTGCAGAAAGAGGGGTGCAAAATGAGGAAAGAGTGGTACAGATAGAGGTACGAGCGGTGCAGGAATAAGCAAGAGATTTGCAAAAAGAAACAAAAGAAGTGCAGAAAGAAGGAACAGAGGTGCGGAAAGAGGCAACAAGGGTGAAGAAAGAGGGAACAGAGGTGCAGAAGGAGGCAAGCGGAGTGCAAAAAGAGGGAAGAGGGGTGCAGAAAGAGGGACGAGGGGTGCAGAAAGAGAGGTGCACAAAGAAACAAAAGAAGTGCAGAAAGAAGCAAGAGATGTGCACAAAGAAACAAAAGAAGTGCAGAAAGAAGCAACAGAGGTGCAGAAAAAGACAAAAGGGGAACAGAAAGAGGGAAGAGGGGTGCAGAAATAGGCACAAGTGTTGCAGAAAGAAGGTACAGAGGTGCAGAAAGAAGCAAGAGTAGTGCAGAAAGAAGCAACAGAAGTGCAGAAAGAGGCAAGGGGGGTACAAAAGAGGGAAGAGGGGTGCAGAAAGAGGCACGAGCGGTGCAGAAAGAAGCAAGAGATTAAAGAGAAACAAAAGCAGTGCAAAAAGAAGGAACAGAGGTGCAGAAAGAGGCAACAGGGGTGAAGAAAGAGGGAACAGAGGTGGAGAAAGAGGCAAGAGGAGTGCTAAAAGAGGGAAGAGGGGTGCAGAAAGAGGCACGAGGGATTCAGAAAGAAGCAAGAGAGGTGCACAAAGAAACAAAAGAAGTGCAGAAAAAAGGAACAGAGGTGCAGAAAGAGGCAAGAGGGGTGCAGAAAGAGGGAAGAGGGGTGCAGAAAGAGGCAAAAGGGGTGCAGAAAGAAATGAGAGGTGCAGAAAGAAACAAAAGAAGTGCAGAAAGAAAGAACACTGGTGCAGAAAGAGTCCAGAGGGGTGCGGGAAGAGGGTTGTTAAAGAGGCATGAGGGGTGCAGAAAGAAGGAACAGAGGTGCAGAAAGAAGCAACAAAGGTGCAGAAAGAGGGAAGAGGGTTGGAGAAAGAGACAAGAGAGGTGCAGAAAGAAGGAACGGAGGTGCAGAAAGAGGCAACATGTGTGAAGAAAGAGGGAAGAGGGTGCAGAAAGAAGCAAGGGGGTGAAGAAAGAAGCAAGAGAACTGCAGAAAGAAAGAAAAGAAGTGCAGAAAGAAGGAACAGAGGTGCAGAAAGAGGCAAGAGGGGTACAGAAAGAGGCAAAAGGGGTTGAGAAAGAAGGTAGAGGTGCAGAAAAAAACAAAAGAAGAACAGAAAGAAGGAACAGAGGTGCAGAAAGAGGCAAGAGGGGTGCAGAAAGAGGGAAGAGGGGTGTGAAAGAGGCACGAGGGATGCAGAAAGAAGCAAGAGGGGTGCAGAGAGAAGCAAAAGAGGTACAGAATGAAACAAAAGAAGTGCAGAAAGAAGGAACAGAGGTGCAGAAAGAGGCAAGAGGAGTGCAGATAGAGGGAAGAGGGGTGCAGAAAGAGGCACGAGGGGTGCAGAAAGAAGCAAGAAAGGTGCAGAAAGAAACAAAAGAAGTACAGAAAGAGGTAAGAGAAGTACAGAAAGAAGCAATAGAGATGCAGAAAGGGGGAGGAGGGGTGGAGAAAGAGGCAAGAGGGGTGCAGAAAGAAGCAAGAGAGGTGCAGAGAGAAACAAAAGAAGTGCATAACGAAGCAACAGAGATGCAGAAAGGGGGAAGTGGGAAAGAAAAAAGAGGCACGAGGGATACAGAAAGAAGCAAGAGAGGTGCAGAAAGAAACAAAAGAAGTGCAGAAAGAAGGAACAGAGGTGCAGAAAAAGACAAGAGGGGAGCAGAAAGAGGGAAGAGGGGAGCAGAAAGAGGGACAAGGGTTGCAGAAAGAAGGGACAGAGGTGCAGAAAGAAGCACGAGTGCTGAAGAAAGAAGCAAGAGAGGTGCAGAAAGAAGCAAGAGATTTGCAAAAAGAAACAAAAGAAGTGCAGAAAGAAGGAACAGAGGTGCAGAAAGAGGCAACAAGGGTGAAGAAAGAGGGAACAGAGGTGCAGAAAGAGGCAAGAGGAGTGCAAAAAGAGGGAAGAGGGGTGCAGAAAGAGGCCCAAGGGGTGCAGAAAGAAGAAAGAGAGGTGCACAAAGAAACAAAAGAAGTGCAGAAAGAGGCTAGAGACGTGCACAAAGAAACAAAAGAAGTGCAGAAAGAAGCAACAGAGGTGC
The DNA here is from genome assembly GCA_963921515.1 of Calotriton arnoldi. NCBI lineage: Eukaryota > Metazoa > Chordata > Amphibia > Caudata > Salamandridae > Calotriton > Calotriton arnoldi. Next base: position 670,812 of record CAWUFW010001918.1, read on the forward strand.
AGAAAAAGACAAAAGGAGAACAGAAAGAGGGAAGAGGGGTGCAGAAATAGGCACAAGGGTTGCATAAAGAAGGTACAGAGGTGCAGAAAGAAGCAAGAGTAGTGCAGAAAGAAGCAACAGAAGTGCAGAAAGAGGCAAGAGGGGTACAAAAAGAGGGAAGAGGGGTGTAGAAAGAGGCACGAGCGGTGCAGAAAGAAGCAAGAGATGTTCAAAGAGAAACAAAAGAAGTGAAAAAAGAAGGAACAGAGGTGCAGAAAGAGGCAACAGGGGTGAAGAAAGAGGGGACAGAGGTGGAGAAAGAGGCAAGAGGAGTGCTAAAAGAGGGAAGAGGGGTGCAGAAAGAGGCACGAGGGATGCAGAAAGAAATCAGAGGTGCAGAAAGAAACAAAAGAAGTGCAGAAAGAAGGAACACTGGTGCAGAAAGAGTCCAGAGGGGTGCGGGAAGAGGGTTGTGAAAGAGGCACGAGGGGTGCAGAAAGAAGGAACAGAGGTGCAGAAAGAAGCAACAGAGGTGCAGAAAGAGGGAAGAGGGGTGGAGAAAGAGACAAGAGAGGTGCAGAAAGAAGGAACGGAGGTGCAGAAAGAGGGAAGAGGGGTGGGAAAGAGGCACGATGGGTGCAGAAAGAAGCAAGAGGGGAGCAGAAAGAAGCAAGAGAGGTGCAGACAGAAACAAAAGAAGTGCAGAAAGAAGGGACAGAGGTGCAGAAAGAAGCATGAGTGCTGCAGAAAGAAGCAAGAGAGGTGCAGAAACAAGCAAGAGTAGTGCAGAAACAAGCAACAGAAGTGCAGAAAGAGGCAAGAGGGGTGCAAAAAGAGGGAAGAGGGGTGCAGAAAGAGGCACAAGCAGTGCAGAAAGAAGCAAGAGATGTGCAAAAAGTAACAAAAGAAGTGCAGAAAGAATGAACAGAGGTGCAGAAAGAGGCAACAGGGGTGAATAAAGAGGGAACAGAGGTGCAGAAAGAGGCAGGAAGAGTGGAAAAAGAGGGAAGTGGGATGCAGAAAGAGGCACGAGGGGTGCAATAAAAAGCAAGAGAGGTGCACAAAGAAAGAAAAAAAGTGCAGAAAGAAGCAACAGAGGTGCAGAAAGAGACAAGAGGGGAGCAGAAAGAGGGAAGACGGGTGCAGAAAGAGGCACAAGGGTTTCAGAAAGAAGGGACAGAGGTGCAGAAAGAAGCACGAGTGCTGCAGAAAGAAACAAGAGAGGAGCAGAAAGAAACAAAAGAAGTGCAGAAAGAAGGAACAGAGGAGTTGAAAGAGGCAAGAGGAGTACAGAAAGAGAGAAGAGGGGTACAGAAAGAGGCAAGAGGGGTGCAGAAAGAAGGAACAGAGTGCAGAAAGAGACAAGAGGGGAGCAGAAAAACGGAAGAGGGGTACAGAAAGAGGCACAAGGGTTGCAGAAAGAAGGGATAGAGGTGCAGAAAGAGGCAAGAGAAGTGCAGAAAGAAGAAAAAGAGATGCAGAAAGAGGGAAGAGGGGTGTGAAAGAGGCACGAGTGGTGCAGAAAGAAGCAAGAGGGGAGCAGAAAGAAGCAAGAGACGTGCAGAAAGAAACACAAGAAGTGCAGAAAGAAGCAACAGAGGTGAAGAAAGAGGCAACAGGGGTGAAGAAAGAGAGAAGAGGGGTGCAGAAAGAGGCACAAGGGTTGCGGAAAGAAGAGACAGAGGTGCAGAAAGAAGCATGAGTGCTGCAGAAAGAAGCAAGAGTAGTGCAGAAAGAAGCAAGAGTAGTGCAGAAACAAGCAACAGAAGTGCAGAAAGAGGCAAGAGGGGTGCAAAAAGAGGGAAGAGTGGTGCAGAAAGAGGCACAAGCAGTGCAGAGAGAAGCAAGAGATGTGCAAAAAGTAACAAAAGAAGTGCAGAAAGAAGGAACAGAGGTGCAGAAAGAGGCAACAGGGGTGAAGAAAGAGGGAACAGAGGTGCAGAAAGAGGCAAGAGGAGTGGAAAAAGAGGGAAGGGGGATACAGAAAGAGGCACGAGGGGTGCAGTAAAAAGCAAGAGAGGTGCACAAAGAAACAAAAAAAGTGCAGAAAGAAGCAACAGAGGTGCAGAAAGAGACAAGAGGGGAGCAGAAAGAGGGAAGAGGGGTGCAGAAAGAGGCACAAGGGTTTCAGAAAGAAGGGACAGAGGTGCAGAAAGAAGCATGAGTGCTGCAGAAAGAAGCAAGAGAGGAGCAGAAAGAAACAAAAGAAGTGCAGAAAGAAGGAGCAGAGGAGCAGAAAGAGGCAAGAGGAGTGCAGAAAGAGAGAAGAGGGGTGCAGAAAGAGGCAAGAGGGGTGCAGAAAGAAGCAAGAGAGGTGCAGAAAGAAACCAAAGAAGTGCAGAAAGAAGGAACAGAGGTGCAGAAAGAGGCAAGAGGAGTGCAGAAAGAAAAAGCGGGGTGCAGAAAGAAGCACAAGGGGTGCAGAAAGAAGCAAGAAAGGTGCAGAAAGAATAAAAGAAGTGCAAAAAGAAGCAACAGCGGTGCAGAAAGGGACAAGAGGGGAGCAGAAAGAGGAAAGAGGGGTGCAGAAAGAGGCACAATGGTTGCAGAAAGAAGGGACAGAGGTGCAGAAAGAGGCAATAGAAGTGCAGAAAGAAGCAACAGAGATGCAGAAATGGGGAGGAGGGGTGGAGAAAGAGGCAAGAGGGGTGCAGAAAGAGGGAAGAGGGGTTCAGAAAGAGGCACGAGGGGTGCTGAAAGAAGCAAGAGAAGTGCATAAAGAAGCAACAGAGATGCAGAAAGGGGGAAGTGGGGAAGGGAAAGAGGCAAGAGGGATACAGAAAGAAGCAAGAGAGGTGCAGAAAGAAACAAAAGAAGTGTAGAAAGAAAGAACAGAGGTGCAGAAAGTGGCAAGAGGGGAGCAGAAAGAGGGATGAAGGGTACAAAAAGAGGCACAAGGGTTGCAGAAAGAAGGGACAGCGGTGCAGAAAGAGGCAAGAGAAGTGCAGAAAGAAGCAACAGAGGTACAGGAATGAGGGGTGGAAAAAGAGGCAAGAGAAGTGCAGAAAGAAGAAAAAGAGATGCAGAAAGAGGGAAGAGGGGTTTTAAAAAGGCACGAGGGGTACAGAAAGAAGCAAGAGGGGTGCAGAAAGAATTAAGAGTGGTGCAGAAAGAAACGAAAGAAGTGCAGAAAGAAGGAACAGAGGTGCAGAAAGAGGCAAGAGGAGTGTAAAAGGAGGGAAGAGGGGTGCAGAAAGAGGCACGAGGGGTGCAGAAAGAAGCAAGAGAGGTGCAGAAAGAAACAACAGAAGTACAGAAAGAGACAAGAGGGGAGCAGAAAGAGGGAAGACGGGTGCAGAAAGAGGCACAAGGTTTGCAGAAAGAAGGGACAGAGGTGCAGAAAGCAGCATGAGTGCTGCAGAAAGAAGCAAGATAGGTGCAGAAAAAAAGCCAGACTAGTGAAGAAAGAAGCAACAGAAGTGCAGAAAGAGGCAAGAGGGGTGCGAAATGAGGGAAGAGTGGTGCAGAAAGAGGCACGAGCGGTGCAGAAAGAAGCAAGAGATTTGCAAAAAGAAACAAAAGAAGTGCAGAAAGAAGGAACAGAGGTGCAGAAAGAGGCAATAGGGGTGCAGAAAGAGGGAAGCGGGGTGTGAAAGAGGCACGAGGGATGCAGAACGAGGCAAGAGGGATGCAGAAAGAAGCAAGAGAGGTGCAGAAGGAAACAAAAGAAGTGCAGAAAGAAGGAACAGAGGTGCAGAAAGAGGCAAGAGGAGTGCAGATAGAGGGAAGAGAGGTGCAGAAAGAGGCACGAGGGGTGCAGAAAGAAGCAAGAAAGGTGCAGAAAGAAACAAAAGAAGTACAGAAAAAAGCAACAGAGGTGCGGAAAGAGATAAGAGGGGAGCAGAAAAATGGAAGAGGGGTGCAGAAAGAGGCACACACAAGGGTTGCAGAAAGAAGGGACAGAGGTGCAGAAAGAGGCAAGATAAGTACAGAAAGTAGCAACAGAGATGCAGAAAGGGGGAGGAGGGGTGGAGAAAGAGGCAAGAGGGGTGCAGAAAGAGGGAAGTGGGGTGAAGAAAGAGGCATGAGGGGTACAGAAAGAAGCAAGAGAGGTACAGAAAGAAGCAAGAGAAGTGCATAAAGAAGCAATAGACATGCAAAAAGGGGGAAGTGGGGAAGGGAAAGAGGCAAGAGAGGTGCAGAAAGAAACAAAAGAAATGCAGAAAGAAGGAACAGAGGTGCAGAAAGAGGCAAGAGGGGAGAAGAAAGAGGGAAGAGGGGTACAGAAAGAGGCACAAGGGTTGCAGAAAGAAGGGACAGAGGTACAGAAAGAGGCAAGAGAAGTGCAGAAAGAAGCAACAGAGGTGCAGGAATGAGGGGTGGAAAAAGAGGCAAGAGAAGTGCAGAAAGAAGAAAAAGAGATGCAGAAAGAGGGGTGTGAGAGAGGCATGAGGGGTGCAGAAAGAGGAAAGAGGGTGCAGAAAGAAGCAAGAGAAGTACAGAAAGAAACAAAAGAAGTGTAGAAAGAAGTAACAGAGATGCAGAAAGACGCAAGAGGAGTGCAAAAAGAGGGGAAACATCCTTTACAACGCGGACATTGCATCGCAATGCCTTTACATCGCGGTCATTACAACGCAAGTTGTTACAACGACTTGAGCTGGATGGCGCTCTAACCTAAGGAATAGTATGATTTACTATTCCAACACCTTCCCTACTGTACGTAGACTGGAGTTGGAATAGTAAATCATGCTATTCCTAAGTCCAGCGCCCTCCAGCGCAAGTCGTTGTAACGACTTGCGCTGGAATGAACGCGATGCAAAATACTGCGTTGTAAATGTATGCGTAGTAATGTCATACATTCCAAAAAGAGGGAAGAGGGATGCAGAAAGAGGCATCAGGGTTGCAGTAAGATGGGACAGAGGTGCAGAAAGAAGCATGAGTGCTGTAGAAAGAAGCTAGAGAGGTGCAGAAAGAAGCAAGATAAGTTCAGAAAGAAGCAACAGAAGTGCAGAAAGAGGCAAGAGGGGTGCAAAAAGTGGGAAGAGGGGTGCAGAAAGAGGCACGAGCGGTGCAGAAAGAAGGGACAGAGGTGCAGAAAGAGGCAAGAGAAGTTCAGAAAGAAGCAACAGAGGTGCAGGGATGAGGGTTGGAAAAGAGGCAAGAGAAGTGCAGTAAGAAGAAAAAGAGATGCAGAAAGAGGGAGAAGGGGTGTGAAAGAGGCACAAGGGGAGCAGAAAGAAGCAAGAGGGGTGCAGAAAGAAGCAAGAGAAGTGCAGAAAGAAACAAAAGAAGTGCAGAAAGAAGGAACAGAGGTGCAGAAAAAGGCAAGAGGCGTGGAAAAAGAGGGAAGAGGGGTGCAGAAAGAGGCACAAGGGTTGCAGAAAAAAGGGACAGAGGTGCAGAAAGAAGCAGGAGTGCTGCAGAAAGAAGCAAGAGAGATGCAGTAACGAGCAAGTGTAGTGCAGAAAGAAGCAACAGAAGTGCAGTAAGAGGCAAGAGGGGTGCAAAATGAGGGAAGAGTGGTGCAGAAAGAGGCACGAGTGGTGCAGAAGGAAGTAAGAGATTTGCAAAAAGAAACAAAAGAAGTGCAGAAAGAAGCAACAAAGGTGCAGGGATGAGGCAACAGGGGTGAAGAAAGAGGGAAACAGAGGTGCAGAAAGAGGCAAGAGGAGTGCAAAAAGAGGGAAGAGGGTTACAGAAAGAGGCACAAGGGTTGCAGAAAGTAGGGACAGAGGTGCAGAAAGAGGCAAGAGAAGTGCAGAAAGATGCAACAGAGGTGCAGGGATAAGGGTTGGAAAAGAGGCAAGAGAAGTGCAGTAAGAAGAAAAAGAGATGCAGAAAGAGGGAAGAGGGGTATGAAAGAGGCACGAGGGGTGCAGAAAGAAGCAAGAGAAGTGCAGAAAGAAACAAATGAAGTGCAGAAAGAAGGAACAGAGGTGCAGAAAGAGGCAAGAGGAGTGGAAAAAGAGGGAAGAGGGGTGCAGAAAGAGGCACAAGTTTTGCAGAAAGAAGGGACAGAGGTGCAGAAAGAAGCATGAGTGCTGCAGAATGAAGCAAGAGAGGTGCAGAAACGAGCAAGTGTAGTGCAGAAAGAAGCAACAGAAGTGCAGAAAGAGGCAAGAGGAGTGCAAAATGAGGTAAGAGTGGTGCAGAAACAGGCACGAGCGGTGCAGAAAGAAGCAAGAGATTTGCAAAAAGAAACAAAAGAAGTGCAGAAAGAAAGAACAGAGGTGACGAAAGAGGGAACAAGGGTGAAGAAAGAGGGAACAGAGGTGCAGAAAGAGGCATGAGGGGTACAGAAAGAAGCAAGAGAGGTACAGAAAGAAGCAAGAGAAGTGCATAAAGATGCAATAGACATGCAAAAAGGGGGAAGTGGGGAAGTGGGGAAGGGAAAGAGGCAAGAGGGATACAGAAAGAAGCAAGAGAGGTGCAGAAAGAAACAAAAGAAATGCAGAAAGAAGGAACAGAGTGCAGAAAGAGGCAAGAGGGGAGGAGAAAGAGGGAAATGGGGTACAGAAAGAGGCACAAGGGTTGCAGAAAGAAGGGACAGAGGTACAGAAAGAGGCAAGAGAAGTGCAGAAAAAAGCAACAGAGGTGCAGGAATGAGGGGTAGAAAAAGAGGCAAGAGAAGTGCAGAAAGAAGAAAAAGAGATGCAGAAAGAGGGGTGTGAGAGAGGCACGAGGGGTGCAGAAAGAGGCAAGAGGGTGCAGAAAGAAGCAAGAGAAGTACAGAAAGAAACAAAAGAAGTGTAGAAAGAAGTAACAGAGATGCAGAAAGAGGCAAGAGGAGTGCAAAAAGAGGGGAAACATCCTTTACAACGCGGACATTGCATCGCAATGCCTTTACATCGCGGTCATTACAACGCAAGTTGTTACAATGACTTGAGCTAGATGGCGCTCTAACCTAAGGAATAGTATGATTTACTATTCCAACACCTTCCCTACTGTACGTAGACTGGAGTTGGAATAGTAAATCATACTATTCCTAAGTCCAGCGCCCTCCAGCGCAAGTCGTTGTAACGACTTGGGTTGTAACAAACGCGATGTAAAATACTGCGTTGTAAATGTATGTGTAGTAATGTCATACATTCCAAAAAGAGGGAAGAGGGATGCAGAAAGAGGCATCAGGGTTGCAGAAAGATGGGACAGAGGTGCAGAAAGAAGCATGAGTGCTGTAGAAAGAAGCTAGAGAGGTGCAGAAAGACGCAAGATAAGTGCAGAAAGAAGGAACAGAGGTGCAGAAAGAGGAAAGAGGAATGGAAAAAGAGGGAAGAGGCGTGGTGAAAGAGGCACAAGGGTTGCAGAAAGAAGGGACAGAGGTGCAGAAAGAAGCATGAGTGCTGCAGAAAGAAGCAAGAGAGGTGCAGAAAGAAGCAAGAGTAGTGCAGAAAGAAGCAACATAAGTGCAGAAAGAGGCAAGAGGGGTGCAAAAAGCGGGAAGAGGGATGCAGAATGAGGCACGAGCAGTGCCGAAAGAAGCAAGAGATGTGCAAAAAGAAACAAAAGAAGTGCAGAAAGAAGGAACAGAGGTGCAGAAAGAGGCAACAGGGGTGAATAAAGAGGGAACAGAGTAGCAGAAAAAAGCAAGAGATGTGCAAAAAGAAACAAAAAAAGTGCAAAAAGAGGGAAGAGGGGTGCAGAAAGAGGCACGAGGGGTGCAGAAAGAAGCAAGAGAGGTGCACAAAGAAACAAAAGAAGTGCACAAAGAAGCAACAGAGGTGCAGAAAGAGACAAGAGGGGTGCAAAATGAGGGAAGAGTGGTGCAGAAAGAGGCACGAGCGGTGCAGAAAGAAGCAAGAGATTTTCAAACAGAAACAAAAGAAGTGCAGAAAGAGGGAACAGAGGTGCAAAAAGAGGCAAGAGGAGTGCAAAAAGAGGGAAGAGGGGTGCAGAGAGAGGCACGAGGTGTGCAGAAGGAAGCAAGAGTGGTGCACAAAGAAACAAAAGAAGTGCAGAAAGAAGCAACAGAGGTGCAGAAAGAGACAAGAGGGGAGCAGAAAGAGGGAAGAGGGGTGCAGAAATAGGCACAAGGGTTGCAGAAAGAAGGTACAGAGGTGCAGAAAGAAGCACGAGTGCTGCAGAAAGAAGTAAGAGAGGTGCAGAAAGAAGCAAGAGTAGTGCAGAAAGAAGCAACAGGGGTGCAAAAAGAGGGAAGAGGGGTGCAGAAAGAGGCACAAGCGGTGCAGAAAGAAGCAAGAGATGTGCAAAAAGAAACAAAAGAAGTGCAAAAAGAAGGAACAGAGGTGCATAAAGAGGCAAGAGGGGTGCAGAAAGAGGGAAGAGGGGTGCACAAAGAAGCAAAAGGGGTGCAGAAAGAAGTGAGATGTGCAGAAAGAAACAAAAGAAGTGCAGAAATAAGGAATACAGGTGCAGAAAGAGGCAAGAGGGGTGCCGGAAGAATGGTGTAAGAGAGGCACGAGGGGTGCAAAAAGAAGGAACATAGGTTCATAAAGAAGCAACAGAGGTGCAGAAAGAAGAAAGAGGAGTGGAGAAAGAGACAAGAGAGGTGCAGAAAGAAGGAACAGAGGTGCAGAAAGAGGCAACATGGGTGAAGAAAGAGGGAAGAGGGTGCAGAAAGAAGCAAGGGGGTGAAGAAAGACGCAAGAGAACTGCAGAAAGAAAGAAAATAAGTGCAGAAAGAAGGAACAGAGGTGCAGAAAGAGGCAGGAGGGGTGCAGAAAGAGGCAAAAGGGGTGCAGAAAGAAGCGAGAGGTGGAGAAAGAAACAAAAGAAGTGCAGAAAGAAGGAACAGAGGTGCAGAAAGAGGCAACAGGGGTGAAGAAAGAGGGAACAGTGGTGGTGAAAGAGGCAAGAGGAGTGCAAAACGAGGGAAGAGGAGTGCAGAAAGAGGCACAAGGGTTGCAGAAAGAAGCAAGAGAGGTGCACAAAAGAAGTGCAGAAAGAAGGAACAGAGGTGCATAAAGAGGCAAGAGGGGTGCAGAAAGAGGGAAGAGGGGTGCACAAAGAAGCAAAAGGGGTGCAGAAAGAAGTGAGATGTGCAGAAAGAAACAAAAGAAGTGCAGAAATAAGGAATACAGGTGCAGAAAGAGGCAAGAGGGGTGCCGGAAGAATGGTGTAAGAGAGGCACGAGGGGTGCAAAAAGAAGGAACATAGGTTCATAAAGAAGCAACAGAGGTGCAGAAAGAAGAAAGAGGAGTGGAGAAAGAGACAAGAGAGGTGCAGAAAGAAGGAACAGAGGTGCAGAAAGAGGCAACATGGGTGAAGAAAGAGGGAAGAGGGTGCAGAAAGAAGCAAGGGGGTGAAGAAAGACGCAAGAGAACTGCAGAAAGAAAGAAAAGAAGTGCAGAAAGAAGGAACAGAGGTGCAGAAAGAGGCAGGAGGGGTGCAGAAAGAGGCAAAAGGGGTGCAGAAAGAAGCGAGAGGTGGAGAAAGAAACAAAAGAAGTGCAGAAAGAAGGAACAGAGGTGCAGAAAGAGGCAAGAGGGGTGCAGAAAGAAACAAAAGAAGTGCAGAAAGAAGCAACAGAGGCACACATCCTAACCAACCACAATACCTAAAGTAGACCACAGACTGTAAAACCCACTACAGGACTACAATACCTGAAACTGATCAGAATGACAGAAGATGACCACAATACATCAAACTGACCACAACACCTGAAACATACATCAATGCATGAAACAAGGGACTGTGCCTGAAACTGATAAAAGTATACCTTAAATCAGCAGTATTACTTGAAACCAACTACAGGACCTTCCACCCATCAAGATACAGGAAATTGACCTCAAACCTGAAATAAAGCACACTGCATGAAACCCATTGATGATGGTGACTGCAATATCTGAAACTGACAGCTGTACCTGAAAAAGGCTGTTATATTTTGAAATTGACACTAGTACCTAATACTTACCTTAGTGCTTGATCCTGGCTTCAATCCCTGAAACCCACTAGAATATCTGACCCCCAGCTACAATATCTGAAACACACCTGACTGCATCAAACTAACTACACAACATAAAATGGACCACAGTTCTTCAAATCAGCCACAATACCTTAAACTGATCACAGTACGTGAAACTAACTGCAATGCCTGAAAATGAGTACAATATCTGAAACTGACCACAACCCTTGAAAAAAACAACAACAGAAAGAAAATGCAGTTTCTGAATGCGACTGCAACACATCAAACTCACCAGAGTACCTGAACTCTACTACAATAGCTGAAACTGACTACAATACATAAAAGCTGACAATGGGACCTGAAACTTACTATACTGTCTTTACCTGATTATAATACCCCAAAACCGACTGAAATACATGAAACTCACTAGAACAGCTGGAGCTGACCATAGTACCTTAGGCGACTACAGTACATGAACCTGACCACAATACTGGAACCAGCTATGCATGTGAAACCAACTCCACTATAAGAAATTGATTTTAAAAAAATGCAATGTTATGTTACAACCGACTACAATATCTCGAGCAATCACAATAACTAACTAATCACAATGTCTTACTGCACCTGAAACCGACTATAATACTTGACCACGCACCCTAAAACTGAATGCACTGCCTGAAACTAACCAGATTGCCTGCTACTGACCATGCAACAAAAACCGACCACACTGCATCAGCCTACTGAGGCTGATCATGAAACTGGAACTTAGCACAGTTGCCAGAACTGCCCACACTAACTGAAAGGGTCCACAATATGTGAAATTAACCACACTACTCAAAAGCCGCCACAATTTGAAACTGACCACACTAGCTGAAAATGTCTACAGCGCCTCAAACTTGCCACAAAACGTAAAGAGATATTAATACTGAAACTTGACCATGCGCCTGTAAATTTGCCCTAAGCTTAGCTTGACCACTTCTCCAGGAAATGACATCAGCTCGGCCTGCCCAACCCCAATTCACTCAAGCTTCAGATGGTTCAATGAAGTAATAAATGTATAGGTTTTTGAATTTGAAGGAGCCTCCCGGAAATGCCAAAGTGGCTCTCACGTGAATGCACTGGCTGTGAATCTTACTGTACTAATGGACACAAGGACGATGCACACAGCTGCAGACATCATTCAGTGCTATCTGTCTTTTTCTAATGTCCATTTAAAGTGTCGGAGCTTTAGATTATGACATTATTGTAATCCCAGCAGCAGCACCAGTCAATAACTAACGTTATTTAGCCTTATTGAGCGGCATGAAGGCCCGTAATGTTGTTGGCACATGAATGTTCTGCCTCCTGCCTCCTTTAACATCCCCTTGGGCACTTCCGGAATCCAGGAGGCTCAGAGCCTTTGCATTTCAAAGAATCTGATTGGCTGTCCTGCTCCCACTATCCCAATGGTTTTAATGATCAGAAATTCTGCTTGGATTCATTAAAGCTAAAAGGGCATCAGTGTCAAATAGGAGTAGAAAGGGGTAGTTGTTGCTAGTGCTACCCCTAGCTTCCTCTTTGGTAGTCCTGGTACTTCTCTACCAACCCCTGGTCCCAGAAATCATGAGGGCAGCATCAGGAAGAGAAAGTAAACAAACTTCTAAGAATTTCTTTTTAAGTTCTCTAAACCCCACCCATTGCCCCCTGTAGCCTTTTAGTTTAGGAGGAGTCAGTAGTTGTCGAGAGGTCAGGCTGTGATAAGTGGGCAAACTTGTAATATCACTAGGGTCAAAGTAGACATGAAGTCACTTGCGCTAATTTGCTAGAGTAAATTTGCATACCCAGGGCTTCTTTATGTCTACTGATTTTGGAATGAAACCCCAAATAAAGGGCTACTCTGGGGGTCTGAACAGTGCCTAAATGACCACATGTTTTGTTTTTACCATTGTAATGGATGTTAACCCATTCTTTCCTTGGCATGGTATCATTACTGGCCACACCATAACGTCCACTACTATCAAAACACGTCAAACACCCAACACCGACCAGCACCAAGAACGAATGTGGTATATGATTCTTGAACATCTTTGAGAGATGTTGTTACTTGGCTGCCGAATTTTCATTTTGAGTGACCGCCCTGTCGATTGTGAAGATATTTTGAGTTTTTTTTGTTTTTTTTACAGAGAATCACTAAAGTTAGAACTGCACAATGGTTTTCTACTGTCTCCACACTGCGCTCTTTTACTTCTTGAAGTCCTGCACATTTGCAAGGACACAGCTGCAGCAAGCTCCGAAGCATTGGAAAAAGACCTGTTGGCACTTTACAAAATCTCTACAACAGCAGCACGTCAGGATACCTGGTCTCCTGCCTCCACCGCACTTAAAAAAGACCAAGCTTCCAGGGAGGGCATAGGCATACCACACACGAGGGGCACAAACCTAGAGGAGGGCATAAAAATAGCCCCGGTTGTGAGGTGCGAGCTGCAGCGCCACACAAAAGCTGTATCGTTCAGGCTTGGCTGGACCGACGGAAGTGTTGTTTATGTCAAAAGCCAATCATCCCTACACCCCCGCTTAAGGACTGTCCATTGTGCATTCAATGCTGTACATGCACACTGTAGCTGTGCGTGCTGGGTGCTGTGCTAATAAAGTGCAGTTCATGCTGTATTGACATACCAATACACATCCACACCGTGATGCATTTGAAATGTGATGTGCATGCCCCTTTGTTGTATTCACAACATGTTGCGGTGCAATTTACCCTCTGTTTCCAGATGACCCTCGCCCTCCTCTGGGTCTCACGCTCACGCAACTGCTTCCCACGGGTCTTCAGCTGCAGCACGCGCCCGGATCACCCTTCTGCCGGTCTGTGTCCTCCATAGCTCTCCAGTGTGACCCCTGGTGGAGAGTGAGAGTCCTCTGCCGCTGCCCTCAGATCTCAACTTCTTACCGGCTGCTCCCCGGCGTCGCGTGAGTAACCCTGTAGTCCTTGCTGTGGGTCTCTGACCTTTTTGGGGAGTACCTTGGAGCTGCTCCCAATCCCCCCCCCTTGGCTCTGAGTTCTCTGTTGTGCTCCGACCCCGTGGAAATGTCTACAGTGCCTCATACTTGCCACAAAACGTAAAGAGATATTCATACTGAAACTTGACCATGCGCCTGTAAATATGCCCTAAGCTTAACTTGACCACTTCTCCAGGAAATGACATCAGCTCGACCTGCCCAACCCCATTTTGCAAATCCTCCTCAGTGCTCAGATATATACATTTTTATTTTTTGAATTTCTCAGGAACTACTGAACGGATTTACACCATTTAAAAAAAGGGCACCTTCTGACCAAAGAGCTACCTTTTTGCCAAATTTGGTGTAATTCCGTTCAGCAGTTCGGGCTGTAGCCTGTTCCAAAATTTCCTATGGAAATTGACATGGGGAAAAAGCGTTTTGGGACCCCCCTTTTTTCTCGGCCCCAGCTTGACGAATCACCCCGAAACTTTCAAGACAGGAGCTGTATATATGTATATGTAGGTATATATGTATATATATATATGTACATATGTATATATATATATTATGGCAGAGATGCAGGGCACAAAATAAACATATTGCACAAAGAACTTTGGGTCCGCGTTCGTCTGTCCGAGTGCAGTGGATGTTTGGAGACGGAGCCTGCAATGTATATATATATGTACATCATATATTATCTACTGGCGGTCGCCAGTAGATAGTTATAGTTAGGACCTATTTTCCATAGGAAATCCACAACATTCTATTTGAAATAACTTTGGCGCCGGTTGACGAATCTTCGTGAAATTTTCAAAACTCGTGGGGCGCTCCGGTCCGCTCCTATCCTGAAAGTTTCGGGGTGATTCGTCAAGCGGGGGCCGAGCAAAAAGGGGGGTCCCAAAACGTGTTTTCCCCATGCAATTTTCCATAGGAAACTTTAGACACGGCTACAGCCCGAACTGCTGAACGGAATTACACCAAATTTGGCAAAGAGATAGTTCTTGGTTCAGAAAGAAGCCTTTTTGTTAAATGGTGTAAATCCGTTCAGTAGTTGCTGAGAAAATTAAAAGTAAAAAACACATATATATCTATGGCCGCGGAGGGTCCGCGCACCCTCCCGATCACGAGCTGTATGCTAATTGGCTGTCAACACTCCAAACCAGGAAGTGTTGGCAGCCATCTTGTGCCTCGGTAGAACCGAGTCACAAGAAATCAGAAAAACAATTGCGAAAAACACAAAAAGGGGGCAGGGTAATAACACCCTGACCCCCTAGGCCTGCTCAGGGGGTCCCACAAGGACAAATAATTTTTTATTTTTTTTAAAATCAGCGGGATGTGCTTAGGATGCGTGGATCCCGCTGTGAAAAAAAAAACGAAGCGCGGGCTCTCGCGCTTCGCTGTTATTTGGCCCCCGGGTGGGCCAAGTCCCGGGGGCATGCGGGGGTTAATAAAAAAATGGTTTGGGGGCCTCTAAGTCCCCCCCAAGCCCTGGGGACCGCCACCCCCGGGGCTTCTTTTTAAAAAAATTAAATTACCTGTGTGGGGGGACCGCCACCTCCCCGGGGCACTTAAAATGTCAATTTGGGGGTCCATTACGGACCCCCACGCCCCGGGGACCACCACCTCCCCGGGGCTTTGCACATGTTGGGAGGGGGGCCGTGCGGCCCCCCTCCTGGAGCCTGTGATGGCCCTGGGGACCACCACCCCCCAGGGCCGGCTCCTGCAGTGTTCCGGGGTGCCCACCCCCGGGACACTGCTGTTTGCTATGACAGGTCCTGTTCTCTCTTCCAAAATTCAAAGCAAATTGCTTTCCACACGGGGAGCTGCATCTAAGTAGTTCCCCGTGTGGAAAAGCAATGCCGACTCCCACAGGACACGGGGAGCCGGCAGGACCGTGGGGGGATTGGGGACCCCCCACGGTCCCCAACGGAGAGGGCCAGCCCCGGGGGATGGGGTCCCCGGGGCTACAAGTGGCCCGGGAGGGGGGCCACGTGGTCCCCTTCCCCAAAATTTAAATAATTAAAAAAAAAAAAAACATGTTATTTGAGATGTCATCAGTGATGTCATCAGTGATGTCACTGACCATGTCATGAGTGATGTAATATGTGATGTCATCAGCAGTGCATTGCGGTGGCGCGAGTTATAGTTAGCTGAACTAACTATAACGGGGGAATTTCACTAGTTTTGTACGAGTGAAATGTCCAACTAACTATAACTGTCCCTAAAACCTATGGTTTTTTCAGTGAATTTATATATATATATATATATATATATATATATATATATATATATATATATATATATATATATATATATATATATATATATATATATATATTATTATTTTATACCTACTGGCAGACCAGTTTGTATAAGGTGTTTCTTGCTTTGCTAATAACTTTAGTGTCTTTCGACAAATCTTCACGAACGTTTCAAAGCAAGTGTTCCTACTCACTTCAGCTGCTGTCTGGAAAGTTTTGGGTGATCCATCAAGAAGGGGCCGAGAAATATGGAGAGGGGTCCCAAAATGCATTTTCCCATTCAATTTTCCATAGGGATTTTAGAAATGACTACAGCCCGAACTTCTGGACAGAATTGCACCAAAGTTGGCTGAAAGCTAGATATTGGTAAAAAAAACTACCTCTTTTTGCAATTTGGTGTAAATCCTTTCAGTCGTTTTGGTGTTATTAAAGAAAAAGTAAATATAGTTATCTAGGGCTGTGAATCCTCCATGGATCTTACTGATCTCGAAATGAGATCTAATTGGCTGCCAACACTTTGACCAGGAAGTATTGGCAGCCATCTTGAGACTTAGACTCGACTGAATCGCAAGAAAAAAGGCGAGAAAGAACATAAGAATACCCTGACCCCCTAGGCCTGGTGGTGGTGTCCCACCGGGACCATGGCCTGGGTCCCTAAATGATTTAAAAAAAAAAAAATGTTGCAAATTCGCGCAGGATCCATGAATGCACGGCAAAAAATAATATACAAGCACAGGATCCAGGGCTTGTTTTTTAATTTGCCCCCAAGGTGTGCTAGGTCCCAGGGGAATAGGTTTTTGAAAATTAGGGGAGCAGGGCACACACAGCCCCCCTCCTCCACCACCTCTGGGGCATGGAAAATATTGTGACGGTAAGTGGGTGCACAGCCCCCACCCCAGGCTGATTTCGGCCCGTTGACCGCCACTCCCCGGGCCATTCGTTTATATATGGGAGGGTTGCATGCAGCCCCCCTCCTGGGCCGATTTCGGCCCCGGGGACTGCTGCTTCCACAGGGCACGGCTGAAACAATTAAGGGAGAGGGCCACAAGGGCTGCTTTGTTTGGCCCCAGGGACTCAAACCTCCGGGGCCCAGCCACGCTCAAAGTGAGAGGGGTCCTTGCAGCCCCTCCTTGAGCCATTAATGGCCCTGAATACACCATTCCCCAAGCTAGGCTTGGGGAATGGCCCAGGACATAGCGGTTTCCCTGCCCTCAGGGAAACCTCTGTTTGCCCTAGCTCAGCCCAGCAGGAGCAATTTTAAAGCACCCACCATGCACGAGCAAACAGTAAGCATGCTCCCAGTGGGAAAAGGCTTTTTATCCATTTTCATCTGTGAAGCAGGCAGGGAAACAGATGAAAAAAATTGCTTCTGCCTGCAGGTTTGCTGCTCCCTGTGGGCGGGAGCACTGCCAGCTCCTGTTGGAAGTGGGAAGCAGGCTGGGTCCACAGGGGCATTTGGACTCCACCCACGGGTCCCAACAAGGAGGAAATGGGAGCCCTGGGTGGACTCCAGGGTACCCACACTTTACTGCCCGGGCCCATGGGGATTGGGTTCCCTGGGCCAATATTGGCCAGGGAGGGGGGCTGCATACCCCCTTACCGAATTAATAAAAAATGAGGCCTCCAGGGACGGGGCCCCCGGGGCCAATATTGTTCAAGGGAGGGGGCTGTATGCCCCCCTCCCACTTATAAATATGGCTGGGCTGATCCCCAGGGCCAGAAATTGGGCTGGGGGAGGGGCTGTGTGGCCACTTCCCCATTTACAATAAGGCTGGGCCCTGGGAGATGAGGTCCCCAGGGCCAAAATACAGCCAGGAAAGAGAGCCACATACCCCCTCCCCAACAAAAATGTGGTGGGCCCCGGGGGATGGGGTTCCTAGGGCTGAAATTGGATGCCTTTGCGCAATTGGCTGCATGCAGGGATTTCCCCGCTGCATTAAAAAAACATCAAAATTCACTGAAAAAATCAAAGGTTACAGGGACGCCATAATTAGGAAGTAGAATTTAAAAAGCCTTAGAAATTCACTAAAAAAACAAAGGTTATAGGGACTTTATAGTTAGGTTCAGAATTTACACACACAAAACTATAGAAATTCAGCAGTTATAGTTATAGGTATCTCAGAAAACTATTACTTGTGTCCTATTTTAACTATAAATCACGCCCTCGCCATGCACTGCTAATTAACCCACATATGACATCACTCATCACATTTTCTATGACATTGTTGATAATATTAGTGCAACATTGGCAGTAAAATTATTGTGCATGGTGGGGGTGCGAGTTATAGTTACCTTAGGGCATGACTAGGGGGCCAAGAAAAAAGGGGGTTCAAAAAAGTGCATTTGGAACACAACTAGAGCCTGAACTGCTTGAAGGAATTACACCAAATTTGGCAGAAACGTAGGTTTTGGTTCAGAAAGAGATCTTTTTGTTATTTGGTGCAAATCCATTCAGCAGTTTTGGAGATATTAAAGAAAAAACTAATTTGTATATCTTGAGGTGGAACCCTCCACAAATCCTCCCGATCTAGTGCAAAGATCTGATGGGCTGCCAACACTTCAACGAGGAAGTGTTGGCAGCAATTTTGGGACTCGGTCTCAGCCGAATCACAAATAAAAAGCTGAAAAAATAGATAAGGGAGCAGGGTAGGAATACCTTGACCCCTAAAGGCCCGGGGCTGTGGGTCCCACAGGGACCCCACCAGGGCCTAAAAAGCAATAAAAAAATAATAATTGCGTTGAAAATAGAGACAGATTTGCGAATTTGCAGCACATTTTTTTAAAAATACACTTGTTCTTTTTTCGGGCCCCAGGTTGGCCAGATCCTGAGGCATGCTCCCAATTGTATGATTTAGTTTTACCACCACCTCCCCGGGGTTTAATTTGATAACTGCTGTAAGTACTGAGCAAAAGGGAGGTAGGCTGCACGGCTCCCCTCCTGGGCCATATTTGGCCTCGGGGACCACCACCTCCCCGGGGCTGGCCCTGTACAAACAAAAGGCCTTGCCGACTGCCAGCCCTGCCTCCCTATTCCACAGTGTACCCAATCCAAGATAGAGCTGTTTGCTCTTGCTTGGCGGGAGCTTTGACAGCTCCAGCCAAGCGAGAGCAAACAGTAAGTCTGCTTCCATTCGGCGGGAGCAGGAAAACTGCTCCCACTTGCTAGGAGCGGATTTTTCATTTA
The DNA here is from genome assembly GCA_963921515.1 of Calotriton arnoldi. Classification (NCBI taxonomy): domain Eukaryota; kingdom Metazoa; phylum Chordata; class Amphibia; order Caudata; family Salamandridae; genus Calotriton; species Calotriton arnoldi. The sequence continues at coordinate 689,017 of CAWUFW010001918.1, forward strand.
TTTTCCTGCACACTGTCAAGAGGTCAGGAAAACAGATGAAAGGATTGCTCCCACTTGCAGTGAGCAGCATTTTTTGCTGCTCCCTATGTGTGGGAGCAGTGCGTCTCCCGCTGGAAGCAGGGAGCCGGCAGGAACTGTGGGGGCATTAAGGCTCCCCCACGGTCACTAATGCTGGAGACTTGATGCCCTGGGTGGGCTCCAGGGCTTCCAGCATGAAGAGGCAGGGCGCTGGAGGATGGGGTCCCCGGGGCCAAAGTCATCCCAGGGAGGGGGGACATTACCTCATAGTCCTTTGCGCAGCTATGATGTAGATCATGCACTAGATATTTACCCAACAAGGTGGGACTTACTTGTTGACCAGTAGAAAGTACTTTTGTTTGGTTTCTTGGAAAAAATGAAGTTCCATTATGGCCCTAATGCTCATTTCACAGAAATTAAACCTGAACAGAAAGCTCTGCTTTGTGCTACATAACATTATTCTGCACTTTATGCATACTGAATGCCTTTTCCCCGATGAGCTCCATTTGGACAAACCATCCTGTGTTTTTCTCTTACAGACACTTCCCCTTGACTCGCAATTGACCTTTAAATTTATGGAACAGCGTATTCGCTGCTTGCTCTTACTGTAAGTACCCCTTATACTTGCCAGAGTTTTAACAAAAATTCTGCCTTTGGTGATTTTCACGTCATGCTATTAATTGTGTTCTGGGTCCTAATCGACCTATTAAATATTTGATCAACTACTCGTACCGAACAATCATTTATAATAAATGGTCTTTCAGACAGTATTAAACATGTTTGCTCACAGTCTGCACCATAGGGATACTAGGGTCTATATAAATTACTGGCATCATATACTTATAGGTAACTTAGCTCCACAGATGCATTCCCTTCTGCATCTTATTACTCACTCTTGTTAAGGTACATTTAATTTGGAAACTGGGCAATCTAGATATCAATATTTCGCATAATTTCATGACTTATACTGTTATGACCACAGCAATTTAATTAGAACTACTTTGCACCTATGACTAACCAATAATTACCCAAACTTGAACCTAGATTTGTCAATAATTTGCATTGGACACGTTCCTCTTTCCTTTCTCTTTCTTTCTTCAACTCCCCTTTTTGCTTTTTCGACATTGCTGCTTATACTACATATGGATGGCATTTTTGCCTTTCTGGATTTTGTGATGGACTATCTTCAATCCCATTGGAACTTGTATGTACTACTTTCGCTTGTGGAGTTTTCGGAATTCGGGTACACCGTGGCGGATTCCGCCTTCTGGGCGGGAAGTAGAGATTTGTTTTCCGTTCGCATGCTCGAGATATGTTCTGGTGCTCACTCGCGAGCACCACGATATTCTCAGCCGCTAGAGAGCACGCACAAGAATTCACGTCTGCTCGTACGGCTTCCGGCAGTGACGTCACCAATGTAGTGCTGCTCATGATCACGAACACACCACTCAAGTAGCTTTTGTGCTCAAGAAGCTGCTAAATCTACAAAAGAGGTTTTGGAGTGGATTTTCTTCTCCACCAGACCATTCGAGCTGTTTTTCAGTGTGAGAATCTTTTTTTAAAACTTTTTTTCAAACAGGAAGGTAGTCCATCCATCCACCATAGGTGCACAGCCGCGCAACAGCATTCAGTTTTTGTAGGTATAATTCCAGTTCATCCTGGACAACCTGACTGCTGTGCACTGCAGACACATCAGCATCATTCAATTTTTAATGATTATTCCATTTCACAACCACACTAATATTGCCTTTATCTGCACTAATTCCAACTGCATCAATGCCACATTTCACTAAATGTTTTTCTAGCTTATTTGCTTTTTGGTGCACAAGAGAAAAAGAGACATCACCCATAGTACTGCCAAACAGAAGGCCTGTACAGTGACATCAATCCTCCAATCTCTTCCGCTTGTGCAGCTTAGTACCACTGCCAACTGAAAGCTTTAAGATGGCCCCAAAGAAAGGTGCTCCCAAGAAAGTGTTCAGTGAGAAGAATCAGCTTTACACCTCTGATTTGTCAAACACAACCTTTCGCGGGAGACGTGTGCCTGCCGGACCGGCCTCCAGAGAGGAACCTGGGAGCAGCACTCCTGCATCAACAGCACTACCCCAACCTAAACCCAAGAACATGCCTGTCAGCGAGGCAACCACTGCAATTATGGCTACCTCAAAGAGCAGTGACGCTGAGTTGAATTTGTCCCTTTCAAAAAATAGTACCCAATCAGTTCAGGAAACAGAGCAAAGTGGACAGCAGCTGCAGACAGCAATATTACATCTTCCTGATGTTGGAGCAGAACAGAAGGTTGAGCTTCCTGCCAAGCAAGAGCCTCCTCTTTTAGAATCAATGACTCCCAGGTCTCCAACAAGCAAAAAGAAGATCACTACTCTACCATCGTCACTAAGCACCACTTCTGATGATGATGATAGGGACATGGACTGGACCCTGACAGAGAGGAAAGGAAAAAGAAAAGTTCCTGAAAGCCCTAGAATTATGGAAGGGGATGATGAGGACGATGATGATGATGAGCTAGTCATTGTGGAAGGTGACACAGAGGAGTTTGACATTGCTATTCAACCTGTTCTGAGGGATGTGGCAGAGGTAGCACCACCAGCTCCCACATTTGCAAAGCCCCTGCTGAGACATGTACCAATCCCTACCTCAGTAGCACCTACCTCCAGTTCTTCTTCAGGCAGTGGCGGTAGCCCAGTAAAAAGTACTCCTCTCCAGGTTGGGACTTTTTTACGGTTAGCACACAGGGGAAGCACATTGCAATATGCACCATTTGCCACGCAAATGTTCGTAGCGGTAAGCCGGGCCCACATTATGGTACTGGAGGCTAAACGACCCATATGAAAAAACATAATGCAATCTGTTGGGAGGAGCACCTTAAAATAATTGCTGAATGTGGTGATGGTGGTGAAGGTGAGGAGAGCTGTGAAACATCAGCTACAAGTCCAATCATTGTGGGAGGTGATAATGAGGAAGAAGAGGGTGATATCCTCATGCAAAGGAGCCCTGTCTCCAGCAGTGCACCAGCAGAATCACCTGCCTCATCGACTTCACAATGGCACAAGAAGGCAAAGAGTCAGATGGAGACACCACAGCATACAGTGACTGCCCCACCACGATGCACACTGAGTTTACCAACACCACCTACTTCTCAAAAGTCACCTGTGTCAGTGGCTCCAGAAAAGAAGCAAATACAGGCTACTATTATGGGCCTATTTTGGCAAGAGGGGCCATACGACCGAAACTACCTAATGGCATGTTTGTACAATGGGAAGTTGGCAAAGATGTTAGTGTTGGACCTCCTCCCTTTTTCTTTTGTGAAAGGAGTGGGATTCTTAGAATTTGTGGCAGTCATCTGCCCAAAAGGAAGGTTCCAAGTCAGATCTGTTTTGCCAGAGCTGCTTTTCTAGCACCACAGCACGATGTGCTGAAATTGGTTGGACAAGCTTTGCAGCAAAGTGTTGTTCACACTATCCACCTGATGACAGACATGTGGACCATTTGTCAGGCGACTGATTACATATGCATCACTGCACACTGGACCTCTTTTGTGGGGGAAACGTAAAAGTTATCCACAGGTCTTGGCCCTGAAGAAAGTTTTAAGAGCATTCAGCAGCATGCAACATTAGCCGTGTTTGCAATGGTGAAATCACATACAGCTGCAAACATCTTGGATGAATTTAACAGCAAGGTGTCTGAATGGCTGCAGCCCAGAGGCCTCAGAATTGGATTGGTTGCCATGGGCAATGGCAGTAACATAGTCAAGGTCATGGCAGATGGTCGCTATTTCCGTGTCCTGTGTCTGGAGCATTGCATCAACCTTTTTCTTGAAAAGGAAATAGCCAGCAACATACTGACCACCTGCAGAAGAACCTGCACTCATTTCAGCCATTCTTTTAAAGCCTGGAAGCATTTATGGATTATTCAGCATACTATTAGAGTATCAGTTAAAGCCCTGATACAGGAGGTGCTCGACCTATTACATGTTGCAACATCTGTTTGAGCAGTACAAACAGATCAATGACTATGTCATTAAAAGTGAAAGGGATGCAATTGGGAAAACCATAACCATGGATGCAGACAAATGCCTGACACAGATGCTACTCCATTTTGAGATTGTCACATGGGAAGTTACCAAGGAGGACTGTACAATGGGCCAAGCTATCCTATTGTTGTATTTGCTACACGACCAGCTAAAGAAGGTGTCTGAAAGGTTCACCTTCATAGGTGTGAACGAAAACACAGAAGCGCATGCCTCGGTTGAGAGCTTACTCTTTCGCTCGGCTTCTAATGCATGACATGGTCTCATTCAAAGAGTACATCTGTGCCACACTACTTGATCCACGGCACAAAACAATTCTGCCTACTTTTATTCCTTTTTCTGAAGGAGATGATCCAAAATATAAGAGGTAGAGTGTTGAGCAAGCTGGAGACCTGGAAGAATAACGGCTGGAAATTAGAGTCCCACTCCGCAGTTCTAGGGTGCCACCTTCAACTTCCAGAGAGGGCAGTCTTGTCTCACAGCAGCCAACACCAGCAACGAGAACACCGGCAACAACAGCAAAAGAAGGATCAGATCCAACCTCTACATTGGATTGGTATCAAATGGCAGGGCTTAAGTCCAGTGCAGAGGTGATGGCAAAAGAGGTTGAGCAAATGGCAGCACCAAGGACCATTCAGAGTATGTTCCAGGTGTATATGGTTGATCCAAAAGAGTTCTATGTGGATCAAAACCTGTGAAAGTATTCGAAGATCTGCCAATGGCCAGAGCTCAGCAGGTTGGCAATAAAGTATCTGGCTTGTTCAGTCACATTGTGTCTCCTGAGCATGTGTTCAGTGCAGCTGGCACAGTTGTTACAGTGAGAAGAACCAGTCTCTCACCGCAAAATGTGGCGAGATTGACCATGATCAAAATGAACCAATATTTCATACCACACAATTACACCGTTCCTAGAACAGCACTGAAGGAGGAGGAGGAGGATTGGTCGGAATCAAGTGTGTTAGCTGACCAACTTTTGGATGAACCACCTGAGTTTGAGGACAAATTCTACTTTCCGGACTGAGTATGCCAGTGCCATCATAAAACATGTTTATTATTTCTTTTTGGACTTTTTTCTTTCCAGAAATAATTAGCTAGGCGAACATTATGTTTGTGTCAGATTTATGCAGCCCCACCATTTTCTAGTCACATACATGGCGAGATTGCAGTTGGACCAGTGTGCAGTGTAGAAGCCTCAACAAATCCTTCATGGCATTGGAGACAATGCCTGCCTCCCTCTCATGCATAAGCAGTATCAGACTACAGGAGGTAGCCCATAAACCCTAAAGAGACTAGGGCGAACATTTGTAACATACAACAATGTCTCTTAATTAAAAGTCAGTTTTAGGCAGCACAATTAATCACTGAGAGCGGAAAGAGAAAGGGAGAAAACCAGGGAGACAAACATTTTTGGGTAACATAGAATGTACTTTAGTAATTGCATATATTTGTCATATTTAACTTCATATATACAGACATATGAGTGGGTGACACTGTGTTACATTGAATGGCATGTAACCTGTGGAATACTGTGCACAAGTGCTCGTGAAAAGCTGGGGGTCGCGTAACTATTTAGCATGGAGGAGTCTTGTTCGTTATCGGAATTAACCAGACAAATCACTCCACCAACTAAGAACGGCCATGCACCCCCACCCACAGAATCGAGAAAGAGTTACGCTACCCCCAGCTTTTCACGAGCACTTGTCTCCCTGGTTTTCTCCCTTTCTCTTTCCGCTCTCAGCGATTAATTGTGCTCCCTCTCATGCATATCATTTTGCATCATGTAGCAGGGCTGCCCCAGAAGATATTTGATTTACATGAGTGCCAACACCAAATTCCAAATGTGTACCTACTACCTAACCTACCTGTGCTTGGATTGGAAGAGGTAACTACAACTATTGCAATAATGAGTGAGTGATTTTAAGTGATGATTGATGAATTATGTAGTGGCAGGCAGAGCGGGAGGGTGTTCAATTAACAGTAAACTTGATTTTGATGAATTGCAATGTTTGGTGCCTGATGGGTGATAATTTTTTCGGCAGGTGATTGGCCTTTACAAACTTACTTAGCAAAAATGTACCTGTATGATCGACTACTATACTTCTTTTTTGCGTCACCTAGAAGGGCTGCCCCAGAAGATAATTTGATTTACAAAACTGCCAAATTCCAATGTGTTGCTTGCATCAAAGAGGAGATACAATTGTGTACTTACCGCTGTGCTTGGATTGGAACAGGTAACTAATGCACCAATTAATAATATATTATTGAGTGATTCTGAGTGATAATTGATTATTTATGTCATGGCAGACAGTGAGGGAGGGTGTTCAACTAATTTGTAAACTCAATTTTAATGATTTGCAATATTTGGGGCCTGATGAGTGATCATTTTTCCTAAAGGTGATTGGCCTTTACAAACTTATTTAGCAAAAATGTACCTGTTCGGTCCACTCCTAGCCATCTTTTTTCTTCACCTAGAACGGCTGTCCCAGAAGATCTATTGATTTACAAGACAGCCAAATTCCAATGTGTTGCTTGCGTCAAAGAGGAGATACAATTGTGTACCTACCACCATGCTTGGATTGGAACAGGTAAATATTGCACCAAGGAGTGATATATTATTGAGTGTTTGTGAGTGATGATTGATGATTCATGTGGAGGCAGACATTGAGGGAGGGTGCTTAACTAATTTTAAACTTGATTTTGATTATTTACAATGTTTGGGGCCCGATAGGTGATATTTTTCCCTGAAGGTGATTGGCCCTTTCACACGTAGCGAGATTTACTTGCAGGATCCACTCCTTTTTTTCTGGTTCTTCAGAGACTAGACAAACACAAACCTATAAAAAAAATACTGCAATTCTGTTTCTCTACTTGTTTTTCAACAGCAGTGTACTACATGTCTATCTTGCTCAGGTTGGGACTGGGATGGAGTTATTTGGAGTCAGGAGGAGGATGGAAGGACTCGGGTCAGGACTACCTCATGAAAGCTAGTAGAAGGAAGTTATCGACTTCAAAAGGAAACCATGACTCTTAGGCCTAGTAGTCAGCAACGTGGAATGGAGAGAGGTGCGCTGATTTGGGAAATGCTGCTGAGCGTGTGTGTTACACTGGTAGCAAAAGTGAAACTCTGAGTCATCTTATTTTTTGCTCTGCCTCTGAGTCTTCTTGGTACACTGCTCATTAAGCTTACATTGCTTCTGTCCTTCTCCTTGACTCTACAATACAGTTTCTGTTTTACAATCCACAGGCGTTCTGATCTCCTGCACAAACAAAAGCCGAAACAATCCCGCTTACCTACCAGACCGGTCCAGACAGACACCCAACAGTGATGGACATTCCTGAGGAAAATGCAAATGCACCAACCAATTTGGAAATACAGTATCATTTTTCTTTTAACAATCATATTTTTAGGACTCGGTGGGTTCAATTCACTCCTCCATAATTTGAATATGTGAAACCTAGAAAACTGAACATTTATGTAACTTGGGTCTCTGGGGCAGAAGGACTGTTTGCAAATGCATTTAACTGTACTGTGTCATACTCATTCCTTTGTTTCCTACCACAACAGATTGATGAAGATGATGTACTGCTCATGACCCTCATGAATATTGTTCTTGTGTTGTGTTTGTCACACCTTTCCCCAAATCCCCTTTTCAATCCATTCATCAAACCCCTAACCCTCTTCCCCCAGGCTGTGTAATTTTTTTGGAGGTGTGTCTTAATATACACCAATTAGATCACACACTTGATTGGGCGGATGTGGTTAAATGCGACACCAACTCCCAGCAGGATCTTCTATTACCTGAGCAATAGCCCACACCAGGTCAACTTACTCAACCACAAAGATCGTCATTCCTCAATGTCAACATAATCTTTCAGGCCGTTGTTATGCGTAAATAAAATGCTGAACCTTGTCGACTACAGAGTACAGACTTTGAGTACCTTCTCCCTGACTTGAGGAGTTCCTAACTTTGGTTTTCAAATTCCATGCTCACCATTGGTAAGAATAATTTACGATTGCTAGTTTTTGTTATAATATGTGCTATTCCTTTCTTTGATGTGTCATGGTGGTAGTAGTCAGTCCTCAGCTATAATATACATTTATATGTATAACCTACTAACTCTCTGTTTTTCTTTCAATTTAGTTTGCTGTGATTCTTTTGATTGATCCTGCAGTTGGAGATCACATAGTTGGGAGTGGGACCTCGCTGTGATGCCTTCACTGTTAGTGCACTACCACTACCATAAAGAAGGCACCTTGGTAAACCCTCCAATAAGGTGTTGGGAGATTGACAGAGGGAGAAGCCACCAGCCGTCACTTCATCTATTCAGGTAAGTGAACTATAGGGTAAAGTGAACTACTTTACTCAGTACGTAACTAACTTGTACTGCAGATGAGATAACTTAATTTTTTATCTATGTTTCTGTAGGCAAGGGAATGGCAGCATACCCTCTTAACTATCATACACTTTAAGAAATAGTAAAGACAGGCTGTCGTTCACTTTAAGAAAGAGTAGAGACAGGCTGTGCGAAAAGGCATTAGCGCAAAGTTGAATTAAAACACCCCAAAAACCATCAGAAATAAATGTGTCCCCTTTGCTAACATATATAATAACATATAAAACTCACCCTGTCTGCCTACAGCAGGCCCATCCCTCTCCCACATTCTTTCCCCATCAGCAATAAATGTCCAAAACAAATATAAATCATGTTTAAATTGTCCAAAAATGCCCTAGCAAAATTCCCAACCTCTCCATCGACAACAACTCCCTCCCACCAAAACAAAATTTAAAAAGAGAGCTAGAAGAGGGCACTCTCAATCAGGGTCTCCAGATGTTGGATGCAGGCCTTGAGGCGTGCTATTCGATGGCCCAAAATCGCCAGCTGGTGATGGTGGAGCAGGCCTGAAAGGGGGGTGGCATGGACGTAGGGATGGGGATGGGGATGGGGATGGGCATGGCTAGCTCCAACGTGCCAGCAATGCTGGTTTGGTCTGGAGGCTGGAGGTGAAGGCAGTTGGCCTTTGGAACTGGGCCCAGGAGCAGGAGCAGCGGCATGGGCTGGGAACTTCTCATCCACCAGCCGCTGATAGTGCTCCCTGGTGACTTCCAGTTTCTGCCGATGAAGACAGGCAGCGATCTCCTGCTGTGTTGGGGTGGTGGTGGACCAGCAGGAGTAGCTATATCAAGAAAGAAAAATAAATAAAGCAGACAAATTGTGAAAAATGCTCTGTGCAAACATTTCTTTTTTTAAATTATATAGTGGCACAGTATAAGTACATTTGCTGGTCCCCTAGGGCCATTGGGATTTTTTATGTGATTAGGAAATTTAGTCACATGGACTTGATTTTAAAAAACATATGCCTCACATAAAAACACTGCCTGGCTGAAAGGAGGCAGCATAAGATTAAAAAAAACAGTAAAAAAGAATTCTTGAAAAAGATTTCCTAAAAGAAGTTAACTAAATAGACACTTTGTTTGGAAAAAATAAAAATAACTCTGTTTCATTAGTAAGGCATCATCCTCCATGGGGTACAAGTATTCTATTCTTGTTGTGCCAAATGACTGGAAGTGTGCTAGCTAGCGCATCAGGTAAACATATGCTACATTCTGCAGACTGCAGCTGGGGCATCTGCAATGGACGAAAAATTATCTTTGATTCCAATAGCCCTGCTCTTCTCAAATGCCTTTCAATACTACCCTGACTCCAAAGCGGCAGATGATTAATAATATGTCACACACGTCATGTATAACATGTGGATAATAGATATCCTGTCTGCCGTAAGTAGACGGTGGAAAAACAATGCACTGCAGTGCAGGGAATGGAACAGGATATATAGATTTTATTGAGCACATTCGTCACAGAGTATCTCATCCGCAAAACACAAAATCACAGACACTTAATACCACTTAAGTTCCTGGCCTCACCCTCAAACACAAATTATTGAAATCAAAAGACATTCGCTTGGCAGTAAGGGAAGGAAACCTGACTTAGGGACTGATTTAGACTAGAATTTGGCAATGGGGTTACTCCGTCACAAACATGACATATCCCATCCACCATACTATGATTCATAATAAGGCAGACAGGATCTGCATTACAGTTGTGATGGACTAACTTCCTCCGCCAAACTCTAAAAATCAGGCCCTTAGTCTGATACAGCAGGGTAAGGTACAGGGAAAAGACTGGGTAGGTACGGTGGAGGTTTAATTTTAGAATAGTGGGGGGGTGGTTAACTGATGATGTAGCTTAGGCTTAGTCAGTCACTGTGGTTGAAACTGAAAGTTGATGGATGTCAAATTTGAACAGGTGTAAATCCATTATGGAAGCCAAACGAACCACTTGTCCCATAAGATGTGGCACATGCCAAAAATTCATTTTTCCAATGTTACTGGTAGGCTGGGACAGGAGAACTTAGGAATGAATAGAAGAGTGTAGTACTAGGAAGTGAGTGACTGAGTGGGCACTGGGAGGAAAGTTTTGCTTTAATTTTGGGTTCCAATCAATAGAAAGCTTGGTAAATGCTACATTAACAGAAGCAGATGCACATTGCACAGCCAATATTGTCATGCCGGATTGAACCATGCTGCAGTTGGATGGGGTCATGGCCCATGGGTCATGACTCACGAAGTGACATGGGCATCGAGGTCATGGGTGAATAATGATGGGTGGGATTTGCCTCACATAACAAATACAGTGGGTATAGTAGTAATTGTCAATAACCAAGCAGTGTGACTTACCATCCCCCATCCCTGCCACCGTAGAGACTGCCCTTCAGCTGCTGCTGGCACACTGGTGCGGCTGGCCCCATCACTGCTGGTTTGTGTGGCTACAAAAAAAATGACACATTTTAGATGCCAGATACACCTTCCCTTTTTATTTTTTTTAAACAAAATACAGCAGTAACACATGACTACAGTTCAGTTTGCAGTATCCCCTTTCCCATCGAAAATATCACTTTGGGCATTTTGCATTGTTGACAATGCTATAAAAGCCAGTAGTCAAGCTAACCAATAAAGGACATATGTTTTTGGTTGGCAAATGCAATGGGACTGTCCTCATCCTACTCTCCTGCAATGGTGCACTGGCATTGAAATTGCTGAGATTCTGAATAATAATACATACAAAACAGCATTGGGGGGTCACCATAAGCATGGACACTCTCTCGTCATTTGAGCATGAGCAAGAAATAGAAAGTTTTCTCAAGAAGCAAATGTAGAATAACTTGCTTGGGTCTGCAAACTCTGCAATCTTCACAGTGAACTACCTAATCTAGTATCTTAGTCTCACAGAACCAGTACACAGAATATAAAGATAGGGAAGAGGGATAGCATAACCAAGCAGAAGAAAGCTTAAGTTACAGATTAGTACAGACACAGGAAGAAGTCAGCTACAGAAACAAGAAATATAGAAAAAAGGATGAAGCAGGGAGGAATATGTAAGAAGAATTAACATTAAATAGAATGACGAGTATTTAAAAAAAGCCACAATATAACAGAAAGGAGAAAAAATGTATCTTAAGGGGAGAGGTAAAAGTTAAAGAGATAAATAATATTAACAAGAACTTACTAGGGCCAGCAGAGCCATCCGCTGTGGCACCGGTGGTGGCTGCGTAACTTCCACTCGCACCAGCACTGGTGATGGCACCCTCCTTGACCCAACCCTCTAATGCCCTCTTCTTGCCCTTGGGTGCTGAAGAAATAAAGAAGATACCAAAAATATATTAGTGGTACAGTTATTCTCCAAGAAAATATTTTGACCGGCAAAGGCAAATGCAGCAACATTATACTTTTCTAAAACAGAATGCCTATATTATCCAGTTGACCTATTCGTAATTTCTGAAACCTTACCTAAGTCCTAGTCGGAATTTCCTAAACTAAATTTGGAAATCCTTTGCTTCACAGATGTAACTCCCTTTGTTCAGCCTTTTCAATGCATAGAAGCATATTTTGCATACTACATCACTGGAAGATTTCTTGAGACTGTGCAAGCTACATAAAAAGAAAGACACAGAGAACGCTAACTCACCGATAATATATTACTACTCCTACCACAGTACCACTATCATAGTGACAGGACAGAGGAGTCAGCATAACTACTTACATAGTCAGCACAAGCAAGCGTCTACAGCAACGAGCAGAACTAGGTAGCATCAAGCACCTGTCTCGCTCAAATTGGATCACATAATAATCGTAAAGTTAAGTTATGTGAACCTAACTTACCTTTGAGCGTGAGCAGCATGGTATTTGGAAAACACAAATTAGATTATAGAACAGGAAGCAACATATATGTAATAATTAATTACTAGTACTCACCAAGCCCTGCAACCTGGATGCCCAGCAGGTTGAGCAGGTCACTCTCTGGTCCAGTATGTCACCCCAGTGGTGCATCTGCTGCTGCTGGGTTCGCCGTACCTCAGTGCATTTACCAATGCAATGGCGCACCCTCCCTCACAGCAGCCGAAGCTCCCACAGGCTGTGCCCACTCCCGGGCCTGCCGCATGCTGCTAGCATGGAGGGGCGGTGGCGCTGCACAATAAAAATTGAGTGCAGCCACCTTCTACTTGCTAAAAATGGTACGAGGCTGCACTCACTTGCGGCGCTAGTGCCCACAGTGTGTGCGTTTTGCTGCACCCCCTGCACTAGCACCACCTGTCCTACGCTCCGGCATGGCACTGGACGAATATGAAAAAAAGAAAGACAGGAGGAAGAGAAAGAATAGAATAGAGAGGGAGAAAAAAGACGTTTGGGGAAGTTAGGGAAAAAGTAATAAAGGGACAAAAAAGTCAAGGAAGATTTAAAAAAGAGGCAAAAACATTAAATACACCAACACAAATACACACACTAAGGTAATAAATGTAAAACAGGAAAGGATAAGTTGAATAGAGTTAGGATGGCAAAGAGATAGTTAGAATTCAACAAAATGGGCACACGCACGGGTGACCGAGTGGTGCCATTTGCATGCAAGTTGCTATACAGAGCGTGCTAATCACACCGATGTGGAACCAGTGGAACTTTGCGAACTCTGCCCATCTCTAATGTACCAAAGTGTTGCAAATTATGATAAACCAACATATACTATATGTATGCATGATAACTGAATTATGTACATCTATGTGTTCTAAATTTTGTGCTACGTAACATTATTCTGCTCCTTATGCATACTGAATGCCTTTCATATCCAGTTGTGTTCAATAAATTACGTATGATGATCAATATAATTGACCTATATTTTCTGTTCATGATTCTTGTGCTTTTTAATAATTTCAAATAGGACTTGAACTCTAAATGCTCTTTGTATTGATCAACTTGTCCAGATGGGTGTCATTTCAATTTTATTTATTCCAGTTTGGTAACTGATTTGCCTCTTTTTTGTTGATACATTTTGCCTCCAACTGTGCCCCCTGCACCTGGCCAATTTCACAAATCTAACTACATTTTGGTAACCTCTCGTTACTCTACTTAATCATTTGCCTTTTTGCTCTTTTTTCATTGTTCGCCCTCTCTTACCTTTTTCTTAATTCATAAATGGATATAATTATTATTATCAGCCTTCAGAAAGCCCCAGGCCTGACCGCCGCATGGGTCAAAACACGTGTTGGCTGTCTTTTGTTTGCGTCACTGTTCTGAACGAACAACATTAAGGCTGTCTTTTGTTTGCGTCACTGTTATGAATGAACAACATTAAACCGAATCAAAAGCACCAAAACTTGTGATCAACTCGGATTTTTCGAACCCATTAAGGAACACTAGAAAATTGGAAGATTTCATTTCCAGCTCTGTCCCTCATCTTAGTCACGCCGCAGTTGAAGCTCCACCTCTCTAAAGCACAAATGATCCTAATTTCTTGAGCTTTGCAAAGGCAAATCAAGTGTGTTTCTCTCGTATTCCACATTGAAAAACAATATGAAATCCTTAATTGAGGTAAATTCATCATTGATCTATTGGAGCACAATCTGATGTTTAGTGACTGTGAAGAGTGGTATCTTTCTTCTTGTCTCCTGGTGAGAGCAGAGTCCATGGTTCTCCCTTTAAAATACACTTAGTATGTAAATGTCCAAAATCTAAAGCACCACCCACACACCCACTCACAGACATACACATGTACTCACACACCCACTGAAAGACCCACACAGGCAATCACAGATCCACACATGCTCTCACAGACCTACTCACAGACCCACACTGGTACTCACACACTTACTCACATACTCACACAGGTACTCACAGACTCACTCACATACCCACACAGGCACACCCACTCACACAACCACTAAGACACTCATGCACCCACTCAAAGACCCATACAGCAACTCATACATCAAGTCACCGACCAACACAGACACTCACACACCCACTCAAAGACCCATCTAACTACTAACACATCTACTCACTGACCAATACAGCCACTCATACCCACTGTCTGGCCCATACAGCCACTGACACATCCACTCTATATTGTGGTATTTTGACATGACACAACAAACTGAAACAACAGTTTTTAATGGTGTTATGCTGCTTCAATGCATATAGTCACAGGAACATGGGTTTAGAAAGATTTGTCTGTTTGAAAAGTTTAAATGAAGTAAGATTACAGAACAGACCAGCTTAGGGTTTAAGGTTGAAAATTACACATTCTACAAACTCAGTACGGTTTGGAGTTGGATGTCAGGGATACATGTTCACTTTCCGCTATTATTTAGTGACAATAAAATTTGACCTGAAAGTACATAGAACCCTTTGGAAACACACTTCAGAAACTGTTAAAAAAGTAAGCTGCATCTTGGCCTAACGAAGGAGTGAGAGTCACCATTATAAACTGTGTAGAATACCGACTTTGCACTATAGTCGTATACTAAATATGACTATGGTATTCGAGCTGGACACCTAAAGATGTAGCAATTGTACTTTAATCCTGAGAAAACTATGCGGAACAGTGTGTTAATAACTCATGAAAACATGTGAACTGAAGTATGACAGTAAGTCAGAAAATGATGGAAGTTTATTTAATATGTAATCTGCTCTATAGCTTAAATTTCCTGTGGTGTGTGTGATGACTGGAATACATGACAAAAGAAATTCCAAAGTGAAACTGAAGTAACTTAACCCTCCTTTCTACAACAGCCCTATGAAATGTTCTAATCAAACAGAGTAGAGGTGCACAAGGTTTACTGTGAAAAAGTGTGCATTTTATAATTATTATGGAAACTGAACTGATGGACGATCAGTTGACAGAATAGTAATATCCTGCCCAATCATAGGTGAGGTGCACTAGCCAAGGGTTTGGCAGACAAGGTACTATCTAGCATTTGCACATGGTAGACAGGGTGCTCTCTCACATTTGTGAGAGAATGCCATGTCTGTTAAACTCAAATGCTCCACCTTTGTACTTAACTAGGACACTTCATCTTTCTGGGGCAGAATGTTCTAACACCATCATAGCTTGATGTAATAGGTTAAAATGGCCATTAATGTAACATTCCCTTTTTAAGGTCCTTTGCCTAAGGGCCTATAACACTGGAACAGGTCTTTCATGGCTGTTATACTTCATTACAGTAGGATATAATGGTATATAAGGAAGTTCTGTTCATCAGTGCAGAATGTTCTAATAGTGTTCTAGCCCATTGTAGGTGAGTATTACAGCTATTACAGTCACACTTTCTTGTTATATACATCACTTTTTGCACAGGTCTATAACATTGGATTGGGTCTTTTATGACTGGTGTAGCCTGGTATGGCTGAATATAAATCAATGTTAGATCATTCTGTTGTCATGTGCCAGAATGCTCTAATAGCATTATAGCCAGCTGTACGTGGCTATTGTCCCCATTAAAGTGCTAGTCCCTTGATACAGGCCTTGGCCTTTAGAATGGGCCTATAACTGTGGACTGAGCCTTTAATGGCTTAGGCAGCCTGCTTTGGTACACACAATATACATTGTTTTCAATCTTTTGACAAATAGAAGGCAGTCTGAACTGAACATTTGCTCTTTTTGCTCTTTTAACAATTTTTAACTTTGTTTTGTAATTTTTAAATTATTTGGGGGTTCAACAAAAACAGGAACAAAGGAGCAATGAAACTTCAGTCCAAAAAATAAAAAATCTGACTGGTGAGCAGCTAACAGCATGTTCCTGGCTTCTGCACTCTCTTCTCCAACAGTGATAAATTATCCACATTTCATGTAGTACCAGATGATGTTTGAGGTAAGTGTATTAACATCATGGATCAGTGTGGCAGCAACATCATCAGGACAGGTATCCCTGTCTGGACACTCTGCACTGGAGAAGATAACTTAGAGGCTCCTTCATCGTCCAGATGTATCCTCTTCCCTGCAGTCAGCTGAATAGTGTGCCAAGCACTGAGATGCTCCAGCATACACAAGGTCCCAAATGAGTACTTTTTTTCCAATACCCCTGGAAAACACATGGCAGCAAAGCTTGCAAGTGACCAGCTAAGCTGACACTTTTTTCTTCCCAACTGAAATTGTCAAGAGGTCTGCTGTTCCTCCTGCTGTTACTCTTTTTCCTGAGACAACATACTACAGTATACAAAAAGTGTTGGATGGAATGCTTAAATTAATCTCAGCAACTGGTAACTCAGGGCCATATCCTGGCCCAAATAATTACCAATGGCTAAGATTAATTCAGGCATTCTGTCCATCACTTTTTTAATGCTTCTTCCTGAGGCTGCTCTTTTCTCTATTCTGCCCAAGATGCCATATTTAGATATTTAGGGGGATATGTACAAGGAAGTGGCGGAGCGTGTCGTTAGCCTCCTTGGCTTAAAGACACGCTTTGCCACTTCTGAAACGCAAGGCTGCACCATATTTACAAGAATGTGGTGCAGCTTTGCATTTCCCCCTGCGATGGCGCTAAGTTTAGCAACTTATCCCCAACGCAGGCACCCTTGCACCAGAGTGCAAGGGTGTCTGTGTGCAGGGGAGGATTGTTTATGTGTTGGAAGGTGTCCCTTCCTGCACATAAATAATCCTAAAATGCCATTCTGTCACTTTCATGTGTGCTGCATCATGCTGCACACATAAAAGTGACAAAATTGCATTTTTCCCAAAGGTTTGGTTATGTACAGGAAGGGACACCTTCCTGTACATAAACAAACCATGGCATTTTGCTTTTTCCATGTGTGCTGCACAAGGCAGCACACATGGAAAAAGCAAAAACGAGGCGAAATAATGCATTTCTCCTCGTTTCGCCAACTTAAGGCCAGGGTTTGCCTGGTCTTAATTTTGGTGCTGCCTCCTATGTACGCCACCCTTGTACATAGGGGGCAGCGTCAAATACAATGGGTGTTGCGATGGAACGCCCACCACAACACCCACTGCATGCCCCTTTCACGCTAACCATAGCGTGAAAGGGGGCCTTATGTACAAGGCAGCGTTAAGCCACGTTAAGTAGCTTAACGCTGCCTTGTACATAAGGTGCAGCACCTATCGCCACCACAACGTCTGTAAAAGTGACGTTGTGGTGGCAATAGGGGCTTGTACATATGCCCCTTAGTTTTTAGTTGATCCCCAAAACGTTTAGCAATTCGCAAAACAAAAGTCATCAAACAGTGGAAATGTTGTGAAGGCTCCAAAGTGCCACTAACTAATAATATTAGTATGAACTTCATGAAAATACATCAAAATAATGACATTAGCCAATAGATATAGTTTTACTGTGATTCACAGGTACAGTAGTACACTTTGTAGGTACTGGGATACCACAAACCCTAGGAAAGCAGAAATTGAACTAACAATTACAAAACATCTTCCTTGTTTGTACCTTAGAGGACCCCCCTATGCTGAAACTTTAAATTAAATGACACCTTTACAGCAAACAGAACTTTTCTAGAAGTACTGGGACTTGCTGCAATACGGCCAGACCCAGAACAGGAAGTAAAACGCTTCTCACCCGTGAAGGTATCAAGGCACTATGTAGGTAAAAACTGATTGTGGCAGTGGTCAGTGAAGGGACTGGCGTGCTAGTAGAAGTGCCAGGTCTTCAGCTTCTTTTAGAATTCCAGCAGTGACATGGAGGTCCTGATGTGGAGAGAAAGGTTGTTCCAGGACTTTGAGCAAGGTAGGAGAAGGATCTATCTCCAGCTCCACTTCTGTGTTTGCAGGGTACTTGGGGAAGAGAGAGAGAGAGAGGCAGTGCAAAGGTGTCTAGTGGATTGACGGAAGTGGAGGGATTTGTTTAGGTATGAGTGCCCGGGGTGTATTAGGAGCTTCAACTGGCAACATTTTGGTATCGAGAGCCAGTGAAGCTGCCTTAGCTAGAGAGTGATATGGGTACATTGAGGAAGGTCTGGTGAAGTATTAAGTGTGAACAATACTTCATTTAAATAAGTCGGAGACTGAGCACAACTAGTGCGAGTTTTAGCCGTGCAATTCATATAGGTAGTGGCTTAAATCACAGGCTTGTTGGCAAAATATGTGAGGTCCAGCCTGCTTTCCTCTGTCTCTATGAGAAGGGCATGTCCATGCTCATCAGTGAAGTGATATAAGGAATTGGTTGTTGACTGGGGTGTGAGCCCTGGTCAAGCAGCAACCACAGTCCTAGTCAGGGTGAGGCACAAGCCAACCCTAAATGAACCTATGCTCAACCTTCTGGTAGCTTGACAGAGAGTAGTCAGGCTTAACTTAGAGGCAATGTATAAAGTATTTGTGCAACACTGCAAACAGTTAGAAAGTGAAAAACACAGCAGAAAAAGGATCCAACATCAAGTTAGAAAAATAGAGCTTTCTGAGGATATGTCCCACAGCGATGGTTCCAATGGAGCTGCAAAGCCTATGAGGGTTTTTGCAACAGGTCCAATCCACACAACAGTGGCTATGTGTCGGTTCTGCTGACGTTTGCGCTGCACAGCAAACAAGATGCATTGGTTCTGCGGGATTCCCAGACCGGAAGAGCACCTTAAGTCCACTTCCAAAGGTCCAGTAATGGGGTGGCACCACTTCGCAGTTAAGACTTACAGATGGCAGAGTTCAGGTGCAAGGTGGTTGGAAATCTATTGAATCCCTGAGGCTTCAGATCAGGAGGCCTGCCAGCTAGCCCTTGGAGGCACTCTGGGTTCCACATTCAAGAGATGCTAGTACAGTCCTTCTCACCCAGGAAGAGGGCACCAGGTCAGCACAGCAGGGCGTCAGTCCTTTAGAGAAGGAGTCCAGCAGAGGGGCATTCCTGTCAGCAGCACAGCAGTTCTTCTTCCTGACAGAGTATCCACAGATCCAGAAGTGTATTGAAGAGTTGGTGACTGAGGTCCAGTATTTATACCCAGTTGTGCCTTTGAAGTGGGGAGAAGCTTCTAGTGGCAAGCTTTTGAAGTGCACAGGTACACTGCCTTCCTGGCCCTGCCTCTGGACTAACTACAGGGGCAGGCGCGGCCACTGAAGGTAAGAGCGGTGGGGCCGGCTAGGGGGTATTTTGAGAGACGACCACGAGGGAACAAGGGAACATTCTCAAAACCCCCCCCAGCTGGCCCCACCGCTCTTACCTGCAGCGGCCACTGCTGTACAGGGGGTATGCAGCCCTTTCTGTGTAGACAGAACACAGCCTATTCAAGTGTAAGTGGGGTTAGGCCCAGGTCCTCCCTCCCATGCTGCCAGTGATGGCCCATTCTGACACACCTAAGCTCCCCATTGAGTGTGGCAGTCTAGGAGGAATACACAAAGCCCATCTCTCAATGACACCTGGTCATGCGACCCAGAGACAGGCTACAGGCCCCAAATGGCAAAGGCAAGAAGATGTAAACTTTCTAAAAGTGGCATTTTTTAAATTGTAACTTAAAATCTGACTTCTCCATAAGTTAGGATTTTTCATAACAATTCCATAGACACCAAACATAAACCGGGTGCCTGTTCCCATTTGGAAATTACACTTATAAAATGTAATAAGTATCTCCAATGTTATCCTGTGGGAGCGGTTGGCCATGAAATTGTCAAAAATTCATTTGAAGGTTTTTTACTACCAGGACATGTAAAACTTAAAATTACATGTCCTACTTTTTAAATACATCCTGCCCTCTGTGCTATCCAGGGCCTGCCCTAGGGGTGACTTATACATATTAAAAAGGAAGGATTGCACCTGGCATAAGGTTTACTTTGCCAGGTCGAAATAGTAGTTTAAAAGTGCATACACAGAGGATGTAATGGCAGTTCTGAGATGTGTTTAAAGTGCTACTTAAGTCGGTGGCACAATCAGTGCTTCACACCCCCTAGTAGCATTTAATTTGCAGGCCCTGTTCACAGATAGTACCACTTTACCAGGGAATTACAAGAAAATTAAATATGCCAATTGGGTATAAGCCAATCTAACATGTTTTAAGGAGGGAGCACAAGCACTTTAGCAATGGTTAGCAGTGGTAAAGTGTGCAGACTCCTAAGGCCAGAAAAAAACAAAGTCAGCAAAAACAGGAGGTCTGAATGCAAACAATTAGGGGAAAACAACACAGAGGATACCATGTCTAACAAATGACATTTAATCATCCTATACAGATTTCATCCTACCCCTCTGCCTATTCAAAAAGAAGTCTAATGCCCTCTAGATGGATTTCTTGTCTGGGGGAGGTTTGATCTGCCTCATGGCTAGCAGAAAAATGTACTTGGCCCAGCAGTGGATTTCAACAACTGAATCACATTAAGAGCTGACCCAGGGAAATATTTCAAACCCCTGAGTGTGTAAATGAGTATACATATGGCCAAATAACATTATTTGCACTCTGGAGGTTTTCAAAAGTGACTTTAATCATTTCTGTATGTTGAGTCACTCCAAACATTATATTTTGGCACAGCTTTCATCTAGGGTATGAACATTACTGAGCACCACAAACTTACAGTAAAGCACTGCTGACTTAAACTCTAGTAAAAAATAATGGAGATATTTCTATTTGAATGTCCAGTTGGATTACAAGAACTGCACATTCCATAACCAAAGTATTCATAGTCCTGGCTTTGACAGGCTACCTGTGCACAGATACCAGGCTGACTCAGATAGTAGACTTACTCTCTCAGGCAGCACAAGAATGCCCATGCATATCCGCACATGTTCACCTATAGCCAGCAAAGAGTTTCTTAACCCGGCTGTGCCACAGCTGTCTTTAAAAGACTGGTGATTAGCACTCAGAACCATTTTAAAAAAGCTTACATTGAGTTAGCCTCAATTAGTAAAAATCACTCACAAAAGAGATCCAAATCATGGTGGTTCAAAATCAAAAATCTAAGGTGGTTTCAGCAGGTCGGAACCCATTCTTTCATGGTTGTATATCATCTTCACTGTTTAATGGACATTTTCAGAATGAATGGCATTTGCCATTTCATAGAAACCAATTCATAGGATGTCTTTTAGTTCAAAATCGGCTTTGGCATGCTTATTTTTTAATGTGTGAATGCAATTTTTGCAGGCCTTACCGTCATTAAGTTTTGTCAGAGGTATTTATTTCAAAGCTTTACATCAGTGGACAATATTTCAGATTTATGTCTTTTAAATTGTTAATCAAATACCCCTAAACACCAACAATCCCTGTCACCTGAAAGCCCCTCACTATCCCCAAAACCCATTCATTCCTGAACCCTAAAAACCCCTTCCTACGCCTAAACCCCACACATCCCTGACCCCTTAAAACCCCTCAACACACACAATCTCCACCCATCCCTGAACCTTAAACACTACCCACCCATAACCCCTAAAAACCACTCCTAAAATCTCCCCGTACCGGAAGCCTAAAAATCCTTTTCTACATCTAAACTCCTCACATCTCTGAGTCCTTTAAAGCCCTCAAGACCCTAAACTCCACCCAATCTTGAACCCTAAAAACTCTTCACCACCCCTAACCTCTACATATAACTGAACCTTAAAAACCCTCACCCCTCTAAAGTCCACCAGTCCATGAACCCTAAAACCCCTCAACACACCTACACTCCACCAATCCCAAACTCTAAAAACACCTAACACACCTGTTATGTTTCCCATTGTACCCCAATATAGGCCTGAATAGACTCCTAACCTTTCCCCTACAATTACCCTGCCCTTGTACTACATAACGGTTTTTGGTGCTGACATGTTACCTAGTTAGGTGCTGCATAAATGTTGTGTGGTTTCCTCAGAAAACTAGCCTCATTTATTTTGTATGAGGATTCTCAGAATCACAGTAGGATTATCATCTTCTGCATAATAACTGTGTATAAGGTTCATCACTATCATCATCCTCGTTCGACATGACACAGCAAGGTAGAACCCCGGAGGGTACGTTTTGGGTATATAAGCACCACATCTTCGCAGAGCCAGGCAGAGGAGAAAGACTTCCATGCTGACACACTGACACAAGACGCTGAGGTCCCTGCATGCAGATACTCCACCACGCAGTGGTCTCACATCCCTCGCTGGGGGGCCAACTCGAGACCAAGACGGGGCCCTTCATTGTCTCACATCAGGTAATGGGGTTGGCTCTTTCCTAGGGGGATTCCTGGCTATACACCTAAATACATGCTAGGTACACTTAGGTACATCTAGTTAGGGTTAGCATCGTAGGAGTACGCATTATTACTGTCATGTGTTTATATGCCTGCATATAGTTATTGTTTTAGCACTATGGTAGAATTCTACCATCTATTTACTCTGTTGGTGCTTATAACTGTATATATCTGTTTCTGTCTTATGGCTGTTGCAGCACACGTATTTAACACAAGAATGACGCTGGTTCAATAAATATTTATTGAAAACGTCCCCATCGTTTATTCTGTGTATCTCTCTGAGACAAAGAGACGAGTAACTGAGCGAAAAGTACTGTACTGTTTCCACGATCCCTGAGGGGTCAGGGTTGTCATGTTTGATAGTTGCCAGAAAATTTTCACTCCTTGGTAAGAGGGGAACATAGTGGCACTGTGAGATAGCTGGTCTACAGTCGAACATATCTGGTGGGGGTGTCTGGAATCAGTCTGGACACCAATCCCACAGTTTATGTTGTCTAAACGCGCAGATCCTCAATAGATTTATAGGAACTACATGACATGGAACTGCCAACGTTGGTTTGGTTCTTATTTAATGTTCAAATCTGAGTAGTTCAGTCATGTTTTTCTCAGAGCCCTCTCTCACATTTACCCAGAGACGTCTGGAGTGGGAAGGGAAAAATCCGCTGCAGCTGAGTAGGCATATCCTATATATTGGCTGTAGGTTTATTCAAGCTTGAAAGATTATAGTTCCCTACATTGTGCATAAAACCATATCTCATTTTCCTTCAAACTCTTTCAACAATGTCTGTCAAAGATAACACTGCACCAGCATTACATGCGAATGCAGCGGGGCATGGAGAGCACGAAGGTGCTATAAACATTTCAGAAAATGTCAGAAATGCACTTACTTTCAAACTAGCAGAGTTTGGAGTCGCAGCATTAGGCAGGACTGTAACATTCGTAATTGAGGCACACAAGTCATTCAGGACGGAGGTATTCTATTCATGGGTCAAATTCCCACCTGCAGATGCACGCACAAATACATTTTATTTTTACACCCCAGATGAAACACCGGAAGAATACTGTCCATACGAGGACATTGAAGTTCCGCTCAGTTACCAGGAGCATGTAAACTGGTTTGAAGGTGCCCTCCCAGACACCACAGATAAACTAAGACTCGGTCCGCTCAGCAGAGACGGAACGACTTGGCCAGTCCTAGCTGCTTACACAACGTATCCAGAGGTTGACACATTGCCAATAGCAGACTTATATATACTTCACAAAGAAATAATAAATCTTTACAGAAATCTGACACAGTTCGTTATGAGAACACTCACACTTCAAGCAACTAAAATTACCCCAGCAGGTCAACTACAAGGGACTGTAACAAAAATCACCCCACAAACGCTGAACTCGATTATGGGAAGAATGGCCACTAAACATAAGCAAATGCCGTTCTGGATAGCACAGAAAATAGCACAATTAGAGGCAGTGTTTCCGCACACAGGCCCACAAGAAAAACACAGAATACTGACAATCTGCTTGCCAATAGGGTAGCTCCTCGATAGAGGATTGTACCACTTGGGGTACAGTTTTCACTGCCATCAATACCAGAACACATGGTATCCCTTCAATAGCAGTTATACCAGAAGTATTAAGACAAATACAGAATGAGTATGGAGCAGAAGCTGCTCTGAACTTAGGGATGAAATAATTATGCAATTTTTCCCAGGTATCTACAGTTATGTTAGCAAACATAAAAGGGGAGGCAACAGCAGTGGCTATACGCCAATGCCTGAAGTAATGCACTTCTGCACAACAGGAGCAAGAATAACCTAAAGATACATATGCCGAATTAGGTAGAGATAATTTGGGAGCCAGAGCTATAAAACCACAAGTGATGGGTAGTCCTGAAAAGGATAACACCAAGCAAGCACCTGATTCTTAAAAAAAAAATGGGATAATAAACAACAAAATAGAAATAATAGATCACAATCAAGGGGTGGGTCTCCTCGACAGGAGCCCTCCAAAAGGAGGTATAATCTTAGAAATCATGATAACATTAAAAAACCTGACAGGTATCAGGACACTAATACACGTTCCTCTTGTTCCTTTCAGGGTTCATCAAAAAACTCAGAGAGGGAAGGATGGTCAGTACACAGATCGGGAGAGTGAACAAAGTCCTGAGATACACATCATACTACAGACTATAATATCAAAAAAGAAGATAAAACCAAATCTAAACCACAATTTAAAAAGAAGAAAGTAGCTAGCCTTAAGATAAGAAATGCCCAGGCTGCTGAGGACTCAACGTATGAACGGGGAATGGGCTCTGACGATGCTAGACAGGACAGCAGAAGTAACAATAGCTCGCCAGAACCTGATGGAATTTCTGGTGACAGTGGCGTTGAATGAACATATCAAGGTGGAGACACCTGATACTAGGGTAAGTGTCCCACCCCTGTTATACAAAATAACACTCCAAATGGAGGGGGACAAACCCAGGAAAGTTAAAGGTCTCTTTTGGGAGAACCTGTCATTTGGATACAACATCCTTTTGGCTGAAAAAGATTGGCCACCTGAGTTCCTTATGGATTGCCCACAAGGAGAAAAGGTAATTTTACCAGCATTCTCTGACCTCGTTCCAAAATCACTACAATATTCATATGCGCAGGAGTGGGCGGTAGCACATGCCCCTGCATTATACTACAATCATGTAGGGTGGGATGCTGAATCACCTCACCATGTAATCCCAGTAAAAGCTACTCCAGCTCCACAGAGACAGTACCCAATAAAACAAGATGTGACAAAACAAGTCATGGCGATCTTAGATCAACTTGAATACCAAGGTGTAATAGAGAATTGCACCTCTTCAATGAACAAATCTTTGTTTCCCGTAATGAAACCTGATAATTCATATAATCTAGTTTTAGACTACAGACATTTGAACACTTGCACAAAGACATTTGCAGTACAGAATGCACACAGTGCCGCATTAAGGAATAACATTGTGCAGAAGAAATACAAAATGACACTAGATATCTCAAATGGATTTTTCTGCCAAAATATAGCGCATGAGAGCAGATATTTGACAGCATTCTCAGCCCAGGCTCTCAGCGTCTATTTTGTAGATTGCCCCCAAGGGTATAAGAATAGCCCGGAGTTGTTCTCAGCGAGATTAACAGAGTTGCTTTGAAATTTGGATGAGGAGGCATTGTCCTATGTAGATGATATTTATCTGACTGATGATAAACTATTGGATCATTTGACCGGGTGAACAACATAAGTTTGGGGTTCGCCTCTGAGGGCTACAAATGTAACTTTAAAAAATCAGAAAATGCCCACCTCAATGTCCTATTTTTAGGGGATCAATTGTCAAGTGAAGGAAAAAGCCTAGCAGCGAACTTTTAGAAAAGTGTGCACTGCTCCAACCTCCAAAGACTCTGAAGAACCTACAATCAATTTTGGGATTCCTAAATTTTGGCACAACATACATTTTAGATTACGCAGAAAAAGTAAAACCTTTCTACGACTTAATCAGACCTGATTTTTCAGTTCAACACTGTACACAGGAACACACAGAACTCCTTCGTTCCATACAAGCTGACATGATTGCTCCCAAACACTTAAACAGACGTGTAAACACTATGGGGCAGATTTACAAGCCCCTTGCACCTCCTTGCGCTGCCATTGCGTCACTTTTTTTTAACACAACGGCGACCCAAATAATACGGCCAATTTACAACGTCACGCATCTAGGGAGATGCGTCACATTGTAAAGCCCTGCGTCACATTATACCTTCGTCAAGTATAATGTATGCAGGGTGGGTATTCCCATGCAGGAAAGCCTCGTAAAAGCGGTGAAATGTACAAGATTTCAGTGCGCCATTTCTAGGACGCCACTGCGTCAAAACCTTACGCCTGCTTGAATAGAGGCATAAGGAGTGACGCAGTACAATGAGTCAATGCATTGCTGGATTTGCGTTGTGCTTGCGACACGACTCCAGCAATGCGTGACTTTTAGGCCAACAGATGCGTCAGAATTTCTGATGCATCGGTCAATCCTTGTGCCATGGTGCGCCGTATCGTAAATACAGCGCATCCATGGTGGCGCAAGGGTATCGCAGGCTGGCACAGGGAAACTGACACATCTCTACAGATGCGTCCGTTTCTTGTAAATCTGCCCCTTCGAATTTGGGGAACCGTGTAATAGCGGGTCAATCCAGGTACACATACCTCACCTTCAATGAAGGCAAAACTATACCCATTGCATACAAATCTCATTTGAACACGAACGCTGAGATGAGCTTTGCATCCATTGAAAAGCTTCTAACATCAGTACAGACTGCTGTAGTGAGAGAAAGCGATACCAAAGGGGATGATGTCTGGGCATACCCTGCCAACTTAGGGCGAACAAAGCGATACCAAAAGAGATGATGGACGGTGCGTTTGAGCTAATCAAACACTCACCCCCAGTCAACTGATCTAGGTTTAATCCATCATCATTCTTTAGCTCACTTCCACCACCCCAGTTCAGACATGGCCATATGCAAATCAGTCTGACCCTGTGCCTCATGGGAACAGTCCAGCCCGAACTGCCAAGCCATGTCTTCCCTGGACCGGAAACAAGCATCCTGGGACCGGTTTCTGGCTATTCAGCCATCATCAGCCAGGCTAGCTTGAATCCAGTGGCAAAGTGAGCAAGGTACCCACTTCTGGGCATACCCTGCCAACTTAGGGCGAACAAAGCGATACCAAAGGGGATGATGGACGGAGCGTTTGAGCTAATCAAACACTAACCCCCAGTCAACTGATCTGGGTTTAATCCATCATCATTCTTTAGCTCACTCCACCACCCCAGTTCAGACATGGCCATATGCAAATCAGTCTGACCCTGTGCCTCATGGGAACAGTCCTGCCCGAACTGCCAAGCCATGTCTTCCCTGGACCGGAAACAAGCATCCTGGGACCGGTTTCTGGCTATTCAGCCATCATCAGCCAGGCTAGCTTGAATCCAGTGGCAAAGTGAGCAAGGGACCCACATCTGGGCATACCCTGCCAACTTAGGGCGAACAAAGCGATACCAAAGGGGATGAGGGACGGAGCGTTTGAGCTAATCAAACACTCACCCCCAGTCAACTGATCTGGGTTTAATCCATCATCATTCTTTAGCTCACTCCACCACCCCAGTTCAGACATGGCCATATGCAAATCAGCCTGACCCTGTGCCTCATGGGAACAGTCCAGCCCGAACTGCCAAGCCATGTCTTCCCTGGACCGGAAACAAGCATCCTGGGACCGGTTTCTGGCTATTCAGCCGTCATCAGCCAGGCTAGCTTGAATCCAGTGGCAAAGTGAGCAAGGGACCCACGTCTGGGCATACCCTGCCAACTTAGGGCGAACAAAGCGATACCAAAGGGGATGATGGACGGAGCGTTTGAGCTAATCAAACACTCACCCCCAGTCAACTGATCTGGGTTTAATCCATCATCATTCTTTAGCTCACTCCACCACCCCAGTTCAGACATGGCCATATGAAAATCAGTCTGACCCTGTGCCTCATGGGAACAGTCCAGCCCGAACTGCCAAGCCATGTCTTCCCTGGACCGGAAACAAGCATCCTGGGACCGGTTTCTGGCTATTCAGCCGTCATCAGCCAGGCTAGCTTGAATCCAGTGGCAAAGTGAGCAAGGGACCCACGTCTGGGCATACACTGCCAACTTAGGGTGAACAAAGCGATACCAAAGGGGATGATGGACGGGGCGTTTGAGCTAATCAAACACTCACCCCCAGTCAACTGATCTGGGTTTAATCCATCATCATTCTTTAGCTCACTCCACCACCCCAGTTCAGACATGGCCATATGCAAATCAGTCTGACCCTGTGCCTCATGGGAACAGTCCAGCCCGAACTGCCAGGCCATGTCTTCCCTGGACCGGAAACAAGCATCCTGGGACCGGTTTCTGGCTATTCAGCCGTCATCAGCCAGGCTAGCTTGAATCCAGTGGCAAAGTGAGCAAGGGACCCACGTCTGGGCATACCCTGCCAACTTAGGGCGAACAAAGCGATACCAAAGGGGATGATGGACGGAGCGTTAGAGCTAATCAAACACTCACCCCCAGTCAACTGATCTGGGTTTAATCCATCATCATTCTTTAGCTCACTCCATCACCTCAGTTCAGACATGGCCATATGCAAATCAGTCTGACCCTGTGCCTCATGGGAACAGTCCAGCCCGAACTGCCAAGCCATGTCTTCCCTGGACCGGAAACAAGCATCCTGGGACCGGTTTCTGGCTATTCAGCCATCATCAGCCAGGCTAGCTTGAATCTAGTGGCAAAGTGAGCAAGGGACCCACGTCTGGGCATACCCTGCCAACTTAGGGCGAACAAAGCGATACCAAAGGGCATGATGGACGGAGCGTTTGAGCTAATCAAACACTCACCCCCAGTCAACTGATCTGGGTTTAATCCATCATCATTCTTTAGCTCACTCCACCACCCCAGTTCAGACATGGCCATATGCTGATCAGTCTGACCCTGTGCCTCATGGGAACAGTCCAGCCCGAACTGCCAAGCCATGTCTTCCCTGGACCCGAAACAAGCATCCTGGGACCGGTTTCTGGCTATTCAGCCATCATCAGCCAGGCTAGCTTGAATCCAGTGGCAAAGTGAGCAAGGGACCCACGTCTGGGCATACCCTGCCAACTTAGGGCGAACAAAGCGATACCAAAGGGGATGATGGACGGAGCGTTTGAGCTAATCAAACACTCACCCCCAGTCAACTGATCTGGGTTTGATCTGGGTAGTGAGAGAAAGAGCACTGGCTCAGGGGAAACAAATAATTGCAGTGACTCCGGTACCAAACTTAGAGGCTGTTACAAAGGCCAGTGTTCCAATCGCAAAAGCACTGCATCCACAATGGTCACAATGGGCTAATTCTCTCACTGCAACAGATGTAGACTACAAATTTGATTCTACATTGAAAACACAAGCATTTATGCAGTACGAACAAGAATATACTCTCCCGAATTAAATAATGACTCTAGATCATTATTTACACTGACGGATCTGCTCAGCCAGCTATAGGAAGTAAACAGCAATACAGTGCAGTTTGTGCGATTGCAAAGGGACATATGGCAAGCTCCGTCCTAGCAATACGCAGACGCAATCTCTAAGAGATTGCACACCTCAACTGGCAGAACTAAAAGCCCTGATACTGGCACTAAAAAAACGGAACAAGAATTCCCCACACTTATTGCATGCAATTCTTTTGACTGTGTCCAGTCGTACAATTAATATCTTCACTACTGGGGTCAGAATGGTTCTAAAGACTCAAAAGGTTTCACAATAAAGCATAAGTTGCTTTGGGAATAAGTGGCAGAGCTGAAAAAAGGCTTGCCGCGGGCTCACGTGATTCATGCGCTGAGTCATCAACATGTTGGCTTGCACGTTGAAGGGAATTCATTGGCTGATGAAGCTGCCAAGGCAACAGTGCGAACTGCAGCCATAGCTGCAATCACTAGTTCTAGCACAAGGATAGACGGACAGATAATGGTTGCTGTCATTGCTTCACGCAAAAACAGCTCGGCTGTGCCAAAAGGCTTTCCACTCAAGTACTCCTACAAGTTAAATTCCAGGAGTGGGGGATAGAGTAATACCAAACATGGATCGCAGATTAGGTTTAATTCTAGCTGCACATGAAGGTCTGGGTTCAGCACACGCAGGTATTACTGCAACAGTTTAATTACTGTAACAACATTATTGGTGGCCTCTCTGTCTGCTGATCAAACAGTTCTTTCCTCTGGTCAATGGACCAGTGAGGTAGACCTAGTTGATGGCGATAAATGACATGACTTATTATGCATTTCTTAATAAGTGTAAAATAATGACAGACTCAATAAGTTTAAAAATCTTTATCTAAATTATGGGATTTGAACCATCTCAAAGCATTTCAGTACAAACACCCTAATTCGCGGGAGTGCCAATTCAAAATATCTCAATAACACTTATCAATTCAGATCCACACAATAACTATGCTCAGAAAGGAGAGGATAGAGACAGAAGAGCATTTATCAAACGATGAATTTCATATTTATCAAAGTATGGTGTGAAGACCAACCCCCTGGCCAAAGGGCCGGTAAGGGCCTCCCAGGACAGATCAGGAGACAAAGGCTTCAGGACAGGAATCAGGACAGGATACTTCACCTCTCTAGTTACCGACGACTACGTTGCACCCCTCTCTGACACTCTCTTCCTCCTCGTGGTTCTTCCGCAAATTCCCTTTCTAACCCACCCAAGTTAAGTAGATGGTTCTGCATTCAATTTCTTCATCAGCATTTCAGAACATCAGCACCACCCCAGCACCGACAGCATCCCAAGCTCCGAATTGTTTCTGCAGCTTCCGCTTCCAACAAGCATAGCTTAGCTTCTCGACGACCCTCTCTCTCTTACAAACTAAACTACTTCAATTGTACCCTTTTCGTAGGCATGTACCACCCATTAATGTTTCATTTGCACAGAATACTAACTTCTGATTGTACGGCTAGGGGGGATGATCATCACACCACACTTATATTTCATTTATTCTCTTTTAACCATTGACTCATCCATCACCTACTTAAGTACGGAAATAGTGAATATTCTCTTAAGCAATACCACCCTAAAAGGCTCAGGCATAATCATTGTTTGACAGGCAGCGTCTTAGTTGCCTAAACTCTATCTCAAACATCCTGGAACTTCTCTAAATGTGCAGACATAGCCACATGTGTCCAGGTATTATTATTATATACCTAACTATAATGAAAACATGCAGAGAAAGATAAATCAAGTATGTTAGTATGCCACATATGCCCACGGTAGCCTTATAAGGACAATTACATCCTTAAATGCTTCTATACAGTCACATATGACCATCACAGCCTTATTGTGGTTTGGTATAATCTCAGCCTCTCCATAAACAGGTTTATCCACAAAACGCTAGTGCAGACTCCTCTTGAATAAGAGTATCTTCAAATAGCCAGAATAATACTCCACTGAACAAGACTTTTCAAGGGTAATTATGCAAAGACATTGATATGGAATTACAAAAGGAATGTTTAGGTAATTTAGCAGCAAATGAGAAAATGTAAAACACATTGGTCCGGCACATTGGACAGGAAACAAACACCACTTTACATAAGGAGATAAGGTATCTGAAAGAAGGAAATATGCTACACAGTGGTGTACTTTGAAGCACAGCAGTGCAAATCACCTCAGACGTGTATGTCACTATCCAATAAACATAAATCCCATTTCACAATGTCTATCCCATAAGCAGGTACCACTAAGTTCTCCAAGTACGTACGTCTGGAGCAGTGAAATGTACTCACTAAAAATATCTTTTTTAATTGGTCCCATATATGTCAAGGGAGACATATGTGGATAGCCAAACCTCCATTATCAGTTAAAGAAACTCTTGCCCGGTATGCCCATGAAAAAAAGTATGGCACCGCTAATGTATGCTTGATCGGTGTGGTGGATACAGTTTACAATAGAGCTGTTTTCCTGGGATAAGAACCTGTGACAAGCCTCTTTTACGCAAATATTTTAATCAGGTTAATTTACTTCCTGATTTAGATTACTGGTGTCAAATATGGTGACTCCCAGGATTCACAAAAATCTGAAGAGCATATGTATTATAACCTTAGGGAGGGTATGGGTTAATTGTGGGTGAACCCAATAAGCAGGGCATTTCTAAAAAGTAAAAAAGAAATAGAATTCCAAATTCAGTAAGGTGCCATTTGTGTAAATCGCTCATGGCTTTCTTAAAGATACTCATTAGTGACACCAAAAATAATATAAAATATAGGCAGGAATAAATATAAGTAAGACCCTTTTATTATATAATGTTTTGCCCTGATGATTTGCCCTGATGGCTGATTTACAAAACTAATATACTATTAAATGTATCTATCTTTGTTGCAGTGATATAGAGTATTTGTTGGTTGTTCATAAGCATGTGCTTCTGAGCACCAACAGCTCAGCTGCAGCTTATAAGGCTATTTCATTGTTATCTGATCATGCAGCAATGCACATGGTGAAATCTACAGGATGAAAATAGTTATGAGGGAACCCTAAGCATTTTTTTAATAAGCCCTAGATTCTGAGTTTAGGTATGGAGGTTATTTGTACAACTCTAGGTTTGGTGTTACACATACTATCATGTTATAGAAAAGGCATTTTGAAAAATCTGTTCTTTCTGGCACACTGGCTTACAATTGGAAGACAAAAATAGAAAGAAATTCAATTGATAATAACATCTGTTCTACTATTCTCTGTTTGCATACTTCTCCTGATAAAAATGGTGCCCTACTTGTGTGGCAGAGCCTATTGCCCACAACAGGAAAAGCCTCAAAATGCAAATAGACATCACATTTTTGCTATCAAACATGACACATTTTGATGATTTGGGTAACTGCAGAATTTGAGCACTGGCTCGGTTGCTAGCCAGGAAAACCTCCCAAAACCAGAAATTTCTGAACACTGGATATCCAGGACAGTTCCAGATTCTATGACTTACGAGGATCACACTACACTTTCTTACGCAAAATGCTTTGCAAACCTCAAACCTTGGCTACAATTACACATTTTCCACACATTTCTGAGAGGGAAAGTTCTGGCATGTGTGGTGTTCTACATAATTCCTACCATCATGCATTTGTACACAACTTGTGATAAAATAGTACCCAAGTTGTGGGGATGAGCCTATCGCGCCCAACACGAAAGGCACCAAAACAGAAAATAGGGACATCAAATATTAGTCATGAAAAATGACCCATTTTGGTCATAATGGGTAACTGCAAAATTTGGGCCTGGGTTCAGCCGTCACCCAGGGAAACTTACCAAACCCAAACATTTCTGAAAATACATGGGAGTCCAGGGTGGTGTGACTTGCATGGATCCCACTATGTTGTTTTTCCCTGAATGTCCTGCAAACCTAAAATGTTGGATAAACTCATGCATCTTCTCTCATATGTCTGTGAGGGAAAGATCCAGAACCTGTGGGGACCCATAAAAGTGCTACCACACTTTTCCTGATACGAACAGTAGCCCACTTGTGTGGGTGAGTCTAGCAGGATCTAGGGAAACACATAACCATGGATTTATCTGGATCTCCAAGTTTCAGAAGTGCCCAAGGTTTGTAAGGTTACCTGGCTAACAGCTCACTGGTGTCTAGCGGGCTTTTTGCCCCGCTAGGGTGTATTAGTTATAAGACTCCCAATCTGCCCACAGGGGGAACACAAGGACTGCTGGGCTCATTCTGGAATGGTAGCGTGACCCAATGTCTGGACATGTTGCCCCACCCCTTCTTCTTTTTTACCTATTTCCCTTGTGTCTAGTAGGCTTTCTGTCCCACAAGTGGGCAAATTGGAGGTCCACCATTAGGGTTTAGAGTTATGCCTCCTGAGAATAGATTAGACTGAACCCAGTCTGTACCTAATGGAGCCTGGCGACTTCACTTTTTGTACCATGATATCAGCACAGAGTGCTGCGTGTAACAAGATTAAAAAAAATAAGAATGCGAGGTAAGCTCATGTTCTGAAATCGATATTAAAGAGAAATCTTGCACCAAAAGGATCTTCTCTGAGAATGCAGAGGACGAGGCATTCATGTACTCTGCATGCAGGGTAATGCGGTGGACATGAATTTAATGTCCTCTACATTAAAAAGATTAAGGAGAAGCAGGGATCTCAAGTGCCCCGGTTCCATGCATAAACGCTGTTTAAGCCCAGGTTTTTTTGTATTCTAGAACTAGTGTCCCTGATATTATAATGGATGAACAGGACTACAAATCCCCAAATAAAAATAAAAAACATGCTTAGATTAGATGAGATACTCCTGCATGGACTTGGAAAACTTGAGACCTCTGGAAAAGGTGGGGAACATTGCAGACTTTTAAAGAAAACAGGAGGACAATATTAAGAAGATGTCTACAAAATGATTTGTCTGTTTTGCTTATTGGTAGCCTTGGTACTCTTCTAAGCAAAAATTGTTTTTCAATTGGAACTTTTTTCAAATGCTGACTGTAAATATTTCCTCTGCTTTGCTCCTGCTATTTTCCAGACTTTGCTGTTTTTTCTTCTCTCGCCCAGCTGCCATAAACCTCCTGAGGTGTGGAAAAAATGATGGGTTTGTAAGGTTAGCACGGAGGCAAGTTGGCTGCAACGACAGTGGAGTTAAAGCTTTTCTGGAGTTGTGACAGTCTGAAACAGGTGCCAGTGCTTACAGCTGCTGTCTCTGGTTGTTTTCCGTTATCTTTGCTTAACTGCAACATTCTAATGACATTTTTAAAACAAACATTACCTGGGTGTGAATAACCATATTATCCAATATAATGTTGTTTTGATTTGTGGTGTGGGCTGCCATTCAAATGTGGCTAATCCAAGGTGTATTGAAACATGTTCATTTTAACACAAAGGAACTCAGGGGGTCACTAGGATGGCGGGCGGACTTGAGTCCGCCCGCTTCCTACCGGTAACGGGACCGCCCGTCTGTCATGCGGCGGTCCCGCACCCCTAATCATGATGCGACGGCCACCGCGGCGGTCGCATCTGGCAATTTAACATTGCGGCGGGTGCTGCTGGCTGCAGCACCCGCCGCAATGTCAAATGGCCATGTTGTGCATTTCCATGCACAACGTGGCAGGCACCGCGCGGTGCCTGCCACCTTCCACATGGAAATGGAGGGGGTACCATGGGTACCCCCCCAGTGCACAACTGCCCCCACATTTGTGTCAGAACAGAGAATTTCTCTACACATGATTGGTTAAGGAAGGAGGTGTACTGTCACACCACTCTCGTCATGTCCATCTCTCTCAATGTCTTATTGTTTATTTATTCTGCATATCTACTTCCACCTCAAGAACTACAAATTCAAGCCTCTGTCATAGCATTTGTTTCCTCCATCCCAGCCATGTAGCAGTTTATGTGTCACATTTATCCGTTCGTGCGCACGAAGAGGAAATGTTCTTTCACTCGAGGAAAAAATATTTCTATCAGCTGTCTCTTAACAGGCCCACAGGACTGGCGAAGGACACTTGTCTTCTACTGTCATCATCTTGCTCAGTTCGAATTTTGCAGAATTTTATTTATTTTCATTAACCCCGTGTTTTCCCGCAGAACAGAAAACCATGTTTCTATGAAAAACAAACACAGGCATTATTAATCACGTATAATGCTTTTCTTTACGCATCCACCCAATGCTGCATCTATCCATGCGCAACCCATGTTAATATTATTTTCCTAGCAAACGTTAATAATGTGCACATAAGCAGCATTTGTCTTTTATTTTCCGTTTGTCAAGAAGCATTTGCGGCCTACTCCAGTGCTTTAGTACGCGCTTGCACAGTAGCATTTCCCCTCATGTTATGCTCTTTTCCACATTAGTTTTTCACCGCACATAGGGGCACATTACGATGATGGGCGGACAAAGTCTGCCCGCCACCGTAGCGGTGAATGGGACCGTCTGCCATAGGAGCGGCGGTCCCGCCGCGAGTATTAGGATGCCACCGCCACGGTGGTGGTGGCATCCCCTATTCCCAACATTGTGGCGGGCGGTGTTCACAGCACCGCCCGCCACAATGCTGGGAATGCACGTCGTGCATTGGCATGCACAAGGTGACAGGCACCGCACGGTGCCTGCCACCTTGTCCATGCCAATGCAGGGGGGTACAATAGGTACCCCCCATGTGCACCCCCCACCCCCCCAACACTCTGGGGGCCTGCAACGGGCCCCCAATAGCGAAGACCGTATGCCTTTCCATGGTGGCGTTGCCGCCATGGAAAGGCTGCTCTCCGCAACCATCCTAATATGGATGGCAGTGTCTTGCAGACACCGCCACCATATTAGTGCCCTTTTCCGCCCGGTCACCTGTGTGACCGGCGGAAAACCAGCAGACGGTCTTTCCGTCTGCCGGGCTCCGCCCCGCCATAGTAATGTGGCGGGGGGAAATGGCATGCAGGCAGAGGGGAATGGTGGGAGGATCACCACCGCCATACGGGCGGTGGCGATCCGCCCGTCATCGTAATGATCCCCATAGTTAGTATATGTTACTGAGGATTCAATTCAAGCAGGATTTATTTCGCAAAAACCCTGCTCCATCAATTCCCCCTTTGATGGCGTTTTGAGCCATCACCAAAATACCCACCAATACAAATTATCACTTTAGAAAGCAGTTGTTCTCTCTCGCTTTATCATTATTCCATCTAATTCCTTCATTATTTCATAATAATTCCCTTTCTTGTCCTCTAATTCTATCTCTTCTCACTTTCTCTTTCTTGCTCTTCGTTTCACATCAGATGTCTCCTTTCTGCATTTACAACATTTATAAATCAGAAAAATCATTAGTATTGTTGTAGCTACTGCAATAATAGGCGTTAGTATTCTCCCTAATACACTATACCCAAAGGTAGCAAACCAATTACCCATAGAGGAAAAACTCTTACTAAGTTTCTCCCAAGCACCGTCAACCTTTAGTTCAGCCAAATCTTCTCGAAGATTTGTAATATTCATAATATACCCCTCCAAACTCTTACTCTTGTCAGGTATATAAGTACAACATTGTTGAATCTTTAACATATTACAGACTCCAACCTCTTTGGCCAATAATACATCAAGGGCAAGTCGATTTTGTAAAACCATTGATCTAATCGCAACCATTTCCGTATTAATCATCAAGAAACCACCAGCAGTATCTGTTGATAAACGATCAACCACTGTGGACAATTTTCTAATTTAGTGCGAGTTTAATATGACTCCAACTGAAGGTATCAATGCTCCAAAAATATCTCCCACTATTTCTGAAAAACTCGCTCCTCTCTTATTACGTATTAATCCATTCTTTATTTTATTGATTCTATCTCTTTTATCCAAGTGGTACACCTTTGGAAATACAATCCAAATATAACAACATCCATACCAATGTGCAGGCAACCTATAGTAGGCATTCTTACCACACACATAATAGATTCCCGGAAAGACAGGATCAGTTCCTCCTCTTATTCCCCATCTTCCCGTAATTAGGAAAGTATGATCACACTCACTAGAACCAATGAAATAATTATTGTAATCAGTTTTTAATCTAAGCAAGCAAAGCTTCCCTCTATGATGCCAGTCCAGGGTCATGGCAGCATATGTATCACCCTTTTATAATCTCCTTCTCTGAAAGCCCATGGAGGTACATGAGACTTTTGCTCAGCAGCCTTTCTCTTAAAATCCTGCCTTCTATCCTCTACCATGTTAATGAATTCTATTTCTTCAAACCGCAATGTACATGTTAAGTTATGTCTATGAGCTTATAATATGTCTATTGTTTTTGTTGGATGAAAAATTCCCCCATATATTCTGCATTTTCAGCACTACTTACTCTATTCATGTTCTTTCTAATAGGAATTTCTGAAAACACTAAATCATGTTAGAATAATAATATTGTAAGCTACCTCTCTCGTAAAAGAAACTTGTTAGAACGCTACAAGACACTACATATGCTAAAGGTAGGTGATGGTAAGTCACCCCCTCTGAGACAGACGATGGTAATTGGATGCACACATAACAATCTCTCGCATCCATCGTTTCAACATACTCATACAACAACTTAGTAACATTTAACGAAGAGTCATTAATCGATTTATCTTGATGGTAAATGCTGTCACCTTCCATCTTTTCTATATTAGTATGTGAGATTTCTTCAAGACTTCTGGAATCTATTTTTTCACTCGTCACACCATTAGTATTATTTTTATGGTTAGTTACCATTAAGACAGGCACAATAACAATTAGTGTTAACCACACCATTATTAGTAATAGAATACTAAATAAGCAAGCATTAATACATCTTCGTTTAAACCTATGATTTTGATATCCAGTCTCTGCTATTTTTGCCATTTTTAAGGAAAACTTTATATCAATTCAAAAAGAAAAAAAAAACTAGAAAAACTAGAAAACTATCTAAATAGTGTATCCAAACACTTCAAACCTTCTTCTTCTTCCTTCACCCCTCTTTTTCTTTTTCTTTTTCTTTTTATTTCTTCACAGCCTTTGGTTCAATTTCTTCTTTAGTTCTCTTTTCTTTGAACGAATTCTTAAATTTTCTGCACGCTTTAGTTTACACAGTTCTTTAGGGTGGTTCAAAACCATTTGCTTCACTCTGTTTTGTACCAGTGTCTTCTTTGCTCTGATCTGTATGCTCAATTTCTTCAAATACCACATATGTCCATTCTGGAGCTGTGTATTTCTTGTTCGGAACTCCTATTCTCTTAGTTTTCCAAACTAATTATTCTTCTGACTCACTTTGTTCTGTTTTGTTTGGTACTTCAACTATCGTGTCTGGCATTTTCTTTTTCAGAGTGTATTTCAGTCTTTTCACTCCTTTTGGCCACACATCACCTTTTCTTGCTTTCTTAACGTGCACTGTTCCCTCTGCTTCAGTGTCAAGTTCGCAAGTTCTTTTATTCAGTCCTTTTCTTTGTTGCACTTGCTCTTGATTTTCATTTAACACTCCTCCATCATCATTTTCAACAGCAGTCTTACGAGACCCAGTAGCTGGTACCCACTTTATTCGACTTTGTTCCCGATCATTCACGTGTTCAATACCTTCAGAGTCTGTAGCTTCAGACTCTATGGTTTCACGTTCTACAGCTTCTGGCTCTTCTCGACTCTCTGCCAATCTCTGCTCTTCTTCTTCTTGTCTTTCAAGTGGACATGGGACTCTCCTTGTGTGACTTGCGTGTATTCAATTTGTCATCCCTCCACACTTCACTGCTGTTGTTGTCACCAGTATTACCTGGTATGGGCCAGGCCATCTAGGTTCCAGACACGACTTTCTCACATGCTTCTTCACCAGGATCCACTCTCCTGGACTTAAATCATGTGCATGCTCTTGCTTTGTTGTGGTTGCACTCTCTCCAACCTGATGAGACACAGAACGCACCACATCAGCCAATCCTTTGCAATAATCAAGTAAAAAATCATCAGTTATATTCATCAGTTGATTTGCTGGTACAATCGGCTGTCTCATTTCTCTCCCATTATAACTTCATGAGAGGATAATACAGTCTTTTTATCAGGAATGCTTCTCAGGCTCATTAATACCAAGGGTAAAGCATCTGGCCATGTCAGTGCTGTGGATGCACACACTATTGACAGTCTTGATTTAATAGTGCCATTAATTTGCTTGACCACACCTGAGGCCTCTGGTCGATAGGCACAATGCAGCTTTTGCTCAATTTGCAATGCTGCGCAAATCATCCAAATTATTTCATTATTAAAATGTGTACCTCTATCCGTTTCTAAAGAGGCTGGAAATCCAAATCTAGGAATGATCCCTCTAAAAGGCCATTTAGCAACTGATAAACTATCATTTCTTCTTGTTGGACATGTTTCTACCCAACGAGAGAACAGGCAAACAACAACCAAGACATATTTCCGTCCATGACAAGGAGGCAGCTCTATAAAATCTGCCTGTAATCTAGTAAAAGGACCTGCTGCTTTTCCAATTTGCCCCCGACTGACAACAGTCTTTCTACCTGGATTCTGCTGCTGGCACACTACACATCTCTGGCAAAGACTCTCTGCAATAACCCAGAACTTTGGATTGTACCATGACTAATCATAGCATCTCTTCCCACATGTGTCACTCCATGGTACATCCTTGCAAAATGTGAAAGTAAACAGTCTGGTATTACTGGTCTATCATCCACGTACACCCATATTTCATCTTCAGGTCTCCTTGAACAACCTGATTTAATCTAAATTTCTTTCTCTTCCTCACTAGCTTCTTCTTGCAATTGTCTAACTTCATCCCATGTTTCTACAGAAGAGAACATCAAGTGACAATTTGTAATCTTTTTTTCTGCTCCTTTATTAATCGAAACCGAATTTTGTGCACAGAAACAAGCCACTTGGTCTGCGTATCTGTTGCCACTAGTCACATAATCATTCCCTGATTTATGTGCTTGACATTTGACCACTACAATTTCTTTAGGCAATTGTAATGCATTCAGCAAGTCTTTTACATCTTTGCTATTTCTGATCAGGGATCCTGAAGATGTCAGAAATCCATGTAGCATCCACAATTGACCAAAATCGTGCACCACCCCAAAACCATATTGACTATCCGTAAATATGGTTATCCTCAAATTTTTGCCAATTATACAAGCCCTGGTCAAAGCGACCAATTCAAAAATTTGAGCTGAATTTATCCCTCTTAGACAAGATGCTTCAAGAACCATGGCCACTGTACATACTGCATATGAAGCACGCAATGCACCCTTTTCATCTCTCAGACATGAACCATCAACAAACATCACGCAATCTGATTCTGGTAATGGTGTATCTTTTATGTCAGGCCTTGGTTTCGTACACAACTCTGTCACATCCAGACAATCATGATCTGCTTCATCTTTTACTTCTTCACAACTCGAACTCGGCAACAAAGTTGCTGGGTTCAATGTCGTGCATCTTGTTACTGCCACATTCTCAGCACCCAAGATCACTCTCTCATATCTAGTCAAACGACTACTTCTCATGTGCTGTGTCCTCGTCCTTGTTAGCAAAATCTCAACAGAATGTGGTACATACACTCTCAATGGATGTCCCATCACAATTGATTCACTCTGCTCCAGACTCACACATGTAGCAGCCACTACTTTCAAACAACCTGGCAACGCTGTAGCCACTGAGTCCAAATTAGCAGAGAAATATGCCACTGGACGACGCACCATTCCATGTGTCTGCGTCAAAACTGAAACTGCACATCCATCCTTCTCACAACAGAACAATGCAAATTCTTTAGAATAATCTGGCATTCCCAATGCAGGTTCTCGACAAAGACTATCTCTCAACTCAACAAAAGCCTTCATGCTTTCTTCATCCAGTTCAGTCGGATCGACTACATCTTTGTGAGTCAATCTCTGTAATGGCTTGGTTATCAGTGAAAAAACGCTGATCCACTGTCTGCAGTATCCAACAATGCCCAGAAACATTCGAACTTCTTTCTGTGTTCTGGGAGGACCCATTTGCAAGATCACAGCAATTCGATCTTGTGATACTTTCCTGACTCCTTTCTCAATTTTGTGTCCCAAATATTGCACCTCTTTTTGACAAAACTGAAATTTTGCTGGTGACACTTTATGCCCACCTACTGCCAAATGGTTCAGTAGAGCAATTGTATCTGTCACACATGCTTCTCGTGTCTGCGATGCCACCAATAGATCATCAATGTATTGCACCAATACTGAGTCTTCTGGCATAACCAATGACTCCAGACACTTTTTCAAAATCTGATTGAAAATTGAAGGACTCTCTGTATACCCTTGAGGGACTCGGCAACATGCCAAGACACGGTCTCCGAACCTGAAAGTGAAAAGATATTGGCTATCTTGATGCAAGGGTATCGAGAAAAATGCTTGGCACAAATCAATCACTCTGATCCATTCCGCGTCACAGGGAATTTGGTAAATAATTACTGCTGGGTTTGGGACTATAGGACAACAAGGTGCTACAATCTTATTCATTTTTCTCAAATCTTGCACAATTCTATACTTGCCACTCGGTTTTTTAATTCCCATAATAGGTCAATTACAAGGACTCGCTAGTATTTCTTTCAGAATAAATTGTTGAATCATTTGCTCAATTACAGGAGTAACTCCCTCAATAGTCTCAGGACTCATTTTATACCATGGTGTTTTCGGAAATTCTGCATCTTGTTTGACCAAAATTTGAATTGGATCAACACCCTTCATCAATCCGATGTCTTTCCCTGAAAAATCCCACACTTCAGTCGTCACAGTATCTCTCAATTCAACAGGCAAATCCTTTGCTGTAAATAAAGTAAACAAATCATTCACTTCTGTCCCTTGCCTTGCTAACATCACTTTGAAAGCAACGTCCTGGTGTTTGGAAAGCAATACCATCTGGTGTACAATCCCTACCTAAAAGGTTCACCAGACTCGTATCGCACACCACAAACCAATGCAAATCTCTAAATTCTCCAATATGAACCTCCATTGGTTTGGTCACTGGAGTTCTAAGATACTTAATTGAAACTCCTACAACTTGGATTGTTTCTCCCGAGAGGGGTAGGTTTGGAATTTCTGCTGCTCTCACAGTAGAACGGGTAGCACCAGTGTCCACAAGGAATGTAATATCATTACCTTCCACTTTCCAATCCACAATAGGACCTGATTGATCTACCTCTAGAGATGCGCCAAGCACGCACTCTTCCTCACCCCTCGGGCACCGTCATTGAGATGAATCTGAATCACTCTCAGGACATTGCAACCAATATTGCGAAACCATCTGTCCATTTTGTTTCTTACTAATTTGTTCACTCGTGTGAAATCCAGCATTCGCACTGTATCTCTGTACCTGAGCATTCACATTATTTGGCATAGGAGCTTGAGGCACTTGTACCTGTAGTACCTGTTGTACCTGTGGTGTAACTACTTGTTGCTGTAGCAGCTGTTGTTGATTCACAACCACCTCATTCTGCATCTGTGGATTAGAAATTTGAACCATTCCAATATTTTCTAACAAGAACTTACACTCATTCTTCCAATGTCCTAACCTTCCGCACGCATGACAAGGAATCTTCCTCTTCATCTCTTTCTTATTATTTCTACCTCTACCCTTTCCCGGTAATTGCACTTGAACACAATCATTCGGTACAACACTCAAACCAGGTACCTGACCATTTAGAAAATTCTGATTCTGTCCTTTCAGTTGGAAACCTGTTTGAGAAAAATTACAAAATTCCCATGTTTCTGCTGTGCTGCTTTCACTTGCACCCACATCATTTGCTCTTTCAATTTCTTATGCCTAGATTCAATATCATCACTACAATACTTTGCATACCTCAGTATTTCATCCACAGTTTTGTTCTGCCAACAAATCAAATGCTGCTGAATCATATTACTAATTTCAGGTTTCAATCCAAACACAAACTTATACACAAAATGTCCCATATCTTTATCAGTTATGCTTTCAAAACCACCTTACTGTTTAAACACCTGTAAAAGTCCCTCGTAGTAGGCATGTACTGTTTCTTTTGACTCCTGTGTCGTCCTGTCAATCTTAACCCAGTCTGTTTCCTTTGGGGAAATCTTACTCTTCAAATAATTAATCACTTGATTATATTTCTTCATCACCTCTTCTGAAGGTGCTCCAGTTTTAACATCTCTAGGATAGTTCTCTTTTGGCCAATCCACTGCAATCTTACACTCATTCCATAAATCAGCTGGAACTACAATATCAAACAAACCATCCAAATCTTTCAACAGGACCTTTGAGACCTTTACAAACCTCTCTGCCTGTTTATACCACTCAACAGGCTTTTCTCTCAACCTTGGGAAGTCATTTGTAAAAGACAGTATGTCCTGTCTTGACCAAGGAATATGAACATATCCACCACCCGGAGCTTCTCTCATCGGATATATCATTTCAGCAGGTTCTGTCTCTCTTAACGGAAGCAAAGAAGATGCAGTCACACTTTTACTTGCAAGCGCCTCTTCTTCTTTCTCGCCCATCTGCCTTTCCATCATTCCAAATCACCCCATCTTTTCAAAGTATTAATCAACTCCATTATTTGCAATCGTTTACCAGATGCATTCAAACTCTCCATATCTTTATCACTAATATCCAACCTATATGTCTTTCGTAAAGCTTTTGATTTCTCAATATCCACTCCATATTCCTGTGCTGCTTCTGCTAACTTCTCATGCAAATTTCTCGCTTTTAATGTAATATTCTTACACAAGAATAACAACTCATCATCCTGATATTTACTCAATCTCTCCGGACTTATTGTACCAATAATCATTTCTTCCAGATCTACTCTTAACCTACTTATATCTATACTCGGTTTAGACTTACTAAGTGCCATTCCTCTAATCCAATCATCCAACTCTTCTCGCGAAGGTCCCACTGAACTCCCTGATATTGAAGTGGTTTCTCTCACATTTGCATTATTTTTCTAGGATCAATCTGTACACTCCTTTTTGGTGTTTCAGTCACATTTCCATGTGCTGGAATATCAATCAGTGACTTACTCATCTCATTTAACCCTGGTCCACTAACATC
The DNA here is from genome assembly GCA_963921515.1 of Calotriton arnoldi. NCBI lineage: Eukaryota > Metazoa > Chordata > Amphibia > Caudata > Salamandridae > Calotriton > Calotriton arnoldi. Next base: position 733,642 of record CAWUFW010001918.1, read on the forward strand.
CCTAGCACTATTCACTGGAACTGTCAATACATGCACTCTTGAAATATTTTGACCCTCACTATACAATGGAACTATAGGACCAATTGTTACCGGAACTGGTAACGCTTCTGCATTTAAACTCATGTGACTAATTTTCTGAGTCAATTCTTCTTTTGCTCTATTGAGCATTTCGATATCTCTCTCCTGTGAGACTCGAGTAGCTGATGAAGACTGTAAAACGAATGGAACTTGTGAAGCTTGTGGTACCTGTGAAACTTGTGGAGCTTCTATCTCAATTAATGGTGCACTTGAAGTAATCCCATCCGGACTCTCCTGATATGGTGGAGGTCTCTTCAATAGCATCTCATCTAATAACTCATCATCAATTTCATTCGGATCTATATCTAGTTCTGAAGTCTCTACATTATTCTTTTTCTCCTTGCACTTTCCACCAGCTTGTCCCTCGGCAACCATTACTGGATATCAAACATCTATGATTACATCTCTACTCCACTTTTTCATCTGAGCATCCCATTTAGCTTCTGAATACCATCTCATTGTATTCCTATATTTCATCCCATTCATATCTCTCTCCCTTCTGTACGCCTCATGTTCCCATTCCTCAAGCGCCTCATACTGCATAGGTCTAGGATTTGGTTTTAATGAATTCATTCGTCTTCTCAAATTCTCAAAAACCTTTACATTGAAAGTACCATGCTCTGGGAAAGCTAAAACTCCATCATCCTCTGTATAACTCATCCAATTCTCTGACCATGTACACGTATGATAACCACGCTCTATCATTATGAAAGAAGCCGGCGATCTTGCAGGAGGTACAGGAAGTCCCTCTCTAGTAACTATTGGCTTGTCTTTTTTAAACAAATCTTGTATCATCTTTATCAACTTCATTTTCAACTCTCTCTTTTCCGCTAAATATTTTAGAAATCAAGGAAAATCCTTCCGTAATTCCAATTACTCAATTGGCTCGCACTCGTCCAATACTAGCGCGACTCACACCAGCCAACCAATCACAGCACAATACACGCCAGCTATCTGACCAATGCCAGTGTGGCTTTTTGTGACGTCAGTATAACTCCTGCGACTGACCCTCCCTTTACAAATTAATACGGCAATGTACTACAAAGTCTTTCTAAATAAATTCTTACTAGAAACTACACAAAACGCTGCTACTTTGTCTGCTCCACTAAATGAAAGATAGTTCAGTCATTCAAGAGAACCTTTTACAACCAGCAGAATAACGACCAGCGTCACTCTACTCACAATCAAGTGAAAGGAAATCTGGGTACTCCTTTAGGTGGGTTTCCTAAAGTTTCGGAAGAGGACTTTCCACAATTACAGTCAAGCGAAGTTAGGTCTTGGTACTCCTTTAGGTGTACTTTCTAAAGTTTTGGAAGAGGACTTCACTATAACATCCAGCTTACTAACATACTTTAGAATAGGTCCCTTAGAATAATATCAACAGCCTTTCACTGTTCGATATTACAACAACAGACAAAGTACTTCTGCAGTGTGATACTTTTCCACACTCTTCCTCTGCCCCTGAGGCTAAATCAGCATCCCGGGATCTTAGGCAACTCCATAGCCGTACTTCCAGACTACATAAAACAAAGACGCTAACTTTTCATATTAGTAAACAAAATCAATAGTTCAACCATTAATTTGCCAAAATAATCAATATAAACCATCAGGCTGCTACCAAAACTGATCCAGCAATCTGGGACTAATAATTTTCCACAAACTAGGCCCAATTTCATCACCCAACAAGTCCCTTCACGCTGGGTTAGTGAATTACCAAACAAATTACAAAAATTACCAAAATCCAATTTGTGTCTTCATTTCTATTATACCAATTGTGGCGATGCGATCTTTATATAGTTGACAGGGTTTGGCAAACCAATACTTATTTCTAAAATACTCATATACTAGAAAACACCTCTAACAAAGACAGACACATTTGTATATTTATAATGTTTATCTAAATAATGTAAAATAAATGCTCATCAATACCAAAATACAGTACAAATCATAGATCAATCAATCAATCAAACATTTGTAGAGCGCGCTACTCACCCGTGAGGGTCTCAAGGCGCTAAGGGGGTGGGGGAAGCAGCTACTGGTCGAACAGCCAGGTCTTGAGAAGTCTCCTGAAGGTCATCACAGAGCAACAATATCAGGGAAATAAAAACACATCTGAACATATCAATACATAAGGGAGTGGAAAGGCTAAGAGACAAAAGGTTCAGAGACAAAATACATTTGCAAATGATTATGCAAATTCAGTTTTCTGTCTATACTATCCCAATTGAATAGGAACTCTACTCCCTGCCATGAGAGCAGTAAGGCCCCTCAAGAAGAGTTGAAGAGGCAAAGATTAGGTCAGGAATCAGCAGACAGGAACAGCCAGCTCAAGAGTAGGAGAACAGCAAAGAAGGCCACTCCTCACGCAGGTAGGAAAGCAAGCCACACACAAAACTAACTCCTGCAAAAACTCCTGAACCCCTCACATCAGGAACCTCGATTATACCCTAAAACCCAAATGTCCAACCCACATTTGTGTCAGAACAGAGGATTTCTCTACACATGATTGGTTAAGGAAGGGGATGTAGTGTCACACCACTCTCACCATGTCCATCTCTCTCAATGTCTTATTGTTTATTTATTCTGCATATCTACTTCCACCCTAAGAAATACAAATTCAAGCCTCTGTCAAAGCATTCGTTTCCTCCATCCTAGTCATGTAGCAAATTATGTGTCACATTTATCCGTTTGTGCCGCACAAAGAGGAAATGTTCTTTCACTCAAGGAAAAAATATTTCTATCAGCTGTCTCTTGGCAGGCACACAGGACTGGCGAAGGACACTTGTCTTCTACTGTCATCGTCTTGCTCAGTTCGAATTTTGCAGAATTTTATTTATTTTCATTGACCCCGTGTTTTCCCGCTGAACAGAAAACCATGCTTCTATGAAAAACAAACGCAGGCATTATTAATCACTTATGATGCTTTTCTTTACGCATTCACCCAATGCTGCATCTATCCATGCGCAACCCATGTTAATATTATTTTCGTTTGTCAAGAAGCATTTGTGGCCTACTCCAGTGCTTTACTAGGTGCTTGCACAGTAGCATTTTCCCTCATGTTAGGCTCTTTTCCACATTAGTTTTTCACCGCACACAGTTAGTTTATGTTACTGAGGATTCAATTCGAGCAGGTTTTATTTCGCGAAAACCATGCTCCATCAGTATTTCAGTTCATAAATGCACTGACAAATTAAGGATTCACCTGAACTTATACCAGTAGCACAGATTCCTGTAACTCACCAACCGATTACGAAATTGCACTTCACCTCCCTGCTGCAAGCTCTCCGGTCCCTAACTCCGTTTCTCCTGTTGTACTTTCAGTACACCTGTTGATGATGTACTTACATTACAGTTTCTGCTAAAACAGTGCAGGACCAAGGTGCGCACACACACATCTTCAAGAGAGATATTTTAAGAGACCCTGCTAAGTACACTTGAACCTTGCACAGTAGATAATATCCACCGCTTGTGCTTTAGGGTGTCTGAGGCCTGGGAGGCCTTCAGTGTTGCTAAGGTGACATCTCTGCCCAGACATAATGGCAACAGTCGCAATCGCAATTTTCAATTGCCCGCAGTGAGCAGCGAGCTCAACGCCACACTGCAGCTTTTTGAAAAGAGACTCCAAGGAAAATCAAAAAGAATGATTTTGCATTTTCCACTGCAGCCTCTGAGGCAAGGGGAAGCGAGGGTAGTGCTGGGGTTAGTAAAAGTCATGCCAGGGTAGTCAGTTGCGACATCTAGTGACCTCTAAATGAGCTCTATGAGTAAATCTTTTTGCAAGTGCAAAACTACGTTTTGTGAATCTATACATGACTACACTAATACACACTTACATGGCTTGTAGAATTGGGGCTAATGAGGTGAGGCATCTAGGAAGAAATGAAAGTGCTTTTTTGTTTCGTAGCATGTTTCCCTATAAATATTTCCCAAGGAACATACACAAAAACAATGAAAAAGTAGGAAACAAAACATCACTTGCTAGCAATAGCATATGAACTTTATACATGTCAACATTTCAGAAGCGGAAAGTGGGATATTTTGGAAAAAAAGCGGGGGGATGTATTCCCCCATTGACATTTATTGAAGCCGAGGCAATTTTAGGTGGGAGACATCTAAAATAAAGCCATTATCGCTTAAAAATCAGGAGTCCCCCGCCTGAATCAGGACTCTGGGCATGTACGGAACTTACTGCCTGTACCGGATCAACTATTGTGCAAAGAATGAGCATTCCGTCTTAGGGATTTCTTTAGTGCTAGCACTAACATTTCTTTCCATAACAGAATCAAAGATCATAAACCCACAGTTCAAGACCCACAGCCAGAGCAGTGGAACATGCCAAATGACAGAATACACTGCTACTCCTGGAATAGATTAAGTAGAGGGCAGCAAGATTTAAGTGCCCTCCCACTACAGAACACCTGACACGAGAAAACCATTGCATGATTCTTATCCTCATGGACGTGAAGGTTTCTGATAAAGCAATGCTTCTGGAACTAACTCCCTCTAATGCCCACACTACCCACACTTCCTCAGACCAAGAGAAGACTGGATCACCCATCTGCTCTTGCACCAGAAGGACACATTCCTTTAGAAACTATCTATGTTTGCCCACTGATTACTGAAGGGCACCCCCACAACTCCAAGGGATTGGTGAATGCAGCTTCATACAAAAGCTCTTAAAACAACATTGAGAGCAATGCAGTGACAAGTGCCCATACATTCCTTAAATACCCTTTCATTACCTAGCTAGCTATACTATAGAAAAGCTTGGAACGAGAGCCAGCAAAGATGAATATGCATGAGCGGTCGATTATCATCCAGCTTTTAAGTACAGCTACCAAGATGTTTTTCACGATTGTAGAACATTTCTCAAATACACCAGAAAGGAATTTCACTTGCCCATCATCATTCTTTGAAATAATCATACAAAAGTGATTTTTAAAACTTTTAATGATCTACTGGAACCCACCACTGGATGTACAGAGATATTATACACTCTCAGAAGCTCTGTGAGTTCCTTGGCATCTGTAGTATCTAGTCCATTCTGATGTTCTTTGTGGTGGTGGTGGAGCAGTTTACATCAGGGAGATTATGAATTCCCAAAAGCAGGTCATCTACACCCAGACTTTTTATGAATAGATCCCATTGTCCTTTCTTACAATAGAGGTCAGACAGCTTGCCATGTCAACTTTCATAGGCTCATGCCTCAACTATCCCGGCCAGAGGTAGAATAGAAAAAAGGGGCAAGATGGGTAGCAATATAATGCAAAAGTTGGTAAATGTAATACAGTCGAAGAACCGTGGCTATTCAAGTCTGCTAATGTCTGTACTAGAGTTGTGTTTTTTTTCTTAACCTCTAAAATTACTAAAAGCTCATGTGCACTTGTGTGGCCCCCAAAGACATCGTAACCTAATATTCAGGATGTTATTGGCTTGCCAGTTTGATCATGGCACCGCACCCACAATGAATCAAGTTTAAACACACTTTTTAAAGAGTTGAGTATTGTCGACGAAATAGCAAGTTTCACCGACAAAATAAATAGCTGGGTGTCACTTCACAGGAAGTAAAATAAAACATTTATCAGTCATTGATTGTGTGTACTGACATGGTTTGTGGAAAATGAATAACTCATCACTGTTAGGTAAAGATGCTATTGATTTTGCTTCTCCGTTTGTTTAAAAATATAATTTCACCAGGAGGTGTTCTTTTATTTTTAATACCAATATTTTTCTCAATAATTGTGGTATGTTTAACCTTTACTTTAAGTGTATGAAATAAAAGATTAAAAAAGCAACACGTACAAAATAATAGCATTTTTAATTTCATATGAATAAAAAATCAATATGACTACAGTATGTAGACAAAGTACACTGTCAGACACAAATCAATGTTAACTTCATAATTTAGTTTGCTCATGTTCTTGTCTCTTTTTCCTTCTTTTTCTCACTTTATCAGCTCAATAAATACGATTACTTTCTGTACAGCATTGCAACCAAGCCTTATGTGAAATCTTACTTTCTATATTGAGTTTAATTGGTACAGAATTGTTGTTCATACTTCTTTCATCTCCTGAGTTGTAAAGAAAAATGGATATCATTAACTCCAAAATTCGAAACTGGATCCCATAGGAAAGTAATATTATGGTTTACAGAAAACCCCAAAGGAATTGTTGTTCACAACTTGCCTCACATACAAAAATAATTCCAGACTGGCCTGATAACTATTAATGTGCAATGGAACATTTTGTTTTTAATGAATGAAACGAGTTGTGGAACTAGAACAACATAAAATCATAATAAAAATTCCAAAAATATTGTGAACTTGTATTTCAGTTATGTCCTGGATAAATTCACTGCTGTGGTGAAGGGATTATTTAAATCGAAAATAAATCTTACAAATATTTTTATGTTACAAATTAATGTAAATTCATTTCATATATTTATTTTAAATGTAGAACAAAAGAAAAAAATGCTACAGCACTATTTCGTTTAGTTTTAGTTATATTTTAAATTATTTTTCTGAGGTTAATGAAATAATAAACCCCATAAAGAAAAAACAATTTTAATATGCTTTACTAATGATTAAAAGTGGTGTATTGAATTGATAATAACACTTTAATTATATTTTTAAAAAGCTACAGTACATTAATTTATACCTTCAAAAATTGTTTTTAAAATATTTAAAAATGAAATAATAAATATGTATTAGTTTTATTTAGATGTATTTATTTTAAAACCTTATATTAAATGTATTTTTTTTTAACTATTTCAATCAATTTAATTTGATATTATTTCCTCTGGGGTTTTATTTAAAGTTTCTACTTCAATTTATTTCTATGGGATGGTGTTGCACTTTCAGTTGATAGACGTGTGGTGCTGGACTAACTCTACTTTGGCAGTAGTAACTTACACTTGTACATTTGTCTCCACCCTCTCTTTCAGGGACTGGAGACATGTTAGTTACACTTTTTTCAGTAACTTTACATTCCAATTGTATGACTAGCCAAAATAGTAGTAACCTTACTCAAAAGTGTAAATACTCAAAAATGTAAGTTACTTTTATGAATCAGCTCCATGACGTTTATGTTTTAAGAGTGACTCTAGCATAACCCACCACTCTATTCCAAATATATATTCAGACGTTCTAGGGTTTAAAATAGAAGGGCATGCAAGGTCAAGAATCAAAGATGCAATACTTGTATTCAGCATACAAAATGCACACATTTTAAAAATGATCTTACAATGTGTAAAAACAGGAAGGGACCCAGGCAGTTGGTGTTATGCACTTACCTGGCCCCCACTGCAGAGACAACACTGGAACCGATGCTGGGCCTCCTATTCCTCTCAAAGCCGCACAAGATCAAGGGACCAAATTCCTTAGATCAAGCATTGTCCCAGGGAGGAAACGGGGTAGGGATAAAATAAGAAAAGAGAGACTTGTGCCATTGGATCTGCTCAGCATCTGTGCGACACTGCATCACAGGATTTGTCACTTGTGAGACCTTCTGCATTTGCAAGGAAGATGTGCACTGGACCAGAACCTCTGGTTTTGCGATGACACAATGCACTGCAAATAACAAGAGGAGGCAGTTACCATCAGTATACTAACATGTCTCTACATACAATGACCATGTATTAACTTCAGTGACATACACTTACAGGTTTCATCAGCAGCACAGCATGAAATCAGAATAACCAAAATCCCAGATTGGAATGTGTCATTCCCAGGGATAAACTCGGAGGACCGATTGGAGTTACTTGCACTCCCAAGGAGAAACTCGGAGCACAGGTTGGAGTTACCTGCACTCCCAAGGATAAAGATGGAACACGGGTCGGAGTTATTTGCACTCCCAAGGATAAACTCAGAACAAAGGTTGGAGTTACTTGCACTGTCAAGGATACACTCGGAACACAGGTTGGAGTTACTTGAACTCTCAAGGATAAACTTGGGACAAATGTTGGAGTTACTTGCACTTCCAAGGATAACCTCTAAACACAGGTTGGGGTACAAAGTTCATGCCTATATCAAAGACTCTGAAGTGCCTTCTCTTGGCAATACTGTTCATCAGAGAAGCACGGAGCTAAAGTCTTTAATCCTTGCGCTGTCTCAGTTCTAGTGCCAAGGTTACAGGAAGGGTCTGGAGTATAAACAAGCAAACACTCAAGTAAATCACAGAGAAGACATGGAGGAAAAGTCTACAGTCTTTGTAGACGCGAATACTCAGTCCTGCTTACTACTATCGGAGGACTAGTGTGCACTAACCTGATATCAAGTACTTAGCCGAGTTCTTTCACTTGACCAGTAGCGGCCCATGGTGGGAGTGCTGCCGGGTGCTGATGTGGGGCGGGGAGGGGCAGGGTGGGGGGTAGTAAACTACGGATTACGGCCGATTAGAGGTAAGTAAACATATAAATAAATTAAACTAATTTCGTTGCGCGCGCTGCATCGCCAAATGCGATGCAGTGCGCGCAACGAAATTCGTATGCCCAGACGTGTGTCCCTTGCTCACTTTGCCACTGGATACAAGCTAGCCTGGCTGATGAGGGCTGTTAGCCCGAAACCGGTCCCAGGATGCTTGTTTCCGGTCCAGGGAAGACATGGCTTGGCAGTTCGGGCTGGACTGTTCCCATGAGGCACAGGGTCAAGACTGATTTGCATATAGCTGTGTCTGAACTGGGGTGGCGAAGTGAGCTAAAGAACGATGATGGATTGAACCCTGATCTGTGACTGGGGGTGAGTGACTGAAAAGTTTCAGCGCTCCGTCCATCATCTCCTTGTGTTTGCTTACACTATGTAATCCATCTTCCACTGAGATGAACACAAAGAACTCTTATGCCACTTTTCCTTGTCACAATTGAGACTCCCTCTACATTTGCACTAAGACATTAATACTCATTTTACCCTTGCTCTCTTACATTCCTCACTTTTCACACTGGAACCTTCACACCTTTGCTCTTGTTACAGACATTATCGTCCTACAGTTCTACAGTGTATCTTACAACCATCTTGACCATTAACACATCTGAAAAACTTGCCTTTTCTGATGTTTCCTTCTGAATTTTACTCTGACTTAATTTCAAATCACTTTTGTCCACCTGTCCAGACTCATTTTCCACCCACTTGCTTCTCTTTTGACATCCAAAACTGCTTCAGCACAGTTCCTGCCTGCCTACCTCTCTTCTTTTAAATGGCGTGATGTCCCCATTTCCTCAAGGTGACAGAATCCTCAAGGATCCAGAAAAAAATTCCTTTATGGTCCCTCAATTAATTCCACCACCTTACAAGGGTACTTCACAGCTCCATGCCCATGTCGAACTTAACCAAATACCCCCTTTGGTACTCTTTAGTTTAGCATATAAATAGCGTGTACACAAGTTCGTAAATTACAGTCCAGCTGCCACCCATGGAATGCCTGGCTGCCATGCCTTCCGCTGTTGAAACCAGGGGATCACTGTTCCATAATACCATAGCTTCTCATGTATTTTCACACTTTGCTATTCTCTTAATCATTGTCATAGCTGCAGAGGCATGGATGGCACCTTGTAAGAAAAAATCCCTTAATGCTTTTTGTGCAGTCACCCCACACCTTTTGCTAGATTTTATTGCTGCTGTATGGACTCTGAACACTTGGGCGCTACTGTAAAGCATCCAGTGCATGTGCTCTGACCCCTAAAATATGTGTACAGTTTACTAATCCTTGAATGGCATATTTAGCTTACATGCAAGTCCATAGTATATGGTACTTGGTGTACCCAGGGCCTTTAGGTTAACCCCTTCGATGCTCATGACGAGCTGGACTCGCCATGGCACACAGTGCTCGTGTGCTCATGACGAGTCCAGCTCGTCATGGGACCCAGCATCAGGAAATCCCTCTGGTGCGGGCACCAGTGGGATTCCCTTTTCTCCCCTAACGCCTCGGGAGCTGGGTAAGTGCTTCCCCAGCTCCCGAGGCCCCCCCCCTGGTTTCCCTGAAATGACGATCGGCGCGCACGTTGCGCTGATGTCATTTCAGTGAAACTGAAACTGAAATGAGCCAAGAGGCTCATTTCAGTTTCAGTTTCTACGTGCTCAGGGGCTATCTCAGCCCCCTGAGCACGTAGAAACTCAGGAGAGGTATCGTTGGAAAGGGAGAATCTCCCCTTTCCAATGGTACCTCGCCCTAGTGGATCCCTGCTTGGGGATCGCCCCAGGAGGGCGATCCCCAAGCAGGGATCCACCCACTAGGCACCAGGGAGGGGGAGCGGCCCCTTGGGCAAGGGGCCTTTGCTCCCCCATAAAATATTTGGCATGATTAGTCTTTCTGCCCACCCGGGGGGTAGAAAGCCCACTAGACACCAGGGAATTAAATGGGAGGTTTATTAGGGTGGGGCTACCCAAAACGGGCATGCCGATGCCCCCACCCCCCGGCCACAAAATTAGTCTTTCTGCCCCCTGGGGGAAGATGGGGCAGTAGCCCCAATCTGCCCCCCGGGGGGGCAGAAAGCCCACTAGATACCAGGGATTTTTTTTTTATTATAGTTAGGGGTGGGGGCTGCCCAATATGGGCATGCCAATGCCCCCACCCCACCCCACCGCAAAGGTACAGTCTTTCTGCCCCTCCTGGGGGCAGATGGGGGCAGTAGCCCCCAATCTGCCCCCCCGGGGGGGCAGAAAGCCCACTAGATACCAGGGATTTTTTTAAAATTATAATTTGGGGTAGGGGCTGCCCAATATGGGCATGCCAATGCCCCCAACCCCGACGCAAAGGTACAGTCTTTCTGCCCCTCCTGGGGGGCAGATGGGGCAGTAGTCCCCAATCTGCCCCCGGGGGCAGAAAGCCCACTAGACACCAGGGTTTTTTTTCCCTCGATACATTTAGGGGTGGGGGTTGCCCAAGATGGGCATGCCAATGCCCCCACCGCTCCCCCACAAAATTCCAGTATTTCTGCCCCCCCGGGGGGGCAGATGGTGGCAGTGGCCACCAATCTGCCCCCACCCGGGGTTCAGAAACACCCTAGATGCCAGGGATTATTTTTTTTATAGGCCCGGGGTGGGGGCTGCCCAGAATGGGCATGCAAATGCCCCCACCCTACCCCTCAAAGAAAAAAAAAGACTTTCTGCCCCCCCAGGAGGCAGATGGGGGCAATAGCCCCTGATCTGCTCCCCCCGGGGAGGGGGCAGAAAGCCCACTAAGCGCCAGGGATTTTTTTTTTATAAAGGTAGGGGTGGGGGCTGTCAATGCCCCCACCCCAAAAAAAATGCTACAGTCTTTCTGTCCCCCCCCCTGGGAGGCAGACGGGGCAATAGCACCTTATCTGCCCCCCCCCGGGGGGCAGAAAGCCCACTAGCCACCAGGGATTTTTTTTACAAAGTTCAGGGTGGGGGCTGTCAAGAATGGACATGCCAATGCCCCCACCCACCCCAAAAAGATGTCACTGTCTTTCTGCCCCTCCCAGGAGGCAGATGGGGGCAGTAGCCCCTGATCTGCCCCCCGGGGGCAGAAAGCCCACTATGTGCCAGCGATCATGCTGGCTTTTTTATACGCAGGGGTGGGGGCTGACCAGAATAGGCATCCCAATGCCCCCGACCCCCCAAAAGAATAGCCACAGTCTTTCTTCCCCCCTCGGGGGCATATCGGGGCAATATCCCCTGATTTCCCCCCTCCCCAGGGCGGCAGAAAGCCCACTAGGCACTGACTTTTTTTCGGAATGTGCCTACCTGTTGAATTTGGTTCCTAGCTCTGCCGGCACCCAGGGAAACCTAGCAAACCTATACATTTTTTAAAACTAGATACCCAGGGGAATCCAGGATGGGCTGACTTGACTGGCTCTCACCAGGTTCTGTTACCCAGAATCCCTTGCAAACCTAAAACTTTGTCCCAAAAAACACATTTTCCTCACATTTCTGTGGTGGAAAGTTCTGGAATCTGCGTGGATCCACAAAATTCCACCCACCCCGCGTTCCCCAAAGTCTTTCGAGAAAAATGGTACCTCACTTTTGTGGGTAGGACTAGTGGCCGCGACAGAAAACGGACCAAAACGCAACATGGACACACCACATTTTCACAGTGAAAACGGACCCTTTTTTTGCAAAGTGCCTAGCTGTAGATTTTGAACCCTAACTCTGCCGGCACCTAGGGAAACCTAGCAAACCTATACATTTTTGAAAACTAGATACCCAGGGGAATCCAGGATTGGGTGACTTGACTGGCTCTCACCAGGTTCTGTTACCCAGAATCCCTTGCAAACCTAAAAAATTGGCAAAAAACACATTTTCCTCACATTTCTGTGATGGAAAGTTCTGGAATCTGCGTGGATCCACAAATTTCCACCCATCCCGCGTTCCCCAAAGTCTTACGAGAAAATGGCACCTCACATGTGTGGGTAGGCCTAGTGCCCGTGACAGGAAACGGCCCAAACGCAACGTGGACACACCACATTTTCACAGTGAAAACGGACCCTTTTTTTGCAAAGTGCCTAGCTGTAGATTTTGAACCCTAACACTGCCAGCACCTAGGGAAACCTAGCAAACCTATACATTTTTGAAAACTAGACACCCAGGGGAATCCAGGATGGGGTGACTTGACTGGCTCTCACCAGGATCTGTTACCCAGAATCCCTTGCAAACCTAAAAATATGTCCAAAAAAACACATTTTCCTCACATTTCTGTGGTGGAAAGTTATGGAATCTGCGTGGATGTACAAAATTCCACCCACCCCGCGTCCCCCAAAGTCTTCCGTGAAAAATGGTACCTCACTTGTGTGGGTAGGCATAGTGGCTGAAACAGGAAATGGCCCAAATCGTATTGTGGAGACTTCAAAACTACCTATAACAAAACTACCTGGTTTTGGGGTGGGCACCTGGTTTTTTGGCCCCGGGCTCGCCGCCATCTAGGGAAACCTACCAATCCCACACGTTTCTGAAAACTAGACACCCTGGGGAGTCCAATGAGGTATGGCTTGCATGGATCCCCCAACGTTTCCCTACCCAGAATCCCCTGCAACCCTCAAATTTAGCTGAAAAAACCATATTTTCCACATATGTTTGCGTGGAATCACCGTGCTGGCACAAATGTCCTACCACCCAGCGTTGCCCTTGTTCCCCCGAGTAAAATGATACCTCACTTGTGTGGGTGTCTAAAGCAGAATTGGCTAAAAACATATTTTTAACAAAATATAGCGCTTAGAATGCTCGGTGCTATACCCTAAATCCCTATGTTTTGGGCTCTTCCCAGTCACAGGCCTTTGGCCCACCCACACAAGTGAGGTATCATTTTACTCGGGAGAACAAGGGGAACGCTGGGTGGTAGGACATTTGTGCCGGCACGGTGATCCCATGCAAAAATGTATGGAAAACGTGATTTTTTTCAGCTAAATGTGAGGTTTGCAGGGGATTCTGGGTAGGAAAACGTTGTGGGACCCACGCAAGCATACCTCGCTGGACTCCCCCGGGTGTCTAGCTTTCAGAAATTTTTGGGTTTGGTAGTTTCCCAAGATGGCCGCCGAGCCAGGTGACCCCTCTTGCAAAACCAGGTTGTTTTGTGAGAGGTAATTTTGATGTCGCCTCAATAGGTTTTGGTCCCTTTTCTGTCGCGGGTACTTGACCCACCCACGCGAGTGAGGTATCATTTTTATCAGGAGACCTGGGGGACGCTGGGTGGGAGGAAATTTGTGGATCCACGTAGATTCCAGAACTTTCCCACACAGAAAGTTGAGAAAAAAGTGATTTTTTCAGCTAAATTTGAGGTTTGCAGGGGATTCTGGGTAGGAAAGTTAGGGGACCCACGCAAGCCATACCTCGCTGGACTCCCCAGGTGTCTAGTTTTCAGAAATGTGTGGGTTTGGTAGGTTTCCCTAGATGGCCACCGAGCCCAGGGTCAAAAACTCATGGGACCCCCCTTGCAAAACCAGGTTGTTTTGTGATAGGTAATTTTGATGTCGCCTCAATAGGTTTTGGGCCCTTTCCTGTCGCGGGTACTTGACCCACCCATGCGAGTGAGGTATCATTTTTATCGGGAGACATGGGGGAACACTATGTGGTAGGAAATTTGTGGATCCACGTAGATTCCAGAACTTTCCCACACAGAAATTTGAGAAAAAAGTGATTTTTTTCCAGCTAAATTTGAGGTTTGCAGGGCATTCTGGGTAGGAAAACGTTGGGGGATCCACGCAAGCCATACCTCGCTGGACTCCCCCGGGTGTCTAGTTTAGGTTTGCTAGGTTTCCCTAAGTGCCGGCAGAGCTAGGGTTCAAAAACTACAGCTAGGCACTTTGCAAAAAAAGGGTCATTTTTCACTGTGAAAATGTGGTGCATCCACGTTGCGTTTTGCGCTGCTTCCTGTCGCGGGCACTAGGCCTACCCACACAAGTGAGGTACCATTTTTTTCGGAAGACCTTGGGGAACGCGGGGTGGGTGAAATTTTGTGGATCCACGCAGATTCCAGAACTTTCCACCACAGAAAAGTGAGGAAAATGTGTTTTTTTTGCCAATTGTTTAGGTTTGCAAGGGATTCTGGGTAACAGAACCTGTTGAGAGCCAGTCAAGTCACCCCATCCTGAATTCCCCTGGGTGTCTAGTTTTCAAAAATGTATAGGTTTGCTAGGTTTCCTAAGTGCCCGCAGAGCTAGGGTTCAAAAACTACAGCTAGGCACTTTGCAAAAAAAGGGTAATTTTTCATTGTGAAAATGTGGTACGTCCACGTTGCATTTTGAGCCATTTCCTGTTGTGGGCACAAGGCCTACCCACACAAGTGAGGTACCATTTTTATCGGGAGACTTAGGGTAACACAGAATTGTAGCGCAACTGTTATTACCTATTGACTTTCGATGCATTTCTGCCTTCCAAATGAAAGACAATGTGTAAAAATAAGTCATTTTGAAAAATGACCTATAATTCTCATGCTAGTATGGGTACTCCCAATTTCGGAAATGTGCAAATATCTACTGTTTCTAAAATCTACATTTTGTTCCCATTTCAGAAATACATAGGTGTCTTTCATAACAATTTTTCCATGTATACATTTTCCCAAAATAATTGCTATATACCCGGTACATAATAAAAAACCCTTGCAAGATGCTGCTCAGTTATTGGCTCTGGGTTCGTCGGGTTCTTGGTGAACCTACAAGTCCTATATATCCCCAATACCAGAAAGGTCCAGCGGATATAACGGTATATTGCCTTCAAGTAGCTGTCATAATTAGAAGAAGTTACAGCTGAAAACGTTGACACAAATGGCTGTTTTTTTCAACTAATTTTCAATTTTTCCTTTATTTAACTGTTAGTTTCTATAAGGAAAACTTTAAGGATCTACACAAATGACCCCTTGCTGAATTCAGAATGTTGTCTACTTTTCAGAAATGTATGGCTTTCCAGGATCCATTATTGGTTTCATACCCATTTCTACCATTAACTGGAAGGAGGTTGAAAGCACAAAAAATAGCAAAAATAGGCTATGTCCCAGAAAAATGCCAAAACTGTGTAAAAAAGTTGGTTTTCTGACAAAAGTCTGCTTGTCCCTGAAATATGGGAAGATGGTAATTTCAGCACCACAACCCCTTTTTGATGCCGTTTGCAGGGAAAAACAAGACGCTTTCATCTGTAGCCCTTTTTCGCATTTTTCCCAAAAACCCAAAATTTAGCTGTATTTTGGCTAATTTCTGGGTCCCCTCCAGGGGAATCCACAAACCCTGGGTACCTTTACAATCCCCATGATGTTAGAAAAAAGGACGCAAATTTGGCATGGATACCTTATGTGGTCAAAAAGTTACAGGGGCCTAAGCGCGCACTACCCCAAATAGCCAAAAAAAGGCTTAGCACAGGGGGGGAAAAGGCCTAGCAGCGAAGGGGTTAAATATCATTAGTGGACTAAGTAAAAGCATGTCATGGGGTCTGCCTCTGCAGCCTGAATATGCAGTTTTAAAACTGCAAATGCAACCTGGCAAAATAAAACTTTTGTAAGGCCTGGCCCTCTCTTTTAATTATGGGTAAGTCACCCTTTAGGTGGCCCAAGGGGCAGGGTGCACAGTATTTAAAAAGTAGAGCATGCGTTCTTAAGTTTTACATGTCTGGGCAGTGAAAAAACTCTGAAGTCGTTTTTCACTGTGTCAAGACTCGCTCTCCCATAGAATCATACTGGGTTACATTATAACTCCCTATGATGCATAACTTCAATTTGGTAAGAGCTGAAACCATGGTTCTATGACTCAAATTAATAGGAATTTAATATCTAATCTTATGGTCAAGTCAGTTTTAAAAATATTATTTTTAAAATACCACTTTTAGAAAGTTGGCATATTCTTGTCTACAGCCTCTATCCCCACCTGTCACCTAGCATCCTGCTGGGAGGTGTGAATGGATCCTTGGAAAGGGAACAAAAGGGTTTTGGTTGGGAGTATGTGTGACCTCCTCTTGACAGAATGGCCTGGGGGATGTGCCCACCAACTGCACAAAGCTTCAAAGAGACATCCCCTATCACTGGCAGATATAACTCACACCTAGGCCTGCCCCTGATATTGTTCAAGTTCCCAGTGGGGGGGAAACCTATTCCAGAACTGGTTTACCAGGGGGAGCTCTTACTTTCCCTAGACACACCTCAGGGGTGTTCCCAGAGCTCAAATCAGGGGAGGAATGATTCCACCATGTTGGACTTTGGCAGAGCAGAGCACTGTGGGGTTGTTTAGGAAATATTTCAAAGTGGGTAGGGTTGCTTCTAGAAAACGTTTCCCTATTGGACTGGGAGTTGCCCCCATCCACTAGGTAGTACCAGGTATAAAGGTGGCACTCCCTGGATACCTTCTTCAGAACACTGTTGGACCTGAAGAGGACAGAAGAAGGACTGCACCTGCTGAACTCTTTGAACTTCATAAAAAGGACTGCACCTACATTAGCCTGTGGAGAGAAACCCCTCAGGCAGGACGTGCTCCCACTTGACCCTTGCAACCAGGCATAGCAAGTAATGGTTTTCTTGCCAAGGGTGATGTCTCCCATGGGGAGGGGAGCATGACTTTTTTTTCATTTTTAAAAAGAAAATCCCATTTCAGATTTACTTTTTTAAAATAAAAAAAGAAAACCTGTGCATGGCTGCATCATATTATCGCAGCCTTGTTCCAAACAGCGATATGCTTTGGCAGGAAGCGCCGTAATGGCGACCCTGCCAAAATATTATGAACGGCTGCTTTGCGGTCATTTATAAATTTGATGTGCGGTCCCTCTGCCATGGGGACAGGGTAATTTACTCCGTCCTTATGGTGGAACTATGGGATCTGTCAAAACATAAATCAGGCCCTAAGTCAGAGGGTAAACTTTCCACCGGCCTGAACCTGGTATCAGTATCTGACAAGCATTTCATCACAGTCGGCTTTAACTTTTGACTTTGCCCCAGTGTAACGTGATCAGGTACTTGCAGTTGGTGCTTTGTGCTTTTCGCCATTTTGGTGTCTATTTTCTCATTACAATTTTCTCTATTTTTATCCATTGGAGTGGGATTTTTTTTATTGTTGGGTGTTTTTTACTTCTTAACTGCCTTGGTACTAATAAATGATTAATTCATTTCTCCTATGGTAAGCCTTTCTGTTCTGTATTGAGTGCAGGTTTATATTATTGGGACCTAACTGGACCTAGTAAGGAATAGTGCCATTATTACTTGAAGAGAACTACTATCAACTTCAACTAATAATCTACTTTCTCACACATCCCATGACTTCTTTAGTCTTCCAACTGGAGCCTATATTCCGAACACCATTCATCTATTCATCTATAATGTTTGTGGTCATCAATAATTTCCCTTTCATCATGTAATATGAAGGCATGGCACTGTGTCATCAGTTGTCTACATACTCTCTTGCCTGTCCATTTCATTTTCACTTGAAACACAGTTATTGATATTTGATTATCCAGTTGATAGTTGCCTCTGTAAAGAACCCATACCAACTGTGTTCTCAATAACCATTCTGAAGTTACATTCGAACCTTCAAAAACTACTGTAGTACTCTTGCGCATGGTTAAGCCTCTCAAGCCAGTTTCAGCATGTCTGCATCCATGAAGCTTAGAGTTTTTCTTTCACAAAAAAGGTTGCCCATTTATTGTTGTGGGAACATTTGTGCTTTGTCCAGCCCACTGGTAGTCAGTTCTACATCCGTATTGGTGTCTGCTTCATCAGGTGTTGGTGTTGATTGTTCACCATTGTGGAGGGTTTGAGTGTTCATCTAAGCAGGCATTAGTGGACTTGTTGCATGATTGCTTTGTAACAGTACAGAGGGCTGCTATTCTACTGCAAAAATGCTTCAGCATATCCTCAATACATTGACCCAACCTCATTGACATACCACTACATATAAATTACTTCACTGTGTGGCACTATATAATAATGCCCCTATACACCATCACCTTAACCCAAATGCTATGGGTTAGGATTGGGTAAAGGTGAGGGTAACTGTCAGGGTTTTTGTAAGGGCTAGGATTAGATTTAAGCTTATGATGGGTTACGGTTACAGATAATGTTAGGGGTATGGGTTATGAATATTGTTTAGCATTAGACTTAATATTAAGTAAATGTTAGACTTAGCATAACGTTTAGGTTTAAGATGAGTGCTAGTGTTAATAGTAGGGGTAGTATTAAGGTTTATTCTAGGGATGACACTACGCACACACTCCCATGCATCAACATGCAGGCTTTATGATGCACATGTATCACAACACATGTGTGCACATGCATCACAACACAGGAGTATTAATCAGTGGCCATCTTGGAATCGGTTTGCTTTATTAGACCATCCATTCCAAAATTGCTGTCCAAGTGTGCACATGCATCATGACTTATGCCCTTGCATACATTTGCCAAAAAATGCTTTGGCATAGCCAATAGATCTGCCATTTATCGCCGAGGCCAATGGGTTTGCCAATGCATGTTTACACTGGTGAGAAACTGAGAAATCTGTGGTATGGACAGCTATGTAAAACACAATGCATTATCATTATGAGAAGGCTGAGCACCAAGTCAGGCACCAGCCTTCCTGCGCTTGCAACTATATGCGTCTGCTTGCCTATGAATCCAACACACAAAAATTGAGTATGAGAGGCAAGATGTGAGCATTTTAGAAAGTCAAATTGTGAGAAAGCCAGATTCCAACACATGATATTATTCTCTGCTAGGATCAGCATAAATAGTGTGGAATTAATGCATTGCAGTTACTCTCTTCTAATGTCTCCTCTGTCATATGGTCTCTGAGGAGCTAAGCTGCAGGCCATTGCTAGTAGGTTTATCGTTTGAATTTGCATAGGGAGAGTGATAGATTCGCAGAGAAATGTAAAGCATGTATTTTTTTCAGTATTGTAACCAGATGTGGAAAATTTAAGCTCCCTAGGTAGATCGTATTAACATTTTAATTGTGATTAAAGAAGAAAATATTACAGAATCATTTCACTTTAATTAAACACTGGTGCCCTTGTTTCATATACAATTTTCATGTGTTGTAAATTGTGCTGTGAATTGGGGCCTTTATGCCCATGTTCTTTTCATCATTGAACATATAGGATCATGTGGGAGACAACAACTGAGTCAGTGCCTGAATTTACACTGCGGAGGTAAAGTCATTGTTTGACGCCTACGACTCCTTACTTTCTTTGAAAAGATTAACAGATTGGGTTCTGATGCTTCATTTAACTTCCTTTGACAGTAAAATATAAGTTTTGTTTTATCAGTTTTAAAAACATTATATGTGTTAGTTTGCTCCCAAATATAATTTGTGACATTTGCCTACCAATCCCAAAATATACTGAGTTAATAAAAACATTACAGAAGCATTGGCAATGCCAAAAGTTCTGCTTTTGAACGAATGTTGATAGTTAATGTGGAGTAACCGTGGGCGTAGTGCTCCGCTCCGCCCGCGGAGTGTGCGTAGTGGCGCCTACTTCCCGGTCCGCGAAGTAGGCGTAGCAGGTAGGCTACGCACACGCCATGGCGGAGCGGAGTTGCCCACCACCCGCCTCCCTCCCGCCCTCTTTTAAATGCCCTTACAATGTATAAAAGCATGTTAAAAGTAATTAAAATGACTTACCTGAGCTGCGGCGTCCCGGGGCTCCCTCTTCCTGCTCTACCGCCTGACTGCTCTGTGCCAAGCTACCAAGGGGTGAGCACAGGTTATGTTTTAGTGTGTATCTAGCTTACCCTGACTAGAGTGGTGGTTTCTGCCTGGCCTGGGTGCATATCTCAACGAACCAGGAATACCATTTCTAATAGATAGCAAAATATCACATTCTCATTAAGTTTGTAGAAAGTAGACACCTGGGCATTATAAAAAAGATACATCTAGACATATACAACATGGACTTATTCATTATGGTCTGGGTTGACAGCGCAGCTGTCGCCAGACAATTAAGTGTGTACCACTAGAGAGGGTCTTTGTGTCCATTCACATGTTGGGATCCAGGAGTAGATGATTTGTTTGGGCAGACGTTGTGTGCTTCAACAAAGAAAGTGCTTGCCTTCCATCAGCAGTGATAATCCAGCTGGCTGAACCCGAACTTTCAGGGGCACACACATGACATTGTAAAGCTGTAAAAGTGTCTGCCTTCATTTATTACATAATTTATTATATTTGTCTTTCTCTGGCAGCAGCACAGATGGGAGGAGAGCAGTCATTAACCTACATGAGGTTTTAGGTCTGGTTGACAGTGCAACTGTCACCTGATCTTTTACCCTTTTCCAATATTATTCTACAGTTCTTTGCTTCCACACAAATACATAGGCCATTTACTTGTAATACTCCACATTAACCCTGGGCGTAGTGGGCGTAGTGGGGCTACGCAGAGCATCACGGAGTGAGGTCAAATCTACGCACACTCCGCGTAGCCCCACTACGCGCCGCCCGCCTCCCTCCCGCCCTCTTTTAAATGCCCTTACAATGTATAAAAGCATGTTAAAAGTAATTAAAATGACTTACCTGAGCTGTGGCGTCCCGGGGCTCCCTCTTCCTGCTCTATCGCCGACTTCTTCCTCACAAATGCGCATGCGCGCGCGCCCGCGCATGCGCATTTCTAGCAAGAAATGGATTATCACTGCTGATGGAAGGCAAGTTAGCCATCTTGACAACTAGGCCATTCTTTTATAATTGGCCGCTCTAAGCGCTTTAAAGCCTACTTCGCAATAAAGACTGCCATTCCTTTTTCCTGACACTACAGCCAGTTTCTTTCAATAGTTTAGGCAAAAAGTTATCAAGCACTTTCTGCTGGCCCGGCTATATTAGGCAAGAATACCAATTGCCCACTCCACATAGGCCCTGAACCATATGGTTGATTTAATATATTTAAATCTTCGTTATTAGTCATAACATAATTTGTTTTTAAGAAGCTTGAAATTTGATTTAAACTAAATGCCAAAGCTGGAAACCTAGGGCCCAGCTGCTGGGACAACATCTCGCTGGTAATCAAATTATTTATACTAAAAAAATCACCCAAATATTCAAAACCGGCCTCCTGCCATAATTGCAAAGACCCCCGAGAAAGCTGCAAGCCGAAGGGCTGAAATTCACTCATTTTTTAATAAAGATAGTATCTAGGAATTTTATGTAGATTAAAAAATACTTGTATGCGACAAGCTAGGTCAGCTAATGCCTTATATCTCAACTTTTTAGGGAGTTTAGGAAAACGTAGAAAAACAGGTAATTGGATTGCACTCTCCTGTACCATGATCTTTAGGAAGAAATTATCAAATTTTGATGCTACCAATGGGAGCTGGACCAACAAATTCAATAAAGCAGCCTGGTAATACAGCTCGAGATTGGGGAGGGCAAGACCACCCAGAGATGTATCTAGTTGTAAAATTGCTAAAGAGGTTCTAGGCTGTTTCTGTGCCCATATAAAATTCTGGATTAATGCATGTACTTCGGAAAAATATGATTTGGGAATTTTAATCAGGAGATGAGTAAATAAAAATACAAATAATGGCAAGATGGACATTTTGACCAATGATACACGGCCTATTAAATTTAAAGGAAGAAGAGACCATCTATCTAATAGCCTCTTAGCTTTTTCCAGGGGGTTTCCATAATTTAGCCTAAAAAGATGATCATAATGACAATTTACATATAAACCTAAATATCTAATAGGATTAGATGAATTCTGCTGAGTGAGAAAAGGCAGCGATACCGATGGGGCATTGAACCAGAGCACCTCTGTCTTTGTTTGATGTAGTCTATACCCACCTATTCGTGTAAACTCTTCTACTTCCTTGAATGCATTTAAAATATTAGATGATTCTGCTGATAAATATCATCTGCAAATAATTTCATTTTTGGCATAGCCGCTATTGGAGGAATTACCTGGAGATTATTGTGGATTTTAATTGTCAAGGGCTCTACAAAAAGTAAAAATAAAAGGGGGGACAGCGGGCATCCCTGTCTAGTCCCACGTCGAATCTTGACTATACCCGCCGGTTCTCTGGTAATCAAAATTTTCGCCTCTGAACCTGAGTACAGATCTTTTATCATTTTGACCAAGCGTTCAGACAAGCCGCACTCAGATAGTATAAAAACAAAGCCTGCCAGTCAACAAGATCAAATGCTTTTTCTGCATCTAGCATTAAAATTGCTGCCTTAACCTTGTTGACTGACAGGTGGCTTGTGTCAAAAAATATGTATTAGAGGCCATAGATCTATTACGAATAAAACCTGACTGATCTATATGAACCACCTGTTGTGCAACCAGAGTCAACCTTACAGCCCAGATTTTCACAAACATTTTATAGTCTATATTTAAAAGACTTATGGGTCTATATGAACCAGTAGCGGTTGGATCCTTATCTTTCTTGAGAAAGCAGACCACAACCGCTTCCTTAAATTTTTTAGTTATTGGTTCACCATTTTTTATGAAATTGTATAATTTAGTAAGAAAAGGTAAAAGCAATGGTTCAAAAATCTTGAAAACTTCAACAGGAATACCGTCGTTACCTGGGGCTTTCGCATTAGCTATAGATTTCAATACATTACTGACTTCATCTTGAGTAATAGTTTAATCAAGAGAATCCTGCTAGGACTTAGAAATAGAAGGCATTTCTAAAGATACAAAATAGTGTATAAGTGATGCTTGAGTAATTTGCTTCGTCTCTTCGTATATCATTTTAAAATGGCGTTAAAAAAAACCTGCTATTTCCTCATTGGAATCTACAATTGTATCCAAGACCGGGTCTCTAATCCGAATAACTGTATTTTGACTATTCTGAGTTTTTGTTAACGTCCTATAAATTGACTCTCTTCGTAAAGTTTTTGTTTATAGCCCTTACTCCCTTTGATTTTCTGAAGATAAAAAAATGCCTAAGATTATCTTTCGCCACTGCTAAATCTTGAAAGAGACCTGTCTTTTGAGGATCAGACCTAGCCGTCTTCAAATTAACTTGAACTTTTTCGACCTCATCCTGTAGGGAAAGCATCTTCTGAGAGCGTTGTTTCTGTAGGGCCGATGAATATGCTATTACCTGTCCCCTAAAGGCTGCTTTGAAAGTTTCCCAAACAGAGAAGATAGAAGCGGTGTTCTCATTAATTTAAAAAAAAATGCCTAATAAAAGACTGCATTGCAGCAATCCACTCCACATCTTCGAGAAGAGATTTATCAAAGCACCAGCGCCTAATATTTCGAGGCTGTGTTCCCTTCATATGGATTTTAATAGAAATGTCTGAATGATCAGAAAAGGCATTGGCAATAATCTCCGTCTCACTTCTGGATGACAGATTATCAATACAAAAAAAATCTATTCAAGATGCGGTCTTATATCTGGAAGAATAGCATGTATAATCTGACTGCCCAGGATGACTTTGATGTCACGGAACCAGCAAAGCAAAATCATTTTTCATCATATTAATCAACTTATTTGATTTGGGTTTTAGTTGTTGCTTAGCTGTATTAGAAGTATCTAGGTAGATATCTTGAATAAAGTTGAAATCTCCCCCCCAAATTATAGAGCCCTCAAAGACTGCCAATAGATCATACGTTTGAAGTAAAGCAGAGATGTCATCAAATGTACGACCATAATAGTTCGAGAGATCAAATACTACACCAGTACAGTTAATTTGTACATAAATCCAGCAGCCTTGAACATCGCGACTAACTTTTAATATTTGGAAAGTGCACTTATTTGAAAATATATTAGCCAACCCCCGAATCGACGAGTTAGCCGAGGCAAAATAGGCTTGGTTATACCCCTTTGGGAGAATCAATTTAGGTGTATCAGACTTAAAATGAGTCTCCTGGAGAAACAGCACTTGTGGGGAGAAAGAAAGCAACCAAGTTAACATTGCACTTGCTTTTCTTGAATTTAACCAGCCATTCACATTGCATGAAATTATGTTGATGCTATCCATTCATAATAGAAATGACAGCTTTCATGGCACCAAAAATACAAAACTACATAGAATTAGAAATGTGCAAGAAATAAGAAAAAGCCCACTTATATATGCAATAAAATAGCAGTCCACTCATTTTTTCTCTGCTACCCCCGCCCCACCCCCACTTTAGCCACCCCAAAACCCCATGTGGCGGGCATCCCCCTAGGTACACGCCACGCAAAACTGCTAGCTGATGGATGCCATGGAATTGCATCCTCATCTATCAGAATCGGGTTCCTACCACCACCACCACCCCCACCCTTCTTGAGGAAAACCAAAAAAAGAAAAGAGAAAAATGAGAGAGCAGGAATAATACCAGCCTATATATATATATCTCTAATTTCGAATTGCTTTTAACAAGTCCTGTGCTTCTGGAAGAACATTAAAGAACTTAATTTGTCCTTTCAAAAGCACCTTCAATTTTGAAGACTGCACCAAGAAGGCCTGTGCTCCGATTGATCTAAATTTAAAGGCAAGCAATTGAAATGCCTTTCTCCGCCTAGCTGAAGTTACGGAAAGATCAGAGAAAATCTTCAGAGAGGCATTTTGAAAGACCATGAACGTTTTCTGTTGGATTGCTCTAGTGAGGACCTGTTCCTTAATTCAGAAATCGGAGAAGTTGACCAGAATAGTTCGAGGATATTTAGCCCCAGGTGTCTGATGGAAAGGAACTTGATGAGCCCGTATGATTGTCAATTCCTCAGGAGCAGATGGGAAAACATTATCTTTAATCAACATATTGATAAGCTGAGGAACTGATTGTATTTGACCCTGGGATTCACTCCCTTCTGGAATTCCCGTAAATCTGAGATTGGAACGTCCTGCATGATTCTCCATAGATTCTAATTTTAGCTTCAATTATGTGATTTTTGCAAATTCAGGTGTCGTACGGGATTGCAGAAGTGCCAATTTGTCCTCGATGTCTGAAATTCTTTGCTTCGCTGCCTGCAACTGGTTTGGCAATACCAATAAGGTCTCCTCCATTTTAGCAAGCCTTTGCTCTTTTTTTCAGAGCTTCTGGCAGGAGCTCCTGAGTCACACAAGGATTTTTAATCAACCATACTTGCAAGTGGATATTTAGTTCAGGAGCAACCATTGTTTGTACACTGAGGCCAGTGCTTTGATCTAGGGAGGGGACGGAGGAAGCTTCGTCTGAAGCTCCCGAACCCCCCAAAACAATTGGAGGAGTATAAACCGGTTTCTATTAAGCAGTGACCCCCTCAAATGTTGAATTTGTGCGCCCTAGTATTGTTGTAATCGATGGCAATACTCCTACTCTGATCTCCTCATCACTGGAGTGCTTAGACCCAACATTTGTGAACAAAGGAAAGGTTTTAGGCTTGTGAAGAGGCCGGGTCTCAAGATTTTTATCTGACCCTACGTTCATCGTTAATTAAATGGATGCTGGAGATGGAGTTAAATTCTCTGAGCTGTTAGAAATTGAACAGGGATCACTAGCTTTTTCTATTGCTGCTGAGTCAGGCTTGCGCAAAAAAAAGCCTTCCGCTGTCCCCCTTCCCTCTTCTTCAAGCGGCTGGGCAGGATTGAAGGAAAAGGCAGAACCGCCTCCCGAGGTCTCCATCTGCTTATCTCGCCAGCCAGCCACCCTACTCTGTGAGGCCTTCTTGCATTGTTTAGGGGGGACAGGGGGAACTGGTGAAACAATTTTTGTACTGAGTTGTCACATGACAGTAGGGCGCATGTGCTACACATACATCGAATACCAAAGTCTTGCCTTTCCGCTATTTTGAGTCAAGCGTATACCTCCCACAAGAGCTGGGAAACTAGCACGGCCCTACATAAGCCACAAAGTCATGTATAGTGCCTACCTTGCACTTCGCCTTGGCCGCTCCTTTACTTCCACCGGTGAGTGGCAGGAGATTGTACCAGTCCCTCTTTGAGGCTCCACCAGCTGAATAGGAGCAGTCATGAGCAATCCGCCCTCTAGACAGGGGAGACCTCAGTATAACTCCGCAAAACTTGATGCAGCTGGGACCAGGCCTCCTAAAATTCCAATAGCTTAGCAATAGCTGGCACCACTAAATCCTCAAAATCCTCAGGAGATGCGGACCCCACACTTTCTGCCAGGCTCCACTGCCCCAACAAAGGTTAATCAGTCCACTGGAAAAGGGGGGGGGAGTGGAGGAAAAAATAAACCCTTGGAAAAAACCTGCAGGAACAGCTCTCCAAACTCATCACGCCTCCTCCATACACTCCTTCAGCTCGTTTTTCCAGGAAAATCAAACCACCACGGTTCAAAGCGGTTCAAAACGGCAGCTTCCAAAATTACCCCCACTGCACTACTCCAACACTGCAGCACTGGCTCGGTCTTGAAAAAACCCTTCTTTTCAGCGCCTCATTTCGGAGCAGCTAAACGCCGCTGGAACTCCGAGTACGAGAGCGCCAGCATCTGTCTGCGAAGGGGGGGTGGGCCGGAGAATCCGGTTCCACAGTCAGCAGCAGGTCATGGGGCAGCCACTGCCGACGCACTCCTTCACACCACCCCTTTGACGAGACATCATTGGGAGTAGAGGAAGAAGTGGGTAGGATCTATTGGAAATTATAATTCCAAGCTTTATTAAAGTTTTTTAAAACAGTTCTCATATTTCCATTCCCGAACTGTAAATGCTGAACTTGAGTTGTCTCAGGCTTGAAAGGGAATGGAGTCTTGCACAATGAAGCTAGAAAAGAGACAGCCAGCTAATGAAAAAAAAAAACCTTCTCTCCGTGTTGCCTGCTACCTAAAGAACTGTAAATGTGTGCAATTGGTTAATAAGCAAATTTATGGTTTAAATCTTTTTATTGATTTTATAGATGCATTTTTAACAATAGCCACCACCTACATCACATGGCCGGTGGGGAGAGGTAAGGCAATATATTCAAAAGAAAATTGAAGAGTAGATAGAAAAGCCGAGATATAAGAAAGTAAGGAATAAGAGAACTGGTGCCGAAGACATGATCATGTCTGTAACTTGCTGATGGGGAGCCACAGGAGGGATTATTCCTTTGTCAGGTATTGGTTGCTCGGTTGGGAGTTCGTGGTGGGGAGTCGTAGCACTCAGAGATATCTTGGGCAGGTGAGTTCCACAAATTCGGAGGATAGGAATTCGATGGTGGTGCCCCACGTGTTATTGAACCTGGGTAAGCTGCGGGTCAAGCCAGCTGTGATCTTTTCCATGCCTACTATTTCCCAAATCTTGTATAGCCAGTCTAATTTAGTCGGAACTTCTTCCGTTCCTCAGCGTGCCAGAAGCACCTGTTTGGCGGCTCCTAGTGATAAAGTAATGGCTCTCTCCCTACAAGACTTAAGAGGGTAGGTAATGGGGTTTGGCAATCTCATAAGGGTGTAACTGGGAAATCTGGGTATTTCAGTGTGATGGATGGAATCGACCTCCTGAAGGACCGCGTTCCAGTAAGTCTGTATTTTGGGGCACTGCCAGAGAATGTGAGTGAGCGTGTCAACCTGCCCACAATTGCGCCAACATAGATTACTGCCCTTGGGCTTCCATTTTGTCACCCTTACCGGAGTATAGTACCAGTAGTGTTTTATCTTTAAAAACATTTCTTTGCCCGCTGTACTGCAGGAGGAGGCCCTGGCTCTGTGAATTATATCCTGCCACTCTTTAGGGGAGAACTCCCGCTCCAATTCCGATTCCATCCTATGCTGCGCCGGGGACTTAGCATTATGTTTGGGCTTGCTCAAAAAGGAGTAGATGTCCGAGAGCAGACGCTTGTCTGATGTGCGGGTGATATACCATAGCTCAAATTTTGTGAGGGGGCGGCTAGCCTGTGGTTGTATCTGAGGTTGTGTTATCCAGTGTCAGATCACTAAGTATTGCCAGTAGGAGTCCTGGGGGATTCCAAAACCCGACACCAACTCAGGAAAGTCCATAATCCCTTTCTCGTCAAAGAGGTCACCTATCCTTTTACAATTAGCTTCTTGCCATTTCAGATACCTGTTCCCTTCCATCGCCGGGGGGAAATCTGGGTTACCTATGAAAGGGGTCAGTGGGGAGACGGGGGTTGAAAGGCCACTGGACTCTTGTACTCTGTCCCATGCCCCAATGGTTGCCCTGAGCACCGGTGAGATATAAGCTCCAGCTGGCTTAAGGCGTTTAGGAAGCCAGGGAACTTTACATATATGCATGCCTGCGATTGCACGATCAATGAAACACCAATGCTTTTCCGACTCTAGTTTATACCACTCAATCATACACCGCAGTTGGGCTGCTTGAAAGTATTTCTCTAGGTGTGGGACCCCGAGACCCCCATCAGCCTGGCCAAAAAAGGTTTGATGCCGTGCCATGCGGGCCTTTCCCCCTTCCCATATGAAATTCCCAATCAGGTGTTGCAGTTGCGCTATGATTCGAGGTGGGGGGCACAGTGGTAGCATCTGCATCACATAGAGAATGCGAGGCAGGAGAGTCATTTTAACAGCCGCCAGCCTGCCCAGCCATGACATGGTGTGCTTCTTCCAGTTGAGTAGTTCACGCCGGGTATCCTCTAGCAGGACTGAGTAGTTGGCTTTGGCCGTCTTTTCCATCGTGGGAAATATCTGAAGACCTAAGACCTAAGTACAAGACGCCTCCCTGTGCCCACTCTAACAGGAATATCTGTCGCAGGTGATCTTGCTCAGCCCGGGGCAGGATGAGGCCGAGTGCCAGTGTTTTTTGTAGGTTGGTTTTAAATCCCGAGACCACGCTAAATGTCTTAAATACCTCTGATAGGGGATGGAGGGAAAGCGTTGGCCACATGAGGAATAACACCACATCATCCGCATACAAGGATATTTTGTGTTCTCTGTCGCCCATTCGGATCATAGTGACTGTCTGGAGGTGCCGGACCCTCTCCGCAAATGGCTCCATATAGAGCACAAAAAAGCAGGGGGGAGAGTGGGCACCCCTGTCGTGTCCCCCTCCCTATCGCAACCGGCTGGGAGGCAATCCCATTCACTAGAATACGTGCCTCCGGAGCTTTGTATATGCAATCCACCCACCGTATATATCGTGCCCCAATCCAAAATCTGCTCAAGACGCACCTCAAGTACAGCCAGTGTACCCGGTCAAACGCCTTCTCGGCGTCGACCGACAGAAGTAGTGTGGGTTGTTGGGTGCGCTGAGTCTTGTCTAATAGATGGCAGAGGCGTCTCGTCCCATCACTGCAGTTGCATTCGGGGATAAAGCCTGATTGATCTGGGCCAACCAGGCCTTGCATGTGAGGGGCAAGTCGTGCTGCCAATACGCTAGTGAAGATCTTCAGATCAACATTTAGTAAAGAAATCAGGCGGTAGGAAGAGCAGTCCTTTGGGTCCTTCCTGGGTTTTGGTATCACCACCACTTTGCCAGTGAAATTGTGGGGGTTAGGGTGCCAGTCATGCTGAAAGCATTAAAAAGACGAGTCAGGATTGGTATGAGCTCAGGGGGAAATACTTTATAAAAATCTACTGGGAAGCCGCCCCCCCTGGGGTTTTCTCCACCGTGAGTTTCTGTATGGCCCGCAGGACCTTTTCTGGGCGGATATCCGCATCCATAGCGTCAGCATTGGACGGGGGGAGTGAGAACACTGGGACATGACTGATATAGCCCTCGCAGCTTTCGCATCCAGGTGCTCCACTGCATATAATGTGTGGAAAAAGGCCTCATACGCGGCCGCTATGTCCCCGTCTCCCTGAAGAAGCTCTCCCCGGGGGCTCCTAATACATGCAATGCGACGTGCAGTTGTCTGGGATCTCAACAGATGTGCCAAGAGTTTCCCAGCCTTATTCCTCCCTTCATAATAGCGTTGCCTAGTACGCAGGAGCGCATACTCCGCACGGTCACCATCCAGCGCTTTCAGTTGCTTCCGTGCGCTATTAAGTTGCCTTCTGGTCTGGACCGCCCCGTGCGGTGGTGCACCCCCTCAAGTTCCCTGTCCTGCGCTTCAAGCAGCTTCCACTTTTCCCTCCTATCTTTATTGAGTCCCGCAGCGATCGACAGAAACCGGCCTCGTATCACCGCTTCAGAGCGTCCCAAACCTGGGAAAGTAGAACCGAGCCATCGTCATTAATTTTCAGGTAGTCCCGAATCGTGGCTCATACCTCTGCAATATTGGAATCGTATGTGAGTAGTTTGTGGCTGAGCCTCCACGACCGTTGGCGTGGTGACCCACCCGGTAGGCACAGCACCAGTGAAATCGGAGACTGGTCCGACAGCGCCACCGTCTCTATCGTCACCACCTTGATATAGCCCGTAGCCCGTTTGGAAATCCAGAATAAGTCAATCCGTGCGTATGTCTGGTGTGACGCTGAGAAAAAAGTATACCCCCGAGCTGTGGGATTTCAGAGCCTCCAACCGTCTGTCAAACCTAACTCCCCAAGTCTTTGGAGCATAGGCTCCGAGAGTGATCCTGAGTGTCCTATCCAAGTCACTGACCTGTCTAGCTGTGTGCTCAGAGCTATGTTAAAGTCCCTCCCTAATACTAAATCCTCATCCTGAGAGTCCACGATCATATTTAGTGCATCTCGGAAGAAAGCTTCTTGGTGCTCATTGGCGATGTATATGGAAGCTATGGTGTATGTATGGAATCCCACCAGAACACGCAGTGCCAGCATTCTTCCCGGTATTTCTGCATGTACCCCCTTTACCGTGCCCTGAAAATCGGAAGCTATGAGAATAGCCACCCCCGCCTTTTTGCCCATGGCAGAGGAGAAATATTGTCTATCATACTATTTGGAGCGTAGGCATTTCCAGTCAGCGTGCAGCAAGTGGGTCTCCTGTATTAGACAGACAATGCAACTCGCCTCTCTAAGAATTGTGAGAAGTGGGCATCGCTTAACGGGTGCATTAAGCCCTTGGACATTGAAGCTCATGATCTTAATCCTAATAGTGGACATATGGGTACTTAATGGATTGGCCAAGAATCCCTCCCTGGGTGTGCGTGTGAGTAGGGACTTCCTTCCTCCGCCCCAGGTCGATCCCTTTCCGGAATGATGGCATGTTGCACAGGTAGAAGTGTCCCCCGTCTCCTCTCCCCATCTCCCACACCCAGCCGCGGTGGTTCGAGCAGTAACTTATGCCTCCTGATTCATCATGTGTATATTGTATGACATTGTGTCCAGTGTGCGTGCATCATGCGCCATTGGGGTACGGGGAGTCTCTGTTCTCTGATCTCGACCTCCCTCCTCGAGAGCCATAGCATCCCCCCTGGTTCCATGTGTCCCGCGGGCAATTTCTTGCAAGGCCTCCCTCCCTGTGGCATCGCGTAGGGTAGGTCCCATTGTAAGAGAAGGAGACAGGAAAGGATAGAAGTACAGATAGAAAATAGGTAAACAAACCTTGAGAGGGTGCCATCAGTCGTGCATGGGTCTCTGTGTTTGGTGTTTGGTCATAGTATCAACAAGAGTGAGCTCACTCTGCCGAGACCGGTTTTCGTCGCTTCTGGAAGCAACTGGGATGTGTGCAGCACCAAGTTAGTGAATAGCTGTGTGCCCTACGTTCAGGCGGGCAAGTTGTCTCCGGTCCCATCTCGGTTTTGTATCTGTTGGAGCAGCACCTCTCTTTCTTTCTGGCTTTCCATGGCTGTTGGTTTACAAGGTTTCTTGCGTCTGGTCCCTCGTCGTCTTCTGGGTTTCTGTGAATCGCTTGTGGCGGTATCCTCTGTTGCCGATTCAGGGCTGCCCACTTCCTCTAAGGCGAGACCGAGTACCTCCTGTGCCTCCTTCAGTGACTGAACTGAGTGCAATTCCTTTTTCCAGATGAATGAAAGCCTGAAAGGGTGTCCCCAGCGGTACCAGACCCCCTTGTCGCGTAGGTAGGCTGTGGCTGGTTTCAGAGCTTTACTCATTTGGAGGGTGAGTGGTGACAGGTCTTGGTATATTCCAACTTGAAGCCCCTCATACGCCAGGGTCGATTTATCTCTGGTGGAGGCCATTATGATCTCCTTCTGTTGGAAGGAGTGGAGACATGTGAGGATGTCCTGTTGCTGTCCCGGGTTCTTGGCTGGTTGGCCTGCTCTGTGGGTACGATCCAGCAGGATTTGTTTGTCGCCCAGTGCTGGGGCCACATGACAGAAGAAGCGGACCACCCAGTCCTCCAGCTTCCCCCATCTGCCTGAAGTGGCATGCCTTTAATACGGATGTTCGATCTTCGAGAGCGGTTCTCGAGGTCTTCCAGGCGAAGATAAAGCTCCTCATTCCTGTCTCTAAGTTCCACCAACTCACAGGCCTGTTTGGAAATCTCCTCCTCTCTTCGATCACCATTCCTTTCTAGGGAGTCAACCCGGTCTCCGAGTTCCTGTGCCTCTGCCCTGATTTGCTTAATGTCAGAGGTGACATCTTGTTGCAGGCCAGCAAAGTCTTCCCTGAGTGTCCCGAACAGCTGCTCCAGGAACCCTCGTGTGATGGGCTCCTCCAGTTGCTCTCCAGTTGGGTCCATATCTTTATCCTGTTGGGGGGTCATGGGGTGGTCTGCCTTCTTACTGCCCGGTTTCTGCAGAAGGTCCTTGATCGTGGGGTCCTTCTTCGTGCGGTGAGTGGTCATCTCTGTAGGGCACCGCCGCTCTCGTTACCCACAGTATGTTCTTTCTGCCGGCCTCCGTCTCCGTCTGGGCCTCTTGAGGAATCGTGGTTGTGGTGACTAGCTGATTCTGCCCCACATCTCCAAGGTTTTGGGATGGCCGATAGGCACCAGGGAGTTGCCCCACTCGTGGACTCTCTATGTTGGGTTTGCAGCCTGTTTCGGCCCGGGTTCTTCTAATGTGTTCCGGCTGATGGCTGAAGGCCTGCTCCCATCTTCAACTCCTGATTGTGGGTTCCTCTCTGCTTCTGGGGCCAGACTCTTGCCTCCTTTATGGTCTATGGCCGCGCGTAAAGCACATGTCGCAGCGGGGACGGTCCGCCCAGCCCACTCTCCCTCCACCGGGCTACATGTCTGATTCACCGGTTGGAGGATGGTCAGGCCCTGCAGCCGCTCCGCTCGTAAAGCCGGGGGGCAGTTCCTGGTACCTCCTGTAGAAGCCCCAGGGGTTCTCTCAGATTGGCTGGGCAAGGCCCAGTCTGTTATTCGGGGCCTAGGCAAGGCCTGCAGCCGCCCGGTGCTTCCCTTCTCGCCCCTCCGGGACCCCAGCTCTCACCTCGATTCCACTTTATTGAGGCCCATCTCCACTCCGCTACTTCAGTGCCACGCCGGGCGCAGACGGGTCAGCCTTGTCAGGAGCGCAGTCCTGCCGGGGGTCAGCTGGCACACAGCTCGCCTCGGGCCTGCAGGAAGAGTCTCGTCTCTGTGCCGCACTTTGACTCTTCTGTATTTGACTTGGTTGTTGCCACACTCCTATCACTCGGCAGGCACGATCACCGGCTGTATACCCCCCCAGGCCCGCTCCCGCTTTCAACGCCTGATTATGGGCTCCTCTCAGCTTCTGGGGCAGTCTCTTGCCTCCCTTTATTACCTATGGCCACACATGAGGCACAGGCCGCCGTGGGGGATGGTCCGCCCGGCCTACACTCCCCCCACTGGGCGATGTGTCTGATTCACCGGTTGGAGGGTGGTCAGGCCCTGCAGCCACCTCACCCTCTAAGCCAGGGGGGGGCAGTTCCTGGTGGCACCTGCAGAAGCCCCGGGGATTCCTCCAGGGCGGCTGGGTGAGGCTTAGTCTGCTAGTCCGGGCCTAGGCAAGGCCTGCATCCACCCCGGATCTTCCCTTCTCGCCCCTCCGGGATCGCAGCTCTCACCTCGATTCCACTGTGTTGAGGCCCGTCCCGGCTTTGCTACTTCAATTCCATGCCAAGCGCAGTCAGGGCGGCCTTGTCTGGAGTGCAGTCCTGCCGGGGGTCGGCTGGCGAGCAGCTCGCCTCAGGGCCTGCAGGTCGAATCTCGCATCCGCGCCACCCTCCGCCTCTTCCATTGTTCGGCTTGGTTGCTGCCACGCTCTTTTCTCACGGCAGGCCCGATCACCGGATCCGCCGCGGTCTCCGCACACAGGGTCTGGGTCGGCCACGTTGCATGGCTCGAGAAACAACCACTCCAGCTTCACTCCCACTGGGCCGTTGCTGCCAGACATCTCCAGCTCTAGAACTGGACCGATGCCTTACACTGGTCACCACAGGTACGCCTTGTATTCTCCGGCGCTTATGGGGCAAATTCAGCCATATTCAGCGTCCAGGATCGCCTTTGGATGCTATTATACCGGCCTCGGCGAGCGGAACTCATAAGAAACGCACTACTCCGCGGCCATCTTGCCCACGCCCCCTAATAAGCAAATTTAAAGGCTGCTTGGGAGCAAGTGTAAGCTTTATCTGATTAATTAGTATGAAGCTTCCTTGTGACAATGAGTTATTTTCTTTTAACGGTACTGTATGGCTTTTGACAGTTGAGAATGTTTCCTTTTAATGGAAAGCTCAAAAAAACAAAGATTGGCAAATCCAATAGGTCACACATATGGGAAAGTACTTGCCTTTGTCAATTTCTTTTAGCCACGTGGTACAGCAATGCCAGCCCTGACCTCAAGAGGCAGTGATCTGTTTTCCAAAAATGGTTTATTCTTTGCTGTCGCAAAAAAATGTATCTTTTGTGCGCTTTCTTTTTCTGGCGGGCAGGAGGGGGCAAGCAAAGAAGAGGACGGGGTGGGAGGTGGACAGAGCAAGCAACAAATGAGGAGGGGGAGGCAGGACAAGAAACAATGCACGAGGAGGGTGGGGGCAGGGCAAGGAACAATGCAGGGGAGAGGGAAGAAGTGGGGGGGCAAGTTAAAAGGAAAAAAGTACCTCTGAAAGGGGTGAGCAGTGTAAAGACATTGGGCAAGGGAAGCAGTACCATTCTCCAGGGTAGGGATGAACACACGAACAGGAGGTAAATATCACACTTGCTGACTAGGGGTGGGCGCAACTCGCAAAAAAAACTCTATGACGTACTGCGTAGTTCTGTCAACTGGCAGAAATATGCACAATCCAGTTGCTCGCACTGTTATTTAGAGCTGGGAGCACATTCTCTGCTGAAAAATCTAAGTGAATGGCACCATGTGGTGCAGCTACTTGAGTTGATTTTGTGGCCACTTGAGTAGACCGCCTGCATTAAATGAAACTCACTGGATGTCCTCCTGGCACTGGGAGCTTGCGCTAGAGGATGTCAAATCTTGTTCACACTTGCCAACTTACTGTCCTGTAGCTGGAGGGTAATACAAAGTCGTCAAACATCCACCAATTCTGCAGGTGGAATGGAATATTTCACCCACCCCTGCTGCTGTCCAAAAAGAAGCAACACAATAAGTGACCAATGGTAAGCAATGGGCTTCCTCTAAGTCCCCTCAATAAACAAAATGTCTCGCAAGCAACAGTGCATGTGCTATCTCATGCGAGGCCCAAAGTATAGGTTGTGGGAGGTGGGGAGGGGGGAAGGGAGTGGGCAAACTGCAAAAGAGGCAAAGGTACCTGCCAAAAATACTGAAGGGCATAAAACAACTGACAGCACCCCCAAAACATTTGTGTCTTTCCTTAAGAGAAACAGCCTTTATATTGTAGGCTTTGCATTACAGGACCTTTACCACACAATGTTTACCATGCAGTAAGTATCACAAAGGTAAGTATTTGTACCTTTATCATGCAGTACTTTACCGCGCAGGTAAGTACATTTTTTAAAATAACATACTTTCTATTTTATTTGGAAAAAAGGGATATTAGGGTTTGGTATGAGTATGCTATGGTGTGTTATTGAGTCACACAAACAATGAACTGTAAACAGCTTACATACACATGCACTGAAATCATAAGTTGGTACAATTTTAAAACATGGAACTTCCGGTTGCTTTCCCAGACTGGGAAGGAATGTGGCATTACATGGAATGTGACCAAAACGAGGTTGAGCCATAAACTAATGCAACCTTAGTGAATGCTGCATCATGTAGCTTTATTAAAATATATAAAATAGTAATGTTGTGTTGTTATGTGGCTCAGAAAATACTGGCCAGAGACAAGTGACTTACTGGAAAGGGAAGTTTTGAAAAGTCTATAATGCAAACAACAAGCAAAGGAGTAGCAGTCCCAAGACGAATAAGCAAAAACAAAGGGACAAAAAAGCAGCAAAAAAATTAGTTAAAGTGACATAAGAGCATGAGAAAAGAACATACAAAGAAACAATATAAACTCACAAAAAAACAAGAGTACCACAATCCGAGCACATGCAGAGTGGAAGAACACTAATCAAGGAATCAATCAGTACTTGGTCCATGCTCCATGGAAGAAAACTAAAACAAGGAGACGAAGTGAAGCCAACATGTGCAGACATGCACTAACCAATGAAAAGGAAGAAAATAAGGTTGACAATAAAGTCAACGAATGGTACGTAATGGGCTGCCTAAAAGCTCCTTTACAGACGTTTTGGGGAAATAATAGATCGTTGATGCAACAGTGCACGTGCACTGGCTCAGGCGATACCTAAAAAGGCTTGCACCAGGAAGACTCCTTACTTAGTTTAGTTACATAGCACTACTAAAAATACATCTTTGATAGCACTGTAACATGACGACACACAGCTCATCCTGTCGCTATCAGAAGACTCCTCCTCCATGATGGCCAACTTCCACAGGTACATGACAAGCATTGCCAACTGGATGAAGACAGCTGCCTAAGGCTCAACATTGACAAGACGGAAGTACTAATCCTGGGGAACAACACCTCTCTGTGGAACAACTCCTGGTGGCCTTCTGAACTAGGACCCTCACACACTCCAACAGACCATGCCCACAAACTGGGCATCATCCTGGACAGCACATTTACCATGAACAGCCAGATCAAAGCAGTCTCCTCTGACTGCTTCCTCACCCTTCGCATGTTCCTTAAGATCTTCAAATGGCTCCCCGTCCATACCAGACAAACTGTCACTAAAGTCCTAGTCACCAGCCGACTTAAGTACGGCAGCACACTCTACGTAGGAATCACCTCGCACCTCCTGAGGAGACTGCAGACCAAACAGAATTCAGACTCCAGACTCATTTTCCTACTCCCAAAATGGACCCACATCACCCCCCACCTTAAGAAACTCCACTGGCTCCCCATCCAGAAGAGATACCAATTTAAGATGCTCATCCACACCTACAATGCCCTACTCAACCAAGGACCAGCATACATCAATCATTGCTTGAACTTCCACCAATACTCCAGACACCTGCACTCCACCTCCCTCTCTCGCGCTCACACCCCCGCATCCACTGAAGTAACAGTGGAGGACGCTCCTTCTCCTACCACGCTGCAAAGTCATGGAACAAACTCACCCTTCACCTCGAACCTCATCCTCTCTGCTGGAATTCAGGAAAGGACTTAAGACCTGGCCGTTCAACTGATCCCTGAGCAGCAGAGTTCTTAGCATCTGGATTCCCTCACGGGTGATTAGCCGCATTCTACAAGTCCTGATTTAATGACACTGAATTCTTTTGCAAATTTTGCGGGGCCTAAATTTGACTTTGCAGCATGGCTCATACTGTGTGTAATACATTTTTTTTAAACTATGGCTCTCTATCTTACAGTATGTAAAATACTTTTTCAAACTAATGAGTTACATAGTTACAGAGCTTTCTGTTGCAGGCAAGGGCGTAATAGCACTATAAACAGACATCAATATACACCAGTACACCAACCAGGAATCAGATCAGTGAAGCTCCAGTTACACACAAACATCTGAAGTTATATAATTAACCATCTGAGCTTTCCTACCAGAAGAATGTATTTCCCACTGATCGGCATACATTTGTTTTTCATTTGAGATGGGGACTTTATATGTTATATGCAGTTACCTAGCGGTAAAAGGCCAACAAAATAGTCACAGAATATTTTGCACTTTCTAGTTATGTGCCTAACCACACTCCAACAGCCAATGGCCCTGCCCCCATCGTACTCAGGGTTACAATTCCCATGTTTTTTGTTCGACCATGATTTGAAGGGCTTTTTCCAGGGAAAGGTAGTTGAGTCTATGAATTTTTGTTGGTGCAGCACAAGACAGTATGTTCACAATAGTTGCCCATTAGCCAAGGTTACCTGAAAGGACACCTTATTATATCACAGCACTGTAAAGGCAAGACATTGGTTAAACGACACGCCATTGAGCAATATATTTTATAGAGTGTTTATCATGATTAAGACTTCCGGTCCATGCAAAATAAACTTCTAGGCCTCAGTAGAGGTCTGTAGTCCCTATGTGTAAGTCCGGCACAGAAGAAACAACACTTAAGAACTGTAAACAGATTGTATAAAGCGTCTCATAAGAATACATGGTGCTGGCTTTATCAGTATAAAAGACTTGTAGATGCTACGACATTGAGGGCCATATGTACAAGGACTGGCGAAAACTATCTCTAACGTTAGTTAGTGTCAGTTTTCTTACCGCTGTGTACAGCTGAAAACTATCGCCATGTTAGCAATGTATTTACAAGCCGTCGCTGCATGGATATAGCTTCAGGGATCGGCGGTGAAAACTGCCGCTAACATTAGCGTGATGGCGATAGGAATTCCGGCGTTAGCGGGCGAAAACCAACGAAAGGCCCATTTGCGGCAAAAAAACGCACGTTAGTCACCCCAACGTGAGATTTTTTTGCCTCTATTGGAAAAAATAGCCTATCAGTTGACCTCCAATAGAAAATAGGCAAAAAAACAATGAAATGCAGAATGGAGTAGCCAGGGCCAAGTGCAGCACACATCAACAACCCCTCAAGCCACCCAACATCCAGGATGACCAGGATGAGAGCCTGGATGCCTCGCTGAACCTGCACCTGGAGCCTGGATGCCTCGCTGGACCTGCGCCTGGAGCCTGGATGCCTCACTGGACCTGCGTCTGGAGCCTGGATGCCTTGCTAGACCTGCGTCTGGAGCCCGTATGCCTCGCTGAACCTGCGCCTGGAGCCTGGATGCCTCACTGGACCTGCGTCTGGAGCCTGGAGTGGGATGCGGAGGAGCTGTGGAGTCGATGAGCTGTGGCGGTAGACATTGAGGTACAGCAATCACCCGTACCTGGTTGTGAAGTCTGGCAGGTCGCATGGAGACACGTTGCTGACCTGTGTGAGAAGACCGCCTTAAGCCCCTTGGAGCTGTGAATGGTAGAGGTGCTCCTGCGCACCAACGTAGGGAGGTCTGCATCGCATACTACGAGCCACCTCTACACCGGGGTGCACGGAGGGGATTACCAATGGTGGGCGGCCCCTCTCTGCATCACAGGCCAGATGATGTTGCGCTGGGCGGACGCTGTGGAGGGTGAGGCCCCTGAGCTGCGCCGAACTTGTGTTGCGGGAGCGCTGCAACTTCACGCCTAAGGGGGCCCTGCTGCATCAACTGCATCCGGAGGTTCACCAGCGGACTTGTCAGCGACTGCTGTACCCAGGCTTGTGAAATCCCACCTGGCTGAGGCTCCTGCTGGCTGAGTCACAGATTTGAAAGAGTGCACCACGGTGTCAATGTCCAGCTAAGGAGAAGGTGGGACACGTAGCGGAGGAGGCCCAGGGGTGGAGTCGCCCAGGCCTAGCACCTGTAGATGACGCACCCCCAGTGTCGGTCATCTGCTATAGTGGAAGAGCATCGCCCCACTGCTTTCAAGCAGTGCAAGAAGAGGAAAAATCATCACATGATGATAACTTCCTGATGTAATCATGCTATGTTTCCTTTGCGGGCAGGAGGGTGGGTAGGGCTGCTCCACTCACGGAGCAGGGCAGGGGCGGAGTGGCATGCCGACTCAAGTGCGCAATGACTGTTTGGTCGGCCCACTCAGGCCGCCCAAAGCAGTCATACGCACTATCCTGTTCGCAATGCAGGCTGCAAAATAGCCTGCATGGAGAACATGCCCACCCCTCCAGCCCCTGGCTTAACGCCTTGTCCCGGTGCCAATGACCAATCCCAATGCCGCATTGCGATTGGCTTAGGGGAGGGAGCCTGGCTGCCTACTTCCTGTTCCTGGAAACAGACTCAGGAGAGCAGGAGCAATGAAGGCACGGGACCCGGCCTTGAGGTAAGATTTCTCTCATTTAAATATTTACAACACCCGCTCACAAACACACACCCGCGTCCACGCCCCTTCCAGTGTCTTTTCCGGCGTTTCCCACCTCCCAGCTGTCCAGTCCCCCCGCAGCACATCTCAATAGCGGCCGCACCACTGGTGTGCCAAAGGTATATATGAAGTTACAACGCATACCGTTACATCGCATTCCATTACAATGCATACTAATACTAGGCATATTGCAACAGTAGGGAAGGTGTTGGATAGCGGAGATGTAAATACTAATATTCCCACTTCAGTCAGTGCAACCCTAAAACTAACCCTTGCACCCCAAAGCAAACCCTGAACCCTAAAATTAATCTTTGAGCCCCAAAAACACACCCTAAAAATCATATTTGACCCAAATGCACACCCCAATTTTCATACTTGACCCCGAAACACAACCCAGATTTCAAATTTTACCACAAAATACACCCCAAATCTCATCTCCGACACCCGAAACCCATACCCACCCTAAAACTTCAAAATATCCCATTACTGACCTCACAATGCGTTGTAATGGAATGCGATGTAAAGGCACCTGCATTGTTGGGGTTGTGTTGTGAAGGCATTACGATGTAATGCATGCGTTGTAATGGACGTCTCCCATGCCAAAGATAAGCCATAGGCAAGCCCGTCTGCGTTCGTTTGCTCCTGGAACGCGCTCAGCACCAAGCACACTTCCTCTTGGACACTCCACCGCTACAATGCCAGCACCCTCCTCGCCATCAACCCTGGACGCCACATCACCTGTCAGGACCAACCACTGTTCCGGACCGGACAATGACTCAACGGTGACCATGGAACACCTCAACTTCCAGATTCGGACCAACCCCAAGCCCATCTTCTGCGGCACCCACATCTGCAGGGTCCCCGGGCCATGTACCCCCATTCTCCGATACCATTGAAGACCTCATTGCACCCCAGGCTCTCCCATCCACCAACGACATCCTACTCGGTGAACTCAAGTTCCACCTGGACAACCCCAGTGACCAGAACACCACCCTCTCCTGGGGAAGCTCCCCAACATCAGACTCAAGCAGCTAATCACTGCAGCAGGCCACATAGAAGGACACACGGTCGAGCACGTCTCCTCCACCAGCGGGAACTTCAACTACAGCCACACCACCGGACTCTCCTGGACCGACCATCATTGTATACATCACGTCATCACCATGCCCACCGTACACCACCGCCATCATCGCTCCCCCTTGCAGCTGGATCAAGGCCACCGAAGAACGTCTTGTCAACTCCCTCAGCACCACCACTCCGCCAATGCTTACAGACGATGACACCGCAGCGCGCAACTGCCACCGATGGATCTCCAACTGCGCCGACACCCTGGCACCCCTCAAGAATGGCACTGCGTCAGTACCTTATGCCTGCCTGATGGCAGGGGTAAGGGTGACGCAGTGCCACAGGGATAGGCTGGCCCCATGCATTGCTGGAGTTGCGTCATGGGTGTGACACGACTGCAGCAATGCGTGACTTTAGCGCAGACAGATACGTCAGGATTCCAGACGTATCTGTCATTACTTGCGTCATGGAGCGCTGTCCAGTGAATACAGTGCATCCATGGTGTCGCAAGAAGGGGGTAGTGAAAAGTGTTGCAACGCTGTCTTGTCGCAGCCCTGCAACACTTTTCATGATCTTATTGATGGGGCGCATTCCTGCCCTGTAGTTTTGTTGCAGGGCAGCGCAGCAACATTGCTTGCAGCGCTGTCCTGCACCAAAACCTGCTGAAAAGAGGCCCCAAGTGTTATCTCCATTTTTAAGACCAGCTATTTTCTGGTCTTAAAAAACTGCCTCTAACTGCAGTTAGCAGCAGTTTTTTTGGTCCTCCAGAGTTCAGGAATCCCCTTGTTAATATTGTGAAGTGGGGTTAGCGGACGTTTTTACACGGGAACGCCTCCCTTGCATGTCATTATCGCTAATAGAAGTGGCGATCTTTAGAATGGACGTTTTCACCGGAAAACTGGCACTAACAGAGGTAAACGGCAGCTTGTACATAAGGCGATAAAAGTCTTGCCGTAAAATCGTCAGAAAAGTGCCGCTAAGGCGGCGTTAACTCCTTGTACATATGCCCCAGAGACCTTTCGGGACATTATTTTATTAAAAGATCACTGTTTTATTTACATTTTGTCAGTTACCGGGAGTTGACTGGAGCTTTCCTTTACCCCATCTTTCATTAAAAAAAACAACTTGGAAACAATACTGTTTGTTTTTATAAGGAGAGTGTATACACGTTTGTCACGCAAAATTACATATTTAAATGTTTCTGATATTCTGCATGTTTTAGAGTTTAAGGTGATAAAAATAATGGACGGGTGCAATTGTTTGTATCCAGAAAAGCACCTACCCTGTGCAAATTAAAATATGGCTGTCCTGCAGAAACGTGCAGCAATTGTCTGATTCAATGAGTGACATTTTTGCAGAAAAGGGTTCTAACTGTCTCGTTAAAATTGACAGCCTTTCACTCAAGTGTCAAAACTCTAACATGGCAAGATAACAGTCTTGCAGTATGGTACTGGTGTTGTACATTACGAGCATGCACCCCTGCTGTAAAGTGCTGGCAGTCTCCATAAAGCACAACAGATGCACGCACTACGAAGTGCTGTCAGAATGAATGAATAGTTAAAGAGAAATGTTGTTCCTGAATAGTGGCAGTAATATTATAATGGTGGATATGAGTTGTTTTGACAGGCATCCAATCACCTGCTTGTCACTATGACATATAATCGTGTACATAGTTTAAATCTTGCCATCAGCCTGCTGCCCTTGTTATTACTTGCTCATGTACTGCTTATTAGAACGGGTGTTGGAGAGTGGTTTCTTACACGATTCTGAGTTCTTCTAAAATTAGTGTGAGACATCATGTCCATAATTTGTAACTCCCTGGCCCAAACCCAACAGACTCGTTTGTCACTGATGAAGCGATTTATGAGTATTGCCCAGAAAGTGTATTGTGTGGGAGAAAATCCGATTCCAAGGTCAGGAAGTGGTTGTTTCAGGGCAAATGTGCCTTGCAAAATTGGTGAACTTTCACATAATTGTAACTTTGTTACACAAATACTTGCCAGAAATTCTACCCAGAACAGGATAAAAGATGTATTTCTTTGAACAGAAGAAATACATCTATATCAAGCATGGGAATAGTGAGTTAACAAAAATTGCTAGAGGATTAGGGAAATTAGTTTCTCCACTTGGAAAAAATACATTTTCTCTGTGGAGAAATAAAAAATGTTACCTCCAGTTAAGCATTTACAAATACATAAATATGCATCATGTGACTAATCCAGTTAATCTCTAACTGCTGCATCATCTCATGGGTACACATGTAATTATTTGAAAATTCAAAAAATATGTAGAGCTACTAAACGTGTAGGTGTAAACTTTGGGGTGTACATTAATAATATTTGAGATGTGGGTCGACAATGAAGATATTAGGTCCCTTTAATTTAATTATCCCTCTAGGTGTAAGTTATTGGAAAATTAACCAAATGGCCATTCGCTTTGCAATGGTCAGTTCAAACAGAATGATTGTTAGTTCTGAGATGACTGAATGTTATTTTCTATATTTCCAACATGGCCGCCACGTTACATACACACTACATACAAGTTACATAAACACAGACAATGCGATTGCTATAATTGCTATTTTGGAAGTACAAAAAATCTAATTCCAAGATGGCAGGCTGCTGGTGTTTGTTTTGCCAATGCTGACACAATTTTTAAAGCATTAGAAATTAAAGCATTAGTAAAGCCAACAACGGTGAGCTGAAAGCTTTGGCTAAA
Source organism: Calotriton arnoldi (assembly GCA_963921515.1). Taxonomy (NCBI): domain Eukaryota; kingdom Metazoa; phylum Chordata; class Amphibia; order Caudata; family Salamandridae; genus Calotriton; species Calotriton arnoldi. Next base: position 777,852 of record CAWUFW010001918.1, read on the forward strand.
TGAAACATATTGCCTTTGTCAATGCTGCACTGAGGATACAGAGAACATTGTCCACAACTAGGAGCATTGTGGTGTCTATGATGCAGCAACACTTGTAACCATATCAGTAGTTATCAGTTAGGTTATATTTTTTTAGTTGAGATGAAATGTAAATCTTGATAACTTTGAACAAACGGGTAAGAACAGATACAGTACATTATTTCTTAGGTGTTTGGAGGAGTATTATGACTGAACAACTTACATGTATACCACAAAATTGCTAAATATACCACAACATCAAATCACATATCCGACCACAGCGTAAAATACCACTATATCCCCAAGCCATAACATAACACATCATTACTACCTTATCATATTCCTTCCACGCCATAATATGGCATACCATAACATTCAATCCAAACTAATACCAGCCATTCATTCTAACTACATATCATTACATCCCAAACCAAACATTCCATAATTTAAAATATAGCAACATAAAATAATATGAAATAATACAGCAAAATATATGTCATACAATTCATAACACACTACACCACATCACTCTATAACAAAACATAACATATACCGCAGAACATAATTTCCCATTCTATTTCATCACAACCATACCATACCATATCGTACCATAATGTAACATATCTTGCCCCACAGTACCACTCGATAACATATCAGATACTGCTAGCCTTCCCACCCATACTACTCAATACCATTCAGTGCCACCCCAGCCATTCCTGGTGGATGAATGGACTGATGCATCCACTTTAAGGGTGTGCTAGATCACAGGGTCAAATCCTGGCAAGTCAATTAAGCCTTTCATCCTCCTAAGGTCAATAAAATGATACCAAGAATCTTGTAACAATAAACATTTGTTATTTCAGCACCAAGATACCCTTTTGAGAGAATGCACAATTTACACATGTAACTGTTAATTTGTTAATCATAATATTTACTCAAACTGAGCATAACGTATGACATCAAGTCATGTCATATCATATTTGAACATCCCATTATTTCCCAGTCTACCACGTACCATGCCATAACATCAAGTAGCATACCATAAAATAACCTAACAGAAGAGATAATACCCTGTTTGAGATTATTGACAAAAAAAATATGGGGCAGGTGCAGATAGTTAGCATACTTTTCATCAAGGGACTTTATTAAAATGTCTATAATCAAAGATTGGTTGCTATACGGAATCATACACGTAAATGCTGACTAAAAAATCTTTCCGAAATTTTTGGCAAATTGCCTAGTGAAGATCACTCATTCACTTGCGGTATGCAGCAACTAAAACAAATTTCTTGTTCAAGATGACAGAATATTTACCTGATACAAGCCTTAAGACAAGTTCTGTAAAAGGTTTGCTTGCTCCTTTAGCATAACCTTACCTCCCTCCCATAGCCTCCCTTAAATATTTAATACATTTAGATAAACTTATAACTCATTATCATTTCATATTCAGCAAATGAATTGAGTTCTGTAACAAAAATATTTGAGTTGGGTGGAAGCTTAAGTGAATGCCCCCACCAAGTCATTTCTAGGACATATTGTGTGCTGCAACCTAAATCAAGTAGTTGGAGGTCCACACATTGGACCTCGTGTTTAGTTTGACAAATACTATTTGCTTTGCCTTGTAGCCCATAACCTATCCTTTGGTTGCATTTTTATTTACTCGTTTTACTTTTTGAAACAAAACAAGGTAAGAGTAACAACATTTTTACCTTGAAGTTCACGACTGGTAACTGGTCACCCGTGTAACTGCCCTGCAGCAGTACAATTGCAAGCTAAGTATCTGATTTAGAACTCACATTGAAGACTGAAGAAGCTATACTAACATTGCACAGCAACAATGTTATGTCTGCTTTAAATGATTGGCTACCATTTTAAATTGAAAATGTTCAAAGAACTGCATTACTTTATAAACTAATAACAATAAATCCATTTGTTAAAACATCATATAAAGAACACAAAACCATATATGAACAATAATAACAGTAATATACTCACAATTCAAGCACAAAACATACTTCTCATGTGACTAGGTGAAGTCTCAAAATACTACTGTTCCTCACAGCTAGAGTCTAAAATCTAGCTTGGCATAATCATATTGAGTGTTTAACTTCTACAAAGCATCATATACACCATGCTATGCACAGACCTGCCAACCAGCAAAAATGTTTCACCATGTGAGGAGAAGATGGGCTCTTGGAGGGGGCAGGACTTTGCATGGAGTACAGCCTGAGGTGCTTTAAATTCAAAGCTCCCTCCCCCAAACACCAAAAACACAAAGCTTCTGAGTCTGCCGTCTGATTATCTGTATCTCTCTCTACCTGTTTAGTCTCTCTATCTATCTGTCTACACCCATCCATTTCCTTCAAAAAGAGAACCTCAAAGACAAGGAGGGGCCTTAGGCAGCAGGTGGAGCCCACATTATCTGCTGCCAAGCACTCTCCTGGACCCTCCCCCTGCTACAACGCTTCTGCTTCCTGGGGTTTGACATCAGAGAATTACCCGAGTGCAGTCACTGCCTCTAGCCAGTGAAAATACTATCCACAGTGAAATCAGCTGTAAACAGCGGTAACCAGAGTATCATTTGACCCACGAAACCTGCACCCGATCTAGGGGAAGCCTGAGAACATGGAAGCCTTTGAGGGCGAGCAGACAGATGATCGGAGGAGCGGGTCTGCAGCTTTTTGCCACACTTTCTTCCTCCAGCGATAGACGGCAGCAGCAGTTGTGTCCCAGCATCAAGGATGTCAGGTTTTGAGCCAAGATGAGGTGAATGATCTCTGGCTGCGAGGAGTCGGGTGGGTGCAACTCTGCCACCCGGCTCTTGTAATCTGGCATACTCTCTTTTCCACACATGGTCATTGTGCACTGTAGCATTTTTTTTTTTTAGTTTAGAAATGCTTTATTGAAGAAATATAATGAACAAAAAGCACTACATCAATTATTGAGAAACATCATAGAGTGAAACCAAGTAAATATTCGACATGCATAATCATATAGGTTAATATAACAAACTAGTAATGAAAAGAAGATGATGAACATTGAAGGCTGGATAATCATATCATATTAGCAATAAGTTATATACAACATAAACTTGAATTGGAAATTATAACTATAGTGCAGAATACAAATGCATTTTAAATATTTTAGAAGGAGTGAAGGAGAAGGACAGAAAAGAGGGGAAAAGATGACAAAAGAGAATAGAAAGGGAAGAGAGAGAAAAGAAAGTCAGTAAGATATACTGCATTGATTAGTTTGAATAAACCAATAATGAACAAAAATGTGGTACTGTACAATTGTATAAAATGGAACAAGTCTGATCTTTAAGGAGGTTCATAGCTAAGGGTCTTTGATGGAGGTTTAGACGTATGCCGTGATACAAAAGAGGTGAGAGGAGACCTTAATAAATCTTTCTTAATTTTAGAGGGAAGAGAAGTAGCATGTGCACGATCCAATCTATGGTGATGCCATAACAAATTCCACCATGCAATATAAGAAATTTTTGTTGCATCTTTCCAGTTAGTAGTGATTATTTGTAAAGCCAACGCTAACATTAAGTCAATGAATTTTCCAACCATGCTTTGGGAAATCCAAATAGGAGAGGCTCCACCCAAAAAAATATGTATGATATCAAAAGGAAAGTTAGTTGACAAAATTTCATTAAGTTTGTCCCATATTTTTAGCCAGAGCGTTTTAACATAGGAGCATTCAAAAAACATGTGAAGGAGATCACTTTTATCATGAGCACAAGACCAACAATTAGAATTGGGAGAAAGGTTAAATTTGTGTACATTTGTGGGGTAATATATAATCTATTGGAGAAATAATATAATGTTTGTGTTGTACTTGATGAACGAGATGCAGTGTGAATCTTGGCCCATACAGATTTCCAAGTGTGTATTGAAAATTCATGATGTAGCTCTGATTCCCACATGAGCTCTATTTTGGATTTTGCATCTGATTTAGGGGGACCAATCAATAGCTTATTTTTCCCCAAAGCTTTCATTGGTAAAGAAAAATCTAACAGAGAAGAAGGAAGTTGTGCGACAGGGGTTATATCAGACTGCTGAGAAACATAAAGAAGAAGAAGAGGTTTTACGTTCTGAAATTGGGAGGCAATATGATTAGAAATATTATATTTTTGCTGGATATCACAGAAGTCCAGCAAAGAGTCGTTAGAAAATAGATGTCCTATAACTATGATACCTGTATTAATCCACTCTTTCCAAGTAAGAACTCTATTGTTTAGTTTAATATTTTTGTTATACCAAATTGGAGATTGTAAAATATTTTCAAGGCTAGAATTGGAAAAAATAAGTAAAGGTTTGGCAATGGCTATAGAATGGGTAAGTATTGGGGAAGAGAAAACTCTAGGGGGTTTTGTGATACGGACCATTTTTTTAAAGGCAAAGGGAGAAAATTGCGCCTGTTCTAGCTGCCCCCAAACTGTTGAAGTGTCTACATGAGCTTCAGAAAAGGAAGACCAAATATGTTTCACAGTGAAGGCCGAGTGATAAACTTTAAGATTAGGAAAATTGACCCCACCTGAATCTTTAGATTGTTGAAGACGAGATAAGGAGATGCAAGTTTTAGGTTTGTTCCATAGAAATTGAGTCAAAGAACGGTTAATAGTTTTGAAAAAGGTGTGAGGAAGAGATATTGGGAGCATAGACAAATAAAAATTAACGATGGGTAGCAACATCATTTTAATTGTAGCTAATCTACCCCACAAGGACGAAAATAGAGGGGACCATCCCTCTATTAATGCTGTAATTTTTGTCATAATCTCATTAAGGTTTATCTTAATGATATCTTTAATATTGTTAGAATAGAGGATACCTAAACACTTAGGGGCCGATTCCGATTCGGGCCGGAAATCTCTCCGACCGAGCCGGACTCGGAGAGATTTCCGACTGAATCGGACCCTGGCAGCCAGACCGAACGAGTACGATGCACACGTATGCCATCGGACTCGATTCGGTCGGACTCCCATTGAAGTCAATGGGAGCCAGTCGTATGACGCGTACACGGGCTCCCATTGACTCAATGGGCACGACGCAAACAAGGGCGCCCCCTACAGCGTGTTCGCGTCGATGCGGGTCGCGCCGTACATGCACATGTAGGGGGGACCCATGGCTCCCCCCTGTGTGCGACTCGCGTGCCTACGCTTCCAGGGGGGTCCGACACGGACCCCCAAAGTGCGGCTCCGACAGCTCCTTGGAGCCGGACTGCGTGAGTCGGTCGGAGCGGTCGAGGTGCGCATCGTACTTACCCGGCCGGGGAACGTCTCCATTGCGCGGTGCGAGTCGTCCCCGTGCGAGTCGGTCGGAGCGGTCGGGTCCTGCGAATGAGTCGGTCGGAGATTTCGTGAGCGCACGCATCGTACTCGCTCGCCCGGACGCACGTACGAATCGGTCGGGAAATAGGGCTCCGAATCGGATCCGGTAAAGCCGAATCGGATTCGGAGCCCTACCGGCCGAGATCGGAATCGGCCCCTTAATATGTCCTGAATTCCACTTAAAACCTGAATCCTTTAACATGTCTGGGAAGCAATATTTATTAAGTGGTAAGACTTCTGATTTATCTATATTGAGTTTATAACCTGACACAACAGAATATGTGTTTAATAGAGAAAAAAACTCTGGTAAGGATGTTTGAGGTTAGAAATATATAACAAGATATCATCTGCATATGCAGTGTATTTAATATTTAAATGTTTAAATTGAAACCCCGGGAAGGCTGTGGAACGTCGAATTGTTTCAAGAAAGGGTTCTAATGATAAAATAAAAAGAAGGGGAGACAAAGGGCAGCCTTGCCTGGTACCTCTATATAGAGGAAAGTAGTGGGATTGTTTACCATTAACCCAAATGGAGGTAGAAGGTTCAGAATAAAGTAACTGAATGCATTGGAGAAAATGGGGACTAAAACCATGCCATTTCAATGCACCAAACATAAAATCCCAATTCCCACGGTCAAAAGCCTTTTCCGCATCGAGTGTTATAGCAGCTAAGGGAGAGTTAAATTTAGAGGCTAAGTGAATGATGTTGAGGAAAGTTCTAGAGTTATCTGAAATAGATCTTCCTTTCACAAAACCGGACTGATGCATATCAACTAAATCTGGAATAACTGAATTAATACGAGGTGCCAGCAATTTAGCAAAGATCTTACAATCCGTATTAATCAAAGAAATAGGCCTGTAATTACCACATTGAGAGAGATCCTTTTCTTTTTTAGGAATTAGGCAGAGCATAGCCTGAGAAAATGAGCCATTTGTTCGTCCTGTGGTCAAAAAATGATTAAGAAGAGATAATAACTTGGGAATTAAAAGATGTCTAAAATGAGAATAAAAACGAACAGTGAAACCGTCCGGCCTGGGAGTTTTTTCTTTGGGCAATTGATTTAGTGCGTTTAGAAGTTCTAGTTCCGATGAAAGAGCGTCCAAAGAAGACAGATTTACATTATTATCAGGATTTTTAGAAATTGATTGAAAGAAAGCATCTAATTGTTCAGTTGAGGGGGATGATTCAGGAGTATAGAGATTAGTATAATAATCAGAAAAACATTCTAACATTTTTGAGTCAGTAATCTGCCTGGCCCCACCTGCATCTGTTATGGCAACGATCTTCGATTTTTGGGGCATATTATCAAGGGCTTCATCGCCGATTTAGCGGCACTTTTGCCGCTAAATCGGCGATATTTTTAACGCCCTATTAGCAAGCTGTCGCTAACAGGCGTTAGCGACAGCTTTCAGGCGTTGAAGCCGGGAATTACATCGCTTGCATGTCAGCGATATTTATCGCTAATGACATGCAAGGTAGGCGTTCCCACTAAAAGCGACTGTAAACAGTCGCTAACACCACTAACCCCTATTATCAAGGCAGGCGAAGCGATAAAATAAATCGCGCTAAGCGCGTTTATCGCTAGATTTTAACACCTGCTACTGCCTATGACTTACCTGTTTAAGGTATAGGAGGTGGATTCTAATGCTGAATCCACCTTAGCGTTAATGCAAGAATATCGCTGGTTTTCCAGCGATATTCTCGCATTTTACGCTATCGCTGGAAATATTATCGCTATGGAGATAAACCTTACTAATAGGGTGTTATCTCAGCGATATTTTCCAGCGATAGGCGGCGTTAACAGGATTGGCGCTAAGCGCGTTTAGCGATAAATATCGCTATTCCTTGCTAATATGCCCCTTTGTTTTTTAATTTTAAGATAGTTTGCTAAAGTTTTGCCGGCTTTGTTCCGACCCCCATACTTATTATATTGTAATTTGGCCTTAATGAGTTTAGAAAGTGTGTCATTATGGTTGGAAGAAAAATATTCATGTTCCAAAGTCTTAATCTGTTCAAGGAGTTGCGCAGAGTCTCTAAGAGTTTTTTTCTTCTTTTTGGCCACAGAATCTATTATAAAACCTCTTGCAGTAGCTTTAAAGGCATCCCCAAAAAAAATCATTTGTGTGTCTGAGGGGAGATTATTCTTAAAAAATTCTTGAAGAAAGATTGTAAATTGTTCTGTAAATTGTTGATCCTGTAAGAGAGTATTGTTGAATCTCCATCTACGAGAAGGAGAAATGGGATTGGGATAATCTAAATCTGCAATAACAGGGGCGTGATCTGAAATAAGAATTGAACCAATCTCCGTGTGCGTTAAGAATTGAAGTGTGTGTTGAGTAAAGAATATGTAATCTATTCTAAAGTGAGAGTTGTGAACAGGAGAAAAAAAGTGAATTCCAAAACATCTGGTTGTGATATCCTCCAAACATCAACAAGTCCTCTAGAGGATATGGCTCTTTGAAAGGCTCTGTGCATTTTGGTGGGTGTAAATCTGGTTTGGGATCTACGATCCAAAAAGGGGTCCATAAGTTGATTGCAATCTGCTCCAACTATAAGGTTGTCTGATGCATGGGAGGATAACATAGACAAAAATTCCTTCCAAAATAACAAATCAATACCATTTGGGCCATATACATTGCAAATCAAAAATTGTGTGTTATTTAGCTTCAAATCTAACAATAGCCATCTTCCAGCATCATCTTTGAACTCATTTAACAATTGAATATTTAACGATTTATGAAACAAAATAAGTACACCATTTTTGTTATTAACAGCAGGGGAACTAAAAATATTGCCCACCCATTTTTTTTTAATAGAATTAATATCATGCTCTTTGTGATGAGTTTCTTGTAAAAGAGCAATTTGACAATTCAATTTTGATAAATGGGATAAGATTCTTTGTTTTTTAATCGGGTTACGAAGACCCTTAACATTCCATGACACAATACGTAAACTACTCATGAAGAAAACGTAAAGAAAAATTTTGCAACATAAAAATATAATGACATCATTTAAAAAGATAATATATCCAAGCGTGAAAAATCTGGTGAAACATATAGAGGTACCACAAGGGAGACTTACATAAAGAAAGTATGTTTTGAATCAAGAAAGATGTAGAGTAAGAAAATAGAGCAAGAGAACAGAGAAAAGGGAAAAGGAAGAATTGAGGAAATAAGGAAGAACCTAGTCTCCCTGATATAGATAGTAAGAGAAGATGACAGTAAGCCAAAGGACTTTAGTCATAAATACAAAAAAACAGAAAGACATTAATGTAGAGGGGGAATGATGCGAAGAGAGAGACAGACACCGCTCAAAAAACTGATTCACCGAAATTGGATAAAATTTGTAACTAGAAATAAGAAGGGAAACCATAAACAAAGAATAAACAAACAACCACAGCACTAATGGAACTTACCAAACCATACAAGAGAACAGCGTATCTGAACAAAACGTCAACATTGTACTAGAAAGAACAATTCGACAAATACACCGACATCAAAACAAGAGGATGCCAAGGAACCTGTGAAGAAAAGATAAATTTAAGTTAACTCCTATTAAGGAGTACTAAGTTCCATGACCTCTCCTATGTGTATGAATAAATTTCTTAAGTTCAGACGGGTCAGCAGAAGTAACAGTCCTGTCCTTATACGTGACTTTGAAAAAACAAGGATGTATAAGGCCATATCTGGCATTCATGGAACGTAGCATGGGTCTGAGGTCTAAAAATTCCTTCCTGCTATGTGCTGTAGCTTTGGATACATCTTGACTGAAGAAAATCTTTTGCTCCGACCATAACATCTGCTTGCGTTTGTTTGGCTGCTGAGATAACTGCCATAAGGTCCGTGTATTGTAGAAAATAGGCGATGATCCCTCTTGGTTTTTGTGGATTTGATGCACCTTGGGGACCAATCCTATGTGCTCTTTGGATATTGAGATCCATGAGAGTCGAGAGACCTACTATTTTTGGTATATGTATCTTCAGGAAATTAATCATGTCAGGGCCTTCGGAGGCTTCCGGAATACCATATATACGTAGGTTATTTCTCCTGTTGCAGTTCTCCAGGTCTTCTGTGATTTTCTTTAATTGAATCTCTTCTTTGGATAGATTTTCCACCTTGGTAACAACGTCTTGAGCAACACTGACTCTCTGCTCGACCTCCGTGACTCTAGACTCAAGATTGGACCATTTTTCTTTAATCCTTTGCAGAGCTGCTTTGGTATCTGCCATAAAAGGTTTGATGGTTTTAAGTTCATCCATGATATCTTCAACAGTCAGAGGCAAAGGAGATTTAGTGAGAGAAGAGGGATCTTTTTTGACTCTTTTATTGGTATTACCTCCAATGTCTTTGCGACCACTTGCAGTAGAGTTGCTGGAGGACTGAGACTTGGAAGAATGTGATGTCTCAATGTTTAGTTAAATATGCAGGAGAGTATATGCTATGAAACTTGTGGGTTAGTACAAAGTCCTCAAGGATTAATAAAGAATAAAGATTAGGTAGCTAATTGACACTCAGAAGAGACCTCCAAGGAAGAAAAAATTGAATACTGCCACTGCATTTCTGTCAGGAATCCACTGTAAGGGTTAATAATAATTAATTTGCCCAGACGCCTTCCAAACAATGGTGAAGGCACATATATGTGAGGGCAAAAAGATAGAAATTCTTCATCTGATAAGTAGTTCCTGTGTCCTTATGACAGGCATGGCCAGTTGTGAGGAAAAAAAAAAGGCAGCAGGCACGCGAATGCCTGAGGGGATGAGAAGTCGAGCAATTGAAAGCTCAAAAAATGGCTGCCATAGCTGAGCGCACCGGGAGCGGCAGAGAAAATAAAAAGAAAAAAAAGGCTGAACTAGACCATTACAAGGTCTAGAAACCTAGCCCGCCGCTCCCGGGGGCTTCTGACGCTGTTCACTGGGTTAATTATCCTCCAGTGTGCGGGATAGACGTCCCTTCAACAACGAAGAAATTTTGGTGTTACGGAGCGAAATTAGAGGGCGGCCATTTTGCGTCGCCACCGCCGCGCGCTCCCCACACTGTAGCATTTTGGAACCTGCTTCACCACAGTTAAAGACTTCAGGGATCAGACACAAAGGCCCGGACTTAGAAGCTGGTGAATTAATGCATTTTGGTCTGATTTTATGCCCAGACAATCGAATTAGCAGACTTTTTCGAATATGCGGCAACTTCATTTGAGAGAGCTCGCTGCTGCCAATAGTTCAACAAAATTCTCCCAGAAAGCTTAAAAAATGAACTGTCCAGTTGTGTTTCCCTGCAATGTGTAAAGAGAGAAGTAATTTACCTAGGGTAAGCCTGCCCAGTGTAATAAATCCAGCTGCAGATTCTGCCCCCCAGCAGTCGGTGAGAAGTAGTTTATTTGAATTACAAACCAACTTTCCATAAGGGGGCGTGAATAAAAAAAACAACAAAAAAAAAACATGTCTTCAACAATAGCAGGTCAGAAGCAAAGGGACATGAATCAATAGGTGGGAGAGAGACAATTGAAGGGTCAGACAACCCCATAACAATGGGACGAACACTAGGTCATCAAAGCAAGACCAAAGAGCTACCCACTTTTAGTTAGACAACAAAAGTGTGGTCTCGACAATACAGTGCAGCAGTCACCCCTATCACCTCCAGCAACCCCAGCTATAAGAGAGTGGTACACCCAATCCTAACTATCATCACACTATCCTTGTCAATTTCACTGATTATCGCATAAAGAAGAAAATTCTATAAACAACCATTCGGAAAAGAACATTCACCATTTCTTACAAAGTTCAGTTTTGTGTCTTTTTGGACATTTCATCTTCAGCGGCATTATGCTGTAGGGACTTTCAGAGACTTGTGGGACAAGTTAAAGCAGTAGGGGTTCAGGCTTTACAAGCCTAGCAGTCCAAATTAAAAGTTTAGATTAAGGGTCAATTTCATCTGCTCTTATCTTTTTGAAGAGGCCTAAGACTTATTGCATTTAACTCAGAATTAATGTGGATTCAAAATAGAGGATGTAGCTTAGAAGTCTCCGTGGGTTAAAAATAGTGATTGTCTTTTGTGTTTATTTTTGTTTGGAGCCTCTCCTTTTCTTGCTTTATTTTTGTTTTTCTCATCATTTTTGTTGGAGTGGGGGAGCACAGGAGTGATGCCAGGTGCAGTACCAGGGCACCAGCAACAGGGGCTGGGAAGTTAGGGGGAAAGGTGGGCAATTCCCTCATTCAGAGGTTATATTGTGGATTTGATAGCACCTTTGGGTTCATTTTGTCGGGGTGGGTTGGGAAAGGGTATGGTCAAGGGGGAGCACGAGGAGGGGAAACAAGCAGAATTGTTGAAAATTGCAATAAATTGAAGCAGTCTAAAGGTAAAAATCAAACAGTAAAGAAAGAAAATGTGAGGAAAGAGGTTTGTTATCAAGACATAAGTTATTTTTAAATGCTTCAGTGGCCCAAAATATTAAGATGATCACATGCAATGCTAATGGGATGGTAAACATGGGCAAATATGGCGCCATTATGAATTGGTAATCTTCATTTAAGCCTGAAGTGATTTTTTTTCAGGAAACTCATTTGAAGGATAACAATCCTAAATTTATCATTCCAAGATATTCTCATGTATATTTTGCATCAGAAGGGGCTTCGATGAGTGGAGTTGTGATCTACTTGGCAAACACTGTTAACTGACATGTGAGGGAGGTAATCAGGGACACAAAAGGGGGATGGCTATGGATTAAGGCGATAGTTATGGGTTCGGCATTAAATCTTGCGAACTATTATTATCTTATTAGGGATGTGTGGAACCATTGAAACAGCTGCATAACCTTTCCATGGGCGCCGAAGGGTTCCTGATTTGTGAAGGTGATTTAAATTTCATACAGGATATAGAACTAGACACTTCAAATAGAGCTAAACAACAAAACGTCTAAAGTCCTAGCAGTTATTAAACAAGATTTCACACTAGTGGACCTCTGGTGAATAGCTTACTTTGATTTCATACAGTTTACATGTTTTTCGTGTCAATTCAACACTGCCTCACGCCTAGATTTTGTTTGATAACTCGTTCAGTCAAGTGGGGAGCAGAAGCCATCTGGGCAAATGTTTTTTCTGACCATTCGATAATTACGCTCCAATTTGCGTTAGATATTCCGCAAAGAGAAAGACCCAGAATGGCAGTTTGATGAATACTTATTGTCTGGTCAGGCTTGGCTAGACGACAGAAGAGTCTTTATAAAACATTTTTTTAAGACTAATCGCAACTCCACCTCCGATTTCGTAGTGTGGGAGACCTTCAAGTCCACTTTTCAGGTCCATGTCATAGAGTGTCAGACCAACATAAACAAGGTACGAAGTTTTAGCGGCTGAGCACTGCATTCTGCAATTAACCTTGCTACAAGCACATACATGGCTTCCGGGAATAGGAGTTCTCAACAAAAAAAACAGCTCAATAAGAAAAAGCAGGAACTGAGAGATTTTTTCTTGGTTGAAAAGATTAGCAGTCATAGAGCTATCCTTAAGAAAATGTGTGAAGAAAGTCAACAAATAGGCAACTCTGTCACGTGGTCCACTAGGCTTAGGAAAAATAAATGGGGAATCAGTGCAATTGAGAATCCTGACACCCATGTTTTAATAGAAGAGAATAATGAGGTCGCTAAGGTTTTTTTTACAAGTAACTTGTATGAGAAATTTGATCTAGTCCCGTCATCCATTTTGGATCAGTACTTTAGTTCACTCTCTTTACCCCAGGTGACGAGGGAGCAAAAAGATGAATTTCTAGATAAAATAATTGTAGCAGAGGCGGCAAAAGCACTTAAAAATATGGTCAAAGCAAAAGCTTGTGAGAGTGATGGCATTCCCAACGAGTTATACAAGACATTCACAAAGGAGTTTCTCCCTTTTTTAACTGATTTATTTCATCAAATCAGGGAGGGAACGAATATTCCTAAATCCTTTAAAGAATCAGTCACAGGGGCGGTTCCGCCATAGGGGCGTTTGGGCGTCGCCCCACAGATTATATTGCCCCAGGCCAGGGCCCATGCGAACAAAAATATGTACAGTACTTTACTTTTACTTACTTTAAAAAATTGCCCGCGGCAGTCAGCTGTTTCAGCCGCAGGCGTTACCACCCTGACCTGACGTCACTAATCATATCTGCCTGCGTGCGGCAGGCTTAGGGGGAGGGGTTAGCCAGAGTCAGAGAGCAGGCAGAAATGCGCATGTCGGGTTGGCCGGGTGCCTTTCCCTAGCCAGCCCGACATGCGCAATCCAGAAGTTTCTGCATATAAAATGAAGGAGCCGGGGTGATGGAAGCCGCAGCCCCCCGGTCTCCAAAGGAACGGCGAGTTGACCTGCTCAGACCAATACAAGCGCTGCTTTAGCAGCGCCTGGATTGGTTGCTTCAGACTCAGCGTCTCTAGAAAGAGAACGTGGAGCCTGTGACTGGGCTTGGCTACAGTCGGAGCATTCGGGAGCATATCACTGCAGGGCTTTATAGTAAAGCCGTGCAGTGATTGGTCATTTGCTGCCTCAGCCTCTTTCTCCCCCTTCCCTCTTCTTGCATGCACGCCATTGCTAATCACACAAACGGATGGGGGGAGTCAGTTGAGAAGAGAATCGTGAGCACTCAGGAGAGCTCCGCGTGACGTGACCTCGTTGCCCCGGCAGGCCTGAGGCCTCGCGCACTCTACCTGCTGTAGTGTATTGTGCGTCACTGTACTTCTTCTTGGCAGCCTGAAGGCACCTGGACAATCAATGTGAATGTCAGATAGATGTCCGACTCCGACCTACTCTAGACTCTGAGTGAGTACTGAGTAAATACTGTTTAGTATTATTTTTTGTATATAGATACAACGTGTGCACTGCAGTCATCATGGCCGTAATGGCCAGAGCAGTGCTGCTAACTTTGGTGCCTCCAATGTTGGCAGCTCTGCTCTGGCCATTATGGCCATGACTACTGCATTGCAGTACACACGTCACACATACACCCCGGCCCCTCCAAATTCGGCCTCCCAGCTGTGCACTCGCCAGCATTACGGCCATGATTTCGATTGCTCAACATTTTATCGTGCAACGTAGTTTGCAGCAGGGTTCATGGGCCTTGAACCTTGCTGCACACTACGTCGCACGATAAAATGTTGAGCCATCGACGCCAAGACTCGAACCTGGTTCACCTGAAGGGAACCAGGTTTGAGTATCGGTGTCGTCGGCTCAACATCCTGTGATTCTGGGCAAATCAGTTAATAAAATTAAAATCCTAATCTTCCCAGCCGTGCCTAACAAAAAAGTATTTTTTGTTAGGCATGGCTGGGACGATTAAGATTTTAATTTTATTGTGATTAAAAAAGTAGATGAGATTGTGCGCACTGTCTACTAGTTTGATCATGGACTTTGCCAAGTCCAGACACGCTGTGTAAGCCAGCCGCCACTGAGGCGCCGCAGCTGCCCGTAGCTCTTAACAGCTTCGGTTTAGGTTGCGTTCCCGCTAAATAAACATTAACACTCTTTGAAGTGCAGAGTGACTCTGCACTTCAAAGAGTGTTAATGTTTATATAGCGGGCACACAGACAGACTGGTGCAGTGACACTCAAAAATGTTTCTGAAGCCGAGCTAGGCCCTGCCATGCACTTCCTCTGAGAAGCATATACGCTGCGTGCCAGCAGGGCCTAGCTTTAGAAACATTTCTATCTACAAGAAATGTTATGTTTCTGAAGCTAGGCCCTGCTGGCACGCAGCGTGTATGCTTTTCAGAGGTGCATGCCACTGCCAGTAGGGCCTAGCTTCGGAAACATAACATGTCTTGAAGATAGAAATGTTTCTGGAGGTAGTCCCTGCTCCCACGCACCCATCAATGAATGACTGAGAGGCAAGGCATATTTGTTTAATTGAAGAAGCATGTGAGGGGTGACATGCATGTGGTGAAGCAGGTCACTTATCTAGCATGCAATAGAGGAGGATTTCTGAATGAAAGGCGTGCTTCTACCATAAGTACACAGTCACTCAGGAGAGTTTCTATGTAAGTCATCATCCCTGTCTCAGGTTCTGTGTTTCCCTGTCTGTGTATCCTTGCATCCTGGTCCCTGTCCATGTTCATGCCTCATTGAGTGTCCATGCACCCTAGTCTGTGTCCATGTCTCATTGTCCACGTGTCAGGTTCTGTGTCTCTGTCTGTGTGTCCATGCACCCTGGTCTGTTTCCATGTCTCATCGTCCATGTGTCAGCCAGGTTCTGTGTCTCTCTGTCTGTGTGCCCATGCATGCACCCTGGTCCATGTTCATGCCTCATTGTCGCTTTGTCAGTGCCTCTCTGCCTCAGGTGCTGTACTGTCCTGCTCCACTGTCCATGTTTTTATATACGTGTATGACGGGAATGAGGTGGAAAGACAGGGGAGGGATGAGACTCTGTACTGGACTGCTAAAGAGAAAGGATAGCAATGTTGAAAATCTATATCAATGAGGGCTCCATAAGCGAGGTGGGAGTGTGATGCTTCCTCAAAATGAAATAGATGTTGCATGCATTATAACAAGAAAAAAAACATGAATTTTCAAACAAGATATTCAGTCCTGTAGTGCATGTGCATGAGTAAAACAAAACGTATTTCAATAAAATGAATCTAGAAACGCTGACAAAACAGTCCACAGGGTGTTAGTGCGGGAAATTTGTGATATGGTTTGCACAGGGACTTGTGGAGCAAGGTCTGGGATATGGGTGGCTTGGTTTATACTCTTGGTCTGGCTTTTTCAGGCAGTAAATAATAATGCATTTCATTTACCTTTGTCATTTGTCACATGTATAACTTTTTCCCACATGAAGAGGAACATTGGAAATTTGCTTGAAAGTGTACCATTTGCCCACTCTTTTTTCAAAGTTTTCTCGGGGGAGCACCCCGCCGAACTCCCCTTAGGTTTTTCGGGCTCGCTCGCTATGCTCGCTCGCCGCGGTGCACTCCACCACTCACTTTACACCCCACCACTTTCAAATGTCACCGGCCGCCACTGATCAGTCATAGTTTTCTTAAAAATGAAAAATCACCTATGAACATTAATTCCTATAGACCAATTAGTCTCTTGAATTCTGATTATAAAATATTCACAAAAATATGGGCATCACAAATTATTCCCATAGCACAAACTATGATACATATGGACCAGAGTGGCTTACTAAATCAGCAAATCAATGCAAATTCAAATGTTTTGATCCAAGCGATCGATTATTTCTCCAACAATCAAGAGAAAGCAGCTGTTTTATTGATGGATGCCGAGAAGGCCTTTAATCTGGTGAACTGGGATGCCTTATTTATTATCCAGAATAAATTCTGCTTTCCCAATACATTTCTTAAAATGTTAAAGAATTTATATCATAGTGCCGAAGCTAAAGTTATAGTTAACTCTAAGGAAGCAGGCTTGGCGAGAATCAATAGAGGTGCCCAACATACCCTGCTCGTTTCACCTTCTTTATAGAGACCTTGGCGGTGAGAATGCACAATAATGAATCAATCGATTCACCGTTAGAAAGACTGTCAAAAATCAAAATATTTGCCGACAATATTATACTTTATCTAAAAGTGGAGAGGGACAATATACAAGGGGTAATGAATGAAATTCTAGATTATACTGGGGTGGGGGGGTATAAAGGGAATCAAGCAAAAACAGAATTCTTACTTTTTAATACTTCCTCTGCAGATCTTCCTCAAGGTTTTCAGTATCAGTTTGCACCCCAGCATCATATTCGTTATTTAGGCATATGTGTTACCACCAATTATTCACAATTATTTCAATTAAATTATAAAAACATGCTTGTGAAAAGGTAAAACATCACTGGAAAGATGGACCATACTTCCTCTGTCATTGATTGACAGGGTGGTCTTAATCAAAATGGCTATTTTGCCACTATTATTATTTATTTTTTCTAACCTTCCTACTAAAATTAATTCATTATATTTTCAGGAATTAGATCCGTTTTTTAACAAGTTCATATGGAATAACAAACACCCAAGGTCAAATTTTCTGTCCTACAATTAGACAAATTGCAAGGAGGCCTCGCACTGCCTCATTTTCAGACTTACTATCAGGATGCCTCTCTGGACAATATATTTCGACTCTCATCAGAAACAGAAACAGAAGTGTTTGAAAATTTTTTATAAATCCGTATGGTTAATGAGTCTTCAATGGATTTACCAGCCTTTTTAAATAAAGCAAAGCTCCCTAAAAGGATGAGGTATAAGGTGCTCCAGGTATTTCAACATTGTATTAAGACTTTTTTTTAATACCTGGTGGGTCCCAGTAGACCATGCATTAAACCTCAAATCAGGACTGTAGATTTTTAGGTCTTACCTTACCGTCTTACAATTGTAGAAACCTGGAAGGCAAAAGGGTTCACTAGGAAGGGAGATTTTTATATTGGCAGAATGCGGATATCATGGGATGAGATATTTTCACTCTCTGAGATAGAAACCCGCTGGTTAATGTTTAGATTTAAGCTGTTTAATTGTAAACTACCAGGATTTGAGCAAAGAAATGCATGCCATAATTCATATTTTAACAAGGAGCAAATTAACAGGCGTGGGGAATTGGGATTGGGCGCTATGTAAAAATTCAGGGGCAGATTTACAAGGACTGGCGCATCTCTGCATATTAGCAGGGATGCGCCAGTGAAGATGCGACACGCAAAAATACCCTTGCGCCAGCACGGATGCGTCGCATTTACAATGCGGCGCACCGTGGCGCAAGGATAGACAGATGCGTGTCGCATCTTTTGTCGTACGGACAGCGCATTGCTGAAGCCGTGTCGCAAGCGCAACGCAACTCCAGCAATGCTCAGGGGCGGCCAATTCCTATCATGCTGCGTCACTCCTTACGCCTGCTTCAAGCAGGCGTAAGGTTTTGACGCAGCGGCGTCGTAAAAGTGACTCAGTGAAATCTTGTAGATTTCACTGCATCACTTTTACGAGGCTTTCTTGCGACGCAACGCCCACTCCTGCATACATTATACCTGACCCAGGTATAATGTAGCGCAGGGCTTTACAACGTGACGCATCTCCCTAGATGCGTCACATTGTAAATATGTCGCATTGTTGCGCATTGCTTACGACGCCGCTGCGTCACAGAAGTGACGCAACGGCGGCGCAAATGTGTTGCAAGGGGCTTGTAAATCTGCCCCTCAGAGTAAAATCTGATCCCCGAATTTCTGGATAAAATTTATAGAACAACCAGTTGCAAGATAACAAAGGGGGAATGGCAATACATTTCTGAGATAGGTTACAAATCCCTGAGAGCTGCTAATTTCAAAAGGATGACCTTTTTATTTGGATGGTTAGCATATTATACCTCCCATTCTTTGCACAAGATAGTGAAATCCATTCCTGATCGAAGTTTTCGGTGTCGATCAATTGCCCCAGGAGATTAGTTGCACATTTACTTATTTGTGATTCTGCCTGAGATCACTCTAGTTTTATTTGTCTCATCATACGCCATTAGTCATGTCAACGAAAATGAGCAATATTTTATTTCCATTGCTATGGCGGTTGGGCATAGACTAATATTGCCAAAAATGGAGAATGACATAAATTTCAACTATGGGTCATTGGTATGCGAAAAGGATGAGGACCAAAGCATTCGAGGAGGCATACGCACAGTGTGTGGGAAGCCTTCCTAGGCTCTTAGGAACATAGTCAGTATTTGAATCTTGTCAATATAATTCATCCCCGTGACCAATGTATGTTTCTCGTATTCAGATTCTTATTTGTACATCTGCATTGACAACTGTAATATTAGGGCGATACAAAAGGGGATGATGGACGGAACGTTTGAGCCAATCAAACACTCACCCCCAGTCAACTGATCTGGGTTTAATTCATCATCATTCTTTAGCTCACTCCACCACCCCAGTTCAGACAAGGCCATTTGCAAATCAGTCTGACCCTGTGCCTCATGGGAACAGTCCAGCCCGAACTGCCAAGCCATGTCTTCCCTGGACCGGAAACAAGCATCCTAGGACCGGTTTCTGGCATTTCAGCTGTCATCAGCCAGGCTTGCTTGAATCCAGTGGCAAAGTGAGCAAGGGACCCACGTCTGGTCATACCCCCGCCAACTTAGGGCGACCAAAGCGATACAAAAGGGGATGATGGACGGAACGTTTGAGCCAATCAAACACTCACCCCCAGTCAACTGATCTGGGTTTAATCCATCATCATTCTTTAGCTCACTCCACCACCCCAGTTCAGACAAGGCCATTTGCAAATCAGTCTGACCCTGTGCCTCATGGGAACAGTCCAGCCCGAACTGCCAAGCCATGTCTTCCCTGGACCGGAAACAAGCATCCTAGGACCGGTTTCTGGCATTTCAGCCGTCATCAGCCAGGCTTGCTTGAATCCAGTGGCAAAGTGAGCAAGGGACCCACGTCTGGGCATACCCCCGCCAACTTAGGGCGACCAAAGCGATACAAAAGGGGATGATGGACGGAACGCTTGAGCCAATCAAACACTCACCCCCAGTCAACTGATCTGGGTTTAATCCATCATCATTCTTTAGCTCACTCCACCACCCCAGTTCAGACAAGGCCATTTGCAAATCAGTCTGACCCTGTGCCTCATGGGAACAGTCCAGCCCGAACTGCCAAGCCATGTCTTCCCTGGACCGGAAACAAGCATCCTAGGACCGGTTTCTGGCATTTCAGCCGTCATCAGCCAGGCTTGCTTGAATCCAGTGGCAAAGTGAGCAAGGGACCCACGTCTGGGCATACCCCGCCAACTTAGGGCGACCAAAGCGATACAAAAGGGGATGATGGACGGAACGTTTGAGCCAATCAAACACTCACCCCCAGTCAACTGATCTCGGTTTAATCCATCATCATTCTTTAGCTCAATCCACCACCCCAGTTCAGACAAGGCCATTTGCAAATCAGTCTGACCCTGTGCCTCATGGGAACAGTCCAGCCCGAACTGCCAAGCCATGTCTTCACTGGACCGGAAACAAGCATCCTAGGACCGGTTTCTGGCATATTAGGGACATGTTCTCTGACTTTTTATAGGTTTTGCACTTTATTTAGGACTTAGTGAATTTGTATTCTCCTGTTTACTAGATTGCACTATTGTACGTATTGCTCATTGCTTGTTAATTTGTTAATTTCCCATGTAGGGCTCTATAACACAATAACACTCATATATTGTTTGGTTCTTGTTGCTCGGGTTAGGAGAAGGAGCTTTATATGCCTGTATAACTGTTAATGTTTTTATTATTATTGTGTGATTTTTGTACATTGAATTTTGTACTGGCCGATATTCCTTTGTCTTTTTCTTTTTTATATTCTGCTCAATAATTAAGAAAACATAAGACAAGGACTTTTGAGGGACAAGGAGCAAAGGACAAACATTCTTGGTGAAAGAGATAACAAATTCCGTAGGGCAGTGAAAAAAGTTGTCAAGATGACAAGTCTACAGTGGACAAGGGGGCGGAGGGGCTTTCATACACAGTGACATCAAACAGGGAACTACCTTGAAGAACTGTATACATATAGGTCCACCCAAACGAAAAAGACAATAACAAATTCCTAGTAACAATTTATGTAGTATTTGTATTATTTTTATTACACAAGCATAAAATCACCTTAACACATCCCGATGCAACAGTAATCGGTTACAAAAGTCACATGAAGAAGCAGCAGGACACCGTGAAACAGGTCTTGGGTCAGGCTCAAATAAACACAAGGTCATGATTGAAACCACAAGAGGTTTTCACTGCTTGATTTAAGCGTTGGGATAAATAACGATTTTGTCCAAATTCTCAATATGTACTGGTTATTTAGATGCCACATAGGAGATGCTCTTCAGGGCTTTTTTTAGAAGTAAATCGAAAGGGAATGTGTTATTACAGAATTTAAATTGTTTTTGTATATTGATGTTTTTCTGATTATTTCTCTAATTTCCTTATCCTAAATCTCCCCTTTGATTTTAGTAGAATATAAGATGACTATACGAACAAGGGCCCTGAAGAAGCAGCAGGACGCGACCAAACATATCGGCTCAAGCTCACATATACACATGTGGAATTGATCATGATTGAAACCGAGCGAGGTTTTCATCACTTGATTTAAGTGTTGGCTCAATAACGGTTTTAGAACATCAGACTAAGGATTATCTGACAAGGATTGTAAAAGTCAGTACATTGAAATATTGGAAATTGTGTGATAAGATTGTAAATTAGAAAATCTCTTTTAGGTAACATTTATAACCCATAACTGTTGTATCTGGATGGGCTAAGCTGATTTTATATTTGAAATAAGTAACTATTGAGATGGTCAGGTTACTGACCTCAAAGAGTAAGCGCAGCACAGGGGGCAATTCATTGAAATAACCTTTTTTCTCGTTATTATGCCTTGAAGGTTTTTCCTTTTCCAAGAAGGAAGTATTTCAGGGTTATGCATTCTTAAATGGTTTCTGTGTTCTAGTTCCTCCTTTGTGCTTAAGCCGCACCTTCCAATGCAGAGCCTCAACATTTCAAGGCATGCCTCAATTAGTGCTGGTGTAGGGAGAGAGCAGTTGCCTTGAGTGCTCATATTCCTACCAGGTGTCTCATGATTAGGACCAGTCCACAGCAGTGCTTCTCTGAAATATGACTTAGGCAAGTATGCGCTGACCCAAACATTACATGACTGAGTTACACACATTATGCCTTCACCTTCAGTGCCCCCTCCTTGGTCCTCTGTACCTGATGCACTATCTGGTGGTCATTTTGCTTTTCACTTATGTATGCCAGATAGGTTTTCTCTGGACCAGTTTTGGGATCGTGGGTAGGGTGTGTGCCTCATTGTTGCAGTAATCATAATCAAAGGGATGTGATAAATGAAGATATTTGGGGAGACTGTTAAGTTACACTGCCCTTATATAGGTGTGCCTGATTACCTCCTTTGCACATTACAGAGTGTTCAAAGCCACAATGCAAGTCTTCTTCACAATCTCGTCTTTATAGCCTTCTGTCACCTCCTCTGTTTGTGCTCCATTGATTTCCAGTCATCTAGTAAACCTCCCTTTAGACACTCCACATTTTGCACCATTTCTTCCATGATATTCAAACTGTGTTTATAGAAACGGAAATTCAGTATTACTATGTTAGATGTACCCTTTGTTCCAATTCATCCCACTTTCAGAAATACTGCCTTGAAGGTAACTCACTCTCTGCATGGACTGTAATACTTAGTGGCTCTCTGCTGCTGCAAATCCACAACCTTCACAGTCACATTGCAGTCTGAAGAGCTGTCTGACCTATTTCTTTTCAAGCTTACAAAAATAGTTCCTCATTCCCTGAACTTACCAGAAATCCACACCATCTGCAGCCTACTTTCTCACTCATAAGCAAAACCTGTGTAACAAAGGTACATGCTAAAGGTGCATCAACTATTTCTTGCTAAACTAGCTGTGGTCCCATTGCCTTAGTTCTCTGCCCCTCATGAATGGCACCTACCATCATTTGTAGGCACTACCCCCTCTTCATCTGCTTTCATCTGCACCCGCTGCCAGTTTTACAGCAGCCACCTGGCCCACACCCGCCCAAATACTAACAACACCATCAACACCCTGCCCAACACACATGCCACACATGCCACACATGCCACACAAGCACCAACAATGCCTACATCCCCGCCCTACACCACACGGCACAACAAACCCATACGTCAACACCCATATGCATTCATCCTTCTCAACACATGATCACTCGGCAAACAAACAATGAAAACATAGGGCCCGTGTGCAGCAGCGCATACAACATCCTCTTTGTTACAGAGAACTGGCTCAACTCCTCATCAGCTCCAGATATTGCCACAGCAAACCCAGCGGGCTACAAGATCACTCAATAGGACCACCTTCACAAGCCAGGAGGAGGACTCACTATCATCTACAAGGAATTCATCAAATGTATAACATCCACAGAGAATGCCACCCCAGTCATTTAACACCTACACTTCAAGCTGCAAATCTCAGAAAACTGAACCCTGAACGTAACCCTAGTCTACCGATCACAGGGACCACGAGCCACCATTACCAACCTCATTAGCAACTTCATCGCACCCTCCTCATATACTCCTGAGCCTACACTCTCCTTGGTTACCACAACTTTCACCTGGAACACCGAAACAATTGCTGCTCCACAGCACTCCTGGAAAGCTTGAGCAACATCGGACTGACCCACATTGTCTCAGAACCAACACACACTAGAAGACACACACTGGACCCCATCTTTACCACAAGTGACAGCATCAAATACAACTCCACCACACCACTTACATGGATCGACCACTCCATCATCCACTTCCAAATCAACACACTTCAAGACAACAACCCTACCAGGTTCAGCATTCCAAGCCGCAGCTCGGGCAAAATCATAGAGGCAGACTGGCTTGGCTCCCTCAGCATGGATCAACCAAGCCTCACCCACAACCTCGACAAGGACATCAATAACTTCAACAACTGAATCAAGAACTGCATGGACACCCTTGCACCCATCAAACCCAACAAGCATAGTAGATCAAACAAGGAGGCCATTTGGTACACAGAAGACCTCTGAGACACCAAATTACACTGTAAACAGTTTTAAAGGAAATGGAGAGTCAGCTATGACACCACCAACAGAATTACCTACAAGGCTGCAATCAGACCCTATCACAAAGCAAATAAAACACACCAAGAAAAAAGCAGTGGTGGACTGCATTGAGGGATGTTCTAACACCTGCAAGGAGATCTCCATGATCATCAAGGATTTCACCTCACCCTTAGCCACTGTCAACAACATCACTGCCTTCCAACAACTCTGTGACAAGCTAGCCAAATTCTTCACAGGAAAATTGGAAACATCTGCAGCAAATTCACACACCAACCCAACCCCAGAGAAATCATTGCTACCCCACCCACTACCAACCAAGATGGCCACCTAACCGAGTGGACAATCCTCACCAGAAATGACACAACAGCAATCATGCGGACCATCCACTCAGGGCCCCAACAGACCCATACCCCCAACACATCTACAACCTGTGAACATCATCAATCAGCACCACCTGACCCCACATCCATCATCATCACCTCCATCACGTCTGCCTCTTTCTGGGAGGAATGGAATATTGAAGAAATCAAAGCCCTCCTCCAGAAGCCCACAGCTGACCTGAATCAACTGAGCAACTTATGACTCATCTCACTGCTGCCGTATCCAGTCAAAGTGATTGAGAAGGCCAGCAACAAGCAACTTTCACCCCACTTCGAACTTCTCCATCTTCTAGACAACACTCAATCAGGATTCAGAAAGAGCAACAGCACTGAAACATCAATCATTGCGGCCACTGGGTCATTCGAATCATCTAGGATCGAGGAGAAACAGAGGCTCTCATCCTGCTCGACCTGTCCATGGCCTTCGACACTGTCTCCCATAACACCCTCATCAGGAGACTCCACAAGATTGGCATACAAGGATCTGCTCTCAAATGGATCTGTTCCTTCCTCACAGGAAGAATCCAAAGTGCCAAGCTAACACCCTTCACATCAGAGACCGAGAAACTGAAATGTGGAGTCCCACAGAGATCGTCCCTGAGCCACACCCTTTTCAACATATACATGACACCGCTCAACAACATCATCCGATGACAAGACATCACCGTCATCTCTTCCACCAATGACACTCAACTCCTCCTCTCCCTAACATGCAAGACAACCACCACCAGAACCAACTTAAGTAACTGCATGACCATGATAGCAGACTGGATGCGCACCAACTGCCTAGAGTTCAACTCTGACAAGATGGAAGCACTGGTCTTCAGTAAAAAGACCTCCCCATGGGACTCCACCTGATGGACAAACTAGAACCAACACCCACACCCACAGACCACGCAAGAAATCTAGGGATCATCCTAGACAATGCGCTCAACATGACGGCTCAAGTCAACACAGCGTGCACCTCCTGCTTCCACATCCTACACATACTTCAAAAGATCTTCAAATGGCTGCCTCAGAACACCAGATGGGCTGTTATGCAAGCATTCATCACCAGCACGCTAGACTACGGAATATCATTCATGTAATTAAATAAAACATATTAAATAATTCAGAATTTTTATTAACTACTTAACTTCCCACCCTATTCCCTATAACCCTCTACAACACCATAAACTACTATAAAAATAAATACAAAATAATAATTCACTTAAAATTACAATCTACATTTAAAAGAAACTGACCTGCAAGCGGTTGAAAAGTGCCTTCTTCTACTGCGGCTTGTCCTATGGCCCAAGAAAAGGGCCACAGCACAAGCCATAGTACAAAAAGGCACTTTGTGCACATCCATGCACCATGTGCCAGGCACCATATGGTGCCTGGCACACGGTGCATGAATGTGTGGGGGGCACTACATGTGCTCCCCAGGCCACTTAGCAGTGGCCCACATGGGACGGGGGCCCTCCTTGGGGCCCCCAAAGTCAGTTTCTGTATGCCTTTTCATGGTGGTGGTACCACCATGAAAAGGAAGTAAGAAAGGGACATCCTAATCCCTATGGCGGTGCCCTTGCAGGCACCACATCCATTGTAGGGAAAGGATTCCGACTGCCGCCCCGATGGGATCAGCGCTCCAACCGCCGGTATTGTAATCTGGCAGTCAGGCCTATGGCCTGGATGTCGGACGGACCCCCGCCCAGGCGCCATCATAATGAGGCCCAATATTATTAACCACGATGTTATTGAAAATGATATTAACAACATCAATATTATTTTAAACAATATCACTTACCTCAAAAATCGATATTTGTGCTTCACGATATTTGTGTATCACAATATTTCTTATCCGATATTTTTGCCTCCTGATATTTTTAAATCGATATTTCGTCCAAACACTCATAAGCCTCGTAATTTGCAGTCAGAAAAGAAAAGAAAACATCAATCTCCATGTTAGAACTATGAGCAGTAATTTGTCATAATTCACCTGACTGGTGTCCTTCTGAATCAGGCGCAGCACCGACTCCCAAAGAGTTATAAAAAACCTGGGCGTTCACCTTGATCAGGCACTGACCATGAAAGAACAGGTAGTGGCTACCACTGGCACCTGCTTTCACATGATGCATCTGCTGCTGAGTCTTTCCTTTACTTCAATTTTTTATGCATAAAACTTTAGTCCAAGTATTGGTTATCAGCCACCTGGACTATTGTAACGCCTTACTGGCCACTACCAATGAGACACTTCTTAGTAAGCTTCAAGTTTTCCAAAATACAGCGGTTCTACTCATCCAAAATCTACCTTCCAGGGCTGCCTCATCACCCCTTTTGCACTCACTTCACTGACTCCCTGTGAATAATATTCAAGATTTGCTGTATAACTCCTAAATCTTTGAACGGCAAAGGACCTAGTTATCTTGCGGCAAAGCTAGCACCTTATCAGCCATGCAGAACTTTAAGATCCACCGTCAAATCCCTTCCTACTATTCCTCGAATCAGGACATCCCATTTGGGTGGTAGATCTTTTTCCTATTTGGCCCCCTGGCACTGGAACAAACTACCCATGCACATACGGAAATGCACAGATCACCTCAAATTCAGAAAACTTCTGAAGACTGAGCTGTTTCTGACCTAGTGTGTCCTTCCAGCCTGAGTCCTATGCAATGCCAAGATACCTCTCCTGGGGTGATTCATGTTAAAATAACATAGCATAATACATAGCCTGACATTTGACCTCTATCTTTTAATGTACAGGAAGTGAGTTAAGACAATAATGTCTTTTTTAATTGCTCATTCACCTTCTGAACCTCAGATGCAACCCTCCCCCCCCCCCCACGATCCCTACTTCCAACGCCTATGGTTATTGCTCAAACATTAACTTTTCTACTGTGAACTTTAGGCACCTGAAACGCATGGTGCGCCCATGATACGGTCCTCGATTTTCTTTCTCCGAAGCAGTCCTAGGTGGCCACCAGTCTCAAGCACGCCCGCTCATAGTGGGTAAACGTTTCCTTGAAGCAGCAGATTCATTTGTGTTTCTTGAAAAAATCTTTCACATTCTCACTGCTCATTGCCAGTTCTAATAGCAGTTTTTTGTCAGTAGATAGATTCTTCGAATTCACAAATAGTTCTCCTTACACAAAAGTGTCCAGACAGGCAGGCCCAAGCATACATCACTCCGGTCATACTGCAATTAATAAACTATTAAATAGCTTTATGTCCAGGCACAGGGTGATTAAAAGACTTGCAGTGGGGCATTCTGTGACAGCCTCTTCAGTATCCCCATCTGTAATTGCCTGTCAGACTTTGCACTCTTGCATTATCACTCACAGGCCTGGTCTGATGTTTTTTTCCTCCTGCGCTGCAAATACAGCTTGACGTACATTTATCAGCCAAATTGCGTTCTGTTCTGTGTACCACTTGAGGTTTAAGGTTGATCAAGTGTTAAGGCTACAATCACTCACAAGAATTTTTCAATTCTTTTCAAGGATCCATTTAAGTACATAGGATTTAGGGTGGTGGGTAGTCACAAACCGAGTGACTGCAGCAGCCGCCTCTTCTTTATTCTTGGCTTTATTCCGGAGTAAGTAAACACATGGTTATTGAGCAACAAAATCCGTGACTCCTTGACACATGTCATTTAACAGCATATCATGAAGGATTGGTTCTGTACTCGTCAATTTATTTTCAAGTGATGTAATTGACTACTATTCTGCCGTAAGTGCATTTAATAGCTGAGATATATTAGAGCACCGTGAGAAATTGTTAGCTTGTGACAGAAGTACAGCATTTTATACAATGTAGAACTGTTAAAAAGGACTTAAACAGGCATTTGATTTTTGTAACTTCAGGATACTGAAAATATATTTCCGTTTTTATTTTGCTATACCTGTGCAGCATGACCAGTCCACTAATGGCAACTCCTACGTGCTGAGGACATGATAACACGCACTGTCAAAGTGTGTCTTTTGGCTTTGCCAATGCAGACCTTTGGCAGTGCTTTTTGTCGATGCTATTCCGCATAAGAAAAAAAGAAAAACCATGATTGTTTGCAGATGTTGCACAGCATCGGCAAAGGAAGTAAAAGAAAAGCAACATAATCTATATGAGTGCATGCACCATCAAGAATGAGTTCATATGGTATGAGCAGTCACCATTTTTTTAACTTCTTCAAAATGGCAGTGTTGGAGTGGTAAATAAAACAATGGTTAAATATGCATATTTTAAAAAGGAGCAGCTTGGCAGCAAATTGCAGCTACTGAGTGCTCCAAAAATATAAAATTCGAGGGAGAGCGACAGTGGAGTGGGTGGGGGTAAAAATACACTTCACCAAGCTGGGAGAGCGGAGATAGAAGATCCGGGTAGGTGTGGCGAAGGGGGGAGGGAGGAGAAAAAAACAACAAAAGCTAAGTGGGATAGGGAGGCGTGGGAGAAGCAACGGACAAACCATGGAAAAGGGTGTGCACAGTACGGAGACCACTGGGGATGGGCACATGAGGAAGGAAGCAGCACTAGGAGGAGACAGCAATAGCATTCTATGGAGTGCTCAAAATGTCAGAAAAAGTAGTTGTCAGAAAGTGAGCATTTGAAGGATACAAAGCTGTGCTCCAGAGGAGGGACAAACACAATAAATGGAAGGAAAGCCGTTGAATAATAAGCAAGCAAATGAGGGTGACAAGAAGCCAACCGATGTTAAGCAACGGTCAAGCCCAAAGCCCACTGTAGCTATTTGCATTGTCCACTAATAGGTCTCCAATAACATATAGGTAAAAGTTATCTGCAGGAGAGACCTAAAAAGGATATTACTGTTTGCGGAAGTGTTCTAAAGCAAAAGTAAAGGATTTTTTTTCAGGTAATGCTTTTAAACAAAATCATACCTTCACTTTCCTTCTGATCAACAAATAGCATTTTATTTTGATTTAACCTACTGTAAGAAGACAGTGCAATGCTGAAATATATGTCCCTATGGTTCTAGTTCCTCAATTTAATTTAGAGGCTATGTGACTATTACACGTAAATGATCTAAGAGGGCGTGCAAAAATGTTTGAAGTGCAAAGACATGAAGGCTTCTAATGCAATGATTTTTGAATCACACACGTCACGTTCCAATGTCCTATGAGAGGCTGCTTAGGACTTCCCTGGATTGTAACTTGTTATTTTCCACATCCACCGAAAGCTGATTTTATAAGTTGCAGGAAATAGCACCTATTATAAGTTTCCCCCTCTAAATGGGGAATTAAATGAGGATTTTGTGCTTTCTGTAGTAAAATCTGCATGTACCCATATTTACTGGGCATTTTAACCCCAGTTAATTTAAATAGGTTTGAATTGCTGAAATTACCAGAGGAAAAATGTAGAGGAGGTGGTAATTACTGCAAAATATGTTAATCCAATCCCTCTGCAAACCGGTGTCTGCTGCAGTACTTGGTAAATATAGCCACTTATATTAAGGGCCTTGTACTGCTCTTGAAGTCATGTCACTGCACCGCCACCGCTCCACAATGGCACACATTCTGGTGACCCTGTTGACAGGAGCACGTGCCCTTACTTCAGTTATACCCCATTATCATTCATATGGTTATATTTACAGGCATATTAAATATAGTATTAGGACTGCAATTTTGCTCTCACTGTCACAATATTCTCAAAATGAAAACATAAGGTTTTCCTGCGGCGAAACAGCGCAAACCACTACAGAAAACAAGCATTAGCAAAGCCAATAAGTTTCAACTACTTGAGACGTATTGACTTTTTCAGAATTTCTTTAGACATGTCGCATAGCAGCGCAGGCTGTTGTGCAACATGGTCTAAAGTAAATTAAAAACAAAGTGCTGTGACACAGCCAGAGTCGACTGCCTCATAGCGCTTTGCTTTTCTTTAAACCAAGTTACACAACAGTAGAGTGCATGGCAAAACAAAAGCAGTTTTAAATAGAATTCAATCAACACCAGGCTATGTTTTTTCTGACAGCACTCCAAAACTTAGTCAAAACTCTTGATTTAGACAGGAAGCTACAGCCTTTGGTCAAACTGCAGTTTCAGCCTGTTAAGACAGTCATCTCCCTGAAGAACAATATAATTACCAAAAACTCTGTAAAACACTACACTGCTGAGGTAAGTTTGTTTGGAAAGAGATGTGTTCCTGAGACTATAGCGCCCCACAAGGCCAGACTTCATTTATCCACGCCATGTGCCAGAATCCCTAAGGTAATTTTGAAATCTGTGTCACACGTCCTGTGTTCTGCTTTCCCGCGATTCTCTCTAATTTGAAGTGATTCTATTCACATGCCTATGAGTAGTTTTGAAACCACAGAAAAACACCCATTGAAGATTACACATTGTTGGCAATATACTCCTCATTAGAAATCTGCAAACCTACTGTCTGATCTACATTGAGGGTGAGTTCCTTGGAAAGGACTGGGCATGGTTTATGGGATGTAAAGTGTCGCTTTTTTTGTAGTTTAATATAGCGCAAACTTGACCCGAAGGTATTGGAGTGCTTTACATGAGCACCAGTTACATTACACAAGGATACATTAATTCATTCGAAGCCTTTGACAAAAGGTTTCTGAAAGAGCACCCGGCCCCCGCAATTTGAGTGTGGCACGCACCTTGAGCCGCCCATGATAGTTGTGATCCAGGTGGCATGCTTCTGCTTCCAGCTGTGAAACCTGTGGTTGGTTCTGGAGTTAAGCAATGTTACTCATGTGCTAATTGGCTGCAGTCTGTGTGGGTTACCCATTCATAAAAAATACTAATATACACATATTTCTTTAGTGCATGGGTACTAACAAACATTTTCCCGGGGGGCGCATAGTTTGGTCTTTGGTGTGGCCGAGGGCCACACTGATGCCAGCGGGGGGGTGTAAAGTCCGTTTAGGGGAAGCACAGCATGTATATTTAGTGGCTGAAAGCAATTGCGCAATGTGAAACCAGAAAACCTAGGCTGAATCTCGGCTTCTCCACTTGACCAAATTGTGTGACCCAGGGCAATTGTTTTATTTCAATTTACCTCCTTTTTCTTCACTATCACACATAAGAGGAACTCAAAATACACGACTTAAGGATGCATGCTGTTCAAAACCATCTCCTGTGCTTGGATGTAATCACTAATGGCATTGTTGTCAGGATGGAAGGGGGGGGGCATGAACGTTCCTAAATTCATGTTTGAAAACCATCACTTTAAGAAAAATACTTCTGAATGCACTTCTATAATTTGATTTAATAAAGTGAAATGGTCATACAGGTTAATGAAATACACTTTTTGAATTTTGAAAAGACTATCTATTTTTACACGTTTGCTGTCGTTAAGAAAGAAGGTTGTCCTAAAGTTACGGGCCTTTTTACTTCCTTTCCCTAACTTTAATTAACCTTTATTTATTTTTATTTTTTTATTTTATTTTATTAACTTTAGTTGTTAAGCAAAATACAGCAGTACTTTTTGCGTTACATCTCACAATTTTTACAATATCACCTAGGATACATGTCGTATATTACAGCAAATAGGTGACAACAAAAAAATGAATATAGAGAAAACAAAGATACAGAACATGTGCTATGCAGTGTCACACATCAACCTACATGTCCAATGCTGTTGGTCATCATGTACCAGAGAACACATAAGTATTATATTCGACTCTGTAACACCAGTGCATGGGCTGTGAGCTTATACCACATCTGGGTGTTCTAACAGATAACATGTAAGAGGCGCCCAGAAGTTTTTGGGTCTAGAGGCCTCAGACAGTTCCTCTGCGTAGGTGTCCAACTGTTCTTTACAGTATATAAGTTCTTTCAACCAATGCGCCACCTTGGGAGCCGTTCTACCATCCCAATGGTTTGCAACCATTCGATTCGCCAGTAAAGTAGTGGCAGCTGCAATGCGCCTATTGCATGGCTTAAGCTTTTTTACCAGACATAGGGGCCAATTCTGATTCGGGCCGGAAATCTCTCCGACCGAGCCGGACCCGGAGAGATTTCCGACCGAATCGGACCCGTGCAGCCCGACCGAACGAGTACGATGCGTCCGTATGCTATCGTACTCGAGTCGGTCAGACTCCCATTGAAGTCAATGGGAGCCAGTCGTACAACGCGTACGCGGGCTCCCATTGCCTCAATGGGTGCGAGGCGAACAAGGGCGCCCCCTACAGCGGGTACGCGGCGAAGCGACTCACGCCGTACACGCACAGGTAGGGGGGACCCATGGGTCCCCCCTGTGTGCGACTCGCGTGGCTACGCGTACAGGGGGGTCCGACACGGGCCCCCGAAGTACGGCTCCAACTGCTCTTTTGAGCCGGACGGCGCGTGTCGGTCGGACTGCTCGCGGCGCGCATCGTACTTACCCGGCCGGGGAACGTCTCCATTGCGCGGTGTGAGTCGTGTCTGAGCGAGTCGGTCGGTGCGGTTAGACCCGGGAACGAGTCGGTCGGAGCGGTTGGGATGCCCGAACGAGTCGGTCGGCGAATTCGCATCGTACTCGCTCATCCGGACGCGCGTACGAATCGGTCAGGAAATAGGGCTCCGAATCGGATCCGGTTATGCCGAATCCGATTCGGAGCCCTACCGGCCGAGATCGGAATCGGCCCCTAAGTAGGCATATTTCGGGTGAACATTCTACAGTTCCCATTATGATCAACGTGAGCGTCGGTGTAACATTCGTCCAGAAGTCAAAATAGAGCCACATGACCAGGCCAAATGTACGAAATCTGCCACATCTTCCCCGCATCTCACACATCTGGCATCCTCAAGTAGCCCAAACCTGCACAAATTCAATGGTGTGTAATACATTTGATGCAGGAATTTAAAATGTATTATTCTAAGATTACAGTTTGCCGTGAGGTGGCCCGTCAGTGCACAGCATGCAACCCAATCCTACTAAACCAGTGGCATCTCCAACTGACTATTCCATTTAGCAAAGGAATTGGAACTTTTCACATCTGTTTCTCTTTGGGAGGCATTGTACAAACGAGTGATAAGCCCTGTAGATTCCCCCACTGTTAAAACAATTTGTAATGCTTTATGCATTTTTGGCTCATCTGGGAATCCTGGGTCCATCGCTCTAACAGCCGTGCGCAGCCTGGTATAAACAAACCCAAACCCCTTTATCGTGCTATTTTGGGTCCCCGCTGTAAAGCCATTTAGGGATAAAAACTTTCCATTTAAATACATATCCCTCAGTTTGGTAATGCCTGCACTAGACAATATGCTCAATGCCCCTGCCTCCAGCGCCACCAAAATATCCGGGTGTGCTGCCATCGGCATAGCTGGTGCATATAAATGTTCATGTCCTGCACGAGCATTCAGGGCTTTCCACGCCCTGACGGTGCATGCAACGGTATCTATCTCTTTCCAGTTCCCCTGTGTTTTATGTTGTAGTACCATAGCAGTCAGCGGAATCGGATGCGCATTGTCCGCCTCCACTGCCAAGTGTGGCAGGTAGCGCTGGGGGAAGTACCAATAGTGCGCGAATTGGGCTTGTGCCCAAAGATAATATAATCGTAAATCTGGGGCTTCAAAGCCTCCCTGCAGCTCAGTTTTTTACCTTCCGGAACCAATCCCAGCAAACAAGACTACATGGCCCAGAAGGTAGCTCCCTTAAGTGGTAGTGGGATATTCACAAACAAATAAAAGAATTTGGGGAGAATTGTAATTTTGGCAACAGCTATACGGTCAGCAAGAGACAGAGGTAGGCAAGTCAATCTGGCAACCTGGTCACCTAATTTTGTGAGTACTCGCCCATAGTTCATGCTGATCACAGTTTCAGGGTCTCTGTGCACCCAAACCCCCAAGTATCGCACAGGTTCACTTGAGCAGGCCAGAGGAAACTCCAATTCTGACACCTTCGTGCACTCAGTAAGGGGAAACACCATAGACTTACTCCAATTAACACCAAGGCCTGAGTATCATTCAAATCGGACATACTCCCTCAGCAGAGACTCCAGATGCAGCGCAGGATCCCTCACATACAGAAGCATATCATCTGCATATAAGGAAATAGCAAGCGGACGCTGCCTAAAGCCCAGTGCCGCTGCAGCATGACCCTGCCTAATGTTGCAAGCCAAGGGCTCCAGAGCCAGAAAGAACAGCCTTGGGGACAGGGGGCATCCCTGCCTGGTGCCCCTGCAGATAGATATAGGAACTGAAACCACCCCATTCTTGCACAACCTAGCAACTGGAGCAGAATAATGGAGGCGCACCCACTTCAAAAAAATCGGTGGCATCCCCATGCTCTGCAATACTACAAACATATAATCTCAACGTAGCGAGTCGAAAGCTTTAGCCGCGTCACATAGGACGGCAGCAGCAGGGAGCTCAGGGTCAAGCTGATGTAACACAGCAAATATAGTCTGTAAGCTATGTGCTGTAGATCTCTTGGGAACAAACCCCGATTGATCCGGCAGGACCAGATTTGGAATCAAGGGCTGCAGTATACTAGCAATTATTTTTGCCAGTTTTTTGGTATCAATGTTTATCACAGAGAGCGGCCTATAGGACTCGTAATCTATTGGATATTTTGTCTGGCTTTAACAACGTCACTATGAGAGCTTCTCGCAGGGAAGGGGGGAGCTCACCTTTCTCATAAGCTTCAGTAAAGACCTACAGCAGTCTGGGGGCAAGCAGGTCCGCATAAGCCTTATAAAATTCACTCAGAAGGCCATCCAGGCCCGCCGCCTTGCCATTAGGTAGCGAAATGATGGCCTCTTTAACGTCCTCAACTGACCAGGGTTGTGTGAGATATTCACGCTGGCCCAGAGACAACCAGCCCAGCGCTATGTCATCCAAGTATTTTGAGAACTCGGATTCTGCAACAGGCAGCACCGGCCCATATAGATCAGAGAAAAACCTCATAAACACCCGGCTGATCTCCGGTGTAGTGTGTTGTGCCAAGATTTCTACAATTTGGTTCTGACCCACAGACGTCCACAATTTACTGGCCAGAGAGCAGCTCGGCCTACCCCCTCGCCATAGCGTTGCGCAATCCATCTCCTGGACCTATGCTGCGATTCCTGCTCGGCCACTTCATCATATTCTGATACTAAATCTCTCATTTGGGCCAACAGTGTAGGGGTGGGTGCCTGTTCATATGTACGTTCAAGTGCACGTATCCTATCCTCTAACGTACATAGCCTGGTTCCTAATGACTTTAGAACACCAACCTGCGCTCCTATGCATTCCCCGCAAATGGTGACTTTGAAGGCCTCCCCCAGAGTCCTGGCCCCCTCGACTGTGCCCTCATTTTCCAAGAAGAAATTAGTGATGGCTGACCCAATCATGACACGGAATACTTGATCAAGCAATGACGACGGCTGCAGCTGCCATTGGAACGCAGGCCTCGAGTGGGTCGGTATGTCTAGTTCCAGAAGCACAGGGGCATGATTGGAAAGTGTCTTAGCGAGGTGTCGAACCGACACTGTCCATGCACTGACCTCCTTGGATACGAGCCAATAGTCCAGGCTGGACCACGAGCCGTGTGCGGTCAATACAAATGTGCCCTCCCTCCCCACGGGGTTTCGGCTGCGCCACACACCGACAAGGCCCTCCGCCTCCATTATTTCACTTATCATCTGTGCAGCTTGTTTGCCATGCCATGCTGTATTGACAGATCTATCCAATTGCAAGTCTAGGTACACATTCAGATCACCACCCTAAATCACTGCTGAGGGGGTCAATGCCGCTATTCGCCTCCAGATATGATTATAGAACGCGGGGTCATCTACATTAGGACCATAGGAATTTACAAATAAGAGCCTCGTACCTCCCAGGCAACCCTGCAGCAGGAGCACCCTCCACTGATCATCTTTTCCCAAGTGGGTTAGATTGAACGGAGTCCCCTTCTTCACCAACAACAATACACCTCTCGAGTATGTGGAATACGATGCCGCGACCCTGACCACAGCCCAGCGATCTCCCAAATTCTGTTCTGCGTGCTAAGTGAAATGCGTCTCCTGTAAGAATGCCACTTGGAAGTATGCCAGCACCGTACGGATTTCTTTAGGGTTATTAAGGCCTCGCACATTCCACGTTATCAATTTAATGGTACCACCGGGCTTTCCCTTATCAATTTGTGAACTGCAATTGTAGTTGTTACAGAGATCTCTGGCGGCTCTGCGTATCGGAGCGACCATCATATGTGACCTGCACTGTACCTGTATCAAAACATAAACAAACATCCCTCCCCCCACCCACTTCAGCACCCACAACATGCTAAAGCCATCCCAGAAACAAGTGAACATTACCCACTTACAGAACATAGTCAACAAGTAAATGTGGGGTACACCCATGGGGGAACACTAGAGTGCAATCAACCTCCCAGATGAAAGGGAGGTGGCCAAACATACACAATAGTACTGCTCATCAGTCTTGGATACATCCACATGGGGGCCCGTATGCTTGGGGCTAATAACAGCAATAACATTACAGTACTTACGCACTAATAGGCTGAATTGCGATCAGTGCCCATGAGGAACCAACATTATTCGATCGCACCCAGCAGACACCGACCATCATTCTCAGTCTCCAGCAACTGTTCCCACCCTTGTAACAACGGATGAAAGACCAAGATAAGCACAAGAGTTCCTGTGGAGCAATGACCCTCAGTCCTCCTCATCTTCCGGGCCACCAGAGGCGTCGCGTCGACTACTTTTGAGTGTCTTTGCATATTCCATAGCAGATTTTGGACTTGAATACATTTTGGCTTTGCCTTTGGTTCCAATTCGAAGTTGGGCTGGATATAGCATTCATACGGGATTTTCTTGGCCATTAGCAGTTTCTTGACAGGTTGAAATTCCCGCCTCGCCACATGGACCAATGCAGTGAAATCTGGGTAAAAAGCCAGGACATTTCCCCAAAAATGTTTGGCGCCTTTCTCACGGGACTTGCGCAAGACTGAGTCACGGTCCCTATAATTTAGCACATGAGCAATGATTGGCCTCGGCGGAGCGCCCGGGGGTGGGCGGGCCGCCAGCAATGGTGGGCTCTCTCTACAACCAGCATAGTCGACAAATTTTCTGCTCCGAAGATCTCTCTGAGTATTTCCTCAACATAGGGCTCCAGTCTCCCTGTGTTGGTTGATTCCGGCAGGCCCGCGATCCGCAGGTTGTTATGTCTCGACCTGGCTTCAAGGTCCTCATTTTTAGCCTGGATAACCGCAAGCACCTTTTCCATATTGAGGGTTTTGGAAGAAACACTTTGTAGACTGTCCTCTGCATAGGAGATACGCTTTTCAGCTTCTCCCAGCCTGGCGCCTCTCTTGTCAAGCATCGCTAACATGTGATCCAGTCTCAAATTAAGGGCATCTATTTTGCCATCAATGGATTGCAGGATACTTTGCATAGCGAGGAGAGTTACTTCAAGCGACGGCATGCCCTCGGAAGGGGCATCAAGCTCTGAGTCCGAGGTTGCCCTCTGCTGAGATTTGCCAGGATTCCGCAGCTCGAAAGTGAGACGGGATTGGTTCTTGTCTGTTTTGCCCATTTTGTCAGTATAGGCCACGACGATATGTATGGTTCACGTCCCGCCGGCTGGCTGAATGTTACGCCGCGCCCCCAGCCCCAACGGGCCCTACACCACACCAGGAGACCCCGACAGGCACAACAGTCTCCTCATAGGCTTTACAGTCCGCTGCTGTAGTTTACAGCTGCATGCGCCGTGTCAGAGACAGTTCAGTGTCTTCCCTTTTGCTATGTGCTTCAATGTGGGGTAAATTCCAAATAAACAGGTCTTCCCCACTGCGCCTGT
This sequence comes from Calotriton arnoldi, assembly GCA_963921515.1. NCBI lineage: Eukaryota > Metazoa > Chordata > Amphibia > Caudata > Salamandridae > Calotriton > Calotriton arnoldi. The sequence continues at coordinate 815,883 of CAWUFW010001918.1, forward strand.
GTCCATGCGTGATTATTGACTTTAGCGTGACCTCACCCGGAGGGAGGGGACCATGGCCTACCTTGCGTTGATCGTGCCGCAGGAGTGGAGCCCACCTCCAATTCAGCCTAGACAAACCGTCCTGACCAAATCCACAGGCTGGCAATGGTTCACGCTATGTATCTGTCTGCACACTGGCCCTGGGTATTAATCAAAAGTGTCCCAGGGTCTCGACGGGAGCAGCTCTAGTAGCACAGAGCTTAGCTCCGGTTTATTTGCCTCTGCGAGGAATCTCTTGTGGCCGCAGTTATCACCTATACGGTGCTTAGCTACCCAGCGGGAAGGGCCCCCACATCGCAATGGTGCTTCTGCAGTTTTTCACTCTGGCTCAGTCTCCACGCAGCAGCGCTGAAACCAGGATCCCTCTATAATGTGGCTCACAGCCAGGGGCACAACGCAGCACGGGGATCAGAATACGCTGCCATACCGCGTCTGCTGGAACAGGCCGCACAAAGCCCCGGGGGGGGCCTCCAACCGCGACGGCCGCACGACCGCAGTGAGTCTCGCAGGTAATGTCATCCTCAGCAGGCGTCCGGCAGGGGTATCCTCCCCGCAGGGGACTCCGGCCCACACAGGCTCACGCAGCAACCCCTGCGGCAGACCCACTCACCAGCCCCCAGCCGAGGCCTCCGCCAGGTCACACAGCCACCTTGTTGCACTCGGCGCCACCACGCCACCGCCATACAGCAACAGTGCCCACCAAGGCTTGGCGCAGGATGTCGTATTTAGAGCAGGATATTGGTTGGATAGAGTGTTCAGCCGGCCCTCTAGCGCCCCCCCCCCCACTGTAATTAACCTTTAAATAAGTGTTTCCTGTATATTTAAAAAACAAACATGTTAGTGCTGAGTCAAATAAACAGCAGCCCAGTGTTGCTGCTTCTCTGGGGGCCGCATGTAAAGGTCAAGAGGGCCGCATGTGGCCCCTGGGCCGTACTTTGAGTATCACTGCTTTAGTGTGAGGTTTCCTTGAGGTCTTTGTGCCAGGTGATCGCCGAGCTAGCTCAGCCAAAGTAAAAGACAGTCGAGTTGGCAAACACTCCCCATTGCACTGCAACTGCGGGATTAATGCAGTCCACCTGAGCCCTTGGTGTGATACAGGAGTCTCAGAGTGGGGTGCATTATTTTATGCTTTGCCCCTGTTGCTGCCCCGAACCGTGTGCCCTCTCACAGGCCCAGCCTGTTGGTACCCTTTTTAGCAGGCTAGTCTGTCTCGATATTACCCTAGATTGTCACACAACCACCGAATGAACAACCCCACCCTACAATCATGGCCAGATTTCTTAGGCTGTGCAGCAATAGATGTGAAACATAGTATATTTAGGTAGCTGAACATGTAACTGTGCAATTGTGAAAATTGATATTTTCAGCAGAAATGCCCTCAAGAGCAACACGAAGTGGCCGCCTGAGCTGGAGGAAGAGGCTTGTGTTGACTTGCACCGTGGGCGCTCTCCAGTTTGAGCACTTACACTTTCCACCAAAGATACCTTGCAATTTCTACTGCTTAATGGTGTCATCTTTAAAATGTGTTCCAGTAAACATAGGAACAACTGAACGGTTGGTGTGTCGGAAATATTTTTAAATCGAAAAATGGCTGAAAATGTACTTATTGCTTACCGTGTCACTAAAGTGAATACTACGGCGCTGGTTGCAACAAATAACGTGAGGAACAGAGGGCAGGGGGTGCAAAAGCAAAACAGACAGCTGGGAGGTGGGGAGATAACCCGGAAAGAATCCACTTGGCTCGGCCGCATGAGGGTGTCCAGGCTGATTTCCAGTGTGAAGAACAAGCACTAGTAATGCATTGGGTTCGACTATATGATGCAAACTAAGCTATTTTCATCAGTAACCATTGGTATCGAAGGAACTCTCACAGGCGTGGAGAGAGTGTGGCACAGCGGCCAGAGCTGCTGACTCAAGAGCTGGGATTCCCGGTTCGATGCTCGTCAGTGCAACATCCTGTGATTCAGGCAAATTACGTAAACTCTCCCGCTGATAAATTGCAGCTATATAAAACTGCTGCAGGACGAAAAAGCAAAAAGATGCAAAACTTTATTTATGAAAAAATAATTCCACCAATACGGATGGGAACAGTATTTCAGCAGCTGGAAACTGATAAAGAAGCAGACGAGGAACAACCATTGGTAAATAGAAGAAAATATGCTACAGCCAATAGAAATGGAGGAAAAGTAAGAAGCATGCATAGGAACCAATGAGAAGCCAGGAAAGAGAGGTGGTACATGCAACTCCCTTTAAGTTTATATTAAAAACAATAGATTTCTCAAGCAAAGCGCAAGGGTTGTGCTGGCTAAACCTAAAAAATAACGGAGCAACACGGCTCACCTTTAGCGCTATTATGCTCTTTGTTTTGCACCCATATGTAATGTTTTTTGACAGCAAACGTGAAAGTTTGTGTTTTGTTACATTGGCAACAACCGAACAATGCTTTATGGTGCTGCAAAACAGAATTGGCTCCAGCAAAAAGAAATAGAGCAACATAGTGCACCATGGCATTATGAAATGGCACCAAATATCACTTCAAAGCAAACAAATAGTTTTTGTAATCCGGCAGCATGAATCACATGTGTCTCAATACAGCACTCATTCAAAATATGTGTCAGACAGAGAATTTCTGATAACTTATATCATTTCTGCTACTGATATTTGACTGATAACATGTTCTTTATGTATTTGATAAGATTATTGCTCTTACACCAATCACATATATCTGAGGAGAGATTAAGATTCATGGACGACTCACTTGTTTTACAAGACCCAGGAGAAAACAGAAGCCCTAATTATGAGCAGACTGGTTAAGGTATTGATCTGCAATAACTGCTATTACCTGACACATCAAATTGCAATTGTGAGTTTTGTAATAAATATTAGCGGGTCAAAGCAGCTGATATTTATCAGGGGAAAATGCCTGATATTTACTGGGACACCGGGATTTTGGAGTGGTAAGCATAAAAATGAGCATTTAATTTAAAAAAAACTCATAATTGTGTAGTATTTATCACACCTGATAAATTCAGACTCAGTGGAGATGGATTTTATCAGGTGGAATAAATATCACACCAATTACAGGGCCACTCTTAATGAGGGCTAGAAGCTCTCAGAACAACAGCAATGGTGGAGGAGAATTGCCCCACTGCCTAGGTCAGAGCCATCAAATAAAAAATAAAACGATGTTCTTGCATTTGCCGGCTCTGAGCCAGCGCTGTAGGGAGGGGCAGGGCAGAGGCATGAGAGGAGGAGTGTTTCGTTCACTCCCTAAGTGTTCATGGGTGTTTGGCCGGACGTTTCAGGCTGACCAAAACACACATGCGCACTTAGGTTTCTCCAGCCCAGCTGCATTGAGCAGCTGGGCTGAACAAAAACCCCCACAGACTCCCTGTCCTGAGCATAGCATCTTTCTAGTCAAATCAGGCCAATCCCAGCGCTGCTCTGTAGCACAGGGATTGGATGGGAGCCTGTCCCGGGGGCTGCTGGGACCAGGAAGGGGAGAGACGGCCAGCGGCTAAAGGTATGTTTAAAAGAAATATATATATATTATTTCTAACACCCCCGCGCCACCCCCCTGAGTAAATCCCCTCTCGCATTCCCTCCATAACCCTGCATAACGAGTCACCCTATAATCAGGTCGGGTATCCTGCTCCCTGGAAGTAATGATACCGCTGCGATCTCTAATACCCATGACCATAAGTATTACTCAGTTATCAGTTTTTGCACATGAAATGGGGAATAACTGTGGAAAGAGGTGTTTCAGCACATATTTCAGCAATTTTTGTCGATTCACATTCTGACTGTTTTAAAACGGAATAATGCGAATGGGAAAGGTCATAATGTGTGGATTTTCACACATTACATGTGTTCCTGATTCGGCCACTAACTCTCGGTACTGGCTGAATGATGGTCAGAGCGTCCCGGTAAGGGCTTCCAGCAACTACTTACTCAGATGTTTTTGCCTCTGGTGGTTCCTCATTTTTGTCTCAAATATGAATGGAGGCTACCAACGTGTTTCTTCGTACCACATCATAATGTAAACAGTGTCTGCCCTCAGCCGCAGCTGCTGCAGGTAAGAGCGGTGGGTCGGTGGGGCTGGCTGGTGGGATTTCGGAAGACGACCACAAGTAAAAATTAAATATTTATTTAATTTTCCCTTGTGGTTGTCTCTCGAAAAACTACCCCCCCCACCCCCCCACCCCTAGCCGGCCTCACCGCTCTTACCTGCAGCGGCTGCGGCTGTATGCCCCTGTGGAAAGGAAAGCTGATCATCATGAGAAATGCAGACCTGCAGTGTTTGAAATATTTGCATCTGGGGATAAATGTTATTCCACATACCACATTAAACCAGGAGATGCTTTTATTGCAACAGTGAAAATAATTACAGGGTACATTATTTTAATCATGACACATCTTTAGTTCGAATGAACTTTTCAATCTCAAATCAGTCAAATATTGTTTTACAATGTACCAATATGTAAAATAAGTCGTGCTAGAATTGTATTGAATGACAGGCCTCTAAAAATATAATCTAAAGCAAGTATATTTTGGATAGGGCAAACAAATTCTGTGGAGCCCAGTGGTGCTGAAACAATCTTCAGAGTGGTGGTGCTACCATTAATATTACATCACTGAAGTCAAAGGGCTTGTGTAAAATCCAAATGTTGCACAAAGAACAAGAGTAGCAAAAGAGCCACACCCATTCAACAGGAGAGTAGTAAGGATGTGGAATGTAGCGGGCAGTGCATTTAGGAGCACACTGGTTGAAATATAATAACTTGGCATGGTAGTGCACTGTCATTTACAGACAGCAAATTTTCTAATGAAATGGCCACAACATTTTCACAGACATGCAGTCTTACTAATAAAACTATATAGTTCACAAATGACAATGTGTGAAAATTCGGTTTCAGAAACTATCATTTGCACATTTTGAAATATTTGTACAATACTGTTGTATGTATTTAAATTTTATTGTGTTAGATAAAAATTAACATCCTTCAGGCTTTAATTTCTACATGAGCAGGATTGCCACACAATTTACTTTCCAAAATCCTCTCACTATGCAGTAAGAAAACCAAAATCTTCATATAAAGCAATAAGCAGTAATTTGTCAGAATACATAGCCTGACATTTGACCTCTGTCTTTGAAAGCATAGCAAATGTAACAAGATGAAGTCTTTGGGGCATATTTACGAGCCTCTTTGAGTTGCTCTGGCACCATGCAACATGGTGCAAGAGCAACCCAAATTAAAAATGAGATTTATGAAGCCATGCAAGGCTACCTTGCGTGGCCCGACTGACTTCATAAATCTTGAGTAATTGAATGCAGTGCAAATTGCTGTGTTGTATTACTCTGGGCCAGGGAGGTGTTTCCATGGGCGTTGTGTGGGTGTTCCCATGCAACATCCATCGATTTTTTAGCCATTCGCAGATTTACCATAAGTGGTAGAACTGGGAATGCGTCAAAAACCTACGCCTCCCCAGGTGAGGCGCAACAAGGTGAAATTTGTTTTTTTCTCCCCTTTGTTTCCTCTTTCTATGTTTGCTGCATTCTGCTGCACACATAGAAAGAGGGAAACGCATTGGTGGTTTATTTTTGTGCAGGAAGGTGCTCATTCCTGCACAAAACAATCCTACTTAAATTTCCAGGCTTCTTTATTGCTCAGTCACCTTTCAAACTACAGTGCCCCTACCTCCAGCACCTATGAATGAGTCTCATTTGTAAAATGCTGTGTCAAAAGGACTACTCAAAAAGCATCCACAAATTTGCACGGCTAACTTATAAGGGTCAAGTCTGCAATAGCATGCGCTAGGGCACGCGCTAGTTTGCGAAACTGTTGTTTCCAGTAAAGGGCTTGAAGCCCACCCATTGCTAAAATTAGCTGGATTTTATTTCACTCTTCTTTGCTGTCTCCTTATTGGCCAGCGCTGGCCAAACGTCACTTCCGTTCGTCCTAGTGGAGTAGGGGCCAAGCACAGATTGATTTCAACTTCATCAGTTCCCGTCCATCATACATAATGAAGCAGTAAGACTAAGGGGCATATTCACAAGGAGCTATCGCCGAATTAAGGGCACTTTATCGCAGCCAAAGTCGTGATAAATTTACCCCCCATTCACAAGCCGGTGTAAACAGCCCACAGCACCAGTTAATCCACGATAGCAGCCGCAAAAAACATCGCCACAGAGGACCCTCGCAAATATCGCTAATGAGATGCAGAGTAGGCGTTCCCGTGACTAAAGCCGAGACAACAGCACACCTCAACATTCACAATGACCAGCCACATCCGCGATAAAAACACAAAACAGGCGATAAGGCGCATTAGCACCAGGAAATCTACACCAGCTCTGACCTGGTGTAAACTCGGACGGCAGCCAGCACCACAAAAGGGAGCACAGCCCAGGGCCACATCTGAAGGGCAACAGATGCCATGGAGCCACACTTCATGCGGCCCGGACACCCAAGAGGGCCACAACACCCACCGCCATCACCCCAGGACCACCCCTCCCTGGCACCCCCCGACCAAAGACATGCCACATCAGCCACACCTAAACATGTACAAAATATTCCGCCTGATGCCGCACAATCACAACTGGTGACATGGATGTGTCGTCACAGAAATGACCAGCACACATTCACTTTCGAAGCAACAAATGAAACTTTATTAAAATGAACAACGAAATGAAATGAAGACACATGGCCGCTCCCCTCCGGACAATACGTAAGTCACAGCCTGTAAGACAAAAAACATGATGAGAAGGTGTGTCCTGCGCACATCAGAGGACAGAGAGAGAGCAGGCAGAGATACCCCAACACCTCCCCCCGCCCATCGTAGCATGCCCGCCCATGCACACCCAGGCCTCAATGCTCACCTTCCGCCACCGGCGCGTAGACAGGAGGTCCCACCACGTGCCGCTGCAAGCCACAAGCCCAGGGCCCGCGGACATGGCACCCTCCACATCATGCAGCCCCGCTCCGCAGGCCACCAGGTCTCACGTTTGGTGCTGGGTCTTGATTACTCCATGGCAGAGGACATACCAGTGCACCCGGCATCATCGCAGGCTGCACACCCGCTCAGCCCAATGGGTGCCACCAACTCTGGCATCCCGGAAGCGACGCCACAGGGCGGTAGGCCCGCGCTGCTTGCTGGCTCTGGCCTACACTGCGGTCCAGCAGGGCACACAGAACCTGAGCTGTCCGGACCGCCGGGATGGGGCATCATCGCAGGCTTCACACCCTCTCAGCAGCTCACGGTGCCACTGACTCAGTGCACCCAAAGTCACCGTCCCGTGGCAGGGTGCCTGTGCCATACTCCAGACCTCGGATGCCACTAACCCTGTGCAACCCCAGTCTGCGCCACGTGGTGGTAGGCCCGTGCCGTACTCAAGGCCTCGGATGCCACTAACCCTGTGCGCAACAACTCATGGGCCCTATATGAGTGCGAACCGTGGGGCGTCCGTCATCCAGTCACCACCGGAAGAGGGGAATGTGACGTCGTCGGACCCTTATGTTGGCGGAGTCACGTGGCCTGTGACGCCTGTGCCGGATGGGTGTGGTGTGTGTGAAAACCTGCCCTCAGGGAGTGGCTGTGACATGCTGATGACTAGACCAGTGACCCGCACACCACCAGCGAGTACAGCTGCGACGGGTAGCAATGAGGGCCCCCCCCCCTCGGTGCGTAAGCGGAGTGGACTGGCCTGCCGTACGCCGGACCAGCGCAGGGCCTGCAACAATGACTCATGGGCTCCGGGCGTGGTCCAGTCCATGTCTGGACAAGGAAGTAGCTGATGCGTTTGTCCCTGCTGCAGTGTTCACGGAACCCGCTACACAAGATGCAATGTCGCACCCCCTTACTGGCATCCCACAGGATGAACATCATTGACGCAAGGGAAGGCACTGTCCCCACATTCATCCACACAGGGATGACGTAAGACATCACACAGCAGTGCGTCACTGGATATTTATTTGCACATCCAGTGCAGTCATGCAGCTGGAGCGGTACAGGGCAATGCCGAGCACACCACACAATATGGGCCCGTGGAGTGCCAGCCAGTGTCCATCCTGGGATGCCCTGTACTGCGGAAGAGGAAGGGTACAGTCCGCAGTCTGTCCACCGTGTCATTGGTCGTCAATCAGCATGTGGTAGTTCATGTCGCTGTCCAAGGTGAGTGCCTCGGAGTGTATCGGGGGTCAGTGGTAGGTCTTGAGGCCATGTGCGGCACCAAGCAGAAACAGGCAAGGTGGTGGTAATGGATGCTAGTGCCTGGTCCTCCTGACCACAGTCCCATCCAAGTCCTTGTCCCCGGGTGTGTGCCCTGCCCCACCTGTGGGTGTTGCAGTGCCGGGTGCGGCACTGTGTGCCACTGATTCATCAGGGGCCGGAGGAGGATTGTCGGCCGCACTGTGTGGCAGTGACACATCAGGTGCTAGAGTGGATACGCCTGCTGCACTGGGAGGCACTGACACACCGGGGGGCGGAGATGTGGATGGTGTGGGGGCAGCAGCATTCATCATCGCCACGCCTTGTGGCAGCAATGCCATGACGAGGACATGCAGGGCACGGTAGATCCCAGCTACATTTCGCTGATGTGCAGCGGCAGCTGCCATCCTTTCCGCCTCCATCTGCACCATGTCCTCCATGAGCCTCCACATGTGGGCCAGCTCAAGGCTGGCATCGCTGGGGCCACTGTGAGCGGACAGGTATTCTTCCCTCTGCATCTTGACTCCAGAGATGTCAGTCAGGGCTCGCTGGAGACCATGGGGCGGACATAGACACCCAAGGATGGCGTCCAGTTTGTTAGCCATGAGCTCGAACCCCACCCGGACCTGCTCGGCCGTCTCCCTCTGGCCCTTCAGCACACAGCGTTGGAAGGCCATTTGTTGTTCCTGGGAGTCTTGGGAGGGTGCCGGGGCTGTGGGTGCCTCCTGCTGGGTGGTTTGGGTGGTGAGTGGGGTCTCATGGATGTAGCTGGGCTGCACTGATCCTGGAGGTGAGTTGCGGAGGTGGTCAATGAGGTCTTGGATGGTTTGGATGTCGATGCTGGTGTTGTCCTCCTCCTCGTCATCAGTGGAGTGGCTGTGACTGCTCTGCAGGAGGTGTTGAAGATGCCCCTGCGATGTGAAGGGGAGATGGTGTATTACAATGTGTCCACATGTATGTAGCCGCATGGTACAGGTTGACATTCAGACAGCATGGCATTGTACATTGTGACAGTCTGTGGGTCTGGGCGAGGACCCAGAGTGATTGTGGGTGTGCACTGTGCCCTGCTTGCTTGTGCATGTGTGCCATTGTGGCCATCTCCCCCGTCCCCCCAGTACCTGGTGGTCACTCACCCTGTTGCGGTTGTGTTGTGTCCTGTCGAGCAGTGTCTGGTCCCCCGACTCCGGCCACAGTCTCCACACTGATGACTGTTGACACCAGCTCCTCCAGGTCATCCAGCTCCAGCTGTGGCGCTGGGCCCCCACCTCCGGTCTGCGTTGCTGCCTTCAGGTTGGCGGAGAGTTTATCCTTGGTCTTCCGCTTGATGTCATTCCATCGCCTCTTGACCTTGTCCATTGTCCGCTTGTGCTCTCCAACGGCATTCACCTTGTCGACGATGTCCCGCCATATTCCATTTTTGGTGCCCAATGACACGTTGGAGGTGACGAAGAGTTGTTGATGGTGTTCCATCACCTCCGTGACAATAATGCAGTTCGCCTGCGGACTGAACTTGGTCTTCCTGGTCTTCTTGTCCTTGCCCTTCCCTGTCCCCGAGGTCCCAGGCGGGTCGTCCGGGGTGCTTGTGGGGTTGCGCTCGTCCTCTGCGCCTGCTTGGGCTGCCTCCATGGTGCTTGGGTGTTGGTCAGTTTGTGTGTGGGTTTTTTTCCTGCTTTTATGGAGGTTTCTGACGCCTGCCAGGTGTGTGTTGCAGGCTTGGCGCTGCTTGTCGCTGGTTTCCTCATCGCGCTTTGGCCCATCGCGTGTTTTTTGGTGTTGTGGTTTGTGTTTTTATCTCCATCGTGGTGGTTGTATCGCGGACTTTGTCTGCGGTTTCGGCAGGCTATCGCATGGTACCGCCTTGTTGTGAATTCCACGTTGACACGGGGTTATTTTCCCGTGATGGGCTGCGTTATTGAAAGTTGCGTTACGCTACTCTTGCGGTAGTTATCACACGTTCTTGTGAATATACCCCTAACTTTTTAACTCCCACGATGTACTTATACCACCCCATTACTAAAAAATGTATGTTGGCTTCCACTGACTCAGAGCATTCCTTTTAAAAACTTGCTGCCTTGCATTTAAGAGCATAAATAACGCTGCATCTTATTTCCTGGTTAACAAATTAAACAAAATATACACCATCACAAAATTTGAGATTAGCTTATTCTAATCTCTTAATTATGCTTAGATACAGAAAAAGCAGCGAGGAAGGACACAACTCGTGGTGAAGGCCGTGGCAGCCTGGAATTCAATTCTGAATTATATCCACAATAAACAAGACCCCAGATCTTTTGACTTAAAAACAAAAAGAAATGCAATTTAAACAAGCATTTCCGCTCTAATCACCCTTATGAAACGTTTTATCGGGTACCGATTAGCACCAAGAAACATATTGGGTAAGTGTTCTCAATAAATAAATGTAACATACATTTAACATAACATTAGAGCACAACATGAAGACATATGGGGCCACAATGAGGTAAGCTAGATCTATGGGAATGTAGAACATGGGAACAGATGTATCTGGGAAAAAAAGATGGCGGGTAGCTGAGGATACCATTCCTTTCCATTCCTTCATGAGACCTGTACTGAAGAAGAACATGTAATATCTTCTCAGACTGTCAGACTGACGGATTGACAACTTTGTAGGAAGTTACTCCAATTGATCCCGTTTTTTTTTTTTTACAAATTTCTCCTTAATGGCCATACGTTTGAGCATCAACTCATAGTAGTGCCAAGAGAGAATGCTGGTCGCATAATCCGGGGGTAAGGCTTCCAGTTGGTTAACACAGAGTGTTCATTCAGGGTCAAAAACAGCAATAAAAGTAATGATACTGGAAACCTGACAAGATAACTTAAATTGAGCATCCAATACTTATATATCTTTTCAAGAGCATGCCTTTCTAAGACGATACGGGGTTGCGATTGCTGGCCTCCAGGAGACGCACATATGGGGAGATACCATTAAAAGCTTACGCAAGCGGTGGAGGGGGCAACTATATGCCACATCCTACTCTGGCTTTGCCCGGGGGGGCGCTACTGTGGGTGGCACCGGGAGTGCCGTTCCAGCATCTCCATCACGTACTGGACCCTGAAGGGTGCTATGTTATTCTGTTCGGGAGGTGGGAAGGTAAAGAACTCTGTATCGTAAATGTGTATGCACCCAATATAGACTGCCCCGATTTCTACCTGGAAGTAATGAAGGCCGCAACACCATTCATGGGAGCTGAGATACTTCTAATGGGCGACTTTAACTGTGTATTAGATGGGTCCTTAGATAGGGAGCCTCCCAGAGACAATACCAAACCCCGAATGGTGGAATCCCTTCAGGGCGCACTGCAGGGCCTGCAGCTCCGAGATATATGGAGGCTACGCAACCCTGATAAAAGGGAGTTCTCCTGTTTCATTCCGGCAGCCAACACCTTCTCTAGGATTGATAACTGTTGTCTCACGGCCGACCTGGTGACGGCGACAAAGGCCGTCGCCTATCTGCCGCGATATCTGTCGGATCACACGCCCTTATTGTTAACCTTGAGCTCCGGACCGGGCATATCACCCATTTCTTTGTGGCGCCTTCGAGCTGAGGCCCTGTTAGATCCCCCTTTGTACAGGCTGTAAGTGAGGCTCTCCGATATTATTTTGAGGAGAATTGGGGATCCACTGACATGAGGTCTATGGAATGGGAGGCCATGAAGGTTGTCATTAGGGGGGTCTGTATGAAGACGGCCTATGGAGTGCATCGACAGCTCATAGCGGATATAGATTCTCTAGAGAAGCGTCTGAAGACCCTGGAGGATAAGCTGCATCGGACCCCAGAGAATAGGGCGGAGTGGGGGAGAGTTCGGGGTGAGCTACTCGAAGCCTTGTCCTGCCTAGAGAAGTACAAATACACCACCTATAGGCAGAGACTACACGCGGAAGGGGACAGATCCGGAGCTCTACTAGCTCGACTAATTAGGACGGAGATGGAACGTGCTCCGATATTACAGCTTCGGGACAGGGACGGAGTGTTGCTGCACACACAGGAGGCGATTATTAGGGCATTCGCAATACACCTGAAACACACGTGCTCGACGGTACTCCGTGACGAGCCTCTTGCAGTTCAAGACTTTTTTCAAGATGTAGAGTTTCCTACACTCAGTGAAGACGTGGCAGAGGCCCTGGGGGCACCTCCTACTAGGAACAAACTACTGACGCAAATACGGCGATTGAAAAATGGAAAATGTCCCGGGAGTGACGGTCTTCCAGCTGAGTTTTACAAGACCTTTGCCGCTGAGCTGGTGGACCACCTTCTTGCAGTGTACACGGAGGCCCTGGAGAAGGGGACCCTTCCCAAATCTATGCTGGAGGCATTGGTCTCCATGATTCTTAAACCAGATAGGGATTCCCACTCCCCGGGCTCCTACCGGCCCATATCCCTTTTAAATATAGATGTGAAAGTGTTAAGCGGTGTGCTGGTGGCCAGACTCTTGCCATATATGACCCAGTTGGTACACTCCGATCAATCTGGGTTTATCCCCACTCGAAATACCACTCACAATCTGCGTAGACTTGCACACCTGTGGCATGCGCCGGAACTTGAGCAGTCTGACTGGGCGTTATGTCTTCTGGATATTCGTCAGGCTTTTGATACTGTTGAATGGGAGTATATGTGGCGGGTTCTTGCCCGGATGGGACTGGGAGACGACTACATGAGGTGGTTGAGGCTGCTTTATTGTAATCCTACGGCTCAAATCCGTCTCCGGAACCAGGTGTCGGATAAGCTGGTGCTCCAGCGGGGTACGCAACAGGGTTGCCCCCTGTCGCCGCTCCTTTTCGCTCTAGTGATGGAGCCGCTGGCGATTGTCCTTAGACGACGATTGGAGGGCCGGGGAGTTCGACTGGGTGCGTCGGTGCATGTTGTGTCTATGTATGCCGACAATACCATGGTATATCTCAGACACCCTGAAGCGGCGGTCCCGGAACTTCTTCAGGAACTTACCTGTTTCGGTGCGATCTCCGGACTCTGTCTTAACCCGGGGAAGTCTAAGCTTTCCCCATGGGAACCCTACTGGGTGTGGGAATAGACGCTCTGCCGGCAGTGGGAATGAGCTGGGTTATTGACACGGTCCGATACCTCGGGGTCCAGCTGGCACACACGCAGCACGCATTCCATCACCATAATGTGGGGAGATGCATAGATGGGGTTCAAAATTCCATTAGGTTCTGGCGGGACCTTCCACTATCACTGATGGGGCGGATTGCCCTGATTAAAATGGTGGTTCTTCCACGATGCCTCTATGTCCTGCAGAATTCTCTTTATCGTATCCCATGGGTGCACTTTAAACGGCTGGATTGACTGTTGGTGGACCTCTTGTGGGGATCCAAACGGAAAAGAGTGAAATTAAATACTTTGCAGAGAACATGGGAGCAGGGGGGGGTAGAGATACCTAGATTTACACACTACTACATAGCAACACAACTACAACATGCAACACACTGGCTAGACGACCATGACAATTGGGAGAAGAGTCTGTTGGAGGGTACCTATGGGGAGACCCCTCTCCCTGAGCTCCTCATGATGGGCTCGAGTGTCCCAGCGCACCTCCCGTACATCATTAGGCAGGTGGCCACTATATGGGAATACGCAGTGAAAACAGTAGTACGCCCCGGAGGCCCCGTTAAGGGCAGTGGCACCGTTCAAGAAAATAAGCCACCATATGTCCATTGCTCGGTGGTCAACGGGAGGATGTACCACTATGGGAGACTTATATCTGGGTCAACATTTCCTCACAAGAGAGGAAGCTGAATCAACGTTTGACCTAGGTCGAGGCCAATACCTCCAGTATGCCAAGATCTCGGCGACTGCGCGGGAGATTTGGCCATCATTCCCCGAAGAACCACCCATAACAGCCACTCTCAGGACCCTTGTCACAATGGCTGGGGGCCGTAGACTGGTGTCACATATATACAGGGCGTTGAGGGAGGACCTCGCTGTAGAGCCACTACCAGTACAGGGCAGATGGGACGGTTTACTCGAAGAGCCCCTGACAGAAGCACAGTGGGGAAGGGTACACGCAGAGGTTAAACAAATTAGCTTGAATGTAAGATTCAGGCTTACTCAATTCAATATAGTACATCAACTATACCTAACGCCACATACACTGCATAAACTCTACCCGGACAGGTCCTCTCAATGCCCCAAGTGCGGCTCTAGCGACGCTAAGTTCCTACACATGACCTGGGACTGCCCAAGGGTGACCCCATTCTGGAAGGTGGTTTTAGACCACTTGAAGCAAGTAACGGGGTGGTCGATTCAGCACTCCAGCCAGCAGGTACTCCTGGGACTTATACCACGGCCCAAGGGCAAAAAACTTACGAGACGATTTCTGCAACTGGGGCTAGTGTTGGCAAAGAGACGGATAGCACTTAGCTGGATGAGCGCGCAGCCACCCACAATGAAAAACTGGACTAAAGACCTAGAGGAATGGGCTATGGCAGAATTAATTTGCATGCGCAAAGTCCGGAGGGATGAAAAATTAGAAGACGATGCGAGAGCATGGCAGGGTATGATATCAGAGGTCCCGCTAGAGGTGGAGATGGAGGGTTCCCCTTCACGTGCCACGGGAGGGGCACAGGTTGCTCGCCAGGGCTCGGAGGACAGAGACAGCGTATAGATTATCGTGGGCTAGCGGGCCCACGGGTAGGATACAGCGACTCGCACTAAAAATAACTTTGGGGTGCATAGCCGACCGATGGGGTATACCCAGGTGACCCAAGGGGGTGGCGGGGGGCTGGTTTACAGTTCAATTGATTAGATAAGTTTTCAGATATTGCCCTTCCATATCCCAATGTAGCAGGAGCTGTGCAGCACAGGATGAACGATCCAGTATGATCCTTAACAACAAGAACTGTACAGTTGTGTTCCCACCTTTTTCTTTCTGTCATGGGGACAGCCTGCTTGTATGCGAATTGTATTCATATTTGCTACATATTGTGATGGTTTATGGATGAAAATTCAATAAAAATATTTAAAAAATAAAAATAAAAAATAAAAATCTTTTCAAGAGATCAGGAGCCCTTGCCAACTCAATCTTGTATGATGAAGAATCCCCAGTGGCTTCTTCCCTGCTTGATGCTGTTCGATCAAATTCACGCATGACCAAGACTCATACTCACTCATGCATCCACCTGCAGTGAAAGCCATGGATTCACCCGGAGATAGGAAAGTGGTCACAGACGACACTGAAAGTACTAGGCCTGTCAGAGGACAGGCAGATCAGAATTACTATAGTGTATCAGCCGGAGTGCTATTTCCAGCAAAGTAAGCAGGCAAAACTGCAACACTTTCATCAACAGCCATTGAGACTACTACAAATATACCACAACTACAAACAGTTCTACTGAGAACTCTCTCTCTTCCCCCTTATTACCTCCTGTAATAATTGTAATTAATATGCGTGACAAGCGTGATATAAAAAGCCAACATGTGAGTAGCAACTGTATTATTGATAAAATTTAGCTACACTTAACAGGAAAACAGGACCCTCTCATAAGAGAAAAAATAGATCTGACATTAAATGCAAGCTCTGATATTATGAATGGACTCAATCAAGGAAATAAAACTCATCCGTCAAAGGGGAACCAGAGCCTTACTGATCTTTGTAGAGGAAAAGAAGCCAATTCAGCAAATTTGAGCTGCTCGAAACTCAGGACTAGGGCACAACTAATTGTTGAAAAGACTGGGACCAGGCTTAAAGACACCATCGTAGGGACTGGATAGTTAAACTTCCTCATAAGAAAGGAACCTTGAGTTCAAATATTAATAAGAAGGGTGCATCTGGAGCACTGGCAAAGTCAAATACAAGGGGCAAAAGGTTCAGAACATTTACTTCCAAAATAATGTAAGGTACCTGGTAGGCACATTAACAGAAGAAGCAATGAGCTCTATAGGAAAAAGATTATTACAAGACTTGCCATCCATAATGGCCATCCTAGCCCTCCCTCCAGTCAGCCGAACTAACAAAGTTACATCTGAGGTGATGCATGAGAAAAAGGAGGGTCATGAAGGAATTGATGACGAGACCCATTCAAGGAACCCTCTCTAGCTATCGTTCAGTTGTCACAGATGCACAGAAAAGAGATGCTGACAAATTACACCGAGGTTATGGCAGATAATTTGCAAACAGAGCAATTCCACCTGACGTTTCTGGAAACATCCATGCCCTTTAAAACCATATGGCAAAACTTGAAAAACATACTGCTGAAATGGAGGCAGTATTGGCACATACGGCAGCAACCGTCCGTGGGAAAGTACATTATACCCAGGAAATCCAATGGAAGATTGAAGACTTGGAAGACCATAAGCGATGGAATAATCTTTCTGTGCAGGATATTCTGAAGGAGTTGGAAGGAAAAGACCCCCCCTGGAATATATCAACGTGTTGTTTCAAAAGGCATTTCTGAGTACTACTTACTGGGACAATGACTGGCAAATTTAACGTGCTCATCAAATTCATTTATCGAATGGAGTAAATGATGTAATTTGCTCAGAGGCAGCCAACCTCATTCCATATCGATCAACATTGTGACCTTTTTGTTCTGCCAAGTAATTTTTCAAAAGCACACACAACTACAGCAATAAAGGATGGCGCCAGATCCTTCTTTGTCTGCTCGGATTTCTGCCATTTGACTGTTGAGTGAAGATGGTGGCTATGTAAGATGATTGAATCAAGTCTACTTATAGAAATCAACCAGACTGAAGATTTTGTGGCACTGTAACATTAATTTTTAAGTCTCACCTAGGCAGCACTTGAGCTATCTCTCCAAGACATGCTGTATCTAGGATATGGGCTTGAAAAAAAGCACATCTTTTTTGTTGGTTCCTTTTGCTGTCCTTTATAAATGCTGGCTTTACATTGGTGAATACACTTAATAGTCTCCCATGAGACTGCCCCTCTTACATGTGTTCTTACTGTTCAGATAATTTATACTTAGAGAGTACTCTTTTTTTAGTTGGCCTGTCTCTTTGCTCCTTAACTGTTCTGTTTACTTGTGCAATGAAACTTTGGTCACATCATGTGCTTGCCATCATTTAATCTCCCTGTGCCTCCCCTTCTCACCTCCCACAACACTGCTTCGGTTGCTTCATGTCCCTTAATCTGCCCGTGCCTCCCCCTCATCCCTCCCACAACACTGCTCGCACGCCCCCACCAACCCTCTGAGGCCACTGCTGTTTTGTTAGTTGTTTAGTTACTTTATGCATAATGTGCAATGCAATACCCTTGTTTAATATCTCTTTGCCCTCCACCCCATCCCCCTGCACGACACTGCTTGCCCGCCCCCGAGATAGCTGCACTGAATTCTTATGTTATTTTACATTAATCGTTTTTATTTATATAGCACACCTAGCCATGGGCTCGGGGACATTAAACAATCAGCCCATTATCACAGGATGTTGAGCCAACAGTAGAATCGAACACGGATCCCCAGCTCACCGTGTTATAGAAAACTAGCTATTGACTCCATGAAGAGATGTGGGGAAGTTGCTGCTTCTAATTATTTGTACCATAATGTTGCCCCAGCAGCCTTTTATCCCTCCAATGTCAATAAAATTAGTACAATGTTGTGTTTCAATCCCACATTATTAACAGCACTTAAAAGTTGGCTATTTTAGAAAAAAATACGTTTTTATTAACTATGAGAGTTGCACTACAGGCCCCTCATCTTTCTCAAGAAACGTCTTACATTTTTAATGGCTACAGGACAACACATCCACTAGACAACCTCTCCACTGAAGATGTCTCTGCTAATGCATTATTTTTTAGTGATTGAGCATCTGATTTTAGACTTCCAGAGGCTTCTCCTTCTTACACAAATGCCTTCAATCTTTCTTTCCAGTCATCGTACCAGGCAGACAGTGTCTCTCTCCCTACCATAGCAAACTGAAAATGAAGGGTTTCACTGCTGCGATCTGGGGACAAAATCCACACCCACCAGAGGGATCTAGCTAGCTACACCTCTGCACACCCCAAGATCCTGAGATCTGTTCTATGAAGGATCATTGAGAGACATTTATTTTTAACAAAAATGGGCCAGATTTCACATACTTTGTCATCAGTGTGCTCAATAAGACGTGATGGGTGTTCCAGCCATTATTGAATCCCAATTTATTTTTGTTCTTTTAGTTTTAGTGCATGAACTCTGCAGGCTTGGAAGCCCTGTCCTCTGACCTTCCTCCTCTGTGGAGTTCAAGAAAGTAGTGTAAAACAAGCACTTGCAAAGCCAATAGGTTTTGCCTATGCAAGATCTATTGGCTTTGTCAGTGTTTGGTGTAACCATACAGTAGAGCAGAGTGTCTGCTGTGCAGCATGGGTGAAAGTAACAAAAAACAAGCATTTGCAATCCAATCGGTCTGACATTTGTGAAAGTTAGAGCTCTTGGTGTTGAAATTGACAATGTTTTTTGCTTTTGTTTTTTTTTTATTTGCAGTGGAGTGATCATATTTGCATAGTGCTATTGCCTTTCATATGACCTTGCAGCACTGGAGAACCAGAAAATGGGTAATAGGTTATGAGGGAGGGGAGACCAGAGTAATATGCTGCCTGAAAAAAAAAGTAACAACATCCTTGAAAAGGCAAACACTCATAGGAAATGAAAGATTAAGTAAAGCATGTGAAACGTAAGCATAACAACATAGTTCCCTTAATGCTTTTACACTTATTATTCAGAAATCAATTAGTGTTTTTGCCTGAAAAGTTAAGGACATGACTACAGGGCCCAGAAGGGACCCGTTTCAATGTCCATTGCTTGTATTCTTACAAAACGTAAGGAGTATGGTTTAAAAATACCACATCCCTGAACACAGAGCTGCAGTACACATTTTATAAGCTAAAATAAGGAAAAGAGCTGATAAGGGTCACATTAAACGTTTTCCAGTCTACCCATCAATTAGGTATTCCAGTTAGGGCTGGACTATTCCCTTTTGAGCAGGACCAAGACTGATTTGCATATGGCTGGGTCTAACCTGAGGTGGCATGGTGGGCAAAAGAACAATGGGCTGGAATGCTGCCCGAGTGATTGCCACTCTTTAGACTTATTGCAAGCATCCCAGTATCACCTTCTGTGTGTTTGACGTGACGCCCTAAGTGGCCAAGGGTATGCCCTGACATGGGTCCCTTGCTCACTGTGCCACTGGAACCAAGTTACACCTGACTGAAAGCCCCAATCAGGTTGAAACTGGTCTTGGGTTGCTTCTGTTCCGGTTCAGAAAGAACCTGGAATGGCAGTTTGAGCTGGACTATTCCCATTGGAGCAGGACCAAGACTGATTTGGATATGGCTGGGTCTAATCTGAGGTGGCATGATGGGCAAAAGAACAATGGGTTGGAATGCTATCCCCAGCAATTGCCAGTGGTTAGACTTATTGCAAGCATACCCCCATCACCTTTTGTGTGTTTGTTTTCTGTTTTCATCTGTAGAGGAAAACAGTGTCCAAGGCTGTTTTATCGTTGTAGACCTCTACTGAAATCGGCAAAAGGACAAAGGGGAACAGGTGTGATAATATGAAAATACACTAAATGGTAATTGGCTCTGTTCCCATCCCAGTCACTACATATCACTCACTTACAGTCACCCATACCCTCATGTGAGGCAGGTTGAACAAAACACTAGGTAAACAATGAATATCTGGAAGTTTGCTTCACACAGGAGCTACTTAACAAATGCTGCCACAGCCAGACCAATGACGCAGGATAAATTTATGACAAGTAGATGCATGTTATGGCATTGCTGGAGACAGGACAGCCACCCTCAACAAGCTTGGAAAAAAATGATCCTCTCCACCTGGAAGGCACCTACTGCCAACATTTACAAGACTGAACTCAAAGCTTTCTTGCTAAAGAGAACCCAACATGCTAGAATGGTTGAATGTCTGGCATTCGCTTACTCAGCTTTCTCTTGAATATCCCACCAAACCACTTTTGTATATTCCTAATAACATAAAATGGCCTGCAATCCGGTTTATGAATGTAAAGAAGTTGACACTTCATGCACCAAGGGTATCCTTTGTGGGCATCCTCAGAGTCGACTTTTATTGACAAGTACTGTAAATATTAATGTTTAACATGTATTTATCACCCTGTGCAGCAATACAAACTGTTGAATGTGTTGTACAAATCGTACGTTGTGATCGAGATACTACGACAACATTTGCTCATTGTACATGATCCATACCTGTATTGTACAAATGAGTCTGTTTCCATACTCAGAATCTTTCATTGCAACGGGGTTTCCACACATTTAGCTCAAGATGGTACCTAGTATTTACATGCATGGATGTGTAAAATGTGTACTTGTACTGAACCACTGCTGCACCATGCTCTAGCACCCATGAGGCTTGGTTCGCGCTTCACAAAACTATATAAATAAACATTAAAGAGGCCCTGGGTGGTACTCATTTGGCAGACGATTTCTCAAAATGAGGTTCTGGGTTACCAGCCCTCAAGAAGAAGAAGCAGACAATGTCTCACCCTGCACCCAATGACTCCCTCTGTGATGTTTGGATTGCCATGCTTAGTGCAGGCTTCAAGGTCCCTAATCACCCTGCATGGAATGCTCAGCTTCAGTCAGGCAGAATCTTGCCAGACTAAAGATCCCTTCAAAAAGCGTATACGGTATACCTGAAGGGGCTTCCACCACCTGGTAATAAGATGGTAGGTAGTAACGGTTGGGAAAAGTCAGAATGTCCTCTTAAAGCAACTTGTTGTACCTCGAAGCTTGTGTCGCTTCCACTCCATCCCTAAACCAGTGCTCATGTTCACAGTAACGCTCATGTTCATTGTACCGCTCGGCAGCAGGACTGTCGGAAGAGAGGATGCCACAGAATTAGAGCAGTGTCTAGAGAAAAAGCTGGGCACTTGGACAGCAGGCTGACATCAGCGCAACCTTAATGCATTGCTGCTTATAAAATATTGTCTAATCAGCAGACACCAAGAGCCTGAACTCCGGAGTTTCACTCCCTAATAAATGAAAGATGGTCCAGAGCTGAACTGCTGAACGTCCTAGCGTTGGCACGGAGACAACCCTGTGGTGTGTTCTAAGCCACAAAAAAGGCAGCTCGGAGGGACTGCCAGTGGAGCAGCAGCTGGCCGGGTGTCCACGGCTACATCCGAAAGCTAAGAAGCATAGTGTGCGCACAATGTGACACTCTCACTTCTCCACCATTGCCAACATCCATCCCAACCCACACCCCTGCCATGCCCATGAATTCTCATAATGCGTTTATATTATCCATGGCGTAGCAGGTTCTAAGCACCAGAATATCCTAAAAAAGCTAATAGACAGAATTAAACACTACGCCGGCCACCCTGAACCCACCGCGTTGCCCTCCTCGGGCTGTCGACCGGAACCAGATGTC
Organism: Calotriton arnoldi; assembly: GCA_963921515.1. Lineage (NCBI taxonomy): Eukaryota > Metazoa > Chordata > Amphibia > Caudata > Salamandridae > Calotriton > Calotriton arnoldi. The sequence continues at coordinate 837,522 of CAWUFW010001918.1, forward strand.
CGCACTCCCGGCTGTTTCACCGACGCTCCGCGGCTAGGGTCCAGAGAGACAAAGAGGGCGATCCCCTCGAGGCACTGCCTTAAATAGCTTCACTAGCAGGATTTGGTTTCGTTTCACCCTTAACCGATCCTATAACCTGGACGTCACTAGCCGGCCCCCTCCTCAAACGAGCCTCCCATTGGGATGTTCGGTCGGTCCCTTGGCGCAACTAAGGGTGCCCCTCCTCTAGGCGCGGGGGCGCCTGCTCAGGACCAGAGGCACTCTGCACAAGAGCCGGATCAGGGTGTTCTCTGCACTTATATAACACCCCTCCCCGTACCCACAAATTACGATTCGGCTCTTCCTGCAAACATGAACTCTGAACTAATAGATATGAGCCTCGCTCATGGGAACCGTTAGTCGCACAAGGGTATATACAGACAGGAACTGGCAACGCACAGCCTCACTGGGAGGGCCCTAAATATGGGTAGGTGCAGAGAAGAGGCACTGCGCAGGTAGGCGGAGCACTCAGCACTGTGAAGGCCAGCACGAGTATATGCGCACGCAGGCCAACGTACAAAATGGACGTCACATCTGGCTTGCACTTTGGTGCACCTGGCACTGTCACTGCTACCCATGGCATGAGGGATCACGAAGGCGGCAATAGAAACAGGAACCATAAAGCATAGTTTACTTTCTGTAGTTACACTGACTGATGAGCCCCTTGACCCAGAGCAACCAAAAAGAGGTTTGGGTGGAGGATGCTTAAGAGCTCAATTGTGTGCGGCCATGGGTGGCAGGTCAAAGGTGTTTGATGGCATTTTGTTAATTGTTGTCAGTCTGGCAGGACAGTAGCAATCAGCACAGAGCAGTTTAGGTGTATACAGCCCAATATTTGAGGAGGTGCAAGGGGGTGGGCGACAGAGAACCACAGGCACTGTGGGATAAGGAGTGTCATGATGGCAGTGTGGACCAGCAGAGATGCTGGTGCTAGTCTATTAAGACTGCTGGAAGGGAGTGGTGATAGCCAAATCTTTCTGAACACGACTGCCTCCCAAGGGCCATCTCACTTGTGACCCCCTGCAGCCTTAGCGCAAATTGAACGCCCCTTGCTTCCTAAGACCCTTTGTTTGCCACATGGGGGGACCTAGATATTCGTGTCTGGGCAGTCTTTCCCCTAGTAAGCCCACAAACCTACTGCCATCAAACAGTTTCATGCTGCCATCTCGTGGTGGAGATGCCATCTACAATGAGACTCACTCACCCCACCCCTCAAAAGCTTCTCTTCTCAATGAATATCCGGGCTCCGGGGCGAGCAGAATCCTGTGGAACTCCAGACAAGATATGACAGGGCATGTGCACACCTGGTCCAACACACAGCATGCTGGATGGGCGCCAACAGTAGCTGGCACAGTACCAGCTCAGATGGACATCAGTAACAGGAGCTGTCACTCATGGACACACTGCGGGCCGCAGCACTGCTCCTGCATGCACTATCTGCAGGCAGCTGCTGTCAAGCCCGCGCAAGCTAAGCACCTGCTCGCTGAAGTGCACTCACTCCACCAGCAGAGAGAAAGACCCTGCTCACCTGTGCCAGACACTGCCCAGCAGGACTGCTGGAGAGCAGCTTGCAGGAGATGGCAGTCACAGCCAGAAGTGACAGATGGACTCGGAAGTTAACTGTCACATACTGCAGGACAGGGACGCAGGAAATGGCAGTCACAGGAGACCATGCGTGTGGTAGGTGGCAGTCACAAAGAATGCAGGCCCGGAATTCACATGCACTAGGCAACGGTGAAAGTTAGAGTGACAAACAGATGGCAGGGCTCGAAGGTGTAAGTCAAACACAGACACCAGGGCTCGGCAGTCACACTGCAAGCAGAGACAGCAGTCCAACAGCTCAGGAGGCACAAGTCACACAGGCTGCCAGTGAATGCAGGAGAGAGGCACAGGGGGTGACAGCCAGACGCTGCTGCCAGAGACAACAATCCAGCGACGCAGGAGGTGGCATTCAGGCCCAGACAGCAGGGCTTGGGGGAAAGTCACACACTGCAGGCAGTGTGAGCAGGGTAGAAGAGATCGCAGTCAGACATATAAAGCAAGGCGCAGGACATGGCAGTCGCACTGCAGTCTTTGAGAACAGGCCTGGATACAGGATGTGGCAGTCAAGCGTGGTCAGCATCAGCAGTGTGAGAAGAACTCAGGAGGTGGTAATCATACCTGGGGTGATATAAATGAGCTACTGTAGGAAACCCCTCAGCACACTGGTTTCAAACAACAAAGACGTGCTGGAGTGGATGCCTGCTTGTGCCCCTGGGGGAACATAGAGTGCACACTGATACAGGAACACTCTAGTCTGCCCCCGCTTGTGCCTCAGGGGCACTGTAAATTGTACGCTACGAAGGAATGCAGAAAACACACGTTGCACGCTGGAAATGAACAGGCAGGGACCGCGTGCGCATTGCTGCTCATTCCTGAGGCAATACTCCAAGGGAGTAAACTTTTAAAAAAGGTGGGACATGCACCAACCATTAGCCATTTGGAGGCTACGACTTTTAGTTGACACAGAAAAAAAGCCAATCCAGGGGGCTTGGCTTGGCCGTCTAACATGGCAGACGTGCTCTAGCGAGGCTCCCACAGCCTGCCATTAATCCGCCGCTTATCCTGCAGTTTGGGTATGCATCCTCCTGTTTCGGTGTCTGCGGATGCCTAAGGACACTACACCGTGTCGACTGAGGGCCCGTGGGAACCGCCCTGTTGCAAGTTGAGTCATGGAGGCCCGGCGACATGATGGCCCAATAGCCGTGGGTCTTGCCGCCTGCCGCCCCGGCGCCCGCTGCCCTACAGACATTAACGCCTGAACTGCGGTGCTACGAGTGTGGGCCTGGGCTGGCCAGATCCTTGCAGAGCAGATCGAGCTGGGGAGCAGGGCTTGGCTTACCCCCACGCACCTCCGGCCTAGACGCGGCCTGACTGCTGGTCGGGGGGCCTCCCCGCAGTGGCTGCGTTCGTTGAGACTTGGCCCACTCTGCGATGTCGGGTGTGGGCGGAGTGGATGTCCCCCATCCTTGGAGCCCGGCGGAGCCCGATAGATCCGGACTAGATCTCGCTGCCTGCCTGGTAGGTGGTGGTTGCGGGGCGGTGGCGAGTGCCGTTGTCTGGAGCTGCACGGCGGCCGCTGCATTAATAGCAATAAGGAGTGCGGGGCCGCGGATGTCTCCGTCCGTCTGCACTGAGCGACATGCCACATTGCTGCATTGGGGGCCGTGTGAACTTCGAGCCCCGGCTCTAATTTCATTTCGGCTGCGGTGGATGTATTGGCAGTCGAGTCAGACCGCGTTGGGGAACGCTGGTGACCGCGGTGGCTCCCGGGCCCGTCCGACCTGGATTGGTGTGCGGGGCTTCCCCCGTGACGGTCGCTGACGTCAGAGGCCTGTTGTAGAACCAGAATTACTGGGATAGCAGCCATACCTTGACGGTGAGCCACCAGGTAACTTATACTTGGCCCATGCTTACTGTGCAGACCCTTACTCTGGCTTACATTAAACAACACGCTTCCTGCTGAAACTTTTGATACCCTGCTTCGTTGGCAGCGCGAAGCGCCTGCTGCCCACCATCTCTGCCTGTGTGGCACACTACAGACTTGATCACTTTCTGGGTACAGTCCCTGGCACTGATTGTGGGGGAACTTGGATCTACTGCCTGCATCATTGTCACACTGGGCACCGGGGGCTGTGCTTTGACACCCGTTAGGGGAGGTTGGAGTGCCTGGCTCGCGGAGGCGTCCGAACAAGGTTTGGTGCGGCTTGTGAGTGTGGTGGCTCCGCCTGGTCTGGCCTCCCCCACGGCCCCATACCCGGTGCGTGTCGCCTGGCTCCTTCCTATAGGCGCTGCAGGGGATAGCTGTATCCCAGCCTTTGGATTGGCCCCCCCCTCTGCCCTGCCGTGTTCCACTATGGCGAAGGTCAAACCGCCTGGTGCATCCTCCAAACAATGCACACTGGATAAATATACTGGGTCGGTGGCTTCGGGGCCTTCACTGAGTGGTCTAGAGGTGTCTATGCTGGACAATGCAGCACTATTGGCAGCGATCACGCAGTTGAGAGAAACACTGGAAACCAAAATCGGTGCTGTGGGCGCAGATGTCATGCTGCTGCGGCAGGATCTCCGGAACGCTGTGCAACGCATCACAGAAGCAGAGTCCCGAATTTTGACCGTTGAGGACACAGTGGGCACGCTACAGAAGAAAGTGTCCAATCTCGAGACACTCAGCCGGGGCTTGGCGACACGAGTGGAGGATGCGGAGGGGCGCGCCCGCAGGAATAATCTCCACTTTATTGGATTTCCGGAGGGATGCAAAGGAAATAATGGGGAGGAGTTTCTCACCAAGTGGCTCAGGGGATGGCTCGCACCGGATGCACTTTCTTCATGCTTTGTGTTGGAGCACGCCCACCGAGCGCTGCTGCAAAAGCCACTGCCAGGGGCTCGTCCTCGCCCAATAATTGCCCGCCTCCGTAACTATAAAGATAGAGACACGATCCTACAACAGGCGAGAGTGAAGGATTCTCTTACGTACGACTCCCAGTGCATCTTAATATTTCCAGACTACACCAGGCTTGTCCAGCAGCGCCGACAGTCATTCTTTGAAGCCAAGGCTCGACTTCGGGTCTCAAACTTCCATACTCCCTGCTATACCCGGCTCGCATGCGGGTGACGTACCAGTCGCGCACCCATTTCTTCGAGTCTCCAGAGGAGGTATTCCAATGGCTTGAAGAAACTGTGAGGATTAAGCCTCTTACTCCACCCCGGATTGACTCGGACTCATCGTCCAGTGGACCCGGACGCGGTCCCCTCACGACGGAGGGTGGGCAGCGGCGTCACTCGCGCTCCAAGAAAAGATCCAAGACTCGTAGTAACTCCCGTAAGAGACCATTTGATGACCAGGCGAAACCTTCAGCGTCTTGAACAATGCATCTCCAAGAACTGTAACTATTCAATCTATATGACACCTAAACGCTATGTATATGCAGGCTTGCATTGTGTGATGAGTCCCTGATCCCTAGTTTTCACTATGTGCAGTGGGCTCATACTGGAGATCCATTGGTTGATTGTCGCCACTGCCCCCCGTTGGGGCTTGGGGCTATATCATGCCGCGACAGATACTTCCATGTTTGCGAGGTATCGGGGTGGGGGGTTTATTGGGAAATCTGTTTGGGAATTATTGTTGTTTTCTTTTGTTGCCACCGTATCTCCATATATGTGTGATTTTGGGATTACATCCGCCACTCCATCAGCTGTACCCATCTATATGTATCAGTGTCAGTTGTGATGCAAGATCCGACTGGGAATAGGAGCAAGAGGCTTTGAGTTATGAGTTGGAATGCTAACGGCCTCCTTGATAAGATCAAAAGGGGCACTGTGCTGCGACAGGGCAAGCGCTACAAAGCTGATAACCTATGCATACAGGAGACCCACCTAATGGGCACCAAGACACCTTGCTTGGGGAGGTTTGGCTATGCACAAACTTACCATGCCGGATTTACTAGAGGTTCCCGGGGGGTAGCGATCCTCATACATCGTAACATCCCCTTTATACACAGCAAGACATGGTCAGACCCTCAGTGTAGGTGCATTGTGATCTACGGAACATTGTACAGAGAGCCCATGGTTTTGGGTAGTTTCTATGCCCCTCCCCTCTTACCTGGACCTTTGTAGAGCGGTTGATAACGCTCTGGACCGAACTCCCACCAGGCCTAACGTTGGTCGGGGGAGATTGGAATGATGTTCTATGCCCGTCAATAGATAGATGGCGCGCCACGGTCCGAGTGACGGTGCCCCAGGATTCCAAATTACTACCCTTGATTCAGGGACTGGGGGTGGGTAGACTCATGGAGGACGTTGAACCCCACCTCATGAATACACGTATTTCTCTGGATTCCACGAGTCCTTTTCTAGTCTTGACTACATTTTCCTTTCTGGGATCCACACCCACTGGCTACTTTCAGCAGACATTCTCCCTAGGGGTCTATCAGATCATTCACCAGTCTCCTTGCTCCTGTCTCTAGATCCCAGGCGTTCCCAGCTCCGGTGGCGCTTATCGCCATGGCTATTGCATGACGAAAAATACAGATCGCACATTCATGGGTCCCTAGTGGACTATTTTCTACAAAACACAGGTACAGTAGATGTTCCTGCCACGCTATGGGATGCGATGAAGCCCACTCTTAGAGGTGCAGACATTGCGCTTTGCGCCGCAAGATGCCGACAGCGCTGCGATAAACTATTACAAATCGAAGCCCAGTTGCTTACCATGGAGCGCGCATGTAGGACCGAAGGGGGATGTATTGCGCACAGACAATTGCTGAATATGCAGCAGTCATACACCAGAGAGATCCTGGATGAGGCCCGGCTTTGCTGGCTGGCCACCCGAAGCCGGATATACCAGTGGGGGGACAAGTCTAGTGCATTGCTGCACCATCTGTGCCAACAAACGCTGAGCCCCAGACACTCCTGAGTATACAGAGCTCAGATGGGTCAACTCTTACCGACCCGTCACTCATTACGGATTGTTTTGCCTCATATTTTGAAGAATTATATACCCGCCATGAAACCATCCCTGCAGAACTCGTCCAGAAATTCATTGATGACTTTCCCCCTCGGGCCCTATCTGATGAGGTGCGGGAGGCGTTAGATGTACCCTTGTCGGTAGATGAATTACTGACAGCGCTACTCGATATGCGAGCGGGAAGGTGCCCGGTCCGAGCGGTTTCCCTTGCAAATTTTTCAGAAGTATCATCCGCAACTGTTAACTCTCTATTTGGCGGCTCTTGAGGCATCTGTGGAGGGGGGAAGTCTCCCGCCTGACTGGAGACATGCAGAGATTGTTGTCTTCCTGAAGCCAGGTCGACCCCCGGAACAATACTCGTCCTATCGCCCGATATCCCTGCTAAATGTGGAGGCCAAGCTCCTGGCCAAGGTGATCGCCAATTGCTTGGTCTCCCACATCACGGATCTGATTCATCCAGATCAGGCAGGCTTTATGCCTGGCCACGCTACATGACATAATATCAGACGCGCACACAATGCCATAGCTGCAGTTGACAGACTCGGGGGCCCGGCCGCGCTCCTCCTTGCAGACATGAATAAGGCCTTCGATTCTCTTAGCTGGACCTATCCCTTCGCCTTACTCGTTCGCCTGAATGTTGGTCCCCGCCTGTTGAACCTTATGCATCTGCTTTATACAGCCTTAACAGCATCGGTCCGAGTGGCTGATTCGGTTTCCAGACGCTTCCTCATCGGGCGGGGAACACGCCAGGGGTGTCCCCTCTCCCCATATCTCTTTGCGCTGGCTATGCAACCGCTGGCGGCCTGGATAAGAATCGACGTGCAGGTGCGTGGCTTCGAGTGGGCACCAGGAGTGTCCGACCGCATAGCACTATATGCGGACGATGTGTTATTCTTTCTCACAAATCCTGAACGGACTGGTCCGCGCCTCCTCCTCATTATGCAAATTTTTGGGGAGACCTCCTGCCTCTATATGAATTGGGGGGAATCCTTTTTGTGGCCTGCTGAGGGGCGGAGATCGATTGGGTGACTGGTTGCTGGAGGTAATGGTGGTCCCAGATGGCTTTAAATATTTAGGTGTGTACCTCTCAATGTCCCAGACTCTGGCATGGGACAAGAATCTTACTCCCCTGTGGGTACAGCTGAGCGATCAGACACGTGTGTGGTCTCACATGCCCTTATCTCTCTTTGGCAGATCTGCCATTTTCATGATGGTCTCCCTACCCCGTCTCCTCTACCAACTTCAAAATCATCCATATCCAATCCAGCCGACGTGGTTCCGTCAGCTAAATGCCATTTTGGCCTGCTTTCTATGGGGGGGCGGTGCATCACGAGTGGCCCTGAGGACCTGTTTTCAATCCACATATTCCGGGGGAGTGGCCACCCCAGATGTACAGGCATACTATATGGCCGCACACCTTCTCGTCCTCAACGATTGGTGGTACGGAGACCGGAGAGATCCGGCGCATGATGTGGAGCGTTGGCTACTAGGAAATAATTCCCTACATACGGTCCTCTACTCTGCGACATTGCTTGGGGGGCTGCCGCCCGCGACGACTACGGTCTTCAGGATTTCGAAATCTGCACTTCGCACGATGGGCTGTTGGGGGAGACTCACGCGGGAAACTCCTTTGTGGAATAATGGGCAGTTACCACAACTGATGCGGCTATCTGGCTTTCGGGGTTGGGAAGCTATTGGAGTAGATACGGTGGGCGCGGTTATACGTGGTGGCACTTTAAAGTCTTTCCTAGAAATTCAAACAGAGTATGATATGCCCCGTACACAATTCTACTGATACCTTCAGTTCCGGCATGCCTTCGCTCCGTACCTATTACAACAACCAGAGATACCTGATTTCAATCCCGTTGAGGCAAAGGTCTTTATGGGCGAGCTGGGGGACCATAAAATACCTAAAATTTATCATACACTCATTAACAACACGCCTCCAACACTACATAAAACTAGAGAGGCATGGCAAAATGATTTGGGTTTCTTAGATGAGGATGACTGGGTGGAGGCTTTGGAATCTCCACGTAGTGCGGCAATAGCGGCCCGCCTGCGCCTTATCCAGTTCAAATATCTACATAGAGCCTATTACACCAGACACAGACTGTGGCGTGCTGGCCTGATTGCATCCCCACATTGCTTACGATGTGGGTCTATGGAGGGTACATTCTTGCATACGGTGTGGTCCTGCCCAACATTGTCGAGGTTCTGGAGGAGAGTGATCGCATGTCTATCTGAAGTTCTGGGGTGGGATGTTCCATCGTCCCCGCGATAAGCCATGTTGCATATCACGGAGGGACTGGGTGGCAATCGGTACAAGTGTAATCTATTGTTCCTTGGTCTTACGCTAGCTAAAAGAGACATCGCCCAGGCCTGGAAAGATGAATCCCGCCGCTGATTGGGGTCTGGAAGAAGGGCCTGGACTTTTGTATGGGTCTTGAAATCCCAGTCTTTGAGGCGAGAGGATGCCCTCGGAAGCATTTTAAATTTTGGAAAAGGTGGGCAGACTATAGAGGAATATATCTGGAGCCTCCTCCTCCCCCTTCAACTATTGAAGAACAACTGATATGACTATGCTGGACTGGAGTCTACACAGCATATGTGTTGGACTTGGGCATGGGTGGCTGGAACTCTCCCTTTTTATGAGACGTTTTTACTTTTCAGGTGGATACTATGTGGCACTGTTATTTGTTTTTCTAAAGTGTTACTCTGCAACGTATTATTTGTGTGAACGATGTTCAAGTATAATTGAAAATGTTGATATCAGTATATGTCACCCTGCATGTAGATGGCAGATGCCCGTTGAGGCATCGACTTTGGGGTCGATTCCGATTCGGGCCGGAAATCTCTCCGACCGAGCCGGACCCGGAGAGATTTCCGACCGAATCGGACCCGTGCAGTCCGACCGAACGAGTACGATGCGCACGTATGTTATCGGACACGAGTCGGTCGGACTCCCATTGAACTCAATGGGAGCCGGTCGTACAACGCGTACGCGGGCTCCCATTGCCTCAATGGGTGCGAGGCGGACAAGGGCGCCCCTACAGCGAGTACGCCGCGGAGCGCTCGCGGCGTACACGCACAGGTAGGGGGACCCATGGGTCCCCCTGTGTGCGCCTCGCACGGGTACGCGTACAGGGGGTCCGACACGGACCCCAAAGTACGGCTCCGACAGCGAGTTCGAGTCGGACGGCGCGAGTCGGTCGGAGCGGTCGAGGTGCGCATCGCACTTACCCGGCCGGAAAACGTCTCCATTGCGCGGTGCGAATCGGGTCCGAGCGAGTCGGTCGGAGCGGTACGATCCGGGTACGAGTCGGTCGGAGCGGTCGGGTCGCCCGGACGAGTCGGTCGGCGAATTCGCATCGTACTCGCTCGGCCGGACCCGCGTACGGTTCGGTCGGGAAACAGGCTTTCGCATGGCTTTTTTCCCGACCGAATGGTATTGGGTGCGCCTCCGACCGAGATCGGAATCGGCCCCTTTGTCTTGGCTGTCAACAATAAAATTTTGTTGTGAAAAAAAAAAAAGCCAATCCAGAACATGGAAGGAGTCAGACTCCACAAAGCACATATAACAGATCACCTAACAGCGCACGCGCTGTATAGGCTCAACCTAAAAAAGTGATATGATACAGACAGCGCAGACTGGGTCATAGTGCTTTGTTTTATGCTGTTTGTTTTATGCTGCACATGGATAAAACACATTTAAAAATTCAATAGCTCTTTTATAAATGAGACCTATTGGCTTTGCCAATACTTGTTGTTTTTCTGAGTGAAGGCTGCTGTTTCCTGAGACAAAGGGAGAAGGACGGTGGTATTGCAAAGAAAGAGCAAGGGAATGGTGGCACACGTGATATTGATCAACTTTTCTTTGGTAATTTTTGTTTTTCTATATAAAGTGGGAAAATTGAGAACATGGTACAGCATTAAAGCCTCATATGTGAAGGGTGACGGGCAGGCACACACTGCTGTCTCGGGCATATGACAGTAAAATGGGGATGACTGTTTCCCTATCTCGGGTGTGGGTTGGGTGTGGCTTTTGAGTGGGTCATATCTTTTATAGGGTGTTTCAATTTTTAGTGAGAATGGGAGAGAAGAGCAGAAAAAGCAAAAAGATTAGAGTTACAATTAAAAATTCAAATGGATGTTGAACTTCAAAATGGCGTTTAAAGACTACATAATGATTATCTAATGCTTGGGAAGATAATAAATTGGAATATTTGTGCAGTAAATAACCTCTTAAAATTTTGACTCGACAGATAGGAGCTCATGATATATAAACCACATCTTCTCTGACTGGTAGACACCCATATTACATATTAGAATTGTGTTGATCTATGACAATTGGAGTATTTAGAGGTATGCACATACCAACAAATATCTGTTAGTGGTGTGGTTATCTGATGTCAGAGATCTATCCATATGAATGTGATCAGAACAGCCACTGATCAATCAGGGAGCAAGGCTGTTGCTCAATTCAAAATGGATGACATACTATAAAGTGGATCACTGACACAATATCGACAGCACTAATATCGACCTACAGAAATATTGTGACATAAATATCGTTGTCAAAAATATCGACCTCCTATCTTCATAATGGTAAGTACAAAAATATCAAAAAAATATATCGTTGTTAAAAATATCGAAGTACAAAATATCGTTTTTTAATATGTATTATAAATAATGTAAAATAAATTAAATATATTTTACTTAAAAAAAGATATGTAGATTTTTATTTGTACATTTTAACAATTATAAGTAATAAATGTCATTTAAAAATAAATTAAACATACATATATAAAATGTAATATATATATGTATATTTACTTAAAAATAATTAAATAATAATTTTAATTAATTATAAAATGTTAGAAATATATTAAAAAATAAAGATAAATATATATATACATACACCTGTAACATAAAAATTAAAAAAACAATTATATAAATTAAAATATTAAAATATGTAATATTTTTTAAACCTACATTTTAAACTACATTTAGTGCAACAGTAGGGAAAGTCTTGGATAGCGGAGGGGAATAATTTACTATTCCCACTCCAGTGATTGCAACAGTAGGGAAAGTGTTGGATAGCGGAGGGGAATAATTTACTATTCCAACTCTAATGAGTGCAACAGTAGGGAAAGTGTTGGATAGCGGAGGGGAATAATTTACTATTCCCACTCCAGCGATTGCAACATGTGGGAAAGTGTTGGATAGCGGAGGGGAATAATTTACTATTCCCACTCTAATGAGTGCAACAGTAGGGAAAGTGTTGGATAGCGGAGGGTAAAAAATTACTATTCCCACTCCAGCGAGTGCAACAGTAGGGAAAGTGTTGGATAGCGGAGGGAGTAATTTACTATTCCCACTCCAATGAGTGCAACAGTAGGGAAAGTGTTGGATAGCGGAGGGATAAAAATAACTATTCCCACTCCAGCAAGTGCAACAGTAGGGAAAGTGTTGGATAGCATAGGGGTAAAAATTTATATTCCCACTCCAGTGAGTGCAACAGTAGGGAAAGTGTTGGATAGCGGAGGGAAATTATTTACTATTCCCACTCCAGCAAGTGCAACAGTAGGGACATTGTTGGATGGCGGAGGGATAAAAATTACTATTCCCACTCCAGCAAGTGCAATAGTAGGAAAAGGGTTGGATAGCATAGGGGTAAAAATTACTATTCCCACTCCAGTGAGTTCAACAGTAGGGAAAGTGTTGGATAGCGGAGGGAAATAATTTACTATTCCCACTCCAGCAAGTGCAACAGTCGGGAAAGTGTTGGATAGCGGAGGGGTAAAAATGACTATTCCCACTCCAGCGAGTGCAACAGTAAGGAAAGTGTTGGATAGTGGAGGGGAATAATTTACTATTCCCACTCCAATGAGTGCAACAGTAGGGAAAGTGTTGGATAGTGGAGGGTAATAATTTACTATTCCCACTCCAATGAGTGCAACAGTAGGGAAAGTGTTGGATAGCGGAGGGGTAAAAGTTACTATTCCCACAGAACAAAATTCAAATTTAAAAACAAACAACATATCAACTACAATACAAAATATAATAAAAAACCCAAAAACAAAACATATATAAAAATATAAAAATTAACAAAACATATAAAAATATTTAAATGTAGCAAAAATCTAAAATTGACATAAAAATATAAATTTTTTACATTTAACAAACAATTTACAAACAAATAAATATTTTGTAATAGAAATTTATCTTAATAAAAAAATTAAAAATTACATAAATGTAATATTTATTTTCCTACCCTATAACACCACTCAATTTACAAAACACATCTAAATTAAACAAAAAAGTGTACCTCTATAATTAACACAATTAATTATCAATTTAACAAATATAAATAATTATAAAACACATTTAAAAATATAAAAATTAATGTACAGACCAAACGTTACAGCTATTGAACCTAAATCCCCAAACAAAATAAAAACGAAACAATTACCAAAAATATTTATCAATTAATAAATGAATATTAATGATTAATAAATTTAAACTAAATTACTTTCCACCCTCTACCCCAAAAAACACCAAAACACACACCTAAAAATATTTACACAATTTCCATAACTAATTTTACATTAATAAATTAATATCAATTAACAACAAATCATTAATTAATTTTTAAAAAATTAATTCCCACCATTTACCACTATAAACCCCACAACTCACAACTCAAAATTATTACACAATTGGGGTATTTAAAATTTAATTAATTAATTAGCATTAATTAACAAATAATTAATTAATTATAAATAAATTACCTTCTACCATATTCCCCTATAAATACCACCACCAATTTCAGTAAAACATGACACAATTAACATAATTAATTAACAATTAATTAATTAATAACAATTAACAAGCAACATATAAATAATTATTAATAAATTAATTCAAACAATTAACACTATAAAATAAAATTTATTAAATATTATATTAACAATATTAATAAATGTATTACAATTAAATTACTTCCCACCCTACTCCCCTATCAACCCACAACCCGCTCCTAAAAAAATAACACAATTAACATAATTACCAATTAATTAATAATAATTAACCAATTAATACATCATTAATAAATTAATTCCCACAGTTAACAATATAAAATATTTTAAAAAAATATTAATTCATAAAAAATATTAATAAATAAATTATAATTAAATTACTTCCCACCCTATTCCCCTATAAACCCACAACCCACTCCTAAAAAATGACACAATTAACATATTTACCAATTAATTAATCAATAAAAATTAACAGCCAATTATTGATTAATTAATTATAAATTAATTCCCACAATTAACACTATAAAATCAAAAATAAATAAATACTAATAAATAACAAGCATTTGCAATGCAATCGGTCTCGCCTTTGGGACCTTATATGTATTTAGCTATGCAGCACGTTAGCCTGGGTGCTGAAACATCTACTGTTCTTTAACATGGAGGGAAAATAAGCACCAAACTGTGTGACACGCCAGGTATGGGAACACATGGAGATAAGTATTGCCTTTCAGCGGGACATGGCATAGTCCAAAGCTCTGTTTTTAATATAAAATCAGGGCTTTCGGTGGTCATATCACTGAAAATACAAGATTTGAAAAAAATATTACTGTCTATGGGATGGGTGCTCATGGAAGACAATTTCTATGGACTGATTCTGGTATTTTACTGACCTCTGCTGGTTGTTTTCTATCAAGAAAGTTAAATAGAGGCAGTTGAACAGAAAAAAGTCCCTAAGCCATCTCATGGTGTTAGTAATATACTTGAAGCCTGTTGATAGAGGCTGCTATAACCTCTGAAGCGGTCAGTAAAAATGCCAAATTTTGTAAAAACTGTTACCCTTCTTTTTTGTTAAAAGACCACCACACAGGAACAGTTCATTCTAAAAGTTGAGCTGCCTCGGCTGAAAGTGAAAGGGAGGGAGGGACAAAGAGTTAAAGAAGAAGCAAGCCTTTTCGCATGGATGGCTGCTCCCTAAAAGAAATGTAAACCTGTGCAATTGGTTAATTTGTAAATATAAAGGCTGCTTGGAAGGCAGATTGATTTTAATTGACAGAATCAGTTGAAGCTTCAGGATTACAATGATTTACTCTTTTTGAGAGGAAAGGTAATGGTATGAGTTCTTGAGTGCCTGCTTTAAAGGACAGATATAAAAAACTATTTGCTCTAGATGCAGTCTGACTGTGAATGACAAAAATCTATATTTCCAAACTTCTTTTTTATCTGAAACTAAATCTTTTTTCACATTTTTAGGCAGTCTCTCTTATATTGTGTGTAATAAAAGTTTAAAAAATGGAATACATATTCACAGAGTTTTCTGTCATTGGCTGGCACCTTCTAGCCCTAAAATACACAAGTCACGTTTTCCCACTGCACTAACCAGGATTCAGTTCTGTAGCTCTTTGGTCACACAGACATTTGCAGTGATGCATTAGCCAATAGAGGTTTGGGAATGTAAAATAGTGCAATTACCACGGATTAATAACTTGTGTTTATTTTTCCATTTAAGATGTGTGTTTCATTCTATGTGCAATTACTGGAAAGTAAGACGAACGATATAATTACATAATATGCTGTTCTTTTTAGCCATACCAACGGCCCGCTCTCACACTAAGGGGTCGATTCCGATTCGGGCCGGAAATTTCTCCGACCGAGCCGGACCCGGAGAGATTTCCGACCGAATCGGACCCGTGCAGTCCGACCGAACGAGTACGATGCGTCCGTATGTTATCGGACTCGAGTCGGTCGGACTCCATTGATGTCAATGGGAGCCGGTCGTACAACGCGTGCACGCGGGCTCCCATTGACTCAATGGGTGCGAGTCGGACAAGGGCGCCCCTACAGCGGGTGCGCGGCGAAGCGATTCGCGCCGTACACGCACAGGTAGGGGGACCCATGGGTCCCCTGTGTGCGACTCGCGCGGCTACGCGTACAGGGGGGTCCGACACGGACCCCCAAAGTACTGCTCCGACAGCTCTTACGAGCCGGAGTGCGCGGCTCGGTCGGACTGCTCGCGGCGCGCATCGTACTTACCCGGCCGGGAAACGTCTCCATTGCGCGGTGCGAGTCGAGTCCGAGCGAGTCGGTCGGAGCGGTTCGAGCCGGGAGCGAGTCGGTCGGAGCGGTCGGGACGCCCGGACGAGTCGGTCGGCGATTTCGCATCGTACTCGCTCGGCCGGACCCGCGTACGGTTCGGTCGGGAAACAGGGCTCCGAATCAGATCCGGTAAAGCCGAATCCGATTCGGAGCCCTACCGGCCGAGATCGGAATCGGCCCCATACTGTCTCGTCCCCTATTGCAGTGAGGATCACAGTTGCCATACATTTTTTTTATACACTTCGACCACTAACCTGGAACCTGTTGCTAGGGGCTGCTGTAAACCATCTGAAGCTGTCAGTAATATACCTGGAGCCTGCTGGCTGGGGCTGCTGTAAACCATCTGAAACTGTCAGTAATATACCTGTAGCCTGTTGCTAGGGGCTGCTGTAAACCATCTGAAGCTGTCAGTAATGTACCTGGAGCCTGTTGGTTGTCTGAAGCTGTCAGTAATATACCTGAAGCCTGTTGCTAGGGGCTGCTGTAAACCATCTGAAGCTGTCAGTAATGTACCTAGTAGAAATAAAGGTGTAAGTGTATATTCCTCTTCTTCAAGCAGTTTGATATGATTTGATGGAATAATTCCTATTTTTGAGCATACTCTTCCGTGGATGGATTTATCCAGGGACCATTTGCATATACACCAAAAATTGGATGTTTTTATACAACGTTGCGAAGCCAAATTTGAATGTATTTGACCATTGACTTGAACGTATGACCTTTGAACATAATTACTAGCCTTGAGAAAGCCCTGGCTCATTGTGCCAAATAGGGCGAAACAGGTGTCGGCTGTCTCCGTTTCCTTGTCTTTTATGAGAAAAGATAAAAAAAAAGAAAAAAAAAAAGAGTGAAATGGATTCACACGGTGACACTTGAAAATACTTTTCATCACCAAATATTATTCTTGGACTCTTGTGTTATGCTCAAAAATAGGAATTATTCCATCAAATCATATCAAACTGCTTGAAGAAGAGGAATATACACTTACACCTTTATTTCTACTTGCCCATACGAGGCTGTAAGGTCCAGAGCCTTGAGTGATGTTCCTCCAGTATCCCTAGGAATTCATATCCAGCACCAGGACCTCTGGACCGTTGCTCACTTTTTAAAGTAATGTACCTAGTGCCTGTTGGTTGTCTGAAGCTGTCAGTAATATACCTAGTGCCTGTTGCTAGGGGCTGCTGTAAACCATCTGAAGCTGTCAGTAATATACCTGGAGCCTGTTGCTAGGGGCTGCTGTAAACCATCTGAAACTGTCAGTAATATACCTAGTGCCTGTTGGTTGGGCTGCTGTAAACCCTCTAATGCAGTCAGTATTATACCTGGAGCCTGTTTGGTAGGCGCTAGTGTAAACACTCCAAAGCTGTCAGTAATATACCTACAGATTGCTGTTAGGCGCCAGTGTAAACCTATTGAAGCTGTTTGTAATATATCTGGAGCCTGTTGGCTGGGGCTGCTGTAAACCCTTTGAAGGTGTCTGTAATATACCTGGAGCCTGTTGGTAGGCGATAGTGTAAACCCTCTAAAGCTGTCAGTAATATACTTGTACCCTGCTGGTAGGCGCTAGTGTAAGCCCTTTGAAGCTGTCAGTAATACAAGAACTGAGAGGAAACAACTTAAATCCAACCCTAGATGGAAAGGCATGACATATCTACCACGACTAGCGATACTTTCACATGTTGCTAGAAAGTTGCATGATCAGACTCCTACCGAAGTACCCCACCCCTAGCAGATAAGAGTGAGAGAAATTGGGAGTGCATGATTAACAATAGCAAGAACTCATGATCAATTTAGGAAGACACTAGCAAAGAGAACTAAAGAAACATGGTTAGGGCCGGGGGTAAAATGCTACCAGTATCCAATAGCAGTAGGAGCCTAATTGTAAGACTAGACCTCTCTAAGTGGCTGCGTAGTGATGCGACCTATTACCATGCTCTGTAAGCCACTGTATAGTGCCGAGCAACAAATAAAACAAATTAAGCTATGTAAAAACATTAATTATATAGGCCATGGCTAAGATGGCACTGCCTCCACACAGGTTAGTAACGCTTGTGATAGACTGACATACTGACTACAGTTCAGAGCCACAAAAGCTACAGAGAGACTGTACAAACTAACCAGAGTTCCGACACACAGAATGAAAACTATGAAAAGTCTCTATACATACAGACCACAGTTCCAGCCTTTAGAATGACAGGCATGAACAGACTGTTCGCATACCCACCACCGCTCTGATCAACAGACTGAAAGCTATGGACAGACCGTGCACACACCGACTACAATTGAATACACACACAAATTAGCAAAGCCCGCGCCAAACTGTGTATATCTTGGCCAAAGCTGCATTACACAGCTATGGCAGACCATACACATGCTTACCAAGGCGTCAAAACAGAATAAAAGCTATAGGCAGACCTTACATATACGGGTCAGGTCAGAGTAAATGAAAAGACTGTGCACATATGCAGCACGGCTCAGAGAGACCGAATACAAGCTGTGGACAGACCAAACATGTGGACAACAGGTCCAAAAATCACAGAGTGAAAGCAATGAACAGACTGCACAAATATTGACCACAGCTCCCACACAAAGAAGGAAAACCATGGGCAGAATGGACATACTGGGCACCCCTTAGGCCCATTTAAAGAATGCTCGGGCAGAGTGCAATTGGGATCACGGCTCAAATACAAAGAAAGCAGGCTACAGACTGCACACACTGAGCACATCTCAAACGCAGAAAGAATGCTAAAAGCAGACAGTGCACATAGAGACCCTTATCATATACTAAGAAACAAGCTATGGACAGGAAGTGAACATTTTGTTGGGTCTGCAAGAAGAGGTAATGAACTAGCATACAGGTCAACCCCAAGATGACAGCAATGAACTGCGAAGAAATAACCTAGATACCACGGCTACAATTATGGAGACCGAAAGCCCCAATTAAAAGACAAAATATAGTCCCAGATGCTCAATATCCCATTCTACAAAGAGGCAATAGGGCACAGAATGCCTCACTCCCCCTCCTCCCCACTCGCACAGATGGTCACAGACTATGCACTTATTGTAATAATAGTCTGTAATGAAAATGCTTTTCACTTTCATGGCCATGACAGATAGCTATTAGCCACCAGTCACCCAACCGCAGCATTGATGGCTGAAGCAAAGAGATCATTGCGGCTCTCAAAGGCCAGTATTGTCAGCAGTCGCATGAGTCTCCTGGAGGAGAGCGGACTAATTCAGCATTTTAAATGGATCCGAAAATACTGCCGCTATTCTTTCATGGGGTGTGGGTGTCCATTATATATACAGCTTACAGAAGGTCCAATATCACCATCGAGGGTTTCTGGTGACATCATAAACCAAGACGCCGAAGGAGGAGTGGTTAGCAAATGATACCTGAGCCTCAATATGGCAATACTGGATTACAGGTTACCCATTATTTATTTCTTACAGCACGTTTGTTTTGGTGCAGTTGTCATGAGGACAGTACTATTTTTCAAACAAGGGAAATTATTTTTTTGCTCTGAGGAAGCAAGGGAAATGTTTATGGAAAACAGACAGGGAAATACTAGACTGTACCATTTGCTAGTCAACACAGGAGCATGAATGCATCCAGGCTCAAAGAAGGGCCAGGAATGTGGTAGTCTCCCCACCTTGCACAAGGCAGAAGAATATTCTGTGTCCTTTACTTCCCTACCTTGCTGAGAGTGCGAGTTATTTGTAAGTAAACATAAATGGACAAAAATCCAATCATTTGCAACTTCTGTCACATCCCATGTGGTCTTTGATTCCAGCCCTGTAACTGCTCTCCCTGACTTTAGGGCTTTCAGCTGTACTCAGTGGGCTTAGGGTAGAGCGCATACCCACTACCCATGCTTCCATATCCAGAGTCCACTAAATGTGCCCTAATTTCTCCTTGTCCATCAGTGTGGAATTCAGCCTTGCCTGATGCCTACACGCAGCACCCATGGACTGCAAGCTATCAGGACAGGCCACAGACTATGGCAGAGTACTCTGGCTTCACCATCTACCAGAGCTCACTGCCCATGACCTTTAGTCCTGTCAGCTCTGGATAAGGGTGGAGGCCATGGAACTCCCTGCCACATAGTCAGACAACCTCTGCCCACTGCCCCCGAAAGGGGAAAAAGGGGACACCCTAAGCCTCCTATGATAACCCCTAGAGCGCACTAGGCATGGCCTTGGGTCTGTCTGCCTTGCAAGCGCTGGGCACAAAGTGTGGCCTAAATACGCGATCACTCTGCTGCAAAGGTCCACTCAGATGTTTTATCCATAGCTGCCAAGGTTTCAGATTGCTATGTGTGACATTTTGAAAATGTCTGTGTAATTATGAGTGACATTTAAATGACTATGAGTGACACTTTCTCCGGAGTAAAATCAAGCAATGAAGATGAGGGAAACACGTATCATAAATTACACCTATTTGAGCAACGAGAAACTAAAATCTAAGATTAAACTGCTGCACAGCACTAGAAATGGAAGGGCACTAACCTAGTATCCAGTAACTCACAGCGATCCTCATAAATAGATTTGCGATTTGAATGGTACAGTGACGTTCTTTGCAGCAGGGCTATTAACCCTCTGTGATGGAACATGCAGAGTAAACTGCTAGTAGACAAATCTCCGACCTTGCAGCAAGAATATTTAATCACTGCAGCTTTCGTTTTTGACTTGCCCAAGTCTCTGATTCACAACAATTCTACTGCTGCACTTAGCTGGGGGAAAAGCCTTCTGCCGATGTGTTGCTGCTGCTGAAGTGTCTCTGTGAGTCACTGTCACACTCACTGGCTGCAGACAGAGCTGCTGTAGTGCACATGACATTGAAGTATGTATCACAGGACGGACGGTGAGAAGAGGTGCTTATGGATGGGGTAGTCTCAGTGATGGCACCGCTGTTTTGAGAGCTGTGCCGGCGTGTACCTTTAAAAGACACTCTTACAGCACCTGCTCTCGGACCCACCGTGACCAGGCAGAAGCCCACCTCCCACCCCACGACAGGGCAGAAGCTCCTGTCAAGGTCAGATGTGTTGTCCTTATTTGACTTTGGAGCTGGGAGCAGCAATAACTCTTGGGGGCCTGGGCCGGCAGGCATGGGAAAACATTCCTGTCACAGCTTGCACCTCAAGGCGCCTAGTCCGTCCTCCCTGGGATCATAGATTAATTATTGACAATCAGAGTGTGTCCAGGCGACCGACTTGAGAGGCACACAGGGCATGCCAGCGTCCATTCAGAATGATTCTCCGGTATTCAGAATGCCCGAAGAAGCCCTGCCGCCGAAAGGTCACTGCCATCGACACTGGGGGTGGCACCTGAGGTGCCGGAAAAACACTCAGCAAGAGGGAAGGAGCCATCTCGGTTTAATTTAGTTTACTGATGCAAGGAACTACAGGCCACATTACAGACGGCTCCAGTGGCGCTTCGGGGTCAACTCAGCTGCTAATCATTAGTGAATCAACTCAGCCCACCCGCAGCGGCACCGAGGTGAGCAGGTGATGTCTACTTGCAGGCACAGGCTCCTAGATTAAATTAACAGTATTCATATATACATCAAGCAGAACATGTCCGTCATGAATCACGCTCACGGACCGACGAGTCTTGCAGAACGGCATGGCGAGGCACCGAACTGGCACACATGCAGCGGCGCGCAAAGAACAAGAACTGCGACTAGCCGCCTCACTCAGACAGTGACTACTTCCCTTAGCGAAATCAAAAAGACACTACTGTGATGAGTGTTGCGCCCCTCACATGATGCCACTGCTGCCGGCCTGGTCTGAGTCTCACAGCAGCAGCTGTGATCATATAATACAGTCACGACTCAGGGGCAGACCTGTGACAGTCTCAGGGCGCCAAAGGAAAGAGGACACTGACCGGGGGTGGCACCGGTTCAAGATGTGAGATGTCACCATGTACATAGCAGTTCCCGGGTTGGCCCTTCGATTCTGGAAGATGCTGCGTGATCGCGTTTCACAATTTGCCCTGCTGAAGTGCTGTTAAAGCGACACGCCTCAAATAGTGCCTGGAACAAGGACCTTGACATTTCCCACTTCCTATGAAGACGTGCGTTGCAGGGTTCGGTCACCTTGTCGCCAATTTGTAGTGCGGGTGGTGCCCTGGACATAGAGGACAGAGATGGCCAAGAACAAAACGGCGGCCCGACTGCCGCCATGCTTGGCATACAAGGAGTCGCCCGGGCGCGGGTTCCGGCCCTACCTGCCTTGGACTTCCAGCTGTAAAAAGGTCCATGCTGCTTATACTTGGCTTCCTCGCCCGGGCTCCCCACCGAGCCGCCATCTTGGACCCTTCATTTTCTGCGGGTTCGACCGGCAGCAGCGTGCAGAGGAAGACACATGTGGCAGCTGCAAGGGGAGGGGTGGAGCCTATCGACGCAAACTTGCATGATGGGCATAACCGGCAAACGCCGGGCCGCCATTACTGAAGTGGCGTAATATTTGCGCAAAACGTGAATCAGACAGAAAACGCACCATACAAATCTGGGAGTTGGCGCCATATTGGAGGTGGCATTTCCCGTAAACGAACTTTCACTGAGTGATGATTGCTTCCGAAACAAAAGTTTAATCGGGCATAGAGTTATTATAAACAAGGAAATCAGGTGGACAGCTTTCAAGTTTAGCGGTTGTAAGGAAAAACCACAATGGGAGTGGGGGGGGGCGGGAGAGAAGGCAGGGACAGCGGGAGGGGTGGCACTTGAACAAAGTAGTCCTCAGAAAACACACAGTAAAGGGGCCAATAGCCATGGAAGGAGTCATGGCTGTCATAAGGAGGGACTAGCAGCCTCTAAACCAATCGGAAGGCAGCATTTAGAAAGGACAAAGCCACAAGCCAATGAAAAAGTGGGCGGGGGAGTGGGCGGGGCTTCCCTCACCTACTGTGTATACTGCATGCCTCGCAAAGCGATGGCAGCACATTCGTGCTGCAACGCTAGGCGAGACCTAAAAATGTATATTCAATTTATTATAATTAAATTACTTCCCACCCTATTCCCCTATAAACTCACAACCCGCTACGGAACTAAAACGCAAAATTTTATTAAAATAAAATTAATAACTTCTAAAAATGAAACACATATATTAAAAAACAAATGCAATACTTAGACAAAAAAATAGAGCACATACATTTAAAACACGTACTAAAATACATAACACTAACTAAAAAACCAATATTTTTTACAACTACAATTTTGCAAACGATATTAATTACTTCGATATTTTAGAAAACAATATTTCTTACCTGAAACTCGATATTCTTGACCACGATATTCTTGCAGTTGATATTTATGTATCTCGATATGTTGCACTCGATATTAGTGTAAGTTGATATTTCCTACTCGATATTCTGACTCTTTACCACTATAAAGTATATGTGTTGTTTATGGCCCTAATTTGGATGATCCCTGGCTGTTTCATATGCTAACCCCAGATTTAACAGTTTTGTCTGAGGAGTTCACCATAATTGTAGACTTTAATTTTGTGATGAATTACAAAATGGAGTCTACTAAGTCCCAGGCAACTCTCCGAATGTCAAAAACCCATCACTCTATACTTGATGTGATAAGGGTACACAATCTCTTGGATGCCTGGTGAATACTGTAAAAAGAGAAACCCTGGCTACACCTTTTACTATGCCCCTCTGAAATATTATTCTAGGACTCATATGGCCTTTGTACCCCCAAAAAATATTTCTTAAAACTATTATTGAATTCTGACCTATAATAACTTCAGATCATAATCCCCTTGGTATTACAATTGAGGGTCCACCATAATGTGACAGAAAACAGGGATGGATGTTTTCGTCTTCCTTACTCTCAGACACTGTATAGAAAAGGGTTGTGACACTCTCTCTACAGGAGTTTTTAATACATAATATGGGAACTGCTTCTACTTAAATAGTATGGAGCACCCTTGAGGAATAAATTCAGAGCATTACAATTAAATTTGTAGCTGATTGAAATAAGACACAATGCCAGAGAGACACAGAGACTCACACAGAATTACAAATGCTAGAAAAAGAAAATGTTAAATTAATATGTAACCGAGACCCTAGTAAAAGAGATGTTTTTATGCAACTGGCCAAATGTGGGAGCAAAATTGCCACTCACTTTGGGAAAAAGTTCCAACTGCATACGAAACAAGAAGGGGATTGGATTAGGAGTAGGGGGAATCCAACAGCAAAGTATCGGTATACTACTACTAAATTAACAAAGACAGCACACAGTATGATAACCTTTATTCAAGTTTACTAGGGATGCAAGATCGTCCAACCCAAGACTGTACTTAGTCGGTTTATGATATTTTACAGCGCATTGTATAGTGCTGCTTAAGCATGCTCCATGGATAACATAGAATAATATCAATGATCAATCAGTATGCCTCTGATTATTACAGCACAGCATAATATGTTAGGCATTGAAATCACACCAGAAGAAGTTAGATTAGCCATTGCATATTTATCATCTGTGAAAGCAACTGGCAATGACTGTTTTCCACTTCTTTGTCAAACATGTATTGATATACTCATACTCTCATTCTCCCAAAAATCATCTCCAATATTGGTCAAGTACATAACATTCTGGCCCATGGAACTCCATGAATATTGCGATTCTTCTAAAACAAATGGGGAAACCTATCGATGAGGGATGATCATACTAGCCCATAATACTGATGCCAAAATATATGCTAAACTACTGGCTATTCGTCTCACCTCCATCATAGAAATGCTTGTTTGCCACCAACAACATGGGTTTATACCCCATCGGGATACTACTATGCACACAAACATGGTCATCTCTGTGTGTGACATTGCCAATACTTTACATAAGCAAGCCAGTATGGACCTATTGGATGCTGATCAGGCATTTGATAAATTCTCATGGCCATTCCTCTGGACCTCGATGAGAATTATACTGATTTGGAAAAGTAATCTTGAATCGGGTCATGGTACCTTATTAAACTGCTAGCGCCAGAGTTGTTCTTTCCAGTCAGATCTCAGAAGCAGTTTTCATCCACAGGGGTACACACTAGGGACACCCAATGTCATCCTTACTGTTTGCTTTCTACTTAGAGCCTTATCTGCATCGGGTAGTGAGATATAAACACAAAAAAACCTATTGAGTGTAATGGGGTTGCTGTTAAGTTAACCGTTCATGCTGATAATGTGGCCATAATCACTGAAGATGTTATCAAGACCGTGTCTTGTATTGAAGAAGAGGCAGTTTGTTTAGGGTCAGTCTCGGGGTATATATTAAACATACATAAAACACAAATAATTTTTAAATATAAAACTGGCACAATGTCTGAACACATACCATATAATCTGGCTTTACATCATAGTTGCCATCGTTTGTATGGGCAGTCTATCTTCTTTATGGGTCTTTACCTTAGCGCTAGGACACCTATACAATTTATAGTCACAAATCTATTTACTTAACATAACAGAAGTTGCAGTACACTTAGAAATAAATACTTCTTGCCATGTAGGTGATATAATTCATCTTAAAGATGAATTATATCACCTACAGTAATGCAAAGCAGCAGCTGCATTAGGTGCAGCTGTAAGAAAAGCATGAACATTTTTTTTTCTGTTTTAGGTTTGTTTTTTACCATTATTAACTAGTTTACCTGTGGGTCTTACTGTTAAGTGTCTGCGCCTGCCTTACTGTTAAGTGTCTGCACTCACCAGACTCAAATAAAGATCTGTTTAGAGAGTTTCAAACCTTTTCAGTGACTGTTCAGGCAAGCGCTATGGAGGCAGCAGCAGGCAGGAGGAGTGGAAGGGCTGAAGAAATAGAACCTCAGTCACGTCGGGAGCAGCGGAATGACACAGATTAACTTGAATCAATCTGTGCTTGGTCCCTGCTCCTATAGCAATGATGGGAAATGACATTTCCCTCTCACTGGCCAATTAAGAAGGTTGTAAAGAAGAGTGACATCAAGCCAACTAATGGTGAAGCAATGGGCGGGCTCCAAGCCCTTTCTGTATACAGCAGTGTCTCGCAAGCGAGATGCATGCGCTAGCACATGCACTCGCTGGCTCGACCCTAAAAAGGAGCTTTTGTTACAATAAACACCTGCTGTGGCCTTCTTCGCCCCTGTAAGAAACACCCCCTGCAAATGATAGAAGCACATAAAAAGTTGAGTTGAAAGGTAGGAAAGATATGATGTTGGCCCACTGTGGCAATGGCATCATGTAAGTGTAAACATACCAAAATCTACTCTACAAAAGACATGTTTAGCAGTGAAGTGAGAAACAGAGGGAGTGAAGGTTCTCATGAAACCCAGGAAATGGAAGCTCCATTGGACCCAGAAGCTTAGATGGTACAACCCAGGGATGACCTTGTGGTCAGGGTCAGCTAGGAACCTAGCAGTCCCCTCCTTTAGAAGAACAACCTGGGGTGGGAAAAGATTTTTTAGGACTACAGCCCTACTTTTGGAATAGCCTATCCCTGGACTCCAAAACTGCTCCTTCGCTATCAATTTTCAGGAAATCTTTGAAAACTTGGCTTTTTGTTCATCAATAGGAGTTGTGCTCTTCCCTTGAAGTATCAACGTCCATCACGAGGACACCAGAATCTGTAGCCTCTTCTGTCGCTTCAGCGCCAAGATGCCTCTGGGCAGGAGTTTGTACTTTATACATTTCTCATTCATTCATTCATTCATCCATTCATTCATTCAAGTAGCCCAGGCATCTGCAAGGAGGTGCAACAGTTAGGTACTCATACCTGAATTCAAACCCGAAATATTATTCCCGAACCAAGATCTTTTAAACAAAATAATTTCTGAATTGGATGGGCCATAACCTACAAAAACATAAAGCTAAGACTGGGCTGGAGCAGGTAGTAACCTTCATAGGCTCTAGAACAAGACGTCTCAATGTTGAGGGAGTCGGCGCTGAAGGCCCAGCATGCTAAAATGATGGAAAGACTGGAGGGCAGCGAAATTCGTTCACACATAAATAACATTAATATTCGAGGCATTAATACAGACGTTCATAGCCCACACATAGAGGCATATGACAAAGGATCCTTCTGCCACATTTGAAAAAGGTCAAAGAATTCATGCTGGAAGGAACACAAAGGGTCTTTTCTGTTCATCAGATCCGCAAAGCTGACACCCGATGCGATCACAAGAGCGCACTTCCAACTCACAGGCACGATCCATCATCCTGGCTGGCGCAAGAGCAATAGAAACAACCCATTTCCGAGGTTATAAAATATCACTTATCCAAGTCGTTTTGTCAGCAACATTAGCAAAATGAAAATAATTCAGCGATGTAACCCCAGCTCTCCGACAGAAATTAATTTCACATAGATGGGGTTACCAAGTTCACCTCTTGTTCATTCTAGAGGGAAAAGCGCAAAAATTACGCAACCCCAACACACTCGCGTGCTGCCTGCTTTGTGATCGTGGTCCCTTAACAATAATGAATGGCGGAGTAGAAGACAAAATAAAGCTAAAGCAACTAGGAGAATAGACGTGTTGTAAGACTGGCAGGGAAGGTAGAGAGGGTTACGAATTAAAACAGAAGGACGATAAAGAGGCGCATCCTTCCTCTTCAGCTGATGACTGAACTACTGACTTCGACCATATTATTAAGGAAATGCAAATCACGGGCCTTCTGGGGCCATGAATTTCCCACCTTGCTTTTGTCTACACTGGAAGGCCTTACCACGTCATTGTTCCCAAGATCAAATTTCGACCTTGTGTAAAAAAGTTGCAGACTGGCCATTGATGAGGTTCCCTCATCAAAGAGATAATTCAAAAGAATTATGAACCAAAACAGTCCCCTGGGCGCCCTCATGGGTCCTGGTCGGGACACCATCTAGTGTGGCATATTGGAAGCGGCCCATTTTTTTGCATATGTGTTCCAAGGCACACATGTTTGAGACTATGTGTAGTTATGTTAATTGACGTATTTTATGTTAAAAGTAGTGACCTTTATGTTTTACTGTGAAGCCAGAAGAAAAAAAAAAATCAGGTTAATTACCAGGGATTCCAGAATAGCTGAGTTTTTGAATGAAAGTGACCCCCTTGACGAGCTCATTGGATCAGCCAGACATAACCAGCTGGCGACAATTCTAATACAAGATCACAGTTACTTCACCTAGACCAGATAAACTCATATGGCTAATTGCAAATTGCCTTTTTAAACACTTTGGGGGTAATTTACTAACATTTTGCGCTTGGTTTGTGTCACAAAAGTGACGTAAAACAGCACCATTGTTTTTTATTATTTACTTTCCAGCGTAAAACTTGTTTTGCGCATTAAAATTGACGAAAAGTAACGCAAAGTAGCACAAAGCTCTGCTTTGTGTTACTTAGCATCAAGGGGACATTACATGGGCATTCCCATGCAATCGCCCACCCTTTTTGACGTGAAACCCTATCTATCAAAAATGTGAGACAGTGTTTTGCATCAAACATAACGCCTTTTGAAACCAGACATTTTTCATTTTTTCTTTCTTTTCCAACTTTGCATGTGTGCTGAACTGTACAGCACACCTGCAAAGTAGGAAAAGTTTTAGAAGTTGACTACGCATAGTATTTTCCACTGGAAAGGAACCCTTCCAGTACAAAACCTATGCTAGACAAAGGTATGTGCATGGTGCACATCAGCAAAATTCTGCTATGGTACTAGGGAGAGAGGAGGAGAGCGCCATACCTCTGTAGTTATGTTGCTCTCCGGCACCCTCCCTGTCACTCAACCCAGCACAACATTTTTGCTGCGCTGCGTTGTATGACAATTTAGTAAATCTGCCCTTATGGGTCTAAACACATCGGTCAAAAGATGAGCTTTGTTGAATGGTGCCAATAAAAAGAGATGTGCATAGTCTATTACATGAATCCCACTTATTGAGACAAGGCTCACAGAGGATGTGGTTCTATTGGTTTTCCAAGCCAATTTCATTCTCACTCACTCACTCACTCACTCAATCAATTAGGACTTATAGAGCATGAGAAGTCACCTGTGAGGGTCTCAAGGCACTGAGGTTGCTTGCTGCTTTGCGGTTCTCTGTTAATTTCATTCAGCCAGATCTTGATCCTTTCCTGAATTCCCGGAGGGATGAGGTAGTCCTAGGACACAGGGGAAGGTAATTCCAGGCTTTGGCTACCGGGTGAGAGAAGAAGCGTCTTCTGCTGTTGGCTCAGTGGATCCAGGGGTGTCTGCGAAGAAGAGGGAGGCAGATTGCAGGTGTCTGATCGGTTGGTGGAAAGTCATTTGTTTGTTGATGTATGCTGGTCCTTAGTTGTGCAGTCTTACCGAAAACAAATGTTGCTATTTTATTGATCGGAGGCCTGCTATTTAAGTGGATTCAGTAAGAATAGACAAGATGGTAAAAATGATAGGAATATGGAGAAACTACGGAATGAAAATATCTAGATCTTTTCGATTTACAGTATCAGTGATGACAATAATCAGTTCTTCACTTCGCTGTTCTCCAAAGTAACTGTATTTTGTTGCAATGGCCCAAGACATACTCTAAACCTTTTTTGAGTTTTATTGAGCCTTCTTCCAGAGACAGGAGATTGACAAAAACATTCAAGATACATGCTAAGAGGTACTGAGATACCCCAGAGGCACTTTTAGAACTCAAAGCTTCCATATCGCCACTCGAAGTCAAGGGAGTGATCCAATGATTGTCAAGGAGTTAGGCCACAGACCCCGGGAGCTATTCAGTGGTTTTCAAGAATCCTTTCCAGAAAATCCTAGCTGATTCCCTAGCAATATGATTCAACCTATATGCGAGTAGTAAGGAAAGTCACAGAAGGCATGAAGGAATCAATAATCACAGTGTTTTCGAAACCTAACAAAAATCAAAATCTATGTAGCTCATCTCGCTTGACAGCACTACGTATGCATGATGTTAAAGATCTATACTAAAAACTGGTCTCTAGACTGCACCTTGTCTGGCTGACTTTATCATCCCCATTTCAATCTGGATTCTTAAGAGGTCAGCAGACCAACAACAATAGAAGAATAGTAATAAGCCTAATAAGCAGAAAAACAAAAAATAAAAGACCAATTGTCCTTCTCTCGCTCGACTAGGAGAAGACTTTTGATAGAGTTCACTGGCAGTTCATATTCAAGTGTAGGCAAAAACCACCCTGGGCTCACCAATGAGTTTGTTTATTGTAGCCAATTTTGTTCAGCCTAAAGCTTGAATAAGATTAACAGGGAATAATCTCACCATATCCACCTAACAAGAGGCACAAAACAGGGGTTACCATTGTCACTACTAATCTTTGCCCTTATAATGGAACTCCTGTTTAAGAAAATAAATGACAAGCAGGCAATAAAAGGGCTCGACATAAAATGTGGAATGCATAACATTGTACTGTTTGCAGAAGTCATACTCTGCTCCTTGACAGACCCAGCTGCTTCCAGTCTAGCTCTTAAAGAAGACTTTTCCAGTGCCTCAGGGTTTTAAATAAATTATTCTAAGTCTCAGAGATTGGGAGTATCGGACACAAATTGCTATTCTCTCTCCCAATTCCATATACAGGGATCTGAATTTACAGAGGACCCAATACACTATCTGGGGGTTAATATTCCTCATGACTGCAGCACTCTCTATGCCCATAATGTTCCAGCTTTGCAGGAAATTCTTTTTAAGGATCTTTATAGATGGGCCTTGCTGGATTTGGTTTTATAGACTTAATAGCTCAATAGCATAAAAAAAATCTCCCCTGCCTCCTATATACAGCCCAGACTCTCCTGCTCAAAATCATAAAACAAATACTAAAAGACAGTCGAATCTTAAAAAAAACCCATAAGGGAAGGTTGGGGCCCCTATATATTTCCCGTTTTATAGCACCAGCATACATTTACCTACTCTAGGAATGAAGGAGAATGATAAGCCAAAAACCATAGCTGGCAGTTGGAGAAGATTCCTCTCAAATCCTGCTACAATACATATTATGGCTCTCTCCCCCCAGAACACAGACCCAAAGCTGGAAATATATTGTTTATCACAAAGATACCATTTACATAATGGAATGGCATACTTCGAAGTAATATAATTATGTCTTTTCCATACCCGCTAGACCCTTTGACTAAAAACCTAGATTTCAATCCAGAGTTAAACAATCCAGATTTCAACAAAAGAGGAGATTTGGGTCTGGAAATGTTGATAGACTTCTTTGAGGGACGTCTACTTAGAAATAGGGTAGACTGGGAGGAACAATACCAGTTGCCTCTGTGAGACAGATTTAGATTATTATAAGCACTTTTAGGATACTATAAGCACTAGACTGGGCTCTGATGGGATAGAGGCAAATACAAGGAGCCATAGATATGACTCCGGTAGACGCCCTCTTGTACTGGCTTCATACCGTAAAGAAATCTCATAACTATATATGTCCTTGGACAAAGGGCTCACAACCGTTAGACATAACTACATGACATAGTGGAAGGAAGACGTAAAGTAACAAACAACGGAGGGAGAGTGGAATTCCATCTGGTTAAGGGCAGCAAAGATATCTATAGGCCTCCAACATAAACATAATTCCTATAAACTCCTGACTCTATGGTATCGTGCTCAAGCGTAACCCTAATCTATTTTTGGACCATCCCAATCCTGCTAGAGACAGTATCAAATGACAGGAACTATAAAACATATTTGATGAACCTTCAACCAGGTATGGCACTTTTGGGCATCACTGCTCAGTCTGATAAAAGATGTAGCAGGGATTAATCTGCCATTTGACCCCCATTAATTCTTCTGAGACTTCTAGGGATAGATAGCTTGTACCCCCTTCAGAGACTAATCCTACAACCGTTTTGGAAACAAGAACCCCTGCCTCCCATGGAGATAGGGTGATCCAGTGTTTGGCATGTTTATACCATAGGAAACGATAGCACAGATACGGTGTTCCATTTCGAAAAGACTTGGAGAACTTGTAAGACGTACATGAAGGGCCAACTGGAGGGTTGGTGTATGACACACATAGGGGTCGATTCCGATCTCGGTCGGTAGGGCTCCGAACGCGATCCATCCGGAAAAAGTACGAGGGGTACGCGTGTTCTCCGACCGACTCGTACAGCTGTACGAGCGAGCTAGTACGATGCGAAGAACGCGAAATCGCCGACCGACTCGTTTCCGGGTCCGATCCGCTCCGTACGACTCGGTCGCAGACGAACCGTACCGCGCAATGGAGTCGATTTCCGACCGAGCCAGTACAATGCACGATTCGGACAGCCGGATCGAGTCGGAGTCTCCGGGACGAAAAAAGCTCCAGGAAGCGGACTTCGGGGGTCCGTGTCAGACCCCCTTCACCCGTAGCCTAACGAGTCAAACACAGGGGGGACCCAAGGGTCCCCCCTTCACATGCATGTACGGTGCGGATGGCACCAACGCATACCCACTGCAGAGGGCGCCCTTGTGCGAGACGTACCTATTCAGCTGATGCGAGGCCATGCACACGTCGTACGACCGGCTCCCATTGACTTCAATGGGAATCCGACCGAGCCGAGTCCGTCAGCATGCGGCAGCATCATACTCGCTCGGTCGGACTCCAGGGGTACGGCTCGGTCGGAAAACACTCCGGATCCTGCTCGGTCGGAGGGCTTTCCGACCCAGATCGGAATCGACCCCTTAGTCTCAAACTTGAAAAGAAAAAGGAGAATGCATAGAATATCAGGTTCCTCCAGGAGAGATGATGAAGGAACCCATGTAGAAAGAGAATGAAGATCTAGCCTTATCACTGAAAGAATACCACATTATCGGACATCGGCAACGTGGAAGCTGTCATGACCCCTGGAGCTACAACACAAGGGGTGAAGAAATAGAGACTTATAAATCCTCCCATCTATAAAAAAATGTACAGAATTACTGTGACTCAAGAGCCCAGGTAACATTTACTCTCCCTCCCTCTTTATTTTTTCTAAACTGACTAATGTTTATTTTTTTGCCTGCACATGGAGTTAGAGAAACCAGTCAATACACACAGTCACACAATACGTTAAACTTAAAATATTAATAATGACGGTCCATAGTTGCACTCAAAAGACACTGATTGAGATCCCTGTGCTATTCATGATCAGCTCTTCACAAAGTGTAGTCATTCTGATCCTATACCGCGTAGAAAATAATGTACATTTTTTCTCCTATTGGACAGAATATATTCCTCGATTTTTCTGCCTAACTTTTTGACCACCGCACTGCTGCGTGTGATCAAAAATGTCACAATACAGCAATGTTTGCAGTGTAAGGATCTTAGGGGCCCATTACGATACCCGGCGTAAATAAATCCGCCAGGCATGGAAGCGGCAAAAATCCGCCCGCACACACCGCCTGAACACCGACCACGCCATTACGATTACACAAACCGAAAACCGCCATCGGCGGAAAAATCACACAAAATACCGCCCGCCATCGTCCGAGTCGGAGTCAAACCGCCCGCCACGGACGGAAACACGCACGACAACACAAAACCGCCCGCCCACACGGCCGACACACCGCACGTGAAATTACGATCGCACCGCCATGAGCGCGGAAAAACCACAAATATACCGCCCGCCAGCGCAAACAACGCCGATGAGAATCGACACGGCAGAAGCCATGGCGCCAACGTACCTGCACAGAAACCATCCGCACACAAAACCAATAGCACACAACATGGCCAACAAGTCCACACAGCAAGGCACGCACAAATACACAAGCACAGTACACATCCCGAAAACACCCCCGGACAAACAAAAAATACAAAGGCCAGAACCCCAGACACAACACACCTGAAAACAACAGACCATGAGGACACACCCACATAGGTGAGTACAAAAGCAGCACTCCCACAGACCACAACCCCTTGCTACATTGCAAACCAGAGAGGAGAGGAGAGGACACAGTGACACAGCAAGGACAGCAGCACACCACAGAAACGCACACATCACTACCACCACCACCACCACCACCACCACCACCACCAAACACCACCACCACCACCACCACACCCCGGCACCACAAACCCCCTGCACATTACACAACACACACCGCACCAGCACCACAAACACCATGGCACCACAAAGGATGCCCAAGTTCACGCCCATGGAGCTGACGGTCATGGTCGACGAGATCATCAAGGTGTACCCACAAATCTATGGGAACATGGTCCAGCACACACCACTAGCCACCAGAAACAGAATGTGGAACCGGATCGTAGACCAGGTCAATGCAGTCGGGACCCTGCCCAGGAACAGAGTCGAGATTAACAAACGTTGGAATGACGTAAAGAGCCTGGTCAAGAAGAAGGAGGGCAAAAACAGAGAGCTGGCTGCCGTCACTGGCGGAGGGAATCCCGCGCTCTTTAAGACCTTCAAAGCGTGGGAGGAGAAGGTGCGAGTCGTAATCCATCCGGAGATCCTCGCCGGATTAGCAGGGGGAGTGGAGGCTGGTAAGTACAAACTAATGTATACCAGCACACCGCTATGTACTCACATGCGCAACTACCATGCCACAGCTCCCAGGGACAAACACCCCCATGTCCAGCACACAATACACAACACATCACACACACATGCAACAGACACTACCACACACAGCCCAAACCGAACAACTGTAAGATGCGTGGGGACATGTGTACACTAAGCCAGCCACGTAACCACCAACAGGTCCCCAAATATGCCAGAAGCGCCACAACGAGCACCCACCACACCCATGTGTCCGCCACAGCTGCACTAACCGACAAGTAACAGGTAAGTGGCAGGAACACAAAGTGCAGTGGGTGGGACGGTGGACAGCCCAAGTACAACACACACCAGGCCCCAGTCCCACAGCACAGCAAGGAGGAGCATCCCCCACACCCCACAGCCACGTGTCAGCCACCGCAGTGCACAACGACAGCCGAAAGGCAGACATCACGGTCCACAGCAATCGGTGTCAGTGGGTGTCCAGCCACCCCCACGACCCACAACACCCCCCACCCCCACAGACCTGCAACATGGAGCACCCCCGCTTAGAGCCATGTGGCATCCAGTACAGTGCACGCACGAACAACTTGCAGGTGGGAAACTGGACAGGGCTGGATTACTGGAGGCATGAGGACCATAACACGACTAACACATGGGACATGTCACGTAGCAGACGAACACGCAGCACCGCCCACCGTCACGAACAAGTGAACAATGTGCACACGGACATGAACAACAGACTCACACCCCACATGACCCATCACAGACATTGCAACACCCAAGGAGCCACGTCTGCATGCACAAGCCACACTGAATATAGTCCCACACGGCAGCCACTGTGCAACTCATCACACACAACCGAAACACCATTGAAGTCCTGTCCATGTAGCCCCTACTGCCTGTCAACCACACACCCCACAACTACGCCTATGTAAGACAAACAACACTAGACGCAACAGAGCGGAACAACATAAATGCACACGAACACCACTGAACCCATCAAACTCACAGACACACCATGCACATACAACATACCATCCATCCCATCCGTCAGCCCCAGTCTCATGAAAGGCATGTCATCCGCACAGCTGCCACACATACAGCAGTCACGCTAAGACACATGCCCATGACCAACCATGTGCCAGAAGTCAATTAAGCGCACGACACACTGTGAGCAACAACACACAACATGGGCCACCCCCCCCGAGCACTGCAGTGATGCACATGGCACAGGGCAGCACGCACACCAAGGAGATGGGACAACTGCAATACGTTGGCTGGCACACAACTATCACTCACTCATAACGATGCGTCCAATGCCATGTCCAGTAATCACAACAGACAGCAAATATGCAGGCCATGTCAAGCATGCACACACCTCAAACCATGCACTGTCATGCTGCCACAACACATGTCACGTTCGGCACCCATGGCTCACAGCATGTACCCCAAAAGCATATCCCCTCCCAAATGTGAATCTGGGGCATGGCCCCCATGTTGCCATATGCGTTCCTAAGCGTTCCATTTGAACCCCAAATGCATATCCCCTCCCAAATGCAAATCTGGGGCATGGCCCCCATGTTGCCATATGCGTTCCTAAGCGTTCCATTTGAACCCCAAATGCATATCCCCTCCCAAATGCGAATCTGGGGCATGGCCCCCATGTTGCCATATGCGTTTCTAAGCGTTCCATTTGAACCCCAAATGCATATCCCCTCCCAAATGTGAATCTGGGGCATGGCCCCCATGTTGCCATATGCGTTCCTAAGCGTTCCATTTGAACCCCAAATGCATATCCCCTCCCAAATGCGAATCTGGGGCATGGCCCCCATGTTGCCATATGCGTTCCTAAGCGTTCCATGTGAACCCCAAATGCAAAGTACAAACCAGACCCAGGATGGGCCAGGAGCCCGCATACACCAGAGTCACAATGAGTAGGGGCACAGCAACACACCCATCGGCATGGCCAATCCGTCCCATGCCACATGTGCACAGCACACAGTCCCATTGCCTAGCACACACAACTACAGATGCCACAGCCACACACTCACCTCCGGGAAACCCATGTACGAGATTGCACGAACTGCCAATGTCAGACGACAAATACATACTTCGCCAGGTGCAACACAATAACAAATCTCATTCTCTCCACAGGTGACGAACTGCCGGATGCTGGGGATGGAGACAGCAGCCAGCACAGCCAGCCCACAAGCCCCCAACGAGGACACACGGATCTGGAGGATCTGTCCTCCTCTTCGGACACGGACCACCAAGCAGGCCCATCTGGCGTGGCAGGGCCCAGCCGCTCCCCAGGACCCCTCCTACCCACCAACCCATCATCCAGGGATGCTGAACAGTCCCAGCCCCCTGCTGCCACTGTCGTTGCGGCCACACCCACGGTCATTGTGGCCACTACCACTGCCGCAACCGCCACCATCGCCGCACCGACCACCACCGCCACCACCACCACCACGTCTTCGCTGGCACCAGCCCCAGCGCAGGTGGTGGCCCGGCCGACTGGATCCACCCTGGGAGCCACAGCGAGGACCGTGGTGTGCAATGTGGCTAGTGGGCAGGCCGGTGGCAGCAGGACTGATAGGAGGAGCAGGGTCAGGGAAACGCCAGCCTCCCCTGGGAGCCATGCCCTGCCTCAAATGGCCAGAGTCCTTGGGGCCTATGAAGAGGCCCAAGGACAATGGGCCAGGTCTGCTACAGACACGCGGGAGGTGCTGGGGGTGCTGAGGTCCATGGACGCCCATATGGGCCAATTCGTGTCCCGTATGGACCAACTCGTGGACCTCATGGGCCAGCTGGTGGCGGCGGTGGGGTCACAGGCAAGGCCAGCAACACCACCTCCGCCACCACCTGCTAGGGCGCAGGGTCGGGCAGCAGTGTCCACTTCCCCTGCGTCCACAGCCAGTGAGCACACCTCACCCACCACCAGCAGGTCGCCACCACACACCCCCTCCCAAACGTGGAAGGGGCCGTCTGAAGAGGAAACAGATCTCCCGGGAGGACTTCGCACGCTCCAGTCGCAAGTGAGGCAGCCAGCCAGCCTTCCGCCAGCCTTCCTTGACCAGCCACTGCATTGACTTGCTCTACGATCCCACTCCACACAGCCATCTGGATGGCATGTGTGTGTTGGACTATGGACATAGAACCAGTGGGTACACCCTGATCATCACGCAGCCATGACCGACAGCTCATTGTCACTGCACGCACCACTTTTGTCATCACCTTACACACAATCACATGTCACAGTTTGTAATAAATGCACCTTTTTCACTAACTGCTGTTTGTGCCCTGTGTTTTATTTGTACGGAATACAACGGCCACCTTGGGCGGGAAGGCACCTGATGCGTGGCATGGCAATGGAATCCGGAGGGCCTGTAGGGACCTAGGGGTGGGAGACAGAACAGGAGCACATTCAATGAGTGTGTCACACACCCATCACACAGTACATGTCAACAACTACAAGCAATGTACACACATCGCACAGAGCAATAGGGCACAATGCCACAGTCACCAACAGTGGCATACTACCCTGGCCATGGAGCGTTGACACACTGCACGCAGTGAACATACGGCCACCCTGACACAGAACACACACACCTGCACAGATACAGACACATCATCCGTCGTACATGGACACTCACCGTCAAGTGAAGTAGCGGGCGATGAGCTGCTGGCGCACATTCCCAGCTTCCTCCTCTCCGCTGTCCACCTCACTCGAGCTGTCCTGGTCTGCGGGCTGGGGCCCTGGTTGATCTCCGTCATCCACAATGAGGGGGATCTGCTTCCGAATGGCCAGATTGTGCAGCATGCAGCACGCCACCACTATCTGGCACACCTTCTGTGGGGAGTACGCCAGTGCACCCCGGTGCGGTCCAGGCACCTGAACCTGGACTTGAGGAGGCCAAAGGTACGCTCGACCACACGTCTGGTCCTCCCATGTGCCTCATTGTATCGATCGTCTGCTGGGGTGCGAGGATTCCTCAATGGACTGAGCAGCCATGCCCCATTCGGATACGCAGAGTCACCTGGGTGTGAGGGACACAGAGAACCGTTGCTATTCCAACTGGACAGGGGACAGCATCGCACAACCAGCACGCTACACCACTCCACATACTCACCGACAATACAGCCACGATCCTGTTGCAGATTGGCCATCAGTCGTGGCAAGATGCTGTTGCGCATTATGTGTGCGTCATGTGCCGAGCCTGGAAACTTGGCACACACGTGGGTGATCACCATGTCCGCAAGGCACACCACTTGCACATTCAGGGAGTGCGTGTGCTTCCTGTTGCGGTACAGGTGCTCAGTGGCCTGTGGTGGAACAAGGCCAACATGTGTGCAGTCAATGGCTCCCACGACGTGTGGGATTCTGCCAAGGGCATAGAATGCACCCTTCACTGCCGCCAATTCACGAGCCCTGGGGAATCTGATGTACCTGTTCCGGTACAGCATCATGGCTGCCAGTACATCCCTCAGCACCTTGCTGAACATGGGCTGGGACATCCCTCCTCCACTGCCCACTGTGTGCTGGAATGACCCAGTGGCGAAGAAATGCATGGCGGCCATCACCTTAGCCGTGGGGGTGACAGCAGTCGGATACACCCTGCGGGGACGGAGATGGGGCTCTAACATGGCACACAGTCGATGCAGGGTTGGCCTGTCCAGCCGAAACTTCCTGATTACCTCTGTATCGTCCATGTCCGCCAGCAATTGGTATGGGCGGTCAATGTTCGGTCTCCGCCTGGGTTAAATGGCAGAGGACACATGTCAGAGCAACACGGCACATAGCAATTTCGCATACACATCACTGACATGACTGAGCAAGCACATGAGCCACAGCCCAGCTGTCAAGCTGGGACGGCACGGCCACAATACACTTACACAGGTCTCCCAACAATGGCAATGGCAAGTGAGACATACCACTGCCATGTGCATGCACATGGGGATCTAGGCCCCAATGACTTGCGGGCGTGCTGATGGGGACTGACTGCATATTCGTCAAGCGGCAACGCCACGGCAACATGAGTGTCTGCTGAGCATGGAACTGCTTCCGAGGCTGGATGAGTATGGCACACGACGACGACGATGTGGGCACGGGCTGAGCGGCCAATACAAGTGGGACCTGTGGCACGAGGGGATATGAGACAGTAGTAGGTGTCAGCACTGCACCCTATGTACAGCACTGTACGGATCACAGCTCCCGAAACATTGACTGGTGTCCACATTGACAGCCCCATGCCAAGACGGCTGTGTGCTTGCAGTCACACGTCACAGGTGAGAGGTTACATTGCACGTGCCAGGTGGCAGACGTACATAGTGGGAGCTGGCATGGGTGTGCATGTGTCTCCTGTTCAGGATCCACCAGATGGGCGCTGACTCTGTACTGACCATTGGACACAGCATGTTCCGTGGAAGGCTTGTGTGTGTGGGATGGTGGCACTGGATGTGCCTCCGTTGGGTGGGGGCCATGCACAGGGCG
Source organism: Calotriton arnoldi (assembly GCA_963921515.1). Classification (NCBI taxonomy): domain Eukaryota; kingdom Metazoa; phylum Chordata; class Amphibia; order Caudata; family Salamandridae; genus Calotriton; species Calotriton arnoldi. The sequence goes on from CAWUFW010001918.1 coordinate 877,132, forward strand.
GGTACGTCGATGATTGCGCATTGTTGGTCACAGTGGGTGCACCAACTAAGATGTGTTGCCCTGTGTTCAATTCCTATGTCCGCATGATGATGGACTGTGGATGTGGGCAGACTACACATTGGTCGATGTGCTGTCTATATGCATGTGCCTTCACACCAGGCACAGCTGCCCCTGCACATGTGACCCCTGCTGGACTCGCTGCTGGGTCTGTGGAGCTGATGCACCTTCTGCGCGTGGGGCGGACAGCTCTCCTCACTTCCCTCATTGCGCATGTCATGTCTTTGCCGCAGGTGACATGGATCATGGAGGGCCCACATGTACGCGTGGGTAGGCTACACATGATTGTTCACTGGTCGCCACCCCCAGTCAGTGTTTCGAATGGGAAGGTTGTCGTGCTGGTGGTATGTTCGATGTGGCGGATGGGCGGGCCTAGGTGCGGGCTTACATTCCGGACATGGGGGGTAGTTGGATTGGCGACTAGTTGCAGTACACACGGGACACGTCTCTTCCTTTCCACATCTGGGTCATCCCTTGTACTAACTGACAGTGATACAGTCATCTTCGCCCCAGCCCTCATGTCCTCCCCTCGCCCCCCAATATGCATGCTCACCTGCGAGGCTAGCGCTTGCACAGGCAGCCCCAAGCTCGCACCAGAGAGGGCAAGGAGTGTATGTGTGGGTCCAGTTGCACGAGTGGGCTGTCTCAGGGTATGATGTGTGGCGGGACGCCGTCCACCTGCGTGGTGCCCCAAATGGAGACCCGGCCTGCATGGACTATGCATCACAGTCTTCGCCTTCCGGATCCGCCACCTGCGACACCCAGTGGCTGTGGCTGCCCTTGCGGCCAGGCCGCATCCGTCTGTGGCTGATGGCCCACACATTCACTCTTTGGCCTCTCTGGGGAGGGCTCGGGGTGGTGGCGCACGCGCTTGCACTTAGTCGCAATGGCATGTGGCGTGGTTGGTATGATGGGCAATGGATGGGATGGTGCGAGCCACCTCCCGTGACGTCAGTGCTGCTCGTGCTGTGGTGCGTCCCCCTACACTTCCATGTGACTTGTGCCATGCTAGACGTTGAGGTTCTATTGCCTGCGTGATATGACCAGGAGGAGCGCGAGGAGACCTCTCACACACCATGCTCCACTGCCATCCCGTGCCCTGTATCGCCTGTGCGGATTGACTATGTTGGGGTTACACCTGGTCGACTGGGGCTGTGTGTGCCTTGTCAAGGGGCATGGCGGGCGCACAACAGGATCCAGCTTGTCCACAGAGGGTGGGCTGAGGTGCACCTGGTACCGCTTTGTACGTGTGCCCGGCTGCTGTGCACACACGTGTTCACTCCCCCGACAGGTGTCCTCTCACAATGCCCTGGGAAGCGGTGGTGTACTGTTCATGACCCCTCCCAACACGGCGTGCTCCAACTTGTCATGTGCGCATCTACCCGTCGCACCCACCCACCTGAGCACTGCGTCCATACGACTTCACACGACACATGTGTGTCTTCCACAGTAGTGCTACTCATTTGCGTTGACATCCAATACCAGTGGACTACATGGTCATGTCACGACTGCTGTGTACTTCACATACTCTCATCCTCTCTCATTCGTACTTGTGAAATGAGTCAGCGGAGACAGTTTTGGTTTCAAACATTATATTGAGTCTTCTGTCCTCTGTGATGCAGTATAGTGGACACTACTGGCAGCGGGATACATGTTGAGGATATACTGAGCATGATTACAAATGGGATAGGGTGTGGGGTTACATCTGCTTGGCCAAGGCTGTGCTAATGTACATTTACGTATAGCTGCGGAGCTGCGGACTTTGACACAGACGGTATACATGTAGCCTACCAGACCGCTCGGCATCATGGGCACAGTCCATCTCAGTTCCATGTGACAGGTTTGCTGCGGTTGTTCCTCATGCACGCGTGCATGTGAGATGACATCAGGGCATGTGCTTGCGTGCATGCAGCGGCGTGCCACTTGTTGTTGCACTGTGGTGGTTACTGGACATGTCACAGTCACTGGGGTCGTGTTGTTGTTGTATGCACTTGTCGTCCATGCAAAGGTCCTGGTATGGGATTCCCGGGGCGGGGGTGGGAGGGTGCAGCACCCACAGACTCCAGGCGACCTATTCATGTCCACTGAGCGGTGTGTGTGTCCATGTGCGCTGGATCCATGTCGTGTCCTGGTTGTTCGTGCAGTTCCGTCCATGTGGGTGCGATACACAGAGCCCATGCCACTGCCTCCCACGATGCATGCGGTGTTCCTGGATGTGATGGGGAACAGTGTGCATGTCCCGGTCATATCCGATGTCATGGCGATGTCGTTGATGGTGTGGTTACAGTTGCCGGTCGTTTGGTATGGCTGTTGTGGTGGTGACTGGCCAGTCCGTGCGGAAGCTGAGCATGGGTGCGGGGTTGGACTTCATAGGTCACTCGGGGAACCTGCGTTGTGGTCCGACGTATTTACAGGTTGTCAGGTATGCGATGCCGTCCAGCAGGGCTTCCATGTCATTGGTGGTGTACATGTTTGCCAGCCAATGAAGCGGATGGTGGCTCTCAAGGTGTTGTTCGTAAGTTGTCCCTTGGAGGACCATGATGGGGCATGCTGGGTGACATTCGATGTAGCTGTTCTCGATGATCCGTCGTGTGGAGGCACAGTGGTCCCATTTCAGTGCGGGTGCGATGTTGGCCACATACGCCATGCCCCCATAGGCAGAGCAGGCCCTGTCGTGTGCGTCCAGAGGGAGGAGTAGTGGTAGCAGGTCCGCCTTCAGACATGCCGGGTTGGAGAGGCATATCTCGACGGGATGCTGGTAGGGACACCTCCGACAGTAGAAGACGGGCATGACGCAGCTGAACAATGTGATGCGGTAAGTCAGTCGGTAACTTACGTTCAGCAGGGACAGGAGATCGCATCCCAATGTATGTATCGTGTTGGTTTTGTACAGCTTGAGCTGTTCGGCGTAGTTGGGTAGGTGTGTTGCGGTTGCCATTTCGCAGCGGTTCGTTGAGGTGGCGTGCTCCGGCTGTGTGTGCAGTCTGCAATGTGCACGCTCCGGGGTTGCTGTGAGCTCTGTGTAGTCGTAGGGAGACAGGACTTGTGTTCTGTTGGCTTGTTTGGAGGACACGGGCCCTCTTCCCACATGCTTTTCAGACAGTTCAAGGTCAGTGCTGTGTGACTCCTTCCAATTAACTTGCATGTGGCCGACATGGGGAGTGTTTTCTTATTTCTTCCCCGTCCGTTGTGTGCTTCTGTGATATGCGCTATCTGCCGTGTGGTCGGTCTCCTCGGCATGCCTGTGTTGGTCTATTCTTGGACAATGGCTGTATTCACCGGCTTCTGTCGTGGGGCTGTGGTTTCGGAGTTGGAATGGAAGGTCATTCAGTGCTGTCTGCTCTCCCTTGTGTGGGCGGCAGGCTGCCTTTCCGCTCTGCGTTGGGCCTTGTGTGTGGATGTTATTCTTGGGCCACCTGTTGTCGGTCCCCGGGCTCTTTGGTGTTCCGTTTCATGTGTCTTGTTCATATGTGCAGGGTGGTATGGGTTTTTCAGTGTGGTACTGGCGTTCCTCTTCCCGAAGGGAGCCCTGCTTCTCCTAGTTGGTGTTGCCGCCGCTGTGTGCTTCGCCATGTTTGTTACACTGGGGTGTGTCCTGCTGTTGCGTGACTTCACTGACATGTGTGCGTCGGTTGTGTGGCGTTGGGTGTTGTCCGTGAATTGGGCGTTGGGGACATGTCTGTGGCAGGCCTGTCACGTGTCATGTGCGTTCGGGGTGGGGCTGATGTGTGTGCTGCTTGGTTGTGTCCCTGTGTCTGTGTGCGACGCATGCATGGCGCTGCGGTTGGCCTCTGCGTTGTGCGCATGTGTGGCGGCGTCATCGGCGCTTTGTGGCCGTGACGGGGTGGTTGGTTCCTAGTCCCAGGTGGTGTGTACACATGTGTTCCGCGATGTTAGGATTTGGCCTGTGTGTCATATGTGGATGCAATGGTGGATGTGTAGTGTACACGCGCTGGTGGGGGTTGTCCGCTTTTCCGCCCTTGCACTGTGTGCGCTGTTTGCGTGCACTTGTTGTGTGTGTGCCTACCTGCGTCTCCGCGGTACGTTGCGTCCTTGGTGGTGCATCAGCAGAAGCATGGGAAGGGCCTGCAGTGCTGGATTCATGCCCGGGGTGCCGCTTCTTCGTTGTCCGTGCTCTGCGTCCGTGTTACCGCCTCTCTTTCACGTGCGGTGTCTCTTAGCCGTGGGAGCCGTTTGTTTGCGGCATCGTAATTTATGCGCCGGGCTGGACGTGTTTCGTCGGACGGTGTGTGTCAGTTGGGCTGCGCCGCTACGTGTACGGGCGCACTTTGATGGCGGACGGTGTTGCTGGCTTGCCGGCGGTGTTTGGCCTACTTTTCGCATCGTAATTGTGCGGGCGTGTGGACTGCTGCGTGCCGGCGGTAACTGGTGGTTTTTGCATCCGCCAGCACGGCGGTTGTGCTTCCGCCCGCCATCGTAATGTGCCCCTTAATCCTTTCTCATGGGAAATGATGAACAACTGAGATGTATCCGAATACTGACCATAAATCTGGGCCATGACTATTTCAGCTACTTAAATTTGCACAGATGAATTTAGGAATATAGAACTATAATACATGCAATGCAACAAGAGCCAGAGTACACACCTGTGAGGGACTGATGATGCTATTTTGGAGTGTGGTCACACTGCGGTTTTTTACTTCAGCTTTTTGGTTTCTAGGGAGCTGGTTTTGACCCGTCAGGGACGACTTTCCCTTAAAGAACCGGCTGTTATTGAAGAGGACCTAAGGGAATATGTTATGCACATTCTGAATGCCTTACAGACTCGGACTCTTAAAGTCTTTGATGAGCTCCAAAGAGAGCAGAAACACATCACAGGTTTCAGGTTCATTGAAGCACATGAATAATTACAATGACAGTAATGCACTCAGGCACGATAATTTGGCAAGCTGCAGTTCCATGCACATCTGCACATACACATTATTGAAATCTATGTCAATGAAAATAAAAATTAACATTTATAAATCAGCTTGGGATTCGAGTTCACACAGTAATTCATGCAAGGTTTGCTTTGAATTTTCTCCCAAGGTTTTAAAGTTGTAAGAACATAAGTTATTAATTAATATAGGAAATCCATCCTTCCACTGCTTTTCACCCTTTAATAATTTTTGAATACTGGCCAAATGACAGTTCAAACCTCAGGGCATGTGGGCCTGCTAAACATGTCCAAACTGCATGCTTCCTTCCTCAAACAGAAAACTGTTTTGACAATTTAATTGGCATACTTGTCATACTTGTAAGTGTGCTGTAAAGTGTGAAGGTTGCCTAAACAACAGGGCCCAGATTTATAAAAGGATTGTTTTGCCCCTGCGCCATGCAAGGTGAAGCAAGAGCCACACAATCCTTAAGTCAGATTTACCAAGCCACGCAAGTCCACCTTGTGTGCCGTGGTAAATCTGGAGTCACGCAAGGCAGCGCAAATTGCTGCCTTGCGTTACTCTGCACTGGAAAGCTTATGTAATTTAGGGGTCACCAAGGTATGCAGCTGCGGCCCCTGGCTTGCCCCTTGCTAACCCTGGCACTGCTTTTGCGACACCTGGCCTTAGAGGTGGCAAAATCAGTGCTTGGAACATAGGGGCAGCTCTTCCTAATGGATGCTGGTTGGTGCTCCACTTGCCTGGTTTCTGTAAATGTTTTTATTATACAAATGGTGAAAAATATTATTCACTATTGGTGTAATAAAAAATGGAGAACATTAGCTGGAATATGACTCTAGCTGGAAGCTAAGGTAAGTAAAAAATGCTGTTAAATGTATGTTGTGTGCATGCTTGCAGGTGAGTTTGTTTATCTGAGCGAGAGTGTGTGAATGTGTTAGTGTGTTTAAGCATGTGTGTGTGTGAGTCAAATTAAAGGTCAAATAGCACGCAATGTCACTTCGGCTACCCCTGGCATTTGGTGAATTGACGTCAATGCCGGGAAGGCGTGACATGGGTACAGTGTTCCCATGCATCTTCCCATGAATTTTGGTGTATTCCCAGAATTACCAATACAAGTAAACTGCAGCATTCCTGATAGAGGCACAATGAGGAGAAATATCTTTATTTTTTCTCGTTTTTGCTGCATTGTGCAGAACACTTACAAAAAGGAAAAAGCTTCTAAGGACTGTTTTTGTGCAGGAAGGTGTCCCTTTCTGCACAAAAATATTATTGGGTGTAATGCAGTCACCCTTGCACCATGGTACAAGTGTGCCTTTGTTGGTGCTTGGCCGCCAAAAGTGCGTCAGTGCAGAGAGAGAGCAGGAATTAACCATATGTTACTGAATCTGGTGCATTTCTGCCCTCTCGATTTGACTCAGTGCAGAACTGTATGTAGTCCTGCTACATTGTCCTGCGTCAAATATTGATAAATCTGTTCCAAATTTCAAATGCGCCCCTCTATAGAAAGGTTGAAGTACATGCATGTGTAGCAAACTCTTCAACATTAGCTTAGGACCATTCTTATCACAGTCCAGCCTAGGTCCGAATGTCTGAAGATGAAACTTTCTCACATTTGACTGTGATTTGCAATAGTTAGATTCTGCTAGCTAGTGATTACATCTGAAAATTTAGCTGTACCTACGCATAATTTGAAAGGTTACATGATCAGAAGAGCTAGGTTGTGAACATACAGCTTCACCCTTTTAAAACTGCACCACTCGTTGAAACCTATTTTTCGCTAAGTTAGGAAACAAGTAGAAACATCATTCTCATGCAAAAGAGTTAATAAATTAAATTACACATCATTTGCCTAACATGCTGCTATGAAGTACCTTTATGTACAGGGCCTGATTAAAACAAAATTTCTGTCCCATCCGTCTGGTAACAGGAAACCATAACACATACCATAACTCTGCCTTTTAAATTAAATTTACCTCACAGACAATAAGGAGCCTTGCATCATAGGAACTGGGAACAGATAGATCCAAGAGGCATTGAAATATTCATAGATCTGCTTCGGATTCTCTATGGGCTGTGTCGACTTAGTTTGGGTAGAGTTTTGACAGAGAGGGAAAGAAATCTCATTGAGATCCGCCTTTATATAACACAGAAAACTTTGGGATACTAAGCAGAAAATGTGCTACAGTATAACCTGAAGATTGAGTCAACTTTGTTTAGATAGCCTCGCCAATAACAGCAGAGGGGCTCTTATCAGAAATGCTGCACAACATGTTTCAAGATAGAGAGCTGACTGTGACATTAGAAGATGTAAAAAGGCATGCTGTCTCCTAGAAAAATTACCAAGTGCCTGTGGAGTGACAAGGGAAAGGTATCCCATGCCATGCCTTGAATGCTGGAATGGGAAGGATATTTTGAAAGCTAGGAGAATTTATCTATTACTGACTCCACAAAGATAAAGGGGGTTCACACCTAACTAGGGGTTGCTTACCTGTTGTATGGAACTTCATTTCCTGAATTAGAGATGCAGTAGATGTTTCTAACATTAGTCACAACTGTATGTTCCTTGAGACAAAAAAACAACAGCTCTAGTGCCAACTGAAAAGGCTTCAGTGAAAGTTTGGGAACTTTTGAAGCATTCCTGTAGCAATGTAGCTGTTGTTTTCATTGTTTTTTATTTTAAGCAAGGACATTTTCTGCATATGATTGAAATTGTGTTTTGAAGGGTAGCATTTTCCTCATAACTATTCACTGTTACAATTTGTTGAACTTTACTTCTTTTTGCAGTTCAGACATTTTACACAGTAGGCCCCTTTCATTAGGCAATGAAGTGTAAAACGTATTTGATATTTATTTGCAAACACTTAACACATACTTTACATCTTTTTCAAACTTAAGATATGTGAATGATACATAGTTTTGAAAGACTTAGTATGTTTGTGCCTTATTTTCAGGAACATTGAAAATATGATGTTACACAGCAAAATATTAAAAGCAATAGGCCCAATTCACATCGGGAAATATACATGTGTATAATTTCTCATGTGTACATTTACTTCTACATCGAGGTGTAACTCTCCACTTTTTGCCATTCACCATTTCTGATTGGTGATTACACATAAGTGTAGATTTATAAGTCTCCACCTTCTCAAAGGAGGACGTGGAGTCTCCTAAAACAAAAGTTATTAATAGTACATTTTCACCAGCCAATGGAAATGTCTACTGTACTTTCCTGTTCAAGTACTACATTGCATACTACAAAATGCAGTTTGTGATTCAACTCTAATATGTTTAATTAAAAACACTTGAGAGATCTCAATCTTACACAGATGTTGCGTATTGGTATATTTACAGACATAAAATATCCAGTGTGACAAATATGTTTGAATCCATATGTAGTGTTTAAGTGCGCATCATCATTGAATATGGCTTTATGATTTAACTTTATGTACTATAGTTTCAAGCAAACCTATATGCATATAGTCAGTGAGTGAAAAAAATCCTGCCACTTGGTCAGGTAAGCACATGCTTTATAAGAACCATTGAAGACTAACTTTAAAAAAAAAAATCTTCTTTAAAATTCAGTGGTTTACAAGAATTTGTTCAGTTAGAATAGCTACTTGTCACTTTAATTTTTGGTTCAAAGAAAATGTTTCTAATTTTCACATCTGACAAATGTTATGATAGCTCACATTCATAATCAGTGGTGTATTCTGTATTACAGAAGTGCCATCCTCGTCGGCATTTTTAATCACAGCATCTTTGTTCCATCCGAAACTACTAACAATAGAGTTTTTAGTTTATTCCTAGGGGCAGGATTTTTCAACATGTGCTGAGCTTTCTCAAATTCAGCCAAATACTTGTTGCGAAAGGTAAAAGGTGTCTCCTTAGCCATTGATTTTAGGGCAGGCTCAAGCAATGATGTGTTGAACACATTCAGTCGCTGTTTCCCTTTCCAAGATTCAATAGTCCTCCATTTTACTGAATGAATTTCATGTCTTTTTGAAGGTATTTTAATCGCTGAGATCTGTTTGCTAATGCTGTATCTGAATGTTCGTTAAACAAGCAGAATGATTATCCTTTATCCAACCGCGCCCTATTACTTCTCATTGACCATAATCGAATGTCATCCTGTGACTGCCAGTGAGCGTGCAAAGGTTTTCAGCAAGCAAGGGTGAAATTGTGTTCATGCTGGTATAATATTGCGAATTTTTGGCTTTTTGAATTGCGATTATGTTGGTTCTCAGAATACGTTTTTTTTTTTTATTAAAACTTTTTTGTGTTTGTTCTTTTTGAGGGAAAACAAACATACCTTCAACTTAAAGAAGGGGATGGGAACTGGGAAACAAAATGTATTTCTTTTAGGACGTCTGGCGGAGAAGCACTTCTTTTTTTTCATGCTTTCCCACTTTGCTGTCCACAAGAGATGGCTGTCATGCACACCAGGCAGTGCAAGCCAGCAGCTGCAAAGCAGGGATCAATCTCATCTTGCTCATGCTCAAGGACATTTTGCGCCAATGTCTTACCAGTATGGATGAAGTACTGTAATGATGAGGCAGATGGAGTTACATCTTCATCCCTCCTCTTCTTCTCTGCATTGGAAAGCATTAAGATGCTTGTGCATGGAAGATGCCCGAAGCTATATTTGTCTCGGCTCCCTCGGTTCAGTTTCCTCTGCCACAATGTTCATGTAACATACTTCGAGGAGAGTTGTTTTGTTCACCTGTAAGTATAGTAAAAGAAGTTCACACAATAGACTTGGATTGTGATATTAAACTCTCGGTGTAAATATCTCCCTGTTTTTCATAGATCTCCTAGGCATATTCCTCTGGACTTCCCCAGTCATATTGTTCTTATCTTGAAGCCAATGCAAACAAGCAAAATGTTTTGACACCCCAAAAAGGAAAGTGCAGCAAAAAATAGATCATGTCCTATGCTGCAGAGCACTTCTACGATGAGGAGTGTATCGAATGTGAAAATGTACATTCTCAGGAACCAATGAAACATCTTCAATGGTCTGCAAGAATTTGTGCATCCACCGTGTTGTCAGGGACACACCCTAGAACCATTGTTCGAGTTTCCAGTGCCACGAATTCTAAAAAAGTTTAAAACATGGATATTTTAAAAAGTAGCTGTTAGAAATGGGGGTCTCGAGTTGGCAAGGGCTTGCACCTTTGTCCAAGTAGGGACCCTTCTTCCTAGTCAGGATAAGGGAGTTACACTCCTAAAATAACCCCTGCTCACCCCCTTGGTAGCTTGGCACGAGCAGTCAGGCTTATTCTAGAGGCAGTGTGTAAAGCATTTGCACAACACCAACAGTAATACAATGTAAGCACTACAAACGGACACCACACCAGTTTAGAAAAATATCCAATATTTTTATATACTTAAAACAAGACCAAATACGATGAAAATCCACTATACAGTACTTCAAAAATAGTTACTTCTCAAAATGTCTTTAAGTTGCAAAATACGTTGAAAAACACAGTTCGTACGAGTTGGTAGCCCGGTCCGAGCCTACCGCGATGCTGAAAACAACAGAGTCTCGCAGTTCCTGCTGACCGCGTCGGTACGGGCCAGCAACAGCGGGACAGACTCGTTCACAGTACCTTTCTTAGTGCGGCTCACACAGGCGTGCGAGTCGGTCTTGGCATCCGTCGCGGTCGCGATGCAGAATGGAAGCGGTGCAAGGTGCGGTGTCCCTCGATGCGGTGCGAGCAGCGGCTCGGTGACGATCGTGCAGACGGCGTCGATGAGACCAAGGCTGGCGGTGCAGGGCGAGTCGGTGCTCGATGCGGTGCTGGCAGGTTGCGGTGCGGGTGACAGAGCCGGTTGTGGCGTCCGTCGCGGTCACGGTGCAAGGTGGAAGCGGTGCAAGGTGCGGTGTCCCTCGATGCAGTGCGAGCAGCGGCTCGGTGACGATCGTGCAGACGGTGTCGGTGAGACCAAGGCTTGCGGTGCAGGGCGAGTCGGTGCTCAATGTGGTGCTGGCAAGTTGCTGTGCGAGCGACAGAGCCGGTTGGCGGGAATTGGCGCTGGCCGAGCCGGACAGCTGTGCGTGACGAGTCGGTCATGGGTGTCGAGCCAGCAGCGGCCGTGTCGGTGAGCCCAGGCCAGCGAGGTGAAGCAAAGCGATGCAGGTCGCAGTGTCTCTCGATGCGGTGCAGGCAGCGGCTCGGTGACGGAGTCGGTGAGACCAAGGCTTACGGTGCAGGGCGAGTCGGTGCGGCTTGCGGTGCCTTCGGGACACAAGGCCAGCGACGGAGTCGGTTGACAGAGTCGGTCGCGGTTCCCTCTTCTCTGTGGCAACTGAAACAGCAGTTCCAGGAGCGGTACCCAGAGGTTGGTGAAGTCTTTGCAGTCCCTGAGACTTCTTAACAGGAGGCCAGCTCGGTTCAGGCCCTTGGAGATACTCAGCACAAGTAGAGAAAGTTCAGTCCAGTCCTTTCACTGCCCAAGGCAGAAGCAGCAGCTGCAGGCCAACCCAACAAAGCAACAACACAGCAAAGGGGCAGTATTCCTCCTGGCAGCTCTTCCAGCTCTTCGTCTTGGCAGGTTCCTTGATTCCAGCGAGATCTAAAGGTCTGGGGTTTGGGTCCCCCTTTTATCCTCAATTTCTGTTTGTTCTCTGAAGGCAGAGAGGCCTTTGCCTAGTCCAAACCAGTTCTGGTCAGTCCTGGAGCACTTTGTTGACAAGTCTCCTTCTTTCCTTTTGCAGTGTAGGCCAGGGACATCAGACACACCACAGGAGGTGGAGCCAGCATTGTGGAGGGAAGGCATGGCCCTATTCAAGTCCCAGGTGCAACTCCTCCCACCCATCTACATGTAGATCTTGCTATTCAGCCCTGTGCTGACTCACCCTGTCTCCTGGAATCCCCCAGCCCCTGTCACTCACACTCCAGACAAGCAATACACAACCTAGCAGAGGCAGGCTTGGATGGTTAGACAAGAAAATACCTACTTTCTAAAAGTGGTATTTTCAAACACAGAATGTTAAAACCAACTTCACTACAAGATGCATTTTATCATTCTGAGTTCAGGCATACTAAACTCGAATTTCTACCATGTTACCTGGGTCAGTTAGGATCATAGGATGTAATAATCAAAACTGCCCATTCTGGCCTATGGGGAACAGGTAGCCTTGCCATAGTGAAAAACGAAGTAGGCTGTAATTCACTATCACGACATGCCCCACACACCAGGGCATGTCCTACCTTTCACATACAACGCACCCTGCCCACAGGGGAACCTTGGGCCTACCTTAGGGGTGACTAACATGTAGAAAAGGGAAGGTTTAGGGACTTGCAAGTGTGTGCACTTGCCAAGTCGACATGGCAGCCCCAGGCTGCGCACAGGCTCTGCAATGGCAGGCCAGAGTTACACTTTACGGGCTGTATGCGTGGGTGGCACAATCTAGTGCTGCAGCCCACCAACAGCATTTGGTCTATAGGCCCTGGCACTCGCAGTGCACGTTACTAGGGACTGACACATAGATCAAATAGGCCAATCATGGAAATACCAATCCATACACATTTTATACAGGAGCACTTGCACTTTCCACAGCAGTGAGGAAAGTGCGCAGAATCATTACACCAGCAAAAACAGAGTCAAAAACGGGAGGTTAGAAAGCAAAAAGTCAGGGGAAACACGCCAAAAGATGCCAAGTCTAACACATGTCCCCTCCAGCTGAAAGTAGGGAGAACTACCCAACCCCATTGGAGTTATCTTCACTAAGGCGGAAGAACCTGGACAGACCATCTGCGTTGGCGTGTTCTGTACCAGGGCGGTGTTCCACCGTAAAGTCCATTCCCTGTCGGGAGATGGACCACCTCAGCAGTTTTGGATTCTCACGACTCATTTGCATCAACCATCTGAGGGGCCTGTGGTCTGTATGAACCCGGAAGTGAGTCCCAAACAGGTATGGTCTCAGCTTCTTCAGTGCCCTGACCACAGCAAAAGCTTCCCTTTCTATGGCACTCCACCTCTGTTCCCTGGGGAGTAGTCTCCTGCTAAGGAAGACTACAGGCTGATCCAGGCCCTCTTCGTTCAGTTGTGAGAGCACCGCTCCCACACCATGCTCTGAAGCGTCAGTCTGCATGACAAATTCCTTGGAGAAGTTAGGTGCCTTGAGCACGGGCGCCGTGCACATGGCTGCCTTCAGGGCATTAAAAGCTTTCTGGCAAGACTCAGTCCAGATCACCTTCCTGGGCTGCTTCTTGGAAGTCAGCTCTGTTAAGGGGGCGACAATGGTGCCATAGCCCTTAACAAATCTCCTATAGTAGCCGGTGAGTCCTAAAAGGCCCTCACCTCTGTCTGGGTCTTGGGGGTTCCCAAGCCAGGATGGTGTCAATCTTGGGTTGTAGGGCGCCACCTGGCCGCTTCCTACCTGGTGTCCCAAGTACACCACAGAACCCTGCCCGATCTGGCACTTACTGGCCTTGATCGTGAGGCCTGCACCTTGCAGAGCCCTCAACACTTTCTCAAGGTGCTGTAAATGTTCTTCCCAGCTGGAACTGAACACAGCAATGTCATCCAGGTAGGCGGCACTGAAGTCCTCCAGTCCAGCCAACACCTGATTGACCAACCTCTGAAAGGTGGCAGGGGCATTCTTCAACCCAAAGGGCATCACCCGAAATTGGTAATGACCTTCTGGGGTTGAGAATGCTGACCTCTCCTTGGCCCCATCGGTTAAGGCAATCTGCCAGTACCCAGACGTTAAATCAAATGTGCTGAGGAACCGGGCAGCTCCCAACCGATCAATGAGCTCATCAGCTCTGGGGATTGGGTGCGCGTCAGTCCTGGTGACGGCATTGAGCCCACGGTAGTCCACACAAAACCGGAGTTCTGGAGTGGCACCGGAAGCAGCAGCCTTTGGGACCAAGACCACTGGGCTGGCCCAAGGACTGTTGGAGGGCTCAATCACCCCTAACGCCAACATCTTAGAGACCTCCTCCTTGATGCTGGCCCTGACCCGGTCAGTCAACCTGTAAATCTTGTGCTTCACAGGAGGGCTGTCACCAGTGTCCACGTCATGGGTACACCAGTGAGTAACACCTGGGGTCAGAGAGAACAGTGGGGCGAACTGTCCCAACAACTGGTGACAGTCCCCCTGCTGCTCCTGAGTCAGTGTAAGGGAGAGGATCACACCTTCCACTGACCCATCATGCTCCTTGGTAGACAGGAGGTCAGGGAGAGGCTCACTCTCCTCTTCCACCCCATCATCTCTCGCCAAGAGCATACTCCCTTCGGACCTCTCGAACTGGGGCTTGAGGCGGTGCACGTGAAGGACCCTCAAAGGGTTCCTTGGAGCCTGCAAATCCACCAGGTAGGTGACGTCACTTTTGCGCTCCACCACCTCATATGGCCCAGTCCACTTGTCCTGCAAGGCACAAGGTTCCACTGGGGCCATGACCCACACTTTTTGCCCAGGTTGAAATTCGACCAGAGTGGCATTCTGGTCATACCACCTCTTCATTTCTTCCTGGCTTGCTTCTAGGTTCGCCTGAGCGAGTTTCCTGAAGTGGGCAGTTTGGTTTCTAAAGGCCAGTATGTAACTAAACACATCCTGGGGAGTTTTCCTGGGAGCTGCCTCCCAGCCTTCCTTTACCAAACTCAGAGGCCCTCTGACAGGGTGGCCATACAGGAGCTCAAAGGGGCTGTAACCAAGAGACTTCTGAGGCACCTCCCTGTATGCAAAGAGTAGGCATGGCAAGAGGATGTCCCACATACGCCTCATGGGTTCTGCCTTTCAAGGTCTAGTTGAATCTCTCCACCAGACCGTTTCCTTGTGGGTGGTAAGGCGTGGTGAACTTGTAGGTTACCCCACACTCCTTCCACAGGGATGTCATATACTTGGATATGAAATTGGTCCCCCTGTCAGAACCCACCTCTCTGGGGAAGCCCACACGGGAAAATATCCCCATTAACGCCCGGCCCACCACTGGCGCCGTCGTTGTCCTGAGAGGGATTGCCTCCGGGTACCGGGTGGCATGGTCCACCAAGACCAGGATGTACCTGTTGCCCATGGCTGTCTTGGGATCCAGTGGCCCCAAAATATCCATCCCTACCCTTTCAAAGGGTGTTCCAACAACAGGAAAAGGTTGGAGAGGAGCTTTGACCTTCCTCCCACTCTTACCACTTGCCTGGCAAGTTTGGCAAGACCTACAGTGTGCATCTGACTGCCTTCGCATTTGGGGCCAAAAGAAGTGGGTGACAAGCCTGTCAAAGGTCTTGTCCTGCCCCAAATGTCCTGCCAAAGGCACGTCATGAGCCAGACCCAGTAGGAAGGTCCTGAAGCGCTGGGGTACCACCAGCACACGGGCTGACCCAGGCTCAGCAACCTTAGGTTCACTGTATAGGAGACCATTCTCCCAGTAGATCAGATGTGACCCGGACTGATTACCAGCTGCCTGGTCTGCAGCCTGCCGCCGCAGACCCTCCAGAGTAGGGCACTCGTTCTGCTCCCTGCAGAACTCCTCCCTGGTGGGACCCCCTTCTTGCTGCCAATGGGTCAGCTCAGAGATGTCTCCCAGTTCGGCTACCTGCTCCCCTGTAGGCACCGGGCGTCCCCCTCGAGGTCCGCCTCCTCCCGGTCCGTGGGAACTTCGGGGCCGGTTTCCCACGCCCCCTGCCCTTCCTCTTGGCAGGGACTTGGGCCATTGTTCCAGGCTCCAAGTCCTCTTGATCACCCTTTCTGGCTGCCATTGACCGAGTAGACACGCATGCCCACTCTAGCAACCCAAGCATCTCCAAGTGAGACCTGAGCTCAACATCCTTCCATAAGGACTGCTCCAGGTCGTTACCTAGCAGACAATCTACAGGCATGGTAGGGCTCACAACCACCCTCAAGGGACCTGAGACCCCCCATTCCAAGGGAACCTGCACCACCATACACTGGCGCTCAGAGTTGTCTACAGCAACTACTTGGTGGAATGCCCCTGGGACTACCTGCTTCTCAGAGACCAGGTGACACCGGACTGAGGTCACACTGGCTCCAGTATCTCTGAGAGCCTCTACCCTTTTCCCATTAATGGTCACCCAGGTGCTATATTTCTTTGTGTTAGGGGGCACCTAGTTTCCTGGGACCATCTCACTGTCCCCTAGTGAGACAAGGGTCATTTCTGCGGGATCCCCACCCTCCTGTTGGCACCCCTCCTCCCCAAGCGCTACACTAGCCAACACCTTGGTCTGCCCACCAGTGGGTGGCTGCGTCCCCTTCGGGCACCTGGGGTCCCCCTTCATGTGACCCACCTGGTCACATGCATAACACTTGCGGGGCCTGGTTTCAGCAGGCTTACCTGTAGAGACCCCTTTCTTCTTATCACCTGGGGGATGGGAACCTTTACCCTGGGTACTAGTTTGGGGCCCTTTAGAGAACTCCTGAGTTTTACCCTTGTCCCCCCCCACTCTTCTGCTGGGGACCCTGCCCACCTTTGGCTGAGTCTCCCCCAAACGCTTTCTTGTGGACCCTGGTACTCACCCAGCGGTCCGCCTCCATAGCAAGCTTTCTGGGGTCAGTTAACTTACTGTCAACTAGGTGCTGGCGCAGATCTGCAAAACATAGACTAGACAAGTGCTCCCATGCAATCAAATTGTAGAGCCCCTGAAAATCTGTTACATTACTGCCCTTCACCCAACCATCCAGCGACCTACAGAACATATCCACACATTCCAACCAAGTGTTGGCCTCAGACTTTTTACTGGACCCAAACTGATCCCTGTACTTTTCAGGTGTGAGCCCATATCTAGTGAGGAGAGCGTCTTTCATGTCAGCATAGGTGAGGTCCTGCCCCTTACCCAAAGCTATCAGAGTATCCCTAGCTTCCTCTGGAAAGAGAGGCCACAACCCCGCTCCCCAGTTCCTCTCAGGGACCCCATTCTTATGAATAGACGACTCATACCCTTGAAACCACCTTTGAATGTCATCACCCTTCTTGTACTCTTTACCTACATTCTTGGGGATGTGTACGATCCTGTCTGTGTGTGCTGAAGAATTGCTGCCACCATCTGAGCCGGTTCTACTCTTTAGCTCCAGCTCCTTAATCATTCTCTCATGATCTAACATCATCTTCTTTTCCTCCATGGCTATTCTCTTGTCTTCCCTCTCACTTTCTATTCTGAGTTTCTCCAATTCAAACCTCCTAACTTCCCGCCTGTCCTCCAGCTCCTCTGGGGACAAGCTACTGCTGCCTGGTCTGGAGGGTTCCCCCCCTCCCAAAAGCACATCCACCCTAGGAACAGGCTCCTCCACCTCTCCAGTGAGATCACCAGATTGCTCACTGGCATGTCTGGCTGCTACCCAGGCCCTCAGCGCCTTCTGTAGCTCATCCTTCCTGGTGAGGCCTCTGACCTGGACTTTCAGGTTTTTGCAAATCGATTTTAACTCCTTGACATTGTAGGCTTCCAATCGATCCTCCTCAAAGGCAATTTCTACTGATGCAATTGATGATCCTATAGATTCAGGCATGTTGAAGTAGCAAGTTCAAACTGGCAAGATCAAAAATAGGCCAAAAAGAAAAAGAACCTGTATGTGGTACGTAATGGTAGTAGTGCACACCAATCACTGTAAGTCAAGTGCAAACACAAGTCCTATCCTCACCGCTGACAACCAATGTTAGAAATGGGGGTCTCTAGTTGGCAAGGGCTTGCACCTTTGTCCAAGTAGGGACCCTTCTTCCTAGTCAGGATAAGGGAGTTACACTCCTAAAATAACCCCTGCTCACCCCCTTGGTAGCTTGGCACGAGCAGTCAGGCTTATTCTAGAGGCAGTGTGTAAAGCATTTGCACAAAACCAACAGTAATACAATGTAAGCACTACAAACGGACACCACACCAGTTTAGAAAAATATCCAATATTTTTATATACTTAAAACAAGACCAAATACGATGAAAATCCACTATACAGTACTTCAAAAATAGTTACTTCTCAAAATGTCTTTAAGTTGCAAAATACGTTGAAAAACACAGTTCGTATGAGTCGGTAGCTCGGTCCGAGCCTACCGCGATGCTGAAAACAACAGAGTCTCGCAGTTCCTGCTGACCGCGTCGGTACGGGCCAGCAACAGCGGGACAGACTCGTTCACAGTACCTTTCTTAGTGCGGCTCACGGTCGCGATGCAGAATGGAAGCGGTGCAAGGTGCGGTGTCCCTCGATGCGGTGCGAGCAGCGGCTCGATGACGATCGTGCAGACGGCGTCGGTGAGACCAAGGCTGGCGGTGCAGGGCGAGTCGGTGCTCGATGCGGTGCTGGCAGGTTGCGGTGCGGGTGACAGAGCCGGTTGTGGCGTCCATCGCGGTCACGGTGCAAGGTGGAAGCGGTGCAAGGTGCGGTGTCCCTCGATGTGGTGCGAGCAGCGGCTCGGTGACGATCGTGCAGACGGCGTCGGTGAGACCAAGGCTTGCGGTGCAGGGCGAGTCGGTGCTCAATGCGGTGCTGGCAAGTTGCGGTGCAAGCGACAGAGCCGATTGGCGGGAGTTGGCGCTGGCCGAGCCGGACAGCTGTGCATGACGAGTCGGTCATGGGTGTCGAGCCAGCAGCGACCGTGTCGGTGAGCCCAGGCCAGCGAGGTGAAGCGAGGCGATGCAGGTCGCGGTGTCTCTCGATGCAGTGCAGGCAGCGGCTCGGTGACGGAGTCGGTGAGACCAAGGCTAACGGTGCAGGGCGAGTCGGTGCGGCTTTCGGTGCCTTCGGGACACAAGGCCAGCGACGGAGTCGGTTGACAGAGTCGGGCGCGGTTCCCTCTTCTCTGTGGCAACTGAAACAGCAGCTCCAGGAGCGGTACCCAGAGGTTGGTGAAGTCTTTGCAGTCCCAGAGACTTCTTAACAGGAGGACAGCTCGGTTCAGGCCCTTGGAGATACTCAGCACAAGTAGAGAAAGTCAGTCCAGTCCTTTCACTGCCCAAGGCAGAAGCAGCAGCTGCAGGCCAACCCAACAAAGCAACAACACAGCAAAGGGGCAGTACTCCTCCTGGCTGCATTCCCAGCTCTTCGTCTTGGCAGGTTCCTTGATTCCAGCGAGATCTAAAGGTCTGGGGTTTGGGTCCCCTTTTTTATCCTCAATTTCTCTTTCTTCTCTGAAGGCAGAGAGGCCTTTGCCTAGTCCAAACCAGTTCTGGTCAGTCCTGGAGCACTTTGTTGACAAGTCTCCTTCTTTCCTTTTGCAGTGTAGGCCAGGGACATCAGACACACCACAGG
The DNA here is from genome assembly GCA_963921515.1 of Calotriton arnoldi. Classification (NCBI taxonomy): domain Eukaryota; kingdom Metazoa; phylum Chordata; class Amphibia; order Caudata; family Salamandridae; genus Calotriton; species Calotriton arnoldi. The sequence goes on from CAWUFW010001918.1 coordinate 896,278, forward strand.
AGGTGGAGCCAGCATTGTGGAGGGAAGGCACGGCCCTATTCAGGTCCCAGGTGCAACTCCTCCCACCCATCTACATGTAGATCTTGCTATTCAGCCCTGTGCTGACTCACCCTGTCTCCTGGAATCCCCCAGCCCCTGTCACTCACACTCAAGACAAGCAATACACAACCTAGCAGAGGCAGGCTTGGATGGTTAGACAAGAAAATACCTACTTTCTAAAAGTGGTATTTTCAAACACAGAATGTTAAAACCAACTTCACTACAAGATGCATTTTATCATTCTGAGTTCAGGCATACTAAACTCGAATTTCTACCATGTTCCCTGGGTCAGTTAGGATCATAAGATGTAATAATCAAAACTGCCCATTCTGGCCTATGGGGAACAGGTAGCCTTGCCATAGTGAAAAACGAAGTAGGCTGTAATTCACTATCAGGACATGCCCCACACACCAGGGCATGTCCTACCTTTCACATACAATGCACCCTGCCCACAGGGGTACCTTGGGCCTACCTTAGGGGTGACTAACATGTAGAAAAGGGAAGGTTTAGGGACTTGCAAGTGTGTGCACTTGCCAAGTCGACATGGCAGCCCCAGGCTGCGCACAGGCTCTGCAATGGCAGGCCAGAGTTACACTTTACGGGCTGTTTGCGTGGGTGGCACAATCTAGTGCTGCAGCCCACCAACAGCATTTGGTCTATAGGCCCTGGCACTCGCAGTGCACGTTACTAGGGACTGACACATAGATCAAATAGGCCAATCATGGAAATACCAATCCATACACATTTTATACAGGAGCACTTGCACTTTCCCACTGGACAGCAGTGAGGAAAGTGCGCAGAATCATTACACCAGCAAAAACAGAGTCAAAAACGGGAGGTTAGAAAGCAAAAAGTCAGGGGAAACACGCCAAAAGATGCCAAGTCTAACAGTAGCTCTACAGATGTGAGTTTAAAGTTGCATCTCGAAATTCTATACCCCCAAACAATATAAACAACTAATTGATTTTGTAACCAAAGATATATATTTTTTTAAAGTAGTGGATTCATGTTGCACAATTTTGTGTTCACAGCGCTCAGAAAGGAAGTTCCATCTGTCCGATCTCCCGGTGCAAACCCAGGAATTGAGTTGAGGCACCAGACTCTTGTTTCTTTTGGAGGCACAGATAATTTTAAAATTTGGGAAAACCCCCCCCCAAAAATGAAAGAGGGACAATCTAATTGGTTAAACAATCCACACTGTCTCAAAACAAGTCTGTAGAAACAAGAGCCCACCCTTCGAAGAATGGCATTTTCAGTTTGTAACCATGAAAGTGAGAGAAGGAAGCTTCTACTGTGACCAGGATGGTATCCCAACAGACTAGAAAAATCCAGGAATCAGAAGGAACCTATGAAGGGCAGTCTTCGCCTGTGAGTCAGCAAGTTGATGATGTGGAGGTGGCAACAGCTTCAAGGGCTGGTGGTGTTGAACATTCGGGACAAGAAACACACGAGAGGAAATGTATTACACACCCTAGGGGAGAGACGATTGTGAAATCACCTGAAAGCTCACATGCATTTTAAGCAACCAGATACTGCAGCGCACACATCAAGTTATGTGCTCATTCTGCATGAAGGGCATGATGAAACACCTGAGAGCCATGTACCCAAGCAAGTTTTTCTAAGTGGAGATGCAGAGGGAGTGACAGGAGGAGGGGGAGGAGGCACCTCTTTCACACGAAGCCCTCCAAGCCACAGAAGAGCAAAATATTGTTTGCTCATGATAAATGAAAAAAAATAATCTGTTGAGCATTTAACTTGCAATTAAAAAATTACTACAAGGACTTCTTCCAAAGATTGAAAAAGTGAAGGAAAAGTGGGGTAAGAAAATAGTTTAATAAAACATTTACCAAAAAAAGCTATTAAAGATTAGAAAAACAGTTTAACATAAAAAACACTTTGAAAGTGATTCACTACAGAAACTCTTAAAAATAACAGAAAAATTAAAAGGGAATCAGGCATTTCACACTAAGCATGAAGTAAGGACTTATGTAGCTGGAGCTGCCTACTGGAATTGTATTGGGCACAGGACCAGATCTCTGGTCATGAGCAGCTGGGTTGAGCAACTCATGGAGGTCTGGCTGTAGAGCCTTCAGCCATGACCCATGCTACCTAGCTAAAGGATGTGCACCGCTAGCTTGGCTGTCTGCACCAAGTTAGGCACAGGATCTATCCTCTGTCCAGGACCTTCAGCCAAACCTCACTGGGAACAGCCAAAGGGTATTATAGTGGGGGTAGGAAGATAAAAGAGTCATAAAGACATATAAAAGTGACTGAAAAAAACACAGTTGAAGACTTGATTATGGTTCTGGCTCATGTGCAAAATGGTGATATTTGCCAGTTATGGTTTGCAGTTCAAACCATATCGCATTCCACACTCTTGTGCTGCTCATGAAATCACACATGACATCACTCAAACATCATTTATGCCATTATGACATTACTTATTACATTACCACTGTCACCATTGACATCACTGAGGACATCACCACCTGACAAAGAAAATAGTGGGACAGAAACACTGATAGACAGAAAGACAATGGGTTGGGCACAGAACCGTGCCACAGTATGCCCAGGTGGACAAACTCCCTGCTGTGCTTGACTGAACGACTTGCACAGCACTTTTTTCCTCATGTGCAGGATGGATACCAGGACTGACTGCAGGTGAGGCCCTGCAACTAAACCCTGCTGCTGAACATTGCTGAAAGACGTGCAGAGACATGATTGTTCAACTGCAGCAGGGTGGGTACTGGGAGGTTGGCCAACCATGCCAGGTTAGCTGCATTGACTGGCCACAACTCAGGCCTTGCAGCCAATCCCACAATGCACAGCTAAAGGGGTCAGCCAACGTCATCATGCTGGGCACAGGTAGCTGACTGAAGGCTAGGACCTAGGGTCAAACCACCCAGAACATGGCCAAAGGCCCATGGTGCCTACAGCACAGAGCCTGGATGGAGACAATCCCCACTGCACATGGCTGAAAGCATTGCACAGTGGTCTGAGTCTGCCCTTGAGGGGTTAGGCACATGGGTCTGGCCAGAGAATAGACCCTACAGGCAACCCCCAGTTTGTGGGGAAAGAACTAAAAATCATAACATAAATTAAAGAAACAAAACAATGAAGTAGTCATCTTATTAGTATATCTGTGGATATATGATTTGTAATGTGATCAATGATGTTACGTGTGATGTCTTGCACAGCATAATTGGATAGTGTGGCTAGACACAGTGGGAGTTGGCCCGCTGGCTGGTCTGCAGAAGACCTCTTCTTCCACTCCTAACAGGTGGTGAAACCCCACTGTACATGGACTTTGGCAATGCTTGATCTTTGCTCAGATCTAGTGCACAACCCTCCACAAGAAGCCAACCCCCTTTGCAATCAATCTTCGGCTGTGCAAAGTGGGGTGGGCCAAGGGCTGCCAGTCCCTGTACCCAAACTCCATCATGTGGTTATCACTTGCTGTGAAAGGCGTTTAGGCATGTGCAGGGAGGCTGGCCCTAGGGACACGACTGTGGACATTTCTTGCTTTTACCTTTCAGAGTGCCTTCTGACTTAGTCTCTGAAATGGAAGTCAAAAATCCTCAGCGGGGCAAGGCAGAAACCTGTGGATGAGAAGGGTTGAGGTCTTGGTGAACCTATTGACTTTTATCTGGACAGCTCCAAGTTGCAGAAATTCAAAATTCACACCCAAGAAAGGTCCGCCACTGGCCAGATGCTTTTGAAACCTTCGTCTGGTCAAGATTTCTATGTTTGGACTTAGTCACATTTTTGAAGTTCAAATTCATCCAGCTGGGTAAGGCTGCAAGCTCTACAAGTTCGGATACTGTCTCCCCAATGTCCAGCTGAAATGATTTTCTGCTGTAGAAAAGCTCAGAGTGGATGCAGCCTAAATCTTTGGCCTAGACGTAATGCATCTTTATTGAATTGACTTGACAAGTTTATCCCGGGCCTCCAGAGGTCTTTGGAGCCAAAAAGCTTCTAACTCTTTTTGGGACAATAGGAAGAGTGCACTTTGACACAACCAAGGGTCCCAGGACCTCAGGAACAGCACATGGGGGTCAGAAGAAGCCACCGGCAGGGTCCAGAGCAGGTCCAGTTGGAACAGGTCAGCTGGGCTCTTAAAGGAAAAGAGCTTCCATCAGCTTGTTGTGTCCCTGTAGCTTAACAGGAGACTGGCAACTAACCCTTGAAGTCCACTTTTTTGTCCTACGTACAAGTGGGAGTAGGCCCAGCATTTCAGGTGTCCTCAGAGGTCTCATCAGCAAGTTCAGTCCTTTTTCTGTCTTCCACAGATCAAGTAGTGTTCATAAGACGGTGCCCAGGGCTGCTACTTTCATGTCTGGCACTAGCCTGTGGGTCAGGGCAACTCCTAGCCCTTCTCCAACCAATAGGAAAAGAGTTCAACTTTTGCAGCAATTCCTTTGTGCCTTACTGCAAACAATCCCACAGTGCCCCTCTCTACCCAAGTAATTCATGGCAGAACCTTTCCTCTCTTGTGCAGAGCTCCTGTGCACACCTTAGAGGTGAAGCCAAGCAAATGAGCAACCCCTTCTATGTGGTCACTCAAAATCAGTTCCTTTTGGGGACAGTTCCTCTCTCACTGGGTTGGTGTCTGGCTGGCTTTAGGGACAAAGGAGGGGCAAGCCCAAGTGTTAGGTGCATCTGCCTTTAACAGGGTAGGTCTCTTTGAAGTTAATTAATTTCCTCAGCACAGCCTAAATGACCTTCCCCCAGATGAAAAGAACACATCCTCACACCCAAGGTCTTTGTCTCAGCTCTGTGAGCAAGTTCACACTAATCAAGTAACCTATTTAGCTTCTGAGTGGCATTTGGAAGCTCATGCAAATTGCCTTTTGGAGGTTTTAGACAGAGAAGAGGTGACTTTCTAAAAGTACCTTTTATAAAGTATTTGTTAAGAATACGACTTTACCAGTGGATTAGACATGTAATACATATTTTAAAAGTTCAGGAATGAACTTTGTAGGTGTTTCCTAGTTGGAGATCATATTATTAAAAGTAATATTGTATTCCAATGCATTCTTATGAAACAGCTACCCCAAAAATAACTTTTTGGGCTTTGTCTCTGTAAGGACATGTTTGACATTAAACTTTTTACATGTCCTACTTTTAAATACCATGCACCCTGTCTTAGGGGCATTAAGGCCTACATAGGAGTGACTTATTTATATTTAAAAGAAAGATTTACGCATCTCTAAATGGTTATTTTGACAGGTTGAATTTGCACTTTTAAAACTACAGAAATAGGCTGCAGTGGTTGAATTGAGAATCTGTGTTTGGTACCAAGATAGGAAGGATTATTTCCTGTTGTCTATGGAACCTAGAAACAACCTTCTGAAGAAGCCTAGTGTTGGAAAATGACCCTCCCGAAGGGTCTCCCCAAACATTTTGCCTTCCTCCTCCTCTTTTTCTGACCTTGTTTTTGTTGGCTTTAGGACTCTGAGCACTTTACCACTATTAACCAGTGTTAAAAAGTACATGTGCTCTCTCCTCTAAACATGGTATAATTGGTTTACACCTGTTTGGCATATTTGATTTACTTGTACGTCAGTTATAAAGTGGTATACCATATAAAAAGGGCCTGTAAATTAAACTCTACCAGTGGGCCTGCAGCACTGATTGTGACATCCACAGATGTAGCCTTTCAAACCTGTCTCAGTACTGCCAGTGCAGGGTCAATGTGTGCAGTTTACTGCCACTTCGACTTGCGATTTAAAGCTACTTGCCAAGCTTGAAACTCCCCTTTTATTAAACATATGTCACCCCTAAGGTAGGCCCTAGCCCTAAGGGCAGAGTGCTGTATAAATAAAAGTTAGGACATGTGCTGGTATGTTTTGCATGTCCTGGTAGTGAAGAACAGCCTATTTCATTTTTCACTTGTTAATATGGAAAAAGATGGGGTTAAGATGGAAAAGGATATATTCATTTATGAAAACAAAATCACATCCCTATTAATGAAATTGCCCGTCGTGAACTACACATCAACTCCAAACTTTCAAATACATAGTCAGGCAAGCTCAGAGAACCTGGTCCGGGGTTACTGATGTGGGATGGCGTGTGGCTAGCAGATAACCGTACAAACAGGAAACCCTAGATCAATCCAAAAGATAGGCGCTGCAACATTACAATGGTCAAGGGAGAATGACCCCAAAAAGCACACATGGCCAGAGGGGGTATGCATACTCCTAAAACACCATAAAGTCAGATGACACATGAGTTAATATATAGTTAATATAACATATAGCCAATCATAACACAGCACAAGCAGTGATCACATGATCCCCATGCCGGACATCTGAACATGTTCCCTACTGGCCACATTGTGTCCAAGTACGGTCGAGGCCCACCTGTAGTAACCATTTGACCATTAGTTTATGATTCTAAGGCAGCAACCAACATTCCTCGCCAGAGGAGAACTTTACAACCTTATGAAAACTGTATTTAAGAAAGATGTCAACTGAATGTAAATTGAGACAGTCCTCAGACCCTGTGCCTGTAACTGTTCTCCTGTCCACTAGGTTTAATTTGACAAACTGTTCCTGTTTTGCCAAACGCCTCTTGTCTCTTGGTTTTTAAGGTATTTTGTACTGAAGTAACATTTTGGCAAGCCAGCCAAGAGAAATTGGTACCTCGTACCCGACTGCAGCCGAAGGATGGGGACCCCGCCTGGAAGAATTTACATAGCACAATGCCAAAGGTGGGTAGACATCGCAATTGATAGGAAGTTCTGCTGAAACCATGAGCCCGAGGTCTGTCCTGAAGCTGCTGTCACAGAGGGTAAGAGACCACATCTGAGACTGAAACATTATGTGTTTTTTTAAAGCATTTGGCGTTTGCCAAACAAGGGAGAAGCATAAAAAGATAACCTGAGCGCCCTGCCACTGACAGGGTCTAGCATAATGCCTATTTTATTCTACCCAATCGTAGCAGTTGTAAGGCAGCCTCAGATGTGATCCCATGGAAGTCACCTCTTTTTTCAAAAGTTAGCGTGCTAGGAAAGGTGAATATTTATTTATTTATTTATTTATATAGCCCTTTATGGCTCCCAGGCCCCTATTTTTGTGATGCAGCTATCCTGTATGGGCGGAGTTGGCACCTTTTTAAGTTAAAAGGATTCCTCATTGCTAGCAGGTTTCTTAACACCGTTAATATCTGAAAGGAGTGAGAAGCATTGGTCGCTTGGACCTCTGGGCGTTACACCGAGCATACGCTTGATCACTGGGTGTGACACGGTGTGATTTGGACTTTAGGAAAAACTTGGACCTAGGACACTGGGCGTAACTTGTGTGTTGCCAAGAAGGGCCAGTGATTCCAAAGTTGCTACTCTTTAGTGTCTGTGACTACCACCTTTGTCTAGGAGCAGATTATGGCAGACTATCCAGCTCACTGTCGATAACTGATAAAATGTTTTATTGTGTACAATGTCATTGCATTTATTGTTGTTGAAAACTGTAATTGCGAGAGAATTGATGCAGATTTTGTGCTAACCCATTGTATATTCGCCCTGTGTTACAATAATACGTATGCAGTCCTATCTTGTTTCCATGTAAATGCTTGTTTGAACTGTTTTTTGTAAAAAAATGCCCAGCTCTGAGCTCACAGTAAGTAAAATTGTAGGAGTGCACCGCGTACGTTTGCCCCCACGATTAGAACAAGCAAAAACTCCCAAAAGTTTTGAGTTGTATTTGTCCACAAAACTCCTAAAACTGTCATAGATTCCCCATTAAAGCACATGAAAACCAGGTTCTCCACACAGGTAAAGAAACGTACTATGTTTTGCCAAGAATGGCACGTGCACACAAAGTCACACACATTTCCCTGGGGAGGAAACATTTGACACAAACATAATTGAGCATACTGAAGCACATATAACAAGTAGATTTACACGTCAAAAGAGAGACACGAGAGAAGCATTATTAGAATTATGGGCCATTTTCAAAGTGGCCAAGAGTGATAGTCCTACAATGCCGTTAGCAAGCAAGGCGTCAGCACCTCCCCCACCATATGCAGGAATGGAGGTGCTCACACCAGCTCCCCCCTATTCAAATCCAACAATAATAGAAGCCGATGAGCCCCCACCGAAAGAAGGACAGTTAGGCCCAAGCATGAGAGAGCAAAAAGTCAGCAAGCCCAGATGCTTCCAGCGCATACGATGTTCCTTGTAAAGGTCCCCAAATGCTTGAACCCCTGTTTACCACATTCAATACAGAGGACCTCAACAGCAAGAAAAACAGGCACTCTCACTGGGTCAGGTGTTCATCCCCGAGTAACAGGGAGGTTTGTGGTGGTTCTCGATAGAGATTCAGCATGTGGGGGAGAGGAAGGGAGCTCCAGTCCCCCGGGAACCGATGACGAGGGTGAGGCTATGGGGTTTGCCCAGGTAGCTGAGGAAACAACAGAAAGCGAGTTTGAAGATGAAGCCAGGCCAAAAAGAGCAGTGCACTGCTCAGAGCGAAGGAGGCAAACCAGATGAGACAAGGAAGCGAGGCATGAGCTCAGGCTAGAGAGAGAGAGAAAGAGAGAGCTCACAACCACGAGCTACAGCAAGAATACAGGGCAGCGCGCCATTCATAAGAGAGAAGCATGAGTAAATACAGAGTGCAGAGCTGGGAAGAATCGGAAACAGAAATAAATGAGATGCTACTAGAAGGGATCAGAGCCTCACGGCTCGGTCAACAAAGGAGAGGCGCTGACAACGAAATAAAAGACCAAAGCAGCCTGGTACTAACCCACCCAAGAAATAGGAAAAATAAGATGGTGCCGTTGAGAGGCACACAAGGGAATCAATTACGAGGATGTGGGCTGCTCCACATGGGTGCACAGCAAAGATAGACCTACCCCCGGCGAGGTTGTAGCAAGAAAGGAGGTTTTGCATACTCATTTTGCAACCTGTTAGTATATTGGACTGAGGAGAATAGCCAATATGACCGGTCCTGGCCTAGGGGGAGGATCATTTGACTCAGAGGACATGGCTATATTGGAAGATTGCATCAACATGGAGGAAGAGACCCCAAGTGGAACTTCCCCTTCATGCAAGAATGCCTAAAAACTTGGGAATGCTATGTTGGGGAGAAACCCAGAGTCACCTGAAATAAGAATGTACCTGTTACTACAGAGGGGCGAGGTGGGTATTGCATAAGTGCCATGGGCCCAGATGGACAAAGAGGGGTTGAGAACAAAGTAACAGTCATTGTTGGATGGGGCAAGAAAATGGATTTCATGCTTCGAGAAGAACACCACAGCTATCAACGTAGTGATAGGTGACATTAGGAGCCTGCTAAGTAGCCTGATTGGGGAGCAGACTAAAATGATGTTCGCCCAAGATCGCAATCCAGCAATTGCGGTAACTGACACTGAGCATGGAAGGCTGCATTTAATTCATACAGCCATTGGATTTGGACAGCCCTGAAAGATATATTCCCTGACCTCCCAGATGTAGGAGGGTTAATGGCAGAGGCCATGAAGCCAGGGGAAAGCATAACAGATTTCCTATGTAGAATGAGGGAGCGATGGGGACAAGAGACAGGACAGCCATGGACTGATATGGGCCCACAAGTCACATTTGTCTACAATATTCTTAACAAGCAGTTGCAATGCAATAGGTCTCGCATTTGCGAGAGTTTAAGCTATTGGCATTGTAAATGATAATGCCTTTTATTTATGTTTTAAAAACCAACACATAAAAAAAGGCATTGTCATTTACAATGCCAAGAGCTCAAATTGTTGCAAATGTGAGACCTATTGCATTGCGCACCCAAAGTGACCTGGCCAAAGAGGGCATGAAAGGGCTGAAATTGGATCATAAATTCAAAGCTGCTCTGAACAGGGGCCCCCAAAATACATTTGTCCCCGGGCCTCCAGAATCCTGAAAGATGTCCCTTCGGGAGGGGTGGGGGCAGGGGTTGTAGAAAGGAAAAAGAATGTGAAGTGACTCTTCCTGCAAACGCGCACGGATCCCACAATGGGAAAGGACCAGGGTGCGTATTTGTAGCTGGTTTGTAATAATAAAGGTGTTTGTCGGTGCAGCTGGGCGTGAAGCTTATTTTCCACAATAAATCACCTGTATTTTTGAGATTACAGCACCAACCACGAACTGAATAACATCTTGCCACTCCCGGTTTTATGAACATTAAGGCACAGGAGATAAGTGTAGTGAGGAATCCTGGATGATGAAACAAGTCACGAGTTATGTTTGTTACTTACTAAAGAGCGCCACCCTCACCTAGGCCGTTATCTTGGCGCTATGTGAAGTGAAACAGGGGGTGCAATTGTCAGCGGCTGCCAAGCCTGTGTGTTCACTGGTTGAACCTACACAGGGATTCTAAATAAACTTACAACTCATCTGCTAGTGACACTAGGGGATCTGGCGGTTTAAAAAATACCTCCTTGAACGCATCGATTCATAAAATGAAACGAGGGGTCAATTTGAAGTTTTATTATAGTCGGTAGTTTTAGAATACATGTGCTTCTATAGCGTACATTCTGCCAGTGATATGGCCTTGCAGCGCTAAAAGGAACATAGGGCTTTGACGCGGCATTTGTGCGGTGTGAAGCGCTAGATAAATACGTTATCTGTGAGGAAAGTGGTGGTATAAAAGCGCGACCAGTTTTCACACGACTATAAACCACAATCTCTTGGAAATGTGCCCACACACTTCACTGATGAGCGGTAATAATGCAGGATTTTTGGTATTTTAATGACTGGGATTATGGAAGAAGCGGGATCAATTATGTGAAGTGAAGCAAGCGAGCAGCTAAATGTTTAAAGGAGTCGCAGTTTTTCATAAAACTTGCTTTGGACATCTATATATTTTTAAGAACGAAAAATATAGATTAGCCGCATCCCATTGCGGGAAAAGTTAACTATGGTATAGACAAAAAATATTCATAATAAACGTCCTATTCAAAAACAGCTCTCGGGCTTTGTGGGGATTGGGAGCCAAAGAGCTCGCCTCGTTCGGGTGGAAGATAAGTTATTTATAGTTTTTGTAAAGCGCTATGCGGGGCCATTCAGTTACTTCGGAGTGCTGAGAACAGACGGTAGACACATTAAAACAAGCAGTGGAAAAAAAGATGTCCGGCGATGGCTTTGGAGTATTTTTAAAGCTTTGATTGAGTCCAGATGCGACGGGCGAGCGCAGCCCAGAGACCGCCTCTGCTTCCAAAGACAAAAGCACATCGATTCTAAACAGATCGTGGCACAGAGTCCACGCAGCTCTGGGACAGAAGTTTTACCTCCTTGCACCGCCTCCCTGGGTCCAGACGCGAAGAGGCAGACGAGTAAAAAAAAAAGCCAACAGTGAGAGCCACTGCTCCTGCCTGCACTGACTGGTGCCGTGTGCGAGCACAATATCCAGTCCGGGGACTGAAAACCAACAGAGAGAGCCACTGCTCGTGCATGCACTGACTGGTGCCGTGCGCGTGCAGAATATCCCGTCCGGGTGGACGAGCCAGAAAGGAGACAGGGAGGGGAGCAAAAAGCCTCACTGCAAATCAAAGGCACGCGTTTAACATAAAGTGTGACGCGCGCCAATGAAAAGCAGAGGCGGAGCTTCCACCCCACTTCCAAAAGAAAACCGACGACAATAGATCTCGCAAGCGAGCAGCGCGTGCGCTGCGACGCTAGCGAGACCTAAAAAGGGGTTCCCTACTGAGATACAGAGTGGGCTGGACAATGTAGCTGGTTTAGATACCAAACCCTGGCTTGAGATACAAGCCCACATACTACACTACCACAAAAAGAAGCAGGAAAAGGATAGAGAAAAACACGAGCACGCCCAAAGTGACACAGCGAAGCTGGTTCAACACGGATCAAGGGGACAGCGATGGCTGCAACCGTGCAAATGACTCCAGTCTCAATGGGAGCTCCACTGAAAAACCCCAAAAGGTTATAAACAGGCTATGGCAGTAGAGGCCAGAAAGGTTGGCAGTGACCTGACACTAGGGAGTGGTACTCTTGCCATAGGCCGGGTCACCTGGCAGAGAAATGCCGGTTAAAGGCATACCATGAGAAGCAAATGAAGCAGAGATTGATGAGCCATGGGTAGCCACCACACAACCCCACGAACGTCCCTCCTCAACACCAAGCACAGGGCAATCAGAATGCACCCTACACTCAGCCTTAGGGAGGTTTGCTGTCCACCATACCACTGCAGCAGGGATCATGTAATTGGACAAACACGTGGCAGCAGCAACCACAGACAGGGAACTCAGCACAACAGGGACCGGACAACAGCCACTGCAGAGAGGGGTGACAGTGTGAGGAGGTACTGCCTATACGCAATCACAGAGCCAAAATGTGCAGTATGACAAACCCTCAGCATTAGTAGAAATTACTCCAACAACTTAAAACCTAGTGGTTAATAACTAGCACCCACGTTCCCTCTTCCTCCAAAAACTGTTTCAATCAAAAAAAGGACTAATAAGACAACAGTGGGAATTCCAACTTTTACTTGTGTCCAAAAATTCAGAGCTGCGTTGATCCGGGTATCCTCACTAAAGTTTGACATCAATGACGACCCCATGGGAGCATGGAATAACCAGATTACCTTGGGTGTCTCTGGGAGCTAAGGCCCCACTCTGTTGCTGATCCCCCAGGGCCGGGTTGACTGGCCAAGTCCCAGGGAGAAGGCAGTCTGACAAGGGGGCAGGGCAGCACCTAGAGCGTATTTAAAAAGCAGTCACCCAGGTCCCGCGATCAAAGTCAAAAAGGACGCGTTCGGATTAACAAGCCAAAGGGTCCCCACTCAGGGCATCATGTCCAGGGTCATTGTTTCCTTTGTGGTGCGTGCTACCAACAGCGCCTCCACAAAGCTAGAAGTGTCCACTCCCCAATGGAGACCCCCCTTTCAGTCTAAAATGAAGCTATCCTCGGTGGCAGGATCCAGGATTCCCATATGCCTGGGATGGTAAAACCCTGAAAGACTCCACAGCGCACACACAGGGAGCCAATAAGCAGGGAGGCCTTGACATGATGTTGACTCCAAGTCTCTAGTTGGAGGGGGGTTCACTAGGGTGATCAGCCATCCCGGATTTGCGGAGGCAGTCCCAGGTTTTTTTTCCATCGTCACCCATCAGGCCTTTGCAATTTTTGGTCAAAGGTCCCATTTTCTACGTTTTCAATGGTGCAAGGTGAGAAACTAGCTTAGCCAGCCTTCTTCTATGTGGGTGAACAGTCCCGTTTTTGATTTCCTAAGTCTGGTCACCATACTGCACCCTTTCAAATTTCATTAGGCAAGACACGACAGCAGAGACCCTGGCGACAAGTGAGGGACAGTGGGCCCACCAGCGTGCCAAGAGGAAGCAGGGTGTGGTCCGAGGGAGAGGTGGATGCCCAAATCTCCACTCTGCCTCCAGACAAATATGTAGGACACCCAGTGGGTTCACCTCCATACCAAGCATAGTGACTAACGGTGCTCCAAATCTTGGAGCCTCAGACAAGGGAAAGTAGGTGGCCGTGACCTCAGACACCACAAGGTGGCCTGGGTAGGAGAAAAGGGGGCACAGAGTAGACAAGCAAAGCATTAGATTACGCGAAATTCAGGGAAATGCCCGAAACTAAAGAAAACCACCCAAAGCTAGCCAAAAAGAAGGTTCCATACACCAAGACGGGGTTAAGATCAGCCAAAGTCTGGTACCTGGAAGACATGAGGGAGGGCCGCACAAAGAGCACACCGCAAGCAGAGAACAGAGAGATACATAAATACGTGATCCCAGGGCATGTTGCAACACCAGCAGCACTAAACAGCAACACCCCCCCTCATCGCATATTCCTGTGCACATGTAGACTGAAAAATGCAACACACAGCAATAGCACTCGTATGCACACACCAGGCAAGACCAGTTTGATGAGAACTAGTGACATCCATGGAACCCTTGCTAAAACATGCTGCTATCCATCCCTATGCCCATTGGACCACCCTACAAACATATTTTGCATCAACCGAAGCATTTCAATTGGAGAGGTGGGGCTCAATGGATCATAAAAAGGGTTAGTCCGTCCAGTTAACTAGTAACCACCCTTACTCCCCAAAACCACTAAAATATATCCAACAGGGGTCAGCTTCCTGTGCCTCACTAAATCATGACTAGTGGATTGTGGAGATCACACCACTTACTGTAGAAATACAAGGACTCGGAATACCATTAATTATGGAGCATTTGTAATGTTTCTGAGTTAACCATCAACAGAGTTTTTTCAAAACCAGGTAACAGAGAAGACAACAAGAGTGAATCAAGACAATGCATCATCAAATTTCTCTAAGCAAGAAAGAGAAAAAGACAATTTCCCCACTTACTCCAATGGAAGGAGAAAAAAAACACAGACACGATTAACACCCGAGTGGGTGCACCATTCCTTTGTGTAGTTAAACCATTCCATGGCGTTGACATCCACAAACTAAACTTTGCAAACATTTTCCAATTGGGCAAAAGAAGCACAGCCACCGGAAGAGCACAGATGACTCCGAAGGGAATCCCACCTCGAACGACCATATCACATCAAAAGTTATGTATATTTTTGGGTATATGTACTCTCTGTCTACTATGGGTAATCCCACACTTGTTTATCTATGAGAAACTGCAAGGTCAAAAGGGACTCGCAAATGTACAGCACCCGATTAGGGATCTCTCATATCTCATCCACAATTACACTAAACAGAACACTAGAATTGCTCACACACTACATAGCGCCCTCCTACATTATCTTGGTACCAACACATGACTTCAGTCGGCTCCTAAACATCAGCCAGATCATGTTATGTCTGTTCACTGATCCCACATATGGTAGGAACAAATAGGCTTTACCTGTCCCAAGAGGTATGCCCCAAAAAATCAAAATGCCTTATTTACCTTTACTTATGTAGGATAAGGGCCAAGATTCAGCCCAACAAGATCAAACCTCACAGGGTAGTGGTAAATCTGACCCGATACACCAAGAACCCAACATTGTTATGCCTCTTCACTGAACCTAATGATATCCAAACAGAGTTGGACAGGATGCATAGAAAGGGCACCATAGGGGAAGACACTGTTTGGCCCCAAGACTTTCCAGAGAAGAGATTTTTGGAGGTGGCAAAACCCCCAAATCAGGGCACAAAAATGTGCGCTCCTGCACCCATCTGTGGACCAAGGATGGCCTCCCAACACAGAGCTCCTGTGTAGGGTAATCTACCATTACTTCGCGGCCACTACTACCACTTAACATTATTACGCATTTTTTACTTAGCAGAATCTTTTACTTCGCATGCTTTAAGTTCGCATGCTTTTACTTCGCATATACCGTTACTTAGCAAAGTCAAATACTTTGCTGACTATTCACATCGTTGTTTGGAAAAGGAGGCGCTTCCGTTTCCAAACAACAACGTGCAGCTCTGCGACGCCTGAAGCAGGAGAAGAGAGGAAGCACGGTGAAGTAGGGGACCACGAGGAGAGAAAGGGCAGTGTAGTTTTTGGGGTCATGCAGGGGGTTGTCTTTTAGGTTTTAGGGTTGTGTTTATGTAGTGTAGAGTAGTGTATTTGGGTTTAGGGTAGTGATCGTGCAGGGGGTTGTCTTTTAGGTTTTAGGGTTGTGTTTATGTAGTGTAGAGTAGTGTATTTGGGTTTAGGGTAGTGGTCGTGCAGGGGGTTGTCTTTTAGGTTGTAGGGTTGTGTTTATGTAGTGTAGAGTAGTGTATTTGGGTTTAGGATAGTGTTGTGGTGCAGGGGGTTGTCTTTTAGGTTTTAGGGTTGTGTTTATGTAGTGTAGAGTAGTGTATTTGGGTTTAGGGTAGTGGTCGTGCAGGGGGTTGTCTTTTAGGCTGTAGGGTTTTGTCTATGTAGTGTAGAGTAGTGTATTTGGGTTTAGGGTAGTGTTGTGGTGCAGGGGGTTGTCTTTTAGGTTTTAGGGTTGTGTTTATGTAGTGTAGAGTAGTGTATTTGGGTTTAGGGTAGTGGTCGTGCAGGGGGTTGTCGTTTAGGTTTTAGGGTTGTGTTTATGTAGTGTAGAGTAGTGTATTTGGGTTTAAGGTAGTGGTCGTGCAGGGGGTTGTCTTTTAGGTTTTTGGGTTGTGTTTATGTAGTGTAGAGTAGTGCATTTGGGTTTAGGGTAGTGGTCGTGCAGGGGGTTGTCTTTTAAGTTGTAGAGTTGTGTTTATTTAGTGTAGAGTAGTGTATTAGGGTTTAGGGTAGTGTTGTGGTGTTTGTGTAGTGTAGGGTAGTGTCTTAGGGTAGTGTAGTGGTGTTTGGGTAGTGTAGGGTAATGTAGTGTATGAGGGTAAGGGTAAAAGAGTCAAAAATGCGCAGAAGTTGCATAGTTAGTAATATACTGCGAAGTAAATGCATATTTAGTACTTTTAAATGTATTTGCGAACTAAAAGCATGCACAGTTAAATCTTGCATAGTAATGGTATTTGCGATGTAAAAACATCGTAGTAAAAACTTGCGAAGTAATGGTCTGCTAAGTAACATCATATATTCCCTGTGTAGGGCCATCCAGCTTGAGTATAAAAAGGGTAGTGAGTCACACGTGGAGGGTTGAACGAGAGTACGTCCACCGCATGTCAGGAAATATGGAATACCTAAGTAGGGCGTTAAACAGGAAAGGGAACTCTGGATTGTTCAGAAGTTAACATTGTATTCCTTATGTTTCAGAGGTAAAGGAACGTTTCCGATGGGCACAAATGCTAACTGCGGCATGATATTTCACATTCTTGATATTCAATGGGGCACCTCCATGCTGATGGATTACTACTGGCAATGCAGCAAGTTTGCCTATACTTAGCTCATCATCGGATGGTGTGGTCTCTGTTCCCTAGTAACCATGCACCCCGACCCTGGTCATTCCCGGAGAAGAAATATCTGACTTTTACCAACACCTGTTAAAGAAAAAGACAACTTTGCTGCACCAAACCTCTGACAAAAGATCTGTAGACTATTTTGGCTGGGCTCAGTTCAAAGACATTCCAGAAGAATTCGGACTGTTCACTGATGCGCAAGTATCGGTGGGAGGGTCTATACCCTTTTTTGCCCTTCAGACAAAAGCTAATGCCCGCTGGCTCCAAATCACTTGGTGGGAGATGCTTAAAATTATGAACAGCATTGAGCTCAGCCTCAATTCAATCAAGGAAGAACTGCGAGCAATCAGTCTCATGGTGAGTCAGCACCGATATGCATTGTACTTAATGACCGCAATGGAGGGAGAGGTGCGTACCAAGATCGGTGCTGCCTGCTACACCTTTATCCCATGGTATGATATGGACAATGGAACTCTGATACTTGCCATCCAAGGATTGCACAATTTACAAAGAGACATGCATGAGGAGGGAGGTACCCCTGAGCAGGATTGGTTATCCAATTAATTCTCCTGGCTCCCACGATGGTTATCTGGATTGTGTAAATCATTGTTGCCAGTTACCATTGTGCCTCTATTGACATGTGGGGCTGCACAACTGGGCTCCTCAGTTGCACAGCCCCACATGTCAATAGAAGCACAATGGTAACTGCTATAAATGTGCAGTCCTCAAATTAGGTAGAATGCAAGGAACTAGGAAGGTTGTCATAGTCAAAAGAAAGGTAGGGAACAGCAGGAGTCTAATAAAATAATAGTACAAATGCATAAATTAGAAGGTGTAGTTGAAGAATCAACTAGAGGGGGAATGTTAATATGGAAAATGATATTGTTGAGTTGGTAAACGACACATTCGTTTATGAAAATGAAATCACGTCACTATTAACGAAATTGCCCATCGTAAACTCCACATCAACCCCGAGTCCAAAACACATATTCAGGCAACCTCTAAGACCCAGGCCCATTGTGACTGATTTATAGGTCACAGGTAGGATGGCGCATAGCTAACAGATAACTGTGTGAATAGGAAACCCTAGATCAATCCCACAGATATGCGCAGTGACATTACAATGGTCATGGGAGAATGCCCCAAAAAAGCACACATGGCCAGTGTGGGTACGCACACTCCTAAAACAACATAAAGTCAGATGCCACATGAGTTAGGAACATATAGCCAATCATAACACAGCACCCGCAGTGATCACGTGCTCCCCATGTCGGACTTCTAGACACATTACCCACTGGCCACATTGTGTCCACGCAAGGTCGAGGCCCACCTATAGTAACAATTTGACCCTTAATTTATGACTTCAAGACAGCAACCAGCATTCCTCACCATATTTGGTTCACTGGAGAACTTTACAACCTAATGAAAACTGTATTTAAGAAGGATGCCAAATTAATGTAAATTTAGACAGTCCTGAGACCCTGCTCCTGTAATTGTTCTCCCAGCGGCTTTGTTTAATTAAACAAACTGTTCCCGTTTTGCAAATAGCTCTTCACTCTTGTGTTTTTTTAAGGTACTTCGTACTCAAGTAACACACTACTGTGAGGCCTACTCCTCTCATAGGTTAGCATTGAGAATGTCTTAATACACTTTTAAACTGTAATTCCTGATCAGAGACGAGTAGCTTTTTCATGCTTCATATGTTTGGAATGGTAATGACAAATCCTTCTTACTGGTGAAGTTGGATTTAACATTACTGTTTTAGAAATGCCACTTTTCGAAAGTGGACATTTCTCTATTATTATAACTCTGTGTGCTTTGCAGCTTGCCTCCAATACACGTCTGGGTTGGCTGACAGCTACACTTTTTGCATCCCCTCAAGACAGACACAAAACAGACACAAACACAGGAAGGAAAGAATCATCTGCATTCCGAGCACTCATCTGCATTCATCTGCTTTCTGATGGGTCTTCCTGGGCAAGGAGGAATGGGAGGAGCTGACTCTTACACTTCAATAAGTGGTGTCCTGTCCACACACAATGTGCTGATATACCCCCCATAGATAGCCTGGCAGACATGACTGGGTTGAAAGGGATACTTGGGCACGACAGAGAGCTTCTGTGAAGACACCCCCAAATCATAGGCACTTTTGGGTATAGTACTGGGTCTCTGACCCCCTAAAATCAGACACTTCTGGATCTTGAACTGAACCTCTGTCAGAAAGACTGCTGTGTTCCTTAAAGGACTCAACTGGACTGCTTTTCTGCTTGTTGCCATGCTGCCTGCTGCCTGCTGCTCCCTGACTCTGCTGAAGACGAGCTGGACTCTGCCTTCCCACCAAGTGATCTCCAAGGGCTTGCCTCCTGTTTTCTGAAGTCTCAGGGACACAAAAGACTTTCTGCAATCCTGCTGGTGCCGCTGGACTCTGCCTTCTGTGAGACCTACCCTTCCCTGAGGTACCTTCTCCAAGTTCTGGGCCTCAGAAGTGGGTTCTGCAGCTGTTTTCTACAAAACCCACACATTGCCACCACTGTGCTGGTCGAAAACGACGTATTGCCCTTCGACTCTGATGCAACAACAGCAGTTCTACAGCCTGTACAGCCCAACGACGATTCTCTGTGCGGCTTGATGACGACGCATTGCCTTCACTTCAGCGGAGCTCAACGACAAAGCAGTGATTCGACTGCGTGGAAAAGATCGGTGCATCGAGCCCTTAGCAACAATGCTTTGCTCCATCCAAGGTATTTTCTCACCAGGCCCTGTGTGGGTCCTGTAGCCAGCCTGCCTCCATCGCGGTCGGCCCGAACTTTGGATGTGCACCGGTCCCTCACGACCTCAAGTAACTTTTTGACTGCTAGTGACTTCTAAGCACCGTTCTTGCAATTAATCTTTAAAAATTCATATGTCAACTTCTATACATTGGATATTTTGTAGTTTTCGGTTTTGTTTTGTTCAGAATATAATGATCTATTTTTTTTAAGCCTGTGTAGAGTCTTTTTGTGGTGTATTCATTGTGTTACTGTGTGTGTGTTACACAAATACCTTACACATTGCCTCTTTAGATAAGCCTGACTGCTCTGTACTAAGCTACCAAAGGGTGAGCAAAGGTTTTCTGTTAGTGTGTATCTATCCTACCATGACTAGAGCGGTGGTTCTTGCCTGGCCTGGGTGCATATCTCAGCCAACCAGGAATCCGAATTCTAACATTGGTGGCAGCGGTGGAATAGGACTTGTGTTTGTGCAATACCATAGTAATTCATTGTTCACTACAACTCTATACAAAGACCATTATGAGTTTTTTTTATTTTTCTTCTTTTTGTCTCGATTTCTCATTTTTCTAATTTGACTCCTGTTTCATCTTCATCAATTTTGGACTTTTTTTGTTATTGCACTTGTGATACATTGCAAGGATGTCCATGTGTAGGAAAGTAGGATCTGCTTCTTATGGCTACCTCCACTTTTTGCTAAATGTGATACTGTTGTTGACTAGTCTGACTGGGATCCTGCTAATCAGGACCCCAGTCTATCTGCTTTCTCCTTAAACTGTTAGGTTATATACTTAGGTACACTCCAGATTGGATACTGGGGTACCCTTGTCAGTCCCTAGTATATGGTACCCATGTACCCAGGGCATAGTTACCACAGAGGCCTCCCATGGGCTGAAGCATGTATTATACCACCCATGAGAGGCCATGAAAAATGGATTCTACAGGCCTGCCATTGCAGCCTGTGTACGTTGGTGCATGCACCACCTACTTAAGATATAGGTTTACTATATCTAAGGGTCACTGCACTTACAATCTATAAGTCACCCCTCTAGCAGGCCTTTACAGTCCTGAGGGCAGTGTGCTTGGTTCTAAGTGAGAGGGTGCCACTGCATGAGCAGAACACCGCTGCAGCCTACGGAGTCCATTCTCCTGGGTTGTCAGTGAGGCAGCCATTTACGACATATAGAGTGGCATTATTCAACCGCGTGATGACCAACTCCAAAACGGCTGAAACAAACCCTATCGTGTTTAGTGTCAAACATGTTGGAATCATACCCCCACACCGGTAACCGGTGTGGGAGGTATGATTTCACCCCTCAGAAGCAAACTTCGTGGGGTACCTGGTGTTCCCTGTACCAGCCTTCTAGTCCCGGACAGCACAAAATGGTTGCTGCCAACCAGAGACACATTTCTGCCCTCCTGCTGCTGATCCAAGCTCGAGCAGGGGAAGGCAGAACAATAGGCATCCTGTCACAGGGAGGTGTGACCACCTTCCAGACAGGATTTAGTGTATCAGGGCTGGGTGGGTGCGCTTGCCAGCGACTGAAAGTATGCATGAGGGGCACATTTGGTGTCCCTGCGCATAGTCCAGTTCAAGCCAGTCCTGGGAGCCATTGGCTCCCGCTCTGGCACAAGACTGGACAAAGGACATGGGAGTAACCTCCCCACTGTCCAGACCCTCCCCTGAATCTTTCCAACTTTCTTCCGTGGGTACATAAGTGCTTACCTGGCTGTAGGACCTTAGATTCGATGTGGACAAGATTCTGAACAAGAAACCACTGAACTTCGGCCGTCTGGACACTCTGGACTTTGCTGGACTTCGTTTGGGCCCGACTTCATCTCCCACTCAGTCTGCTGCATCGTCTGTGCCCGTGCACTGTACAGGATCCGTGCAGGACCTGTGGAGCATCAAGGACAACCAAAGATATCTCCCTTGGAGTGAAAGAGTCACTCTCCTGCATCCGCAGGCACCATTTCCTACCAAGAACTTGGTTGTTGTTTGGTGAAATCGCTTGAGGTCCTCTTGCGACTCCTGTGCCTCCGGCCTGTGAGTCCATTTCAGGGTCAACTTTACTTTTCTTGGGCTCTCCTGGTTACTCCAGGCTTGCCCTGACTCCCCTGTGTTTGGTGAGTCTCCTGGACCTTGCTGGTCCAAACCGTACACAACTGTGACCTTCTGCGTGGGTTGCCATTGCCAAGGCTTGTTGGTGCTCCCGCTGGACACCGACCCCTCAGCACTCGACATCCTCTGTGGGACAGCTCGTATCCAGATCCTGGTTGTCCTCAACATCTCCTGGTCCCCGTAGCTGCAGAGTCAAGGACTCCATCAACGTACCTGAAGCACCCGAGATCGGTGGGCATTCGTCTACAGAGCACTTGGTCACTCCTGAGTGACCCAGACTCTGTCCACTCTGCTTTCAGGTACTCTTCAACAGGAATCTACCTTTGGATTTGAACGGACACTTTTCTTCCTTCCAGCAGCGGCTCTTCTTCAAAGTCCTCTATTGGGTTCGACGGATGTTTCCGACGCCACTTCAGACCTTTGCACCCGGCTTCCCTGGGATAGGTAACTTGGGTACCTCAGTATCCACGGGTGGGGTGGTTCTCCAACCTTCTGTCTTCCACAGGGTTTCTTCGAAGTCCACTGGGAAGGGTCACTAAACTCTAAAACTTCAACCGTGACTTTCCCATAGAATTGTACGGAGCATGCAGTCGTGTTCCCACACTGCACCCGCCTTCCGTGTGGTCCCTACGATTCTACATCCTCTCGACACTGTCTTGACTCAAGACATGGTTCTTATACCAATTTCTTAGTATATGGTTTGGTCCCCCCAGGGCCCTCTGTGTATTAGTGCTATTTACTGTCATTTCTGTGCTTAAGTATTGTGTGCCTTGTGATTATCTCTGTGTAGGAGATACTGTGTCGTACTAGATAGTGTTATAATAATAAATACATATTTTTATAACTACTGTGTGGTTCTCCTTTCATTTAACCAATACTATATGGTTGCATTCTGGTAAATCAAGCTGCTTAACGTTCCTTCAAGACTAAGCCTGAAGGCTGCTCTCCACAGCTACCACTTGGATAGCTTTCTAAGGTTATCTTTGACCTCTTAAATCACCATAAGGGTTGTTTGGACTGGTGCAAGGTGCCCACTTTAATTAGTGGACAGCATATAACAGGCCAACTTCTCACACCATGGATCTCAAGTACCTAGCATACTACACTGGGAGTGACCTGAGCGAGTTCTGCAAGGAGAGGGGGGGCTGAATGTGGGCAGGAAAGCTTTAACTGCAGACCTATAGATAGCCCTTAGAGCCTATGAGGAAGTCTGGAGGCCGCAAGCAACACCAGAGGATGAGAACCCTGAGCTGAGGGGAGGGTGCAGTATACCAGGGTCCTGACACATATGGTGTTGGACATCAACAACATTGAGAGCTACAGCAAGGCTGAGCTGATGAGGTTGTGCAGAGAGAGGGGACTGCGAATCCCAAAATGTGAACCCAAGTTTGTGTACCAGTTCGCCCTTAGAGCCTGGGAGGATGACAGCAGGATGCAATCTGCACCACCAGAACATTCTGAAGAGGACTACTTCAACACTCTTGAGAATATTGAACCTTGGTTGTACCTGACCTCAGAATCAGGGCCCCAGGAGGGCAGTGGCCCAGAGAAGGAGGGAGAGGAGCAGATAAATGACTGGGCAAAGGCACTAGACGAGAGATGGGAGCCCACAGAGAGGGAATTCCCTAACTGGAACCTACGCTGGGAGCGCTGTCTCCTCTCAAACCCTGTCCCCTGAGGAGCTCAAGGACAGACAGGCTGAGAGGGACCTGAGGCTGCAGCTAGCCCAGCTGGCTGCAGAGGAGAGAAAGGTTGAGGCTGAGAGAGCTGTGGAGGACAAAAAGGTCTTGTGGGCTCATGAACTGAGTCTCAAGGAGCTGGAAATCAGAGCCCTGCAGATATGGTCCAGCAACACCAACATTGGTGGCAGCAAAACTACTGTGTCCAGTGCTAAAGCTACAGTCCACATACCCAGAGACTTGGCGCCTGACTTCAAGGAGGGGGATGACATACACCAGTGGTTTCAGGCATATGAGGTAGCTCTAGAGGTGCACAGTATCCCTGAGGAGAATTGGGGAGCTGGCATATTGAATCATATTCCTGGTGGTGGAAGGGACATCCTACTGGCCCCAGAAGTGGGGGACAGGTTGAGGTATACCCCATGAATAAGGCACTAGTTAAGAAGTATGAAATTACCCCAGAAGAATGTAAGTTGAGATTCAGGGCAGTTGGAATCTGTCTCACCAGTCCTGGAAGGAATTTGTTGGAACTTTGCAGAGCACTGGATGGTTGGATGAAGGGCAGCATGGTAAACACTATTGAAAGGCTGTACAGTTTCATTGTCAGAGAGCACATGTTCCGTTATTGTTTTCCAGAGCAACGCAAACACTTGGTTGAGTGCAAGTTCTCTGACTCCAGGGAGCTTGCAAAGAATGCAGACCTCTGGGTGAGTATCAGAGTGTCTGAAGAGGCATTTGGGAGTGATCCTAAGGGTATTGGTTCAGGTTCCCCCCCAACCAAGGGCAGGGGAGGTTCACAGTAACCAAAACGGATCCCAGTATAGGGAGTGAGGGGCGGTAAAGGGTCCCCTGTCCCATTCTCAGAGTAAAAGGAAAGGTGGGGTGGGCAGAGACCCAAGGTGCCCTATTCCCAGCCCCAGAGTTTGTATTGTTTCCATAGGGAGCACCAGCAAGGGAGCCTAATCTGTACCGAGAGACCATCAATGGAGGAGGGTCCCACAGCGTCAGGAGAACTTAGGAGGGCAGCAGCCACAAGCGCCCTATCAGCTTGGAAAAGATTGACACATTAAGCACCAGCATCAACACTTTGCTGCATCCACGGTACTTTCTCAGTGGTCCCTGCATGGGTCTGGTAACTGGCCTACCCTCCTTCGTGGTTGGCCTGAACTTTGGATTTATACCGGTCCCTTGCAACCTTAAGTAACCTTTTGACCGCCAGTGACTTCTAAGCACTGTTTTTGCATTTAATCTTTAAAAATTCATATCTCAACTTCTATATATTTTATTTTTGTCATTTTGGTCTTACTTTGTTCAGAATATAATATTCTATTTTTCTAAACATGTGTGGAGTCTTTTTGTGGTACATTCATTGTGTTACTGTGTGTTTATTTTGCACAAATACTTTACACATTGCCTCTTTAGATAAGCCTGATTGCTCTGTGCCAAGCTACTAGAGGGTGAGTACAGGTTATCTGTTAGTGTGTATCTAGCTGATCCTGACTAGTGTGGTGGTTCCTGCCTGGCCTGGGTGCATACCTCAGCCAACCAGGAATCACATTTCTAACACCTAGGGTCCAAGGTCAAACCTATCCTATCCTCAAAAATCTTTAGATAGGGGTGACAACAAACTAATGTGCCAAGCTCTCCATCCTCCTTGATGTGGTGATTGCTACCAGGATTAGAAACTCAAAGGTAAGACATTTCTCTGATATTGAGTCCAAAGAGTCAAATGGTGGAGCTTGAAGGGAAGTGAGGAGCAAAGAAACAGCCCATGGTGGAAAATGATTCTTAACCATATGCCATTACAGGTTGACCCTTTGAAGAGTCTTGAAACAAATGGTTCCCCATTGGATAGGTTCCCCCTGGGTTCTCTAAAATATTTAATAGCTGCCAACTGCAACCTAAGGGTGGCTAATGACAACTTATTCTCAAAACCATCCTATAAAATTTGCAGTATTTCAGAGGTTGAAGCTTAGGTAGGTGAAATAGATTTAGAGGAACACCAGGAACTAAAGGATGATCAATAGTGTATATAGGCTTATTTGTTGATCCACTTTTAGACGCATACAATGACTTGGCTAAAGTAACTAAGAAACCCTTATTTAGGAATCCTCCCCTCACAATCTCCAAATCAATAATTGTAAGTGGGAGAGAGTTTCTAAAGACAGAGGAGGGTGACTCAGGGGAGGAAGAGACAACGGAAGTAGCCAACTCTGCTCCACAGCTAGATGACAAAGTAAAGGTAGCCAAAACCTCCTTGTCCAGTGTGGGAGGACAGTCACCATTTCCATCAACTCTGAAGTCATGCAAGGACCCACAGAAATAATGCGATAACGACAAAAGCATAAAGAAGGCTGTCCAGCCATGGGCTGGATAGGCCATCAACAAATGCTGTCTGCGGTTCCTCTTGAAAAAAATCTCTCCACAATCCACAAGAGGAACTTCTCACCTGTGAAATATTACCTGGAAAATTACCGGATGTTGAATAAACTCTTGAGAAAATGGGAATTCTCTTCTTAAGTAATCTGCTTCCTGTTCAGGGTCTATTTGATACACTGCTCTCAAATTCAGAACACAGATAAATCTGCTGAGTTAGTTGATTTAGAGAGGAAGACTCTGCCCCAAACTGATGATTATGTAGGACATGGTTGCTATGTTGTCCATTTTTATCAGTAATGCCTTGCCCTGCAGAAGGTGTCAGAAAGCCTGGATCGTTCCCGGCTGGCATCAGTTGTGATGACCACGGGGTTGAGATGAGCAAACAAAGTTTCCTGATTCAAAGAAACTGGATCCATCCACTAGGCTTAGAGTCCTTGAATTGTCTGGGTCACATGGATCATTTATTCGTAGTTCTCCTAGTGAGGAGTCCAATGGTTTAGAATATGATGCACAATGTTTTCCAGATGTAGGCATGTCCAAAGGATGATACTCAGAGTCGGTATCTAGAAAAAGAGAAAAGAATCTGGACTCAGTTCAGCAGCCCAAAAAGTGAGTGTCAGAAAGATGTAGAGGTTAAAAAAACACAAACTTTCTACCATGTCTTCCTAGACCTGCAGCGATAGGCTATTAAGTCTGCCAAGCAACATTAGAGCTTCTTCCTTCTGGTCTCTGGTAAAGAGACCAGTCGGTGATTGTTGTTGTATGCTGCTCCTATATATTTCAAGTTCTGATAAGGCACTAAATGGGAACTGGCTAGGACTTCTCCCAGATGATAAGAAAGCCAAACATCTGGAGGGTTTGAACTGTGGTCTGCCTTTGAGTTGGAGCTTGAATCAATAGATTGTCCAGGTATGAATGGACTTTAATCCCCTGAGAATGCAATACACCAGGACTGGGGCCAGAACATTTGTGTAAACTCTGGGTGAGCTCTTGAGCCCAAAGTGTAGAATCTGAATTTGCCAGTGTTGATTGGCTATGGCAAATCTGGGATACTTCTGGTGAGTATGAGAGATGGGGACATGGAAGTACACATCCCCATAGTTAAACACACCAGCACAGACAAACACAGACAATCACCTCTTTCTCTTATGTACCACTTAGAACGTGAGCACTAGGTGACAAGAAATGTGCCTGTGTGAAAAAAAAGCTTTATTTGCCCGTCATTTTCAATAAGTTTAAAAAAATAATAATAATGCTTCACTAGAAATCATAGACAAAAAACAAATATAAGAAATATACACTGCCTAACGGTATAAAAAGAGCAACCCCAACATGTATAACTTTGTAGCCCCGTCCAGCCTCTGTAACACAAAACTGACCAAGTGAGAGGTAAAGCTGCATGCTAGAGATAATCAGCACTTTATTATTGTAGGAAGGTGGTTTATTGGTAGGTGGAGGTAGGTACCTTTAGCTAATAATAGTACCACAATCACTAATAAGGCCTAATCAAGTCTCAATAAATTAACCTTGCTCAACCTTTGGTAGTTAGGCAGACAAGCAGTCAGACTTAACTTAGGATACAAGTTTGTAAAGCATTTAATATCACCAAAACAGTAAAAGACACAACATAAGAAACCATTAATCACAAATTAATAAAAATAGATAATATTATCATGTTTACAATGACACCAAAATGACAAAAATCCAATGTAGGGAACCAGAGATATGGATTTGTAAAGTATAAACTGCAGTATGCACCTAAAATCATAAAGCACCAATCGCTGTTTTCGGGCTGCCCTGGACGGGTCATATTTAAAAGTTCAAGCCGACAGCGAAGGAGTGCAGGTCAGATACCGTTCCAGGTTAGTCTTGCTGAAGTTTTACTTTCTCAACTTCTGTGTGAAAAAACCCATTCACAGGGAAGACGTTCACCAGGAGCAACGAGAACATCACTGACAGTGGTCTGTGGGGTGCAAAGAGCCACTGGGCCTCGCAGATGGACGGACTGGAGCGTTGTGGTTGTGAGCAGCGATACTTGCTGTGCTAAGAGACAAAACTTGCGGTGGCTTGTGCTGATTCTTCAGGTGAGCGGCTTAGTTCGGGTGCAAACAGGCCCATTCACGTTCAGGAAGAGCCCAAAACATTGATTTTAAGGGTTGAAGATTCTCAAAAGGGCCCACGACCTGAGAGGCACCTCTTGGGGTTCTTAAACGCAGACAGGTTTAGGAGCTGTAGCCCAGTTGGTTGTTGGTTCCTTTTGGGGGATCAGTGTCTTCTGGCGCTGGCCAAGGTTTCAGAAGCTCTGGATTGTCACTTGAGGGGTAGGACACAATATCCCACAATGCACCTGTGCAGTCCAGGACAATCCAGGTGTAGCTTGTCAGCTGGAGTAGTCCTCTCTTTGAGCTGTTGCAGGTGGCTTCTTCCATCACTGCTCTACCTGTTGCTGCGCAGGGAGTCCACACCTTATCTTTCAAGACAGACATGGCCCTTTCTTGTGTGGAGCCTTGAGAGTGCAGCAGGTGCTGTCCTCCTGAGTTCAAGCCTTCTATAGGACAGTCCAAGGGTTCAGCAGGGCAGTCCTTCTTCTTCAGATGTTTCAGGCATGGATCTCAGGGGCTCCTGCAGATCTCCCATATTTAATCCCTATTCTGGGCTGGCAAGAGGGGGAGACACTGGAACCAATGGGGTTCAAGTTGCCACCATCTGATATGACCAATTCCTGGGAAGTGTGGCATATTTGTGACCCAGAATGCACAGTTGTCCTGAAATCAAAATGGACAAAGTCTCTCCTTGGAGTGCAGGTCTGGTTAACCCAACCCACAGGCGTGGCTAACTTTTTCATAAGTCAGCTTCCGGACCCTCTCCTAATCTAATTATGGGGGAGGCTCCCATCTAGCTGTGGATCTAGGAAATAGGGGCTGGTCTGGTCCTGTGACATCTGTGCTTTCTACCTTTGAAGTTCAGTTTATCTCCCCAGCTCCTTCCACTCTATGGCTTTTCCAGGAAGCAAATCTCCTCCCACCAAATGGTGGTATTGTTTCAGCCCCAGGCCTCTTCACACCTACTCAGAGAGCAGCTTGGCTCAGGCTATCAGAGGCTGGCCAATCAGAAGAGGCTGCTACAGGGTTGTTTTAGGTAACTTCAGGATAGTAAGTTCTAAAACTACGTTCCTGTAATAGTTATAATCAATCCGACCAAGTTGTTGCATGTATAATAAGGTTTGTTGGTCAGGTTTCAGGCAAGAAACCCTAGAGTGTTAAAGGGTGGTAGAAATAGGGCAGTAGCTATACAGTGCCAATGATACCTTATCCGAACTAACATTGTTTACATGATTCTCCTGAGCAGGAGTTTCCATATTTCATCAAAATTGGTTGTTTAATTTGTAGATTGTTTTCTCAAAAAATGCCCATTTCACCCCGGATTCAGGCCTGTCCAGGGTGATCTGTGGCAGCTTTGATTTCTTCTTTCACAGGATACAGAATTTAGCAGTCACCAGGGAGGAGTCCAGCCACCTCTTTATGTTAGAATTAATGTCCATGATCTCTTTTGTGTCATGCAGCAGAGCAAGTTGTATTCTAGGCTTGATAAGCAGTTATAAGTTATGAGTCTTGAATACCTCCCTCCATAATTCCTTCTAATGATCTTGGGGCACAATCATGGAATACGAACAATGTCCCCTACATTTTGGCAGCATCACCAGCAATTTGGATCAAATTTGCCCAATGTATTCTGGTCAGGGTGCAGTGCCATTGGTGTAAGGTTTTGAAAATGGCTGAGAATCAGCCTTGCTTCCCGCAGAGTCCTATTGTGTGTGGATAGCAGCTGGACCCAATCGTTATCATTGTAAGACTTTTGAGTGTATTTTGACCACATGCTTAGGAGTTGATTTCTTATGGGTTTGCAATATTATTCCTCAATTATTACACTGTAGATCCCTGAGATAGGCTCTTTAGAAGTACCCAATTTTTCAGATAGTTGTGCATAGTGGAAGTGCAAAGATCATGAGTCAACTTATCCGACCTTGTATCTAGACACCTTTTCATTTGTCAGTATTTCCATTATTGTTCTGGAGAGAACGCAAATTCTTCCTTCATAGTGGAGAAGCTTTTGGTTTTCCCTGCATGTCATATGTGTTGTAAATGTCAGATCCATTTGGAGGCCCATGAGTCCCATATAAAAGTGGCTCCACAATATGTAACTCTGCATTGCCCCATTTGTGTGCCTCTGCATCCAAGAATACATTTTGCTTTAAATTCAAGCAAAATGGATTGAGCATTGCATCATTGGATTGCATGGCTCCCTTGTTCTCTCAAGGCATCTGTATGTGCCAAGACATGTTCAAGGAATCTGTATATGACTTGGATGCCCACGTTGTGATTCTGAAGGGAGCGTCCAACCCCATCAGGGTGGTATGAAAGTGATGAGTGAGCTACGACAGCTGGTGGGACAAATAGTATTGTGCCAGATTGGAAAGCCATAGCCCCCAGAGGTGGTTTCTGCACAGAGTTTGAACATTTTTAATCTAGGGTAGTCTGGCCAACACACATACAGTTTGATCTGATAGTCAACAGACTTAAGTAATGTAGAGTGAAAAAGTAAGGGTATTATGCTGAACACATAATTAAATCTAGATGGTTTGTACTCTACCCCAGAGTGATAACTGTAGCTGTTCCCATCTTGCAAAATCCCACTACATTTGGTCTATTGAGACTGTCAGATTGTCTCATACAATCCGTTTAAGATTGCTGCTAACCAGGGCACCAAGATATTTCAACTGATTAGATCTCTCAGCAATCCCACTGTAGTGATTCTTTTCATAGGCAGGGCTTCACATTTTGTCCAGTTGTATGTATTTTCTGTGATGTTGGACATACGAGCTGCCAGGAATAGTTAGGAGTTTTAAGAAGCGCAGACAAGAGATTAGGATAGGAAGTTGTTTATTAAGTTACAAGGAGCAACCCCTGGACATGTCCTCCTCAGCATCAACTGTTTCACCAAGTGAAGTCCAATCTTCCAGAACACTGGAGACTGGCAACCATCACTAGGCTACAGAACACAGTAACAGGGTTACTAGGATACAACACATCTCCCTCTCCCAATAAAAATACAGTAAAGAATCTGTAATAACACAAGTATGAAATATAACATTAATCAAAATATTTGAACTCTACATTGTTCATTGTTCAAATGTGGAGAACATAGTAGAACCAAAGGTACATAACTAATTACACACATAGTCATTTTGCCACTTGGGCCATCTCTTAACGTGTGACTCCTTATCCTTCACAGTGGACTTCTCATCCTTCACCACACCCAATTTATTCATCCACATGGTCTGCTCAAGTGCATTGCACAACGTAACTCTACGGACATTCCACTTTTTGCCATCAGACAATCACACATTGTTTCCCACTACTTTTGTAACACACATTGGTACCAACCATCTCAACAAAGCTGTCTTCTGGGTGCTAGGATTGTTAGTTCTCACCCAATCACCCACTGCAAACATTCTCCTTCCCTTTTTCAATTTGTCATTATGCCTCTTTACATACTTAGTCTGGTGCTCTTGAACCCTGTCCATCAAATCATTTCTGTCCAAATGATATGTACGTCCACTGAACATCCATGCTGAAGACACCCTTGACCCTGGCTGTCTTCCCTTTAATAGCATGAAGGGAGTCTCTTTAGTGACAGAATGCGGTGTAGATCGGTAGCTCCACAACATTTCTTTCACAGCCTCCCTGCAATCGCCACCACTGCTCACGCTCAACTGAACACACTCCTTCAATACTCGGTTGAATCTCTCAACATGACCGTTTTCCCTGGGGTTATAAACTGCAGTTGCATGGTGTACGACACCCATTTTGGATAAATACGTTTTAAACCCTGCCATGAACTGAGGCCCATTATCTGTAACCAAAGCGCCTGGGCATCCCTCCCTGTGGAAAATTTGATCACAAAATTTAATGACATTGGAAGTCTTAATTTCACTAGAAAACACAACCTCAGGCCACTTAGAATGATAATCGATCATTACAAGGTCAAACTTGTTAATTATCCCTTTGGCGGTGAAAGGCCCACAAATATCCATTGGTACTCTTTCCCATGGCTTACTGGGAAACTTGGTAGGGGCAATGGGAGCTTCTTCAACGCTATGGGACTTGTCACTGCACATACAATCTAAACACCCTTGTACACACACTTCTGCTTCCCTGTCCATTCCTGGCCACCAAAATGTCATCCTAGCTCTTCTTTTCATTCCAGACATTCCACTATGTCCCTCATGCAATAATTCAAGCAGTCTGGGATGTAAACCACTAGGCACCACCAACCTGCCGTCTCTACGCACTATACCATCTTCAACAGACAACTCTGGCCACACCATCCAGTATTCCCCAAACTTCCTTTTCAAAGCCACATTGGATAGGGTTGGGTGGACTAATTGCTCCATCAACTCCAACATGGTGGCATCCTCCCTAACCGCTGATTTCCACTCATCCACGTGATGGCTCCATTACACGATTCAGACACACTGGCCACCACACATTCCTCGCCGATCTCCTCCTCATCATCCACGCATTGTAATGGCAACAGCGACAAACAGTCAGCATTTATGTTGCGGATGCCAGGCACATAATTCAGCGTAAAATCATACCCCTGTAACCTGTACAACCACTTGGCAATCCTGGGAGTTGCCTTTCCTGCTGCTTTGGTAGTGAATGTGTCTATGAGAGGTCTATGGTCAGATCTGATCTCAAAATGAGTTCCCCATACATAAGTCTTAAAATGGTTAACACCCCACCAGCACGCTAGGGCCTCCTTTTCAATAACCGAAGAAGTAGGTTCCGCTCCCTTCAATGTGCGGGACGCAAATGCTACCACACGTTCCTGACCAAGATTTTTTTGCATAAGAACAGCCCCCAATCCATATGCACTTGCATCCACTACAACTATACTTTGATCAAGAGGATTAAAAGGTTTTAAAGCAACTGCCTTCACAATCTGCTCCTTAATAGCCTCAAATGCTGCTTGGCATTCAACCGTCCACTCAAATTTACTCCCTTTGTTCATTAAAACTCTCAACACATGCACTTTGTCAGCAAAGTGTTGGACAAACTTTGAATAAAATTCCGCCAACCCAAGGAATGATCGCAACTGTTCCTTGTCTTGGGGTGATGGTGTATCAGCAATGGCGCCCAACAGTTTTTTTTTGGTTTAACTCCCATTTTTGACAACGTGTGCTCCAGATAGTCTATCTGTTCCACACCAAATTTGCATTTGTCAACTCCTACAGTTAAGTCAGCGTGTTGCAACTTGTCAATGCTTTGTCCAAAATAAGATCATGCTCTTCTTTGTTTGAACCCAACACCAAAACATTGTCTTGAAACACTAAGACATTGGGCATATTTGCCCAGATTTTGCACATCACCCTTTGAAATACAGCAGAGGCGGACGCCAAACCCAATGGCATCCGCACAAATCGGAACGCTCCCTCCGGTGTTATAAATGAAGTGAGATGTCTTGATGCTGGGTGTAATCGTACTTGGTGATTCGCACTCGAGAGATCGATTAAGGAAAAGTATGCTGCATTAGTAGCAGATGATACCATCTCCTTAATATGTGGCAGGGGGTAACGGTCAACCAAAATGTTACGATTAAGGTCTCTCAGGTCAATACACATGCACAAATTTCCATCAGATTTGTGCGCCAAAACAATGGGACTAAGCCATTCTGAAGATTCAATTGGTTCAATGACTTGTGCATTGCATAACCTCTGCAGTTCTTTCCTTAATTGCTCTCTGAGCGCAAATGGAACATTCCTTGCCTTGTGAACACATGGAACATTGTTACTTTTAAGAACAATCCGGTGTTCAAATTTGGTTAAACATCCCAGTTCATTTCCAAACAACTTGGGATATTTTACACTCCATTTGGTTTTCTTAGTATCTTCCATTGCGAGAACCTGTTGAGGGTGGTTGGAGTCTAGCTTAATACCCAAAATTTTTTGTTCACACCACCCTAATAAAACTCTACCCTTATCTATCACATACCCCTTGCCGGTTATTACCTTATCTTTGTGTGAAAGTTTGCATTTAAAAAATCCTAATAAAGGAATTTTAACTCCGCAATAACCCACACGTTCAATGTCAGGAGAATCCACCTTACATTTGCCAATTTTCTCCCATGCGTCTTTGTCTATGATAGTGTAAGGAGAGCAAGAATCTACCAAAACCAAAATATTGGTACGATTAATACCTAGCATGCATTTTGGAGGGTTGTAACCTTCACGAATCTCATTAATGGTGTCCTCATATACAACACACACTTCAACTGTATCTCTTTCATCAGATGAGCCTTCTTCGCTGTACTCTCCTATTGCATGTACTGTGCATTTCCAAGTATTAGATGAACCTGCTTTGCACATCTGTGCAAAGTGCCCAATTTTCCTGCATTTGTAACATTTTTCTTTGGTTGCTATACATTTGTCGGAATCAGCCGTATGTCTTATACTGCCACATCTAAAACATTGTGTTTGGGTTGAAAACTCTTAACATTTTTGTCACTTTTCTTAATGCTATTTTTTTCAACAGCACAAACCTTAGTGGACTCCCCTTTATCCTTAACTTGATCTGAATTAAGGGGGTCATTACGATGGCGGGCGGAAGCACAACCGCCGTGCTGGCGGATGCAAAAACCACCAGTTACCGCCGGCACGCAGCAGTCCACACGCCCGCCCAATTACGATGCGAAAAGTAGGCCAAACACCGCCGGCAAGCCAGCAACACCGTCCGCCATCAAAGTGCGCCCGTACACGTAGCGGCGCAGCTAATTGACACACACCGTCCGGCGAAACACGTCCCGCCCGGCGTATAAATTACGATGCCGCAAACAAACGGCTCCCACGGCCAAGAGATACCGTACGACAAACCGAAGCGGTAACACGGACGCCGAGCACGGACAACGAAGAAGCGGCTCCCCGAGCATGAATCCAGCACTGCAGGCCCTCCCCATGCTCCTGCTGATGCACCACCAAGGACGCAACGTACCGCGGAGACGCAGGTAGGCACACACACAACAAGTGCACGCAAACAGCGCACACAGTGCAAGAGGCGGAAAAGCGGACAACCCCCACCGGCGCGTGTACACTACACATCCACCATTGCATCCACATATGACACACAGGCCAAATCGTAACATCGCGTAACACATGTGTACACACCACCTGGGACTAGGAACCAACGACCCCGTCACGGCCCCAAAGCGGCGATGACGCCGCCACACATGCGCACAACGCAGAGGCCAACCGCAGCGCCATGCATGCGTCGCACACAGACACAGGGACACAACCAAGCAGCACACACATCAGCCCCACCCCGAACGCACATGACACGTGACAGGCCTGCCACAGACATGTCCCCAACGCCCAATTCACGGACAACACCCAACGCCACACAACCGACGCACACATGTCAGTGAAGTCACGCAACAGCAGGACACACCCCAGTGTAACAAACATGGCGAAGCACACAGCGGCGGCAACACCAACTAGGAGAAGCAGGGCCCCTTCGGGAAGAGGAACGCCAGTACCACACTGAAACACCCATACCACCCTGCACATATGAACAAGACATATAAAACGGAACACCAAAGAGCCCGGGGACCGACAACAGGTGGCCCAAGAATAACATTGACACACAAGGCCCAACGCAGAGCGGAAAGGCAGCCTGCCGCCCACACAAGGGAGAGCAGACAGCACTGAATGACCTTCCATTCCAACTCCGAAACCACAGCCCTACGAAAGAAGCCGGTGAATACAGCCATTGTCCAAGAAAAGACCAACACAGGCATGCCGAGGAGACCGACCACAGGGCAGATAGCGCATATCACAGAAGCACACAACGGACGAGGAAGAAAAAGAAAACACTCCCCCATGTCGGCCACATGCAAGTTAATTGGAAGGAGTCACACATCACTGACCTTGAACTGTCTGAGAAGCATGTGGGATGAGGGCCCGTGTCCTCCGCACAAGCCAACAGAACACAAGTCCTGTCTCCCTACGACTACACAGAGCTCACAGCAACCTCGGAGCGTGCACATTGCAGACTGCACACACAGCCGGAGCACGCCACCACAACGCACCGCTGCGAAATGGCAACCGCAACACACCTACCCAACTACGCCGGACAGCTCAAGCTGTACAAAACCAACCTGATACATATATTGGGATGCGATCTCCTGTCCCTGCTGAACGTAAGTTACCGACTGACTGCATCACATTGTTCAGCTGCGTCATGCCCGTCTTCTACTGTCGGAGGTGTCCCTACCAGCATCCCGTGGAGATATGCCTCTCCAACCCGGCATGTCTAAAGGCGGACCTGCTACCACTACTCCTCCCTCTGGACGCACACGACAGGGCCTGCTCTGCCTATGGGGGCATGGCGTATGTGGCCAACATCGCACCCGCACTGAAATGGGACCACTGTGCCTCCACACGACGGATCATCGAGAACAGCTACATCGAATGTCACCCAGCATGCCCCATCATGGTCCTCCAAGGGACAACTTACGAACAACACCTTGACAGCCACCATCCGCTACATTGGCTGGCAAACATGTACACCACCAATGACATGGAAGCCCTGCTGGACGGCATCGCATACCTGACAACCTGTAAATTCGTCGGACCACAACGCAGGTTCCCGATTGACCTATGATGTCCAACCCCGCACCCATGCTTAGCTTCCGCACGGATCTGGCCAGTCACCACCACAACAGCCATACCAAGCGACCGGCAACTGTAACCACACCATCAACGACATCGCCATGACATCGGATATGACCGGGACATGCACACTGTTCCCCATCACATCCAGGAACACCGCATGCATCGTGGGAGGCAGTGGCATGGGCTCTGTGTATCGCACCCACATGGACGGAACTGCACGAACAACCAGGACACGACATGGATCCAGCGCCCATGGACACACACACCGCTCAGTGGACATGAATAGGTCGCCTGGAGTCTGTGGGTGCTGCACCCCTCCCACCCCCGCCCCGGGAATCCCATACCAGGACCTTTGCATGGACGACAAGTGCATACAACAACAACACGACCCCAGTGACTGTGACATGTCCAGTAACCACCACAGTGCAACAACAAGTGGCACGCCGCTGCATGCACGCAAGCACATGCCCTGATGTCATCTCACATGCACGCGTGCATGAGGAACAACCGCAGCAAACCTGTCACATGGAACTGAGATGGACTGTGCCCATGATGCCAAGCGGTCTGGTAGGCTACATGTATACCGTCTGTGTCAAAGTCCGCAGCTCCGCAGCTATACGTAAATGTACATTAGCACAGCCTTGGCCAAGCAGATGTAACTCTGAAGCCCACATCCCACATGCAACAGCCAATCACATGTAACCCCACACCCTATCCCATTTGTAATCATGCTCAGTATATCCTCAACATGTATTCCGCTGCCAGTAGTGTCCACTATACTGCATCACAGAGGACAGAAGACTCAATATAATGTTTGAAACCAAAACTGTCTCCGCTGACTCATTTCACAAGTACGAATGAGAGAGGATGAGAGTATGTGAAGTACACGGCAGTCGTGACATGACCATGTAGTCCACTGGTATTGGATGTCAACGCAAATGAGTAGCACAACTGTGGAAGACACACATGTGTCGTGTGAAGTCGTATGGACGCAGTGCTCAGGTGGGTTGGTGGGTGTGACGGGTAGATGCGCACATGCCAAGTTGGAGCACGCCGTGTTGGGAGGCGTCATGAACAGTACACCACCGCTTCCCTGGGCATTGTGAGAGGACACCTGTCGGGGGGGGAGTGAACACGTGTGTGCACAGCAGCCGGGCACACGAACAATGCGGTACCAGGCGCACACATCAGCCCACCCTCCGTGGACAAGCTGGATCCTGTTGTGCGCACGCCATGCCCCTTGACAAGGCACACACAGCCCCAGTCGACCAGGTGTAACCCCAACATAGTCAATCCGCACAGGCGATACAGGGCACGGGATGACAGTGGAGCATGGTGTGTGAGAGGTCTCCTCGCGCTCCTCCTGGTCATATCACGCAGGCAATAGAACCTCAACGTCTAGCATGGCACAAGTCAAATGGAAGTGTAGGGGGGACGCACCACAGCACGAGCAGCACTGACGTCACAGGAGGTGGCTCGCACCATCCCATCCATTGCCCATCATACCAACCACGCCACATGCCATTGCGACTAAGTGCAAGCGCGTGCGCCACCACCCCGAGCCCTCCCCAGAGAGGCCAAAGAGTGAATGTGTGGGCCATCAGCCACAGACGGACGCGGCATGGCCGCAAGGGCAGCCACAGCCACTGGGTGTCGCAGTTGGCGGATCCGGAAGGCGAAGACTGTGATGCATAGTCCATGCAGGCCGGGTCTCCATTTGGGGCACCACGCAGGTGGACGGCGTCCCGCCACACATCATACCCTGAGACAGCCCACTCGTGCAACTGGACCCACACATACACTCCTTGCCCTCTCTGGTGCGAGCTTGGGGCTGCCTGTGCAAGCGCTAGCCTCGCAGGTGCACATGCATATTGGGGGAGCGAGGGGAGGACATGAGGGCTGGGGCGAAGATGACTGTATTACTGTCAGTAAGTACAAGGGATGACCCAGATGTGGAAAGGAAGAGACGTGTCCCGTGTGTACTG
This sequence comes from Calotriton arnoldi, assembly GCA_963921515.1. NCBI lineage: Eukaryota > Metazoa > Chordata > Amphibia > Caudata > Salamandridae > Calotriton > Calotriton arnoldi. The sequence continues at coordinate 934,766 of CAWUFW010001918.1, forward strand.
CAACTCGTCGCCAATCCAACTACCCCCCCATGTCCGGAATGTAAGCCCGCACCTAGGCCCGCCCATCCGCCACATCGAACATACCACCAGCACGACAAGCTTCCTATTCGAAACACTGACTGGGGGTGGCGACCAGTGAACAATCATGTGTAGCCTACCCACGCGTACATGTGGGCCCTCCATGATCCATGTCACCTGCGGCAAAGTCATGACATGCGCAATGAGGGAAGTGAGGAGAGCTGTCCGCCCCACGCACAGTAGGTGCATCAGCTCCACAGACCCAGCAGCGAGTCCAGCAGGGGTCACATGTGCAGGGGCAGCTGTGCGTGGTGTGAGGGCACATGCATATAGACAGCACATCGACCAATGTGTAGTCTGCCCACATCTACAGTCCATCATCATGCGGACATAGGAATTGAACACAGGGCAACACATCTTAGTGGGTGCACCCACCGTGACCAACAATGCGCAATCATCGACGTACCCGCCCTGTGCATGGCCCCCCACCCAACGGAGGCACATCCAGTGCCACCATCCCACACACACAAGCCTTCCACGGAACATGCTGTGTCCAATGGTCAGTACAGAGTCAGCGCCCATCTGGTGGATCCTGAACAGGAGACACATGCACACACATGCCAGCTCCCACTATGTACGTCTGCCACCTGGCACATGCAATGTAACCTCTCACCTGTGACGTGTGACTGCAAGCACACAGCCGTCTTGGCATGGGGCTGTCAATGTGGACACCTGTCAATGTTTCGGGAGGTGTGATCCGTACAGTGCTGTACATAGGGTGCAGTGCTGACACCTACTACTGTCTCATGTTCCCTCGTGCCACAGGTCCCACTTGTTTTGGCCGCTCAGCCTGTGCCCACATCGTCGTCGTCGTGTGCCATACTCATCCAGCCTCGGAAGCAGTACCATGCTCAGCAGACATTCATGTTGCCGTGGCGTTGCCGCTCGACGAATATGCAGTCAGTCCCCATCAGCACGCCCCGCAAGTCATTGGGGCCTAGATCCCCATGTGCATGCACATGGCAGTGGTTTGTCTCACTAGCCATTGCCATTGTTGGGAGACCTGTGTAAGTGTATTGTGGCCGTGCCGTCCCAGCTTGACAGCTGGGCTGTGGCTCATGTGCTTGCTCAGTCATGTCAGTGATGTGTATGCGAAATTGCTATGTGTTGTGTTGCTTTGACATGTGTCCACTGCCATTTTCCCTAGGCGGAGACCGAACATTGACCGCCCATACCAATTGCTGGCGGACATGGACGATACAGAGGTCATTAGGAAGTTTCGGCTGGACAGGCCAACCCTGCATCGACTGTGTGCCATGTTGGAACCCCATCTCCGTCCCCGCAGGGTGTATCCGACAGCTGTCACCCCCACGGCTAAGGTGATGGCCGCCATGCATTTCTTCGCCACTGGGTCATTCCAGCACACAGTGGGCAGTGGAGGAGGGATGTCCCAGCCCATGTTCAGCAAGGTGCTGAGGGATGTACTGGCAGCCATGATGCTGTGCCGAAACAGGTACATCCGCTTCCCCAGGGCTCATGAATTGGCGGCAGTGAAGGGTGCATTCTATGCCCTTGGCAGAATCCCACACGTCGTTGGAGCCATTGACTGCACACATGTTGGCCTTGTTCCACCACAGGCCACTGAGCACCTGTACCGCAACAGGAAGCACACGCACTCCCTGAATGTGCAAGTGGTGTGCCTTGCGGACATGGTGATCACCCACGTGTGTGCAAAGTTCCCAGGCTCGGCCCATGACGCACACATAATGCGCAACAGCATCTTGCCACGACTGATGTCCAATCTGCAACAGGATCGTGGCTGTATTGTCGGTGAGTATGTGGAGTGGTGTAGCGTGCTGGTTGTGCGATGCTGTCCCCTGTCCAGTTGGAATAGCAACGGTTCTCTGTGTCCCTCACACCCAGGTGACTCTGCGTACCCGAATGGGGCATGGCTGCTCAGTCCATTGAGGAATCCTCGCACCCCAGCAGACGATCGCTACAATGAGGCACATGGGAGGACCAGACGTGTGGTCGAGCGTACCTTTGGCCTCCTCAAGTCCAGGTTCAGGTGCCTGGACCGCACCGGGGGTGCGCTGGCGTACTCCCCACAGAAGGTGTGCCAGATAGTGGTGGCGTGCTGCATGCTGCACAATCTGGCCATTCGGAAGCAGATCCCCCTCATCGTGGATGACGGAGATCAACCAGGGCCCCAGCCCGCAGACCAGGACAGCTCGAGTGAGGAGGACAGCGGAGAGGAGGAAGCTGGGAATGTGCGGCAGCAGCTCATCGCCCGCTACTTCACTTGACGGTGAGTGTCCATGTACGACGGCTGATGTGGCTGTATCTGTGCAGGTGTGTGTGTGCTGTGTCAGGGTGGCCGTTTGTTCACTGCGTGCTGTGTGTCAACGCTCCATGGCCAGGGTAGTATGCCACTGTTGGTGGCTGTGGCATTGTGCCCTATTGCTCTGTGCGATGTGTGTACATTGCTTGTAGTTGTTGACATGTACTGTGTGATGGGTGTGTGATACACACATTGAATGTGCTCCTGTTCTGTCTCCCACCCCTAGGTCCCTACAGGCCCTCCGGATCCCATTGCCATGCCACGCATCAGGTGCCTTTCCGCCCAAGGTGGCCGTTGTATACCGTACAAATTAAACACAGGGCACAAACAGCAGTTTGTGTAAGAGGTGCATTTATTTCAAACTGTGACATGTGATTGTGTGTAAGGTGATGACAAAAGTGGTGCGTGCAGTGACAATGAGCTGTCGGTCATGGCTGCGTGATGCTCAGGGTGTACCCACTGGTTCTATGTCCATAGTCCAACACACACATGCCATCCAGATGGCTGTGTGGAGTGGGATCGTAGTCCAAGTCAATGCAGTGGGTGGTCAAGGAAAGCTGGCTGGCTGCCTCACTTGCGTCTGGAGCGTGCGAAGTCCTCCCGGGAGATCTGTTTCCACTTCGGACGGCCCCTTCCACGTTTGCGAGGGGGGGTGCCTGCTTGCGACATGCTGGTGGTTGAGGTGTGCTCACTGGCTGTGGACGCAGGGGAACTGGACACTGCTGCTCGACCCTGCGCCCCGGCAGGTGGTGGCGGAGGGGGAGCTGCTGTCCCTGGCTGTGACCTCACCGCCACCACCAGCTGGCCCATGAGGTCCACGAGTTGGCCCATACGGGCGTCCATGGACCTCAGCACCCCCAGCACCTCACGCGTGTCTGTAGCTGACCTGGCCCATTGTCCTTGGGCCTCTTCATAGGCCCCAAGGACTCTGGCCATTTGAGGCAGGGCATGGCTCCCAGGGGAGGCTGGCGTTTCCCTGACCCTGCTCCTCCTACCAGTCCTGCTGCCACCGGCCTGCCCACTAGCCACATTGCTCACCACGGTCCTCGCTGTGGCTCCCAGGGTGGATCCAGTCGGCCGGGCCACCACCTGCGCTGGGGCTGGTGCCAGCGAAGACGTGGTGGTGGTGGCGGCGGTGGTGGTCGGTGCGGCGATGGTGGCGGTTGCCAGGTAGGTCGCTCCCCCACCACACAGCTCCGCCTGTGTTGTCTGCCCGCTGCTTCTGCAGGTAAGATCGCCCTCCGCTTGTGGCCCCGGTGCCCGTATTTTCTGCTTGTCTCCCCTTTTTCCTTCTGTGCCCCTCGCTGCCCCATTGTCGTTGTGCCCGTGATTTTGTCTGCCTTTCTCCCCTTTTTCCTTCTGTGCCCCTCGCTGCCCCATTGTCGTTGTGCTCGTCATTTTGTCTGCTTTTCTCCCCATTTTCCTTTCTGTGCCCCTCGCTGCCCCATTGTCGTTGTGCCCGTGATTTTGTCTGCTTGTCTCCCCTTTTTCCTTTCTGTGCCCCTCGCTGCCCCATTGTCGTTGTGCCCGTGATTTTGTCTGCTTGTCTCCCCATTTTCCTTTCTGTGCCCCTCGCTGCCCCATTGTCGTTGTGCCCGTGATTTTGTCTGCTTGTCTCCCCATTTTCCTTTCTGTGCCCCTCGCTGCCCCATTGTCGTTGTGCCCGTGATTTTGTCTGCTTGTCTCCCTTTTTCCTTCTGTGCCCCTCGCTGCCCCATTGTCGTTGTGCCCGTGATTTTGTCTGCTTGTCTCCCCTTTTTCCTTTCTGTGCCCCTCGCTGCCCCATTGTCGTTGTGCCCGTGATTTTGTCTGCTTGTCTCCCCATTTTCCTTTCTGTGCCCCTCGCTGCCCCATTGTCGTTGTGCCCGTGATTTTGTCTGCTTGTCTCCCCTTTTTCCTTCTGTGCCCCTCGCTGCCCCATTGTCGTTGTGCCCGTGATTTTGTATGCTTGTCTACCCTTTTTCCTTTCTGTGCCCCTCGCTGCCCCATTGTCGTTGTGCCCGTGATTTTGTCTGCTTGTCTCCCCATTTTCCTTTCTGTGCCCCTCGCTGCCCCATTGTCGTTGTGCCCGTGATTTTGTCTGCTTGTCTCCCCTTTTTCCTTCTGTGCCCCTCGCTGCCCCATTGTCGTTGTGCCCGTGATTTTGTCTGCTTGTCTCCCCTTTTTCCTTTCTGTGCCCCTCGCTGCCCCATTGTCGTTGTGCCCGTGATTTTGTCTGCTTGTCTCCCCATTTTCCTTTCTGTGCCCCTCGCTGCCCCATTGTCGTTGTGCCCGTGATTTTGTCTGCTTGTCTCCCTTTTTCCTTCTGTGCCCCTCGCTGCCCCATTGTCGTTGTGCCCGTGATTTTGTCTGCTTGTCTCCCCTTTTTCCTTTCTGTGCCCCTCGCTGCCCCATTGTCGTTGTGCCCGTGATTTTGTCTGCTTGTCTCCCCATTTTCCTTTCTGTGCCCCTCGCTGCCCCATTGTCGTTGTGCCCGTGATTTTGTCTGCTTGTCTCCCCTTTTTCCTTCTGTGCCCCTCGCTGCCCCATTGTCGTTGTGCCCGTGATTTTGTCTGCTTGTCTCCCCTTTTTCCTTTCTGTGCCCCTCGCTGCCCCATTGTCGTTGTGCCCGTGATTTTGTCTGCTTGTCTCCCCATTTTCCTTTCTGTGCCCCCGCTGCCTCTCGCCATTCCCGCCGCTGCGTCCCCTGCGGCCCCGCCCCCCTGACTGCCCATTCGCTGCCCCTGCCTCCCGCCTCCCAGCTGCTCCTCCCTCCCACCTCCCCATAAATGCGCCTAAGGCAAGCCCGTCTGCGCCCGTCCGCGACTGGACCGCGCCCAGCGCCAGAACCCCTGGATCCCACCGATGCAACACCACTCGACGGACCTACGACGCCGCCACACTCACCGCACTCAATGCCGGCCGGAACCCTGCCTGCTACCGAGCCTCACCGAGACGCACCCACGGACCCTTCACCTGCCAAACCTGCCGATTCACCTGCCCCCGGACGTGCACCACCTCCGCCAAGTCGAGCACCAGCAGCAACCACCTGAAATGCATCCTGCTGAACACCCGCTCCGTCCACAGGCACGCCGTGGAACTCTGGGACCTGCTCGACGCAACAGCACCGGACATCGCCTTCCTCACCGAAACCTGGATGAACGCCTCCTCAGCGCCCGACATCGCCATAGCCATCCCGGACGGATACAAGATCACCCGGAGGGACCGCATCAACCAGACGGGAGGAGGCATCGCCATCGTACACAAGAACACCATCCGCATCTCGACTAACTCCGACGAGACCTTCACCGCCGCCGAACACCTACACTTCCAGATACACACCGACCCCAAGACCACCCTCCGAGGCACCCTCATCTACAGACCCCGGGACCACGCACACTATTCAGCGAAGACATCGCAGACTTCATCAGCCCGCACGCCATGCCCTCCGCCGACTACATCCTCCTAGGGGACCTCAACTTCCACCTGGAGAACAACAACGACAGAAACACCACCGCCCTGCTGGACAACCTCGCCAACCTCGGACTCAAGCAACTGGTGAACACGCCCATCCACTACGCCGGCCACACGCTTGACCCCGTCTTCTCGTCCAGCAAGCACATCTCCTTCAGCCACGCCACCGGACTCCACTGGACCGACCACAGCTGCGTCCACTTCAGCTTCAGAAAGACTGCGACCCACCACCACCCGCAACAGGCTCCCCGCCGGAGCTGGAGCAAGATCACCGCCCGAGCAGCTCACCGCCTCCCTCAGCCAGAACACACCCACCAACACAACGGACCCAAACGAAGCAGCCAGCAACCTCGCCAAGTGGCTGACCGCCTGCGCCGACGACCTCGCACCACTAAAAACCCTCCCAGCAGACCCGGAAGCAAGAAAACCCCTTGGTTCACCAACGAACTCAAGGAATCCAAGAAGAACTGCCGCACTCTTGAGAAAACCTGGCGACTCGACCAGACCACAGACAACAGGACCGCCCTCAAGAACGCCACCCGCAAACACCACCAGCTGATCCGTGCCACCAAGAAGTCGGCACTCAAAGAACGACTGGACAACAACGCCCATGACAGCAAGGAACTTTTCAGCATCGTCAAAGAGTTCTCCAACCCCAGCGCCGGAAACAACGACATCACCCCCTCGCAAGACCTCTGCAACTCACTCTCCGCGTTCTTCCACCGCAAGATCACCGACATACATAACAGCTTCGACGCACAAACCACGCACCCTACCGCCGAACCAATGCCCGCCACCACCACCCTCTGCAACTGGACCCCGATCAGCACCGAAGACACCACCCGCACGATGAACTCCATCCACTCCGGATCACCAACCGACCCCTGCCCACACCACGTCTTCAACAAAGCCGACGCCACCATCGCACCCCATCTCCGGGACATCATGAACTCCTCCTTCCACACCGCCACCTTCCCGGAGAGCTGGAAGCACGCCGAGCTTACCGCCCTCCTGAAGAAACCAACGGCGGACCCCACCGACCTCAAGAACTACCGTCCCATCTCGCTCCTTCCGTTTCCGGCCAAAGTCATCGAGAAGACCGTCAACAGACAGCTTGCCGCCTTCCTCGAGACGAATGGATCCCTCGACCCCTCGCAGTCCGGGTTTCGGGCCAACCACAGCACCGAGACCGCCCTTATCGCAGCCACCGACGACATCAGAACCCTAACCGACAACGGGGAAACAGCTGCCCTCATCCTCTTGGACCTCTCCGCGGCGTTCGACACCGTCTGCCACCGCACCCTAGTGAAGCGCCTCAGCAACATCGGAATCCGAGAGAAAGCACTGGAATGGATCATCTCGTTCCTCGCCGGAAGAACCCAGAGAGTCCGCCTCCCCCGTTCAGATCCGAAGCCACCGAAGTCATCTGCGGCGTTCCACAAGGATCTTCACTCAGCCCAACCCTCTTCAACGTCTACATGAGCCCCCTCGCAGCCATCGCACGCCAACACAACCTCAACATCATCTCCTACGCCGACGACACCCAGCTGATCCTCTCCCTCACCAACGACCCCACCACCGCCAGAGCCAACCTACACGACGGGATGAGAGACGTCGCCGACTGGATGAGGAACAGCCGCCTTAAACTGAACTCAGACAAGACGGAAGTCCTCATCCTGGGCTCATCACCCTCCGCCTGGGACGACTCCTGGTGGCCCCCGGCCCTGGGCACCGCGCCCAAGCCAACGGACCACGCACGCAACCTGGGCTTCATCCTGGACTCCTCCCTGTCGATGACCAGACAAGTCAACGCCGTCTCATCTTCATGCTTCAACACCCTGCGCATGCTCCGCAAGATCTTCAGATGGATCCCCACTGAAACCAGGAAGACCGTCACCCAGGCACTCGTCACCAGCCGACTGGACTATGGGAACACCCTCTACGCCGGAACCACAGCCAAACTTCAAAAAGACTCCAGCGCATCCAGAACGCCTCCGCACGACTCATCCTGGACATCCCCCGACACAGCCACATCACCGGACACCTGAAAGACCTGCACTGGCTCCCCGTCAGCAAGAGAATCACGTTCAGACTCCTCACCCACGCACACAAGGCCCTCCACGACCTGGGCCCAAAGTACCTCAACGACCGCGTGACCTTCTACACGCCCACACGCCAGCTACGATCAACCAGCCACGCCCTCGCCACCGTACCACGCATCCGCAGAACCACCGCCGGAGGAAGATCCTTCTCCTACCTGGCAGCCAAGACCTGGAACTCCCTCCCCACTCACCTTCGGCGAACCCAGGACCATCTCTCCTTCAGGAAGCAGCTCAAGCCCTGGCTGTTCGAGCAGTAACTTACCCCCTCCCCCAGCGCCTTGAGACCCTCCCGGGTGAGTAGCGCGCTCTATAAATGCAGTGATTGATTGATTGATTGATTGGTATTGGCCGCAATGACCGTGGGTGTGGCCGCAATGACTGTGGGTGTGGCCGCAACGGCAGTGGCAGCAGGGGGCTGGGAATGTTCAGCAGCCCTGGATGATGGGTTGGTGGGTAGGAGGGGTCCTGGGGAGCGGCTGGGCCCTGCCACACCAGATGGGCCTGCTTGGTGGTCCGTGTCCGAAGAGGAGGACAGATCCTCCACATCCGTGTGTCCTCGTTGGGGGCTTGTAGGCTGGCTGTGCTGGCTGCTGTCTCCATCCCCAGCATCCAGCAGTTCGTCACCTGTGGAGAGAATGAGATTTGTTATTGTGTTGCACCTGGCGAAGTATGTATTTGTCGTCTGACATTAACAGTTCGTGCAATCTCGTACATGGGTTTCCCGGAGGCGTGTGTGTGGCTGTAGCATTTGTAGTTGTGTGTGCTTGGCAATGGGACTGTGTGCTGTGCACATGTGGCATGGGACGGATTGGCCATGCCGATGGGTGTGTTGCTGTGCCCCTACTTATTGTGACTCTGGTGTATGCGGGCTCCTGGCCCATCCTGGGTCTGGTTTGTACTTTGCTTTTGGTGTTCAGATGGGACGCTTAGGAACGCATATGGCAACATGGGGGCCATGCCCCAGATTCGCATTTGGGAGGGAATATGCTTTTGGGGTACATGCTGTGAGCCATGGGTGCCGAACGTGACATGTGTTGTGGCAGCATGACAGTGCATGGTTTGAGGTGTGTGCATGCTTGACATGGCCTGCATATTTGCTGTCTGTTGTGATTACTGGACATGGCATTGGACGCATCGTTATGAGTGAGTGATGGTTGTGTGCCAGCCAACGTATTGCAGTTGTCCCATCTCCTTGGTGTGCGTGCTGCCCTGTGCCATGTGCATCACTGCAGTGCTCGGGGGGTGTGGCCCATGTTGTGTGTTGTTGCTCACAGTGTGTCGTGCGCTTCATTGACTTCTGGCACATGGTTGGTCATGGGCATGTATCTTAGCGTGACTGCTGTATGTGTGGCAGCTGTGCGGATGACATGCCTTTCATGAGACTGGGGCTGACGGATGGGATGGATGGTATGTTGTATGTGCATGGTGTGTCTGTGTGTTTGATGGGTTCAGTGGTGTTCGTGTGCATTTATGTTGTTCCGCTCTGTTGCGTCTAGTGTTGTTTGTCTTACATAGGCGTAGTTGTGGGGTGTGTGGTTGACAGGCAGTAGGGGCTACATGGACAGGACTTCAATGGTGTTTCGGTTGTGTGTGATGAGTTGCACAGTGGCTGCCGTGTGGTACTATATTCAGTGTGGCTTGTGCATGCAGACGTGGCTCCTTGGGTGTTGCTATGTCTGTGATGGGTCATGTGGGGTGTGAGTCTGTGGTTCATGTCCGTGTGCACATTGTTCACTTGTTCGTGACGGTGGGCGGTGCTGCGTGTTCGTCTGCTACGTGACATGTCCCATGTGTTGGTCGTGTTCCGGTCCTCATGCCTCCAGTAATCCAGCCCTGTCCAGTTTCCCACCTGCAGGTTGTTCGGGCGTGCACTGTACTGGATGCCACATGGTTCTAAGCGGGGGTGCTCCATGTTGCAGGTCTGTGGGGTTGGGGGGTGTTGTGGGTCGTGGTGGTGGCTGGACACCCACTGACACCGATTGCTGTGGACCGTGATGTCTACCTTTCGGCTGTCGTTGTGCACTGCGGTGGCTGACACGTGGCTGTGGGGTGTGGGGGATGCTCCTCCTTGCTATGCTGTGGGACTAGGGGCCTGGTGTGTGTTGTACTTGGGCTGTCCACCCTCCCACCCACTGCACTTTGTGTTCCTGCCACTTACCTGTTACTTGTCGGTTAGTGCAGCTGTGGCGGACACATGGGTGTGGTGGGTGCTCGTTGTGGCGCTTCTGGCATATTTGGGGACCTGTTGGTGGTTACGTGGCTGGCTGAGTGTACACATGTCCCCACGCATCTTACAGTTGTTCTGTTTGGGCTGTGTGTGGTGGTGTCTGTTGCATGTGTGTGTGATGTGTTGTGTATTGTGTGCTGGACATGGGGGTGTTTGTCCCTGGGAGCTGTGGCATGGTGGTAGTGCATGTGAATACATAGCGGTGTGCTGGTATACATTAGTTTGTACTTACCAGCCTCCACTCCCCCTGCTAATCCGGCGAGGATCTCGGGATGTATGATGACTCGCACCTTCTCCTCCCACGCTTTGAAGGTCTTGAAGAGCGCGGGATTCCCTCCGCCAGTGACGGCTGCCAGCTCTCTGTTCTTGGTCTCCTTCTTCTTGACCAGGCTCTTGACGTCATTCCACCGTTTGTTTATTTCGACTCTGTTCCTGGGCAGGGTCCCGACTGCATTGACCTGGTCTACGATCCGGTTCCACATTCTGTTTCTGGTGGCTAGTGGTGTGTGCTGGACCATGTTCCCATAGATTTGTGGGTGCACCTTGATGATCTCGTCGACCATGACCGTCAGCTCAATGGGCGTGAACTTGGGCATTCTTTGTGGTGCCATGGTGTTTGTGGTGCTGGTGCGGTGTGTGTTGTGTAATGTGCAAGGGGTTTGTGGTGCCGGTGTTTGGTGGTGGTGGTGGTGGTGGTGGTGGTTGTGATGTGTGCGTTTCTGTGGTGTGCTGCTGTCCTTGCTGTGTCACTGTGTCCTCTCCTCTCCTCTCTGGTTTGCAATGTTGCAAGGGGTTGTGGTCTGTGGGAGTGCTGCTTTTGTACTTACCTATGTGGGTGTGTCCTCATGGTCTGTTGTTTTCAGGTGTGTTGTGTCTGGGGTTCTGGCCTTTGTAGTTTTTGTTTGTCCAGGGGGTGTTTTCGGGATGTGTACTGTGCTTGTGTATTTGTGCGTGCCTTGCTGTGTGGACTTGTTGGCCATGTTGTGTGCGATTGTTTTTGTCAGCGGATGGTTTCTGTGCAGGGACGTGGGCGCCATGGCTTCTGCCGTGTCGATTCTCATCGGCGTTGTTTGCGCTGGCGGGCGGTATATTTGTAGTTTTCCCGCGCTCATGGCGGTGCGATCGTAATCTCACGTGCGGTGTGTCGGCCGTGAGGGCGGGCGGTTTTGTGTTGTCGTGCGTGTTTCCGTCCGTGGCGGGCGGTTTGACTCCGACTCGGACGATGGCGGGCGGTATTTTGTGTGATTTTCCGCCGATGGCGGTTTCGGTTTGTGTAATCGTAATGGCGTGGTCGGTGTTCAGACGGTGTGTGCGGGCGGATTTTTGCCGCTTCCATGCCTGGCGGATTTTTTACGCCGGGTATCGTAATGGGCCCCTAAGTTCTTTAACATATCTTGAAGTATTCTCTATGCGTCTAGCTACTTCTATTGTCTTTTGTAATGAAGGGTCTTTTAAATCAAGTAGTTTCTCTTGTATTTTGACATTACTAGTTCTGTTAATAAATTGGTCCCCTATTATTTCTTCCTGTAACTCCTTAAATCTACATGTAGATGCAAGTGTCCTAATAACAGAATTGTACTGTTCTACTGACTCACCTGGTTGTTGCGCTCTAGAGAAGAATCTATGCCTTTCAACTACTATACTAATTTTTTTTCTACAATTTTCCTCCAGAGCCCTTATTACCTCTAAATATTCATCAAAACTGTTCCTTTGCATTTCCTCACTCTCGTCGCCTTCTTCACCTTCTTGATTCGTAGAATTCACTCTGGTGTGTATGGGTAAAGTTTTTTTACCTTTGTGCCCTCAACACCTAGGTTGTGTTTCAGAAAAGCTACCTTGCGGGACGCTACAAAATCCTCCCCACCAACTGCTTCTAAATACGTCTCAAATGACTCTAGCCAATCTTCCCAGGGCATATTAGGTTCCCCTGGATTCTGTAAAAATTTTCGTGGAGCAATGATAGACGCTAAATCCATCTCTGACTTAAATTGATACAGTGAGCTGATAAAGTGAGCTAGTATATGGTGTCAACACGTGCACTAGTAGCTATTAGAAACACAATGCAAAAGAAAACATCACTAGGTATTCACTCCGCACAGTTACTAAGAACATAACATCATCATAACCACATAGACTAGGTTGGACTTAATATATATGTAGACAGTCTCGCATTAAAGTTCAGAGGAACACCGTAAAAATGGTCCATTTGAAAATGCCAGCAGCATACAGAATATTTCCCAAAAGCTCAGCAGCAAACAGAATATTTTTCCAAAACCCTTACAGTGCGTTACCAGCTGACACCGTAGCTGACACGCTTCAGCACTCAGCATACACAACCTCCTCAGTCTTTCAGGCCTTCTGCAGCGCGCAGACTTTTCCAGTGCATGACCAGCTGATACCAATGGTGAAACGCTTCAGCACTTCCACGACCTCCTTAGACCTTCAGGCTTCCCGTAGCACGTAGACGTCACTTTTGTTGAGTTCCAATCATATGCCAGGCGGTAGTGTACGTGAACTTCTTTATTTCAATTTAAACCCCTTTAGACAGCAGAAGAGTGAGGGCACAGCCGCCAGTCACAGTTTCTCTCTCCCACTCGTCCCACACTCTAGAACCTCCCCAACCCACCGTCAGATAGCGCATGCACTCGAGCCTTCCACAGAACACTACAAGACGGCTCGAGTACATGAGTATCAACACTACACTTCCCCCCCTTACAACAAAAAAAACCCCACACAAATATAATACATTTCTGTTAACGTATAACATAGTCCTCCAATCGCTTGGGTTTGGAGCATATACGTTTGGTGCGAGGAACCACCACTACATCTTCAGACGCACACATACCTTGTGCGCTAGAAGTGGTCGGTCTTGAATATTGTTCACCATCATTATTCACCACAGGTTCAATGTAGGAGGGATTTTCAGTAATAACATTGTCATTGATATCATCAATCCAATCATATTTAATAGTCTGTGTAACATTACCTCCTTACGTCCTTTATATAAAGCTATCCTGTTGGCATTCCAGACTTTACCATCGCTCAGAAGTGCAGAATTACACAGAATTTTAACAACTCTGAGGGGAGCTGAAAATGAGCTCTCACCCTTGCGTACAATTCTCCCCTTCTTAACCTTCACAACGTCTCCCACCTGTAAACTTACTTTCTTCCTTTTATTAGCATCCATGTGTTTCTCAACCAAACGGCACTGGTTGGTCTGTAGAGAATGCTTAACTTTTTCAAAGGAACAAGGAACAATCTTAGTGCAACCAAGCCAACCCATGTTGTCTTTGGTGCGGGGAGAACGTCCTCTCATCAGTTCAAATGGTGAGTGACCGGTAGATTGACATTTTGTAACTCTGTAGGCACCCACCATTTTCCTCAATTCAACCTCCCAATCCATTTCATTGCTATAAAAAAAGTTTTAATAATGCCTTTAAAAACTCTATTAAAGCGCTCAACGCTTCCATTCCCTTCTGGGTGATAATTAGATGTGGTTCTATGTACAATTCCAGTCTCCTTTATAAAGTTCTTGAAACTCTCACCAACAAATTGCCCACCGTTATCAGAAATCAAATCCTTAGGAGACCCTCCCTAGCAAACACATCACCAAGAAAATACAACAGACTGTCAGTATCAGCTTTCTCCACAATCCTGTACTCAGGTCAATTACCACAAAAATGTATTTCTGTAAAACTTCTCTGGTTTTAACCGGACCAGAAATGTCAACACCTATCCTTTCCCAAGGCATGTCGGGAACTACAATAGGATGTAAATTAGGTTTGAACGTGGTTAAACTTTTATCCGAATTAGTACACTCACAACAGTCTCGGACAATTCTTTCAATGTCCCTGTCAACCCCAGGCCACCAATACGACTGCTTAGTTCTGCATTTGGTTTTGACGATTCCTAAATGACCTTCGTGACATAAGTTAATAATTTTATCACGAAAAACCTTAGGTGGCACAAGCTTACCACCCCTGAATAGTAAGTCATTTTCAAAAGACAATTCGTTCCTAATTTCCTAAAATGGGATGACAGTTTTAAGTAAGGAAGATTTGTCAGGCCAGCCCTTGAGGACAAAATCGCAAACAGCATGAAGTTCTTCATCTCGAGAAATATTACTCACCCAGTCATCGTGAGATATACTCGCTAATTAATTATTAAACATACTAGCAACGAACCACTGGTCCCAATCATCACCAGAGTCTTTACCAACGGGTAAGGGACATCTACTTAAAAAGTCTGCAATTCTATTGCGAATGCCTGGGACATAAACAACATCATAAATAAAATCCAACAGTTGTGCAGAGAAACGAGAAATTCTATGGGAAACATTGTTAAGACCTTGTGATGTAAGAACTTTAGAAAGGGGTTTGTGATCTGTTCGTAAAGTGACACAAGTACTCCAAACGAATTGCCTGAAATGCTTATGTCCCCATAAACACCCTTTAGCTTCTCTCTCTATTACAGAATATTTGTCTTCCGTCGGAGTAAGAGCCCTTGACGCAAAAGCAACTACACACTCAGATCCATCACTCTGTAATTGGGAAAGTACTGCCCCTAGGCCTCTCCCACTGGCATCTGTAGTGATATAACTTTTAAGTTTGGGGTCAAAACCTTGAAGTGCTGGAGCAGAGCAGATATCTTTCTTTATACCATCCATACATTCTTGACATTCATCCGACCAACAAAAGGTACAACACTTCTTCAACAATTTTCTAATACAATACAATTTGTCAGCAAAATTATACACGAATTTAGAATAAAATTCAGCCAAACCAAGGAAGGACCTGACTTCCTCCTTATTTCGGGGAGAAGGTGCTTTCTTGATTGCATCAATAAGCACTGATTTAGGGCGGATGCCAAAAGCACTAATTTCGTGGCCCAGGTATGTTACACTCTTCGTGGCAATTTAACATTTAGATTTTTCAGCTGTTAACTCTTTCAGCCCCAGAATTTGTAAGACTTTGTTAAAACCTTGTTATGTTCCTCTAAATCTTTCCCCATGATGAGAATGTCATCTTGAAAAAACAGTACGTTTTTCATATCTTTGAACAACTGGTACATGATGCGTTGGAACATAGCGGCAGCTGATGCCAATCCAAAAGGAACACGTTTAAATTGGAAGATACCAATGGGAGTGACAAAAGCTGTAAGATGTCTACTGTCTTCATGTAAGGGAACTTGGTGGTACGCAGACGTTAAGTCTAAAGTAGAGAACCATACCATATTTTTAGTCGCTGATAGTAGTTCGGATCTCTTAGGAAGAGGAAAAACATCAATGAAGATATTTTTATTTAGTTCTCTCAAATCCACACATAAACTGATTTTTCCATTGGCCTTACACGCGACGACAAGGGGGGCAACCCAATCAGTTGATTCTATACTTTCAATAATATTTTTATCCACTAGTTTTTTTATTTCTCCCATCACTTCATCTTTGACACCTAGGGGAATGTTCCTAACCTTATGGATGCATGCTTTAGCACAGTCTTTGAGCACAATTTTGTGGGAAAAACCTTTGAGTTCACCGATATCCCCTGAGAAAACTTTAGGAAATCTACTAGTCAAATCTTCACATTGGTATTCTTGTGGAGGATCAATACTTAACACAGGATCTGGGCAATTGGGATCAAGACATATTCCGAGCTCACCTTGATCCCACCAACCCAGAACGCATGGTCCTACTACAGATACATATAGTTTGCAAATAGCTACTCTCCCTTTGAATTCAAAAGTAAGTTTGCGAAAACCTAGAAGGTCTATGGGTTCACCAGTGTAGTTTACAGGACGTATGTCGGGGCTTTCAAGGTGGTTGCCAATTTTCATACAAAATAACTCTTCCCACATGTTTTTATTTACTATTGTGTAGGGAGAACCTGAGTCTGCCATTAAGGTTACTAGTACACCTCCCGCCTTTATTTTGCAAATAGGTTTTTTCCTTTTGCACTCATTGTCATTTATACAACACACCTTATTAGCATCCTCATCTGAATTCGTACTCTCAATATCATGCTCATATTCATCCACAATACACTTAACAGATTTGGATTTGCGGCAAGCACGTGCAAAATGCCCAGACATCTTACAATAAGCACATCTTTGGCCTAGAGCAGGACATCTTTTGTCATTGGCTAGATGAGACGTGCTACCACAACGGTAACATATACCTCTGATGTCAGAGACAGTGCGTTCTCTGTTTTTGACTTTTTCTTTTGGCAGTTGAAAATCATTTTTCTTTTTAACCATTTCCAAACTAGCATGGTTGGTGCTCCTGACAATTTTAACTGTGTCATCATTACTATCAATCTTAGCTTTTGCAATGACTGTTTTTGCACAGCGAGTGGTTAATTCTGCCTTGCTAATGATGGCAGAAATTTCACGTAAATTTGCGTCACCATTAATCCACAGTTTGTCCTGCAAGTTCTGGTTGCTGCAATGCATGACCAGTTGGTAGCGGATTAGTTCTTCTTCAATGACACCGAACTTACATGACAAAGCTAACCTTCTGAGAGAAGCGATGTAATCCTCCACCTTCTCACCTTGTTCTTGTTTGCGGTGGTAAAAATTAAACCTATGCACAGCCTGACAAACAGTAGGTGCAAAATATGCATTAAGATCCGAAATGGCTTGTGAGAACACATTACCTTCACCTTCAGTTTTCTTTTGAATTCTATTATACACTCTCAAACCCCCAGGACCTAAACAAAGTAGTAAAATGTTTTTTTTCCTTTCAGGAGGTAATTCCTTGCTTTCAAATGTGTCAAGAGAATTAATGAGGTAATCCCTCCATTCCTCCCATCTTTGGCTTGAAACCTCACAGTCCTTCACCATGAACTGTTGTGGAGCAGGTAAGTTCATAGTTGCCGTAGCCATGCTGTACGTAATGCATAAAATAAACACAATACAAAATAAAATAAGGAAGATAAAGAGTACCTTCGATGACACAAAATATTAGTGTGCGTGTCACAGTGGTGAAAAGCTGGACTGGATGGCGACACACAGTGTGTGTGTCACAGTAGTTGACAACAATTTCCAAACTGACACACCTGTGTGTGTGTCACAGTAGTTGTGGACAACAATTTCCAAAATGACACACCTGTGTGCGTGTCACAGTAGTTGCAGACGAATAACAGGATCGGTAGGTGAAAGAATGTCTCCGGAGTGTGTTTAAATAAACATGCAAAGGCTGTTCCGAAATTGCCTGTGAAAGATGTAGATCGGTAAATATTGTACTTGGTCGATCCAAAATGGCCGCTGTAACGTGACCTCTGCGTGACCCAGCGTGTCATGTAATACGTTAGTGGAGCATCATAAATCAGAGTCCGTCTGACGTGAGGAACGAGGTATCCAGGGATGCATGAGCGTGGAATACCGCTGCCGCTCGTAAAATGCGGACGATGGCGGTTACACCAACTGTCACTGGACACAAATGGACACTTCCAAAGATGGTAAACAGCTCACAATAGTCACAATTTGACGCCACAGTACTTTCAAACTGAAAGTTGGGGGAGGACTCAGTCGCGCGGCAAATACCCTCAAACCCCTCAATAAACAGTTATCCTGGCTAAAGTTTTCAAACACACAGGGAATAGTATAAAAGGTTTAAGTAATACCTTTGTAGCCTTGCTTTCACAATCGCGCTTGCAGTGTTCTTTTCTTGTTTAATTGCTGACGTTTTTCCGTTTCATAACTGGATCTTGAAATATTCTTTAACTTTATCCAGTGTGCGTGGGTTCTCGGGGTTTAAACATCAATCGTCGCTATTGTTGAGTTCCAATCATACGCCAGGCGGTAGTATACGTGAACTTCTTTATTTCAATTTAAACCCCTTTAGACAGCAGAAGAGTGCGGGCACAGCCGCCAGTCACAGTTTCTCTCTCCCACTCGTCCCACACTCTAGAACCTCCCCAACCCACCGTCAGATAGCGCATGCACTCAAGCCTTCCACAGAACACTACAAGACGGCTCGAGTACATGAGTATCAACACTACAGCTTTCACTTTGTGCACGTACTGATGTCACATCTCATGCACAACAAACATCAGACACGCCTCTGCTCCCTCGCAGACGACAATGGTGGCTCCGCTCCGCTCCGCGCCACTCCTCGCACTGATCGGAACTCCCTCGCAGACGACAATGAGAGCACAGCTCCTCGCGCTGCTTAACGAACTGCTGGTGAGTACGTTTAAATAATAACAAACACTCAACCAGCATGTCCCATACAGCACATTATACACAGCTACTCACGAAGACACTGGTTGCACTGTAGTTCCCAATACACTTCGCTGGTCCCGCTGACACAATTCTGGACGTCAGCTGTCTACACTGTTACACTGCCGCAGGTGCAATCAGGGCACAATTATTACTTCCTGCCGCAGGTGCAATCTAAGCACTCTTTCTCCAGCGCCACGTAATGTCAATGTGCTGCCCACACTAAAGATGTGTATACCGATACACTCAACACCGACACTGTCCCAGTGCAACACTGTCCCTGCGCCGCACAAGACTTGGTTTCCTCCACAGCCAGGGGTTGTTGATTCTCACGATCACACCTGCACAGGATTCCGCCTTCACTGCGCTTCCATCCTTTTTGATCCCATCCTCGTCGCCACTTTTAAGAAGCGCAGACAAGCGATTAGGATAGGAAGTTGTTTATTAAGTTACAAGGAGCAACCCCTGGACATGTCCTCCTCAGCATCAACTGTCTCACCAAGTAAAGTCCAATCTTCCAGAACACTGGAAAATGTTTGTTAGACGCAGAGTTTACAGAACTATCCACGGGAAACAGAAAACCATTTTAGGTAAAACTTAATCGATAGGTAAAAACAAGTCTGTGCAGAGATTCGTCTGTGGAAGACAAAATGTTAATACATCAGTGTTGCATTCTCTCCTCTCCTTTCCCTTCCCCTTTAGCCCTTTCCCCTCGTGCCCTTCCTCGTGCTTGGAACATGGAATCATGTGCCTGCGCTGCACGACTGTAGTTCCATGTTCCAGAGCCCTTGAGTTTCTGTTACTGCCTTTGCCTTGCATGGTTATGTTGTACTGTGCCTCTGTCAAATAAACATTGGAATTTACCTACTGCTCAGTGCCTCTCGTCTTTACAAGTGGCGACGACCTTCTGAAGACTTCGCTAGCTACATTCTTCTCTGAGGCACAGGTGCTGTGACGTCTTCCGGACCCATTTCCTTGTTCCTGCCGTTCCCATCCACTAGAGCCTCTCCGCATCCTGCATGCATCACCTCCACGCTCAGATCTGGAAACCGCAGATTTCTCGCTCTTTTGGTGTCCTTTTAGTGCTATTTCATCATCTTTGGCAAGTTTCAATTGACCACCGGCATCTTCATTCTCCTTCATTCTTCTGCGACAACTGTTGCCCGGATACTACTTGTGACGTAGGCGTCTCTTCTTCCCACCGTTGGCTTGTTACTTCTGCTGACGCCTCCTCAAGCCTACGCGACCCCACATTCCGCTCCTCACTCCGGCCATGCTGTGCGTCGTCACGCCGGCGGCCATTTTGGAGCAGGATCACCTTTATTTCCTGTGTCTTCACTGCCACAACGTACGTCTTACAACCGGAGCCTCTAATGTCTTCGCTCCTCTGATTCTCTTGTTGGAGGATCCTGTTTCCTACAACCTCCGTTTCAGACACCGGAAAGCCCGGTTCCAGCAACCTCCACACGATGATGAGCACACCCCGTTGAATGCTCTCCTGTGTTGCTGATCACAGTGACGAACATACCTTCACTCCTCATACAGGTAGGAAAGCCTGTTCCCTTTGGTGGCAGGCACACCTTGATTTTTATATATTACACTCTACAACCTGTTTGTTTGCGGTGACAGGCACACCCTTTATTTTGTTTTACTCATTGACTATTTCACAGCAGTGACAGGCACACTTTTACTTACCATCTATATCAGTTCTTACAGCATGTCCACTGTAACTGCATTTCCTGATACTTCCTATATTGGGGATCATTTATTATTCCTATAACACTCACCTACTGTGTATTATCTTTTATTAGCTTCATTTTTCTCAGCGTTCTTTGCATACCATTATTACTACTGTGTTACCACTGTATCATTACAATGCAGTTCGATCCACCCTCTAAATTCTTACAAACCAAGGGAGAACCACCCATCCCGTGGACAAGATGGAAAGAGGAGTTCATCACCTACATTAAGGCCATTGATGGAGAACGCATGTCGGCCGAGAGGAAAAAGAACATCTTCCTTCATTGCTTAGGTTCTGAGGGACAGGTAGTTTATAGGACTCTTCCTCCCGTCAGATCTGGAGGTGATCACAATGTGTACAATGAAGCCATTTTGCGCATAGAAAATCGATTTAAGCCAACAACAAGTATTGCCCTTAATAGATTTAAGTTTTACACTAGAGCCCAAGAAGAGTGAGAGAGTTTTGATGAGTTCTTCACCGCCCTCCGCGCTTTGTCCTTACATTGCAATTTTGGTTTAATAACTGATGAAATGATCAGGGACCAAATCATTGTTCATGTAAAAAGTAAAAAGGTGCAAGAGCAGCTGTGGATAATGGGCGACCCTAATTTAGAAGCTGCCATTAGCACAGCCAAAGCCTTAGAACAATCTGAGAAGTGGATGAAGTCACTCAACAAGGAAACTAAGTCTCCCACTTCCAGTGAGGTTAACACTATCAACCCTCACTCTTCCAAAAGTTGCTCCAACTACAAAAATAACTCTAGTCCTAAACAGTTTTATTGTTACAGGTGTGGGAATCCCGGCCATGTAGCTTCTTGTCCTGCTATTGGTAAGGAATGTAGCAAATGCGGACGTTTGGGACATTTCTCCAAAATGTGTAACAATACCATGAAGGGTGCCCCAGACTCAAAGAAGCCCATGCCTTCTTCTTCTAATTTCTCCAAAGGGAAAATCTCTTGTGTCTCTAGCGACCTTCCGTATTGTGATCATGCCCTGAGCGATTTAGAGTCTGGTATTGTCGTTTCTATCCAAGATTTCTTTGACATCGCCCAATCCGATAAAATCTGTTCCCTTAAATGTAGAGTGTACATCCTGGGAAAGGAATTGAAGTTAATGGCAGACTCTGGATCGCCTTGGACTATAATCACAAAAGATTACTGCTCTGAATCCCTGGGAGAATTAATTGATCTCAATTCTTTATGCAAATCTGATATTGTGGCGCAGAATTTTGATTGCTCCAACATTGATTTTGTGGGTTTCAAGGAAGTGTTTATTGAATTCAAAGGAAATTCTGCCACAATCAAGTTATATGTAGCTTTTAAAGGTGTTAATGTTTTAGGCTGGCGTGACAAGGCCAAGCTTGGGATTGTGTTGAACCCCAGGAACAAAGAACCTGTTTCTGTCCTTGCGTTAACTTCTACCAGTACTGATTTCACAAAATTGTTCCCTGATGTATTCTCTGAACAAACTTGGCAAACTTATTGGTTTCAGTCACAAGATCAAAGTTAGAGAGGGATCTATTCCTGTTAAGCAAAAACTAAGGGGGGTTCCCATCAGCATTAGGGCTGAGTTGAAGAAGATGTTGGATGACATGGTTGAGGGTGGCATTATTGAAGAAATTGAATCGTCCAAGTGGGTTTCCCCCATCGTTTTAGCCCAAAAACCTGATAAAAGTATTAGATTATGTGTCGATATGAGGGCATTAAATGCCAATTTGGTCGCTGATTGCCACCCCCTTCCTAATATTAACGAGATGGTGTTCATGTTGGATGGTGCCTGCATTTTTTCCACCTTTGACCTTCGGTCTGCTTACCACCAAATTGAACTCACTGGAGATTCCAAACACTTTACTGCTTTTATCACGCCCCACGGGCTTTTTCAATTCAAGAGGATGCCTTTTGGCCTGGCGTCGGCCGCATCCGTATTCCAGAGAGCCATGTACCACATTTTTAAAGATGTCAGCAATTTTGTAAAGTGCTTTCAGGATGATATTCTCATCTTCTCCAAGAATGAAGAGGACCACTCCCTTCATGTAAAAGAGGTTTGCCAGAGGTTAGGAAAGTGTGGTTTGACGCTTAAAGCTGGCAAATGTAAATTTTTCTGCAGATCGATGGAATATGTCGGTCATACTCTCTGGGGCGATGGTGTGGTACCCAAAAAGTCTTTGGTGGATGCCATCATCAATGCTCCTGCTCCTGACAATAGAGAGAAACTCATCTCTTTTGCGGGCCCGTGTAATATTATAGTAAATTTATACAGAACTTTGCCACCAAGATGGAGCCCCTCTGTCAGGATCTCACCTGTGTTTCTGCAGAGACGTCATGGAAGTGAAGCAAACTCCGCAACGTCCCCTAATCACCTACTGAGCCTGATCCGATCCAGGTAATCAGTGGTAATCCGGGGAAGAAGGGAAACAAAACAAGGAAAGAGGGGAAAAACACTCCCTCGAAGTGTCCAAAACTCCACCGGAGCAGTCCAGAAGAGGGATGGTAGGAGCAGGAATACCTCTGTGAAAAGAAGAGCGTATTTTACATGTCAAAGATTGTCACCCTATCTCTATTGCTATATCTAACAGATAAGGTCTGATCTTACCTAACAGCTCCCTTGGTCCCTTATGTGTATGAAAGACGATGGGGATAACTGCTGCATGTGCCTGAAACCTGAAAAGGTATAATGCATATAAGTATCAAGGAGGTAACCCCAAGGTATACTCTATTTTAAGGAACGAAGACCCTTCTTACCTAACTGCTCCCTCCTTCTTTCATGTGAGGAAAAGAAAAAAGGAATAGACTGCTGCGTGTGCCTAAACCATAAAGAAAGTAAAGGTTTTCCATGAGCATAAAGCAGTGTTTACAAAGTGAGCATTATAGGGACTATGTGAACTATGCTCACCTATGCACTCCAGTGGCAGGACGTAACTGAAAAGAAGGGACGTCGTTTTCTAGTTACTCAGAAGCAAACTCGAGGTTCCACAAAGGAGGAAACTCCGTAACACTCCAAAACCATATACCACAGCTTGAAAGCAATATGGCAAAGAACAATAGTGCTGAACTAAGCGTCAAATAGTTCTCTCAGTTCAAAAAGGGAAAACACGAATTAACTGAGGCAAAAAAAAGGCTTTAACCAAAATATAGCGCAACGCGCTTGTTACCGTAACCACCGGCTAAAGTGAACAGGCATCTTCATCTCTTATCTGAAGCAAAGCGGAAAGTCGAGGCAAGTAGCTGAGAGCAATCCAAATGAAACCACCGGACCGGCGTCTCCGACGTGAATCGACGAAGGGAGTGACGCGACGACCCGGAAGAGGAAGTGAGGAATGTCGACTCGAAACTGGAACGCGAAGCAAAGGTACGCAGGGAAGTTCCGCTTTTAACTTTGCCTGACTCGTCCTACGCAAGCGTGCCGCATTCCTGCGGCCATCTTGGTAGTTCTGTGGGAGTGCGGTGGAGAACGCCAGCTCGGCAATCCTGACACCCTCAGAGAGTTGACCAGAAAATCTGCTGAGTTTATCTGGTCAGAAAGACAAGAGACAGCCTTCAGACAAATCAAAAACGAGATTGTTAATGCTCCCACCCTTAAGTCTTTCTGCCTCAATAAGAGATGCATTATCACCGTGGATGCCAGCCTTTATGGTCTGGGGGGGTACTTAGCCAGTGCTTGGGAAAGGAAGAGTGGTGTGTAGCTTTCGCCTCTAGGACCCTTTCTGTTACTGAGAGAAGATATGCCGTGATCGAGAGAGAATTATTGGCATGCATCTGGGCTATCGAACATTTTCGCAACTATGTGTGGGGAAACAGATTTACCCTTAGGACTGATCATAAGCCCCTCATTGGCATCTTATCTCCAGGGGGAGGGTGGAACTCTACTGCTCGCATTGCCCACCTCACATCCAGACTACAGGAATACGATTTTGAGGTTGTTTATGTCCCCGGCAGGAGCAATGTCACTGCTGACTTTCTATCTAGATTGCCCTGTTCCGATGATTGCATTTCCCGTGATGAACAAGAGGTGGATGTAGTTGCCACTATCAAGGATTTTGTCTCTCATGAGTTTTTGTGCTTGTCTGAGACTGAGTGGACGACGGAGATGAATGATGATGTTGTGTGTCAGCAGGTTTTTGTATATTTGAAAAAAGGCTGGCCCAAAGAAAGGTCCGCCACTTCTGAGGTTGCCCCTTTTTGTCGTGTCTCAGATGAGATTGAAGAGGTGGGTGGTTTGCTTTTCAAAGGGGGAAAGATCATCCCTCCTGCCTCTATGCAGAACAAGATTTTATTACTTGCTCACCAAGGACATTTGGGTATGTCCTCTATGAAAAGGCTCATCCGGGCCAATTTCTGGTGGCCTGGGCTCGACAAAATGGTTGTTAGGGCTGTTAGGGAATGTCCCGAATGCATCAGCAGTGACAAGATGCTCCAAGTCTCCTCTGCCCCCCTTAAGCCTGTCTCTTGGCTTGTGTGTCCTTGGCAAAAGGTGGCCTTTGATATTTCAGGTCCCTTTAGACACTTACCTTCAAATGCCCGTTTTGCTCTTGTCATGGTTGACTACCACTCTAAGTGGCCGGAGGTTAAGTTCATGGCCAGTGCCTCTACTTAGGTCATCATTACATTTTTTAAAGAGGTTTTTGCGTGTGAGGGGTCCCCTGAGGTTCTTGTGACGGACAATGGGGTGCAACTAACGTCACAGGAGATGGGAAGTTTCCTCCATATGTGTAATATCAAGCATGTGACCACATCCCTGTATGAACCGAGGGAGAATGGCCAAGTGGAACATTTTAACCGGGTTCTTAAGGATGGCATTCAATCAGCTGGCATGTCCAATGAGCCTTGGAAGGATGTGGTAAGAAAGAGATTGTGGATGTACCACATCACCCCCCACTCTGTGACGGGAGTAAGCCCTTTCAGGCTTTTGAAGGGCAGAGAACCCTCTTCAGAGATTTGCCCATGGTGGATCAAAAGAGTTAATAAGGTTGATGACAGTGTTGATGTGAATCTTGTCGCTAAGCGTGTGGAAGGCAAGAAAGACAAGATGGAAATGTTGTTTGACTTCAAAATGAATGCAAAAGATCCCGACTTTGCTGTAGGAGACTGGGTTAGGATCAAAAAACCTGGCTTCTTGGTGAAAGGTGTTTCCAAGTTTAGTCATCCCATTAAGATCGTAAGAGTTTGCAAGAACAGTGTCATTACTCAGGATGGCAGGGTATGGAATGTAAGGAGGGTTGCTAAATGCAAGTCTTTAGGACTTGCTGCGGACGGTGATGAAGTTTCACCGTTGCATGACTCCCCTGATTCCAATGGTAACTGTTCTCATCCCAACCAATCTGTGGCATCCAGAGTCAAGGGTAATGACCGACCCAGATTTTTACCTGCCAGATACTGATCTTGACTTTGTTTTTTTTTCTTTCTTTCCTGCCTTTCTTCCTTTGTGTTAGGGGTGAGATGTGTTGCATTCTCTCCTCTCCTTTCCCTTCCCCTTGAGCCCTTTCCCCTCGTGCCCTTCCTCGTGCTTGGAACATGGAACCATGTGCCTGTGCTGCACGACTGTAGTTCCATGTTCCAGAGCCCTTGAGTTTCTGTTACTGCCTTTGCCTTGCATGGTTATGTTGTACTGTGCCTCTGTCAAATAAACATTGGAATTTACCTACTGCTCAGTGCCTCTCGTCTTTACAATCAGTTATGTCATTTTAGCAAGTTAGTCGTGAATCCCTAGGCAGAACCTACCACTGGATGTAAATTGAGACTATATTAGGATTAGAAGTCTGCTGAGTGGTAATGTTGGTAGCGCTAGTATCCTACTTTAGCACTAGTTCTACGGCATTATGGCTGGTGGCAAAAACCACATTGATAATAGCCACCATAATATGTTGCTAACTCTGAAAATCCTGTAAAAATAGCACTGATTTAGTGACAGCTCCAGTTGATCACATGTCACTCCTATGCCTTTGAAATGCTTCTGAGGCCATGATAGTCTATGGCATGTTAGAGCCTCCAAGAGGCTGGCAGGGCTCAGTCAGTCACATCACTATGCGTCTCAGAATGGTCCTTCAGGCCTCTACTTTAGAAGATTCAGGAGGAATTTGGAAGAATCAGTCTTGAAAGGTAGGGAGGGCTGGGCCAAGTCAGTCACTTATTTTTGTAAGGTTTGCAAGATTGCAGCAGTCACTGAGGAGTCTCATTTGCAAGTCCTTCAAAACAACAAAAAAACATTCACAGCCATTCAAATATCAACCCAAATATTAAAATAAGTGTAAAAAAAACCATATGAACGCTCAGGAAGTAGGAGGTATGAACCAGCTTCAAATAGATCCCAGTTTCTGCAAAGATAAAAGAACTGTTGCTCCTAGAATTTGCAGGAATCTAAACAAAATCAGCATCAGCACTCCTGACTTCTTGTGTGCTTGGAATTCTGCAGAGAATGTGGGAGGTGGTTTGAAGATCTTCCACAAAGTACGGTTACAGTTGATTAAAGATCAATGGGTTACACAAGTGGTGTTTTTAGGGTACCACTTTTTGTTCCAGGACTATCCTCCCTAGAGTCACTTTCTGCCGACACCTATACCAAAGAATTCTGAGAAGAAGAAGGGCTTGCAGGAGAATGTGACAATGTCAATGGAGAATAATGTGAGTATTCCAGTCCCCAGAGAAAAGAGGATTTAGGGGTGGTGCTCCTTGGTATTCTTCATAAAGAAAACACAAGGGGACTTTCGATTAATAATAGACTTGAAAGAACTGCATATGTGTCTGAGAACTGTTCATTTCACAAATAATACTCTGCAAGTGATTTTGTTGGTGACAGAGGCAGATGCTTGTTTGCATATACGATACAAGAACAAAATCAGAGGTATCTAAGGTTTACAGTGGGGGTGCAATTATTGGCAGTTTTAGGTACATCCATTTGTCTTACCTGAATAGGCAACTTGGTCCACGTTTACAGTCTCTGATTAAGGTTGTTTGGAGAATATTTAAATGGGCATAGGAAAATGTGGTAGCCCTCAATTCAATTACTATTCGAAGGGAGGACAATATTGGAGCAGATTCTTTAATCAGGGTACTCGCTTCCTTTCAGAATCTTACATTAGAATTGCTTGTATGTCAGGGGATTTGCGGGAGGTTTGGAAGTCCAAAAGTGGCTCTTTTTGCTGATCACCAAACTGCTCTAGTTCCCAGATTTTTCTTCCCATTCAAGCAGAGGTTACCTATGGGACTGAAGGCATTAAAAAGTCAGTGCCTCAAAACCCTTTATATGCCTTTTCATTCTTTGAATAACATCAACGATCCAGAGAGAGAGGGTGGATGCAATAATACATTTGCAAATAATGAAACACAAAAAGAGAGGGCACCAGTAGAGCAATATAAGGAGAGTGGACTAGGGGAACAATACATGGTAAAAACAAAATTAATCTCACCTTCCCCGTTACATTTCAAGATTGCTCATAGGTCTACAGCACGATGTATCAAAATAGAACAAAATTGAGCCCCAAATAGAGTATGCAAACCAAGCTTTTATGAATTAATTCACATAATGTTACTTTCAAATAAGATGTATCTTTTGTCTATCAAATTCTTTAATACATATAAACATCAATACCTAAGATATAGTCCCTTCAGCAAAGATACCCAAACAGGCTTCCCAACCCTCAAAAATAATTAAAACCACATTCTATTCACTATATCTTGCACTCATATACTTTCATACTACAATCACTCAATGCCTCTACATAATAGTGGGTGTAGACATCCCAGGTAAGGAACCCATTGGTTCCTACCTATTACTCCCCTGAAATGCCCTTAAATCTAGTATTTAGGTGGCTCCCCAGACCCTGAAATCAGATCTACAATGACCTACGAAGCCCAGGCACCAAAGAGCCGCACCAGCAGAAGAGAAGAAGGACCAGTGACTGATCCTGCGCAAGCCCTACTGACCTGTCTGCTGCCTCTTGCCTCTGCTACAAAAAGCCGACTCGTCCTGCAGGCCCAGCGACCTCCAAAACCCTGGAGGACTGCCTACCCTGAACAAAGACTCTAAATCTCGCATTGACAGCAGACCTGTCCAAGAAGAAATAATTTCAAAGCTCAAGAACTCTGCTCTGAAGAACCGTGAACTCGCCTCCGGACCCACCTTTGCACCCAGCACCCATGGCTCGAGTCCAAGTGGCTCACCGGTCCTGCAAAGGTTCCTCAGCACTTCTGAGCTCGAGTTCAACGTTCTCCACTTAACTTGAAGACTACCCCTGATAGTGACCTGCCCGATAAGAGTTTTCCAATGCTTAAGGACCCCCTGCACCCGAAGCCCATGGGCCTTGGGGACCTCAACCTTTGGTTTCCCTACATCCCCTTGCATCTCTACTTACCTGGGCAGCTGTGGGTTTTCATC
The DNA here is from genome assembly GCA_963921515.1 of Calotriton arnoldi. Classification (NCBI taxonomy): domain Eukaryota; kingdom Metazoa; phylum Chordata; class Amphibia; order Caudata; family Salamandridae; genus Calotriton; species Calotriton arnoldi. Next base: position 963,234 of record CAWUFW010001918.1, read on the forward strand.
GTCCAGTCTCCTGACCTGAGCCTGCAGCCTTCCTTTACGACCGATCTCTCCCATTGGTTAACACTGGGCACCTGATGCTGTGCCACCTCTGTGCCCCTGAGGGTGTAAGTTTGGTGCTGTGTTGTGACCTCCCTTGTACTAACCTTAACTCCAGGAGTTTGACCCTTGACACTGCTTTACTCACCTGTGAGCAGCGCGACATTGAGTACCCCCAGTCTCCATTGGTTAACATTGGGCGCCCAACCTCAAATTCAACCTCTGCACCCAGACGCCCCTGTGCCGCTGGTGATGCACTTTTGAAACTGATTTGAACCCTGCCGGGTGTTAACCAGAGACCCCAAAGAAGTCGAATACTTACCTGCAAAAAACTGCATTCTTGTTTTCCTCCAATAGGTTAACATTGCAAATCTTGAAAATTGCACTGTGGCCACTTTTTAAGGTATAAAGCATGTTTCCTGAAAAACATACTTACCTTTTTGCGAACATCTTGGTCTTAAAATAAATTTTGAAAGAGGCTTATTTTTCTAAAATTGGTGTGGATCTTTTTTCTTTTGTGTTTTATTTATTAGTTTACTGTGTGCATAACAAATGTCTTACACTCCTCTGTGTTAGGCCTAAGGCTCTTCACCCACACTATCACAAATAGAGAACTTTGGGTTTTTATTGAGCCCTGTACACTTCTGAGGGAATCTCCTGACTCTGTGCACTATATAACCACCTAGTGGTATACCATATACAGAGCCAGCTTCCTATTGTGATTGTCCCTTTTACTTAGTAAAGGAGGTGGGTCCTTTTTAATGAAAACATTTCTTGAGAATGGGTTCCCTCAGTAAGGCACAGCCTCACAATTGTATTTAGTAAGTACTAGGATAAACAGTGTGGAATTAGAGTAATGTAGTGTGTGTGTGCGTGCGTGCGTGCGTGCGTGTGTGTGTGTGAGAGAGAGAGAGAAAGAGTTCACCATGTATTTTAAAGTGGGAAAGGGGGGGCTGCAATCCACCCTACTACAACATTGCTTGCATTATCTAAAGGAATAGCTTCTAAATGGTAGGTTATGATAACCTATGAAAGATTTCAAGTTTATTCTTAAATGATACATCGGTGTAGGTTTGATAAATGAAGCAGTGCGTGTAGGTTCATCGAAATGTTAACACCTGGTTCAATTTGTGGTTGTAGTATTTGCTTAAATTGACTTACGATACCTGCATCTTGCAGTTTGTACGTAGTGAAACAGCACACGTTCAAGCTCACTATCCAATGGGAAGAGAGTGAAATTGACTCCCCCAAGAGTCAACATTTTCCTTTTAGAAAACATAAGTAGTGTGTTCATTATATCCGCTGTTAATTTAGAACGGAAAGATGCACATTCAAGAAATGTTTCAAACAAATGTTGTTTCTCTTTATATGCTTTATTCAGCAATGAGTTGCCTGAAAATATATTTTCACGAGAAGTAAAAATGCTGGTTGATGACCAGCCTTTTAGAGATCGACATATGGTTTCTGGCTAGTTTATTGGAGAACAAATGATATTCTGAAAAACAGCGCTGGGGTATAAAACAAAAATAATGTGTGTCTTCGCATTCAAAGTTAGCAATCGATTGAATGAACAGTCTACTTCTGATGTTCTTCATTGAACGTTCTTCCTTCCCCCTTTGGGATTTTCAAGCACAGTGAGGTACCCAATTCTTAATTCAAGCAGGAAAAGTACATGAGCAGTGGGAGCAGATCCCGTACGCTGCCCAGATTCAATTGACAAATATTTCTTTGGTTGCATTGCTTCTACAGTCTAGTTCCAGAGCACTGGTAAATGCCACAGGCCTCTATCTGGTTTATAGTTTTACATATCAATCTAACTCATGAGCTAGTTGCCCACCAATCTAGATGAGACTCTGGTGTTGGACTGGTGTTGTGGATTGTTTACTTAAGGGCCTGGTTTAGAGCTCAGTCTACAAACCGAGTGCAAATACAATGGAGCACAAATTACATTTCACTGGGTCTCTCGCGCGTTGATTGATTGATCGATCGTTGGTCGATTCATTGATGCAGAAATGGAAGATTAACACACTCAAAGCATATTTGTGCCCATTTGGTTTATATAATTTCTACTTGTTTCTGCTTGTTCTGCATTGTGTTGTCTTTTACCACCAGTTGTTCTGTTAGTAAATGAGTGAATAGAACCAAAACCAATTTGTGCATTGATCCTATTGGAGAGCAGTGTAAACATGAGGATATTTACAATTTGAACGAGTTTTTATACTACAGACGGGAACTGAATAGATGTATCATGAGCCATGCCCCTAGCGGAAGTGATGGCAGCCTATCGGCTAATTTGCTAATAGTACATGGTAAATGTACATGGTATATGTGATCTTAATGAACGTGAGTAGTTTCACCAACCTTTTACTTTGCGGACTCTTTTCGCCAGCCAGGAGCAAAACTCTAAATAACAAGTTATGCTGAGTTTCTGTTCTTCTTCATGAAAATGTGCGTAGTTACAGTCATTTCTCTTTTTCATTACAGTGGAGCAGTTTAGGACAGCTTATTTGCATTCAGTGTTTTCATTAAAACAGAGGAGAAGACAGCATTATATATTCAGGCCCCCTTCTTAGGGGCCATAACCTTTTTAACGCATCATTTACCTCAGTGGGGGGGGGAGCACTCACTGCTGAGATCAATAAACCACCCTTGCAAATTTGAATCCCAGCAGCACTGCCTCAGCATTCTATGCCTCAAAAGTAGAAGGAAGTAGGGGGCGTGGCCGGCCGGCAACCAAAATGGCCGCACTCGGTTAGAGCTCGTCAGCCGATAGAATAATCCCCCACGAATCCGGCACAATTATCCGAAAGTAGCCCTGAACTGAGGCTACCCTGGGGCTGTCTTGCCCCCCGGGTGGCCCTGTACCTGAAATCGCGATCTCCGGACGATCCGGGATCGTGAAACACCGTGTGGGCGGCGGCCCGCGGAAAGCTGTATCGGGCTTGCTTCAAGTGATGGAGCTCCGGACTGCGGCTCCTTTTTGCTCTCCCTCCCACGATCAGGCCTCGCAGCGCGGGACTCGGGCAGTGACGTGGCCGAGTGCTGAATGGTGGCCACCGGTGAAGACTACAAGCGGGAGCACGGCAGGTACAGACGTGGAGAACGGCGGTGTGTGGCGTATAATTCCAGAGTGCAGTGTGGAGGCCGCGGGGTACAGGAGGGGAGCTACAGGACGCCCGGACAGGACTCTCCATGTCGACATTATAGCACCAGTCCTTGCCTTAACGTGGCTGGCAGAGAAGGCCTGCAGCTTGCTCGACATGGTGGGGAGCACAACCCATATTTCCTGCGTCCTGGAGGGCCTCCGAGGGTGGAGATCTCTTGGGTCTATCGAAAGTGAATGGTGCGGGGACGCAAACAGAATTGTGTGAGTCTGAACGGGACTTTCGCCCTGGCGGCCTCCCCAAGTAGCCGCCATTTTGGTGCGAGGTGAAAACGGAACGAGCAGGGCCCGGCGCGGTATATTGGAAGACCACCGAATGAAGGGAGTCCTCAATCTAATAATGCAGTAAGAATTAACTCCCACATCCAGGTGGCAATGTTGTAGGGGCAGACGTCCAGCCCCACAAATATTGGGACCCTTGACTAACATTTGTACAAATGGCGACGTTAAAAGGTCAAAAACAAACGCACCAGACTAAACTGGATAAGTATGTGCAATCTAGGACAGAACAAGTGGAGGAGAAACACGAAGGACAGAGTGGGAAACAACAGGCGGGGGACGACGCCCGACCCTTCAGGACATTATGGAGGCCATACAAGGAATACGCACGACCCTAGAACACAAAATAGACACAGTCACCACGGAGGTGACGGTGATGTGGGCAGACCTACGTAAGCTAGGGGACAGGTTGAAGGCCAAGGAGGACTCGGTCTCTATTCTGCAATCCTCTACGAAGGAGCTGGAACTCACGGTGAAGAAGCTTCAAGTGGTGATGGTGAACCTTGAAACAAAGCTTGAAGACTTTGAAGGGTGCACCCGTAGAAATAATGTCCGCATTTTAGGTGTACCAGAACGGTCGGAGGGACAGGCTATGGATTTATTCGCAGAAGATTTGGTACAGAACCACCTTCAGCCCTGCTCACTCTCTCAGTATTTCTCCGTCGAGCGGGCCAACAGGGTGCTGGGGGGCCCCCCGAAACCAGGTGCGCCTCCACGTCCTATCCTGGCCAGGATATTTAATTACAGGGATAGGGATGTAATTCTCCAAACGGCACGGGCGGCCCCCCTGCTGAAATTTGAGACTCCACAATCACCTTCTTTCCGGACTTTACAGTTAAGGACCAGAAAAGGAGAAGATCCTTTTTGGAGGTGAAACGGGCTTTGCGTGAGAAAAAATAAAATACGCAATGCTCTTTCTGGCAAAGTTGCAGGTGACAGCGGAGGGGAGGTCCTGGTTTTTCTTGTCTCCAGAAGAAACTTGGGACTGGCTGGTCGAGCTCACAGCGGCTAACGCAGGTGCAGGACTCTCGGCTCGACGCCCGAGGATCTAAAGAAGGCCTTAAGTAGGACTTGGGACCGGGAGGCGCTGTTACATAGAGGAAGGGTTCACTGGTTTGTGTTTGAACTGAGTTGATCGGCTGAGGTGGGTGGGGGGCAGGCGTGGAAGTCCAACAATGAGACTGCACATTGAAGAGGTGCATGGAAGAGGTGTGTCCTAATCGTAGTAAGACCCACATGGCGACAGGCTAGACAGCCGACCGACAGGTTGTTACACGCATATAGAAAGGAATGGGCAGGGGTTCGTGGCACCACCGTTTTGAGGAATCCACGATGCAGAATGTATCACCCACATGACCAGAACAATGGGGAAGAGTCCACGAATAGGACGTATTAAAATATTTTCCTGGAATGTTAATGGATTGGGAGATAGAATAAAGAGGGGAATTGTATTGCAATATGTAAAGAGACAGGCCCCAGATGTGGTGCTATTACAGGAGATGCATATACAGGGTACTACGCATTGTGCCTTAAATAGGTGGGGGTATAAATTAGTGGCCCACGCTGGATACACAAGGGGATCGAGAGGGGTGGGGATCCTCCTCCGAAATTCCTTCCCCTTTAGGGTGCAAACAGTGACACATGATACAATGGGCAGATTTGTACCCTAACGGGAACTTAGGAGGGCAGGTTATTCAATATTACTTCTCTTTACGTACCACCTCGATTACACTCCTCAGCCTTGACTGAGCTGGCTTCAGCTTCCTGATGGAGAATCGTTGATTGGGGGGGACTGCAATGCGGCCCTGAATGGTGTACTAGATAGGAGACCACTGAAGCAGGGAGAGATGGCTGGGAAGACACTAGGAGAGTTTTTAAGGGCATTGGGGCTTGTCGACATCTGGAGAGCGTATAATCCTTCATCCCTTCAATACACCTTCCACTCCGGGGTGCACGGGAGTCTGTCTAGAATTGACTATATATTTGGCCGAGCCAAACAGCTCGCGATGTACAGAGAGGTGGAACATCTCCCTAGAGGCATCTCTGATCACTCGCCGGTCATGGCCACGTATGGAGGTGACCCCTCGGCAAAGAGGCGTGAAATGGCACTTAACCCCTGGTATTTGCGGATACCGGCTATACGAGAAAAGCTTAGTGAGGAGACTGAACTCTACTTTAATGAGAATGAAGGTTCAGTGGACTCAGCCTCCACATTATGGTAGGCATATAAGGCAGTGATTAGAGGGCGAGGAGTGGCAGCGATCGCCGGACATCAGAAAGAAAAATGAAAACAGCTCCTAGAAATGGAGGAGGAGATTTCTCACTTGGAGCGCGAGTTGGAGAACCGGCCAACCCCTGACACCAAGCATAGACTGCTTTTAAAGCAAAAGGATTACAGAGATATCGCCGAAGAGGCAGCTAGGGCCCACTACCGGGCCACGCAATGTCGGGTGTATGAAATTGGGGATATAGCGAGCAAATTATTGGCGTGGCTAGATAAACGGGAGCAGGCCTCAAGGTGGGTATTCGAAATCGTGACCAAGAGGGGGGATAGACTCAAAGATAGGATTAGTATAGCGGAGGCCTTTGCAGTACATTTGAAATCAGTATATGAGTCAGCTGGTACATCCAATCAAGCAGAAGCGCAGGAGTTGCTAGCCACCCTTAAACTTCCGGTCCTGGATGACTCGGAGGTAGAAGACTTAGAGTTAGATCTCACGAATTAAGAAGTGCTTAAGGCAATTGGAGCATTTAAATCGGGGAAAGCAATGGGTCTGAGTGGTCTCCCCATCGAGTTATTTAAAACAAATGCATCCACTATTGCCCCCTATTTAATTGACATGTACGAAGAGAGTGTGGCTAAGGGGATTCTCCCCGAGACACAAAGATTGGCTAATGTCGTGCTGATTCATAAGCAAGGAAAACCTCCGGAGCATTGCGCGTCATACCAGCCGATCTCGTTGCTAAACCCCGAGGTGAAGATCTTGGCAAAATTCTTGGCCACACGGCTGACGCCTTTGCTCCGCAAAATGATTCACCCGGATCAGTCCGGTTCCATGCCTGGCAGGAATACAGAATTAAATCTACGGTGTCTTAATTGAGTGTTGGGCAGGGCGCGGACTATCGGAGAGGAGGCAGTCATCATGTCTCTGGATGCCAAAATGGCATTTGACATGATTCAGTGGCCCTACTTGTTTGCGACGCTTGAACGTTATGGCTTTGGACCAAAGTTCCTGGCATGGGTTCGGATCTTTTACTTGGAGCCTCTAGCTAGAGTGGCAGTAAATGGGGCCCGATCGGCAACTTTCACCTTACGAAAGGGTACGAGACAGGGCTGCCCGCTTTCTCCTTTGATCTTCGCTTTGGTCCTGGAACCGTTGGCGATTTGGATCAGGGGTGACCCTCTTGTGAGGGGATTAAATTGGACACTGGATTGGGAGGACAGGATCTCCCTTTATGCGGACGACATTTTACTCTATTTGGCCAAACCCCGTCACTCAATTCATAGAAATTTACATATCTTTGCCCTTTTCCAAAAATATTCTGGGTACACTATTAATTGGGACAAATCACTTATATATGTATTGGCTGGGAGGGGTTTTGCTCCGCCTTCGACCTGCAAAGCCAGAGTGGTCACCGACGGCTTCCGCTACCTCGGGATTTATGTCACTCCGGATCCGGTAGGGTTTAACGACCATAACTTAGCCCCCCGCTTCGTCGCTTACAAGATGACGTAAAGCATTGGAAGACCTTGCCTCTTACGTTATTGGGGAGGGCGGCGTTATAAAAAATGAAGGCATTGCCCCGATTCGTTTATGCCCTACAGAATACGCCGTATCCGGTCCCAAACAAGTACTTTCAGTCCGTAGAATCAGAACTCCGGACCTTGCTCTGGAATAACGTTTCCCCTCGCATTTCATTAGCAAAACTGATGAAAAGCTGGTATGACGGGGGTATTGCCCTCCCTGCGATTAAAAGTTACTACTGGGCCTCTCAGTTGGTGGTTGCGAATCACTGGGTGCATTGGCCGATCACTGATCCGGCCTATAGGATGGACAGATATAATATGACACCAGGGACATACCAGAGGGCATTATATGGGGGAAAGGCATATAGACCACTATATACTCCAACGGCGACCACGGTCATGCTTTGGCAAGCGGCCACGTCCGCATGTGGTTGGAAGAACAAGATTACACAGGCTACCCCCCTATTGGAGACGGACCAGTTTGGGATATTGGCAAATTATGCTGGATTTCACAAATGGGATATGATCGAACTCTCGAGGGTCGGAGATGTTTGGGTGGGAGGTAGGATAGTTCCCTTTGGAGATCTGCAGCGTGACTATGAGTTGAGCATGGGGGAGACCTTTCGATACCTACAGGTCAGGAACGTGTTGTACAGAGCTATTCCCAAGGGTACAGACCTGCCGGCCGCCTCGCCCTTAGAAGATAGACTCCTTGATGATTACCTCAAAGACAAAGCAATTTCTTTGACTTATAGGAAGATACTGAATAATACACCAGATGCGCTAGAGAAAACTAGGGTCGAATGGGCAGAGGATGTGGGCAATTTGGATGATGATGATTGGCAGGAGACATTGGCGTCCCCCCGGGAGAGGCAATTCGGCCCAGGTTCAAATTAATTCAGCATAAGCTCCTACATAGAGTATACTACATGAGCGTGATTTTGGTTAAATGGGTTTTTTGAGTTCCCCTGCATGCAACAGAGACTGTGGTCGAGAGGGGACATATCTACACCAGTGGTGGGACTGCCGATAGTACAAGTGTATTGGAGAAAAGTGACAGCGAAAATGTGGGAAGTGTGCAGGAAATCCATGGAAGTCACGCCCCGGCTATGTCTTCTTAATATATGGGAGGCAACTGATTTGACGGCGAAAGAAAGGACCTGGGTCGCCTTGGGCAATGTGGTGGCAAAGCGTAATATTGCAAGGACCTGGAAGGGAGCCACGGTACCCAAAGTCAGGGACTGGGAGGCCGATATGGACTGGTGCATGCAGACGGAAACGGTAATATATGAGGGAAGACGGTGCCCACAGAAATAGACCAAGATTTGGGGGGATTGGAATAAGTACAGAGGGATGTTATGTGCACCATTTGACCCAGCCCTCCCCCCATCTAAATGTGAAGGCCACCTCGCCATAACGTGGTCGCAAATTGAGTTGTAAAGATGTACTGTATGGTAATGTTGGTCTGCAAAACGATAAGATTGGATACGCTACATGCACTGTATTATTTTATCATCAACTGTGGTTGATTTGTTTTCTTCTTTAATAAAAAAGATTTATAAAAAAAAAAAAGTAGAAGGAAGTAGAACTGATAATCTTGATACCACTCCATTCTATTGATGAAGCTCTAATCATTCAGGTTGTAGCCTGCGCTGTTTTTATCTTTACCACCAAATGGAGGCCTGTCACTGAATGCTTCATTTTTATCCCAGTCTCAGGGTCTTTCTATTTTTGCCACTTCCCTTGCATGGAGTTAAGACAAACTGCTGGAGGGTTTTGCCAAGGGAGCGCCTGATTCATTGAAGGATCATATCAAGATGACACTGGTATGAAGAGACTCGAAAAATGTGGTGAGATGTTGGGACAGAGAGCAATAGAACATGGGGGCCACCAGCAGGGCAAGATTGAACTCTGGAAATCCACTACCAGGACAGGGAAAACGAGGGAGGGTCAGAGCAGGAGGCAGCGTACAAAAAGGCACTAAAAAGCAGTAGAGCTCCGCTCTAGGATTAGATAGATGTTGCATAAGCGCAAGGAACCACTACGACGATAATGCAAACTGAGGTCTACTTTGTCTAGCTTTGTACTTGGAGAGTACCAGGGAAGTGGCCTGTAAGAATGACAGGACCTAAGATCATCAGGGACCCACTGTGGCTAGTGAAAGGGTGGCGAGGCACACGAAGAAAGGCTAGTGGGATGACATGACTTGACATTTCAGTGTTCCTCTGCAGGAATAGGCAGATGGAGAGAGAACCAAATCAAAGAACCACTGGGAACAATGGATCAATAATGACTGGGGGCACAATATAGTGAGGGTGAAAACCTGCTGAAGTGTGCTGCGAGGGAGGAGGTATCAGAACAGTTTGCCACCAAAGGGATAGATCAGTGTCAGAAGTATGGGTGGGCATAACTAACATAATTCATTTTAGTGTATACATGCAGAATCACCTAAGAATTCCACAAGACTGCGCATAATTATGCAAGAAGAGTAATTCTGCATTTAGCGCTATTTGTTAGTACAAAAATGCCCCCTCGTGTCCAAAATCGGTGAGAGAATGCATTTTGCACTAAGAAATAGCTCTAACTGCAACAGCACATGAATAGCGTGCACAAGCAGCCGCTCGCTAAATGTCCTCTTGGAGTAGGATCTTCCCCAGCTTACTCCTGCCATTTAGAGCTATTTTCTTTCAGCAAAAAGCCCCCTTTCATCCAAATTTTGTGCGAGAATGCATTTTTTGCTAAGAAATAGTGCTAAATGCAGCAGAACAGAATAGCGAGCTCTAGCAGCCTCTCACATAATGTGGTCTTGAAGATTTGTCCCCCAGATGACTCTTACTGCCACTAGCAGGAGTAATTGTGTTATTACTGGTAATTCTGCGCAAAGGGTAACTCGAAATTACTGATATTTTACTCAGATTACTCTGACATAATTGAAATTCTGCTCGGGCCTAGTCAGAAGCCACTTGCAAGGAGGATGGAACAAAGGTCACCAGGACCACCAAGAGAATGAGCTAACTCCATGGCTCATTCTCTTGGGTTTCTTGGCGGCTTTGAGACAGGAACCATAAATCACTGGTTTTCCACCACAATGAGGATGCATAAGATAGAACATCTAGTCAAAGGGTCACTCATAGATTGCATCAAAAAGCACTGGAGCAGTGGAGCAAAAGACATATGCTGCTAATGTTTTAATATCTGCAAAACCCATATGTTTGATTCCCATGCTGTAAGTAAGGTGAGCCTTTTCCTAATGATCTAAATAGTAGTAGTGCTAAGAATTGATGGAAATAAAGTTTGTCCATGCAAGATTTGTTGTGGACTTGCAGTAGCACGTTTCAGGCCATAGCAGTTTGCAGACACCGTCAAATGGTGTCTCCTACAACGGTGTCGGCAAACCGCTACAGTTTGGACATTTTTACTGCAAGTCCACACCAAATCTTGCATTGACAAGCTTTACTTCCATCAGTTCTTAACACTACAATGTTTTACAACATTAGGAAAATGGTTCACCTTACACAAGGTGCAACTTATCAGCAACCGATCATTTTATTGCTGTGCATTTTCTTCCCATCATTAGGGACGGGGAATAAGCTTTGAAAAATTTGTATAGATGAAAAACGTGTCAGCTGTATTGAGTGTTTAAGGAGACTTCAACTGAATGTACAGCATATTACAGAATTGCCAATAACTACATTTTAATTCCCCAGCTGAATCCATTTGCAGTACTATATTGCTGGCTCTGTATTTATTTGTTTCTACTGAATACATTGGTATCTTCACTTATGAATATTGATTAGGCTTGGATAAACACTAAATTTAAATGAAAAAAAGAGAAACATAATTTGGATGAATAACAGTGGGTTTACCAACACACCACTTTTTTAAATTGTGGTGTGCTCCAGACCTTGAATGAATGAATGAATGAAATTGCATTTCTATAGCGCGTAGCTACCCTGAGGCCTCCTAGCGCTTGTGGAGCGAACAGACAGATAGGTATGTCATGCTAACGTGAAGTCCTGAAAAGATGAATTTTGAGAAGTTTTCGGAAGGCCAGTATGTTTGGTTCCCCTCGAAGGGTATGGGGGAGAGAATTCCAAAGATTGGAGGCATTCAGGGAGAAAGAGCGTCCACCCCATCTGGATCTTCGTACTTTCCTTGGGGTGGCAAGAAAAGCGGAGCTGGAACAAAGACTCCTAGGGGGTTGATAGGGGGTGACCAGGGACTGAATGATGGCTGGGCCTGATTTCCACATAGCTCTGTGGGCCAGGCACATGGCCTTGAAATGTATCCTGGACCGAATTGGAAGCCAGTGAAGATTCCTCAAGGCAGTTTTTGCTGATTGTCTCCGAGGAATCTGGAGAAGTTGGCGAGCGCACAATTCTGGATCACTTGTAATCTCTGGATTGTGGACTGAGGGGCGCCCAAGTACAACGCGTTCCCGTAGTCCAGGCGGGATAGTAATGAGGGCTTGCACCATAATCCTCCTCGCCTGGAAAGGGAGCAGGGGAGGATCTTTCTTAACATTCTCATTAGACCGAAACATGTAGCAGAGAGCTTAGTGGCTTGATGATTAAAACAGAGAGAACTGTCAAGCCACATGCCTAGGCTCTTAATCTGCTGCTTTGAGGTGGGAACCTTCCCATAACATTATTGAGTGTAGCCTTTTACCACACTCTCTTTGTACAAGTTAGGTAGCAAGGGTGCAGCCTGATGTAGCACCTAAATGCACATGGGCTCGACAAATACACATTTTGTGTTCATTTCTATATATCCTCACACTTGCTTGGATGTGTGGTTAAACCTAACCACTGCTACGAATTGGAAAGTTGTAAAATGGCGTACTATAGACGACTTAGTAGTGCCTTCACAACATAATGGTTACCTTTTGTCTGTCTTTGGGCTTCCCTGTCAATATGACAACCTGCATGCTTCAAAGACCCTGTAGTTGTCTGGAAGGCTTGGAATATATACCTCGCTACTAGTCACTTTCTGCCTGCCATATTACCTCAGCTTCGCTTCACCTTCCCCTATCTAGCTCCTTTGATATAAAATGGTTTTATAAGTAGAAAGCAATTCCTCTTAGAAAAATATGTGATACCTGTTCAGCAACAAAAAATAAAAGAAGAATTAAGAAATTAGACAACCTAGCAAAATAGTTGAATAGTAAAAAAAAAAAAAAAGTAGTCTTTTATGATTTTTTACAATCGAAATAAAGACAAATTTGGATTTTGGATTTGAATAGTGAAACATTTGAGTAAAAAACATAACAAAGAAGATTATTGATATGAGGATTCAGGAGTTATTGCAAAAACAAAAAAACATTCAATAGGAAAAAAATGCGAAGTTGAAAATCAGTGTTATTTTTATGCCCTTATTATAAGTGCCCCCCAAAATAGGTTAAAATCGGGGTGGGGTGTTCAAAAGTATGCTTGTGAGACATTTACCACACCCACATGGTGGTGCAAAATATGCCATGCCAATGCCACCTGTGACGTTTTGTATTGAAAATAAATATACAAAACGCTTCTCTTCCAAGTGTGACTCAGTGTTCAGAATTCCAAGCTGCCCTTGAAGTCCTGAAAAGAGCTCATTTGAAGCTTCAATTTCCAGCACGTCAGCTCCATTCACTTGAATGTTGCCTGCTGTCACTCGGTGTGCATCGATTACGAAAATGGCTAGTGGACTTCCTACATATTAGTATGACAAAAGTGTGGGTAACCTGCTGTACATCTGGTTACTCTCCATGGATAGGGCAAATGTCCCAGAAGCCTATACACATGATCAGACCAATCCTTGACTTCGGTGGGCTGGAAAGCTCTGCCAGGGCCCGAGGTCAGAGCTTTGGTGGGAGTATATGTGCTGGCCCAATGTGCTCAACTAACATATTGCAGAGTGCCTGGGGAGGGCTCCCCTGCTTTGTTGGCTAACAGGACCTGACCAGGCCCAATGCCAGAGCTCTGGTGGGCTCTGGGTGGGGTCCCTGGGACTTAGGGTCCATGTACTAGTCCTGCTATGTCTCATAGTACCCATAAAGGGCTTCTGCAGGCCCAGGGATGGCTCTCCTGCTTCACTAAGATAAAGAGATCTCACTTGCTCTGGGGTAATAGCATTGGTGGCCTGTGGGTGCAAGCCTCCTGCCTTAGGCTCCATTCTCCAGCCTGCCATTTTGCAATTGCCAACAATGGGGTCCTGCAGGCCCAGGGAAGACTAAGAAGCCTGAAGAACATGCCCTCAGCGCTGGTCTCCATTTTCCAGCCACAGTGTAGCAAAGTGCCTGGCACAGTGTCCCACAGGCCATCAGAGGGCTTCTCTGCTTCACCGGAAAGCTCTGACTGGGTCCAATCTCAGAGCTCTGATTGTCCTGGGGTGCAAGCCCCCTGTCCTGGCTCCATTCTCTCATTCTCTGGCCACTGTGTTGCAAAGTGCCAGAGACAGGTTCCCACAGGCTCTGGAAGGCTCCCCTCTTTTGCCAGGATAAAAAGCTCTGACTGCGCTCTGGGTCAGAGCTCTGGCTGGCCCGGGAGTGCAAGCCGCCCAACTTTGAGCTCCATTCTCTGTCCGAACATATTGTAAAGTGCCACAGACAGGGTCCCGTAGTCCCTTGTAGGGCTCCCTGTTTTGCCAAAATTAGAAGGTCTGACTTGACCTAATGCCAGAGATACAGCTGGCCATGGTGTGTAAACCTATGGCCCTGGGATCCATTCTCTGTCTTGTTGTGTCACAAAGTACCCCAGACAGGGTCTCTTAGTCCCAGGGAAGACTCCCCTGCTTTGCTGACTTAAGAACTCCTGACCGGGTCTAATGTCAGAGCTCATGTTAGTCTGGGGGTGCAAGCTTCTGGCACTGGGCTCCATTCACTGCCCCTCCCCCATGTTGCAAAGTACACTGAACAGGGTCCAGCAGTCACATGGTGGGTTACCCTGACCTTGCTTGTTTAGGAAGCTCTGACCAGGCCTCGGGTCAGCACTCTGGCTGGAGCCAGGTGAGGGCCACAGGACTCGGGATCCATGCGCCCTATTGCCATGTTTCTTAGTGCAAAGAACTGGCTTCCGCACTTCTGTGGAGGGCTCCTCTGCTTCACTTGATTGATTAAGAAGCTCTGACCAGTCCCTGAGTCAGAGCTCCGGTGGGCCCCTGGTGAGTGTGCCGTGGACACCGGGGTCCATGTGCCCTGCTGACATGTGTCTGAGTGCCCAGGATGGACTCCCACAGGCCTGAGGAGGACTTGCCTGCTTCACCGGGGTGATAAGCTCTGAGCCTGGTCAGGGTGGAGGTTCCGTGGAGGCCACCTGTGCCTAGCTGGGCCTCGGGCTGGGCCTGAGGTAGGAATATCGACCTATGGTGTCCCACCACACTTCTCCAATCTAAGCAGAAATGCTTTCCAGAAGGCACAGTGTGACCAGATAGCCATGCTTTAGGCTTCTTTTTGGTGGTGTGGCAAAGAGTGAGTGAATGTCGTGACCAGATGGTTGGGCTGCCCCAAAGTCCTGATGAGGACTCATTTGAAGATTGAAGCACTGTCAAGGCTCCAGGAGGTCAAATTAATTCACATGAATGTCCCTCTCTGTCACCTGGTGTGCACAGATTACATGAAAGGTTAATGGGCCTTCCTCAGTATTATTAAGGACAAGGTGCTTGGGTTCTGTCAGTTGTCTGGTCATTTTCCATGAGTGCAGTGATGGCCGCAGCTGGCCCACCCAATGCCCCCAGGAGAGTGAGACCTCAGCTGCCTTCCAACTCTTCTGGAGGAGCCTGTTTGGGAGACAAGCTTCACAGAAAACAGACAGGGTTTTGAAAAAAGACATCCCAGGCAGGGCGGCCTGCGCAGTGATGCCTGAAAGTCCCAATGAGGACTCACTTGAGACTTCAAGCCCAGTCAGGTTTTTAGGAGGTTGGGTATATGTGCTTGAATGTTCCCCCCTATGTTGCACTGCGTGCAGGCATTACAAGCAAAGCTAGTGGCCTTCCTCCAGATTAGTAAGGAGAAGGTAGTTGGGTCCATTTAGCTATTTGTTTGCTCCCCGTGGGTACTGCAAAGGCCTTGGTCAACCCATCCTTGGCCCGTGTCGGTACTCCACCCCTTCTTGAGAACTCTTTCCAAGAGCCAGTCTTCCTGGAGATGAGGCAAGAACCTGAAATAAGGACCCCCTGCTCAAGGAAGGTCTATCCAGCACTGTACTATGATTGTTTAGGCATACTTGGTCAATTTAGAGATGGTTTGCTTGGCCAGCTCTACTGTTGTTTCATGTAAAGAATTTCCACCCCACCTGAGATGTGCCTTCTGGGGAACCCCACCTTTCAAGTGATCCTCCCTTTTTACCCAGAAGAGAAAAGGCCAAGTGGCCTGGCAGCTTTCCCCCTAGTGGTCTGACCAAAGTGGATTGGGGCTTTGAGTGGTGCTAGATAGGATGCAGCCTGGTGGCCCAGGGCCAGTGTGACACACTAGTACCTTATCTCCACCCAATGCACTCTCCTGCCTTTTTTGTCTTCTCAGTAATTAGAGCTGAGAAGCCCCTTCTTGGGGTAGCTGTGGTGTCAGATATCTTTTTAACATAACATAACATAACATTTGAATATCTGCCCTATGAACTTTCAATGATACTGTCTGTGCCTACCATGGTGACTATCGGTAACATGGAATCATAGCTCAATTCCAGAAAGGGAACATGAGAAACAGCCACCGCATTGAAAGAAGTCAGCAGGAGTGCAAATGACCTACTCCCAACTCAGGGAGGATGTGAGGAACAATAAAAATACAGGACTCTTGAGACCCTGTAATTGGAAAGAGTGCCCTTTAAATCCTTTAACAAGGATTCTTTGGAGCACAATTCTGATACCAACAATGATAGTAATTCCAGCTCCTAAAGCGTATATTAAAGTTGCTGCAGTTAAAAAGTCCATAGTTGTATTTTGGGATTGAGATGGTGGGCCTCCATGAGACGAGCTACTACTTCTCCTAACCCCTGCATCTCACCATACCTCTTGTGCTCTTGTCTGAGTGTCCTGGCGGTGCGAAGCGTTTACTTAAAAATATATCAATGCTCAAAGCAGCCCAGTCATCTGAATACCACAACTGGGAATAATGGAATACAACTCAGGTTCTTGGTTTTTGGAACTTGGACCATGATTAAGAGGGATTACAGATGGCATTCGTATTGTGCTGCTAGAGGGGAAATTCTTGGCCTGGCACAAGATTACCTAAAGTGAAAGCATTTGCCAAAAATGATATTCAGATACTGTCATAGTTCCAACTATAAACAATGCTGACTAGGGATCCAGCAGTGTTATTCCCATGACCTACCAAGCAGCTTCCAGGAAAACAAAGTTTTGGGTTCCAGGGCGGAATATGTTCAGCAAAGCTGAACTTGAAGGAATTGACGGAACGGCATCACTAGGAGTCGAGGGTATGGCTTAAGATCATCTGACGCTTTTCTGCTTAATAAACCCAGGATCAGGGTAGTCAGGAGGGGAGGCCCTTCATTCTCCTACCTTTTGGGTAGGGGCTGGAATAATACTCCTTTTGTTCTTCGTAATACCATCTACAAGGCTCACTTTAGGAAACAATTGAAAACCTGGCTCTTTAATGCTCACTAATTAAGCTAATATGCTGTAGTACCTGTCATAATGTAGTACCAGAACGTCCTTTTGGGTGGGCAGCTGTTGCAATTTATAAATCCTTCCATCCATTCATTCATTATAATGAAAGTGTCATTTATTTGGCTGCCCCATGTACAAATCTTCTTTTACAATTGAAGCTATGTACCAACACATTTTCTTTCAGGTTGTGGTTTGCAAAGGGCTATTGAGTTGAAAAATGTGTTTGATTTTGAGCTATTATACTTCACAAACAAAAATATGACCATGACCATGCATGAAGGCAAGTTATGTTCTATATCCGTTGGCTCGTAAAAATCTCATTATTAAAAACAAATATCAATAGAATGTTAGTCTACTATTAACAATCTTCCTAATCCATCCCTTCATAGGTCATGCCATTCTGTCATCTGCTGGGGAACTAGCAAGGCTCTGGTGGATACATTGAACTATTATACAAATACTGATTTGCAGTGCAAGTTGCCTGTCCGTTGCTGGAATGGCTATGAAACACTTGTGGCACACTTCTTCTTAGTCATGGAATGATACCAGTGTACTTGAAATTCATCAATGATATCTGACACATATGATGTGTTGGGTAAAAGCTTGAGCTCAGAATTGATTTTATCAGAGGTAGCTGATCTCTGGAAATTGCGTTTAGCTTATGCCTGTGTCTGAGCATAATGTCTGTGGAAAACGTGAAGACAGCCAAATGTGTGGCTAAAGACTAACATTTGTGCTTTTACTGTATTAACTGGGCCAGTCATCACTGATATCTAACACTGACCTTACACCTTCAAAATAGGTGAATCCCTTACATATCTTGCGTCCGTTTGTAGAAGGCACAAGCTAGGTGCAGAGTGCTGAGGTACCACGGAGAAAAGGAACATGCACCATAGGTTTGTGAGGTGGGCTGTGGACAATAACAGTGGGATGGGCGTATTCCAAAGAATGAATAAATTGCTAAAGTGCTGAAATGAGCATATGGTGATTCAGGTCACGTAGCAGGTGTAAGAAGGAAGAGCTTGCAGTCCTCGCGGAGCAGTGGCTGGAGAAGGACTGGAGCAAGCCCAGGCTCTGGTTTGAAGCAGATGAAGCAGTAAACGGTGAGCAGTGGGGGTTGTGCATTGCTAGTCACATCACTCACGACCGCCACCCACCAAGATGCTCTGGCTTAAGTCTTAGAATTGGTGAGGTGATGAGCGAGCCCCTCACTCCCTACTCTGGGCTCACTCCCGGATTCAGCCCGACGGCTCTAGCTTAATGTAAGAAAAGGCGGGGTGATCAGGAGAGTGCTCTAGGCAGCCTCAGGCACCAGTGGCTCATGGAAGCGGCCAGCATTAGACAGTTTGCCTTGTGTCTGCTGTGCTACCCATCCCGCACCCCACAGGAGGGGTGAGGCGGTGCCCCTGACCTTTGACCTTGATTGTGACTGTGGATAAAAGCTGTGGAAACTGCTTCTAATACCTCCTAATACCTGGGGGAGGCTAAGGTGGCAAGACTTCCCGAGTGCTTTGGCTACCATCCATCAGCCCTCCTGTGACCTGCCATTTGAGCTACCTAGAGGCTTATGTGGCCGGCAAGAGACTCTGGTGAGAGACCTTAGGTGGTTGGAGGTGCGAAGGGTAGGTGCAGAAGCAGCCGTAGGAACCCCGGTGCGGCTTGCTCCTCCCCCCGCACCCAGTTATCTCATGCAGTCCATTCTGTTTGTCCATTCAAGAGCGCACTTGTATGCAGCACTGGGCTCTACTGCGGTCAGAAGAAAATACATCCTCAACTAGGAGCCAAGCTACTTTGCACAGTTTTAGCCATGTGATATGGCAAGTCACAGGGGCAGCGGTGGCTCAAAAGGAGCAGAGGAAGAGGTCAGATCATCCTGTGCACCTAGTTGCGCCAAAACTGATATTCCAATTAACGCCAGCAACACTAACAAGAGGCCGCCACTTTGACTTATCAGCGCACGCAACCAGAATCAGTACTTCTGAAGGGTCAAGCACTATCCATTTCCAGCCAAACATTACCTCTAAATTCAACTTTCTAAAAGACCCTGGGGCAGTCATCTTTTCCAGCAATGCAAACCTTAAGGGGCCCCACTCGAGCCCCACTGTGATTGTCTGCAAAGAGGGCCCAGCATCCCCCAGCTGAAGGAGATCTCAGGAAGTTGTAGGGCCCTCATGAGTCCTGAGGTCTTTAGGGTCCCCTCCCATAAAGAAGGTGCCCTCACTGCCCTGGGTAGAGATGAGGAACAGCCTGCTCATTTCGGCACAAGTACTCTCCTTAGCCCCTGGAATCAAGTAGAACAAGAGGAGCCAGAGAAAATAGCCAGGGAGGCTGACTAAAAAAACCAAGGCTGTGGGTGATTCAATGCAGCCTTCATTCAATATGTCACTGGGAAGGGAAGACTTGTCTCATCAAATTACTCAGATAGGCAAAGAGGGGAAGAAGCAGGTAGCCCCTGGACATGAGGTATGTTTCACTTCAATGACACCGGAGCAACTAGAGAGAGCATCATCATCATTATCATCAAACATCTTGGCCCACAAAGGATGCAAAAAATCACAGGCAAATGGGTCAAACCAATCAGCCCATACTGAGGAAGACTCATGATCCCTTGTAAAAGACCTATCTTATCTCCACTCAAAAGAATGGGAGAACATGCTGACCTCGCATGGCAAAGAAGCACCTAAAAACTCAAGCTCCACTAGAGTTCACAAAGAGGAACCCCATTGGACACAAGAGCTGCTCTGGGCCACCACACTTGGCATCTTGGCATCTTGCAGAGCTCTCTGGAGGCAATGTCATTCCAAGCATGGGCATACAGATCAGCCTCTTGAATACTCTAGCCAGAATCGATAAAGGCCAACGCGTCAAGCGAAAAAGAGTGGGGCAACAGTCACAATCCTTGTACCCATAGGAGAATCCCATGATCCGCATGCTCCACCGGCCCCTGCCAAAGCCGATCTTACAGCCTTAGCCCATCCGGACAAGGCCGATCGAACACTTACTAAAGCATATGCTGGTCACCTTGGCACTACACAGGATCCAACTGTAACTGCTTGCACGCTATTCTATCCAGAATGTAAGTCCAGAGGTCTGTTTGACATTCTAAATCGAGGTAACATCCTCAAGATATTTCGATCAATGGGCACGCTTGGAGAGGTCACATCGCAAGACATCATTTCTATTGAATGTATTGCTCCAGGCCCTGGCTAGAACAACTAAATGATCAAGGCCCACCAAGGACTGAGTTGGGCCTGAAAGCCCTGAGATATATTGATACCTTCAAATAGTGGGAGATTATTATTACTCCATCAAGGTGTTAAAGATTGCAGGAATCGCTGTTAGCATGAGCTGAAAGCCATTTTGTACTTGGCAGCCATTTTAGTTAGCCATGTGCTCGCCATGTGCTTTCTCCCTCTTCCAGAGTCTTGCACATGCTCAGAGAGGCCTAGCTGGTAGAATGCACCTGCTCCTAGTATACAACTGTCAAGCTATTCTTACTCATGTAAGCAGTTTAGTCTCCCCTCCCACTTTGTGGAGCAAGCAAATTTTGTATGCCCATATTAGTCAATAAGCATGCTTGTATGTGCTAGGACCTCCCCTTGATTTTATGCTGACTATATAACAAATACATATATAAGGACCCTGTTCTCTGCACTCATTAGAATGCCTCCTACAGTGGCCTGCGGGTACCGTAAGATGCAATCTCCCTCATCTGAGGTTAATAAAACATGTTTTTTTGATATTACAGCTTCTGTGCCAATCTCTTCTTTGTTGGTCTTAAGGACCAGATGTATCAGTGAACCCCTAAGAAGGTTTTTATTTCTACAGATGGCGCCCGAAAGTGGGACTCATCGGTGCAGCGGCTATCCAAGGGAGTGGTCTTGAAGGGAGACAGGAATCTACTGAGGAGTACAGGACAGGAATCTACTGAGGAGGTACCCTGCGCACGGAGATTGTTTTGTCTTCCAGCCCAGTATATTTCTGGTCTTCCTGCTCTGATCCTCCAAGTGTTTGCCGCTCCCGACTGAGAACTTCTTTGGCGTGAGTATTTTAAAATGACCGTTAGGTCACTCAGAACTTGGCAGTTGGAACCTGGACACCATTTGATTGGTAAGAGCCGTTTTGCGGCACTTGCTGTTGGTTTGATGCCTTTGATTGGTAAGGTAGTTTTAGTAACACTTACTGTGGCTTTGTTTGTATGATTGGCCAATTTTGGAATTTGTTTTGTAAGTTATATATGCATTGCAATTCATATAGGCAGGTAATGAGGAGATTTTTTCTAACTTTGAAAATTTGAACGGCACACATTGTGTTAAGTGTCACTTGGAGTATAATATTATATATGCTATAATATTTTTGGCATGCCTGTTACCAGTACACTTTGCAGAAAGTGTTGCTGTTTTGGAGGTACCGATATGGATTTAGGAAGTACTCAGTTGACTCCCTCAGAGGGGATACCTAAATAGGTTTAGGTATAGTAAAAAGATATTTCTTCCTTGGTGACTAAGTACCCCATGGAACTAAATATGTACATAAAACGGATCCGGATCTGCGCACTTAGTAACATTCATAAGTGGTGATATGCAGAGCGCTTTTGAGTGTTCTACCAGCCAAAACTGGCGAATTTGGTGTATTTTGGCTTCTTGACCATGGAACAGTTTTTTGGGCTACTTTTGAGAGCTCTTCTTGTAAATATGACTTACAATTAGTATTTACAAATAGGTTGGTCTTGCGTACACTTTGTAAGCTGTCCTAAGTATTGATTTGTGGGTTAAATGTGTGTTTAAATGTCTATGTGGGGTTTTTGGTTTGACATTGGTAATACTTGTGTGAGTACTCTTTATGTAAGAATGGCTAGCTTTAAGCGCGCTGTGTTGTGTCCTTCTGTAACTGTCTGAATGAGCTCAATGAGTTTGTTTATGTTTTTTGCTGTCCTCATTCTGTTATGCAAAATGTCATTTAGTTACTTACATATTAAATAAAAATCCAGAAATAAATTATGTAACATATGCTAAACAGCTGCATGTTACTATTAAATTGACAGAGTAAGACACTATACATGTGTGCAACTTGCCACAATGCTAAACATAAAATTAGAATTCGTATTCAATAGGATTAAAATAGGCCTCATACAGAGAGAAAAAAAAACGAAATTGTGTGTTTTGTAATCAATAGACTTAAATACACAATGTTACAGCCTTTTCCTTAAATACATTGTATTAGACATTAAAAGGCATGCACATCATATGAGTGAATTTGGTCGTTGCTGAACTAAATACACATTATAGAAAGATAGATTTGACTGCATTTAAATGCCTCAGTTTTTAAATAGACTGTGACATGCTTTTCTCTCAGCACCCGAGAAAAAAGCTTTCCGACAGCTGTGTTTAAACTGACTAACTGAAAGAAACCGTTTGACACAGCAAATGGGGATTTAACTCTGTCAGGGTATTTCAAATAATAAAGGGGTTTTTCCTGAGAAAGGCGTGAAAATTCGACGCCTGCTGACAAACAACAGCTGCATAAATAGCATATGGCTATTCCTGCTCACGGCCACAGACAGGAATGCTGTGTCAGCGATATTTTAAGTCAGTGTAAACCTGGTATACAGGCCTGCATTATTTTAAAAGTTTCAAAACACCAGTTTCATTATTTTGGATAACAGAGAACAAAATTGAAAGTAGGGATTTCCTTTCTTAATGCCTTTTTTATAAGTACATCTATGGTTCTGATGTTAAATGATAATTGTCCTTTTAAAAGTGGCGCAGACTTTTCCTGTTTCAAGTAAGGCTTCTGTGCTTAGGGTTATGAATGAATGCGTTTAAATATGATAGGCTACGAATGAAGCTTGCTTTTCCAATGTGGAATCATCAAAATGGTTGGTTTTATTGATAAAAAATAATAATTATTATATGGGAAAAAAATATATTGTTAAAAACAAATGCTTTAAATTCGTTTTTTCATCTTTATAAAGCCTAATCATCATACTGTGAATTCCTAGCATCAAAGTTGAATTTAAGCAGTGCTGTACCGAAAAAAGGGAACTTAAATGTGAAATGTCACTTTACCCAGCCGTACAAAACTTATTTTTATAAGGGTATATCTTATACATTTCTGGTTTCCCATTCCTGGGCTATCTAGAGAACACTCTGGGGGTTCCTATTATGCAAAAATATTGTAGGATATTCATTTTTAAGTGCCCCTACCACCAAAGTCGAAATTGAGCTAAATTCACAATTTTACAAGCAGTTCTACCACTCAAGGCAGTTTTAACGTGCTCTCAGGCTTCCATAAAGTATATGCAAGTATAAAATAAACAGCTGCCTCTGCATTACTAGATTGCACACCACTGTACATAAATGAAAATAAGTACAGGACTGCTTTTCGCTGTGATTCTCCAGAGTTGCTTTGCATTACAAACCGCATGGCAAGCCTTGCACGCAAAATGAGCAGCTGCTGAACGGGTCAAAGGTCGGAGTTCTGCATTTAGCAACTTAGCAGGGTGAAGGGTAATGTTTGCTGGGACACTTCGACCTTCGAAAAGTTTTTGAAAGACGAGATGATAGCGCAAAGAGAGAAAGAGAAGCTTTGCTTCCTATTTTTGGCAAACACACGTTTTGCGCAGTCCTATGCCACGAAGGAAGACAACCCTCAGTTGAACATTGATCTGCCATTTATATAAAATAATGGTTTTAGTTTAAAGAATACTGTGTAGGGGCTACGATAAGGAGGAAATGGATTTTAGTTTGCATTCATGCGCCCTCATGTTAATCTAGTACAATTGCTGTAGAAATTGGTTTAAAGTTAACTCAATTTGCATTGTGTTAGACTGAATCAGAGAATAGCCACTTTCTAAGATATCTCCTACAAGTTTGTTTGTGCCCAGTTGCTACAAATAGGGGTTGAAAGTGTTGACAGAAGTAAAACCTGTTTCAGGTTTTCCTACTGTCAAAATGGGGGAAGGAGGCTAGCTCCTCTACAAATTAAGGGTAGGCAAAATTATGTTTTCTCTCTTCTTTTTCTCACTTTTTTTTGAGTCTGTCTAAAGCTGTCTAGGAAATGGCCATATGACAGTTAAGGCACTTTGCATTGTTCATAAGGCGGCACACAAAATGGGGCCTAAACCATTACAGAGAATGTTTACTTGGTACTCCCCAGCTAGACGTCTTCGTTCCTTGGCAGCCCACCTAGTATGTACCCCACGAGTCAAGAAAACCCGACTAGGAGGTAGATCATTTGGCTATGCAGCCGCAAGGCTATGGAATGAACTACCAAGTGAACTCAGACAGACTGATGACTTACTGCAGTTTAGAAAAAGCTAAAAACCAGGCTCTTTCCAAAAGAATAGCCTTGAGAGATTGGCGCATGATGATTCATAGTTTTATAGCTGCACAGTGATTTAGGTAATCCCAGCGCCAGGATGCCCATTGGGTGACAGCTGCGCTATATAAATGCTACTTACAATTACAATTACAATTGGCTATTCTGTAATACTGTTTTAAAATTGTTAGAATTAATAAAAAGATGAAACACATAAGTTATGTTACTGCCCATCCTGTATGAAAGAATGAGTAGAACAGATTGATGTTCCCTTATTTGATCTTTAAGGAAAATTGTATAGTGGCGGTTTCTGTTCAAAAATCTCAGGTGGCAACACTATTATTGTTTATGTTATTCTCATGTTCTATACAGTTTTGCAAGGGCATTGCTAGTCTTTTATTAGCTAGTCTGTGTAAATAAGCTGACAGCCCTTATTAGAGCTGGAGATAGGGTTTTTTTCCTTTTGAAAATGATGTTGCATAGTCCAGATCGTGAAAAGTACAATGCAGGAAAGACGCTCATGTGATCCTTAGCAAACATTTTGAAGGAAAATATTGTTTTATAGGAGTTTGTTTGTCATAACATGTTCTGCTGGAGAAAAAGTACTCACTATGTTGAAGTTTAGTTCTTTTTGCAATAAGAATCCCTGTTAAATTAGCAGTCTTAGATTTTCCTGCTGCACCTATAACATGAGAGCATGGTCCTAAGCATAACATGTAAGAGAAATTATTTTACAAGTGTCTGCAGTCCTGTACAAGTAATGTAAAATCTATGAGTAAAAGTGTAGAACATTTCCTTTTTCTGGAGGGTTCTTCAGATTAGTAATATAGGAATACACCAATGTAAGTATTTGGAGTATGTCTGTATTGTTTTTCTCTTTTCCTCAGAATTTAGTAAATGAACACAGACTTCCTTGGCTGCTTGGGATTGGGTGATGTATTACTCTTGTCAGTTCACCAAAACGTTCCTTTTATACTTGCCAATAGGTCCAGGGTTTTCTACTCTCAGATAGATGAAGTGGTTCTTGGGTGCCTTGCTAATGTATGGGGCGCCCCAAGACTAAGGGAGTATTCTGAGACTAACCTCTCTGTTGATAGATTATTTCTGTGCCTTGTCTAAAGACCTCTTGTTCTGTCCACCAATAGATATTTGCTGCCTTACAACCATTGCCAGAGGGGCCCGGACATCAGATCCAGCCTGGGGAGTCAGCGCCACTGCAGCTTGAAGCCAAAGTGAAAGGAACCAGCATAGGCGTTGCTGGCAACTAGGACCTCAGTGAAGGCGGAAGCACTGGGACGTGAAGTGTGTACCCCTGCCACTGTCTTGGGCGAAAGACGGGGTTACAAATCAGGATGGAGAAATCTTTGTGTGGATCCAGTTTTTGATGCCCAGCTGAGAGAGTCACAGAACGACAAGGACGGCAAGGAGGCTTTTGCTTGAGGTGACCCCTTTGAAACAAGGGTTGCTTCAGGCCTCTTAATCCTGGTCCCAAAGTGAATGCAAGTCTACGCCTTTTGTTTGTTGATCAAGAGATGCCCGAGTACACTGGGTACAATTTGTGCCCCAACAAAAGAGCAGTGCGCCAGAGGTGCAAATACAGGAGTTAGGGAAGGACTTGAGTTTAGGGTACAGGTGCTATGCCCTTGGTGCCTGTTAGATTAAAGTGAAGAAAACTGGTGCACTGCCTGAGACACTGGATAGGATCATTGAGGGTATTTGCCCTGGGGGGTGATTGCCCGATCCTGAAAGAAAGACTTTTTCTTCTCCGTGATTCTTGAGTTGCGAGTTGTGCAGCTCCACCGTGGGAACAACAAGAGCCTGCCTGTGAGGCTCAAACGGACACAGGGAGAAGACTCCCCTCTGGCTGGTTGGTTTTAGAACTTTCCCAAGGACTCTTTTTTGTTAGTAATGTACCCCTTTGGTCGTCCCATTTGTTTTGGAGGAGCAGCCCTTTGCGGCTCCTTGTCCTAATTCCTATGGCCCTGTGTGGTCCTCCTGGTCCCCCGAAGCCACAATTGTTTTTGTAATAATATGTCTGATTGCTTTAATATTTTTTAAGAGGAATGTTTATTCTGCACGAGAAAAGTTCATCTGAGCATGTTACTTTACTCTTTCCTTAAGTATATTAATTGATAATTCAGCCCTCATAAAAATACTGAGAAAGTCTATTGAAAATGTTTTTATTAGGTATGTGCTGTTGGCTATTTTGAAATTGACTTGACGAGCCCCCATCAGAGCCCTGAAACTTAAAATTAGACTAGATGGTTTTGGTATTTGCTTTCTGCTTAGGATTGGAAAATATTGAGATTTCTGTTTGAGATAATAGTCATTATTCTCTCTTGCTACCTGTATGACCCAATGCTCTGTTCACTTTGTACTCCTGCTTATACCTTGTATATACCTGCTTAATGAAATGTTTAGAATGTAAATGCCCACCTAGCATAGGATATTGATGAATTTATGAGAAGAAAATGTGCAAAATATTTTCTATGTCTCTACTAGATCATGGGAATGTCTTTAGCTCATGCTAAAAGGATCGTCTGTTAAAGATTGCAGGAATCGCTGTTAGCATGAGCTGAAAGCCATTTTGTACTTGGCAGCCATTTTAGTTAGCCATGTGCTCGCCATGTGCTTTCTCCCTCTTCCAGAGTCTTGCACATGCTCAGAGAGGCCTAGCTGGTAGAATGCACCTGCTCCTAGTATACAACTGTCAAGCTATTCTTACTCATGTAAGCAGTTTAGTCTCCCTCCCACTTTGTGGAGCAAGCAAATTTTGTATGCCCATATTAGTCAATAAGCATGCTTGTATGTGCTAGGACCTCCCCTTGATTTTATGCTGACTATATAACAAATACATATATAAGGACCCTGTTCTCTGCACTCATTAGAATGCCTCCTACAGTGGCCTGCGGGTACCGTAAGATGCAATCTCCCTCATCTGAGGTTAATAAAACATGTTTTTTGATATTACAGCTTCTGTGCCAATCTCTTCTTTGTTGGTCTTAAGGACCAGATGTATCAGTGAACCCCTAAGAAGGTTTTTATTTCTACAAAGGGAACCTGGATACCCACATGTTCTCGAAAGTCTGATGAAAGAGGCTATAACATCGACTCAGCCCAGACTGTTTACTCAGTCCTTTAAGGCACATTAAGCAAAACTCCTGTCCCTGTAACGGAGCAAACCAGCGGTCAGCACAAAAAGCCAGATGTTTGCCCAGAAGCGACAGACAAATGGGGCTGGCTGTTAGGAACGCTCAATTAAACTAGATTGCTACGCTGACAAACTAGCCCCCCAATTGGTCCCCTTGATCGGGCACTCAAGATATGCTCCTGGAACATCAACGGATTGGCAAACAAACTGTGAGACCTGGAAACCCTTTTATATCTCCGTTCTTTTCAAATTGTTCTACTACAAGAGACCTAGTCACAGAAGGCTTACCATCTGGAGGGCTACACAAACCATTTAATTCCTGCCATTAATCAACGAAAGTATGGCTGCAGCATGGGCAGTCTGGCTATATATGTATCCATTACCAGCACAATTGAATCCTGGGAACAAGACTGTGACGACGCAGGGCTACAAGCAGTAGGTTTATCCCTCAAAACTTCCAATGGGCAACCCAAGAGAATCACCTTGGAAAATGTTTATATCCACCCGAACTCCAGCTCAAGGACAGAGGTCTCTAACATGCTGATCAACATTACTCTAGGCCTTAGATTGGAGAAGTTCAGCAAGGACATTATGATATCAGGCAACTTCAATATTTGGTTAATGAGTGCACTACCTGCAAATTAGATTACAGAGGCACAAGATGGCCATGTGGCAACACCTCCTCAATATCCCCCTGGGTGGCATATAGATGATAAGAGAGGACGGTCCTTACAAGGCTATCTTGAACATCTTGGCATCAGAGCCTTAAATGTCCAAGTACTCCCAGACAAACCACCCGGTCTCTCATATTAAGAAGCACTGGGGCTTCTTTAATTGATTATACCTTTGTTAGTCTTTCCCTTTTGAATACCATTACCTCCTTTGGCTTTGGAGAAAAAATGGATAGTGATCACCGTCCACAAGAGTTAACCCTCAATATAGGGTTGGATGAGTACGATCGTGCAGTAGACCCAAGGTTTGAAGGCATACAGTTAACCTTAAATGCATCAAGTATACTACTGACACACTTTCAAGCCTGGCCTCAGAAGCCAAACAACTATTGGCTATTACTCACAAGTTTGAGCGAGACTCTCTGTCCTGTTGGGTAAGGTTTACTGAAAAATGTGCAAGTCAGCATTAAAAGCCTGTCCCAGTTCAATTCAATTCAATTCAATATCTTTATTCAATCTCATTAAAATAGACCATAAAAGTACAAAAAAATATTATACATATCTATAGTCTCACAAAAGTTGAAAGGCAAACTTACATTTAAATTAAGAACTGTTAAAAATATATGTATGTTAAAAAGCTTTAAAGCCTGTCCCAGTTAAAAAAAAACCTTAATATTCAAAAGTTAAACCCACCACAAGGATGGGCTCAAATCACCTGATAAGGAGTCCCAAAAGAAGTAACAATCAGCTCTGGAGAACCCTTAAAAGGTCGCCAAGGGAGCAAAACATAATATGCAAACTAAGGGAGGCAAGAAGAAACCTGAAGATGGAGAAAAGTAAAAACCAAAGGGCGGAATGGAATTCCTTTTGGTCAAAATTTCTGTATGACATCAGGTCAAACATCTCTGCGAACTTCTGGTGGACTTTAAATGGAGTGTGCAGAAATCTCCCAAATGTAACATCCTCTAACATCCCAGAGCCAACCTGGTATCACTTTCTGCATGATCATTTCAATCAGTCGGCTCACCTGGACCAGTTCCTTGTACAGGGGGGTGGTCTTGAGGCAAATCAACCCTCAGAATCCCTTCTCAGGAGCAGTGATCCGGAAACTTCTTGGTACTCTATTACCAATGCTTTAGTCCAGAAACAAATTGGAAAGGACTGCAGAGAGGGGGCGCCAGGCCCAGGCGGAATACCACCAGCCATTTACAAGGAAGATCCAACATTTTTGGCTGCTCAACTAACCCTGCTCTTCTAGACCATACTGCAGCAGAATTGTATTCCCCTTCATGGCGTGGCTCGATACGTGCATCAATATTTAAGGGGGTAAAAGAGGGCCCCTGGGAACTATCGCTTGGTAGCATTAATTGACAATGATGCTAAATATTTCACACATGTGCTACTAGACGCACTATAGCTATGGGCCAAGACAAATAAAATCATCCAGCTAAATCAAACTGGGTTCACTAAGCGCATGGGGACCTCTGTGAACCTTATGGCACTCTCCCTTTTATTTGATCAAGCGGAGTCCAACAGCCAACCATTCTACCTGGGCTTTATCGATTACAAATCTGCATTCAATAGGGTCGATAGGGGGAAGCTTTGGCAGAAAGTGCCTCACCTCAAAATACCAGGTGGCCTGCTTAGGGCCTTGCAATTGCTGCATCAAGAAGCATGGGTCCGAATAAAAATGAGAGATGGGTCCCACTTGTCAAGGCCAATTAAAACCTCACAAGGCCTCAAGCAGGGTTGGGTCCTTGCACCAACACTATTTAACCTGCCCTGATCTGATCTGACCCCGGCTCTGAATTCAGTTAATTCCCATCCATCCAAACTGGGGGGCTTCCACCTTTGGAACCTGCTGTATGCGGACAACCTAGTGCTTATTAGCAAAACCAAGGTCAGTCTGCAATGCCTTCTGGATACTATCTCAGCTTTCTCCAGTAGGAAAGGCTTGACGATCAATAAAAAGAATACTAAGATCCTCGTCGTCCGAGGAACTAGATTACAAAAACTGATGTGGTTCCTGGACCGAGAAAAGCTAGGATCAACCAAAAGTTTCAAGTATCTTAGAGTTCATTTCAATGAGGATGGGAGATATAGCGCTCAATTGAATGAAATTAGGAAGAAGGGCATTGCACTATCCTTTGCCCTTAGGTCTTTTTACACAAAACTAAAAGGCCCCAACCTTATGCCTATCCTTCAGGTGACCCAAGCAAAGATTCTCCCGACCTCAGTCTATGGATCGAGGCTCTCAAGGTCTGGGATAGTGCAACACTTGATAGAATGCTTCTTAAGATTGACAAACAACTTTTCAGCTTCCTTCTCATACATCTTCAGCCCAAATAAGGCTGGAGTTTGGAATCTACAAGCAGGCACTGGCCCGGAAGGTGGCCTTCACGATATGTTGTCACAAACTCAGGTCAGCAAAAGAAGATTCACTGGGCTACAATCTTTGATCAGAACTGGAAACAAAGCAAAGATCTTAGGCAAGGTCCTACCTGACCCAGGCCTTGAGCACACTTGATTTAAAGAATGCCTGGAACTTAACCTTCAGCCATCAGGAATTTAAAAGTTTGGCAAAAACTAACACAAAACAGCTCTCACTACTAGAGGACAAGGCTTATCTGTCTCAAAGAAAACATGGCTGGATGACACTGCACACCTATAGATGTTAGAAACTGCAGTGTTATCTAAGCGAACTTTATAACAATTGGTCAAATTCACAGTTTATGAAACTCAGGATGGGGATAATTTCGATCCCAATTTATTATCCAGCATGGAAAAGAGGTGAGGAACATGCGAAGTGTCGGATATGCAAACAGCAAAAGGAAGATATAATTCATGTACTGTGCTTGTGCCCCACCCTTATGGGGACAGGAGGGAGCTTCTACAAAGAGGGTGCATCCCCCAGGGTGAGACCAAGGATATGTACAGGCTTGGAACAATTTCACCTTAACCTACAGGGTAGGAATGAATGGACCATATTTACTGAGTGAGTTTAGTGGTCACAAACGGAAAATTGGGGCATTTGCGACCGCTAAAAAGGGTTGTAGCATGTACAAACCCTGTTTAATAAGATGGTAACCTGTTACCGACTTGCAAAATAGGGTTTGTGTGAGTCGCTGCTAGGAAAGGGCATACCAAGGGCGTCCCTTCCTAATAGGGAGTTGCAGGGGGATGTATGGTTGTTTTGCGACTGCACATGTGGTCGCAAAACAATCGCAGATACCACCAATTTCAAATTGGTGGTAAGCCAGTCGCAAACAGGAAGAGGTCCCAAAGGTACCCCTTCCCTTTTGTGTTTGGCAGCGAAAATATTTTTTTAGAGCAGGTAGTGATTAACCCTGGGCAAAGCACTACGCTACGCTCGCGTAGTTTGCGAAGTTTGCGCTACTTCGCACAACGCGAATTGCACGTAGCACAGTGCAAACATGCGTAGCGTAGAGTAAGCGTGAGTGCAGCGGTCATTTTGCTTGCTCGCGGTCCTCAACGTCAAGTTGGCGACCGCGAGCAAGCAAAATGACATCCCGGCGAGACTTTTTCCTTGTTCGCGATCAGCAACATCAAGTTGCCGATCGCGAGCGTGGAAAATAAACCTCCCGGCGAGATTCTCAACGCGGGGAGGTCAGGTTTCTCATTGCGAGTGGTCGCGTATGCTCGCGACCGCTCGCGATGAGAAACTACCAGTCCGCGTTGAGAAAGCTGCCGCTCGAGTAAAAATCTACTCGAGCGGCAGTAAAAGACAGCTCGCACTGTGCAAGATGCCGTTTTCAATGATTGCACAGTGCGGACAAGCATCCGGCACTGTGCAATCATTGCGAACAGTGCACTACGCAGTTCGCGTAGTGCTACGCGTAGCTCGCGTAGTGCGAACTGCACTTTGCGTAGCTTCGCGTAGCGCTACTTCGTGAACTACGCCCAGGCTTAGTAGTGATCCCACGGACCACTGCCAGCCCTTAAAAAAATTAAAAGAAAACTTTTCATTTTTTTTCTTTCAAATGCATCCCATTTTCTTTTAAGGAAAATGGGCTCATTTGGAAAAAAAAATGTTGCTTCATGTAAAAAGCAAATACAGACATGGCGGTCTGCTGTCCCAAGCAGGCCACGATGCCTGTGATTGTAGCCCTTTCCCAATGGGATGCAAATTGTGACCTGCCTCATGAATATTGATGAGGCAAGTCATTTGCAACCCATTGTCATCCCTAAATGTGCCTGAGACACATTAGTACATTCTGCTTTGTGAGTCGCAAGAAATCACAATTTGCGACCCGCAAAACGGAATGGTCATACATCTGGCCCTAAGTCTTTTTCCGGGGCTCTGTCTTTTAAAAAGCCAATGGTGATGGGATCATGTGTCTGTTTTATAAAACCTTTTTAAAATGTATTTTTTGGGAATATATGATATTGCATTGCATTTATTTGCAGTGCATTGCAATGGTATTAACAATCAAGCAATAAAGATTTTATATGTCTTGCATTAAAACAGTCATATTTCATTTTACCTTATGCCTCTTACAATGTTTTGTATTCAGATCAGCACTTCCTAATATTGTGACTTCTTTGCATAGTCTGTATATAGAAAGCTGTCAGTACATATTGTTGACATGTGCCTCTCCCTAGCTGGGCTTTTGGATGTCTACCACATTTAAAGCAAATATTTATTTTGACAAACCAAAACTGTTCGCAGCAGAGTTTTTTGGTCACTTTGTTGTTCTCAACTGGGCCAGATGAACGATTCCTCCTATGGTCCACTGAAGCAGCCTGAGTGTCAATTGTGGGGGTGGTGACAGGGGACTTCACAGACAGCAGTGTGCCACTTTTTGTCGAGCTGCCAGCAGTAGATGTTTCTGAGAGTGAGCGGGCAGCAGATGGTACTTGACCACGGAAAGCCAGATACTGCTGCAGTCAATGTTCTGAAGTCATTCTGCACTATCCCAGAATGTAGAGTTATGACTAGGCCTGAGCAGTGAACTCGACTCCGTTTGCGGAGCTCGCGGAGTGCAGAAAACTCCACTGCGCTAAGCCAACGGTAAGTTGGCGAGTGAGGTCTGCCGCTGATCCAGCGGTAATTTCACGGTAATTTCTCAATGCAAAACATAATTTACCTCTAGTTTTCCGCTTTAAAGGTGATGGACCTTTGCCATTGTGTATCACCTTCAGGAGACTTTACATAAACATGAAAAATCAAAAATACAATTAATATTTAAGCCAATAAAGAGAGTTGTGAATATTTTAAAGGGTTTTATTTTTTAGTCAAAAGTTAAGTTTCTCTGACCTTTTATTCATTAGTCAAATATCAATCAGGTTACAGAATTGAAAAACAGGAAAAATAGAATTAATACAAAACATATTATAGGTTGCATACAAAGCACTCCATAAAGGAGGAAAAAACCCTAATTCTATATCATTCAGAACTCTTTAAAGAGTTTCAGTAAAAATATAATTCAAGAGCGAGTTTTGCAAGGCTAATCAATAATTAATAATTGGCAAAAATCTCCCATAAAGAGTAATAAATGCATAAGACAAATACATCTTTTCAGAACTAGTTAGTTAGTCAAAGCATAAACTTAGAATTTTAGCATCTAAATCTAAACCTGTTCCATCAGCTGCGTTCTCTGCCCTGGTCTGTTCAATCTGTCTCTCTGTGTCTCACACAGAGAGGCTGCCCTCCCGTCACAAGACCACAGAGGATTGTGATCTGCCTTGCCAAAAATATGATGTGCAAGGACTCTCTGAAAAAATATGAGCAAGAACCCCTCCTCCCTCTGTCTCTCCTCGGACGCAATCTCCTCCCAGGCTGCACCCGCGACGTTCACGTACCTAACCCATATGATGTCTGTGTCAGATCTGCTTCTTCTCCTCTCCTCCCTCTAAGACTTCTAAGGCATCTAAGGCTGACACACCCCCTAAGGGGTCATTATTTATACTCTAATTCTTGGCTGACTATACTAATAATGTTGCAGTTTCAGTAGAAACTCGCACTGTGATTGGATTAGCACAGGTGACATAAGGGTCTCACCATCCTGTTCTCATTGCAAATCCAACCCATAACAGTTCTGACAATAAGGGCTTAATGCTAAGAACAATATACATAACATGTATCAGTAAGAACATTTCTTGCAACAAAATGTATCACTCAATTTCCTGTCTCGCTTTCACATCGCACGCAGGGATGATACTCTCCCACAAACACTGTTACATTGACACGATGACAAGAGTGTACAGTTCATTGTGGCCTTGACCCATGTGTCTTCACTTGAGGCACTTGGCAGTTCATGCAGCTGGCTCTGCGCATGCATCTCTCATTCAGCACACTGCTAACAATTCTCAGCCATGCTGGATTCCTAGGCAGCCATTTTATAGTGGGCCCAAATGTATACTAAAGTAAAAACAAACACAAAAGAATATTAATTTATGAAGTAAAGCCCATTATGTTCACCTCCCACCATTCTAATACTCTGTATTAATTATTACCTAGCAAAAGCTATTAATTTAAAGTAGCTTTTCTAATATTTGTGCACCACATGCAAAATGTGCAATGTACAACATAGCATAAACATGCTCTAGTGCAAATTTTCAAAGCGCAAACAGTTAATACATACTCATAGCAACATGCTCTAATGTTTTAGATAGCTTTTCATGCAAAATGCGTTTGCCCCACATGTAGTGTTGGTGCATGGTTGATTAATTAATACACATTATAAGAAGATGTGTTATGAACTGAATGTGCATTGTCTAAATATGCAACAAAGCCAAAGTCTCTTGAGACAGGAACAGGGAGTGTAGATTACAAGGAAAAGGAGCTGGGCAAAGCTAAAGAGGCCACAGTGAGCCTTCTAAAGGAAACTGAAATCACGAGTTTTCTACACTGCAAAAACACATGTTAATTCAGCACAAGCATTTCAGAGTGAAAGCATTTTGACCAGGCCTCATTTCATGTTTTCACTTTGCATGCACCAAAATGTGCCATTTTAAAATGCAGACTGTCTGAAACACAAAAATAAAGCAATGCCTGAATCCAGATGAAATCTGAGCTACATCACCACTGGGGTAGAATTTTTACCCAAGCGGCAGGAAGGTTAGTGCAAACGGCTGTTCGCGCCACACTCCACCGTTTGCAGAACTCTGTGGAGTTTGTTTGTCACTTCACGGAGTTCCGCATAGCAGAGCTCCGCAAACTCCACCCAGGCCTAGTTATGACACTCCAGAATATCATACTGGGTCATAACAATATCATTCTGGGCCCAAAGGAGGTCAAATATCTGGCCCAGCTGATCCTCTTGCTGCATAGCTACACCCATCAATCTTTACTCCTGATGTTCATATTGGTGACAGCACACCACGCCTCCCTCCCTGAAGCACGTACTTCCCCAATCCTTTCCAAACCACCCTGTTACCTTGACTGGTGGTCATAGGTGTAGTGTGTCCTGACTGCACATCAGATGGTAGGAAAGTGATTGTCACAGGAGCCAGAACAGGAGTGGCCACAGTTGTTGGGTGTGTCAGATGATAGGGGCATTGTGAGAGCTATGATGTTGGTAACAGCAAAAGGACTCTGCTGGATGTACTAGATCATGTGTCCTCAGGCAGAAGGAGAGGCATAGAGCTCTGGCCATACAAACCTGATGGGCCAGACTGGTCTTGAAGAACTTCCACATTGGCAGACGTTCTGCTCCCACTGAGGTCTTGAGATCTTGTATCCTCAGGTAGAGTGGACAACACTGTTGAGGCTGATGACTGTGATCTTTCTGTGTCACCCTGAAGAAAAGATTATAAAAAGTGACTTTACAAACAGTAGTTGTTGCTATGTAATTTACTAAGGTATACTATTGAACATTTGCCCTTTATTCATGATTCTAATAACAGACAGTTCATCAATTATTTTCATTGCCCTTCTGATGGAAATGGGAGACTTCATTTTACTTTTAAGTCACACTTAAGAAATATATGGCCTACTGATACAGAGTAACCTAAAAGGATTTGGTGGCAGCCTCAGCGATGGAGCCTAGGGTTGTTTAGCTCTGCTGCCCTAGGGTCAATCCTACTATGCTTTAGCAACATTCTGCCAAATACAACCCCCTGTAAAAATAGGCAAAGTGTTTAGGAAAAGACATTTGTAGCAATGAGTCTATTATCAACATACACTTTTCATTAGAATCATGTGTGTTATTTCAATAGGCAAAATAAAAGGGCAAAAATTAACTTGCAGAATTCACTGAGTCTGTTAAATCAAAAGTCAGTACAGGCAAAGTTCCAATAATATAAATCCATTTGATCAGCCTTGTACTACTGCCTATTTTTGACATGACATCGTAGTGGCTTCAGAGAGTTAGTATTTGCTATCTGAATGTGAAAAGAGTGGGTGGAGCTTATAGTGTTATGAGTAACATCATAGTTGTTACTATTGCATAGGGGAGGGTGTGAATTATGGTACAGATGTCAGGTCACACCTGCTTGTGTTACCAATATGAGTTGTATGAAGGAGAATGGTGTGACAGAGTTAGGAAATGGTAGATTGTTTGTGACAGACATCAGGTAGCATACTTTTGGGAAGAGGTTATAGTTAGTGGATAGATTTGTGTTAGTGATTAGGGGTGCCAGAGTGTAGAGTGAGTGAATTTGGTAGCAGGAGAGAGCAAGTGCTTCTACCTAACAGCCTCCACTCCACATACAATTCTCATGTATGGAGTATGAACAACACCTTCTCCTCCCAAGACAAGTGGTTGAGTGCCATGGGAGACCACCAACAATTGCTGGGGCATCTTGGTGTGTCCTGGAAGTGAGGGGACAGACTATTCCCTGATGGTCATTTTACTGCTTGTGGATCTCCTCCTGTGAGCGACCTACCTTGACCTTGCCAGGTAGGTCGCTCCCCCACCACACAGCTCCGCCTGTGCTGTCTGCCCGCTGCTCCTGTAGGTAAGATCGCCCTCCGCTTGTGGCCCCGGTGCCAGTTTTGTCTGCTTGTCTCCCCTTTTCCTTTCTGTGCCCCTCGCTGCCCCACTGTTGTTGTGCCCGTGATTGTCTGCTCTCCCCTTGTTTTCCTTCTGTGCCCCTCGCTGCCCCACTGTTGTTGTGCCCGTGATTTTGCCTGCTCTCCCCCGTTTTTCCTTTCTGTGCCCCTCGCTGCCCCACTGTTGTCGTGCCCGTGATTGTCTGCTCTCCCCCGTTTTTCCTTTCTGTGCCCCTCGCTGCCCCACTGTTGTTGTGCCCGTGATTTGCCTGCTCTCCCCCGTTTTTCCTTTCTGTGCCCCTCGCTGCCCCACTGTTGTTGTGCCCGTGATTTGCCTGCTCTCCCCCCGTTTTTCCTTTCTGTGCCCCTCGCTGCCCCACTGTTGTTGTGCCCGTGATTTGCCTGCTCTCCCCCGTTTTTCCTTTCTGTGCCCCTCGCTGCCCCACTGTTGTTGTGCCCGTGATTTGCCTGCTCTCCCCCGTTTTTCCTTTCTGTGCCCCTCGCTGCCCCACTGTTGTTGTGCCCGTGATTTGCCTGCTCTCCCCCGTTTTTCCTTTCTGTGCCCCTCGCTGCCCCACTGTTGTTGTGCCCGTGATTTGCCTGCTCTCCCCCCGTTTTTCCTTTCTGTGCCCCTCGCTGCCCCACTGTTGTTGTGCCCGTGATTTGCCTGCTCTCCCCCCGTTTTTCCTTTCTGTGCCCCTCGCTGCCCCACTGTTGTTGTGCCCGTGATTTGCCTGCTCTCCCCCCGTTTTTCCTTTCTGTGCCCCTCGCTGCCCCACTGTTGTTGTGCCCGTGATTTGCCTGCTCTCCCCCCGTTTTTCCTTTCTGTGCCCCTCGCTGCCCCACTGTTGTTGTGCCCGTGATTTGCCTGCTCTCCCCCCGTTTTTCCTTTCTGTGCCCCTCGCTGCCCCACTGTTGTTGTGCCCGTGATTTGCCTGCTCTCCCCCGTTTTTCCTTTCTGTGCCCCTCGCTGCCTCTCGCCATTCCCGCCGCTGCGTCCCTGCGGCCCCGCCCCCTGACTGCCCATTCGCTGCCCCTGCCTCCCGCCTCCCAGCTGCTCCTCCCTCCCACCTCCCCATAAATGGCGGCCGCTGCACGGTGAGGAGAGCGACCCTTGACCTTGCCAGGTAGGTCGCTCCCCCACCACACAGCTCCGCCTGTGCTGTCTGCCCGCTGCTCCTGTAGGTAAGATCGCCCTCCGCTTGTGGCCCCGGTGCCAGTTTTGTCTGCTTGTCTCCCCTTTTCCTTTCTGTGCCCCTCGCTGCCCCACTGTTGTTGTGCCCGTGATTGTCTGCTCTCCCCTTGTTTTCCTTCTGTGCCCCTCGCTGCCCCACTGTTGTTGTGCCCGTGATTTTGCCTGCTCTCCCCCGTTTTTCCTTTCTGTGCCCCTCGCTGCCCCACTGTTGTTGTGCCCGTGATTTGCCTGCTCTCCCCCGTTTTTCCTTTCTGTGCCCCTCGCTGCCCCACTGTTGTTGTGCCCGTGATTTGCCTGCTCTCCCCCCGTTTTTCCTTTCTGTGCCCCTCGCTGCCCCACTGTTGTTGTGCCCGTGATTTGCCTGCTCTCCCCCGTTTTTCCTTTCTGTGCCCCTCGCTGCCCCACTGTTGTTGTGCCCGTGATTTGCCTGCTCTCCCCCCGTTTTTCCTTTCTGTGCCCCTCGCTGCCTCTCGCCATTCCCGCCGCTGCGTCCCTGCGGCCCCGCCCCCTGACTGCCCATTCGCTGCCCCTGCCTCCCGCCTCCCAGCTGCTCCTCCCTCCCACCTCCCCATAAATGGCGGCCGCTGCACGCGCCGCGCAGCGGACGTGCGCAGCGGGCGCGCCGCTGGCGCGCCGAAGGCGCGCCTAAGGCAAGCCCGTCTGCGCCCGTCCGCGACTGGACCGCGCCCAGCGCCAGAACCCCTGGAACCCACCAACGCAACACTACTCGACGGACCTACGACGCCGCCACACTCACCGCACTCAATGCCGGCCGGAACCCTGCCTGCTACCGAGCCTCACCGAGACGCACCCACGGACCCTTCACCTGCCAAACCTGCCGATTCACCTGCCCCCTGACGTGCACCACCTCCGCCAAGTCGAGCAACAGCAGCAACCACCTGAAATGCATCCTGCTGAACACCCGCTCCGTCCACAGGCACGCCGTGGAACTCTGGGACCTGCTCGACGCAACAGCACCGGACATCGCCTTCCTCACCGAAACCTGGATGAACGCCTCCTCAGCGCCTGACATCGCCATAGCCATCCCGGACGGATACAAGATCACCCGGAGGGACCGCGTCAACCAGACGGGAGGAGGCATCGCCATCGTACACAAGAACACCATCCGCATCTCGACTAACTCCGACGAGACCTTCACCGCCGCCGAACACCTACACTTCCAGATACACACGGACCCCAAGACCACCCTCCGAGGCACCCTCATCTACAGACCCCCGGGACCACGCACACTATTCAGCGAAGACATCGCAGACTTCATCAGCCCGCACGCCATGCCCTCCGCCGACTACATCCTCCTAGGGGACCTCAACTTCCACCTGGAGAACAACAACGACAGAAACACCACCGCCCTGCTGGACAACCTCGCCAACCTCGGACTCAAGCAACTGGTGAACACGCCCACCCACTACGCCGGCCACACGCTTGACCCCGTCTTCTCGTCCAGCAAGCACATCTCCTTCAGCCACGCCACCGGACTCCACTGGACCGACCACAGCTGCGTCCACTTCAGCTTCAGAAAGACTGCGACCCACCACCACCCGCAACAGGCTCCCCGCCGGAGCTGGAGCAAGATCACCGCCGAGCAGCTCACCGCCTCCCTCAGCCAGAACACACCCACCGACACAACGGACCCAAACGAAGCAGCCAGCAACCTCGCCAAGTGGCTGACCGCCTGCGCCGACGACCTCGCACCACTAAAAACCCTCCCAGCAGACCCGGAAGCAAGAAAACCCCTTGGTTCACCAACGAACTCAAGGAATCCAAGAAGAACTGCCGCACTCTCGAGAAAACCTGGCGACTCGACCAGACCACAGACAACAGGACCGCCCTCAAGCACGCCACCCGCAAACACCACCAGCTGATCCGTGCCACCAAGAAGTCGGCACTCAAAGAACGACTGGACAACAACGCCCATGACAGCAAGGAACTTTTCAGCATCGTCAAAGAGTTCTCCAACCCCAGCGCCGGAAACAACGACATCACCCCTCGCAAGACCTCTGCAACTCACTCTCCGCGTTCTTCCACCGCAAGATCACCGACATACACAACAGCTTCAACGCACAAACAACGCACCCTACCGCCGAACCAATGCCCGCCACCACCACCCTCTGCAACTGGACCCCGATCAGCACCGAAGACACCACCCGCACGATGAACTCCATCCACTCCGGATCACCAACCGACCCCTGCCCACACCACGTCTTCAACAAAGCCGACGCCACCATCGCACCCCATCTCCGGGACATCATCAACTCCTCCTTCCACACCGCCACCTTCCCGGAGAGCTGGAAGCACGCCGAGCTTACCGCCCTCCTGAAGAAACCAACGGCGGACCCCACCGACCTCAAGAACTACCGCCCCATCTCGCTCCTTCCGTTTCCGGCCAAAGTCATCGAGAAGACCGTCAACAGACAGCTTGCCGCCTTCCTCGAGACGAATGGATCCCTCGACCCCTCGCAGTCCGGGTTTCGGGCCAACCACAGCACCGAGACCGCCCTTATCGCAGCCACCGACGACATCAGAACCCTAACCGACAACGGGGAAACAGCTGCCCTCATCCTCCTGGACCTCTCCGCGGCGTTCGACACCGTCTGCCACCGCACCCTAGTGAAGCGCCTCAGCAACATCGGAATCCGAGAGAAAGCACTGGAATGGATCATCTCGTTCCTCGCCGGAAGAACCCAGAGAGTCCGCCTCTCCCCGTTCAGATCCGAAGCCACCGAAGTCATCTGCGGCGTTCCACAAGGATCCTCACTCAGCCCGACCCTCTTCAACGTCTACATGAGCCCCCTCGCAGCCATCGCACGCCGACACAACCTCAACATCATCTCCTACGCCGACGACACCCAGCTGATCCTCTCCCTCACCAACGACCCCACCACCGCCAGAGCCAACCTACACGACGGGATGAGAGACGTCGCCGACTGGATGAGGAACAGCCGCCTTAAACTGAACTCAGACAAGACGGAAGTCCTCATCCTGGGCTCATCACCCTCCGCCTGGGACGACTCCTGGTGGCCCCCGGCCCTGGGCACCGCACCCAAGCCAACGGACCACGCACGCAACCTGGGCTTCATCCTGGACTCCTCCCTGTCGATGACCAGACAAGTCAACGCCGTCTCATCTTCATGCTTCAACACCCTGCGCATGCTCCGCAAGATCTTCAGATGGATCCCCACTGAAACCAGGAAGACCGTCACCCAGGCACTCGTCACCAGCCGACTGGACTATGGGAACACCCTCTACGCCGGAACCACAGCCAAACTTCAAAAGAGACTCCTGCGCATCCAGAACGCCTCCGCACGACTCATCCTGGACATCCCCCGACACAGCCACATCACCGTACACCTGAAAGACCTGCACTGGCTCCCCGTCAGCAAGAGAATCACGTTCAGACTCCTCACCCACGCACACAAGGCCCTCCACGACCTGGGCCCAAAGTACCTCAACGACCGCATGTCCTTCTACACGCCCACACGCCAGCTACGATCAACCAGCCACGCCCTCGCCACCGTACCACGCATCCGCAGAACCACCGCCGGAGGAAGATCCTTCTCCTACCTGGCGGCCAAGACCTGGAACTCCCTCCCCACTCACCTTCGGCGAACCCAGGACCATCTCGCCTTCAGGAAGCAGCTCAAGACCTGGCTGTTCGAGCAGTAACTTACCCCCTCCCCCAGCGCCTTGAGACCCTCCCGGGTGAGTAGCGCGCTCTATAAATGCCGTGATTGATTGATTGATTGGTATTGGAGACAACATTCCCCTTATTCTCCATTATGGCCCACATTTCCCTTCTCTGGCTCATGACTTTTGTCTGGAGCTCTGCTCCAAACAACTCGGGGTAAAACCTAATTATCTCAACCACCATCACTCTTAGTTTATTGTCTGAGAATCTGGGCTGTCTTCTTCCAGATATCTTAAAGCATTTTTAGCAAAAAGCTCCACTGCTGGCGCTTCTTGTAGTGAGTGTTAAATAGTTTGAGGATGTTGTCTGTATTGTCCTACAGGAGATATTTTTGAACAGGTGCATTTTAAGGGATGCATCTGCCATTGGAAACCCTGTCTGCCATTGCGTTCCTTCACCATGAGGGTTTCTCCATTCCAGTCTGATGGCAGATAACTCTATATATGGTGGACTGATGTCTGCAAAACCAATGTTGATTGAATGATATCTACCAAACAAAGGATAAGGGGGCTGACAATGGATGACTGAAGGGCAGCCGACAGTCCTTCCTCCATTGTGACAGATGGCAAACTATCAGCCCAAACCCTAAATGCACAGGATGGTTAACCTCTGACCTGAAGCACAGATCAGTACCGCCATGATAGAGGAATGACGGTCCACCTTCCAAACTCTAGATTAGATCCTAAGTATGAAGGTAGAAATCTGAACCCTGCAGAGGTGAGAAAAGTATCTTACTGATGAAAGGATGTTGATTTCCTGCTAAAACCAATGGCCTCAGTGGGACCTCATCCAATGTCTGTCTGACTTCGCGGGGACTTCAGTGGAAACAGGCTATAGCCTCACACCACAGAAGTATTGAGACTTCCATTTCAGAGACCTGAAATCACGCCTAGCTTCGGGTCAACTACGACCAGTAACTTCTGATTGTCACTTTCCTTTTTCTTAGTGCTTGTTTCCCTAAAAAGTTAAACATTCATCTCCCTGTTTCTCCTTATTGGATTTTAATTGATTTTGTGTCATTCTTCTTATTGAAATTTGCTCTATTTATAGAAATTAGTTGTTAGATATTTATTATGTTGTTTGTTGACTTTCTAATTGGTATGGTCCTGCTAAATACTCTGCAAATTTTCCATATGTCAAGTGTGTCTGCTCTTTGCCACAGCTACCAGATGTTCAACTCAGGATTATGTACTGAACTTGTGTATTGGACCTAACAGAATTGTGGACTTATTACTTGAGAAGAGCCTACATAACTAATACCAAATTTCTTTCAATATTGATATATATATATTTTTTAAAAATCTTTTTTATTGAATAATAAATACAATACAAAAACATTTAATATCAA
Source organism: Calotriton arnoldi (assembly GCA_963921515.1). Lineage (NCBI taxonomy): Eukaryota > Metazoa > Chordata > Amphibia > Caudata > Salamandridae > Calotriton > Calotriton arnoldi. The sequence continues at coordinate 1,006,404 of CAWUFW010001918.1, forward strand.
ACGAACACAGTGCATTTGTACAGTTGTGAGTATGTCGTCACAGTGGACCAATATCCTTACATCATTCCTTACAGTCTCAACCGCGTTTTGAATGCCCTTCTCCAAAGTGTTCTCATTCCTGTGGGGAAGAATCATTAAACAGCGTACATATTATCCCTTTACTTTTGTTCCACGTCCCCCAGATCTTGGACCACTATTGTGGGCATTCTCTCCCTTCATATATCACCCTCTCCGCCTGCATGCACCAATCCATATCTGTCTCCCAATCTCGGAACTTAAGCCCAGTGACTCCCTTCCAGGTTCTTGCTATATTGCGCTTCGCAACCACACATCCGAGGGAGACCCAAGTTCTCTCACTTGCCGCCAGGTCAGTTGCATCCCATATGTTGAGGAGGCACCATCGGGGCAAGACCACCATTTTTTTCCCACAGGTTGCTAACATTTTCGTTGTTATTTTCCCCCAGTATGTCTGGAGAATCGGACATTTCCACCACTGGTGTATATACGTCCCCACCTGGCCGCACCCCCTAGGGCATAGTGAGGAGCTTAGGGTACCCATTTTAACCAACGCTACACTGGTGTAATATGCTCTATGTAGAATCTTAAGTTGAATTAATTTAAACCGGGAATGAATCGCCAGTGCCTCCTGCCACTCTTCAGCACTCATATCACCCACATCGTCTACCTATTTTGCACATATTTTCCCCAATGTGTGAGGTGTATTGTTTAGTATCTTTCTGTAAGTCAAAGAAATCGCCTTCTCCTTTAGATAGTCATCAAGGAGTCTGTCCTCCAGGGGCAAAGAGGCCGGGAGATCAGTACCTCTGGGGACTGCCTTATATCGTGCATTGCGAACCTGAAGGTATCTAAAAGTTCCCCTGCACCTAGTTCATAGTACCGTTGGAGGTCACTGAAGGGGACAACCTTCCCCCCTGCCCACACATCACCCACCTTCCAAAGACCAATCAAATCCCATTTGTCGAATCCTGGACACTTTGCTAACAGCCCCAGTTGGTCTGTCTCTAAAAGTGGAGTGACCCGTGTGATCGTGTTTTTCCACCCCAGGGCGGTCGTTGCCATGTGCCATAAAGTGACGTTAGTTGAGGTTGGTGTATACTTTGGCCCATTCTTCCCCCCCCGTAGATTGCTCTCAAATAATTCCCAGAGGTCATATTATGTCTGTCCATCCTGTAGGCTGGTTCTATTCCTGGCCAGTGTACCCAGTGATTGGTGACGACTAATTGAGAGGCCCAATAATAACTTTTAATTGCTGGGAGGGCTATTCCTCCATCATACCAGATTTTCATGAGTTTGGTCAATGCTATGCAAGGGATGCCATTATTCCAGAGAAGTGTGCATATTTCTGACTCTATTGCTTGGAAATATTTGGCTGGGACAAGATATGGTGTGTTTTGTAAGACATAAACGAAGAGGGGAAGTGCCATCATTTTATATAGAGAAGCTCCACCCAGCAACGTGAGGGGCAGGATCTTCCAATGCTGCACGTCGTTTTGTAGTCGACGAAGTGGGGGGCTAAATTGTTATCGTAGAATACAGTTGGATTAGCCGTGACGTAGATCCCCAAATACCGAAAGCCTTCGGTAACTTTCTTAGCTCCACAATCGCTGGGCAGGTTGGAGCATTCCCCGCACAAGATATATATGAGCGATTTATCCCAATTGATAGTGTACCCTGAGTACTTTTGGAAGAGGGTAAATATGAGTAAGATTCTGTGTATTGAGAATTTAGTCCCCTGATAAGGAGGTCTCCTCTAATCCAGATTGCCAGAGGTTCGAGGACCAAAGCGAATATCAGTGGAGAAAGTAGACAGCCCTGTCTCGTCCCCTTGTGTAGTTTAAACATTGCTGACTGCCCACCATTCACTGTAACTCATGCAAGTGGCCCAGAGTAGAGGAGACGTACCCATGACAAGAATTTTCCTCCAAATCCAAATCGTTCAAGAGCTGCGAACAGGAAGGGCCATTCGATCATATCGAATGCCATTTTAGCATCAAGGGACATTATCACTGCCTCTTCTCTCATAGTCCCAGCCCTGCCCATAACACCATTAAGACGCCATAGGTTGAGTGCGGTATTCCTGCCTGGCATAAATCCGGATTGATCTGGGTGGATCAGTTTGTGGAGCAGGGGTGACAGACGCGTGGCTAGTATTTTGGCTAATATTTTCACCTCTGGATTTAGCAGGGAGATTGGCTGATAAGAGCCACAGTGCTCGGGAGGTTTCCCCTTTTTGTGTATCACCACAATATTGGCCAGTCTCTGAGTTTCAGGTGGGATACCATTTGCCACACTTTCTTCATACATTTTTAAAAGGTACGGGGCGATTGTGGATGTGTTTGTTTTATAGAGTTCAATTGGAAGACCACTCGGGCCCATCGCTTTCCTGGATTGTAGCACCCCAATTGCCTTGATCACTTCCTCATTAGTCAAGGCTGAGTCTAACTCCTCTACATCTGAGCTTTCAAGGGCAGGAAGTTTGAGAGTGGCCAACAACTCCTGTGCCTCGTTGTAAGTGGAAGCCCCTGTTGGCGTGTAAATCTGTTTAAAGTGTTTTGGAAAAGCTTCCGCTATGCTGTGCCTGTCTTTAAGCCGAGTCCCATCTCTTGTCTCAATCTCAAACACCCATCTAGTGGCCTTTTCTCGTTTGTCCAACCATGCCAGCAATTTACCCGCCTTATCACCAATCTCATATATTTGATGTTGAGTGGCGCGGTATTGAGCATTAGCTGCATCCTCAGTAATTTCCCTATATTCTTTCTGCTTCATTAGCAATCTATGTTTAGTATCTGGAGTGGTTCTAGTTGGCTAATATCATTTTCTATTTCATGCAGTTGCTTTCTTTTTTCCTTCGTATGTCCAGCGATTGCTGAAACTCCCTGCCCTCTAGTGCCTTCCCGGATGTTTCTCCTGGTTTTGGTGGTTTCCTATCCAAGTCTCCATTGAGGGCCGCATTACAATCTCCCCCTATCAACAAGTCACCCTCGGGCAGATTAGGTATGTGTGATCCTAAATCAGCCAGGGCCGAGGAGTGCAGTCTAGGGGGCCTTCCCAATATCCTGACAGGGTCACAAACCTACCCAGTGTGTCGTGTGTCACGGTTTGGATTTGAAAGGGGAATGAACTACGGAGGAGAATACCTACCCCTCTCGACCCCTTGGTGCACCCAGCGTGAGCCACCAGTTTATAACCCCATCTATTAAGCGCACAATAGGAGGTTCCTTGTATGGGGGTTTCCCGCAACAACACCACATCAGGGGCCTGTCGTTTCAAGTATTGCAAAACTATTCCTCGTTTAATTCTGTCCCCCAACCCATTTACGTTCCATGAAAGTATTCTAATTTGGCCTACCTGTGGAGCTACCTTAGGATCGTCATGCATTTTGTTGTTGTGGATAGTGCCTCAGAAGGCTCAGGACAGTGTGTGTATAATTCCATATCTTCACCCACCAGTGAGTGCCCAGCGGCGTCGCGGTCAACATTCTGAACATTGGCGATATTGTTCGTCCTACTGCTAGTATATGTACTCCCCATGCACTGCAAACTTGTTGTTCCATGTACCACATTAAACATTGAACATTTCTGTAACAGTCCCGCAAGTAACTCCCCATTCCCACCCCCCTCCCTGCCTCCCTGCAACATGGACTTAAAACTGCCCACCCCCCAACTCTGCAGAGTGCCTGTATACCCTTATCCATTGAACACTGCGTAGGGGAACGTGGCCTAGTTGGGTCTCAGCCAAGAATCTTTATCCCGCCCAAGACCTATGCCATTTAAGCCCTTATGTTACATTTTTATCAAAACAGTTTGTACCAAATACACTCGATGTAAATTTTTCCAAAATGTCTGCTCCATGTTAGGATCAATGAGCTGAATGGTGCAGCATCGCAATATTTAACCTTCCCACCCAAAATCAATATACGTAACAGTCTTCAATATCTTCGTCATCAATCGAACAGTCGTCCTCAGCGCCCAGTTGGACCAGTCTCACTTCAGTGATTGTCCAGAGACCCACGCATCTGCTTAACTGTGCCATTTTGACCTAGCTCCTTTCGAAGGCCTTCCTTAAGTCCACGGTTATCCTACCGACTCTCTTGTCCCTGCGTGCATCTTTGAGAGTTAGGTCTTTGGGCTCCAGGGGTTCTCCAGCCCCTCCCAGGTCACCTACGGGGTCAGAAAGAACCATGACTTCCCCTCTGCCATCACCCGCAACTTAGCTGGGAAGAGCATCGCATATTTTATGTTTTTCTCTCGGAGCGCTCGCTTCACCTCTAGGAAGGATCGTCGCATCTTCTGGACCTTTACTGTGAAGTCTGAGAAAAAGGTGATTGTAGAATTTTCAAACTTCAGTTGGGGGGCTGTGCGCGTTGTCTGCAGAATTATGTCTCTGTCCCTATAGTTGAATATTCTGGCCAGGATAGGGCGTGGGGGTGTACCCGGTTTGGAGGTCCTCCAGGCACCCTGTGGGCACGCTCCACTGAGAAGTATTGGGAGAGAGCACGGGGCTGTAGGTGGTTCTGTACCAAGTCCTCTACAAATAAATCTATGTCCTGTCCCTCTGCTCTCTCCGGTACTTCCAAAATTTGCACATTATTTCTGCGTGCACGCCCCTCGTAATCTTCGAGCTTCGCCTCTTGGTCCGCCGTCGTCGTTTGGAGCCTCTTAACCGTTATTTCCAATGTTTTTGTAGAATTCAGGAGTGTAATGACCGAGTCTTCCGTGGCTTTTACCCTCTCCCCCAAATTTCGTAGGTCAGCATGCATGAGCGTCACCTCAGTTGTAACTGTGTCTATTTTATGTTCTAGTGTTGAGCGGACCCCTTGTATGGCCTCCATAATATCCTGCAGGGTCGGGGAGCCATCTTCAAGTTGCTGCTTTGTGGCCTGCGCTTCATTTTTCTCCTCCACAGTTTCAGCTTTAGAATGGGCGTATTTGTCCAATTTTGTTTGGTGTGTTTGCTTGGGCCCTTTTAGTGTCGACATTCTGCCAGAATCACTGTTATAAAGTACCACTTTCGCCTGTGCTGTGCGTATGTCAATGTGAGACTCGATGTTTCTCTACAGCCAGGGTGTGACTCGGGTATTACCACAGAGTGGGGATTGTCTTCATCTATGGGAGCCCTTTGAATTCACTCCAGGCGATTATCCATTTTCCCCACCAGCACACCGAAAATGGTGGCGCATCGGGGGACTTTGGGCCCGAATTCTAATGGAGTGCGTCACTCCTATCGGGAGCCTGTTCCTCCCGCAACCTCCTCTGCTAAAAGCTGCCCACTTACATGTAGGCCCTTACCTCCGTAGGCCATGTCTCAACTGAGTGGTCGTTGTTGTGTGGACAGGCTGGGAGGGGGCAGAGCGGAAGGGTCGTCTCCTGTCTCCAACGGGCCCCACCTTGGTTCGTACTTATCGGGCTGCAGCATCTCCAGCCTTCAATTTCCCCACGGCTCCTCGCGTCGGCCATCGCGGGCTGCCGCTCACGGCCCGTTTCTCTGTCCGAGGGTGCCGGGAGACCGCTATTTTCGCTCCGAGCCTCCCCAATGAGTCGGGGACCACAGGGGAGGTGTTATTTCTGGGCAAAAATCGGATTAATGTGTCAGATTATCGAGTCTCGGAGCTCTACTCCGGTGCGGCCATCTTGGTTGCCAGCTGGCCATGCCCCCTGATATATTTAAATTTGATTGAGTTGTTTAAACTCAAATTACAGAAACATCCTCTGTTATTAATGAAGCCTACTGTTGGATTTTCTTGTTTGGATTTCACTATGCACGTTCATTGCTTGGGAAAGTAATACAACACTTATTAAATTCTGATACCAGAGAGTGAGTCAATTACTTGGTGCTGTGTCATATCCCCTTTCCGAGTTTTGCTCTGTAGAATGTGGAGAATGTGATAATATTACATAACATTGCAAAACACAACGTATTGCACCTTCTTCCAAGCAAAGTTTATTCCAGGTTTTAAACGGAAAAACCTGTACAGGGAAAAAATATGATATTTTCGCACTACTTCTCAACCTGATTTGGGGCAGCATCCCATTTGCGCCAGGTGTGGGATTATTAGCCCTCTAAAAATGAGCATTTTTGTTAGTTATTGCCCCACGACAGTAACAGAAGATATTATTTCAACAGTTTTAAAACTATTAGTTTCTTTGTCTGGTAAAGGAGCCAAGCATTTCATTTAAAGTACTGATTCTTGAAGAACCTTTGGGTGTATTTTCTGTAGCGATTACTATGTAGCTCAAGTATGAGTATAGTTAGAGCATCACTATGGAAAGTCAGGTAAACATTAGCGATAGATTGGAAATAATGTCCCAGATGATCCAAGGTATTCAGTTCACTGACTATATTGTTTCTGCTTTATAAATACAAAAGAAGAAAAAAAAGCAAACAGTTAGACTAAATGATGAAAGAAAGCAAACACAAGGAGATGATGGACGGAGAGCTGAGACTTTTCAGACACTCATCCCCAGTCACAGATCTGGGTTGAATCCATCATCATTCTTAAGCTCACCTTGCCACCCCAGTTCAGACCCAGTCATATGCTAATCTGTCTTGACCATGTACCTCATGGGATCAGTCCAGCCCGACCTGCCAAGTCAGTTCTTCCCTGGACCGGAAACAAGCATCCTGGGACCGGTTTCAGAGTAACACAGTCTAGCTACAATCCAGTGGCAAAGTGAGCAAGGGACCCACGTCTGGGCATACCCTCTCAACCTAGGGCAAACAACGCAAACACAAGGAGATGATGGACGGAGCACTGAAACCTTTCAGACACTCCCCCCCAGTCACCGATGTGGGTTGAATCCATCATCATTCTTTAGCTCACTTCGACACCCCAGTACAGTTCCAGCCATATGCAAATCAGTCTTGGCCCTGTTCCTCATGGGAACAGTCCAGCCCGAACTGCCAAACCAGGTCTTCCCTAGACCAGAAAGAAGCATCCTGGGACCGAATTTGGGGGAACACTTCTCATCAGCCAGGCTAGATTGAATCCAGTGGCAAAGTGAGCAAAGGACAACGTCTGGGCATACCCTGCCAACTTAGGGCAAACAAAGCAAACACAAGCAGATGATGGACGGAGCACTGAAACTTTTCAGACACTCATCCCCAGTCACAGATCTGGGTAGAACCCATCATCATTCTTTAGCTTACTTCGCCACCCCAGTTCAGACCCAACAAATGCAAATCAGTCTTGACCCTGTTCCTCCTGGGAACAGTACAGCCTCAACTGCCAAGCCAGATCTTCCCTGGATGGAAACAAGCATCCTGGGACCAGTTTTGGGTTACACCCCTCATCAGCCAGGCTAGCTTGAATCCAGTGGCAAAGTGAGCAAGGGACCCACGTCTGGGCATACCCTGCCAACTAAGGGCAAACAAAGCAAACACAAGTAGATGATGGACACAGTTACTCTCTAAAGGCGAGCGCTCAAGCACATTTTTATTTAACCTAGATAATTAATCACTTAGGAAAATCCACACAGGAAAATACACCAGAAAATGTTCAAAGTACAAACCATGAAGGTCTATTTAAAATGTAAGAATCATTGCAGAAGACAAAAAGGAAGATGGTTAGGCAATCAATTTAAATATTTATAATGCAAATAAATGTAAAATATAATTGGCAGCGGAAACTAAACCCTAATCTAATCAATAGCAAGAACAGGTTGTAGTCTAGCATAAGGCAAATGAGTATTAAGGAACGTCATTCATAGGAACTGCTCAGTAGGGCATGGGAGAAGTTTCCAAAATATTCTAATTGCAGATTGATAAACAGAGTAACATGGAGTCTGATCCTAAGAGGGCCAGAGAAAGACCTGTCTTGTTTCCCAAATGGTGAGTTTTAATACACTTTAGATGGAGAAACCATACAGGAACTGTGGTTAGATGAAGGATGTTACATTCCATAACCCAATAGCAAAACAGAAATCACATCACATGGCATAGTTACTTGTATTCTACTTCAAATGAATAGCACTGTATAATCTCTTCCATAGAAAACAATACAACATTCAAAATGATAAACAGCATGGCCTTCAATTGTATATAGTTGTAAATCAGTCCCCTAGAGGATCATCATGAACAGAGAATAATACAGCTTAAAATGTAACCGTGCAAGCAAGACCACAGAGCTACCTGAATTCTGTACAATTAATCAAGTAATGAAGGTTAATTTTGAGGCTTCTCAATGCCGAAGAAGGGAGGGAGAAAACAAGTTAGTGGCAGGCACTACTCTTCGCATATAAAAGAGGTAGTTGGAAACCTATGATGCCAACCTATCAAGACTTCATTATGCTAAAAACAATAAAAAGATTGCATATTTGTTTCATTGTTATTCATTAAAAGCACAGACGTATTAATTTGTAGAACCTGCTTCCACAAGAACATGTCACTGATTATGAGTGAGCAGGAGACAAGGTGCAATGTATCGCACTTGATGAAACCTAACTCTCCAGGGCTCTGAATTTATCAGGTGTGATAATCTGCACATATTCTGAGTTTTGGGGAATAACATGTGGATTTTGATGCTCACCACGTCAAAAACTGCATGTCATAGTAAATACTGTATATATTTCCCCTTTTAAATTCCTCCAGGTTTGACCTGTTGACATTTAACGAAGGGTGAGGAAGTTATCTTACCTTCTAATTATCAGCGCAGGAGCCTGCACAGGGGTTGGAAGACTCCAAATGACTCATAATCAAGGCCCATTTATTTCGCCTTGCTGATGTTCATTATTAATATTTTTTCTGGATTGTAGCATTCAAATCCCTCCGGAACTCGGTGCAAAGTGAGCTCAGTTAGTGTAAGTAGTATTGCATTGTTGGGAATAAAAGAGAAATGTCGCTGCCACCAAGTCTCAGTATATCTAACTTCAACTTACCAATTTACTTTCCAACAATGTCTAGGTACATGCCCGTAGCTCCTAGGAAATTTTGTTTGATCCAAGGTAAAAATATTTTGGGTCTGTTTTTCTAAATATTCACCCTTTGTTACTTAGGCATGTTTTCCCCAAACTCCATATTTTGTATTCTACATCAAAGAAGAATTATACATCAGATTTTTACTTTGCCTGGACAATATGTTTCCTCTCAGCTTGTTATGATGTTAGGCCCATGATGCTGAGTTTGTGATTTTAAGGTATCGGGATGGCCAAGTAATATGTTTATTCTTTTGTGTGTGCATTTGTTTACCTGCTTAGTCATCTATCAATTTATGCATTTTTGGAACATGCATTTCTCCTGCACCGTATACGGGCAATTATTCCTGCTATGAGTAATCCAACTACATATGAAACTGGCATGCCAACTTTTATCAGCCCAGATAACAGGCTAATCTAGCAAACACGCTGCAGTCTAGGACAGTCCATGATAATGTTGAGGTTTAGAAATGTTTCTGTGGCTTGTAGGATTGCACTGAGTGTCCTCTTTAGTTGACATTGGACTACTGTCCATGTACTGGGTGATTGACATGAAATCTTGGTGGCAATGAATAGATTTTGAAAATTGATAGTCCTCATCAGTCTTTTTTTGTGCCAGAATAGAGTGTGGCCAACTAACCTGACTTCAATGCTGGACCCAGATATTTGTACTAACATTCAGTGTGTGTATCTAGTGCATGTGTACGTAGTATATGTGTGGCACATACATAACATTGATACTATGTGCAATATATACGTTTGCTCGGACCAGTTGATCCATTTTGGATTGAACATTGTTTAACATGGCACAAGATGGTGGATGGGTACAGCATCCACAGACAATTCAAGTGTATAGCTTGAATTCCTGTATTTGGAGGGTGCAAACTGAGACAATTAAGTGAGGGAGGATAGAGACAGGGTTACACTAAGAAATTCTATGAGGACCTTTTAGCAATTGCCAATTACATTTTCCTGACCTCTGCCATTTGGTGGATGGTAGGGGTCGGGGTGAGTCAGTAGATTCTGTTGTTAAATGTGGGAAAGATTCTCGGTCGAGCCTGCATTACATCTTTCCCTGATTGCTACTTAAGTAAGGCTGATGACAGCCACGGGCAGAATTGTCACATTAGGATGTGGCCTTGTTTTGGATACTCCTTCTTAGAGCCAACATCATCACTACCTGCTCAGAGAGCCATTACCTTGCCAAAAGACTGTAACTTCACTAGATTATGAACCCACATGCCCTGTCAGGAAAATGAATATAAAAGTGGGAACCAAACCACCCCATTTGGTTCCAGTTCCAAGTTCTTCTTACCAAGGAAGCAGTGCCCCATGGAGTACTCAATGAGCTTCTGTGAGTCCAGGACGTGTGTCTGCATGACAGCCAGTCTCAGAGAGGAGAGGGGAAGTATTCAGAAGTCAGTGCAACTTGCTGGAGAGGCGGTGGGTCTGCAGAGTGCCTGGATGCCTGTCAGAATGCTCAGAGAGAAAAGGAGAGCATCTGGCCCAGCAGGCCAGGTAGGGGAGACTGTTTGAGACTGTTCAGGAGGAGATGCCCAGCCATGTTCCCAGAGAGTGAAACACCCAGAAGAAAGGGTCTGCAATGTGGGAGCTTTACGGAGTCTGGCCTGTGGTGGGAGGTGTCATTCAGTCTCCCAGAGTGTGTTTCTTGGTGAACGCCTTAAAGAACACTTGAGGCCACCAATAATGCACCGTTCAGCACCCCTGCAGCCTGATGGACTGGTGTTGGAATTGCTGACGTGGTGCAATCTCAGAGGAGTAGTTGCTGAAGTGGATGATTTGTTGCACCTTAGAGGCTGCAACTGTTGAAGATGAGTATCAGCCTACCTGACTTGGAGGCTGAAATTTCTCAATTTGAGCACCTGCCAGGCCAGCCCATGGGCCACTATTGCTAATGACAAGTACCCACTAGTCCAACCTGCAGCATTAAATCCTTCAACAGTCCAAGGGAGATGAGCAAGCCTGCAGTCATGGTAGAGCAACACCAAACAAGACGCAGACAGTGTGAGACAACATGAACCTCTCCAGTACCAGCCAAGCCATGTCTCCACAGAAAAGGAAAAAACTAAGGTGGCCTCCAGAAACGGAGAGGCCGTAATGCTAACAAATATTTGCTGCAAGAGGAAGCCGTCCTTATTATGAGACTCTGTGGGCTATGAAATACCTAAACTTGACTTGCTTAAACTTGTTGCCATAAAGTAATTTATTTGTGTAGTATTCCATATGCCTGTCAAACTAAAAGTACTTCACATCACGAAGAAGACAAACACTGGGCTGGACAGAGATTTACTGTATCTTTTTTATCGGACTGTTGAGGTATGAGTTGCTGGCCCCCACACTGCCCCACGTAAAAGTCTTTGGCTGCTTGCCCACGCTACCCTGATAGTCAAGTGCACAAAGGGTATAACTTGCACAGTTTGCACAGCTTTAGTAGGATGGGCTGCAGGGGACAACAGTGGAAGATGATCCTGACGACCATGCTTATGGCCTGGTAGTCTCTGTCTGCCATGTTTACCCCTGAACAGGGTATGACAATTGGTGGCAAGCTGTGTAGGATTTGCCAATTCCAGTTCCAACTGTCATAATCAGAACAATACTTTCAGCTTAGACACAACACCATATGCACAGTGAGAAAGCAGATAAAAAGCTGATGGGTGTAGACTGTGACACTTATCCTGAGAACAGTTAAGGAACTTGTGTGTAGACAGTGGGAGTAGGGATTCAGGATAAAAAATTGTGAAACCAGTTAGAGAAACTATGAGGAAGGTAAGAAACTATAATGGACTCCGGAATGATTCTGTGTTAGAAATTAAGGGAAGACGTGCTGTCTGACTCTCGCAGTCTGTTAGCACAGGCTTTTCCCAGACACATCCTGAATGTGTCACCAATTATTTTTCCATTATTACTCTAAGAGATCCTTCCTTCCAATTTTAAGGGTATATTGTCACAGACTGCAGGTGTCATTCCATTGTGTGGGTTTAGTATGACTGAGACTCTGATCCTGGTGCTCAAGAAAGCTAAGGCTGAGAAAGAGGAGAAGGCCAGAGAGTTTAAAAGGGAGAAGTTGAGATTAGCTCACCAAGAACAAAAGGGAAGGAGGTGGGAGAGTCAGGACCAATGGGCCTGAGAGGAAATTAAAAAAGGAGAAGGGAGAGGTAAAGGGAGAAGAAAAAGCAAGAAAAAGAAAGAGGACTAGAGAGACAGAAGATATTCTTAGAGAAAGAGAAACTCAGAAAGGCAACAGAGACAACTACGTTTGAGAAATGTGATTCCATCTTTACTTATTTTGCCAATTGTGGGCATTACGTTCCCGACCTTCTCATTTGACAATAAACAAACTAATATCTCCAACCTTGATAAAGTCCGGTTAGGAAAAAACACGCATCGGCTGCTCTCTTATCTTGACTGTTCAATGTTTGCATTTCCTATCATATCAATAACTGTACAATCATGACAACCGCTGAAAAAAAATAAAAGTTTTGAGACAAACCTGTGACTACATTTGCAACTACTGTAAAAACTCACCTTGACATGTGCTCCAACCTTCTCTGGGTATTTTACTTTTTTTTGGATCTACAATCTTTTGTAGCTGCACATCTAACACCTTAGGTAGCAAGGTGGTTTGGATTGTGAGAGCAGCCCAACATTGCTCATACTACCATGTTTTTCTAATACAGCCACTGCTTCTACATACTACTGCATACTGCATGGAGAAGTGCAACAATCTTAAGTTACTGCTCCCATTGTATCATCAAATATTTAAATAATGTAATAGAGCAGATGGTTTTCCATTTTAAATCTCTATCCATTGTGTGTTGTGTGATTGCAATCAGTGGGTAAGAGGGTTGGGACCAAGGATTTGCATGCCCTTAACCAGTTGATGGTAACAGATAACAGTGCACAATGCCACTTAAACAATATATGCTTCACTTGACAGAAAGGATCCAGAGAAACTTGCAGTGTTGGCTGACACATAGATAACTAGGATGGTTAACCAGCAGCATATTTTTAAGCCAAAAGAGGAGAGGAACTTTAAAAAGGTCAGATACAAACCCAAGTATAATGGCCAGAGCAATTCCAAAGGAGAGGACACAGGCAGAACAGGAAATTATTTTCACATGAGGAACAGAAGGACAATGGAGGAAAGTAAAGTTTCTTCATGCCTAAAATGATGATGAACAGGTGTTGCAAGGAGAGACACTATAAAAGAGGCTTTCAGGTGAATGTCACTCTACAAGCTGCATCCATTGTAGCAAGTGTGTTGACAATGGGTGAGGAGACTTGCGAGGGCACTTTAGCACTCAGTTTAAAAGCAATGGACATTTGAAAAAGGGTCCAATATGCTCTAAAGCACATCTATCCAAATACAATGGGATTTGGGTTGGATGTAGGTATCACAAGGAGTTAATTTCCTGACCTGAAGGTGCTTGCAGTAATATGGTTGTGAGGAAATATCTCAAACCCAAGTAGATTCTCTATGCATTGCACCCAGTGGGGATGACATGGAGTATTAGATTGCCCATGTTGATGTTGAGGTCAGTGGCAAACTGAGCCACGATCAATGTAGGGGTAAGAGAGTAGCAAGGTGCTGGTTGTCTTTTAGAAAATGATGGTTTATTACCAGGACCAGAAGCCTTCATAGCATGGACCATTTTGGCTATGTTGATCAGAGCACAGGCTGTACATTAGTCTCTGAATTAGAGTGGCTACATTCCAGATTTGCAAAGACCAGGGAAGGGTAGTAAGCAGATCAGAGCAGACTCTAAGAAGACATGAGCTGTAGCACCCATCACACTTGCTCTATAGGAAGAGGTGCACAAGGTATCTGAAGTGGACCAGGTGAAGCCTGGATCACTGCCACAGATTTAATGTTTATTATAAACTGAATTCCCAAGCAATGAGTAATTCTTCCCAGCACAAGTTGAGAGCCCTGTGGTATTTAAGAGGGAAGCACATGAACAGATCTGAAAGAGAATGAATGTAAGGCCCTATGCTGGCGGAGAGAATGGATTACTATACTGAGAACCTGTGTATCTTGAGCCAGGAGCAGCAAGAATGTATTATTTCGCTTATTGCACAAGAACCTTCTGATGTCACTGGACCATGAAGTTCCTTTAACAGGATACTTGGGCCAAAAGAAGACACAGGATAGGATGGACTCTTAGTTTTATTGGTATGGGATGCATATAGGCACAAAGAGGTTCTGTAGGGTCAGTAGCACTTGACAAGTGAGTGGTGTTGTTCAGGTAAGACTTGGGCAGCACCAGTAGTACCATTATCAGCAGTAGGTGTTCCATTTGAGTGGGTGAACATGAACACTGTTGGACCGTTTTATATACTTGGTGCCCACATCAGGCAACAAGAATATCCTGATTCTGGTGGATCATACCAACACTTATTCAGAAGTGGTATCTCTGAGGAACACAACTGCAAGGATAGTAGCCAGATCAGGATCTCTTCAGGAATTCCTAAGATTGTGATTTCTACCAGGGAACCAAGTTTATCTCCTCATTCTTGAGAGAGATATGGGAGCAAACTAGCGTAACCTACCACTTTTCCATAGCATACCATCTACAGAAAAATGGAAATAGGATAATGGCATCTCTGCCAGAGAACCTCAGCAGGTCGTGGCACCTTTTCCTGCTAGTTTTCTTATTCACCTGGAAAGAAACTCCATAGAGAGGTAGGTTCAGTCCCTTTGATCTTTTGCTTGGCTTCTCAGTGCACGACTGACTCACCTCATTCAGAGAAGGGTTTGAATGAGCATCTGAGGCACCGCAGAAGGATGTGGTGGACATTGTGATTGGCCTCAGGAAGGAGATGGTGCAATACACAAGTCAGGATAACAAAAACATTCATGCAAGCCAAGAACTGATGGAGTGGTATTATCAAAAAGCAATGCTGACTGGGAAGCAGGAGATCAGAAGGTGTTAGTGATGAAACTCTTTCTTCAAATAGATTTGGAGGCTATATGGTGTAGGACATACAAGGGAGTCTAGAAGATTTCCTAGGATAAAGTATTTGGTGGACACAGGAAAGATAAAAAGGATGCTCCTTTTTAACTGGCAGAAGACAAATATTTCTGAAGAGATTTTACATTGAACATTCTGGAGATAATAGAGGTGGTTGAGGAGGACAGTGATTCACTCCCCACCTACTGCACAGTGATGAGAAGGATGGTTCTGTATAAAGGGTAAACTTGCCACTGAACTGACTCCTAAACAGTACCAAGGGTCTAGAGAGGCAGAGACTATTTTACCCCTCTTTTCATTGATCCCAAGGTTAACACCTGTCTATGCGCATGTTTCAGGGGACAGCTTGCCACAGAAGATTCTGGTCTATAGTATGTCAGCCCGGGTTCACAAATGCATCAAAGTGCAGTTTGCTTGCACCCATTCTGAATGCCTTCACCGTTTCCATCACCTTCCCAGATTCTTGGAAACATGCAACTGTCCTCTAATATAGCCTTATAGCTATACCGGCTATTAAAGGCCCGCTCCAGCGTTAAAGGCCCGAGCCGAAGGCGAGGGCCTTTAACAAGGGAGCGGGACTTTAATAGCCGGTATAGCCCAGCTACGAAGGGCTATAAGGCCTTTAGAACATTCTGCCACTAGAGGGCAGAATGTTCTAACAAATAAAACAAAGGCTTCAGGGAGCGCGAGGGGATTGAAATCCCCTCAGGCTCCCTGAAGTCTCTGTTCACAGCCACAGCTGTGAACAAAGAAACATTGGAATGTTGGAGCTCCGGGCTTATACCAGCCATTATAAGCCCGGAGCTACTCCATTGTTTTCAAAGAAGCTCCCAACATTCCAATGCTCCCCAACTACACATTGATCTCCCTCCTACCATTCTCAGCTGAGGAATTGGAGAAAATCATCAACACATGCCTCATTGAATATGTCAATGACCATCAACTCCACAACTTCACTAAGTCTGGTTTCAGACCTAACCACAGCACAGAAGCTGCCCTCATTGCCGCATCAGTATGACTCTGGACAGAGGTTATATGGCAGCCCTTTTCTTTCTGGACCTCTAGGCAGTGTTTGATATGGTATCCCACTCCATCCTCATTCAACACCTACACCACCTCAGAATCCAAGGACACACACTCTGAAAGATCTGCTCCCTCCTGACTGGAAGGACCCGGTTTGTCAGCCTGGCACCATAAACCACTGATGAACGCAACCTCATCTGCAAAGTTCCACAAGGATCTTCCCTGAGCCTTTCAAAGTATACATGATTGCTCTAGCCAGCATCATCTGCTCTTACAACATCAACATCCTCTCCTATGCCCACGACGTGCAATTTATTCTCTCCCTTATGGACAAGACGCCCAGTACAGGGATCAAGTTCAATACCTGCATGACTGAAATCACCCAATGGATGAAGACCAGCTGTCTAAAGCTGAAGCCACATGAGCACTTCATCATGGGACTCCACCTGGTGGCCAACAGAGCTAAGGCCAACAACACCAAGAACCTCTGGGTCATCATCAGCAGCAATCTCGACATGACAGCCCAAGTCCACACCATCACTTCAGTATGTTTCAATACTCTGAAGATTCAGAGGAAGATTTTCAAATGTCTCCCACTCAGCACTCAGACAACCATCAAGCAAGTCCTTGTCACACGCAAGCTGTGTTATGGGAACAACCTCTATGCTAGGACCAACAAAAAACTCACCAGAATGGTGAAGACCATTCTGAACTCGGCAGCCAAAATTACTGTCAACCTCCGATGCTGCACTAACATCACACTACACCTGAAGGAGCTCCATTTGCTTTCCATGCACAAACCTACACACTTCAAACTCCTCACCCACACTTTCAAGGTACTGCATAACACTGATCTAGCATAGTTCAACAATGGCATCTGCCGTAACAAACCTTCCAGACACCTTTGCTCATCCAGACTTCTACTTGCACTCATCCGCAGCATGCAGAAAACCAGATTCAGTAGTCAAGCCTTCGCCTACATTGCTCCTAAAGCATAGAGTGACCTGCCGTTACACAAAGAAGCCTCCTCATAACTTCTTGAATTCTGCAAGAAGCTAGAGACCTGGTTTTTTGGTTAGTGTCTCTAGGCCCTAGGTTTGACTAGATTCACACCTGTTCAGAGACAGGATACCCTCCTGGGTGTGCTCCACAAATCTGCATAACATAATATTTAAAACAAAAATATGCAAACCAATAACATTGAGTCCAAGTTAAAACCAATAAAACACTACCTAATAAGGATACAAATATTGCTACCCAAGATAGCAATCAAATATATTTATCAAAATAAATATATATAAAACTATTATAACCAAATAAAAAATGGGAAAATATTAATAGCTGAATAAATAAAACAAAAACACCCAGCACCCCTCATATAAGGTAAATATGCTTAACATCCCACATATTAGGTAAAAACATTACCATAAAAAATATTGAACCTATGAAATTAAAAAGAACATTAATTATCAAATTAATTAATTTCCTAATTGAAACACTCTACAAAGAGAGAAAGAAAACATGCAACAAACTGCACATGAAGCCATCTTCACTGCATCACACAAAACTCCATCAGACAAAACACCAACAGAGAAGGAGTGCACCAAAACTAACTGAACAGGCATAACAAATATAAAGTAAGCAACTAATAATCATATAAGGCAAAACTGGACCAACAAACGTTAGCAAGTTAATTATGAAAATGAAACAACACTAATAATTTTTTTTTTAATTATATCCCTAAAATATAGCTATGAAGACTAATGAATACCAAAGCAAATGTCCAGAAAAACCCAGAAAATTGTAAGAAAATTCAAGGTACAACAAATTCATTACCCAAATATACATTCAATAAAAAAATAGTAATAACACTAACAAATTGTTTAAATTAGGCCAATACGTTTTTAGAGAGATATGTACATTAAAGAATGTAACAGATTGTAATAATGTGTCTGTCTGTATATGCTTTATTTCGACAATCTTATGTCATAAAAGCTTCAAGGAGCATTTAAAAATAAAGGTTGCAAAAATGCAAACTGGCATAAGATACAGAAGTGGACCAAAACAATGTGCACAACTAGTCCATAAAAGTGCACAAATGCACCACAATAAATAGTACAATTGTCGCAAGCTCTACATTAAAAACTGTTAAAAGTTCATAGATAATAACATAAGTGGTTGCATAAATAACATTTCAAAGACTATTAAAAGTGCAGACACAGCATCCTGCCTGGTGTGGTCATCATAAGAATCACAATTTGGGACCCCCAATGCATGCCCAGTAAGAGGCTAATTTAAGCCATTTTTCAGGTGACAGGTGATCTAATATAAAGTGTCAGTGCATAAGGTATAGTCTCGATGGAGGGTTAAACAGCCGTCGGGTGCTGCAGAAATTTCTTCACGGCTTCACTGCTTCTGAGGAGGAATGTTAAACCACTCTTGGCAGGGCTTTTTGCCTAATTAGCCAGGCATGGCTAAGGAACTTGGCCACGCCACACACAAAAAGGGCTCTTGGGTCAGACCTAAGAATGCGCAGAGCAACCCGATGGTCCAGTGTGCCCAATTGTCGGCAGATTAGTTTTAACCATTTGGGCCTTGGTGCTTTGTATGCCGGACAAACAAACATAACATGGGTAACACACTCCAGCGGGGCTCTGCCGCAGGGACAATCTGCTGATGTCTGTTTGGGTGGGTGCCACTTTGCAGTTAGTGCGCAAACAGGGAGAGTGCCAAACCTGAAATGTATATACAGCATCCTGTCCCTCGGTACCTGGATTATGTCCAAATAAGGCTCGAGGCCTCTAATCTGCTTGTGTAGGTAGAATTCTTCCGTCAATCTGCCCACATTGGGTTTACTGATTTCCTGGCTGGCCACCCAATCCCAGTACGTCCGTTTGATTTCCTCTATGCTTGGTGGGTCTTGCCTGTCCCAATGTCCTTGAAAGCCCAGAGCTGTCAGTATTTTCCTGATGTCTGAGGTCCATTTAATTCTGTGGCTAACATCTAGGCGTAGGACCTCTTTAAATGCTTCAGCATATTTGGAGAGTTGTAATAATAAAAATTAATACACATTCACATTTGTACATTAAAATTGAAAAAAATAAGAAAAATGAATAGAGCGGAAAAAGAAACCCAAAAGAAACATAATATGTAACACACCAGAAGAAAGCAAGAAAAGGCATAATGTAAGCATACATTGCAAATTATGTTAACAAATGTAGTAACACGTATAAAGTAATACTAAGTATAATATATGATGTATACTTTCCATGTTACCATAACCCACAGAAGGATGTATGACAATACAACAAATTTCATTACCATGTGTGCCATTCCAACATGGGCATTACAATGCAAGTGCCATTACCACGCATTTCCATTACAAACTATTTTTTTTTTACCACACATAAGCCTTTACCATGCAAATGTAAGTATTTTACAGGTAAGTATAAACCATTTCTATCTATATAAAAAGGGTTTATAATAGCTACAAGTGGAAAGGTGCACCAAAAAGCAATTTACAGTCCAAGGACGCATACAAAAAATTTATATTCCAAATATTGTGTTTATTCTATTTCTTTTTTATTCAATTTACACAACATCCAGCCATCGCGTTTCATTCCAATTACATTTAGAACTTCATCAGGGCTGAAAATAGTATACAAAACGCATGAAGAATAATTACATAGAAAAGCATAAAACACACAATTAGAAATATATATAGACAACAAATGTTTGACCATATACAATAATATTTAAAAGAAAATTACAACTGACATATGAACTGACACTTAAATCAATATAGATCAACATTGACATAATAAACATGACTCAAATATGATAAGACTAAAACCTATACATAGTAAAAGACAAGAAAGAGGCAGACTTCAACTGTGTCCTAAGTGTCCTCATAAAGCCAAAAAGGCATTGCAAACCCACTATGTACTATAGAGCCATGAACCCAGAATAACCAGCCCTATCCTCTGAGTTTACCTTATCCAGTTGAACAAAAACACATTTAAAAAGAATTATTTGCCTAATCAAACACCCCTTAGTTGTTAAAATGCACTATGCATCATTATACCAGTCCCTTAAAACATTTCGGAAGGGCTATGCCCCTCAAAAAACAATAAATTCATAAGATTCTTACCTTAATATAATAGAACGTTATATATCTGGAAAATGGGCATCAAACTACATATAGATTCATCCAGGTCATGGTACGTGATGTTTTGGTATAACCGTTATCATCATATCCTGAAATGTAATGATCAAGCTGCGTAATGTTCTGATAGGTACCCGCATGGATTATATAGGCATAATATCCATATGAACTACATGGGAAGGTTGAAAACAAAACTAACCCTGGGTGGAGCTGGCGGAGTGCAACTACGCGTAGGTCCACGGAATTGAGGGGAAACTCTGTGGAACTCCGCTCCGCCACCCGCCTCCACCCCCCCTAATAAAATAATAGTGATAACCTAATTTAAAAAAAATAAAGTCACTTACCTGTATTGTGGCGTCCTTGGGCTGCCCTCCTCCTCCTTGCCAGACATCTTGCATGAACTGCCCATGCGTGCGCACGCGCGCATGTGCATTTCTCACAAAGAAATGCGGATGCGCGTACGCTCGCATGCGCAGTTCATGCAAGATGTCTGGCGAGAAGGAGGAGGGCAGCCCGGGGACGCCGCAATACAGGTAAGTCACTATTATTTTATTAGGGGTGGTGGAGGCGGGGGCCAATTTAGCGGGGGGGCTGGCTAACTCCGCTCCGCTGCAGAGTCGGTGTTTTTTTCCCTACTCCGTGTTCTCAGCGAAGCGCGGAGTAGGGAAATCTCTGCACACTCCCCCGGTGAAGCGGAGGTCTCCACCCGCGCCTAAACAAAACTAGACTCAGACAGTGGAGGAGGAAACTGAAACCACATGAAGGAAAGACCCAAAGAAGCAACTAGTGCTGCAAAATCGCAAAAGTAACAACAATTCCACATAGTGTGACTAAGAACCCCTATACTTAATTATATCTAAAACCACACACACCATACCTCACCACAGTCCGTGCACCAATTATATATAAAAGAGGAAATTCATCCAAAACCACACCCAATTGCCACAATATGCATGGTACAGTCTAGCATAGGTGATAAACACCAAACTAGATATATATCATATATACGAGAAAGGCATAATACCATGACGGGCATTGTTAATGAAAAATGAGTTCAAAATTCCAAGCAAGAGGGGGGCGTAATGCTAGATGCCCCCATGAAATGCGCACTTTGATAAGTATCCCATCTTGTCATGTCATGTTGCCGCAAGTGTCTAAAGCTCCCTGCGCCATTGCTAAATAAGAGGCATGAAAGCACAGGTTGATGGGAGGTGGCTAGGTCACAACATGCGCTTGAACCTACCCAAAAGGGCAGTCCTCTTGTACAGAGTGTGGTGGCCATTTTAAAGTGATGGTTGGTATCTTGATTGAACCTCACAGCACATATAAAATCATTTTGGAACATCGTTAAAAATAAGATCCATGTAGTAGGTAACAAACAGCAAATCAGACCAAAGTTGTAAATTGCTAAATTATGCAAATACAATCTCTCATTGGCTCAATATATCAGTGGGTCGATGCATGGCAATGACCCATGGTGTGCCAATACAGAATATTATTTAAGTCCAAAAACATCTTGAACTCTGTCCTGTCCCAAAATGAGTCAATCACATATGACATAGCTATTAAATGTCAAATATGAGTCTGTGTTATCAAGTTAAATTCTTAACCCCTGTACAAAGTATAGCGGCCATCTTAGACTGATGTTTAACATCGTGTCTATATATCACATTGCACACAAAATCATTTTAATTGGCTGTTTGTAGGAAAATGTAAGTGAATAACTGGCCCAGATATAAACATTGATTCATGCAGGGGATTAAAATAGCTTGTCACACCAAAGTTGAAAATAAGTAAATAATACAGTCACAAATATTTACTAGAGCTGTGTGTCAGCTAGTCTAAGTATATCAATGACGCATGGTGTATCAATATAAGATATTAGTTGTCTCCAAAAGTGTCACGGGCCCTGTCCTGGATAGGTCGGGTCAATTATATTGCACATAGGTAAGCAATGAATGTAAAATATATGTCCACGTAAGCGTGATACCCTATGTACTCGGGAAAACTAAAGGTTCCGTTAAGTCACAGAATAAAAATAGAAATATGCAATTGAATTATTCAAATGATGTATCCAAACCAAGTCAGAGGTCAATCTATAATCATCAAGTCAACTCAGTGATCAAAGATGGACAAGAGAAGGAATCTAACAAGATGAATCATACACTGGGATCGATAAGGATCAGTAATACGTAACAACCTAGGGACAGAGCCTGGCATACATGAACTCAAGTTCAACCCAAAAATGGTGAAATTCATTATCAGTGTTGTGTCCGCCTATAATTGCTCTTAAATGGCATATCCATTTTGCCTTTGATTGCCTCAAGTATGATTCCCTGTTTCCTCCACTGGCACTCTCTGTAACAAGGTCAATTCCCAAAAACCAAAAACTGGGATCACCAGGAAGGGCCACCTTATAATGCTCAGTCATAGGGTATCTAACATCACCCCTCTTAAGTGCTCTATGATGTTCCTGTATACTTATCTTTCAGCTGCGTACTGTGCTGCCTACATAGATCATGTTGCATTTGCAACCAATTACATAAACAACAAATGTGTATTACAGTTAATAAAATGTTGAATACTAAATTCTTGCAGTGTGTTAAACCTGAACTTCTTTGTCTTGTTTTTACCAAGTTGACATACATTACATGAATTACATACATAAAACCTACATGGTTTAGGTGGCAACCAAGTTTCAATTTGTTGGGTTGATGTTACATAACTTGGGTATAGTGAGTCCCTGAGTGTGTTCCCCCTCCTAAAAACCATCGAAGGGTATTTTGAAATTGAACCATGTAGCCCTGGGATATCCAACAAAAGATGCTAATTTTTTCTAAGATTTTAAAAATCTTATCACTGTGTTGTTTATCTAGTGAAGAAGGCCAGTGATTTTTGCCCAGAACCCCCAAATCACTTTCTGCTACGTTGGCTAATCTGTATTGTCGATTCTCTTGAGATTTGATGTGCCCTAGTATCTGCATCTGTCAATGTTCTGGCTTCATAGCCTCCACTAAGGAAGCATTTTTTGGTATCCAAAATATTGGCTCTTAAGTTAGTATCCTCAATACAGTTTCTTCTTATGTGGACTTTCTTGCCATAAGGTATATTCCTAATCACTGATTTTGCATGTGCACTAGACGCATGAAAAACACTGTTGCAAGTTGTTTCTTTGCGGAACATAGTACTGTGAACAACCCCATCCCTCACATAGAAGTGCAGATCCCAAAAATTAATTTCAGACTCATGGTGGTGCATCATTAGCTTGATATTGTAGGGGTTGTTATTCAAATAGGCAAAATACTCCATCAGGGCCTCGGTAGGGCCCATCCAGAGACAGATGATGTCATCGATGTACCTCCCCCAAAAGACTATATATTCAGTCCAGGGGGAGGCACCCTCACCCCAGATGTGCTCCCTCTCATACCAGCCCATAAAAAGGCTGGCATATGAGGGGCAAATCTGGAGCCCATAGCAGTGCCCTGTATTTGATGGTACCACTGGCCATCACGCTTAAAGACATTTTTTGCGAGAATGATATCCATCATATCAAGTATCATGCAAATATACTCAAAGTGGTCTGCCCCCTCTTTATCCCAAAAAGATCGAGCTACCATAAGTCCAAAATCCTTTTGTCTACAAGTATACAAACTCATCATATCCAGAGTAACAAACTGTAAATCATTCGACCAGGGAAAATTAATAAACTTTATTAGGATATCCTTGCTATCCTTGATATATGATAGTAAGTTTGCGACATGTGTTTTTAATCGGATATCAACAAATTCTGAAAGCTTTTCAGTCGCAGATCCCACACCAGATCTGATTGGTTGCCCCGGAGGGAAAGCACCTCCCTTAAGGACATTTGGCAGGATGTATATACAAGGAAACCTCACTTGTCCAACGAATAAATAATGATACTCATCATCAGACAGTAAGCATAATTCCCTCCATTTCCTCATTTTCATGTTGATGAGTAAAGTGAGTTCACCAGTTGGATTCATTTTAATTTGTTCATAACATCCACTGTCACTTAACTGGCGCATGATCTCACTCATGTAATCTGCCTTATTGATGACGACCACATTGCTGCCTTTATCAGCATCCCTTAATACGATATTCAGGTCATTTTGTAATCTCAGAAGTGCATGTCTTTCTTTGTATGTAAGATTTTTTTGCTGCTGCGAACCAAATCTGATGGGAATGTTTAAGCGATGCAATTTGTGAGTCACCCTGTCATTGAACACATCAATGTTGCAATGGTATGCTATCGACAAATAAATTTAGATTTTGGCCTCAAACCACTATCAACATCCAAACTCTCTGTAACATTTAACTCACAAAGCAGTGATTTCATGTCAGGAGCTACATCATTCTCTATATATAGAAGACATTGTATGTCTCGTATATCAGAAAAAATATGTGATGAAATTATCTGCTCAGATGCATAAATACCAGAACTATGTATTTGACCAGAAAAAAATTATTTTAATTTCAAAATCTTACAAATTTGAATAAATCGACCTTCATATCAACCAGATCCCCACCCTGTGTAGGGCAGAAATTTAGACCCTTACATAGCACATTGGACTCATGTACATCAAGTGGTCTATCTGACAAATGTATAACCTCCAAGCCTTTGTAGGCGTCATTACCATCTGTGGAAAGCAGATTGCGATTTGTGGCATCATTCACAACATTATTCACAGAGGGTACACTTATTAATTTCTCTTGGAGTGGGTTTGAACGCCCACCTTCTCTGCTGGTTTTCCCTTTGCCCCTCATCTCCCTTTTTGTTTTTTTTTACCTCTCTCATTCATTGTTTGTTGCTTATCCGTAACCTTGCCAACTCTTTCTGAAAGGAGGAGGCCCCCTCTCCTAAAGGGATTTCAGATGTTACATTGCTGGAAGTGGTACTGCTTATGGATTCAATAGAACTAATACTAGCAGATTTGGTCTCATCATCACTCTCATCTCTAGCCCTCTTCCTATCCTCCGCAGTGTTGGTATTGTCATATTTCTTTGCAAAGGTGTAGATACGACCTTCCATGTAATCACAATCATAACGCTTGATCTTTCTAATTTTTTTATCCTTTAGCTACTGTTGTTGATTCTCAATCACTTTATATAGGATGTGACCATTTTTTTCAATTAGATCTTTACATTCCAAAGCATCAATCTCCTTTTCTATATTCTCAATTTCAGACTGTAGTTTTGCCCCTTTTCCATATCCGCATCATTGTATACGAAGCCCCCTTCTAGATAACTGTCCCATTCTACCAGTAATTCGTCACTGAGATCCTCAAATGTGGGGAATATTAAAATGCACAATCCCCACGGGATTTCCTTATTTTCAACATACTGTTGCAGTGTAACATCAACCCACCACCTTGGGTTCTTGTTTCTTTAGGAGTTCCAAATTTAATAAATGAGATCGTAGCCCATCTGTTGCTGATCCCTAGGTAATGGTGGTGAGGAGGTATACCCTCTACTGAAAAGATCCTTTGCCAGTTCTTCCCTTCTATCGTTTACTAGTGGCATAATGTAAGTTCAATCACAAATGGTGAGTGCAGTCAGTCCAAAATTTACAAAAAGGACACTTGAAACAACGGCGGACTATTGAAACCGCACCTCACTCAAAATACACAATTAAAGTATATTGTCCCGTGCACTACTTATCCGGTACCTACCGTTGTTAGGTTGTTAAGTATTAGTGATCCTTATAGATCCCATTGTATGATTCATCTTGTTAGACTCCTTCTCTTGTCTGTCTTTGATCACTGAGTTGACTTGATGCTTATAGTTTGACTTCTGACCTGGTTCAGATACATCATTTGAATAATTCAATGACATAGTCCTATTTTCATTCTATGACTTAGGGGAACCTTTAGGGGATCGAACTGTATCATCTTACATGGACTTATATTTTACATTCATTGCTTACCTATGTGCAATATAATTGACCTGACCTATCCAGGACAGGGCCTGTGACACTCTTGGAGACAACTAATTTCTTATATTGATAAACCATGGGTCATTGATATACTTAGACTAGCTGACACAGATCTAGTAAATATTTGTGACTGTATTACTTACTTATTTTCAACTTTTTTGTAACCAGCTATTTTAATGATCCCCTGCATGGATGAATGTTTATATCTGGGCCAGTTATTCACTTTGTGTTTGTGATATTATCCTTACATTTTCCTACAAACAGCCTTATAAAATGATTTTAAATGATTTTGTGTATGATGTGATTTATAGACATGATATTAAACATCAATCTAAGATGGCAGCTATACTTTGTATAGGGGATAGGAATTTATCCTGATTACGCGGACTCATATTTGACATTTAATAGTTAGCTATGGATTATGTGATTGACTCATTTTGGGCCAGGACAGAGTTCAAGATGTTTTTTGACTTAACTAATATTCTGTATTGGCACACCATGGGTCATTGCCATGCATCGACCCGCTGATATATTGAGCCAATGAGGGAATGTATCTACATAATTTAGCGATTTGCAACTTTGCTCTGATTTGCTGTTTGTTACTTACTACATGGATCTTATTTTTAACGATGTTCCAAAATGATTTTGTATGTGATGTGAGGTTTAATCAAGATACCAACCATCATTTTAAGATGGCCGCCATAGTCTGTACAAGAGGATTGCCCCTTTGGTTAGGTTCTTACGCATGTTGTGACCTAGCCACCTTCCATCAACCACTGCGTTTGTGCCTCTTATGATGGAATGGCGCCGGGGGTTTTAGACACGAGATGGGATACTTATCAAGGTATGTGATGTGTGTTTTACAGGGGTGTCTTGCGTTACGCCCCTCTCTTGCTTGGAATTGTGAACTTGCGTTTCATTAACAATGTCCATCATGGCATTATGCCTTTTTCGTATATATGATATATATCTAGTTGGGTGTTTTTCACCTATGCTAGACTGTACCATGCATGTTGTGGCACTTGGGTTTGGTTTTCCATGCATTTCCTCTTTAACATATAATTGGTGCACAGACTGTGGTGAGGTATGGTGTGTGTGGATTTAGATATAATTAAGTATAGGGGTTTTTAGTCACACTATGTGGAATTGTGGATTACTTTTGCGATTTTTCCACTTGTAGCTACTTTCCAATTTGTTGGTCAGTGGTAATGAACAACGGCAGGTACCGGAGAAGTAGTGCTCAGGACTATATACTTTAATTATGTACTTTGTGTCTGTCGTTGTTTCAAGTGTGATTTTTGAAAAAAAAATTATACTTACCTTCATAATATTTACATTTCCGTGGTAAAGGCATGCATGGCGAAGGCATACACTTGATAAAAATGTAATAGACAGGTACAAAACCTATTTGTATGTATATATATATATATATATATATATTTGGCCAGGGCATAATACTCGGCTCCGCTTGAGTAGCTTGTGAAATTCGGGCAGTTGACGATCCACGGAGTTATGCGGAATTCCTGAATTCCGCCTATTGGGCTCAAAGCAGAGGGTTTTTTTAGTTCACGCTCTCAAGTCTTGCGAGCACGCATGAGACTACTTGCACCGTCAGCGAGCTCCCGCGAGACTTCGCTCTCACTTGCACGGCTTCCAGTCGCAATGGAGCCAATCTAGTGCTAATCGGAAATAGAGCACTCGAGCAGCTTTTGTGCTTGAGATGCAGCTGAGAAGCTTTTGGAGTGGATTTTGTTCTCCAACTTGACGTTGGAGTTGTGTTTTTTGTTTGAGAAGACTTTTTCTTTAACTTTTTTCCAACAGCAAGGAAATGCCCCATAGACACCTACTTCCTGTTCGTGTCCAGCAGGCTCCTCCCAGTGCTTTGTCCCTCTTCTGGTCACTTTTCATTGGGATTTGGAGCTGGAAGGATCATGCTCCTTGCCTGCTGCATAGATACCAATTGGATTTAAGAACTTTGCATTTGGAATTTCACAAGTAAGTTGGAACACTGGTATATAAGGGTGTTGTTTGCTTGATTGGTGGCATGCACCAGGATTTATTTGTACTTTTAATCGATTTTTAATATTTATTGTGGTGGATGGCCTGCAGTTTTAGTAGGGGCCTAGTTATTTTTTGCATGTAATTTTTCTTCTTTCGTAAAGGAAAAATATTGCACAGTTTAGTACATTTTCTCCATATTTTTTAATAAGTTTGCAATATTCATTTAATTCACTATGGGGCCTAGTCTGCCAATGGGCGTTCCAGCCAGTAGTCCCAGTAATAGTCATAGGTGCATGAAACAACTGTTTCTGTGGTGTCTGTTGAATTGAAACATCATTTAGGCCATGGATAGCATTGGATTAAATTACAAAATGTGATTTTTTTGGGGTATTTCATGTTTTTTTTCTGCAAACAGTGTATACATGGGGTAATTATATTTGATGCGTTTGGAGGATGTGTGTTGTTGTAAATTTCTTAGCCCAGTTAATTTTTCGTTTTTGGCATTGCTAAATTAATGCTCTTTTTTCTGTGTTACCAATCCATGCCTCCTTTGTCTGGCCAGTGTGTGAGTGTGTTTGCAATAGGCCACCATTTGTCTTTGTTCCCCATGCCATGTGGCCAGCGGCTATTTTGTATAGTCAGTGTGCATAGGCCAGCATGTGTTCTTTGTTTGTGGCCATGCCTCCTTGCTTGCTGTTTGACCATATGGTTGGTGGCCTTTTTGTGCAGGCAGCAAGTGTGCTGAGTCCATAGGCCTGCATGTCTTCTTTGCTCCCCATGCCTTCTTGCTTGCTTGATGTTGTGACCATGTGGTTGGTGGCCGTTTTGCATAGGCAGCCAGTGTGCTTTTGCCATAGGCCTGCATGTCTTATTTTTTCCACATGCCTTCATGCCCAGTGTTGTTGTTCACCATGTGGCTGGGGGCCATTTTGTATAGTCAGCCAGTGTGCTTTTCCCCTAGGCCTGCATGTCTTTTTTTTGTGGCCATGCCTTCTTGTTGGTTGGTGTTGTTGTTCACCATGTGGCTGGTGGCCATTTTGTGTAGGCAGTCAGTGTGGTTTTGCCATAGGCCTTTATGTCTTCTTTGATCCCCATGCCTTCTTGCTCAGTGTTGTTGTTGACCATAAGGCACTGGCTGGCAGCTCTTTTGTGAGTCCAGCCAGTGTGCCTCTTTGCCATAGGCTTGCATGGATGGTTGAGATAGCAGTTTAATAAATTAAATGCTTGAGGATAATTTCACTAATTTGGCATTTTTACATTTTACGTTTAATTTAAAAAAATGTAATCTTATTTTTTTATTTAACTTCTTTTTTTTAAATTAATGTGTTTTTAATTATATATGTGTATTAAATTTTTTTCCATTTTCCTAACATCCAGCATCAAGCCCATATCTGCTATAGGTGCACAATAACATTCATTTTCTGAGGATTATTCCATTGTCCCCTGCACCTCCATTAGTGCCACATCCCAACTTGATGCACATAAAGCAAACAGTTATGTATGTTGTTATTGTTCTTTCTTATCCTTCCTGAGTGTACACCATGAAAGTTTATGTTGGTGTGGTTTTAAGAATGGATACGCTGTATTGTTCATTTTTTGTAATAACTTAAGTAACCACACTAAATGATGTTGTTTGAACTACTAATTAAACTGCAACAATGCCACGTTTCACTGATGTTCTTCTTGCTTGTTTGCTTTTAGGTGCACAAGAGAAGAGACAGCACCCACAGTTCTACAAGACAGAAGACCTGTGCACGACATGACGTGTGACTGACAAAGCAACACAGTCATCTCTTCAGCTTGTGAAGCTAAGTGCCACTGCCAACTGACAGTGTCAAGATGGCCCCAAAGAAAGGTGCTGCTAAGAAAGTGGCCAGTGGGGAGAAAAAGATGCAGATTTCCACCACTTGTGTTTCGACCAGAACCTTTTCCGGCAAACTTGTGCCTGCCACATCGGCCTCCGACAAGTAAGC
Source organism: Calotriton arnoldi (assembly GCA_963921515.1). NCBI lineage: Eukaryota > Metazoa > Chordata > Amphibia > Caudata > Salamandridae > Calotriton > Calotriton arnoldi. Next base: position 1,036,442 of record CAWUFW010001918.1, read on the forward strand.
TGAGAGCAGCTCTCCTGCATCAACAGCATCACCTCAATCTAAGCCCAGGACCATGTCTGTCAGTGAGGCAGCCACTGAAATCATGTTGAAGAGAAGTGACATTGAATTGGATTTGTCCCTTTTGCAAAGTAGTGCACAATCGTTTCAGGAAACAGAACAAAGAGGACAGCAGCTGCAGCCAGCAATAGTACATTTTTCTGATATTGGAGCAGAACAGGAGGTTGAGCTTCCTTCCGAGCAAGAACCTGCTCTTTTAAAATCATTGGCTCCCAGATCTCCAGCAAGGAAAAGGAAGGGTACTACTCCACCACTTTCCCCAAGCACCATTTCTGATGATGATGATAGGGACATGGAGTGGACCCTGGCACAATTCAAGAGACAACAGGAGAGGCAAGGGACAAGAAAAGTTCCTGAAAGACTTAGACTTATGAAGGGGATGATGAGGAGGATGACGACGATGAGGCAATCATGGTGAAGGTGACGCAGATGAGTCTGACATTGCTATTCAACCTGCTCTGAGGGATGTGGCACAGGTAGCACTGCCACCAGCTCCCATATTTGCCAAGCCACAGCTGAGACCTGCACCAAACACTACCTCAGGAGAAGCAGAGAGGCAATCGACGACACAGCTCACCTACCTCCAGTTCTTCTGCAGGCATTGGCAGTGGCACAGTAAAAAAGTACTCCTCTCCAGTTTGGGACTTTTTTACAGTTAGCAAAGAGGAGGAGTATATTGCAGTATGTACAATTTGCCACACAAATGTTCATCGAGATAAACCTGGTATACATTATGGTACTGGAGGCCAAACGAACAATATGAAAAAACACCATACAATTGAGTGGGAGGAGCACCTTAAAAAAATTGCAGGACATGGTTGTAGTAGTGAGGAGAGCCAAGGAACATCAATCAATCAGAGAATTGTGAAGTGTGCTACTCACCCGTGAGGGTCCCAAGGTGCTGGGGGTGGGGGTGCAGCTCCAAGTTAGCCAAAAAGCCAGGTCTTTAGGCTCTTCCTGAAGATGTGCAGAGTAGGGGAGCATCTGATGTTGACAGGGAGCTCGTTCCAGGCCTTGGCTGCGATGTAGGAGAAGGCTCTTCCACCTGCTCTGGTTCTGCGGATGTGTGGGGTTTCCGCTAAGGTGAGGTCAGTGGAGCAGAGGTTTCTTTTGGGTACATGGAAGGAGACTCTTTCGTTGAGGTATTTGGGTCCGGTGTTGTGGAGAGATTTGTAGGCGTGGGTATGTAGCTTGAAGGTTACTCTCTTCTCGACGGGGAGCCAGTGGAGGTCTCGCAGGTGTTGGGTGATGTGCTGATGTTGTGGGATGCCAAGCACGAGTCTGGCCGCGGTGTTCTGGATGGTCTCGAGTTTGCGTAGCAGGGATTTGTTGATTACAGCATAGAGGGTGTTCCCGTAGTCCAGTCTGCTAGTTATGAGTGCGTGGGTAATGGTTTTTCTGGCTTCGGGTGATCCACTTGAAAGTCTTGCGAAGGTTGCGGAGGGTGTGGAAGCAGGTGGAGGCGACGGCATTGATCTGGAGGGACATGGTGAGGGAGGAGTTGAGTATGATGCCGAGGTTCGGGCATGGTCTGTGGGGGTGTTGCCGAGGGCAGTGGGCCACCAAGTGTTGTCCCAGGCTGATGGGGTGGGTCCAAGGATGAGGACTTCTGTCTTCTCCGAGTTGAGCTTCAGACAGGTGCTGCTCTTCCAAGCTGAGACATCTTTCATTCCTTCCTGGAAGCTGAGTCTGGTGTCTTCGGTGTTCTTCATGAGGGAGAGGATGAGCTGTGTGTCGTCATCGTAGGATACTATGCTGAGTCCATGCTGTCTGACGATGGTGGCGAGGGGGGACATGTAGATGTTGAAGAGCGTGGGACTGAGCGACGGTCCTTGGGGAACTCCGCAGTTGATCCCTGTGGGTTTGGAGAGGAAAGGCGGGAGTCTGATCCTTTGGGTTCTTCTGGCGAGGAAGGAGCGGAACCAGTCAAGGGCGGTTCCCTATATGCCAGCGTAATGGAGTCTGGCTGCGAGAGTGCGGTGGGAGACGGTGTTGAAGGCTGCGGAGAGGTCTGGAAGGATGAGGGCAGCAGTGTGGCCTTGGTCGAGGAGTGTGTGGATGTCGTCTGTGGCGGCAAGGAGGGCGGTCACATCAGCTAACAGTCCAATCATGGTGGAAATGATAATGAGAAAGAAGAGGGTAACATTTTCACGCAAAGCAGCCCTATTCTTAGCAGTGCACCAGCAGATTCGCCCACCTCAGCTGCTTCACAATGGCACAAGATTCAGAGCGAAATGGAGACACCACGGCATGCAGTGACTTCCCCACCACAATGCAAATTGAGTCTACCACCACCATCTACTTCTCGAAAGACACCTATATCAGTGGCCCCAGAAAAGAAGAAAATCCAGGCTACAATTATGGGCATCTTTAGGCAGGAGGGGTCCTACAAGTGGAACCACCCAACTGCTTGTTTATACAATGGAAAGCTGGCAAAAATGTTAGCACTTGACACCCTTCCTTTTTCTTTTGTGGAAGTAGTAGGATTCTTAGAATTTGTGGCAGCCATCTGTCTGAAATGGAAGGCACCAAGTCGGACCTATTTTGTCAGAGTTGCTGTTCCAGCACTTCATCATTATGTGCTGCAGTTGGTTGGACAAGCTTTGTAGCAAAGTGTTGTTCATACCATCCACCTGATGACAGACATGTGGACCAGTTGTCAGGTGACTGATTACATGTGCATCACTGCACACTGGATCTCTTTTACGGGGGTAAAGCAAAATATATCTGCAGGTCTTGGCCCTGAAGAAGGTTTAAAGAGCGTTCAGTGGCATGTAACAGTGACCATTTTCACCATAGAGAAATCACATTCAGCTGTAAACATCTTGGAGGAATTTAACAGCAAGGTGTAAGAATGGCTGTGACCCAGAGGTCTCAGAATTGGATTTGTTGCCATGGACAAATGCAGTAACATAGTCAAGGCCATGTCAGACAGAGGCTATTTCTGGGTCCTGTGTTTGGCCCATTGCATCACCCTGGTGGTGCAAGACTTCCTCAAAAAAGAAGACATAGTCAGCAAGATATTAACCACCTGTAGAAGAATCAGCACTCATTTCAGCCATTCTATTAAAGCCCAGAAGCTGAATTATTCAGGGCAATAATAGAGCACCAGTTAAAGCCCTGATACAAGAGGTGCCAACATGTTGGAACTCGACCTATTACATGTTGCAATGTTTGTTTGAGCAACACAAACAGATAAATGACTATGTCATTCTAAGAGGAGGGGATGCAGTTGGGAAAGCTATGACCATGGATGTAGACTAATTGGGCTTAGTCAAATGCCTGACACAGATGCTTCTCCCTGTTGAGGTTTTCACACGGGAAGTTAGCAAGAAGGACACTATGATGGGCCGAGCTATCCAGTTGTTGCATCTCCTACAGGACCAGGTAAAGAAGGTGTCTGAAAGGTTAGCCCCCGCAGGTGGGAACACAGAAGCGGATGCCTTGGCTTGTAATACAAGTCTGCAACATGTGATCATTGCATCGAAACAGCACATCTGTGCCACACTACTTGATCCACAATACAAAAAGTTTCTGCCCACTTTCATTCCTTTTTGTGGATGTTTTAAAATACAAGAGGTAGATTGTCAAGCAAGCCAGAGACTTGGAAGAAGAACAGCTGGAACCTCAAGCCCCACCCCACAGTTCTTGGGTGCTGCCTTCAACTTTCAGAGAGGGTAGTCCTATCTCACAGCAGCCAACAACACTAACAACTAGAACACCGGCAACAACAACAACAGAAGGACTTGACCCAAACTCTGCATTGCATTGGTTTCAATCGGCAGGGATCAAGTCCAGTGCAGAGGTTATTGCAAAACAGGTTGAGCAAGTGGAAGGACCAATGGCCATCGACAGGATGTTCCAGGACAGTCTGGATGATCTAAAAGAAGTCTATGTGGATCAGAATTTATAGATGTATTGTATGGAAATATGCGCCAATGGCCAGAGCTCAGCAGGCTGGCAATAAAGTATCTGGATTGTCCTATCACCACTGTGTCTGCTGAGCATGTGTTCAGTGCAGCTGGTGCAGTTGTTATAGTGAGAAGGACTAGTCTCTCACCTCAAAATGTTGAGAGATTGACTATGATCAAAATGAACCAGCATTTTATACCACACAATTACACCGTTCCTGAAACAGCATAGGTGGAGAAGGAGGATGATTGGTCAGAAATTGAATCAAGTGTGTTACCTGATCAACTTGAGGATGAACTCTACTTCCTGGACTAAGTATGCCAATGCCCCTATGGAACGTTTTTTATTATTTCTCTACTTGCAGGGAAGTGGAGCGGCTGCAGATCCCAGCAGCACCAACAAGGTAAAGGAAGAACCCTTACACTTTGTCTCCTCTTAGGAGCTCCTGGTTTAGGAGGAAACTTCAAATAAATGTTTCAACTAAAAGGGAAACATGCACCTTCTCATCTGTCTCTCATGAACAATCACAGGGATACTGTTCTTTCTAGTCAATAAGATATTGAAGCTTCCCTCCAACTCTAAAGTACAGAAAATCACAATCTCAACTCAGGTGGGTCGTCCATGAACGTGTATGAGATCTGTTTTCTTTTTTAACTAAGATCCCAATGATAAAGATAGGGTTTTAGATGGGAAACATGGAAGGAAGGATGGATCCTCCAGGAAAGGGGAACCTTGAGTCTTACAGTGACAGGATTAATGACCTTGGAAAATTCAAAAGGGCTACAAACCCCAGGAGAGAGCTTAAACCTAGAGACTGAGTGAAGTTAATTGGTACAGGGCAACTATATCCTGTCCCATCCTTAAGAGGGAGCTGGCCGCCTATTCCAATTGGCCTCAAATTTTAATTTAAACTTAGATCTGTAGATTCTCAAATAGCTTTTCTCTGACCTTTTGTTATCCTTTCTAATGAATCTTGAGCTGCAGGTACCAAATCATCAGTTTCCAAGAAATCTGGAAAGGTTTTAGGATTGAATCCAGTTAAGACAAAAAGGGAGCAATGCCAGTGGAAGTATAAAAAGAGTAATAGGGTCTTCCAGTTGTCTTGAGCAGTAGTAATATAGCATATTATGAATTCTTCAAGAGTTTGATTTAACCTCTGAGTTTGCCCATTCCCTTGAGGGTGCCATTCAGAAGTTAGAGGTCCCTGGACACCACGTTTACGGCATAGGGATTTCTAAAACTTGATGACATATTGAGGCCCTTGGTCAGAAATAATTATTAAGGATAATCAATATTAGTGAATCATTACACAAACATTTAAAACCATAAGATGATTTTTAACAAAAAGAAGAATTCTTATCTAAATAATCTCAAAAGACTGGTATTGTCATTGTATTGAATTATATTGGTCAAAATTAAGTGTTTGTTGTAGTGATTGTCAGTAATTTTTCTATTGTTAAAAAACTTATTTAGATACAAATTCTTCTGTTTGTTGAAAATCATCTTATGCTTTCAAATGTTTGTGTAATGATTCACTTTTGTCTTTTCACATTGGGTGTATATATTTAAGTTGTTTTTTATAAAGGAAAGATCGTCATTGAAAATGAGAAATGTTGTTCTGTAGGACACATCCTTAAGTATGATAAATTAATATGCTAATAATTGTACAGTTGAATGTGAAGTTAAAACACAGACCAAGTTTGAGAATTCAGTAGACTTGGCCTTTTGAAATTAGTGATTCTAAACAATCACAGCCAGAGTCTATTGTTTTTGATTCAGAGATATTCTGGGCACAGACATTGCAAGACTTGATGAATCTTGTTACATCATGGTGAATATCTTTCTGATCAAATCTTTGGTGATCCTTCCACTTCTATGCCCAGAGATCGAAGAGTCATGGCATAGTAGAAGGATATTTATTTGTGAATGTTTTGGAGGAATGAAGAGCGCATTTCAGACAAAAATCAGACTGGTTGTATTCTTTTTAACAGAAACTGAGGAGAATGATTTTCCAGAACATGAAGATATACTCTTTTGGTTTCTTGGTAAATTAATTCTAGAAAAGTAGAGGGGATTGAGAAAATGAACGCTTTAACGTAAAGCTATAAGGCCCAACTCAATTCCAAGTAGACTTGACTCCATTTTTAACTAGGAGTCAACTCCATTTTATGTATTTCTAGAAAATCATCAACATGTCTGCCTTTGACGCAGATGTTGTTTGTCCTTATCTTTCCAGGAACTGTGAAAGTGTCAAGTCATTTAGATATAGACATGATGAACAACACACCTGATGCGTCTTCAGTCTGTAACAAGCACCTTGTTATTTCAATTTCAAGGTCAAGCAAAAAACAAAAAACAAAACAGTGTCTGAATTGTCATATTTTCTGAATATATATATATATATTTATATATACGTCCTAAACTAGCATCTTGATGCTTAATGGTTATACCAAACATTCAGAAGGTGACATTGCAAATTGTACCACAGACACGAGACAGTATATAAGGAAGGTGATATTGAGCCCGGGAGAAGATGATGCTGATGCGGAATGCATGTTTGCCTTTCGCAAGGGAAACAGCCTTCCTGACTCCTGATAATTACTGTATTTTGTTGTAAATAAAGTATGCAGTGTGCTCATCCTCCCAAAGAAAATCTAGTTGCAAGGTATTCTACTTTCCATGCTCTCCTAACGTAGTGTACAGAAGTAGGTTTTAGGTTGATAGGTTTTTAGATGACATTTTAAACTGTGTTAGAAAAGTAAATTTTATTTTCGTTGTTCGCAATGTGCATTTATGCTGTTTTAATCATAATCTGTTTGGTTATTTTAGATATGTTGAGCAACAGGGTGCACGTGTGGAAATAAACATGCTTTTTAGTTAGAGTATCTTTCTGTTAGCTCATCTTGTGTGTGTATAAATGCAAAAAGGTTGGCTTCTGATCACCACAGTGCCCCTGAGACTGTTAGTAACCCAAAAGCATTGACAACACTTCAACTATATATTGGGTGGAGTCCGGCATGGCTACAAAGTCCTGTCTTTCTCATTCAGCATTGGTGCATTGAACTGAGTTCCCTCGTGTCACCGGGGATGTGAAAGCAAACCTTGTAGAGCTTAGCCAGGACGCAGTTAATGCAATAGTTTGAGTTAGTTTTGTTCTGGATACCTTCTGGATATGGAGTCTGCAATAAAATTATTTGATCTGGAAATGTAAGTGAGAAAAAAGTCAAATTGTTGAAAAAGAAAGCCAAGCAGGCTTGTCTACTATTTGACATTTCACCTGTTGGAGAGCATGAATAGTTCTATGTTCCATGTGGACGGTTCTGAGAAATTGAACTCCAAGTAAAACAAATTCTCCACTCTATAAAGCTAATTTTATAGTAGGAAGTTATTTTCCAAAACAAAATATTTTCTGTCAGCTGTAGAGAATTTCATGAAAAGAAGTGATCAGATGTTTTTAATGATATTAATTAAGATAGCTTCCATCGCTTGGTTTGAATCGGTTTCAGGGATAAATGCCTTGGAGATATCAGGTTCATGAAAAATAGGTGCTCAAATGAACTCTTTCTTCAGCTTTTCAACAGCTACTGTGGCATGAAGTTTCTGCTGCATCCTTAAAGAATACCAGAATGTCATCAAGTTAGTTAGACAACCAAAATCTAGATGATCAAATTTAAACAAATGGAATTCATGAAATGCTGGAAGACAGCAGGGGCACTACAGAAACCACATGGCATCACTTGATAATAGTAATATCCAATAAGTGCTCTAAACATTGTCTTTTATTTATCTTTAGCTCAGATTCAGATCAAATGTTATGCCCCTCTAAGATCCGATTTGACAGCCAGTTGAGCAGCCTCCCTAATATCTGAAATCAAGGGCAAGAGATAGTGGTCTGTAATGTTTAGCTAATTAAAATCTCTGAAATTGATGCAAGGCAAGAGTTCTGAAGAGCTTTTTTGGTACAAAGAATAAAGATCCTGCAGAAGGAGACTTAGAAGTGTCAATCAGGACATTTTCTAAGTCAGCACATCAAGATACTCATGATAACCTTCAGGAAGTTAGGATAGTAGGTTTATAGAACAGTGGAAACTCTTAAGATAGTGTTTGGAATTCTCTGTGGAAGAAAGGTGGTTTAGGGTGCAATAGGAAATATAGAATTTAGCCCAACATAAAAGTGTTAGCAGACCAATTTATATACAGATTATGCAGAGCTAACCAAGTAATACCCAAGATACTAAAATAATGAGGGAAAGAATTTAAATCAAATATTAGGGTCTCATAAGTGGCAGCAATCTGAAGACAGAAAATGTGAGTTTCCCCTGTGACTATCCCAGAAGCCAACAAAGGTCCATCAACAGCTTATACTACTATGGGAACTTCTTTCTTTTGAACTGGAATCTGATGGTAGGAAGCACTTTGGATATCCAAATAAGCACAGGAGCTAATTGATGTTGAGAATGAATTTAAAGTTCACCTTGCAGTAGGAAGTAGCCGGAGGATTTCATAGGAGGAAGCAGGGGTTTCTGATTCATTCTCACCTCTAGTCCCTGCTCTAGGTGTGAGTGTTGTAGTTTTCTCCCATGGTAGATAGGCGAGAAGGACATACAGGAGAAGAATTTAGAAGATGTGCTTTCTGACCTCAATACAAACATAGCCCCTGCTTCTGATGTCTTGCTATTTCTTCCTCACTTAAAGGACCTTTAATAAAAACCACTTTCATGGCTCATCTTCTGGATCAGAATTTGTAGATGGTATGTTAAATGCAGGCCCTTGAAGGGGTTTGGATAGAGATCGTTTCAAATGTTCCATTAGGCTAAGCGCATGGCCAATTCCAGGGCATTTTCTGTATTACCACTCATGAGAAACCCCATACTGGATCCATCACTGGCATAATTTTGAAACTTGAAGGTGAAATGGATCTCACAAGTGTCCAAAACTGCCATAAACATACAATGGTTTCCATCAAATTTTTATTCTGCCAAGCCGGCCAGAGGAGGATTCAGATATCCTTATTGTAAGTAGTCATTTCCAGTAGTCATGCTTTGAACTTGAAGAGTTATATTATTTACCGATGCTAGAAGTTCCTGGACCTGATCCATCTTTAGATTTCATTCGTGTTCCACCCTGTCAAGAACAAGTCTGATGGCAACAGTTGCAGCGTCTTCTTGGTGTGTAGGCACACACTACTATGTCCAGAAACAAATCAAGACACCGGAATCGAACTGGCTTTCTAGATTTGCTGCAGAAAATAATACCAGTGGAAAGGAAAATCTGGAAACCGGACAAACTTTCCAACTTGTAGGGCCAAGCAGCAGAGTGAAGAACTATAGAATCAAGGGAAATAAACTGGAGAAGGTGAGAATTCCACAAATCCAGAGAGAAATCAAGCAAGCAAGCGCAATTATGATGCAACTGGCTCATTTGGATTGTCCCTTAAATTGTGGAGAACATGAGATAGCAAATTCCAGGAAGTGGTTCGGAGGTCTAGGATTGAGAAAGAAAATTATAGAAAAAACATTCTAATAACTACAAAAACACAACTATATTTTTTTCTTTCAGGATTATGTAACAATATGATGCATAATACATTCAAATACATAATTACTGGATTTTAAAAAGGCAACATTATCTTATAATTGCTACTGAATGCGGTGTTACTGAGATGCCAGCCTGCAGACAAGCGATCCCTCCAGAATGCCTTGGGTGGGCTTGTTTGAGCAAACGTGCAAAGGAACAAAGATGGCCCCAGGGACACCGCAAAATTACAGGAACCAGGCCTGTGGAGGCACAAGCTGCCTCTCATAGAGGAGTGGAGCTGCAGTGGATCCTGCTCTCAGCAGTGTCAATAAGTTAATAAAAGAACTCTTACAAAGAATGCCATAGAAATTGTCATAACTCTTTCAGAAGCTGTATAGGTAAGTTACAACCCACTTTCCTGCACTTCCTGGAAAGTTTGAAAAGGGCACGACATTTCCAGGAAATAGGGCAGGCTCAATCTTTTACAGGGTCTGCAGCCCAGAGTCACCAAAAAAACAGAGAAATTTATAAATTACCCCTTTCTAAAGATCAGCAACTTAGCATGCTTGGGGGAACAGACTACCTGGAAAACATAGCATATATACTACACTATTACAATTACTTATATAAACACACACAGTAAATCTAGCCTTACTTTCAATTCTTGCAGTTAAATACACTTCAAATGGATATTTTTCAACAATCCATTTTAGCTGTCTTTAAAAATCCATTTTCTTTAAAGTAATATTAAATAAATCATTTTTACAAAACATTAAAAAATATATCCATACATGGAGAAGTTTTCATTCTTCTAATGTCAGTGGTATTTCGAACTCCTTCCACCATCACCATGTAGTAATCCAAAACATAAATCCAAAATCCGAAGAAAATAAAATAAGCAATCTTATCTCACAATAAAAAGAAAACTAAAAGTAAATAGCAATCCATACTGATAGCCTTAGTAAGAATAAGATATTAGTAAGGGCAATTAATTAAAGTTTAGCACCCAACACTCTCCTACAGTCCAAGTCAAAGTGACAAAAATCATAGTGTTTGTTGTTTCTCTAGAAAAACATCTGTAGTAAAAACTAAAAAAATAATGAAAATGAAAAGGTAATAGGGGAAAACATACACTGAACTACTACTCTAAAAGCAGCAGCCACATTTTTCAACAACCTGTGTAGAGGGAAAAGTTGAAAAAAAACATGCCAAGCTTACAAAATCTGCATTAATTTAATTAAATAACCTCCTGTGGACTCGCCCTACAATAAAGATACTCTTACTACTACATGTATGTGAGAACACTTAGGTTTCCATCTGGAGATTTAGCAGTATCCCTCAACTTTGACCGTAATGCTCCACTCACTAAAAGAAAAACATAAAAATAAGGAGTGCATGAAAAAAGCAGCTCTAAAAATATAAAATGACTATTATGGCCACAGGAGTCAACGGAATTGGTGGGGAAAAAAATGTTTAAAAAATGATTTTATTATCTATTAGGGTTGTAGAATTAAAAATTTAAAATTAATGAAAGTATAATTTTGTGATGATAATTATTTTTACAAAAGTAATCATATAATGCATTTATATAAAAATAAAAATAAAGTGTGAATGTATCACTTAAAAATATCATAAAAACAAAAATGGCAATTATATTATTTGTGATCATGCATTTGTAATAGCTAACTGATATTTAGTAATAATCTAAAAATAATCTACATATTTATAAAAAAATGAATTGATGGTTATCACATAAAGCACCTTCCCCACAAAAAACACCTGCACCCCTAAAAATATACCCATTCCTAAAACATGTACATTCAATATCCCATGAAAAAGTAAGAAATACTCACACCCACAAACCATACCTACAAATACCCCAAAATAAACTAATCCTCACAGTGGGTCTCTAAATCTCTAGCATTCCACTACTAAAATTGTGAATGTACGATTTTGTATTGTATATAAATTAAGTATCTGGAAACCAAAGCCCTCAAAAACACCCCAAACACCACCAAGAACATCTTTAAATGCTCAAAAACTAAAAATCACCAAAACCACCCCAAAATCATACTTAAATCCGTAATATTTATCTATTGGGGTAAATCCCTCAACTCCCCTTTTAACCCATAAATAAACCCTAAATAACACCACAATTATATAACCCACACTACTATTTTTGGTAAAGAATCATGATGCCAAGTAATGCGGTGTAATGACTTGTGTTACAACATACATTTGTGTTGTAATTGCATCGTGGTAAAGGTACGATAATATAATGACTGCATTGTAATGATAACATACCTTACACCCTAGAATGATAACATACCCTAACACCATTTAAAAACACATACTCAAAAATATAGCACATTTTTGTAATTAATGTGTGCTTTGAATAAAGCATATAAATTAAAACATAAAAATCCTAACAATAACAGAAAAACATAATAGAAAATAAAAGTCCCATCCAATATGTAAATGTAGGAAAGTGGGTTATTAGTAGGTGGGGGTATTCACCCTCAGCTCGGAATAATGCCACACTCACTAATAGGTCTAGACAAATTCTCAGTAAATTAATCCTTGCTCAACCATTGGTAGCATTGAAAATAAACTGTCAGGTTAATTTAGGAGATAAACATGTGTAAAATATTCAAAACCACCAACAAAGTAAATAAGTATAAGACACACTACAATAAAAACCCTACACCAATTTAAATCAGGAAATTTGTTTAAAATGGAACCAAAACAAAAGAAATCCAATGTAGCGAACCAGAGATACCAATTTGTAAAGATATAATTAAGAGTAGTGCTAAAAGGCGCAAAGCGCCAACTGAGGGTATCTGGTCATGCTGGACCAGTACAAAGTGACAAGTTCAGTTCAACCATGATGGAGTGCCGGCCGGGCACAGGACCAAGTTAGGCCCACTGAGTATTGTACCTTATGTCTTTGGTGCGAGGTCTGCTCAGAGTTGCTTTGCGAGGCTTCGCATAATCCGGCATCAATTACGAGGAGCTGCGAGGACTGTCATGCAAGTTCCTGCATCGAGTTGTTTCACACTTCATTGGTTCAGTGAAGCTGTGTGGAGAGGCTTTGCGATGCTTTGCGGCATCAGGCAACTGTTCAAAACAGGTGCATGGGCTGTGATGCAAGGTCCTGCATCGAGTAGCGCTGCATCTGTTCTGATGACGGTGTGCAGCGAGGCTTTGTGAGGCCTTGTGTCAGTTCTGTTGAAGCTGGCAACTGGCCAGTAAGGATTTGTAAGGCTTTGCATCACTCGCATCGATTCCGAGGAGACTGACAGCTGTTTCTTTATTTCTTTAGGGAGATAAGTGCCCTCTAGCACTGGCATAGGGTTCAGAGGTTCTGGGTTGCCACTTGGGCAGCTAGAACTCAATCCCCCACAATGCACAGTCCAGGACAAATCCAGTTGCAGCTCGTAAGCTTGGGCGTCCTCTCTTTGGTTTTGCAGATAGCTTCTTCAGCTCTTTTGTACCTTTGCCTGATCAGGGTGTCTGCTTTCCTTGTGGAGTCAGGCCCAGCCATTTATTTGTGGAGCCTTGTGCTTGCAGCAGGTGCAGTATTCCAGAGTGCACTCCACTCTCTGGTGTAGTTTAAGGGTCCAGCAGGGCAGTCCTCTTCTCTTCTTCTTATCCAGGCAGGGATCTGGTGAGCTTTGAGGAGCTGAGTTATTTAACCTTCATTTCTGGGTTTGAGGGAGTAGGGGCACCTCAGGAACTAAGCTACTTCCCTCTAGTATGACCATTTCCTATGAAGTGTAGCAGATGTCTAGCCCAGCATGCAACATTCTCCCACAAATTAAACTGGAGAAAATCTCTCCTTGGAGTGTGTGTCCATGTAACTCTACCCAAAGGTGTAGCTAACAACTGACTCTACTCCCCTACCAACCCCTCTCCTATTCTAATTAGTGGGGCTCCCACCTGGCTAGAGTTCAAGGACATGGGAATGGCCTGATTCCGGTGACATCTGTTTTCAGCAGAGGTGCCTGCCTTTGTAGTCCAGCTTATCTAACCAGCCCCCTTCCTCTCTCTGGCTCCTCCAGGAAGAAGCTCTCCTCTCACCAAATGGCTTTTCCAGCCCCAGGCCTCCTCCACCCTACTCAGGGAGCAGCTTGTTTCAGGCTGTCAATAACTGACCAATAAGAATAGGCTGCAACAGGGCTGCCTTTTATAATTTTGGGATAATAATTTCTAAAACAACTTTCCTGTAATAATGATATTAAATCCGACCTTCGCAAATTTTTGAGTTTAATGTAACTATTAATTTTATACTTTGAATGATAATGCTAGCTAGCTTCAATTCAATGTTTAGACTTTATTACATTTAATAAAGTCCTCCCATTGGTGAAGTATGGGGCTAGCAGCACTACGGTACGAAAAAATTACTTTGACTGTTTTCCCTTACCAGGGTATATAAAACATCTTTTATATTGCCACTATCTTTGGTGCACCTAGGGCAGACCTTAGAGGTGACATATAAGTAATAAACAGATAGTATTGGAATTTGGAAGTGCTTTTAATTTCAAAGACAAGTTTGGACAGAGTTTTATTTTAAAACCAGCCTGCAAGACAGGCCTACATTTAAAAGGACATCAGCCACTACAGCAGTGCACACTTAAGTGCATTAAGAGCACTGGGATTTCTAAACATACATGCCCTACCATAAACTAGGGACTTTCAGGTAACCTGTCCTTACCAATCAGAATTACTCCAATCAGCATATATCTTTAGAGACTAAAGCAATGTCACTGGGCCTGGTGGTAGCATAACCCAGAGTACTTTCAGAGTCAGTAACCACCAGCATTAGTCCAAAAATGGGGGGCTGATCAGGGCTAAAAGCAAGACTTTCCTATATTAAATAATAAAATAATAAAACAAAAATTTCACATTTAAATGGTGGATAGGTCAAATCTACTAAATTCAACTTAGGGGATCTATTTTATTATTCCCACTCAAAATTTAGCCACATTGGGAAAAGTGTTGAATTCTGAGAGGATCAGATTTTCTGTTCCCAATCCAAATTTAACATGATAGGGGAAAAGTTTTGAACGTTTGGGGGAGGGTATCAGATTTACTAATCCTACTCCAAACACAGCCATAATGAGGTAAAATGTTGGACTTTGGGGAGCAGATTTACTAGCCCCAACGTAGCCACATTCGGGAAAGTGTAGGACATAGGGGGTTGATGTGCTTTTCCAACTCCAATATGATTTAGGAAGTAAAAAATACTTAGGACATGCTAATAATCAATTACAAAAAAATTAAAATAAATAATTTGTACAGTTTTATTATCAAATTAACAAAATAACACTGTTTGAAAATGTATATTAAAACATACATTGTAAATTGTACACTTAATTATTAAATACATTTTTTAAAATGGTTAGTAATTTGCCATTAAAAATATAATTTATACAAAAATAAAATGTACGTATCATCTAAAACACTTGCAACCAAAAGCCCCTATACTCCAAAAACAGAAAACTTAAATAATATATAAAAACAAAACATAAACTCATGAAATTATTTAAAATATTAAAATAATGAAAATAAAAAAATAGGTTTTTAAATAATTAACCTTGAAGTTAATAGAACACCAAGCCCACAGCCACTGAAGCCCTTTTCATAAACAGATTAGACTACAGCAGCACTCTCTATGCCGGAATCTCTAACAACCTCCTCCTCTGACTTCGGACCATCCAGAACGCCGCAGCAAAACTAATCCCAGACCTCCCACATCGCTTTCAGATCATGCCATACCTCCGAGAACTTCTGTGGCTTCTGATAGACAAATTGAAAGTCCTCATACATGCATACAGGGCACTGTACAACATAACACCTGCATACCTCAACAGCCGCCTTCACTTCCACCAAACCAGAAGACTCCTGTGCTCACCCTCACTCGCACAACCCCACCTCAGATCTGCAAAAGCAGAAAGGGGGCCTAGCTTTCTCCCACATCACGCCCTAAACATGGAACAACTTCCCTGTACACATCAGGGCCTCCTCCTCACTTCTTGAATTCTGCAAGACCTGGCTCTTAAACTAACTACACACACCCATACACCTGTGCCAGTGCCTTGATACCCTTTTGGGTGATAAGCAGTGCAGTGCTTTACAAATACAACAAACATAACATAATAGTAACAATTAATTAATTAAAAATAAAGTACAGTAAATGCAAATAAATACATTAAGTTAATAATTACAAAAAAGTTACTTATTATATGGAATTAAAACCCTTCCCCCACTAACCTACAAATACATCAAATCACCAAAATCATTAACAGAAGAAACAACTTAAAACTGAATAGAGTAAAACAATTACAAACAAAATATAAGCAATAAAAAACAAAAGATTGAAGCAGTATATATTAACCAAATGTATATATACAAGTATGTACAATTAAATCAATATTTACAACAATGATTGACTAGTTCAACTTGATAACAAGAGTAGAGCTGTCCAGTGGCATTTATTAGTGCCAGAGGGCATCCTACGAAACAAACATTGAAAAGAAATTCTTTACAAAAGAGTGAAACCAAGTTTGTGTGTCCAGACATATCACAAATCACTCAATGATTAATGCCAAGGAAGGGTGAGAAATTATTGAAATTTGCTATCTCATTACAAGGCCTAGATTTGGCATTAGTGCATGAAGCCACAATACAACATGGGCACTCAAATTACTTTTCTGACTGTTCTGCCGATCCAACAAGTGGACTTCTCGAACAGGGGAGTACGGTTCTGGGTAGTCTGATCTGGTAGAGGTATCTATTAGGATAGTTTTTTTCCTTAAATGGTATAAGGCATGTGCCACACCCTGATTGCCTCAACTGCATGTGAAACAGGTATCATTACTTTTACCTTCACAACTAACTTAGCCTGATCATGAGAATACTTAAGTCCAGAAACAGTTCTGTGACCACGAGGGACACACTTAGGGGCCGATTCTGATTTGGGCCAGAAATCTCTCCGACCGAGCCGGACCCGGAGAGATTTCCATCCGAATCGGACACATGCAGCCCGACCGAACGAGTACGATGTGTCCGTATGCTATCGTACTCGAGTCGGTCGGACTCCCATTGAAGTCAATGGGAGCCGGTCGTACAACGCGTACGCGGGCTCCCATTGCCTCAATGGGTGCGAGGCGAACAGGGGCGCCCCTACAGCGGGTACGCGGCGAAGCGACTCGTGCCGTACACGCACAGGTAGGGGGACCCATGGGTCCCCCTGTGTGCGACTCGCGCGGCTACGCGTACAGGGGGGTCCGACACGGACCCCCGAGTACGGCTCCGACTGCTCTTTTGAGCCGGACGGCGCGTGTCGGTCGGACTGCTCGCGGCGCGCATCGTACTTGCCCGGCCGGGAACGTCTCCATTGCGCGGTGCGAGTCATGTCCGAGCGAGTCGGTCGGTGCGGTTCGACCCGGGAACGAGTCGGTCGGAGCGGTTGGGACGCCCGAACGAGTCGGTCGGCGATTTCGCATCGTACTCGCACGGCCGGACGCGCGTACGAATCGGTCGGGAAATAGGGCTCCGAATCGGATCCGGTTAAGCCGAATTCGATTCGGAGCCCTACCGGCCGAGATCGGAATCGGCCCCCAAGTGTGCTGCCTTTTGTCGACTTTGGACTACTGTCCATGTCCTGAGTTGTTTAAGTGAAGTGGTCGTGGCAACGTACAGATTTCGCCAATTTGTAGTCCTGACCATTTCTTTTGAAGGAGTCTCCATGTCGTCATTCTTCAAATGATATGTTCAAGTCTTGCTTATATGCCAATGATATGTATGGCATGCATATGTTAAGTTGAAATGTTCATCACAACTGATCAGAAATGCTAATAAAATGCATTGTATAAAATCGTCATCATATGAAATGCCATAGCATTTAAAATCAACAAAATCTTACATGACTAAGAATACAAACAATGTTGCATTTGCCTTATACATACCCTTGAAATACTGTTGCTAATGCACAGGAACAAAAATCATACTAGGCTAGTGAGTGATAATGAAACTGAACAAAATCTGACAGGCAATTACACATACATATCCTGCAGTGACTGTCATATACCATTGCAAACCTTTTAATCATCCATTGCTTACAGATAAATTACTATGAAACAGTTTACTAATTGCAGTAGAAATTCCTTTATTTATGCACTCAATGGAACGCATGACAACTTTCTGGACGGGGTCAGTACATAAATATAAGAAATGTTATTTTCATATTCACTGCTTTAGGAACTGGAAACTAATATTATGCATTTGGCAATCCGTTCTTTAAGAAGCAGTATTCAACAACTAATTTACTGAGGATTTGTTAATGGAAGGAATATACACTGTAGATGTTTTGGATTGATAATTTTAAAAAAAAGTTTCTTAATAGTGTTGGTACATAATAAGTCCCTAAGGAATAAATATGCTGCATGTTCCAGATATGATGTTTTTAATGGCGAATAAAGATTATTTTGAACCTTGTAGTCCCTGAACCATGATTAGGAATTAAAGTTTTTTGGGGCTGTCATGCTAAATGCTTTCAATCACTCTGATAATATCTATGCTTGTTAAATTGAGGAAAACCATATATTGATTGGCTGCTTGATTGGAATTAATATTGGCGATTCATCAAATATAATAAATAATTGTTTCTATGACTAAGCATGGTATACATTCAATTGGTTTATCAAAATAAGTGTTTTAAAATGGAACCCTATAGAATACAAACACAATACCAGTTACCGAAACTGTTTATTGCTTTATAATAAATTTCATTAATTATAAAATGTTGGTTTTCTGTCATAGGCCTTATTACAAGTTTGGTGATGTGGCAGTGGGCTGCAATGCCAGCACCCCGCTGCCACACCACCAAACTCATCCCACACCGCCCGCCAGATTGCAAGTTCATTCGTGATCTGGAGGGCAGTGCTTTGGCGGTCCCACGGCAGTGCCTTGCAAAGGCTTATATCTGATCCTTAGAAAGGCATCGCAATGGGAGCGCCAAAGCACGTTCCTGCATGGCATGGACTGTGCAGTCCATGCAATGCAGGAACACGGGGTGCATACTGCAGGGGGGCACAACATGTACCCCCCATATACACCCCCAGGCCCTGAGGCAACAGGGTGCCCTTTAGGGCTCCCTTAGCTTCCTCACTGCCACACTTTTCATGGTGGGCTCACCGCAATGAAAATTGTGGCAGTGAGGAAACTCATATTATGGTTGGCCGTGCCGCTGCAGCACCACCAGCATATTGTGGCCTCAGACCGCTGCGTAATCGCTGTGAGATCACGGATCCCTGGCAGTTGTAGCAGTCCTGTGAAGGTCCAACCACCCAAGTCGTAATAGGGAGGGTGGTCCGCCAGTCTGGCAGTCCACAGACTGCCACCACGACTATGGTTGTTCTATGGACCGCCGTAGTCGTAATAAGGCCCATAGTGATTTTCCAGAACTGACACAATGGCTCAGTGGAATAGATCAAGGCTTAGGAGGTGGCAAGAGTATACTATCTATTGCTTAACTGACGGATTTCAGGAACTGGATCACTTGCATAGTGGCACTGCTAAGTCAATTCAACACATCACTGTTGCCATCAGTGATCCTGCTGGCAGGACCGTCTTTCTAAGAACTGTATGGCCTATTCACAAAGGTAAATTTACACATGAGTAAATCTACATGTGTAAATTTACTCCTATCATTTGTAGTGACTATACTACTTTTAGATATGTACCATTTCTGAGTGTAAAGTAGTACAACGTGTAGACTTAAGTGTAGACTTAAGTGTCTCAGGGGCTGGAGCATAATTTAGGCTTGTAAAGCTACTACTAATAACTTTTTAAATGTAGGCGCAGGCCTCCACCACCAATGCAGAGAAATCCCTACAGTGAAGTATAGGGAAAATGTCAAATGTTTATTACATTTAAAAAGGAAATTGTAAAATATTTGTATGTTACATAAACTAGTTTTATATATTAATTTTAAATGTAGAACAAAAAATTAAAGCTACAACACTATGAACTTCATTTTGAATTAAATATTCAATCAATTTAAATATAATAAATTAAAATACTTTTTTCAAAGATGTCTTTAAAAAATAAATTGAGAGTTATAAAAGTTATGCAAAGAATTAATTTAAATTCATTGTATTATTTTCTGAAAATTACAGTTACATTTATTGTTAAATGTAAAAAGTTTATTATTATGCACAGAAAAGATTGGACGAGCAGAGGCGGACAGCTCCACACATAGGTTATTAAAATGCATTTTGTAGCCAGTAGTATAATTGTAATACCACTAAACACCCAACAAAATTCAGTTTGTGAATAGGCCCCTGTGTCTGTATTGCAGGAATAAGAGCACCAAAA
Organism: Calotriton arnoldi; assembly: GCA_963921515.1. Classification (NCBI taxonomy): domain Eukaryota; kingdom Metazoa; phylum Chordata; class Amphibia; order Caudata; family Salamandridae; genus Calotriton; species Calotriton arnoldi. Next base: position 1,056,308 of record CAWUFW010001918.1, read on the forward strand.
GCCCCAATGTTGTCAGTCAAATGGTTTTCCAGACATTCTATCTTGAGATGGCCACGCTGGAGCAGAAACATACAAATATATAATCCTATGAGGGCTTAGTGATCCTGTTTACCTGCAATTCATTCCAAATAGTAGAGTAATCAAGGCTGCACCGATTATACTGAACTTGTCAGTGTCCACTGAAAACAAGCTCAAAAATCATAATGAACTGTGAATGTGGCTGTAAGTAACTCATCAATAAGCCATGGACAAGGTTACTTCATTGTACACCCTCTGATCTGGTCCTGCTCATGAGACTTTCAGTGCCTATAACGGATTTGACAAAATGAGAGTCCCACATTCACCTGATGCCCTCGTACCTTCTTTATGTCAGTGTCTGGGTCTGCTCCAATGTAGATCATTTTCATCATCATATCTTTGTTACCTCATGTAAATTTCCTTTATGTGAGTTTGAGGAAGCCTTTATGGATACTGCTTGGGACCTGTCCACACTGAGAAATTAACGACATCAATGTGTCTGTGTGAAAGTTAATGAATGAGCACCCACCGCATTGATCTGAGAACTAAGGGCCTTACTACGATGGTAGTCGGTCAGACTGCCGACCGCCATCGTATCGGGCAGGATACCATCCGACACTGAGTCAGCGGTCCCAACTGCCCAATTATGATGAGACCGCCAGCACGGAGATCAGAAAGTGCTTTTTTACTACTGAGGCATGTGCTGTGTCCCAGAAAAAGGGCCACAGCACAAGCTGCAGTAGAAAAGAGCACTTTGCGCACATTCATGCACCGTGTACCAGGTACCATGTGGTACCTGGCACACGGTGCATGGATGTGTTAGGGGCACTACATGTGCCCCCATGCCACTTAGCAGTGGGCCACGGCAGATGGGGGCCCTCCTTGGGGCCCCAAAAATCTGTTTCCATCTGCCTTTTCATGACAGAATGCAGTCGGGAAGGGACATCCTAATCCCTATGGTGGTCCCTGCACAGGCACCGCATCCATTGTAGGGATAGGATATGGCCCGCCGCCCAATGGGATCTTGGATTCTGTCAGAGGCGATGGTCTTTCCCCCCGATCTCTGCACTCTGACCACCGGTATTGTAATCAGGTGGTCAGACTGATGTTCTGCATGTCGGGCAGACCGCCACCGACGGCCTGTCGGTGACGGTCCCCCTGACATCGTAATGAGGCTCTATGATCCTTCTGTGAATCCTGTCAGTGTTTTCTCCTGCCTGTTGCACTTCAATCAGTAGACTGCTTTATAAAGGGAACAGATGATGCTGATATGATGCCCACTTCATAAACTGCTTGCAAACCTGTGCTACTTCAGAGAAATTATCTTCATAATTTCTTCAAAACATGGAAATGCCTTTTCTCAGTATACTGGACTTCTTGCCACAAGTCAAACAGTTTTTTGTGATAGCCTTGAAGGAGAGCTATTGTTATTGAACTTGTGATTAATCAAGAGAGTCAATAACCCTACCAGCTGAGAAAAATGGTACTGCCAATACCCCTCACTGTGTCCTAATATTGCAAGATCACCTCTCAGTATTCAGACAAGCAGAAACTTGATTGCACAGAGCCCTGTTAAACTCTTACAAAGCAAAAGCTGATCATAAGGCAGAGATGGCAAAGGGCTGTTTGTGTCCAGTTAGGACTTACCTTTCATAAAAGCAACATCAATTTCATAACTCTGTGTGAACATGGATTTCTTCTGATAAAATGAACAGCAAACAGAAGGATCTCATTCTGCCCCACGCATAAAGGGAATGCATGAGAGTGCTTATTTCCAAGCACCTAACTTTTATTTTCCGTATATTGTAACAATGCGTTAAGTCCTTTAATACTCGGGGGTCATGGCCTGCCTGGAGTAAAGATGGAAGCATTAACCTGGAGTTCCAAGGATCGGCCTTCCACTCGCAGATGCCAATTGCAGTTGGTCTATAATCTTGGCTGTTTCATAAGGTCCATGGCTAAGGGGGCTGCCCTAAAAATCCTCGACTGAAGAAATGAGCAGCGCTGCTGTTTGCGAACGATAGCAGAGCCTTTGCCCTGCACCCGCAGGAGATCCAACAAAATGGTGGCCGCTGAGTGAATACCGTCCTAGAGCAGAACCAGAGACAGCGGATGCCAGATTCTGGGATGGGAGTCTTGTTGGGGGCACTGCCATTTGTCCTTAAAACCAGGAGGGGCAGATTGAAGCCAGACAAAACAGCATTGACAGTGCTGAGAGTGTGGGCCTACTGTGCGAACGACCAGGATATCCCAAGTGTAGGAAGGTAGGATCCTTCTACATGGTTACCCCCACTTTTTTCCTGGTGCTAAGCTGTTTTTGGACTAGTCTGACTGAGATCCTGCTAATCAGGACCCCAGCCTCTCTGCTTTCTCCCTTAAATTGTTGTGACAAGTACTTAGGTACATCCCAGATTGGATACTGTGGTACCCTTATAAGTCCCTAGTATATGGTACTAAGGTACCCAGGGCATAGGTACCCCAGAGGTCCCCATCGGCTCAAGCATGCATTATGCCACCCATAGGAGTCCATTCAAAATGGAACTACAGGCCTGCCATTGCAGCCTGTGTAAGCTGGTGCTAGCACCACTTACTAAAGATATAGGTTTCCTATATCTAGGGTCACTGCACTTAAACCCTATAAGTCACCCCTAAAGAAGGCCTTTGCAATCCTAAAGGCAGGGTGCTTGGTTCTAAGTGAGAGGGTGCCCCTGCATGAGCAGGACAGCCCTACAGCCTACGGAGTCCATTCTCCCAGGTTGTCAGTGAAGCAGCCATATACCATATAGAGGGGCACCACGTAATTACACGATGACCATCTTGAAACTGGCTGCAATGCATTGTATCATGTTTGGTATCAAACATGTTGGAATCATATCCCCACAATGTAAACGGTGTGGGAGGTATGATTCCAAGCACTGGAAGAGCCCTCTGTTAGCAGGGCTACCTGAACTTCCTCTAATGAAATGTCCTTTTCTAGGTCTTCTTTAGCTAAACTATCCAGCCCCTCGCCAAGATCAGTATTGGTTACCATATGGGATATGTCCTGTAGTGTTCCAGCTGTGCCCGTATCATCCTGATATAATATTTGATAATAATCCTGGAACACCCTGATTACGTCATCTGTATCGGTATAAGTTTGTCCATTTTTTTTAATAGAGGGTACTAAATTCAAAGATGTTTTCTGCCTGGTGCGAAGGGCTAATCTCCTCCCAACTAATTCACCGTTTTCATAAGAGTTGTTCCGCTGGGATTGATATTCCTCTGCTGATCTCTGCGTTAGCCAGCTATTCATTTCCGCTTTAAGGGCAATTATTCGATACTGAGTTAGAACCACATCCCGGCCATGCATTATTAGTGAAACATGCTCTTCTTCTGCCTCCGCTAAATTACGCATCAGTTGTTCATTCTTAATCTCCCGGAGTCTCCTTGCCCTAGCGACGAAGCTAATTGTTTCACCCCTAAGGCCAGCCTTAAAAGAATCCCACACAACCCCCCTGCCGGCGCTGTATCTATTTATATCAAAGAATTCTTGTGACCAGTTCTTAATGTGCTCAATGTAATCATTATTTACAAGGAGTTTCCTATCGAATGACCATTTGCTTCGCGCTCTTTTGAATCTTTCAATCTCACTCTCCAGAATTAATGGATTAGAGGAAGTTCAGGTAGCCCTGCAAGGAATGGCTACAGGGAAGGCTGATGGCCCTGACAGGATACCCCTGGAAATATATAAGATATTAGGAACTGTGATAGTCCCTCTTTTACTTGATCTTTTCAGGGGTGTTCAATACAGTGGAAGCCCTCCAGAATCCTGGAAAGAGACGGATATAATCATTGTTCCAAAGAAAGGAAAACCAATAGACAATCCAGCCTCATATCGGCCAATATCCCTAATTAATTCAGATACAAAACTCTATTCGAAGATACTGGCCAACCGGTTGGGGAGGGTTATAGGACATCTGGTCTCCCCCTGGCAGCACGGGTTTATCCCCGGTAAAGAAACAACAGACCATATTCGTAGGGTTATTTCACTATTTGACATCATGGCCGGGACGGGGGGCCAGATGGCTATGATCCTCCTTGACGCCGAGAAGGCATTTGATCGGGTATCTTGGAAGTTTTTATGGGGGATACTGGAGTTAAAAGGTTTTGGACCACACATCATAAGGGCAATTAAAGCTATGTATACTGACCCAAGAGCCAGGCTACAATTGATGGGGAAAGAGTCTGGTAACATTTTAATATCTAGGGGAACCAGGCAAGGGTGTCCCTGCTCCCCCATTTTATTTGCTATGTATCTAAACCCCCTGGTGGCTAAGCTATTGCAGAGTCAGAAGATCAAACCTATGGTAACTAGGGGGTATGAGACTAAGGTGTTGGCTTACGCCGATGACGTTGCAGTGTTAACCACAGATCCAACAGAGGCAATTAGGGAGATTGTCCGGATAGCTGAGGGATATGGGACTCTATCAGGGTATGCACTGAACAAAGCCAAGACAATTGTTATTTGCACATATAATGTAGTTTTTAATGATTCTAGACGAGCAGACTCGGCAGTCTACCTCGGGGTTCGTATTAGCCCGAAAGTGGACGATATTGCGAAAAGTAATTTTGATCCCCTAGTTAAGTCAATAGCCACGGATTTAAAAGAGAGTAAATGGGTTGCATCTGTCTATAATTGGGAGAGGGAATTTTCTAAAAATGACCATGTTGCCTAAAATCTTGTACTTATTTCATTCAATTCCGCTAGCAGTGGATGACCATCTATTGAAGACTCTCGGCTCTATCTTCTCTAATTTTATTTGGCAGTATGGGAAAGTGAGAAGGTCTTTAAAATTTTTAACCCTTCCGCAAGATAGAGGAGGGCTTTCAATCCCAAATATTACCTTATACTACTGGGCGGCCCTTCTCCACCAGATGATCTCCTTGTTTGTAATAGATAGGGACAATGAGACGGAAGGGGGTGTGAGGATGACTACTGTATATGAACTAGCCATAGGGAAGGAAGCTCCCGGGATGTTGCTGAGACAAACGGAGCAGAGTTATTATAAAAAGGTGCCCTTCAAGGTAATACATAGCGCTTGGAAGATATGGAAAAAAAGTGACAAAATTCATGGTGATACCTAAGGTTTGTCGCTATATCCCTCTGTGACGCTCATCGCTCTTCCCACCTGTGTTTCATGATGTCATGGGGAAAGGATGGGAAGAACAGAGTCGTTAAGGTTCTGTGCCCTATAAGGTAGAATAGTAATATTCGTCTGGGTGTAATATACCAATCTCACACCATATATGCCATGTTTTAGTAAGCACTCTTATGCCGGTTCAGTTTACGGATGATGCCAATTTGTCTACATGAGGTATCTGTAATTGTATTTTTGCACAATCCTGTTAGTACTACATAGTAAGAATGAATTGTAAGGTTTTATGATATTTTATGCTTGGTTTTAATTCTTTTAATTCCACAGCTGTATAAACCTCATTTTAGCAATTGTTCTTATTCTGGATTAGGTTATATGTGATGCTCCTGTTTTTTAATTGTATTAACTGCTTTATGATCTGATAAGTTGATATTTATCTTTGTAAACGGTGCTTTCTGGGTATGAAATAAAAATAAAAAAAATAAAAAAAGGAAGAGCCCTCTGTTAGGCTCTCCATGTCCCCGGTACCAGTCTTCCAGACCCACACAGCACAAAATGGTTGCTGCCTACCAGACACACGATTCTGCCCTCCTGCTGCTGAGCCAAGCTCAAGCAGGGGCTTGCAGGACAATAGACATCCTGTCACAGGGAGGTGTGACCACCTCCCAGACAGGATTTTAGTGTATTAGGGCAGGATGGGTGCGCTTGCCAGCGCTACTCAGTCTGCATAAGGGGCACATTCGGTGTCCCCATGCATAGTCCAGTTCAAATAAGTCCTAGGAGCCGTTGGCTCCTGCTCTGTTGCGAAACTGCAAAAACAACAATTGATGGACAGAAACCGGTCCCAGGATGCTTGTTTCCGGTCCAGGGAAGACATGGCTTGGCAGTTCGAGCTGGACTGTTCCCATGAGGCACAGGATCAAGCCTGATTTGCATATAGCTGTGTCTGAACTGGGGTGGCGAAGTGAGCTAAAGAAGGATGATGGATTCAACCCAGATCTGTGACTGGGGGTGAGTGTCCGAAAAATTTCAGCGCTCCGTCCATCATCTCCTTGTGTTTGCTTTGTTTGCCCTAAGTTGGCAGGGTATGCCCAGATGTGGGTCCCTTGCTCACTTTGCCACTGGATTCAAGCTAGCCTGGCTGATGAGGGCTGTTAGCCCGAAATCCGTCCCAGGATGCTTGTTTCCGGTCCAGGGAAGACATGGCTTGGCAGATCGGGCTGTACTGTTCCCGTGAGGCACAGGGTCAAGCCCGATTTGCATATAGCTGTGTCTGAACTGGGGTGGCGAAGTGAGCTAAAGAAGGATGATGGATTCAACCCAGATCTGTGACTGGGGGTGAGTGTCTGAAAAATGTCAGCGCTCCGTCCATCATCTCCTTGTGTTTGCTTTGTTCGCCCTAAGTTGGCAGGGTATGCCCAGGCGTGGGTCCCTTGCTCACTTTGCCACTGGATTCAAGCTAGCCTGGCTGATGAGGGCTGTTAGTCCGAAACCGGTCTCAGGATGCTTGTTTCCGGTCCAGGGAAGACATGGCTTGGCAGTTGGGGCTGGACTGTTCCCATGAGGCACAGGGTCAAGCCTGATTTGCATATAGCTGTGTCTGAACTGGGGTGGCGAAGTGAGCTAAAGAAGGATGATGGATTCAACCCAGATCTGTGACTGGGGGTGAGTGTCCGAAAAATTTCAGCGCTCCGTCCATCATCTCCTTGTGTTTGCTTTGTTCGCCCTAAGTTGGCAGGGTATGCCCAGACGTGGGTCCCTTGCTCACTTTGCCACTGGATTCAAGCTAGCCTGGCTGATGAGGGCTGTTATCCCGAAACCGGTCCCAGGATGCTTGTTTCCGGTCCAGGAAAGACATGGCTTGGCAGTTCGGGCTGGACTGTACCCATGAGGCACGGGGTCAAGCCTGATTTGCATATAGCTGTGTCTGAACTGGGGTGGCGAAGTGTGCTAAAGAAGGATGATGGATTCAACAAAGATCTGTGACTGGGGGTGAGTGTCCGAAAAATTTCAGCGCTCCGTCCATCATCTCCTTGTGTTTGCTCTGTTGCGAAACTGGACAAAGGACATGGGAGTAACCTCACCACTGTCCAGACCCTCCCCTGGGAGCGTCCCCTGAATCATCCCAACACTTTCCTTAGGGTACTTAAGGGCTTACCTGGGTGGAGGTCCCTAGATTCGTCATGGGATAAGATTCAGATCAGACACCACTTCTTCTTCTACCATCTGGGCACTCTGGACTTCGCTGGACTCCGTTTGGGCTTGACTTCATCTCCCTTCCAGTCTGTTGCATTGATCATGCCTGTGCACCATCCAGGAACCTTCCAAGGCCTGTGTGCATCAAAGACACCTGAAGGAATCTCCCTTGGAGTGAAGGAGTCACTCTCCTGCATTCGCAGGCACCGGAACTAAGTCGACCGGGCTGATGATCCAGAGCTCTTCCAGACTCCAAAGGTTCTGAATCACAGGTGGTGGTTCTCCACAGCTCCCAAGGCCTTCCCTGCCCTCTCACCAAGTTTGAGGCCAGTATCCCTCGTAGGTGTTGCAATAACTGAACCCCAGTGCACCGCATCAACTTGCAGTTGCAAAGGCTTGTTGGCTTCTTTCCAACAAGATCTCCGGGCTCCAAGTAGTTCCAACCTCGAGCATCTCCAGTTACCAGAACCTTGGGCCATACCACATCGTGTGCATCGTGGCCTGCATCTTTTGGTGAGCTGCTTGAGGTCCTCTCGCGACTCCAGTGCCTCTGGCCTGTGGGTCCATTTGAGGGTCACCTTTGTTTCTCTTGTCCCCCCCTGATTTCCTGGGGCCTGCCCTGACTCCCCTGCTTGTGATGAGTCCCCTGGACCTTACTGGTCCTGACGATGCTCCTTCTTCAGCTCCTGCATTGGTTGCATTTGCCAAGGCTTGTTGGTGCTCCCGCTGGACACCGAGCCCTCAGCACTCGACATTCTTTGTGGGACAGCTCGTGCATGGCTCCTGGTCTTCCTCAGCATCGCCTGGTCCTCACAGCTGCAGAGTCAAGGTCATCGCCAACTCTCCTGCAACACCCGACATCAGTGGACATTCATCTTCCAAGTCTCCTGGTCACTCCTGAGAGACATAGACTCTGTTCCCTCTGCTTGCAGGTACCTCTCATCTAGAATCCACCTTCAGATTCCTGAAGTCCTCCATTGGGTTGGAAAGCGGTTTCCGACACCACTTCTCACGTATGCACCCGGCTTCCCTGGTGTAGGTAATGTGGGTACTAGGGTATCCACGGTTGGGGTGGCTCTCCAACCTTCTGTCTTCCATGGGGTTTCTTCAGGGTCCACTGGGAAGGGTCCCTAATCTTTAAAAATCCAACTGCGACTTACAAGTAGGCTATAGGCTTGTACGGAGCATGCGGTCGTGTTCCCACACTGCACACGCTCTCCGTGGGGTTCCTAGTCACTCACCTTGGGTGGTTCCTTGGGTCCCCAGCACTTCTACATCCTCTTGTAATTGTCTTGACCCGGGTTGTGGTTCTTAAACCACTTTCTTAGTATATTATTTGGTTCCCCCCGGGGTCCACTGAATATTACGTGCTATTTACTGTGTTTCTTTGCAAAGTATTGTGTGCATTGTGCATATCTCCGGGTAGGAGATATTTGAATGTGTTAGAGAGTATTATATAATAAATTTATATTTTTATAATACTTGGTGTGGTTCTTTTTCACTTAATTTATACCATAAGATTGCATTCTGGTAAAACAAGCTGCTTTACACTCCTTCTGGTTTAAGCCTGAAGGCTGCACTCCACAGCTAACACTTAGCGAGCTTTCTAAGGTTATCTAAGACCACTTAAATCACCATAAGGGTTGTCTGGACTGGTGCAAGGTGCCCACTTACATAAGAGGACATCAAATACCAGGCCAGCTTCTCACACCAAGAAAGAAGGGTGACCGGGCCTTGAGCTGTGTGGCTGGTGGGGCATCGCCAGGGTCAGTGAAGCGGTAAGGGACCACACAAGAAGAGGGCACTTGCAATCAACAAGCCACAGCTGACTGGCTATCCCACTTGTATAGATAGTGGGGGCTGGCCGCCTGAATTGAAAGAGCCTGAGAGTGAGAGGTGGGCCCGGAGAGTCCCCTGAGAGCTGGGCCTAACACTATGGCCTCAGTAAGAGCAAGCTGGTGCTGTGACTTTGCTACTCAACATACCGCTGGATGGTGACTACGAGGGGTCTGCGAAGCACTATGGGGAAAAACTCTGCCTCCAAACATTCAAAGCTGCAGTTCAAGGGGTGTAAGACAATTAAACAGGCAGAGAATGAAGAGCCACCCTCCACAATGGAAAAGGAGTCAGAGACTTTGGAGGTCAGACTATTACAGAACAAAAAGGGGGGGACTGGGAGTAATCAAGGTCCAGTGCATAAACTCCCTCATCCATAGTGATAAACAAAACAATGTGCTGCACCTAAGCTAAGCAGGGTTAACAACAATTGTGTAACCTAACCAATCACGGGCTGGATGGGATATTCAAAAAAATCAGATCAAGAGCCCTCACCCACCCCTAGGGTTGACATGCTTCATCCTTGGGCTACTTCCTTGTTGGAATGCTCAATGGGCCCATGAGATGGGGCTCTTTGCCCGAGATCTGTTCTCCAATTTTACTGTGTGGGTCTAGGAATCCATCTGGATTCCAAGTGATGAATGTAGCTTGGTCTAAGAAAGCTCTATTAAAATTAACTAGGAGTCTCTTAAAGTGCTTTATCGGAAGGTCCCTGTTAAAGGTTAAAAACCAACAAAAAGGGTGGGTAATATAAAGAGAATAATGTACCCTTGTATTCCCCTCAAAAGTCGACATGTTTCTTGTCTGGTGTGTTTCAAAAGATCAATGGCATTTCTTCAGGTCCAAATTACCTTGTCCACGGTTAGAGGGGCCCTATCCTGTATCAGTGTAGTGACCCCAATGATTAAATCACCATTACTAGAGTGCATAATTATATTCCTATTGAATGTACTTGATCCCACTGGATATGGTCCAATCACCACTTGAATTGGCCCCTTGGGACTCATGAGAACTTTGGCCTTCCCTGGCTGTTTGTCTCACGTTTTTAGAGGCCGAACCCCAGCACCTACCCGATCAACATGGTCTCTAGCACACTCCCTAGCTAGAGGTCATATTAACTCAGCTGCAGCCCTTAAAAGCATCCTATTTGGCGGTCATTTCTAAGGATGTCTGGAGGCTAAGAAATCCTGACCTTCAACAAGGCACATTTTTTTCAGGGGCACATAACATGTGGTCAAGGTTGGATTTGTGGCTTGTAACCAATGATGTTAGTATATGGGCAGCTGAAGTGACGTACCTTGCCCGTACATTATCTGACCATTTGCCAGTGCTACTACGTTTACATCCTCCGGGGCACCCCCAGCAAGTCCAGACATGTTGGCTCTCGCCTAGGGTACTAGTGGATCCCGTGTTTTGAGAGAAAATCCTAACAATGATTGGGCGCTACTTCTGTGAAAATGAGGGATCAGTTGACATTCATGCAACTGTATGGCAGGACTTAAAGGTGCTGTTGTGGGGGGGAGTGCATCTCGAAGCAACATGGTGTTTTGCGAACACTGTGTTCCCATCACACCAAGCTGAAAGCTGGTATCAATCAACTGAAAACTAGGGTCTCTCGTGACAATTCAGCGGATGACAGGTAGAATTGCGTAGCAAGGTTTCGGAATATAATAAGACTGGGGAAAGAGATGCCAACTACCTGGGTAAATATGCAAGGGCATGAACATACTGTAAGGAGGCCTTAGCCAATGAGATTAGAACACCTTGTGCAGCTACAGCAACAATGCGATTACTTGACCCGGCAGGTAGCTTACGGTATGCTCTTGAAGATATTGAGAGGGTATTCATGGATTACTTTGGGGCGTTGTACACTGCACATTAGCAGTACGCCCCTGAAAGAATAGCAAAATACCTGGATGAATTAAAGTTGGCCTGGCTAAGCGATGCCCAGTGACAATTTCTGCATGTCCCATAACTTAGGGAGAAATCACTGATGCCATTTAAGAAATACCTAACAATAAAGCACTGGGCTCTGATGGCTTCCATGCTTAAATATATAAAAAGTGTATCAACCTATTGGCGCCTCTCCTACATTCCGTATATATGGAAGTCATAGAGAGGGGGGGACTACCAGACTCAATGTGCAAACCGATAATCATCACTCTGCTTAACCCAATAAACCCAATTCTGATTGTGACTCATATATAGTATTGCTGCTGCTACAACACCAAAATACTAGCAAAAATCCTAGAAAACCAGATTTGATCATTGCTACTGAACCTGATCCTTCCCGATCAAGCAGAGTTTGTGCCAGGAAGATCAACCGCACACTTGGAGACCTAATTCATCAAAATTCATCTTCAGTGATGGTACTAAGGCATTTGATTCCCTCAAGTTGGGCATCTTGTTGGCAACACTACAATGTATGAGTATCCCCCACTCCTTCCTACAACTGGTAAATTTCTCCACACAAAGCCAATAGCTAGACGATTCTTAAATGGGCATGTCTTGGCACATATTGTGATTAACATAGGAACCTGGCAGTTGTGATCATTGTCTACTATACTTTTTGCTACGGCTCTGGAACCCCTTGTGCCTACTCTGCACAAAAATATAGTCAATACTCTCTGAGATTTAGTGGTAGACCCCTTTTCATCTCGCTATACGTGGATATTACTTTATACGTATGGAGTGGGCTCCATCTTCTTCTCAGAGAATTGATTCAATTTGGAGAATGGTCAGGACTCTCCATCAATTGGGAAATGTCAGACATATTACCCCTTACACCTTGCACAAATACATTTGAGCTGGAGTACTTATTGACCTGGGCACACTCTCCCATTAAGTACTTGGAGTATGATTAAGTCTAGATACTGAGGAAATTCTAGCCCTAAATTATGGCAGAGCCATTTCTAAGCTGGAGGATTAAGTAAGTGGTTGGCTAACACTGCCACTGTCTATGGTGGGATGAACTGGGTTAATAAAAATGGTGGGACTGCCGAAGGTGTCTTTGCTACTTTGTAAACATACCCATCACACTGACCAAACACTTCTTTAAAACTCTTACCTCACTACTAGAGTGCCTCACTTGGGCGGGTAAACAACCACGAATAGCCTGGTCTACCCTAACATTACCATGTCATATGGGAGGGTTTGCTGTACCGGATATGGAGCTTTACTATCTTAGTGCTCAAGTGCACTTTGCCTATTACTGGCTAAACCCCCCCAAACATTTGCCCCACCATGCCTGCCAAACTGATACAGCTCATCCAACATCTTTGAATGTATCATTAAGTAATATAGTTAATCACAGTACAAGTGAAATAAACACTTTATGGTGTACAGTGCGTGAGACAAGGTAAGAAAGAATATGGCCATACCACTACTATACTCCCCAGCGGCCCTGCCTCGGGTTCATCGATTTTTTAGCATAATGTGGAACCAAAAGCATGTACCCATCTTTGCAAACTCAAATAACTCAAGTGGTGTGACTTCTACACAGATAAGCAATTCAGGGAAATGGATAACATTGCCAAACAACACCCTCGTACACCATTGGATCATTATCTACTCCATAGACTTAAAATGACCAGTAGAAATTTACCTCAGTATTTCCATATGAACCTGTTAATATGGCCCACTCGAAATTTTAGCAGCTGCTAACAGTCCCCAAAAAATAATGTCATTAATCTACAGTGCTATACAGAAAACACTTGCTGGGACTGTGCGCCCTGCTAAATCAGCATGGGGAAAAGACCTAAAACAACAGATGAGGTGTGGGTTTATTGCTGTGTGCAAATGAGGGAACTCCTCCCTAGCAGCAGATTGTGTCTGATACATTTTTGATTTCTCCACTGCCTCTACTATACTCCCTGGAAACTGCATATATGGGAAGTGAGGGGCAACTCTAACTGTGATAAATGCGGCAGGGGAGAGGCAGACTTTATGCATCTGGTGTCAGCAATGTGAGCTGATCCACAATTTCTGGTCACAGATTATACATTTATTGCAGGAAATGATTGGTTCAAGGGTTCAACTATCCCCACTCATCACACTGAGAGATTGCACACACCACACAAATTTGTATCCCTTGCCATGTTGTTGATTAAGAGATTAGTGGGTAAGCTATGGGGCAGAGGCAGAACACCATCGAAAGAATTATGGACCTAAGAACTTACATATTGCAGCAAGCAGATGGAAATGTACAAATAATTGGTGCCTGAGTCCTCTAGGCCCTGGGACAGCTGGATAACATTTTGAAACGTTCTTCTTACATCCAGCAATACACAGGTAGACTGATCAATCTAATGTCCAAAGAGGATGTCACTGCTGGTTCAAACCATTTTGGTTGGTGTGGTGCCACTAGCCTTTATGCTTATTGTTGGCAAACATAATAGAAACAATTGGAAATATATATTGCATCTTTACTGGTTCCCTGTAGTATGCTGCAGCATATTGATGATGCTGTATTGCAAAGTAATGTCACTTAATATAAAATCCTTTTTTGCTTATTCAAAGGGACTCACCATAATGAACTCTACAAATGAGGGCTGATTCTACTGCATATCAAATGTAGCACAACCTTCCACATTTCAGGATCACAATCCTATCTCACTTATCTCATTTACCAAAAGATACAGTAGAAATGTTTTCTTTTCAATAGATATATAAAACACAAACAGAAACACATATAATATACAATTCCCACCTAACTTTAAAACTCTGCAACTCAGTGAACAAGTGACAAAGACAAATACTACTTTTACCTGCCCAGAACAGTGAAAACTAATAGATCATAAAAGCACCTATATCTAAGAAGAATGCTTCAAATTCTTCTCTACCTACATATCTCACCAGTAACTACATAACATATGATTCAGAATCACAGCATCATTCCTCTCTCTTCACATATTGCACCTTGGCTACACATTCCATGTTCTACCATTCATTATCTAAGTATTAAGTTATTTGGATTTTAACTCATTCCCCATTAAATATTTCTTATTTTTTTACATTACTTTCCCTCTATAAATCAATCATACAGCCAGAAAGATTCAGTCCCTAACCACATTTATGCCAATATCCCTCAAAAGAAACTTAGGACAAAACTAACACACTTTCGTAAAAAAAATAGCATCCTTTTACTTGATATCAGTCCTTGTAATGATCCATTTCTACACCCTACTCTGGCACAGTATAACATTTGGCTACATACCTCCCCATAGTTGAAAAGGCCAGCTATATATTGTGTGAGATTGCTCAAGACACTCACAGCATAGATTGAACTGCCTTCATCTATGATATTTTACACTTCACTGTCCATATAATATAGTATAATGCTCGTGATGCAAAAGCTAGAGTTCTCTCACCTATGATCATGATCAACCCTCTGTACCTAAGTAGCCCTTAAGAAAACTGAACTGAACTCAATCTTTTCAATCACTCATTTAGCATACTGTCTTCAAAGCAACATCTTTAACCCCTTCTGTGCGCACGAAGGCCGGGAGCCGCCGTGCGCCACAGTGCTCGTGTGCGCAGGACGGCTCCCGGCCGTCCTGGCACATGGCACCGGAAATCCCTCGGGTGCAGGCACCAGTGGATCCCTGCTTGGGGCATGTCAATGCCCCCAGCCCCCGCAAAAATTACAGCCTTTCTGCCCCCCCAGGAGGCAGATGGGGGCAGTAGCCCCTAATCTGCCCCCCTGGGCTGGCAAAAAGCCCACCTGACGCCAGGGATTTTTTATGCCAATTTGAATTAGGGGTGGGGGCTGCCCAAAATGGGTATGCCAATGCCCCCAACCCCCCGCAAAAATTACAGCCTTTCTGTCTCCCCTGAGGGGCAGGTGGGGGCAGTAGCCCCCATCTTCCCCCCGGGGGGGCAAAAAGCCCACTAGACGCCAGGGATTTTTTTTGCCAATTTGAATTAGGAGTGGGGGCTGCCAGACACGGGCATGCCAATGCCCCCACCCCCCACAAAAATTCCAGTCTTTCTGCCCCCGTGGGGCAGAAAGCCCACTGGAAACCAGGGATTTTTTTTGGTATTCATGTAGGGGTGGGGGCTGCCCAAAATGGGCATGACAAGGCCCCCACACCCCCAGAGAAATTCCAGTCTTTCTGCCCCCCAGGGGCCCCCCAGTGACCCCCCAGTGGCCCCTGATCTGCCCACCGGGGGGGCAGAAAGCCCACTAGGGCCAGCGATTACTCTGGTTTTTTTAATGCGTGGGGGTGGGGGCTGCTCCGAATGGGCATACCAATGCCCCCACCCCTAAAAAAATAGCCACAGTCTTTCTGCCCCCTTGGGGGCATATCAGGGCAAACCCCTCCCCCCCCCATTATCCTCCAGGGTGGCAGAAAGCCCACTAGGCACAGACTTGTTTTTAGCAATGTGCCTACCTGTGGATTTTGGGCCCTAGCACAGCCGGCACATAGGGAAACCTAGCAAACCTGTACATTTGTGAAAACTAGACACCAAGGGGAATCCAGGATGAGGTGACTTGTCTGGCTACCACCAGGTTCTGTTACCCAGAATCCCTTGCAAACCTCAAAATGTGTCAAAAAAACACATTTTCCTCACATTTCTGTGGTTGAAAGTTCTGGAATCTGCATGGATCCACAAAATTCCACCCACCCCGCATTCCCCAAAGTCTTCAGAGAAAAATGGTACCTCACTTATGTGGGTAGGCCTAGAACCCATGACAGGAAACGGGCCAAGACGCAACGCGGACACACCACATTTTCACAGTGAAAACTGACCCTTTTTTTGCAAAGTATCTAGCTGTAGATTTTGAACTCTAGCTCTGCCGGCACATATGGAAACCTAGCAAGCCTATACATTTTTGAAAACTAGACACCCAGGGGAATCCAGGATGGGGTGACTTGTCTGACTCTCACCAGGTTCTGTTACCCAGAATCCCTTCCAAACCTCAAAATCTGTAAAAAAACAAACATTTTCCTCACATTTCTGTGGTGGAAAGTTCTGGAATCTGCATGGATCCACAAAATTCCACCCACCTCGCATTCCTCAAAGTCTTCCGAGAAAAATGGTACCTCACTTGTGTGGGTAGGCCTAGTGGTCGTGACAGGAAACGGCCCAAAACGCAACGTGGACACACCACATTTTCACAGTGAATACTGACCCTTTTTTTGCAAAGTGCCTAGCTGTAGATTTTGAACTCTAGCTCTACCGGCACATAGGGAAACCTAGCAAGCCTATATATTTTTGAAATCTAGACACCCAGGGGAATCCAGGAGGGAGTGACTTTTGTGGCTCTCATCAGGATCTGTTACCCAGAATCCCTTGCAAACCTCAAACTTTGTAACAAAAAACATATTTTCCTGACATTTATGTGATGGAAAGTCCTTGAATCCATGTGGATCCACAAACGTTCACCCACCTCGCATTCCCCAAAGTCTTCTGAGAAAAATGGTACCTCACTTGTGTGGGTGGGTCAAGTAGCCGCGACAGGCAAGGGCCCAAAACCTATTGAGGCGACATCAAAATTACCTATCACAAAACAACCTGGTTTTGCAACAGGGGTCCGTTGAGGGGCCAACGCAAGCCATACCTCGCTGGACTCCCCCGGGTGTCTAGGTTTTAGAAATGTGTGGGTTTGGTAGTTTCCCAAGATGGCCGCCGAGCCCAGGGCCAAAAACCCAGGTGACCCCCCTTGCAAAACCAGGTTGTTTTGTGATAGGTCATTTTGATGTCTCCTCAATACGTTTTGGGCCCTTGCCTGTCGCTGGTACTTGACCCACACACGCGAGTGAGGTACCATTTTTATTGGGAGACCTGGGGGAATGCTGGGTGGTAGGAAATTTATGGATCCACGTAGATTCCAGAACTTTCCCACACAGAAATTAGAGAAAAAAGTGATTTTTTTCAGCAAGATTTGAGGGTTGCAGGGGATTCTGGGTAGGAAAACGTTGGGGGACGCACGCAAGCCATACCTTTTTTATTGTGTTTTATAAATATACAGTACAAAAAAACAGAAAAAATCAGTACCATCACCCTCCCACCCCCCACCCCCTACCCCACAGTCGAAATCAATAACAATTAATCTCTGTGAGAGGAACGAATTTCATATGGACAATAATCGTTTTTTTGTTTTTTTAAGGTCTATAAAGGGAACAAGATAGAAGAATAAAAGGGCGATAGATTTTAACAAACCGTAATAATAGCAATAGAATCAAACACATTAAATACATTGCTTAAATTTAAATCCAGTAGAATAAGCCTAAGAATAATGATACCCCTACAATAAGTCTTTTTTTAAAAAGGAGCAGATAATTCATAACTTTGTGCAAACAACCCATGTATAATGACCAGAAAGAATTAATAAGAACCATCTCAATAAATGTAGCATATAAGAGCAAAAACTGAGATAAAACCACACGATAGAATAGTGCGTAAATAGTAGGAATGCTAAGAGTTCATCTGGTTAAGCCATCTCATCAAAGGCTGCCATATAACGAATCCCTTTTTTTTTGCCCGAATGCCTTTTTTAGCATAGATGGCCTTCTCAAGATTACAAGTCGCTACCAATCGGGCTAACCATTGGGTATACACTGGGGGATTTGGATCTATCCAAGACGAAGCTATACAGATCCTAAAAATAGTCATAGCTACAAAAATGTTCGCTCCCCCATTCTTTCTACTGAACATATCTTGTATACCCAACAGAATAATCGTGGGGGTTAGCCGAATGTCCCGAGTTAATACCTTACTTAAAAAGATTTGTATCCTTTCAAGTAATGGCTCAAGCTTCGGGCAGGTGGCAAACATGTGAACAGAGTCTACACTGAACTCCGAACATCTAGGACAGAGTGTACCTTTACCTGTTCCCCATTTAGCAATTCTGCTAGGTGTAATGTACAAAAAAAAAACAGTCTTATAAAATTGTGCCTGTAGTTTAGCTGATAACAGGTCACTTCGAGCAGATCACAGCGCAAGATAAAAGGTATCACAGGGAACATTCAGTTTCTGTTGCCATTTACTTGCAATCTTGGCCATGTCATCTGGCATTTGACTATTCAATGCGAAATAAATAAGCCCAATACGGGGTAAGATGTGGTCCTTCAGCTTGTCAATAACATCGATTTTTGTAAACCCAGCAGATCCACCAGCCTTACGGGCCATAAAATCCCTAACGGCGATATATTTAAAAGCCTCATTATCACTCAAATTAAATTGGGTTTTAAGATCAGAAAACGGCCGAAGTCCTTCGGGAGAGATCAGGTCTCCCAACTTCAAAATGCCAGCTTTATACCAATTTTGAAGGTATGATTTCCCAAAAATAGCTGGCAAATTTGTGTTGTTGTTAATGGGAGTATAAAAACTCATCTTACCCAGCCCATACAGTTTGCGTATGTTAGAAAAAACCCTGTAGGCACTAAGTAAGGTCTTGAATCTGACCCGTTTATAATATCCATACTCAAGCTGCCGCCACAAACAGCCCCGAGCCTCCGCCCGAGTAATAATTCAAAAGGAGACGGGAGTCCCGTGTTAGTGACAGATGGGTGTTCATGTAGTAGTTCCGTACAATACTGTAATTCCGTGGCCCAATAATACAATCTTAGATTGGGGAGCGACCACCCCCCTCTCTCCCGAGGAAGAGAAAGCAGCTTAAAGGCCCTCATGGGCTGAGAGTAAGCCCAGACAAATTGTGAGAAAAGCTGTTCAAACCTCTGAAACATAATTTTGCTAAATTCTAGAGGGATAGCCCTAAAAAGTAATTTGGGGAAGAAGATCATCTTGAGTACGTTACATCGCCCCACTATGGTCAAATGAAGATTATTGATCCGTTTAAGCGTTATCTTAGTTTCTACTGCTAACGGGATCAAATTTTCTTCCACAATCAAGTCGGTATCGGCTATGATGTTAACCCCTAAGTATTTAGCTTTATGGACGGTCCTACTGTCCACCCAATTAATTCCTTTGTTTAAAATTATCTGTGTCTTTCCTTTATTAAGTGTATATCCAGACAATTTCCCAAACTCTTGGGCCTCCCGTTCCAAAGCCAAAATGGACGTCTCAGGGTCAGGAGTCATCACAGCCAGGTCATCCGCGTAGGCCATAATCTTGGTATCCAAGCCAAATCTGCTCACAGCCAGAATTTCTTGATTACTCTCAATTTTCTTAGTGAGGGGATCTATGAATATAGCAAAGAGCAGCGGTGGGCAAGGGCAGCCTTGTCGTGTACCCCGTGAGATTTCAATCTGCTTCGTCAATTTCCCATTAATTGAAATTCTGGCTGTAATATTTAAATATAGAGCTTGAATGGCTTGGATAGCCCTAGGCCCAAAGCACATCCTCCTCATGATGTCCTAGAGAAATTGCCGGGTGACCCGATCAAATGCTTTTTCAGCATCGAGTAAGATTAACGATATCGGGTCTCCTGAAATCTGAGCTGCGTCGAACAGGGTGATGGTCCGCCGAATATGTTCGGTGGTACTTTTCTTAGGGATAAACACATGTTGCCACTTAGAAAAAAGGGGCTCAATTCTGGAAGATATTCTAGATGCAAAACTTTTTGAATATATTTTAGAATCACAGTTGATGAGCGTGATTGGCCTTTAAGACCCCATTTCCAGCAACGACTTATCTTTTTTTGGAAAGATTACAATCTTGGCTGTAGACCATGAAGCAGGAGTGGATGCCCCTGCAAAAATAGAGACTACTAAAGCTGTAAAAATGTCTCTTATTTGGGGCGAGAAGATTTTGTAGAACTCGACCGGAATACAGTCGACACCAGCCGCTTTGCCGTCTGGTAAGCTTGTCAAAGCTATGGAGATATCTTCCCAAGTTGGAGGATCTTCTAGTTGGTCATGGTCTTCTACACTAAGATGAGACAATGAGATAGTATTAAGATATTTAGCGATCTCATCCTCTCTAGAGTCTAATGGCCCGATATCCTCCTCTGTATAAAGATTCTGATAATACTCTCGAAATGCCCTCTGGATTTTAATCGGGTCATCTGTGATCTCTCCTGTAGTAACCTGTATAGAGAGTATTTCACTGGACGAAACCTGTTGTCTGGTTCTAATAGCCAACTGATGGCCAATGAGCTCACTGCACTCGTAGGTTTTCTCACGAGCTGATGCCCATTTTGAGGCCACCCTCTCTGCAAATATCGAGCCAATTTCAGCTTTAACAGCTACCACTTCAATCTGTGCTGCTTCAATTTCGACTCCCGACTGAACTGCCCGAGTTAACTTCTCCATTGCCTTTGTCATCTTATCTTGTAATTTCAAGACCTGCATTTTTTCCTTCTTGTTTTTCCTTATAGTGTACCGTAAGGTCTCCCCCCGGATACCCGCTTTCAATGCGTCCCACACCACCATAGTTGAAGCGGTCCCTGTGTTTATCTCAAGAAACTCTTGGATCCAGCCCTGCATGTACATCTGATATTCAACATCATATAACAGAGCTTTTTCAAAGCTCCAATTCGAGATTTCCCCTTTAGATCCCACCCCTGCAATGTTTAAAATTAGTGGATTGTCGTCCGACATAAATCGCGGAGCAATATCAATAGAGCAGTCCCGTAAGAGAGAAGATGAAACCAAAAAATAATCCAGCCTCGCTAAAGAGCGATGCGGGGCTGAGAAATATGTAAAACCCGACTGATTAGGTTTTAAACTGTGTATCAGTGTGGGGTTTTTAGTATCGACAGGAATAATGGCGCTCAAGCTAATTCGCGCTGTGTTTATGATATGCTAGGAGTATGTACGGTGCAAACCAGGTCAGGGGATATGCCCTAAAACCCCTGTGATGGTATGGATAGAAATCCACACAAATGAAATAGGTACAGTCCCGGGCACACGTAATGAGGATATAATATCAGGAGAAATGTCTCATACTGCAGAAATGTAGAGGGTCTACACCAGAATGATAATCACAGGTGTTTAATATAGTAACAAAGCATAAGCAACCAGCCAAAGCAAAAGCAACCAGCCGACACGTGTTTCGTCACAAAGGGTAGTAACCCGTGACTCTTCAGGGCTGGGGAGGATACAAAACATAAAATAAACTGGCAAGAAAACATACAGAGGATGTATAGGCCGAAAATGAAAATCATAAATACAAGTGGAAACCTGGTTACAAAACTTACACACAAAATAACAATGAAAGATCATTGCAACATGATCAAAAGGTCGAGCTGTGATTGTGTGGAGGAAAAAAGTGAATGGAATTGCAGACCAAGAAGCGAAACAATTAGTACATGGTGAATGAGAAGCAACACAAGCCACAATGTAATGAAATTGAAAAGGCAGCCTGTAAAGATAACAATCACGCACTATGCGGAACGTGTTGGAAATACATGCAATGGAGGGCGCCCAGTAATGACAACGAGCAGGTTCTAAAAGCGGCTGTAAACGCAAAAACAGTGTTGGTGAAAGGTAATCAGGCGGAAGACCAACTAGATAAACATGGACTCCTAAATATAGGATAGGTCACCCAGGGTTGAATGGAGGACCTCTGGAACACAAAAAGGTAAGACAAAACCGCATAGTGAACGAAATGGTGATCACGAGCAAGCTCCATAGTGAGCTGGACGAGTACGACTGAAAGACATGCAGAAAAAGCGAAAGATCGATAAGGACACAGCCTAGTATGTGGCTCTGGAGGAAATAGACGGCTGCCCTTAGTGTGTGCTACTAGTGGGTGATAGAAAAAAGGAAGAGGGTAGAGACAAATACCTGAGAGGCGGTGCCAACAAGGTGGATTCTATGGAGAGGAAAAGGAAAAGCGGTAAGGGAAAGGGGTGAGCTGGAAAAGGAAAAGGTGCGTAAAGGGAAAACTGAAGTGAAACCTTACCTAGTGACCGTTCAAGAATCCAAGACGGCAATGAAAAGCAGTGCGAACCACGGTAGGTGGACTACTGCCAAGTGTAAGGAAAGGAAGACGGATATCGCCGGGCGGCGGATAAGCCAATGAGGACTATTGACCTGAGAGAAGACGGAAAAATGGAAATGAGGTGAAGTGCCAAGGGTGGGAGGGATAGGGGGGGAGGGGGAAAGACAAAAAAACTAGAGTATCGAGGTGACAAAGGCTTACCTTCAGAAATGTTAATGCAGTCTGTGGCGACGAAAAGTAACCAAGTGCTCAGTAGCACAGGAGGGAATATTGAATTGGGCGTGCCAGGTCAGTAGTCCAGAACGACAACGGCGGATGCGCCGGAGTACAGGAAACTAGAAGGTGAGAGAGGGTGAGAAAGGGTGTAAGAAAATACACCAAGGATAGTGAGCTGACAAGCAGTCGGCTCGTATGGAGGGGACTGAGTCGCTTACCTGGGAGAAGTGGTGTTCAGGAAGGAAAATGGTTCCGGAAGATGGCCGGAAGAGGAGGGGCGGAGGCGGGGTTATAAAGGCACGGTGGAGAAAGACTAGACCGCAGAAGGAAAAAAGCAGAGGTGGGCCACACAGGACGCCATGCATAGAGTGTACAAGTGTAGGAATTGGTGCTGTAAGAGGGATGTACGCCCCAAGTTGAAAGCAAAAGGAAAAGGGAAAAAGAAAATAACATAGGCTGGAATAAAGAAAGAAAAGGTAGGAGAACAAACGTACATAAGACATAGACAAACCGATAGATGGAGGATAATGAAAGGAGAGATTAAGGAGAAAATAGATGCAACATCTGAGAAAATGTTGTCTAACTCCTGTAATATGGAGTGCAAGTCAGATGCTCCAAACAGAGATGTTAAAACCTGGAGGAGAAAACAGAAACGTAGTATGCCATAATAAATATATGCTCTCTGGATTACACGCATATACCAAAACTTCATGAGTGACACTATGAGAGAAATACTCGCATGATGCTTAGCCTAAAGCTAACAACTAAGTGACATGAGAAATAATTAAGGTGACAATAGTGGGCGCCGCTGTGACATGACGTTCATCCGAATGGTGAGGTGAAGTGACATTAGACCAAAATTAGTGACATTATAGCAACAATAGTGGGTGAGAATCACACAAAGTGACTAAAATTCAAGACTACATAATCCAATTAACAGATAGCTGTGAGATTCTTGTCTCCGGACTTAGACAAAAAGGATAAAAGTTCTTGATCATAAAGACACGCACGGTGCACGAGAATGTCTGGTTCATCAAATATTCCCACTTAGAATGATGAGGTTCATTGTTCATGGAATAGTCAGTAACCAGTGATTAATCACCTAAAAAATAATGAAGCTCATGATCCGTGTTTAATCCATGTTGCACCGTCTGAAGGCGCATAATCCATGTTGCTTCCAGACGTCTGAGCCTCATTTCTCTGTTACCTCCTCTGGTGTTAGTGGCAGCCACATCAAATCCGAAGAACGAGAGGCGTTTTTTGGAGGCTTGCATGGGACAAGTGGCTACGTGTACTGCCATGGGGTATCTGGAATCCTGGCGTTGGAGTGCTCTGATGTGTTCACCAATGCGTTCTTTCAATGGTCTGATGGTGCTTCCTACATACCATAATTTACAGGTGCACTCTAGAATGTATACCACAAATTTAGTGTTACAATTGATGTTGCAATTGATCAGGTATTTCTTCTTGTTGATTGCTGTGAGATTCTTGATGCCATTCTGGGCAAATCTGCAGACACCACAACAACCACATTTAAAGAAACCCAACGTGTGTGTTTTGAGCCATGATTGGCTGCTGTGGGGACGAGGTACAGTAGGACTGAGTCTCGTTTTAAGAGTTCTGCCACGTCTATAGGTGATCAGAGGTCTCGTGGTGATGACATCTTTAAGCGTAACATCTGCTAGTAGTACACCCCAATGTTTGTTAAGACTCCCTTTTACGGCTAGACCCATGTCACTAAAATCGGTAATCAATCTAACTGGTTGATCCTGTTTGGTAACTGAGTTTTTGTCACATAAAGTTTCATGTCTCTCTAACTTTTGGATTCTTTTCTCAGCTTTATTTATGGTGTGTGCATTATAACCTCTAGCCTTGAACCTAGATTTCATGTTGGAGATGCATTTTTGGAATTCTGGTTCTTCACTACATTTCCTTCTGGCTCTAACGAATTCACCGTAGGGTATCCCTTGAAGTTGATTAGAGGGGTGGGAACTTTCTGCATGCAGGATGGCATTGCATGACGTCTCTTTCTTATATAGTCGACTATGTAGTGTGTTAGACTTGATGTAGAGTTCCACATCGAGAAATGTGATGTTCGACTTGCTACAAACATTAGTGAACCTCATGTTCATGTCATTGGAGTTAAGGTAAGTGAAAAACTCTTCTAGTTTATCTTGGGACCCTGACCATAGCAGAAGACAGTCATCTATGTAGCGTCCCCAATAGATTATGCAGTCAACCCATGGAGCTCCCTTGATACCCCAGATCCAAATGGATTCTAGAACACCCATGTAGAGATTGGCAAATGATGGGGAAAATTTGGAGCCCATAGCTACGCCTTTGGTCTGTTTGTACCACACATTATCGTAGAGGAAGAAGTTATTATTTAGAATGATGTCCATCATGGCAATTAACATGTTGGTGTGTTGCCAAAGTGTGGCTGGCCTGTTGTGTAAAAGGCTGGTGATGGCTTTGAGACCAACCTCTGGTTCAATG
This sequence comes from Calotriton arnoldi, assembly GCA_963921515.1. Taxonomy (NCBI): domain Eukaryota; kingdom Metazoa; phylum Chordata; class Amphibia; order Caudata; family Salamandridae; genus Calotriton; species Calotriton arnoldi. Next base: position 1,081,057 of record CAWUFW010001918.1, read on the forward strand.
GTAGTGTAGAGAGAAACCACATCTAAGGTTGCTAAAGTCATATCTGGTTGCCATTGGACATCAGCTAGGATGCTCAAGATATGTTTAGTGTCCTGTATGTGTGAGGGTAAATTCTTGACCATGGGGCCCAGAAAAAGGTCAACATATTGGGCAAGTCTCTCTGTGGGTCCGCCTATACCTGATACTATGGGTCTACCAGCTGGAAAAGGGCCCGGTTTGTGTATCTTAGGAAGGGTATACAGCCAAGGGAATGCAGGTCTGTGTACCTTCAAATAAAGAAGTTCCTGATCGTCAATAAGACCTAAAGCATGCCAATCAGAAAGGTATTTGTTGATCTTGACAATGAGTGTACCGGTGGGATTTTGATTCAATTGTTCATAACAGGAGGTGTTCTCTAGTTGAGTAAGGATTTCCTTGTGGTAATCAGCGTGGTTCATAACCACGACATTCCCTCCTTTATCGGCCTCTTTGATTATTAAATCAGGATTAGAACTTAATGTTTTGAGAGCCACCCGTTCTTCTCTATGTAAGTTGTCTTTGGTCCTATGTTTCGAGTGAAGAGTTTTCTTTTCATGTTTGTCTATGTCCGTGAGAACTAAGTTGTAAAAGATATCAACAGAATTGCCCCCTGGGAGAATAGGAGTCCATCTAGACTTCGTCTTGAGACCACTGTTAAGAGTGAGGTCTGTGTCAATATCCAGTTCCAGAAGAAGATCTTCCATATTCATGGGAGGGTCGTCCATGTCCGTAAGGGACAGGAGTAAATGGGTGTCCTGAATATCTTTGATACTTTGTACACCCAAAGAATTGTCGGTACAGATATTCTTGATGGTCTTAGTGGTGGTTGGGAAACTACTGAAGTGTTTCCTGATCTTGAGACCCCTAATAAATTTAAAGAGGTCTATTTCGTGTCTACAGGTATCTCTTTGTTCGTGGGGATTGAAACGTAAGCCTCTGCTAAGAAGTGAGATCATCCCACTGTTCAGAGTATGTGATGAAAGGTTAACTACCTGCACACCTTGATCTTGTGAATCTATTTGTTCTTCCCGTCCCCAGACCTTAGTTTCTTCTTGTACTCTTCTGAGTCCTGACCTCTTCCCTCTATGGGTTTTCTGTCTTGGCCTCCTAGTCTTTGTTGTGTCCGGTTCTCCCTTCGTATTGTTAGGACCTCTCGTAAAAAAGATGATTTATTGAGGGTAGATCTGTTCAGGTCGTTTGTTAGGTTATCAGGTTCACTGTCACTGCTGGCAATGGTGTTGAGAGAGGTGGAACTGGATGAGATGGATGAAGTGTCCGGTCTAATTAATTTGTTACCAGGTGTGGCGGTCTGAAGTAACTGATCGTATTTTCTAGCGAAAGTAAAAACACGTCCCTCTCTATAGTCAGCTTCGTCTCTTTTTAATTGTCGGGTCTTTCTGTCTTTTATTTCGTTCTGGTGTTTGGACAGGATGTCATTTAGGATGACATAATTCTTTTCTGTAGCTTCTTTTAAATCTAGGTCTGCAATTTCTTTTTCTAAGTTGGAAATTTCAATCTGGAGATTTGCTACTTTGCGTTCTGCGTTCTCTATTAATATGTTGATGAGTGTGTTCGAGTTAGAAGTGAGAGTTTCTTCCCATTTGCCTAAGAGATCATCGTCCAGATCATCAAATGTGGGAAAAATCTGGGAGCGAAGTCCTCTTGGGACCCTATTAAGTCTCAGATATTGTTTTAAGGTGGCACTGTCCCACCATCTGGAATTCTCTGTTTTCTTTAATCTCTCTAGTTTTACGAATTTCTCTTTGAGACATTCTCTACGTAATGGGTTTCCACTGGTGGATGCCGCATTAATAGTGATCCCTTTGGATAAGTTATCAAAGAGTTCTGATGCGACCCTGTCTCTATCCATAGCCTAATCAACAGATAGGAATGATATTGATATTTGAAGAGCTGCGGCTGCCTTTCCTGAAACCATAAAGTATGTATCAGTGTGGGGTTTTTAGTATCGACAGGAATAATGGCGCTCAAGCTAATTCGCGCTGTGTTTATGATATGCTAGGAGTATGTACGGTGCAAACCAGGTCAGGGGATATGCCCTAAAACCCCCGTGATGGTATGGATAGAAATCCACACAAATGAAATAGGTACAGTCCCGGGCACACGTAATGAGGATATAATATCAGGAGAAATGTCTCATACTGCAGAAATGTAGAGGGTCTACACCAGAATGATAATCACAGGTGTTTAATATAGTAACAAAGCATAAGCAACCAGCCAAAGCAAAAGCAACCAGCCGACACGTGTTTCGTCACAAAGGGTAGTAACCCGTGACTCTTCAGGGCTGGGGAGGATACAAAACATAAAATAAACTGGCAAGAAAACATACAGAGGATGTATAGGCCGAAAATGAAAATCATAAATACAAGTGGAAACCTGGTTACAAAACTTACACACAAAATAACAATGAAAGATCATTGCAACATGATCAAAAGGTCGAGCTGTGATTGTGTGGAGGAAAAAAGTGAATGGAATTGCAGACCAAGAAGCGAAACAATCAGTACATGGTGAATGAGAAGCAACACAAGCCACAATGTAATGAAATTGAAAAGGCAGCCTGTAAAGATAACAATCACGCACTATGCGGAACGTGTTGGAAATACATGCAATGGAGGGCGCCCAGTAATGACAACGAGCAGGTTCTAAAAGCGGCTGTAAACGCAAAAATAGTGTTGGTGAAAGGTAATCAGGCGGAAGACCAACTAGATAAACATGGACTCCTAAATATAGGATAGGTCACCCAGGGTTGAATGGAGGACCTCTGGAACACAAAAGGTAAGACAAAACCGCATAGTGAACGAAATGGTGATCACGAGCAAGCTCCATGGTGAGCTGGACGAGTACGACTGAAAGACATGCAGAAAAAGCGAAAGATCGATAAGGACACAGCCTAGTATGTGGCTCTGGAGGAAATAGACGGCTGCCCTTAGTGTGTGCTACTAGTGGGTGATAGAAAAAAGGAAGAGGGTAGAGACAAATACCTGAGAGGCGGTGCCAACAAGGTGGATTCTATGGAGAGGAAAAGGAAAAGCGGTAAGGGAAAGGGGTGAGCTGGAAAAGGAAAAGGTGCGTAAAGGGAAAACTGAAGTGAAACCTTACCTAGTGACCGTTCAAGAATCCAAGACGGCAATGAAAAGCAGTGCGAACCACGGTAGGTGGACTACTGCCAAGTGTAAGGAAAGGAAGACGGATATCGCCGGGCGGCAGATAAGCCAATGAGGACTATTGACCTGAGAGAAGACGGAAAAATGGAAATGAGGTGAAGTGCCAAGGGTGGGAGGGATAGGGGGGGAGGGGGAAAGACAAAAAAACTAGAGTATCGAGGTGACGAAGGCTTACCTTCAGAAATGTTAATGCAGTCTGTGGCGACGAAAAGTAACCAAGTGCTCAGTAGCACAGGAGGGAATATTGAATTGGGCGTGCCAGGTCAGTAGTCCAGAACGACAACGGCGGATGCGCCGGAGTACAGGAAACTAGAAGGTGACAGAGGGTGAGAAAGGGTGTAAGAAAATACACCAAGGATAGTGAGCTGACAAGCAGTCGGCTCGTATGGAGGGGACTGAGTCGCTTACCTGGGAGATGTGGTGTTCAGGAAGGAAAATGGTTCCGGAAGATGGCCGGAAGAGGAGGGGCGGAGGCGGGGTTATAAAGGCACGGTGGAGAAAGACTAGACCGCAGAAGGAAAAAAGCAGAGGTGGGCCACACAGGACGCCATGCATAGAGTGTACAAGTGTAGGAATTGGTGCTGTAAGAGGGATGTATGCCCCAAGTTGAAAGCAAAAGGAAAAGGGAAAAAGAAAATAACATAGGCTGGAATAAAGAAAGAAAAGGTAGGAGAACAAACGTACATAAGACATAGACAAACCGATAGATGGAGGATAATGAAAGGAGAGATGAAGGAGAAAATAGATGCAACATCTGAGAAAATGTTGTCTAACTCCTGTAATATGGAGTGCAAGTCAGATGCTCCAAACAGAGATGTTAAAACCTGGAGGGAGAAAACAGAAACGTAGTATGCCATAATAAATATATGCTCTCTGGATTACACGCATATACCAAAACTTCATGAGTGACACTATGAGAGAAATACTCGCATGATGCTTAGCCTAAAGCTAACAACTAAGTGACATGAGAAATAATTAAGGTGACAATAGTGTGCGCCGCTGTGACATGACGTTCATCCGAATGGTGAGGTGAAGTGACATTAGACCAAAATTAGTGACATTATAGCAACAATAGTGGGTGAGAATCACACAAGGTGACTAAAATTCAAGACTACATAATCCAATTAACAGATAGCTGTGATATTCTTGTCTCCGGACTTAGACAAAAAGGATAAAAGTTCTTGATCATAAAGACACGCACGGTGCACGAGAATGTCTGGTTCATCAAATATTCCCACTTAGAATGATGAGGTTCATTGTTCATGGAATAGTCAGTAACCAGTGATTAATCACCTAAAAAATAATGAAGCTCATGATCCGTGTTTAATCCATGTTGCACCGTCTGAAGGCGCATAATCCATGTTGCTTCCATACGTCTGAGCCTCAGTTCTCTGTTACCTCCTCTGGCGTTAGTGGCAGCCACATCAAATCCGAAGAACGAGAGGCGTTTTTTGGAGGCTTGCGTGGGACAAGTGGCTACGTGTACTGCCATGGGGTATCTGGAATCCTGGCGTTGGAGTGCTCTGATGTGTTCACCAATGCGTTCTTTCAATGGTCTGATGGTGCTTCCTACATACCATAATTTACAGGTGCACTCTAGAATGTATACCACAAATTTAGTGTTACAATTGATGTTGCAATTGATCAGGTATTTCTTCTTGTTGATTGCTGTGAGATTCTTGATGCCATTCTGGGCAAATCTGCAGACACCACAACAACCACATTTAAAGAAACCCAACGTGTGTGTTTTGAGCCATGATTGGCTGCTGTGGGGACAAGGTACAGTAGGACTGAGTCTCGTTTTAAGAGTTCTGCCACGTCTATAGGTGATCAGAGGTCTCGTGGTGATGACATCTTTAAGCGTAACATCTGCTAGTAGTACACCCCAATGTTTGTTAAGACTCCTTTTTACGGCTAGACCCATGTCACTAAAATCGGTAATCAATCTAACTGGTTGATCCTGTTTGGTAACTGAGTTTTTGTCACATAAAGTTTCGTGTCTCTCTACCTTTTGGATTCTTTTCTCAGCTTTATTTATGGTGTGTGCATTATAACCTCTAGCCTTGAACCTAGATTTCATGTTGGAGATGCATTTTTGGAATTCTGGTTCTTCACTACAGTTCCTTCTGGCTCTAACGAATTCACCGTAGGGTATCCCTTGAAGTTGATTAGAGGGGTGGGAACTTTCTGCATGCAGGATGGCATTGCATGACGTCTCTTTCCTATATAGTCGACTATGTAGTGTGTTAGACTTGATGTAGAGTTCCACATCGAGAAATGTGATGTTCGACTTGCTACAAACATTAGTGAACCTCATGTTCATGTCATTGGAGTTAAGGTAAGTGAAAAACTCTTCTAGTTTATCTTGGGACCCTGACCATAGCAGAAGGCAGTCATCTATGTAGCGTCCCCAATAGATTATGCAGTCAACCCATGGAGCTCCCTTGATACCCCAGATCCAAATGGATTCTAGAACACCCATGTAGAGATTGGCAAATGATGGGGAAAATTTGGAGCCCATAGCTACGCCTTTGGTCTGTTTGTACCACACATTATCGTAGAGGAAGAAGTTATTATTTAGAATGATGTCCATCATGGCAATTAACATGTTGGTGTGTTGCCAAAGTGTGGCTGGCCTGTTGTGTAAAAGGCTGGTGATGGCTTTGAGACCAACCTCTGGTTCAATGGTAGTGTAGAGAGAAACCACATCTAAGGTTGCTAAAGTCATATCTGGTTGCCATTGGACATCAGCTAGGATGCTCAAGATATGTTTAGTGTCCTGTATGTGTGAGGGTAAATTCTTGACCATGGGGCCCAGAAAAAGGTCAACATATTGGGCAAGTCTCTCTGTGGGTCCGCCTATACCTGATACTATGGGTCTACCAGCTGGAAAAGGGCCCGGTTTGTGTATCTTAGGAAGGGTATACAGCCAAGGGAATGCAGGTCTGTGTACCTTCAAATAAAGAAGTTCCTGATCGTCAATAAGACCTAAAGCATGCCAATCAGAAAGGTATTTGTTGATCTTGACAATGAGTGTACCGGTGGGATTTTGATTCAATTGTTCATAACAGGAGGTGTTCTCTAGTTGAGTAAGGATTTCCTTGTGGTAATCAGCGTGGTTCATAACCACGACATTCCCTCCTTTATCGGCCTCTTTGATTATTAAATCAGGATTAGAACTTAATGTTTTGAGAGCCACCCGTTCTTCTCTATGTAAGTTGTCTTTGGTCCTATGTTTCGAGTGAAGAGTTTTCTTTTCACGTTTGTCTATGTCCGTGAGAACTAAGTTGTAAAAGATATCAACAGAATTGCCCCCTGGGAGAATAGGAGTCCATCTAGACTTCGTCTTGAGACCACTGTTAAGAGTGAGGTCTGTGTCAATATCCAGTTCCAGAAGAAGATCTTGCATATTCATGGGAGGGTCGTCCATGTCCGTAAGGGACAGGAGTAAATGGGTGTCCTGAATATCTTTGATACTTTGTACACCCAAAGAGTTGTCGGTACAGATATTTTTGATGGTCTTAGTGGTTGTTGGGAAACTACTGAAGTGTTTCCTGATCTTGAGACTCCTAATAAATTTAAAGAGGTCTATTTTGTGTCTACAGGTATCTCCTTGTTCGTGGGGATTGAAACTTAAGCCTCTGCTAAGAAGTGAGATCATCCCACTGTTCAGAATATGTGATGAAAGGTTAACTACCTGCACACCTTGATCTTGTGAATCTATTTGTTCTTCCCATCCCCAGACCTTAGTTTCTTCTTGTACTCTTCTGAGTCCTGACCTCTTCCCTCTACGGGTTTTCTGTCTTGGCCTCCTAGTCTTTGTTTTGTCCGGTTCTCCCTTCGTATTGTTAGGACCTCTCGTAAAAAGATGATTTATTGAGGGTATGAAGTGTTGCTTCTCATTCACCATGTACTGATTGTTTCGCTTCTTGGTCTGCAATTCCATTCACTTTTTTCCTCCACACAATCACAGCTCGACCTTTTGATCATGTTGCAATGATCTTTCATTGTTATTTTGTGTGTAAGTTTTGTAACCAGGTTTCCACTTGTATTTATGATTTTCATTTTCGGCCTATACATCCTCTGTATGTTTTCTTGCCAGTTTATTTTATGTTTTGGATCCTCCCCAGCCCTGAAGAGTCACGGGTTACTACCCTTTGTGACGAAACACGTGTCGGCTGGTTGCTTTTGCTTTGGCTGGTTGCTTATGCTTTGTTACTATATTAAACACCTGTGATTATCATTCTGGTGTAGACCCTCTACATTTCTGCAGTATGAGACATTTCTCCTGATATTATATCCTCATTACGTGTGCCCGGGACTGTACCTAGGTTTTAAACTGGCCCACACATCGCTAATCCCATGAGTGTGCATTAGATTTATTACTGCCTGATATACTTTGGGCTTCCTACCTCCATAAGTCCACTGATCGCTCGTTTCCCAATTACTAGGCAAGTTAATGTTAAGATCACCGCAGATGATAATTGGAAGAGGCCAAAGGGCCAATTCTCCTGTGACCCAATTAATTACCCCAGGATCATCCACGTTACTGCCATAGATGGAACATATAGTACAGGAAAAATTAGGAGGTAGGAAGCATTCCCCTATGACCCATCTTCCAAGTGAATCAGACTTCACACAAATAGATTTTAATGAGTGCTTCCTTTGGGCCATAATCCCTACCCCTCTCACCTGTGCGCCCTGAGATGTCCCCCCAATGACTCTGTACCCCAATGAGTTCAGAAGATGTTTCTGCGATCCCTCAATATATGTTTCCTGAAGGCTGGTAATGTCGGCCCCCAACAGGCGTAGCTCCTGAGCCACCTTCTGTCTTTTCAGAGCATCGTTCAAGCCACAGATGTTTACTGAAACTGAAACAAGGCGTATTCATGTAAAGAATTTAAAACAGATGGCCAAAAGTAAACATACAAATTACATGCCTAGCGAAATCAGAAAACTTCTGAGGTCCAGCAAAAACTACTTCCTCTTTCTGGACAAAAAGAAATATCATTATCTTGTGTGCGGTAAGCCTTAAAAAATTCCTGCTCTTTAATCACCACAAATTTTTCCTATTTTTCCATCTTTTTTCCTCCTTCATTTCCCCTAATGAGCCTAACATTAATACCAGAGCTTCATGACCTGGCTTCAGAGTGACTAGAGCAAATGTGCAAAAAAACGACAATAACCCCCCCACCTCAGTACTAGCAACCCTCCATCCCGCCCAAGCCCTCCCCCCCAAATTAGAGCAATCAGGTAAACCCTGAATGATGGTCATCACATGTGAACCCCCGCCACCAGGCCACACCGCATATTTCTACTGAGATAATTTACCCAGTCCCAACAGGTGAATAAAAAAAGAAAACAGAGAAAAGTCATTGCCGTTAAATAAACCTGCCAAAGCCCACTTGTTGTTCTTCCCATAGGCAGCCATTGACAGAAATACCAAAAAACAAAAGATAACAAGTGAACAGTAGAGCTAAAAAATTAGTGCTGACCAGATAAAGTACAAATTAGCTGGGCCCCTTCTTTGCCTTAATTTCCTTCAAAAATTCACCAGCTTTAATCTCTGACAGAAAGACCCGAGAGGACCCATTTAAGATAATTTTTAGTCTGGCCGGGTTCATTAAATATACCTGAGCACCTTGTTGTTGGAAGGGGACTATTAGTTGGCGAAGGCGCCACCTCTGCTCTACGGTGACATGGCAGAAATCGGGCTTTGCAAAAAACATTACGCCATTGGACCCCTTCTGGGAATTTGGGAGAGCTTGGTCGTAGACCAGCTGTCTAAGAAGAAAATTCCCCAAAAACACCAAAAAAGCCCTCGGTTCCCCCCAGTAAAGCTGTTGCCATCACGTCGCTGCTTTAAATTGAAGGGGAAACGGTGTGCCCGCTGAACCTCATGGTCCCAGTTCCAATTTGAGTGTTTGGGAAAGGTGTCTCGCAGGAGTTTCACGATGAAGCGCCTTGGGTCGTCTCCCTCTACCCCTTCAGGAATCCCTAGTAGACGGAGATAATTCCTGCGCTGTCGATTCTCCTGCTCTTCCATCTTCGCCATTAAATCAGTCAGGCATGCAGCTTGAGAGGAGCCTTGGTCTTTTAAGGTGGATACTTCAGTTTCTAAGCTTTCTGTACGGCCTTTTACCATAGTGACACGATCACCAATGTCAGTACATCTCCGGAAAATAATCAACATCTCCTTCGAGACAGCAACCTTCCCGGAAAGCTGGAAGCACGCCGAGATCACCGCCTTACTCAAGAAACCCAAGGCAGACCCCAAGGACCTCAAGAACTTCCGACCCATCTCTCTGCTCCCGTTCCCCGCGAAGGTCACCGAGAAAATCGTCAACAAACAACTGACCCGCTACCTCGAGGAGAACAACATCCTGGACCCTTCCCAGTCCGGCTTCCGCAGCAACCACAGCACCGAAACCGCCCTCATCGCCGCCACCGATGACATCAGGACCCTGCTAGACAATGGAGAAACAGCAGCCCTCATCCTCCTGGACCTATCAGCCGCCTTCGACACGGTCTACCACCACACACTACGAACACGCCTTCACGACGCCGGGATCCAAGAGAAGGCCCTGGACTGGACCACATCCTTCCTTTCCGGCAGAACACAAAGCGTCCGCCTCGCCCCTTCCGATCCAAGGCCACCAAGATCATCTGCGGCGTACCCCAAGGCTCCTCCCTCAGCCCAACGCTGTTCAACATCTACATGGCACCCCTCGCCCACGTCGCCCGACAGCACAACCTCAACATCATCTCCTACGCCGACGACACCCAGCTGATCCTCTCCCTCACCAAAGACCCTCACACCGCCAAAGCCCACCTCCACGAAGGAATGAAGGCCGTCGCCGAATGGATGAGGACCAGCCGCCTGAAGCTGAACTCGGACAAGACGGAGGTCCTCATCCTTGGTTCCAACCCTTCAGCCTGGGACGACTCCTGGTGGCCAACATCACTGGGAACAGCCCCGCCACCCACCGACCACGTACGCAACCTAGGGGTCATCCTCGACCCCACCCTCTCCATGACTAAGCAGGTCAACGCCGTTTCCTCATCCTGCTTCAACATCCTCCGAATGCTCCGCAGGATCTTCAAGTGGATCCCCACCGAAACAAGAAAAACAGTCACCCAGGCCCTCGTCACCAGCAGGCTGGACTACGGAAACGCCCTCTACGCAGGAACGACGGCTAAGCTCCTGAGACGGCTACAACGCATCCAGAACGCCTCTGCACGTCTTATCCTCGACATCCCCCGACGCAGCCACATCACACCCCACCTGAGAGACCTGCACTGGCTCCCTGTCAACAAGAGGATAACCTTCAAGCTCCTCACCCACGCACACAAAGCACTCCACAACTCCGGACCAGCCTACCTCAACAGACGACTCAGCTTCTACACCCCCACCCGCCAGCTCCGCTCGACCAGCCTCGCCCTCGCCACAGTCCCCCGCATCCGGAAAACGACCGCCGGCGGCAGATCCTTCTCCCACCTCGCCGCCAAGACCTGGAACACCCTCCCCACCAACCTCCGACAGACCCAAGACCTACTGGCCTTCAGAAGACTCCTCAAGACCTGGCTCTTCGATCAGTAGCAGCACCACCCCCTCTTCCCCCAGCGCCTTGAGACCCTCGCGGGTATGTAGTGCGCTTTATAAGTGACATGATTGATTGATTGATTGAGTACAGATTTTGCTTAGCTTCCTCACACCCCCCTGTAGCTTTTTAGCGGCCCCTTTAGCGAGACGACTATCCGAGTGGACCTCTTCTTGGAATTGTTTAATAGAGGCCGATATAGAGGTTAAAGAAGGTTCTGCCGTGGGATCTGATGTGCCTTTTGTCTTTTCCCAAAGTGAGGTCTTAGCTGCTTCTTCAGAGGGGAAAGAAATCTGAGAGTCTGAATAGTGTAAGCTGGCTGCCTCTTTTTGCCTTTCATGTCTTTTTCTGGCGCTGAACAGTTCCTGTGTCTTTAAAGGGATCGGTGTCATTATCGTCGCTTGAACTAGTTACATCGCCATCTGTCCCGTGGTGGTGTGTCTATGTTGCGTTTTGGGCCGTTTCCTGTCGCGGGTACTGGGCCGACCCACACAAGTGAGGTACCATTTTTCTTGGAAGACTTTGCAGAACGCGGGGCGGGTGGAATTTTGTGGATCCACGCAGATTCCAGAACTTTCCACCACAGAAATGTGAGGAAAATGTGTTTTTTTGGACAAATTTTGAGGTTTGAAAGGGATTCTGGTTAACAGAACCTGGTGAGAGCCAGACAAGTCACCCCATCCTGGATTCCCCTGGGTGTCTAATTTTTAAAAATGTATAGGCTTGCTAGGTTTCCCTATGTGCCGGCAGAGCTAGAGTTCAAAATCTACAGCTAGACACTTTGCAAAAAAAGGGTCCGTTTTCACTGTGGAAATGAGGTGTGTCCACGTTACGTTTTGGGCCGTTTCCTGTTGCGGGCACTAGGCCTACCCACACAAGTGAGGTACCATTTTTCTTGGAAGACTTTGGGGAATGCGGGGTGGGTGGAATTTTGTGGATCCATGCAGATTCCAGAACTTTTCACCACAGAAATGTGAGGAATTTTTTTTTTTTTTTTTACAGATTTTGAGGTTTGGAAGGGATTCTGGGTAACAGACCCTGGTGAGAGCCAGACAAGTCACCCCATCCTGGATTCCCCTAGGTGTCTAGTTTTCAAAACTGTATAAGCTTGCTAGGTTTCCCAATGTGCCAGCAGAGCTAGAGTTCAAAATCTACAGCTAGGCACTTTGCAAAAAAAGGGTCAGTTTTCACTGTGAAAATGTGGTGTGTCCACGTTGCGTTTTGGGCCAATTCCTGTCGCGGGCACTAGGCCTACCCACACAAGTGAGGTACCATTTTTCTCGAAAGACTTTGGGGAATGTGGGGTGGGTAGAATTTTGTGGATCCACACAGATTCCAGAACTTTCCACCACAGAAATGTGAGGAAAATGTGGTTTTTTTGACAAATTTAGAGGTTTGCAAGGGATTCTGGGTAACAGAACCTGGTGAGAGCCAGACAAGTCACCCCATACTGGATTCCCCTGGGTGTCTAGTTTTTAAAAATGTATAGGTATGCTAGGTTTCCCTAGGTGCCGGCAGAGCAAAGGTTCAAAATCTACAGCTAGGCACTGAGCAAAAAAAAGGTCAGTTTTCACTGTGAAAATGTGGTGTGTCCACGCTGCGTTTTGGGCCGTTTCATGTCGCGGGCATAGGCCTACCCACACAATTGAGGTGCCAATTTTCTCAGAAGACTTTGAGGAATGCGTGGTGGGTGGAAATTTGTGGATCCACGCAGATTCCAGAACTTTCCACCACAGAAATGTGAGGAAAATGTGTTTTTTTTGACAAATTATGAGGTTTGCAAGGCATTCTGGGTAACAGAACCTGGTGAGAGCCAGACAAGTCACCCTTAACTGGATTTCCCTGGGTGTCTAGTTTTCAAAAATGTATAGGTTTGCTAGGTTTCCTTAGGTGCCGGCAGAGCTAGGGTTCAAAATCAACAGCTAGGCACTTTGCAAAAAAAGGGTCAGTTTTCACTGTAAAAATAAAGTGTGTCCACGTTGCGTTTTGAGCCGTTTCCTGTCGCGGGCACTAGGCCTACCCACACAAGTGAGGTACCATTTTTATCGGGAGACTTAGGGTAACACAGAATTGTAGATCAACTGTTATTACCTATTGACTTTCAATGCATTTCTGCCTTCCAAATGAAAGACAATGTGTAAAAAAGAAGTCACTTTGAAAAATGTCCTATAATTCTCATGCTAGTATGGGTACTCACAATTTCGGAAATGTGCAAATGTCTACTGTTTCTAAACTCTATATTTTGTTCCAATTTCAGAAATACATAGGTGTCTTTCTTATCGATATTTCCATGTATATATTTTCCCAAATTAATTGCTATATAGCCGGTACATAATAAAAAACCATTGCAAGGCGCTGTTCAGTTATTGGCTCTGGGTTCGTCGGGTACTAGGTGAACCTACAAGTCCTATATATCCCCACAACCAGACAGGTCCAGCGGATGTAACGGTATATTCCTTCAAACAGATGTCAAAATTAGAAGAAGTTACAGGTGAAAACATTGGCACAAATGGCTGTTTTTTTCAACTAATTTTCAATTTTTCCTATATTCAACTGTTAGTTTCTATAAAGAAACCTTGAAGGATCTACACAAATGATCCCTTGCTGAATTCAAAATTTTGTCTACCTTTCTAAAATGTATAGCTTTCCAGGATCCATTATTGCTTTCATACCCATTTCTACCATTAACTGGAAGAAGGTTCAAAGCACCAAAAATAGCAAAAATGGGCTATGTCCCAGTAAAATGCCAAAACTGTGTAAACAATTTTGGTTTTCTGACAAAAGTCTGCTTGTCCCTAAAATCTGGGAAAATGGTGATTTCAGCCCCACAAACCCTTTGTTGATACCATTTGCAGGGAAAAAGACAGACGCTTTCGTTTGTAGCACTTTTTTCCCATTTTTCAAAAAAACAAACAAAATGTAGCTGTATTTTCGCTAATTTCTGGGTCCCCTCCAAGGGAATCCACAAACCCAGGATACCTTTAGAATCCCTGTGATGTTGGAAGAAAAGGACGCAAATTTGGTGTGGATACCTTATGTGGTCAAAAAGTTACAAGGGCCTAAGCGCAAACTACTCCAAATAGCCAAAAAAAGGCTTAGCACAGGGGGGGAAAAGGCCTAGCAGCAAAGGGGTTAGGAAATGTTAGATAAAATTCACATAATCTCAAAAATGTTAAATATTGATCCTTATTTTTTGGACAAAGTGGCTTCACAATGTTCTCTCTCACTTTAAAACAAGGCTTCATTTTCTTGACTGTCTCCTCTGGCATCAAAACATCACATGATTCTTTCCTAAAAGTAACAGTACTGTAACTCAAAATTGTCTGAATGCTATCCATCATTACGTTGTCGGTTGGACCGGCTTCTTCAGTCCCGTTGGAGGTGGTCGGAACACCACGGTCTTATCGGAAGTGGTCGCTCTGACCGCAGAATTATAATGCTTTCATATGCACAGAAATCTGACCACTGCGGCCCATACAGAGAACACTTCGACCGCTGCGATCGGAGGTTCAGCTTGCATGGATTGTAATACGGTGGGGGTAACTTTGCGGCCTCGGTGGTCGGAATCGGACTGCGACCATGGTTGTTGGACAGTCGGTCCGACCGGCATCATAATCAGCTCCAATGTTCCACAGTACGTTTTCCAAAATTCAGGAGGCTGTTTAGGGACACCACAATACCTGTGACCTCCTTAAATAAAAGTTACTTAATGCACTGAAACACAGATTACTTAAATTACTTAAAATGGATACAAATAGAAACAAATATAAGTTCATGTTAATAAAAATATATAAAAATAATGCATATTTAGATTTTTAATTATGATTTAATTCTAAAATATATTCATAACAGTTTGATTTTATGAATGAATGTACCAATAAATGTTCTTAAAATATAACTAAATTCATTTTAATAAACTGAAGACATGACTTATTTGTTGGACTTAGCCCTCTCTGCAGGGTCACCCCCAAACTTTTTCCCACTTTTTCACTGTCCCGCTATGTTTCTGAATTTGTTTTTGTTGACCATAGGACTCTGTGCACTTTACCATTGCTAACCAGTTCTAAAATGCTTGGGCTCTTACCCTACAAAATGGCTTACATCTGAATGAAATATTTAATTTTTTTATTAGTCCCTAGTAAAAAGAGTATACTATACTCAGGCCCTTTAAATGTAATGTTGCTAGTCGGCCCGCAGCCCTTATTGTGCCACCCACTTAAGTAGCCCTTTAAAACATGTCCCAGGTCTGCCTCTGCAGCTTGAAATCAGTTCTAAACTGCCAAATCGAATTTGCAAAATAACCCCCTTGTCAAGCAATAAACTCCCCTTTTATTACATATAAGTCACACCTAAGGTAGGCACTATGCTGCTCATAAGGCAGTGTGCATTGTAATTAAAAGGTGTGACATGTACCAGTAGAGAAAAACTCACAAATTACCATACCTCCCTGGACTCCCCGGGGTGTCTAGTTTTCAGAAATGTGTTGGTTTGGAGGTTTCCCTAGATGGCCGTCGAGCCTGGGGCCAAAAACCCAGGTGACCCCCCCTGCAAAACCAGGTCATTTTGTGATAGGTAATTTTGATGTCTCCTCAATAATTTTTGGGCCCTTGCCTGTCGCTGGTACTTGGGCCACCCACACAAATGAGGTATCATTTTTATCGGGAGACCTGGGGGAATGCTGGTTGGTAGGAAATTTGTGTCAGCCCGGTGATCTCAAAACTTCCCCACACAGAAATTTGAGAAAAAAGTGATTTTTTCAGCTAAATTTGAGGTTTGCAAGGGATTCTGGGTAGGAAAACTTTGGGGGGTCCACTCAAGCCATACCTCCCTGGACTCACCCAGGTGTCTAGTTTTCAAAAATGTGTGGGTTTTGGTAGGTTTCCCTAGATGGCCACCGAGCCCGGGGTCAAAAACTGAGGTGACCCCTCTTGCAAAACCAGGTCGTTTTTTGAGAGGTAATTTTGATGTCTCCTCAATATGTTTTGGGCCCTTGCCTATCACGGGTACTGGAGCCACCCACACGAGTGAGGTACCATTTTTATCAGGAGACAAGTGGGAATGCTGGGTGGTAGGAAATTTGTGTCAGCCCGGTGATCCCACAACTTTCCCACACAGAAATTTCAGAAAAAAGTGATTATTTCAGCTAAATTTGAGGTTTGCAGAGGATTCTGGGTAGGAAAACTTTAGGGGGTCCACTCAAGCCATACCTCCTTGGACTCCCCCAGGTGTCTAGTTTTAAAAAATGTGTGGGTTTGGTAAGTTTCCCTAGATGGCGACCGATCCTTGGGCCAAAAAACGCAGGTGGCCCCTCTTGCAAAAGCAGGTCATTTTTGTGATAGGTCATTTTGATGTCTCCTCAATACGTTTTGGGCCCTTGCCTGTAATGGGTAGTTGGGCCACCCACACAAGTGAGGTACTATTTTTATCAGGAGACCTGGGGGAATGCTGGGTGGTAGGAAATTTGTGTCAGCCCAGTGGTCCCAAAAATTTCCCACACAGAAATTTGAGAAAAAAGTGATTTTGTTCAGCTAAATTTGAAGTTTGCTGGGGATTCTGGGTAGGAAAACATTTGGGAATCCATTCAAGCCGTACCTACCTAGACTCCCCCACGTGTCTAGTTTTCAGAAATGTGTGGGTTTGGTAGGTTTCCCGAGATGGCCGCCGAGCCAGGGGCCAAAAACCCAGGTGACCCCCCCCTTGCAAAACCAGGTCGTTTTGTGATAGGTAATTTTGAAGTCTCCTCAATACGTTTTGGGCCCTTGCCTGTCGCGGGTACTTGACCCACCCACGTGAGTGAGGTACCATTTTTATCGGACCTGGGGGAATTTTTTAGATCCATGCAGGGTGGAATTTTGTGGATCCACGCAGATTCCAGAACTTTCCATCACAGAAATGTCAGGAAAATGTATTTTTCTTTTACCAAGTTTTAGGTTTGCAAAGGATTCTGGGTAACAGATCCTGGTGAGAGCCACAAAACTCACCCTCTCCTGGATTCCTCTGGGTGTCTAGTTTTCTAGGTGCCAGCAGAGCGAGGGTTCAAAATCCACAGCTAGGCTCTGTGCAAAAAAATGGTCAGTTTTCACTGTAAAAATGTGGTGTGTCTACGTTGCGTTTTGGGCCGTTTCCTGTCACAGGCACTAGGCCTACCCACACAAGTGAGGTACCATTTTTATCTGAAGACTTTGGGAAACGTGGGGTGGGTGGAATTGTCTGGATCCATGAAGATTCTAGAACTTTCCATCACAGAAATGTGAGGAAAATGTGTTTTTTTTTGCAAAGTCTTGGGTTTGCAAGAGATTCTGGGTAACAGAACCCGGCAAGAGCCACTCAGGTCACCCCATCCTGGATTCCTATGGGTGTCTAGTTTTTAAAAATGTATAGGTTTGCTAGGTTTCCCTAGGTTCCAGCAGAGCTAGGGTTCAAAATCCACAGCTAGGCACTTTGAAAAAAAATGGTCAGTTTTCACTGTAAAAATGTTGTTTGTCTTCGTTGTGTTTTGGGCCATTTCCTGTCACAGGCACTAGGCCTACCCACACAAGTGAGGTACCATTTTTATCGGGAGACTTTGGGAAATGTGAGGTGGGTGAACTTTTGTGGATCCATGCAGATTCCGGAACTTTCCATCACAGAAATGTCAGGAAAATGTGTTTTTTGTGACAAAGTTTGAAGTTTGCAGGGGATTCTGGGTAAAAGAACCACCTGGTGAGAGCCAGATAAGTCACCCCTTGCTGGATTGCCCTGGGTGTCTAGTTTTAAAAAATGTATAGGATTTTTAGTTTTCCCTAGGTGCCGGCAGAGCTAGAGTTCAAAATTCACAGCTAGGCACTTTGCGAAAAAAGGGTTAGTTTTCACTATAAAATGTGGTGTGTCTACATTGTGTTTTGGGACGTTTCCTGTCGCGGCCACTAGGCCTACTCACACAAGTGAGGTACCATTTTTATTGGAAGACTTGGGGGAACGCGGGGTGGGTGGAACTGTGTGGATCCATGCAGATTCTAGAACTTTCCATTACAGAAATGTGAGGAAAATTTGTTTTTTTTACAAAGTTTGAGGTTTGCAAGGGATTCTGGGTAACAGAACCCGACGGCAGCCACTCAAGTCACACCAACCTGGATTCCTATGGGTGTCTAGCTTTCAAAAATGTATAGGTTTGCTAGGTTTCCCTAGGTGCAGGCAGAGCTAGGGTTCAAAATCCACAGCTAGGCACTTTGAAAAAAAAAGGTCAGTTTTCACTGTAAAAATGTGGTGTGTCCACGTTGCGTTTTGGGCCGTTTCCTGTCACAGGCACTAGGCCTACCCACACAAGTGAGGTACCATTTTTATTGGGAGACTTTGGGGAATGCAAGGTGGGTGAACTTTTGTGGATCCACTCAGATTACATAACTTTCCATCACAGAAATGTCAGGAAAATGTGTTTTTTGTGACAAAGTTTGAGGTTTGCAGGGGATTCTGGGTAACATAACCTGGTGAGAGCCAGACTAGTCACCCCAACCTGGATTCCTCCGGGTGTCTAGGTTTTAAAAATATATAGGTTTTTTAGGTTTCCCTAGGTGCCGGCAGAGCTAGGGTTCAAAATCTACAGCTAGGCACTTTGCGAAAAAACTGGTTAGTTTTCACTATAAAAATGTGGTGTGTCTACGTTGCGTTTTGGGTCGTTTCCTGCCACGGGCACTAGGCCTACTCACACAAGTGAGGTACCATTTTTATTGGGAGACTTTGGGGAATGCGAGGTGGGTGAACTTTTGTGGATCCACGCAGATTCCAGGACTTTCCATCACATAAATATCAGGAAAATGTGTTTTATTTTTACAAAGTTTGAGGTTTGCAAGGGATTCTGGGTAACAGATCCTGGTGAGAGCCACAAAAATCACCCCGTCCTGGATTCCTCTGGGTGTCTAGTGTTAAAAAATGTATAGGTTTTCTAGATTCCCCTAGGTGCCGGCAGAGCTAGGTTTCAAAATCCACAGCTATGCACTTTGCAAAAAAAAGGTCGGTTTTCACTGTAAAAATGTGGTGTGTCTATGTGGCGTTTTGGGCCGTTTCATGTCACAGGCACTAGGCCTACCCACACAAGTGAGGTACCATTTTTATTGGGAGACTTTGGGGAATGCGAGGTGGGTGAACTTTTGTGGATCCACGCAGATTCCAGAACTTTCCATCACAGAAATGTCAGGAAAATGTGTTTTTTGTGACAAAATTTGAGGTTTGCAGGAGATTCTGGGTAACAGAACCTGGTGAGAGCCAGACAAGTCACCCCTTCCTGGATTCCTCTGGGTGTCTAGTTTTCAAAAATGTATAGGTTTTTCAGGTTTCCCTAGGTGCGGGCAGAGCTAGGGTTCAAAATCCACAGCTAGGCACTTTGCAAAAAAAGGGTTAGTTTTCACTTTAAAAATGTGACGTGTCTACGTTGCGTTTTGGGTCGTTTCCTGTCACGGGCACTAGGCCTACTGACACAAGTGAGGTATCATTTTTATTGGGAGACTTTGGGGCATGAGAGGTGGGTGGACTTTTGTGGATCCACGCAGATTCCATAACTTTCCATTACAGAAATGTCAGGAAAATGTGTTTTTTGTGACAAAGTTTGAAGTTTGCAGGGGATTCTGGGTAACAGAACCACCTGGTGAGAGCCAGATAAGTCACCCTTCTTGGATTCCCCTGGGTGTCTAGTTTTCAAAAATGTATAGGATTTTTAGTTTTCCCTAGGTGCTGGCAGAGCTAGAGTTCGAAATTCACAGCTAGGCACTTTGCGAAAAAAGGGTTAGTTTTCACTATAAAATGTGGTGTGTCTACATTGCGTTTTGGGTCGTTTCCTGTCACAGGCACTAGGCCTACCCACACAAGTGAGGTACCATTTTTATTGGGAGACTTTGGGGAATGCGAGGTGGGTGAAAATTTGTGGATCCATGCAGATTCCAGAACTTTCCATCACAGAAATGTCAGGAAAATGTGTTTTTTGTGACAAAGTTTGAAGTTTGCAGGGGATTCTGGGTAACAGAACCACCTGGTGAGAGCCAGATAAGTCACCCCTTGCTGGATTCCCCTGGGTGTCTAGTTTTCAAAAATGTTTAGGATTTTTAGTTTTCCCTAGGTGCCGGCAGAGCTAGAGTTCAAAATTCACAGCTAGGCACTTTGCGAAAAAAGGGTTAGTTTTCACTATAAAATGTGGTGTGTCTACATTGTGTTTTGGGTCGTTTCCTGTCGCGGCCACTAGGCCTACTCACACAAGTGAGGTACCATTTTTATTGGAAGACTTGGGGAACGCGGGGTGGGTGGAACTGTGTGGATCCATGCAGATTCTAGAACTTTCCATTACAGAAATGTGAGGAAAATGTGTTTTTTTTACAAAGTTTGAGGTTTGCAAGGGATTCTGGGTAACAGAACCCGACGACAGCCACTCAAGTCACACCAACCTGGATTCCTATGGGTGTCTAGCTTTCAAAAATGTATAGGTTTGCTAGGTTTCCCTAGGTGCCGGCAGAGCTAGGGTTCAAAATCCACAGCTAGGCACTTTGAAAAAAAAAGGTCAGTTTTCACTGTAAAAATGTGGTGTGTCCACGTTGCGTTTTGGGTCGTTTCCTGTCACAGGCACTAGGCCTACCCACATAAGTGAGGTGCCATTTTTATTAGGAGACTTTGGGGAATGCAAGGTGGGTGAACTTTTGTGGATCCACTCAGATTACATAACTTTCCATCACAGAAATGTCAGGAAAATGTGTTTTTTGTGACAAAGTTTGAGGTTTGCAGGGGATTCTGGGTAACATAACCTGGTGAGAGCCAGACTAGTCACCCCAACCTGGATTCCTCCGGGTGTCTAGGTTTTAAAAATGTATAGGTTTTTTAGGTTTCCCTAGGTGCCGGCAGAGCTAGGGTTCAAAATCCACAGCTAGGCACCTTGCGAAAAAACAGGTTAGTTTTCACTATAAAAATGTGGTGTGTCTACGTTGCATTTTGGGTCTTTCCTGCCACGGGCACTAGGCCTACTCACACAAGTGAGGTTTGCAGGAGATTCTGGGTAACAAAACCTGGTGAGAGCCAGACAAGTCACCCCTTCCTGGATTCCTCTGGGTGTCTAGGTTTTAAAAATGTATAGGTTTGCTAGGTTTCCCTAGGTGCCGGCAGAGCTAGGGTTCAAAATCCACAGCTAGGCACTGTGCAAAAAAAGGGTCAGTTTTCACTGTAAAAATGTGGTGTGTCTAATGTTGCGTTTTGGGCCGTTCCCTGTCGCGGGCACTAGGCCTACCCACACAAGTGAGGTACCATTTTTATTGGGAGACTTACGGGAACTCAGAATTGTAGAGCAACTGTTATTACCTATTGACTTTCTATGCATTTCTGCACTCCAAATGTAAGACAATGTGTAAAAAAGAAGTCACTTTGAAAAATGTCCTACAATTCACAGGCTGGTATGGGTAACCACAATTTCGGAAATGTACAAATAGCTACTGTTTCTAAAATCTATATTTTGTTCCCATTTTGTAAATACATAGGTGTCTTTGATACTTATTTTCCACTCTTTATATTTTACCAAATTATTTGCTATACACCCGGTACACAATCAAAAACCACTGCAGGATGCTGCTCAGTTATTGGCTCTGGGTTCCTCGGGTTCTTGGTGAACCTACAAGTACTATATATCCCCACAACCAGAAGGGTCCAGCAGATGTAACGGTATATTGCTTTCAAACATCTGTCACACGTAGTAGAAGTTACAGGTGAAAACTTTGGCACAAATGACTGTTTTTTTCAACTCATTTTCAAGTTTTCAACTGTTAGTATAAAAAACTTGAAGGATCTACACAAATGACCCCTTGCTGAATTCAAAATTATATCTACTATTCAGAAATGTATAGCTTTTGGGGGATCCATTATTGCTTTCATACCCATTTCTACCACTAACTGGAAAAAGGTTGAAAGCAGAAAAAGTAGCAAAATTAGGCTATGTCCCAGTAAAATGCCAAAACTGTGTAAAAAATGTTGGTTTTATGACAAATGTCTGCTTGTCCCTGAAATCTGGGAAGATGATGATTTCAGCACCACAAACCCTTTTTTGATACCATTTGCAGGGAAAACAACAGACACTTTCTTCTGCAGCACTTTTTCCCCATTTTTCCCAACAAAAAAACAAAATGTAGCTGTATTTTGGCTAATTTCTGAATCCCCTCCTGGGGAATCAACAAACCATGGGTGCCTTTAAAATCCCTATGATGTTGGAAGAAAAGGGCGCAAATTTGGCATGGATACCTTATGTGGTCAAAAAGTTACAGGGGCCTAAGGGCAAACTACCCCAAATAGCCAAAAAAAGGCTTAGCACAGGGGGGGGAAGGCCTAGCAGTGAAAGGGTTAAGCATAGGATTAGCACAGTGCCATACATGCCAAGATAGAAAAGGACAAAGTCTTCTGCCATTTCTAAAGCAAAGTTTTTAAGCATAGGACTAGCACAGTGCCATCCATGCCGAGCTGTAAAATGACAAAAGCCTTTTGCCACTCCAGGCACAGTATTACAGATTTGTATTGGTAAAATGCCAACCAAGTCAACCTGAAATGAACGAAAGCAACCCCTGACACATGTTTCGCTCTCATTAGAGCTCTTCAGAGAGGTATAGCTTTGTCCAGATACAAATGAGCACCCAGTATACGTCTAAAAGATCAAAGTCTTTAAGCATAGAATTAGCACGGTGCCATCCACAAAAACGTTGCTGTAGAAATGGCAAAAGACTTTGCAAACGACATTTTTTTTTATTTAGAACACAATTTACATAATTAATTATCAATTAAATATTTAATTATAATAATTATAAATAATTATGTATTAAATTATAATTAATTTACTTCCCACTCTATACCCCTACAAAAACACAACCTGTACCTTAAACTTAAATTAAAAAAATAATAATTATACACTTAAGATAAATAATTATCAATTAAAGAAATAATTTTAATAAAACATTAATTCTTTATTAATCATAATTAATTTACTTCCCACCCTGTACCCCTATAAATCCCACAACCCGGTATGGTACTAAAAATGACAAAACAATTAAAAATTCACAAACTATATCTAAAAACATTACCAATATTTATACAAACAATTTATAACATATACAATTAAAATATATAGCAAAATACATAAAAATAATTAAAAATCGATATTATTTACAATGATATTTACAACAAATATTTTTGTAATCGATACTAAAACTTTCTATATTTTTAACATTGATATTACTTACCTTAAAATCGATATTTTTGATCAACGATATTCTTGCTGACAATATTTCTATATGAAGATATGTCCAACTCGATATTTCTGTAGGTCAATATTAAATTTTCGATATTTTGGCTGAATACTGTATACCTCAACTAATCACTCGTGAGAGTATCTAGGCACTGGAGCAGGCATGTAGGCATAAGGCTGAACATGTTGGGTGTCTGCCCCACAAAGTTAGTCGAAGAGCCAGGTCTCCAGCTTCTTGTGGAATTAAAGAAGCGAGCAGGAGGCCTTAATCTGAGGGAGGTCTTCAGTGTGATGTAGCAGAATGCTCGACCTCCCCTTCTGCTTTTGTGGATATGTGGGATGTGTGCAAGCGAGCTGAGCTTTCTGGCGGGTTGGTGACAGTAAAGGCAGCTTTTCAGGTATGTTGGTCTGCTGTTGTGCGGTGCCTTTATGCTTGTGTGAGGAGTTTGAATCAACTGCATTTGTGAATGGGGAGCCAGTGGAGCTCTCTGAGGTGTGGTGAGTTGTGGGTGCTTCATTGTACGTCAGAGAAAACATTCCATCATGTTATCTGAGTTTGAGAAAATACCTCTTTTTGTGTGATCACACCCATTTTAATGTTTTAAATATTTACCTTAAAAGTTAGCTTGCACTCTGCACTACTTCAAGGGCTCGTCTGCTCTCCGTTCCACCGTGGAGTCTTCCGTTTGTGTGGAGAGAGTGAGCAAGTTTCACATTTTCTGCTTTCGGCTGGGGGCTACGGGAGTCAGCTGTCTAGCTGCACTCCCAGTCTTCTACTTAAGGCACATGTCACCGCTGACACGCAGCGGACGGGCGCAGTAGGCGCACCGCTGGCAAACTCGTCTGCGCCCGTCCACGCCCGTCTGTCGCCAGGAGCCAGGACCCCTGCCCCTTTCTCCTCAGAAGTTAGAATTACATCTAAATGCACGTACTCGGTGGAGGAACTTACATGCATAAGAAACAAAGGCAAGGCTTTAATCCTTAATAAACTATGTGGCAAGCAAAGTTTTACTTTTATTCCTGAAGGTCCATTTACTTGTATGCACTTTCAATTTCAAAGCCTTAGACTGAACCAGGAGGGAGAACACCCTCCAAAACCCCCTAGGGAGTCCCTTACCTCGAATTATGATGTACCTTTGCAACCCCCTAATAACCCCCTCCCTAAGCCCTCACAGGCTTGGAGGGGCATTTTAGGCAACATTAGATCACTGTCCAAGCATGCAATCAAAATCAGGGACTTGCTGACTTCTAAGTCACCTGATCTAGGAATTTTCACAGAAACGTGGCTTAAACCAACATCCGTGCCATCCATCGCTTTGGCACTCCATGAGAATTATCGCTTGATAAGAACTGGCAGGGAAGGTAGAATGGGGGGAGGAATAACCATTGTTTTTAAAGACTCTGTGAAAGTCTCCCTAATTGAAACCCTTTCTGAGGATTCAATAGAGATATGTGTTTTTAGAGTAAAATTCTCCACCCAGGACTGTTGGAAAGGAGCCCTTGTATATCGTCCCCCTGCACCCACATGAGACTTTAGTCTTAAACTGATGCAACTAATTGCCACTCATATCCTTTCATCAAAACATTTTACTTTACTGGGCAACTTCAATATACACAGTGACGACCCGTCAAATAGGGAGGCAGCCCAAATCCTCACTAACCTGGCAACGCTAGGCCTTAATCAGATTAGAATAGGCTCCACACACATAGCGGGCCACAGGCTGGATTTTATCTTCACTAACTCTCCCTCTATATCTGTGGAGCCCCCTTGTCGCCTACCTTGGGCAGACCATACTTTGATTGGATTTCGGATTACTTCTACTCACGTATCCACACCCCAAAATAATCCTACACACCTTCTTATGAGACTATAGCGTAAAATCACCCCAGATGCCTTCATAAGGAGTTTATTGCTCCTACTATAGGGAAGACAGGGGAAGTCAACATGATGTTGGCAGACTATCATGAATCCTTAACAATAACTATAGACAATCTAGCCCCTATAAAACATCAACATGTAGTCAAACATGGGCCAAATGCCCCTTGGTATACTTTTCAATTGCGCAAGGAGAAAGCCAGATATTAAAAACTAGAGAGACGTTGGCGTCAATCCCACAACCCTACTGACAGAGAAACCTATAAAGTAACCATAGCACTATATCCTATCACACGAGTTAAAATTACAGCTTCTCTGTGACCTGTAAAGCACGTTATATCAAAATTCTCGACATCATAAATAATCAATTTCAACTAAAATATTATTACAATGATAATATTAGACTAATTCACAAACACATTTGAAGAATAGATTATACTTAGGTGTCAATATGAAGTTCAAAGTTATCAGTTACACTTCTAACACGCATGTGAAATACTGCAGGACAGAAAAATACTTTGACATCTTGAGCATGAACTCCTTGAGTCCTAAATTAGTCACACAGAATACACGTGAGTGCGAACTGCTCATGACTATAATGCACTCCTATGGAAACTATTAAAAGAGAGACTTAAGCAAAGCATAAAGCGTAAAATTACGCTTCTCCAAGTAATATGTCACAGCCTTGTGTAGAAAAAGAAATCACAGAGCTCAAATTCTTGGGCCTTTATCACCAATGGCCAGTGTTGCTAATCATTGCGTGTGCTGATACATCTGATAACAGTAATAAATGGAAGACACAGGGCAGTCAAATCATGTTTAAAAAATATTTTTACAATCTCCGATATTACCACAAACTGCCTGCAGCTAACACAAAGGCATTCAGTCGCCCATATCTTGCAAAACACCTAGACAGTGTGCTTTTCCAAGTCCAAAAAATAAATAAACTAGACAACTAAAAAAGTGGCCCATATTTTCAGTTGGGCTACTTTTTTAGTTTTAGATTCACTAATGGGGAATTTCACTAATTTTGGAGGAAGCGGTCAAAGGAGTGAAACTAAAATTCCAATGAAAACAGATTATCCCTTTCCTCTGATAGCACTCTATTTTAAATTTCTACTTAAGGTGCAGGGGCTTCATTATTCTGAAAAGGAGCTGTCCAGTTTCATATTCTATGCCCAATTAACACGACCTGGCTGTTAAAACAGAAACAGAGGGGACGGGCCCACCTGCCTAAAAGCTGGAGGCTTTCATTAGTTTTTGCTATTAAAGCGTAATCTGGTGGAATATTACTTTATGGCCCGGGTACTTGCCAGCTTAGTGCAAGCTGCCCCAATCTTCTGGCCTTGAGGTGTGGGAGGCAAGCTCCCTTTTGTTATTGATATAATGTTCAGTTCAGCAAGTAACTGACTAATTATTAACAATGCCAATCATTACCAAGTCAATCCCTCCAGGTCCAAGTATCCCCACAGAGTGTCTGGAAGTGCACAGCTACTGTATGAGATGTCTATTGGCTGTCTGGGTGGTCTGACACCTAGACACGGCGGAGGGGTTGTGGTGGTATCCCCTGTTCAAAATCTTAAAGTGGGGAGACCCCATTCTGTGAACTGATCCCAAGACTTGGGTTTCCCAGGACATTGATCAAAAACACCAGTCCTTACAAAGAAAGTCAAGTCACAAGGAGGAGAGAGGGTGTGCTGCCCCTTTATATCGTAATGTGTAAAATGCAACAGTAAAGTTCACAACACCTTATATCTTGTATCCTCAGGTGTGCTTAGTCACCATAACGCATATTTTCTAGTCCTGTTCTGCATTTTACAAATCATTTCGAATGTGATTCCCCGATTGATGTGAACCTACATTACAGTATCCTGATTGAACATATGTTCTGTTCACAAATGCACTCTGTTTGTTGAGACTGTTTAACCGTGCCATAAATGATTGATTTTGGTGTACTGCTCTTTCTTTTCTAGTTGAGTACCGATCTTGGCAAACATCAGAGCTTCGCATTACATAGTTTGCATAGCAAGGGACCTTGTTTTTAACAATACTATATTAAGTGAATATAGTGCACAGTACACTATGTAATTTCTACTTTTCTGACTTAATATTGGTACAGTGCATGTATTTGTATTTAAATAGCAATATATTCTTAAATTTATGTTAATTTTTGCATGCATGTTATTGCGAGCAGGTGTATGTGACTGCATGCAGGTCTGTTGGTGTCTGTGTGTATTAATGTTTGTTTTTGTTCAAGGGTGTGTGTGAGCATGTGTAAGTGCATGTAAGTGTGTGGGCATGTTTTTAACCAAAGAGCTGCAACCCGATTAAAATCGATGAAATACTTCTTGGGTAATTCACACTAAGGGGCCGATTCCGATCTCGGCCGGTAGGGCACCGAATCGGATTCGGCTTAACCGGATCCGATTCGGAGCCCCCTTTCCCGACCGATTCGTACTTGCGTCCGGCCGAGCGAGTATGATGCGAGCGCACGCGAAATCGCCGGCCGACTTGTTCGCGGGTCCGAAGCGCCCCGACCGACTCGCACGGACACGACTCGCACCGCGCTATGGAGTCGTTCCCCGGCCGGGCAAGTACGATGCGCGCCGCGAGCAGTCCGACCGACTCGCGCCGTCCGGCTCGAAAGAGCAGTCGGAGCCGCACTTTGGGGGTCCGTGTCGGACCCCCTGTACGCGTAGCCGCGCGAGTCGCACACAGGGGGGACCCATGGGTCCCCCCTACCTGTGCATGTATGCCGCGAGTCGCTTCGAGGCGTACCCGCTGTAGGGGGCACCCTTGTTCGCCTCGCACCCATTGGGTCAATGGGAGCCCGCGTAAGCGTTGTACGTCCGGCTCCCATTGACTCAATGGGAGTCCGACCGACTCGAGTCCGA
Source organism: Calotriton arnoldi (assembly GCA_963921515.1). Classification (NCBI taxonomy): domain Eukaryota; kingdom Metazoa; phylum Chordata; class Amphibia; order Caudata; family Salamandridae; genus Calotriton; species Calotriton arnoldi. The sequence goes on from CAWUFW010001918.1 coordinate 1,108,863, forward strand.
TTGCATGCGTGCGCATCGTACTCATTCGGTCGGACTGCCAGAGTCCCATTCGGTCGGAAATCTCTCGGGTCCGGCTCGGTCGGAGAGATTTCCGGCCTGAATCGGAATCGGCCCCTAAATGAGTTGATGTTTCTAGCTTTTCTGATTCACAAGCGTGAGAGGCTTGGTGTCTTGGCATATGCCTTTCTTCATCTTCAACTTTATGAGTGCGGATGCGGGCAGAGTAGAAAATCTGCATTTGCACCTTTAGAGTGAAAAAGACAGCAACATATTTTCTTGACATGGAGAAACTTTTTTTGCAATGAATGTAAGAGGAGAAGGTTTGGGTGAAATTTAAATTGTGACGATGTAATGCTCATAATTTAGAGAGTTTCACATTATGCTTATTAGGTAAAGTTCCCGAAATTGTCATTATGCACTTCGCATCATAACACGCCATCATTCGAGGTAACAAGCATTTCCAATGTAAATTGGTCTCGCATTTGTGAGAGTTAGAGGTATTGGCTTTGTAAATGACAATGTTTTCTACCTACCAAAGGAGTGAAAGAGGAAAGAAAATGGAAACATAAAGGATGCCAGAGAAATTAGGAAAATGAAACGGAGATGAAACGAATATGAGGAAAGGGGACAACTGCGATGAAAAGAAAATGTAGGGGGAATGGAAACGGCATAATAAAGATAGACTGATCAAAAAGAGACATAAAGGGCCATCTCTCTAAAATGTTGAAATACGGAGGTAATTGACTGTTGTAAAGAAGAAATAGTTGAAATGAGTTATGAGGTAACATCAAAGCTGGATAGATGCAACCACAAGACAACTGTGGTAAGACATGCCAGTCTCCATCTTCTTTTTTAAGTGCTACTGAATAGTAACTTCACAAACCCTTTCCACAGGTGGCACATCCTAGGACCAATTCCCATCTTGACAATGCAGCCCTCTATTGGGTAGCACTGGAAGTTTAAAGGAACATACGTTTATTTGACTGGCAGCCGCTGAACAGTGATTGGACGCCATATAGAAATACTTTAAGATATTTCACTAAATGCTGCACCTACTACAGAGGGATGATTTCCAGATACAATATAATATTAAACAGGAAAAGCTTTTGTCTGCATTCAGTACTTTACTATAGTAATATGACATGTTCAAAGTACAAAATCACGATCAAGTCTCAGCCTAAACATTTAGGACACAGGACAGGAGATTATTTTGAAGAGATCAGGGCTGCATTAGTCATCATTTCGAAACGTTATCAGCACAGCATTGTACCTTTCACTTGCAATTGAAAGTTCAAGAAAACGTGGGCTTGGCCACAGACACCTCCAGTTCATTGCCAGACAGCAGCATGCACAGTACTTTATCACAGCAGACAGCTCCCACTGCCACTTCCCTGTTCCTGGGAGGCTCTCTGAATAACTTCGGCACTTGTGACAAGGACCAATATGAACATTCAGCTGTGGGGAAGGGGCGCATTTTTCTCTGCATAAAATAATATGGAAATAGTTTGATCCCAGAGAGTGGCAAACATCAACATTTGACAACGTTTCAGTCTTGTTGCTAAATCCATTGGAGGAAATCTGAAAAGTTGCTGAATGCAAACAGAAGCACTCTGAAGCAAACCACGCCGTACACATGAACAAAGCTATAGGATTTGGCAACATTCGGTGCCAGCATGGATGTTCCAGCTTCCATTTATGTTTTAGACCTGACAGAGGTGATAAAGTCTCAATGGTCATGTGTAACAGCATAGACATTCACTGCCTGAAAGAAAAGCTCGGATTTGCACGGAGGCTAATAAGCTAGGACATAAACGTAGTTTGAGAGACAGGATGTTTTTAGCCATTTTACAGAAACATGGAGCTGTGAATCATGCTCTATTATGAGGGTGCGTTCTCAGACTGTCTCATTTCGGAAAATGCCCTTGTGCAAATAGTGGAACTAGTGTTGCCTCCTTTTGTAAAGATGTCACTTTCTTCACTACCAGAACTGTTCACAGTCATTTACTGGGAGATGCTATGATAGGGGCTGCAGACAGCCACCTGTGAGCGGATTTAGGTCAGTGTTGTCTCGATGTGGGCTTTCCTTCTGCCAGCCTGCCCCTCCGAAACCACTCCCCTCCTGCTCTACTGTCTTGTCTGTTACTGATAGGTCAGAGGGTTTTGCACTTGCAGGCCAAGAGCTTATACCTTTTAGAGAACTATAAAACAAACAAACAATTTGTGTAGCAAGGAATTATCTTGTGCTGTACATACTCTGGTTTAACAGAGTCAGTGTCCCCGTGACTCTTGAAGTGTATTACTAGCTAAACAGAATTACAGTGAATTCAGCATGCCAGTGCCTGGATACTTGATAAGCCTTTTTTTGCTTACCGAGCAACTTGGTGCCGTGGTGCACTCACAGTGTTGGCGGCTGCATTAAGGAACCATCAAGACTGTAACTGGTCCTCAGCTGCTGGTGGCCAGTGCAGGCCTAGTGAAACGCAGACATCGCTAGGGCCCGTCTAGAGGCAGGAGGATGAGGAAGTGGCATGCATCGGCGTTGCTTGCTGGCAGCGTGTCATGAGTGTAGGAAAGTAGGATCTGCTTCTATGGTTACCCCCACTTTTTGCTTGATGTAATGCTGTTTTTGACTAGTCTGACTGGGATTCTGCTAATCAGGACCCCAGACTCTCTGCTTTCTCCCCTAAATTGTTATGATAAGTACTTAGGTACATCCCAGATTGGATACTGGGGTACCCTTATAATTCCTAGTATATGGTACTAAGATACCCAGGGCATAGGTACCCCAGAGGTCCCCCATAGGCTCAAGCATGCATTATGCCACCTATGGGAGACCATACAAACTATCACTACAGGCCTGCTATTGCAGCCTGTGTAAGCTGGTGCTAGCACTACTTACGAAATATATAGTTTTCCCTATATCTAGGTTCACTGCACTTAAAGCCTATAAGTCTAAGAGTGATGGTGCCCCTGCATGAGCAGGACACCCCTACAGCCTACGGAGTCCATTCTCCTGGGTTGTAAGTGAGGCAGCCATATGACATATAGAGGGGCACCGCATGATTACGCAATGACCATCTCGAAACTGGCTGTAACGAACCCTGTTGTGTTTGGTATCAAACATGTTGGAATCATACCACCCACACCGGTGGTATGATTCCAAGCACTGTAAAGGCCCTCCGTTAGGTCCTCAGTGCTCCCGGTACCAGTCTTCAAGACCCGGACAGCACAACATGGCTGCTGCCGACCAGAGACACGATTCTGCCCTCCTGCTGCTGAGCCAAGCTCGAGCAGGGGAAGGCAGAAAAATAGGCATCCTGTCACAGGAAGGTGTGATCACCTCCCAGACAGGGTTTAGTGTATTGGGGCAGGGTGGGAGCACTTGCCAGCACCACATAGTCAGTGTGTAGGGCACATTTGGTGCCCTCCATGGATAGTCCAGTTCAAACCAGTTCAGGGAGCTGTTGGCTCCCACTCTTCCGCAAAACAGGACAAAGGACAGGGGAGTATCCTCCCTCTTGTCCAGTCCCTCCTTAGGGAGGGACCCCTGTATCGTCCCAACCCTTTCCCAACCCTTTCCTTAGGGTATTTAATGGCTTACCTGTGGATAGGTTCCTAGATTCGTCACGGGACATGATACAATTCAGACACCACTTGAACTTCGACCGTCTGGTCACTCTGGACTTCGCTGGACTTCGCTCTGGGTATCAAAGATGCAACCGGGAAGACTCCTGCTGCTCCTGATCTCTTCACCCTGCTTGTCTGCCGCCACATCCGTGCCTGTGCTCCATACAGGAACCCATCCAGGGCCTGTGGACATCCAAGACACCTGAAGGAATCTCCCTTGAAGTGAAGGAGTCACTTCCCTGCATCTGCCGGCACCGCAACCAAGCTTCTACTTATCCATGCTCCTACGGACTTCGAGAGGTTCAGCAACACAGGTTGTGTTTCTTCATATCCCTTGAGGCCTGCCCTGTCCTCTCACCAAGTTTGAGGCCAGTATCCCTCGTCGGAGCCGCAGGAACCGAACCCCTGTACACCACATCAACTTGCCGTTTCAAAGACTTGTTGGCTTCCTTCCACCAAGATCTTCGGGCTTCAAGTAGCCCCAACCTCAAGCATCTCCAGCAATCAAGATATTCATCCTCATCACATCACTTGCACCATGGGCCTGCATCTTTGGTGAGCTGCTCAAGGTCCTCGCTGACTCCAGTGCCTTCGGCATGTGGGTCCTCTTGAGGGTCATGTTTGAATTCTTTTGGGATCACCTGATTGCTTGGGGTCTGCCCAGACTCTCCTGCCTGTGGTGAGTCTCCTGGACCTTGCTGGTCTACTTCCACGTTGTTTGCAGTTGCCAAGGCTTGTTGGTGCTCCCGCCAAACACCGACCCCTCAACTCTCAGCATCCAACACGGGACAGCTCGTGAAAGGCTCCTAGTCTTCCACCCTGTCACCTGGTCCTCACAGCTGCAGCTCCAAGGGCACTGTCAACTCTTTTATGACACTCGACATCGGTGGGCATTCGTCTTCCGTGCCTCCTGGTCACTTCCAAGTGGCATAGACTCTGTCTCCTCTGCTTTCAGTTACTTCTCGACTGGAATTTACCTTTGGGTTCCACTGGACACTTTCACCTTCTTCAGTGGACACCTTCCTGAAGTCCTCCATTGGGTTTGACGGCGGTTTCCGATGCCACTTTACACCTATGCACCCGGCTCCCCTGGGGCAGGTATCTTGGTTCCTAAGGTATCCACGGGTGGGGTGGCTCTCCAACCTTCCGTCTTCCATGGGATTTCTTCAGGGTCCACTGGGAAGGGTCATTCTTCCTTAAAAGTGCAACTGCGACTTACATGTTGATTTGTACGGAGAATGCAGTTGTTTTCTTACACTGCACACGACCTCCGTGGGGCTCCTAGATACTCACCTTGGGTGGTTCCTTTGGCCCCCGGCACTTCTACGTCCTCTGACTATTGTCTTGGCTCGAGTCGTGATTAACATACCACTATTTTAGGATATGGTTGGGTTTCCCCCAGTGACCACTGTGTATTCTGTGCTACTTACCTGTTTCTATTGTAAAGTATTGTGTGCATTGTGTATATCTCCGGCTAGGAGATTTCTGTATGTGTTAGTGAGTGTCTTATAAGAAATACATATTTTTATAAATGTGTGGTTCTTTTTCACTTAATCTATACCTATAAGATTGTGTTCTAGTAAAACAAGCTGCTTTACACTCCTTCTGGACTAAGCCTAAAGGCTGCTCTCCACAGCTACCATTTAGAGATCTTTCTAAGGTTGTCTAAAACCACTAAAATCACCATAAGGAATGTCTGGATCAGTGCAGGGTGTCCACTTACATAAGTGTCAAAAAAGGAGGGAGTTACCCCAATGCTACGCAGAGGGACGGGGTAGACACAAAAGGAAACAAAAAGGTCCCTGCAGAATCAAATAGGAAGGGTAGATGCCTCACTAAGGATCAAGTGTCACTATATATATATACAACCAAACTAGCACAATAAGTGTACAAGAAAAACTTTCATTTTATCAATATTAAAAAGTGAAATTTATATAAATAAAAATAATTTATTATTTGTCAACGTATATTTATAAACATACAAATTTGATCACATATTTATCCAGTTGATGTAATAATGCTCCTCCTAACAGAGGTTACAATCTAAATGATACACAAATAGTTCATAGATGAATTAAAAACTTTTAAAAACAGTCGACGCGGCGTTTCGGTGAGACCTTGAATTTTTTCACCTTCCTCAGGACTAAAAGTTTTCATCAAATCTAAACAATAAAAATATTTTATTTAGACACATGTACACTAAGAAAGCTAGTCATATCATTCATTTACATATTTCTATGTTTATCCAATTATTCTATATTATCAAAATATACCAGTACATTCACTTGACACTTGATCCCTCTAATCAGGAAATCCCTTATATTTCGGTTTTCCATGTTACAGTTTTTGTCTGATTTTTCTAAATTCCAAAATGTCATGTTGGTTTATACTACCGGCTACCTCTTTGATTAATTAGAGGATCCCCTGGTTCATTCATAGTGAGAAAACGGCAGAAAGGAAAGCAGCACCCGCTTGCTCTGTGCATGGTGCTGTTCGCGATGATTGCACAGTGCGGACAAGCATCCAGCACTGCAAATCACCGCAGGCGGCATTTTTCTACCGCACTCCACCGCTTGCGGAGCTCCACGTAGGGCGGCAGAGTTTTTTTTCCACTTTGCAAACTCAGGGTTACTATTGTACAGACCTTCAGGCTCAAGTATTCAAGTTCTCCATTCTCTAACAAGCTTGAGTGATATCTGATGACAGACAGTGTAACTATTTATTGACCCATGATGCTAATTGATTCTGCACCTTTTCTATGAAATATGATAATAGACTGACAGTCTTTTGCAGTATCTGTTTTAGAAAAATGGTGCATATTTTAAGGAGACAGGCACAGCAGCTATATTCATATTGGTTAATATGTCCCTTATTTGCACATATCAAAAAAAAATCTCTGGGGGACTGTTATGTTTCTTAGTTATCTTTTGGCATATTTTAACACAAGCCCCATAGAAAAAATTGATTGATAAATGGATATTAGTCCAGGGAGAGGTTTTATGTATCCTGGCTTTATCCGCTAAACCATTCAGTGTGGTATAGCCATAAACTCCTGGTACCTTAGAATGGTTTATTGTGCCCTGATATACCTTGGCCCTGTCTCTCTGGCTCTTATAGTTGACATGTTTGGGATTATAGTTGAGGTCGGAGAACTGGAATAAAAATAAATAAGGCGATATATCCCTTATCGCTTTTATAAATAACATGCTGGATGTGTTCTTTTTAACCCCTTCGCTCCTAGTCCTTAACCCCCCTCATTTTTTCCAACATCCTTGGGAATCTAAAGTTTCCTAGGGTTTGTAGATTTCCTTGGAGGGGACCTGGAAATTAACCAAAACACAGCTAATTTTTAGTTTTTGGGGGGAAAAAGTGCTGCAGAAGAAAGCGTCTGTTTTTTTCCTCTGCAAATAGCATCAAAGAAAGTTTTGCAGTGCTAAAATCGCCATCTTCCCAGCTTTCAGGAACAGGCAGACTTGAATGAGGAAACCACATTTTTTAACACAGTTTTGGCATCTTACTGGGACATAGCCAATTTTTCCTAATGTTTGTGCTTTCAATCTACTTTAAGTTATTGGTAGACGTGTGTGTGCAACCCATGGTGAATCCTAGAAAGCTATACATTTCTGAAAAGTATATAAAATTCTGATTTCAGCAAGGGGTCATATGTGCAGATCCTTCACGTTTTTTCCAGGGCGGGATCGCCCACCCCCATGGCCCTGCTGAAGCTTCTGAACCCAGCAATGCAGGGGAGCCCTCCCCAGGCCCACATGACCCCGTCCAAGGCACTTGGACATGCAGCGGGTCACAGGAAGAGGGCCTCCAACCCAGGGCCCTCCGGAGCACTGGCCCGGTCCTTGCTTTTGAACCCAGCCAAGCAGAGGAAGCCTCTCAGGCCCCTTGTGACACAGCAGGCTAGAGGAAAGAGCACTGGACTAGGGCACCACAGACCTGGGTCTGCGGGCTCCCTGACAGACCCTGTGGCTCCCTGACAGACCCTGTGGAGCCCTGTCCTGTCTCCTCTGTAGTGCAGAAGCCCTGACCTGGTCCACGGTCGGGTGATTCCAACTAAGCAGCCCAAAGTCACCAAATAGGCCCAACTATGCCCTACCGACCAGAGTCTGGTCTGGTCTATACCCGGGAAAATGCCGCCCTGTCTGTGATCGTGGAGCCCATTTCTCCCTGCCACGCACTTGGTGGCATGGAGGGCCAGTGCATAGAGCACATGGAGCATGAGCTCCACTCGAGATCTAACCGAGGGCACAACCACGGCCTCCCTCCTTGCCGAAGAAGGGGGGAGAGGACTTCCTGGGCCTGCCACTTCCCTTTGTCATTCCCCACTCGTTCTTAGGAGAATGGTAAGCCTTGCACCAGGCCTGCAGACGGTACCTCCTGGGTGGTGCAGACATCACTTTTATTTGAGACTGGGCCCAGGCATCTGCTGAGGGCTTCTTGGAGATCTCCCAGGCTCGTGTTCCAGCTCAGTGCCCCAAGGGCTGGGCCTTCATGCAGTGCTGGTCTCAGCTCTTTACCCCAAACCCCGTGGTGGAGTAAGAGTGTCCTTCTCGATCTGCAGCCATGCCGTGGGCTCAGGGTACCACCTTGGGTGGGTGCCTTCCCCCTTCCTGGAGCCCATCCAGCCCAGCCCATCCCACATCTTCTCCCCATGGGCCTGCCCAGCAAGCCCATTTTCCTGGACTATTAAGCCCCCACAAAGTGGAGGCTTATAGAACCCCGGGAAAGCCAGCCTGCCAGGCCATCTGGTCGGCCAGCCCAGTGACCAGATGACCAGGGACGACCCAGTGACCAGATGGCCTGGGATGAACCAGCCACCAGATGGCCTGGGACGACCCAGGGACCAGATGACCCGGGATGACCCATCAACCAGATGGCCCAGGACGACTCAGGCACCACTCCCCAGTCCCATGGCAGTCCACAGATGACAAGACTGGCCGTGCACCCTGAGGCCATCACTCAGGAGGCTCCTTCCCAGGGCTACTTGCTTCCTAGCAACTTGTGTGGGGTAGGGATTCCCCTCCGGTCATCTGGTCATCCTGCTGACCTGCAAGGGATAATGCCCTCATCACTGCACCTGGCAGCGCAGGGCAGAAGGTGGAGGCTCACCTGTGCCAAGTGGCACGTTGTGGTGGCGGCATCTCAAGGGCCTGCATATCCTTCTACCTCCGTCCAGTCAGCCTGGTGGCAGAGGGACAACCGGGGGTGGTGGGGGGCTGGCGCGGTTTTATTCAGAGGATGACTTTCATTTCAATAGATTACAGCGAGGTAGCTGCTCTGCCACTTACAAAACGCTGACCCAGATTCAAGATGTCTATAAATGATTTAGCACCGGGTGCCCCACAAACATACGGTTCACTAAGGGCAATGGAGATGTCCGCTCCTGTTATGTTTCATATAGGTGCCCGATATAGGCTCAGGTAGTAACCAGAATTTTCACCTATATTTCCCATGACATTACACTGCATAACGGTTCTTAGTACTGACCTTTTACCTAGTTACTGTAACCTGAGGTTTTCTCCAAAAAGTAGCCTCATTCAATATGCATGAGGATTCTTGGAAACTCAGCAGGACTACCATCTCCTGCATATTAACTATATGTAAGGGTCATTCCTTCCATCATCCTAGTCCGACATGACATAGCAAGGTAGATCCCCTGAGGGTACCACTAAGGGTATATAAACACCACATCTTTCCTGAGGCAGAGAGAGGAGAAAAAGGACTTCCATGCTGACACACTGACGCAAGACGCTGAGTTTCCTGCATGCAGACACTCCAGCTCGCATTGGTGTGACATCCCTCTCGTGGTGTCCATCTCAAGACCAAGACGGGGTCCCACAGTCTCTCACTTCAGGTAATAAGGTTGGCTTTATCCTAGGGAGATTCTTGGCTCTACACCTACATACATGCTAGGTACATCTAGTTAGGGGCGCATCGTAGGAGTACACATTATTACTGTCATGTATTCTTATACCTGCCTGTATTCATTGTTTTAGCACTAATATAGAATCTACCATCCTTTTACTCTATTGGTGCTTGTAATTATTTATATCTGTTTCTGTCTTATGGTTGTTTCTGCACACCTATTTTACACTAGAAGGATGCTGGTTCAATAAATACTTTTTGAAAACATCCCCCTGTTTAGTCTGTGTTTTTCTCTGAGACAAAGTGAGCACGAGTGACTAAGCAAAAAGTACTGTACTGTTTCTACAATCCCTGATGGGACAGAGTTGTCATGTTTGATAGTTGCCAAGAACTATTCTCTCCTTGGTAAGAGGAGTTTACAGTGGCACTGTGAGCTAGCTGGTATACTATACAGGCAAACATACCCGGTGGGGGTGTCTGGAATAAGTCTGGACACCAATCCCACAGTCTATGTTGTCTAAATGCAAGATCCTATATAGGTTTATAGGAACTACATGACATGGCACCGCCAACGTTGGTTTGGTACTTATTTAACGGTCAAATCTCAGTAGTTCAGTCGTGCTCTTCTCAGAGACCCCTACTCACATTTACCCAGAGACGTCTGGAGTGGGAAAAAGAAACATTTAACACACAAAAGGGGGCTATGAGGAGATTTAAGGACCTGCGTGCGCAACCTCCCCACTCGTAATATTTATCACAAAACAACCCATGGGTCCAGAACAGGAGTCTGAGGGAAATGTGTCAACCAAGCTGAGAGGGGGGATCCCTTTTTAAGGACGGTTCCCCTCACACACCAAAGGTGTCATGCTTCATCATAGGGGTGCCTCCTTGCGTCAAGAACCTAGTCTTGACGCGGGCTACAACCCCCTCGCTGTGAGGGAGGAGCTCAGGGATGTTTTCAATGAGTCAGGCGGGTTTTCCTAAAACCCTATGTGAGCGTGGTGTGTAGTGAGAGAAGTGCAGTGCTCGTGCAAATGTGGATTAAAACTGGCTACCGGGTTAGCTATCGACAAATTTATTCAGCTACCCTGTGTCAGGATTAAAAACAGCAAATCTGGTAATGGAACTGTCAGAATTAAAGACAGCTACATTAAAGTCTGATCAACATGTTTCGGCCTCTGGTCCTATCAAAGTGTCATTGCCTTCATCAGGATCAACAAAACAGCTACTGCAAACAGTGAGTGAATGAACAAATACATGTGCGATAAATAGAAACAACGGTGTGTAATAGTGAACCACAGGTCTTGTTGTTCACTAGGGTCACTGGTAGGACCTACAAAAGTTAGGGCGCTAGCCGCATCTGTCCTGGGCCATTTAGCCAAAGGTACATTCACCTACCAACCGCTCCACGTGAGCGAGGTATGCAGTCGCGTATGTCCAGCAGGCAGGTGATGAAGCATGACACCTTTGGTGTGTGAGGGGAACCGTCCTTAAAAAGGGATCCCCCCCCTCTCAGCTAGGTTGACACATTTCCCTCAGACTCCTGTTCTGGACCCAAAAGGAACAATTCGCCACAGCTGAGAAGGCATATCCTATGTATTGGCTGTAGGTTTATCAAGCTTGAAGGACAAATAGTTCCCTAATTGTGCATAAAACCTTATCTCAGTTTCCTTGAAACTTCTTCTTTTCAAATAATGGCTGATGAAGACGCCGCTGCGCCAGCACAACGTGCGGCTGCAGCAAGGGAAGGAGAACATGAAGATGAAATAAACATTTCAGAAAATGTCAGAACTGCCCCTACTTTAAAACTAGCAGTCTATGGAGTCATAGCTAGGGGTGGGACAGTAACATTTGTGCTTGAGGCACACGAATCATACAGACCAGAGGTATTCTATTCATGGGTTAAATTCCCACAAGCAGATGCACAAACACATACATTTCATTCTTATACTAAAGATGAAACACCCGATGAATACTGTCCGTATGAGGACATTGAAATTCCGCTCACCTACCAGGAACATATAAAGTGGTTTAAAGGCGCCCTCCCACACACAAAAGAAAAAGTGAGACTCGGTCCGCTCGGAAGAGATGGAGCAACTTGGCCAGTCCTAGCGGCTTACACACCGCATCCAGACATTGACACAATGCCAGTAGCAGACTTATGTCCACTTCATAAAGAAATAATAAAACTTTACAGAAACCTGACACAGTTCGTGATGAGAGCACTCACACTTCAGCCAGCAAGGGCTACACCTACAGGACAAATTTAGGGATCTACAACTAAAATAACTCCACAAACGCTACACGCAGTTATGGGTAAAATGCCCATTTGACGTGAGCAAATGCCATTCTGGATAGCTCAGAAAATAACACAGTTAAAGGCAGTATTTCCACACACAAGCCCTCAAGAAAAACACAGAATGCTAACAATCTGCTTGCCAATGGGGATAGCTCCCCAGATAGAGGATTGTACCTCTTCGGGTACAGTGTTCGCTGCCATATATACCAGAACTCATGGTACCCCTTCAATAGCAGTAATACCAGATGTACTAAGACGAATAGAGAATGAGTATGGAGCAGAACCTGCTCTGAACTTAGGGATGAAATTATTAGGAACTTTTGCCCAGGTATCAACTATTATATTAGCAAACATAAAAGGGGAGGCAGTGGCAATACGCCAACGCCTGAGGGATTTCACTCCTTTACAACAGGAGCGTGAATTACCTAAAATTATCAAAGACACCTATGCCGAATTAGGTAGAGATAGTTTGGGAGCTAGAGCAACAAAACCTCAACCTCAAGCATTTGATTCTTCTAAAAAGAAAGGGGATAATAATAATAAAAAAACAAAAGAATAGAGAAAGTAGGTCAAATCAAGGGGTGGGTCTCCTTAACAGGAGCCCTCCAAAAGAAGGTACAACCTTAGGAATCGTGATAACATTAAAACACCTGACAGGTATCAGGATACTGATACACGTTCCTCTCGTTCCTTTCAGGGTTCTTCAAAAAACTCCAAGAAGGATGGATGGTCAGAACACAGACAAGAAGAGCGTACAAAGTCCAGAGACACGCAACGCGCTTCAGAATATACTTCCAAAAAAGAAGAGAAACAAAAATCAAAAACTCAATTTAAAAAGAAGAAAGTAGCAGGTCTTAAAGTTAGACATGCCCAGATTCCTGAGGACTCAACTTCTGAACACGGAATGGGCTCTGACAATACTAGACAGCGCAGCAGAAGTAACAATAGCTCACCAGAACCTGATGTAATTTCTGGTGACAGCGGAGTTGAATGAACGGATCACTGACAGAATATAGAATGCCAAAATATCGACCTGCCAAAATATCGTGGATAAAATATAGAATGCCAAAATATCGAATTCCTATCTAGAAACAGGTAAGTACAAAAATATCGAATCCAAAATATTGTAAATAATATAGGGGCCCATTAGGATGGCGGGCGGAAGCACCACCGCCGTGCTGGCGGATGCAAAAACCATCCGTTACCGCCCGCATGCCGCAGCCCACACGCCCGCCAAATTACGATGTGAATAGGCAGCCAAACACCGCCGGCAAGCCAGCGACGCCGTCCGCCATCAAAGTGCGCCCGCTCACGTAGCGGCGCAGCCCAATGGAGACACACCGCCAGACGAAATCACGTACCGCCCGGAGTACAAATTACGATGCCGCAAAGAAACAGCTCCCACGGCTAAGAGACACCGCACGTGAAAGTGAGGCGGAAACCCGAACGCCGAGCACAGACACCGAAGAGGCGACCCCCCCGAGCATGAATCCAGCACTGCAGGCCCTCCCCATGCTCTACCTGATGCAGCACCCAGGAGTCAACGCACCGCGGCGACGCACGTAGGCAGACACACAACAGGGGCACGCAAACAGTGCACACAGTGCAAGGGCGGGACAACTGCATATGGCCCCCACCCCGACACCCCTGCGTGGACACGACACATCCACCACTGCACCCACACATGCGCACAACGCAGAGGCCAACGGCAGCGCAATGCATGCGCCGCACACAAACAACACAGGGTCACAACCAAACACCACACACACCAGCACCACCCAGAACGCACATGTCACGTGACAGCCCTGCCACAGTCATGTCCCCAACCGGCAATTCACTGTTGCCAACCTGACGTCACACAACTGACCCGAACATGTCAGTGACGTCACACAACATCAGGACACACCCCTGTGTGACAAACATGGCGAAGCACACAGCGGCGGCAACACCACCCAGTAGAACATGGGCCCCGTCGGGAAGAGGTACGCCAGTACCACACAGAAACACCCATACCACCCTGCACCCATGAACCAGACATACAAAACGGAACACCAAAGAGCCCGGGGACCGACAACAGGTGGACCCAAGAATGACACCCACACACAAGGCCCAACGCATAGCGGAAACACAGCCTGCCGCCCACACACGGGAGAGCAGACAGCACTGAATGACCTTCCATTCCAACTCCGAAAACCACATCCCGACTAAACAAGCCGGAGAATACAGCCATTGTCCCAAAAAAAGACCAACACAGGCATGCAGAGGAAACCGACCACAGGGCAGATAGCGCATATCACCTAAGAACATACCAAATGGGAAAGAAAAATATAAAACTCCCCCATGCCGTTCCCATGCAAGTTATCTGGAAGGAGTCACACACCACTGACCTTGAACATTCAGAGAAGCACGTGGGATGAGGGCCCGTGTCCTCCGCACAAGCTAACAGAACACAAGTCCTGCCCCCTACGACCATCACAGACCTCACAGCAACCTCGGAGCTTGCACACTGCAGACTGCACACACAGCCGGAGCACGCCACCACATCGCCCCGCAGCAAAATGGCACCTACAACACACCTACCCAACTACGCCAAACAGGTCAAGCTGTACAAACACAACCTGATACAGCTAATGGGATGCAAACCCCTATCCCTGCTGAACGTAAGTTACCGACTGACTTACCGCATCGCATTGTTCAGCTGCGTCATACCCGTCTTCTACTGTCGGAGGTGTCCCTTCCACCATCGTGGAGTTGTGCCTCTCCAACCCGGCATGTCCAAGGGCGGACCTGCTACCACTATTCCACCCTCTGGACGCACACAACAGGGTCTGTTCAGCCTATGGGGGCATGGCGTATGTGGCGAACATCGGACCCACACTGCAATGGGACCACTGTGCCTCCACACGACGGATCATGGATCACAGCTACATCGAATGTCACCCAGCATGCCCCATCATGCTCCTACAAGGGACAACTTACGAACAACACCGTGACAGCCACCATCTGCTACATTGGCTGGCAAACATGTATACCACCAATGAAATGGAAGCCCTGCAGGAAGCCATCGCATACCTGTCAACCTGTCAATTCGTAGGACCCCGACGCAATCCCCCAATTGAGCCATGATGTCCGACACTGTACCCATGCTTAGCTTCCGCACGGACTGGCCAGTAACCACCACAACAGCCATACCAAACGACCTGCAACTGATACCACGCCATCAACGACACCGCCATGACATCGGATGTGTCCGGGACATGCACTCCGTTCCCCATCACATCCAGGAACTCTGCATGTATCGGGGGAGGCAGTGGCATGGGATATGTGTATCGCACCCACATGGACAGAACTGCACGTACAACTATGCCATGACATGGATCCTACGCCCATGGACATATGCACCGCACAGTGGACAGGAATCGCCCGGCTGGAGTATGTGAGAGCTGCACCCCTTCTCCCCCTCCCCAGAAATCCCGTAACAGGACCTTTGCATGGACGACAAGTGCATACAACAACAACACAACCCCAGTGACTGTGACATGTCCAGTAGCCACCATATGGCAACAACAAGTGGGACGCCGTTGCATGCACGTAAGCCCATGCCCTGATGTCAACTCACACGCACGCATGCATGAGTAACAACAGCAGCACACCTGTCACATGGAACTGAGATGGACTGTGCCCATGATGCCAAGCGGTCTGGTAGGCTAAATGTATACCGTCTGTGTCAAAGTCCGCAGCACCGCAGATACTTGCAAATGAACATTAGCACAGCAACGGCCAAGCAGATGTAACTCTGAAGCCCACATCCCACATGCAACAGCTAATCACATGTACCCCTACACCCTTAGCTATGTGTAATCATGCTCAGTATATCCTCCACATGCATACCGCTGCCAGTAGTGTCCACTATACTGCATCACAGAGGACATAAGTCACAATACATGGTTTGAAGAAAGAAACTGTCTCTGCTGATTCCTTTCACAAGTACGAATGTGAGATGATGAGAGTGTGTGATGTACACGGCAGTCGTGACATGACTATGTAGTCCACTGTCATTCGATGTCAACGCAAATGAGTAGCACAACTGTGGAAGACACACATGTGTCGTGTGAAGCGGGAGTGACGCTTCGCTCAGGTGGGTGGGTGGGACGGGTAGATGCGCACATGCAAAGTTGAAACACGCTGTGTCGGGAGGGGTCCGGAACTGCACATTACCGCTGCCCTGGGCAATGTTAAAGGCCACCCGTCGGGGGGGGGATGTGAACACGTTTGTGCACAGCAGCCGGGCACACGAACAATGCGGTATCAGGCGTACACGTCAGTCCACCCTCTGTGGACAAGCTGGATCCTGTTGTGCGCCCGCCAGGCCCTTGACAAGGCACACACAGCCCCTGCCGACCAGGTGTATCCCCAACATTGTCAACCTGCACAGGCAATCCAGGGCACGGGATGGCAGTGGAGCATGGTGGGGGAGAGGACTCGGCGCGCTCCTCCGGGACACATCACGCAGGCAAAACATCCTCAATGTGTAGCAATGCTCAAGTCATATGGAAGTATTGGAGGGACGCACACATCACGAGCAGGAGTGACGTCACGGAAGGTGGCTCGCACCATCCCACCCATTGCCTACATCTCCACACACGTCACATGCCATTGCAACAGAGAAGCCAGCGCATGCGCAAGCACCTCCGAGCCCGCCCCAGTGAGGCAAAAGAGTGAATGTGTGGGTCCATTAGCCCCAGATGGACACGGCATGGGCCGCTAGGGCAGCTACAGCCTCTGTGTGTCGCAGGTGGTGTATCCGGACTGCGGAGACTGCAATGCATTGTCTATGTTGCCCGGGTCTCGAGTCGGGGCACCACGCAGGTGGACGGCGTCCCGCCACACATCATGCCGTGAGACAGACCACTCGTTCAACTGGACCCACACATACACTCCTTGGCCTCTCCGGGGCGAGCCTGGGGCTGCATCTGCATGCGCTAGCCCCACAGGTGCAAATGCATATTGGGGGGGGGCGAGGGGAGGCCATGAGGACAGGGACAAAGACGACTGTATTACTGTCAGTGAGTTCAAGGAATGACCCTGATGTTGACAGGAAAATACGTGCCCCGTGTGTATTGCAACTAGTTGCTAATCCGATCACCCTCCCATGTCCTGCATGTAAGCCCGCACCTAGCCCCGCCCACCCACCACATTGAAATTAGCACCAGCACAACATCATTCACATTCGAGGCACTGACTGGGGGTGACAACCATTGGACACACTTGTTGAGGCCACCCACGTGTACATGTGGGCCCTCCATGATCCATGTCACCTGCGGCACAGTGATGACATGCGCAATGACGG
This sequence comes from Calotriton arnoldi, assembly GCA_963921515.1. Lineage (NCBI taxonomy): Eukaryota > Metazoa > Chordata > Amphibia > Caudata > Salamandridae > Calotriton > Calotriton arnoldi. Next base: position 1,126,016 of record CAWUFW010001918.1, read on the forward strand.
AAGTGAGGAGAGCTGTCCGCCCCACGCACAGATGGTGCATCAGCTCCACAGACCCAGCAGCGAGTGCAGCAGGGGTCACATGTGCAGGGGCAGCTGTGCCTGGTGTGAAGGCACATTCAAATTGACAGCACATCGACCAATGTGTAGTCTGCCCACATCTACAGTCCATTTTCATGCGGACATAGAAAATGAACATAGGGCAACACATCTGTGTGGGTGCACCCACTGTGACCAACACTGCGCAATCATCGACGTACTCGCCCTGTGCATGGCCCACCACGCAAAGGAGGTCACATTCAGTGCCACCATCCCACACACACATCCCTATCACGCGACATGGTGTGTCCAATAGCCAGTACTGAGTTAGCGCCCATCTGGAGGGTCCTGAACAGGAGACACATGCAACCCACTAGGCAGTCGGTGCTGTCACCTACTGGCATTGTGCAGTCAATGTGCAGGCCAGGCTTGCTGGGACTGAGAGGGGCAGCATGGCCCAGCCTGACATTCACACGAGCAACAAGTGCACTGAGACCTGCATTGGCAATTGCAGACGTTGGCCTGCACCCAGCTGGCCCGGGACGCCTACCTCCATAGTGGAACACGCAGGGTGCAACCGCGAGGGTCAGCGGAGTTGGCCGTAATGGCCTGGCCCATGTTGGTGACAGTCCGCTGATGCCATGTGCACCACACAGTATGATGTGCGCACTGCATCTGCAGGTGTGGCCATGATGTGCGTGTGGGTGCAGGTGCACAATGGACGGGGCCACAACATGCCGTGTGCATAGGCAGGGATGGCCAGTGGCCGGCCCCCACATGTCTGTTAGCATGTCATCATCTGCACATTGGCATGGGTGCATGGTATACGCATATGCACACGCATGCCATCTCTCACTATGTACATCTGCCACTTGGCACGTGCAAGGTTACGTGTCACATGTGATGTGTATTTGCAAGCACACAGCCGTGTTGGCATGGGGCTGTCAATGTGTACACCTGACAATGCTTCTGGAGGTGTGATCCGTACAGTGCTGCACATAGGGTGCAGTGGTGACACCAATGACTGTCTCATATCCCCTCGTGCCACAGGTCCCACTTGTCTTGGCTGCTCAGCCTGTGCCCACATTGTCGTTGGTGTGTGCCATACTCATCCAGCCTCGGAAGCAGTGTGATGCACAGCAGCCAGTCATGTTGCCGTGGTGTTGTCGCTTGCCGGATATGCAGTCAGTCCCCATCAGCACGCCTCACAGGTCATTGAGGCCTGGATCCCCATGTGCATGCACATAGCAATGGTTTGTGTCACTGCCCATTGCTATTGGTGGGAGACCTGTGTAAGTGTATTGTGGCTGTGCTGTCCCTGCATGACAGCTGTACTGTGACTCATGTTCTTGCTCTGTCATATCAGTAATGTGCATGTGAAAATGCCATGTGTCGTGTTGCTTTGACATGTGTCCACTTCCATCTTTCCTAGGCGGAGACCAAACATTTACCGCCCTTACCAATTGTTGGCGGACATGGAGGATTCTGAGGTCATCCGGAAATTTCGTCTGGATCGACCAACCCTGCATCGACTATGTACCATGTTGGAACCCCACCTCCGTCCTCGCAGGGTGTATCCGACAGCATTCACCCCCACGGCTAAGGTGATGGCTGCACTGCATTTTTTCGCCACTGGGTCATTCCAGCACACAGTGGGCAGTGGAGGTGGGATGTCCCAGCCCATGTTCAGCATGGTGCTGAGGGATGTACTGGCAGCCATGATGCTGTACAGGAACAGGTACATCAGATTCCCCAGGGCACGTGAGTTGGCGGCAGTGAAGGGTGCATTCTATGCCCTTGGACGGATCCCACACGTCGTTGGTGCCATTGACTGCACCCATGTTGGCCTTGTCCCACCACAGGCCACTGAGCAGCTCTTCCGCAACCGGAAGCACACGCACTCCCTGAATGTGCAAGTGGTGTGCCTTGCGGACATGGTCATCTCCCACGTGTGTGCAAAGTTCCCAGGCTCGGCCCATGACGCGCACATCATGCGAAACAGCATATTACCACGACTGATGACCAATCTGCAACAGGACCGTGGCTGGATTGTCGGTGAGTATGTGGAGTTGTGTAGCGTGCTGGCTTAAGGATGCTGTCTACTGTCCTGTTTGAATTGCAACGGTTCTCTGTGTCCCCCACGCCCAGGTGACTCGGCTTACCCGAATGGGCCCTGGCTGCTCAGTCCATTACGAAATCCTCGGACCCCAGCAGATGACCGCTACAATGAGGCACATGGGAGGACCAGACGTGTGGTCGAGCGTACCTTTGGCCTCCTCAAGTCCAGGTTCAGATGCCTGGACCGCACCGGGGGCGCTGGCGTACTCCCCACAGAAGGTGTGCCAGATAGTGGTGGCTTGCTGCATGCTGCACAATCTGGCCATTCGAAAGCAGATCCCCCTAATTGTGGATGACGGAGATCAACCAGGGCCCCAGCCTGCACACCAGGACAGCTCCAGTGAAGAGGACAGTGGAGAGGATGAAGCTATGAATGAGCGTCAGCAGCTCATCGCCCGCTACTTCACTTGACGGTGAGTGACCATGTACGACGGCTGATGTGGCTGTAGTTGTGCAGGTGTATGTGTGCTCTGTTACTGGGGCCTTTTGTTCACTGAGTGCTGTGTGTCAATGGTCCATGTCCAGGTTGGTATGCCACTGTCAGTGGCTGTAGCATTGTGTCCTGTTGCTCTCTGAGATGTGTGTGCATTGCTTGTAGTTGGTGACAAGTACTGTGTGATGAGTGTGTGACACACTCATTGAATGTACTCTTGTTCTGATTTTCACCCCTAGGTCCCTGCAGCCTCTCCTGTCCCATCGACATGCCACACAGCAGATGCTATTCTGCTCATGGTGGCGATTGCACATCGTGGAATAAACACAGGACACATTAAGCCGATTGTGATCAAGGTGTATTTATTAACAGCGGTGACATGTGATTGTGTGCAAGGTGATGACAAATGTGGTGCATGCTGTGACAATGAGTTGACGGTCATGGCTGCGTGATGGTCAAGGTATACCCATGGAGTTCTATGTCCACAGTCCAACAGACACATGCCATTCACATGGCAGTGTGGGCTAGGATCGTATTCCAAGTCAATGCAGTAGGTGGTCAAGGTGGCTGGCTGACTCACTGGCGTTTGGTGCGGGCGAAGTCCTCTCTGGACACCTGTTTCCACTTCGGACGCCCCTTCCACGTTTGGGAGGGGGGGGTGTTGATGTTCCGCTGGTGGTGGCTGAGGAGTGCTCACTCGCTGTGGATGCAGGGGAACGTGATGCTGCACGACCCAGCGCCACAGCAGGTGGTGGCGGAGGTGGTGTTGCTGGCCTTGCTTGTGCCCTCCCCCCCACCACCAGCTGGCCCATGAGGTCCGCGATTCGGGCCATGTGGGCGTCCATGTACTTCAACACCGCAAGGACCTCCCGCGTGTCGCTTGCCGACCTGGCCCATTCGCCTTGGGCCTCCTCATATGCCCCAAGGACTCTGTCGATTGGCGGCAGGGCTTGGCTCCCAGGCACAGTTGGCGTTGGCCTGGCCCTGCTCCTCCTACCAGTACTGCTGCCACCGACCTGCCCACTAGCCACATTGCTCACCACGGGCCTCGCTGTGGCTCCCAGGGTGGACCCAGTCGGCCGGACCACCACTTGCGCTGGGGCTGGGGCCAGTGATGACGTGGTGGTGGTTGCGGCAGTGGGAGTGGCCGCAACGAGCGTGGGGGTGGCCGCCACAACAGTGGTAGTGGCCGCAACGACAGTGGCAGCAGGGGGCTGTGAGTGGTCATCAGCCCTGGATGATGGGTTGGTGGGTGGGAGGGTGCCTGGGGTGCGGTTGGGCCCTGCCACACCAGATGGGCCTGCTGGGTGGTCCGTGTCCGGATCGGAGGACAGATCCTCCACATCCGTGAGTCCTTGTTGGGGGCTTGCAGGCTGGCTGTGCTGGCTGCTGTCTCCATCTCCAGCATCCAGCAGTTCGTCACCTGTGGGGGGAATGAGATATGTTATTGTGTTGCACATGACAAAGTATGTATAGGTTGTCTGACATCCACAGTTCGTGCACAGTCATGCACAGGTTACCTGGAGCCGTGTGTATGGCTGTGCTATTTGTTGTTGTGTGGGCATGCCAATGGGACTGTGTGCTGTGGACATGTGGCATGGGACGGATTGGCAATGCCGATGGGTGTGTCCTGCTTTTTGTGGCTCTGGTGTATGCGGACTCCAGACCCATCGTGGAGGTTGGTTTGTACTATGCTCTTGGGGTTCATATGGAACGCTTAGAAACGCAGATGGCATAATGGGGGTCAGCCCCCTGAAACGCATTTGAGATGAACTATGCTTTGGGGGTTCATATGGAACGCTTAGAAACGCAGATGGCATAATGGGGGTCAGCCCCCTGAAACGCATTTGAGATGAACTATGCTTTGGGGGTTCATATGGAACGCTTAGAAACGCAGATGGCATAATGGGGGTCAGCCCCTTGAAACGCATTTGAGATGAACTATGCTTTGGGGGTTCATATGGAACGCTTAGAAACGCAGATGGCATAATGGGGGTCAGCCCCTGAAACGCATTTGAGATGAACTATGCTTTGGGGGTTCATATGGAACGCTTAGAAACGCAGATGGCATAATGGGAGTCAGCCCCTGAAACGCATTTGAGATGAACTATGCTTTGGGGGTTCATATGGAACGCTTAGAAACGCAGATGGCATAATGGGGGTCAGCCCCCTGAAACGCATTTGAGATGAACTATGCTTTGGGGGTTCATATGGAACGCTTAGAAACGCAGATGGCATAATGGGGGTCAGCCCCTGAAACGCATTTGAGATGAACTATGCTTTGGGGGTTCATATGGAACGCTTAGAAACGCAGATGGCATAATGGGGGTCAGCCCCCTGAAACGCATTTGAGATGAACTATGCTTTGGGGGTTCATATGGAACGCTTAGAAACGCAGATGGCATAATGGGGGTCAGCCCCTGAAACGCATTTGAGATGAACTATGCTTTGGGGTTCATATGGAACGCTTAGAAACGCAGATGGCATAATGGGGGTCAGCCCCTGAAACGCATTTGAGATGAACTATACTTTGGGGGTTCATATGGAACGCTTAGAAACACAGATGGCATAATGGGGGTCAGCCCCCTGAAACGCATTTGAGATGTACTATGCTTTTGGGGTACATACTGTGTGCCATGGGTACAGAACGTGACATGTGTTGTGGCAACATGACAGTGCATGGTCTGAGGTGTGTGTATGTCTGACATACCCTGCATATTTGCTGTCTGTTGGGATTTCTGGCCATGTAATTGGACGCATAGTTATGAGTGAGTGATGGTTGTGTGCCACACAACGTATTGCAGATGGTCCAATTCCTTGGTGTGCGTGCTGCCCTGTGCCATGTGCATCACTGCAGTGCTCGGGGGTGTGTGGCCCATGTTATGTGTGTAGTTGCTCACAGTGTGACGTGCGCTTCATTCACTTCTGGCACATGATTTATCATGGGCATGTTTCTTTGCGTGACTACTGTATGTGGACCAGCTGTTCGGATGACACACCTTTCATGTGACTGGGGCTGACGGATGAGATGGATGGTATGTTGTATGTGCATTGTGTGTCTGTGTGTTTGATGGGTCCAGTGGTGTTCGTGTGCATTTCTGTTGTTCCACGCTGTTGCGTCTAGTGTGGTATGTCTTACATGGGCATAGTTGTGGGATGTGTGGTTGACAGGCAGTGGGGGCTACATGGACAGGACTTCGATGGTGTTGCAGTTGTGTGTGATGGGTTGCACTGTGCCTGCCGTGTGGTTCTGTTATCAGTGTGCCTTGTGCATGCAGACGTGGCTCCTTGGATGTTGCTGTGTCTGTGATGGGTCATGTGGGGTGTGACTCTGTGGTTCATGTCCATGTGCACATTGTTCACATGGTTGTGGCAGGGAGCAGTGCTGCGTGTTCCTCTGCTACTTTGCATGTCCCATGTGTTAGTCGTAATTCAGTCCTCATGCCTCCAGTCACCCCGCCCTGTCCAGTTTCCCACCTGCAGGTTGTTTTTGAGCGTGCACTGGACTGGATGCAACATGGTTATGGGCGGGGGGTGCTCCATGTTGCAGGTCTGTGGGGGTGGGGGTGGTGTTATGGGTCGTGGTGATGGCTGGACACCCACTGACACCGTTTGTCCTGGGGCGGGATGTCTACCTGTCGGCTGCCGGTGTGCACTGCAGTGGCTGCTACGTGGGTGTGGGGTGTGGGCTGTGCTCCTCCTTGCTGTGCTGTGGGACTAGGGGCCTGGTGTGTGTTGTACTTCAGCTGTCCCCCTCCCACCCACTGCGCTTTGTGTTGCTGCTACTTACCTGTTACTTGTCGGTTAGTGCAGCTACGGCTGCCACATGGGTGTGGGGGTGCTCCGCCTTGCTGTGCTGTAGGACTTGGGGCCTGGTGGGTGTTGTACTTCAGCTGTCCCCCTCCCACCCACTGCGCTTTGTGTTGCTGCTACTTACCTGTTACTTGTCGGTTAGTGCAGCTACAGCTGCCACATGGGTGTGGGGGTGCTCCGCCTTGCTGTGCTGTAGGACTAGGGGCCTGGTGGGTGTTGTACTTCAGCTGTCCCCCCTCCCACCCACTGCCTCTGTGTTGTGACTACTTACCTGTTACTTGTCGGTTGGTGCAGCTACGGCTGCCACATGGGTGTGGGGGGCTCGTTGTGGCGCTTCTGGAGTACTAGGGGACCTGTTGGTAGTTACGTGGCTGGCTGGGTGTACACATGCCCCCATGGTTTTGTTAGTTGATATGTTTGGGCTGTGTGTGGGTGGTGGTGCCTGTTGCATGTGTGAGTAATGTGTTGTGTATTGTGTACTGGACATGGGGGTGTTTGTCCCTCGGAGCTATGGCATGGTGGTAGTGCATGTGAGTACATAGCGGTGTGCTGGTATACATTTGTTTGTACTTACCAGCCTCCACTCCCCTGGTAATCCGGTGAGGATCTCCGGATGGATGATGACTCGCACCTTCTCCTCCCACGCTTTGAAGGTCTTGTAATGCGCGGGATTCCCTCCGCCAGTCGTGGCAGCCAGCTCTCGATTTTTGCTCTCCTTCTTCTTGACCAGGCTTTTGATGTCGTTCCACCGTTTGTTTATCTCTCCTCTGTTTCTGGGTACGGTCCCGACTGCATTGACCTGGTCTACAATTCTGTTCCACATTCTGTTTCTGGTGGCTAGTGGTGTGTGCTGGACCTGGTTGCCATAGATTTGTGTGTGCACCTTGACGATCTCGTCGACCATGACCGTCAGCTCAGTGGAAGTGAACTTGGGCATTCTGTGTGATGCCATGGTGTTTGTGGTGCTGGTGCGGTGTGTGATGTGTGATGTGCAGGGGGTTTGTGGTGCCGGTGTTTGGTGGTGGTGGTGGTGGTGGTGGGTGTGATGTGTGCGTATCTGTGGTGTGCTGCTGTCCTTGCTGTGTCACTGTGTCCTCTCCTCTCCTCTCTGCTTTGCAATGTTGCAAGGGGTTGTGGTCTGTGGAGGGGCTGCTTTTGTACTTACCTGTTTGGGTGTGTCCTGATGGTCTGTTGTTTTCAGGTGTGTTGTGGCTGGTGTTCTGGGCTTTGTGGTTTATTTGTTTGTCCAGGGGTGGTGTGTTTTCGGGATGTGTACTTTGTCTGTGTATTTGTGCGTGGGTTGCTGTGTGGACTTGTTTGCCATGTTGTGTGTGTTTGTTTGAGTCTGGGGCTGTTTCTGTGCAGGGACGTGGCCGCCATGGCTTCTGCCGTGTCCATTTTCTTCAGTGTTGTTTCCGCTGGCGGGCGGTGTATTTGTTGTTTTTCCGCGCTCATGTCGGTGCGATCGTAATTTCACGAGCGGTGTCTCGACCGTGAGGGCGGGCGGTTTTGTGTTGTCGTGCGTCTTTCCGTCCGTGGCGGGCGGTTTGACTCCGACTCGGGCATGGGCGGGCGGTATTTTGTGTGTTTTTTCCGCCGCTGGCGGTTTTCGGTTCGAGGCATCATAATTGCTGGGTCGGTATTCAGAAGGTGTAGGCGGGCGGATTTTTGCCGCTTTCATGGGTGGCGGATTTTTTTACGCCCGGTATCGTAATGGGCCTTATAGTTTGTTAAAATATCGAATTTTTTAAATGTCTTAAAAGTAATGTAAAATTTATGAAATAATAAATATAATTAACTAAAATATACTTAAAAATACTTAAATACCCTTAAAATTAATAAATAATTAATGTAAGTTATAAAAAAATAAACATACGTTTTTATTTTTTAATATATATATATATTAACTTAATATTAATAAAAAATATTCAATATTTTTAGCGTAGGATAGCGGGAGGGTAAAATTTACTATTATAACGCCAGAGAGTGCAACAGTAGGGAAAGCGTTGGATAGCGGGAGGGTAAAAATTACTATTCCCACTCCAGTGAGTGCAACAGTAGGGAAAGCATTGGATAGCGTAGGGGTAAAAATTACTATTCCCACTCCAGAGAGTGCAACAGTAGGGAAAGTGTTGGATAGCGTAGGGGTAAAAATTACTATTCCCACTCCAGTGAGTGCAACAGTAGGGAAAGCATTGGATAGCGTAGGGGTAAAAATTACTATTCCCACTCCAGAGAGTGCAACAGTAAGGAAAGCGTTGGATAGCGGGAGGGTAAAAATTACTATTCCCACTCCAGTGAGTGCAACAGTAGGGAAAGCGTTGGATAGCGGGAGGGTAAAAATTACTATTCCCACTCCAGTGAGTGCAACAGTAGGGAAAGCGTTGGATAGCGGGAGGGTAAAAATTACTATTCCCACTCCAGTAAGTGCAACAGTAGGGAAAGAATTGGATAGCGTAGGGGTAAAAATTACTATTCCTGCTCCAGAAAGTGCAACAGTAGGGAAAGCGTTGGATAGCGTAGGGGTAAAAATTACTATTCCCACTCCAGTGAGTGCAACAGTAGGGAAAGCATTGGATAGCGTAGGGGTAAAAATTACTATTCCCACTCCAGTGAGTGCAACAGTAGGGAAAGCGGTGGATAGCGTAGGGGTAAAAATTACTATTCCCACTCCAGTGAGTGCAACAGTAGGGAAAGTAATGATTTAACATTTAAATAAAAATAAATTAATTATCAATACCAATAAAAAATTAATTAAAATTAATTACCAATTAAAAATATTTAATAATTAAGTAATTATAAATACCAACAAATATTATTTATTAAAAATTAATTACCTATTAATAATTAACAACCAATTAATTTTCAATATATAAAATATAACAAGTAATAAACAAATTACCAATTAATATTTAATTAACAATAAATTAATTATCAATACACAAAAATAATTTCATTAATTACTTAATTACAATTAAATTACTTCCCACCCTATCCCCCTATAAACCCACAACCAGCCCCGAATAATAAATTAATACAATTAACATAATTATCAAGTTATCAATTAATAAAAATCAATTACCAATTAATAAAAATTAATTACCAATTAATAATTAATTAACAATAAATTAATTATCAATACAAATAAATTAAAATAAATATTTACTTAATTACAATTAAAATACTTCCCACCCTATTCCCCTATAAACCCACAACCCGCTACAGAACTAAAACGCAAAATTAAATTAAAAATAATTAATAATTCCTAAAAATTAATATTTAATTTACTATAATTAAATTACTTCCCACCCTATTCCCCTATAAACCCACAACCCGCTCAGAAGAATAAATTAATACAATTAACATAATTATCAATTTATCAATTAATAACAATTAATTACCAATTAATAAAAATGTATTACCAATTAATAATTAATTAACAATAAATTAACTATCAATACAAATAAATTAAAATAAATATTTACTTAATTACAATTAAAATACTTCCCACCCTATTCCCTATAAACCCACAACCCGCTACAGAACTAAAATGCAAAATTAAATTAAAAATAATTAATAATTCCTAAAAATTAATATTTAATTTACTATAATTAAATTACTTCCCACCCTATTCCCCTATAAACCCACAACCCGCCACGGAATTAAATTACGCAAAAATTAAATAACATAAAATTCATTATTTAAAAAAATTAAACATACATTACAAAAATAACATACACTTTTAACACATATACTAACATAGTAAACACTTAAAAAAATTCGATATTATTAAAAATTCGATATATTTTAATGCCTATATTATGTACTTTGATATTTTGACAGTCGATATTACTTACCTGCATTTCGATATTTTTAACCACTATATTATGTCCATTCTATATATTAAAAAAAAAAAATGTTTTTATTGATTTTACAAAACATTAAGCCAGACGTCATACAGCGGCTCATGAGGACATGTATACACTCAGCATAATATAACATTATTATCACCATCCTAGAATGCTACCCCTGAGTAAATGCTGACATCCATGATTGTATAATTGTCGCCAATTGGCCACCTATAGTGAGCTGGTAGGATTGTTAAATTTCCAACATCATAGTAAAACATGTCTTTCCTCACTATTCCCACCCACATCGTAGTGCGGGGGACCGATCAGCAAGTTAGTAAATCTTATCTGGGCATAGTGTAAATAAAACATCGTAACTATTAACATCCATCCCCCCTCCCCTCCCTCCCTGCATGCCCGGCCCATAATACTTGACAACAGCAATGGTATCTCATCTATATCCACAATTATATACATCTTGGTACCCAAGTCTGTCATATTTAAACTATACATTCCCGTCACCATTCTGGTCATGGCAAACATGCAACATGAGAGGTCCGATCCACCCCCGTCCCCCCAGCAGCCTCCCTTTGCAGGATCCCCGACAGATCCTAGTAAGACAGAATATCTATCGCGCGTATTCTTCAAGCATTGCGTACCAGTCCAATGAGATCGGAGTCTTCCTAAGACCTCTGTATTCCTCCCTTTGCAGTTCAGCCCCCTCTGCCCTACCCCACTTCAGCACTTCAGTATGCCAGTCTTGTAATGACGGGGCTTTAGTAGCCTTCCATCGTGTGGTTATGGCTCTTTTGGCTAGCAGGAGCGCTAGGTTAGCGAAACGCGAGGTAGGGTTGCCCTTCCCTCCCCGGGGTCCCAGTCCTAGTATGCAGTATTCCAAGGTGTTGTTGCGGCGCACCGGGGCCACCGCCGATAATATTTTGCACACTGTCGCCCAATAATGTCCCAATCGAGGGCAATCCCATACCATATGGATCAGTCCCGCCTTGGGTGCGTGGCAGCGCGGGCAGGCATCTGTCACCTCTGCGAACATTGCTCGCAACCTACGTGGAGTCAAGTACGCCCTATGCAGCAACATCAACGGAATAAATTTAAATTTGGGATTACGAGAAACCTTCTTGGGGAACCCCAGTATGACGTCCCATTCTTTGGCCGTAAATACACGACCCACATCCCCTTCCCATTTGTCACGCAGCTGCTGTAATGAGATCGCTCTCTCCGTTCGAATCCCGTGAGCTAGCCATTTCGTCAGCCTGGCCCCACCACCCATCAGGTATTGCATGGTAAGCAGTGTGTTCGTGGGTGGTTCCGTATCATCCGGTGGCCACGTAGTGCGTATATATCTGGAAATATGCGCGTGTAAAAGGAATAGCGTGTCTGGGGCCCCATGGGCACAGACAAATGCTTCGTGCGTCATTAACACCCCATCCGCATAGAAGTCTCCCAGGGTGGTGACGCCTGCCTCAGTCCAGGCTTGTAGGGTTCGGCGGGAGGTTAATCCCGAGCGCGTGGGGATACCCAGCAGCGGAATAGTGGGGGCGTACGGCACCTTCCGGTCAGTATATCTTACCGCACTCCGCCAGTATAATATAGCTAACCTTAATAAGGGGAGCACGGACACCAACGGGGGAGTTTGTGGTAATAAAAGCCTGTGGATGATCCCCTTGTCCCTATCCCGCACTGTCATATCCAGCTCATGTAAGTTGCAGCCAGCAAGCCAGTACGCCAGCCATTATAACTAGCTGGCGTAGCAATATGCTCGGAGGTCCGGTACCCCCATCCCTCCCTGGTTCGTGGGAAGTTGCAACTTCGCCAAGCTTATACGTCTACGCCCTGGGCCCCATATTAACTCTGTCACTAGAGAGTTCAGCACTTTAAAGAACCTCGCGGGTACAAGTAGTGGCAGGTTGGTGAAGAAGTAAAGGAGCCGCGGCAGCAGCACCATTTTTGTAATGGCCACTCTGCCTGCCACCGACAGAGGTAGTGAGACCCAGAACTGAATTTGGGATTTAAGAGCAGTAATCGCTCGCCCTATGTTGCCGTCTAGGAGGTCCGAGTTATTGCGGTAAATTTGTATTCCGAGGTATTTAAACGTGACTGGCGCTATGTGAAAGGCCCAGGGACCGAACCGAAAAGATCCGCTCCTCTCACTACCGGCAAAGAAATACGCGTACGACTTGGCAGCATTGATGGCCAAGCCCAAAATGTGTTGAAATGTCTCAAATATGGCGGGCATAGGGGAAGAATCAGCGGTCATATCCCTGATATAAAGAATGAGGTCATCTGCGTATGCAGAGACGGTGTGGATCGTACGCCCCAGCAGTAATCCCCGGCCACTCACGAAGGTACGGAGTTTGTGTAGCAGCAGTTCTAATGCCAGGATGAACAGCAATGGCGACAAGGGGCAGCCCTGTCTCGTCCCCCGAGCCACTGTGTATTGGCCTGAGACAAACCGACCCGTGCAGTGCTCGCGCTGTGGGGTTTCTATAGAGCAAGCGCACCCATGCTATGTATTCCTCGGGTATGCCAAAGCGTGCGAGGGCATAGAACATATAGTCCCATCGCAGGGAGTCAAACGCTTGCCGCAGGTCGAGTGATATGCAGCCCTCTGCAGTGCCCGTCTTTTGCGTGCCTAACAGTACTCGCTGCAGCCGTCTGATATTGAGGGCCGTATTCCTGCCAGGTACAAACCCACACTGATCAGGATGTATCAGGTCAGGAATAAACTGATTAAGTCGCATGGCCAATATCTTACTCAGGATTTTATAATCCGTATTGAGAAGTGATAACGGTCTATAGCTCGAGATAAGCAAGGCATCCCTTCCGGGTTTCAAGAGCGATACCACTAATGCCTGCAATGTAGTAGCTGGCAACCCATCTCGTTTCAGTGATTCTTAGTAAAGACATTGTAAGTGAGGAGTCAGTACATCGATATATATTGCATAAAATTCGGCCGGGAGGCCATCCGTCCCCGGGGTCTTATTACGCGGCAATGCCTTAATCGCCTGTCGTATTTCCGTCCCTGTGATTGGTCGCAGGAGGTCATTACGCTGCGTTTGTGTGAGTTGGGGAATGCATATGCCATCGAAGAACGCTTCAAAGTCAGCGCGTGTGAGAATAGTCGATGGACCATAAAGCTGCTCATAATAGTCCCTAAACGCGGTGTTGATATCGAACTGCGTGTTTACTACTACGTCCCTGTTATTCCGGATTTCTAGTATAGGTGTGGGCAGTGGGGCGTTTTGGACTAGTCGGGCCAGCAGGGGTCCCGCCCTGTCAGCATGTGCATGTTGTTTTTGCATAAACAACCTACAGTCCACAATTCGCAGCTCTTCAAGTAGCTCCGCATATTGGATATTAGCCTCCTGCAATTGCGTCAATTGGTCATTTGTCCCTGCAGCCTCCCCCTCTAGTGTTGCCAGCCTGGCCTCTGTCTCTGTAATACGCTCTATAAGGGCGAGTCTCACTCCTACTTTGGTGCTAATCGCCACTCCTCGTATTACCGTCTTGAAGGCATCCCATTCCACCTGTCGGGAGCTAGCAGTCCCCTTATTCTCAGAAAAATAATTTACAATCGCCTCCGAGAGGGTAGTGCGGAATACCTGATCCTCCAGCATCTCAGGTTGTAATTTCCAGGTCGGGATCGGAGTAGGAACCTTGCCCCACTGCATGGTTAGTTCTACAGGGCTATGATCCGATAGTGTTTTCCCCATGTGGAGCACTGCGGTAATGGACCCTAGCAGAGTGCCGGAGCACAGAAAACGGTCGATCCGAGTATGTAGTCTATGTGGTGGCGAGTAAAAGGAGTATTCCCTGCGCCCTGTATGTTTTGCGCGCCATGCATCATGTAGTTCCCAGCCCTCCGTCCAACGCCCTAGCGCATCCGCTTGTTTTTTACTTTCAGTGGCATGTAACGGTGGGTGAGACCTGTCTAAGGCAATATCCATCACAGCGTTAAAGTCTCCCCCTATCACCCAGGGGTATGCAGTCCAGTCCGTCAAGGCTGTGCTCAATATAACTAGAAATTTATCCTGGTCCACGTTCGGGGCATATATACAGCCCATGACCACATGAGCCCCATCCAATAAGCCGTGCAGCAGTACATATCTGCCGTTGACATCTATTTTTTGTTCTAAGAGCTTGAAAGGGACGGTACCCCTCATCCATATCGCCGCCCCCCTAGAGAAAGCTGAGTATGTTGTAGCAAACAGTTGTCCCCTCCATTTCTTCTGCAATTTGGCAGCTTCGCCAGCATTAAGATGAGTTTCCTGCAAGTAGGCTATAGCAACCTTCCTTCTAGTAAGCTGCGTCAATACCCGGTGTCGTTTGGGAACGGACCCCAGTCCCCTCACATTCCATGTGCAATAAGTGTATGTGTTATGTAATGCCATCACGGCGATGAGAATGAAGTTGCAGTGTATCTTGTGGAACCCAAAACCCTGTGCATGAAAAACGTTGTAAGGCCGAGCATGTCTCTACCCAAAACTTCCCAAACAATAGGGTTCCCCATGGAACAATGGAGGACCAAACAAAAAACCAGAGTCCAAGATGGACTGCAAACAAGAAATGCGATAGCGCAGTCGCCTGGGGGGTGGAGGCCTGAACTGCAACAATTCGTGACAACAGCATAATGAGCACTTAAGTATGTCTGTCTCGGTGGTTTTGACACACCTCCCTGTAAAGCACGTGTATTCTGGACCCTTCGAGCAAACATTAACAGCAGCATACACAGCACATATTCTTGGCATACATTACCACTCCCGAACATCTCGGAACGTAGCATCAAAAGTCCCTGGCAACCTGGGCCGTGATCGAAGGAAACGTTATGCTAGTGTCCGATTCAGAGTGTATCGTGGCGGCACCTGACGAGTGTTCCGAAGTCGCCGCAGTCTGAGCATCATGCACCGCCAGAGCCACCGCCGTGAGGAGCGCATCTTTCTGGCTACTCGTGATCCGGTCCGCGGTGGGGCCAGAGTCCATACCAGCCGCGGAGGAGCCAGGCCCCGATCGGGGTAGTCCAGTCGTTCGCATCGGGGAGGCTCGACGTAGCTGCTCCGATGGTAATGAAGTCTGAGAAGCCTCTGGCGTAAAAGTTATTTCGAGCCAGTCCGCTACCTCCTCAGGTGTCTCAAAGAAGAACGATTTCTGGCCATGGACCACTTTCAATCTTGCCGGGAAGAGTAGCGCGTATTTCAAGTTGCGGTCATGGAGGCTCCTATTCACTCCTAGGAATGTAGCCCGAGCTTTCTGGACCATCGGGGTAAAGTCCGGATAAAGTGAAATTGTTCGGTTCTCAAAGCGCACAGGAGCATTATCTCTAGCTGCCCGCAGGATGGTGTCGCGATCTTTCTAGTGCAGGATGCGTGCAATCAGCGGGTGGGGCGGGGCGGCGCGCCTGGCCTCGGGGGTCTGGAAGGCACCCGGTGTGCTCTCTCCACACTGTACATAGGTGTCAGCCCCTCTGTCGCCACGTGGTCCCTCAGCCAGTCTTCAACAAACTGCGTCGGATTGTTCCCCTCACTGCGTTCCGGCATACCAAGTATGCAGACGTTGTTGCGGCGGGACCTATCCTCCGTGTCATCCACCCTTTCCTGCAATCCCTTCAATTGCCACCGAAATTGCTCAAGTTGAGTGGAGTGTTCCGTTTGTTGTGGTATAAGGTCATCTAGGGCCAATTCATTCGATTTGACATTATCAGCCAGTTTTTTATGATCCGCTTGTAGCAAATTGAGATTAGTGGATATCGTATCTATGCGTGTCTCCAGCGCTGTACGGGAATCCCGGATTTCCTTCAAGATCAAGTCCAACTTGGCATCGTGGGGATCAGTACCTGTCGGAGGTATCACCTCGTTGTCCGATACGTTGGAGGGGTCGCTGCCAAAAATGAGCTGTGACGTGCCATCGGCAGCGGCGTCCACCTGCTTATTTCGTGTGCGCCCCATGGCGCTTAGCCGTGCCCCTTTTTCGTGTCCACCGCTGGAGTACCCCTTAAGAATGTCCTAGGGGGCCTTGCCCCGCACCGCCGGTATAGCTCCGGTCTCTGGCGCATGGAAGGGGGTCTCTGGGGTGCCCGGTCCACAGGCCGCAGGGGCCGCCGCTTCCGCTCCGGGAGGGCGCACCTGCCAGGCGGGCTCCGGCAGGAGGGCCCTCTATGTATCTCCGGTGTTAAGCAGCGCAAGCCCGGTGGCAAAATATACCGCCGCTCTACCAATGCAGTCGTGCGCCCTACCTCAACACCAGGGCAGGCCGTAAGTAATGGGCTTCCTCTCTCCCAGTCCGTGCGCCTCCCAATCAGGGCCGGACAGGGCGCCAGTGCACGCGGGCCCTCCGTGCGTCAGCGTCACCCGGGGTCACAAAGCTGCAGCGTTCATCTCCAAAGCGAGCTTCCTGCATGGGTAATATCACAGTGTACTGCCTCGCTGTCCCATGCAACAGAAAGCCCAAACGGCCGGCCCAGCATGACCGGGCGCCCCGCTTCGGGCCTCGGGGACACGCCTCACAGCACACCACCGGTCAGTGATCAATCAGTTCCTAGGCGGGAAAGGGCAAGGGGGGGGCGATGCACTCGTAGACCACACTCGCTTGAGCTCCAGTATCCTCCAGTATCACCAAATCGCCGTTATAATCGTTCCGCCGGCTTCAGCCTCGAGCAGGCCCCTCCGCCATTTTGTCCCTTGGGGCCGTGACTGCCGCCGAATCAAAGCAGCCGATTAACTCGCTGCGTCCGCCTCAGTCAGTGCTGCCGCTCCCTCCGCTCATCTGCTGCCACACCCATGCACACGCCGGTCGCCTCCGGCAGCGTCGGGAGCCCCGTTTAGCTGCGCCAGCTCACAAGGCCACCACTCATCGGCCGCAACTCCGCCCCTCTTCAGCCCAGGCCGCCCGGGAGCCGCGCCGAGATCGGTAGTCCGGTCCGGGTTGCCAGTGTCCCAGTCACCGCCGCAGGCTCTAGTGTCGTTCTGCCGCACAGAGAGTCACATCTGCTCCGCGGGTCCAGGATTGTACAGGATAATTAGCTTATTGTCAGGGCAGAAGACGGAGCTCTTTCAGCTCACGTCCTCCATGCTCGGCAGTTGGCCACGCCCCATGTCCATTCTATATTATGTCCATTCTATATTTTTACTTCGATATTCTGTCCATTCTATATTTTGACTTCGATATTTTGTCTAGTTACCGAATGAACATATCACGTTGGAGACACCTGATACGAGAGTAAGTGTCCCGCATAAGTTACATGAAATAACACTCCAAATGAAGGGGGACAAACCCGGAAAAATTAAAGGTCTCTTTTGGGAGAACCTGACTTATGGATATTGTTCGCCTTTTAGCTGAGAAATATTGGCCACCTGAAATTGTTATGAAGTGCCCACAGTGAGAAATAGTAATTTTACCAGCTTTTTCCGACCTTGTTCCAGTATACTTAAAACATTCATACGCGCAGGAGTGGGCGGTAGCACTTGCTCCAGTATTATATCGCAACCATGTTGGGTGGGATGCTGAGTCACCTCACCATGTAATCCCAGTAAAAACTACTCCAACTCCACAGAGACAGTACCCAATTAAACAAGAAGCAAAAAAACTAGTTAGGGAGATCTTAGATCAACTTGACTACCAGGGTATAATTGAAACTTGTACCTCTTCAATGAATAGTCCTTTGTTTCCTGTGATGAAACCTGATAATTCATACCGTCTAGTTTTAGACTACAGACATCTGAACACATGCACTAAAACATTTGCAGTACAGAATGCACACAGTGGCGCATTAATGAATAAGATTGTGCGAAAAAAATACAAAACAACATTAGATATCTCAAATGAATTTTTCTTCCAAAACCTAGCACCTGAAAGCAGATATTTGACAGCATTCTCAGCGCTCGGTTCTCAGCATCAATTTTGTCGACTCCCCCAAGGGTATAAGAATAGCCCTGGTATGTTCTCGTCTAGGGTAACAGAGTTACTTCAGAATTAAGATGAGGAGGCATTGTCCTATGTAGATGACATTTATCTGATGGATGATGAGTTAATGGATCACTTCACCCGGGTGAGCAACATCATTTTGGGCATCGCCTCTGAGGGCTACAAATTCAACTTTAAAAAATCAAAAATAGCCAGGCTCAATGTCCTATTTTTGGGATATGAGCTTTCAAGTGAAGGGGAAAGCCTGCCAGCTAACTTTTTAGAAAAGTGTGCACTGCTCCATCCTCCTAAATCGTTGAAAAACGTACAATCCATATTGGGATTCTTGAATTTTGGCAGAACATACATTTTAGAATACGCAGAAAAAGTAAAATCTTTCTACGACTTAATAAGACCTGATTTTTCAGTTAGGCATTGGACACAGGAACACACAGATACCCTTTGTTCCTTACAAGCTGACATGATAGCTTCCAAACACCTACACACACGTGTAAACATCACAAATTTGGTGATCTGTGTTGAAGCGGGTCAGTCTGGGTATACTTACCTAACCTTCAATAAAAGCGAAACAGTACCTATAGCAAATAAATCACACTTGTACACAAACGCAGAAATGCGTTTTGCTTCAACTGAATTTGTTTTTACTGCAGTACAGACTGCTGTGGTGAGAGAAAGAGCACTGGCTCAGGGAAAACAAATAATTGTAATAACTCCAGTACCAGCCTTAGAGGCTGTCACAAAGGCAAGAGTTCCAAATGCTTAAGCTTTCCATCCAAGATGGATACAATGGGCTAATTCTCTCAATGCAACTGATGTAGATTACAAATTTGACTCTACAGTTAAAACGCAAGCATTCCCGCAATACGAACAAGAATATCCTCTCCCGAATGAAATAATGTCTCTAGATCAAATTGAATATATCATTTACACTGACGCATCTGCTCAGCTGGCTGTAGGAAGTAAACAACAATACAGCGCCGCATGTGCGATTGTGAAGGGTCTTATGCAGGACGGGAAGTGCCATCCTAGCAGTACGAAGACACTGTCTCTAGGAGACTACACGGCACAGCTGGCAGAATTAAATGCCACACTGATTGTGTGCGATTCATTTTACTGTGTCCAGTCATACAACGAATATCTTCACTACTGGGGTCAGAATGGGTTTTAAGACTCAAAAGGTTGCACAATCAAGCATAAATCGCTATGGGAACAGGTAGCTGAGTTGAAAACGAACTACTGAGAGCTCATGTGATACAGACGCTGAGTCATCAACGTGATGGCATTCATGTTGAAGGGAATTGGCTGATGAAGCCGCAAAAGGGGCTGTACGAACTGCTGCTGTAGCTGCAATCACTCATTCTAGTATGAGAATAGACGGACAGATAATGGTAGCTGTCATTGCTTCACGCAGAAACAGCACAGGCTTACCGAAAGGTTTTCCACTCAAGTACTCCTACAAGTTAGATGCAAAAAATATTCTGTATGCTCAAATTCCAGGAGTGGGGGATAGAGTACCACCAAACATGGATCGTAGACTAGGCTTAATACTAGCTGCACATGAGGGTCTAGGTTCTGCACACGCAGGAGTTACTGCAACGGTTTTTGTACTGAAACAACGCTATTGGTGGCCAGGACTAACTAAACAAACAAAGAATTTTGTCTTAAAATGCGACATCTGTCAGCAGATAAAGGGTTCCACTGTGCCACGTCCAGGGCAGACACCATTACTTATATCAGACAGACCACTCACTTGTGTCTATTTGGACCACTGCTGCCCCCTACAATCAGATGGGTCTTACAAGTATATATTGGTGGCGCTGGACTCATGCTCTAGATTCCTGTGGGTTTGGCCTCAGCGCTCGGCTGACGCTTGAACTGTTATAAAAGATTTGCGAGTCTACATAGGGACATACGCAGTTGGCACATTACCTTCTGACCGCGGCCCCGCGTTTAGCTCTAGGGCTTACAAGGAGGCCATGAAATGTTTGGGTGTTGCATTGCGGTACTCCTCTCCATTCCATCCCGAGGGAAATTTGGTCGTGGAGAGGAAAAACCAGGACTTAAAGCAAACTTTTACAGCAAGGGTATTAGGTTTGGGTGGTAGTTGGGTCAATCACTTATATGGGGTCCAGAGGGCACTCAATAATATGCCAAGGAGGTGTCACTCCTCACAAAGTCCTATTCAGAACGAGAATGTGGGTACCTGATCTCGATTATGAAAGCACAGTGGTGGATGAAAAACCATTTGACATCAATAAACGCTTGGCTGTTTTACAGGATCTCAATGAATTCCGGGCACTACAAAGCAACGTGTAAGTAAAATGCACCGCCACTGGGAAAGTCAAATCAGTCAAGGCAAGACCTGCCTGGATCCCAAAAGTCGGGTATCTGACCAGAGAAAAGAATATGGACAAAAAAGAATTTGGGCCATCATACAGAAAGCCTGTACCTGTCCTGGCTGTCGAAGGAACAAGAACAGTACTTCTTCTGCCTCATGCCGGCAAAAAAGAAAAGAGATTTGTCTCCATCTATCTGATCAAACCACACTATGTGGCAGATACTGAATAGAAGGCCTCGTGGGCTCCTGGGTAGCCGATGCTCTCCTCTCGCTACCATAAAGGAAGTTCAGACAGAAATACTCATAACATTTGAAGAGTCACCAATATAAAATAATGGACTTTCCAACAATGAAATGGAACTAGTTCCTGTTGAAATAGAACATTAAAAAACAAATGAAAGACAAATATCAATTCAGCCTAACACCGATATCTACATCAATATGCCTCTACAAGAGACGTCTGCCAGTTCAACTAAACCTGCTGAGCTACCTAAGATAGTTTGAACTGCATCTGGCTACTTCATTGATTTTGATACCCTCTCTCTCGATCCCAGTGAACCTGAAACAACGCCAGCTCCAGTTTCCCGTAAGCAACAACTTCATGAATTCTACACTTTTCTAAAAAAGACTTACCTAGTATCACCTTGGCTCCAGTTCTAGATAATAACTGGAATACTGTTTTTTCTGTTCTGGATTGGCCTAGTGACTGTCTTTTGCTTACTCATGAATGGAAACTTTCTTCCAGAACGCTCTGCAGTATCAAATGTGAACTTGGTCCTGAAACCTCATACGTCATCTCATTGTGAACAAAGAGACCTGTCCTTCGTGAACATTACAGCTGTTCCAATTCCTGATGGTGTAGTTTGGGACAGAGTTTTATATGATGTATTGGGTCCCACTGAACTTTTGAAAATTCTTGAGTGTTCAAAATCTCTTTAAATTATATCATTACCTCCGGTATATTTTCTGACGATTGGGACTTTGGAACTGTAAATAATATGTTGTTTGATTTAGAACAATCCACTGCATTTTCAAGCATTGAAATGTTAGAGGACACAACTGATTATGACACAATGTACTGTTACCAACATTATAGTCAACATTTTTTACATAAATCTAGTATCCCATGAAATGTTTTTACATACCACCAATGGGAACATTGCCTAACACCACTGAAAGGTAGTTCGAAAACGTTTGCACAGAAATGTTCTTATTTTTCAGGGTTTAACACTTCTGACCCGACCTCATATTACTATAAGGTTGCACCTACAACTGCACAGAAAAATATGCTAACTAACACCAAACAGATTTACTCTGCATCCTTTATTTCCCAACTGTCTGAACAGGGTTTCAACTCATGGAAGGACACTTTAGACATAAAATGAGTCTGGGGTTCAAAGGAATGGCAAGTTCAGGGAACAGAAGCACTATTTCAAGCATGCCACATTCCGCAGCAGATAATATTTCTGAATGACACTGTGCAACAGACTTCCTGGATGGTTAGTTTGGCCCACAGACACAGATAGGTGTCAAACAAGATTCAGGGGTACTTCCGAAGGGTTTAGTATCCATAGGCCGGACCAACGCTATGTACAACGAGAACATCCGGGGGTGGTGACATCTTACAGTGTTGGGAAGTTATGCCTCGATTGGCTAAAAACCTTGATATTGTTCCAGTTGAAACAACACTTATCCTTACTATCAGACGATGTGGATTTAAGGGACTTTTTATTGGGCCCACGAAAGGCACGTCAGAAACGTTTCTTATACGCTGTTTATAATGAAATTTGGAAAATCTCTCAACAAGAAGCTGCAGAGAGACTTCGTGAAATTGATAGAATTAACCTAGAAAAAGCCTTAGCAGTAGTTGATAATGGTATGACCACATGAACATCCAAGATTTATTCACTGGGCAACATTGTATCTTCTGCTATAGATATACTAGAACAAGATTTGTCTATACTACAGCACGGACAGTCTCAATTACGTTCTATTATGTTGTGAAGCTGGACGCTACAATCATTGCGTTCCGGTTATGTGCCTTGGCGATTTATCAAGAGTGCGTCCCTATTCTCTGCATACAATCTAACTAAGAAGCAGATAGCAATGGCACAAAGAGGAGCAAAATATACACTGTTGCGTATTGAAAACCTGGACCAATTACCTTTCACTGTGGCAGAGTCACCATCCACAGAATAGTTCATTCTTGGCCGTATGACATTACCGGTCACAACTTTCCAGTTTCAATATTGCCTAGAACAACAACAGGCAGACAGATATGAGGCGATGGGTAAGGAATTCATCAAGGAATCTTGGGAATTGCCATATAGATTTCGATGCAGTGGGGACATGGAAGTGTTTCTAAGCTGTACAAACTGCGAAAACTCATTAAGTCGATCTCTCATCTGTCAGGATACCATGCTTCACGGGGCCTGTAGCGGTTCAGTTGCAAATCTATCCTGTCATTTGAAAGGTTCCCCAGCTGCCGTGATTAATCCGGTGTTCAAGTTGCTTTCAAATGGGAGTTATTTGATGCTGAATGATCAAGGTTGTTGTGTGATGCTTCAGGGCATCGCATATCTTATCACTGTAAGCTCCAGGGTTACTTATTGGCCTTCATTGAATGTTTTCTTTATATGGTTTGATACTCTGAGCCGAATGAAAGCCGTGCTTTTACAGAAAACCGTGCCCTTAACCTCCACCCGAGAGACTTTTGATCTTCAGGCCGCAAGGTCCTCAGCTGAGATACAGGCACGTGTACGAACAAACTGCCCTTTCCATTTCACAGAAATGGTACAACGTATCTTCAACATGTCTGATATGAAGGGTATAGTAACCTATTTAAGAACATAGGTTCTGGACTGTTAAGCAAGTTTCAGACAGACTTTGGAGTGATTCCAGCCTTCACACACTCCGTATTTGGAAGCATTTTTAGAGGACTTCCAATAATCCTGTTACTAATAGCAGGAATCCTTATTGTACTTTTTCTGCTACGCAATGGACGTCCCAGTCACCAAAGAGATGGAAAAAATGCTCCTGGAGTGCTGATATCGTGATCGCATGGTACTCCATCTGGTCACACCTCGCCTTCGGGAACTGAGCGAGTCTTGGTTCCTATCATTTAGACCAGTCTGGATCGACTGTGTTCTGCCTGTCCTCCGATGCCTGTTCTGCGGACAAGAATGCATGTTGGATCTCTCTCTAACACTTCCATCGGTTGTGCCACCGGATGTGGAGGCTTTACTGGACCCGATAATGGCCCATGTACTGCTGTGTCCTCAGCGTATTCCCATGTTGATGTCTGCATTCTTAGAGCCACCAAAGGATGCTTCAGCTGCTGTTGGAATGTATACCGGCTCCGCTACAAACACTCAGGCCTTGGATGTCATACAGGCTTCCCCAGCATCGGCTGTGGGCAATAAAGAAGATCATCTGTGCTCGATTGACCTGATCTGTGAGGTGTTGCAGGGACCGTCGTCTGTGATTGGAAGCAACTGTGATATTGCGTCTCCACACCGGAAACATAAACATTTGGCTCATCGTGTGCTGGGAAAATTTGGCCTCTTTTTCAAAGCAAAGAACAACATTTTGCTTTTCTTACTGAACAGCATGGCTTTCAGGCACTCATAGTTGTTCAGACTGTATATACATATTTTAATGGACCTCTACAGCTTCAAGAAAAGGGTGGTTGAGTTCGTACTGCTCCTCCGACCTAAACATGCTGAGAATGGTAGGCTGGATTTTTTTCCTTTCTGGTGCCACTGATGCAGGTGACTTCTTGACGCCAGATGTTGTTAGGCTCAACGCCGCACTTTTTTTCGTTGCTGTACTCTTTTGCCTTGGTGTCTCACTCTCAGCCTGACTCTTACTCTTGTGCCACTGAGATGTTGCTGAGGCTGATGAGGATGTGGGCGGTACCACTGCACTGCTGGGGACATGGCTACTTTGTGTTCCAGAGAAAATGTCTCCCTCTTGTTCACCTTCCACCTTGATCGTATCTTCTACTTCTTCATCATCACCACCAACAGCAATGGGTGCAGTTTTACTTTTTTGGCCTTTAAGGTGTTCCTCCCACTGGATCAAGTGGTGTGTTTTCAGATGGGTTGTTTGGCCTCTGGTACCATAGTTTGTACCAAGCTTACCCCGACTAACACCTTGTTTACAAATGGAGCATATAGCAATGTTCTCCTCCTTACTGCTAACCGAAAAGAAGTCCCAAACAGGGCAGGTGAACTTTCTGGAGCTGCTGGAGGTGCCACTTGCAATGCCGGATGAACTGGAGGGTGGGTGTGGAATTTGATTCTGTGCACTACCACAATCTACTTCTACTGAGGTGGTTGTGCTGGATGTAGGTCGCTGCCGGGCCTTTGCAAATGCAAATATGGAAGCTGGAGGTGGTGTTGGTGTTACCTGTGTTGGTGGTATCCGTGCCACATCCCTCACAGCAATTTGAGATGGGGTAATTTCGGTCTCCACTGTGGTGGGACTGATGCCCATGATGACTGGCTCGTCGTCATCCTCCTCTTCTACATCTACCTCCATAACTCTAAGCCTTTCTGGAACCTTCCTTTTCCCTAGCCTTGTCTTGGGGCGTCTCTCACTCTCAGACTGAGGTGGTGGCTTCCAAGTGGCATCTAGATCATCAGAAGGGGGGCTTGCAGAAGAACTCGATGGACTAACCCTCCTTTTCCTTGCTGGGGATCTGGAAGAGAATGGATATTCTGAAACAGTGGCTTGCTCTTCTTCCTCTGCAGGAAGCTCGATTTCCTGAACTGCCCCTACTTCGGGAGGAACAATTACTATTGTGGGCGGTGGTTGCGGCTGTTGTTGTCCACTTATCTGAGTTTCCTGCATTGATTGGGTACTACTTTGCGATAACAATAAGTCAATTTCAATGTCGCTGCTCGTTGGCGTTGTCATGATGAGACTGGCTGTCTCTGCGACACACATGGGCTTGGGCTTGGGCTTAGGTTGGTGGGGTGGGTCCACTGATGCAGGGGTGCTGCTCCCAGCTTGATCCCCAGACACCACTGCTGCAGGCGCAATTTTTGGTTTCCCAAAAAAGATCTTGGTCGGCACACCAGAAGTGGTAAGTGGCACTTTCTTCTTCTTCTCACTGGCAACTTTCTTGGTACTGGAGGACCTGGTACCTTTCTTTGGGGCCATCTTCTTCAAATGTCAGCAGCATGCAGTGGCACAAGTTGAAGAGATGTCTGTGGTCACACATCACGTGACGTCGTGCGCAGCAGGACTTCTGTCTGGCAGTACAATGGGTGATGACGTCTCCTCCTCTTTTGTGCACCTAAATGCAAAGAAGCAAGAAGAACATCAGTGAAACGTGGCATTAATTGTTTTGGTTCAATTTACTACTGTTCCGACAAACAAATATAATATATAACTTAGTGTGTGGTCACACTTGTTAGTGTTATTATTAATATTATTAAAATGTATTAACTCAGTTATTAAAAAAACATAACAACAGTGTAGCCATTTGTGAGACTTTGACAACAAGGGCTTTCATGGTGTACTGTGTACACTCAGGCAGGATAGGAAAGAAGAAGGACAAAAACAAAAATACAAATGTAATGGAACCTGTTTGGCATTGTGAATGTGATTGTGCATCACGTGGGACGCAGCATCATTCAGGAAGCTGCAGCTGGCAATGGGGATGGAAGCAGTAAGCCAAGAGCAACAAAGGAAAGACATGCAGGCCTATGGCAAAAGCAGCACACTAACTACCACCACAAAATGGCCACCAGCCACATGGTTGGTCACTCACACAACAACAAGCAGGATGCCTATAAAACAATGAACTCAAGCAGGCCTATATGGCCAGACAAAGGAGGCATGCTGAACAACACAGCTATAATGCAACAATGCAAAAACGAAACTCCACAGGGCTAAAAAAGGTTTGCAAGTTACACAACAACCACACCACACACATCCAACAAAGGCATTTATTTAACACACACGAAAAAAGTGAAATACCCCCAAAAAACAAATTTTGCAATTCAATCCAATTCCATCCATGCCCTAAATGATGTTTAAATTCAACAGACACCACAGAAACAGTTGTTTCATGCACCCATGAGTAGCTCTGGGCCTACTGGCTAAAAAAGGCCTATTGGCAGACTAAGCCACATAGTGAAGTGAATCAATTCAAATCAATAATATTGCAAATGTATTAGAAAATGTAGTGAACTGTCCTGCATTTTTTTGCTAG
This sequence comes from Calotriton arnoldi, assembly GCA_963921515.1. Taxonomy (NCBI): domain Eukaryota; kingdom Metazoa; phylum Chordata; class Amphibia; order Caudata; family Salamandridae; genus Calotriton; species Calotriton arnoldi. The sequence continues at coordinate 1,152,760 of CAWUFW010001918.1, forward strand.
GTAAAAAGAAAAAAATTGCATGCAAAACAACATCAAGGGCAAGGCATGGCCACCACAAAGAAAGCATGCAGGCCTATGGCAAAAGCACACTGGCTGCCTGTTCAAAATGGCCACCAGCCACATGGCCAGGCCACCACAACAACAAGAAAGGGAATACAGACAATGCAGGCCTATGGCAAAGCACACTGGCTGGCTTCACAAAATGGCCTCCAGCCACATGGCCAGGCCACCACAACAACAAGAAAGGAAAGACAGACAATGCAGGCCTATGGCTAAGCACATTGGCTGGCTTCACAAAATGGGCGCCAGCCACACGGCCAGGCCACCACAACAACAAGAAATGGAAGACAGACAATGCAGGCCTATGGCAAAAGCACACTGGCTGGCTTTACAAAATGGCCACCAGCCACATGGCCAGGCCACCACAACAACAAGAAAGGGAAGACAGGCAATGCAGGCCTATGGCAAAAGCACACTGGCTGGCTTCACAGAGTGGCCGCCAGCCACATGGCTAGGCCACAACAACAAGAAGCAGTAGCCAAGAGGAACAAAGGAAAAACATGCAGGCCTATGGCATAAGCAGCACACTAACTACCACCACAAAATGGCCACCAGCCACATGGTTGGTCACTCACACAACAACAAGCAGGAGGCCTGTAAAACAATGAACTCAAGCTGGCCTATATGGCCAGACAAAGGAGGCATGCTAAACAACACAGCTTTAATGCAACAATGCAAAAACAAAAATCCACAGGGCAAAAAAAGGTTTGCAAGTTGCACAACAACCACACCACACACATCCAACAAAGGCATTTATTTAACACACACGAAAAAAGTGAAATACCCCCAAAAAACACATTTTGCAATTCAATCCTATGTCATCCATACCTTCCTTAAATGATGTTAAATTCAACAGATACCACAGAAACTGTTTTTTCATGCACACATGAGTAGCTCTGGGCCTACTGCCTGAAAGGCCTATTGGCAGACTATTGGGCTAGTGAATTAAATAAATGTTGCAAATTGATTGCAAAAGTTGGAGAAAATGTAGTGAACTTTGCAACATGTTTCCTTTATAAAACAAAACTAGAAGAAAAAATACACACAAAGAAACAACTAGGCCCCTACTGAAACTACAAGCCACCCACCACAATACATTAAAAAAACCAATGAAAAGTACAGAAAAATGTGGGTGCAATGCCCCAATCAAACAAACAACACCAATTTTCCAACTTACTTGCTTGAAATTTCAAATCCAAAAGTCCTCAAATCCAATGATATATGATGCAGCAGACAAAAAAAGGGATCCTTCCAGCTCGAAATCCAAATGAAAAGTGAACAGGAGATGGACAAAGCACTGGGAGGAGACTGCTGGACAGGAACAGGAAGTTGGAGACACTGGGGCACTTCCTTCCTCTTCAAAAAATAAGTAAAAAAAGAAAAAGGACTCCTTGAACAAAAAAGTACCGCCAAATGTCAATCTGAGGAGTTTTTTTCATCCAAATCATCATTTTGAGAAGGTTTTATGTTGCTCGAGAACAAAGCAAACGCAAGGAGATGATTGGCGGAGTCCTGAAACTTTTCAAACACTCACCCGCAGTCACAGATTTGGGTTGAATCCATTATCGTTCTTTAGCTCACTTCGCCATCTCAGTTCAGACACAGCTTTATGCAAATCAGTCTTGACCCTGTGCCTCATGGGAACAGTCCAGCCCGCACTGCCAAGCCAGGTCTTCCCTGGACCGGAAATAAGCATCCTGGGATCGGTTTCGGGGTAACACCCCTCATCAGCCAGGCTAGCTTGAATCCAGTGGCAAAGTGAGCAAGGAACCCACGTCTGGGCATACCCTACCAACTTAGGGCGAACAAAGCAAACACATGGAGATGATGGACGGAGTGCTGAAACTTTTCAAGCACTCACCCCCAGTCATAGATCTGGGTTGAATCCGTCATCGATCTTTAGCTCACTTCGCCACCTCAGTTCAGACCCAGCTGTATGCAAATCAGTCTTGACCCTGTGCCTCATGATAACAGTCCAGCCCGAACTGCCAAGCCAGGTCTTCACTGAACCGGGAACAAGCATCCAGGGACCGGTTTCGGGGTAACACCCCTCAGCAGGCAGGCTAGCTTGATTCCAGTGGCAAAGAGAGCAAGGGACCCACATCTGGGCATACCCTGCCAACTTAGGGCGAACAAAGCAAACGCAAGGAGATGATTGGCAGAGTGCTGAAACCTTTCAAACACTCACCCCCAGTAACAGATCTGGGTTGAATCCATCATCATTCTTTAGCTCAATTCGCCGCCTCAGTTGAGCCCAGCATTATGCAAATCAGTCTTGACCCTGTGCCTCATGGGAACAGTCCAGCCTGAACTGCCAAGCCAGGTCTTTCCTGAACCGGAAACAAGCATCCTGGGACACCCCTCATCAGCCAGGCTAGCTTGAATCCAGTGGCAAAGTCAGTAAGGGACCCAAGTTTGAGCATACCCTGCCAACTTAGGGCAAACAAAGCAAACACAAGGAGATGATGGACGGAGTGCTGAAACGTTTCAAACACTCACCCCAGTCACAGATCTGGGTTGAATCCATCATCGTTCTTTAGCTCACTTCACCACCTCAGTCCAGACCCAGCTGTATGCAAATCAGTCTTTACCCTGTGCCTCATGGGAACAGTCCGGGCCGAACTGCCAAGCCAGGTCTTCCCTGAACCAGAACAAGCATCCTGGGACCGGTCTTGGGATAACACCCCTCATCAGCCAGGCTAGCTTGAATCCAGTTGCAAAGTGAGCAAGGGACCCACGTCTGGGCATACCCTCCCAACTTAGGGCAAACAAAGCAAACGCAAGGAGATGATTGGCGGAGTGCTGAAACTTTTCAAACACTCACCCCCAGTCACAGATCTGGGTTGAATCCATCATCGTTCTTTAGCTCACTTCGCCACCTCAGTGCAGACCCAGCTGTATGCAAATCAGTCTTGACCCTGTGCTCATGGGAACAGTCCAGCCCGAACTGCCAAGCCAGGTCTTCCCTGAACCGGAAACAAGCATCCTGGAACCGGTTTCAACGTAACACCCCTCACCCCATATCAGCCAGGCTAGCTTGAATCCAGTGGCAAAGTGAGCAAGGGACCCACGTCTGGGCATACCCTGCCAACTTAGGGCAAACAAAGCAAACGCAAGGAGATGATTGGCGGAGTGCTGAAACTTTTCAAACACTCACCCCCAGTCACAGATCTGGGGTGAATCCATCATCTAAGTTGGGCCCTTAGTTTCTTTGTCGGAGCTTGGAATTCTCCATTGGGGCAAGGCTGCAGACTGTATTTGAACAGTTCTCCATGAGGCCAGATACCTTCTCGGCGAGGTCCCACTGAATCGGATTTGCTGTTGTGGGGAAACTCTGAGCAGGAGAAACCTGTTTCTTTAGCCCAGCGGCAACTTGCCTTGGGTGAATCAGCTTGGCAGGTTTGTCCCAGTCCTCCAGAGGTCTTGAAGTCTCACAATTTTCAAAGTCCCAAGTTTTCAGGGATGTTAGGAGAAGTCCAGTTAGACACAGCCAAGGGTCCAAGACCTCAGGAACAGCACTTGGGTGTCAAGACTCACTCCAGCAGAGGCTACCAGCAGGGTCCACGTCAGCTCCAGTTGATACTGATTAGCAGGGCCCTTCAGGGAAAAGGTCTCTTGCAGCTTGTTGTAACACTGTGGCTTACACTGAAGGTGAGCCAGCTGACCCTTCAAATCCACTTCTTTGTCCTGGGTACAAGTGGGAGCAGATCAAGACCTTCACATCTTTTCACAGGTCTCAAGCAGCAGGTGTTTTTCTTCTGTTTTTCCACAGATCCAGGTGCTGATGAAGAACTAGCTTTTGGAGGAGGAGGGAGTAATTCCTGGCCCTCCCTAACCAGCAGAGTAAAAGTTCAGAGGGCCAAACCTACCGACCTTTGCATCACTCTGTGTGCCCTTCCCCAAACAATTCCACAGTGCCCTTCGCTCACTAAATTCAAGATGGAAAAACCCTTCAACCCTCGTTTAGAGTATGTGTGCCCACCCAGAAGAGTGGCCAGGTGTCTCCTCTTCCTGGAGCACTCCAAATCGGTTCTGGAGACAGCTTCCCCCATTGGGTTTGGTGTGTGCCTGACTGTTAGGACAAAAGAAGGGTACTGTGAAGGTGTCATCTGTCATCTGCTTCTGACAGGGGAGGCTCTTTTGAAGTAAATGAAGTACTGGGGCACTGCCCGACTGGTAGGAGGAAAAAACATATGCCCACACCCAGGCCATTCTCTCTGTTCTGGGAGCAGTTTTCACACCTCATCAGGGCCACTAACCAGCTGGGTGTAGTTGAAGGCTAATGCAATCCAGGAGATTCATCCAGGAAAAAGGTAATATACTTAAAGTCCTCTAACATTTATTAAAAATCTGAGTTGGGCTCTTAATAATTATTAAAAACAGTCATATTTTTCTAGCTGGTCCCTAGCCTGAGATACGAGAACCAATATTTATTTATACATCCCAGTGTTTCTCTGTGGGCCAGTCTTCTTACAGTGAAAATAACTTTTGGGGGACTGTAAGGATAAGTTAACTCTACATTTTTACATGCCCTACTGTTAAATACAATGCACCCTGCCTTGTGGGCTACAAGGCCTACATAAGAGTGACTTATTAATTTAAAAGGGAGGTTTTATCCTGTCAAAAGGGTGTATCATGACAGGTGGGTTGCACTTATAAATGAGCAGCAGCCAAGGTACAGTTGTGCTGTAGTTTAAATGAGACATTTGACAGTGAAAAATGCTAATTATGGTTTTAGCCAATTTTACATATTTTAGGGATAAGAACACATGCACGGGGGCCTGGTTAGCAGTATCCAGATGCATAAAGCTAGAAAACCAGCAACATTAGTCTACAAAAGATGGTGGTGACCACGGAAGAGGCACTTTCTCTCATTAATAAAAAATGGCTGAAACTGGAACAGAGGGAGAGACAGCAAATTGTTTACTTACATTTATCTCATCATACATCATACTTTGCAGTGTTTATACTGTTTAACATATTCAGAATCTCATCTCATTCTTACTTAAAGGATTGTAATGGATTACTGCTTTGGAAATGTTTTCTTTATATTACTCAGAAAATCCTTCTTAACATGCACATTTGAATTCTAGTTGTTTGATGTTTTAAATAAGCTATTTTATATAATAGTAGTTAGATAAACTCCCAGCTCTGATTGCTGCCAAGAAAGTTTTGGGGAGTCAAAAAACAACAAAAGCTGGCATGTTCTTCCTCCACCCCCCTCCGTGGCTATGGTCCTGACTATATATTATAGAAGAGGTATTCTATGGATGCCACCGAGTACTATACAGACCAACAGAAGCTTTAGATGTGAGTACAGTCAAATAAGGCAGCTTTCCCAATTGCTATGACCCACGGGTCAGTTTCTATGCTTTGATTAAGTAGTTATTTTAGGTGGGTTTGAAAACCTCAAAAAAGTACCACCAAAATTGGTTAGGGTGGTCCTGTTTCCTTCTCTCAAAGTGAGGCCATTAGAAACTGCAGTGACACAGGCAGAGGCACTCCCAATACAGGAGTCTAGCACTTGCAGCTGGGGATTCCATCTCTGGTTGTGACACAGGGTTGTGGTCCTCAGGGTGCAGCAAAGGCAGAATCAGCACAGATACGCTGGGCTTTCTCTGTGGTGGTCCCTGAAGTGTGCACACTGGCAAGTCACAGGTACATGTTGACTTATCTTGGGCATGGAGATGACAAGACCTTTGGGTACATTTGGGTTAACTCCAGTCACACTCCCACAGAAATCCAGTTCTCCTGGGCTGCTTCTCTTTCTGGACTCAGTGGCTAAACTTCTCCTCCTCAGGTAGACAGCTCCTGCTCCTGGCTCAAAAGGTCAAGCTGGCTCCCAGGTCTCAGGCAGATCAACAGCTCTCAAGTATGATGTGCAGAGTTAAGGCTGATGTTCCATTATTTCAAGGTAACTGGCTATCATTGATACTAGCCATGAGTCACATCATCTATCCAAGTACTCTGTGGACTGCTCCCATCTTTGGTCATTGAGAAACTATGGAACTGGAACCGAGTGGTAAAGTTTGGGTCCCACTTTCATATGCAGTTTCTAGATATGGTACGTGAATCAGAAGTCCGGGAACCAATTTGCTGCACTTCCTGTTCACATTTAGTACACATACACATACAGACATAAAGGCAGGAATGACAGTGTAGGATCTGGGACAGGTTAAAACATCTGTACCAAACTATGGATTTAAAATCATATGTTGTGCCACCTCTCACAGTACATGTTCCAGTTGACACAGAAAGCAGTCTCGCTCCATTAGGAAGTCTGCTTTTAGTGAACTCTCCTGACCTTAGATGCAGCCCCTGGATCACATGGGTAATTTTGGGCCCTAACCTCATCATTCAAATAGTATTTCATGCATGCTAGAGCAAAAAGAAAATCAGAATATCATTTAATCAGGAAAGGAGTGCATGCCAGTTTACCATTCATGCAACATTTCAGTCCCAACAGCAGCTCTGAAGTAGGAGACGACATCTAGGAACTCCATCTCTACTGATTTAGGAAAGAAGAGGCTTTGCTTATGTCCTATCCTTATCTTCCTCCCTACTCTGTATAGTTTTTGTATGTCTTTTGGATTTTGGTTACAATCTCAAGGGGCAATGAAATCGGTAAGGCCTGAAAGAGAAATAAGACCCTTGGCAGGATTGTCATTTTGACAGACCCAATTCGGCCTAGTTATGAGAGGTATGCCATCAAAGCACGACTTTTTTATTGAGTACAGTAAAAACTGATGGTTCACTGCGAGAAGGTTCTCGGCTTGTGGCGTGATGTTACGTAAATATATATTATGGTTGACATTGTTTCAACTAAAGGGAGTCATTGCTTTTATTTATTTTAATTTCATTTACAATTTTTTCTTTGTGATGAATTGGTCTAGAACCTCTACCTGTGAGGGGCTCCTTCTTGTTACATTAGCTCATAAAATGTTTTCCTTCACAGAGCTTCAATCGGCCATACAGCAGCGGGTAAAATTTATTAAAACGCTCCACTTTTCGTGCACCTTCCATAAGCTGGTTTCCTGCCAGTCATTAATGGCACAATGTAACTTTGTATTCTTCTTTTAATCTGGATGCCAAAAGTCTCCCACACATGTTCCCACTTCATAGAATTATTGCTGTAATTAATCCAAGGAGAAATCTGCTTTATTGAGTTAAAAGGTTGCAGAAGTCCTCAAAGACTTAGAACATCATGCCAAATCTTCTGCAGCAGAGATTTCTTATTTAAGGTTTCAGCCTCCTCTACCTTAGTCAGGACGTTTAATCTAACTACCTCGCTGATTCTTTTCAGGAAGAGGTGTGGCGCAGCGGCCAGGGCGGCTGACTCCGGAACCCGGGGGCTCACGGTTTGATCCCCGGCGGCAGATCAGCCCAGCACCATGTGACTCTGGGTAATAGCTCGCTTAATCTTCCTGACGGCCCCCAGCACCTTGACGCCCTCGGGTAATTGTTTGCGCTTTACAAATATTGGACATTTTCAAGCTGAGATTCTCAATAACCAGTCAGCCACTCACTATCACCTTAAGGGCATCCCACTTTCCTAACGTTTTTGTGCTTGAAGGTCAATTACTGAGGAACCAAAACACATACCTCTCTTCTTTAATATGTGAAAGGCCACAGAGAGGATGCTACTCATATGAGAGCTGCATTATGTTAAGTATACAGAGGTCCATATGCCTAGAGTAACTACATAGAAAGTGATGACATAAGGGGTCATTCCAATGTAGGGGTGTTGGACTTGGCACTCTCTGTAGGGTCTTCCCCAAACTTTTTGCCTTCCCCTTCCTGTTTTTGAACCCGTTTTTGTTGGCTTTTAGGACTCTTTGAGCATTACCACTGCTAAGCAGAGCTAAAGTGTTTGTGCTCACTCCTGAAAACAAGGAAAAGTTGGCATATTAAAAGTATTTGCAAGTCCCTAGTAAAGTGGTATACAATATAGCTGTGTCTGTTAAATTAAATGCTACTAGTGGATCTGCAGCACATGTTGTGTCACTAATTTAAGTAACAATTTTAAACATGTCACATGTCTGCCACTGGAGTCAGTGTGTGCAGTTTTAAACTACCATGCTGACCTGGCAAAATAAACCTTTTGTTGGGCCTAAACCTTTCTTTTTAATACATCTAAGTCACCTCTAGGGTAAGCCCTAAAAAGCCCATAGGGCAGGGTGCAGCTTATTTGAAAAGTTGAAAATGTACTTTTTATTGTTACATGTCCTGGTAGTGAAAAATTCTTTCATTAACTTTTCACTCCTGCAAGGCCTGCTTCTCCCATAAGCTAAGATTGGGTTACCTTATTACATTTAATAACTGATAACGCTCAATTGACAACAGGTAGGAATTCGAGTTTAGTGGCTAAAAAATTAAATTTAAAACCCCCTGTAATGGTAAAGTCATATTTTTAAGTCACAATTCTGAAAATGCCTTCTAGAAACTTGGCATTTTCTCGTCCCAACCATTTGGTGCCTGCAGCTTGTATCCTGGGTCACATGACTAGGTATAGCTGGCAGTTGGTCTTTGTGTATTACTCACAGAAAGTGAGACAAAGGAGGAATAGTTGACGGCAGGATGAGCAATCTGTGACTTGATAGGAGTGCAGAGCTGTCACCTTCCACTTTCACACTTGCACATCACAAAGACTCTGGCTTAGCACACTAATAAAGGATTTCACACTAGTCTTTTGTGCCCCAGACAACCTGGGGTCAGTGCAGGGTGGCAGGAAATTCCAGACACCTCTGTAGGGGGAGAACTCTGGAAGCTTCTCCCACAATAGAGTGGGCACCAAATATAACTAGTGGACCCTCAGGTCATCAGTATACATCTGGACCTGTGGAAGGCTCAGAAGAAGGACTGCTGTGCTGCTCTGCCGCTAGAAGGACTGCCCTGCTACTCTGCTGCCCTGCTGCCTCTGCGAGAAGGACTGGACCTGCACCATGAACCCAGGAACACCAGAGTGACTCCAAGATCTAGTAGGCTGGTCTCCTGATTAGAGCCTCATGGACATCAAACCATCTTGAACCCTCACACCTAGACTCTGCCTGCTGTAAGACCTAACTCTCCAAGTGGTGCCACTCCAGTCCTGAACCCTTGGAATTGGGGCTAAACGTGCTCTCTCAACCAAGCTGTGGTCTCATTGTAACCAACGCAGCGCAACACATCCTCGATGTGGACCTCGCAGCTTCTCATCAGAACCCATGCACTGCAATGCAGCTTAGATGCAAGCCTGCATCGCAGGCCTCGCAGCTCATCGGAACAACCACTGCACAATGCATCCTCGATGCAAGCCCACATCCCCGCTCTCGCAGCTCATCAGAACTGCCACTGCGCAGCACATCCTCGATACTGACCTTGCATCGCTTCTTGGGACCACCAATACGTTGCAGAGCTCCGCAACCAGTATTCAAGGTACATTTCTAAGCGGGACTAACTTGGTCCCTGTATACAGCCTGTGCACAATCGTGTTTATCCTTTTAACTTTGTCAAGATCAGGTGCTACCAGATAACCACACTTGGCGCTTTGTGCTTTTAAGGACTATTTTTAACTAAATCTTTAAAATTGCATATCTCCGGGTCTACTAATTGGATTTTTGTCATTTTGTGTAGTGTTTACACTTTATTACTGTTTGTGTGCTGCATAAATACTTTACACATTGCCTCTAAGTTAAGCCTGACTGCTTTGGTCCCAAGCTACCAGAGAGTTAAGCACAGGTTAATTTAGTGACTTCCGTGGTTCACCCTGACAAGAATTGTGGCTATTGCTTGTGTAGGGTTTCACCATCATCAACCGACAACCCAATTTTTCACAATGGGGATTCACTGGTGTTAATTCCATGCCAGTGAATCACCATTAGCACAGGCTTTGACACTTTCCTGAGATAAAATTACCACCCATGTCACCGTTTTTCTAGTAGAGATTAACAGGCAGATGCAGATTTACCACGTGGGAAATCTTTACGTTTTCCCTTTTTGCCAGGCTTTGCCTGTTGATATTTATACAGGAAAAATCAATCAATCAGGGGCAGGTAAAGCGCAACTACTCACCCGTAAGGGTCTGAAGGTGCTGGGGCCGGGGCTCTGTTGAGTGCTGTGGTCGAAGAGCCGGAAATGCCAAGGCTCCACAGAATTTGTGCACTAGCTGTAATTCCACTTTGAAAGCAAATTCACAATTGCGTCTGATATGGCCCCTAAAATGACGGTAATAAACTTTTAATACCCATTAAGGCTGCTGTGATTGTCAGTTTGTCAGTTGCAGATTGTGGTGTGGGCTCCATTGTCTTTTTGGCCACGGTATGACTGAGGATGTTTAAGCAAAGTTTTTCAGTTTTTTTTTTAAATAAATGAAGGGGCATACTCACAAATTAATCTAAGTATTAGAGAAAATGGACATATATTTGCATATTTATTTATACAAACATAATGAGTTTCCCTGTCTATCTGGAGAACGGCACTCAACTATCACAACAGAAGTTTTCTCTTGTACTGAATAAGCACTTATGTGCTCACGTGCGCTTTTGAAACGCTGCCCAGTGCACAGTAAGCATAGTCTACTTTGAAGTTAGTAGCAAGTTCATATTTTCCTCTAAGGACTCTTGCAACTCAATCGAGTTTCTTCTCTGTTAATTTCTCCACTGACTTTAATTAGGCCAGCCTTAGGCTTCAGAATGTGAAGAAAAACGCAATTTGCCATATGGGCTTTTGCTAAACTGTCACAATCTAATTATTTCTCCTAAAATACCATTTCCCCAAATTGAGGTGTTTTTGTCTTAGCCCTGTTTACATTTTCCAGCCCATGGGATTCGGCTCTAGCTCGCAGCCGTGATTTTCCTGCGCGTGTCTATGTCTATGAGTGAAAGAACTGTTTAAAAAGCTGATGGCCTATTTATTGTTACAGCTCGCAATTCTTTTTCACCCTATGACAATAGAAAGTCTTACAAAATTAGTTGTATTTACATTCTTCTGTAACTCAGGTTTTCCGTCTTTATTTCAATCTCTTCTTCACTGCCCTTGCTAAGTGCCAGAGAAAAGGACTAAATGTGCACAAAAAAGTGATGTTATCAGTCATTGCAGTCAAGTTATTTGGAACCTTTTGGGGAAGTGCCCTACAAAGGTAAGCAGTGACATTTCTTGTGATAAAATGCATACCTGTAGGCTTTAATACAGAGAAATAACAATCCAACCGATTCTTTTAACGCATTACTATGGTCATGTATTTCATCTGGAGGTATTCTCATGCTTAACGTTACCTAAAAAGGATCTCTCACATTATTTAACTTCGTGCACTACATTTGCTCCTCTTCTACCTATTCTAGCCAATCTATGGCCATTTCTAAACATACTCTCGTCTATGAACTTGCCGGTACGTGTTCCACCTCACATTTTGTGCGCACGCATCTTTTGACTCACTTCCTGGTTGCCCGTTGATATACAGGTTTACGGTGCAGCTGTTGTTGCTCTCTCTATAAATGGGCGGACCTACGACATAACCTTACTTCCGGTTATCGCCGTAGGTCCGGGGAATTCTCAGCGTACTCGCTGTCGGCCTGCCACATAGGTAAGAAACCACCTTGTTTCAGACCTCGCTTCTGTTAGACCTCTTCCGCCAACATGTTAGCTTATGCCTGTTTCTTGGTTACAGGCTCCCGCTCTATTTCACGAACGTCATCCGTCCTCGCAGATTGACAGGACTCCGATATTTACTGGCAGTCAAACACTTTTTAGGTATTTACTAGATATTGTTTCCCATGTGACCTTTGTTGTTTCAGTATACGTGACCGATAAGATAATTTGAGCTTTACACATCGCGCCTCACGGCAGCAATTGTAGCTCTCATACTAACTCATGTGGGATCAGTTAATTTCTCTGCGCCCATTGATAGGCGGTATTTTTCCGCGCACTCTCGTCTCTTCTTTAAATTTAAATTTGAATATATTATTTTTCTAGGTCTTAACACCATGATGATTGCATGATTTGACTCTTTTTGTACATTTTGCCATGGCGGAAGCCACTCGCATCCCGGCAACCACATTAGATAGTCATGTGCCTTTTCTCTTCACCTTTCTCGACATGTAGCACATCACAGCGTGCTTCGTCAATTACACCCACCAGCATGTTGGCTCTGTGATTTGCGATAGTGAGGGGTTTTTATTATTAGTGTTTGGTCCCCTCCTCATAAGTCTGATTTATTGTGTGGCACCCCATACTTTCCCAGCTTTTCTGATATACCGGCTCTACTTTGTCCCCAGTTTACTTTTCGTGGCACGGTCCATTTTAAGAAAATTGAAGTCTATTACCTGGTTTCACTCACCCATCCCAGCCGGAATTACAACCGGTGTTGAGGTGAGCTTCCTTCCTTCCCTCTCTTTCACCTCCATGCACATGCCTTATATTGCGTATCGTGTTCACTCTTGGACAGATCGGTCTCCATTCAGCCCACCAGTCCAATAGGTAATTCACTTTCCTCTCATTGTTAGCATGTGGCACCACGCAGAATCTCTCGGACACTCGCCATAACCTTTCTGCCTTCTTTTCCCTCAACTTTCCCTTAATTTTCCTCTTGCTCTTTGACTATCTTCTGTCTTGATATATACTCAAAGCCTTTCATTTTGATTGGAATCACTTTGACCTATGTCTATTGCGATCATGGTAACATACGAAATGTGCATTTTGACTATATACTCACTTATGAGGTTTAGTCAAGGTCTGATTATATCGCGGTCTAGTTGACTCAGATCTTTTCAGTTAACCTGCAGTGACTGTTTGACACATTCACACTTCACGGGCTCCATAGTATCCACTTTTACCATACTGTTTTTGGTGACAGGATCGCCGAAGCTTTGGGTATGTCACCCCGGGTGTTGCTTGTACTTGTGTCACTTTGTCGCCACCATCTATATTTGTTTCTATACATGTAACAGTGTCTGATACCTTGCTATTGTACATCCTTTAGCCCTGAAGAAGTCGTGGGTCTCCACCCTGACAAAACACGTGTTGGCTGGGCATTTTGATCTACATTAAAACAAGGAGGACACTCAGGATTGGACTACTGTCATTATGTTGTGTATATGCTTGTTGGAACTATAGACACGCAGCAGTGGAGCTGCAGACCAGAATTACTTGTGCACAGGCCTTCTATACTAAATCCAACTTTAAATGTCTGTTGATTTCAACATATGCTTTTGTTGTGTAAGCTATGACTCGAGTGTAGCTCTACAAAGTTTTCTTTCCCACCCACAGGTGACCTAGGTGAACCTAGTACAACGCAGCAGCCCTGAATGTGATTGACAGGTTATTGTAGCCCTGCAGAATGCCACTCATTAGATAGTTGAAGTGAACTAAAAGTATTTATTATAACAGGGTCGACCTGTTTCTCAGTAAATCTGAACTAATCACACAGCATTTCATAAAAACAGCAAGAAGGCACATTGCAAACAATGAGATTAAAATGAAAATTTCTAACATGGTTGAAATGCCATCTAAAAGCCTAACACCATAAACATACTTCTATGTGCTACCCTATCATAGAGCAAATTGCGGACTAGAGTTTCTTGGGAAGAAGCGGTGCACTAATAGTCTGCAGGTCACAATGCAAAAAATACATTTCCCTTAAAACCACTACAACATACTCACTCACATCAATCCGACCCAATAACTCCCAATCTCATTCATTCCATTCCTTCACTTTCATAAAAACATGCACATGTTATGTAAGGTTTTTTTTACAATCGTCATTTAACAGAATTCTCCCCTCAACGCAATTGTTATATACAGTTAATTGAACATGTTCATTTTGTGCTATGAAACATTATGCTTTTCTATGGCTATTCATTTAATAGCTATAAACACCATTCTTTGGTGGCTATAAACATGATATTATTTTTTATATTGTGACATGTAGACTATGATTCAACATCTATTTTATAATAACTGTGTAATATTGTGATAGATGTTCTAATGAAGTAAAAAAAATCAGTAAATAAAATTGCTATTTAAAAAGGAACTTTTGTGAGGAAATAAGGTCTGTGATTTAATTGCATGAATATATATAGAATGGCAAGACAGGGGTTTTTCCTTTGTTAGACCTACTTCCTTTATCTGGACATTTTTTAAACAGTCATACCTAGAACCTTTCTCATTGGCTTGTCACCATAATCAACACAAACCTACCATGCAGGTTCAGTGTTCGGACAAAATATTGTATTAAAAATATTATGTAACAAAAATATTGTATAAAAGAATATCGTCACACAAATATCATTGTCTTTAATATCATTGTCAAAAATATTGTTTTGGGTGTTGTATTTAATATTGATCTATCTGTTTAATATCAATGTAGTTAATATCATTGTTTGTGATATAGTTTTTGTGCTAGTGTGTATTATATTGTATTTTTAATTTTTTTATTTATAGTAATAGTTTATAATTTTTTAAGTATCATTGTGTATTTTTTAATTTAAATTTACAAAACAAAGTAGACAAAAATACAAATTTTAGGAGCGGGATGTTGGGTTTATAGGGGATAAGGGTGGGGAGTATTTAAAAAAATATGCATTAGTGTTTATTTGTGGATGTGTATTTATTATTAAATTTTATAAATTAAATTTAGAAATGTTTTTGGACTGTGGTGTTGGATTAATATTGGATAAGAGTGTGGGTGTTTTTTAATAATGAAAGTCATTTAAATAAATTATTTTAGAATTTTAGTTTTTATGTATTTTTAGATTATTTATAAAAAACAAATTCAAATTTTAAAACAATTAAAAATAATGGATTAAATATTGTTAATTATAAAAAACAAAATCTTCCCAAATAAATAGTGTTGTGTGATATTTGAGGAGAAATTATTAATATTAGTTTTTTTTAAGTATTTTTTTTTTAAATGTTGAAAAGTTTCTAAAAATTATAAAATAACCAATTTCTAAATGTTAATATGGAAAAGATTATTGAAAAATGTTAATATTATAGTAGGTTAGAAACTTTTTATTTATGTAGAAACAAAGGTATGCAAATATTTTATAAATAGGAAAAATATTAAAAACATATTGAGACATAGCTATGTTTTCTTGTAAATTTATTCGTTTTTTAATATATAAAGTATGATATATTTAAAAAAAAGTTTTTAAACTATATTATTTATAATTATAAATATATTTTTAGTTACATTTGGATTTTGTTTTGAAATATTGTACTGTGTTAAATATGTTCATATATAAATATTTTATCTTATTTTGTATGAAATGTATTTAAAAAGTGATATGGATAATATATATTTAAAATTATGATGTCTGATTTAATTTGGAATAAATATGTTTTTTATTCCATGTTTACATAGATGTTTGTTGAGCTTGTTGATACTGTGGTGGTAATGGTAAATTTTCACTTTATAGTATGCTATATTTTCAGTTTCTTCTTTTGTAGAGGTGGGGGTAATGTAATCTTTGTCTATTTAGGGCCCGATTACGATGTCGTATGGAAACTGTCCCGAACTGATCGGTTTGGGAATATTTTCCAAACGAATCGGGTCCTGTGAGTGTGGACGACCGATTATGATGCTTTCCAACATCGTTCAGTCGGACTCGCATTGCCTTCAATGGGAGCCTGTGTTCCGAACAAGAACACAGGCTCCCATTGAAAAAAGGAATAGTTGGGGGAAACCTTGCACCCTGTGGCGGGCACCCCATGGGGCCTGCCACATTGTGCATGACTGGGAAGAGGGGTCGCTTTGATACCCCACGGGCCCCAACTGGACACCTCCCGGTGAAGGGGGGCCTGCAATGGGCCCCCAAAGACAGATTTAGGCAGCCGTTTCATCTCGGGTAAACCGAATTGGAACGGCTGTCCGAATCGGTCATCGTAATTGTTCGTTCGGAATCTGTATCCATAGAGCTGTATGATTCAGCTCTGAAAGACACTGGCTGTCCGGATCCTTTCGGAACCGATTCGGACTGCTCGAACGGTTTCCAGGCATCGTAATCGGTCATTGGCAAATCTGTACGATTCGGTAGGAAAGAAGGGTTCCGAATCGGATTCTGTAATGCCGAATCCCATCCGGAGCCTTTCCTAACGACATCATAATCGGCCCCTTAGTGTCCAGCATCTTTATTGTTATAAGTTATATTGCAGTGGGAATGGTAAATGTTTCCTCTTTAATGTCCAGCACTTTCCCTGAGTTAAGTTAGATCGGGGTGGGACTAGTAAATGTTGCCCCTTAAGTGTCCAACACCTTCCCTGACTTATTTTATCTTGGAGTGGGAATAGCATATTTAACCCTTTTAGTGTCCAAAACCTTCCCTCAGATAAGTTTTGTTGCAGTGGTAATGGTTCATGTTGCCACTTTAGTTTCCAGCACCTTCCCTGAGTTCAGTTAGATTGGAGTGGGAATAGTGTATGTTGCCCTTTTAGTGTCCAACACATTCCCTGACTTATTTTATCTTGGAGTGGGAATAATATATTTAATCCTTTTAGTGTCCTAAACCTTCTTTGAAGTAAGTTGTA
The DNA here is from genome assembly GCA_963921515.1 of Calotriton arnoldi. Lineage (NCBI taxonomy): Eukaryota > Metazoa > Chordata > Amphibia > Caudata > Salamandridae > Calotriton > Calotriton arnoldi. Next base: position 1,169,320 of record CAWUFW010001918.1, read on the forward strand.
TTACAGTGGGAATAAAGAATGTTAACTATTCAGTGCTATAGGTATGTGTTTGCTTTGTTTGTAGAGAAGTGGGACTAGATTGTTTTATGTCTGTAGTATTAAATAACTTGTAAAAATAGTTTTTGCATTGGCATGGTAAAAAAGCATAGCGTTGGCAATTCATTATCATTTTAACAATAATTATTAGTAGAATACAATACACTATGGGGCCGATTCCGATTCGGGCCGGAATTCTCTCCGACCGAGCCGGACCCGGAGAGAATTCCGACCGAATCGGACCCTAGCAGTCCGACCGAATGAGTACGATGCGTTCGCATGCGATCGGACTCGATTCGGTCGGACTCCCATTGAAGTCAATGGGAGCCTGTCGTACGACGCGTACGCGGGCTCCCATTGACTCAATGGGTGCGAGGCGGTCAAAGGCGCCCCCTACAGCGTGTACGCGTCCATGCGCATCGCGGCGTACATGCACAGGTAGGGGGACCCATGGGTCCCCTGTGTGCGACTCGCGCGCCTACGCGTACAGGGGGTCCGACGCGGACCCCCAAAGTCCGGCTCCGACAGCTTTTTCGAGCCGGACGGCGCGAGTCGATCGGAGGGGTCGTGGCGCGCTTCGTACTTACCCGGCCGGGAAACGTCTCCATAGCGCGGTACAAGTCGTGTCCATGCGAGTCGGTCGGAGCGTGTTGAAGCCGCGTTCGAGTCGGTCGGAGATTTCGCGGGTGTCTGCATCGTACTCGCTCGGCCGGACCCGCGTATGATTCGGTCGGGAAACAGGGCTCCGAATCGGATCCGTTAAATCCGAATCCGATTCGGAGCACTACCGGCCGAGATCGGAATCGGTCCCATATCCTTTGTTATTTTTATTTTGAAGAAAAAAAATGCTTATTGCTACTTTTTCATGTTAAATATATATTAATTAGAAAAAAGAATTGTCAATTTGTTATTTAATATATTAGACATTTTTCAATATTTTTTGCAAATATACTTTACATACAGTTACCTACTGTTATTTAACGTACGTATTTTAAATATATGTTAAATAATTTTATGTATCATAAAATATTATTTAATATATACTTTGCAATTTTTGTATTAATGTTTAGTGCAAAAAGAACAATTGATGGACAGAATGCAGAACAATGTCATACATTCACCCCAGTACAGAGATCTGGGCCTAAATCCATCATTTTTCTGCTCACCATGCCATTCCAGTTTGAACCCAGCCATATGCAAATCAGTCTTGACCCTGTGCCCAATGGGAACAGTCCAGCCCGAACAGCCAGGCCAGGTCCTCCCTGGACTGGAACCAAGGATCCTAGGACCGGTTTCGGGGTTTCACCCCTCGTCAGCCAGGATAGCTTGACTCCAGTGGCATGGAGAGCACGGGATCCACGTCTGAACATACCCGTCCTACTCGGGGTGACAAATGCAAAAAAAACAATTGATGGACAGAATGCAGAACAATGTCATACATTCAACCCAGTACAGAGATCTGTGCCTAAATCCATCGTTTTTTTGCTCACCAAGCCATTCCAGTTTGAACCCAGCCATATGCAAATCAGTCTTGACCCTGGGCCCAATGGGAACAGTCCAGCCCGAACTGCCAGGCCCTCCGTGGACTGGAACCAAGCATCCTAGGACCGGTTTAGGGGTTTCACCCCTCATCAGCCAGGATAGCTTGACTCCAGTTGCAAGGAGAGCACAGGACATTCTCTACTTGTGTTATATTTTTAAACATTTTTAAACACTTTAATAAACATTTTTATAATATTTCTGCTATTTTTCCAATTGATTCCTGTGGGGAGATAGTCTATTTTTACTTTTTTTAGGCAGCCATTTTTTTCTACCACTTAGGGTCCGATTACGATGTTGTTTGGAAACTGTCCCGAACTAATCGTTTCCGGACTAGTTTCCAAACGATTTGGCTCCTGTGACTCTGGACGACCGATTACGATGCCTCCCAACATCGTTTGGTCGGACTCGCATTGACTTCAATGGCAGCCTGTGTCCCGAACGTGAACACAGGCTCCCATTGAAAAAAGGGGTGGTTGGGGAAAACTTTGCACCCTGTGGCAGGCACCCTATGGTGCCTACCACATTGTGCATGGTTGGGAAGGGGGTCCCTTGGGTACCTCCACGGGCCACATTCATCCACCTCTGGGTGAAGGGGGTCCGCAACGGGTCCCCAATGACAGATTCCGGCAGCTGCTTCGTCTCGGGCAAACCGAATCGGAATGGCTGTCCAAATCGGTCATCGTAATTGCTCATTCGGAAACCGTGTCCATAGAGCTGTACGAACCGGCTCTGAAAAACTCGGGCTGTCCGGATGCTTTTTGGAACCAATTCGGTCTGCTCTAACGGTTTCTGAGCATCGTAATCGGTCTTTGGGAAAACTGTTCGATTCGGTAGGAAACAAGGGTTCCGAATCGGATACGACAATACCGAATCCCATCCAAAGCCCTTCCTAACGACATCGTAATGGGCCCCTGAGTATATTTAGTAGTCTATTGGTGTTCTTTTGGGGTCATTTGTGGAAGAAAGAAGTCTCGGTTGAGTGCTGCTGTTCATCGGTAAATGTAAGCAAATATGTATCGATTTTTAAGGTGTTTGTATGGTGGGGGTGGTAGGAAGGATATGTATATGATATGTATGGGGTGGTTGGTAAGTTTATTGTGTGTTTTATTGTTTTTCTGCATGTTATTTGGTGTTGCTTAATTTTATTTTGTGTTGTAGGAAGTAAAGTGTTTTTAATGTAAGTTATGTGTAGTGTATGTTATGCTCACTAGTTTTGTCTAGATTAATATTATGTATGTATATATTTGGGAATGTAGTGTTTTGTACCTGAGGGTGTGTTATCTATTTGTTGCAAGTTTTATTTTCCTGGAAGCTTCTAAGGAAAGTTGGATGTCCCGTTTTGTTTTTTATAAACTAATTTTATTATAAAATAGATTTCCTTCTTTATTGCTTTTCCTGGAGCGCTTCTTTTTTAAAAACAATTTTCAGGGTTATTTAAGGAACTTACAGACTGGATTACCTCAATGGTTTTTTTTTTAATTACATTTTGGCAATTTTGGGGGCTTTTTACTATTGTTTTAACCAATTTTTGGTGGATTACCTTTTTGAACTATGCAGATTTGGAGAGAGACCTGCAGCAACAAAATCATAAGTTAATTTTATTTCTTTACTGTGGTTGGGAAATGTTATATATTTATAATTATGTCATGTTGATATTTTTATTATGTTGTTTGGTTGAAAGTATATGATGTACTTTTAAAATTGTGTGTAGTTACTTTGTTACTTTGTTTTGTGTATTAAATAATGTAAAATATTTTAAAATGATAGCATTCATATTTTTCTTATCTCAGTAATACAAAATGTAGGATTATTTTTTCACTGATATACTAATAATAATTTACTAGTTTAAAAAAATATGTTTACATTATTTTGGTGTATTATGTTGTAGTTTCTTAGATGCCTGGTATATTTTATATGTGGGTTAGAGGGTAGATTTGGCTATTTCTTCTAAGTAGTAGTCCTTTGTTGCTTATAAATATTCTTACTTTGGAATGTAGCATTTCATAAATGTTTCTTGTTTGTTTGGTTAGTTTAGGGCAGATTTCTGTATCAGATTGTTCAATTATATGTTCTTGGTATCTTTGCTTTTTTGTAAGGCTTCTAGTAATTTGTATAGCATAGATTGAGTTCTGCCTAATGTGGATTGGAAGGCATTATGCCATCCTTCTACTGCTTAGTTTGTTTTTGCCTCCTGTGCCAAGATGCTGTAGTAGACATTCCACCATGGTATCTGTAATTTCGGCTGGTGTCTGTGTCCTGACCTATGCAGTCTGCTTACCCATGTGTCCTCGAAGTAGTCCATTAGGGGAGTGAGTTTGTCTTTATAATTTTGGTAATAGGGACTTTTTATTAGGATGTTGTAATGGTTGTCTACTTCCGTCACAGGGACATAGGCTAGTGTAATCATTGTTTTGACTTCAAAGGCAAATTGGCTGTTGGTGGCATATTCCAGACTTAGGGCCTGATTATGAGTTCGGCGGTCTGGGAACTGCTGTGCCCGCAGTTGCAATCCGGCTGCCGCGACTTTGACGGTCCGACCGCTGTATTACAAGACATGCAGTTCTATGAAAGAAACACTGCGTTGGTCCCATGGACACCGCCGGGAAACTCCAACTTCGGCAGCCACGTAATAGGCCAATGAGCCTGTGAGAGGCTCGGACTGCCAGTGAAACCGCCGGCCCAGTCACAAGTTGCTTAACAGCCAGCGTGACTGTGGTCGTCCAACCACCACATCTGAGATGGCAGGAAGGACAAATCTCACCTATACATGTCTTGTGCCGCCATGGAGCCAATCGTTGACATCCTGCCACTGCTAAACCTGCTTGATCACGTCCAAAACCCACTCCGTCGCAGGCCCATTTGACAGTAAGTCATTAAACTAGCAGTTTTTATAGATTCCCCAGCAAAACGATGCCCCGCCATGGACCAGCAAGGGAGTTTGGGCCTCTAAGTAAAACATATTTACAGGGACCCTGTCTGGGATTGTTTCATATGAATATCCAAAAGATATCTGTAGGATGCTCTCCTAGGCTAAAACACTGATACTGCACAGGCACACTGTACACAAAAAGACAAGTGTTTACACATCATATTCAGTGATAGTGATGTGTGCATTAATTTGTGTTCCACAACAGCACTTCCTCGTTAATATCAGTGACACACTTCTTTTGCCCCTTCAAACTTGTCTACCATGTCACTAATGAGCATCACTTTTCATGCAGCTTAATATTTGTCTATTCTTGGTAAGTCCACATAGAAATCTTTACAACTGACATGAGGCTCTGTGACTGCACCTCAAACCGAGATTCTATACTCCTTTTGCCCTTTCTCACTTGTCTGCCATGTCACTACTGATGGTCACTTTCATGCAGCTTACCATTTGTCTAGCCTTGCTAAGTCCACATAGAAATCACTACAACTACCATGAAGCCCTGTAACTACACCTTAAACCAAGATGTTTTACTCTTTTTGTCTCTTCTCACTTGTCTGCCATGTCAATACTGATGGTCACTTTACATGGAGGGTACCATTTGTCAAGTCTTGCTAAGTCCACTTAGAAATCACTATGACTACCACAATACTCTGTGACTGCAACACAATCTAAGATGCAATAGTGAATGTTGCAGACTCACATTGCACACATCCCAGGTCCTGTTTTGATGTCAAAGAAACATCTGAATGGATGTGTCATTAAAGTGAAACACACCTTATCTGCTACAACTCTGTATTGGACTCTCACCCACCACCCAAATGAAAAGGCAATGTCAGGCAGTGGGATTACATCGAATCTGTGTGAGAAGCATTCTAATGGCACAATGGAAACCCTCTCTACAGGAAAGGTATGCCTCTATCAGGGGGGACCCTAAAAGGTTGGAACCCTGGGGCACAGTACATTTTGCATATGCCTGACAAACTCAATGTGGACTGGACCTGTGAATTGAAGTATGTTAGGTATAACCTATAGCATTACCAAGTGCCATGCATATGTAAGTAATGTGTAAGTACAACTCATGAAAGCAAACACTGCATGAATAGCATGTGTCACACATCTTCATAAAGTAGGTGTAAGGTACACACAGGAAAATGTACAAATGTCTATGCAGAACTCCACAAAGGCATGGCAAGCTAACACCCTCCATGTGTGGATAAACAAATATCTAACTTGAACACACCTAACACATATCCAACATACATCTTAGGGACAACTGCAACCTAAATCATTTGAACAGTGACCAAATCAAGCTGAAATACTTACCATATCAAATAACACCCAATACAATGTCTGCACCAATCTGAGTTCATCCCACATATGCATCCAACCAACATTACCCCTTTTCCTGTGTAAGTCCAGCAATGGACCCAAGGGCACTGTTATGTTTCATATAGGCACCCCAATATGGGCTCAGGCAGCAACCTAACCTTTCACCTATATTTCTCCTGCCATTACACTACATAACGGTTCTTGGGACTGACCTTTTATGTAGTTATGGTACTTCTTACAGGATGTGGGGTTTTCCCTGAAAACTAGCCTCATTCATTATGCATGAGGATTCTTGGAAACTCAGCAGGACCACCATCTCCTGCATATTAACTATGTATAAGGGTCATTCCTTCTGTCATCCTAAGTCTGACATGACACGGCAAGGTAGATCCCTGAGGGTACCACTTTGGGTATATAAACACCATATCTTTGCTGAGGCAGGGAGAGGAGAAAAAAGGACATCCATGCTGACACACTGACGCAAGACGCTGAGGTTCCTGCATGCAGACACTCCAGCTCGCAGTTGTCTGACATCACTTGCGGGGCGTCCATCTCGAGACCAAGGCGGGGTCCCACAGTCTCTCACTTCAGGTAATGGGGTTGACTTTATCCTAGAGGGATTCTTTGCTCTACACCTACATACATGCTAGGTACACTTAGCTACATCTAGTTGGGTTCGCATCATAGGTGTACGCATTATTACTGTCATGTATTTTTATACCTGCCTGCATTCATTGTTTTAGCACTATGGTAGAAATCTACCATCCTTTTACTCTGTTGGTGCTTATAATCATTTATATCTGTTTCTGTCTAATGGTTGTTTCAGCACACCTATTTTACACTGGAATGACGCTGGTTCAATAAATGCTTATTGAAAACGTCCCAAACGTTTATTCTTTGTATCTCTCTGAGACAAAGTGAGCATGAGTGACTGAGTAAAAAGTATCGCACGGTTTCCTCGATCCCTGATGGGACAGAGTTGTCATGTTCGATAGTTGCCAAGACCTATTCTCTCCTTGGTAAGAGGGGTTTCTAGTGGCAGCTGGTCACCTTGCCCTTGGATGGTATTCAGGACCTCATTCTGACCCATAGAGATGCTCCTCAGGAGTTCAATAGCCTCCTCAGTCAGGGCACCTCGACTAACAGGTGCAGGGGCTGAGGTACCTGCAGCGAAGGAGACTGATCTCCTCTTCAGGGAGCGGGAATGGCCAACATGTTGGGAGACAACAGGGAGCGTGGCGGTGGAACTGGGGACGGCAGACAAGGATAAAGGTGGTAATGATCCACCGGAGGATGACTCAGTAGATAACGAGCTTAAGCTGCTGTCCTCCGATGCACTCCCCACACTCTCCTGGTCCCTGGGTCCCTCTGTGTCTAAATTCTCACATACGGAACTGCTGTGACCAGCTGTGTCCCGACTGATGTTGGCTCCTTCTCCTGCGCTTGCCCTGGATGTATTTGAAATGACATGCAACATGGGTTTATTGCAACTGCATTTCCACACATGACCATCACAACTCAACAGAGAACATTGAAATCCACATATCACACCAGCTTCATGGTTCACTCTATAGGCTTCAAATTTAGCAAGAGCACATGCATGCATGCTACAAAATCTGCAAAGTGTTGGGTCCACTCATATCATGTCCCCAGATAGGCCTAAATGTATGGATGGAGTTGTCTACACTGCATCCTTATGTTCACACTATGATAGTTGATCACCTTGCATACTGTGGCACTTGTGTTGTGCCATTGTAAAATGATGTAACCAAATATGATGGATACACGTTTGAGAATTACAAAATGCTCACACAAGGCCCAGAGACCTACCTATTAATCATAACACATCATGATGTGCTGAAGGTCAAGTTCAACACCAAAGTACCATCAATTAGTGTTGTGGCAGACATCATGTCACAGGTAAATGCTCATTGCACACTGATGACAACTTTTCACTCCAATTTACATCATATGACCATTACCTGAAAAGTCAAATGAAAGCTGCACATATCTAGTTTAGCTATGTATCACACTTGCATATAAAGTTCCCGGAAAACATTGAGGTCCTAACATTTGGGAGTTAGATACTCAGAATTCATACAGCACAAGACTCCAAATAGCCATATGAACATCCCCAATCGTGCTTGGTACAGGTGATCACGCCAGTCAGAGAATGTATATCCACAAGTCAAGACACCTTTGATTATCTATGACATGAGGTTGTGGGATTAATAGAGTCCCAATGGGCAGGCACATCACACTCCTCTGCTTTTGCATACTCAAATTGCCTTGCAAGGATGAGTGTAGACACTCACATATGATCCCTACAGATCTACATCTCACTCCCTTATGCATGTCACCAGTCAGTGAATGAGTGTATTGAAACTCTATTGAGATAAGCCATCAATTGGCTAATGCACACTGGCCAGCATGTAGGCACTAATGCTGGTGGCACCAGTGATGATTGCTCTCTCATTTCACTGTATGACCAGTATTTACCAATGGGAACTGTTGTACAGTCAAAGCATATATTGTGCACTCTATGTCACATCACATGTAACAGGGCCATCATCACATGAGAGACAGTAGTAAGGGAACAAACTGCCTGTGTGGTACAATTGTCACCCAGATTTACTAAGAATATGAGATGATTACTCACTTCACTCAGCCAAGTGGCTGTTCAAAAGGAGAAAATTGGATGTGGACTAAGGGCGGGCGGAGCTGGCCTAGTGCGACTACGCGGAGTTCCACGGAGACGTACAACGTAGGGTTTTTTATAGAAGAAGGAAGGCGAGGAGCAGGAAGGGGAGCGGCCAGGCAGAGGAGGAGGCAGCCACGCAGGTAAGTGCCTTCTTTTTTAATTTTAAATTCATTTGGGAGGGTGGAGGGGCTGGCTAATCCGCTCCGCCACGGAGGGGAGTTTTGCCTAAACTCCACGTTTGCAACGGAGCGCGGAGTAGGCAAAAATCCGCCAACTCCGCTGGCGGAGCAGAGTTAGCCACCCGGAGTTAATATGGACAAGACTCTGCTGTGTTCCAGGTCAGAAAGACAATAGGCACAGCAGCATGCACCTACTACCAAACCTTTATTATCAAAAACAGGGTAGTTCCTCCTCTGCCACGTGTACAAAACAATAAAGTCGAGTGGCAATAATGTGTGTTGCTGGAAGATCTGAAAATCAGATCATAGTGCCCTCACACACCTGTTAGGGTGTCATGCTTCATCACTGAGCGCTCCTCGTCTGGCCGGCACTGCAATGCCTGACGGGCCTGGGGGCTTCTTTATCAGAGATCTTTTGATCTGGAGATGCCATATAGATGAATGCAGGAGAGGGGGTGAAGTGAGTGAGAAGTGGCAAAAATAGACTCTGGTAACCTCCCCCAAAAAGTTTTTAATATAAAAGCAAGGTACCAGGACTAAATAAAAACAGTGGTGCTATCTTGTGGTCTTGTGGTCTTCAGGTACCAGGATAGCTACCAGACTCATTGTCAGGCCTTGCTCTCTGCAGGCTGTGCCTACTGATTCCAAATGAACCTCACATTTCCGCCAATTCTATAGTGAATATTCTGCTCATCTCATATGTGAGCATACAGTTGTGTGGCACTCTGAAAGGGTCTGTGAGGTATAGCTAACTCCCAAACAACTGTTTTAAAAAGCCTGATGTGGGCTGAGTGATTTGTGGGATAGTATACATGGCGAACATCCTCCTGAAATAGTATAAAGACATGGTTCATGGTGTACAGCCTATACATAACTAAGCACATATACCATGATGTGATCTGAGAAATCGTTGTACCTATTATGAATTTCAACCCTGCATAGATATATGCATCTCACACAAGTAGAAATCACCCTTATCACACATTACAATGTTATTCTTCTCGTGAAACTCATGTCTGTATTGTATTTTCTGGCCACAGGCTTGTTTCAATTCACTGTCTCTAGTTCAGGTGGAACGTCACAATCTATGCTCAGTTGGGTACTCCAAGAGGTGCTAGCAGCATTGCTGAGACACCTGGTCAGCTACATCCAGTTTCTCAGACGTGAGCATTTAGCCACTGTGAAGGCAGATTTCTATGCTTTAAGCCACATCCCACATGTGATTGGATCAATATATATTGCATTAGTACCACCACAAGCCAGGGAACAAGTTTACCGCAACAGGAAGCACTTCCATTCTATCAACATGCAAGTTGTCTGCTTACCGGATTTGTACATCTCAAACGTCTATACCCGGTTCCTAGGATATGCAGAATTCCTTCATACTGTGGAACAGCACCATACCCCAGCTGATGTCACAACTACTACCGGAGAGGGCCTCGCTTATAGGTAAGTGTGATCTGTCCTACCCTTTTGTGTCAAGTAGTATAATCTGAAAGTGTGTAACTCATTGTTACACTTCTGTCTGTATTCCATGTAGGAGACTCAGCGTATGCTAAGGAATCCTACTATACTAGGGGAAGTGTGCTTCAATGAGGCCCTTGGAAGACCACGTCAGCCAATGGAGCGGGCTTTTGGGCTCATGAAAGCTCTACTCACCCTGGAAGGTTTGTAAGATCACCGTTGCCTTCTGCATGCTCCACAACATTGCCCTGCGATGGAACATCCCTTACATCGCAGACGACACAGGCCATGAAGAGCCTCCGGGTGAGGAACCTGAAATTCTAAATGATGATGATGATAGTTGAGCCAAGATCTCATCCGAAATTACTTCTCCTGAGTGTAAGTATGGTGTGAGGTGTGATGACTTTGTCTATTATTGCAACTCTTCTAGTGAGGTTGTGAGGAGAATGGTAATTAGGCCTGGGCAGAGTTCATGGAGTTCTACTCCTCGGAACTCAGCGAAGTGCCACAAAAACTCTGCTGTGCTCCGCGGAGTTTCTGCCAGCAGTGGAATCTATTAAGTCAAGCTGCTCACACTGATGTTAAGTGGCGGGAGTTTGTACTGCACTGTAAAATCAGCGCGCCTAGCACTCTGCGCCGTGCCGAAAGGTGCTGCTTTCAGCTGCTTAAGTAGACATACTACTCGACTGGTAGCTTTCTCAATGCAAGCAGCAGATTTCTCAACGTGAGCGGTCGTGACCTGCTGCGACCTGCCACTACCTGCTGTGAGCACCCGCTTTAAGAAATCTTGCCGGGAGGCTGTCTAGCACTCGATTTCTTCTCGGGAGCACTTGCCAACATTGGCGAGCCACGCTAGAGAAAAAACTCCGCTCTGTGTCACTTCACAGAGTTTTGCGGACCTCTGCGCTCCATGCAGATTGGGCAAAACTCCGCAAACTCCACCCACCCCTAATGCTAATGCTACATACTAGGAATATATGGCTCTGGCAAAATCCGGGGAAAGGTGTACCTGTAGCTTTGTTCAGCTGTAAATGTTGTCTGAGATTGTGTTCTGTAGGAGTTGACAATGTGATTTGTGCCTTTTGTATGGTTTCGTAGCTAATCCCTCTCTGTGTTAGTCTGTTTTAGAATCCTTCACCATGGCATCTTCATTTGGACATGGAGTTGTCACATTAGGAGGTACATAATGCTGTTCAGACGAATGAACTGGACATGGATTGGTCCTGGGAATGTCTGTCACAGAGTTTAGGTGTTCAAAGCCGGTACATAGACAGCTTGCACAGTGATAGGATGGAAGTTACGTGGACTAGTTCCTTGTGGTGTGTTGGTCCTAATACAATAAGTGTGCCATCATGTGATCCAACACAATGTTGTGTTGGGCCCAATGCATGCTATTCTGCCTTCACATTGGCTAATTCCTCATCGTGTATGAACTGTATGTAGCTATTCATGTGTCTCCTTATTGTAGACCGAAGTGCTTGTGGCACATCACTGACATTTGTTTGCGACATTCCAGCAAATGCAAGCAACACTGGATTGAAATGACCCTGTGATCAGAAACTGTTGTACTGACATGAGCCTGTTTATTTGTTTATTTGATGTAGGATTCCTTTTGTGAGGTAGGCAATATGGCTCCAGCTGATGATGTAGACCTAATTTATTGTTGCCTATTGTGTAGAATATTGTCAGATTTATCGGTTCCTTCCATGTTGTGAAAGTCTGCAAGGGATTATGTGACCACTGACACAGAATAACTGAGTCAGGTCTTATTTGCTCTGTTTCTGACATCATGTCAGCCTATGATTAGAACAATGGAATAAATATTATCAGCCCAGACACTTGATCCTGAGTTGAACATGGTTTAGATACAGCATACCCATGCTTTTCAGAAGTACCTAGATTTTGACATTGCAAAGTTCACATGCTAGTATATTCTCATTGTTATATGTGGGAATTACAACAGGAGACAATGATTTCTTGACGTGTTTTTAATGAAGTGAACAAGGATAAGATCAATAAATTTACTAAAAATTGGTCAGTGAAAAACAAAAGTAAAGTCTTCAGCCAAAGTCCAACATACTACTCCCATCAGATATGGAAAAGCGGGCAGGAATAGTCCTCAAATTGAATGTGTAGCACACACAGGAAGAACCTAAGGGCAAGGTTTCTTACTGGTGGTGGTGGGTGTCTTGCCATCCCCACCTCCTGGATTCTTCCGTAGATGTCCCCTCTTTTGACAGAGGTGGGATCTGCAGCTGCTGAGACAGTGGTGTGTGCAGGCATGTCCTCCACTGACAGGGTCTCTCTTCCTGTGGCAGATGTTGATGGCCTGGATATACTAGATGCAGGTGGAAAAGCCCTGCAGAGAGTGGAGTCAATGTCCTGCTGCACCCCAACCACAGAGGCTGTATTGGTATTGATGCTGGACACCTCGGTGTGGATGCGGGTAACCTCCTGGTATGTGTCCCTCTGCAGCTACTTCATTTCCCTTATTTCTGTCAATTCCTGGCCCATCACACCTTGGGAGTCCTGGTAAACTCCCAGGACTTGGGTGGTGGCATCCTGGGTGTCTTTGGCCCCAGTGGGCTCATGCTGTGGGCCCACAGTTACCCTCCCATGAACACTGCCCCCACGGGCCTGTGCCTTTGACACTGACCGCACCCTCCCACTGGGTCCTGGTTCCTCAGTGACTGGGGTGGTGATAGCTGCCTCACAATCCAGGACTGGGAGGCACAGGATGGTACTGAGTGTGCTAGGTATACAGGTTGTGGATGCAATGGTTGGCTGTGCTGTTGCAGCTGTGGTGGGAGGTGTTATTGTGGGCACAGTGAGCCTCACTGTTGCCATCTGCCCGGGCTGATCAGATGTGCCAGGAACGCTATCAAGGTCCACATCACCAGGAGCGCTGTCATCACTTAGGGATTCATCCTGGGGTGGAGCAGAACTCTCTTCAGTGTCCAATCTCTGTGCAGGTGCTGTGGCTGATCGATCTGTTGAGAAATAGAGAACATTGTTATTGGTGGAAGTGAGGTATCTACATCAATATCATTTGTGTCAAAGTAAATAGGGACCTAGAATGAAACACAATAGATAGAGATTGGTATTGCCATCTATTTTCATGTAGTTGAAGTTGGTTACTAGACATTTGAAGACATTCAATACATGTAGTAGATTTCATCTGCTCATTAGATGTGACGATTTGTGTCATTTTGGCTTTAGATATAGACATGACGTCTCCAAATCATTTCAACTAACACAGTGTAGTCGTAAAATGTCTATTTGTCCATTCCAAGGCCTAGCTCTGTATAATACAGACAAACACACAGCTTGGTTGTACATTTATCATTGTTCATCATGTGAGGAGTGCAGAGACAAGAGGGCACCTGCCATTGCTAATCAGACGAGTTTCCTTCATGGCTTGCATATATTAGGGGTACACAATTGTAGGGGTATCACTCATACCATCAATAGTTTCAGTTGCTGAGACAAGGACGCCATCAAGCAAAGTATTCAGACAGATATCTGAGTAGAGAACTGTCTGTACATTGCACAGTCCATGATGTGAGGCGTTCTAATCACAGGGCCTCATGGTAGTTATAGTCACTTCAATCTCACTTTCCCAAAACTTGACAAACGGTTAGTGTACTATACCTGTTGACACCATGCATTTGGGACAGACCATACATTTACATTTTAACACATATAATGGGTCCTGGAATTATATTTTTATGGTTATCCACTTACAGACACCATTCGAGCATGTGACATGTCATGGAGTTGGACAAATGTGCTCTTACATGTAATAATGCACATTGACACAGACAAACCAACATCTCAGATACTTTGAGAATAGCATGTTAGGAAAGTAGATCGATAACACAATAGCAAAAGCAGAGTTGAGAGGAAACCGGATATTGTGACAGTTAATAAAGTGTAACTTACCAGAGTTCAGTTCCCACCTATTCCTGTCAAGCTCTTAGAATGGAGGATGGCCAGTACCTTCTCCTTCCAGGGAAAGAATTGTAGTGGGGCACTGGGAGGGCCAGCCACTAGTCCTCTGAGCCTCCAAGTGGTGGTTGTTGTACTTGGTACGGACCCTCAACCTGCGGTCAGTCAACCTCCTCCTAATGTTGTTCTGCGTGCTGTGCGCAGGGTGGTACCAACAGCATTCACTTTGTTGACTATCCTTCCCCACATTTCAGTTTTACTACTGAGAGGAGTATGCTGGATTTGGGAACCAAAAAGTTAGGGCTCTACTCTAATGATTTAATCCACCTTGTCGGTCAACTCAGCCTCAGTCAGTGAACCCTTGATTTTTTGAGCCATGCATGATAAAAAAAATTAAAATGTGATTGACTGTATGAAAGGAAAAACAAACAAGTGATACAGGTAAAAACGTGCAAAACTAAAATTACAGGTGGTGGAGAGTACTAAATGGGAAGATGAAAAAAGGGCTGCCATAGCTCAAAATGCATAAAACGGTGGGGCCTGTCTTGTGGGCTGCAGTTGAGAAGCAATGGATCCTGGTCAGTTATGGGGTGTGTGTGATAGTGTGATTTGCAGGTGTGTCTACTTGGCAAAAGCACATCAGCTGTGTAGTTTTTAACTGCATTCAATGGTCACTTTGAGGTTCTTTTTGTGCACATACCGCAGCAGTTTACCCCCTTTGGGTAACTGCTGCTGGGAGACCGCCAAAATGACTGCAGTCGTAAAAGGTTCGGTGGACCCACTGTGGCCCTGACAGCATCAGAAGATGCAACGCCAACATTGCAGACCGCAGCAGTCCTGGCGGGAAAGCACCTTGTCCGCGGTTGGCATTTCAGACACCACAAGTTGTAATACGGCTGGTGGTAGACCCCCGGTGCCGTGATGTTCTGGAGGACGAAGGCGTGGTGGTTGGACGGTCGGACCACCAAGCTCGTAACTGGCCCCTTAGTGCAGATATCTGTAGGTGACACTATATACTTTGATTAAAATGATAGTAACATTCCTGTATGGCTGTGTGGAGGTATTTTTCTAGTATAAATTGGATTATAGTTTGCTCATAGTCAACAATATTTTTGGGGGATAGTAGTTGTTTGTCTGTTGCTTAATGTGTTTTAGCAGTTCCAAGTAGGTACTGCCTTCTTTGTTTGGAATTAATGCATGCACAAAAGGTATATTTGTTTTTTGAAATTCACCATGTATGGTGTATAGTTGATGGAATGGTTTCGGACACCGTTTAAATGTGCCATCTTTCATCCATGTTTGACACACGGGCTAGTTTAAGTAAGTTTGTAGGGGTAGCAAATATAAGTATATGTTTGTCATTACTTTTATTATCATATAATAGCAATTGTTCCTCTGTGAGGGTCATTGTAAGCTGTGGTGGGCTGTCTATATCTCTGTATGTTTTAGGAGCAGGTGGGGGTTGCTGGTGGCCCTTTTATATCATGCAAAAACAACAGTTGATGGACAGAATGCAGAACAATGTCATACATTCACCCCAGTACAGAGATCTGGGCCTAAATCCATCGTTTTTTTGCTCACCATGCCATTCCAGTTTGAACCCAGCCATATGCAAATCAGTCTTGACCCTGTGCCTCATGGGAACAGTCCAGCCCGAACTGCCAAGCCAGGTCCTCCCTGGACTGGAAACAAGCATCCTAGGACCGGTTTCGGGTTTCACCCCTCTTCAGCCAGGATAGCTTGATTCCAGTGGCATGGAGAGCACGGGTCCCACGTCTGGGCATACCCGTCCCACTGGGGTGACAAATGCAAAAACAACAGTTGATGGACAGAATGCAGAACAATGTCATACATTCACCCCAGTACAGAGATCTGGGCCTAAATCCATCGTTTTTTGCTCACCATGCCATTCCAGTTTGAACCCAGCCATATGCAAATCAGTCTTGACCCTGTGCCTCATGGGAACAGTCCAGCCAGGTCCTCCCTGGACTGGAAACAAGCAGCCTAGGACCGGTTTCGGGGTTTCACCCCTCTTCAGCCAGGATAGCTTGATTCCAGTGGCATGGAGAGCACGGGACCCACGTCTGGGCATACCCGTCCCACTCGGGGTGAAAAATGCAAAAACAACAGTTGATGGACAGAATGCAGAACAATGTCATACATTCACCCCAGTACAGAGATCTGGGCCTAAATCCATCGGTTTTTGCTCACCATGCCATTCCAGTTTGAACCCAGCCATATGCAAATCAGTCTTGACCCTGTGCCTCATGGGAACAGTCCAGCCCGAACTGCCAAGCCAGGTCCTCTCTGGACTGGAAACAAGCATCCTAGGACCGGTTTCGGGTTTCACCCTCTTCAGCCAGGATAGCTTGATTCCAGTGGCATGGAGAGCACGGGACCCACGTCTGGGCCCTTTTATTTCATGTCATGAGGTGTTTTAAGGTGGGTATTGATGTTAACTGGCCTGTTATATATTCTGCTATGTAGGTAGTATATCTTTAAGTATTTGTGCTGTTGGCTCTTGGGTACTAGTGCTTGCTACTCTTATATTTTCTAATACTTCTCTCACCTCTATTTCTGCTACATTGAGAGGGTGGCTATGCTTTTTTACAATAATTACCAGTGTTTCTTTGGTAGTTGCCCTCTCATAACATGCATTAGAATAATAGTTGGTACATTTTGAGTTAATATGTCCAGCAGAAGCATTTTCTTGAATGTAGGTGTATCCCATGTAGCACAGTAACAGATTTCCTTCTGCGATGTTATAAATGTTGCACCTTCTATAATTATGTCTTTATTTACTGTACAAATATGAATATAGAAAAAAAGGTATTTAATAAATGTGGTTTATTAATATATAGTTAAATATGCATTTCCGTTTTTTTTTCTTCAAAACTTACTTGCATGTTGTTTAGCAAAGTTTTGTCTTCTTGGAAACTTTTTCTTCTGCAAGCTTCTTCTTGAAACAGGTGTTTTTTTTGTTGAAAGATAAAAGTTAGTTTTATTTATTGCATATATCATGTTTTTGATGTTTAATGATGTTTAAGTTATTCAGACGTTTAACTGTTGCTGTTTTAGTATGTTTAAGCAGTTTTTTTTAGATATACTTATTTTTGTTGTGGTATTTGATGTGTACCTGTCAATGGAGTTTAATTGAAAGTTGAATAATCTGTAGACAAGGATACATGTTAAAAATTGTTAGTAATTGTTTATTAAGAATTCTTTTGAAAGTTAAAATTATTTAACTTCCTATTTTACATATAATCAAAACTTACTTGGAGAAGTGGATGTATGGTTGTATATGCAGCAGGCTTCTCTTTTGCAGGGAAAATCCGGCAGAGTTTCCTCCTTTTCAAATGTTTGGCATTTTTTTCACTATTTTTTGGTTAAATTACTGTGGCTTTCATATTTGGTATTTAATTGGTTAAGCTATTTTATTGGTTATAGTTTTGTATGGTCCAATATTATTGGTTGTTTTAGCTTCATTCCATTTTTTTTTCAGTAATGTCCTTATTTGGAAAAAGCCAATCAATGTTTTTTTATGCTCGCATTCGAGATAACTTATTTTATTCAATATTATAAGGACATATTTTTTGGGAAGAAATAATATTGTTTGCAAATATAAATATGCGTTTTATGTAAGTGGGATGTAAATTTGTGTAGTGTATAATTTAGAGGAGTTTCTGTTTATATATTTTAAATGTATAATTTTGGTTAAGTAAAATATTATATTTTATTTATATATTGTAGTAGTTATTGTGGGATATATTTTTGTTGTTTGTTTGTTTAAATATTGTGTTTTTCATATTTTTTACTGCTACTTATTATTTGTTTTAATGATATTTATGATTCAAAATTGTTGATTTCGATATTTTTGACATAGTCTATGGCTAGTTATCAGTCACAATATTTTTTCCCCCAATAATTTTGTTTTCAATATATGTTAGATTAGATATTTTTGACATCAATATTTATTTATATGATATTAGTGACTATATTAATTAAGTATATGGTCTCTATATTGTTTTTAATGATATTAAAGTTTCGATAATTCTGTAGGTCGATATTTATTGTCTCGATATTATGTCAGTAATAACCATCAACCCTTAAATCTAATGATGCTGGATCCTTCTGTGGCTATTTTGCTTGAGAAACTGGAAGGCATCTACATTACTGATCATGCCTTGTGTTGGTTCACATCCTTTATCTACAACCACACACAGTCAGTCTTCCTCCCTCCTTTTACATCTGCAGCTAAGCCTTTAAATTGTGGCGTTCCCCAAGGTACGGCACTCAGCCCTAACCTTTTTAATATATACATGCCACCCCTGGCCAATATAGTGGAGCCTTTGGGAGTAGAGTAGTCTCATATGCTGACTATACTCAGCCGTTTCTGTCTCTTTATGAATATGCTCCTTCAACATTGATAGCTTTCAAAATGTGTCTCAGATACCAACTTCTTGAAATTGAACTCAGATAAGACCGAAGTTCTATTCTTTGGTTTTAAAGCCATACCAGACTTCAACCTCTGGTGGCCACCTGAGACGGGTAATCCCCATTGTCCTGTTCATGTGGTCAGAAACTTGGGGGTTGAATTTGATGCAGAGCTTACTTTTGAACCTCAAATCAAATCTCTGTCTAGTTTCTGTTTCCTGACTCTTAGATCTCTGAGACATATGCTCTGTGGGTTTGAGAAGTTGTGCATCTGAAATGGTCTTCAGGAAAAGGATTAAAACGTTTCTCTTTGACTCAGTAATAATCCCCTCCTGAGCTGATTTCTGCCCTTGAACTCAGTGGAAAGTGTTATCGCTGAGACACCTTTTTAGGTAGCTATGCGCTCTATAAAATTTTGTAAAAAATAAAATAAAATTAAATGTCTATTTTAGTAAAATGGGTTAAGCAAATTAATCCTCCCAGATTTTTTTGCTTTTTGATCACTAGGTTTTTGACTTTTACTGTGGGTGAGTCTCACTACTCTTGTCTCACCCCGGTAATCACATGGAAATTGGACTGGGCGTGTTTACATTCAGTATCCACCTTTTTAAGATAAGGTCACTGCGACACACAAGGGCACTGAGCTGGTTACACATTAACATGCGTGCCGGCTGCGCATATGAAACTACTATTGTGCGGAACCCTGTAATTGCTCACATGTAGCCTAGTGCAGAGGGGACTCTACACAGATAGATGTGACATGGGGTATGCCTTATAGTATTAGTGGGCATTGATAGGTAAGATCAGTAGGGTTTATTGGATTATTTGCAGTCACTGTATTAAATACATAGGAGGAAACCTGTCTTAAATTGCAGTTTTGCTTCTCTTAGGCCGACACAATCCTGTGAAGTATTAAACTAGGGTAAATCATGTACGCCAATTTTGAATATGCAGGTCCTAAGTACCTACATATACACCTTATGGGTGGTCCAGAATGGTAATATTTCTCTGGCTCAGCTGAAGATCAGATTCCAGGCCTTTTCTCACCCTGATTGGGCAAGTTAATTACTCTGCTCCCCAGCAGAGGGAACGCAGGCCTTGTCACACAAAAGGAGCAATTAGCAATGCTTCATTCAGCTCCTGAGGAAAATCTACATCTGGTAATTAATTCTCACACTCTACCATGGTTGGTACAGGACAGCCCAGGCCCGCTGAACAAAGGAGGAAACCAGCATACCTGAAACCAATATAGAAGGGGCTCCCCTTTGAAGTTTTGCTGAGAAAGTTGTCTGGCAATGAGGTCTGCTAGGGGTGGAGCTGAGGCCACCAGAGAAGATGTCCCCGGAGATCACTTGATAATGCCAATAGCATTGTCCCCGCATGCTGTGGAGGAGGGATGGGACAGTGGTGGAGGGGATATATGGAACCTTAGAATTGGCCAGGTGTGCCTGGCATCTAGAACTTTCCACCCTCACTTAAATACTCTTACACAAAAGAGAGGCATACAGTTAGACCCTGGAATTTGAAGGGCTGCAACACAATGGACTGTGGAAGGACAAGCCCCCATACGCCCTAATGGACTAAGAACTCTGTCTGCGGGAGGTGTGGCCAAGATGATGGTGGTGTCAGACATGTTTTAGTTTACTCTGCACCGGGCCCGCAAAATATCCTGCTGAAATCATGGTGCGACTCATGAGTGCCGCTTACCACTGAGGGCTCATCTTTCCCAGTCTGCCGTCAGCTGTAGAGGTGGAAGCTGAGAACAGGAGATGGTGTGGTTGTCCCTGAGCCCTGTGTCCGGCGCATGGTGGTGAAGGGAGCAGATACTCAAGCGGAGTGTCAGGCTTCCCTGCTCCGGAATCTACGGTACTTGTGGAAAGGGCCCTTCCCCCCTCCATCACGGGTGCTGGTTGAGTGGCAGGAGCCACCCTGCAATTCGGATCACCCGCGGGGCTCACTGACCGGACTGGCCGGCACGTTGGTGTTAAGACTTGGGACCGGTTGCTGGGGGCCTTTGTAGGTGCCCTGCCCTGGTGTCTCCCCGTGCTGCGTGATTCCCTCTGTGTGAGGGACCAGTGGTGAGTGCTGCAGAGCGGGCTCGAAATCGGCCCGTTGAGATCGAGAGGCGGCAGGTCCCGTCTGAAGAGTGCAGCGAGAACCTTATTGGGCCTGAGGAGTGGCCCAGCAGGAGTGGGGCTCTGTCTGCCCCCCTTTTGTTGGAGTCGGCTGGAGTGTGGGCAAGAGGCCCAGGGAGCCTACGACAAGCTGATGGGCTGGTACCACCGTACTGTTGGGTCCAAGCAGGATTCCTGGGCCCAACCGTGAGGACGGGACTGAGATTGGAGTTGGGACACCAGCTGGGCCTGTGGAGAAAGGTCATGCCCGCGGTGAGAGATTATAGAACATAACACCAAGCAAAGGCGGGGAGCCTCCCGGACTGCTGGAGGGGTCATGCCATAGGGGAAATAGTGTGTTTGGCAAGTCCCCCCCCTCAGGACTAAGTTGTGTGAGAGACTTGTTTGGGCAGAGGTCCACCACAAGAATTCCCTGAAACCTCTGCTCCTTGGGCTAAAGAACTGATCCCGGATGGAATCTTGGGGCAGATGCTTTGCTGATGGCACTCGCCCCCCCCCCCCTTTTGGTTCTTGCGGTGCTTGCACCATTGGGCAGTGGGAGATAGATGTGTAGAACCATATGGGTCCTGGTATCCCAGAGGAAGGGGGAGTAACATCGCTTCCACTCAGTGATGGTGGACTCGCCCCTGCTCCCCATGCTCATATCTGGGGAGCAACGCAGTCACCGCAGCATCAGTACCCTGCTTGCATGGAGCAGGCAGGAAGAATGAAGCTTCTGGCTCCCACGATGGCAACAAGCAATGCTGGCTGTGTTCGGAGCTGTCTGGAGCTGCCAGGTTTGGGCTCCTTAAGTTAGGAATCACAGTGTTCCCAAAAGCATGCGTCTCCAATTACTTCACATGCATATAATGCAAGAGAAAATGTGAGACAGCACATTGCATGCACAGCCAACACTACATGTATATGTCATATAATTTGGTATCGCTCTTCTCACAGCAGCATGCATCTCAAATTCCATGCCATATACTTAATATCTGTAGCAAACATGACTTTTCTCTATGGTCACCCAAAATTTGATGTTATTTTCAATGGACCTAATTTTGATGGAAGTAAAACTCTGTGCACTTTAACCCTGTTAAATACGAACAAAGTGCCTATGCTCCAGCTTTAAATATGGCTAAATTGGATTGGCTCTGACTGACATATTTAATTTGGCAATTACTCTCTTTTATAGGGTGTAGAAAATGGACCCATGGTTTGAAAGATAAATGCTACTTGTGGACTACAGCACATACTGTGTCATCCACAGGGTTGGCCTGTAAACTTTTGATCACGCCACCTTGATCAACCGTGTCTCAGCTATAGGTGTCGGACGAAAGGCCAAGGCCCTTCTGTCCTCCTTTCTCTTCAAACGGACCCAGTCAGTCAGTATGGGTGATTACAACTCATCAGTTTTCTCTCTCCCCTGTGGTGTTCCGCAGGGATCGTCGCTAAGTCCAACGTTGTTTAATATATATGTGGCGGACTTAGCACGAGTAATTAAAAGCTTTGGAATGGGCCTCACGTCTTATGCCGATGACACGCAACTGGTGCTAGCGGTGCATAAAGACGGGGAGGCAGTGGCAGCTAGCTTTCATGATGGCATGCTGGCCATTAGCTCATGGATGGCAAACAATTGCCTCAAATTAAATTCAGACAAGACCGAGGTAATGGTCTTCGGTAACCTTACCCCTGGTTGGTCTCCAACATGGTGGCCAGTTGAACTGGGATTACTCCCCACCCCTGTCAAGAAGGCCAGAAACTTAGGCGTCATGTTTGACGAGAGCCTCACTTTCAAACAGCATGTTAACACAGTGGCCTCTTCTTCCTTTTATGTTTTAAGGATAATAAAAAAATTGCTACCTTTTCTTCCGATGAGCACTGGAAAAACACTCATCAGTGCCCTAGTTATGTCAAGAGTTGCTTACTGTAACGGCCTTTAATCAACGCTCAAGAAAATGTTTTGAACATGCTGCAACGGATACAGAACACAGCCGCCAGGATATTGTCTGGTACTCCGAAGTTTAAGTCAATTTCCAATGTAAGGCGCCAGTTACATTGGCTGCCCATAAAAAGCAGAACTAAATTTAAAGTGCTATGCATTGCTTATAAAGCAGTTCATGGTTTAGGACCCGAATACCTGAAAAAAGCTTTTCGGGCATATGCGCCCAGCAGAGCCCTACGCTCCGCAAAAGCTAACCTTCTGATCGTTCCCAGAACAAATAAAGTCAACTGGGGCGACAGAAGTTTTATAGTGGCAACGGCTAAACTTTGGAACCTGCTCCCCCTACAAATTAAGACCAGCCCAACGCTACTATCCTTCAGAAAACAAGTAAAAACCTGGCTATTTGAGCAATAAGGGGCCTCCCCGCTTTCCTCTACAGTCCATAGCGCCGATACACCCATGGGTATTTGTGCGCTCTAGAAATTGCTAACATAACATAACATAAACTATGGTGCAAGGCCAACCATGTGTAGCCTGACAATAGTAACCTAAAAACCTGCTGTCAAACCTTTCAAGAGAATTTTGACAGGTGGCAATCCCTGCTTAAAAATATTGTTAAGGCATTCCCTAAGTACACCTTGTTGCCAACAAGGTAGGGTGTCTGATATTTAAAAGTGGAGCATGTGTGAAATTCAAGTTGGCATGTTCCTTCAGTGACTAGCCACCAGAAGCTATTTTAACTGTCAAGGATATAGCTGAATCCTAGAAAATGTCAAAATACAGATTATAAACTTTAATCTGAAACTTTTGAGAGGGAGGCGCTCGAATAATCATTGAAAATCAATTTTTCCTATTTAGCAAAAATCCAATTAATTGGTGAAGTTAGATTTCTAATAAATATTTAGGAAAAGTAACTGTTAGAAAGTTTATTTTTCTCTGCCTTGAAGTCAATAGTGTTAGCCTGCTAGTTGCAGCTCAGCCAGTGCTTGACCTTAATGAGGTGTGAAAACTGCTCCCAGAGCAGAACAGTGACTTATGCCTGCTACAGGGTAGGCTGAGTGTGGGGAATGTGATGCCTGTGAGCTAAGGAAAGGCAGTTGTAGTTTGCCGGGGAACTTCAATAACTGGAAAGGGATCAATATGAAGCATATTCATTCATACTTTAGTATAATTGGAAGCCTGACGAAGGGAACACCTTTGTTTCCCAGGCCCACATTAGCCATGCTGGTCTGCATCTAGTGCGAGGAACGCCACCCCCAGAATCAGTTTGATGAGAACACAGGGGAAGGGTCTGCTCCTTTGACTTGCCAAATCTTTGGGTAGGCATATGGCCCCACACAATGGAGGAAGGGTTCTCCTATTTTGGATTTAAGGAAAAAGGTGCACTGTGGGATCATTTACAGTACGGCAAACAGAAACTGTTGAAAAAATGCAACACTCCTTAGAAAATGTTTGGGACCTGCAGAAGATCAGAAGATAACTGGGCTGTGCTTACTGTAACCTGTGTGGAGGCCTGCAGGACTGGGCCTGCTCCATATTGTATCCGGGGTGAGGAAGTGGACTCTAAATGTCAGTTGGCTGACCTCCTGTGTGGCTACAGGGACAGAAAAAGCTGAAATATGCCTTTGACGAGTACCAAATGGACCTGGTTTGGACCCCGATGGTGGCCTCTGCTAGAGTGAGTCCTCAACCTTAAGTGCTGTCCCTGATGTCTTGGGAGTGATCCAGAGGAGCTGTTCCAGAAATCCCCAAAACTTGAATCTTAGAACATTTTTTGACTACAGCGGCACCTCGCAGCAAAGGTGCCTGATTATGATGTAACTTCATCATATGCAGCTTCAGGTTTGCCCCACTAAAGGATTTTGAGCTTCATAAAAAAAAAAAGAAGAAGGTAAAATCTTTGACTGGGACAAAACCACATGGTGCATCCAACTCACACACCATTGCGGTTGGCCTGAAATGGCACCTAGGTCCTGGTTTATTGCACCGAGAGACTAAAATTGGCGCTTACTGCTTTATGGCCTATTTTCACTAAAGTTCGAAAAATCATATCTCCGGGTCACCTTATTGGGTTTTTGATGTTTGGTGTTATTTTATTTATTAAATGTTACTTTATTTTTTAAATTTAGTTTGGGATTTTTATTGTTTGGTGATTTGACTTTATCACTGTTTTAGCACTACATAGTTGCTTTACACATTACAGAAATTAAGCTGTCTGCTTCATTTACAAAAATATCATCCCACTGGGTACGGATCTCTTGTTACTAACTCCAATGCATTAATGTATTTGGTGACAATATTTAGGTTACTATATGTATGTCAGATGATATTCTGACTAAAATATTCTGGTACAACACTTAGAGCCTGATTATGATCCTGGCAGATGGGATACTCCATCATAAACATGACGGATATACCGTTCGGCGTATTACAAGTCCATGATATCCTATGGAACTTGTCATACAGAGGATTTATGTTCTATGGAACTTGCAATACAGTGGACGGGATACCCGCCACGTTTGTGACGGAGTATCCCATCCACCAAGATCATAATCAGGCCCATTGTCTGCAGTGAGTGTACCCACAGATCTATAAGATGCACAAGCGATATAGTATAGCTCACTCACCCCTCTCTTCTTTCGGACACAAAGAACCTTTACCCACAACTATTGAAATTTGAGACTTTCACCTTACAGGGCAACAAACCGATTCACACTATAGATGGCCAATATTTACAAGTCGCATATCATAATAACAACAACAAAACATACAATGTAGAAATGCACACACCATAACATAGTCTGAGAAAGTAAACATAGATGGAATCTAATGTATAGCTGTGAATTTATTACGTAATGTGCAGAATACTGCTAGGCTATACTCATCAGAGATTTACAAGGCTGAAAGTCTCAGAAATCCAGGACTCTAGGCATGCTTGTCTACATCTTTCAGTCAAATATGAAATACTGTCAGTAACAGTTGTCCTGACACTTGTTTTTTTCCTTACCTGGAGCGCTCTTGAGTTGAACATGAGTGTATGTTACCAATCAAGAAACTCCAACCAAAAGAACTCATTTGTTTGAGTAGCAGCTATTCCGTGACCGGGACTAACTGTAAAGCCACCTCTTCTATCGAGTTGAGCAGAATATACAATCTATTTAACACACACTCTGAGGTACATTGTATTGTCCTTCATCCCCATGTGTGCAGTCACTTGTTTTATACAATTTTTCTTTTCTTTTACATGTTAGTTAATTTCTAGCTCATGTTGTAAGTGTAAGGTTGTAGACTGGGTGCTCCAATTGTGACTTAGATTTTTCAGTGAGCCCAGCTGCCCTCCTCCTGTGACCTCGTTTTGTGACCACATCTGTTACAGCAAACGTCAAGCTCATAAAAGGTGCCTGTAGAGTTGTGTTTAGGCCATCAGCTCACAATACTTTTTGTCTGTCCATTCTCCTCTGCAGTCGACAAGAGAATCACATGTGCATGCATAATATATAATGTGAGAGAACTATTCTGTTCATTTAGCTATTAACATGTACTGGATTTTGTGAGGAGACTTTGGTTAATTCTCTGGGTATAGCCAATACCTGAAAGAAGTTCCATAAGTTTAAAAAACACTATTTTAGGTATACAAATTCATTTTGGCTGAGTCAAACACATAACAGTATCTCAGCTTCTGTAGTTCTACCCAATATATTCTTAAGAGAAGACAGAACAGACAGAGCTAGCAATTTTGAACCGGGTAGCTTTCTTGTCACTCCCCCACATCATCCACATTCAGGGGGCTGAAATAATCTATCAGTGGCCTACTTTATGAAGGGATAGTAAAAAAAGAGACTGGCTAGCTGTGCTGGGCACTGTGCCTTAGACTGTTCTGAATTTGTCAGAAGTCATTCTGGGTCTCTTTTTATTATATAGTATAGGTGATTTTATTTTTTGCATAGATCACCCTATTTCATCAATTGTTCATAAAGCTCTAAGATCTATATAGGCAAATCACTTGGCATATAGTCAGATTACTTCGTAATGCCCACTGCAGTTTAGTTACTTTGGAAAAAGAGGAGAACAATTTGAATCCATTGCACCCATTACACTCACTGGCTGTAAAAACTTTTAAGATTTAAAAAGCTTCTCCATTGAGGCACTTCTGACAGATCAATATAAGAAGATGCCTTTTCCAAGACCCAGCAACCCAGGCAAAAATGTGGTTTTATGGACACGCGAATAACTGATCTTCTGACCTCTCTCTACTCAACCAATAATTTGGCATGGATCAGGCCCTCCAGGACTGACTTTGGAACCCTGCCCTAGCCACTTGCCTGAACTTAACCAGTGTGAATTTCCTTGTGTGCCATATTAAGTATCGTAAACGTAACTGTGGATGTATGCCATTTCATGAAAGACAGAATCCCTTATTACCAGTCTACTGATTAGCTTTACTAACAGAATTCTGCATCTGCTTAAAATGGGCAATAGCATAGGTCTTGCAACCCTCATGAAGTGAGTAGCAATAATTTATCCAGCAAAGGATCGTTGCTCTAATCAAGTCTCTCTTCACTTGAATTGTCAGGACAGCCAATATATTTAAGCAGATAAAGTTGGATATTACTTGACTAGACAACATCCTGGATTTGCTTGGTCATAGATCATAGTCTGCAGCTGACCTATGCCTGTACATACATTACTTAAAATATATATATATAAATTAACCTTAAAAGCTACCAAAGGCAAATTTCTCAGTGAACGTTTCTGTGAAACACATAATTCTGGCAGCCAGTTCTTTACATTGATCAATCATTTTTCAACGTGCAAAGTGCTTCCGTTGACCTCTACGGTGGCCTCTTTATTCATGTCAGAAATTCTTCTTTTTTTTGTAGATAAGGTCAGTGTACCTACACTCGATAAAACCAACGCAAATCCCCACAGAAGAACGAATGTATCTCAGATTTACATGCAGATTCAATATTGTTCTGCCCTCCTTCTCACTAGTCACAAAACAGCATGTAGTCCTCTCGTTTAAATCTGAATAACCAAACAGTTTCTTCCCTGACATTGCTTAATAATAATTGGCCCCATCACTGACTGACTGACCAATCTGTTCAAATTATCCTTTCAGTTGAAAGTAGTCCCTGTTTCACAGAAAGGAAAAAAACATTGTGTCTCCCCAACTTCAGAAGTCCATTCTTGATGCCACAAAGGTGTGCAATGAACCTGCCAATTGTTCTGCCAGAGTGTTATCAGACTTTTGGCAAAACAATTAGAGCTCAACCATTGCATGATCTGACAGTTGGATTGGATGACGATTTAACTCCTTAGGAATTCAAGATACATTGTGACTGATGATACAATATTCCAGTGTATCTTCCTGAAAAAAGTATAGCTTCTTTATGGCCCCAGACTTTCCCTGCAATCATCTCTTAGATCTAGAATCCATTTCTTGGATGCAGCTATTTCATTAATAATTCTAGAATGTGATATATAATTCATCATATCTAGTTTCTTATGCAATACAACTTTCACTTTCCCATTAAAACAGACTGTGAGACTTTGGACAATTTTTTTATAAACATTTGATTCATCAAGGTTTGACTAATATAGTGATATTACTGTCAGGATATAGCCTCCATACATTAAATGGGTGCCCAACCATCTACTCCCTAGGGTTGAATTTGCATTTCCAAGTAAACCTGCATCCAGGATGTACTAAAATTGTTGTGCCACTTACAAGTGTTCTGTGCAGAAAATATAGTTATATTGTGGAACTGGGACTTTTTTTTGTTGCTCTGATACATCTAGGTTTGCCCTGGTGACACTTTAATTTTTATTATTTTTCTCTTGCTATGACACTACTCATTATATACTTCTACCCCTTGGAGCAGACTCGTACTGTGAGAATTTCCATACCCATTCCCCTAAACAAGACCTTCAGACCTACTTAGTCTACCATGACATCAAAGACACAATTTCCCATTCACTTACCACTGCCTGCTACAGTCTCTCCTAGGTTTCCATCATTGGAAATTGACCAATACACTTATGTTTCACAATTTACTAAAAAACATAAACTCAAGGTATGCTCTTACTTACACACTGTAGTCAACCATGTGAAGGAAATAAATATATTGTCAAAGTGGTCTTCATATGGTAACAAATTTGGTCTCACTCCTGTTGTGTCTGATTGGCACACCCACACATGTAGGGTATTGTTTTTATTGCAAAAAGTGTGGGAAATCTGGATGGCAGACCATCTGCTGTTAACTGGAAGGTTCTGAGCTTTCCATCACATAAATATGAAGAAAGTGAATAGTTTTCACTGACATTTTGCAGTGCATACTATTGGAGTAAAAGCAATGAGATCCATGAAAGCCCTATAACCCTGTAATATACATGCAGCTTTAGTTTTAACAATAGCGAATGTTAGTAAGTTTCCCAGGGATCTGTCTAACTCCAGATCCAGCTATTACTCCTAGACGGAGAGGTTTTTGTAGATACATTTTTGATATTTGCAGTGCATTCTGGGTATGAAAGCATGCTGGTGTCCTTACAAACCCCCTCTCTATATCCACTTAGGCTCCGATTATGACTTTTTGGCAGAGCGGAGGCACGGCGGTGCAAATCACCGTGCCACCGATCCGCCGAAGTTTGCCGCCACCTGCCAGATTATGACTTTTTAGTAGTCTGGCAGGCTGGCGGCGTGGCCGTCCCTTGGCGGTGCCTCTTTTAAAGACCACGATGCCTTTGAAAAAGGCTCTACAATGGGACTGCACTATAAGGTGCCGGCACTGCATGGACTCGAAAGTCCAGGTTGTGCAGGAACCTATGTGCATGCACATAGGAGGGCACATGTTATGCCCCCCTATGTGCATCCACATGGGTTTATGGTACACGGGGGCCGTGTATGGCCCCTTTTGTTTCCTCTCCTCCAAGAGGAAAAACCTCCATGTAAACCCTGGAGGAGATGAAACTTGTAATATGCTTGGCGGGACCACGGTGGTCCTGCCAAGCATATTGCGGCCTCTGACTGCCACTCCAACACCAGGAAACGGTGGATCCCTGGCAAAGCAGGCAGTCCCAGGATGGTCCGACCGGCCAACTCCTAATGGGGCGGTCGCACCACGGGTGCGGCGCTGGCTGGATCCGCCACCTCACCACCACAAGTCTGGCAGTCCTCAGACCGCCAGACTCATAATCAAGCCCTAAGTGTGTTGACCCCTGTCTCAATACTACAGCTACCCCCATGGAAACTAAGAAGAACTGGGTTTTCTAAGACATAGTTTACTTTAGTTGGGGATTCTAGGTAAGAAAATGCATGAGGTCTACATAAGGCATTCCATTTTTCTTTCCCCTGGGTCGCTAGGTTTAAACTATTCCTGATCCCTGACCCAACCATCTCCAGGCACAACAATTTTTGAATATACATTACAAACAATACATCCAAAATTCATAGTGCATGGATGCATTTTGGCAGACAACAGACAAAGTGGATAGCTCATGTAAAATCCCATTATTGAAAACAAATTATCACTTGAAGTTAGCGGGTGTCAACCTCACCAAAACTGCTCAATGGAAATGAAGTCCCTTCATCTACTGCCCCTGGACAGTAGAAATAGAAATAATGGTTAAAGGTCAGAGACAGACACACTTTGTGGTAGGATGCCTGTCACACCACGCCATTCATCTATCTTAATGTTGCATCTAATACCCTCAAGTCTAATAGTGCTTTTTGCCACCTTGGGGTAGTCACATTGTGAGAAAACAATCCAATCTGCCTCCCTGAAGCCAGATTGACTGTTGGTGACGTAAGCAGGGGGAGCATGTGTAGATATCATGAGGGGCCCTCCTCTAGCCCTATTCATCAGCCCAATGTAAATTTCTGCCCCCCACTCCAGCTTGCAAAGATTGGTTGAGAAGGCCCTAACAGCAACCAGGGTGGCATAAATGCTAACAATGCTACAGGAATGGGGTGAGGTCTAATGCTACGAAAGGGTAGTCACTCATCACTTGTACGAAACATAGATCCCTGTTGTTTAGTGTTGATTTCTGTGGTTGTAATAGGGAGATGGAATGTTAGCTGATATCAGGAGGAGCCGATCCCCCCACGTCATTCTTCAAACATAACATGCCCAAAGTCTAGGGGGGTTTCAGTCCTCTTTAAATGGGCAGGTTGGGTGTAAACGTTGCTGTGCACCCCTATGGTGACTTTAAGATTTCCAAAGAAAAGCATGTGTGAAACAACTATAGTTTTGCTAATGAACGTTTGTACATCAGGTCCTCTGGGCCAGATATACTAAGATTTGATTCCCATAAAGTGGTTGCAAAACGTGCAATGAATTATTGTGAATCAAATCAGATTTTGTGAATTGACCTAAGTATTGACTACATTAGCAGGGATGATGGTGACCGGAATAGCAGCTGCAAATCATTCATACCATACTGACTCGAAATTTGGCAGGAATGCCCCTTCCACCCCCCTTCGAAATTATGATACTGTGTGGGTCGCAAATGGGATTAGCAAATATGAAAAGTTGATTTTGTGGTCATGAATCCCCCGATATTGCAAGTTCCAAGGTTTGCAATAGTAAACGTCCTTAGTACATATGTCCCTAAATTCTTTAACCAAGGATTGCAATGGGGTTCCACTCATTTTTATTAACTTTTGCTGCATTGTTTTTAGTGATGTGTTGCTTTTTTAACCTTTGTTGAGATTTTCCCCTTTGTTTTGACAAACCAATAATTCTAGTAAATTGTTTTTCCACTAAATGCATGTTGTGTTGCTATTGCATCTTTTCACTACAGTCATTAAGTACTTATTTGTTATACTGAAGAAACACAAATTTACCAATTACAAGCATTCGTAACTGATTGCAATATCATTATAACTTGTGAATAACTAATTTGCTTTCTGATTTCATATGCAGCACTCATATTCAGTATTCAGAATCTGACTGCCCCAATTGTTATCAACATGTGCATTCATAAATTACATTTCTTCCAACAGTTTTGCAATGGTCAGTGCTTATAAGCCATTCAGCTGAAATGAAATCGATAACATCTGCAAGATCTTAGCCCAAGAATTATTTTATTTCACACAGCACATTACTAGGCACTTCTTTTTTCCTCTCAGTTCCAATGTATAATAGACTAAGCCACATTAATTTGCTAATTTAAATGTATTCCCTCGGGCCGCCAAAATTATGGACTCAAGTAATTATACAGACTGTGGATTTCTTTAAGAACTAAATGTCACTACACTTGTTTGCTTTAGGGATAAAGCTAGAGAAATGTATTCCCTCTGGTTTTAACAACTACTTACTTTTGCAGTATATTAATTACAGTTCATTATGTTTGAATGTTGTTGACAAAAACACAAATGCACTTTTATGCAAAAAAAAGGTCCTTTGCTGAGTTATTTATGTTCTCTTTTTTCTGTCTTTCTTTCTTTGCCTTTTTCCTTCTGGATTGTTTCTATTTGTGTATTTCTTTACCTACACTACTACAACACATGATCAATACAATTTTAATTCATTCACTATTTTTGTCTCCATCACTTATATTGCATTAGGGGCATACATACCCTACGATTTTCTATGAAAAGAAGTTGTGAAATAATCTACCGGTCCCACTGTCAATGCTGTATTAACAGTGTGTGAAGTTTGTAGACTACTAATCACATGAACTCATGGGAATGTTTAGTGGTAGTTCATCTCCTAATGACCTTTCAATACAATGGAGCCTGATTCATAGACTCGACTTGTTCATTAATGTATATGTATCTTCTAATCCCTAATGTAGTTGGAGAAATAATATGGTGTCAACAACTAGTCAGTCAAAAATATTTTAAAAATCATTAATTTTTTCTGTGCATTAGATTTTTCTCAGATCCTTAGTTAACAACATCAAAGTCACTTGTAAGCTTACATTCAAACCTTAATATTTTTTAAGAATTTGGGCAGTTATATTTTGCTGCATTACTAACAATGTGCAGGATGTTTTTTCACACACTGTTGCTTTTGGGATGAATTCTCTTTATGTAGAATCGTATTTTTCTGACTCTTGTAAAGTGGCCTTAATTTGGGCATAATGTCATGATTTTCAAAATGGATGTCACCCTTGTCTTCCCCCTGTATATCTCATTCCCTGTTGTTTCTGCAGCAGGTAGTCAAATAGTACATTATTATAATTTTTATTGTCATTTTTCTTTCTGTTTTCTTCAACTTTTCCCGGCTCAGTCACAAAACTGGAACTATTTCTACAAGGTCTTTCTGCTAGATCACTGTGCCTTATTCATTCACATAGCACACTGTTGTTTATGTTTCTAATGTGTTCTAGCATCTCAGGATGACATTAGCACAGAGGGGACAGAATAATTGTTCACGTAGTGAGATAGTGTTTAGGTGCTAAGGCAATATGACATTTTTTTAGACTGTGCTATGATTTGCTAATGAAATGATACATTTGCTCACACCACAGTGATTCTGTAAGATGTTAATTTAATATGAGACAATAATGCACAGAAATCCTAACTTTTGGGTATGAGCCAGGGCTTTTCCTGTTCTACTAGTGATGCCGCTTTACTCCCAATTTTGCTGACCACTTGGGACTTACACTCATTTTCGATTTTGCATTTCTGTGTATTGCCTTTATTTTTTGAGAGAACTCATGGCATTGACTCTCTATCTCTATACTTTTGAAGTTTGTAATAAACCATTTAACTGTCCAGCTGATCTAGAACTCAGTTACTGAATGGGCCCTTTTATTTTATTGATTGTATTTCTGATATTTGTGATGTGTTGGGAGGTGCCTTACATTGGGGACACATTGCCTCATGAAACTGAGGTTTAACACTGTCTCCGATTCATTGAAATTGTGGGCATCCTATTGAGGTAAATTTTGAGGTGTCTAAATTGCAGTATTACATCTTGAAATAAAAGACAAGGACAACCCAATATGCCCAGATGGACCAGGGTCAATACATATTATGTAAACAATTGTCCCTGTAGCTGAGGACAAGTCTTACAGTATCGGTACACATAATGTAACTAATCACATGGCTCCTGGGACACTGGCCACACACTTTGTAAAGTACTAACAAAACAGTGATTAATTGCTATATTAATGGAAGATGCTGCAGATCGTTGATATCATTCAGGCCACTTTGGGTACTGTCAAGCAGATCCATCCATTTACACTCTATATTAAAAAAACCTAGGATGTTGCCTCCTCTGCTACTGAAAAAACCAACTTCTGCAACCTGCCAATAAATATCATCCTCAGTGTGTCCGATTGTGGACCAATTTACACTAGCATACTTAGAATGCTTATAAATCATGTAAAAAATCGGTGGGTAAAGTACACTTTCTTATTTCATATGTGTTGTAAATATATATTCATTTTTTGAGCATTGAGTCATCTGTACTATAATCACTTTTTGCCACATCGATGCATATGAATTGGTTGAATATATGTATTTGACAGATGCTACAGGCAGTCTAATGTCTCTTGTTTTTACATACATTAAGTGATGAGTATTTATAAGGTGTATTAGATGGTGAATGCCTCAAAATCACTGAGAGGTGTCCAAGAGTTGGAATGAGTCCCCTGGGACAATTGTTTATGTAATACACAATATCACATCAGACATTTTTTCAAATAGAATTTTAGATTGTTTTGTGCAAAGTGTATAAAGAGAAGTTCCCATATTGAAATAAATTGACTGTTTTTCCCTTCAATTATAAATAATCACTATTACTCAATAGACAGTAACATGTTAATACAGGTGGAGCATCCTGATAAACTCAAGGCAGTTTAACAAACAAATTCCAGGATAATGTTCAAAAAGAAGTGTGACAACTCAATCAGTTTGTAGCAGATTAGCAGATGTAGACTGTTAGAAATTGGGTTTCTGGTTGGCAGAGGTATGCACCCTGTGCAAGCAGGAACTGCAATCCTTGTCAGGGTAAGTCAGAAACACACCATAAATTAACATGTGCTCACCCTGTGGTAGCTTGGCACAGAGCAGACAGGCTTAGCTTAAGAGGTAATGGGTAAAGCATTTGTGCAACACTTCAAAAAGTAAAACAGCGAAAACACCACACAAAAAGATACCACACCTGGTTAGAAAAAAAGAGACTAATTTATTGAACAAAACAACCAAATTGCCAGAATCCAATAAGTAGAACTAGAGTTATGAATTTTTTTAAACAATATTTTGAAATATAGTGTTTAAAAGCATAAAGCGCCAACTGGGACTATCTGGTCGCACTTGTCTGGGAAAAAGTCAAAGTTCAGGCCGATCTCGATGGTGAGTGGGCTGGCTACAGGGTCCAGGTTAATACAGCTCCAAAGTACTTTTTTTGCGTTGATGACGGGCTGCAATGCGAGAAGCAAAGAAGCCATACATCATCGTAATACTGCAGGATGTAGGAAATGCATTGTCGAGCCACATAAGTCGAGGATGCCTCTGGAATGGAGGTGATACCCCACGCATCAGTGAAGTGAGGTACTAGATCCTTCGATGCGTCACCATCGAAGGACATTTTTCATGATGCAGCACTTTATACCCACTTCCAAGGGACCAGGAATGGGTTGGCACCACTTGGCAGGGCACAGCTCTCAGATGGCAGAGCCAAGGTGCTGTTTGTGGAGTAGTTGGAAGTCTTCTGTGTCCCTGAGGCTTGAAACAGGAGGCAAACAGACAAGCCCTTGACGTCATTCTGGGATCAAGTGGTGCAGGTCCAGTTCTTCTCACCCAGGCAAGGAGGCTAGCAGGCAGGTCAGCATGGCAGAAAAGCATTTCTTGCAGAGCAGCAGTCCAGCAGAGTGGCAGTCCTCCAGCAGCACAGCAGTCCTTCTTCCTGGCAGAGTATCCACAGGTTCAGAAGTGTGCTGAGTTGGTAGGGTCAAAAGTCCACTTTTATACCCAGCGGTGTCTGTGAAGTGGGGAGACTTCAAAGAGGGGCTTTGAAGTGCACAGAGATCCTCCCTTCCTGCCATGGCGCCAGACTCACTACAGGGGGTATGCAGCCCTTTGTGGGGAACAGCAAAGTCTAGTCAGGTGTAAATGTGAGGTTGTGTCAAGCTTCTCCCTCCCATCCTGCCCAGGATAGCCCATCATGATGAGGATGGCTGATCAGTCACACCTAAGCTCCCTTTGTGTGTGGCTGTCTAGAGGGAATACACAAGGCCTATCTGTCACCCACCCCAGATGGGTATTGGAAATAGGTAGCAGGCACACAGGGCTAAGAGGAGAAAAATGCCATTTTCCTGTAAGTAAGCACAAGGAGATGATGGACGGAGCGCCAAAACTTTTTAGACAGTCACAGATCTGGGTTGAATCCATCATCGTTCCTTAGCTCACTTCGCCACCACAGTTCAGACCCAGCTGTATGCAAATCAGTCTTGACCCTGTGCCTCATGGGAACAGTCCAGACCGAACTGCCAAGCCAGGTCTTCCCTGGAACGGAAACAAGCATCCTCGTATTGGTTTCGGGGTAACACCCCTCATCAGCCAGGCTAGCTTGAATCCAGTGGCAAAGTGAGCACGGGACCCACGTCTGGGCATTCTATGCCAACTTAGGGTGAACAAAGCAAACACAAGGAGGTGATGGACGGAGCGCTGAAACTTTTCAGACACTCACCCCCAGTCACAGATCTGGGTTGAATCCATCATCGTTCTTTAGCTCACTTCACCACCCCAGTTCAGACCCAGCCATATGCAAAACACAAGTCCGAATTAGAAAATCTGTACTGCTCGGAACTGTCAGATTGTTTAAATGTTCTGAGGAGTAGACAAAACATTACTGTTGCCAGCTGCCACAGACCATGTTCCCGGTGACACCCATCGCACCAGCTGCATGGAGCAAACATGTTCAAATCCAACCCCCTCAGCAGCTTCCGAAAAAGGGACGGCCAGCAATGAATCCACAGAAGACAAGCCAGCATCCAAATTACGAGGGGCTGAAGCATCCCAGCAGAGGTCCAAATATGTATTTTGAAGCAATGTCAATCGATAAGGGCAACAGTACAAGTGGGCAATCAGGGGACCCACAAGCATTCTATGTCCATAGATTGAACCAGGTGCATTCCCCAGCATATGTCCATGGCACACTCGAAAGTGCACAGCAGACAGTGGAACACGGGCTGCATGCAGTGTAGCCAGACAGGCCAAAAGGACAAGATCCAGTCGTTGTTTAGTTCTTGTAGCAAGGGTGCGCCAAAGCACTGTATCATTCTCTCATGACACAGGAACACATTTGGCAATGCCATCCCCATATGGCCGTGTGACAGAACATCCAATACAGGTCAGATAAAATAAAATCAGCATCCTGACAAGCAGGAACAGGACCAGCAGTAAACCTCCAAAAATTATTCCAAGCACAGAATGTATAAAAGATGGAATAACACTGAAGGCCTTCTGGAAGGTGCTAACCAACCCAGAGCCAATTGTCTTAAAAAACTGCGCTACCTCCACAGGCGTGGGAAATTGGTGCAGGGTAACAATTGTATCTCAGAGGAACACCTTGCAACTTCAAGATCAAACATCTCCCTTGCAGATGTTAAGGCCACACCCTTCTGAAACCTTAAGCGAAGACCAGACTGTTGCATCCCTAACTGTATGGGCACATGTGTTGTATGGCTTCTACCTCTATAGTAAAACTGTGCGTTTGTTGAACAACATAAACATGAGGATTGTGCCAGACTGATTCTGCACACACTCTCAGGATATGTTGGCCTCTATCCCTGCTAGCCCACATTGCACCATCTGGAACCTTAACCTTACAGGGTGACAAATGTCTGTGCAACATCAGAACATGGCAACCCTGATCTCCCAAGGAAATCGTGGTAACAGAAGTGGAACCGTTTTGTTTCGACTCTCATGCATACCCTAGTAAGTGCACAAGAAATACTCAGCAAGGCGTTTCAATATTTATTGAAGTAATGTGATTCTTGTATAAAATACATGCACTGCGATAATCAGTAGAAATAAATAGAATTGCGTAATTAACATTATGAGAACAGTGAAAATGATGGACGATTTCACCATTGTGCTATAACAGTGAATATATGTGGGCATATAAGTACTGTGTATAGTGTACTCCTACCTAGCGCTCCCTAACCTAGTCTTGCCTAGGGTGTATGATCTGCCAAATCCCTGCTGGGTGGACTAACTCCCCATTGCCTGTGGGTAAGTGTCATCAGGCTGTTTGTCTTGGTGTCGAGCTGGACATCCCTCGTGTTGGTAAACAGAAATCAGCTGAGCTGGAATTCCAGCATGCAGTGACCTCGCAGTATCAGCTGAGTGCTCCTCTGCCTAAACAAGGAAGTGGTTCTGTATATATAAGTAGCACCCTTGTGGCCATGCCACAACCCTTGTCAAGCCGCAATAGTTTATTCTAGTCAGATAGCTTTGTTGCCTACCGGGCAATAACAACATGACATTTGTGCAGTGAACTTTATTGCTTGTACTGAATGTTCAAGGTGTCATAATAGTGTGCCTACGAAGTGGAAGTATAAGCAATGCTGATTCAGGGAATGTTATCCTGCATTGTCACGCACACAAATGTATGTCAAAAAGTCATTCTGTGTAAAAGAGAAGGCAACTTAAGGAACATGAGCATGCAAATGGTAGTGTTTCTTATTGGGCCTATCCTAACCATGTGACAGGTGGAAACAGTACTTGTACATAATAGGTCACAACCGCAGAAACCATCAACAGATAGGCATTTCCCGGTCTCATCACCCAACAGCTTTGATCATTCAACATGAACCAGCTACCACTAGAAAGCAATCTGAATGCCGGACGAATCACAGCAGCTGTGGAAGTCTTCAGATAACACAATAAGTTCACCTTAGATGCATTATATGCACCGTGGAATGTAACCTCCCTGCAAACTAAAAATGGCCTAGAGCGTACACGAGGTCCGTACCGCTAAGAAAAGTCTCAGTGTCATCGTTCTTACATCTGTATGTAAAAGGTCATATCCATCTCTTTTGTACAAACCCCGTTCCCAGCGCTTCATATCTGCCCACTTGATGGTGTTTACTTTTAAGCAGTACTGAAAGTAAAAAGTTGAGATTGGAAGAAATAAACCGATGTATTAGCCAATCTGCTGATGGAATTTCTGAAACAGTGAATGGTAATTTTTCAAACTTTTTTTTGTGTAGCATAGTGTATGTTGTGTCTTTCCTAGCCATATTGGTCTGTTCTTTAGTTAAATTGTCTGGTAAAATCAAGCTACTGGCCTTTAGGTGTTTCCATGGGATGCGATCAGTAAGTAATGTCTGTCCAACTTAGGGCCCAATTACGATGTTGTTAGGAAAGGCTCCAGATGAGATTCGGTATTGCAGAGTCCGTTTCCTAACCCTTGTTTCCTACCGAATCGTAGAGATTTCCCAATGACGGATTACCATGTCCGGACACCGTTCAAGCAGTCTGAATCAGTTCCGAAAGGCATCCGGACAGCCCGAGTCTTTCAGAGCCGATTCGTACCGCTCTATGGACACGGTTTGCAGACGAGTGATTACGATGACCGATTCGGACAGCTGTTCTGAATTGGTGTGCCCGAGATGAAATGGCTGCCAGAATCAGTCTTTGGGGGCCCATTGTGGGCCCCCCTTCACCCGAAGGCATACAAATGTAGCCCAAAGTGGTACCCAAGGGACCCCTCTTCCCAACCATGCACAATGTGGCAGGCACCATGGGGTGCCGACCACAGGGTGCAAGGATTTCCCCAACCACTCCTTTATTCAATGGGAGCCTGTGTTCTCGTTCAGAACACAGGCTCCCATTGAAGTCAATGCGAGTCCGACCGAACGATGTTGGGAAGCATCGTAGTTGGTCATCCGGACTCACAGGACCCGATTCATTTGGAATATAGTCCGGAACCGATTCGTTCTGGACTGTTTCCTAACAAAATCATAATCAGGCCCTTAGTAGTATAATAGACATAAGCTGTAATTGCCCATGTTGCAAAAGGATCATATCACTCTGTATGATGTTGATAGCAGATGACACAATGTTACCCAGAGAATATACCTAGTGGATAAGGTGGTCTGTTAGAGCCATTTCCAAATTTACTCTGTCAGTCTCACGCAGTCTCTCAGTAGCAGCAATATGAAGAAGTGTATGTTACATTCCTAAGCATTCTGTCTGTTTCCTCCGTGTAATTTGTGAACTGTTGGCGATTCTCGAAGCATGCAAATGTGGGAATATTTGGTGTATTTAAATCCTTTATCTTGGTGAGGCCGAGAAAAGAGGTCTGCTGCACAGTTTTATTCAGGAAAATACGTTGGTGTGGAATAAGACATGCTCTAAATTAAGCCTCGTTCCCCAGAACCTGCCTTTTGTCCCCATATAGATTTTAAAGAAATAGTGTCTTTCCAAAAGTCATACCCTTGTGTCAACAACTGGGAAACAAAAGATGCAGAATAGATCAACATTGTATCAGTGAGCATAATCGTCTTTGCTGGAGAAGATGTTAATTTATAATATTACGACACTGGGTCTGCTGAATCGTGACCAGAAAAATATGCAAATTTCTGTGCAATTGTTTTCAAGCTACCCTGATGCGGTATAGGGCAATGTTCCCATTGTGTGTAATTAAATACTGCACGAGGACTGCTTGCTTTATGTAAGCAATGGTGACCATAATGGTGAAAACAGAACATTCCATCTAATTAGCTGTACCTTCATACATTTCTTCACTATTGAAAACAGTGTAATGCTCCAGATTATCAAGCTTTTCATGTACTGTGTGAATATCCCAATCATCAGAGACAGCTCCAGGAGTAATAACATCAATTAAAGAAATATGAAATGCATAAGGTATTTGTAAAGTTTCAGTCGGTCCAAATATATCATATGATACCTTATCCCAAACAATTTCATTGGGAACTGGAACAGCTGAAATGTTCACAAGGGAAAGGTCTCTTCGCACTTTGTTTGATGAAGAATGGGGTTTTTCAAAACCTTGTTTACCAGTTCAATAGCAGAGCATTCTGGGAGGCAGTGTTCATTCAGAAGCAAGAAACAGACTGTCAAAAAACCAGTTCAAAGAAAGAGGAAAAGTAACAAAATTGTAATCCAAATGTATATCCATGGAGGGATAATTTATGTCTTTTTGAGCCAAATGTAAAATTCATGTGGTACCCTTTGTAGAAGTGGATCTAGGTCTGGCGAATCCGAAGAGAAGTCATCAAAGTCAATAAAGTAGCCTGAGGCAGTTTGTAGAACGCGTGGAGGATTGTGAAGCTGTGTAGAGCTGGTAGATGAGTCAAATGGTGGTATGTTGTGGTAGACACCATCATTGTCTGCTTACAGAATTGAAATCTGTGTTTCTGTACATGATGATTGTATTGTATTTGTGGATGTAACAGGAAGAATTGATATTTCTCTGTTAGCTGTCCCCAGCCGGGGAGAAGAAACTTCTCATTGGTCAAAGCTCCTAACTGGACCTCCTGTATGGTAATGAGAGGAGACTGGCAACTACCCAGGAGCCCTTGCAGCTTACTATGTAGAACCACTCACACAGTGTGGTTTGATGAGATCAATAGACACAAATTTCTTGTTTTTGCCACCAGCAAGGGGCAGGCACAGGTGCTCTGTAGGATTGCCCAAATTCCTTCTTGTCCACAATTTTTTCCCAGACCAGATCACTGATCTTTGGAATCCAACCATTAGTTGATGGCACTGCCTTCACTTCACCAGTGGCGAAACGTTTCTCTTGGACGTTGCTCTGAGCTTGTTCAGGTCCTGTAAATCATCTAAACATTCACTGATATCAAAAGGTGTTTCCACCACCACTGAACCCCCTACAGGTGGTGAACCCAACTGTGCCCTGAACCTAGTACTTTAGCTGTTAAAGACTGCTTTAAGTCCTGGTTCTTCCTCTCTATTACAGCGTTTCCCTCAGGATGATAGCAGGAGGAGTATTGCACAGTCACACCCTATTTTCCCATGGTGTCTCTGTAAGTCCTGGAGGTGAACACAGGACAGTTGTCCGAATGGAATGTGGCTACTGCATATGTCCCGATGAAGACCTGCAAGTCTTTTATAACAGTTTTAGCGTCAGCCAATCGTAGTGGCCATACCCATAGGAATAAAGATCAGAAATCCACTGCTACCAAGATGTTCTTATAAGGCCCTACTGAGTGTAAGGGTCCCCAGTGGTCCAAATAGATACAAGCCTGATGCTTGTCAGAGATCAATAGAGGCATCTGTTGTGGACGAGCTATGATGGAAACTTTCATCTGCTGGCAGATGTCACGTTTAAGTACAAAGTCCTTGGTCTGTTTGTATATATCTGGCCACCAATAGTGTTGCTGCAATAGTGTAATTGTAGCCGTCACCCCTGCGTGAGCAGATGCTAGACCCTCATGTGCTGCTAGGATCAGTCCTAACCTGCGATCTGAATTAGGTATTTCTGTATCCCCCACAGAGCAAACGGAATGTTCTGCGCACTCAACTGGTAGGAGTATTTAGTTGGAAAGTCTTTCGGGCAAGAGGGTGCCATGGTAGACAGCGTTGACAGCCGTCATAATGTCTTCATCTATCCTCATACTAGAACAACTGAGTGCAGCGACTGCCACAGTTTGCACTGCTGCTTTTGTGGCTTCATTAGTCATTGAATATCCTACAACGTGTATTCCTACACTGTGGTGACTCAGTGTGTGAATCACACGAGTCCATGGCAAACATGCT
Organism: Calotriton arnoldi; assembly: GCA_963921515.1. NCBI lineage: Eukaryota > Metazoa > Chordata > Amphibia > Caudata > Salamandridae > Calotriton > Calotriton arnoldi. Next base: position 1,211,646 of record CAWUFW010001918.1, read on the forward strand.
TTTGTTTGGGCACTTGTCCCCAAAGCATTTCCTGCTTTATTGAGTACCCTTTGGAATCTCTGCCTTAAATTGTGGCTCCAGTAGTGTAAGTACTCATTGTAAGACTGGACACAATAATACAAATCACACACAATTAGTGTGGGGAATCCAGAATTGTATTTTTAAATGCCAGAATTAGAGCTTTCAGTTCAACCAGCTGTGCAGTGCAATCACCAAGTGACTCTGTATATGTTTTAAAAGGATGTAATTCTCCATCCTGTATTCTACCATTTACCACTGTGCAAGCAACAGAGCATTGGTGTTTTGTCCCTACTGCAGGCTGAGCAGAACCATCAGTGTTCATTATGAAATCATACTGATCTAGAGGCATGACTTCATTGGGCAGAGGCTATTCATGTTCATATTAGAGATATGCTTGTGATGTAGTCAAATATGTGATCTACATCTGTTGCTGTGAGTGAGTTGGCCCATTGTATCCATCTCAGATGTAAAGCTTTAACACTTGGATTGTTGGCTTTTGTAACAGCCTCCAAGGCTGGATTTGAAGTCAGGGCAATTTTTCGTTTTCCCTGAGCCAATGATCTTTCTTTCACTACAGCAGTCTGTACTGCCATCAGGATTTTTTCTGTTGGTGCAAAATGCATTTCTGCATTTGTATATAAATGGGATTTATATGCATTAGGTACAGTGTCTCCTTCATTGAATGTGACATAGGTGTACCCTGATGGACCCACAATTATGCAGATCACCAGGTTTGTGGTGTTTACACATGTGTGTAAGTGTTTTGAAGTTAACACGTCAGTTTGTACTGAACATAAAATGTGTGTGTGTTGTGCAGTCCAATGTGAACTTCAAAAGTCTGAACGAATGAAGTCGTAGAACGGTTTTACCATTGTGCATAATTTGGTATGTATGTTCTGCCAAAGTTTAAGAAACCCAATATTCATTGATGTTTTTTTCAATGTGTTTGGTGGTTGTAACAGCGCACACTTCTGTACAAAATGTGTTGCAAGGCTTCTGCCTTCACTTGATAGCTCGTATCCCAAGAACAGGACACTGAGACAGGCAAGTTGGGATTTTTTTACATTTAATTTCTAGCCCATTTGAGCAAATCCCAAAGCTATGCGATCTTCTCTAGCCAAGTGAGTTGACAGGTCATCATCAAAAAAGTATATGTCATCAACATAGGACAAAGCCTGATCATCAAAGTCTTGTAACAGTTCGGTTACACAGGCTGAAAAGAGCCCTATGATATTCTTATACCCTTGAAAAGTCTAACATTGTTTTGTATTTTTTATGCACTATATTGGTCGTTAGTGCCACGTTTTGTACAGTGAATGTGCATGTAGCAGTATTTAAGTGTCTGTAATCCAAGACTAAATGATATGAACAACTTTCTAATACACCTTGGTATTCAAGTTGTGTGAATATTTCTCTAACTTGTTTTTTAACCTCATGTTTAATGGGGTATTGTTGTTGTGGACTTGACCTCACAGGTATGATGTGATAAAGGGATCCCTCACCCAACCTAAATGGTTGCTGTATAACTCCTTGGTGTATGTATGCTTAACTGATTCTGGAACAAGGTCAGAAAAAAATTACAGTTGTCCCCGTGGGCACTCCATAAACTCAGTCCTTTTGAGCCAAGAGATTGTCATAGCGGAATGACAAGTTCTCCCAAAAGAGAACATTTATGGTACAATGTATATCCCCCTTCATCTGGAGTTGCAAGTCGAGTGTTTCCACCTGGACGTAGTCACTCATTGCTACTGCCACCAGACACTCCATAAGATTCTGGCAAACCATTGTGACTTCTGCCATGCTGTTCAGCATGGTCAGAGCCCACTCCCTATTCAGAAGCAGTGTCCTCAATATCTGGGACATGCTTAACTTTAATGCCAGCTACCTTCTTCTTTTTGCGTTGAGGCTTGGACTGTGTAGGTTTGTATTCCTTTTTTATTATGATGTCAGAAGAGCGTTGTGAGTACTTTTTGGTTTCACAAAGTCCTCTGATCTATGCTCTGATCACCCTCCTTTCTCTGAGCATTTTTCAGATGACTCTTGAAAGAAACGAGCTGGAAGTGTATCATTATCCTGGTACCTGTCAGGCATTTTAATTGTATCATGGTTGCACAGATTGTAGTGCTTGTCCGAGGACTGCTGTCGAGGAGATCCACTCCGTGTTTTAGTCTTTTCTTTATTTTTATTATTATCCTAATTCTTCTTAGAGGACTCGGTGCCTACTTCGAGTTATCCTTTTCAGGATTACCCTTAATCTGGCCGGCTCCAAAATGATCTCTACCTATTGAAGCATAGGTTTCCTGAATTATTTTAGGTAATTCACGTTCTTTGTAGTCTCATTGTTTTCAGTATAGTAGGATTAATGTTATCACTGATTTCTCAATAAAACCACACAAGGAACAATAACATTGCCAAAATGCAGAGAAGGTCGTTGGAGACTTGCCCAGAATCACAGGATGTTGAGCGTCATTGCCGAGACTCGAACTCAGTTCCCCAGATTTGAGGTCCACCGCCCTAGCCATTAGGCCACATGCTGTAGAATACGCACCTGGCATTTACCAAATGAGGCAACACTTACTAATTAACCAGTATAAACTATTTCAGCTAGGTAGACATTTTATGCAAAATTGTGGACTCTTGTTGTATAAATGGGCAGGTGATATTACTTTCTGGCACTGATGCTCATTTCATAGAAATTAAAACTCAACTGAAAGCACTTACAAATATAAACATAGCAGGTGCCCCAGTTGAAGCTCCACTTCTGTAAAGGACACATTTCCTGGGCTTCGCAAAGGCAAAAAAAGTGTGTTTTCTCAGCATTGAAAAACAATATGATTTCCTTGTTAAAGGCAAATGCATGATTGATCTATCAGAGTGCAATCTGTAGTGACTGTGGTGAATGGGTTCTTTCTTGACATCTCCTGGTGAGAGCAGAGTCAATTCTTCTCTCTTTCAATGACTACAAATATGCAAAAGTACAAAATCACTTGGAGGCATAGACCTTTTGGATCCGTCCTGTCTACCTTAGTAGCATGCAACTCAGACACCCACTCATACATCAATACGGCACTTGCACACCTAGTCACCAACTCATACAGCCACTCAACCACCCATTCACAGATGCATACAGTTACATACACACCCACTCACAGATCCATACAGCCACTCACACCCACAAAACCATTCACACACCCACTCACAGACCCTCACACACCCACTTTCTGACTTTTACAGCCACTCACATACAAACACCATCAAAGGTTACAGGTTACAGTTAAGAAATAACATTTTAAAAACCTTAGAAAATAACTGAAAAAAACAAAGGTGCCACGGAGCTAGCAAATAGAATTAAAAAAACCTTTGAAATTCAATGAAAAAAACAAATGTTACAGGGACGTTATAGTTAGGAAATAGAATTCCAAAAACCTTAGAAAATCAATGAAAAAATCAAAGGTTACAAGGACGTTATAGTTAGGAAACCTAATAAAAACAACTTAGACATTCACTGAAAAAATCAAAGGTTACAGAGACGTTATAATTAGGCTCACATTTCACTTTTATAAAACTATAGAAATTCAGCACTTATAATTATCTGAGCTAACTATAACTTATGCCCACACAGTGCACTGCTTATGACCTCACATATTACAATACTCATGACATGGTCAGTGATATCACTGATGACATCACTGATTACATCTCAAATGACATCACTTTTCTAAAAACATGAGAATGGACTCATAAACATTTACATGTAATAGTTCTTGTGGAATAGATACTAATTCTAACTTGTTATGTACTGCTCTAGCTGGCATTTTCTTATTCTCTAACTTATCATAGCAGTACTTACACATGATTTGTCGTGTTGACAAATCAAAGCGTTATTCTACAAATAAATTTACAGCATATTGTTGACACATCATTGTTCTCTTGTTCACTTTTTGAGTAGAGATCAATATTGCAAGTTTGGCTTTTGCAGTGAGTGCGTCAAAAACAAATACAAACACAGTTTGGTTTCTCAGAAGAAACTGTGTTAAACTTCCTAATCTCTTCTGTGAAGTTATCAACACTAATACCTGTGCCCTCGTCCTCTACACCTGTACATACCAACTCCTCATTTTCCCTAGACTCATGTTCAGGACCAAATAAATGAAACGAAACTGAACATCTTCACAAACTTTTTCTACCTCTGTTACTGTACCATGCAAATGAGCTCTATCTATTTCTCCTAAACAAAGGGAAGGGGTTTTGACATAGTAAAGCCTCCTAACTAAATTTCACATTTTAGAGTGGTGAACTGCTAACATTCTAAAGTTACAAAAGGTGATTTGGCACACTTTCTTTGATAGACATGCTAGTGAATGTCCCTGCACATTTGCACACATCCTTACTTTGCATGGACTTAATCCTTGCACAATTCCTATGTCCTATTTCAGACTTTTACTTGGAAAGACACGTTGGAAAGTTCTTAATGTATCAATAGATTCCTGCCGAACACTGAAAATACTATTGCAGTTCTATTTCTATCCAATTTCCTCTTTGGAATAGCAGTACCACTTTTTACCTCATAACACCGACCAGTTGTTTCAACTGAATGCACTAATGTGTTCTCTTGGAAGAAGCTTTCTTCATTAATGAAAGGCTCAGTACTGGAAGTATGCTCCCATTCGCCACTGAAAAAGTTGCAAAAATTACTTCTATTCACAAGCCTTTTCCATTGGCTTCTTCTCCTCATAGACAATACTATTTTGTCCATTGTTCTCATTCTGCTCAGAAACAAAATAAATAGATTCCTCTTCAGGGCAAATGCTTTATCACTTACATCCTCACCATGTTCCTTTTATTTGAGTGGTTCTCTTCTCCTTTTATACTGTTTCATAGTATGTATGATATTCTGAGTTACTCTACTATGGAACATTCTGACTCTAACTTCTTGAAACTGCTTAACTCTTTGTTAAACTATCTCCTTTCACATCCAATTTATTACTCTTAGTGACATTTACTATTTTGCCTTTCTTAGCTGATTTGAGACTGCTCATTTTATTCAGTTGATTTTGCTTAGTTTGGAATTTATGACTTACTATTTTAAGAAACTTCTTAATTTTCTTACCAGCAGCTCTTGTTTCCTTAACCACATTGTCCACATTTTGTCCCTTGTGTTTCTCTATTGTGAGGCGATAATATCCTCTCCTCTGTTTCTTTTTTCTTTCAATTTTTGATGGCATTGTAATTATGTTGTTGTAAGAGGATATAAATGTCTGCAAAGAGAAAAAGAATTAAATGGACACATTTATGTTTCTTTTCTAGTATTAAATTACATTTTTAAAACATTTAACCAAAAATGTAAAGAGTTGTATTACAGTAGTATAGCCACTCTATCTGTTTTGCAGTAGCAAGCCTAAGACATGTTTGAAAGTCTGTTTGTTTGGTTGGGTGAGTTGCTAGTGGCAGTTCTTCAGTACATATCTGAATGACTATCTCATTCCCTGTATGCGCGTATCATTGGACATCTAACTAACTATCTGGGGATATGAGTGGCTCTGTTATTGACTGTGACTCTCGAAATGTAGATTATAATACTTTGTGTGCAACTGGCTCTCTTAGTGCTGCATACGTAACTGCTGTATAAGTGAGTGAGTGGATGTGTAAGGGCCTCTGTTTCAGTGTGCCTGAGAGTGTGAGTGCCTTCACTGTTTTGTAAATAGGTTTATCACTTGCAATGTGGGTAAAAGAGTGCATGCATAAGTGGGCATAAAGGTTTCTAAGTGCACATAAACCTCACTAAAACTTTCAAACACGTCTTACCTTCAAACCACATAGCACCCTGTCCTATGGCCTACCTATACAGCCTCCCTTACAGGTCTCTTATATGTAATTGAAGAGTACGTTTGAAGCTTGGCAAGGAGTTTTAAAAGCCAAATCGACGTAGCAGTAAAATTGTACACACAGGCTCAGCAGTAGCAGGCCTGTGACAAATTTGAAGGATAATTTGTATCAAAGGCTCCTTAGGTTGTGTCAGTATTGGAGTACATATCTGAGTGAGTGTACCATTTCCTCTGGGCATGTGCCACTGGATACATAAGTATGCATGTCGTCATATAACTAGCTCTCTTAGAAACTATATGGGTCTCTAATTGTGTATGTTATTAGCTACATGGATTCATTTCTGGCTGCATTGGTAATTGTTGGGGTGTCTAACTGTGTGTAGAACTGGCTCTCCTAGTGCATCATATATAACTGCTGTATAGGAGAGTGACTGTATGTGTTAGTGCCTCTGTCTTGCTCTGGTTTGGAGTGTGAGTGTCTTTATGATGTTGTAAATAGGTTATGACTTGCACTGGGTTGGAGACTGAATGTATAAGTGGACATACAGGATTCTTAGTGCACATGAAGCTTAGCAAAACTTCCAAGCACATGTCTTACCTTCAAAGCACATAGCACCCTGTCTTATGGCCTACCTACAGCCTACCTTACAGGTGTGTTATAATTTAGTTGTAGGGAAAGTTTAAAACCCGGCTAGGAGTTTTAAATGGCAAACCAACCTGGCAGTAAAACTGGACACAGGTAGCAGGTTTGTCACAAGTTTGAAGGGTAATGTGACTGAAAAGCTCGTTCAGTTGTGTCAGTATTGGAGAACATATCTGAGTGAGTGTACCATTTTGTCTGTCGATGTGCCACTGGATATGTTAATATCTATGTTGTCATATGACTGCCTCTCTTACAAACTGTATGGGTCTCTAAATGTGTATGCTAGTAGCTGCATGGATCCATTAATGACTGTATTACTATATTTTAGGGTGTCTAACTGTGTGTACAAGTGGATCTCTTACTGCTGCATAAATAACAGCTGTTTTGGTGAGTGATTGTGGATCTGTTAGTACCTCTGTCTTTCTCTGGCTTGCAGTGTGAGTGCCTTTATGGTGTTGTAAATAGGTTTATGGCTTGCAATGTGGGCTGGAGAGTGGATGTATAAGTGGCTATACAGGTTTCCTAGTGCACATGAAGCTCTGTAAAACCTTCAAGCACATGTCTTACCTTCAAACCACATAACACCCTGTCCTATGGCCCACCTACAGCCTACTTTACAAGTGTGTTATATGTAGTTGTAGAGAAAGTGTAAAGCTTGGCATGTAGCTTAAAAGGCTAATTCGACCTAGCAGTAGAATTGGACACACAGACTCAGCAGTAGCAGGCCTGTTAGAAGTTGGAAGGGCAGCTTGTCAGAAAGGCTCCTTAAGTTGTATCAGTATTAGAGAATGTTAGAAATGGGGTTTCCATGTTGGCTAGGGTATGCACCTAAGCCAGGCAGAACCCACCACTCTAGTCAGGGCAAGGGAGTTACACACTGAAGATAACCCCTGCTCATCCCCTTCGTAGCTTGGCAGAGTAGTCAGGCTTATCCCAGAGGCAATGTGTAAAGCATCTGCGCAACACACTCACACAACAGTGACACACTAGGCACACCACAAAAGAGACTCCACACAAGGTTATATAAAAATATCCTTTGTATTATTCATAAGAACACATTAGATCACAATAACATATATTACTGTGCCACTAGGCACTTGTCATGACTTCACAGGAATTACACAAATCTCTGTGTCAATCGGGCAATTGTCATAACCATCACAAGATATAATGAAGTAAATTCTCAGAAATTGCACAGGTCCTGAATCACTTTACCACTAAAGGTAAAAACACCTCAAAACACACTCACTTTGTGAATCAGATCAGGCCATAAGCACATAAACCTGTAACCACCCTGCCATAAGGCACTGGTACTGAACATCACGGGTAGGGCACCCAAGCGCTATATATAATATGCCGGTTTAGGGCTCACATGCATTACACCACAATTTCATTGCTGGGCAAAACAAATAGGCCAACTACTTTAGGCAACATAGACAGCAGGCCCATCCTTACTCCGGCCCATAAAGCCGGGACCTCCTTTGAGGTTTTCCCCATGAAGCTCAGGGGAACAAGGCAATGTCCCCAATGCAGGTACTCCAGCAGCTGCCCTTCGGCTATGCGGCGCAGCTGTAAACTCTTTTGGCCAGTCCCCCAACGCGAGTCCACAAGATGGATCTTGCTCGCGCCCCCTTACTCGTAACCTGGCCGGGTGGGACCTCCAAGCTGCAGGGGCGCAGCAGATCTTAGAAGACCACTCAGGCCTCAGGACTGCACACCGGGACACACCCTTGTCCCACGCGGCCAGGTACACCAGTCCCACTAGCTCCTGGGAGGGGCTGGGTGCACACGCCGGCACTCACCCACCTGGAGTGCGGCCCACAAAGCGTTCATGGCTCTGGTGAAGGCGGGGCACGCACCCTGGGGCCCCTCGGCATCTGGGGGCTGCTGGGCAATGCGCCCTCAGGCGCCGTGCTGACGGAGTGCCGCACCAGGGGCCAGTGGGCAGGACTTCGGACGCTCGGTCTGGTTCTCAGTTGGTTGGCCACTCCCTCCTGACTTGGGAACTCAGTGAGGGAGTCCCGTCTTGCAGCACGCTGGGCAGTACAATTCCACCCAGCCAGTAATGTAGAGCGGCAGAGGCTGAAGCACTCCACACCTGCTGAGCTCATCCAAAGAAATCTACAGGTGCCAGTTTTCCCTGGCAAGGGCCCAGCCTGCACTTTACAACTCCTCGCACCTTATAATGTGACAAAAGGAGCCAAGTGCTGAAAAAGTGGTAACACAAAGCACTCCACATGCTTTCTGAAATAACAGGGTTGGCAATGTAGCGCTCACCATGTGCTGCTGTAACCCCACAGGGCAAGCCACCATGCCCTGGGAGATCACTGGGTCAGAGAACGGGACCCAGGCAGGCCGGCATGCAGGGCCCCTTAGCAGAGGGCAGTGTCTTCAGCCACTCAGCAGGCAGTAGCCTAGTCCCAAACAGGGGTTTCTCCTGGCACACAGCAGTCCACGCAGTGTCTTCTTTTCTCTCATGGGGTCACAGCCCCTATACTTATAGTGCTAATTTCTTTGTTCTGGGGGGCACTTCAAACCCTACATTGAGGTGTACAACACCCCCATTCACATTGTAAGCCCAGGCCCCAGACACACCACAGGGGGGTGGAGCCAGCATTGTGGAAGGCTGGCACAGCCCTATTCAGGTGCAGGTGCTACTCCTCCCGCCACTCCAAATGCAGACCAGGCCTATTCAGGTGCAAGGGAAAACTCTTCCCAATACTCTAAATTCAGCCAAGGTCTATTCAGCCTAGTGCTAAGTCACCCAGGAAAGGCAGAACACAACTCAACTCCCCTTAGGACTGGCTGAAGTGAATGCACATCCCCTCTCCCCTGTCAGTCAGAACCAGGCGGTCAATACACATCCAGGTAGGGCACAAAGACACATAAGCGCTCAGAAATGCCTACTTCTAAAAGTGGCATTTCTAAAATAGTAATAATAAATCCACTTTCACCAATAAGCAGGATTTATCAATACTATGCAAAACATACCAAACATGGTCACGCTACCCCTCTCATGTCAGAAATTACCACTGAAGCACATATCAGGAAATCCCCAATGCATCACTATGAGAGGGCAGCCTCCCAGCAGTGAGAAACCAAATAGGCTGTTTGTCACTACCAGGACATGCCACACAATTAAGGCACATGTCCTGCCTCTTACCTACACAGCACTCTGCCCATAGGCCTAGCTAGGGCCTACCTTAGGGGTGACTTACATGCAGTAAAAGGGGAGTTGCAGACGTGGCAACCACTTTTCATGCCACGTCACCACGGCAGTAAACTGTGCGCACAGGCCCTGCAGTGGCAGAGGCCTCAGACAGGTTTGAAAGGCCACTTCGGTGGGTGGCGCAAGCATTGCTGCAAGCCCACCAGTAGCATTTAATTTACAGGCCCTGGGTATATAGGATACCACTGTACAAGGGACTTACAGGTAAATTAAATATGCCAAACAGGTGTAGATCAATCTTACCAAGTTTACAAGAGAGAGCACATGCACTTCAGCACTGATCAGCAGTGATAAAGTGCCCATAGTCATAAAACCACCAACAACAGGTCAGAAGAAATATAGTAGGAAGGCAAAATGTTCTGGAATGACCCTACAAAAAGGGCCAAGTCCTACAGAGAACATATGTCAGTGAGTGTACCATTTCCTCTGTGCATGTGTCACTGGATATGTAAGTATTTATGTCGCCATATGAATAACTTTCTTAGAAACTATATACTTCTCTAAATATGTGTGTTCATAGCTGGATGGATTCATTAAGGCCTGTATTGCTGACTCTTGGGGTGTGTAACTGTGTGTAGAAGTGGCTGTCTAAGTGATGCATACATAACCGCTGTATAGATGAGTGACTGTATGTGTAATGGACTCTGTCTCTGTGTGGCTTGCAGTGTGAGTGCCTTTATGGTGTTGTAAATAGGTTTATGACTTGCACTATGAGTTGGAGACTGGATGTATAATGAGCATAAAGGTTTCTTAGTGCACATGAAGCTCTCTATAACTTCCAAACACGTCTTTCCTTTTAAACACACAGCACCCTGTGCTATGGCCTTCCTACAGCCTACCTTACAGGTGCGTTATATGTAGTTGATGGATACGTTTAAAGCTTGGCAAGGAGTTTTAATTGCCAAGTGGATGTAGCAGTAAAGCTGTACGCACAGGTCCTGCAGTAGTAGGCCTGTGACAAGTTTGAAGGACAATTTGTATCAAAGGCTCCAATGGTTGTGTCAGTATTGGAGTACATATCTGAGTGAGTGTACAATTTTGTCTGTGCATGTGCCACTGGTATTTAAGTATCTATGCTGTCATATTACTAGCTCTCTTAGAAACTGTATGGGTCTCTAAATGTATATGTTAGTAGCTACATGGATCCATTACTGGCTGCATTGGTGATTGTTGGGGTGTGCAACTGTGTGTAGAAGTAGCTCATTTACTGCTACATACATAACTGCTGTGTAGGTGAGTGACTGGATGTGTTAGTTTCTCTGTCATTCTCTGGCTTTGAGTGCGAGTGCCTTTATGGTGTTGTAAATAGGGTCACAACTTGCACTGTGGGTTGGAGACTGGATTTATAAGTGGGCATACAGGTTTCGTAATTGACATGAAGCACACTAAAACTTCCAAACACGTCTTACTTTCAAAGTACACAGTACCCTGTCCTATGGCCTACCAACAACCTACCTTACATGTGTTATATTTAGTTGTAGGGAAAGTTTAAAACTTGGCTAGGAGTTTTAAATGGCAACTTGACCTAGCAGTAAAAGTGGACACACAGGTTCTGCAGTAGCAGACCTGTCATAAGTTTGAAGGGCAACTTGACTGAAAAGCTCCTTTGGTTGTGTCAGTATTGGAGAAAATATCTGAGTGAGTGTACTATTTCCTCTGTGGATGTGCCATTGGATATGTAAATATCTTTGTTGTCATATTACTACCTCTCTTACAAACTGTATGGGTCTCTAAATGTGTATGTTAGTAGCTGCATGGATTCATTACTGGCTCTATTACTGTCTTTTGGGCTGTGTAATTGTGTGCAGAAGTGGCTCTCTTAGTGCTGCATAAATAACTGCTGTATAGGTGAGTGAGTGAATGTGTAAGGGCCTCTGTGTTTCTCTGGCTTGGAGTGTGAGTACCTTTATTGTATTGTAAATAGGCTTATGACTTACACTGTGGGTTGGAGACTGGATTTATAAGTGGGCATACAGGTTTCTTGGAGCGCATTAGGCTATCTTAAACTTTCAAGCACATGTCTTGTCTTTAAAGCACATAGCACCCTGTCCTACAACCTACCTATTGTCAAGCTTACAGGCAGGGCCGGCTTTAGCACTGGTGGCGCCCAGTGCGACATTGTTTTTTGGCGCCCCCCCATGACCACCTGCGCAACGAATTCCCGCACTACCACCAACCTGTAACAGTCTCCATAACCACTCTCACTCAGATGCATTTAATTTGTTTTATAGTGTCACTCATAAAAGTGAAGGGTGTCAGAGCACTTTACATTGCACACACATTACTCAATCATATGTGTGTAAATCAATGTATAGGAAACGTAACATAAGACAGAGTGGTAGGATTTATATGTCATCCATTCTGGTAGGCAGTAAAGTTTAGGGGGACTTGGTCTGGAGAAGCACACACTCAGAATTTAAAACGCAAGACCATGGTTGGGGATTATCTTTAATAATTGGAATTGATTTCTACCCAAACCAACACTTTGTAGAACATTAGGATATTGAAAGTCTGGGGAAAAAATCAATACGCTTTAATCTATACTTGAAGTCTGCATTTCAGTTCTTTGATGACAGTTAATAGCTCACTGTTTTTTATTAGTATTTTAACTAATAAACTACAAGTAACAAAACAAAGTCTCTGATGGAAGCAGTAACCCCCTGACCTATTTAGTTATGTTCAATTCGTGATTTGCATGATGCACATTCTTTGCAGCAGGCATATTAACCCTCTGCACTACCTTATGATGAATCAAAACATCCCCCAGTCAAAACTTCCACTAGACAAAACTTCGTTCTCTCTCCAGGATGAACATCAATCACCAGACTAGGCTTGACATTTTTATTTTTGGCTGAAAATGGCTGGAGGTCAGGAACGCTGCAGCGGGTGCTTTTAAAAACAATATAGTCTAGCAAGCAGGCGCCCCCATGCAAAGTCAGCACCCAGTGCGGTGGCACCGGTTGCACCGCCCTAGAGCCGGCCCTGCTTACAGGTATGTTATAGGTAGTTGTAGGGAAGGTTTAAAGCTTGGCAAAGAGTTTTAAATGCCAATTCGACCTGACAGTAAAACTGCACAGACAGGCTCTACAGTAGTACACCTGTGACAAGTTTGAAGGGCAACTTGTCTGAAAGGCTCCTTCGTTGTGTCAGCCCTGGAGTACATTTCTGAGTGAGCGCACCATTTCCATCTTGCATACACAACTGGATAGGTAAATATCTACGTCCTCATATGACTAGCTCTCTTACAAACTTTATGGGTCTCTAAATGTGTATCTTAGTAGATGCATGTATTCATTAACGGCTGTATTATTGTCTTTGTCTTTTATGAGTGTGTAATTGTGTGTAGAAATGGTTCTGTTAGTGTTGCATACATAACGGCTGTTTAGGTGAGTGATTGGATTTGTAAGAGCCTCTGTGTTTCTCTGGCTTGAAGTGAGAGTGCCTTTATGGTGTTGTAAATAGATTTATGACTTGCACAGTGGGATGGAGACTGGAAGTGGACATACAAGTGTGTTAATGCGTGTGAAGCTCTCTAAAACTTCCAAGCACGTCTTACCTTCAAAGCAGGTAGCACCCAGTCCTATGGCCTTCCTACAGTCTACTTTGTAGGTGTGTTATATGTAGTTGTAGGGAAAGTTTGAAGCTTTGCAAGGATTTTAAAATGGCAACTCGACCTAACAGTATCTAGACCCACAGGGTCTACAGTAGCACGCCTGTGACAAGTTGGACGGGAAACTTGTCTGAAAGGCTCCTTGGTTTGTGTCAGCATTGGAGTACATTTCTGAGTATGTGTACAATGTCATCTGTGCATGTGCCACTATATATGTAAGTATCTCTGTCATCATATAACTAACTCTCTTACAAACTGAATGGGTCTCTAAATGTGTATATTAGTAGCTGCATGAATTCATTACTGGCTCTATTACACAATCAGACATGCAATACATATGCTAGCATGTTATTAACAAATCCCAGAACTCCTAGAGCAGGGAACAAGAGTTATACAAATAAATTGAATATAGTAATTCTGGATAACCTAACAAAATTGTATGTGGGGCAGAAAAATATCAGTTGACCTCTATCAAACTTTTCAGTCACGTAATTCCGACAAAATGACCCAGTACATAACTATATTTCTTAGCGACTGGGTAATAATCTAAATGCCTATATGTCAGTCTGTTTATATGTATATATCGGTTACTAGTAAAAAATCAAATCTCTTTTTCCAGAGATAAAGATGTAGTTAGCAAATCAAAACATTCCAATTTTTTCCCCCTCTTGTTACCCCAGTTTTTATTCACCAATGTTTTAACCCTTTATTATTCCCCTCATAAGAAGACCAATCTGGTAGTCTCTGTGGGGTTATTCACAACTCCGTCGCGATGCCCGGTGCGGCACCTGTATAACTTTGCCATATAGTCACTAATCAACACCAGAGTCCATTTTATCATTTAAAACAATTTTCCTCTCATTTTTCTTGTCCATTTGAGAGACTATGATACTACTCAGTTAGACAATTAGTATTTCACAAAATATGGAATCTGTAAAGTACTTTTCTTTGTACTTTCAAAGTACAGTGTATTTTCAAACCCTTCCCCACACTGTTTTATCTCAGTTGTCATAGCAATCTCCTTTGAAACACTCTACTGTACCAGTAAGCCAAAAGTTCACAGCACTTTCTAACAAGAATATACCAGCTTCAAGTTCAACTGTAGCAAGGGTGGTTGACTCCTTGAAAACGTAAGCATATCCACAATAGTGTACCTTCTCATAAATGTTACCAGAGCCAATCACAGATCTATTTATCTTACCTACTAAATCACTACCTATTTTTAGCTACCAAATTATTTACACCCCCCAATCAAATTCATCCTTTTCTTAGACTAGGTCCACTCCTCCATTTTAACTGCCTTTCATTCTACCAACTGTCACATTCAACGGCAACCTTCTTCTGTGTGCTACTGCTCTTTCCTTCAAAACGGTTAGAGTGTGGATTGTGGGACACAGCTATGTTTTTTGGGCCAGAGAGTATGCTGGAAAGAGTGGAATTGACAGGGAATTGAGTTTGCCTAATGTGGACATTACTCGGATTGGCCAAGTGGCATCAGTTGCTGCCTGTGGTTGAGAGCATTGCAGATTGCCAACAGCCACACCTCTTAATTGTGCACTGTGGTGGCAATGACCTAGGCGCTGTTACTGGAGTAGGATTGGAAATTGCAATGGAGGAGACCTTTAGCCAATTAATTGCACTTTTACCTCACACTGCCTTGGTGTACACCAACATTTGCCAAAGGCAGAAAGGGAAAGGGTCAGATGAATTCTGTCCACAAATAGACATAGCCAGGAAACATGTTATTAACACTGCTTCTGCATTCCTAAGAGACCATAACATGCATCCTATTTTATATGTAGTTATCACCTATGCACCATAAACACAACGGCTCTCCTCAGAGCCACCTTTTTAAAAAAACTGGTTCATTTTCCGTTATAACATTATTCATTTTAATTTTCTATCTTTTCATTTTTCCTTATCTTAGTGTGATTTGCACACGCCATCAAGGGAGTAAGAGACCTCAAACTCTTATTTAAATATGTAAATATGGCCTGCTTTCTGTTCTTCTCTTTATTCTCTTTTAACATCTCTTCTGTACTTTCATGTCTGTATTATTTATTGTTTCAGTTCTTCTTTGGGCTCTTCTATCCTCTCGATCTCAGATGATGACTTATATGTATAAAAAGGGAAGGTGTGGGCCTGGCAAGAAGTTTATCTGACCAGGTCGAAGTGGCAGTGTAAACTGCACATACAGGCTCTGCAATGGCAGCCCTGAGCCATGACTAGAAGGTTACTTAAGTGGGTGGCACAAAAGTGCAGTAAGCCCACTAGTAGCATTTAATTTACAGACCTTGGGCACATGTAACACTTTACTAGGGACTTATAAGTAAATTAAGTATGCCAATTGCATATGAACCAATATTACCATGTTTAGAGGAGAGAGCACATCCCCTTTAGCACTAATGCCAACAAAACCGAGGGTAGAAAAAGTGGAATAGGAAGGCAAAATATATGGGGGTGACCCTACAGAGGCGGCCATTTTCTAACAGTTGTAGTCAGGGAATTCAGGGAAGGCGAGGTTTGAACCTGAAGGTGATCTCACAAGATATTCCCAATAAATATATGGGTATGCCAAGAATGTCACCCATGTTATTTCCTATTCTTGTTGATGATCTAGTTTAATATTTACACTCTAATTGTAAAGATATCTGTTACTTGAATGATAACCCAATAATGTGGCTCCTCTATGCTAGCGATACTACATTCATTGCTTGACCAGATAATTCTTTAAATAAATTGGTAGCTACTTTAAAAAAATTGAAAATAAACAATAAACAATGTAAGTTGGTGTTAATCTTGAAGTTCGTACTCGGTAAGAAAGTCCTTCAGGCTAAATAAAAAATGTTGAATTAGAAATCGATTTTGATATTCTAGGAATTCAATTTAGCAACAAAGGTATATGTGGTGAGTAATTAACGAACTTTCCAATTAAGTTGCAGCTTCTTCCTTTGCATAGTTTTATGCCTGATGAAGGACCAGTATCTGGTTCTCTAACAGCATTTCAAACAAAAGGGGAGTTTGTTTTCAGCCTCAAATGGGGCAAAACTATGGTTTCACCTAATATACAACGCCTTGGAGGCATTCTGACTATTTCTTATGCAAACATTTCTGTTTCCCCTCGTCAGACCCACTGTTGATGTTGAGACAATACATAGGGACACACAATATAATCAACATAGCAATGTTATACTCAGTAAATGTTTGGATACACCTATGTGCCTACGGGCCAGGTTCTATGAGGAAGGTCTCCTTGGATCAGGAGCTGAGAGGAGCTGCAATGTCAGGTCCTGCCTCAAGATGCATCACACTGCATAGGTTCTGATGAGATCTCCAATCAGGAGCTCTGAGGTTCTGCGATGCAAGGTCCTGCATTGCTCTGCATCAAGTGGCGAAGCGCTGCATTGGTTCTGAGGGAACCCACAGTTGCACAAGGAGGAGCACACTCTGATGCCAGCCAGGGGTCTAAGACCTTGGGGGCACCTCTTGTGAATCAGGACTCACTCCAGCAGAGGCCAGCAGCAGGGCAGAGGCAGGTCCAGTTGCGTCAAGGCAAATGCAGAACAGGTCTGTAAAATTTGTTATGTTCCTGTAGCTCTGAACCGAGTCAGCTAGACTTTGGTGACACTCTAGTGGTACAGGGTTCAACAAGCAGGTCTATCCTTCCTTCCCCAGGCAGCAGTGCAGCACAGCAGTCCTTCTTGCAGCAGGGCAGCAGGACTGACCTTCCAGCAGCAGATCAGCAGAGCAGTCCTTCTGCTGAGTCTTCCACAAGTACAGAAGTGATCTGAACAGCTGGTCAGAGAGTCTAGTATTTATACCTGCTGTCAGATTTGAAGTGGAAGAAACTTCTGGACTTCCTCCCACGTCTGGTTCTTGATTTTCCTTTCTCCCTGCCCTGGTCTGAGGATGGCTGGAGTCACAAAAGTCTAGTGTGAAGTTCTTTGTGTGTGGGCTGAGCAGCTCCTATGAAGTGCAAGAATGGTAGGAGGCAGCTCTGTCCCTCCTGTCAGGTCAGGATCCTGCCAATCCTGCCACTGCCCATTCAACTCAAATGGTAGTTTAAAAATGCACACAGGCTGCAATGGTATGCCTGAGAAATGTAGTAAAATTATATTTAAGCAAGTGGCACGAGTGCAGCAGGCCCACGATTAGCATCTAATTTGCACACCCTAGGTACATGTAGTAGCCCTTTACAAGGGCCTCATTAGTAAACTAAATGTGCCAAATAGGTGTAAGTCAATTTTACCATGTGTGAGGGAGAGAATACAAGCACTTTAGCACTGGTTAGTAGTGGAACAGTCCAAAACGTCAACAAAAACATGTTCAGAAAATGTTTAGAAAACAGGAAGAATGAAGGTAAAATGTTTAGGGGTGACCCTGCAGCGAGGGCCAAGTCCAAAAAACGACAATACATTATTTGTAAATAAAGAGATGTTTTACATAGATTTTCACAAAGGTTGCACAAATACATTTGCATACTGTCAGACTGAAAAGAAGGAAGGGGAAAGAGAAAACTCTGATGACTTACCTGAAATAAGCCAAAGGTCTTCCCCATTATCTGCACTCACAATAGAGAAGAAAAACAAACTTTTACAGGACCCGGAAGAAGAGGAAACTGAGATAGAAGAAAGACAAGTAGACAGACAAAAAGGGGAAGTGAAAGTGAGGAACACTGAGAGAGCCAAGAGAAAGGAAAGCAGAGGAGAATCCCAAGAGCGGTGTGTGATCTAAGAGGAAGAACTTGTGGCAAGAAGAGTGCCCCGATACCGGGAGCTGGGTGGCCTTGACACGGAGCTGCATTTGAGAAGCAGGAAATACTGTGTTTATACGATCACCTTAAAGGATAATGAGGGCCTCTGAAGAGTGGAAGAGAAGGGGTTTATACATTTCTTTTGTTCTGTTTGTTTTGTTTGATTATTTTCAAAGGAAGCATAAATAGAAAAAAATAGACTGGGTACTGAAAACACAGCTAAGGAAGAAAGAACAAAATAAGATACAGAGAGAGAAAAGACTTTGAGAAATAGCATGAGCTAGCAACAGTCTGGGTAATAGACATAGCTCTTGCAGAAAGGGTGCAAAGTGGAGAGAAATATAATCTACCTAGAAGAGAAACTTACATTTGGTTTATCTTTTGGAGGGGCCGGTGGGGAGAAGAGGAAAAAGACACCTAGAAGAAGGAGAAAAAGAGAGGACAAGAGTCAACCTAAATGTTGACAAGAGACTTTGGACTCAAAGAAGGAGAGTCACCTTTTGTCCAAGAACTTTCTTTAACTCCTCGGACACATTACCTTGAAATCAGCAATTAAATGAAAAAGAAATATTGGTCATGAAAACTCGTGTGAAGTAATTTTGCATGCCAAGCGACTCATACCCATGCATTAACCCATTTGGTGCTCATGACGGAATGGTTCCATCATGAGCACCTTGTGATCGTGTGCTAATGAAGGAACCATTCCGTCATTTGCACACTTGCGCAGAATCCCTCTGCTGTAAACAGCAGAGGGATTTCCTTTTTTTCTTTTTTGCCGTGGAAGGTGGGGAAGAGCTTCCCCAACCTCCTGAGGCATTTTTGGTGGTTTCTATGTAATGACGATCGTGCGCATGGTGCGCTGACATCATTACACTAAAAACAAAACTGAAACCTAGTTTCAGTTTCACTGTTTCAGTGCTCATGGGGCTATCTCAGCCCCTCGAGCACCGAAACACACTAGAAAATGTATTATTGGAAAGGGGAGAATCTCCCCTTTCCAATGGTAGCCCTCCCTAGTGGATCCCTGCTTGGGGATTGCCACAGGAGGGCGATCCCCAAGCAGGAATCCACCCACTAGACACTAGGGAGGGGGAGCGGCCTCTTGACCACGGGCCTTTGCTGCCCCCATTTAAAAATGGGCACATTCAGTCTTTCTGCCCCTCTTGGGGGGCAGATGGGGACATAGCCCCCGATCTGCACCTCCGGGGGGGGGCAGAAAGCACCCTGGACACTAGCGATTATGTTTTTGTAGTTCAGGGATGGGAGCTGCCCAGAATGGGCATGCCAATGCCCCCACCCTTGCCCCCCAAAAATTCCAAAGTATTTCTGCCCCCACCAGGAGGCATATGGGGGCAATAGACCCTGATCTGCCCCCGGGGGGGCAGAAAGCCCACTAGGCACCAGGGATTTGTTTTTTGTATTTTATGCGTAGGGGTGGGGGCTGCCCAGAATGGGCATGCCAATGCCCCATCCCAAAATAAATGGCTACAGTCCATCTGCCCCCAGGGATGGATTTCGGGCAATAGCCCCTTAACTGTACCCCCAGGGGGCAGAAAGCCCACTAGGCACCAGGGATTATTTTCTTTCAAAGTTCATGGGTGGGGGCTGCCCAGAATGGACATGCCAATGACCCCACATCCCCATAAAATGTCACAGGATTTCTGCCTCTCCAAGAGTCCGATGGGGCAATAGCCCCTGATCTGTCTCCCCCCAGGGGCAGAGAGCCCACTAGGCACCATGTATTATGCTGACTTTTTTATAGGTAGGGGTGGGGGCTGCCCAGAATGGGCATATCAATGCCACCACCCCCCAAAAAAAATATCCACAGTCTTTCTGCCTCCTGTGGGGGTATATTGGGGCAATAGCCTCCAATCTGCCCCCCTGAAGGTAGCAGAAATCGCACTAGGTACTCACCTTTTTTTTGCAATGTGCCTAGCTGTGGATTTTGGGCCCTAGCACTGCTGGCACCTAGGGAAACCTAGCATACCTGTATATTTTTGAAAACTAGATACCAAGGGGCATCCAGGATGGGGTGACTTGTGTGCCTCTCACCAGGTTCTGTTACCCAGAAACCCTTGCAAACTTCAAACTTAGTAAAAAAAAACACATTTTCCTCAAATTTCTGTGATGGAAAGTTCTGGAATCTGCATAGATCCACAAACTTCCACCCACCCAGCATTCCCCCAAATCTCCCAATATGAATGGTACCTCACTTGTGTGGGTAGGCTTAGTGCCCGTGACAGGGAATGGCCCAAAACGCAACGTGGACACATCACATTTTTCCACAGAAAACTGACATTTTTTTTGCAATGTGCCTAGATGTGGATTTTGGGTTCTAGCTCAGCCGGCACTGAAGTAAACCTAGCAAACCTGTACATTTTTGAAAACTAGACACCCTGGGGAATCCAGAATGGGGTGACTTGTGTGGCTCTCTTCTGGTTCTGTTACTCAGAATCCCTTGCATACCTCAAACTTTGGGGAAAAAAACAAATTTTCCTAAAATTTCAGTGATAGAAAGTTTTTGGATCTAATGGGAGCAACAAACTTCCACCAACCCAGCATTCTCCCAAGTCTCCCGATAAAAATTGTACCTCACTTGTGTGGGTAGCCCTAGTGCCTGTGACAGGAAACGGTCCAAAATGAACTGTGGAGACTTCAAAATTATCGATTTCAAAAAGACCTGGTTTTGCGAGGGAGTCACCTGCATTTTTGATCTCAGGCTCGGCGGCCATCTAGTGAAACCCACCAATCCCAGACATTACTGAAAACTACACACCCGCGGGAGTCGTGGGAGGTGAAACTTGCATGGATCCCCCAACGTTTTCCTACCCAGAATCCCCTGCAAACCTCAAATTTAGCTGAAAAGAAATCACATTTTCTCACTTTTCTGGGTGGAAAAGTTGTGGGATCACTAACCCTGGGCGTAAAATCCACTCCACTCGCGGAGTTTGCGGATTTTTGGCAACTCCGCGTTCCGCAACTGAGCAGAGTTTTTTGTGTTCGCGCGCTCGACATGTGTTTTCGCGCGCGCAGGAGCGACTTGCCTGCGTTTGTTGACGAGATTTCCCATCTGTTCGCGAGCGCCACGAGATTTGGTAGCCGGCCGCATAGTCCCGCGAGAGTGTGCGATTGCGAACACGTCATTCGGACGTGCCATCGGACTTCCAGCGGAACTTTTGTGAAGATCGCGATCCCGAACAGGCAAAATTTGCAATCTGGATTAGAATCTCTCTCGAGCAGCATCAAAACCTTCTCGAAATGATGATTTGGATTAAAAAAACTCTCCAGATTGACATTTGGCTGTACTTTTTTGTGCAAGGAGTCCTTTTTCTTTTTTTTGAAAAGGAAGGAAGTGCCCCAGAGTCTCCAACTTCCTGTTCCTGTCCAGCAGGCTCCTCCCAGTGCTTTGTCCATCTCCTGTTCACTTTTCATTAGGATTTGGAGCTGGAAGGATCACTCTTTGTGTCTGCTGCATCATATATCATTGGATTTGAGGACTTTTGGATTTGAGATTTCACAAGTAAGTTGGAAAATTGGTGTTGTTTGTTTGATTGGGGCAGTGCACCTACATTTTTTTGTACTTTTCATTGTTTTTTTAAAATGTATTGTGGTGGGTGGCCTTTAGTTTCAGTAGGGGCCTAGTTGTTTCTTTGTATGTAATTTTCTTCTAGTTTTCTTTTATAAAGGAAACATGTTGCAAAGTTCACTACATGTTCTCCAACTTTTAAAATCAATTTGCAATATTTATTTAATTCACTAGCCCAGTAGTCTGCCAATAGGCCTTTCAGCCAGTAGGCCCAGAGCTACTCTTGGGTGCACGAAACAACTGTTTCTGTGATGTCTGTTGAATTTAAACATCATTTAGGGCATGGATGGCATTGGATTGAAATGCAAAATGTGTTTTTTTTTGGTATTTCACATTTTTATGTGTGTTAAATAAATGCCTTTGCTGGATGTGTGTGGTTGTAACTTGCAAACCTTTTTAGCCCTTTGGATTTTCGTTTTTGGCATTGTTGCATTAATGCTGTGTTGTTTAGCATGCCTCCTTTGTCTGGCCAGTGTGTGAGTGAGTTTGTAATAGTGGGCCAGCATTTTGCCTTGGCTGAGCATCCCCGTATGGCCAGGGGCCATTTTGTAAAGTCTGTGTCCATATAGGCCTGCTTGAGTTCATTATTTTCCAGGCCTCCTGCTTGTTGTTGTTGTGAATGACCATGTGGCTGGTGGCCATTTTCTGGTGGTTGTAGTGCTTTTGCCATATACCTGCATGTCTTCTTTCCTCTTGTCCTCTTGGCTTATTGCTTCTTGTTGTGGCCTGCCTGGCCATGTGGCTGGCAGCCATTTTGTGAAGGCATCCAGTGTGCTTTTGCCATAGGCCTGCATTGTCTGTCTTCCCTTTCTTGTTGTAGTGGCCTGCCTGGCCATGTGGCTGGCAGCCATTTTGTGAAGGCAGCCAGTGTGCTTTTGCCATAGGCCTGCATTGTCTGTCTTCCATTTCTTATTGTTGTGGCCTGGCCATGTGGTTGGCGGCCATTTTGTGAAGGGGCAGCCAGTGTGCTTCTGCATTAGGCCTGCAAGCCTTCTTTGTGGTGGCCATGCCTTCTTGCTGGTTGTTGTTTTGCATGCAACTTTTTCTTCTATTATCCAGCAAAAAATATAGCACAGTTCACTACATTTTCTAATAAATTTGCAATATTATTGATTTGAATTGATTGATTCACTATGTGGCCTATTCTGCCAATGGGTTTTCCAACCAATAGGCCCAGAGCTACTCATGGGTGCATGAAACAACTGTTTCTGTGGCGTCTGTGAATTTAAACGTCATTTAGGGCATGGATGGCATTGTATTGAAATGCAAAATGTGTTTTGTTTTTTTTTCCACTTTGTTCATGTGTGTTAAATAAATGCCTTTGTTGGATGTGTGTGGTTTTACTTGCAAACCTTTTTTTGCCCTTTGGATTTTCGTTTTTGGCATTGTTGCTTTAAAGCTGTATTGTTTAGCATGCCTCCTTTGTCTGGCCAGTGTGTAAGTGTTTATGTAATAGTATGTGGGCCAGCATTTGCCTTGGCTGAGCCTCCCCATGTGGCCAGGGGCCATTTTGTAAAGTCTGTGTCCATATAGTCCTGCTTGAGTTAATTGTTTTCCAGGCCTCCTGCTTGTGGTTGTTGTGAGTGACCATTGTGGCTGGTGGCCATTTTTTGGTGGTAGTTAGTGTACTTTTGCCATAGGCATGTATGTCTTTCCTTTGTTCCTCTTGGCTTATTGCTTCCATCTATTGTCAGCTGCAGCTCCCTTAATGCTGCATCCCACGTGATGCACAATGCCAAACAGGGTCCGTTACATTTGTATTTTTGTTCTTCTTCTTTCCTATCCTACCTAAGTGTACTGTATTCTACAGTACACCAACCATGAAAGCCTTTGTTGTTGTCAAAGTCTCACAAATGGCTACACTGTATTGTTATGTTTTTTTAATAACTGAGGTAATAAATTTAATAATATTAATAACACTAACAAGTGTAACCAACCACACACTAAGTTAAATATATTATATTTGTTTGTTTCTACTAGTAGTATTTGAACCACAACAATGAATGCCACGTTTCACTGATGTTCTTCTTGCTTCTTTGCTTTTAGGTGCACAAAAGAGGAGGAGACAACATCACCCATTGTACTGCCAGACAGAAGTCCTGCTGCGCACGACGTCACGTGAAGTGTAACCACAGACATCTCTTCAACTTGTGCCACTGTATGCTGCTGACATCTTCAAGATGACCCCCAAAAAAAGTACCAGGTCCAGTACCAAGAAAGTTGCCAGTGAGAAGAAGGCACTGCCACTTACCAAGACCGGTATGTCACCCAAGACCTTTTTTGGAAAACCAAAAATTGCGCCTGCAGCAGCGGTGTCTGGGGAGCAAGCTGGGAGCATCACCCCCGCATCAGTGGACCCAGCCCACCAACCTAGGGCCAAGCCCATGTCTGTCGCAGAGGCAACTAGTCTAATCACGACAACGCCGACGAGCAGTGATGTTGAAATTGCCTTATCGTTATCGCAAAGTAGTACCCAATCAATGCAGGGAACTGAGATAAGTGGGCAACAACAGCCGCAACCACCCCCAATAGTATTTGTTCCTCCCGAAGTAGGGGCAGTTCAGGAGATTGAGCTTCCTGCAGAGGAAGAAGAAGAGCAAGCCACTCTTTCAGAAGATCCATTGTCTTCCAGATCCCCAGCAAGGAAAAGGAGGGTTAGTCCATCAACTTCTTCTGAAATCCCCCTTCTGGTGATCTAGATGCCACTTGGATCCCACCACCTCAGTCTGAGAGTGAGACACGCCATGAGACAAGGCTAGGGAAAAGGAAGGTTCCAGAAAGCTTTAGAGTTATGGAGGTAGATGTAGAAGAGGAGGATGATGAAGACGAGGCAGTCATCATGGACATTACTCCCGCCCCAGTGAAGACCGACATTACCCCATCCCAAATTGCTGTGAGGGATGTGGCACGGATACCACCAACACAGATCATACCACCAACACCACCTCAAGCTTCCATATTTCACCGGCAGCCACGTACATCCACCACAAGTACCACCTCAGTAGTAGGCACTGCAGAGAGTCAAACTTCACGCCCACCTACCAGTTCATCCGGCATTGCAAGTGGCACCAGCAGCAGCGCCAGAAAGTTGATCTCCCCAGCTTGGAACTACTTTTTGGTTAGCACAAAGGAGGTGAACATTGCTATATGCTCCATTTGTGGACAAGGTGAAAGTCGGGGTAAGCTTGGTACAAACTATGGTACCGGAGGCCAAACAACCCATATGAAAAAACACCACTCGATCCAGTGGGAGGCGCACCTTAGCGGCCAAAAAACTGCACCCATTTCTGTTGGTGGGGATGAAGAAGAAGTAGAAGAAGATACGATCGTGGTGGAAGGTGAACAAGAGGGAGACATTTTCTCTGGTACACAAAGTCCCAAGCAGTGCAGTGGTACTTCCCACATCCTCATCAGCAACATCTCCGTGGCACAATAGTAAGAGGCTGAGACACCAAGGGGTCCCAGGCAAGAGAGTACCGCAATGAAAAACAACTTCTTGTGTCAATAAGTCACCTGAATCAGTGGCACCAGAAAAGAAAAAAATCCAGGCTACCATTCTCAGCATGTTTAGGTCAGAGAGGCAGTACGAACGCAACCACCCATTGGCACGTTTGTACAATGCGAAGCTGGCTAAAATGTTAGCGCTGGACCTCCTCCCTTTTTCTTTTGTGGAAGGGGTGGGTTTTCTTGAATTTGTGACAGCCATCTGCCCAAAATGGAAGGTCCCCAGCCGGTCCTATTTTGCCAGAGTTGCTGTTCCAGCACTACATCACGACGTGCTGGAATTGCTTGGACAAGCTTTGCAGCAGAGTGCTGTTCACACTATCCACCTGACAACAGACATGTGGACCAGTTGCCAAGCCACTGATTACATGTGCATCACTGCACACTGGATCTCTTTTGTGGGGGGTTAGAGAAAAGATATCTGCAGCAGGTGTTGTTGACACTGCTGAGATTTATAATGCCACTCTGAAACATGCAACTGTAGCCATGTTCACCATGGAGAAATCTCATACTGCTTCAAACATTTTGAAAGACTTTGATAGCAAGGTATTTGAATGGCTGTACCCAAGAGGGCTTAACATTGGTTTTGTTGCCACGGACAATGGCAGTAATATAGTTAGGGCCATGTACGATGGTGGCTATTTCAGGGTCCTGTGTTTGG
The DNA here is from genome assembly GCA_963921515.1 of Calotriton arnoldi. Taxonomy (NCBI): domain Eukaryota; kingdom Metazoa; phylum Chordata; class Amphibia; order Caudata; family Salamandridae; genus Calotriton; species Calotriton arnoldi. Next base: position 1,237,478 of record CAWUFW010001918.1, read on the forward strand.
CGCACTGCATTAACATCATTGTACAAGACTTTCTGAAAAAAGAAGACCCAATCAGCAACTTACTGACCACCTGCAGAAGAATCTGCGCACATTTCAGCTATTCTTTTAAATCCCGGAAGCAGCTGAGGATCATTCAACGTGAGCATAGTGTGCCAGTTAGAGCACTCATCCAGGAGGTGCCAACACTTTGGAACTCAACTTATTACATGCTTGAACATCTGTTTGAGCAGTACAGAGCAATCAATGAATATGTCATGCAAAGAGGGGATGCTACTGTGAAAGGCATGACCATTGAGATGGACCAATGGGGCTTTGTTAAATGCCTGACAGAGATGCTACTTCCTTGTGAGCTCTTCACACGTGAAGTCAGCAAGGAGGACTGTACTATGGGCCAAGCTATCCCATTGTTGCACATGCTACAGGAACAGCTGAAGGGGGTGTCTGCAATGTACGCAGGTGTGGAGGAAAAAAAGAAGCATATGAGTTGGTGGAGAGCTTAACCCTTCGCTTATCTGTAAATAGAAGGGTGCAAAGAGGCATTGTATCATCCAACCATTACATTTCTGCCACAATTCTGGATCCATGGTACAAAGCAGTACTGAACACTAACACATTGATTCCTTTTTCAGAAGTGGATGTTGCCAAGTACAAAACGTGAATAGCTGCGGAAGCCAGTCGCTTAGAAAAAGAACGGCTGGGAAATAGAGGCCCGCTACTCCAACCCACAACAAGTACTGCAGGGCAGCCGGCGTCAAGTTAAACTTCAGAGCCTGAGGGCAGTGCGGTTGGCTCACAGCAGTCAAAACCACCAAGAACAACATCAACAAGAACAGGAGCATCAGCCCCACCAAAATTGGCACAGGAATGGTTTCTACAGCAAGGGCTTGTTAGGTCCAGTGCTGAGGCAAAGGCAAAAGAGGCCAAGCAAAGCGGAGCACCCCTGAGCATTAAGCGGATGGTCCAGGTCTATCTCGATGACCCAACAGAGGTCTACATTGATCAAAACCCATTGGTGTATTGGTATGGGAAAAGGCGCCAATGGCCAGTGCTCAGCAGACTGGCGATAAACTATCTGGCTTGCCCTGTCGCAAGTGTCTCTTCTGAACGTGTTTTCAGTGCTGCTGGTGCCGTTCTGACAGTGAGAAGGACCAGTCTCTCACCCCAAAACATGGAGAGGTTAACCATGATCAAAATGAATCAGCACTTTATACCACCGGATTACACCATACCTGAAGTAGCACAGCAGGAAGATGATGACGCGACTTAGGTCATGGAAGTATGTTAGATGACCTACTTCTGGGTGAACCACCAGAGTTTGAGGATGAGCTCTACTTCCCTGACAACTAGTCTTTCGACTTGTTACTTTCTTTCTTGCTTGTTTACTTTTATTATTTGTATGTGTCTCTGTCTTTCTGGTACGAATCACAACAAATCCATTACCACCATCTTACTCTTTTATTGCCGGATTGGAGTTGCAACTGTGTGCAGTCAGTGAAGAAGTAAGTCCACTCCTCGGAGTTCTGCTCCAGTCCACTCCTGACTTGCCCTAAATCCATTTCCCTCAAGTCAGACATTGGATGGAAAATAGTACAAGAAATGTGAGCCTGCCTCGTTGAGACTCGAGTCCCTCCAAAGAACCTGACTAGTAATTATAGCTTTCCTCCTTTCCAAGCCGAGAGGGACTGCCCCTTAAGAACATGTAAATGATGGCATGCATTGGACGCTGACTCTGAGTGATTGGTGTTTGTGTTGTTGTTGTGCATGAAGTCTACTAGTATAATCTACACACAAAAAAGTGACTCAAGTCAATGTTTCCCTTCTTGTTGTTTAATAACAAAATTGTTCTACTGCAGGCCGATCCATTGTATTTTTGATTCTGAAATTTGGACTCACTCGGTACACTACAGAGTTGGACACCATGATGACCATACTATACTCGCAGTCAGTCAGTAGGATCGGAGATGAATAACTCGGGCGTTTCATGAAGTGGCCTAAAAGGTAAACAAGTCAACAACAACCACACTAACCCTGGGCGTAGTTCGCGTAGTAGCGCTACGCGTAGCTACGCAAAGTGCACTTCGCACTACGCGAGCTACGCATAGCTACGCGAACTGCGTAGTGCACTGTGCAAAATGCTGTTCGCACTGATTGCACAGTGCCGGATGCTTGTCCGCACTGTGCAATGAGTACAAACCGCATCTTGCACAGTGCAAGCGGTCGTTTTCTGCCGCTCGAGTAGATTTCTACTCAAGCGGCAGCTTTCTCAACGCGGACTGGTAGTTTCTCATCGCGAGCGGTCGCGAGCATACGCGACCACTCGCAATGAGAAACCTGACCTCCCCGCGTTGAGAATCTCGCCGGGAGGTTTATTTTCCACGCTCACGATCGGCAACTTGATGTTGCTGATCGCGAACGAGGAAAAAGTCTCGCCGGGATGATCATTTGCTTGCTCGCGGTTGCCAACTTGACGTTGAGGACCGCGAGCAAGCAAAAATGACCGCTACGCTACGCGTGTTTGCACTGTGCTACGTGCAATTCGCGTAGTGCGAAGTAGCGCAAACTACGCGAGCGTAGCGTAGTACTTCGCCCACGGTTAAACCACACCAGACCTACATGTCTGTGTAGTGTTGGAGGCGAGTGTAGTGGTATGATTGTCTGACTCAAAATCTAAGCTAGGTGGAGGTTGGGTGGGTGCCGCGGGCCTGCCCCTGTCCTGTTGTTGTTGTTGTAGGTTAATGTTGGAAACAGAGTAGACATGATTTAGCCATGCCACCTCTGAAAGTGTTCTTGTTGCACTCCTCCTTAATTTATGCATTTTAACTTTACTTTTCTCCTTGATTTTTCAATATCCCTTTTGTTTTTCCATCTACACTTACAGGCCGGCCTTTACCCTGTGCTATACTGGGAAAAACAACTCACACTTACCTTACCAATCCGCATCCACCAGGCAGGCAGTGGCACCCAAGATTAACGGATGGAGCGTCCATGGAAGGAAGGACCAAGAGGAATGCCGAGATGCAACTTCCAATTTGACCATAACATAGTAACTTATAGTATCATCTTCTTTTATTTCATTTGATTCATTTTTTCTCTTCAATCATTTTACGATTGTGTGTGTTGTTGTTTACTATGTTTGCTTATATATTTGACCCCTACAGCTATTTTTGAATTTTCTTTGCTAGATTTAAAAGGAAGCCCGGTACAACAGAACATAAAATGTATGTAATTTTGGTCTCTCTGGGGGCACACAGGCAAGGCAATTGCATAATAATAATTATTAATAGTATAGTGCTGCCCTGTACTACTAGTCTAGTACGACTCATCATTAACCATCACATCATCATCATGCATGCATTTCCTTTTTCTCCCTTAACAGATTTATGATGGTCGTCTGCCAAGATTGTGTGTTGTCCATGTGTAGTGTTTGTCTTTGTCAAACCTTTCCCTCAAATACCCCTTACCTACCATTTATCAAACCCCAACCCTCTTCCCCCGGGCTGTGTGATTAATATTGAGGTGTGACTAAATTAAATTAATGTACACCAATAATTGATCACACAGTTGCTTGGGCGGATGTGGTGAAAGCAACACTAACTCAAGGCAGGGCGAGGATCTTCTTCTGCTTGCCCACCCATGCTCAGTATTTGCAAGTCAATTCTTTTTCCAGAGGAACATAATCCATCATAATTAATTGCCTGCATCGAATCATCATCCTTACAGCACCAAAGGTTATGCTTGTCCACTTCATAGGTCGAGTCAACTACAGTTTGTTTCTTGTACTAGGCTATCCACGCCACCATTATGTTTTATTTTACTTTAGCATTGCTTATCATCATCATGGTTTCTTGTTTGGCAGTCTTCTTGTGTACTGTACTTCTACTACTCCTTCCAGAGTCTCCCTCAGGTGACTGACTGTCTCATTTTCTTTTTTTGCAAATGCTACTGCCAGTGTCTACTACTACTACCACCACCACCACCATGGCATCTTGGGAAACCAAACCATCATCACCATGCAGCCATCGCTTTGCCTAAGTTTAAATAAAAATCAATCACAGGTAAGAGAAAAGGGAGGCATAATTAATAATATGGAAATTAATTCATTAATTCACACACCCACATCCTTCTGAGTCCAGTTGCAGACTGCATAGACCAGGAGGAGAGACTGACAGTACTAGTAGGACAAGTCACTCACAAGTGAGGGTATCGCATCTATCTGTTCTTGTGTTACACTATCGGCAGATTATTTAAATCAAAAGCTGGCTGCGGCCCTGCAGCAGCAAAGGAAACCATGTGAAGTTAAAGAGTAACCCCCCCACAAAACATTTACATCGTATGTAAACTTTAAGTATAAATAATTTATTCCCCATACAAAATAAACTAATGTAAAAATCCCACAACACCTGACCCACCCCTCTCCTTAACCCCCACCAATGTCCAAAGATAAAGAAAGAGTCCAATGTCTGCTCCATTGTCCATAATAAATAATAAATATAAACCCCAACTTTTCCCCAATGCCCAATTCCCACCCATCAAAAAAAGGATTAAAAAGGGGGCAAGGCTACGGAGTTCTAGCGGTGGGCTCGCTTGTTACCCTCCAGGACCTTTATCCGCTCCTCTAGGCGCGCCACCTGGAGGACCATGCGGCGCTTGAATGCTTTACAGTTGCATCCACAGGGTGAGGCAGCAGTGTTGAATGAAGCGCCGTACCATTGGGGGGCCTAGCTGGGGCCCCGGGCATTGGAGGAGGCTGCAGCTGCTGCCGCCTCCTCCTCCGCCAGAACCACCAGCCACCGATATTCTTTGCAGATGGCTTCCAGCTTCTGGCGCCGGGCCATGGCTGCCAACTCCTTCCTGTTTGGTTGTGCTTGTGGTTGGGAAGGAGTAGCTATATCAAGAAAGAAAAAAGACAATTGTAGCCAATACTCTTAGCAAAACAGTAACACAAAATTAATTCTACACATAGTGTTACAGTAGCACTAGCAAGCACAGTACATAACATTTGTGTTATCCTCCCACTTCCTCGGCCTCTAACATTTGTGGGAGTTTCAGGCATTACTACTACTAGGCACTCTGGAGTAGACAAGTCTTCTTCTTCTCTCTCTTGTTTAACTAAATTAACCTTGTTGTAGGCATGCCACCTCAGTCAGCTTGTGCTCTAGACAAACATACTCGTGTTGTGACTCACGTTATTTTTATTTACTACTGTCTGCAGTTGAGGAAGCTGTAGTCTACAACTACACAATTATCTGATTTTTCTATTATGGCCATACTCTGTTACATCAATGGCAACTGCTCAATTTCACTTTCACCTTGGCTACTACAACAAGGCAGATGATATCTGATCCAAATGATCATTGATTATATATGGGACGACATGAGGTACTTTTGATTGATTGTGTTACCATGCAGTCGATAGGCCACCCATGGCAGGCTGACACAGTTGAAAATAAATGACATAGGTAGGGAGTGGGCCTCGGAGTGGGAGGGAGGCGCTTGATAACATACATACACAATATATATGCTGTGCTTGCAAACTACTGTGAGTCAAGGGAGTATTCTGAAAATACAACTTTGAATCAAAAACCTTGCAAAAAAACAGTCCTGTTGTTTCTCTTCCCAGGGATTTTTCCATTTATTAATCATTGCATTGCTCTTCTAGCATTATATTTTTTTAATTCTAATCTTCTATTCTCCTTGGTTTTGCTACTCTGGCGCGGTTTCATTTTCTTTTACATTCTCTTCAAAGACTCTTCATCCAGTGACAGTCTCCACCTATGCTATGATGATTGAATACCATCCAGGCATCCACCCATTCAAAGTAAACATGTCTATCATTCTTCTTAATCTTTCAACAAACCTTAGTTTCACCAACAACATACATTTTTTTTTTTTTTTTAAACCACCACCCATGCATCCTTCCTTGCTTGCCTTTGCGTTTGACCCATGAAACCCCCCCAGAGAATTCTTCCTATCACCCACACAGTTTCACCCACCCAGGCACCATCTTTTCTTTCACCTTCCACCCATCCTTCAACCACCCATGCATCCGATTCCTATCAGCCACCTATGCATCCCATGCATCCTTCTCTGCCAGTCATATATTACATCTCGCCCATCCTTCCTCCTTCTGTCCTTCTTTCTCTTTTCATTCAACCCATCCATCAAGGTCGTCTGACTCTTAGTCTATAAAACTTTCCCAGCTGAGTTGAAGTCAGATAGAAGAGGCCATTAGTTACTCAACTCCCACCGCTAATGCTATTGCTAATGCTAAATAAAGGGTGTCTTCTTCTTCAACCGTTGTTCACAACAACTTAGTCTCTCTCAACAGTACAGTGTACACCCTTGCAGCGAGTGTGAAACAAATTTGTCGATAAGTAAGGAATATAGGTAGAACTTACCACCACCCGCCACTGCTGCTGGCTCACCCACCCCTGCGGCAGCTGCTGCATCTGCTGCTCCCTCCTTGCTGGCGTCACCTGCCCCGCCACTGGCACATTTTTTAGATGCCATATACGCCTCCCCCTATTTATTCTTTTTCACTAGCAAGATTGAAAATAGTTAATACAATACATACATACACCACATACATCACTAGTACAAATCAGGTACTAGAGTGGAGTAGACTGTAGTAGTATGTCCTATCTATCAAAAATAGTAAAATATCTGGTTGGGCATTTTGTTGGTGGCAATTGTCGAAAAGCCTCTCAAGATTAAGAAGAGGACAACCCAAAGGACTGGAATCAGTGGCTAGAGCTATTGGTGAATCTGAGTTTTAAAACTTTTTAAAAATGAAGAGTGGCCAACTGGGAAAGCTCAGACAGGCTAATATAGTAGTAGTACAGAGTCAGAGGCAGTTAGAGGCAGGGATAACAAGAATTTAGAAACAGATAGATCGAAGAAGATTTGGTAAAAAATAGAATTAGGAAACGGAAATAATAGTTCGGAAAAAATAAGGTGCAGTAAAAGTTAGGGAAATATAATTATTAATATTAACAACAGGTGGACTTACTGGGGCCAGCAGCAGAGCCCTCGGTAGAAGAGCGGCCCTGGCCCTGGGAGGCATCTCCAGCTCCAGCCTCAGACCCCGTTGTCTACTTGCCCCTGGGTGCTGATCATGTAAGATATAATAAAGAAAGAGACAAACATTGATGATTGGTGTGAAAAAAAATAAAAATTAAAACCGCTCTAAAAACATTTTTGGAAACAAGAATTGCATTAAAATTGACCTATCTAATCTGATTGACTAGTAGTATCGCGGACCGTCTAGTTATTATTTATTAATCCATTGTTCCATTCTGATTCCAGAATCCTAAACCTAAGTACCACCTGACCTAGCCCACCTATTCCAAAGACATTGGAAATGAATTGCCATAAATATATTTGCTTCTTCTAAGTTTCAATCTCATTTGAAATCATCAATGAATCAACGCCAATTGTTCACTAAGTCTGCATTTCCATTTATTTTAGTCCTCAAAAATGCATAGATGGACGCATGCATACATTTGCATACACCAAATTGTCGGTTGGTTGCTGCTTATGTGCTGATGACTTAGTTGCTATATTACTCACTCACTAACAAACTACAAAAGGTTCTACTAAGGACTGGAGTCAGCACTCAGCAGCACGTAATGTGACGGAGGACGCGTCACGGGGACCGCTAAAAAATTACCAACTAATACTAAACTACCTATTAATCCACCACTATCTTAGTGACAGGAGGACTAAGGAAAGGACTGGAATTTCTCTATCATTACCTAACTTAAGTTCTCTAAACTATCTTACATAATCAGCCCAAGCGAGTGCAAAGTTGCAAATAAGTAAGATTAGTAGCGCTGAGCACCTATCTAGTGTCTAGAAGAATAACAATCACATAAGATTTTTAAATGTAACTTACCTGCATGTAAGCAGCAGCATTCTTGCTATTTGGGAAAAAAATAATATTCGCAATAACAATAACACAGAACAGAACACACAATACTACTATAATTAGCTATTCACCAAGCTACTCACCAAGTCCCACGACCTCAACACCTAGCAGGTCCAGCAGGTCCTGCTCCGGGTCCAAGATGTCTGACCACCGGTGAGTCAGCTGGTTATGGGTGCGCCGAACCCCAGAGCAGCAAAACACTGCTCGGTACACCCTCGCCCACCGGCGGTGATGCTCCTGGGTAGCTTAGCCGGAGCAGGGCCTGCCGCCTGCTGCCAAGGTTAAGGGGAGGTGTCGCTGTACAAAAAAAACAAGGGCGGCCACCTCCACCTCGGTGAAAAGGGCCCGGGGCTGCACCCCTTCCGGGTGTCGTCTGCCGCAAGGAAGGCAGCTCTTGGGTGCATGCGCCTTCCCCTTACTACTAGAGGTAGCCTTCGCCATGGTTCTGGGTGGGCGGGGCGGAAAAGAAAATGTAGGAGTAAAAAATAAAGACAGGAGAAGAAGTAGGATAGTAAAAAAGCAAGTAATATAAAACAGTAGAAAAAAGTCAAAAAAACGCAGTAAAAGTAGAAATAAAATGCAAAATATACACTTAGGGAGAGAGTGAAGGATACATAACGAAAAAAAAAAATCAGAAAAAAGTGTAAAAAACAAAGGATTGAAAAGATTAGAGAGGGATGAAAAACAGGCCCCAGAACCATGCAAAGACTAGGAGAACAAGATGGCCGCGCCCATTGGTGACCGCATGGTGAAGTTCGCGCGATATTTCCCCCCAAACACGCAAGCCGCATTGCCGAACGTCAAAAACATCTTGCGAGCATGCACGAGCATACGCGAGCATGCGGAACAAGCAACTCTGCATGCTTGCGTAACTCCGCATAGCGTTGTGAAGTTTTTTTGCCGCTTCGCGTAGGCTCTGCCTGGGCTTAGGGATCACTGGGCTGGCACAAATTTCCTATGACCTCATGTTCCCCCAGGTCTCCCAATAAAAATGGTACCTCACTCATGTGGGTGAGCCAAGTATCTGCGACAGGAAAGGGCCTAAAACATATTGTGGAGACATCAAAATTGTCTATTACAAAATGACCTGGTTTTGCAAGGGGGTACATGCGTTTTTGGTCCCGGGCTCGGCTGCCATTTAGGGAAACCTACCAAACTGCCATGTCTTTTAGGTTAGTCCCATCATGTACATACCGATTACATACATTTTGTCCCATCCACACAACATAACGGTTTTACACAGGTGACCTTTTACCTAGTAGCTTACTTCTGTCTCTCCGACATCAGGCTCTTGGTAGCATATCTTAATCCCTGTACCTGACGTACATAAACATGTCCCCAGGCACGGTAAATTTATTCTTCATATGGGGCACCACTTTTTTTCATCCATGGCCAACAGCCAGCTGTGCATGAGTGTTTTTGTTTAGAAAAGGATTAGCAAAGGATTAGTGCATGTTTTCAAAACATATCAATTCTGGAGTGACCACTTTAGTATAAAAGACCCTCACTCCCCCTTAGAAAGGCAGAGGAAAATTCCTTCCAGGCTGGACCGAGACTCTGCAGGCTGATCCTTCGACCGGCAGAGACCTGACATCCCTTGCTGGGTGCCATCCTCGACGCAGAGACGGGGTCCATCATTCAGAACCATCAGGTGAGGGGTTAGCACTTCCTGGGGTTTTCTTGGCTCCTTTAGGATCTATCCTGACATTTACATACACAGGCTTCACCCACATACATAGGCTAGGTGCATTTAGGTAGGCTAAGCATCCAAGGAGTACGTCAATGCTATTGTTTTACATAGTATGTTTTTATTCATATTATTAGCACTATGGTAGAAATGTATCTACTTTTTACGATTTTGGTACTAGCGATTACATTTGTCAGCTCCTGTCTTTTGATTGTCGCAGCTAACATGTTTCATACTAGACTGATGCTTGACCAATAAATAATCATTGAAACTGTTCCAATCATCATTCTATGTACTCTGAGAAAAGCAAGCACGAGTGACTGAGCGAAATATACTGTATTGTTTCCACGATACCTGAGGAATCAGGGTTGTCATGTTTAGTGGTTGCCAGAACCTACCTACACCGCTGTAGAATACAGGGGGGCGATAGTGGCACTGTAGAGCTAGCTGGTCTAACGGCTGACTTATCCTGTGGGGGTGTCCAGAGTTTGTCTGCACACCAAGCCCTCAGTTTAGGACATCCAAAATGTGCAGGTCCTGCGGGGTCCTAGGAACTACACGACATGGCGCCCAATGTTGGTTTGGTTCTTATATTAACAGTTAAATCTGAGTAGTTCAGTCGTGCTTTCTCAGACAGTCCTACTCACATTTTCCAGAGACGTCTGAAGTGGGGAGGTTAATCCGCCTCAGCTGAGCAGGTACATCCTGTGTATTGGCTGAAGGTTTAGACAAGCTTGTAAGGATTAAAAGTTCCCATACTGTGCTAAACCCTACCTCCTAAACCTTTACTTCCTTCTCCTTTCAAAATGACTGAACCTGCGAGTAGGAGTGGAAGTGCGGAAGGAGACGAATTGGCTAATGCTCTTGACATTACAGAAAACTGCAGACAGGCAGTAACTCTGATATTTTTAGAACATGGACTACCTGCAACAGGTGGCCGTGTTACCTTCGTGATTGAGGCACACAAGGTGTTCGGATCAGAGGTATTCTATTCCTGGGTAAAATTCCCACCTGCAGATCCACAGACAGATTTATTTCACAAATACATTGAAGGGGATCCACCAGAAGAATACATCCCATACAAGGACATCGAAGTCCCGTTAACTTTCCAGCAACATAAAAACTGGTTTAAAGGCGCCCTCAAACACACAACTTCAGTCATAAGATTAGGTCCGTTCAGCATAGGAGTGACGTGGCCGGTCTTAGCGGCATATACTCCACATCCTGTGATAGACACACTCCCAGCAGGGGAAGTGCGCACACTTTACCAAGAAATAGTCAGGCTATACAGACTTATTGTCCAGTTTGTTATGCAAACACTCACATTACAACCTGCGAGAGCTGCTCCACATGGCGCCATCCCGTCCCACCATACACCAACAATTACCCCTCAAACACTAAAAGCATTAATGGGTGCGTTCCCGTCAAAAAGGGATCAAGTACCTTTCTGGATTGCCCAGAAAAAAGCACAGTTGGAAGCAGTATTTCCCCATACGGGTCCGCAGGAAAAATACAGAATGTTAACAATTTGCTTGCCAATGGGAATAGTTCCCTCAATTGAGGATTGTACCACATGGGGAACAATCTTTTCTGCAGTATATATTAGAATACACGGTACCCCAACCATATGAGTTATTCCTGAAGTACTGAAACAGATACATTATGATGACGGGGCAGGACCTGCCTTGGACTTGGGGATAAAACTGATGGGTAATTTTGAACAAGTCTTGGCAATTATGCTGAGCAACATCAAGGGGTAAGCAGCAGCGGTGGCTCTACGCCAACGCCTAAGGGAAACACCTCCTGTGAACCAGGAGTGTGCATTACCAAAAATTATTGAAGACACCTATGCTTCACTGGGTATGGATAGTTTGGCAGGCAAACCAGGAAAACCAAAAATGGTGAGTAGTTCTGAAAAAGAGAACTCGAAGCAAGCACCCACTTCTTCTAAAAAGAAGTGGGATAATAGTCAACCTAAAAACAATAATAACAGAAACACTTCACGATCAAGGGGTGGGTCTCTCCAGCGGGAGTCCTCTGAAAAGAGGTACAACCTTAGGAATCATGATAACATTAGGAAACCTGACAGGTATCAGGATACTTATGCATGTTCCTTTCGTTCCTTTCAGGGTTCATTAAAAAGCTCGGAGAGGCAAGGAAGGTCAGAACAAAAAATGGAAGATCGACCAAAGGGAAAATGGGAAACTCATCGCAATTCAGATTTCATTATCAAACAGGAATAGCAACCCAAAGCAAATACTCAATTCAAAAAGAAGAAGGTAGCTGGCTTAAAAATTAGAAATGACCAGGTTACTGAGGACTCAGCTTCTGAACGGGGAATGGGTTCTGATGATGCTAGACAGCGCAGCAGAAGTAACAATAGCTCACCAGAACCTCTAGGCATTTCTGGTGACAGCAGTATTGAATGAATATATCACAGTAGAAACACCTGATACAAGAGTGAGTGTCCCACACCATCTACATGAAATTAATCTCCAAATAGAGGGGGACATCTCAAGAAAAATTAAAGGTCTCTTTTGGCTCGAACAGTTAAGGAGGCACCACTGTGGCCTTCACTGAATGTACCCAAAATAGGGTTTGATTCTCTGAGCAGACTGAAAGCCATGCAGTTTCAGCAAAATGTGGCCTTACCTTCAGCCCGAGAGAACTTTGATCTCCAAGTGGCAAGGTCCTCGACAGAGATACAGGCTCTGGTCCATACGAACTTCCCTCTCCATTTCGGAGATACGGTCCATCGTATCTTTAAAATGTCTGATACGAGTGGTATTGTAAACTTATTTAAGAGCATTGGATCAGGTCTGTTAACCACCTTTCAAACCATTTTCGGAGTAATTCCATCTTTCATACACTCCGTACTTGGAAGCGTTTTTGGAGGGCTTCCTTTGGTCCTGCTTTCGGTAGTGGGCATCCTGATTTTACTTCTATTGCTTCGCAATGGATGTCAGCATCACTCAAGACATGGAGAGAGTACTGCTGGAGCGACGTTTTCGTGAGCGATTGGTGTTCTTAGTGGGGTTACCTCCGCTTCAAGAGCTGAGTGAGCACTGGTTCCTGTCTTTTAGAACGGCCTGGCTTGACTGCATCCTGCATGTCTTCCGCTGCCTATTTTGCAGATTCGAACGCGTGTTGGACCTCTGTCTAACACTTCCATCAGTTGCGCTGCCGGACATAGACATGCTCCTGGCACCTTTACGGCCCATGTGCACAGTTGTCCACAGTGTATTCCCATGTTGATGATGGCATTCCTAGAGCCTCCACGGGACGCTTCAGCTCCTGTTGGACTGGAGAATGGCTCTGCAACGGATGTGCAAGCATCAGTCTCAGGCACACAGGCATCTACTTCTTCCCCGACAGCTGCTGTGGGAATCAGCGATGTCCACCTCTGCTCACTTGATATCATACTGGAGGTACTGGAGGGACTGCCTCCTGCGGATGCCATGTACAGTGATGTTGAGTCTTTAGCGCAGGATTCTTAAACAATCTGGTCTTTCCTGTGCTGGGAACAGTTTGGGCAGTTTTTAAACATGTACCAAATTGAAGGTCGAACAGACTTTGCTTTTCTTCTCTGCTCTATCTGAACATGGTGGCTTTCAAGGTGCTCAGAAAAATAATGACATTATATTCAAAATATGGAGGACCTTTTATGAACGCTTTTTAGGGAAGAATACCTTTTATATAGATCTTGCTTTTGTGGATGCTTTTTAAGACTTTTTAAGTGCTTATTAGTATGCTTTTAATATAAAGGATTTTTTAGGCCTCTTTTAGCATTTACTATCATTGCCTAGCTGTCCTTGTTAACCTTTTGATGAGGAATGGGTGTCATGTATTTTAGGTTAGTCCCATCATGTACATACCGATTACATAAATTTTGTCCCATCCACGCGACATATCGGTCTTACACAGGTGACCTTTTACCTAGTAGCTTACTTCTATCTCTACGACATCAGGCTCTTGGTACCATATCTTAATCCATGTACCTGACATACATACACATATCCCCAGGCACAGTAGATTTATTCTGTATAAGGGTCACCACTTTTTTTCATCCATCGCCAACAGCCAGCTGTGCATGAGTGTTTTTGTTTATAAAAGGATTAGTGAATGTTTTCAAAACATATCAATTCTGGAAGAAACTCTGGAGTGACCACTTTAGTATAAAAGACCCTCACTCTCCCTTAGAAAGGCAGAGGAGATTCCTTCCAGGCTGGACCGAGACTCTGCAGGCTGATCCTTCGACCGGCAGAGACCTGACATCCCTTGCGGGGTGCCATCCTCGACGCAGAGACGGGGTCCTTCATTCAGACCATCAGTTGAGGGGTTAGCACTTCCCCGGGGGTTTCTTGGCTCCATTAGGATCTATCCTGACATTTACATACATATGATTCAGCTACATATCTAGGTTAGGTACACTTAGGTCGGCTACGCATCGTAGGAGTGCGCCAATGCTATTGTTTTACATAATCTGCTTTTATTCAACTTATTTGCACTATGGTAGAAATGTACCTGCTATTTAAGATATTGGTACTAGCGATCACATTTGTCTGCTCCTGTCTTTTGTTTGTCGCAGCTAGCATATTTCATAATAGACTGCTGCTTGACCAATAAATAATTATTGAAACCATTCCAATCGCCATTCTATGTACTCTGAGAAAAGCAAGCACGAGTGACTGAGCGAAAGGTACCGTATTGTTTCCACGATATCTGAGGAATCAGGGTTGTCATATTCAGTGGTTGCCAGAAACTACCTACACCGCTGTAGAATACAGGGGGGTGATAGCGACACTGTAGAGGTCCTGGGGGGTCCTAGGAACTACACAACAAAACCCAGACATTTCTGAAAACTAGACACCCGGGGGAGTCCAGGGATGTGTGGCTTGCGTGGCTCCCCCAACGTTTTGCTACCCAGAATCCCCTGCAAACCTCAAAATTATCTAACAAAAATCACATTTTCCTTACATCTCTGTGTGGGATCACGGCGCCTCACTTGTGTGGGTGTCTAATGCAGAGTCAGCCTAAAAACGCATATAAAAAAATAGCGCTTAGAGCTCGCTGTGCTATCCCCTCGATCCCTATGTTTTTGGCCCTTCCAGCCGCAGGCTCTTAGCCCACCCACACAAGTGAGGTATCATTTTACTCATAATACCAAGAGAAACTTTGGGTAGTAGTTAGTTTGTGCCCGCATGGTAACCCCAGATGGAAATCAGAGGAAAATTTGATTTTTTTAAGCAACATTTGCAGGGGATTCTGGGTAAGAAAATATTGGGGGATCCACGCAAGCCACACCTCCCTGGACTCCTTCGGGTGTCTAGTTTTCAGAAATTTCTGGGATTGGTAGGTTTCCCCACCGAACCCGGTACCTAAAATGCGGGTGCCCCCTTGCAAAAGCAGGTCGTTTTGTGATAGATTGGGGGCATCTACATTTTTGGTCCCGGGCTCGTTGGCCATCTAGGGAAACCTACCAAACCCACATATTTCTGAAAACTAGATACTCGGGGGAGTCCAGGGAGGTGTGACTTGTGTGGATCCCCCAAAGTTTTCCTATCCAGAATCCCCTGCAAACCTCAAATTTAGCTGAAAAAATCAATACGCGTTCCCGAACAGGAAATACTTATCGCGAACGGGCGGGAGCATGCAATACGCGACCCGGAACAGGAAATAACCATCACGAGCGGGCGGGACAAGTGAAAAACAAGATGGCTGCGCCCATTAGCAACCGCATGGGCAAGTTAGCAATATATTTCCCCGCAAGCACGCAAAAACACATCGCGAACGGGCGGGACAAGCAATTCCGCGTCTTCGCGGAATTTCTACGTGGTCGCGGAGATTTTTAACAATTTCACGGAGATTTGCGTAACGCGACTACGCAAATTCCGCCCACCCCATTCAGAAGTTAAACTTGCAGTGGGACTAATCTGTTGACTGTAGCCGACCTGCACTCCATTGTGGTCAGGCTGAACTCGTGACTTTCACCCAGTCCAGCGCAATCAGATAGCTACAGTTGGTGCTTTGTGCTTTTTGGCGTTATTTTCACAAAATGTTTTAAAAATTCACAATTTTGGTTCTACAGATTGGATGTTTGTCATCTTGGTGTAAACAAATCTATCAAATTGTACTCTATGTTTCTAAATTGGTTTGAGATTTTCTTGTGTTTTTACTTTATTGCTATTTGTGCGCTGCATAAATACTTTACACTATGCCTCTAAACTAAGCCTGACTACTTTGCAGTGTTAAGCACAGGTTAATTTAGTGACTTTTGTGGTTCATCCTGCAAAGGATTGTGGCTATTGCTTGATCACGGCTAACACCCCAGTCAACCAACAACTCAAGTTCTCACACTGGTTTTCAGCAGTGTGATCAGGACTTGTGTTTGTGCAGTGCCATACAGTGATTTGTGTAGCATAAAATCCCAGCTAAATAATTTGACAGAGGAGTTGACATCATTTTAAATTGTCCTTGATTGGCCATATGTTTTCCTTTTTTCAAATCTGATGCCTGCCTTACATTGTGTGTGCCTGTTACTCTTGTCTGGCAAGATGGAGTTGGATATCAATGCCATTGAAATCTACGGCATGGCTGAATTGAAGAAGTTGTGCAGGGAGAGGGAACTAAAACCAACTAAGAGTTCCCCAATGTTTGAGTATCAGATAGCTCTTGGAGCCTGGGAGGAGATATGCAGAATGCAAGCTGCAGCACTGGAGGATGATGATGAGGAGGATGCACTGGATGAGGAGGAGGAGGAAGCGAAGGCTGAGAAGGACTATTTTGCAACAGCTTTAGGGCTGGAGAAAGGGGGGGCTTATTTTTCCCTTTGGCCTAGAACCAGAGGTGAGTGGGAGACCCTAAGAAATGAGGTCCCATACTGGGCCCAGCACAGGAACCAATGTGTGCTCCCTGCCCTGCCCCCTAAGGACTTGGGGGACAGGAGAGCTGAAGGGGAGTGCCAGCTGAAGCTGGTCCAGCTGGAACTGGCTGACCAAGCAGCGAGGGCAGAAGTGGAGAGAGCCCTAGCCTTGCAGGAGAAATAACTAGCTCTGGAGACAAAGAAACTATTCTGGGCTCATGAACTGAGTTTAAAGGACTGGACCTAAAGCTAAAACAAGCCTCAGAGTCCAACATAAAGTATTACTCCAGTGTCCACTGGAGAGGTGAGGGTCCACATACCACAAGACCTGGTGCCCAATTACGTAGTGGGAGATGACATAACAAAATGTTTTTCTGCATATGAGGTAGTCCTGGGGATACACATGTTGCCATAGAAGTACTGGGGTGGCTTATGGAAACACATGCCCATTGTGGGGAGGCATACACTTCTCACACTTGAGGTGGGTGACCAGACAAAGTATGCCCCCATGAAAGCCATACTTGTGGCCCAATTTGGGTTGACTCCTGGGAAGTGCCACCAAAGGTTCAGGGACAGCCACAAACTGCTAAGCCAGTCCTTGGTCGAACTTGTGGACTACTTTTCCAAGGCACTGGATTGTTGGGTGAATGGTAGTGAGGTAAACATCTTTGAAGGATTGTAAAATCTAATAGCAAGAGAGCACATGCCCGGTCATTACTGTCCAAAACTATGCCAGCACCTTGTTGAGTGCAAGCTTACTGGCCCCAGGGAACTTGCAAGGGAGGCAGAACTCTGGGTGAGTACCAGGGTGTCTGGGAAGGTATCTGGGAGTGATCCTAAAGAGGGTGGTTCAGGGTCCCTCCAACAGAGTAAGAGGGGTACACAGTGATGTTGACAGGTCCCAGCTTGGTTGCCATGTCCCTCTTAGGATTAGGGGGGTTCTGGCGGACTGAGGACTAGGGTGCCTCAATTCCTACCCTGCTGCTTTCATTGCTCCCAGTTGGGCACAGGCAAGGAGACCTGGTCCGCACCACCAAGAAATCACCCACTGGTGGAAGCTCCACATGAGAGGCACTTGTGACCTTTGGGGTGAGGTAGTCCCCAGGGGCAGGTAGTAGAACATGCCCTAGTATCCCTTAATTCAGAGAGTAGACTGGTGATCCCTGAGGGTGGGGGTCCTCATCTCCATCAGCTTAATCAGGACAAGGTAAATGGGGTCCCAGTCCCTGCTCTGAGGGACACCAGGGCCAGCTGGACTATGGTAGGGGAAAGGTTGGTTTCCCCAGAGCAGTACACCGGTCAGGTGTGCAGGATAACCCAGGTCCATAGGTAGGTCTTGTCTACCACATGACCCTAGTATCCCTGGAGTGGGGTAGGAAAGTAAACACAAAGGAGGGTTGTAGTTAGTCACCGGATGCCCATAGACTGCCTTCTGAGATTGAGTTGCCACTGATGTCAGGGGAGCTGATAGAGGCGATTGCACAGGGTACCATAAATGCTCAGCCATCTGGGCGTACCACTCTCAAACGGAGGGTACAAAAGCCCAAAAGGAGGGCCGGGGGAGACAGGACTCACCTCTGACCCCTTTTCAGATTCAGGGTACAGATCCTGGGGTTAGTGACCAGTCCTGGAATGGTGGGAAGGAGAGTGGAAAAAGGGTACATAACACCTGGGGTTGTTACCCCCTCAGAGATCCAAGGGAGGACTGGGACCTGGCTCCTGACACTGACAGATGTCAGTGGCCTCTGTTGGTTGGTGTCCTTATGGGAACAGCTTTCCTTTGCTTTGAGCACAGAAGTCTGATCCAAGGGGTGGAATGGGCCACATCACTTTGTTGTCCCTGGTGGTACTGCCTGCCTATTGGGATGCATCTGTGAGTATGTTAAGGTTAGGTGTTGCACAGATGGGGTCCACAGGTGAGGAGAAGAGTTCCCCATGGGTAAGTTCAGTGGCTCAGGAGAGTGTAGACAGAGGGATCCAAATGAATTCAGAAGGGCTTAGAACTCACAAGTGCGCCTGCAGTAAATGGTGTTGTCGCCATTATATTGCCTAAGCAGGGAAGTCCATCAAGATATTGATTAGTCTCCCCTGACTTTAGGCTTAAGAGGAGTTGTGTCAGACCTGGCCCTCTCTACAGAGTCAAACCCAAATCTTTTGCTTTTACCCTCCACTTTTTGCTGAAGGACTCTGCTAACCAGTGTTAAAGGACTTGTGGTCTCTCCCATAAACATGGGTAAATTGACTTAAACCCAATTGTCATATTTAATTCAGTTGTACGTCCCTTGTAGAGTGGTATACCATATACCCAGGGCCTGTTAATTAAATGCTACCAATGGGCTTGCAGCACTTATTGTGCCACCCACTTAAGAAGCACCTTAAAACATGTCCCAGGCCTGCTGCTGCAGCCTGAAAGCAGTTTTAAACTGCCATGCCGACTTGACAATAGAACCACCCTTGCCAAGCTCTAAATTCCTGTTTTATTACATATAAGTCATCCCCAAGCTAGGCCCTATGTATCCCATAGGGCAGGGTGCTGTGTAATTATAAGGTTAGCCGTGTACTTTTAAGTTTTACATGTCTTGGTAGTGAAAAACACCTAAATTCATTTTTCACTAGTGTGAGGGAAACCTCTCTCATAGGATAATATTGGGGATTCCTTATTTCATTTGATAAGCTGTAATTTCCAATTGTGAGGAGATAGCTATATTATGTTTGGTGTCTTTGGAATTGAAATGAAAAACCCTATTTATTGGCGAAGTAGGGTTTTTTATTACAATTTTGAAAATGCTACTTTTAGAAAGTTAAAAGAGCTAATGATGGATGGAATGCTGAACAATGCAAACATTCACCCCCAGTAACAGAGATCTGGGTTTACTCCATCCTTTTTTGCTTACCAAGCCACCCCAGTTTGGACTCAGCCATACGCAAATCAGTCTTGACACCCTGCCGCCTGCACCGGTATTCTATGCAAAGCTCTGGCAGCTGCCTCTTCACAATACAACATTGATTTCTCACAGGGACCGCCACTGCAAAGCTTCCGCAAAGCCCGTTTGAGCGGACTACAGGGTCTTTGTGCTACAGCAACCACTGTCCGCGCTACTCCAGCAGCCTCCTGCGATGCTCTCCCTGCTTCTTGCAGCCCTCCCCACCACAAACAGGACTGTTGGTGCTGATTTGAGAAGGTAAACTTTCAGCAGGACATATCTGGTGACTGCGCTCTATCGCGGTCGGCCTGAACTTGTGACTTTGACCCGGTACAGCGCGACCAGATAGCCATAGTTGATGTTTTTTTGATGCTATTTTCACTTAAATCTCTAAAAATTTATAACTTCAGTTCTCCCTATTGGATTTTTGTCACTTTGAAGTCAAATAATGTATTTAAATGGGCTCTATTTTTCTAAATTGGTTTGGGATTTTTCTTATGGCATGTTTTCACTTTATTGCTGTTTGTGTGCTGAATAAATACTTTACATATTACCTCTAAGTTAGCCTGACTAATTTTTGTGCCAGGCCAAGCAGGTTAAAGCACAGGTTAATGTAGCGACTTTTTGTGGTTTACCCTGCAGGGGTCTGTGGCTGTTGCTTGGCCAGGGCTCACACCCCAGTCAACCAACAACCCAATTTCTCACGTGGGGAAGGTTTAATAAGCAAGGATTATAAATGGAACTCATCTACTTGGTCAGCAGTTATTCTGAAATATTGCCATAAATCCTGTCTTCCTGGACATGTTAGGGACAGCCTTGTTCTAAAATATACTGATCAATGCTCATGCTTTGGAAATGTCAATTGGCTTGAGATTATGGTCATGAAAGACAAACAAGCCATCAGCATCAAATCTCTTTTCTTAAACTTTGATGCTGCAATGATAGCCTCCTATTTTATTCCAACTAAGTACTGATGCTCATATCAGTATGCTTGGTGAAACGTTTGCTGAATTGAGACTGGTCGCCCTAATATATCCTTCGGAATGCTGTAGGTTGATGGTCCAATGTTTGGTATTTAAGAAATTAACAAAACTAGTGAACCTGTGAACATCTTGACATCGTCTTATCTTGCTTAACTTATAAATTATGTTTTAGTAATTAACATAGATGCCACTTTTTCCTTCTCTTTCATATAGATATTCCTCCCTATATTCCCTAAGAAATGTTCCCTTGTTGAGAGTGACAGTAACGTTCCTACCTCTAGCATGTACTTTTGTTTTGTAATGATTGCTTTCCAGCAAGAAAATCAACAAAGTTGGTTTATAAGTTAAAATAATAATATATTGCTTTGAAATCCAGGAGCCCTGGAAAACAAGCACGAACTGCTAAGCTAATAAAAATGAGATCTACAATAACACAGACATTTTGCTTCAAGCCTTCTTTGGCCTTTCACATGAATCTGCTATGGGGAATTTTAATTTAAACTGCAATACTGCTCCACCATAATGGAACATTGTGTTATTGCTTCCAAAATCTAGACAAGAAACATACTATTTTAGGATAGGAATGATTTCTGCTCTGCCATGTGAACGTAGCAAAATGTAGTTTTTGTTTAAAAACCTTTTGGTGCCAAGTTTAGACACGATATTTGTCTGCCAAAACTGAAAGATAATAGATCACTGTTAATGTTGTTTTCTTTTAAAGTACAATTTGTGTGGACTAAGTTTGTCTCAGTTTAATTAACTCCTATGCAGCACAATCCATGCATGCCTGTGTCTTCCAGGGCGTTTTTACACCAGAGATTAATTCGAATAGATGAATGGCAGAAATGTTAAAGAAGATATATAGGTTATGGTGTGGCATATACTATTATATTACGAGAGTGAAAATAGGAGTTATAAAGAGTTATAGTGCAGAGTGCATGGGTTCTGGGAGCGAGCATTGAGGAGTGGCGAAGCATGGACAGGAGGACAAGGGTGCTGGAGACCTTGACAGAGTTTATAAAGTTGTGAGATTAATGGTACAGTGCATCTGCTTCGCGGCAGCTACAAAATGTGATTGATAAAGAATCTCGTAATTTCAATTCAATTTTCTAAAGACAAAAGTTGGATAAAAAAGGTGACTTTTTTGATGTTTCATTATATATATCTTTTTTTGGGTGGAGTTTTTTATAGCGCGAAATAGACCCGAAGGTATCAGAGCGCTTTACACAAGCACCAGTTATGTTACAGACGACACATTCATTTTTTTGTTGGTGGAGATTAAGTGACTTGCCCAGAATCACAGGATGTTGAGCGTCCCTGCCTTTTCCGCAGCTCTGAGGTCGCCCGCCCTAGCTGTTAGGCCACATTCTCTCTATATTTTCCAAAGCTGTATCAAGGCCTTGTCTTATTCTTCTGGGCACATTAGGGATTTTTGCTAAACCAATGGGAGGCATACCTGACTTACTGTGGCCAATCAAGTTTTAGTCGATTACCTGACTGGGAGGGACAACATTCAGTGAATTTATTTGGCAAAAACGTTCAGGTGCCATATTTATGGAAACTACCTTGGATGTTAAAGAACAGTAACACAAATCCAGCTGGACTGCACAATCCCCTCTGTAAGGAAAGTGAGAAGGTGAGCTATTTCAGATAAATTCTCATTAAATACATTAGAAGGTACGAATCCCAGTAATCAGCATTGAGAATTTACCATTATGACAATTTTCAGGTCAGATCATGAAATATCTTTCTGATCCACCACATTTCCAGGCTGGTAGCGTTCTATTTAGCTGATTCTCAACAGGATTGAAAATCACACCCAGAAACCCAGAGCATGACTGCCTATATCCTGACCTTTCCCCAGAACCAATTTGAAAGCAATGCTTTACTGTTCATGATATTAATCCAAAAGGACAAGGATGTTTATATTGCTGGATGATAATGGGTGCTAACTATATGTGGGCCACATTTTTCATTGGGGGCCCTTTTCACAAACGCAAGAATGATTGCAAATGTAGGTTTAATGACTGAATGAACATGTTTTACCCTTGCCAGGAATTTTATAGAGGGATTCCAGATAGGTGTAAACCCATTTACGTGTGCGAAGACTCCGTACTCCCACTCCAGCAATAGGAAAATAGATATTTCAAGTCTTGGGTAGCCTTGGAAATTTGAGAGCACTCACAGACATGTACATTTTGAGCATTCACAAACTCCCCTCATTCCTCTTTCCACCCTGAAATGGCAGGATTTTTACCCCAGCCAAGTATTGATATAAATTGCTTTCCAGGATGGGATAGGGAATAGCTCACCCCTGGATTTATTTGTGTAGGGAAGGGGGTTTCTCCATGGGAAAAAATATTTTCTCTACAGAGAAAAAAAAATTGCATTTCCACGGGGATCTTATTCCCAGCGTGCAAAATTCTCTGCTACGGCAAAATCTGCAAAGCTGGATTTGGAACCCAATATAAAGGTCAAATGGCCCTCCCAGGAATCCACATAGAAACCTGCATCTAGCACCGATTTCCACATGGATTCCTGGGACTCCAAGGAAGTGGTAAAGCTACACTCACACATAAGTTTAAATCTGGGAGTGCAGATTTACCACTTTCCTTATTGAATCAGGCCCATTACGTTTAGCCCAGTTGTGTCAATGGCCAATTAATATATTATCTCTGCCCAAAGGAATTAACAACTAGGAATGATGAAAAACTCTTCGTTCTTAAAAAAATCATCTGCTCTGTAGTGATAACTAGCAGGTAACTATTCAGTACAGTCTGCATATCCATGCCTTTCCAGTGTGCTGCACTGCGATTTCATCTGTGAATTCTGGTTCTGTCTTTGGTCTCCTCACTATGAATAGCGGACATTTTTAGAGCACTTTTATTAATTCTCACTTTAGGAGGCTTGATTTTCATGATTGCATCTTGAGTTATTTTGAATTGATGTTTTCCATGGATTGAAAGGGTTTCCTGTGTGGTCTTTGAAACAGTAGATTTGACATGAATATGGAGGACACATAATTAAAGCCAAACTATAAAAAGTATCGGTGGAATAATATAGGAAAGAGAATGTTAGCCTTGTTTGTTCTGTTTTCAGGGGTAAGTAAAGAGGAGAACCGAGGAATAGAGATAATAGTATGCTTGATATATGAAAAAATAGCGTATGTTGATCAATCAACCAAACAGGGTAAAGCGCAACTACTCACCTGTGAGGGTCTCGAGGCACTGGGGTGAAGGGAGGGGTGGCACCGTTGAGTGCTGGGGTCACCCGAAAAGCCAGGTCTTGATGTCCTTCCTGAACTGCGGCAATATGGGAGATTGTTGGAGGTGGAGGGTGTTCTGGGCTTTGGCTGTGAGGTAGGAGAAGGAATTTCCTCCCATTCTAGTCTTGCTGATATGTGGGACGGTGGCTAGTTAGAGCTGGGCTGATCGGAGGTGTCTTTTCAGTGCGTGGAAGGAGAGGCGGCTGTTCAGGTATGCAGGTCCGGTGTTGTGAAGGGGCTTGTATGCGTTTGTGAGGAGTTTGAAGGTTATTCTTCTTTTGACAGGTAGCCAGTGGAGATCACGGAGGTGTTGGGTGATGTGACTCTGACGGGGGATGTCGAGGATCAGTCCAATGTTCTGGACAGTCTGGAGTTTGCGAAGGAGTTTCTTGTTGATTCCAGTGTAGAGAACGTTGTCGTGGTCCAGTTTGCTGCTGATGAGTGCATGTGTGACAGTTTTCCTGGATTCGGTTGGGATCCATCTGAAGGTATTTCGAAGCATACGGAGGGTGTTGAAGTAGGTCAAGGAGACAGCGTTGATCTGGTGGTTCATTGTGAGCGATGAGTCTAGTATGATGCCGAGGTTTCGTGCGTGATCCATCCGGGTGAGGGGATTTCCGAGGGCAGAGGGCCCCCAGGAGTCTTTCCATGTGGAGGGGTGAAGCCGAGGATGAGGACTTCTGTCTTTTCTGGGTTGAGTTCCAGGCAGCTGTTCTTCATCCAGGTGGCGATGGCTTTCATCTATTCTTGGAAGTTGTGTCTGGTGATGTTGGGTTCGTAGGTGAGGGAGAGGATCAGCTGGGTGTCGTCGGCGTATGAGATGATGTTGAGCCCGTGGTTCCTGGCGATGGTTGCAAGGGGGGCCATGTAGCTCTTGAAGAGGGTGGGGCTGAGGAAGAAGCTCTGGGGCACCCCACAGTTGGTCTCTGCCAGTTCTCAGAGGTAGGAAGGGAGTCTGACCTGCTGAGTTCTGCCAGTGAGGAAGGAGCAGATCCAGTCGAGGGCCTTGCTGCGGATGCCGGCATCGTGGAGTCTGGTGACTAGGGTGCAGTGGGAGACGGTGTCAAATGCAGGCGAGAGGTCCAGGAGGATGAGGGCTGCCATTTCGCCCTGGTCAAGGAGGGATATGTATCATAAGCAACTGAATGCACAATACATTGTGTGATCCTCAATCATTTTTATACATTGTCAAAAATACAGTTTGTATCTTTCAAGTTCTTTACATTTCGATATGCTATATTAGCATATCCTGTGTCTTAATTATCCATATACACCATAAAATGTACATAGACAAGGTTTCAATTTTCAAATCAGCTTAAATGGTTTTTATCAGAACTTTCATAATGGTATTACATTAAAATGGTTATGATGGTGAGAAGGCTTCATGTATTTTTGTATTTTATATTTATCTTTTAAAAAGAGGTCTCTGGGATGGGGTTGCTATAACACATACTTTTATTTAATGTGGTGCATAAACTAAAATTATTGATGAGACAGTAAGAAGCTGCTTAAAATTAAACTAAGGATATCTGTTTATTGTCTGTAATGCTACCGTTACATCTTTTTTCGAAGCTCTCAGTCCATCATACAGCTGGTGTGATCATTTAGTGAATTGGTGTGCCGTTTGTGGATGTCATTGTTTTATGCGCAGGCGACTGGTCTAAGTCATGTCAGCTCCACTTGGCCTCGCATGCTTCCAGGTTTGATGAGACATACTAATGATGAGCTGAACATCACAGCAAAACTAGGACATGCAGCACCTGAAGGGAGGGTGTCTTCCTAAGTGCAAGGTAGTTTTTACTGGTTTTCATTACGGTCACTTAAAATATGTTGTTAAACAACAGGTATTTGGTTGAGAAAGGGGGATGTTGCTTGGAGGGTTTTCAGCATCGTATCCATTAAGGGTTTCTCGTGCACTAAACGGAAGGGGTTTCAATATTAGTTTGTCATAATTGATTAATTAATGTGTTGGGCCTTCATGAGATAAGGTTTTTTGAGCACTCGTTTTAGCATGTTAGGCAGTAGGTTAAGGGGCACTATTATTATGTTGACATAAACATGGTCTCACAAGGGTGCAGTGGAGGATAGGCTAACAGCTAACCGTAGGGGCTATTTGTATCATTGATGCGCAGGTGTTAAAAACAGTTAGTATTAAGCAGATGGTTTAGATGTCTTTTCATTATGTCTTTTTCAGTTACCCCTGACGAAGGGCTAAAAGCCCGAAATGCATTGAGTGGAACTACACGAGGCTATTCAGAATGAATTGCTTAACTTTACGTGTCACTGTTGAAGCCCAGATGGGCACGCAGAAGGCATTTGAAAAAATGAAAAATATGAAATAAAGAGCAACTGTGGAATCATGCTGTCTTCGTCGTGACTGTGAATTCATGGATTAATTTTGGTACAAGCCATCAATAAAATTGGTAAAGAGATTGGTTCACACTTTGGATTAAACGTGGAGCTTTACATGTATATTTGTTCATTGCGAGGAATAACTCCTGCTTATGCAGTGCGACTGATGGGCGCATAAGGCACGTGTCTTTTGGACTGCTAACCACATAGCCGTGACCTCGGGATAGATCACGGAATCAGCTTGCACGCAATCATCCAGTTGGAATTAAAATGAGAAATGAGAAGAGTATAAGGAAAGGAATGCATTCTTGCATTTTGTCTTTTTTGCTTTGCAATGTTCTGTCCCACGCAAGTTTGCACCCTGTTGATGATTAGATTAGATAAAAACATGGAGAATGTAATGGTAGTGAATAAAATATCACCTCGAAGGCAGCAGGAGAACATGGAATCATTCAGAAGGGACCTCATGTGACTACGTACAAACTTACTGAAAGCACATGCATACACTCGTCATTTAAATGCTGTTCACACGCAATTGTGATTTTTTGTATCTAAGATGACATTTTGATGGTACTTATTTAGCAAAAAATATTGGTTACATTTTGATGTATACATTTCTATGTATTCATTTCGTAGAAACATCGGCGAAACTTTGGGGTTTGATGTGTGGGTGGGTGAGATTGGTACAAAAAGACTGGGCACGGACTCACGGGTGGGTTGGAATATTGTTTGTTTTATTTTATTTTATTATTAGTATATGCACATTCACACCGAGGGGTTGGATAACGTACACTTTAACCCCTTCGATGCTTATGACGAGCTGGACTCGTCATGGCACACAGTGGTCGTGTGCTCATGACGTGTCCAGCTCGTCATAAGACCACCCACGGGGAAGCGCTGGCGCTCCCGTGGGAATCCAATCGTTGGTTTTTTGGGGGAGGCAGGGGAAGGGCTTCCCTGCCTCCCCCGCCTCTCAACGACGCCAGCGCGCGAGGCGCGCTGACATCATTGGGGTTTTCTTTGTTCTCGACGCGCTGGAAGCCATTTGCTTCCAGCGCGTCTGGGTATAAGGTGAGTTTTGGCCCGGGAGGGGGGTTTCAAACAAAGAGGCATCGAGGGAAAGGAAAGGGTTTTCCTTTCCCCCGATGCCTCTTTAGTGCATTCCTGCTGCACGATCATGCGATCGTGCAGCAGGAATGCCCACTAGACACCAGGGATTTTTTTCTTTTTTTTTAAAGTGAAAATACTGTTTTGGGGAGCGGCCCCTTGGGCAAGGGTCACTCCCTTTGGGGGCCATATGTTTTGGTGGTCTTCCCCTGGGGGCAGTTTTTTTAATATAGCGCAGGCTTTACCCGAAGGTGTCAGAGCGCTTCACAATAGGAACAGTAACATTACATGAGGAGAAGGTTACAAGTGAGCACAATACAAAAGCAAGCGTTACATTACATGAGGAAAAAGTGACAATTGTGCAAATAAAACAAACAAGATACAAAAAGAGGTATGCGTTACAAGATACATGAGATACAAAATACAAATAGAGGTATAATACTGCAATAAGTGGCAGTCACTCAGAACACACTGGGAAGGCACTTCTATAGGCATGGAGTACAGAATTTCCTATAGTGGAAGAACTTCCTTGAGGGAGTAGAGAGGGCGTGAATTAAACAGGAGACTTAAAATGAAGGGTACACAAATGCAGCACAGCACGCAAGGGTGAGGAATGTACAGGAAAAAGTACAAATTTACAATGAAGAGCGAACTTCCTAGAGGGGGCTGAGAGTGAAAGTATTAGTTCTGAAAGTGTCTTTGGAAGAGAAGAGATTTGAGGTCAGCTTTGAAGATCCGGGTAGAGGAGGTGGCATGGAGCAATGGGGGAAGCGAGTTCCAGATTCTCACTGCATTGCCTGAGAAGGATTGCGCCATCGATCTTTACCTTTTGAAGACGGGGGGCTCAAGCAGAAGCTTTTCCGCATTGCGAGAAGGGCGAGAGCCACCGGACAATTTCAATTTATTCGCCAGGTAACGAGGGAGGACGTGTGTAAGGCTTTGTGTGTGATGCAGGCAGTTTTGTAAATAGATCTTGCCTCGATCGGAAGCCATCGAAGAGAGGACAGGATAGGAGTGACGTGGTCGCTTCGTTTAGACCCTGAAATGAAGCGAGCTGCTGAATGGAGGATGGATTTGAGAGGGGAGAGGAGGGATTTGGGTAGGCCCGTCAGAAGAGAATTGCAATAATCCAGTCTTGAGAGAACCAGAGATTGTACCAAGGTTTTTAAGTCTTTCTCCGGGAAGAACCAACGGATCCCCCATAGAAGGCGCAACTGGTAACGTGCGTTCTTAGCAATAGAGTTGATGTGGGAGATTAGGTTGAGTCTTTTGTCAAGAATGACACCTAGGGATTTAGCGCTGTCGACAATGATGGGTTTGTTGTTGAGTAGGTTCAGCTGATCCATCCAAGATTGAACAGGAGGAGGTGAGAGAGAGAGGTAGAGAGGAGGAGGAATTCAGTTTTGGCGGGATTCAGAATGATTTGGTGAGCTAACATCCAGTTGTGAATAGATTTGAGAGTAGAGTTGAGTAGGGAGAGATCGTGTGCGGAAGACAAAGGTATCTTCCCACTAGTCCACCAGGCATTTATTTGTGGAGAGTGACCCCTTTGGCAAGGGTCACTCTCCTTTGGGGGCAATATTTGTGGCTGTGTCTGCCTCCCAGGAGGGCAGATCGCCATGTTTTTTTTAAAAATTGGGCCCACTAGACCACCAGGGATTTGTTTGAGGGGAGTGGCCCCTTGGCAAGGGTCGCTCCCCTATGGGGAGCATTAATTTGGCTGTTTCTGCCCCCTGGGTGGGCAGATCGGCTGATTTTTTTGTATGGCCACTAGGCCACCAGGGATTTTTTGTGGGCAGTGGCCCCTTGGGCAAGGGTCGCTCCCCTTGGGAGCATTGTTTGTGGCTGTCTGTCCCCATGGGGGGGCAGATGTCGCAATTTTTTTATATTTGGCCCACTAGACCACCAGGGATTTGTTTTTGGGGAGTGGCCCCTTGGGCAGGGTTGCTCCCTTTGGGGAGCACTAATTTGGCCGTTTCTGCCATCCTGAGGGGCAGATCGGCTGATTTGTTTTTTGTAGGTCCACTAGGCCACCAGGGTTTTTTATGTTGGGGAGCGGCCCTTGGGCAAGGGTTGCTCCCTTTATGGGAGGATGATTGTGGCCATTTCTGCCCTCTTGGGTGGCAGAATAGCAGTATGTTTTAGGCCCATCTGCCCCCAAGGAGGGCAGAAGCCACTAGACACCAGGGTTTTTTAATTTTTGTGTTGGGGAGTGGCCAAAAGGGCAAGGGTTTCTCCCTTTACGGGGTGAATATTTTATTTATACTCTTTGGCCCACCTACCCCTTAGCTTGGCTGGTGGATTGTGTGTGGACTGGTGCATTATTTGCATATGTGATTGTAATGTTTTTTTTCTCCTTTTATTCTAGTGTAAAGCTTTTGATTCCTGTTTGCGGTTTCGGCAGTGGTTGTTCTGCAGTTTTGCGTAATTGCATTTATTTGGTAAGAAAAATATTTTTGTTGTGTGTACTCCAAATGAGTATTATTGTCATGCATGAATGAATTTTTTTGTAAGTGGTGTCATAATGGCAGCATATTTGTTAGTGTTCAGAGCATGAAATTCTTTGCGATGTTTTGCATTGTCTTATGTGTAATTTTTTTTTTCTTCTTTTTAGTGGGATATTGTTGATCCTTACTGTGTCTGTGCAAAGTAGGTGGTGGTGAGTCTAGCTGCTTCTGTCACGTGAGTGGTATAGTGTTGGAGTATATAGGTCTTTGTGATAAAGCTACATTTTGTTTATTTCTTTTTTTACAAAGGGTTTGTTGTTGTTGACTTGTTTGACAAGTAACCTTTATTAGTAAGCATTATGGCTAGCCGTAGAATGACTGCTCAGCAGGTGGTTGGTTTGCTTCTTGAATCTTCCTCTGAGCAGGATTATGAGACTGACGTCTGAGGGAGAGGAGGGAGGGGAAGATTCAGGCAGTGAGTTTTCTCCACATGGAATCATCGGATGATGAAGGTACTCTCAGTGCAGATGAAGTGCCTGTTTTAGAGGAGGATACTACTGTGCCGATGGTGCAAGAGGCATCTGGATTGCAGCCTGGGGCTGCTAGGCTTCCTACTGGAAGTGCTGGACTCTGGGTTGATCCAAACATGGTGCAGCCGGTGTTGCCTGCCTTTAGTGGTTATGCAGGGTGTAGAGTGGATTGTGAACATTATTTGCCTATACAGTATTTTCAGTTGTTTATGGATGATGTATTTTTGGGTGAGATTGTTGAGCAGACTAATTTGTATGCTGAACAGTTTTTGAGGGACAACAGTGCCAGACTTTGGCCCCATTCTAGAGCTACCCGGTGGAGTCCCAGAAATCTGGAAGAGATGAAGAAGTTTTTGGGTTTGACTTTTTTTATGGGTTTGATAAGGAAGCCGTCCATGGGTTCATATTGGTCTACCAGTCCCTTGATGGCAACGGCCATATTTCCTGCAGTTATGACTCGTGATCGGTATTTACTTTTGCTTCGGATGCTGCATTTTGTTGATAATGGTTTGGCGTTGCCACGAGATCACCCTGAATGTGACCGTCTTTTTAAGATTCGGCCTGTTCTTGATCACTTTGTAGATCGATTTTCAGAGATCTATACTCCAGGGAAAGAAATATCTATTGATGAGTCTTTGGTCCTGTTCAAGGGCCGTTTGGTTTTTAGTCAGTACATTCCTAGCAAGAGGGCACGCTATGGAATTAAGCTGTATATGTTGTCTGAGAGTAGGACAGGATATGTTTTTAATTTGCGTGTGTACACTGGTAGGGATTCCACTATTGACCCCCTGGTTGTCCGTCCACTTTTGGAGTTTCAGAGAAAATTGTGTGGGATTTTGCTAGAGGACTGTTTAACAGAGGCCACCATTTGTACCTTGATAACTTCTACACTGCTGTGCAATTGTTTAAGGAATTGTTCAAAGTGGACACTTTTGCTTGTGGCACAATCCGCTCTAACCGTAAAGGTTATCCAAAAGAGCTTGTTTGCAAAAACTTCAGAGGGGACAGTGCAGTTCCTTGCGTAGTGATGAACTACTAGCTGTGAAATTTGTGGACAGGAGGGATGTGTACATGCTGACTACCATCCATGATGAGAGTACTTCACCTGTGGCTGTTTGGGGTCAGATTGCTGAAGTGCGCAAACCTGTGTGCATTTTAGACCACAATAAGCACATGGGTGGTGTTGATAGAGTAGATCAGAGGTTGGAACCTTACACTGCTATTCGTAAGGCTTACATTTGGTATAAGAAGTTGGCCATCCATCTCTTCAATTTAGCCACTTTCAATGCTTTTGTTGTGTTCAAGGAGTGTTCTCCTGCGTCAAAGTTGACTTTTGTTCAGTTTCAGCAGTCTGTCATAGGCAGCCTTGTTGTTGTTGTGGAACAGGCAAGTGTTCCTAGAGTTGGAGTGGTGGAGGATGTGGCTCGATTGAAAGATCGCCACTTTCCTGATCACATTCCTCCTACACCCTCAAAAGACTTTCCCACTAGGAGATGTAGAGTCTGTTGGCGAAGAGGTGCGCGGAAGGAGACTCGTATGTACTGCCCTGAGTGTCCTTCTAACCCTGGGCTGTGTGTGCCTGCTTGTTATAGAGCGTACCACAAGCAAAAGAATTATTGGGAGCAACCATGAGTGGTAAAGTGAACTGCCTGGTCTGTAAAGTTTAAGAATTGTTGTTCTGTTTCAAGGTTGGCATTAGTGCAATGTATTTAGTTTCTGATTTTGTGTTAGTAGATTTGTATCTATTTGCAATTTGTTTGTGTTTTCTTTTTGTATAAAAAAATCCTAAATGTGATGGTGGTGTGTGTAGGCTGGTGCTTGGCTGGCGGTGTGCGTGGAGTGGCGCTTGGCTGGCGGTGTGCGTGGAGTGGCGCTTGGCTGGCGGTGTGCGTGGAGTGGCGCTTGGCTGGCGGTGTGCGTGGACTGGCGCTCAGCTGGCGGTGTGAGTAGTGACTTGCTGCTGGTCACTACACACACTGCTAGCCGAGCGACACTCCACGCAATCCATCAGCTTGTGTGGTTGCTGTGTTAGGAATGTGGGCGTGTGAAAGTGATGGGCCCTTGAATGGCGCTGTCTGCTGGTGTGAGTGTTGTAATGTGATGGGCCCGCGGCTGGTGGTGTGAATGGTTTTGTATGTGTCACACGTATGAAAGGTGTATGAATGGCCTGTAAAGAGGTTGGTGCCTTGTCGTGGCTTTACAGGTCACGAGCTGTGAGTCAATGGTTCAGTTTCTCGTCCTTTCAATTATTAACAGTGCATTTCATTTTTGTGAAATCACTTGTTAATACAATTGTATATACTGAACCATCACTCACCCTCATGCCAAATCCAACCAGTATGTGTGTGTGCTTGAGGATTAGATGGCTGTGCAGTAATATTTTTTTTGTCTTTCTCAAGCAGGGTGTACCTTGTCCCTTTTTGTGAATGTTGTAATGTGTTTATTTCGTGCCTGGTGGTGTGAATGGTCTTGTGTGTATCACGTATGAAAGGTGTGTGAATGGCCTGTAAAGCGGTTGGGGCCTTGACGTGGCTTTACAGCTCACGAGCTGCGAGTCACTGGTTCAGTTTTTTGTCCTTTCAATTATTGACAGTGCATTTCATTTTTGTGAAATCTCTTGTTAATAAAATTGTATATACTGAACCATCACTTGCCCTCGTGCCAAATCCAACCAGTATGTGTGTGTGCTTGAGGAATAGATGGCTGTGCAGTAATCTTTGTCTTTTTAGTCTGTCTGCCAAGGTGTACATTCCGTCTAAGAATAACCTACCAACTGTAGATATTGTCGTAAACGAAACACCCATGGGAGTACACGGTGATATCTCTCTTGTGGATCCCAACAAGTTATGTTACCCACAATGTCCTGCAAACCTCAAAATGTCTGTCACATTTTCCTGGCAATATTGTGCCAAAATTTTAACGCTGCAGAAATAAACAACACATTATCTCAAAACGACCTGGTTTTGCAAGGGGGTCACCTGGGTTTTGGCCCGGGCTCGGCGGCCACCTAGGGAAACCTACCAAACCCACACATTTCTGAAAAGTAGACACCCGGGGATTCCAGGGAGGTATGGCTTGCGTGGATCCCCCAACGTTTTCTTACCCAGAATCCCCTGCAAACCTGACATTTTGCTGAAAAATCCCTTTTTCACATATTTTTGTGTGGTAAAGTTGTGGCATCACCGGGCTGACACAAATTTCCTACCACCCAGCGTTCCCCCAGGTCTCCCGATAAAAATGGTGCCTCACTCGGGTGGGAGGCCCAAGTACCCGTGACAGGCAAGGGCCCACAACGTATTGAGGCGACCTCAAAATGGCCTATCACAAAACGACCTGATTTTGCAAGGGGGTCCCATGACGTTTTGGCCCGGGGCTCGGCGGCCACCTAGGGAAACCTACCAAACCCACACATTTCTGAAAAGTAGACACCTGGAGGATTCCAGGGAGGTATGGCTTGCGTGGATCCCCCAACGTTTTCTTACCCAGAATCCCCTGCAAACCTGACATTTTGCTGAAAAATCCCTTTTTCACACATTTTTGTGTGGTAAAGTTGTGGCATCACCGGGCTGACACAAATTTCCTACCACCCAGCGTTCCCCAGGTCTCCCGATAAAAATGGTGCCTCACTCGGGTGGGAGGCCCAAGTACCCGCGACAGGCAAGGGCCTACAACATATTGAGGCAACCTCAAAATGGCCTATCACAAAATGACCTGGTTTTGCAAGGGGGTCCCATGACGTTTGGCCCGGGGCTCGGCGGCCACCTAGGGAAACCTACCAAACCCACACATTTCTGAAAAGTAGACACGCGGGGATTCCAGGGAGGTATGGCTTGCGTGGATCCCCCAACGTTTTCTTACCCAGAATCCCATGCAAACCTGACATTTTGCTGAAAAATCCCTTTTACACACATTTTGTGTGGTAAAGTTGTGGCATCACCGGGCTGACACAAATTTGCTACCACCCAGCGTCCCCCCAGGTCTCCCGATAAAAATGGTGCCTCACTCGGGTGGGAGGCCCAAGTACCCGTGACAGGCAAGGGCCCACAACGTATTGAGGCGACCTCAAAATGGCCTTTCACAAAACGACCTGGTTTTGCAAGGGAGGTCCCATGACGTTTTGGCCTGGGGCTCGGCGGCCACCTAGGGAAACGTACCAAACCCACACATTTCTGATAAGTAGACACCCGGGGGATTCCAGGGAGGTATGTCTTGCGTGGATCCCCCAACGTTTTCGTACCCAGAATCCCATGCAAACCTGACATTTTACTGAAAAAAATCACTTTTTTCACACATTTTTGTGTGGGAAAGTGTGGCATCACCGGGCTCACACAATATTCCTACCAACCAGCGTTCCCCCAGGTCTTCCGATAAAAATGGTGCCTCACTTGTGTGGGAGGCCCAAGTACCCGCGACAGGCAAGGGCCCAAAACGTAGTGAGGCGACATCAAAATTGCCTATCTCAAAACCACCTGGTTTTGCAAGGGGGACACCTGGGCTTTTGGCCCGTGCTCGGCGGCCATCTAGGGAAACCTACCAAACCCACACATTTCTGAAAAGTAGACACCCGGGGCTTCCAGGGAGGTATGGCTTGCGTGGATCCCCCAACGTTTTCTTACCCAGAATCCCCTGCAAACCTGACATTTTGCTGAAAAAATCCCTTTTTTCACACATTTTTGTGTGGTAAAGTTGTGGCATCACCGGGCTGACACAAATTTCCTACCACCCAGCATTTCACCAGGTCTCCCGATAAAAATGGTGCCTCACTCGGGTGGGAGGCCCAAGTACCCGCGACAGGCAAGGGCCCACAACATATTGAGGCAACCTCAAAATGGCCTATCACAAAACGACCTGGTTTTGCAAGGGGGTCCCATGACGTTTTGGCCCGGGGCTCGGCGGCCACCTAGGGAAACCTACCAAACCCACACATTTCTGAAAAGTAGACACCCGGGGATTCCAGGGAGGTATGGCTTGCGTGGATCCCCCAAAGTTTTCTTACCCAGAATCCCATGCAAACCTGACATTTTTCTGAAAAATCCTTTTACACACATTTTGTGTGGTAAAGTTGTGGCATCACCGGGCTGACACAAATTTCCTACCACCCAGCGTCCCCCAGGTCTCCTATAAAAATGGTGCCTCACTCGGGTGGGAGGCCCAAGTACCCGCGACAGGCAAGGGCACACAACGTATTGAGGCGACCTCAAAATGGCCTTTCACAAAACGACCTGGTTTTGCAAGGGGGGTCCCATGACGTTTAGGCCTGGGGCTCGGTGGCCACCTAGGGAAACCTACCAAACCCACACATTTCTGAAAAGTAGACACCCGGGCGATTCCAGGGAGGTAAGGCTTGCCTGGATCCCCCAACGTTTTCTTACCCAGAATCCCCTGCAAACCTGACATTTTGCTGAAAAATTCCTTTTTCACACATTTTTGTGTGGTAAAGTTGTGGCATCACCGGGCTGACACAAATTTCCTACCACCCAGCATTCCCCAGGTCTCCCGATAAAAATGGTGCCTCACTCGGGTGGGAGGCCCAAGTACCCGCGACAGGCAAGGGCCCACAACATATTGAGGCAACCTCAAAATGGCCTATCACAAAACGACCTGGTTTTGCAAGGGGGTCCCATGACGTTTTGGCCCGGAGCTCGGCGGCCACCTAGGGAAACTTACCAAACCCACACATTTCTGAAAAGTAGACACCCGGGGGATTCCAGGGAGGTATGGCTTGCGTGGATCCCCCAAAGTTTTCATACCCAGAATCCCATGCAAACCTGACATTTTTCTGAAAAATCCCTTTACACACATTTTGTGTGGTAAAGTTGTGGCATCACCGGGCTGACACAAATTTCCTACCACCCAGCGTCCCCCAGGTCTCCTATAAAAATGGTGCCTCACTCGGGTGGGAGGCCCAAGTACCCGCGACAGGCAAGGGCACACAACGTATTGAGGCGACCTCAAAATGGCCTTTCACAAAACGACCTGGTTTTGCAAGGGAGGTCCCATGACGTTTGGCCTGGGGCTCGGCGGCCACCTAGGGAAACCTACCAAACCCACACATTTCTGAAAAGTAGACACCCGGGGGTTCCAGGGAGGTATGGCTTGCATGGATCCCCCAACGTTTTCTTACCCAGAATCCCATGCAAACCTGACATTTTGCTGAAAAATCCCTTTTACACACATTTTGTGTGGTAAAGTTGTGGCATCAAAGGGCTGACACAAATTTCCTACCACCCAGCGTCCCCCAGGTCTCCCGATAAAAATGGTGCCTCACTCGGGTGGGAGGCCCAAGTACCCGCGACAGGCAAGGGCCCACAACTTATTGAGGCGACCTCAAAATGGCCTTTCACAAAACGACCTGGTTTTGCAAGGGGGGTCCCATGACGTTTAGGCCTGGGGCTCGGCGGCCACCTAGGGAAACCTACCAAACCCACACATTTCTGAAAAGTAGACACCCGGGGGATTCCAGGGAGGTAAGGCTTGCGTGGATCCCCCAATGTTTTCTTACCCAGAATCCCCTGCAAACCTGACATTTTGCTGAAAAAAATCACTTTTTTCACACATTTTTGTGTGGGAAAGTGTGGCATCACCGGGCTCACACAATATTCCTACCACCCAGCGTTCCCCCATGTCTTCCGATAAAAATGGTGCCTCACTTGTGTGGGAGGACCAAGTACCCGCGACAGGCAAGGGCCCAAAACGTAGTGAGGCGACATCAAAATTGCCTATCTCAAAACCACCTGGTTTTGCAAGGGGGTCACCTGGGTTTTTGGCCCCGTGCTCGGCGGCCATCTAGGGAAACCTACCAAACCCACACATTTCTGAAAAGTAGACACCCGGGGGCTTCCAGGGAGGTATGGCTTGCGTGGATCCCCCAACGTTTTCTTACCCAGAATCCCCTGCAAACCTGACATTTTGCTGAAAAAATCCCTTTTTTCACACATTTATGTGTGGTAAAGTTGTGGCATCACCGGGCTGACACAAATTTCCTACCACCCAGCGTTCCCCCAGGTCTCCTGATAAAAATGGTGCCTCACTCGGGTGGGAGGCCCAAGTACCCGCGACAGGCAAGGGCCCACAACATATTGAGGCAACCTCAAAATGGCCTATCACAAAACGACCTGGTTTTGCAAGGGGGTCCCATGACGTTTGGCCCGGGCTCGGCGGCCACCTAGGAAACCTACCAAACCCACACATTTCTGAAACGTAGACACCCGGGGGATTCGAGGGAGGTATGGCTTGCGTGGATCCCCCAAAGTTTTCTTACCCAGAATCCCATGCAAACCTGACATTTTTCTGAAAAAATCCCTTTTTACACACATTTTGTGTGGTAAAGTTGTGGCATCACCGGGCTGACACAAATTTCCTACCACCCAGCGTCCCCCCAGGTCTCCCTATAAAAATGGTGCCTCACTCGGGTGGGGGGCCCAAGTACCCGCGACAGGCAAGGGCACACAACGTATTGAGCCGACCTCAAAATGGCCTTTCACAAAACGACCTGGTTTTGCAAGGGCGGTCCCATGACGTTTTGGCCTGGGGCTCGGTGGCCACCTAGGGAAACTTACCAAACCCACACATTTCTGAAAAGTAGACACCCGGGGGATTCCAGGGAGGTATGGCTTGCGTGGATCCCCCAACGTTTTCTTACCCAGAATCCCATGCAAACCTGACATTTTGCTGAAAAAATCCCTTTTTACACACATTTTGTGTGGTAAAGTTGTGGCATCAAAGGGCTGACACAAATTTCCTACCACCCAGCGTCACCCCAGGTCTCCCGATAAAAATGGTGCCTCACTCGGGTGGGAGGCCCAAGTACCCGCGACAGGCAAGGGCCCACAACGTATTGAGGCGACCTCAAAATGGCCTTTCACAAAACGACCTGGTTTTGCAAGGGGGGTCCCATGACGTTTTGGCCTGGGGCTCGGCGGCCACCTAGGGAAACCTACCAAACCCACACATTTCTGAAAAGTAGATACCCGGGGGCTTCCAGGGAGGTATGGCTTGCGTGGATCCCCCAACGTTTCCTTACCCAGAATCCCCTGCAAACCTCAATTTTAGCTGAAAATAATCACTTTTTTCAGACATTCTTGTGTGGGAAAGTGTGGCATCACTGGGCTCACACAAATTTCTTACCACCCAGCGATCCCCCGGGTCTCCCGATACCACCAAATCAGAACACTTCTGGAACTGGAGACATTCTACCAGGAAGAAGGACTGCCGTTCTGCCAGGAGGGACTGCCACTTTGCTGAACTGCTTTGTTGTATTGACCTGCTGCTTGCTGCTTCTTGACTGGGAATGAAAAGGAAACAATCCATCACCGCCAATGCTTGGAGAAGATTGATGCATTGCCCCTCCAGCATGGATTCACTTGGTGCATCGCCTTCGAAACCACCACACTCGGAACCGGTGCTTCGCTCAATGGATCTAACACATCGCCTCAGTTGTGTGAAGAAATTTGGCGTAACACTCTAACTGCAAGGGAACCATTGACGCATCTTGTGCTGCGTAAGGGATTAAGGTACTTTTGCTCAGTGGGCCCTGTATGGGTCTTGTATCCATCCTGCACTCCATCGCGGGCGGTCTGAACTCTTGACTTTGTCCCACTCCAGTGTGATCAATTAACTCTTAGAGCAATATTTGCTTCTAAGCGCTACTTTTACATTCAATCTTTATAAAATTCATATCTCGAATTCTACACATTGGATTTTTGCAGATTTGGTCTTGTTTTATTTATATAATCATAATCTAATTTTCTAAACTGGTGTGGAGCCTTATTGTGATGGTTCTACTGTGTTACTGTTTGAAGTGTTGCACAAATACTTTACACATTGCCTCTTAAATTAAGCCTGACTGCTTTGTGCCAAGCTACCAGAGGCTGAGCACACGCTAATTTAGGGTGTGTATCTGACTTACCCTGACTAGGGTTGTGGTCCCTACTTGGACAGGGTGCATACCTCTGCTAACTATAGAACCATTTTTTAACACTCAGTTACAATGGATCATGAAAGAATCTCCTTTTTGAATGTATTGAATGACATTTTTGTCAATGAATTACAAACAATCACGCATCGGAAGCCAACAGACAGAAACACTTTGCTGCTTTATCAAAGTTTTCACCCTGAGACACTTTAATGTCATCACCTTAACTTGCTGTAAACAAGGTTAAAGAAAATAGCATCCAAGGAGACCAATTGTGTACAAAAGAAGAACAGAAATTGTGAGAGATTTTCGAGAATGGAGAAATCCAGAACAAGTTATCAGTAAAGCAAATGTATGAATTTTATGCCACCCTGCAAGCAAAAAGAAAATGAACCTATTACATGCGTGTCGAAAGTCTCCACAGCCAGTAGGAACATTAAAAAACAATCACTAAACACTAGCACCAGAGGTCCAGTACTTATATCGAGTTGGGCCTTTGAAGTAGGGAGACTTCAAAGAGATGCTTGGAAGTGCAGAAAACCGTGCCTTTCCTGCCATGGCCCCTGACTCACTCCAAGAGGGTATGCACTCCTTTGTGTCAGGACAGGACATAGCCCTTTCAAGTGTAAGGTGTCAGCTCCTCCCTCCCATCCTGCTCAGGATGACCCATCGATTCAACAAAAACAATAGCAACCCATATGTCCCAGTGTAC
Organism: Calotriton arnoldi; assembly: GCA_963921515.1. Classification (NCBI taxonomy): domain Eukaryota; kingdom Metazoa; phylum Chordata; class Amphibia; order Caudata; family Salamandridae; genus Calotriton; species Calotriton arnoldi. The sequence goes on from CAWUFW010001918.1 coordinate 1,277,188, forward strand.
TGGGTATAGCTAATCAGCCACAGTACAATTGTTCACAAGGAACATTTAAATCAAAAATTATGTTTTTCGCCAGGTATTAATGTCTTGCAGCGATTTAAGCAAAATTAACAGGTGATGCAGTCAATATGTTTAACATTTATCATTTTCTTTTAAGTTTTATTAAGCATATGACTTCAGAGAAACACATATGACTGGAGAGAAAACAGCCCCACAAGAAGAGTTCTTATGCAACACTCACTTCAGCCGAAGTGAGTGCCTTTTATTGCAACTAGAGTTTTAAGGAATTAGAAAACTATATATCATAAACTTCTACTGTCTATTGACACTATTTACAAATTCATTTAAGAAAATTCATGACTTATGTGACCCCAGTGGGGTGACCATAACCAAAACAGTGAATACAGCTACAGTGACAGTTTTTAAAAACAGGGGGTTGGTTATTGGAATTAAAAAAGATGTCCTTTAAGGTATCAGAGTAAATCGTAGGTCCTAGAGTATGTTCTAGTGTTCTTGGACTATCCTTTATCAATTGTCGATGACGTTTCGACCCTCTATCGTTACGGGGTTCCTTCAGGACGGAGTTTCTAGGGACCTAGGCACTTCAAGAATGCCAGGGCCACAATTTTATTTCAGTCACCTAGCAACAAAATTCAGTAATGGGTCCAGTCTGTGGAAGCCTTCCAATAAACAGACTACCCTCCGTGGGTGTGGTGTAATCCTCCCAGTAAGAAATTGTTAAAATATGACAACTTGCTTCCATATATAAATTAATGGTGTTGCAGACTGGTGGGGGGTATTCGAATTAACCCAACGCTTGGGATGTAGTGAGACTCCGGTATCTTATACACGGAGACGGGTGCTCTGACGATCCGTTCAGCAACCGGGACAATGCTCTCATTATACGGAAGCAAGTTGTCATATTTTTACAACAGGGCAGTTTAAAACTGCACATAAAGGCTCTGCAGTGGCAGGCTGGAGACATGTTTAAAGGGCTACTTCAATGTGTAGCGCAATCAGTGCTGCCGGCCCACTATTAGCATTTGATTTACAGACCCTGGGCACATGTAATGCATTTTACTAGGGACTTATAAGTAAATCAAATATGCCAATTGTGGATAAACCAATGTTACCATGCACATGCACTTTAGCACTGGTTAGCAGTGGTAAAGTGTCCAGATTCCTAAAGCCAGTAAAAACAAAGTCAGCAAAACCACGCCAAGGATGCCAGGTCTAACACTGAGAATAATGAGACAATTTCTGTTATTCATTTTGTTATCATTGATTTTCATCAATAATTCTTCTATCTCTACACGCCAGTGGATAGGTATGTCATCAATAAATTTCATATTTGTAATAAATCAATTGTGCAAATTTTTCTTCTTTGTATATACGTTATTCGTGAAATGTTTAAAGACATTTGCATAACTAGGTTCTTCACAAAAGCCCATAGATGAAACGTTTTTTGTAGGAAATTCTTTTTCTCCAGTTTCTCCAGTTTCTCCAGTTTGAAGTACCTATATCAATCAGAAAAGTGCAGTAGCGCAATGAAATTAAGTTTGTTCACTTCTTTAACTTCATTACATAGCAATGCCCACTCAATCGTGTCTATACCTTCTTTACGAGGTACAGATGTGTAAAGGCATTGATGTCTATTGTACATGTTATGATTTGTGCTTATTCCATGATGTTCAGGTTAGATATATTTTTTAAAGAAATGAGTGATGTTCTTAAAGTATGAACGACTATGTTGGACAATGGGTTGTCAGAACTCATCAATATATTTGCCTATAAGTTCATGATTTGATCAGGACCTCGCTAAAAAAGGTCTGAATGGCAGATTGCTGAGTTTTGTTTTTCATTTAAGATAACATATTACAAAGTGGCAGTAATCTCTCTGTAGTTATAGTTAGGTGACCAAAGACAGGAATTCCTCAGATTTTTGTTCCTTAATAACTTTTGCAAACTTTTGACGAATATCCACAAAAGTTAGGTGACCTATTGACCCTGTTATATTGGCGGAGGTTGGAAAGTTTTGCAGCGTTTTGTCAAGGGGGCACAAAGAAAAATGGATGGGCCCAAAACAGATTTGGACCTCAATGCATTTTAATAGACATTTTTATTGGAGATAGCACCAAAATAGTCTGTTGATTTTGATGAAATTTGGCAGGATTGAAGACTATGGTGTGCAGGTGATCCTTTTTGTGGTTGTGGCTAAAAAGTGTGAGAATTTTTAGAGTTATTAGCATTTTAAACTTAGTGATATCTGTTGGCACAGTAGTTTCTATGTAGAACCATGGTGCATAGCAATTACAAGTCCTTATCTGATTGGATAATGACTGTCTTTACAAAAATTGAAGGCAGCCATGTTGTTTCAAGGTCACTTTGCTGGTGGTCTAGCTTAGGGCCTTAAATATAGGAACATATTAGGTTTAATATGTTCTCTCTAACTATTACCACTTAATTTAAGTGATGGTAGGTATGGGGAACATAAATATAAGTTTCTATGTATTTTTAAAAAATGATACAGAGTACTAAGCTACTACCTAGGTTACACCTAAGTAGTACCCTGGTACCTTAAAAAAATAACAAAGGAAATATGTAGAAAACTTTAAAAACACTGTAATACAAAATATTTCACAAATATGGTGAACTACAGTGTCTTTACAATTTTTTACGCATTTAAAAGTAGGAATTCTTTCTAATAACACGGTATATTCTAGGTAGTACCATGATACTGTGTAAGTGGTTAAAATAATATAGAGAAAATAAAAAAAAAACATACCTATTACCACTTTTAAAAAATGGTAATAGGTAGGGATTAAAAAACACACTTCCTATATTTAAGGCCCTAAGCCACAACACACCAAAAGTATACACAAAATATCATGCCTGTCTTTTTACATTTGTAAAGACAGACAGTAGCCAATTATACACTGGCTTGTCATCGCCAAGTACTTCTAACTTCCAGTGATATACTGAGGCACAATAGAGAACTGGGAAACATTTTGGGATGCTATTGCCTTACCATAGAGTTGCACATACTATCGGAAAGGACAATACTTAAATAACATTTACTAAACAATGCAAGGTCACCATGCATCACTCTGTTTTGCTTCGAACATCTAGAGAAACTCAATGCAGCACATGTCGCTGCCTTGCTATAATCTGCACATCATAATGTACAGTCCTCCAAAAATGAAACTTAAACTGCACGCCAATACACTGTACTGCACTACGCACTATTCCACTGTATACTACTCCAGTGTACACCACTCGACTGTACACAACTTGATTATGCACCTCCACTATACGCTATTCTACTCTATGCCACCCCACTGTATGCCACTCACCTCTACGGTGTTCCACTATATGACACTCCACTCTATGACACACCAATGTATGCTATTTCACTGTATCCAACTTCACTCCACGCTACTCCACTGCACACTATTCCACTGTACGCCAACCCACTTTACATCACTCCATTCTATGCTATTCCCTTGGATGACAGTCCACTCTGCACCAATACACTATATACTATTCCACTCTATACCACTCCACTGTACGCTGCTCGTGTGTATGTTAATGTTAATGTTACTGGGATTTATAAAGCGCACGAATACCCGGGGGTGTCTTGGCGCTGCGGACAGTAGTGGCCCTGCTCAGAGGCTTAATTCTGGAACAGCCAGGTTTTCAGTCCCTTCCTGAAGGAGGAAAGGGAGCTTGCACTTCTGAGCTCACTCGGAAGAGTGTTCCAGAGTTTGGAGGTTCCAAAGAGGAAGCTACGGCCACCCCAGTGTGCTGTTCGAATTCTGGGCACTGTAAGAAATTTGGCCCCCGTAGAACGAAGATGTCTGGTCGGTTCATACCAGGCGAGAAGGTTTTGTAAAAAGACAGGGACTGTATGGTTTAGTGCTTTGTAAGCCAAACACAGAGCCTTGAATTTTATCCGTTGTGCTACAGGAAGCCAATGCAGGCTGCGAATCTCTTTGGCTACAGATTTGCATCTAGGGATGTTGAACAATAGCCGTGCTACTGTATTTTGTACACTCTGTATGCCACTACACTGTACTAAACTCAACTGTACACTCTACGCTGCCGGCCAATCCACAGTACACCACTCCATGGTATGCAAGTCTGTTGTACTCTACTCAGTATACACAATTCCACTCTATACCATGGCACTCTATGCTATTACACTATATGCCACTCCACTGCACGCTACTGGAATCTATTCTAATCCACTCTAAAACAGTGTTAATGTCATGGGCACACCAAATGGCAAGTTCAGCGGTCAGGGAGAACAGCCTAGCAAACTTCACCAACACTTGTCTGCAGTCTTTCTGCTCTGGTCTGTCAAATTGGGAGAGAGTACTACTCCCTCTACTGACCCATCTTGTGCATTGGTGGAAAGAAGGTCTGGCAGAGGCACATGCTCCTCCTCCCCTCCTTCATATGTGACCATCAGCATGGTCATGTCTGCCCTGTCTTGGTGGGTTTTCTGTCTGGTGAAATGGAGTACCATGTGGGCATTCCTGGGGGTGATAAGGTCCACCAAATAGTTGGCCTCATCTTTCCTCTCCAGAATGGGGTAGAGCCCAGTCCACTTGTCCTGGAGAGCTCTGGGAGCCAGAGACCCCAGCACACACACCAACTGTCCTGGATGGTACTCAGGCATAGAAGCCTTCTGGTCATGCCAAAGCTTAATAAGCTCTTGCTCTCATCATGTACTCTGCCATGCATGACCAAAGGCATAGCACATAATTCAGCACATCTTGTTTGGGTTCCTTGAAAGGCTTCTTTCAAGCTGCCCTCACCAAACACAATAGATCTCTCACAGGATGGCCAAACCGTAGCTCAAAGGGGCTAAAACCAACCCCTTTCTGGGTCACCTCTCTGTAAGCAAACAGCAGACTTGGGAGGAGAACATCCCATCTCCTCCTGAGATTTTCAGATAAGCACATGATCATGCCCTTCTGGGTCTTATTGAATCTTTCTACCAGACTATTGGTCAGGGAATGATATGGGGTGGTGAACTTGTAGGTAACACCTGTTATTTGAAGAGTTTTATATAGCGCTGGCTAGACCCGGAGGTATCAGAGCACTTTACATGAGATTAAACAGTGTTACAACGTTACATCAGTTACAATTACATCCGTTACTTAGAGCATTAAATAACATAAAAAACAAGACCAGTGGAGCAAAGAGGGTAATGGGGGAAAAAGTAAAGGGGTTTGAATGTAGATCAGGTCTCAGCAGAAAGGCCATGGAGTAAAGTACTAGCAGGGGACACCCAAAAAAAAGTCAGAGCCAAACAAACCAGTGGTGTTCCCGTGATCACCCATATCAGAGCCGGACTGCCTCACAGCGTCGGGTCGCAATTAGAGATGGCACGGGTCAGAGGGAGGGGGCGAAAAGGTTGCCTCACCGCGATCAAGCAATGAGAGAGGGGTGAAAGTGACTCAAAAAGGGGGGTCGACTGAGGGCGATGGTCACTCTGGCGGTACAAGGCGCTGACCAGCAGCGTGAATCTGTCTGGTAGTGTATCGAAAACCGCAAGATGGAGGATCCAGGAGATGGACATCAAATACCTCGCAAACAAAATGGCGGGACTGCGGGCAAACAAAAATCCGGCCGAAAAACCAACTAGGACACCTACCCCAGGAGCAGGGCTGAATGGGGAGGGCAGTCAACAGATCTAGATGGAGGAAAGGCTGGATGTCGTCGATCCCTCACGAGTCGTCAATAGTCAGGGGAAAAGTCAGCACAGGCATCCAGGCAGCAGCCCCGGAAGGGGCAGGCAGCTGCGGGGTCAGGAGGGCGTGACAACACAGAAAAGGGAAAACAAGCTCGGTGAAAAGGGCATCTGCGTTGCGGCACTCTCGAGGATACTCCGTCAGGGAAGCAAGACCCACACATCTCAGCTGCAGCCCTGGAGAGGCACAGCAGGATGCCAGGCAACCGCAAGACAGGTCCGGAAAGGCAGGCGACAATCAGAGGGGCCACCAGGGCAGCTAAGTCGGGCATCAGCAGCGACGTAGAGGATCAGCAACCGGCAGACCCTCGGAGTCTACTGGACGGTGAGGGAAGAAAGGAGAACCAGCGGAGAGATGAGGAGAACTATGTCCAATGTCCGGCTGGGTAGGTGACGGCCGAGGCAATGAACCAGAACCAATCTCCTCTATAGCTGTCGAGGCAGCTCCACCGGGCATCGGCCATGTTGCTCGGGCTCCACGGCCAGAACATCGATCAAGATTCCTAGGAGGGTCTCGAACCCAAATGCGGAAGATGAGAGAGACGAGGACCGCAGACAAACATGACCCCAGGTATGTAAAAAGGGTCCATGGAAGGGTAGATTTCAGGGGATTAGAGCCAAAAAAAGGCAATCCCTAGCCAGGAGCTCCCGGCCGGAGCTCCTCACCTGTCGGCCATCTTAGTAGACCTGTTAGTTATAGTGAGTGTTGTCTGGTAAGAGAGCTGAAAGGTGTGAGTAATGAGGACCGCTACTTATGATAATTTGAAGGTGGTGGATAAATTGTAAATGAAAGTTATAACTAGAACGTTAGAATGTTTACATTTTATGTGGTTTAAACTTGGTATGCATAGGGAAAATAAGCTTTCCAAACTATAACTAAGCTTTGACCTTTGGTTTTTCCAATGAATATATATATATATTCACTAACAAAAACAAAGGTTACAGGGCCATTATAATTAGGAAATAGCATTACAAAAACCATAGAAATTCACTGAAACAGCCAAAGTTTATAGGAACATTATAGTTAGGTTCAGAATTTACACAGACAAAACCACTGAAATTCATCAGTTGTAGTTATAATTCTCTCAAGTAACTATAACTCATTCTCTAAGGTAACTATAAATCGCATCCTTGCAATGCTCTGCTAATTACCCCTCATAATACATCACTCATGACATCGTCCATGATGATGTCATTGATAATATCACTGCAACATTTGCAGTGAAAGTATTGTTGAGAAAACAGTGAATGGCGGGGGCGTTCTTTATAGTTACCTTAGGACATGAGTTAAAATTACTTGAGATAACTATAACTATATTTGATGAATTTCAGTGGTTTTACTATAACTGGTGAATTTCAGTGGTTTTGTGTGTGTAAAATCTGAACCTAACTATAACGTCCCTGTAATCTTTGGTTTTTTAGTGAATCTATAGGGTTATTTAAATTATATTTTTTAACTATTACGTCCCTGTAACCTTTGTTTTTTTAGTGAATTTCTACTTTTTTATGTAAAGTAATATTTAATTACCATATGTTAATCCAAGCACTGCCATGCATGGCCATTGCCTGTGCACGGTGGGGGCTTGGCTGCAGGGCCTAGCCACAGCTAACCCCCCACATGCAGCCAACCCCATGCTATGCATGGTCTTTAGTGGTGTGCAGTGAGGGGTTGGCCAGGCCCTGTGGCCAACTCCCCAAAGGCAGCCAACCTGTGGGCCCCTGGGAGTGTAAGGGGCTGTGTGGGTCTGTGAGTGGGTGTGTCACTAGCTGTATGAGTGTGTGCGTGGGGGTGTGAGTGTCTGAGTGGGTATGTGAGTGCCTGTGAGGGTCTGTGAGTGGATGTATGAGTGGTTCTCTGGGTCTGATAGTGGGAGTGGGAGTATGTAAATAGGTGTATGAGTAGTTTCTGGGTCTCTGACTGTGTCTGTGAGTGGTTTTATTGGTATTTGAGTGGTTTACTGGGTCTCTGAGTGGGTGTGTGAGTGGGTGTATGGATGTGTGAGTGGGTGAGAGAGTGGTTGTGTGGATGTGTAAGTGGGTGTGTGAGTGTGTATGTGTGTGAGTGCCTGTGTGGGTCTGTGAGTGAGTATGTGAGTGGTTCTCTGGGTCTCTGAGTAGATGTATCAGTGACTGTATGGGTGTGTGAGTGGGTGCATGACTGGCTGTATGGATGTGTGACTGGGTGTGTGAGTGGTTGTATGGATGTGTGACTGGGTGTGTGAGTGTCTGTATGGGTGTGTAAATGGGTGTGTGACTGTTTTTCTGGGTTTCTGACTGGATGTGCGAGTACCTGTGTGGGTGTGTTAGTGGTTCTCAGGGTCTCTGAGTGGATGCATCAGTGACTGTATGGGTGTGTGTGAGGGTGTGTAAGTGGCTGTATGGATGTGTGACTGGGTGTGTGAGAATCTGTATGGGTGTGTGAGTGTATGTGTGAGTGATTTTATGGGTTTCTGATTAAGTGGGTGTGTGAGCGGTTGTGTGGGTATGTAGTGAAGGTCTGAGTCTGTGCTGGGTGGGTGGGTGTGTGAGTGGGTGTGCAAGTGGCTGTGTGGGTCTCTGAGTGGTGTGTGAGTGGCTGTATGAGTGTGTGAGTGGGCGTGCCAGTGGTTTTGCTATATGAGTATGTGACTGGGTATGCAAGTGGCTGTATGGGTGTGTAAGTGGCTGTATGAATGTACACATGGCTCTGTGAGTGGGTATGTGAGTGCCTGTGTGGGTCTGTGAGAAGGGGTGTGAGTGGTTCTCTGGGTCTCTGAGCAGATGTGTGAGTAGGTACATGAGTGGTTATGTAAGAGTGTGTGTGAGTGGGTCTGTGAATCTGTTTATGTGTTTTTTAATTGGGGTCTGGCTCTGCAGATCTGCAGCAGATTAACATGGGGCCTAACATCAAACATTTTTGGACAATTCCTTGCCCATGAGGGGTCCCTCACAGTCCTCTCCATCTGTCCCAGCAGTCAGGATACCTCTATTCTGACCCCTTATATCCAATTTACACTTTATTCCACCCCCAGGAACTGATTTGCAACTTTTCTATCAGGTTGTGTACAGTCAATCACAGCATTGCTGCTGGCACGTCGATCTATCATGAGTTCCCTGTGGGGCCCACTGTGGCTCTCCCCAGTTAGACTAACTCTAGGTTTTAGGCCACCTTTTCTTTCAACACATTACAACGTACCATGTTTGTTTTTGAGCCACACTAATATTTTAGAAATAGGCTGCACATGTTTTTTGTTATTCAGCACTTCTTCCTGGGACTCAGCCTGGACATTTCGTTCAAGGTCAAAAAACATCATGCCCTGTTTTTCTCCGTGGTCGGTCACTAACACATTCTAACATTTAGACATAATAGAGAGACCCAGCTGCTTTTTTCTAACCTGACAACTCTTATCACATAAGCCAAGACTTGCCATTTGGAGGGTTTCTAGCAGAGGGAAGGTCCCGGGATGAGCGCACCAGCTCTGCGCAATCTGAGATGCAGATCAGCCTACAGCAAATGCCGGGTATGGGGCCTGGTACTAATTAATCCCAGTGATCACTAATATATCATTGTGCTCACGTAGTGAGGCTAGGCTTAGGCAGATATATCATTCACCATGATAGGGCTGTTCATTCTATACAGTTCATTAGTAATGCTAATTACACTACTCAGTTGTATATATTTTCTAATTGCAGCACATTTGCTACATGATAGAGCACAATAGTTTCAATAAATATTGTAAACTTTCCTTGTGTCTTTCATTTGTTTATTATGGACGTGCATGAGTGAGAGAATGAAAGGTGGTGATCTGTTACCACGGTTCCCTGAGGGGACTAGAGTGTTGTGTTCAGGGGTGCAAACTTACCTATTACTCTGAGAAGGTTAGGATGGTAGATAAGGCACTATGCGCTAGTCAGGGTATGGGCCCATAGGTACTGATATGGTACGGTGACTCAGTCCCTACATACTGACATTCTGTGATCCCAGGCATAGTTCTGTTTCCAAACAGAATCCCTGCAACAGACATTTGTATCTAGATATGCATACATATTTTTTCTTTAATAACTCCAAAACTACTGAACAGATTTACCACAAATTACAGAAAGCACTCTTCCTCGACAGGAGCTAGCTTCCTGCAAAATTTGGTGTAATTCCATTCAGCGGTTCAGGCTGTGGTCGTGTCAATAATCCCTAAGGGAAATTGCATTGGGAAAACACATTTTAGGACCCCTCCTTTTTCTGACCCCTTGCTTGGCAAATCACCCCGAAACGTTTCAGACAGCAGCTGATGTGACTGGCATAATCATTTTAAAAATGTCGTTAAGATTCGTCAAACGGTGCCAAAATTATTAGGAAAACATCAAATGAATTTCCTATGGAAACTAGATTCTGACTATAGCTACCTACTAGTGACCATCAGTAGGTATTAAAAATATATATATAAAACTTTCCAAAAAAGACGTTCATTGACCTGAGCTCTGTCATGGAATGTTTTGAGGTGATCCATTAAGCTGGGACTGAGAAAAGGGGGGGGACTCCCAAAACATGTTTTCACCATGCAATTTCTGATAGGAATCTTACACAGTGCTACAGAAAAAACAGCAGGATAGAATTACACCAAAATAGGCAAAAAAGCTAGACTTTTACTCAGAAAGTGTGCTTTTTTTGATTTGTGATTTGATGTATATCTATGCAGCAGACTTCGAGAAATGAAGCTTCAAAAGTTAGTGATATATTGACAGTTGGTGCAGTGGGAGTCCTGAGATACTGCAAATTTTAAAAATAGAGCATTCTGATTGGCCAAGAGGATTTTTTTTTGTTCTATTGACTGCTTTGTTACAGCGAGATCGGTAGGGTCCCACGAAATCAAAGAATCTGATTGCTTTTCCGCAACATCAACAGAAATGTTGCAGCCACAATTTTAAGGACTCAGGGATTCGGTCCCCATGTCCTGAGTAAAGGAAAAACAATAAGGTACAGGGGCAGGCTAGGACTACCCTGACTCCCTGGCCCATGTTGAGGGTCCCAGAATGACAATTGTTTTGCTTTTTCCGTGGGTCCTGTAAGACCCAGCAAGGCCTCCTGTGCGGTCCCGTGAGACTCTCACGGGATCAGGGCAGACCCCTGTGTAGTTCCAGGTAATACAGCAGAACCCCAAAACATAAGACAAAACAATTGAAAAATGTGAGATGTGGATCCGTGGGAGATTGACTACCCACTGGAGTTGCCCTACCACAGAGGTTGGCTGCAGGACCAGGACACAGTCCAGGCCCTGCGGACAACTGTTGCCATGCACAGCTGTCCAAAAGGGCTTGGGCAATCTTCAGCCAACCTCATGCCACTCACGGCCTTCTGTTGTGCACGATGGGGAGATGGTGACCCATGGTGGGTTAGGCATGGGGCCTAGCTGCAGGCCAGGCACTGCATATAGCCCTCTACTGTGCATGGTCAAAAGGTATGTTGAGTGAAGCAGTTGGGTGAGTATGATTAAAAAAACTGAAATTAACTGAAAAAAAGACAAAGGTAAAAGTGCCTCTATAGTTATAGATGGTAATCAGGCCTTACTTTACATTTAAAAAAATCCTAGAAATTCACTGAATAAAACTATAAAAGTCCAAAAGTTAATGTGATGTTATAATTAGCTATGCTAACTATATCTTATTTTACATTAAAAAAACAGAAATTCACTGAAAAAAACTAAGATTAAAGTGATGTTATAGTTAAGTATTCATTCTCAAATACTTTATTCGATATTTTTCCAACCATAAAATTACAAAACATGCATACAAATACAAATATGAAGATTAAAAATACGAAATACAATAAAACACATAAAAAGAATTTTTCCAACCATAAAAGTACAAAACATGCATACAAATACAAATATGAAGATTAAAAATACGAAATACAATAAAACACATAAAAAGGACTTTAACATTGAGTCTCGCGCAAATTGCAGAATCATCCCTGTAAAAGAGTGTTTAAAATCGTAAAATCAAATGCTCGTGCTGGATCTCGAGAGTAAGCTAAATAGGGCCCAAACCTGCAAATGGGACTGGGGTCATTACATATCCGGGAGTAAACTTGCAATAGGTAAAAAAAAACTTTGTTCGTGAGAATAAGAACTACATACATAAAAATACAGTTTAAAAACAGTTTCAAAATAAAAAAGAGCCATGGACAGACATTGTTAATGACTAATTAAAGCACAAAGCTCCAGGCATTATCACTCCAAGGGAGGGGTTCAGGCCACTGCTTTACATCTGATACACCAACTCCAATAGAGATATTTGGACACTGCACAGACTACATAGTTAGACTACGTACGCAGGAGCCACAGGGCATCCTGATGCTATCTGCAGCTGAGTTGTTTACAAAAAGGGATAATCTAGGTTTTTCTCTGCCGAGCATAGAAAGGACAAAAGAAAATGCAATGTGCCAGGGATGCCTCAGCCTGCTGACATGTAGGACATATGGTGCCCATGCAAGAGCAGGGTTTCCAATTCGCTAAGATTGACAGTAGTGGGAGGGTGCCATATCGAATTTAGAGGTATATTTGTCTAGCCGCTGTCAGGTTTATGTAATCCAGAAAGGACTCAAAAGCTGTATCATTCTTAAAATCTAAAACAATTGCCAGTAAGAGACCCCTGTGGGACATTCCTTACTTCGGCAACATGCATATGCTTCCAGAATGCCTTCTTCAGGGAGGCCCTGGAAATTTGTTTTGTAGTAGGGAGCGAGGACAAATATTCTCCTAGACCAAGATGGAATAAAAGGTTTTTAACAAAAGTAAACCATTTGATTTTGCCAAACGCATCAGAGGAAACTACATCCTGGATGAAATTACAATAGACCTCCAGGTCTGATGAGTACTTGAGTCTTCACAAGAACAATAATGGTCTCAGTTGGCCCTTGTGAGCCATAGGCTCTAAACCCAGGCCTCGCTTTAGTGGAATCAAAGGGTTTTTTTTTTTGGGAGATTGGTTAAGGCTCTTATAAATGTATTCTCAGCCACCCCCAGCGGGGCAAGGTTTTAGTTACCCCAAACTTCAGCCCAATACAGTGCGCTACCTTCACCCTTTGCTCGGTACACCTTTAGCGCAGGAGATATGCGCATGGCTTGTGAGGCCCTAAACGAACTTAAGATAGCATCAGAGTGCTGGGTAAGATTTAAACTACTTCTCTCAACCTGGGGTGGCCAAGACATTGATCTAGTTAGCTTGATCCCCAAGTGGACCCTCGCTAGCGGTCTGCCTCTCAAAGTGATGAGCCTCTAAAATACTTATGTGGGCTGATGAGCATAAACTTTGTTTTGGCATGATTGATCACCAGCCCACTCTCACTGCAAAAGGCCGCGAACCTGTCCACTACAAGTTGGAGACCACTTGAAGTCTTTGATATCAGAAGCGTGTCCTCAGCAAATAATAAAAGTGGTATCTTGTGACCAACCATTCGAGGGGCCTCATTTTGGATATCCTCAAAATAAAGTGCCACGTCATTCAAGTATAGAGAGAATAATGTCGGGCCAAGGACACACCCCTGTTGGGTGCCTTTTTTAATAGGCATTCGGTCGGCGAGCTCCCCTCCCCTTCCCCATCTAACTTTGGCACACGTGTCCTCATGTAGGCAAACTAGAACATCCAGCAGGTCATGTGGAACCCCTGTATTCTTAAGGACCTCTCAGAGCCTCCCACATGGGACAAGGTCGAAAGCAGACTTTAGGTCTACAAAGACCAGGCATAAGTGCACTTTCTGAAGAAGAACTGTCTTCCAGCAAATTAATACGAACCTGAAAACCTGGTCAATCGTGCTGGCCCTTTTTTGAAACCCCACCTGCAAGGGGGAGAGGTCCTGGTTGTCGTCAATCCAACCTTCCAGATTCCCTAAAATTTGCCTCACAAAAGACCTTTTGGGCCACGTCCATGAGGCTGATCGGCCTATAATTTAAAGGAGAGTTCTATGGGCCCTTTTTATGAATGAGAACAATCTCAGCTGCCTTCCAGCTTCTGGGGATACTGGCCCCTGGGAGGATGCAATTGGATAGCATATTAAAATACAAAGCCAAGCTATCAATATCTGCGAGAAATAAATCATCTGGGATGCCATTGCACCATGCCACTTTGCAAACTGTCTTGTTCAGCTCCAACTTAAGAAGCCCAGGTGGAGCTAAATTATCCACCCTTGGCTCGGATATTCTATCATCATCCAACCCCTGTTTGTAGAGGTCCCGGAAGTGGGAAAACCAGACCTCTGGAAAAATTAGGTCAACCAAGAGTTTAGCTGGTTGTTGATCACTATTGGCTACTAGCTTCCAAATTTTTTCCTGTTGTCATTATGAGCGGCAGCTTCATAGAAATTTTCCCAAATATTTGTATCCCAATTTTTGCGTGCTCTAATTTGAGCCAGCTTGTAATCTTTCCTTTTTGCCTGTATCAAGTTGGAATCACCATGAGCAAGAGCTACGTGGAGCTCGTGTTTCTTATCATTTGCAGATTTGTTATACCAGATGCGCTCAGGCATGGGGTAAGGCCGGGCACAGCCAGAATGGTGCACAAAGCACTCCCCAAGCAGCTTAAATAGGTCCCATTAATCTTTACAACGTTTGGGTGCCACAGTTCATCCCTACTTTGAGCTGAGGTTAACTTTTCTAATTACAGAGCAGCTGCCACTCAATTAATGAGGTGTAGGCACAACTAGCGACCCCTTGGGCGGTGTTAGAAGTGCGGGTGGCTTGGCAAGGTCTCTAAGCTCCCTAGCTCCCCAGTCTCTGTAGACTTAGATCACTTAGATCTCAGGCCCGCCACCAATGCCTGGAGAATTTGCACAGGGCTAACTACATCAACAGAGCCTAGTTCCCAACCAGGATTATCTACCATAGGAGCTGCATTATGGGAGAGTATGTACAGTGTGGATAGAGGAAATGTCTCAGCTGGTTTTGGGGGGGCCTTCTAAGGGGCCCAGAACTAGCGTGGGGCTTGCAAGGGGAAAAAATCTGTTAACACATGTAATCAAAGGAGAAAGTGGCACAGGCACAGCTACATTGACAGTAGATGAGGATTGCGGTGAGGTAATAATTAAGTCACTCTTGAACGTGTCAGCCCTGTTGTGTCTGGAACAGTGACAGGGCTTGAGCTTGGTTGTGCCAGTGGTATCAGAGTTGGATTAGCCTTTGTTTATTTCGAAAGATAAATGGTGCTTTCTTTGGTGCTTGACTCGATTGAGAATTACAGGGGTCACGTCCTCCCAAAAATGTTTCAACTGCTTCTATTAAATTGTCTATATCTATCCTTGAGCGTTAAATTATCTGTCAGGTCATCATAGTGAGGGCTTATAGCAGATTTATGGTTTTAACCCTTTTTCCCTGGAGGGTGTCAGTTGCTCTGCGCTTCCCCATATTAGGCTGTGAAACACTTATGCCGCTTATGAAGCACAGAGTGGCCACAGGTGAGGGTGGTAGAGGGGATTCTGGGTTGTTTAGTCCCCTGTGGTCACAGGACACGAAGGCTCTCTCCTGAGTTTCAGGACAAACAGTCCAGATGCAGTCCACAGCAGTGTCACAAAGGTCCACACAGAAAAATGCATCCCAGCAGCAAGTTCCAACACACATAGTGCGGGTCATCGCAGCCCCGTCTCGAGGGGCTGCAGCATACTTATGTAGCATTGAGTGACCACAAGTGAGGGTGGTAGAGGAGATTCTGGGACATATGGTCCCCTGTAGTCACAGGAGGTGATGGCTCTCCCCTGAGTTCCAGGTCAAATAGTCGGGATGCAGCTCCCAGCAGTGTCACAAAGGTCCAGCCAGCGAAATGCACCCCAACAGCAAGTTCCAACAAAGACAGTGTGGGTCATCACAGCCCCTAAGCACCAATTTTCAGGGTATCACAAGGCAAGGGGTAGTCACGCTCAGCTCCTTCAGCCTTACTGGGGGCAGTGCACGCAAGGCAACAATCTCCACATACCTCTGAGCTGGCCAGCAAGGTTGATGGGCAGGAGGTCATCAGACAGTGTTCAAGCAGCCCCAAATTAATCACTAACCCTGTAGGGTGCATGGCTCCTTTCAGCAAGATACATTGGTGGCACCACTCTGGGTGGGCTGCGTGCCGCAGGAAAATGGCACCCACGAGTCAACTCAGCTCCTTATCTAGCAGGTCAGGAGAATGGGGGCGGATGGGGGCGAATTGGGTCGGGTGAAAAACAGGCAGTGTGTGGTCCACCTTTCTGATCCGCCTCTCCTACTGTGCTCAGAGCAGTCCAGTCGGGCTGCCGTCCTCCTCTCCAGCCACTCAGCTGTAAGATGAGGCTGCTGCAGGCAGGCTACAGTTATCATTGCTCCCAGCTGCCACAATGTTGACCAAGCCCTCTAGGGCACTGCAGTCCACCATGGAGGCATATCAATGTCCCGCACTAGCTGCTGAGCGTAGGCCGTCGAGTCCAGTGCCTTTGCTGACACCATAGGCAAATCTGTACAGTTCATCGCTGCCCTAGCTGGGCCTCCTCCGCTTCCCAGAAACTCGCTCTCCAGCCGCTGCTCACCACCCCCTTGATTCTTGTAACACCAGTCCTGCCCTGCCAGCATTCTCTACCCAGGGTCCTGCATTTCAGAATATTATCAAACTTTACATTTAAAAAAAACTTAGAAATTCACTGAAAAAAATAAAAGGTTATGGTGATGTTATAGTTAGATCTTGTAATAATATAAAAACTATTGTATTGAAACAGAAAATCAATGAACTTCACCAGTTATAGATTACTGAGTCAACTATAACTTATGCCCCGCTGTGCACTGCTTATTACCTCACAAAGTACATCATTGATGACAAGTTTAATGACATCATTGATGATATCAAGGATGACATCTCAAATGACTTCACTGATGCCACTGTATAGTTATAGTTAGGTCAGAGTTCCATACGAAGGGCACTTTTTATTCTGCTAAAAAGGTTGGCACTGTTTGAAGAATCTGCATGAAACTTTGCAAAAGTAAAGTTCATCCACCTCAGCTCCTTTGTGAAACGTTTTGTGCCGATCTATCAAGCAGGAGACAAGAAAAACGGGGTGTCCCAAAATATTGATTTCCCATGTCAATGCCCATAAGGAAGTTTTCTTTCTGATACAGAAAAAATGGCTGAAAGGAATTATACCAAATTTGAAAAAAGGTTAAAACGTTACTTAGAAAGTGTGCTTTTTGTAATTTGATATAAATCCATTCAGCTGTTTTTTTGAGAAATTTGCATTAAAAGAGGTGCTCAAGTTAGTTTTCGTGTGATTTTAAAAGTTAATCATGCAGGAGTCCCACTGTAACAAAGATATAAAATAGTCCCCTCCAAGCTTTTTCTCCCCTTTTCCTTCCCTCAGCCATTTCAGTAAAATGAGACCGATATCAGTCCTGCACTACCAAGTGATTTGATTGGCTTACAGCAACTCAGAAGAAAATGTTATAGCCACTGATGGAAGGTGGTTTACGAGTAGGTGCAGGTAGGTACCTACAGCTAGTAATAACACCACAATCACAAATAAGTTCCAGTCAAGTCTAAATAAATCAATCCTTTCTCAACCCTTGATAGCTTGGCTCATGAGCAGTCAGATTTAACTTAGGAGACAGGTGTGTAAAACATTTAATAACACCAAAACAGTAAATAAGTAAGACACAACACACAATAAAAATTCAACACCAGTTTATAGAAATAAGAAATATTTTTATGATTAAAATGACACCAAACATATCCGGAGATATTTTTAAAGATTAAAAGTAAAACAAGCATTAAAAAGCAAATAGCACTCAAAGGGTTAAAAAAGATCATGCCAGACTAGGACAAAGTCAAGAGGTCAGGCCACTCCTGATGTAACACTTTTACACTTACTTCCAGAAGTGTTTCTTAATGCAGGAAAGTGGTCCACAGCACCAGATAAGGGTTCAAAAGGTCTGTTTTGCCTCTTGGGGTCTGGGACTACAACTCCCACAATGCACCTTGTCAATCCAAGTAAAATCCAGCTGAAGCTTGTCAGCTGGAGTTGTCCTTTTTGTTGATGTTGCAGGTAGCCCTTCCAGCACTTTTCTACCTGTTTCTGATCAGGTGGTCCACTACTTATCCTTTAAGCCAGTCAAAGTCCTTTTGTTGTGAGGCCTTGTGAGTGCAGCAGGTGCAGTCCTCTCTTGTGCAGTCTAAGGGTTCAGCAGGGCAGTCCTTCTTCTCCAGGTGTTTCTTTTGGGTCTTTGAGCATCGACAACACCAGCCAGGGGTCCAGAAACTCTAATTTGCCTCTTGGAGGTTTGGGACTACAATTCCCACAATGCACCTGGTCAAATCCTTTAAAGTCCAAGTGATGCGGATCCGCAGGGCTTGTCTTGATGGAGTTGATGCAGGTGACTTCATGAAGCTCTTTTGTACCTCTTGCTTTCAGGAAGTCCACTCCTTAATCCTTTTGGAGCCAGGCAAAGTCATCTTTAATGAAGCCCAAAGTATGCAGCAGGTGTAGTCTTTTAGAGTGCAGTCCTCTTGTCGTGCAGTCCAGGGGCTCAGCTGGGAAGTCCTTCCTCTCTTGATATTTCTCGGCAGGAATCTGAGTTGCTGGGCAGCTCTCCCATATTTATTCAGGTTTCTGGGCTGGCAAGAAGGGAGGTAACCCTGACAAATGGGGTACAGGGTGCCACCCTCTGTGATGACAACTTCCTTAGAAGTGTGGCATATATTTGTCCCAAAAAGCACTGTTCCACAAAAATCAAAATGGTGAAAATCTCTCCTGGAGGTTCAGGTCTGGGTCACCCAAACCACAGGTGTGGCTAACGTTACCCTACATTCCCCTTCCAGCCCCTTCCTAATTGAATTACAGAGGTTCCCATCTGGCTGGGGGTGCAGGAAATGGGGGTAGGTATGGTTCCCGTCCTCACTGTCTTTCTCCCTTTGAAGTCCAGTTTGGCTACCCAGTACCCTTCCTGTCCTGGCATCTGCTGCTGCATATCTCCTCCCACCAGATGTCTCCTTTGTCTCAGCCCAGGCCACTTCACACCTCATTTAGGAAGCTTGTCTCAGCCTGTCAAAGGGTGGCCAATCAAAGAAGGCTGCTACAGGGCTGATTTTATATAACTTTAGAAATGCAGTTTAAACACTACTTTCCTGCAATAGTTATAACAAATCTAACTGCTGGACTTGGCCCTTTTTGCAGGGTCATTCCTGAACTTTTTGCCTTCCTCCTGGTATTTTTTCTGACCTGGTGTTGGTGGTTTTAGGACTCTGGGCACTTTATCACTGCTGTCCAGTGTAAAGTGCATGTGCTCTCTATGGTAAAACGTGGTAAGATTGGTCTACACCTGTTTGGCATATTTAATTTACCTATCAGTCCCTTGTAAAGTGGTATCTCAGATACCCAGGGCCAGTAAATTAAATGCTACTGGTGGCCTTGCAGCGCTGCTTGCGCCACCCACCAAAGTAGCCTTTCAAACCTGTCTCAGGCCTCTGCCATTGCAGGGCCTGCACGCGCAGTTTACTGCCGCTGTGACGTGGCACATAAAGTGGGTGCCATGTCTGTAACTCCACTTTTACTACATATCAGTCACCCCTAAGGTAGGCCCTAGCTAGCCCTATGGGCAGGGTGCAATGTAGGTAAAAGGTAGGACATGTGCCTTAACTGTGTGGCAAGTCCTGGTAGTGACAAACAGCCATTTTGGTTTCTCACTACTGTGAGGCTTCCCTCTCATAGGAATGCATTGGGGGTTCCCTGATAAGTGTTTCAGTGGTAATTCCTGATCTGAGAGGAGTAGCGTGATCAAGTTTGGTATGTTTGGAATAGTGGTAATAAATGCTGCGTAATGGCATGAGCAGATTGATTATCACTATTTTAGAAATGCCACTTTTAGAAGTGGGCATTTCTGTGTGCTGTGTGTCTTTGTGCCTGCCTGATGTGTATTGCATGTCTGGCTCTGGAGTGACAGGGGCTGGGGAGGTGCAGTGGCTCCAGAGGGGCTGGGTGAGTCAGCGCTAGGCAGAATAGGCTGATCTGCATTTGGAGTAGTGGGAGGAGTAGCCACTGACCCTGAATAGATCTGTGCCTGCCTTGTACAATGCTGGCTCCACCCCCCCTGTGGTGTGTCTGGGGCCAGGACCTACACTGTCAAAGGGGACAGTTGTGCACTTGCTAAGTGCCCCCCAGAACTGGTTTAAACTGGGTCCCCAAGCCCTGTGCCAGGGCAGAACAAACAACATTACTGGTATAAATATTGGGGCTGTGACCCCATGAAAGGGCTTTGAACTGCTTGGTGCTTACTTGAGGCCGGCAGGCTGCCGGACTGCCAGGCGGAACCTCCACCGGGGGGGACTGATCTGCTGCCCTGCTTGGCAGCTGGAGGATCTGCTGTTTGCCCAGGAGACCCGGTGTGCTGGCCTGCCTGCGCGCTTCTGGAGAAGAAGTGCTGCCTGCTCCCTGCTGATGTCAGCAGGTGCGAGCGCCTTGCGAGCGCTGCATATTTTTGCTTAGCCCTGGACCTGGGCTTGGTAGCGCTGCAGGATTCCTGTGTACTGGAGCCCCTGGTGTGGGCTCGTGTGTAGTAGCGCATGAGGAGCGCTGTGGCCAGATCCCCTACTGCTGCGGGGCCTGTGAGGGGCATGTGGAGCCCTTTGATCGTTTTCTCGAGTCACGCTCACGAGTGCTGAGCCTGCGGGAATCGGCCCGCAAAACCGGAAGTCAGGCAGAGCCTGGTTGTGGGCAGGGCTGGCCAGAAGAAGCCGAGAGAAGGCAGGAAGTCAGGCGTGCTGGTGCCTGGTGGTGGGAGGGGCTCCCCGTGCGGAGAAGAGCCCTGCGTGCCTGCACTTGAAGACGGAGCCTCGCAGGCTCACCGGACCCCGGGAGAAGAGGACCGGAGCCTCGCGGGCTCCCCCCTGTGACCGCATCCTTCCTGGTGGCGCGAGAAGAGAAACCCCAGTGAGTGGGGCTTATGAGGCACGCTGTGAGTGCCTTTGTACCGAGCCGCATTGTCTTGGGGGCGCAGCTGCTGGAGACCAGTCGAGTTCTCAGAGGTGCCCCTTTCAAGGAAGCGGGCCGCCTGTTGTTCTCCGGCCCGAGGGGCCACTGGCAGAATTCACTCAGGTGCGCTAACAGCACCGAGGCGAGTCCCGCATTCCCGACGTGTAGGAGCTGTGCCGCATGGCTGCGGGCAGCTCCACTTTGCTTTGACGTCGAGAGCAGTCTCTGGCGGGAACAAGCCGGAGTGAGGTCTCTCCGCCTCTGGGGACATTCTTGTTCTTGGGGTCTGGATAGCAGGGTAACCTCGACGGAGGCCCCCCGAGCCTTGAGGAAGGAACATCCTCAAAACCACCGCGCAGTCAAAGTGGTGAGCGCCGAGGCGCTGTGACTGCCGATTGGGGGGACAGTGGGCTCCCAGAGATATAGTTGCCCAGGGTGCAGTCCTGGTTAGGCCTAAGGTGGGCCTTATGTATTGATTATGGGGTACGCATAATATGCTGAGTACTACCCCGATGTTCATACCTCATGCGTTGTGCTGAGAGCACTCCTACCAGTGGTTGTAGGTTGGGTACAACTATGATGTTTCTGATTACTATGGGGCCATGATTACTGTGGTGCCCGGATTATGGTAGTGCACTGTTGCTAATTAGGATGTATGCCTAGAATGCTCTGCATAATGGGTTTGTGCTAAGTGCACCCTTACCAGTAGTCACTGGTTGTTTTTACTAATTGTGTGTACTAATGGTGATGACAGTGGCCCGATTGGCCCTGTAATGAATATAATCTCCTGTAAAGTGATACCTAGTGCCAGGTGGCACAGTGTATATATGTGATTGCGTTCTAATGTGTTTTATGAGTAATACAAAGGCTATTTTTTATATAACCTTGTGTGGAGTTTCATTTGTGGTGTGGCTTGTGTGTCGCTGCTGTGTGAGTGTGCTGCGCAAATGCTTTACACATTGCCTCTGGGATAAGCCTGACTGCTCTGCCAAGCTACCAAGGGTGTGAGCCGGGGTTATCTTTGGTGTGTAACTCCCTTGCCCTGACTAGAGTGGTGGTTTCTGCCTGGCTTAGGCGCTTAGGCGCTTGCCCTAGCCAACCAGAAATCCCATTTCTAACACTAACCTTGACAGGTTATTAGATTTATTGGAACTATTTTCTAACACTTTGAATTAATGTTTTAGCTCACTCCTGCCAAATGTTAGGCTTTAATAAAGTTCATTAAAGCCTATCACTGTTAGCCTATGGATCCAATGTACTACAATGGGGAAAAATTAAGTTGGCAGTTTTCCCCCACCATATTTTATAATGTCCCTGCTTATTACTACAATGCACCCTACCCCGGGGGGCACCTAGGGTAGACCTTAGGGGTAACGTATATGTAAAAATAGGTAGTTTAGCACTAAGTTCCAACTGGCAGAAGCAGGCACCAGAAAGGGGGACGCAGCAGGAGAAACCCCCGACCACATAGCACCGCAAACGGAACCTAGAGCATTGGAGACGCCAGCCCCAATGACAACGCCGCGGCCAGCACCCACCAGAGCAAACCAGGAGTCAAGCCACAGCCAAAAGAAGAGGCAGGACAGCCCCAGAGAAGCAAGGGGAGCGCAACCAAGTGAGGCAGAGAACGCAGCAGGGGAACACACGGACCCCGCCAATGAACCCCCGCACACAGCACAGAAGAGGCAAGCCGCCTGACACAGCTCCAGGCAGCCAGCCCGTCACACAGCAGCCCAGAGGCCGGGACAAACACCGGCACCCCCAGGCGCCACAGCCAGAAGGGCAGCCAGCCATGCACCACCCCTGACTCGCAGTTAGAGCGAAAGCAAGGCTCCCGGCTGAAGCAACTCAGACGGAAAACCCAGACTTCCAGACAACCAGCTCCAAGCAGGATACCTGCAGCACATCAAAATAGCCGACAGCACCCGGAACCGGACACCCCTCAACTTCCGAGATGAGGTCAGGAGCGGCCATGGGGGAATGAATGCAGCAAGCTCCAGGTGAACACGCTCAGCAGAAGGCGGCCCATAGGAAGAATGAATGCGCAAAAAGGAGCGCAGCAGACAGCTCTACTAATAAAATAGGAGTACGTGCAGCTAAATCCCTGCCCGCAGGGAACGAACCCATGATGCTCAGTACCCCAGTTCCTACTGCCCTTCTCCTAGTGCACACCGGTACCCTCGTCCCACAGCATGGCACAAAAGGCGTAACGTGCAGTCAACAGCCGAGACACGAACTCACGGAGGGACCGAGACAGCACCCAAACACACTCCCCCGCACAGAAGAGGCAAGTCCCCCAGCAAAAGGGGGAAAACATCCACCGCTATGCGGTACTCACCCGGGAGGGGGCCAGGAGGCACGAAGACAGGAACAAGGCCCCCACCCTCCCCCAGCCCAAGGCATACCAACAGGAACGACGCCAGGGCCGGGCGGTCGCTTCGACTCAGGGAAGCACTCCGGCGCGTCTTCCACCCGGCCAGGACCCAGGAAGACGCACCCCTTGACCCGGAAGAGAGCCGAGGCCGGCGCACCAGCCGCAAAGGGCCGGCCGGCACACAAGAGCACAGCCTCCCAGCAAGCCCGGCAGGCCAGGAGGCAGGGCAGCAGACTCCCCGACCGAACAGCCAGGCAGCCGGACGGGGAGTTCCAAGGAGAAAAGCCACCCAAGCCCAGCTGGAGCAGCACCAGCATCCACAACACACTTCTGTCGACAGACAGAAAAAAAGAACAGGCGGAATGCTGGGTAGGTACTCCTTATGTACTCCCGGTGGGAGGGGCGGGGTTAGGGTCCCAGCATTCCTCTGCTCTTTTTTTCTGTCGGGAGATAGTTAACTCCACTTGTTAAGAATGGGACGAGGACATAAGGGACCTGGGGGTAATAAGACGACCCATACTATATAAATGTTAATATTTTAGCTGTTGCTGTTTTTCGCTTCAAACCAGAACTATGCTCATTACAATACACTTTTATTTACCTGTCTAACTCCTCCGACTTTTTAATTTAACATGACAATTGTTCGGAAAATTTGTGTATCTTTGGTATAAATTACAATGTCGATAAATTAGAAAACAAAAAATCAATGATGTTTTCGTGTAATATACAATGATTTAGTTCTTATTCTTGCGGCCATGGTCGGGGCAGTTCATTGCATTCAGTAGAACCTTCTGTACATGGCTACCAAGTTCCTCTTGATTGCTTTTTGTGACTTGCACTACTTGTAATGGCTTGTAATGCGTGTTTGTCAGCAGGTTCCAGAAGCACAATGGTGTCTGATTGGTAGCCTGCTGTTACCGCGCGACTTGTCGGGAGACAGGGACTAAGTGGATATACAGCCTGTGCTGCTACTTCCGATTCAACGCAATAAATAGCAAAGTAAAGCAATGCATGGGTCTTTCTGACTGAGTAGTCCATGTGTCGGTACCTTATAGGTTTTAAGAAAATATTTAGTGCTGTATAATTCTAAATTGCATCTAATCATTACATGTTTCTCGCTTGTCAAGTTTGGTTTATCACCTCAAACGCAAAATATATTTGAGTACAAAGCTAATCTGCTTTCCTTGGAGAATCACGAAGTGTACGATCTCCTGGTGGGGTAATTAATGAAAAATTATCCTTGATAGAAATATAACCTCAGAATTATGTCAAGACGCCAGCCTATTTGGAACAGTTTGGGCCCTCCCAAATATTTTATGTGGCCTTCGACTTGAAGGCAGAAAGAGAACGGGAAATTGGATGCAATTCAAAGCCACAATCGCCTAAGCGTTCACTTACGAACATACTAGAGAGGAGGAGCAAGTTTTCAAGTGGTTCAACAAATTGAGCAACGAGGAAGCATTGAAGCGTATTTCTTTCTAACGTTATTTCAGTCGTAGCATCCGGTCAACATCCTGGTGGTTGATTCAGATGCCACACAATGCACGAATGTGCAAGTTGTTCCTGGAAACATTTCAGGCGTGTTACCATGCCTATTGCTACCCATTTTGATAAATGTCCTGGGAAATCTTGTTTCTCCTTCGCTATGAATTTCCATGTATTTTTCTGCATTATTTTTATGTTGTAAATGTTAGTGTCGGGTTTCAAATTTTGTATTTTTAGCTAAAATTGTATTGCAATGCTTGGGTTTGTATTGCACAGCTTTCCCTTACACTATAAGCTAGGCTAACATGTTAACAAACGCTCATTCACTAAGAAGACAAGCATAGGCAGTCACTCAGTAAAGAGCAAGGATTTTCTGTCTAGTGCACGACAGCTAATGGACAACAGGCAAGCATTTCTCCAGGAGATCTAGTTCACAGAAACAATTCAAGATATCCACAATTTCACATCTCCCACAGATCATGTCTCCACATTCCTGATTATCGGAGAGCAAGTGTGTGTCACAAACTCTATGGTCACTTACCATAATAAAGGGGTAATTGACATCGGTTACAGAAATTATTGTGACTCATCATCTTCCATCAGTTGTGTAAGTCTATGAGTAATAACCTAGTTAAAGAAAAAAACATTATGTGAAACTACAAAGTTTCATTAAAGCATTGATGGGTGGTGTCTGTTAGATAATCTGTTTAATAGTCATAGCACCAATTGCGAGGTCGGAAACGGTGTTTTCCTTTATGAATAGATTAGGCAATGTGTCCCTAAAGAGAAGATAAAAAAAAAAATTCAAAATACATTCAACAATAAGGAATGGACTCAAAAGGGAGTTCAAGATGAGTGATTTACAAATAACCCAAGAACAAATGCAGTCAAAAGACATAGAAATAGATTGCCATGAAGTCTCTCAGGGATTTACATAAATGCAGAATTAAGCAAAATGTGAAAAATAAGCTGTTAAGAGTACTCTACACAACGATCTGATGGATTTGGTAATGTGAATTTATTTCAGCAGACATTAAAACACCACCAACAGCTTCTTGTCAGGCTCCAGCTCCAGTCTAACTGATAGAGTCTAGAACTTAGTACTATACGTAGCCCATAATATACCCAGATCATAACATCAACTGAGCCCAAAGTGTACAACAAATCAATGAAGAAATGGACAGCATCCATTGTAGAGACACCAAAAGATCTGGATCACCCCCATATTAAAGTTTTTTTGTAGCAGATTTCACCATAGAATGTAATAGAAAATGCACACTCAGCATGGTGTGAGCAAATGTATTGACATTACAACAAATCAATATTCAACATAATGCAACATCATATAATACCACCATCCTAGCATTATCCTACGATATGAATAATAATTTGCCCTTTCTGACTAAGTCATCGGATTTGTCAGAACAAACTAGTTACATGAAAATCAAAAAGACTCATAAATGAATGCAATGTAGTGGGCAAGCAGGAAGAGCCTTTAAAGTATCGAAAGTTTCCCACGGAGTTCTTCACATCATACAAAATAAACTGTGCACATTTTGCTATGTGCGGTGTCAATGAGAAAATATAAATACACAAGAAATATTTTGAAACAGAACCTGTGTTATTTTAAAAAGGAGTCAAGGCCTAGTTGAGGCTTAGGGCCTCATTAGGATGGCGGTGGGACCACCACCGTCACCCCATCAGTAGCGGTCCCACCGCCATCGGTGACTGCTTTACCGCCCGCCACATTATGATGGCGGGCTGCCTTTGGCAATCGGAGAGACCGACTGCCACGGATCGGTCCATCTGAGGTGAAGTAATACCTACAATGGTGGCAGTGCCTGCCAGGCACCGCTGCAGGTATTACAATGTTCCTTTCTGCCAGCTATTTCATGGCGGTGAACCTGCCATGAAAAGGCAGGCAGAACGGGACATTGGGGGCCCGTAGCAGGCTCCCCTTGCCCCCTGGGCCTCCAACATGGGCCCTGGGGGGGCACCATATTCCTGCACCATGTGGCAGACACCGCATCCGAAATATAGACATTGCGACCGCCTTGGTGGCGGTTGCATCCTAATTCATCTTGCGGGACCGCTAACTTGTAATCGGGCAGTCCTATTTCCGAATGGATGGCAGTCAGACGTAAGTCCAACCGCCATCCTAATGAGGCCCTTAGTTAGCATAAGCCAGAAAAGAATATTTCTATACATCATAACAATTCGATTTCAATTGAAAATAACTCATAATAACAAGCCCATATATTTCTAATCAGGAAATAACTTCACAAAATTATTCCTATTATAATATACAGAATTGATAATTTGTGTGACACTTCATGAACATGTTGCTTGAACATGAAATACCTAGAAAAAACAAGAGAGAAGAGGCATTTGGCAAAACAGGAACATTTTGTTTAATTAAACAATATGGCCAGGAGCACAGCCACAGGCATAGAGTATGAGGACTGTCTCAATTTACAATGGGTTGAACATGGATCTTTATACAGTTCATTGAATGCAATAAAATAGTTCAGGCAATCCTTTTTTGGTAAGGAATGTGAACCTCTCTCTTTGTCGCCATAAATTAATGTATTGGATGAGGAATCCAGGTGGACTTTGACCTTGCGTGGACACAATGCGGCCAGTGGGTAAAGTGTCCAGATGTCTGGTATGGTGAGTGTGTGATCACTGCATGTACCTTGCATGCTGTCCTGATTGGATGTGTTCCTAACTTCATGTGGCATCTAACTTTATGGTGTTTTGGGAACGCCCGCACCCCTACGGCCATGTGTGCTTTATGGGGGCCAAGCTCCCTGGACCATTCTTGTGTTGCTGCACCTATCTGTGAGATGGAGCTGGGATTTCCTGCCCTCGCAATTGTTTGCTGTCTATGGGCCACCCCACCTGTGACCTGTCAATAAGTGACCTCAGGCTGGGTTTCATGGCTTCCCTAGCTACGAATTTCTGAGTTGGGGTTGACGTAGAGTTCACAACAGGCGAATTCGTCAATAAAGATGTGATTTCGTTTTTATACAATACCGTTATTTATATTGACATCAACTTTTTTCAAAATTAACAAACAACGAATCAAAGCACAATACAAAGAACTATAAAATCAAAGAAGAGTAGTCTTACTGAACACCCAATAACACAGGGAGGACATCAGTTTGCTCATGGCCTTTGTTTTCAAAAAAACTCGCTTAATGAGTTCTCAGTGCTGGCAACTAGGTAGTCAATCCTTAGGTGGTGGGAATATCAGGTGTATCTCAAGGCCTGAGAGACAGTTTCATTTTATGAGTGAAATCTTGCACACATTGCTTATTTTGTGCTATGCAAATTTCATGCAATTTCTTCAGTTTCACAGTGAAAATTATGCAGAATGTTTACCTACAAGACCATGGTCCGAGCACAAAAATGCCTAATAGGAACAGCAAAGCCATGGCCAAGTGGTATTTTCTCCTTAAACCATTTCCATGTCTGTAACTTAAGTACATTTTGCACACGAAGCATGCTCACATGTGCAGATTCCAAATGAGACACCTCCCAGGTACAGTTCACAAAATAATTATAGTCACATAACTTTAATGAAAATGTTACATTTTCACAATTTTGTCAACCACTAAGTCAGAGCTCATGTCTCAAGTGAAGATCTCATAATGGTTCATTTTTGCATAGACCTGAAGCACACCCTCAGTAATGGATTACTGAGGGTGTGCTTCAGGTCTATGCAAAAATGAACCATTATGAGCCGTTCCACCCCTGTTAGCACCCCGCGAACTGAAACATTGGAAAAGATGAAGCAACGGTGTCACGTCAAGGTCTCTCCGAGTCAATGTCAGCTTAAATATATGTCAAACAACTATGATTATAGATGTTTTTGAAACTTATTTTACTGTGATTGCATTGTTCATTATTATTGTTTATTTGCACATTTTGAACTACATTATGCGAACAGGGAAGCATGGGACGTTTAAGTACTTTAGTAGTAATGAAGAGCAGCACGCCATTATTATTTTTGAAACTCTGGGAGGGCGGGCCTTGGAAGCTAAGTGATATGACCTGAGCACACGTGGGGAAGGTAACGCGGGATTTAAAAGCAGTTCGCGTAGGGTGTTTGTGCTCAATTTGGCATTCGAACTTTGGGGCGAGTAGATTGTCAGCGTAACCGTCAGTCTATCACAGGTAAATACTGAGGAGTGTTCAGTTTTGTAAGGGAGACTGGAGCAAGTTCAGGGAACGCGTGAAAGGGATAATGGAGTGGAGTTTAATATTTGTCGAAGGTTTAACCATGAGGATTTTGGGAGAGCTAATTAGTTTTAGGTTCCATGAAGTCTATTGGGTTGGTAATAACCGGGGGTCACATTTTTGTTTTGTTGGGTCACATTATTGTTTTGCGGGGAGGATGAGAGGGTGAGGTAGTTTGGTTTGGATTATTCATTTTGACGCAGGTGGGAGGAGCACAAATTAACATATGGGTTTAACAGGAAAAGTGATGGGTTGGAGTTTTGTTAGCAGCTAATCATGTGGGACTGACGTATACATTTTTTAATCATTGTAGATACCCCTGAAGAAGGTTATTATATATGACCGAAATGCATTGGGTGAAGATTAAATGTGACAAGGAATCAAGTTTGTTTACCTGCCTACGAATAGGCCCGGATGGGCAATTCTTGTGCAATTTAAAATGCTTTAAAACATTAAAACTTTGTGTCCTTGACGTGACGGATTAAGATGGATAAACTTTGTAATAAACAGGATGAACTTGAGTACATTTTCGAGTACGTGGATATTTTGATCACAAATGTGCAGCAGGCTGTGCAACTCTTTCGTGACACGTAAAGTGCTTGTCACAAACCCGTCATCAAGTGAAGATCTACCATGAGTCCTGGTACTTGCGGTCTATGTATGTTGAGATTAGCACACGGGTACACTTTCATGACCATGACCCCTCTCACTTGAAGCATCCTTGGTTTAATATCCTCTGGGTGTTTTACCAGGTTTGACGAAGCTAAATGGCTAAATTTTCAATTGCCACTCTCACTCGTTATACGTCTCTATGGTTTAACCCAGATTTGCCTTCTTTTTCTAAAGATTTGCAAGTGGTAGACTCGTCTGGGTCACGCCTTCAATTAGTTGGCCAGCTGTTCGCAGGGCATCAGATCTTATCCTTTATGGATTTAGTTACACAATTTACAGTTCTGAGCACAGACTTTTTTATGTTTTTGCAGATTAGGATTTTTTTTTTTAACAAACAGGTTAAAGATTCAGGGTAGTTGAATCATGTCCTGTGTATTGAACTGGTTCACAGAACTCATGGAAGAGGGAGGATTAGTAGATTTTATAAATTTCTAAATTCGGACCAATGCGACAATATATCCACCTTGGCCTCTAAATGGACTTGTAAATTATTACTACAAGTGTCTGCCGATGCTGTCAGGGAATCAATCCAGTTGTGTAGTTGGTTTGTGAATGTATCTAGGATTAAAATACATCATTTCAAGATTCTTCAAGATACATATTACACTCTGAACCGATTATTCCCCTGGGGAGGCCAGTCTAGTTTGGAGTGCTTTAGGTGTGGCATGGTGGGAGCAGATACTGTGCATATTTTCTATTCATGTGGTGTATTGCAGCAATATTGGCAGGGGGTCTGTGAGGAAATCTCTAGGGTTACTCTGAGCCCTGTTTATCCATCCGCTCAGCTGATTATCTTTGGTACATTGCATGAAGTACCTTTGAAGTTGAAGGGTATTTGTTTCTCTATGATTCTGATGGCTATGATTCTGGTTGTGTATTTTTGGCACACCCCAAACCCTCCACTGTCTATTACCTGGTTTAAACAGTTCTTGAATATTTATGGATTACACCTGTCCCTTGTCAAGAGGGATCCTACAAGGAAACATTAAGCCAAATGTAACTGAGGTGGATTTAAATGCAGTGGCACATTTTTTTTTCAGTTTTCCTCACTCATTAAGGGCGCTCACCTCTCTTATGTTACACTGTTATTTTGATATTGCTGTATTGCTGCTTTTGTTCTGTAACTTGTGTGATATGGTGTCACCACTCTGTTGCATCAATGTTGTAAAAGTATGGAAAAATCAATAAAATCCTTGCAAAAAAGAAAAAAAAGTGTACATCCCAAATCTCAACTCACATTGTAGGGTGGACACCATTTAGGAAATTATTTACTAGGAGCAAATCGGGAACAAGCAGAATTCCCGCACATATCATTGTAACTGTAACCATAATCAACAAAGCCAATTCACTGGTCAAGTTGAGGTACACAAGAAGGGGTGGGTTCAGTTGCCACTGCCCCCATGGGTGGACAATTATTAGTGTTATCCTCCAAAGATATTTTCAAGAAAAATAATTAGCATTCTGTTAATGATAGCATATCATATGGAAGTTTCTTGGTATAGGAAAAAATGAACATATGCGTCAGTCTAATAACATTCAGGCAAAGTATACAATAATCCATTTTTCCAGTTTAACCAAAGCATCTTCTTTATTGTTATCAACAATGTCAAATTTGCTTGTAGCCTATGACACAATTGCTTGCAGCCAATTCATATTGTACACTTTGAACTTCTTCAGGGCTCTTCTTTGTCCTGGGTAGAAGTGGGACCAGATACAGCTTTACAGGTCTCAACAGCAGTTGTAGTGCTTCTTCTGTCTTCCACAGGTCCAGTAGTGATTGGTATAGGTTGCCCTGGACATCATATTTATGCCTGACACTAGCCTGTGGGTGGCGGTGACTACTGGTCCCTCCCTAAACAATATGTGAAAAGTCCCCTGGGGTAACCCTGTCCATATTTGCAGCAGTTCCTGTGTGCCTCATTGCAAATAATCCCACAGTGACTCTCTATGCCTAAATCCAAGATTGTGAAACCCTTCTCCCCTTGTGGAAAGCCTGCTTGCCCAACCCAGAGGTGTGGCCAAGAAATTAGCAACCCCTCCTCTTTGGTCATTTCAAACCAGCTCTGGGGGCAGCTCCTCTCCCACTGGGACTGGTGTCTGACTAGGTAAACAAAGGATGTCCCAGCACACATGCCAACTAACAATTGCCTTTGACTGGGTAGGCCCATACCCAAGGCCTTTGTCTCAGATCTGGCAGCAAGTTCACACCTCATCAAGGGTGCAATTCAGCTCCTGGCTGGCAGTAGGAGCCCACTAAATGGGCCACCAGTAGCTTTATGTGAGAACAAGGTAACTTTTTTAAAGTGCGTTTTTAAAAATATTTATTACAAATCTGACTACAGTAGTGAATTGGGTTTATAATAAATATTTTAAAACGTCTAAGAATTAAATTTGTAGCTGTTACCTAGCCAGAGATAATATTTTTAAATGTAATATTGCATCCCAGCTTTTAGGGCCTTTTCAGTGTAAGAAATCATTAAACATTGACATGAAAAACTTTCAAATACCACACACCCTACACCTTATGGGCAGTGAGCCATTATTAAGGGTGACTTAAAAGGAAGGTTTTGGCATGTCAAAAGGGGTTATTTTGACAGGTCAAATTTGCAGTTTTAAAACCGCACACAGAGGCTATAGTGGGAGGCCAGCAGTCATGTTTGCACTGTCACAGTAGGTCCAGCACAATGGGCACTGCTTACAGGCCCTTTGTACACTTTGTACCTTGTACCAGGGGCTTAGAGGTAAGTTAAATATGCCAATTAGGAGGATAGTCAATTTCACATGTTTTGGGGTAATACCAAATGCAATGGGGCCTAGTTAGCAGAGTCCAGTGCAAACAAATAGCAGCATCAATCCAAAACATGGGGGTGAGCATGCAGTATATAATTATGGCTGCATCAAAATATATGAGATATAAGGAAACAATATATTGCACATATATAACATTACGTGTATAGCGGAGAGAAACCCGAAATTATTTCAAAGCAAATAAGAAATCATTGGTTAGGGGAATCATATTTTCCCTCACCTTCTCACCAGCATTATGAGGATGTTACAATACGAGGGCATACCTCATGCACAAAATTGCCCTTATGTAAGTTGTGCAGAAAGTTCAGAAGTTTACATCAGTCCATGTAGGATTTTCACCATGTGCCTGTAGGAAGGGGAGAGTGGATTTAAATGGAAAGCATCGTTTACAGAAAATAGCATCCACCGTGCTTAACTTTGAATCAAGACTTACACATTTTATGCAGTATAAACATTACACTAATGCAGGATTAGGGAAATAGGCATGCCATCAAAATATGTGAATACTTTACACACTTTCTTTTGCAAAACCAGTTTCTCATTTTTGCATAAAGCTCAAGGTCTTGATTGTGACTAGCTGAAATGTGATAAACTAGGCTCATGCATAAGCATAATTTCAGCTTGTAGTTTACACAACTAAATAGCAGTCTTGTGTAACATTTCACCTTGAATTATTTTCACTTCACATACTTATGCCACTGACTCTATCCAGCATTGTAAACAAATGTCTTACATGTCTTACGAGCTTGCGTCTCTTTTCCCAAGTTTTGAACTTACATATTCATTTTTCCACCGTAATGCATTGGTCTCGCGATCTTGTTTGCTATGTACTATGTTCTTTTAGTTTCAGTGTTCTTAAGTTTTTGAAGTAGATGATTGTGCTGCAAGAGCTAGTAGTTCTCTACCCAGAATATTAATTGGCTTTTTCCGCCTTAATCTCTTCTACAGAGATTCGTTTATATTATTTATTCATGATTTATATTTTTAATTAAACAAAGTCAATGAACACATGAAGCGGTGTATTAATACAAAATATTCACAATTGTATCTTGACGGGAATTTGTAAATCAGTGTATATTAATAAAAATGTTATTCATAACATTGTATTCTTGAGGCATTTAGCGATTATTGTATTTGAATAGCGTTGGGCCCTCAGATTAAACTACTGCTTAGTAAATTATAAGCAGCTACCATAATTTGAAGGACTTGGTGCTGACAAACATAGCTGTCAAGCTGCCCCTTGTCATGTGTGATGTCTTTAGCCACTACTAACTTTAGGTCAACATCAGTCACCATAATTTGTAAGCTGACACGCCTAATGGGAGAACTGAAACTGAAAGCTCCACATGGCAAAGTGCTGTTGACTAAAGTCACTTGGAATCTATATTCATGAACTCTTCCAAAGAGAAAAAAGTGTGATGATCCATCCACAAAGCGAGGCTTGGCTTAAATTTAGGCAAGCATTGACAATGCTAATAGGCCTGCCTTATGAATGCACTGTCAAGCCAAACTTAAAAATCCATGTAGGTTAATGACTGCCCTCCTCCTATCTGTGCTGCTAGCAGAGAAAAACACCATAGATTATTTAGTTATCTAAGACACTTTAATAGCATTATAATATCAGGTTTGTGCTCCTGGAAGTTCAAACTCAGACAGCTGGATAAACAAAATGATCACAGCTGTGTAGAGGGCAAGCACTTTTTAGGTCGAACCTGGGGGCAGAGCGCATGCGCTGCTCGCTCTGCGAGACTGCTGTAGTAGAATAAGGGAGGGAAGCTGCGCCCACTTTCCTCCCATATTTTTTTTTGGCTTGTGTCATTGTCTTTCGTAAATGCTGCCTTCGGATTCATTAATAGGCTTGTTACTCCCTCCTTAGTAGGACCTTGTCTTCATTTGTACTCTCCCATGGTGACTGGCCCTTTTACTTTGGTTTTTACACGGGACCTGTTATTTAGTCTGTAAGCACTATTTACTTAATTGAGTTTCTCTTACTGCAGGTCAGACATGCGCTGCTTCAGCTGAAACCGCTTGTGTTTTTTTAAGCAGCAGGGTCGCCCCCGTAGCACGGGCGCCCGCTTTCAATCACTTTAACCCGGCATTATCTTGTGTCTGTTTCAACCCCCCCAAGTAAAATGGATTTAGAAATGATTAGCGAATTAAGTCATGTGAATTCCAGGTAGCACATAATCCTGTGCTAATGGGATGAAGCTGAAAACAGCACATCTGTGTTACAAGTCATCTGTACTAAAGCCACCTGACAGGATATTTTCAATAGCCTGTTATATTAACAACAACACCACCACCAATACCACCACCACCACCAATACCACCACAATCAATATTACCACCTCCACCAATACCACCACAACCAATACCACCACCATCAATACCACCACCTCCACCAATACCACCACCACCAATAACACCACCACTGCAAATACCACCACCAATACCACCACCACCGCCAATACCACCACCACCACCAATACCGCCACCACCAATACCACCACCACCATCATTACCACTAATACCAACACCAATACCACTACCACCACCACCAATACCACCACCAATACCACCACCACCAATACCACCACCACCACCAATACCACCACTACCAATACCAGCACCAATACCATCACCACCAATACCACCACCACCACCATTACCACCACCAATACCACCACCACCAATACCACCACCACCACCAATACCACCACCACCAATACCATCACCACCATCAATAGCACCACCACCAATACCACTACCAGCAATCCATTACCACCTCAATCAATACCAATACTACTACCGATACCACCACCAATACCACCACCAACAGTACCACCACCAATACCACCACCTGTACCACCATCCTTCAGTACCACCACCAATACCACCACCACCACCACCAATACCACCAATACCACCACCACCAATATCACCAATACCAGCATACCACCACCAGCAATACCACCACCACCAATACCTGCACCAATACTACCACCAATACCACCACCAATACCACCACCACATCACCACAAATACCACCACCACCTATACCACCACCAAATACCACCACCAACACCACCACCAACACTAATACCACCACCACCAATACCAACACCAATACCACCTTCACCACCACCAATATCACCACCACCAATACCACCACCACCAATACCACCACCACCACCAATATCACCACCACTACCATTACCACCAATACCAGCACCACCAATACCACCACCACCAATGCCAACGGCACCACCGATAAAACCAACACCATCAATACCACCACCTCCACCACCACCAATACCACCACCAATATCACCACCACCAATACCAATACCACCACCACCAATAGCACCACCAACACCAATAGCAGCACCACCAATACCACCATCACCAATACCACAACCACCAATACCACCACTACCACCACCAATACCACCACCACCACCAATAGCACCATCACCAATACCACCACCACCACCAATACCACCAATACTACCACCAGGAATCAAATACCACCACAAGCAATACCAATACTACCGCCAATACCACTACCAATACAACCACCAGCAATACCACCACCAATACCCCCAATATCACCAATACCATCACCCCCAATACCACCACCAATACCACAACCACCAATACCACCACCACCACCAATACCACCACGATCAATATTACCACCTCAACCAATACCACCTCAACCAATACCACCACCATCAATACCACCACCTCCACCAATACCAATACCACCACCACCAATACCAAGTTCACCACCACCAATACCACCATCACCAATACCAATTCCACCACCACCAATACCACCACCACCACCAATAACACCACCACCAATATCACCACCACCAATACCAGCAATACCACCACCAGCAATACCACCACCACCAATACCACCAACTCCAATACCACCACCAATACCACCACCAATACCACCACCACACCACCCCCAATACCACCACCACCAATACCACCAATACCACCACCAAATACCACCACCAACACTAATACCACCACCAATACAACCACCACCACCAATACCAACACCACCTTCACCACCACCAATTCCACCACCACCAATACCAATACCACCACCACCAATACCACCACCAATAACACCACCACTACCACCACCACTAATACTACCTCCACCACCAATACCACCATCACCAATACCACCACCACCAATACCACCTAAACCACCACCAATACCACCACCACCAATACCACCACCACTACCAATACCAACAGCACCACCAATAAAACCACCACCATCAATACCACCACCTCCACCACCACCCGTACCACCACCAAAAGTACCACCACCAATGCCACCACAGCCAATGCCACCACCAATGCCACCACTACCAATGCCACCTCCACCAATGCCACCACCAATGCCACCACCACCAATACCACCGTCAACACCACCACCAATACCATCAATTCCACCACCATCACCAATACCACCACAGCCAATACCAATACCACCTCCACAAATACCACCACCAATACCACCGCCAATACCACCACCAATACCACCACCATCAATGCCACCACCAACGATACCACCAACACCAATACCATCACCACCAATATGACACCATCACCAATGCCACCACCACCAATACCACCAACACCAATACCACCACGACCAATATCACC
Organism: Calotriton arnoldi; assembly: GCA_963921515.1. Classification (NCBI taxonomy): domain Eukaryota; kingdom Metazoa; phylum Chordata; class Amphibia; order Caudata; family Salamandridae; genus Calotriton; species Calotriton arnoldi. Next base: position 1,314,154 of record CAWUFW010001918.1, read on the forward strand.
ACCACCACCACCAATGCCACCACCAATACCACCACCAATACCACCACCACCAATACCACCACCGCCAATACCAACACCAATACCACCACTAATACCACCACCACCAATACCACCACCAATACCACCACCAATACCACCACCACTAACATCACCACCACCAATATCACGACCACCAATACCACCACCACCAATACCACCACCAATACAACCACCACCACAAATACCACCACCACCACCACCACCACCAATACCACCCCCACCACCACCACCAATACCACTACCACCACCAACAATACCACCAATACCACCACCACCATCAATACCACCACCTCCACCAACACCAATACCACCACCACCACCAATACCACCACCACCAACACCAATACCACCACCAATACCACCACCAATATCACCACCAGCAATACCACCACCAATACCACCAGCACCACCACTAATACCACCACCACCACTAATACCACCGCCACCAATGCCACCACCACCACTACCAATACCACCACCTCCACCAATACCACCACCAATACCACCACCACCAAAACCACCACCACTAATAACACCACCACCAATACCACCACCACCAATACCATTACCACCACCACCAATACCACCACCAATACCACCACCACCAATACCAATAGCACCACCAATAAAACCACCACCATCAATACCACCACCTCAACCACCACCAATACCACCACCACCATTACCACCACCAATACCACCACCACCAATACCACCACCACCACCAATACCACCACCACCAATACCACCACCACCATCAATAGCACCACCACCAATACCACTACCAGCAATCCATTACCACCACAATCAATACAAATACTACTACCGATACCACCACCAATACCACCACCAACAGTACCACCACCAATACCACCACCTGTACCACCTTCCTTCAGTACCACCACCAATACCACCACCACCACCAATACCACCAATACCACCACCACCAATATCACCAATACCAGCATACCACCACCATCAATACCACCACCACCAATACCTGCACCAATACTACCACCAATACCACCACCAATACCACCACCACATCACCACAAATACCACCACCAATACAACCACCACCACAAACACCACCAACAATACCACCACCACTAATACCACCTCCACCAATACCACCACCAATACCACCACCAATACCACCAATACCACCACCACCAAGACCACCACCAGCAATGCCAATACCACCACTACCAGTCCACCACCAGTCCACCACCAGCACCACCAATCCCACCACCAATGCCACCACCAATGCCACCACCAATACTACCACCACCACCAATACCACCACCACCAATGCCAATACCACCACCACCAACATAACCACCAATACCACCATCACCAATTTCACCACCACCAATACCAGCAATACCTCTACCAGCAATACCACCACCACCAGTACCACCACCACCAATACCAGCACCAATACCACCACCACCACTACCACCACCAATAACACCACCACCAATACCACCACCACCTCCACCACCACCAATACCACCACCAATAGAACCACCACCACCAATACCACCACCACCAACACCATCACCAATACAACCACCAAAACAACAACCACCAATAACACAACCATCAATACCAATACCGCCACCACAATACCACCACCACCAATACCACCACCACCAATACCAGCAATACCACCACAACCAACACTACCACCAATACCACCACCATGACAAATACCACCACAACCAATACCAATACCACCACCACAAATACCACCACCACCAATACCAATACAAATCCCAACACCACCAATACCACCACCACCACCAATAACACCACCACTACCACCACCACTAATACCACCTCCACCACCAATACACACCACCACAAATACCAATATCACCTCCAATGCCACCACAAATACCACCACCTATACCAATACCAATCCCAACACCACCAATACCACCACCACCACCAATAACACCACCACTACCACCACCACTAATACCGCCACCACCACCAATACACACCACCACAAATACCAATATCACCTCCAATGCCACCACCAATACCACCACCACCACCAATACCACCAGTTCCAATACCACCAACACCACCACCACCAATACCACCATCACCACCAATACCACCACCAATACCATAACCATCACCACCAATAACACCACCGCCAATACCACCACCAATACCACCACTAATACAATCACCATCAATACCACCACCAATAATGCCACCACCACCACCACCACTAACACCAATACCACCACCACCTCTAATACCACCACCTCCACCAATTCCACTACCAAAATCATCACTACCAATACCACCACCGCCAGTACCATCCCCAATACCACCACTAATACCACCACCACCACCAATACCAACACCACCACCAATACCACCACCACCACCATCACGCCCACCAATACCACCACCACCACCACCACCAATACCACCACCACCAATACCACAACCACCTCCCATACCACCACCACCACCACCAATACCACAACCACCTCCAATACCACCACCATCAATACCACCACCTCCACCAACACCAATACCACCACCAAATCTACCACCACCAATACCACCACCACTAAAACAACCGATACCACCACCACCAATACCACCAAAACCACCACCAATCCAATACCACCACCACCAATACCACTGCCAATACACCACCAATACCACCACCACCAATACCACCACCACCACCGCCACCACCACCAATACCACCACCAATACAAAAGCACCACAAATACCACCACCAATACCACCACCAATACCACTACCACCACCAATACCACAACCACCTCCAATACCACCACCACCATCAATACCACCACCTCCACCACCACCAATACCACCACCACCACCAATACAACCACCACTGCCACTACCTCTAATATCACCTCCACCACCAATACAACCATCTCAAATACCACCACCACCACTAATACCACTACCACCAATGCAACCAATACCACCACCAATACCAACACCACAACCATTACCAACACCACCATCAATACCACCACCTCCACAACCACCAATACCACCTCCACCAATACTACCACCAGCACCAATAGCAGCACCACCAATACCACCACCAATACCACAACCACCAATACCACCACCAATACTACCAATACCACCACCACAAATAGCACCATCACCAATACTACCACCAGGAATCCAATACCACCACAATCAATACCAATACTAACGCCAATACCAGTACCAATACCACCAGCAGCAATACCAATACAATCACTAACAATACCAATACCACCACCCCCAATACCACCCCCAATACCACCAATATCACCAATACCACCACCACCACCAATACCACCACCAATACTACAACCACCAATACCACCACCAATACCAACACCAATAACACCACCAATACCATCACCAATACCACCTTCACCACCACCAATACCACCATCACAAATACCGATACCACCACCACCAATACCTCCACCACCACCAATACCTCCACCACCACCACCAATATCGCCACCACCAATACCAGCAATACCACCACTACCAATACAACCACCAACAATACCACCACCACCAATACCAGCACCACCACCACCAATACCACCACCAATAACACCACCACCAATACCACCACCAATATTACCAGCACCACCACCAATACCACCACCAATACCACCACCACCAATACCACCACCAACACCAATACCACCAATACCACCACCAACACCAATACCAGCACCAACAATACCACCACCACTAATACCACCTCCACCAATACCACCACCAATACCACCACCAGTACCACCACCAATACCACCAACAATACCACCACCAATACCACAACCACCAATACCATCACCACCACTACCAATACCACCACCACCACCAATAGTACCAGCACCAGCAATCGAATACCACCACAATCAGTACCAATACTACTGCCAATACTGCCACCAATACCACCAATACCACCAATACCACCACCACCAAGACCACCACCAGCAATACCAATACCACCACTACCAATACCACCAATACCACCACCAATCCCACCACCAGCACCACCAATCCCACCACCAATACCACCACCAATACTACCACCACCAATACCACCACCACCAATACCAATACCACCACCACCAACACCAACACCAATACCACCATCACCAATTTCACCACCACCAATACCAGCAATACCTCTACCAGCAATACCACCACCACCAGTACCACCACCACCAATACCAGCACCAATAACACCACCACCAATACCACCGCCACCTCCACCACCACCAATAGAACCACCACCACCAATACCACCACCACCAACACCTTCACCAATACAACCACAACCAACACTACCACCAATACCACCACCATGACAAATACCACCACAACCAATACCAATACCACCACCACAAATACCACCACCACCAATACCACCACCAATACCAACACCACCAATACTGCCAACACCACCAATACACACCACCACAAATACCAATATCACCTCCAATGCCACCACCAATACCCCCACCACCACCAATACCACCAGTTCCAATACCACCAATACCCCCACCAATACAACCACTAATACCACCACCACCAATACCATTAAACAAAAAATATGCGCATAATAGTGAAATAAACAAACATAGGAATCATTTACTAATTTTTGAATGCTCTATTACTTACCGGTAATCTTCATTACTCCGGGTCCCGTTGTCCTCGTCCCATTCTTAACAAGTGGAGATAACTATCTCCTGACAGAAAAAAAGAGCAGAGGAATGCTGGGACCCTAACCCCGCCCCTCCCACCGGGAGTACATAAGGAGTACCTACCCAGCATTCCGCTTGAACAACCAAGCCCAACAGGAAGGCCGGCCGTCCGGGAGGGAGGGCGGGGCATAAGAATGGTACGAGGACAACGGGACCCGGAGTAATGAAGATTACCGGTAAGTAATAGAGCATTACCCCCAGGTCCCTTATGTTCTCGTCCCATTCTTAACAAGTGGAGAATACCAAAGCAGAAAACACCCGGCCTTCCGCACCCACAAGCACTCCCAGGAAACCACACCCAAGGCAGCAACCCAAGGGAAGCTAAAGGAAGGAACCGCAGGCACAGGCAGAGCAACCAGACAGGAAGCACCCCACCGAAGCAGGAAAGCACCCACGAAGAGGACAACCCACAGAGGGCAGCCAGCAGACACGAGGAGCCTCCCCCCCCGAGCAAACAAGGAAGGGGGAGAAAACGCCAAACAAAAAAACCAACAGAGACCACCCACAACAAAGGGGCAGCAAGGAGGCCACAGAAGAAGAAGATGAAACCCAGCGGCCCAACAGGCCAGCAAGCCAGAACAGGCAAGCAGGGACGCAACCAAGGACCAGAAACCAGGACCAAGAAAAACAGAAGGCAGCCAACCAGAGATACCGGAAACAGAGCACCCAGGCCAACCAAAGGGAAACCCCAACCCGCCAAACGGAGGACAGCACGCCAAAAAAGGTGACCCGCCCAAAAAAGGAAGCCGAAAAGGAGGCACCCCAAAGAGACCCCAGAGGCAAAGCCCCAGAAGGGAAACAGGCGCCAAAGCAACCGACAACCGGGACTGCAGCGGACCAGAGAAGACGAAGCCCCAACAGGACACGGCCAAGGGAACCCACCAGACAAAGGCCGACAACCCCAACACCAACAGGGAGGCACAGAGGACCCGGCAGTAACACAGACACAGACCGAGCCCCAACCACACCGGAACAAGAAAAAAGGAAAGAGGCCAGGGCCAGCCTACAAGGCGCAGGCACAACCCAAAGGAATAAACAAGGGCAGGACCACCCAGACCAAGCCAGGAAGGAGGAAGCACCAGCCAGGCACCAGGCCCTCCCCACCCCAACCAGAAGGAACCGGCCCCCAGAGAGCCCAGAGGACACCAGGCCCCAGAAAAGAACGGCCAGGACCAACCCCCAGAGCTGCCAGACGACAACCCCAGGCACCCAGCCAGGGAGGAGGAGCCACACAGAGCCCAGGAGCAGGCCAACAGCCAGCAAAGGACAAGGCACACACCAGAAAACCGGGGAAACAAAAACACAACCCCAGCAACGGCACCCCACAAGGCCCACAGAGCCAGCAGGCAGAGGACAAGACAGCCAGACCCCAACCAAACAAAAAAGGCCAGGGAAAGAGGCCAGAGACCAGAGCCCCAGGAGGCCAAACGCCCCACAGGGAACCAGGCTGCAACAGAACCAGAGCCCGACACGCAAACCCGGAGCAGAAGAGGCCAACCCCAAAGGCCACAAGACAAGGGCACATGGTAAAGGCAGAAGAACAAGCCAACCAGAGACGCCCCCAGAGAGACCAGGCAGACAGCGGACCAAGCAACAGAGTGGCTAGCAAAGACCAGGGACCAACACCCCGGAACCGCTCAGACCCTGAATGGGCAGGACAGGACCAACGGCCACAACCCAGAAACCCCCAAGGGTAGGGAAAATGAACCCCCAAAAACCAGCAAAGCCAGAGAGGCAACAGAAGCCAGGACGGAAGCCAAACAGACCGCACAGGCACACAAACACCACGGCTCTGCACACACCAAGGGCGGGCCGGAGCAGGGGAAAAACCCCAGGGCAGAGACAAAACAGACCCAACCAGCTGCAACAGATGCCAAAAGGGATCCAGGAAGCCAGGCCGAAGCCAAGCGACCCACCCAGGCAAGAGGACCCCGCGGCCCAACTCGCACCCGGGAAAAGCCTCGCAGTGCACAGGCCGAAGCAAAGGGCAGGGAGGCCAACAGAGACCACCGGCACAGAACCACCAGGCCAAGCAGCAGGCCGGACGAAAACAAAAGTGCCAAAGAAAAACAGAGCCGCCGGCAGAGAAACAACAGACTGGGAACCGGAGGAAGCAGAGAAGTCAGAGGCACAAGCAGCACCAGGCCCCGGACAACCAGCAGCAAGGAGGGCAGACCCCAAAAGCGGCAAGAAAAACACCACAGGACCGTATCCCGACAGGGAAGGGCAGGGGGCACGCCGACCGACAGACACACACCGGGAGCAGGACCCGGGGAGCACCGGGGAAAGACAGGAGCGGTCACACAGGCAAAGCCAGGCCCAGACGGAGCCACGAAGCCGAAACGCCAGGAATACCCCAAGCACTCCAGCACCGGGACCCGACAGAAGAGGGACCACCAACAGGCAGTGAGCACACAAGCCAGGACACCATCACCAGAAAAGGGGACTGGGAAGCCAGGCAAAACACACCCCAGAGCTTGCACAAAAGCCACAGCACAGCCAGTGAAACCAAACAGGCACAGCCGGAGGACAAGCCAAACCAGCCGCCAGCCGCCAGACCAGGAGCGACCGGAGACAACCCCGGACACGGCAACCCAGAAGCACAGAACACCAGTCCCACACAGGCAAGAACGAGGCCAGACACAGCCGACGGGGAAACAGGGTGGAAAGACCACAGGCCACAAGAAGGGCCAACGAAGGAGGAGCGGCGGGGCAACCTGGAAGACAGCAAAACCCGGAGCCCAACACCAGCCAAAGAAAACCCAGCAGAACCAAAGCCACGCCAGGAAACCCAGAGAGCGCACAGGCAAGGACCCAGGGCCGAGGAAGGCGACCAACATGTGCCGAAACACACAGGAGCAGGAAAGCCCAGGCGCCCCCCCAGTCACCAACCAGGCCGACCCCACCAAATGCCGGAGACCAGACAAGACCAGGAGTCCCCAAGGAGGAAAGGCCGGAGGCGGAAAACAGGCACAAGGCCAAGCCACCGCACCAGGCACCCAGGCGGAACCCCGACAGGGAGAACTGTGGAGAAGAGAGGAGACCAGGTGCCAAGAACGTTCGGAACCCAGCACCAGCGAAAAACAGCCAGGCCCACACAGAAGGGGCACAAACCCCAGACTCCCAGGGACTACCGGAAAGAGGAAGCAAAACAGGCGAACCCCACACGGAACACACCCGGGAGACACGAACAACTCCCAGCCCAAGGAGCACCACCAGCCACCACGCCAAGGCAGGAGGAGCAACCAGCCCTGCCGCCAGGCACACCGGGGGCAGCAAACACCAACCCTCAGGCAACATCCAGGCGGAGAGGGGGCGGGACACCACGGCCCCCAGACGCCCACACACCAAACGTGAACAGGACCCGAAGGGACCAGGGGCAGCACACCAGCACCAGACACGTCACAGGAGGAAACTAAGTTCCAACCGGCAGAAGTAGGCACCAGAAAGGGGGACGCAGCAGGAGAAACCCCCGACCACGTAGCACCGCAAACGGAACCTAGAGCATAGGAGACGCCAGCCCCATTGACAACGCCGCGGCCAGCACCCACCAGAGCAAACCAGGAGTCAAGCCACAGCCAAAAGAAGAGGCAGGACAGCCCCAGAGAAGCAAGGGGAGCGCAACCAAGCGAGGCAGAGAACGCAGCAGGGGAACACACAGACCCCGCCAATGAACCCCCGCACACAGCACGGAAGAGGCAAGCCGCCCGACACAGCTCCAGGCAGCCAGCCCGTCACACAGCAGCCCAGAGGCCGGGACAAACACCGGCACCCCCAGGCGCCACAGCCAGAAGAGCAGCCGGCCATGCACCACCCCTGACTCGCAGTTAGAGCGAAAGCAAGGCTCCCGGCTGAAGCAACTCAGACGCAAAACCCAGACTTCCAGACAACCAGCTCCAAGGAGGATACCTGCAGCACGTCAAAAAAGCCTACAGCACCCGGAACCGGACGCCCCTCAACTTCCGAGATGAGATCAGGAGCGGCCATGGGGGAATGAATGCAGCAAGCTCCAGGTGAACACGCTCAGCAGAAGGCGGCCCATAGGAAGAAAGAATGCGCAAAAGGAGCGCAGCAGACAGCTCTACTAATAAAATAGGAGTACGTGCAGCTAAATCCCTGCCCGCAGGGAACGCAGACCGATGATGCTCAGTACCCAGTTCCTACTGCCCTTCTCCTAGTGCACACCGGTACCCTCGTCCCACAGCATGGCACAAAAGGCGTAACGTGCAGTCAACAGCCGAGACACGAACCCACGGAGGGACCGAGACAGCACCCAAACACACTCCCCGCACAGAAGAGGCAAGTCCCCCAGCAAAAGGGGAAAACATCCACCGCTATGCGGTACTCACCCGGGAGGGGGCCAGGAGGCACGAAGACAGGAACAAGGCCCCCACCCTCCCCCAGCCCAAGGCATACCAACAGGAACGACGCCAGGGCCGGGCGGTCGCATCGACTCAGGGAAGCACTCCGGCGTGTCTTCCACCCGGCCAGGACCCAGGAAGACGTGCCCCTTGACCCGGAAGAGAGCCGAGGCCGGGCGCACCAGCCGCAAGGGCCGGCCGGCACACAAGAGCCGGCAGAGAAGAGCACAGCCTCCCAGCAAGCCCGGCAGGCCAGGAGGCAGGGCAGCAGACTCCCCGACCGAACAGCCAGGCAGCCGGACGGGGAGTTCCAAGGAGAAAAGCCACCCAAGCCCAGCAGGAGCAGCACCAGCATCCACAACACACTTCTGTCGACAGACAGAAAAAAAGAACAGGCGGAATGCTGGGTAGGTACTCCTTATGTACTCCCGGTGGGAGGGGCGGGGTTAGGGTCCCAGCATTCCTCTGCTCTTTTTTTCTGTCGGGAGATAGTTAACTCCACTTGTTAAGAATGGGACGAGGACATAAGGGACCTGGGGGTAATAAGACGACCCATACTATATAAATGTTAATATTTTATCTGTTGCTGTTTTTCGCTTCAAACCAGAACTATGCTCATTACAATACACTTTTATTTACTTGTCTAACTCCACCGACTTTTTAATTTAACATGACAATTGTTCGGAAAATATGTGTATCTTTGGTATAAATTACAATGTCGATAAATTAGAAAACAAAAAATCAATGATGTTTTCGTGTAATATACAATGATTTAGTTCTTATTCTTGCGGCCATGGTCGGGGCAGTTCATTGCATTCAGTAGAACCTTCTGTACATGGCTACCAAGTTCCTCTTGATTGCTTTTTGTGACTTGCAGTACTTGTAATGGCTTGTAATGCGTGTTTGTCAGCAGGTTCCAGAAGCACAATGGTGTCTGATTGGTAGCCTGCTGTTACCGCGCGACTTGTCGGGAGACAGGGACTAAGTGGATATACAGCCTGTGCTGCTACTTCCGATTCAACGCAATAAATAGCAAAGTAAAGCAATGCATGGGTCTTTCTGACTGAGTAGTCCATGTGTCGGTACCTTATAGGTTTTAAGAAAATATTTAGTGCTGTATAATTCTAAATTGCATCTAATCATTACATGTTTCTCGCTTGTCAAGTTTGGTTTATCACCTCAAACGCAAAATATATTTGAGTACAAAGCTAATCTGCTTTCCTTGGAGAATCACGAAGTGTACGATCTCCTGGTGGGGTAATTAATGAAAAATTATCCTTGATAGAAATATAACCTCAGAATTATGTCAAGACGCCAGCCTATTTGGAACAGTTTGGGCCCTCCCAAATATTTTATGTGGCCTTCGACTTGAAGGCAGAAAGAGAACGGAAATTGGATGCAATTCAAAGCCACAATCGCCTAAGCGTTCACTTACGAACATACTAGAGAGGAGGAGCAAGTTTTCAAGTGGTTCAACAAATTGAGCAACGAGGAAGCATTGAAGCGTATTTCTTTCTAACGTTATTTCAGTCGTAGCATCCGGTCAACATCCTGGTGGTTGATTCAGATGCCACACAATGCACGAATGTGCAAGTTGTTCCTGGAAACATTTCAGGTGTGTTACCATGCCTATTGCTACCCATTTTGATAAATGTCCTGGGAAATCTTGTTTCTCCTTCGCTATGAATTTCCATGTATTTTTCTGCATTATTTTTATGTTGTAAATGTTAGTGTCGGGTTTCAAATTTTGTATTTTTAGCTAAAATTGTATTGCAATGCTTGGGTTTGTATTGCACAGCTTTCCCTTACACTATAAGCTAGGCTAACATGTTAACAAACGCTCATTAACTAAGAAGACAAGCATAGGCAGTCACTCAGTAAAGAGCAAGGATTTTCTGTCTAGTGAACGACAGCTAATGGACAACAGGCAAGCATTTCTCCAGGAGATCTAGTTCACAGAAACAATTCAAGATATCCACAATTTCACATCTCCCACAGATCATGTCTCCACATTCCTGATTATCGGAGAGCAACTGTGTGTCACAAACTCTATGGTCACTTACCATAATAAAGGGGTAATTGACATCAGTTACAGAAATTATTGTGACTCATCATCTTCCATCAGTTGTGTAAGTCTATGAGTAATAACCTAGTTAAAGAAAAAAACATTATGTGAAACTACAAAGTTTCATTAAAGCATTGATGGGTGGTGTCTGTTAGATAATCTGTTTAATAGTCATAGCACCAATTGCGAGGTCGGAAACGGTGTTTTCCTTATGAATAGATTAGGCAATGTGTCCCTAAAGAGAAGATAAAAAAAAAAAATTCAAAATACATTCAACAATAAGGAATGGACTCAAAAAGGGAGTTCAAGATGAGTGATTTACAAATAACCCAAGAACAAATGCAGTCAAAAGACATAGAAATAGATTGCCATGAAGTCTCTCAGGATTTACATAAATGCAGAATTAAGCAAAATGTGAAAAATAAGCTGTTAAGAGTACTCTACACAACGATCTGATGGATTTGGTAATGTGAATTTATTTCAGCAGACATTAAAACACCACCAACAGCTTCTTGTCAGGCTCCAGCTCCAGTCTAACTGCTAGAGTCTAGAACTTAGTACTATACGTAGCCCATAATATACCCTGATCATATCATCAACTGAGCCCAAAGTGTACAACAGATCAATGAAGAAATGGACAGCATCCATTGTAGAGACACCAAAAGATCTGGATCACCCCCATATTAAAAGTTTTTTTGTAGCAGATTTCACCATAGAATGTAATAGAAAATGCACACTCAGCATGGTGTGAGCAAATGTATTGACATTACAACAAATCAATATTCAACATAATGCAACATCATATAATACCACCATCCTAGCATTATCCTACGATATGAATAATAATTTGCCCTTTCTGACTAAGTCATCGGATTTGTCAGAACAAACTGAATTACATGAAAATCAAAAAGACTCATAAATGAATGCAATGTAGTGGGCAAGCAGGAAGAACCTTTAAAGTATCGAAAGTTTCCCACGGAGTTCTTCACATCATACAAAATAAACTGTGCATATTTTGCTATGTGCGGTGTCAATTAGAAAATATAAATACACAAGAAATATTTTGAAACAGAACCCATGTTATTTTAAAAAGGAGTCAAGGCCTGGATTGAGGCTTAGGGGCCTCATTAGGATGGCGGTGGGACCACCACCGGCACCCCATCAGTAGCGGTCCCACCGCCATCGGTGACTGCTTTACCACCCGCCACATTATGATGGCGGGCTGTCTTTGGCAATCGGAGAGACCGACTGCCACAGATCGGTCCATCTGAGGTGAAGTAATACCTACAATGGTGGCAGTGCCTGCCAGGCACCGCTGCAGGTATTACAATGTTCCTTTCTGCCAGCTATTTCATGGCGGTGAACCTGCCATGAAAAGGCAGGCAGAACGGGACATTGGGGGCCCGTAGCAGGCTCCCCTTGCCCCCTGGGCCTCCAACATGGGCCCTGGGGGGGCACCATATCCCTGCACCATGTGGCAGACACCGCATCCGAAATATAGACATTGCGACCGCCTTGGTGGCGGTTGCATCCTAATTCATCTTGATGGACCGCTAACTTGTAATCGGGCAGTCCTATTTCCGAATGGATGGCAGTCAGGCGTAAGTCCAACCGCCATCCTAATGAGGCCCTTAGTTAGCATAAGCCAGAAAAGAATATTTCTATACATCATAACAATTCGATTTCAATTGAAAATAACTCATAATAACAAGCCCATATAATTCTAATCAGGAAATAACTTCACAAAATTATTCCTATTATAATATACAGAATTGATAATTTGTGTGACACTTCATGAACATGTTGCTTAGAACATGAAATACCTAGAAAAAAACAAGAGAGAAGAGGCATTTGGCAAAACAGGAACATTTGTTTAATTAAACAATATGGCCAGGAGGCACAGCCACAGGCATAGAGTATGAGGACTGTCTCCAATTTACAATGGGTCGAACATGGATCTTTATACAGTTCATTGAATGCAATAAAATAGTTCAGGCAATCCTTTTTTGGTAAGGAATGTGAACCTCTCTCTTTGTCGCCATAAATTAATGTATTGGATGAGGAATCCACGTGGACTTTGACCTTGCGTGGACACAATGCGGCCAGTGGGTAAAGTGTCCAGATGTCTGGTATGGTGAGTGTGTGATCACTGCATGTACCTTGCATGCTGTCCTGATTGGATGTGTTCCTAACTTCATGTGGCATCTAACTTTATGGTGTTTTGGGAACGCCCGCACCCCTACGGCCATGTGTGCTTTATGGGGGCCAAGCTCCCTGGACCATTCTTGTATTGCTGCACCTATCTGTGAGATGGAGCTGGGATTTCCTGCCCTCGCAATTGTTTGCTGTCTATGGGCCACCCCACCTGTGACCTGTCAATAAGTGACCTCAGGCCTGGGTTTCATGGCTTCCCTAGCTACGAATTTCTGAGTTGGGGTTGACGTAGAGTTCACAACAGGCGAATTCGTCAATAAAGATGTGATTTCGTTTTTATACAATACCGTTATTTATATTGACATCAACTTTTTCAAAATTAACAAACAACGAATTAAAGCACAATACAAAGAACTATAAAATCAAAGAAGAGTAGTCTTACTGAACACCCAATAACACAGGGAGGACATCAGTTTGCTCATGGCCATTGTTTTAAAAAAAACTAGCTTAATGAGTTCTCAGTGCTGGCAACTAGGTAGTCAATCCTTAGGTGGTGGGAATATCAGGTGTATCTCAAGGCCTGAGAGACAGTTTCATTTTATGAGTGAAATCTTGCACACATTGCTTATTTTGTGCTATGCAAATTTCATGCAATTTCTTCAGTTTCACAGTCTGAAAATTATGCAGAATGTTTACCTACAAGACCATGGTCCGAGCACAAAAATGCCTAATAGGAACAGCAAAGCCATGGCCAAGTGGTATTTTCTCCTTAAACCATTTCCATGTCTGTAACTTAAGCACATTTTGCACACGAAGCATGCTCACATGTGCAGATTCCAAATGAGACACCTCCCAGGTACAGTTCACAAAATAATTATAGTCACATAACTTTAATGAAAATGTTACATTTTCACAATTTTGTCCACCACTAACTCAGAACACATGTCTCAAGTGAAGATCTACCATGAGTCCTGGTACTTGCGGTCTATGTATGTTGAGATTAGCACACGGGTACACTTTCATGACCATGACCCCTCTCACTTGAAGCATCCTTGGTTTAATAATATCCTCTGGGTGTTTTACCAGGTTTGACGAAGCTAAATGGCTAAATTTTCAATTGCCACTCTCACTCGTTATACGTCTCTATGGTTTAACCCAGATTTGCCTTCTTTTCTAAAGATTTGCAAGTGGTAGACTCGTCTGGGTCACGCCTTCAATTAGTTGGCCAGCTGTTACGTGGGGCATCAGATCTTATCCTTTATGGATTTAGTTACACAATTTACAGTTCTGAGCACAGACTTTTTTATGTTTTTGCAGATTAGGATTTTTTTTTTTAACAAACAGGTTAAAGATTCAGGGTAGTTGAATCATGTCCTGTGTATTGAACTGGTTCACAGAACTCATAGAAGAGGGAGGATTAGTAGATTTTATAAATTTCTAAATTCGGACCAATGCGACAATATATCCACCTTGGCTTCTAAATGGACTTGTAAATTATTACTACAAGTGTCTGCCGATGCTGTCAGGGAATCAATCCAGTTGTGTAGTTGGTTTGTGAATGTATCTAGGATTAAAATACATCATTTCAAGATTCTTCAAGATACATATTACACTCTGAACCGATTATTCCCCTGGGGAGGCCAGTCTAGTTTGGAGTGCTTTAGGTGTGGCATGGTGGGAGCAGATACTGTGCATATTTTCTATTCATGTGGTGTACTGCAGCAATATTGGCAGGGGGTCTGTGAGGAAATCTCTAGGGTTACTCTGAGTCCTGTTTATCCATCCGCTCAGCTGATTATCTTTGGTACATTGCATGAAGTACCTTTGAAGTTGAAGGGGTATTTGTTTCTCTATGATTCTGATGGCTATGATTCTGGTTGTGTATTTTTGGCACACCCCAAACCCTCCACTGTCTATTACCTGGTTTAAACAGTTCTTGGATATTTATGGATTACACCTGTCCCTTGTCAAGAGGGATCCTACAAGGAAACATTAAGCCAAATGTAACTGAGGTGGATTTAAATGCAGTGGCACATTTTTTTCAGTTTTCCTCACTCATTAAGGGCTCACCTCTCTTATGTTACACTGTTATTTTGATATTGCTGTATTGCTGCTTTTGTTCTGTAACTTGTGTGATATGGTGTCACCACTCTGTTGCATAAATGTTGTAAAAGTATGGAAAAATCAATAACATCCTTGCAAAAAATTAAAAAAAGTGTCCATCCCAAATCTCAATTCACATTGTAGGGTGGACACCATTTAGGAAATTATTTACTAGGAGCAAATCGGGAACAAGCAGAATTCCCGCACATATCATTGTAACTGTAACCATAATCAACAAAGCCAATTCACTGGTCAAGTTGAGGTACACAAGAAGGGGTGGGTTCAGTTGCCACTGCCCCCATGGGTGGACAATTATTAGTGTTATCCTCCAAAGATATTTTCAAGAAAAATAATTAGCAATCTGTTAATGGTAGCATATCATATGGAAGTTTCTTGGTATAGGAAAAAATGAACATATGCGTCAGTCTAATAACATTCAGGCAAAGTATACAATAATCCATTTTTCCAGTTTAACCAAAGCATCTTCTTTATTGTTATCAACAATGTCAAATTTGCTTGTAGCCTATGACACAATTGCTTGCAGCCAATTCATATTGTACACTTTGAACTTCTTCAGGGCTCTTCTTTGTCCTGGGTAGAAGTGGGACCAGATACAGCTTTACAGGTCTCAACAGCAGTTGTAGTGCTTCTTCTGTCTTCCACAGGTCCAGTAGTGATTGGTATAGGTTGCCCTGGACATCATATTTATGCCTGACACTAGCCTGTGGGTGGCGGTGACTACTGGTCCCTCCCTAAACAATATGTGAAAAGTCCCCAGGGGTAACCCTGTCCATATTTGCAGCAGTTCCTGTGTGCCTCATTGCAAATAATCCCACAGTGACTCTCTCTGCCTAAATCCAAGATTGTGAAACCCTTCTCCCCTTGTGGAAAGCCTGCTTGCCCAACCCAGAGGTGTGGCCAAGAAATTAGCAACCCCTCCTCTTTGGTCATTTCAAACCAGATCTGGGGGCAGCTCCTCTCCCACTGGGACTGGTGTCTGACTAGGTAAACAAAGGATGTCCCAGCACACATGCCAACTAACAATTGCCTTTGACTGGGTAGGCCCATACCCAATGCCTTTGTCTTAGATCTGGCAGCAAGTTCACACCTCATCAAGGGTGCAATTCAGCTCCTGGCTGGCAGTAGGAGCCCACTAAATGGGCCACCAGTAGCTTTATGTGAGAACAAGGTAACTTTTTTAAAGTGCCTTTTTAAAAATATTTATTACAAATCTGACTACACTAGTGAATTGGGTTTATAATAAATATTTTAAAACGTCTAAGAATGAAATTTGTAGCTGTTACCTAGCCAGAGATAATATTTTTAAATGTAATATTGCATCCCAGCTTTTAGGGCCTTTTCAGTGTAAGAAATCATTAAACATTGACATGAAAAACTTTCAAATACCACACACCCTACACCTTATGGGCAGTGAGCCATTATTAAGGGTGACTTAAAAGGAAGGTTTTGGCATGTCAAAAGGGGTTATTTTGACAGGTCAAATTTGCAGTTTTAAAACCGCACACAGAGACTATAGTGGGAGGCCAGCAGTCATGTTTGCACTGTCACAGTAGGTCCAGCACAATGGGCGCTGCTTACAGGCCCTTTGTACACTTTGTACCTTGTACAAGGGGCTTAGAGGTAAGTTAAATATGCCAATTAGGAGGATAGTCAATTTCACATGTTTTGGGGTAATACCAAATGCAATAGGGCCTAGTTAGCAGTGTCCAGTGCAAACAAATAGCAGCATCAATCCAAAACATGGGGGTGAGCATGCAGTATATAATTATGGCTGCATCAAAATATATGAGATATAAGGAAACAATATATTGCACACATATAACATTACGTGTATAGCGGAGAGAAACCGAAATTATTTCAAAGCAAATAAGAAATGATTGGTTAGGGGAATCATATTTTCCCTCACCTTCTCACCAGCATTATGAGGATGTCACAATACGAGGGCATACCTCATGCACAAAATTTTCCCTTATGTAAGTTGTGCAGAAAGTTCAGAAGTTTACATCAGTCCATGTAGGATTTTCACCATGTGCCTGTAGGAAGGGGAGAGTGGATTTAAATGGAAAGCATAGTTTACAGAAAATATCATCCACCGTGCTTATCTTTGAATCAAGACTTACACATTTTATGCAGTATAAACATTACACTAATGCAGGATTAGGGAAATAGGCATGCCATCAAAATATGTGAATACTTTACACACTTTCTTTTGCAAAAACCAGTTTCTCATTTTTGCATAAAGCTCAAGGTCTTGATTGTGACTAGCTGAAATGTGATAAACTAGGCACATGCATAAGCATAATTTCAGCTTGTAGTTTACACAACTAAATAGCAGTCTTGTGTAACATTTCACCTTGAATTATTTTCACTTCACATACTTATGCCACTGACTCTATCCAGCATTGTAAACAAATGTCTTACATGTCTTACGAGCTTGCGTCTCTTTTCCCAAGTTTTGAACATACATATTCATTTTTCCACCGTAATGCATTGGTCTTGCGATCTTGTTTGCTATGTACTATGTTCTTTTAGTTTCAGTGTTCTTAAGTTTTTGAAGTAGATGATTGTGCTGCAAGAGCTAGTAGTTCTCTACCCAGAATATTAATTGGCTTTTTCCGCCTTAATCTCTTCTACAGAGATTCGTTTATATTATATATTCATGATTTATATTTTTAATTAAACAAAGTCAATGATCACATGAAGCGGTGTATTAATACAAAATATTCACAATTGTATCTTGACGGGAATTTGTAAATCAGTGTATATTAATAAAAATGTTATTCATAACATTGTATTCTTGAGGCATTTAGCGATTATTGTATTTGAATAGCGTTGGGCCCTCAGATTAAACTACTGCTTAGTAAATTATAAGCAGCTACCATAATTTGAAGGACTTGGTGCTGACAAACGTAGCTGTCAAGCTGCCCCTTGTCATGTGTGATGTCTTTAGCCACTCCTAACTTTAGGTCAACATCAGTCACCATAATTTGTAAACTGACACGCCTAATGGGAGAACTGAAACTGAAAGCTCCACATGGCAAAGTGCTGTTGACTAAAGTCACTTGGAATCTATATTCATGAACTCTTCCAAAGAGAAAAAAGTGTGATGATCCATCCACAAAGCGAGGCTAGGCTTAAATTTAGGCAAGCATTGGCAATGCTAATAGGCCTGCCTTATGAATGCACTGTCAAGCCAAACTTAAAAATCCATGTAGGTTAATGACTGCCCTCCTCCTATCTGTGCTGCTAGCAGAGAAAAACACCATAGATTATTTAGTTATCTAAGACACTTTAATAGCATTATAATATCAGGTGTGCGCTCCTGGAAGTTCAAACTCAGACAGCTGGATAAACAAAATGATCCCAGCTGTGTAGAGGGCAAGCACTTTTTAGGTCGAACCTGGGGGCAGAGCACATGCGCTGCTCGCTCTGCGAGACTGCTGTAGTAGAATAAGGGAGAGAAGCTGCGCCCACTCTCCTCCCATATTTTTTTTGGGCTTGTGTCATTGTCTTTCGTAAATGCTGCCTTCGGATTCATTAATAGGCTTGTTACTCCCTCCTTAGTAGGGCCTTGTCTTCATTTGTACTCTCCCATGGTGACTGGCCCTTTTACTTTGGTTGTTACACGGGACCTGTTATTTAGTCTGTAAGCACTATTTACTTAATTGAGTTTCTCTTACTGCAGGTCAGACATGCGCTGCTTCAGCTGAAACCGCTTGTGTTTTTTTAAGCAGCAGGGCCGCCCCCGTAGCACGGGCGCCCGCTTTCAATCACTTTAACCCAGCATTATCTTGTGTCTGTTTCAACCCCCAAGTAAAATGGATTTAGAAATGATTAGCGAATTAAGTCATGTGAATTCCAGGTAGCACATAATCCTGTGCTAATGGGATGAAGCTGAAAACAGCACATCTGTGTTACAAGTCATCTGTACTAAAGCCACCTGACAGGTTATTTTCAATAGCCTGTTATATTAACTAACAACACCACCACCAATACCACCACCACCACCAATACCACCACGATCAATATTACCACCTCCACCAATACCACCACAACCTGTAGAAATAAAAACCTTCTTAGGGGTTCACTGATACATCTGGTCCTTAAGACCAACAAAGAAAAGATTAGCACGGAAGCTGTAATATCCAAAAACATGTTTTAATAACCTCAGATGAGGAGATTGCGTCTTACGGTACCCGCAGGCCACTGTAGGAGGCATTCTAATGAGTGCAGAGAACAGGGTCCTTATATATGCATTTGTTACATAGTCAGCATAAAATCAAGGGGAGGTCCTAGCACATATAAGCATGCTTATTGACTAATATGGGTATACACAATTTGCTTGCTCCACAAAGTGGGAGGAGACTAAACTGCTTACATCAGTAAGAATAGCCTGACAGTTCTATACTAGGAGCAGGTGCATTCTACCAGCTAGGCCCCTCTGAGCATGTGCAAGACTCTGGAAGAGGGAGAAAGCACATGGCGAGCACATGGCTAACTAAAATGGCTGCCAAGTACAAAATGGCTTTCAGCTCATGCTAACAGCAATTCCTGCAATCTTTAACAAACCAATACCACCACCATCAATACCACCACCTCCACCAATACCACCACCACCAATAACACCACCACTGCAAATACCACCACCAATACCACCACCACCGCCAATACCACCACCACCACCAATACCGCCACCACCAATACCACCATCATTACCACTAATACCAACACCAATACCACTACCACCACCACCAATACCACTACCAATACCACCACCACCAATACCACCACCACCACCAATACCAGCACCAATACCACCACCACCAATACCACCACCAATAACACCACCACCAATACCACCACCACCAATACCACCACCAATACCACCATCATCACCAATACCACCACCACCACCAATACCACCACCACCAATACCACCACCAATACCAATACGCACTACCACCAATACCAATACCACCACCAATGCCAATACCACCATCAATACCACCACCACCAATACCACCACACCCAATACCACCAATACCCTCATCAATACCACCACCACTACTATTACCACCATCACCACCAATGCCACCACCACCAATACCAATACCACCACCACCAATACTACAACCACCACCAATACCAATACCACAACCACCAATACCACCATCACCAATACCATCATCAATACCACCACGAATACCACCACCACCAATACCACCACCGAAACCAATACCACCACCAATACCACCACCACCACCAATATCAAAACCACCAATACCACCAAAACCACCAATACTATCACCACCAATACCACCACAACCACCAATACCACTGCCACCACCACCAATACCATCAATACCACCACCACCAATACCACCATCACGATCAATACCACCACCTCCACCAACACCAATACCACCACCAATACCACCACCAATACCACCACCAATACCACCACCAATACCACCACCAACACCACCACCAATACCACCACAACCAATACCACCACCACTAATACCACCACCAATATCAACACCACAAATACCACCACCAATACCACAACCACCAATACCACCGCCACCAATACCACCACCACCACCAATCCAATACCACCACCACCAATACCACTGCCAATACCAACACCAATGCCACCAATATCACCACCACCAATACCAATACCATCACCACCACCAATACAACCAATACCAATACCACCACAACCAATACCACCACCACCAATACCAACACCACCACCACCAAAACCACCACCACCAATACCACCACCAATACCATCACCAATGCCACCACCACCAATACAAACACCACTTCCACCACCACCAATGCCACAACAACTACCACCACCAATACAACTACCACCAATACCAATATCACTACCACCATTACCACCAATACCACCACCACCAATACCAACACCACCACCAATACCACCACCACCATCAATATCACCACCTCTACCATCACCAATACCACCACCAAAACCACTTCCACCAATACTACCACCACCAAAACCACCACCAATACCACCACCACCAATACCACCACCACCAATACCACCACCAATACCACCTCCACCACCAATACCACCATCACCAATACAACCACCACCAATACCACCAACACCACCAATACCACTACCACCAATACAACCACCACCAATACCACCACCAATACCACCACCCCATCAATACCACCACCTCCACCAATTACACCACCAATATCACCACCACCAGTACCACCACCAATACCACCACCAACACCAATACCACCACCACCAATACCACCACCACCAATACTACCTGCACCAATACCAACACCAATACCACCGCCACCAATACCACCACAAATACCACAACCATCAATAGCACCACCACCAATAGCACCACCACCAATATCACAACCACCAATACCACTAGCAGCAATACAATACCATCACAATCAATCCCAATACTATTGCCAATACTACCACCAATACCACCAATTCCACCACCCCCAATACCACAACCACCAATACCACCAATACTACCACCACCAATACCACCACCACCAATACCACCACCAACACTAATATCACCACAAATACCACCACCACCACCAATACCACCACCAATACCACCTTCACCACCCCCAATACCACCACCACCAATACCACCACCAATACCACCACCACTACCACCACCACTAATACCACCTCCACCACCAATACCACAACCAATACCACCACCATCAATACCACCACCAATACACCAATACCACCACCAATACCACCTCCACCAATACCACCACCACCACCAATACCAACAGCACCACTAATAAAACCACCACCAATACCACCACCTCCACCACCACCAATACCACCACTAATACCACCAGCACCATTACCACCACCAATATCACCACTACCACCAATACCACCACTACCTACAATACCACCACCACCAATACCACCACCACCATCAATAGCACCACCAACAATACCACCACCACCAATACCACTACCAGCAATCCATTACCACCACAATCAATACCAATACTACTGCCAATACCACCACCAATACCACCACCAGTACCACCACCAATACCACCACCATCAATACCACCACCTGTACCACCACCATCAGTGCCACCACATATACTACCGCCACCAATACCACCACCACCCCCAATACCACCACCACCAAAACCACCACCACCACCAATAGTACCACCACCAATACCACCACCACCAATACCACTACCAGCAATCCAATACCATCACAATCAATACCAATACTACCGCCAATACCACCACCAATACCACCACCACCTATACCACCACTACCAATACCACCACCAATACCGCCACCACCACCAATACCACCACCATCACCAATACCACCACCAAAACCACCACCACAAATACCACCACCAATACCACCTTCACCACCAACAATGCTACCACCACCAATACCACCACCACCAATACCACCGCCACCAAAACCACCACCACCAATACCAGCACCAATACCATCACCACCAATACCACCACCAATACCACCACCACCAGTACCACCACCACCTCCACCACCACCAATACCACCACCAATGCAACCACCACCAATACCACCACACCAACACCACCACAAATACCACAACCAACACCACAACCACCAATACCACCACCACCAATACCACCACCAAAACCACCACCGCCAACACCACCACCAATACCACCATTACCACCAGCATCACCAATACCACCACAACCAATACCAACTCCACAAATACCACCACCAATACCACCACCACCAATACCAACACAGCCAATGCCACAACTAATACACACCACCACAAATACCAATATCACCGACAATGCCAATACCACCACCAATACCACCACCACCAATAATACCACCACACCCAATACCACCAAAACCCCCACCAATACCACCACCACCACTAATACCACCACCACCAATGCCACCACCACCAATTCCACCAAAACCAATTCCACCACCACCAATACAACCACCACCAAAGCCAACACCACCACCAATAACGCCACCACCACCAATACCACCACCACCAATACCCCTACCAATACCACCACTAATACCACCACCACCACCAACAATATCACCACCACCAATACCACTACCACCAATACCACTACCACCAATACCACCACCACCAATACCACCACCAATACCACCACCAAAACCACCAAAACAACAACCACCACCACTAATACCTCTACCATCAATGCCACCACCACCAATACCACCAACACCAATACCATCACCACCAATACCACCACCACCAATGCCACCACCACCAAGACCACCAACACCAATACCACAACCACCAATGCCACACCACCACCACCAAGGCCACTACCAATACCACCACCAATACCACCACCACCAATACAGACACCGCCAATACCAACACCAATACCACCACTAATACCACCACCACCAATACCACCACCAATATCACCACCACCAATACCACCACCACCACCAATAACACCACCGCCAATACCACTACCACCACCACCACCAATACCACCACCATCACCAATATCATCACCACCAGTACCACCACCACCAATATCACCACCACCAATACCATCACCTACAACAACACCAATACCACCACCACCAATACCACCACCACCAATACCCCCACCACCAATACCACCACAACCAATAACACCACAACCAATACCACCACCAACATCAATACCACCACCACCAATACCACCACTATAATACCACCTCCACCAATACCACCACCAATACCACTACCAATACCACTGCCAACACCACCACCAATACCACCACCATCACCAATACCACCACAGCCAATACCAATACCACCTCCACAAATACCACCACCATCAATACCACCACCAATACCAACACCACCAATACCACCACCAATACACACCACCACAAATACCAATACCACCGCCAATGCCACCATCAATACCACCACCACCAATACCACCACACCCAATACCACCAACAGCCCCACCAAAACCACCATCACCACCACTAATACCTCCACCATCAATGCAACCACCACCAATACCACCAACACCAATACCATCACCACCAATATCACCACCACCACCACCAATGCCACCACCACCAATACCACCACCACCAATGCCACCACCACCAGCATCAATGCCACCATCAATACCCCCACCAATAACACCACCACCAATACTGACACCGCCAATACCAACACCAATACCACCACTAATACCACCACCACCAATACCACCACCAATATCACCACCACCAATACCACCATCACCACCAATAACACCACCACCAATACCACTACCACCACCACCACCAATACCACCACCATCACCAATACCATCACCACCAGTACCACCACCACCAATACCACCACCACCATCAATACCATCACCTACACCAACACCAATACCACCATCACCAATACCACCACCACCAATACCAATACCATCACCACCAATACCACCATGAATAACACCACCACCAATACCACCACCACCTCCACCACCACCAAAACCACCAGTAATGCACCCACCACCAATACCGCCACACCAACACCACCACCAATACCGCAACCACCAATACCACCACCACCAATACCACCACCAAAACCACCACTGCCAACACCACCACCAATATCACCATTACCACCACCATCACCAATACCACCACAACCAATACCAACTCCACAAATACCACCACCAATACCACCACCACCAATACCATCACAGCCAATGCCACCACTAATACACACCATCACAAACACCAATATCACCACCAATACCACCACCAATACCACCACCACCACCACTAATACCACCACACCCAATACCACCAAAACCCCCACCAATACCACCACCACCACTAATACCACCACCACCAATGCCACCACCACCAATTCCACCAAAACCAATTCCACCACCACCAATACAACCACCACCAATGCCAACACCACCACCAATAACGCCACCACCACCAATACCACCACCACCAATACCCCTACCAATACCACCACTAATACCACCACCACCAATATCATCACCACCACCAATTCCACCACCATCACCAATATCACTACCACCAATACCACCACCACCAATACCACCACCAATACCAGCACCAACACCAATACCACCACCAACACCAATACCACCACCAATAACACCACCACCAATACCACTACCACCACCACCACCAATACCACCACCACCACCACCAATACCTCCACCACCAATACCACCACCACCAGTACCATCACCACCAACGCCACCACCAATACCATCACCACCATCAATACCACCACCAATACCACCAGCAATACCACCAATACCAACACCACCAATACCACCACCACCAATACCACCACCAATACTAATATCACCATAAATTCTACCACCACCAATACCAATACCACCACCACCCATACCACCAATACCACCAGCAATACCTCCACAACCAGTACCACCACCAATACCACCACCAACATCAATACCACCACGACCAATACCACCACTATTATACCACCTCCACCAATACCACCAGCAATACCACTACCAATACCACTGCCAACACCACCACCAATACCACCACCATCACCAATACCACCACAGCCAATACCAATACCACCTCCACAAATACCACCACCAATACCACCACCATCAATACCACCACCAATACCAACACCACCATTACACAACACCACAAATACCAATACCACCGCCAATACCACCACCAATACCACCACCACCAATACCACCACACCCAATACCATCAATACCCCCACCAAAACCACCACCACTAATACCTCCACCATCAATGCCACCACCACCAATACCACCAACACCAATACCATCACCACCAATACCACCACCACCAATGCCACCACCACCAATACCACCAACACCAATACCACCACCTCCAATGCCACCACCACCACCAATGCCACCACCAATACCACCACCAATACCGACACCGCCAATACCAACACCAATACCACCACTAATACCACCACCACCAATACCACCACCAATATCACCACCACCAATACCACCACCACCACCAATAACACCACCACCAATACCACTACCACCACCACTACCAATACCATCACCATCACCAATACCATCACCACCAGTACCACCACCACCAATACCACCACCACCATCAATACCATCACCTACACCAACACAAATACCACCAACACCACCACCAATATCACCACCACCAATACCAATACCACCACCACCAATACCAATACCACCACCACCAATACCACCACCAATGCCAATACCACCACCAATATCACCACCAGCAATACCACCACCAATACCACCACCACCACTAACAACACCACCACCAATACCACCACCACCAATACCACCACCACTACCAATACCAACAGCACCACCAATAAAACCACCACCATCAATACCACCACCTCCACCACCACCCATACCACCCCCAAAAGTACCACCACCAATCCCACCACAACCAATACCACCACCAATACCACCACTACCAATACCACCTCCACCAATACCACCACCAATACCACCACCACCAATACCACCGTCAACACCACCACCAATACCATCAATTCCACCACCATCACCAATACCACCACAGCCAATACCAATACCACCTCCACAAATACCACCACCAATACCACCGCCAATACCACCACCAATACCACCACCATCAATACCACAACACCCAATACCACCAATACCCCCACCAATACCACCACCACCACTAATACCACCACCATCAATGCCACCACCAAAGATACCACCAACACCAATACCATCACCACCAATTCCACACCACCACCAATGCCACCACCACCAATACCACCAACACCAATACCACCACCACCAATATCACCACCACCACCACCAATACCACCACCAATACCACCACCAATACCACCACCACCAATACCACCACCGCCAATACCAACTCCAATACCATCACTAATACCACCACCACCAATACCACCACCAATACCACCACCACTAACATCACCACCACCAATATCACGACCACCAATACCACCACCACCAATACCGCCACCAAAACAACCACCACCACAAATACCACCACCAATACCACCACCACCAATACCACCCCCACCACCACCACCAATGCCACTACCACCACCAACAATGCCACCAATGCCACCACCACCATCAATACCACCACCATCCACCACCACCAATGCCACCACCACCAATACCACCACCACCAACACCAATACCACCACCACCAACACCAATACCACCACCAATACCACCACCAATATCACCACCAGCAATACCACCACCACTAATACCACCACCACCACTAATACCACAGCCACCAATGCCACCACCACCACTACCAATACCACCACCTCCACCAATACCACCGCCAATACCACCACCACCAAAACCACCACCACTAATACCACCACCACCAATACCACCACCACCAATACCAATACCACCACCACCAATACCACCACCAATACCACCACCACCAATACCACCACCACCAATACCAATAGCACCACCAATAAAACCACCACCATCAATACCACCACCTCAACCACCACCAATACCACCACCACCATTACCACCACCAATACCACCACCACCAATACCACCACCACCAATACCACCACCACCATCAATAGCACCACCACCAATACCACTACCAGCAATCCATTACCACCACAATCAATACCAATACTACAACCGATACCACCACCAATACCACTACCAACAGTACCACCACCAATACCACCACCTGTACCACCATCCTTCAGTACCACCACCAATACCACCAGCACCACCACCAATACCACCAATACCACCACCACCAATATCACCAATACCAGCAATACCACCACCAGCAATACCACCACCACCAATACCTGCACCAATACTACCACCAATACCACCACCAATACCACCACCACATCACCACAAATACCACCACCACCTATACCACCACCAAATACCACCACCAACACCACCACCAACACTAATACTACCACCAGCAATCCCAACACCAATACCACCTTCACCACCACCAATATCACCACCACCAATACCACCACCACCAATACCACCACCACCACCAATATCACCACCACTACCACCACCACCATTACCATCAATACCACCACCACCAATACCACCACCACCACCAATACCAACAGCACCACCAATAACACCAACACCATCAATACCACCACCAATACCACCACAACCAATACCACCTCTACCAATACCACCTCCACCAATACCACCACCAATACCACAACCACCAATACCACCGCCAACACCACCACCAATACCACCACCATCACCAATACCACCACAGCCAATACCAATACCACCTCCACAAATAACACCACCACCACCACCACCAATATACACCACCACAAATACCAATACCACCGCCAATGCCACCACCAATACCACCACCACCATCAATACCACCACACCCAATACCACCAATAGGCCCACCAATTTCACCACCACCACCACTAATACCACCATCATCAATGCCACCACCACCAATACCACCAACACCAATACCATCACCACCAATACCACAACCACCGATGCCACCACCACCACCACCAAAACCACAACACCAATACCACCACCAGCCAATATCACCACCACCACCACCAATGCCACCACCAATACCACCACCAATACCACCACCACCAATACCTTTACCGCCAATACCAACACCAATACCACCACTAATACCACCACCACCAATACCACCACCAATACCACCAACATCACCACTACCAATATCACCACCACCAATACCACCACCACCAATACCGCCACCAATACAACCACCACCACAAATGCCACCACCAATACCACCACCACCAATACCACTACCACCACCACCACCAATACCACCACCACCAATACCACCACCAGTACCACCGCCACCAATACCACCACCAATACCACCACAACCATCAATACCACCACCTCCACTAACACCAATACCACCACCACCACCACCACCAATACCAATACCACCACCACCAATACCAATACCACCACCAATGCCAATACCACCACCAATATCACCACCAGCAATACCACCACCAATACCAGCACCACCACTAATACCACCACCACCAATGCCACCACCAACACCACCTATTCCACCACCACCACCACCACTACCAATACCACCACCTCCACCAATACCACCGCCAATACCACCACCACCAATACCACCACCACCAATACCACCAACAATACCACCACTAATACCACCACCACCACTACCACCACCACCAATACCACAAATACCACCACCACCAATTCCAAAACCAATACCACCACCACCACCACCAATACCACCTCCACCACCAATACCACCACCACCAATACCACCACCTCCAATACCACCAATAACACCACCAATACCAACACCAACACCACAACCAATACCACCACCATAAATATCACCACCTCCACCACCACCAATACCATCACCACCACTACCAATACCACCACCACCAATAGTACCACCACCAGCAATCGAATACCACCACAATCAGTACCAATACTACTGCCAATACCACCACCAATACCACCAATACCACCACCACCAAGAGCACCACCAGCAATACCACCACCAGCAATACCAATACCACCACTACCAATACCACCACCAATCCCACCACCAGCACCACCAATCCCACCACCAATACCACCACCAATACTACCACCACCACCAATACCACCACCACCAATACCAATACCACCACCACCAACATCACCACCAATACCACCATCACCAATTTCACCACCACCAATACCAGCAATACCTCTACCAGCAATACCACCACCACCAGTACCACCACCACCAATACCAGCACCAATACCATCACCACCACTACCACCACCAATAACACCACCACCAATACCACCGCCACCTCTACCACCACCAATCCCACCACCAATAGAACCACCACCACCAATACCACCACCACCAACACCATCACCAATACAACCACCAAAACAACAACCACCAATAACACAGCCATCCATTCCAATACCACCACCACAATACCACCACCACCAATACCACCACCAATACCACCACCACCAATACCACCAATACCACCACAACCAACACTACCACCAATACCACCACCATGACAAATACCACCACAACCAATACCAATACCACCACCACAAATACCACCACCACCAATACCAACACCACCAATACTGCCAACACCACCAATACACACCACCACAAGTACCAATATCACCTCTGATGCCAATGCCACCACCAATACCCCCACCACCACCAATACCACCAGTTCCAATACCACCAATACCCCCACCAATACAACCACTAATACCACCACCACCAATACCACCAACACCACCACCACCAATACCACCATCACCACCAATACCACCACAATACCAATACCAAAACCATCACCACCAATACCACCACCACCAATACCACCACCAATTCCACCACTAATACAACCCCCATCAATACCACCACCAATGCCACCACCACCACTAACACCAATACCACCACCACCAATACCACCACCACTACCACCAATACCACCACCTCCTCCAATTCCACTACCAAAATCATCACTACCAACACCACCATCGCCAATACCATCCCCAATACCACCACTAATACCACCACCACCACCAATACCAACACCACCAACAATACCACCACCAATACCAATACCACAACCACCACCATTACCACCACCAATACCACCACCACCACCAATACCACCACCACCAATACCACCACCACCAATACCACAACCACCTCCCATACCACCACCACCAATACCACAACCACCTCCAATACCACCAACATCAATACCAACACCTCCACCAACACCAATACCACCACCAAATCCACCACCACCAATACCACCACCACTAAAATAACCGATACCATCCCCACCAATACCACCAAAACCACCACCAATCCAATACCACCACCACCAATACCACTGCCAATACCACCACCAATACCACCACCACCAATACCACCCCCACCACCGCCACCACCACCAATACCACCACCAATACAACCACCACCACAAATACCACCACCAATACCACCACCACCAATACCACCACCACCACCAATACCACAACCACCTCCAATACCACCACCATCAATACCACCACCTCCACCAACACCAATACCACCACCAAATCCACCACCACCAATACCACCACCACTAAAACAACCGATACCACCACCAATGCCACCAAACCACCATCAATCCAATACCACCACCACCAATACCACTGCCAATGCCACCACCAATACCACCACCACCAATACCACCACCACCACCACCACCACCGCCAATACCACCACCAATACAACCACCACCACAATACCACCAACAATACCACCACCACTAATACCACCTCCACCAATACCACCACCAATACCACCACCAATACCACCAACAATACCACCACCAATACCACAACTGCCAATACCATCACCACCACTACCAATACCACCACCACCACCAATGGTACCACCACCAATACCACCACCAATGGAATACCACCACAATCAGTACCAATACTACCTACCGTACCAATACCACCACCAATACCACCACCACCAAGACCACCACCAGCAATACCACCACTACCAATACCACCAGTCCCACCACCAGCACCACCAGTCCACCACCAATCCCACCACCAATACCACCACCACCAATACCAATACCACCACCACCAACATAACCACCAATACCACCATCACCAATTTCACCACCACCAATACCAGCAATACCTCTACCAGCAATACCACCACCACCAGTACCACCACCACCAATACCAGCACCAATACCACCACCACCACTACCACCACCAATAACACCACCACCAATACCACCACCACCTCCACCACCACCAATACCACCACCAATAGAACCACCACCACCAATACCACCACCACCAACACCATCACCAATACAACCACCAAACCAACAACCACCAATAACACAACCACCAATACCGCCACCACAATACCACCACCACCAATACCACCACCACCAATACCACCAATACCACCACAAGCAACACTACTACCAATACCACCACCATGACAAATACCACCACAACCAATACCAATACCACCACCACAAATACCACCACCACCAATACCAATACCAATGCCAACACCACCAATACCGCCACCACCACCAATACACACCACCACAAATACCAATATCACCATCCAATGCACTACCACCAATACCACCACCACCACCAATACCACCAGTTCCAATACCACCAACACCACCACCACCAATACCACCATCACCACCAATACCACCACCAATACCAATACCATAACCATCACCACCAATAACACCACCGCCAATACCACCACCAATACCACCACTAATACAGCCACCATCAATACCACCACCAATAATGCCACCACCACCACTAACACCAATACCACCACCACCAGTCACCACCACCACCAATACCACCACCTCCACCAGTTCCACTATCAAAATCATCACTACCAATACCACCACCGCCAATACCATCCCCAATACCACCACTAATACCACCACCACCACCAATACCAACACCACCACCAATACCAATACCACCACCACCATCACCCCCACCAATACCACCACCACCACCAATACCACAACCACCTCCCATACCACCACCACGAATACCACAACCACCTCCAATACCACCACCATCAATACCACCACCTCCACCAACACCAATACCACCACCAAATCCACCAATACCACCACCACTAAAACAACCGATACCACCACCACCAATACCACCAAAACCACCACCAATCCAATACCACCACCACCAATACCAATACCCCCACCAATACCACCACCACCAATACCACCACCACCACCGCCACCACCACCAATACCACCACCAATATAAAACCACCACAAATACCACCACCAATACCACCACCACAATACCACTACCACCACCAATACCACAACTACCTCCAATACCACCACCACCATCAATACCACCACCTCCACCACCAATACAACCACCATTGCCACTACCTCTAATATCACCTCCACCACCAATACAACCATCTCAAATACCACCTCCACCACTAATACCACTACCACCAATACCACCAATACCACCAATACCACCACCAATACCAACACCACAACCATTACCAACACCACCATCAATACCACCACCTCCACCACCACCAATACCACCTCCACCAATACTAACACCAACACCAATAGCATCACCAACAATACCACCACCAATACCACAACCACCAATACCACCACCAATACTACCAATACCACCACCACAAATAGCACCACCACCAATACCACCAATACTACCACCAGGAATCCAATACCACCACAATCAATACCAATACTAACGCCAATACCAGTACCAATACCACCACCAGCAATACCAATACAATCACTAACCAATACCAATACCACCACCCCCAATACCACCCCAATACCACCAATATCACCAATACCACCACCACCACCAATACCACCACCAATACTACAACCACCAATACCACCACCAATACCAACACCAGTAACACCACCAATACCATCACCAATACCACCTTCACCACCACCAACACCACCATCACAAATGCCGATACCACCACCACCAATACCTCCACCACCACCAATACCTCCACCACCCCCAATATCTCCACCACCAATACCAGCAATACCACCACTATCAATATAACCACCAACAATACCACCACCACCAATACCATCACCACCACCACCAATACCACCACCAATTACACCACCACCAATACCACCACCAATATTACCAGCACCACCACCAATACCACCACCAATACCACCACCACCAATACCACCACCAACACCAACACCAATACCACCACCAACACCAATACCAGCACCAACAATACCACCACCACTAATACCACCTCCACCAATACCACCACCAATACCACCACCAATACCACCACCAATACCACTAACAATACCACCACCAATACCACAACCACCAATACCATCACCACCACTACCAATATCACCACCACCACCAATAGTACCACCACCAGCAATCGAATACAACCACAATCAGTACCAATACTACTGCCAATACCGCCACCAATACCACCAATACCACCACCACCAAGACCACCACCAGCAATACCAATACCACCACTACCAATACCACCAATACCACCACCAATCCCACCACCAGCACCACCAATCCTACCACCAATACCACCACAAATACTACCACCACCACCAATACCACCACCACCAATACCAATACCACCACCACCACCACCAATACCACCATCACCAATTTCACCACCACCAATACCAGCAATACCTCTACCAGCAATACCACCACCACCAGTACCACCACCACCAATACCAGCACCAATACCATCACCACCACTAGCACCACCAATAACACCACCACCAATACCACCGCCACCTCCACCACCACCAATCCCACCACCAAAAGAACTACCACCACCAATACCACCACCACCAACACCATCACCAATACAACCACCAAAATAACAACCACCAATAACACAACCATCAATACCAATACCGCCACCACAATACCACCACCACCAATACCACCACTACCAATACCACCAATACCACCACAACCAACACTACCACCAATACCACCACCATGACAAATACCACCACAACCAATACCAATACCACCACCACAAATACCACCACCACCAATACCACCACCAATACCAACACCACCAATGCTCAACACAAGCCAATACCACCACCACACAATGCCAATATCACTCCAATGCCACCACCAATACCCCACCACCACCAATACCACCAGTTCCAATACCACTACCACTGCCACCAATACAACCACAAATACCACCACCACCAATACCACCAACACCACCACCACCAATACCACCATCACCACCAATACCACCACCAATACCAATACCAAAACCATGACCACCAATACCACCACCGCCAATACCACCACCAATACCACCACTAATACAACCCCCATCAATACCACCACCAATAATGCCACCACCACCACTAACACCAATACCACCACCACCAATACCACCACCACTACCACCAATACCACCACCTCCACCAATTCCACTATCAAAATCATCACTACCAATACCACCACCGCCAATACCATCCCCAATACCACCACTAATACCAACTCCACCACCAATAAAAACACCACCACCAATACCACCACCAATACCACCACCAATACCACCACCACCATTACCACCACCAATACCACCACCACCACCACCACCAATACCACCACCACCAATACCACCACCACCAATACCACAACCACCTCCCATACCACCACCACCAATACCACAACCACCTCCAATACCACCAACATCAATACCACCACCTCCACCAACACCAACACCACCACCAAATCCACCACCACCAATACCACCACCACTAAAACAACCGATACCACCACCACCAATACCACCAAAACCACCACCAATCCAATACCTCCACCACCAATACCACTGCCAATACCACCACCAATACCACCACCACCAATACCACCATCACCACCGCCACCACCATCAATACCACCACCAATACAACCACCACCACAAATACCACCACCAATATCACCACCACCACCAATACCACCACCACCAACACCACAACCACCTCCCATACCACCACCACCAATACCACAACCACCTCCAATACCACCACCATCAAATACCACCACCTCCACCAACACCAATACCACCACCAATCCACCACCACCAATGCCACCACCACTAAAACAACCAGATACCACCACCACCAATACCACCAACCACCATCAATCCAATACCACCACCACCAATACCACCGCCAATACCACCACCAATACCACCACCACCAATACCACCACCACCACCATCACCACCGCCAATACCACCACCAATACCACCACCACCACAAATACCACCACCAATAGTACCACCACCAATACCACCACCAGCAATCGAATACCACCACAATCAGTACCAATACTACTGCCAATACCGCCACCAATACCACCAATACCACCACCACCAAGACCACCACCAGCAATACCAATACCACCACTACCAATACCACCACCAATCCCACCACCAGCACCACCAATCCCACCACCAATACCACCACCAATACTACCACTACCACCAATACCACCACCACCAATACAAATACCAATACCACCACCACCAACATAACCACCAATACCTCCATCACCAATTTCACCACCACCAATACCAGCAATACCTCTACCAGCAATACCACCACCACCAGTACCACCACCACCAATACCAGCACCAATACCACCACCACCACCACCACCAATACACACCACCACCAATACCACCACCACCTCCACCACCACCAATACCACCCCCTATAGAACCACCACCACCAATACCACCACCACCAACACCATCACCAATACAACCACCAAAACAACAACCACCAATATCACAACTATCAATACCAATACCGCCACCACAATACCACCACCACCAATACCACCACCACCAATACCACCACAACCAACACTACCACCAATACCACCACCATGGCAAATACCACCACAACCAATACCAATACCACCACCACAAATACCACCACCACCAATACCAATACCAATCCCAACACCACCAATACCGCCGCTACCACCAATACACACCACCACAAATACCAATATCACCTCCAGTGCCACCACCAATACCACCACCACCACCAATACCACCAGTTCCAATACCACCAACACCACCAATACCACCTTCACCACCAATACCACCACCAATACCAATACCATAACCATCACCACCAATAACACCAACGCCAATACCACCACCAATACCACCACTAATACAACCACCATCAATACCACCACCAATAATGCCACCACCACCACTAATACCAATACCACCACCACCAATACCACCACCACCACTAATACCACCACCTCCACCAATTCCACTACCAAAATCATCACTACCAATACCACCACCGCCAATACCATCCCCAATACCACCACTAATACCACCACCACCACCAATACCAACACCACCACCAATACCACCACCACCACCATCACCCCCACCAATACCACCACCACCACCACCACCAATACCACCACCACCAATACCACAACCACCTCCCATACCACCACCACCAATACCACAACCACCTCCAATACCACCACCATCAATACCACCACCTCCACCAACACCAATACCACCACCAAATCCACCACCACCAATACCACCACCACTAAAACAACCATCCACCACCAATACCACCAAACCACCACCAATCCAATACCACCACCACCAATAGCACTGCCAATACCACCACCAATACCACCACCACCAATACCACCACCACCACCGCCACCACCACCAATACCACCACCAATACAAAACCACCACAAATACCACCACCAATACCACCACCACCAATACCACTACCCCACCAATACCACAACCACCTCCAATACCACCACCACCATCAATACCACCACCTCCACCAACACCAATACCACCACCAAATCCACCACCACCAATACCACCACCATTAATACAACCAATACCACCACCACCAATACCACTACCACCAATACCACTACCACAACCACCACCAATACCACCACCACCACCAATACCACCACCACCAGTACCACCACCACCACCAATACCACCACCACCATCAATACCACCACCACCAACACCAATACCACCACCACCACCAATACCAATACCACCACCACCAATACCAATACCACCACCAATGCCAATACCACCACCAATATCACCACCAGCAATACCACCACCAATACCAGCACCACCACCAATATCACCACCACCAATGCCACCACCACCAACATCACCAATCCCACCACCACCACCACTACCAATACCACCACCTCCACCAATACCACTGCCAATACCACCACCACCAATACCACCACCAATATTACCAGCACCACCACCAATACCACCACCAATACCACCACCACCAATACCATCACCAACACCAATACCACCAATACCACCACCAACACCAATACCAGCACCAACAATACCACCACCACTAATACCACCTCCACCAATACCACCACCAAAACCACCACCAATACCACCACCAATACCACCACCAATACCACCAACAATACCACCACCAATACCACAACCACCAATACCATCACCACCACTACCAATACCACCACCACCACCAATAGTACCACCACCAATACCACCACCAGCAATCGAATACCACCACAATCAGTACCAATACTACTGCCAATACCGCCACCAATACCACCAATACCACCACCACCAAGACCACCACCAGCAATACCAATACCACCACTACCAATACCACCAATACCACCACCAATACCACCACCAGCACCACCAATCCCACCACCAATACCACCACCAATACTACCACCACCACCAATACCACCACCACCAATACCAATACCACCACCACCAACACCACCACCGATACCACCATCACCAATTTCACCACCACCAATACCATCAATACCATCTACCAACAATGCCACCACCACCAGTACCACCACCACCAATACCAGCACCAATACCAACACCACCACTACCACCACCAATAACACCACCACCAATACCCCACCACACTCCACCACCACCAATCCCACCACCAATAGAACCACCACCACCAATACCACCACCACCAACACCATCACCAATACAACCACCAAAACAACAACCACCAATAACACAACCATCAATACCAATACCGCCACAACAATACCACCACCACCAATACCACCACCACCAATACCACCACAACCAACTCTACCACCAATACCACCACCATGACAAATACCACCACAACCAATACCAATAGCACCACCACAAATACCACCACCACCAATACCACCACCAATACCAACACCACCAATACTGCCAACACCACCAATACACACCACCACAAATACCAATATCACCTCCAATGCCAATGCCACCACCAATACCCCCACCACCACCAATACCACCAGTTCCAATACCACCAATACCCCCACCAATACAACCACTAATACCACCACCACCAATACCACCAACACCACCACCACCAATACCACCATCACCACCAATACCACCACCAATACCAAAACCATCACCACCAATACAACCACCGCCAATACCACCACCAATACCACCACTAATACAACCCCCATCAATACCACCACCAATAATGCCACCACCACCACTAACACCAATACCACCACCACCAATACCACCACCACTACCACCAATACCACCACCTCCACCAATTCCACTACCAAAATCATCACTACCAATACCACCACCGCCAATACCATCCCCAATACCACCACTAATACCACCACCACCACCAACAACACCACCACCAATACCAATACCAACACCACCACCATTACCACCACCAATACCACCACCACCAATATCACCACCACCAATGCCACCACCACCAACATCACCAATCCCACCACCACCACCACTACCAATACCACCACCTCCACCAATACCACTGCCAATACCACCACCACCAATACCACCACCAATATTACCAGCACCACCACCAATACCACCACCAATACCACCACCACCAATACCACCACCAACACCAATACCACCAATACCACCACCA
The DNA here is from genome assembly GCA_963921515.1 of Calotriton arnoldi. NCBI lineage: Eukaryota > Metazoa > Chordata > Amphibia > Caudata > Salamandridae > Calotriton > Calotriton arnoldi. The sequence goes on from CAWUFW010001918.1 coordinate 1,354,527, forward strand.
ACACCAATGCCAGCACCAACAATACCACCACCACTAATGCCACCTCCACCAATACCACCACCAAGACCACCACCAATACCACCACCAATACCACCACCAATACCACCAACAATACCACCACCAATACCACAACCACCAATACCATCACCACCACTACCAATTCACCACCACCACCAATAGTACCACCACCAATACCACCACCAGCAATCGAATACCACCACAATCCAGTACCAATACCACTGCCAATACACCACCAATACCACCAATACCACCACCACCAAGACCACCACCAGCAATACCAATACCACCACTACCAATACCACCAATACCACCACCAATACCACCAATCCCACCACCAATACCACCACCAATACTACCACCACCACCAATACCACCACCACCAATACCAATACCACCACCACCAACACCACCACCGATACCACCATCACCAATTTCACCACCACCAATACCATCAATACCTCTACCAACAATACCACCACCACCAGTACCACCACCACCAATACCAGCACCAATACCAACACCACCACTACCACCGCCAATAACACCACCACCAATACCACCGCCACCTCCACCACCACCAATCCCACCACCAATAGAACCACCACCACCAATACCACCACCACCAACACCATCAGCAATACAACCACCAAAACAACAACCACCAATAACACAACCATCAATACCAATACCGCCACAACAATACCACCACCACCAATACCACCACCACCAATACCACCACAACCAACTCTACCACCAATACCACCACCATGACAAATACCACCACAACCAATACCAATAGCACCACCACAAATACCACCACCACCAATACCACCACCAATACCAACACCACCAATACTGCCAACACCACCAATACACACCACCACAAATACCAATATCACCTCCAATGCCAATGCCACCACCAATACCCCCACCACCACCAATACCACCAGTTCCAATACCACCAATACCCCCACCAATACAACCACTAATACCACCACCACCAATACCACCAATACCACCAACACCACCACCACCAATACCACCATCACCACCAATCCCACCACCAATACCACCACTAATACAACCCCCATCAATACCACCACCAATAATGCCACCACCACCACTAACACCAATACCACCACCACCAATACCTCCACCACTACCACCAATACCACCACCTCCACCAATTCCACTACCAAAATCATCACTACCAATACCACCACCGCCAATACCATCCACCAATACCACCACTAATACCACCACCACCACCAATACCAACACCACCACCAACACCACCACCAATACCAATACCACCACCACCACCATTACCACCACCAATACCACCACCACCAATACCACCACCACCAATACCACCACTACCAATACCACAACCACCTCCCATACCACCACCACCAATACCACAACCACCTCCAATACCACCACCATCAATACCACCACCTCCACCAACACCAATACCACCACCAAATCCACCACCACCAATACCACCACCACTAAAACAACCGATACCACCACCACCAATACCACCAAAACCACCACCTTTCCAATACCACCACCACCAATACCACTGCCAATACCACCACCAATACCACCACCACCAATACCACCGCCACCACCACCAATACCACCACCAATACAACCACCACCACAAATACCACCACCACCACCAATACCACAACCACCTCCAATACCACCACCATCAATACCACCACTTCCACCAACACCAATACCACCACCAAATCCACCACCACCAATACCACCACCACTAAAACAACCGATACCACCACCACCAATACCACCAAACCCACCATCAATCCAATACCACCACCACCAATACCACTGCCAATACCACCACCAATACCACCACCACCAATACCACCACCACCACCGCCACCACCGCCAATACCACCACCAATACAACCACCACCACAAATACCACCAACAATACCACCACCACTAATACCACCTCCACCAATACCACCACCAATACCACCACCAAGACCGCCAACAATACCACCACCAATACCACAACCGCCAATACCATCACCACCACTACCAATACCACCACCACCACCAATAGTACCACCACCAATACCTCCACCAGCAATCGAATACCACCACAATCAGTACCAATACTACTGCCAATACCACCACCACTACCACCAATACCACCACCACCAAGACCACCACCAGCAATACCAATACCACCACTACCAATACAACCACCAATCCCACCACCAGCACCACCAATCCCACCACCAATACCACCACCAATACCACCACCAATACTACCACCACCTCCAATACCACCACCACTGATACCAATACCACCACCACCAACATAACCACCAATACCACCATCACCAATTTCACCACCACCAATACCAGCAATACCTCTACCAGCAATACCACCACCACCAGTACCACCACCACCAATACCAGCACCAATACCACCACTACCACCACCAATAACACCACCACCAATACCACCACCACCTCCACCACCAATAGAACCACCACCACCAATACCACCACCACCAACACCATCACCAATACAACCACCAAAACAACAACCACCAATAGCACAACCATCAATACCAATACTGCCACCACCAATACCACCACCACCAATACCACCACCACCAATACCACCAATACCACCACATGCCAACACTACCACCAATACCTCCACCATGACAAATACCACCACAACCAATACCAATACCACCACCACAATACCACCACCACCAATACCAATACCAATCCCAACACCACCAATACCGCCACCACCACAAATACCAATATCACCTCCAATGCCAATGCCACCACCAATACCACCACCACCAACAATACCACCAGTTCCAATACCAGCCAACACCACCACCACCAATACCACCATCACCACCAATACCACCACCAATACCAATACCATAACCATCACCAACAATAACACCACTGCCAATACCACCAGCAATACCACCACTAATACAACCACCATCAATACCACCACCAATAATGCCACCACCACCACTAACACCAATACCACCACCACCAATACCACCACTACCACTAATACCACCACCTCCACCAATTCCACTACCAAAATCATCACTACCAATACCACCACCGCCAATACCACCACCAATACCAACACCACCACTACCACCGCCAATAACACCACCACCAATACCACCGCCACCTCCACCACCACCAATCCCACCACCAATAGACCACCACCACCAATACCACCACCACCAACACCATCACCAATACCAACCACCAAAACAACCACCACCAATACACACAACCATCAATACCAATGCCGCCACAACAATACCACCACCACCAATACCACCACCACCAATACCACCACCATACCAGCTCTACCACCAATACCACCACCATGACAAATACCACCACAACCAATACCAATAGCACCACCACAAATACCACCACCACCAATACCAACACCACCAATACTGCCAACACCACCAATACACACCACCACAAATACCAATATCACCTCCAATGCCAATGCCACCACCAATACCCCCACCACCACCAATACCACCAGTTCCAATACCACCAATACCGCCACCAATACAACCACAAATACCACCACCACCAATACCACCAACACCACCACCACCAATACCACCATCACCACCAATACCACCACCAATACCAATACCAAAACCATCACCACCAATACAACCACCGCCAATACCACCACCAATACCACCACTAATACAACCCCCATCAATACCACCACCAATAATGCCACCACCACCACTAACACCAATACCACCACCACCAATACCACCACCACTACCACCAATACCACCACCTCCACCAATTCCACTACCAAAATCATCACTACCAATACCAACACCGCCAATACCATCCCCAATACCACCACTAATACCACCACCACCACCAATACCAACACCACCACCAACACCACCACCAATACCAATACCACCACCACCACCATTACCACCACCAATACCACCACCACCAATACCACCACCACCAATACCACCACCACCAATACCACAACCACCTCCCATACCACCACCACCAATACCACAACCACCTCCAATACCACCAACATCAATACCACCACCTCCACCAACACCAATACCACCACCAAATCCACCACCACCAATACCACCACCACTAAAACAACCGATACCACCACCACCAATACCACCAAAACCACCACCAATCCAATACCACCACCACCAATACCACTGCCAATACCACCACCAATACCACCACCACCAATACCACCGCCACCACCACCAATACCACCACCAATACAACCACCACCACGAATACCACCACCACCACCAATACCACAACCACCTCCAATACCACCACCATCAATACCACCACTTCCACCAACACCAATACCACCACCAAATCCACCACCACCAATACCACCACCACTAAAACACACCGATACCACCACCACCAATACCACCAAACCCATCAATCCAATACCACCACCACCAATACCACTGCCAATACCACCACCAATACCACCACCACCACCGCCACCACCGCCAATACCACCACCAATACAACCACCACCACAAATACCACCAACAATACCACCACCACTAATACCACCTCCACCAATACCACCACCAATACCACCACCAAGACCGCCAACAATACCACCACCAATACTACAACCGCCAATACCATCACCACCACTACCAATACCACCACCACCACCAATAGTACCACCACCAATACCACCACCAGCAATCGAATACCACCACAATCAGTACCAATACTACTGCCAATACCGCCACCAATACCACCAATACCACCACCACCAAGACCACCACCAGCAATACCAATACCACCACTACCAATACAACCACCAATCCCACCACCAGCACCACCAATACCACCACCAATACTACCACCACCTCCAATACCACCACCACTGATACCAATACCACCACCACCAACATAACCACCAATACCACCATCACCAATTTCACCACCACCAATACCAGCAATACCTCTACCAGCAATACCACCACCACCAGTACCACCACCACCAATACCAGCACCAATACCACCACCACCACTACCACCACCAATAACACCACCACCAATACCACCACCACCTCCACCACCAATAGAACCACCACCACCAATACCACCACCACCAACACCATCACCAATACAACCACCAAAACAACAACCACCAATAACACAACCATCAATACCAATACTGCCACCATAATACCACCACCACCAATACCACCACCACCAATACCACCAATACCACCACAACCAACACTACCACCAATACCTCCACCATGACAAATACCACCACAACCAATACCAATACCACCACCACAAATACCACCACCACCAATACCAATACCAATCCCAACACCACCAATACCGCCACCACCACAAATACCAATATCACCTCCAATGCCAATGCCACCACCAATACCACCACCACCAACAATACCACCAGTTCCAATACCACCAACACCACCACCACCAATACCACCATCACCACCAATACCACCACCAATACCAATACCATAACCATCACCAACAATAACACCACTGCCAATACCACCAGCAATACCACCACTAATACAACCACCATCAATACCACCACCAATAATGCCACCACCACCACTAACACCAATACCACCACCACCAATACCACCACTACCACTAATACCACCACCTCCACCAATTCCACTACCAAAATCATCACTACCAATACCACCACCGCCAATACCACCACTAATACCACCACCACCACCAATACCAACACCACCACCTATACCACCACCAATACCAATACCACCACCACCACCATCACCCCCACCAATACCACCACCACCACCAATACCACAATCACCTCCCATACCACCACCACCAATACCACAACCACCTCCAATACCACCACCACCAATACCACCACCACCAATACCACAACCACCTCCCATACCACCACCACCAATACCACAACCACCTCCAATACCACCACCACCAATACCACCAAAACCACCACCAATCCAATACCACCACCACCAATACCACTGCCAATACCACCACCAATACCACCACCAACAATACCACCACCACCACTGCCACCACCACCAATACCACCACCAATACAACCACCACCACAAATACCACCACCAATACCACCACCACCAATACCACTACCACCACCAATACCACAACCACCTCCAATACCACCACCACCATCAATACCACCACCTCCACCAACACCAATACCACCACCAAATCCACCACCACCAATACCACCACCATTAATACCACCAATACCACCACCACCAATACCACTACCACCAATACCACTACCACAACCACCACCAATACCACCACCACCAATACCACCACCACCAGTACCACCACCACCAATACCACCACCACCATCAATACCACCACCACCAACACCAATACCACCTCCACCACCAATACCACCACCACTAATACCAATACCACCACCAATGCCAATACCACCACCAATATCACCACCAGAAATACCACCACCAATACCAGCACCACCACCAATACCACCACCACCAATGCCACCACCACCAACATCACCAATCCCACCACCACCACCACTACCAATACCACCACCACCAATACCACCACTAATACCACCACCACCACTACCACCAATACCACCACCACCAATACCACCAATACCACCACCACCATTACCAAAACCAATACCACCACCACCACTAAATCCACTTCCACCACGAATACCACCACCACCAATACCACCAATACCACCACCAATACCAACACCACAACCAATACCACCACCATCAATATCACCAACTCCACCACCACCAATACCACCTCCACCAATACCACCACCAATACCACCACCACCAATACCACCACCACCACCAATACCACCACCACTGCCACCACCTCTAATATCACCTCCACCACTGTAGTGTAGCTCCTATTTCCCTAATAGGCTCTGCGCATTGGAATAATATATCCTACAGGTTTGACATAGGACTAAGGTCAGTATGTCCCTATCGAGTATATTAAACTTAATTACTTGTGCCAGCTAGCTCAGAGGCCACTAGTCCTTGACGACAAGAAGGGAGTAGTTTCTGGCAGCCGCAAAACATGACCACTTTGTTTCCCTTTAGAATCAGAACGTGTCCCAGAGTCGTGGAAACAATAGATAACTATTTCACTCAGCTCAATCGTGCATGCTTAGTTTTCTCCAAGTTACACAGAAAGAACAGACGGGCGTTTCAATAAAAGATTTATTGAACAGTCTTATTTCTGGTGTAAGTAAAATGTGCTGTTACGATCACAAGACAGTATGCGAGATAAATAATGTACAGTGTGAGCAGTAGAAATAAATAATACTGCGATAGCATTATCTTTTAGTATATATGCATTTACATAAATGACACAGACTAAAAATGCGAGTACTCATACGATGCGTTTCTAATCTAGTTCTACCCCAATGTACCTAACCTAACCTAGGTGTAGGGAGAGGTATGAAGTAGGTGAAGTATTCCTTACTATGGTATACTAAGAGTATGTTAAGCCTAGTATGCCTAGTATGCCAAGAGTCCCTCTAGGTTCTAGTCAGCTCCATACCTTAAGAATGAGAGAGGTAGGAATCTCTTGCCAGACTCGAACATCCAACACCCTGCAAGGAAGTCAGATCACTGGAAGCTGGACTCTCTGCGTGCAGGGATGACAGCGTCTTCTCAGTGCGTCAGGCCGGGAAACGGGCTCCTCTGAAGTCGAGGTCTCCTCTGATTTACAGGGGCTAGGGAAGGTATATTTATACCTGAGAAGTACCTAAGAATGTTAGCATTGACGTGAATCGGACAGAGGAAGACGTCATGAATGAACCCCTTAGGAATAATGGTTCATGCATAATATATGAGTCCTTGAAGAAATCAATAGTACTGTGCTAGGGAAACTCCCGCAGCCTAAGGGTCTGTTCTTCATGAACTCGTTGTACGTTAGGGTGGACGGATGTCGGAGACCATGCCTGTATTTGGAGTGCACGGTTTAATGCCTAAATAAGGGCTGGGATTTTATGCCTATATAAGGGCAGGGCAAATTGTGCCTATATAAGGACATGATACAGGAAAGCCCGTGTATGGACACCCTAAGAGGAATACAACACCCACTCCACTTTCGTGTGTACGATAATACTAAAATGCTAGACATTTAAAAATGCTAAACATAAAATGGAGTACCGCATATTTAAAAATATGTCTTAAAAGCATTAAAAAACATAGTAAAAATGCAAAAAGGTACTGTACATATTAAGCAATGCTTTTCATTTCAGGCATAAAGTTCGAAATTAAATGCAATTTGAATGAAAATAAGCATTAATATTTACATGTGACAAAAATGATCGATAAGTTGTTCAAAAATCAAAATCATTTCATGTCTTGAAAATTAATGAACTGTTTTAGACACACAAGATGACTAAGTGTCCGTGGAAGTACCGCAAAGTCTGTACTATGAGGCTAGTTCTACTTTAAGCAGATTGAAGTGCCACTTTAGTTCGAAAAAATGGGAAAAAGTTCAATTTTGGAAGAGTTCCAAGATTTTGAAGTATGAAGGCCAAATTGTTACTGCATCTCTGGAACACTGTATGCTGAATCAGAGTCAGTTTACGGGTCTGGTGTAAACATGAGATCATCTATTTCTATAGACAAAACATCATCCACTGAAGTTGGTGTCAGTTGGAACACCTCGTGTAGTAGATTAATTGCACAGAGATGTGAAGCATCGCTTTCAGCATAGGATGCCGCAGCAATGTTCGCGTCCGTTGTTACCTGTGTGCCTGTAGATCTTTCTCGTACCTCAGCAGCAGCCGGAAGCGTCTGTGAGATCTCAATGAATGCTGACATCAGGATTGGTAGCCTCTGGGGACAACACAGAGCATGGGCCGTTATCGGGACCAGCAGAGTATCGACGTCCGTTGGCGTTGCTGATGGAAATGTGAGACAAGTGTCTAACACGCATTCTTCACCGCATAGCAGGCATCGTAGAACAGGTAAGATGCAATCTTGCCAGATTGGTCTGAATGACAGGAACCACGTGGTATTCAGGTCCCGTAGACGAGTCATGCCCAATAGCTGTACTATTCGCTCACGGCACTTTCTTTCAAGGAGAGCTTTCTCCATTTCGCTCGGAGTGATGTCTGCGAATAGGCTGGCCATAGCGCAATAGCAGGAAGAGAAATAGAATTCCGGCAACAAGTGCTAGAATTAATGGTATGCCACCAAACACTGAATGTGAAAAGTTCGGGATGATACCGAGTATTGCCTGGAAAGGTGCTAACAGACCGGAGCAGATGCTCTTAAATATATGTACAATTCCTGTTGTATCAGACATATTGAAGATACTTCCTATCATTTCCACGAAATGTATAGGGCAGTTTGTACGTATTAAAGTCTGTATCTCAGCCGAAGTCCTTGCTACTTGTAGATCATAGGTTTCTTTGGCCGAGGTCAAAGGCACTGTTTGCTGTAAAAGCATGGCTTTCATTCTGCTCAAAGTATCAAATCTTATAAAAGAGACGTTCAGCGAAGGCCATAGAGGCGACTCCCTGACTGTGTCTATTGGGGCAAACAATACTTGCATACAGCAAGTGACCCTGGAGTTGACCGTTACTAGATATGGGATGCCTGGCAGCATGCCGCAGCAACTCTGATCATTCAACATGAGGTAACTCCCATTAGAAAGTTGTCCAAACGTTGGATTAATCACAGCAGCTGGTGTACCCTGCTGATGGCAAGACAAATTTGCCACAGAACCATTACAAGCCCCGTGTAAAGAAATGTCCTGACATATAAGTGAACCGCTCAGTGCACGTTTACAGTGTGTACCGCTCAAAAACACTTCACGATCCCCACTCCAACATCTATATGTATACGGTAAATCCCAAGATGTCTTAATGTATTCCTTACCCAACCTTTCATATTTGCCTGCTTGCATTTGTCTGAGGCAATACTGAAACTGAAAAGTAGTCACAGGTAATGTTATTTTGCCATGAATAAGCCATTCTGTAGCTGGTTTTTCTGCCACTGTGAATGGTAACTTTTCCAGTTTTTCAATGCTCAGCACTGTATACCTTGCTCCTCTTTGTGCCAATTCGATCTGTTTATCAGTTAGATTGTATTCTGCAAACAGAGCTGACGTGTTGATAAAACGCCAAGGCACATAGCCCGCTCGCAAAGATTGCAGCGTCCAGCTTAATAACACAATAGAACGTAATTGAGACTGACCGTGTTGTAACATCGCCAAATCTTGTTCTAGTATGTCGATAGCAGAGGATACAATGCCATCCAATGAATATATTCTGGAGGACAAAGTTGTTAACCCATTGTCGACCACAGAGAGTGTTTTCTCTAAATTAATACGATCAAGTTCACGTATTCGTTCTGCGGCCTCCATCTGTGATACTTTCCATGCTTCATTATAGGCAGCATAAATGCCGGCATATATGAAACGTTTTTGACGCGGTTTTCTTGGTCCAAGCAAGAATTCCCTAAGGTCTGCGTCCTTTTTAAGTAAGGATAAGTGTTGTTTCACATCCTGTAGTGTAGACTTATGCAGCCAATCGAGGCATAATTTTCCTACACTGTATGTTGTTACTACCCCCGGATGCTGTCTTTGGACGTATCTTGGGTCTGGCCTATTAATAGTAAAGCCCTGAGTTTTATTCAGGAATCTTTCCTGACAGTTATTCGTGTCTGTGGGCCAGATCAACCATTTTTTCCAATCAGGATTAGATCTGTTGAGTTGTAGTATATTGTCAACTGTCACCACTGCCTGTGTATCGTTATCACTTGCAGGTGTTGGTACAGAAGGTGTGTTCATCTCCTTGATCTTGGCTAGTCCAAGACAAGATGTTTGTTGGATGGTTTCATTCAAGAACATTATTTGTTCAGGGATGATACAGGCTCTAAATAAAGCTTCTATCCCCTGCACTTGCCAATCTTTAGTAGTACCCCAGACAGTTTTTGTGTCTATTGTGTCTTTCCATAAGTCGAAACCCTGTCTAGACAGTTGGGCAATAAATGCTGCAGAGTAAATCTGTTTTGTATTAGTTAACATAATTTTCAGTCCTGTATTGTTTACATTTCTAAAGTAAAATGTTTCTGGGTCAGATGTATTGTAACCTGAAAAATATGGAAACTTACTAGCAAATGTTTTTGAACTACCTTTAGGTGGTGTAAGACAATGTTCCCATTGGTTAAACATAAACACATTTCTTGGATATGCAGATTTATGCAAATAATGATGACCATAGTGGTTATAACAATACAGTTGTTCATAGTCTGATGAACCCTCTAAATATTCATTTTTAGAAAATGCAGCAGATTTTCTAGGTCATACATTATGTCGTTAACAGTCTCAAAGTCCCAATCATCTGAATAGGTACTGGACGTAATTAGATCACTTAGTGAAATTTTAAACAAATGTGGAATGTTCAATTGTTCCGTCGGGCCGAAGATGTCAAAATCTGTTTTGTCCCACACTATACCATCCTGTATAGGAACAGCTGTGATGTTCACTGATGACAAGTCTCTTGCTTCACGATGGGAAGATTTATGAGGTTTCAAAAGTACGTTCACATCTTTTCCTTCAGTGTTCACATGGATGTATCTGCCACTTATAAGCACGCTCACAGTTGTAACCAAAGCTAGCCAGAGCAGGAAAACAAATAGTCCAGATATAATCCAGAGTTCAATCCATGGAGAAACCAAATAAGTCTTTTTCAGAAAGTGAAGAAAGTCTTGTACTTGCTGCTTGAGTTTGAATGATGCTGGCGTCGTTTCAGGTTCACTCGGATCTTCTGAGAACGTATCAAAGTTAATGAAATAGCCAGAAGCAGTTCTATCAATTGTTGGAATTGCATCAGGATTTGTAGAAATCACTGGAACCAGTTGATCACTTGCTACATTGGTGTAGACAGGCGTATTTGGACGAACTGTTACTTGGTTTTCAAGAGGGATGAGTTCCATAGCGTTGTTGCTTAGTCCTCCATCTGTTACAGCTGAATTCTCGATTGTTATCAGTCTTTCAGTCTGAACCTCTTGGATAGTAGCGAGAGGAGTGCGTCTGCTACTAGGTCGGAGTCCACGAGGCCTACTATTTAGTATTGGCCACATACTGTGGTTTGATCAGGTCGATGGACACAAATCTTTTCTCCTTTCTTCCAGCAAGGGGCGGCAGAAGTACTGTTCTTGTTCCTTGAACTGCTAGGACAGGTACTGGTTGTCTGTAAGAAGGTCCAAATTCCTTCTTGTCCGCAATCTTTTCTCTGACTAGATCCCCAACTTTTGGAATCCAGACAGGCCTTGCTGGGACCGCCGATTTTTCCCCAGTGGTGGTTGGCTGTAGGAATACGTTGCTTTGTTTCGTTCTTAACTCATTCAGTTCCTGTAAAACAGCCAAACGATCTTTGATATCAAACGGTTTATTTTCCACCACTGTGCCTACGTGTTCAAGGTCTGGTACCCACATTCTTGTCCCAAATAGGACCTCATATGGAGTGACCCCCTAGAGAACTTCTTGGCAGATTATTCAATGAGCGTTGGACCCCATTAAGGTGTTTGACCCACCCATCACCCGAACCTAATACCCTAGCTGTTATAGACTGCTTTATGTCCCGGTTTTTCCTTTCCACAACCGAATTTCCCTCAGGATGGAATGGAGAGGAGTACCGCAATGCAACGCCCAGACTGGCCATGGCTTCTTTGTAAGCCCGAGAGCTAAACGCAGGACCCTGGTCAGAATGTAGCGTGCCTATTGCGTATGTGCCGATAAAGACTCGCAAATCTTTTATAACAGTTCGAGCGTCAGCCGAGCGCTGAGGCCATATCCATAGGAACCTAGAGCATGAATCCACTGCAACCATGATATATTTATAGTTACCGTCCCTTTGCAAGGGACCGCAGTGGTCCAGGTAAACACAAGCTAATGGTTTGTCTGAAATTAACAGGGGTGTCTGCGCAGGACGTTTCACTGTTGAGACTTTCATCTGTTGGCAAATATCACATTCTAAAACATAATTCTTAGTTTGTTTCCGAATGCCAGGCCACCAATATCTTAGCTTGAGTATAGATACTGTTGCAGAAACACCTGCATGTGCAGAAGCTATCCCTTCGTGTGCTGCTAGGATTAGTCCTAATCTGCGTTCCTTGTTTGGAATTACCCTATCCCCCACTCCAGGGATTCGAGCAAAAGGAACGTTGTTCGCATCAATTACATAAGAGTACTTGAGTGGAAACTTTTTTGGTAACGCTGCACTGCTGCCCTTGCTTGAAGCATTGACAGCCAACATTATCTCACCGTCTATTTTCGTTTTGAACGAGTGATCGCAGCTACGGAAGCCGTCTGAACAGCCCCCTTTGCGGCTTCGTCAGCCAATGAATTCCCTGCAACGTGAACGCCATCACGTTGATGACTCAGTGTGTGGATCACGTGAGCCTTTGGTAGTTCGTTTTTCAACTGAACTACTTGTTCCCAAAGCATTTTATGCTTTATTGTGCCACCTTTCGCATCTTTGAAACCATTTTCAAGCCAGTTTTGTATATATTCATTATACGACTGAACACAGTAAAAGGAATCGCACACTATTAGTGTGGGGAATTCTCGATCTGTACTTTCAAGTGCCAGTTTGAATGCTTGTAGTTCAGCTCGCTGAGCTGTACAATCTCCTAGAGACTGAGTTTTTGTGACCATAGGTCTGAAGATGCCATTTCGCATGCGACCTTTAACGATCGCACATGCTGCACTGTAAGCTTGCTTACTCCCTGTTGCGGGCTGTGCGGATCCGTCAGTGTAAATTATGAATTCGTACTGATCGAGAGGCAGAATTTCAGTAGGCAGAGGACATTCTTGTTCATATTGCAGGAATGCTTGTGTTTTTAAATCTGGATCAAAAACATATTCAACATCTGTTGCAGCAAGAGAATTAACCCATTGTATCCATCTTGGATGTAATGCTTTAGCATTTGGAATGCTTGCTTTTGTGACCGCTTCTAAAGCTGGTACCGGGGTTACGACAATAATGCGTTTCCCTTGGGCTAAGGCTCTTTCTTTTGCTACAGCCGTTTGAACTGCTGTCAGAATTTTTCAGTTGAACTGAAGCGCATTTCCGCTTGTGTGTACAAATGAGATTTGTATGCGATTGGTATTTTCTCACCCTCATTGAAGGTTAAGTAGGTGAATCCGCATTGACCCGAAATTATTCGGATCACCAAATTTCGTTGACTTACACGTGTTTGTAAGTGATTTGTTGCTAACATGTTAGCCTGTAGTGAACGCAAGATTTCTGTGTGTTCCTGTGTCCAGTTTCTGATCGAAAAATCAGGTTTGATTAATGCGTAGAGAGGTTTAACCCTTTCTGCGTAATTTAGAATGTATGTTCTTCCAAAATTTAGGAAACCCAGGATGGATTGTAAGTTTTTTAGCGTTTTTGGAGGTTGGAGCAGCGCACATTTCTCTAGAAAGTTAGCTGCCAAGCTCTTGCCTTCACTTGAAAGCTCATATCCTAAAAATAGGACATTGAGATGGGCAATTCGGGACTTTTTAAAGTTGAACTTGTAGCCCTCAGAGGCGAAACCCAGTATAATGGTGCTCACCCTGTTCAAGTGTTTGTCCAGGTCATCGTCTGTCAGATAGATGTCATCGACATAGGACAATGCCTCATTGTCATAAATTTGTAGTAACTCCGTTACCCTCGCTGAGAATAACCCTGGGCTGTTCTTGAACCCTTGTGGGAGTCGACAAAAGTGACGCTGGGTCCCCATTATGGAGAATGCTGTTAAGTACCTGCTTTCAGGTGCTATGTTTTGACAAAAGAAACCATTTGAGATATCTAATGTTGTTTTATATTTTTTACGCACAATGTTGTTCATTAATGCTGTGCTATGTGCATTTTGCACTGCAAAAGTTTTAGAACAAGTGTTTAAGTGTCTGTAATCCAAAACTAGACGATATGTGTTGTCTGGTTTGGAGACAGGAAACAAAGGATTGTTCATTGAGGAGGTGCATGTTTCAATCACCCCTTGATATTCAAGTTGATCTAAGATCTCCCTGACCTGTTTTTTAGCTTCTTGCTTTATAGGATACTGCCTTTGTGCAGTTGGTTCATGTTTTAGATGTATTTTATGGTGAGGTGAGTCCTCATCCCATCCTACATGATTTTTATATAATGCTGGGGCCTGGGCCACTGCCCATTTCCTGGCATATGTATATTTTAGGTGAATTGGAATATGGTTGGAGAAGGCAGGCATAATAATGTCCTCGCCGTGTGGGCACTCCCTGACAAATTGTGGTGGCCAGTCTTTTTCTGCTAGAAGTATGTCATAGCCCCTTGATAGTCTTTCCCAAAAAGTGCTTTCACCTGTCTAGGTATGTCTCCCTCCATCCGGAGTGTTATTTCATATAACTTTTGTGGAGTACTAACCCTGGTGTCTACAGTCTCTACTGTAATGTACTCATTCAAGTCCACTATCTCCAGAAGTTCCTTCAGGTTCTGGCGAGCTATTGTGACTTCTGCTGCACTGTCCAGCATTGTCTGAGCCCATTCTCCGTTCTTGAGTTGTGTTCTCAGTATTCTCGGCATGTCTGATCTTTAGACCTGCTACTTTCTTTTTGGAGAATTGAGGTTTTGCTTTAGTTTTTGGAGCGTGTTTTTCGTCTTTCGATTTCACGCGTTCTTCTCTATGTTCCGATCGTCCTCTTCTTTCCGAAGTCTGTGATGAGATCTGAAAGGGACGAGAGGAACGTGTATCAGTATCTTGATACCTGTCAGGCTTTCTCAAATTATCCCTATTCCTGAGGTTATACCTCCTTTCAGAGGGCTCCTTTTGAGGAGACCTACCTCGGGATTGAGAACGTTTCTCATTTGAATTTTGTTTATTAGTCTCCCACTTCTTTTTAGAAGATGTAGGAGTTTGTTTAATTGAGTCCTTCTCAGGACTTTCAGATAGCTTCGGCTTCACTGGTCTTCCACCCAAACTATCTCTGCCTAATTCTGCATAAGATTGTTCTATTATTCTGGGTAGCTCAGTTTGATGTTCTGTAACATCAAATTCCCTTAATTTTTGGCGGATCGCCACTGCTGCTGCCTCCCCTTTAATATTAGATAATATTATTGTTGAGACCTGGTCGAAATTTTTCAGTAATTTCATACCTAAATTTAGAGCAGGCTCTGCCCCGTATTCATTTTGAATTTGTTTCAGGACATCAGGTATTACCGCAATTGACGGAATGCCATGTGTTTTAGTATAGATGGCAGCAAAGACTGAGCCCCAAGTGGTGCAGTCTTCCAGTTGTGGTGTGATCCCCATCGGTAAACTGATTGTCAGTATTCTGTGTTTCTCATATGGGCTAGTATTTGGAAATACTGCTTCTATTTGAGTAATCTTTTGAGCTATCCAGAATGGAATTTGCTCACGTTTTGTGGGCATTTTACCCATGACTGCGTATAGAGTCTGTGGTGTAATTTTTAGTGTATTCCCCGGTTGAGGGGTTTGATTTGGAAGTGTCAGTGGTTGCTGGACTGTGAAAGTCCGCATGACATATTGGACCAATTGTCTGTAGATTTTTATTAACTCTGTGAGTTGAGTAAGTAGTTCCTCGTCTGACATTTCTTCAATGTCAGGATGAGGTGTGTAGCCGGCTAGAATCGGCCATGTTGCTCCTGGTCTACCTAGTGGACCGAGCCTGGTAATGTTTTTGTGATGTTTTAGGGCGCCTTTAAACCAGAGCTGATGCTCCTGGTATGTTAATGGAATTTCAATATCCTCGAAAGGAATGTATTCCTCTGGTGGATCATCTTCTTTGTAGAAGTGAAACATGTGTGTTACTGGATTGGATTCAGGAAATATTACCCATGAATAGAATACCTCTGTCTGAAAGGATTCGTGTGCCTCTATCACGAAAACTGCTCTACCTCCTCTTGGTGGTAGGCCATGTTTTATGAGTTTTAGAGTGATGGCTCTTCTTAAGTTTGGAGTGATGTCTATAACACCCTCCTCGGTTTCAATAAAACCTGTAAAGTTAAAAACTGCTGCTTGGGCTGGATCAGCCGCAGCTCCACCGTTTCCGGCGTCATTGTCGGAGTCAGGCATTTTTGTTTTTTGAAAAATGTAGAACAAGTTTCAAGGAAACAAAGATAAGGTGCACAATATTTTGGAACACTGTATCCTTCAACGTTGAGCAAACCAAACAGCTAATATATAGGGTACTGCCCTATGTAGCCGTGGTGGATACTTAACCCTGCCCACTCCAGACGTCTTTTGGAGTATATGGGTAGGGGTCTCTGAGAGAAAAAAGCACGGCTGAGTTACTCAGTATCTAACGTTGAATTACCGCCTTACCAAACCGTTGGGCGCCATGTAGTGTAGCTCCTATTTCCCTAATAGGCTCTGCGCATTGGAATAATATATCCTATAGGTTTGACATAGGACTAAGGTCAGTATGTCCCTATCGAGTATATTAAACTTAATTACTTGTGCCAGCTAGCTCAGAGGCCACTAGAAACTCCTTGACGACAAGAAGGGAGTAGTTTCTGGCAGCCGCAAAACATGACCACTTTGTTTCCCTTTAGAATCAGAACGTGTCCCAGAGTCGTGGAAACAATAGATAACTATTTCACTCAGCTCAATCGTGCATGCTTAGTTTTCTCCAAGTTACACAGAAAGAACAGACGGGCGTTTCAATAAAAGATTTATTGAACAGTCTTGTTTCTGGTGTAAGTAAAATGTGCTGTTACGATCACAAGACAGTATGCGAGATAAATAATGTACAGTGTGAGCAGTAGAAATAAATAATACTGCGATAGCATTATCTTTTAGTATATATGCATTTACATAAATGACACAGACTAAAAATGCGAGTACTCATACGATGCGTTTCTAATCTAGTTCTACCCCAATGTACCTAACCTAACCTAGGTGTAGGGAGAGGTATGAAGTAGGTGAAGTATTCCTTACTATGGTATACTAAGAGTATGTTAAGCCTAGTATGCCTAGTATGCCAAGATGTCCCTCTAGGTTCTAGTCAGCTCCATACCTTAAGAATGAGAGAGGTAGGAATCTCTTGCCAGACTCGAACTCCAACACCCCGCAAGGGAAGTCAGATCACTGGAAGCTGGACTCTCTGCGTGCAGGGATGACAGCGTCTTCTCAGTGCGTCAGGCCGGGAAACGGGCTCCTCTGAAGTCGAGGTCTCCTCTGATTTACAGGGGCTAGGGAAGGTATATTTATACCTGAGAAGTACCTAAGAATGTTAGCATTGACGTGAATCGGACAGAGGAAGACGTCATGAATGAACCCCTAAGGAATAATGGTTCATGCATAATATATGAGTCCTTGAAGAAATCAATAGTCCTGTGCTAGGAAACTCCCGCAGCCTAAGGGTCTGTTCTTCATGAACTCGTTGTGACGTTAGGGTGGACGGATGTCGGAGACCATGCCTGTATTTGGAGTGCACGGTTTAATGCCTAAATAAGGGCTGGGATTTTATGCCTATATAAGGGCAGGGCGAATTGTGCCTATATAAGGACATGATACAGGAAAGCCCGTGTATGGACACCCTAAGAGAAATACAACACCACCAATACAACCATCTCCAACACCACCAACACCACTAATACCACTACCACCAATACAACCAATACTACTACCAATACCACCAATACCACCACCACCACCACCAATACCAACACCACAACCATTACCAACACCACCATCAATACCACCATCTCCACCACCACCAATACCACCACCACCAATACCAATACCACCAACACCAATACCACCACCAACACCAATAGCAGCAGCACCAATACCACCACCAATACCACCACCAATACCACAACCACTACTAGCAATACCACCACCACCACCAATAGCACCACCACCAATACCACCACCACCAATACCACCACCACCAATTCTACACCAGGAATCCAATACCACCACAATCAATACCAATACTAACGCCAATACCAGTACCAATACCACCACCAGCAATACCAATACAATCACTAGCAATACCAATACCACCACCACCAATACCACCCCCAATACCACCAATATCACCAATACCACCGCCACCACCACCACCAATACCACAACCATCAATACCACCACCACCACCAATACCAACACAAATAACACCACCAATACCACCTTCACCACCACCAATACCACCATCACAAATACCGATACCACCACCGCCAATACCTCCACCACCACCAATACAACCACCACCAATAGCACCACCACCAATACCAGCACCAATACCACCACCACCAATACCACCACAATAACACCACCACCAATACCACCACCAATATTTCCACCACCACCACCAATACCACCACCAATACCACCACCACCAATACCACCACAAATACCACCACCAACACCAATACCAGTACCAACAATACCACCACCACCAATATCATCTCCACCAATACCACCACCAATACCACCAGCACCAATATCACCACAAATACGACCACCAATACCACCACCAATACCACCACCAATACCACAACCGCCAATACCATCACCACCACTACCAATACCACCACCACCACCAATTGTACCACCACCAATACCACCACCAGCAATCGAATACCACCACAATCAATACCAATACTACTGCCAATACCGCCACCAATACCACCAATACCACCACCACCAATACCACCACCAATACCACAACCACCAATACCACCACCACCACCAATACCACCACCACCACCAATACCACCTTCACCACCACCAATACCACCATCACAATTACTGATACCACCACCACCAATACCTCCACCACCACCAATACCTCCACCACCACCACCAATATCACCACCACCAATACCAGCAATACCACCACCACCAATACTACCACCACCAATACCACCACCACCAATACCAGCAACAATACGGCCACCACCAATACCACCACCAATACCACCACCACCAATACCACCACCAATACCACCACCAATATTACCACCACCACCACCAATACCACCACCAATACCACCACCAATACCACCACCACCAAAACCAGCACCAATACCACCACCACCAATACCACCACCAATAACACCACCACCAATACCACCACCAGTATTACCACCACCACCACCAATACCACCACCAATACCACCACCAATACCAGCACCAAACCCAATACCAGCACCAACAATACCACCACCACCAATACCACCTCCACCAATACCACCACCAATAACAATACCACCAATACCACCACCAATACCACCACCAATACCAATACCACAACCGTCAATACCATCACCACCACTACCAATACCACCACCACCACCACCAATAGTACCACCACCAATACCACCACCAGCAACCGAATACCACCACAATCAATACCAATACTATCACCAATACTGCCACCAATACCACCACCACCAAGACCACCACCAGCAATACCAATAGCACCACCACCAATACCACCACCAATACCACCACCAATACTACCACACGCCACCAATACCACCACCACCAATACCACCACCACCAATACCACCAATACCACCATCACCAATTTCACCACCACCAATACCACCAATACCACCACCACCAATACCACCACCATCAATACCACCACCACCAATACCAGCACCAATACCACCACCACCAACACCACCACCAATACCACCACCATCAATACCACCACCACCAATACCAGCACCAATACCACCACCACCAATACCACCACCAATAACACCACCACCAATACCACCGGCACCTCCACCACCACCTATACCACCACCAATAGAACCACCACCAATACCACCATCACCATCACCAACACCATCACCAATACCACCACCAAAACAACAACCACCAATAACACAACCACCAATACCAATACCACCACCACAATACCACCACCACCAATACCACCACCACCACCAATACCATCACAACCAAAACTACCACCAATACCACCACCATGACAAATACCACCACAACCAATACCAATACCACCACCACAAATACCACCACCAATACCAACACCACCAATACCGCCACCACCACCAATGCACACCACCACAAATACCAACATCACCTCCAATGCCAATACCACCAATACCCCCACCAATACCACCAGTAATACCACCACCACCAATGCCTCCACCACCAATACCACCAACACCAATACCACCACCACCATTACCACCATCACCACCAATACCACCACCACCAATACCAATACCAAAACCATCACCACCAATACCACCACTGCCAATACCACCACCAATACCACCACTAATACCACCACCACCAATACCACCACTAATACCACCACCAATAATGCCACCACCACCAGTACCACTAACACCAATACCACCACGACCAATACCACCACCACCAATTCCACTACCAAAATCCACCACCACCAATACCACCACTGCCAATACCACCCCCAATACCACCACTAATACCACCACCACCACCAATACCACCACCAATACCAATATCACCACCACCAATACCACCACCACCACCATTACCACCACCAATACCACCACCCATACCACCACCACCAATACCACCACCACCAGTACCACCAATACCACCAAAACCACCACCAATCCAATACCACCACCACCAATACCACTGCCAATACCACCACCAATACCACCACCACCAATACCACAACCACCGATACCAACACCACCTCCACCAAAACCACCAATACCACCACAACCAATACCACCACCACCAATACCAATACCACCACCACCAATACCACCATCACCACCAATACCACCACCAGTACCACCACCACCAAAACCACAACCATCAACACCAGCAATACCACCACCACCAATACCACCACCACCTCCACCACCACCAATACCACCACAACCAATACCACCATTAATACCACCACCAATACCACCACCACCAATACCAATACCACCAGAACCACCAATACCACCACCACCAATACCACCACCACCAATACAATCACCAATACCACCACCACTAATACCACCACCACCAATACCAATACTATCACTGACTATACCAATCTCACCACCAAGGCCCATACAACCACCAATACCATCAGTACCACCACCAATACCAACACCACTAATATCACCACCACCAATGCCACCACCACCAATACAACCAACACCAAAACCACCACCACCACCAATCACACCACCAATACCACCACCACCAATCTCACCACCAATTCCACCACTAATGCTACCACCACCAATACCACCACCACCACCAATACCACCACCACCACCAATATCACCACTACCAATACCACCAATACCACCACCACCAATACCACCACCAATTCCACCACCAATACCACATCTACCACCAATACTACCACCACCAATACCACCACCACCAATACCACCACCAATACCACCACCACCAATACCACCACCAATACCACCACCAATATTACCACCACCACCACCAATACCACCACCAATACCACCACCAATACCACCACCACCAAAACCAGCACCAATACCACCACCACCAATACCACCACCAATAACACCACCACCAATACCACCACCAGTATTACCACCACCACCACCAATACCACCACCAATACCACCACCAATACCAGCACCAAACCCAATACCAGCACCAACAATACCACCACCACCAATACCACCTCCACCAATACCACCACCAATAACAATACCACCAATACCACCACCAATACCACCACCAATACCAATACCACAACCGCCAATACCATCACCACCACTACCAATACCACCACCACCACCACCAATAGTACCACCACCAATACCACCACCAGCAACCGAATACCACCACAATCAATACCAATACTATCACCAATATTGCCACCAATACCACCACCACCAAGACCACCACCAGCAATACCAATAGCACCACCACCAATACCACCACCAATACCACCACCAATACTACCACCGCCACCAATACCACCACCACCAATACCACCACCACCAATACCACCAATACCACCATCACCAATTTCACCACCACCAATACCAGCAATACCACCACCACCAATACCACCACCATCAATACCACCACCACCAATACCAGCACCAATACCACCACCACCAACACCACCACCAATACCACCACCATCAATACCACCACCACCAATACCAGCACCAATACCACCACCACCAATACCACCACCAATAACACCACCACCAATACCACCGGCACCTCCACCACCACCTATACCACCACCAATAGAACCACCACCACCACCAATACCACCATCACCAACACCATCACCAATACCACCACCAAAACAACAACCACCAATAACACAACCACCAATACCAATACCACCACCACAATACCACCACCACCAATACCACCACCACCACCAATACCATCACAACCAAAACTACCACCAATACCACCACCATGACAAATACCACCACAACCAATACCAATACCACCACCACAAATACCACCACCAATACCAACACCACCAATACCGCCACCACCACCAATGCACACCACCACAAATACCAACATCACCTCCAATGCCAATACCACCAATACCCCCACCAATACCACCAGTAATACCACCACCACCAATGCCTCCACCACCAATACCACCAACACCAATACCACCACCACCATTACCACCATCACCACCAATACCACCACCACCAATACCAATACCAAAACCATCACCACCAATACCACCACTGCCAATACCACCACCAATACCACCACTAATACCACCACCACCAATACCACCACTAATACCACCACCAATAATGCCACCACCACCAGTACCACTAACACCAATACCACCACGACCAATACCACCACCACCAATTCCACTACCAAAATCACCACCACCAATACCACCACTGCCAATACCACCCCCAATACCACCACTAATACCACCACCACCACCAATACCACCACCAATACCAATATCACCACCACCAATACCACCACCACCACCATTACCACCACCAATACCACCACCCATACCACCACCACCAATACCACCACCACCAGTACCACCAATACCACCAAAACCACCACCAATCCAATACCACCACCACCAATACCACTGCCAATACCACCACCAATACCACCACCACCAATACCACAACCACCGATACCAACACCACCTCCACCAAAACCACCAATACCACCACAACCAATACCACCACCACCAATACCAATACCACCACCACCAATACCACCATCACCACCAATACCACCACCAGTACCACCACCACCAAAACCACAACCATCAACACCAGCAATACCACCACCACCAATACCACCACCACCTCCACCACCACCAATACCACCACTAACCAATACCACCATTAATACCACCACCAATACCACCACCACCAATACCAATACCACCAGAACCACCAATACCACCACCACCAATACCACCACCACCAAGACAATCACCAATACCACCACCACTAATACCACCACCACCAATACCAATACTATCACTGACTATACCAATCTCACCACCAAGGCCCATACAAGCACCAATACCATCAGTACCACCACCAATACCAACACCACTAATATCACCACCACCAATGCCACCACCACCAATACAACCAACACCAAAACCACCACCACCACCAATCACACCACCAATACCACCACCACCAATCTCACCACCAATTCCACCACTAATGCTACCACCACCAATACCACCACCACCACCAATACCACCACCACCACCAATATCACCACTACCAATACCACCAATACCACCACCACCAATACCACCACCAATTCCACCACCAATACCACATCTACCACCAATACTACCACCACCAATACCACCACCACCAATACCACCACCAATACCACCACCACCACCAATACCACTATCACAACCAATACCACCACAACTATCAATACCTCCACCAATACCACCACCCCCACCAATACAGCCCCCGCCAATACCACCACCAATACCAGCAATACCACCACTCCCAATACCACCACCACCAATACCACCACCACCAATACCACAACCACCACCAATACCACCACCAGTAATACCACCATCTCCACCAATGCCACCACCTCCAATACCACCACCAATACTACCATCACCACCAATACCAACTCCACCACCAATACCACCACCACCATCAATACCACCACCATGACCAATTCCACCACTAACAATACCACCACCAACAATACCACCAATACCTCCAATACCACAACCACCAATACCACCACCAATGCCACCACCACCAATACCACCGCCAATAGCACAACCACCAATACCACCATCACAAACAATACCACCACCACCCCTAGCACCACCACCAATACCACCAAAACCAATACCACCACAACCAATACCACCACCACCAATCCAATACCACCACAATCAATACCAATACTACCGCCAACACCACCACCAATACCACCAATACCACCACCACCAATACCACCACCACCAATACCAATACCAACACCCCCAATACCACCAATACCACCTCCAATACCACTAATACCACCACCACCAATACCACCACCAATACCATCACCACCAATACCACCACCACCAATGCCACCACCAATACCACCACCAATACCACCACCACCAATACCACCATCACCACCACCAATACCACCACCACCAATACCAATACCACCACCACCAATACCAATACCACCACCACCAATACCACCAATACCACCACCACCATCAACAATACCACCACCACCAGCAATACCACCACCACCAATACCACCAATACCACCACCAGTACCAATACCACCACCAATACCAACACCACCACCAATACCAACACCCCCAATACCACCAATACCACCTCCAATACCACTAATACCACCACCACCAATACCACCACCACCACCAATACCATCACCACCAATACCACCACCACCAATGCCACCACCAATACCACCACCAATACCACCACCACCAATACCACCATCACCACCACCAATACCACCACCACCAATACCAATACCACCACCACCAATACCAATACCACCACCACCAATACCACCAATACCACCACCACCATCAACAATACCACCACCACCAGCAATACCACCACCACCAATACCACCACCAGTACCAATACCACCACCAATACCAACACCACCACCAATACTATCACAACCACCAATACCACCACTACCAATACCACCACCAAAACCACCAATAACACCACTACCACCAATACCACCACCACCAATACCCCACCACCAATAACACCACCACCGCCACCAATACCAATCCCAACACCAATACCCGTACCACCACCACCAATACCAATACCACCACCAATACCAGCACCACCAATACCGCCACCACCAATACCACCACCACCAATACCAGTACGACCACCAATTCCAATACCACCACCAATACCACCACCAATACCATCACCACCACCAACAATACTACCACCACCAATACCAATACCGCCACCACTAATACCACCACCTCCACCAATACCACCACCACCAATACCACCAATGCCACCACCACCACCAATGCCACCACCACCACCAATACCAATACCACCACCACCACCACCAATACAACCAATACCACCAATACCACCACCACCACCAATATCAATGTTGGACTTGGTCCTTTTTGGCAGGTTCACCCCTAAACTTTTTGCCTTTTTCTGTGACCTGGTGTTGGTGGTTTTGGGCCTCTGGGCACTTTCGCACTGTGGTCCAGTGGAAAGTGCGTGCTCTCTTTGTGTTACATTGGTGAGCTTGGCCTGCCCTCCCATAGGAATGCATTGGGGATTCCCTGGTCAGTGTGTGTCAGTGGTAATTCCTGTTATGAAAGGAGCAGTGTGGTCAAGTCTGGTATGTATGAAATTGTGTGAATACATGCTGCTCAATGGTGTGCGCAGATTTATTGTGGTTATTTTAGAAATGCCACTTTTAGAAGTTGGCATTTCTGTGTGCTATGTGTCTGCCTGCCTGATGTGAATTGCATGTCTGGCTTGGGAGTGACAGGGGCTGGGAGGTGTGTGTGGCTCCAGGAGGGGCAGGGTGAGTCATCGCTGGGCTTAATAGGACCTCTGGGCTAGGAGTAGTGGGAGGGGTAATCCCCTGACTCTGAATAGGATGGTGCCTGCCCTAGTGAATGCTGGCTCCGCCCCCTGTGGTGCATCTGATCACCTAGCCCCCACCTGACAAAGGGGAAGAGGAGCTTGCAAAACAAAGTGCTCCAAATCCCCCCTGAACCAGTTGCATCTGGTTCCCCAAGCCCTACACTAAGACAAAGGATTATGTGGTATAAGTAGAGGGGCTGTGACCCCATGATGTTGTTCAGTTCAGTCTTGGTTCCTGATTCCTGCCGGGGCGTGCTGCTGCTGGGGCCCAGGGAGGGCTGCCATGAGGGCTTGCCTCCCTGGGCCCTGCATTGCCCCTTCATCCATGAGGACTTGTTGGGACCCTCCTGCTTTGCTTATGGACCTTAAGGACCTTGTTCTGCCTTTAGCGCCCTGGGAGCGCTGTGCTTTAATTAATTGATTTTCCCTAGAAAAGGAGCACGAGGGCTCCGCAGCGCTGAGCTGCCCTTCAGTGAGAGGGAATCCCTGGTGTAAGGATTCCCCTGTGCTCCGTGATCGAGCGGGAGTCCACCCCGCTTATGTTTATATTTAAATCGCGGGTGCCCACCCTGCATTGCCGATTTTATTTTGGAGAGCGGGTGCCCACCCCGCTCTCAGGTTAGTTTAAATGCGGGTGCCCAGCCCGCTTATGCGTTTATTTATATTGCGGGTGCCCACCCCGCATTAGAGAGGGATCACCGCCGCGGCCCAGGGAGAAGAAGCGCCGCAGACGCAACGCGGGAGCCACGGCAGGAAAGGAAGTCAGGCGGCGTGATGCCTGACACGAGGCGGGACTTCCGGCTTCCCGAAGGAAGCGCCGAAGAAGTCCGGAGCCTCGCAGGCTCCATGGTGAAGTCCCGGGTCCCAGGAGGGGGCCCGGGTGAAGTGAGGAGAGGCGGGATCGTCGGCGGGCTCCCATGCCTGGAGAGAGCCCCACATGCTGCGAGGAGACCGGGAGAAGTGATGCCGGTCCCGCAGCAAGAAGAGAGAGTCCCGAGGGTGGGGCTCTCCTGATGCCCGCATGCTGCTGACCCGACGAGAGGAGCCCAGAGAGTCCCGGTGAGTGGGGGCTACATGGGCACGTTGATTGGGGTCATTCCATGAGCAGACCCGCCCGAGAGTGGGCCGCTCCAACGTTGTTGGCATTTTGTTTTAGAGGGCCCAGAGGGGCCCGTGCTTTTCCCAGTGTTGGCAATATTTCTCTACAGTTGCCCCGCTTGACAGTGGGCAACTGCAACGATGGGGCACGTGTATTGAAAGAGAGCCCAGTGGGGCCCGAGGGCACAATGGTGCCAGGGCCCCTTGCCGGATTCACGGCTCGCCGCACCAGCGCGGGCAGCTGCCACGCTTAGCGCCTATTTGTTCCTAGGGCACAGTGAGTACCCAGGCCCACGTTTTGCATCACAGCTGCACGGCAATTAGCGTCAGCTGCAACGTTGAGGCCACAGTTCTTTGGGGGCATTTGTGATTGAGACAGGAGTGAGATGCACTCCTCTGCCCCAGTACTTTCACAGCTGCACGGCAATTAGCGTCAGCTGCCATGTTTAGGTATGCGCACTTGAGAATTCCGCTGCCTTGGCAGCAGCCCTGACTTTGTTGGACATAGGGCATTTGAGCCCCTTTTGAGAAGGCCAGTTGGCCAGGGGGACTGTTGGTTTTGTAGGGCGCCAGGCCCTAATGTGATTTATGTGATGCTAGGAAATGTGATTCCTGTATTGTGATTTACGCACCCTGATTTATGCCTCTAACTGTGGTTTATGTATGAGGTTATTGGCATACTGTGGTTTATGCTAGTGAGATTATTCTCTACCGTGATTTATGCCCCTAATGTGAGTTATGCTTAGGAGGTTAGGGTCTAATGCGTTTAGACTTATGAGATAATTGCATACTGTGTTTATGCTGGTGAGGTTGGCACAGAATAGATTTCACACCTAATGTGATGATGACTGCATAATATGGTTTATGATTGCAGGACGATGCTGAGTACGAGGTTTTGCCAGTAATTACTGGTTGTATTCTACATCTACAATTTGTGCTACATTTATTATAAGTTCTACATTTACTAAGTTCACCTTGTGATGGTTCTGACAGTGGTCCAGTTGGCTCTGTCAGGAGTAAATAATCCCTTGTAGATATTACCTAGTGCCAGGTGGCACAATGTATATTATGTGATTACTATTCTAATGTGTTATGAGAATTCAAAGGCTATTTTTGATATAACCTTGTGTGGAGTTCCTTTTGTGGTGTGCCTGGTATGTTGTTGCTGTGTGCGTGTTGCGCTAAACGCTTTACACATTGCCTCCGGGATAGGCCTGACTGCTCGTGCCAAGCTACCAAGGGGGTGAGCAGGGGTTATCTTCGGCGTGTAACTCCCTCGCCCTGACTAGAGTGGTGGTCGCTGCCTGGCTTTGGCGCAAGCCTTAGCCAACTAGAGATCCCATTTCTAACAATCACCAATACCACCACCACCACCAATACCACCACAAAAAATACCACCACCACCAATACCTCCACCAATACCACCACCAATACCACCACCACCACTAATACCATGACTACCAATACCACCAACACCACCAATACCAACACCACCAATACCATCACCACCAATACCAATACCACAACCACCAAAACCAAAAACATAAATAAAAGGCATTTTCATTTACAATGCCTATAGCTCAAACTTGCGTGAATGTGAGACCTATTGCATTGCAAATGCTTGTTTTGTGGTAGCACACAACTTCTGCCCAATCGAAACATGTACTCCTGGTCCCAAGATGAGGGTGGAGGCAAAGTCACTCTCTAGTGTTTCTCACATAATTGGTGACAGCTGCACTGTCAAGTCAGATCATAAAAGGGGTATATTTTGTGTAGGTTTAACTTAGAGTACCTGTACAGAAATTGTAAACAAACATTTGGCAGAGCTAATAGGTTTTGCTTTATTAGAACAATAAAGGAAAACCTATAACCTTTGCTAAATGTTTAAATTTTTTTGTACTGGTACCTAAGTTAAACCTGCACAAATGGTAGGGTCTGGCCTGACAGTGCAGCTTTTGCCAATTATGTCAACAACACTCAGATAGTAGCGGCTGCTACTGGACTGGGGTTGTGGGGAGGGAGGGATGAAATAAAACAAAAAAAGTACTTACCTGAAACGGTCGGCCACGCTCTCTTCCTTTCTCGTCCTCCTCCTTCTTCCTGTCCAGGCCGGCAGCAGGAAGCACCCAGGCACACAGGCTCCCCTGAGCGTTGTGAATGGTCTGAGCGCCATGGTTCGGCGCTCAGATGGGGACAGGCAGCCTGTGCATGTTGCTCACCAGGCTGTAATGCAGCCTGGTGGGGAACATGTAGAGTGTGCATTAACTGTTTGGTCGGCCCAAGAGGGCCGGCCAAACAGTTCATGCGCACTTAGGGAATGCACAACACTCCTCCCCCTGCTCTGGCCAGCCCCGCCCGGCCACTGAGATAGGAAAAATAAAATGATAATTGCGATATGTTATTATCATTTTATTTTTCCTTTTGTGCAATGGGGCGATGCTCCTCAGCCTTCGTGGAGGAGCCACCACTGCACTCAGAGGTATGTGCATGCTTGTATTTGAACGAATTAGCACATTAAAGACCAACCCAATGACTTTGTCTTTGCTTTCTTGATGATTTTACATGGAACCTGCTGTCTACGATGTTTGGGTGAGCTGAGTGCACGGTATTATTACTACCCAATTTGGAGGTACTAAGTTATGGCATCCTTTCATTGTAAATGGCTGAACCCTCTAATTCTTCTTCAGACGTTTTCCACGCAATTGGTCCTATTTGCTTTATACTGAATGCACCCCAACTCTTACGAATCAGAACAGAAGCTCACCGTTCATAAGAACACTTACACATCAAACACATTCAGCAGAAGACGAACACTTTCAACTCTAAAATAAATACCTATTTATTTAATTGTTGTTTGTACTGGTTTGTCTTCTTCCTTTTGCTCTAGATGGGGTTGCTGCATACTTTTTTCACCACATTTATTTAGTGTCTTTTAAGCCTCTAGCTAGAGCAAGCAAGCCATGAGCCTTAATCAGTTTTTAGGCTTTATCAGCAAAGCCTCAGAAAAATGTCAGTGGCTTCTCCGTGGGAAATGGGAAGTAAGCCTTTATTTGGCATATTTATTAATTTTCATTACGCGTACCTTGAGTGCCTATCATGAAACGTCATGCATTGAAGTGCCTCGCAATCAAAATGTATCAATAGTGGCATGTGGTGTTTGCGAAGAACAGCTTGGGTCAGTGTATTTTCAATCATTTAAGAAGCAGTTATTGGAAGTGCTCCCACGCTCTCCAGTATTTACATTTAAGTAATGAAAAATAAATCAATGCAAACATTGATGAGATGCCAGCATATGTAAACGCTACGGGTTGAAGCAACATTAAGAAAGATCCTAATATGTTTATTAAAAGAAGGTTGCAGTTAAGACCTTTTTGTTTCACTAATTACTTTGGCACCATCTGCACGAAATTTGGAACCATTGAGCATATTAGTTAAGGAGGGCAGAGTTAATATGGATGGCCTGCATGTAGCATTCCCATTTTAATTTCCTAGAACTCTTTGTTTCTGCGAGAGCACGAAAACGCCGAACAAAATTACACTGAACATGGCATGAGGTATAGATTGCTATCAAGTCAATTTGTTCATCTGTTCTGTCGTTTTTGAGATATTTGCCTTGTAAAAATGCTAAGCAGGTTTCGCATATTGTGCCTGTCAGTTCGTATATGATCTACGGATAAATACTTATTTTTAAATATTTTATTGTAAGTGGTAAAATTAAAATTTTCACCTGCTGTTCAGTTTGGGACCAGTGTATTCCAGAAGAGGTGTTTAATCTGATTGACTTGATGGAACAGCACAACTACTGCAGCAGCCATTTTGCAATGTTTCGCTGATTCCATGTGTGTAAACAATATCAAGGCGTATGGTGACTCTGGGAAAGCAATGATCCCATGAAAGCCTGTTGCACATTGACAGAAGGAAAGATATCTAAATGAAATGGAAGAAAAATCATAATTTCAGTCATGGGATTCACACTATCTAAATTGAGAATTTCATGGATCCATGGTGGTATAGAGGCTTCCAGAAGCTATGGAGGGCACCATCTTTGATTTGCAAACTTAATTTGATATTTCTGTATATCTAAAAAATAGATATTGGAAAATAAGACGTCAGTGCTCAAATTAAGTACAGGGTGAAGCCGAAGTGTCTGATGAGATTTACCAAAGGCTCTGTACAACACATACAGGCAGCTCAGAGGCAGGGCACAGACAGAGCCGACGGTGTATGTTGAAAGGCTTGTGCATTGGATGTTGGTTGTACAGTGTTGGGTAAAGGGATTGGTTGGAAACAAAATCCCGGACTCACATCCCCCTGCACCCAGGTGAGGCCATGTTCTAGGAACAGGCCATGGCTGTTTCCTACTTTCTTTGATTAGATCCCAATCATATGGAAGAAGGCGGTGTACAGAGCATTCAGGAAAAAGGAGGCTTGGCAGAAAATATAGGAAATAAACAAACAGAAAAAAGTCTCACTTTTTTTTAGATTATCATCCTCATTGTGTTAAATTGGTGCATTATGTTCTTCCTGTGGAAGGTATGTTGGCATTCCTAAAATCTTCAAAAAAGTTGTCTATTTTACATAGGGCAAAGAAGCACCTTAAATGCACTTTCTAAAGTTAGCCAGTAGAAACAGTGTAATATTTTTAGGATAAAGGTTATGCAATTTTAAACCAATGATAAAACAATCCTTTTCCTGGTGTGTCCATTCACAGTAAAAATAAACAGGAAACAGAAGCCCATATGAATAGCCCACCCAAACACTGTAAAAGTAGAGTACTCTAAAATTATCATGTACAATGATTTGTGGTAGCATCCCGCTAATATGACATCGTAGAATTAGTGTGTCAAACTTGGGACCTGATACTGTGGAGCACTAAATGATTGTACACCATTCAATATTTGTGTGGCTATAGAAAAAGTCTAGTTCATGATTTGGTGCTGAGGTAGGCTGAGATGAAATTGATTACAACACTGAAAGCAATAGAAAGGGTCGTCTCAGGGTTAATGAAATGCAATAGTTCATGGGTAGCTAAGATGTAGAAGTTTAACCTCTTTGGTGAAACAGACGTAAGCTCTCCATTCACAGCATAATCACTTGACGCGTTGGGTTTAGAGGCCACATCCAAGCACAGAGGGCTAGAAATGCTTTTTGTGTTCACACCTGAAAGATACCCTTTAAAGCCCCCCACCTCAGGTGACAAGGGAAAAGCTTTCTTTTTTATGGCTATCAGCCCACCATTCACACTGACATAATCAAAGGTGAAACTGAAGTGTTGCATGCGTCTACCACAACCATTTGTTAACTGGATCAGGCTGCTGTTTACCACCCCACTGGAAAGATGTGATATTATTGGGAAGGTCTCATCACCAATACAAATCTCTAGTTGAACAGTGCAAAGATGGCTGCGTTATCCTATTCTAATTGCCCTTGAACTTGTGCCAAATTTCTGCAACATCACTCAGAGCATGCCCTCAGATTCAGATAGCTGCAATTCCTAATTTTGCTTAATAAGGATGATGTGACGTGCTAACTGATAGAGTCCCAGAAAAGCTAAACCTGGTCCTCAGGGAGTACAAAAAATCTAGTGTGCTATCTGGATTGATGCTAAATTGTGGGAAGTCAGTCATATTCCTTCTTACTCTAAACACTAACCCATTCACATCTGATTTCCCTTGCGATTGGTGCAATGGCCTAGTTAAATATTTAGGCATCTAGGTTAGTCAAGAAAAGGATACAGTAATCAGGGAAAATGATGGTGTTGTTATCTGCTAATATTGCTGCTCACAAACTGGCACCCTCTCGTTGAACAGTAGATTATGTCTTATTCATTTTTGTTACCTTGACCAGTGGCGGCCTCCATAAACGAAGGGTGGTGAGGCAGGTGGGGTCGCGGAAGGGGGGGAATGAATATAAAAAAACAACATACTTTTTGCTGCTGGCCTCTCCAGCGTCGCATCTCCTCGTGCTGCCTCTTCCATGCCTGTCTGCTGGTCCCAGTAGCCCCTGGGACAGACTCCCTGTTTAACCCCGCACTGAAGAGCAGTACGGGGATTGGTCTGAGAAGGCAGAAAAGATGCCTTGCTCAGACCAGGGAGTCTGTGGGGTTTCTCCAGCCCAGCTGCTCAGTGCAGCTGGGCTGGAGAAAACCTAAGTGCACATGTGTGTTTTGGTCGGCCTGAGATGGCCAGCCAAAACACACATGGGCACTCAGGGAGCGGAGTGCACTCCTCCTCCCCCTCCCATACCTTGGCCCGCCCCTCCCAACAGAGCTGGCTAAGAGCCGGCAAACGTAAATTAATACGATACAAGAACATTGTTTTAATTTACATTTGCTGGCTCTGAGCCAGGCAGTGGGGCGATGCTCCTCTGCCATTGCGGAGGAGCCGCCACTGACCTTGACAAAATATACTACACACTGCTTCCTGTATCAAAAAGGGCTCCGCTTCAGGACTTCAGATGTGAGAGATGAAGCGTTTCAGATGTTGGGTTTCTGTGTCTGTCAGAGTCATGCCCTCGTATGCACACACCTTGGCATAAAACAACACATTCCTTGACAAAAAGGACTGGAGTGCATGCCAGCCTTACTCCGCAAGTAGCATTGCTATGTTGGGTTACATTACTACCTAGGACAAACAGAAAATTTACAGCTCTAGCATTACTGCTTACTGCTGGTTAATAGTCTAGTTGCAGAAGACTGGGGTAAAGGATACATGCCAATGCATAGATCATAGCTATTGGACTTGATACAGTGAAACAAATAATTGTAATTGTATGTAAAAATGCCCCCCAGGACATATCATGACATTTTCTACTATCTGAGATTTTGAATAGCGAAGCAGCCGACAAATAATGGGCTTCTGCTTATTATTGCTGGATTTCTAGGTGTTAAAGAATAAGCAGGACTAAAATAACTAGTGTTGTTTTATGGATGGGGGATACACGTCATTGATATGAGATGCTATTGGTATGATATGCTAATGGAGGAATAGTCTGAAATGACCATACTATAACTTGGCCTGGACTGCTGATCTGTATCTAAAAATGGCATTGTAGTTGTGTTGTAACTTGAGCATGCTTATAATGATTCCATTAAGTTGTTGTATCATGCCAAATCAATAAAAGCATAATAGAGTCAAAATGTTCTTTTAATTTTTATTGCTGCTTGGGGTCACAGGTCGGCCCCCCAAGCACAAATTTGGATGGAAGAGGCACCAATGGCAAGGGGATATTTTCCCTGTTTCATTGGTACAATTTCTGAGTGGATTCTTGCTTGAGGATCACAACAGAAGAACAATCCCTAAACAGGGATTTTTGTAAGGGTGGGGTGGCCTCTAGGCATGCCAATTATGAAATGAATTTGTGAAATGAATTTGTACTTGTAAAGCGCACTGCTACCCTGAGGCATCCTGGCGCTGAACGCATACCGCTGTGGAACCCTTCCTGGCTTTTTTCCCTGTGAAATGTCCACTCCTGGGCACCCCCAAGGTGAAGCCAGGCATCCCAGCGCTGGTGGGGCCGTTGTGGAGATTAAGCAAGCTATTGCCCACAGTTGCAGAGTGGGACCCATGATTAGAATAGGCACAGAGGCGAGAATTATCAGGTCCGAGGAAGTTGAGCCCAAGACCCGCCGAGGCGGGAATTGAACCCTGGTCCCGGGCCAGATCTCTGCATCAGGGTCTGCCGCTCTAACCATTGAGCCACACTTCTCCACTTTTAGGGTTTATCAATACATGCACCCAGAGTGTACTTAGAGGTAACCCCTGAAAACCTACCGACCTCTAGTGTATTGGCTGACTAGTCCTGTCCAGCCTGCCACCACAGATGTGTTTCTGATTACCAGGAGGTGAGAGCTCATGCTCTTTGAGGTTGGAAACAATGCTTACTCTGGCAGGAGTTCTTATCACCACCTCCAAGAAGGATAGCTAGTTATCAGCATATCAAAGCAGGAGGCTTCAAAGGCCTCCAGTTCCTTTGATGTGCAACCCTAGCTTCTCCCAGAAAGGGGCAATGCCACCCCCTGCCCAGGGCACATTTGGCACCAGGACAGGTGGGAAAATTAGCTAGTCAGGAGGTGAGTTCACCCTTAGGCTAGTACTACCCTTAAGGTGGGCTACCAGAAGTGAACATGACTAGGAAAATTCCACCATCTTGCTTTTTGGCAGAATTAGGTCCTCTGGGTCAGGGTTATGCCTACTTCCCACAGGAAGTGGTCATATAGAGAGTGTAGTCACGCTAAAGGTAGGTAGCCCATTGGCTACTACCTGACACTCTCCGTAAGGCCCCTAAATACAGTATTTAGGTGACACTGCTTATCCCAGGACTTCAGATTCAATGGATCAAAAAAAGAGGACAAAGAAGAGCCGTGAGAAAAGCATGAACTGAAGACTGCTATGGATGTTTGGCGCTAAACCCTGCCTGCCTGCACCAAGTCTCAACAATCATGACCAGTGACTTGTCCTGCAGCTGACCAGCTTCCAAGACATCCGGGAGACTGCCAGCCTTTTCCAAATTGCCAAGCAATCTCCCTTGGAGTAGAGGAGCTACACCCCCGCAGTCTACAGGCAGCAAAACGCATAATCCGATCGACCGAGTTGCCTCTCCCCGGCCAGCCTAATGCACCAGCTTCCTAGGAAGAGGACCCTGTGCACCTGATGGTCAGATCTGTCCTCCCACAACGTGAGAGTACATCAGGTCCAACCAGAGCCACACAGGACCAATACCCGGACACCTTGCAACAAACAAAGACTGTGAGAGTCCAATCCGGAATCCAATGACACCGAGACCGATCAGCCACTGAGGGACGTCAGCACCAGAGATATCCACCTCCTGAGCTGCCCAGCTGTCTGATTTTGCACCCTCAACCGGCAAGATCGACAACTGCAATGCCCTGGGATGCACAGAGCCCAGCTGACCTTTTCACTCTGCACCTGAGCACCCCAGCCTGGGTACCAATGAATGGGCTGTGCTCCCTTGTCCCCTGGACCCTTGCGACCCAAGCCCTCCATTGGGAGCTCCCGTACTTGTCCCCAAGTCCCCCTCTGCAGCCTGTTTCTAGGTGGATCGTCCTTCTGTCTACCGCAGCACAGCTACCAACCCGAGCAGCACCTCTGCAACGAGATGACCCAGGGCAGGTAACAAGTAACTGCTGGTGTTACTTTGGAGCTTGGCCCTCTACAACCCGAAGTCCCAAAGGAGATCCCCTGAAACCGATGGCAAATAACTGTATGGATCTACAAAAGGCGGGTCCAGATTAAATGAGGATGTGAATTATTTTTAAGCACACGATTTAGGATATGGGTGGTATTGCTTTAAACAAGGAGTTTCGGTGGGGCGGGCAAATGTGGACGCAATACGTGCTAATCATGGTGTTCGCAGGTGGGGCTGGTAACGTAGTTTTTAAGTTAGTGAGTGAGCATTGGGTGGTTATTCAGTTATGTTGTGCGCGCATGGGAAGAACAAGGCGCTTGCAAAAGCAGATTACATCAGGTATGTAAGAGCTTATATAAAGGATAATGGGAGAAGTGACAAGAATGGGGTGTGGGGGTGAGTTTACATACAGCGATGAGCGCACTATATGAGTTTGGTGGAAATATGGGGTTGTTCGGTGTTGAGCAATTTGGGTTAAAAACGTGGGGTACATTAATAATGACACAAGTACAAACGCATTTTTGTCTGTTGGATGTTACACGGTTGGGAGCAGAGGGTGGATTTATTCACATTATGTTTCAGTTTATCGCGGGGTTATTCAAGATGATTTTCCCATGTTATCGTTACATGATTTAATGAATGATTGGATGTTATTATTATTATGATATTGTGGCTGACAGACGTATATATATCTTTTACATACTACAGATACCCCTGAAGAAGGTTTAAAATACACCGAAATGCATTGGGTGTAGAGATCGTAAATAGAAGAACTCGGAAATCTGTTTAACTGTTCTAGAATAGGCCTGGATGGGCAATTTTGGAATAAGCAACATGCATAAGATTGTGGAATTCCGAGTCTTTGGCGTGATGGATTAACTGTGAATAAAAGCGTGATTAACAAGAATAAAGACTTGATTACTGTGGTTTAAGTGGAAGAAATTCAAACACTAGTGCATAAGGCTGTGCAACCCTTTTGGATCAACAAAGGCGGGTCCATATTCTTAGAAGTATCATTACAAGTGCTTACTGGAACGGAGCATTATAAGGGTGCATGCACGCTGAACTTGATGAATTCAGAAAAGAACAAGTGAGAAATAATATGGGTGTGCTCCAGACTATTCAAGTGAAATAACTGTATGCAACATATGGCTTTTTTTCCACAGGGAAGCATTGCTGCATAAAGACGCATGATATTGAACTCTTTTACTTACCTGTAAATATTCATAGCCGCAAAAGTACTCACTTGATAACAAAGTTCTTGGTATCAAAATTTATATTAAAATACAACTTGTTTTTCTTAATTGTTCTTGGATTTATTCTTGAGTGTGTCTCATTTATTGCCTCAGTGAGTAAAACAAATGCTTAGCACTACCCTCTGATATGCCTAAAGGCTCGTCCACACTACCACAAAAGGGAGCATTTGGGATATCATTTGTGCCTCTGTAAACCAATTGGGGTTTGCCTGGACTCTTTACACAGTGTAACTTGATCTGGTCCAATATATATAGTGCCAGCTTCCTACAGGTCACACCCCCTGGAACCCTCCAATCTACCCATCCTATGGGGCAAAGAACACATTACACACCAGGGATAGTTAAAAGAAGAGAATGGGTGGATGCCAACTCATTTTGGCATTGGATTACACTGCCTCTGTAACTCAAACAACCTTTCTATGCCCTTATGGGTAAATTGGAAGATTTATACCTAATCTGTCCATCCTATTGATGCACAAAATGCACTAGACACCATGAATAGTTTCAGAAAAGAATAGGGCAGTGGGCTTGCCCATTCTGGTGTCAAGACACACTTCCAAAACTGAATTGACTTTTTGCTTTCCTGAGGAGGAAATTTGGGGGTTTACCTGCTATCTGTACATCCCTGAGGGACAAAGTCTAATAGATACTAGGAATAAATCTTTTTTTCAAATATAAAGAATGGGATGGACAGTAGGTCGAGGCATTGGGCTGCAAACTCCAACCCTGGAGCCCAAACAGTGTTTTTCTCCTCTGATGGCCAATTTCGGGGGGATCACCATCAATCTTCCCCTCAGAGGGCACAAAGATCACTAGATCCCAGGTAAAGAATACTTAAAAGTAACAGGGTGGTGGGTCAACCTCTTACCACTGCTAAACCCAACACACTCTTTGTTCCTCCATGGGGGCAGATTGGAGTTTTATCCTCACTTTCCTGATGCCAGGGGAAGAAGAAAGTCAACTAGACACTAGGGAATGGCTTTGAATAAAAAGAGAAGGATGTGTGGCTGATATGACCCCAATTGTCTTCCCACAGGAGGGAAGAATAGCCTCAAGAAACCTGAGAAAGTATAAATAAAAACAAATGGACTAGTATGGGAGGCTAGCCTACTATAGCTACAGTCACACCCCGTAGGAAGACAGACTTTCTACATACAAGAGCCTAGAGTGAGAATACTCCAGCTATCCCCTTTGGCAAGTGAAAGAAAGTTTGAATTTCCTCTGACATTGTAGTGACATATGGGATGGCAGGGGGCACATCTGTCTCCCTTAAAATAAAAAAATAAAAAGGAAACGAGAGCTTGCCATCATTTTAAAAGCATTCTAATTTGTAGCCACCCCCAAACTGCAGTCTGTCCATTTCACCCACCCCTCAATGCGCATTGTCTATGCACCGTGGGAAGTGGCATACTTAGGTATGGTGATAAAATCTTACTTTAAATGTAAAACAACACTTGAAATTCACTTAAATAGCCAAAGGTTAAAGTGACATTATAGTTAGGGGAAAATGTCAGTTACAATAAAACATTTTAAATTTAAAAGAAGGGTGAAATTCATCATTTGTAGATAACTGAGCTAACTATATCTAGCGCCCCTGCCATGCACTCCTAATGACCTCACAAATGACATCACTCATAACATGTTCAATGTCATCATTGATGACATCTCAAATCAATCAAACACTCAATCAATCAACAGCATTTGTAAGGCACAACAGGAGTATCTGGGCACTGTGTCTCCATTGAAGAGCCAGGTCTTGAGTCTATTTATGAAGTCGGCCGGGGAGGGGGCTATACAGAGCTGGAGGGAAAGGTCAATCCAGGTCTTACCTTAAAAAAAGGGGAGAGAGAGGAAAAATAGAAACAGGAGCACTCGTCCTCCAGTTCCACACATATTAATCATAGAGAACCCCTCTGTTACAAGAAGGGTTTTTTCTTTCCAATTTGATGTTTCGTTTGGAAAAGGATGAGTTTTCCTTATTTAACCCTCACCCACCATGGCTACCCCTTGGTGGCATGCTTCATCATCGGGTACTTCCCGTTCCGCTGCAGAACGGTGCATGCTATGACCTACGGGGACGTGGGAGCACTTATAGTTGGTACTATGTGTTACCACATTGCTGTATGTCATAGCATGCCTTGATCTGCAGCGGAACAGGAAGAACCTGATGAGGAAGCATGCCACCAGGGGTAACGCATTCCAGGTCTTGGCAGCGATGTAGGAGAAGGAGCGGCGACTGCTGTGACTGAAGCAAGGAGTGTGTGTGAGGACAAGTGAGGAGGAATGCAGGTGTCTAGAGAGTTGGTGGAATTTCAGTTGATGGTTAAAGTAGTCATGTCCTAGGCTGTGGAGGGCTTTGTATTCTTGTGTGAGGATCATGAACTGTCATCTCTTATGGATGGTGAGCCAGTGGCAGTCTCTCAGGTGGGGGGTCTATGTGGAATCATTTGAGGAGGTCCAGGGTGAGTCTGGCTGCAGCGTTCTGTATCGTCTGGAGTCTTCTGTGGAGTTGGGTGGTGATACCAGCATGGAGGGCATTGCTGTAGTTGAGCCGGATGGTGATGAGGGCCTGAGTCACGGTCTTTCTGGTGTTGGTTGGGATCCATCTGAAGATCCTGCAAGCAGGCAAAGTGTGTGGAAGCAGAAGGAGGCAACGGCATTACCTGTTGTCAGTGTGGATGTAGGTCTGTGTTCTGCAGGCCACAAGCTGTGGTCCCATGCAGAGACGTTCTTTCCGAAGATCAGTAGTTTTGTCGGGGTTAAGTTGATGGCAGTTGTCTCTCATTTGGCTACATTGGTCTTGACATTGCAAAAGTTGGTTTGGCACTGGAGGGGTCCTTGGTGAGCAAAAGAATCAGTTGAGTTTTGTCTGCATTGGAGATGATGTTGAGCTCATGGGATCTGACGATGTCTGCGAGAGGGGTCATGTAGATGTTAAACAGGGTGGGGCTGAGGGATGATCCTTGTAGTACGCCGCACATGTATTTGAGGGTGGAGGTAAAGGGAGGCAGTTGGATGCTCTGTGCATCCTGTATGGAAGGAGGTGAGCCAATTGAGGGCATCTTGCTGTATGCCTATGTTGTAGAGTCTGTTGATAAGGGTGTTGTGGGAGATGTTGTCAAACACCGCGGAGATATCGAGGAGAATCAGGGCCACAGTTTCTCCATGGATGAGGAGTTTTCTGATGTCGTCAGTGGCGGCAATCAGAGTGGTCTCAGTGCTGTGATTGACATGGAATTCTCATTGTGAGGCGTCTAGTAGGTGGTTTTGTTCCAGGAATTCAGTGAGCTGCTGGTTAATGTCTTTGCCAAGTACTTTGGCTGGGTAGGGGAGCAGGGAGATTGGGCGATCATTTTTGAGATCGCTGGGGTCGGTGGAGGCTTTCTTTAGGAGTGGTCTTGCATCTGCTTGTTCCCATCTGTCTGGGTAGGTTGCTGTGAAGATGGAGGTTTTGAGGATGCTGGTGAGTTGTGTGCTGATTGGGTTAATTGCAAGTTTGTAGAGGTGGTGGGGGCAGGGGTCGGTGGGTGCCCCATGGTGGATAGAAGATATGATGGCTGAGGTGCTCAGGGCAGCGATCAGAGGACAGGCGGTAATGGTTTAGCTAATGTTCGCTGGTTGGTTGAAGTCATTGGGGTTTAGGTTGGCGGGTCAGACGGTGAAATTGTTGTAGATGTTGGTATTCTTGCTGTGGAATTAGTCTGAGAGGGTGTTGCAGAGTTTTTGGGAGGGGTGGATGGTCATTTCTATGGCTGTTAGTTTGGAAAATTCTTTGACTATTTTGAAGAGTGTCTTTGAGTGGTTGGTGGCGCGGTTGATGTGGGTGGTGATGGCTGCTTTCTTGGATTCCTTGATGTGCTGGTGGTATTTTCTGAGGGCTGTTTTGAGAGCTGCTCAATCGGTGGGGTTCTTAGTGGCATGGCATTGTTTCTCAATTTGGTGGCAGTTAAGCTGAGTGGTCCTGAGTTCTGTGGTGTACCAGCTGGCGTGTTTGGAGGTCTTGTTGGATTTTGTAGGTTTCAGTGGGACGACTCTGTCGCTGCTGTCAGTGATCCAGGTAGCAAAGTTCCGGACGGTCTGGTCTAGGTCTGTTGAGGCCTCGGTTGGGAGGTGGTGAGGACCTATGACCACTGGGTTTCGGCGACCTTGCCCCAGCTGCGGGGAGGGATATGATACCTAGTGATGG
The DNA here is from genome assembly GCA_963921515.1 of Calotriton arnoldi. Lineage (NCBI taxonomy): Eukaryota > Metazoa > Chordata > Amphibia > Caudata > Salamandridae > Calotriton > Calotriton arnoldi. Next base: position 1,397,479 of record CAWUFW010001918.1, read on the forward strand.
TGTGCTGGGTGTCGGTGATGGGAAGTGTACGATGGTGTGGTCAGTCCAGCTGAGTTCTGTTGTGTGGCTGAATTTGATTCTGTTGCTGGAGGTGAAAATGGGGTTGAGTGTGTGTCCAGCTTTGTGTGTGGGTTCAGTGACCAGTTAGGTGAGGCTGATGTGGTTCAGGTTCTCCAGGAGATGATGGAGTTGGCATTTTTGGGTTCATCGATGTGGAAGTTGAGGTCACAGAGTAGGGCGTAGCAGTAAGAGTCGGGTGCTAGGGGGTGATGAGGTTGGGAAATGCACTGCACAATGTTGCTCTGGGTCATCTCTGGGCAAGGGTGCCTCTTACTGTGGTCTTCGCATCAGTTTGTAGTAGGAAGTTGAGGTGTTCCATGAGAGGCGTGGGGTCATCATTGGTGATGGTGCATCTGATTGTTTGCTTGAAGATGATGGCATTGTCTCCCTCTTGTTTATTGGCATGATCTCTGTGTATCATCTTGTAGACTTCAGGAGTGACGGTGGTGATGTCGGGGTTTGAGGAGGGGTTGAGCCCCATTTCAGTGATGAAGGCAACGTCCGTGGAGAGGGTGGTGATAGTGTCCCAGATTTCCGTGGTGTGTTTGCACAGGTTGCAGTGTTGACCAGGATGCAGTGGCAGTGGTTGTGGGATGTTCTTGGTCTTGTGGGCAGGAGTAATGTGGGATATTTCGTAGATTGTGCCTCAGGAGAAGTGGCAGTGTCGGCAGGTGCGGGTCCATTGGTGGATCATGGGGATGCAGCCATTGTTTCAGCGTCCGAGTTCCAGGAGTTCCTTGACAGTGTATCATCAGGTGGCATGTGGGTGGTTTGTTGGTGGCATGCCTGCTGCATGGCCATGCAGCAGCCTCCATTAGTGAACCTGGTGGGTGGTCCTAGTGGTCCTGGGCAAGAACCTGGGATAGGCAGCGTGGGGTCAGGGGCAAAAGGCAGTGCAGGGACAGGGACTGCAGGCAAGGCAGGGACTGTAGGCAGCGCAGGGACAGCACTGGGACAACAGGCAGTGCAGGGACAGGGACTTCAGGCAGAGCAGGGACAGCAAGCAGTGCAGGGACAGCAGGCAGCAGAGTTACAGGGAAAAGATTTTTACTGCGCATTTGTCCTGAAGAAGGCGAGGATTTGATACCTCTCTCAGTATATATGTAAAGGAGGTAGCGAGTCAATAGTCTGCACTGAATTATTCTATGAGGTAATGAGAATATATGCTTGAATTAATTAGGCTTTCATGTTTTTTGTCTCCTAGAGTAAATAACTGTTTTATATGAAACGATTTTTATGTGAATTTGTCCTTAAGAACGTGGGGATTTGATTCCAAGAACAGCCCAAACGCCGCATTGACATAATCTATATAGTGATAATACCTTGATACATAGTAATTGTTGTCCTTATTGGTATATGCTCACAACTGATGGTTAACACAGGGTATATACAAATAGAGGCTCTGTTATAAGAAATGTTAAATTAAGTACTTGAACTGCTACACAGATGATTTTTTATGTTGATTATGAGTCTGAATGTTTTTAGATTCTAGATTTTATTGTGTTTTTATTCTATTGTATATTTAATGATTTGTAGATTGTGGATATAATGATATGCGTTTGAATCATTGTAATAAATATACATATTGTTTATATAAAAAGGAGACAGTCATAATTGATGGTTTAGTTCATTACTATCTATGTGAAATTTTATTCAGTGCATTCTGAATGACCTAATGACCTACCCTGTCTCTTTTGGCTTGAGCTGGTGACTCTCTAACATTTTAGAGTGCAGGTTAGGGGTCAGCAGGCAGCACAGTTACAGGGACTTCAGGCAGCGTAGGGACAGGGACTGCAGGCAGCGCAGGGACAGGGACTGCAGGTAGCACAGGGACAGCGCAGGGACTGCAGGCAGCACTTGGACAGGGACTGCAGGCAGTGCAGGGACTGCAGGAAGTGCAAGGACAGCAGGCATCACAGGGACATGGGCTGCAGGCAGTGCAGGGACAGGGGGTGGGCACAGTACCTTAAGCTGGGGTCAGGCAAAAGAGGGGTGACCCAGCCTAGCCTCCTACGGGCTCTGCCTGCATGCGTCCCACAATGCGGGAGCCCCAAGGGCAGTTTATTGGTGCCGGGAGGTGCTAAAACCAGATAAACCAGCTGGCCCTGCCTCCGAAGCTGCTGAGAATGTAGTCTGGTGGTGTCATTATTGATGACATCACTGATAGTCTTTTTCTGGAAGTCAAAATCTTTCAGCGGCTTCAGACAGCAGAATGTATCTAAGGAAGTCTTCATGAAGTCAGATAGCTGTTGGTCATGATAAAGCTGAAGCCCTAGATTTTCACAGGAAAAGCTCTGAGTGGGACAAATTCAAATTTGATGCTTATTGAAGCCCTTTTGTTGGTTGAATATTTCTGGTGCCTTCACCCGATCAAGAGTTTCTCCTTTGAACTTTGTCTCTTTTTTGGAGCTTGAGATTCCTCAGCAGGGCAAGGCTGCAACTGTATCTGAAGCTGAGCTTCATGATGCCGGTTATTTTCTCACCAAGAGTCCATGGAATCAGGTTTGCTGCATCAGAAAAGCTCAGAGTAGGAGAGACCTACTTTCTTAGTCAGAGATGTTGTTTCTTAGTTGGATATGCTAGGGTGGTTTCCCCAGTCCTCTAGAGGTCTGGAAGTTGAAATTTCTAAGTCCCAGGTTTTAAGGGAGGTAGGAGAAGTCCAGTTAGAGATGGCCAAGGGTTACAGGACCTCAGGAACAGCACTTGGGGGGTCAAGCAGAGGTTGCCAGTGGATCAAGTCAGGTCCAGTTGGTGCTGGTCGGCTGGAACTTCAAGAAAAGCCTTCTCGCAGCTTTTTACAGCCCTGTAAGTTGAGGTCGCAAAGTAGGGCGTAGCAGTAAGAGTCGAGTGCTAGGGGATGATGAGGTTGGGAAACGCACTGCACAATGTTGCTCTGGGTCCCGGGCATCTCTAGGCGAGGGTGCCTCTTATTGCGGTCTTCACGTCAGTTTGTAGTAGGAAGTTGAGGTGTTCCATGAGAGGCGTGGGGTCATCATTGGTGATGGTGCATCTGATTGTTTGCTTGAACATGATGGCGTTGTCTCCCCCTTGTTTATTGGTGTGATCTCTGTGTATCATCTTGTAGACTTCACGAGTGACTGTGGTGATGTTGGGGTTTGAGGAGGGGTTGAGCCCCATTTCAGTGACGAAGGCAACGTCCGTGGAGAGGGTGGTGATAGTGTCCCAGATTTCTGTGGTGTGTTTGCACAGGTTGGAGTGTTGAACAGGATGCAGTGGCAGTGGTTGTGGGATGTTCTTGGTCTTGTGGGAAGGAGTAATGTGGGATATTTCAGAGTGGGAGAAACCTACTTTCTTAGTCAGAGATGTTGTTTCTTAGTTGGATATGCTAGGGTGGTTTCCCCAGTCCTCGAAAGGTCTGGAAGTTGAAATTTCTAAGTCCCAGGTTTTAAGGGTGGTAGGAGAAGTCCAGTTAGAGACAGCCAAGGATTACAGGACCTCAGGAACAGCACTTGGGGGGTCAAGCAGAGGTCGCCAGTGGATCAAGTCAGGTCCAGTTTGTGCTGGTCGGCTGGAACTTCGAGAAAAGGCCTCTTTCAGCTTTTTACAGCCCTGTAGCCATACTGGAGGTCAGCTAACTGACCCTTGGAGACCACCTCCTTGTTCTGGGTGCCAGAAGGAGCAGGTCCAGTCCTTCAGTGCTCCTCTCAGGTCCAATCCTCCTATGCTCTTGTGAGGGCCCAGAAAGTGTATGGAAGAGAGTGCCTTGGGGTGCCAAATGTATGCCTAGGATCTGATAGTGGGAGGGGGTGACCCCTGACTCCATGCTAACCAATAAGGTAAAAGTTCCCAGGCGTTATCCTGTCCACTTTTGCAGACGTTCTAGTTTGCCCTACTGAAAATAATCCCACATTGCCCCTCACTGTTAAAATTTAAGATGAGGGAACTCTTCTTTCAATGTGCAGAGCCTGTGTGCCACCCCAGAGGTCAGGATGATAACTATCCCCCCCTCTGGTTATTAAAAACAGCTCTGGGGTAAAGAAGACACTTCCCCACAGCCAGGCCAACATTCCTGCCCTAGGAGCAGTGTTCATGCCTCATCAGGGCTAATCACCACTTGGCTACTGCTTTAGAGCTAATGCAGATTAGCTTCCAGTAGTTACAGGTAGGAAAAAGGTAATTTTCTAAACATTAATTTCCTTAATATTTTTGACAAATCTGACTTCATCCTTAAATTGGGCGTTCAATAAATATTAAAAAGTGTGGTTCAATCATATTTCTAGCTAGTCCTAATCCAGAGATATCAGAATTAATATTTAAAACCACGTACCATTATCTTTTATGGGCTAGCCAGAGCCTTCTTACAGTGAAAATAGAATTTGGTTGCTAGACACTGTAAGGGCAGGTTAATTTTAAATTGCTACATGTCCTAATTTTAATCCATGCATCTTGCTTGTGGGTTGTGACTAATTTTTACTGGCCCTTACAAACAGATGGTACATGGGGTGACACACAGTGAACACTTCACATTGGTCCACTCAAAAACTAATACGGGACTTACAGGTGTAATCTATTTGAGCTTTATGTCAACAGTGGAGATGGAGTACTCTCTGGCATTGACCTAATGAGGCTATGGATAAGTAAACATGAGACGCGACAAGCCTCTGTTTTTTGGACAGGATAGATGACTAGTAGTATGAGGCAGTTCGTACAAACTATTCTCTCTATCAAACTCTAAGGGGCATTTGCAATGTACCCTGACAGAACTGATTGCAGCAAGGTAGCTTGCTTCGCTGAGTTGTGCGAAAGGCATAGAACTAAAAGAATCATATTTGTACAGGGTAGGTAGCATTTATGCTATCTCCCTGTGCTGCTGCTCTTGCGGCAGTGTAGCAATAATGCTGGCACCCTTGCACTATGGAGCAATTGTTCCTGTGTCCATGACCAGGATTGTGTCTGAGCAGGAAGGGACTCCTTCCTGCACCCAACCAAAACGTAGAAGGATGATAGGCTTTGTGTGAGTGATCCTGAATGTATCACACATACAAATAATAAGTAATGTGCATAAATAAATATATGTCTCTTCTTTCGGCCTAGTTTGGGGATGATTATCAACTTGCTGAAAAATCAGATGGCACAATATATGTTTTTCTGGGATTGTTGTAAAATCAATGAGTGGGTGCATGGGAACACCCCTGGTCACCCATAGAAGGGCTGCACGATGTCAGGCAAGACAGTGCTATGTGCTGTCTTTGATAAATAATGTTTAGTCACATTGGCATGCAAAGCGATGCAAACAGCCCTCTGTGTGGCATTTTAGCTAGTAGTTGAGGCTTTATGTTGCCTTGCATTCTCAACGTAAGGACAACACATATAACTAGTAAATCTAGGTATTATTCGGTTTCCAGAACAATTTCTATCCAGATAGGTCTGGATATTATTATTTAGGGGGTGAGATACTCTATCACAAATGTGAAGGCTATAGGATCCGTCATAACAGAAGTACATTATATCCAATGACACTTGTAGTGTGGGGGACGAAATATCCATTGCATTTGTAATGGATTATCCCATTCGCAACATTTTGATTAAGTCCCATAGTTTTCAAGCATAGTTTTTCCCATAGTTTTTCAAGTTTACTTAGTATAAAAAAATCATCCTGTCTCAGGTAAGTACACATGCTATGTACATGTTTACTATATTAGTTAAGAAAATGTAAGTATATTTGTCCATGAAAAACATTTCCCTACCACATGCAGAGCACGATGTCTTGCCAGATTTGGGCACATAATGCATTGCTGAACTGGGTTTTCTGGCCCCCATAATGCTGATGGTACTTTGCAAGCACCCCCTCACTTTTAATGTTCAATTTACGCATGGTGAAAAGGGGTGCCTTCTCATCTAGACCCTCAGCCATGTTGGGGGCAAGATAGATGCACAGAGAAAATGCACAGGAAATGACATATAAGAAGAGGATGTCGGCTATTTTGAAATCATTCTGTGACATCCTCTCCTCAGAGAAGCATTCTCCTCCAACCTGCTTCTCTGTGCATCTATCTTGCTGTCAACATGACTGAGGGTCTAGATGAGAAGGCACCAGCCTTCACCGAGAGTGAATGAAACATCATTAGTGAGGGGGTGCTTGCTAATTAGCCACAGCTTTATAGGGGTTCTGGAAGTCAGTTGAGCAATTCAGCGTGTGCCTAAATCTTGTAGGAAATCGCCACCTGCTGTGGTGCAGTGGGCATGCTTAACCAATGGGGTAAAATGTGCAGGAAACGCTGGGGGGAACTACAACACTGGGCCAGGATCAAGGCCCAGGATAGACGGTAAGCAGGTGGACCGTATTATTTGTCATGAAATTTGATGTGAGTGGTGGGAGAGATGTCCTGTCATGTGCTGTTTGTGACCTTTAACTTAATCTGAGTCATGGCTGCAAAATTAATAAGGTCAACGCATCAGTAGTTCATTAAAATTAGCTTACTTTCAAGGAATTCTGGGACTTGTAGTTTCAGTACACAACTGGGTAGATTTGCATCACAAATGCCTGTCTGAGATAAGATGAACCTGTCATAACTAGTGAATCATGAAACGTATAAAAGTTGAATGCTATGGTGATTTGTGGAGTTCACACTGTTTATTGTTAGTATGACAGTTTGTGGTGTTACTATGTTGTATCAAGCATGCTTTTTGTTTGTGTTGTTTATCATAACAACTATGTGTTGTTTGAAATAAAGTCAAGGCTGACTCTGTGTACCTTTTCTTACTTGATGTGATTAATGCACATCCAATGTGTACTAAATGCACACATTTTCTTAACAATGTCATATAAGAAATTGTCCAAAATATATGTATCAGTATTATGTAAGAACATATGAGTTGCAGTGTGCTGGACAAACAAAGCATTGTTGTAATAGAAATAGTAGCTTTACCTATGTACAGATTCTGATGTACCCTTCGGTAATTTTGTTTTGAAAAAAGCCTATTTTTGAATTATCTCCAAGGGCTTGATTCACACAGGTAAACTGACACTTTAGTTTAAGGTTAGGGTTTTTTGGTTTTCCAAATATAAAAGTTGATAGCAAGTATATATTTATTCAAACTTAATATCAGTACAGAAGGCAAAAAGTGGTTAGTTAAATCAATAGCAATCAATGTCTCAATAGCAAATCAAAATTAAATAACTTGAGGGTATCAACATAAGGTCTACCTCTAAAGAAAGCAAGCAGCCAGAACTAAGTATAATTCATCAAGAGGACCGACATAGAGTCTGCCTCCAAACGAGAGTCAGAAAAAACTAAGTTTAAATCAAATGAAAGACTAGCGAAGTGTCTGCACAGTTAGAAAGGCAAAGAAAGATTAGGAAGTTAAAGAAAGTCTGGAATGTAACCCAACAACATCATCTTATGTTGGGTTTTAGACAGAAAAGACACACACATTCATTGGTCAAATGTGACGTAATAAGGTTGTGGAGACTGTGCAGTCGGGGCAGCGAACTCTGCACACAAAGTGATAGACCTGGATACATCTTTGTGTGTGAAGATCTCAGCCCTGAATATGGAGTCTCTGCACTATTAAAATTACTAGTGACTAGTAGTTTGTGAATAATGATAAAAACCTCTACTTACATTAAAGTGTAAGTTTACCTTAGTGAATTATGCAGAAAATACTGAACATGTGTTTCCAATTATACATTATGTGAATTAGTGAATCATATCAAGGCCAAATCACAGCTAATATATATTCTGAAGCACAGACAATCCATTAGTTGGTTCAAGGTACTACAATGTCAGTAATTGGTTTATGTTTTTGTATCCTTATGCCTTAAGTGTTCACCACATACATATTTGTTTATTTGCATTTTTCAGCAGACTGGGCTGGCCAAGGTACTTCACATCAAGACCAGGGGCAGGCCATTACATCCTTGGCTAATAGGAGGGGCACGTCCTCTTGACCCCACCAGGGAGGAGGAGGAGGAGGGAGAACAGTGAACCAGCAGGGGTAGTGTGCCTACCCAGAGAATGGCGATTATCTGCAAAATGACTCTGGGTCGAAGATGAAGAAGCTCAAGGAGGGAAAATGGAAAGGGACACCACAAGCCACAAAAACAACAATCTCAAATGATGTCCCCAGACCAGGCCCCAACATTGTGTGTACCTTCCAACAGCCTCTCCCTAACTCCTGAGGCCCCCATTATACGGGGGCCTCCAGCTGCACCGCCTGCAGTTACTCACCCTACAGGTGCCCTCCATGAAGATCAAGATTTGTGGAAGACATCTGCCCCCAACACCCCTCACCCCTCATGTGAGCCACAATTCCCTCCATGTGTGTCTGTTCCTGTGGCTTCACTCCGGGGGTAGATGATAACAATTGAGGATACCAAGACTGTGAACTCTCAGGACATCCGGGAAATGAGGGGCTAGCTCTGGATACACAGTTTAAGCAGCTTGAATACATAAATGCCTCCATCAACAACTTGAGAGCAGCTATTTTGTCACAGTTGGCTCCCAGACCCACCCAACCTATTGTGCTTTTGTCTCCCAGTTTGTCTGTCCTCACTGTTTTCTCTGCTACCCCTCATGTTGCCTCTTCTGTGGGGTGTCTGGTCCTGCATCAGTCAGCCAACGTTTATCGACGTGAGAGGAGGATTTTTTACATCATTGTGAAAGAGGAGAGTGAGGGTGGCCAATAAATGTGCCCGCCAAGCCCGGATCCCGCATACTAAACTACAAGATGGATTGGCAGAGGGTGGCATTATTATCTTAGTTGACTGTGGGCTCTTCCATTTGGGCAATATTTAGACCCCTTCTGTATGAACTGGTTCCACTGATGCTTCCTGGCATTTTGTTTTATGATGCCCAGCAATTTTTATATTGTTTTTTACTTATGTTGATATTCTTTTTAGTCTTACAAAATTGATATGCTTATATAATTTTATTTTCACAAAACCTCTACTTCATTTATTTAGCATAATGTGTGATGCATTCAATGTGATTAAGTGTAAACCAGGTTTACATGTAGTACTCATGTAAAGTTATTTTGAAATATATGTCCAGTAGTCATTTAAAAAACATCCAAGTCAACTCAGGGTAGCGTTTGTGATGAATGTACATAATTGTATTTATATACATATGTGAAGATAAAAACATATTTACAATAGTTACAGGGGATATCTCTTATGACTTTGCAATTCTGTGGGTAAAGATCTTTGTGAGTAAGTGCACATTCTGGGTAGATGGCGATGTGTTTGTGGATGTGTGGCATCTGCCTGTGCAAGTGGATCAGGTGGCTCTGCTGGTGGGGCCGGTGGCTGTAAAAGTGGGAATGCTACTTGTTAGCTGGTTACAGATCATGTATGTGACCCCCACCTGCCTGGAGAACCTCAATAATCCTTGACATTGAGTACTTGCTAAGTGTGGTAATTCCTGCATGAGACTTTGTGCAACTACTTGCTAAGTTAGAAAACCGTAAGTCTCACATTTACTCTTAACCTAGGGATGTATACCTTTCTTCCTGTGTCTGTACTCTGGCTCTTAATTAGTGATATGTGTGTATATCAAACAATTGATGTCATGTTCACTCACACTAGATGCATGTGAGGTCTCTCAGGGGCAGAAGAACACGTTTACCCTATGTATCCCTGTGTGCCTTTCAACACCATTTATCATTTGACACAGGCCCCCAAATACTTATTAGTTGCATTTCATGCTTACTGACATCTAAGGTGTTGTACAGATTTTCTGCATCCTTGAGTGGCATTGGTATGATGCTAAATCAGAATGAGTCTGGCCATGAGGATCTGCATATTGCATATTGTCACTGCATGCATACACTGACTCTCATGTGACACCAACACTAGGCCTGGGCGGTAAATTCCACTTCACTCGCATGTAGAGCAGAGATTTTCCTCTCTCGCATTTTGTCAACATTAAGTTGGCGAGCCCGAGCAAGGAAAATCCAATGCTAGACCACCTCCCGGCGAGATTTCTCAATGTGGGAGGTTGCTGCAGGTCGCTACTGCCCATGTTGAGAAACCTGTTACTGCTCGCGTTGAGGAAGCTGTTGCTCGAGTAGAAACATCTACTTGAGCGGCAGAAAGAAGCTGCGCCCTCTTGCACGGCACGTGGTGATGTTCATGCTGGACAAACAACTGGTGCTAAAAATCAGTGCGAGCATCGTGTCTTACCTCAGTTCACCGCTTGTAGTACTCCACAGAGCGTGGCAGATTTTTTTCTCACCTTGTGGAGTTCTGCGTAGTAGAACTTGGCGAACTCCGACCAGGCCTAACCAACACCACCAATAGAAGTTACCATATGTAATTGACTGACATGGCTGCCTGCATTTGAGAGCAATGGCTCAAGTTGTACCCCACATGCTAGTAGTAATGATATTCTGTGGCATGTACCTACCCTGATTGGCCGCACTACTAGGCCCATACACATTACCCTCCAACCATCCTAAAAACCTGCCCATCATTGTGAAAACTGATCTCATCCTGTCACTTCACTATTCCCTGTTTCACGTCCTCCTGCTTTGACATATGTGGCATAGACAGACATTTGTTTTTAGGGCCGCCTCTGGACACCTGCTACATCTTCACCCTGGTCCAAATTACTAGTAGGATGTAGTACACCAATGCCTTCTTCTATGGCATCCCTTTACAGCTGCGACAGAAGTGTGACTCTATCAGATACAGCAGTACGTGACTATCACTCAGGCTACCTTGCAGTACACATGTCACAACTCACCTCCTTGATATGTAATGGCTCCCCATTTAAACACAGTGCAAGTGCAATGTGCTCAGCCACACCTACATTGCACTACACTACCCGGGGCCACCATGCACCATCTAAAATGCCAACAAACAATCATGGTCCTCTGCTGTGCATCACTTGCAATGACACCCACCCCAGTAAACATTCTGTACATGACAGGAGGTAGGGTAGTATTTGACATATCGTCTAACACCTGTGGACTCTCACCACGCACATTGGGATAGCTGCGTGCAAAGTAGTTTTATACTAGTGACTATACACGTGGCTGTTTGCAAGATCCTATTTGGTGATACTTCACATACTCCAAGCCTGAACCTCCGCTCAGATGTGAGTTTATTCTCTGGCAACCCCATTCCATTCCATTGCTTTGCAGTCCATATTTGGCTGCATGGGCCCAAGTTGGACGCATTAGCCTCATGGTGCAAGGGGGCCTGCATTGTCACAGTCAGGTTGGTCAGGGTTCAAATGTCCATTCATGATGTGCTGCTCCAGTCCAGGTTTTTTGCTTTGTATTGTGGGACTTGTAGTCCTGGTCACTCATGTTCCACACTCCAACACAAGTACCAGAATAGGTAAACCTAGACTCCCTCTACGATTACCCTGAGGGAAGCAGTACGAGCCATCTCCAGCATTGTCTACGTGCAAAAGTGCCATCTCATGTTTTTAAACTGTAACTGTAATTTATTTAAACATTAAATTGGACATAATGATTAAATAAATATAATTTTTTGTGTAATTTGGACAATTAATCTTTATTTAATTTTCAGGGCGTACTTTCCAAAACTATCAAATTGGAACACTTAAGGTATGTTATACAATAGCAATAAGGTAAAAAAATGCTTTGAGTATTAAATTACATATTAAATGTTACGTTTATACTAGTTTTATTATTCCAACTTAATTATTTTTACTAAACATTTTTTTAATTTATGTTAACGAATATAATCAAAACATTTTTAGTAAAGTGTACAGTAATTAAAAATTAAAGTATATAATCCTTTCTCCTAATGTCAATAATAAAAATTAAAATCAATTATTTTGAATCCCAGAGAAGGAATCAAGTGAAAGGAGAAGTCCATAACAAGAGTAATACTTATTACCTCCCAACATTGAAATAGTCCATACTTCTGTGACAAAAATGTTTCAAAGTGTAAAAACCTGTAAACATTTCTATATATGGGGAGGATTAAAAGAGACTATCTTTAAGAAATTATGAAAAATAAGCCTTTAAAAATATGGTTTCTTTTATTTTGAAAAAAACTGTGTTCCAAAGTACATGTATTCCAACGACCCATGTAAGGATTCAGACGTTAAATTCAAACAAAGTAATATTTAGTTTAATACTCTATTTCTATCTACCGCGCTTATACATTACCTACAATCGATGTACTATTTAGTGGTAAAAAATGTACATTTATAAAATGTCTCATCTTTCCAGAATATCTGCATCCATACTTCCTCAATGGCGGACCCCCATCAAATGTCGAAATAAACACAAACCAGTGAGACCTACAAAAAAAATGGCTGTGATAAAAATAAAAAAGGACATTTTTCCCATAGGAATGAATAGGAAAGCCAAGGAACTCGTGTGCTCTAGGGAGCCGTCGGAGAAATGGCTACATGTCCCTCCACACACCCAATTTAGGGGTCGATTCCAATCTCTGTCGGAAGGGCTCCGAATCGGATTCGAAACTGCCTACACTGATCCGGAGCCCTTGTTTCCAATCGAATCATTCACAGTTCCAAACGACCAAGTACGATGCCTGGAAAGCCTTATCGCTGACAGAATCAGGTCCGGAAGGCAACCGTAGAGATAGAGCCCTCTGGAGCCCATTCGTCCAGCTCTATGGACTAGGTTTTCCAAGCGAGCAAGTACGATAAGCAATGCGGACAGCCTTTCCGATTCGGTTTGCCCGGATGAAAAAGGCTTCCAGAATTGGTCTTTTGGGGCCTGTAGCTGGCCCCCTTTCGCCCGTGGCCCATGGGGGTACCCATGTGTCCCCTTTACCCAACCATGCACAGTGTGTCAGGCACCATGGGGTGCACACCACAGGGTGCATGCTTTTTCCCACCCACCCCTCTTTGCAATGGGAGCCTGTGTACGCGTTCGGTACACAGGCTCCTGTAGAGTTCAATGGGAGTCCGAGCGAACCAAGTCCTTCACCATACGGACGCATCAGAATCGGTCGAACGGACTCCCGGAGCGCGATTCGCTTGGAAAGCTCTCCAGAACTGAGTCGTTCGGAGGGCCTTCCTAAAAGGATCGGAATTGGGCCCTTAGATGGGAGGGCATTGGGACATTTTATACAGTCTTTCACTGCCAGGAAGAACATGGTGGTGAGGGACAGCAAAATCGCAATATTGCTCTACCCGCCATGAGAGAAAACTCCCATGGTGAGGTGAGCATTACTTTTTTTCTTTACAAAACAGAAAATCCCATTTCAGGTTTTTGTTTTATGTAGAGGAAAAGTGAATACTCTGTGCTACGGGACTGCGTCCTGTTGATGCAGTCTCATAGCAAAAGCTGTGACTGTGGTTCCTGATAATGCTTTTATAAATGACTGCCTGCTTGACGGTCATTTATAAATTAGGCAGCTTGCCCCTCTGTCATGGGTATGGAGTATTTTATTCCATCCCCATGGCGGAACGGCAGGCTGTCTGCATTAATATAAATCAGGCCCTATATACGTTTCTGTGGTCACAAATTTGTTACGTATAGTGTCTACTATCTACCCTTCATCTATAACAAAAGCCTATCTTTCTTTAACCCTCCACCTCTCCTTACCACTACAGATGAACACTCATTCTAGATCAACATTTTAAATCTAGAATAGATTTTCACAAATATTTTTTATATTTAGATCCCTCCTCTTGGTGTGCAGCTGCCTCTATTTCTACAATAGGTAGGGGTCCTCCTAATAATAAACATAGTTTACTATCGCTGTCTATAAAATTCACCATATTTTATTGGCAAAAGCTGGAATTTCATTTTAACACATCAACTATATATCTTAATTTTATTTTAGTGGAATTCTGTTTGCTAATGTCAGGATTTGGGTACCTAGTGCATATGTTAAGAATAGGCAAACACAACGACATGTCAAATTGAGAAATACAAGGAAATATCCCCATTGGAAGAGATCTCCTATCGCTACAAAAATTGCTGTAAAACATTTTCTAAGGCTACTCAGGTTTTCTACTGCTTGGAACTCGAAGGAGATGAATGTGAGTTCCAAGAAGAGGTCAGCGGTCTAGTTCTTTGGTGCGTGTGAAGCAGCAGCTTTCAAATGCGCATGCTTAGAAAACAAACACCGCACTTCAACTGAATTCTGTGAGGCGCCGGTGGCGTCTTTCTTCGGCGCATGTTCCGTGAAGAGAATTAGCTCAACCTTTTGACACTAGAAGTGTCTCTTTGCTGCGAAAGCTTAGCGCGAACATTTTGTCAATTAAGTGCAGACCTCGAGCTAGAGTAGTGTCTTATTTTCTACGCAAGAAAATTCCCGTTTTTTTTAAGAGGCTTCTAGTCACATACTTTTTTGTCAGTCCGCACTTTTGAAGATACCTAGCATTTGGTGAGTCAACGTTTCTGTGGCAGTAATTCAGGAAGACGTCGCAGAGAGGAAAGGACTCGGGTGACATTCATTACTTCAAGAAAAGTCTTGTGGAACATTTGCGTATCGCTAGCTTCAACCTGCCAAAACACTGCCACATCTCCCTGCACCTGCGCACACTCCACTGGCTCCCCGTCGAGGCGAGAATCACCTTCAAGATGCTCACCCACGCACACAAAGCCCTCCACGGCACCGGACCAGCATACCTGAACAGCCGACTCAAATTCCACGCACCCCAAAGGACCCTACGATCAGCCCAGCTCTCCTACGCCGTGGTCCCCCGCACCAGAAAGACCAGATCGGGAGGCCGCTCCTTCTCCTTCCTCGCAGCCAAAGCATGGAACGTCCTTCCGCTCCACCTCAGACAGACAACATCGCTCCCCATCTTCGCAAGAAACCTCAAAACCTGGCTCTTCGACAGACCCCCTCCTTGATGGAATGGAACCTGCACCCCCCCCACCCCTAGCGCCTTGAGACCCTTACGGGTGAGTAGTCGCGCTTTAACAAACCCCTGATTAATTGATTGAAAGAACATTGAAATCAACAATTCCACAACCATATCTCAAGAGATATAATTAAAAGTCGCTTCTCAGATACTCATAGCGATTTCTTTCTTCAATTCAATTATTGTTATCCGAGAGAGGCATTCACCTTGCATATTTTGGGTAATTAAGGATGATATGTTGTGATTTTTATCATCTTGGTACAGTAAGTGATGTTACACGTAGTGTGTTGTTATATTGTTTCCTTTCAGGCAAAGCATTACAAGCCCATTCAAAAGAAATAGAAGGACGTCAGAATAATAGAACTGAGAATATCTCCTCAGCAAGGTAGTCTCGCTTGTCATACACTTCCCCTTTCCCCCTGCTGGTGGAAACAGTTAAATTCAGTGGGCGTGGATAGCAGTGGAGGGGCATTGGGTACATCTTCGGCTCCCGTGGAATCAGACAGAGGCGCTCTCTGACAGCTAAATACAAATGTGCAAGATTTATATGTTTTAAATTTAGGGCTTATGAATATACAGTGCATACTTTTTAAAAATATAAATACATTTAACTGTCAACATAGAATAATAACAAATAAAAGTAATCTATGTAGGCAAATCTAATGTAAAAAGTTTAAAATGTAAACAGCATGGTGGTTCAAGAATTGTAACATGAACAGGTTTGTCATGTGTTTCACAAATACGAGTACATAAATATGACATACATTTTACAAGGACATTAAAAATTAATTTTAATATTTTTATTAAAACATAGCTTACCAACAGGACCCTGTACATCAACACACATGTGACAAAGCTTATGTTCTTCCTTGGCCATGACATCAGCCCTGCTAAACTGCAATTGTTTTTTCGTGCACTCAAAGCCAGTGGCCTGGGTCACAGATATGGGCCAACTCTACTCCCTCTCATGCAGGGGATAATCTTTTCACATTTTTGTGTCTGCTGCTAACATACTAGAAAAATCCCTCACCTTCAGCTGAATCACAGTGTCCAATTCTTTGGCATCAAATTCCGAGTGAACATCGTAATCTTTCAGACCTAAATAAATTATGAGGATGAGAATTTCTTAAAACACATAAGGAGCGTCAGGAAAAAATAAAACCAAAACAACAAACAAAAAAATGGCAGCCTCATGCAGCGAATGCTTGAGTGCATATGCCACTATGAAAACATGTTTTCTGCTGTGTGATATTTTCTAATGCAATGTATATGTAGCATTGATTTATTGATGCTCTGTAACCCTAATATGGACATGTGTGATTATATATGCATTTGTTAATCATTATTGTGAGATTAGTCACAGAATGTAAAATGAAATCCAAAAATAATTGTCAAAGCCACTAGGTCACAACCTTGAAAGCCTTTGCAAGTGTGTTGCTTCCTAGCTGCTTGTCACACAATATTCAACTGTCTGCCAATGTTAAAGAATGCAAAGACAAAGCGAAACACACCAGGATCATTATCAACCCTTTATCATTGCAGAGGAAGTATTCATGATAGGGGTTTATGTATCAAGTATTGCAAATGAAGTACAATGAAAAATAAAACAAAAGCATGTGTTTCCGATGGTTAAAGCAGGGATAAGGTAAAAGCAAACGTCCCCCCAACCAGATGCCTGTCTGCATGTACAGAAAAGTGCTGGCTCCTAAATTACTTGCATGATTTGAGTTGAAAGCAAACCTGTTTACTCCTCGTGCCCGCTAGTTTCATTGGATATCCTACACATACAACGTCTGTGACATGTCAGAGAAGGGGAGGGAGGCATATGTGGTGTTAGTAGCACATTCCAAATTTGAAGTAGTCAATGACATGGTGGTATAGCAGAATAATGACCTCAAAAATGTTAAAAACTAAAACACAAACACAATTTCAAATAAAAGAACACAATTTAAAATAAATATATTTTAATTCAAAACAATTCTTTAAAAAACTGGATAAAGATTGAACCCTTAACAATATTTTTTATAATAAGTTACTACAACTAAGATATGTCAAATACTAAAATACATAGAGAAAAATGTACAAAGAACACACTTAAAAATATATAACAGAGAAATTATATTTTAAAAATGTATACTTTTAAATGAAATATGCTGAAATATTACTAAAACTATTGATTTAATGAAATACTATGCAATCTCTAATCCAAAAACAGTACTACATTTTTTTTAAACTATTCAAATACACTACTGTAAGTACAATCCTACACACATTCGGAAAAGTGCATACATTTTGAGAGGAAGGAATCAAATGTTCTTTTCTAAGTCCAACAGACATTGGAGAAAATATATACATTACATTATTCACATTATATGCATATATTAGGGTGGCAAAGTCTTTCCCCCCTTGTCCCAGACCTAAAATTACACTAGCAGGGGGTCCCTTTCCTGTTTTGGATTGGGCTGAGTTAGGCAGTAGTCTCAGTCTGTAGATATGTGCACATGCATTTGTGAGTGTGTTCATGTGTAACCAGCCCAGAACATCTCACCCCAGCTGTGCAGCAGCAGACCTTTTCTTAAGAGGCAGACACTGGCAGTTAGCACTCCCTATTCTTTTTCAATCAATCAACCAGGGGGTTTTAAGCATGCTACTCACCCGTGAGGGTCTCAAGGCGCTGGGGGGTGGAAACAACTCCGGTCAGTCGAAGAGCCAGGCCTTGAGGGTCTTCCTGAAGATGTGCAGGGTGGGGCCGCATCTGATGTTGATTGGGAGCTCGTTCCAGGTCTTGGCCTCAACGTAGGAGAAGTTTCTTCGCCCCGTTCGTGCTCTGCGGATGCGCGGGGGTTCGGAAAGGGCAAGGTCGGCGGATTGGAAGTTCCTCTTGGGTACGTGGAAGGAGATTCTCATGTAGATATATTGGGGTCCGGTGTTGTGGAGGCATTTGTAGGCATGGGTGAGTATTTTGAAAGTTACTCTCTTCTTAACGGGGAGCCAGTGGAGGTTCCGCAAGTGTTGGGTGATGTGTTCGTGTTGAGGGATGCTGAGGATGAGTCTGGCTGCGGTGTTCTGTGTGGTCTGGAGTTTGCGGAGCAGAGAGTTGTTGATCCCGGCGTAGAGGGTGTTTCCGTAGTCCAGTCTGCTGGTTATGAGTGCGTGGGTGACGGTCTTCCTTGATTCGGGGGGATCCATTTGAAGGTCTTTCAGAGGATGCAGAGGGTATTGAAGCAGCTGGATGCGACGGCGTTGACCTATGCTATGCTGAGTCCGTGCGGTCTGACGATGGTGGTGAGGGGGGCCATGTAGATGTTGAAGAGCGTGGGGCTGAGCGACAATCCTTGGGGTACTCTGCAGTTAATTTCTGTAGGTTCGGAGAGGAAGGGTGGCAGTCTGATTCTTTGGGTTCTGCCGGTGAGGAAGGAGCGGAGCCAGTCGAGGGTGGTTCCCTGTATGCTGGCGTCGTGGAGTCTGGCGGTGAGTGTGCGGTAGGAGACGGTGTCGAACGCTGCAGAGAGGTCAAGTAGGATCAGGGCCGCGGTGTGTCCTTGGTCGAGGCGGGTGTGGATGTCGTCTGTGGCGGTGATTATAGAGGTCTCAGTGCTGTGGTTGGTGCAGAATCCAGATTGGGAAGGGTCGAGGATGGAGTTTTCTCCGATGAATTTTGTTAGTTGGGCGTTGACGTTCTTCTCTGTGACTTTGGCCGCGAAGGGGAGGAGGGAGATGGGTCGGTAGTTCTTGGGGTCCTTGGGATCTGCTGAGGACTTCTGCGCATTTCCAGTCATCAGGAAAGATGCTGGTTTCAAAGGTGGCGTTGATGGTGCGTCGTAGTTCCAGAGCAATGGCAGCGGCGGTTCTGTGGAAGATGTGCGGGGGGCAGGGATCCGTTGGGGCTCCTGAGTGGATGCCTTTCATGGTCGATGTGGTGTCTTCGGTGGTGACTGAGGTCCAGGAGGAGATGGTGGGCTGGCTGGCATTGCTGGGGTAGAGAGTGGTTTCGGAGTCAGGTGTCTGGTCATTGAAGTTGTCGTAGAGGCCCTTGATTTTCAAATGGAAGTAGAAGTAGAGCTTGTTGCAGAGGTCCTGGGAAGGGGTGATGTCCATGGTTTCGCTGGGGGGCTTGGTGAATTCCTGGATGACACTGAAGAGTTCCTTGGAGTTGCTGGAGTTGGGGAGGATCTTGTTCCGGATGAAGTTCCATTTGGTGGATCTGATGCAAAGATGGCGTTCTTGTAGGTGGTGGGATCTTCTGACGTTTTGCTGTTTCTCCAGTTTTTCTCAAGACAAATGCAGGTGCGTCTGGATTCTTGGAGGTTGGCGGTGAACCAGGTGGCCTTCCTGGGGCACTGTCTGTCAGGGTTACGTAGGGATGCAAGCTTGTCTGCGCAGTTGGAGATCCATCTGTGGAGTTCTTTTGCTGCAAGGTTGGCGTCGGTCGAGGTGGTGGAGGCATCATGGTTGAGGATGGAGTTGAGCTGCTCCTCAGTGACTTTGCTCCAGTTTCTTCGTGGAGGGTGGGATGCAGGTTTGGGCGGCGTGGGATTGTTGACAACGAAGTGTACGCAGTGGTGGTCTGTCCATGGGGGTTGCGTGGTGTGGCTGAAGCGGATGTTGTTCCCACCTGCGAAGATGGGGTCAAGGATGTGTTCTGCCTTGTGGGTAGGCATGGTGACGAGCTTTTTCAGTCCGATGTTGGCGAGGTTGTCCAGGAGGGTGGTGGAGTTGGGGTCGCTGGGGTTGTCGAGGTGGAAGTTTAGGTCTCCGATGAGCACGTAGTCCATGGAGGCGATAGCGTGGGGTGCGATGAGGTTGGCGATGGTAGTGGCGAACAAAGCGCGAGGTCCAGGGGGCCTGTAGGCGAGGGTGCCGCGAAGTGTGGTTCCAGGGCTGGTCTTGATCTGGAAGTGAAGGTGTTCGGTGGTGGAGAAAGAGTTGTTCGTGGTGGAGAGTCAGAGGGAGCTCTTGTGTGCAATGGGCGGTTGGAGCGGTCCTTCCTCTGGATTTTGAATCCATCAGGGATGGCGCTGGCGATGTCGGGGGCGGTGGAGGCGTTGGTCCAGGTTTCTGTGAAGAAGGCGACGTCTGGCGAGAGGGTGTCAAGGAGGTCCCAGATCTCTGTGGCATGTCTGTGCAGGGAGCGCACATTGAGGAGGATGCATTTCAGGGCTTCGGTGGTGTTGGCGTCTGACATGGGGGCGGTGCCCATGGGGGTGCGGAGGGTGGTGAAGGTCTGGCAGCAGTGACGGCAGGAGAACTGGCCATGGGTGGTGTTCAGCGTGGACAGCTGGCAGTTGTTGTTCCTTCCGGGGTTCAGTGCGAAGAGGGCAGCTGAGTCGTAGCGGTGGATGGTCGGAGATCCAGGGTCTCTGGCACTGGTCACGGTCGGGTCACGGATGGGCGCAGACGGGCTTGCCTTTGGCGTGCCAGCGGCGTACCCGCTGTGCGCAGCCATGCAGCAGCTGCCATTAAATAAGGGAGGAGGGAGGGAACGCAGCTGGGAGGCAGGAACTGGCAGGGGGGAGGGGCCGCGGTGGCAGCAGCGGCGGGGAAAAAAGGCAGGAAGAACGGGCAGCGAAAACAGGCAGGAGGGCACAAAACAAGGGCACAGGCACAAACATGGGGAGAAGACAAGACAAGGATTAACAGGCAATAGATAAAAAAACGGGCACAAAACGAAACAGGCAACGCGGGCACAGACCCAAGACAGACAAATACCTTGGCAAGGCAGCGGCACTAATAGCGGAGCTGCAGGGGGAGAGAGCAGGTCTCTGACCAGGAGGTCAGAGGTCTTTTTTACAGTGCTTACAGTGTGTGACATTCAGTTAATGCGACATGTAGCAATTTAGGGCATGGTTTTAATTTGGACGGTCAGCTTGTCCTCTGCCAGGGCTACAGAGTAAATTACTCTATCACCTTGGTTGCCATCAAGGTGGTTCCTGCCAATGCATTTTACCTTGCCAGACAGCTCCATCAAACATGACGGAGTTGGACGGTAAAGTTACAATTGTTTTTGTTTAAAGAACAACATTCCAAACCACCTCTCACTGTGGAAGATTCCTTTCATGGAGAGGGGAGTATTGAGAACTTTTCAGTGCCCCTTACTATCTGGGTTTTCCTGATGGTGAGGGGAATTGAAAAACAGCCATATCTCCACCCATCTAAATCAGGTGGGCTGGCCTATAGCTAATTCTCTGATGGAACTTACACCACGGAAAAGTTTGACCAGGGTGGAGAGGGAGTAGTCTCCACCATTATCAAACTGTGGTCCATCCACATTTAAATCTGTTTCAATGGAGTTCCCTCTCCAGCAAGATCTAAATTAGACCCTTGGCAGTTGCATAGAATTGTATCTTGATTTGTGGCTGAATTGATCTAGCTTTTTCAAAACATAGGTTTTATAGAGCTATAGTAATGATAGATGTTAGAATATGCAGCTGGAAAGCTAAGAGGGCCCTTTTTGCTGCTCATTTGATTTTCTATGTTGCACAAATTGGTTTTCTCAAAATACCCAATAAAATAGGCAAAAATAAAATCTTGGTACATCCTACAAAGGCATTTGTGCTCTCAGAGCAAATTCTTACTCCATGTGCCAAGAGTTAGAACAGTTGCTTTCGGTGACAAATCCCTTTCTGTTGCTGCCGCCAAACTCTGGAATGCATTGCCTATCCATTTCAGACATCAACCATCACTGCTGTGTTTCAGGAAATCCCTGGAAACATTTTTGTTTAATGCTTAACCACTACTTATATTACGATATTTCTGACCAGTAATCATTACCTCATAGTACAAATACAAATACAAATACAAGAGGGCCACAAAACTTTGGTGGTCATGCTCTAAAGAAATGCCCTTACATTACATTTGTGAAATCTTGCCCATTGCAACATAGGTCTGCAAGATTGTGCCGGATGAAAGGAGATATAGTACCTCAAGAAAATTTGTATATGCAGGAATTTTCAAGTGACTCCTGTAGTGGTTACTAGAGGGGCACCGTTTTTTGAAGCATGCACAAAAAGAGAGCACTACTTATATGGTATTTTCGTTTTATTTCTTCCTCATTTTTAACAAATAGTATTACCAAGATCTAGCATTTTTTTTTATCTGTGCTACCTTTATCTTGGGTTGTTCGTAGCACTTTGCTCAAGAGGTTGCCTCTTTCTGCAGATGAATATCACTAGCTTCACTTTCATATGAGCATGATGCTTCCAAACAATTTCAATACAAAATTCATTTTGCATTGGATAGTAATATGAGGTAAATGAGTGTGCTCATTTGTGTTTTGCTGTTCAAGCAAAAAAGGCTTGGGTCCTTATGCTACCTGGACTGGACCACTATAATAATTTATAACATACAAGATGTCCAGATAGAGCATTCATGACACGTAAATGAGTGAACGCGACCTTAGACTACAATTCCAAAGTCCGTGTGATTTATTTCACTTTTCTTTTAAAAGAAAAGTGAAATAAATCACACGGACTTTGGAATTGTAGTCTAAGGTCGCGTTCACTCATTTACGTGTCATGAATGTTCTATCTAGACATCTTGTATGTTATAAATTTGTGTTTTGCAGCATCACAGTAATACTGAGACATAGCGTTTTAGTAAATATGGTCCTGAAAGCACATAGGACAGCTACCAGTAAAGAAGCACAAACATCAAAATTTAAGTCAATTATTGAAGAAAATTTAGGATTGGCTCCTCGAGGCAACTGAAAAGAAAACAAGCATTAGCAAAGCCAATAGTTCTGGTTTTGACAACTATCCTTTGGGCAATTATTGTTTTGTTTTGTCATGGTTTTTGTAAAACTTTAATCTTCAAGGCGCTGCCGGGCCCTCTTAAATAAAAAATGTTAAAAAAACATTGGCTCACGGTAAAAATGGTTTTGGTCTCAAAAAGCAGAAACTAACATTTTTAACATTTTCACTTTCTGGCACTGAGGGGAACTAATTTGTGCATAGATGTTCTCCGTGTGAGAGGGCAGCATACCATAACTCATAGTGAAGTCAGGCAATGGCTGAAATAGACTGATGCATTGCCAGTTAATGCATGCTAGAGTGGGTTAAAGAAAAATGTGAATGACGCAACAACAAACTAATGGCTGAAAACCCCTATTAGTAAGTATGTTATATTCATATTTTTAGTAGAACCAAAAGGTCTTGGCTAACACAGAACTTAAAAGCCAGTTGGTCTGGTATTGCACGCTAGTCTTTTGCCTTTGAGAAAGAAGACAAGAAAAAAGAAGGCAAGAAAGAAACAAACAAATCATAAAAGAAAGAAATCAAAAATGTTGTCAATAAAAAAAGAAAGACAGTGTTGCAAAGATAGAGCACACTGATTTACTTATATTCTAAATTCTTGTGAGCTGAAGGCTAGCAAGAAAGTAGGAAAGAAGAAAGGAAAGAAGGGAGAGAAGGGAAGTTGGAAAGAAAGTATGAAAAGGGAAAGGAAATAAAAAAGAAGGAAAGAAACAATAGAGGAAAGAAAAGGAAAAAAGGGGAAAACAAAAAAGGAAAGAAAAAGGAAGAAAGGAAGGAAAGGAAGAAAGGAAGAAAGAATTAAGAAAAAAGAAAGAGAGAAGTGAAAAGAAGGAAGACAAAGAAGGAACAATGAAGAACAAGGAAGTAAAGAATGAAAAATGAAAGAAGAAAAGAAGGCAAAAGGAGGAAAGGAAGAAGGAAAAATGGAAAGAAAGAAGGAAAGAAGGAAAAAAGAAGGCAGGAAAGTACACAGTCAGGAAAGAAAAAAAGAATACAGGAATAAAGGAAGGTGGGAACGGAGGTAGTCAGGAAAGAAAGAAAGAGAAGGACAGAATAAATGACGGAAGAAAAAAGGAAGAAGGTTAGAAAGAAGGAAGGCAGGAAAAAAGAAACATAGAAAAAAAGACAGGGTTGCATAGATAGGTAGTTCACACAAATTAGCTTATATTCAGAGTTCATGTGAGCTGATGTGAAATAGCAGCAGTCAGATAAACAAGCAAGGCCACTCCAAAAGAATTTACAACAGCATTAGAAGCAGATGGGCTCTGATAATACTGGAATGTAGCCTGTGGGCACATACAAATCGTCCTGCTATCACATTAGGCTCTAAACAAAGACAGCAATAAAGTAATTATAAACTAAACACAAACACTGGCACTGAAGAAAACTACATTGTGTAAATATATGCTCCTTGTGAAAGAGAAAAATAAAGTCTCTCAAAGTGAAGTTAACCAGTGGTTTAAGTAGGCTGACCCACTGCCCCATGCTGTATGCTGTAGTGGGTGAAAGCAAAGTGTGAATGACACAGCAACAGACCAATGGATGAACAGAGATGTCTGAAATTCCCTTTAAGTAATTACATTACACATATGATTTTAGTAAAATCAAATGGTCTTGGCTGATGCCAGACCTAAAAGAGTAAAAGCATATTATAAACAAAAACATGTGTGGCATATTGCATGGCATATTTTTTAAAAAATTAAAAAATAATGCCTTGATTGAGCATACCCAAAACTTGATGTGTATTCTTTTTAAAAATACAGAATATAAAATATAATTTTATTATTGTTCAAGTATGCAAAGATTTTAAAGCTAGATTTCTTGCTGAAGTTTACTTTATGTGGAAGATGTTAATTTATAGTGTTATTGAATTTTCTATTTACTGATTAATACAAGCTGCCTCCCCACTCCTCTCATCACTGCTAGGACTGATGTAGCAGGTGGTCAAACCGTCACATGCAGATTTTGTTAAGCCTTGCTGCCCCCCATTCCACCAATGCTAGGGTAAGGTGAATAATGTCAATGCCGTGTAACCCTTCAATACAGTGTACAACGTTGAGACCACTGACCTTACTCCCTTTGCAGACAACCTGAGGCCACCCACTGTGGACATTAAATATCCATAAAGGATGGTTTGCAAGGACTGGTTTCAGTACTTTATTGCTACCAACATATATATATATATAAGACATACTTTTATAAATCATCCTGAAGTCATCACCTTCCCTTACAGCTATCACTAGACACCGCTTCCTCCAGATACCAGCACAAAAACCCAACACACACAACACCCGAAACAGCCACACAACATACCCTAGACAGCCACATGTGCCTCATATACATTCACAATGCTGACAAACCAAATAATCCTAAGACACCGTTAGAACACACCAACCACCCTCAACTGATCTTAGCACACTCCTTACAATACAACCGAGTCATCCTTATAGTGCACCTACAAATTGGCATCTGATCACCACCAGGCGCTAGTACAAAGACCTTAAATGCAATCACAACTCACATAACCACCGCAACCAATGCCACGCCCCCCAGCAGATCTGGCTCAACGGAACCCTGCTCACTACGGACAACACCCTCAAGACCATGGAGAGCATTCACTCCAGAGCCCCATCAGATCCCTGTCCACACACAACATCTTCCACAGAGCTGCCACAGCCATCGCACCCGAGCTACGCCACACCATCAACTGCTCCATCAAAACCGCCACCTTCCCCGGTGACTGGAAACACTCCGAGATCAACCCCCTGCTGAAGAAGTCCTCCGCAGACCCGACACACCTCAAGAATTTCAGGCCCATCTCACTGCTCACCTTCCCAGCCAAGGTCATCAAAAAAATCCATCAACGCCCAGCTTGCCGAGTTCATCGAAGCAAACTAAGTCCTGGACATCTCCCAATCTGGTTTCCAAAGCAACCACAGCACCGAGACTGCCCGCCTCGTCGCCACCGATGACATCTGCTTCCTCCTCGACCAGGGCAAAACCACAGCCCTCATCCTCCTACACCTCTCGGTGACCTTCAACGCCTTCTCCCACTGCACCCTGAGCACAAGACTCCACGATGTCGGTGACCACACCGAAGCGCTGGACTGGATCCGCTCCTTCCTCACTGACCAAACACAGCAGGTCAGACTACCACCGTACCTCTCAGAACCTACAGAAATCAGTTGCGGAATGCCCCATGGCTCCTCCCTGAGCCCCACCCTCTTTAATGTCTACATGGCCCCAATCGCAACCATCGTCAGAGATCACAGACTCAACATCCTCTCCTATGCCGACGACACCCAACTTATCCTCTCCCTCACCACAGTCGCCAAGAACAACTTACAACAAAGGGTGAAAGCCATTGCAACCTAGATGAGAGAGAGCTGCCTCAAGCTCAACTCAGACAAGACAGAAGTCCTCATCCTGGGATCTACCCCCTCCACTTGGAATGACTCCTGGTGGCCCGCTGCACTGGGAACACCCCAACACCCACGGACCTCAAACGCAACCTCGGCAACATACTGGACTCCTCGCTCACTATGAACCACCAGATCAACGCTGTCTCCTTGTCATGTTTCAACATACTCCGCCTGCTCCGAAAGACCTTCAGATGGATACCCACCAAATCCAAGAAGATCGTCACCCACGCCCTCATCAGCAGCAGACTCGACTACGACAATGCACTTTACGCCGGCATCAAGCAGAAACTCCTCCGGAATCTCCAGGACGTTCAAAACACTGCAGTCAGACTGATCCTAAGCATCCCCCGCCACAGCAACATCACACAACACCTGCGTGAACTCTACTGCCTCCCAGTTGACAAAAGAATAACCTTCAAGCTCCTCACCCACACAGCATGGCCCTTCACAATGCCGGACCAGCATACCTGAACCACTGCCTCTCATTCAACCACTGAACAAACCCCTCCACTCCGTACAACTGTCACTAGCCACTGTCCCATGGATCCACAGGACCAGAACCAGAGGAAGATCCTTCCCCTACCTCGCCGCCACGACCTGAAACACCATGTCCCTCCACCTCAGGCAATACCAATCGCTGTACCAATCCAGGACCTGGCTCTTCGAATGAACCCATCAACCAGATGGACCTGCAGCCCCCCCAGCATCTTGAGACCCTCATGGGTGAGTAGCTGCACTTTACAAACCCCATATTGATTGATTGACATAGACCCTATTACAATGCCACTGGCCACTGACACAATATGACCATACCCGCTCACGTTGCCCCCTTTCACCTTCACAATGCCTAGTCACAGCTCCCTCCATAGACAAACACACACCAGCCATCACACAGTGCCCAGGCAGCTGCACAACACACAATAGACAGCCACATGAGCACTCAACACTCCATCACAATGGCCCCTAAAAAATTAAAAGCACCTCTAAATACATTCAAAACAACCCCACAACATCATAACTCCCCAGACAATCACAAAATGCACAAAATACCACTAGATCCAATACAAATTCCCCATACAATCTCTAAATGTCCTTAGTTAGGAAGCCAACTCCCTCTTCTCACTAACAGACATGCAAGACTGCTTCACAATACTACAAACAGCTTTACAACACATCCCAGACACTCACAAGAACCACAACCACCTAGAGAATGCATACAAACACAACTGAAAAATTCCTTAGACACCTTTAGAACATCCCACTCCCTTACATATCCCTATACATGCATATTAATCCATCAGGACCCTCCCAGTGTTTCCATACACACTCAACATGACCCCAGCAACCAGTACAATACTCACATGCTCTTTTAACATCCCCAAATATCCTCACTACTCCCAGACACACACACATTATGCCATACACGCCACTCACACAATATGCTCATACACATACAAATTGCCATGTACAACTTTCCAGTGCATCATGGCATGCTTTCAACTACCTCCAGACACCAACACACATGTCCACCAGTCACACAACGTCCAGAAAGGTACACATGAACCCCCAAACATCAACTTAATGACTTGAAATACTCTCAAAATGCCCTAGAGATACCTCTGAATCATCCCAACCCACACGGACAATTCACCAGGCACTCCTCACATTTCACTGATCACCATGAAAATTAGCCCATGCTTACAATTTATCAGGCACTCCTCACATTGCACCGAGAAACCAACAAAATTAACCCACACTTACAATTCTCACTCTCACAAAATATCCAGACTCCCATAATTCCCTACTGACAAAGACCCAAGTCTCTTCACACATTCAATAGTGGCACAAACAAAATGTGACATAACTAACCCCAAAAATGCAAATGGGATATAATCACATTAGCAATGCCCACAAACATTTCTAAACAATTTTAAGACACCATCACAACTCATGCAGTCATTTACCATAGGCACAGTAATAGAATTCTATGGGTTTATATTATTGAGCAAAATATAATTTTATGATTGAATTTACATAGATAGAACAATAAGGTGCAAATATATTCTAAACAAGTTTGCAATGATGTGTAAAAGTGTGTTTTTATAAAGAACTTTAAATAGAACACATCTCTGTGCAATCACCATACTGACTAAGATGGAAGTCCTCTCTGACACTGTACTGTGCTTTCCTCCATGTGCACATCCTTTCCCCATAGGGTCTACACCACACAGTCAAGCTGAACTCATAACAGTTTATTTTCATTGGTGTTATTTGTCTGTTCATGGTACATTTTCTCTAGCTTGAATGTAGTTGGCATCATCTAACCAGATGTTCCACTTCTGCACTGGGATCTATTCATTCGAAGAAAGTCTTATTGCCACTGTTTCTTCTTTGTTCAAATGTCTCTGGATCGTATTAGCATAGATGGTGTTGAATAATTAGTCAAGAAAATGGGACAGTGCGTATGTGTTAAGGTAACGTCAAGTTTATTTGTCTTGTGCTCTGATTTGCTGAAGAAATTATACGTTCACTCACACCATGATGATTCCGCAAACGTTTTTATTTTCTATGCAAGAATTAGATATAAAAGCCCACAATATTGGGTTGTGGCACACAATTGCATATGTAATCAGACACCCCTTGACAAATACTCATCAACCAAACCTCAAACACCTGTTCAGTAAGAGACTAACAAAAATGCCACCAGATTCGCACAGTAAAGAAGAAACCTAAACAAACAGCACAGATCCACAAACACTTATACACGGAAAATCTTTGGGAAGGAAGATTTTTGTGACACAGAATCATTCAGGAGGAAGTTTATCATGATGGTAAGCAAGAGATGTGCCTTGAGAATGTGAGTGCAGTGGACTGACAAGCATGTGTCCTCATGTAACGCAACTGGTGCTATGTAAAGCGCTCTGATACCCGATACCTTCGGGTCAAGTTTGCGCTATATAAAACTCTGTAAAAAAAAAAAATTGAGATACCAGAGTAAGGTGAAAATGAGAAAAGTGGGATGACAAATTAGACAACAGTTGGTGACAAGAAGAAGTAGAGTGACAATGAGAAAGAAAGATCACTAGAGTGACAATTATAGAGAGCACAGTGGACTGATAATATTGGAGGAAATAATGCAACAGCGCATAAGAATAACAGCAAGAGACGATATTGAGGTGACAACAGGAGAGACATCAGTCGAGTAACATTAAGTGAGACTGCAGTTGAGTGACAATTGGAAAGACCGGAGAAGTTCCAGTAAGCAATAGGCAATAGTGGAGTGACAGTAAATGGTGTCAGTTGAGTGACAGAAAGCAGATAAAAAGAAAAAACGTATATGAGAGAGCGGTAAAACAAATGCAGAAGATTGGGAAAGAAGATGCAATCAGAGTTGTAAATAATAAGGAGACCGAATGGAAGATGTTAAAGAGATCAGTGTAACAAAGTAAAAAGAGGAGAGGTAATGATATTCAAATAATTTTTTTAATAAAGCATCTTTATCTGTGACATTTTTATGTGCGGAGTTTTCTGAAATCATAAAGTTACTATCAATCTTTGTTTGTGAATACCGACAAAAAGTCAACCTACACAAAAGTGTAAATTTACCTTTGTGAATGAGGCCCTATATTGTTTGGTGGCGCTACTAGCTGGTTAGGGGAAATTAGTTAAACTGTCATGTGTCCAAAGAACAAAAACGCATTCCTATGTACTAACTTAAAAATATAATGCTT
Organism: Calotriton arnoldi; assembly: GCA_963921515.1. Taxonomy (NCBI): domain Eukaryota; kingdom Metazoa; phylum Chordata; class Amphibia; order Caudata; family Salamandridae; genus Calotriton; species Calotriton arnoldi. Next base: position 1,427,232 of record CAWUFW010001918.1, read on the forward strand.
TTAGAAATGATCAGTAATTTGAAAGTGGTGCCAGAGAAAAGTCATATGAACCTCTCAAAAAGCAAATTCCGCCCACCAAAGAATGTAACCATAAAGCCTGTATTTGTACAAGAATATCTTTGCATTTTTCATTTATTTCCCTATCAGTTATTAAGAATGAATTACTGGTGAACAGTTTAAAAAAAAAAAGAATATTGAATTCCGATTGCTAAATGTTGGCAATTTAAGGAGTTTGTACTGTTCATAAATGCTGCATGCCAGTGTTCTCAAATGAGAAATCTTGGCTCCTTGTAAGCATTAATAAATCCTGATTCAGAGTGCTCAGAAGCTGTGTATGATATTAGTGTCAAAGCTCCATACCAGTGATACGCAGTGCTCAAAGGCCATACTTAACGGTAATAATTGGGCTCCATGCCCAATCCAAAGTGCTAACTCTGCCACTTGAACCAAGTGGCACTCGACTGACGAGCCCCAACCAGGTTGAAACTGATCTAGGGTTGCTTGTGTTCTGCTTCAGAGAGGACCTAGAGTTCAGTTTGGGCAGGACTGTGCCTACTGAAACACGATCAATGCTGATTTGCATATGGCTAGGTACAATCTAAGGGGCATTGTGGGGAAAATGATGGACTGGGTTGTAGCCTGAGTGATTACCAGCAACTGAGATTAATTCAAGTATCCCACATATCTTTTGTGTTTACTGCAGTTAGTAGAGGGAGCAGAATACCGGACGTTTTTTATGTCAATGGAACACATAGCCCCATTATGCACCTGTAGCCCCCATTTGATATCCATTAGTCTCAAACCAGGGCAATGCACCACTTTAACTAACAGACCCCCTATTTCCCATATAGCCTGTCTAATGAAATCAAATAAATAAACAAATTCAATAAATAGAGTGTTTTGGGATAAACAGATATTCAGTTTCAAAATCTAGGCATCAGGGATTACAAGTACAAGCCAAAAAAGCTGAAAGCAGAAAATCAACTCTTTAAAAGTTGGCCAAAAATTTCAATTGCATGTCTATGTTGCAAATCTGAGTAAAGTTAAACTAACAAAATAAAATATCCTGGCAGTTGTTGTTCAGAGAAGCAATGCTGATTATACCAGCTGGGAACTCCTAGTTGTTCTCCAGACCATATTTACTGTTGTAATGAATTTGAAATAGCAGATGGTTCATTCATGGCTGTCAATTCCATTCCTCAAGCGAAGTCTCTTTCCCTTCCATCAAGAGTGTCAACATATTAGGACTACTTGAGGCTTTATTTACCGCAAAAGCAACAATAGATATATTCTGGTGTAAAGGTGGAGGTTTTTGGTGCACTTCTAAGTGTCTTCATGGCATAACTTTTGTGGATAATATATTATTTTATTCATTTTCTTTCTCGGTTTTAGACATACATTTAGTGGTTTGACATTTAGTTACATATGAACAAATACACATTTTTTGCGCTGAAAGTACATTAAATTAGATAAATATGTGACATTGTATGTGAAATATCAACTTTACTGCAGCTACAAGGGATGATATTACTACTAAATCAACATAAAACAGAACAATAAAGCATCTCAATTAAGAAAGTGTTGATTTCATGATGCTCCTAGCCTGTTTGAAAGGTTGGGTCACCTCCTCACTGACATAATTAGATTTGGTGCATCTCACCTTGGCCTCTTGCTCTGGAACTTCCGAGTCTTACTTTGAGAAGACAACTAAGTAAAATAGTATGTATTACCCTAGCTCTTGTTTCATTGTGTCATTTGCTTCCTTCGATTACTTTTTTTTGGGGGGTGGGGGGCAGTCGCTCGTGTTTTTACAATTATTTGGCGTGTATTTCCTCAAGAACGTTTTATTATCTAATTATATGCATGCACTTATCCATTAAGACCATCTGCTTCATTCTGCGTTTTGGAATGGCTACATTATTGTGAGTTAAATGTATTTTAGTTATAATTGTGCATTTATTTGTATACAGTTCAACGCAGATCCAAATGTATCTTGCCATGTTTGATAGGCAAACACAGAAGACGATTCCGTTCCCCTTTGCTTAAATAAGATCCTGATTAGTTAGTCAACAGCATCCATTGCAAAGTTATGAAACATGCAGCACTTCCAAAAAATTACACAAGAAAATGGATTTCCTTAAAATAAAATAAATAAAGGGCTCCATTCACAAAGATTAGCTTAAGTTTATAGAGCTCATCTGGTGTAGATCTACACCTTGGTCTAAGTTTACTCATAGAGGGAGTTTACTATTTCCAAGTGTAAATTTGCTGCTAGATGCAATCTTACGAATCTCCATATCCTGAAATAAGGTGGTGGAGACTCCGAAAACTGAATTTACAACCGAAAGGTTACCAGTAGGAACATTTTACCTGTGTTTTTAGATCTCTGCCACTGGGGGCAGAGATCATCCAAATAGAAAGTAATATGAACTGCTCAGAAAATTAATTTTAAATTAAAAAAAACATTATTTATTTTTAATGAAAAATCGTCAAACATATTTCTCTAACTCCTATTCACATAGGACTACCACACAAAAAATTAACATATTACATAATGTTAACTGAATTATTTGTTAATTAAAGCATTTTTAATTAAATTAAATCTCAACTTTTCCTTCCCCACTTTTAAAGGTATCATTTGTGTTCAATGTGTCACAATCTTGGATAAAAGTTATGTATTTTTGTGTGTGATTTAAATGTTTAAAAATATTATATAATTTACAATATATTTTATTTCAATATTATGTATATAAAAATAACATTTACATTTTAAATCTTTAAACATGTTTAATAATAAACAAATAATTTAAATAAAGCTTAATTTAAAATTGTATTTCTTTTATTTTATATCTTTACTCATGTGTTGCTGTTATTGCCTACCTCCCTTCATTTCCATACAAGTGTGTTGCAGTACCAGTGGTTGTCAGTGTGTGGCGCTTGACTTAGTCATTGATGATCTTGACTATATTAAATCCTGTTTTGTCAGTACTAGTATGTTCAAATGTCTATTTTGTGAATTGCAATTGTCTTACTCTTATGTGGGTGTGTGTTTTGTTTTAGCATGTCCCTGCCTAAACCCTCCTTTAATCTCCTTTATCCTCACCCATTTAGGAGTAAGTATTCCCAGTTTTCCAACCTCTCTTGATTGTTCCTCCTACATTTATTGCTAAATCCTAAACCTATGTGTGGGGAGATCTCCGTGCAGAAAAGATAGGAGAGGACATGCTGAGGCAGAGATCTACTGCTGGAGGTTTGTGAATTGCATTTCCTAAATACTTTATTAATATACTTATTCCAAAACAACATTTGCCAAAAGGCCCCTAAAACATAAACATACTTCTCATCTGCCTGGTACTAACCAATACATATCGAACAAACTAACTAGGAAACACTAAATTCATAGAACTTATTAGATCCAAAAGATATTCTCAAACCAAATCTATAAGAGCCTACTGCTCAGAGCTGGCCGACATGGAATCTGAGGCCTGTATTTTTAGGGTGCAGCTTCTGATACCATATTTTCATCTAGGCCCATTCTGCTGTGCATGGCTGTAATCAGTAGAAAAAAACATTGATGCACCTCACATGCTTGGAGAAAAGTCACCACATGTCAGGGTATTGATTGTTTTTCAACACTCCCCTCTGCTATGGGGGTTTGTCTTTGAAAAACCAAAATGCTGACTGGCAAGCCTTCACACCATGACATGGCTAAGTGACCAGTGAACAATCCCCACTTTACAATAGGGATCTGTTATTTTGTAGTAGTGGTGTTGCCAAAGGGCTTGCAGAGCTAGTGCCTCTATTGCTGCTACAGTTTTGTTCCTATCTGCAAAACCTTAAATCACTCTCACATTCTCGATGCAAGAGTTGTGTGTATGGTTCTACAGGTGCCAAACACATGACCTGGAAATGTAAACTGATTTATAAATAAGTAGCAGCATTAAACCAGTTCAGATATGAAGAACTTAAAAGGACCAACATATTTAGCTAGAAAAAGAAAACAAAGCTTTTAATTAATAAAATGTTACAAAGTGAAGATAATTGGATGTAAGGATCAAAAGTTAGAGCAAATGGTCTGTGGGCCACAGCAAATTAGAAATTAGGCATTTTCTGCAGATGTCAAAGTAAAAGTTGACTGTCCACTCCGATCAAATACTTTACCGCATGTTTCAAAACAATTCTAGGAGTTAAAGATCTTCATCTGGTCAAGTTTGGAAGCTATAACTGAAAAGTGTTTCAGGACATCAGTTGTGCTTGTTGAGTATCCAGACTGTAGCCTTACACTTTCTACCAATCCTTAAAGCAAGGGAAACACTTAGATGAAAATAAATGAGATTATGACCATTACATGTAGAGTTGGGAAGTTGTCTGAGACCTTCAGAGATCAAAATGTTCTAGGGCTCTTCTTTCAGTAGCACCGCTATCTGGACAAAAAAATCGAAATCTTCACGATTGTATTGCCTGACTCCAGCATATAGTTTGTAGTTCCAAGAGGCTATCCACGACTCCTGTTTCAGGTCAACAGCAAAATGTCCAGTTTCACTGGGTCTTTGATGTCTCTGAGGCAACAATTACTTTCTCCTTTCAGAGGACTTTCCACATCCTCTATCAAGGTGAAGAAGGATCCACTCTGGCAAGCTGGAGAAATGTTGAGTTGTAACTGGTCCTTGTAACTGGTCCATGGTGTCCTTCAAACAGTCAATTACTCTTATAATATTGACTGTGTGCATTCTCGCTTCACAAAAGGGACTTTTAAGAGGGGCCAACTGGCTTCATTGGCAGGACCTGAACTCCTTCACATTAGTAGGAGGTTAGAGCTACTGGACTTTAAGACAGTTCTATACACCAAAAATCAAGAGAGAAATGATGATTTCTCAGTCCACTGTAATCTGCAAATCTCTGTGTCTTTATTGATCACAACAGGCATATTTAACCCTAGAGTTGATCAAGTAGGACATTTTGGGTGGAAAACCAGTCAGTAGTGATGGAGTGGGGTTTGTAAAATACATCCTCATGAAATTAAGTAACCCCATAATAATGTATTGACTGCATGGACTAACCAACCCTGAATGCACACATTTACACGAGGGGTAAACGCATTTTACATAATATACTAAAACATGTTGGCATGAGTATGTATTAACTGTTTGCGCTTTGAAAAACCGTACTACTACATGTTTATGCTATGTTGTACATTGCACATTTTGCATGCTGTGCACAAATAACGAAAAGGGTTGCTTTAAATTAATAGCTTTTGCTAGGATTTAATTAATACAGGGTATTAGTATGATGGGAGGTAACCATAATGGGTTTTATTTCATGAATTAATATTCTTTAGTGTTTATTTACTTTAGTACGAGATTGGGCCTGCATGAAAATGGCCTCTTGTTTGAACCACCATGCGGTTGTCTTGGTCGGTATGGAGAGCGCATGCTCCAAGATGGGTTGCCTGCTTGCAGACTGCAGAGTGTATCAGCTGATGTAATCCGTGTGAAGGCCATGTTGACCTGTGTCCTATTGCTTATGTGCCAAGACGCGACAGCGACTGTGGGAACAGCCATCACTACGTGCAATTTGAATGTGAAACGAATATTATAATGTACAATTGTTGCAAAATGTATAATTATGGATGTCAGTGGTATACGAATGTATTAGTCTTAAATCCTTCCTTTGTTAAAACCAGTATAGGATGGATTTGTGAGGAGAACAGGATGAGGCGACCCTAATATGATTTATGACAACCAATCACAGACCGAGTTTCTACTGATACTGCAACATTGTAAGATGGTGAGCTAGACAGTAGGGTATAATTGATATCCCAATTGGGGATGTGGCAGATCAGAGGGAGAGCAGGATCGGAGAGAGATCAGACGAACCTGAGGCAGTGCGGTCCCGTATAGCAGAACAGTCCGGTGTGGCAGATCAGAGAGAAGAGCGCCAAGACAGAGAGAGCAGACCAGCACCAAGCCAGAGAACGCTTTAGATATGAGAACGTTGCGGGAGTGCTTGGGAGGAGACTGCGTCCGAGGAGAACTAGATCAAGGTAGATTAATTGGGAGATTAATTTTAGTTGTTAGTCTAGGGCAAACTTGGCTATACCTATCCTGTTAACTTTGTCCTCTGAGCCTATCTCTGGGGACCTCTTGCCACAACCTCGGCCAAGGAAGTGGTTTTCCTGATTCCTTGGTGGGTATCACCCTCCTTGATTGTTTTAATTTTGCAATATATTTCTGCAAGTATTTATGCTGTACCTTCTCTTCCCCATTCCTATGCACGCTTTGATGTCGATATAAATGATTCATTTTGATTACATTGCTTTATAATTTGTTCTCTTATATGTAATCTTGTATGTGCACTGACAATCTAAATTAAGAGCATTTAATAAGATAAAATCATTAACTGAAGAAATGACTCTGTGGTTATTTAGTTAAATATTAAACTGTTTAGTTAATCATAGTCACCATCAACTCTTCAACTAATGGTCCATCGACCAAAGGAAGAAGACAGTTGAGATTACGAATAGTTAGAATTATATACAAATGTTATTAATGTGAAGTGTAGTATGGTACTTAATAAAACTCACAAATTAAACCCCCCAAATCCAGCGCCTGTCCTCGGGGATTATTTATGGGTGATGAGTGATGGGCCCTGTTGTTTGGTAAAGCAATTTATGTGTGATGAGATTTCCCTTGGTCCCTGGTTCATGAATTAGGGGTTGCGCTGGATCAGTTTTTCTGGTAGCAGAATTATGGTTATTATTGATTAGTTTGGTGATTTATTGATTATTATTGATTAAATGTTTAACATTCTATGTAAAGTGAGTTGGTATCGCGTTTCTATGTAGTCTTTGGAACACAGGTACAGAAGGGTATCTGGGAGGCCGGCAAAGTAAAAGTTAGCCTGAAATAAGGCAGAAGAAAAGAGTGAAAAGTGAAATCAGACGGGAATAGGTGCATTGTCTGTTTAAATTAGTGGTAACACTTATGTGTTATTTTAAGGACTATTTAGAGTGTATGTAGAGAAAGAGTGAGATAGCGAAGGGTTCACCTGTGAAACTTTGGCCTTGTCCCCGGAAGAGTAGCGAGACCTCCTTTTCAACAAAAGGTCCTCTTGTGAAATTTTTGGCCTTATCCCTAAAGAACTAACAGGTCCTCTCCTAGCTTGGATGAAGGGAAGGATAGCGGAATTGTTATACTTGACCGTGTTGAAAGGAAGGTTCTTGTGAGGGAAAAACTATCTCTTTAGTTAGTAAACAGACAGTGTGGTATTGTTTTATGTTGTGACTAATAAGTTATTGTAAAGAAAAAGGACTTAGAAAAGTGCCGATAATTTTTGTAAAGGGAGGGTAAGCAGCAGGAGGAGAGGCTGACGTCACAAAAAGCCACGCTGGCATTGGTCAGACTGTGAAGACAGAGTAAGCTCATATTGGCTGGTTGGTGTGAGCCGCGCTGGTATTGGACAGGATAGCGGAGATGTAGAAAGCGTCGATTGGAAGAGTTAGAGTGTGCCGCGCTGACATTTAGCAGGTGTGTAGGGAAGCAAAGGAGTTTGATTGGTGAATTATAGTGGATTGCATTGACAAAGGATTTGGATCGAGTAAAGCCGTTGACAAGTAACAAAAATGTATTTTGAACAACCAAAACAGGAGAAATTGACTTTGTTTGGCAAAATTATAAGATTCTTTAAAAAGGACAAACCTGTAATAACGAGAGAAGGAGTTCCTGTCCCTCCACCAAAGACACCAGCTTCTTATATGATGGTAAAATATGGTTATCACACATGTATTTGGCTAGAAAATTGGGTAGGATATACGAAGAATGATGGTGTGCTAGCCTTTCCAGAGCATGGTTCTTTTAATTTGGCAGTATTGCGTAATTTGAGAGAAAAGATGATGGCATTAGACCCAAGACCTAGACCTACACAGTTTGAAGCATTAGTAGAATGGGAGGATGAAATGTATGAAAGGGAAAGACATAGAGGTGGTAGAGTTAATAGATTTATGTTTGGAAGATTTCATGATGAAAGACATGAAGACAGAATGAAGAGATGGAGAAATGGAGAGATAACTGAAGGATTGCATCCAGTTTTAATGGTAGGAGAGACTGCAGGAAGCAAATGTAAGGAAGAAAAAGGAGACATTTAGAGAAATTTGGTTATGGATATAACCCGAATGAATCTGATGATGAGCTGCTGGATGATATATTAGTTAAACGACCACCACCTTATCAGGAGAATTCAGCGATGGTGACACCAAATGCACCGTCAATGGAAACACCAATGACACCTCAAATGACACCAGTTCCAACTGAAAGCGATGTAGAGCAGGAAGGAGAAGCAGAATGTGCCATACAAACCAAAGAATTAGTTGAAAAATTGAATCAGATGAATATGAAAATAGACGCAATAACTGTGCCAGTAACTATAGGTCCAGCAATACCTGTATTTGAAAGTAGACTTATCCATGAACCTTCCTTGACTGTCCCATTAAATTCTGCTATAACATCAGTTAGTAGTAGAATTAACGCTGTAAGTGTCCAAAATGAACAGCCCACTACAGTTACTAGGTCAACACCTCCGAATAATCTAACAATAATTGAAACACCTAGGGAGATAATGCAGTTACAGCCAAAAAGAATAGAGTTGGATGAAATCCCCAGAGGTGAAGTTTCAATAGGTCCAACCACTGAAGAATTAGATGATTGGGTGAAAGGGTTACAAAGGAGAAAAAACAGCCACAGCCTATAGATGTATGTAAGTTGAGAGTAGATTTGGAAGAAATGATCAATGGGACCAGAAGTCCAGACAGGCCAAAGACTTATCAAGATGATGAATTGATGTATCTGTGTAAGAGTATTACTTGGAACGCGAAAAATCTACATGAAAGGTTAATGGAAGCTGCAGAGGAGTTGGGAATAGACATAGGAAGATCAAAGGTGTTGCAGAAGACATATAGAGTGGATTTTACTGAAAAGGATATAGAAATATGAATACGTCTGGTAGACGATTGCAGATAAAAGAGTTAATGGTTGTTTTGAGAAAAAGGGGAGACGTGGAAAGATGGAAGGGTAGATGGATGAGGAAGAAAGAAGAATTGGCTGCTAAAGAAATACATTTACATCCAGTAAGAGAAGTAGAAAATGTATCTTTGGAATGTCCCATGAGAGAAGTTCCAGGAGGAGGTTATGTGCATGTTCCGTGGTCTAGACAGGATATATTGTCCTTTACCAATGAGTTTCCCAGGTTGAGAGAAAAGCCAGTGGAATGGTACAAACAAGTTGAGAGGTTTGTGAAAGTCTCAAAAGTATTGTTAAAGGATTTAGATGTATTATTTGAAATTGTTGTCCCTGCAGATTTATGGACTGAATGTAAGATTACAGTTGATTGGCCAAAAGATGAATATCCTAGGCATTCCAAAACAGGAGCACCTTCTGATGAGGTGATGAAAAAGTACCATCAGGTGATTACTTTCTTGAAAAGCAAAATTTCCCCTAAGGAAACTGATTGGGTAAAAATTGATAGAATGACCCAAGAGCTGAAAGAATCTGTGCATGCCTATTATGAGAGGTAATTACAAGTTTTTAAGCAGTATGGTGGTTTTGAAAATATTAGAGACAAAGATATGGGTCATTTTGTGTATAGGTTTGTGTATGGATTAAGACCTGAGATTAGTCAGATGATACAGCAGCACATGTTGTGTTGGCAGGCCAAAATGATCGATGAGATTTTGAGGTATGCGAAATACTGCAGCGATGACATTGAGTCTCGCCATCGCAAATTAAAAGAAAAAATGATGTGGGTGCAAGTAAAAGTAGCAGAACAGCAAGAAACTCAGTTGAATTCTCAGTCTATAAACCAAATGGGAGGAGTTAGTCAGAATGCTCAAAGACCCAATGGAGGTAGAGGTAGAGGACAAATGAGCAGAGAAGAGGCGAAAAAGAAATATCCTTGTCATGAGTGCGGAAAGTATGGACACTGGAAGAATGAGTGTAGATCAGTGCAGAGGACTAATGGAGGAAATCAAATTTTAACTCCACAGGTGCAGAGTGAGGTAGGTGTGCAACAGACACCGCAGCAGCAGGTAGTTACTACCCAATATCAGGTCCCACAACCACCGTTGCCACATAATGTAAATGCTCAAAGATACAGTGCGGATACAGGGTTCCATGGAGGAGACCAGGTTGGTAAAAATACTAACACAAATGTGATTCCCCAATTTTGGATGCAATGTGATGGAAGTGATGTTGAGTCGAATCAATGACGGTGCCTGAGGGGGGGAGGAAGAGTGTGTGCTTGGCGCTACTCTAGAGGTAGATCAGTCAGGTCCATTTGTTGATGGAAAAGTGGAAGATAATGATATCACCTTTCTTGTGGACACTGGTGCTACTGTGAGAGCAGCAAAAATTCCAAACCTACCCCTCTCGGGAGAAACTATCCAGGTAGTAGGAGTCTCAAATAAACAGATAAATACTCCAGTTACTAAAACAATTGAAGTGCATATTGGTACCTTTAAAGACATGCATCGGTTCGTAGTGCGTGACTCGAATCCAGTGAATTTGTTAGGAAGAGATTTGCTGTGCAAGATGAATTGCACAATTTACTGCACACCGAATGGTATTGCATTTCAGACACCTGATGAGGATGTTGCTTTAAAAATGGTGCTAGCAAAGCAAGGAACAGAAGTGAATGAGTTATTTTCGCTTCTTTTTTTTGATAATCAATTTTATTGTTTTTAGAACATAAAAAACAAATCAGCAAAAGCACGGAGGACAATAGATCAATTACATCTTTGAGAACATAGCATCCCACAGTTCTGCACCCCATGAGATATACACAAGCAAAGTAAGGAAGCGAATCACTCCGAATCTTCCACAGTGCCCAGCCATTTCCCCCACACCCTATGGTATTTCTTGGGGCATCCTCTTGCCACATACAGGGCTTTTTCTTGGGGTGCGCACCAGTCCACCCCCTTTCGCCACTTCCCAAGGTCTGGCGGGTCAGGACATTTCCATGCCGCCGCTATGTCACGCTTGGCTACAATTGTGGCTGTATTAAAAAATATCTTATCATTTCTGGACCCATCCAGCCCATCCGTGATCCCCAATAGTGAGTGGCGTGGATCATGGGGAACCCCCACCCCAGGACCTCTGTGAGCTCCTCTTCAATGGCCCCCCAAAATCGCTCCAGGCTGGGACATGACCAGACCACATGAAAGAAATCAGCGGGGGTGGCCACACATCGCGCATGACGCGTCCGGGCGTAAGCCCGCTCGGTGGAGGCGCAGGGGAGTGAGATAGACAGCATGTAAATAGTATAGTTGGATCAACCTAAGTTTGGCGGAGGCGGTGATTGTCTTGGGTGTCATGAGGGCGTCGCGCCAATCCACCTCATCCAGGGGGCCCACCCACTCGACCCATTGGTCCCTCAACTTGTCCAGTGAGGTGGGAGTGTTGTTGATTAGAGTGCGGTATATGCGGGAGATGCCCCCTTACCTAGATCCCCCAACATAGTCTGCGCCTCAGTAGGGCTGTATTCCGGGAGCCTAGTGTCATCAGTGATGTGCTCTTGGAGGGCATGTCGCAGCTGTAGATACTTGTAAAATTGGGATGGATGTAGGGAATAGCGGGTGCGCAGTTCTTGAAAGGAGAGCATATGTCCTTTAGCCTACACGTCCCCCACTTGCGTGATGCCGATAAAATCCCATGAGTTGAACCCCCGCAGCCCACTAGCCTCCCGGAGCCAAGCCCCGTGCCAGAGGGGTGTACATTGGGTCAACTTACGCGTCCAGCCAGTGTGTTGTAGCGATGCCCGCCAGGCCAATAACACGGAACGCGTCACATCAGGTAGATGGGATGGGATAGGCCCCCCATACATCATAGCTTGGACTTTGGGTAGTCCCAGCTCACTCAATTCAAGCCGGTAGGCTGGATCCGACCAGCCCCATTGAACCAGCCATGGACCACCAGAAGACGTGCTGCTAAGAAGTAAAGATACAAATGCGTCATCCTCATACCCCCGTCAAAGGAGGGGATCCGGCATGCGGACAGAGCCAGGCACGCCCTCCCCCCGCCCCAGAGAAATTTGGTCGCCAAACTGTCCAGTTCCCTGAACCAGGTCCTGGGAAAGCAGAAGGGGGTATTTTGAAGGACATAAAGAAACCTGGGGAGGATCATCATTTTAAACAGAGCAACCCTCCCCAGGGGATTCAGGGGTAACGTCTTCCATTTTTGAAGATCTTCTTTGGCCTTTTTAACCAGTGGGGTGACATTGAGGGACCAGCCCAATTCCGGAAGAAGAGTGACCCATATCCCTAAATATTTAAAAGAGTGGCGCTGAAGCGGTATGCTGGATTGCCAGTCGTAACAATCCCTTGATAGGTGCAGTGGGATCAGCACCGATTTCCCTGGGTTTAGCCGAAGACCGGAGGCTTGCCCGAAGGCCTACAAGATCCGGAGGCAATGCGGTCCCGAGGAGGCGGGTTCGGCCAGAAAGAGCAAGACATCATCCACATATAGTGCGATCTTGTCCGTTTCGGTATTGGGCCATTCCCAGCCACAAATACAATCCTCAGCCCGCACCAGAGAAGCCAAGGGCTCCATCGCCAGGGCGAATAGCAAGGGTGAGAGGGGACATCCCTGCCTTGTGCCCCTGGCAATGGGGAAGGCCTCTGATAATACACCGTTGACCAACACACGCGCGCGCGGATGTGCATAAAGGACCCGGACCAGGGCCCGAAACTGGGGTCCGAATCCCATCTCGGCCAACACATCCTGTAGATATGCCCAGTCCACTGAGTCGAAGGCCTTTTCAAAATCTATGAGGAGGAGAGCTAGGTATGGGGTGAGTAAGTGCCGATGGGCTAGAGCCAGCTGTAGCCTCCGAAGGCAGTGTCGGGTCCCACGCTTGGGCATGAAGCCGCATTGGTCCGGGTGGACCAGCAGGGGCAAGTAGGGCTTTAATCGTTGGGCCAGGATGGTGGCGTACAACTTGACCTCCGTATTGAGGAGGGAGATGGGACGATAGTCCGCGCATTGACGGGAGGGGGCTGGGACTTCGGGAGGACCACAATGGTGGCGACATCCGTCTCTGACGGAAAGGAACCTTTCTCCAAAGCTTCCCGAAATAAGCCGGCCAGATGGGGCACAAGAGTGTCGCGGTAGAACGCAAAATATTCTTGGGGAAGGCCATCAGGGACGGGGGTCTTACCCGACGAGGTGAGGGAGATCTCTTCCTCAATTTCTTTCCGAGAAATGGGGCGCTCCAGATCCCTCTGGGCGGCCGTCTCCAACCGATGGAGACATACGTTACCACGTTCAAGGAGAACATGGAGCGGTAGGTCAGGGGTTTGCGCTGTGTATAAATGCCGGTAATAGACGGCGAAGGTGCGGGCCATCGCCAATGGGGCGCTGTGCACCGTTCCCACCTCATCTACCACCTCTGGAATAATGCGATTTGCCCTGGGATATGTGGCTAGCCTATGTAGGATCGTACCGTTTTTGTCTCCCCAGCCATATACTCTTGCTACTGACGACCTCCAAAGGAGTTTGGCCGCATCCAGGGATAGCTGCCTGATTTCGGCCCTAAGGTGAGCGAGTTGTCGGGCCTGGGCAACGTCGTTGGACAGGGAAAGTGATTGCTCCAAGCGAAGCGCCTGCACTTCCCTCGAGGTAATTTCCCGCAATTGTGCCTGTCTCTGTTTCTTCAGCTGCCCCTTCGTGACACCCCGTATGGTCGCCTTCCCTTCCCCGCCTCCCACAGGGTACCCGGGGAGGTTACCGAACCCTCATTAGCAAGAAAGTACTGCTTGAGCTCCGTCCCCACCACCTTTTTGAACTCTTTGTCGTTGGGCGGGCCGATGGAGGGGGAGCCCCTGTACTAAGGAGCACCGGAGAGTGGTCGGAAATTCCTCTAGGCAGGATGCGAATGTCTACAATTTCAGAACAGTCAGTAGCGGGGACAAAGATCGCATCTATGCGCGCCTGTGTGTGGTGTGCCGTGGACGTGTGTGTGAAATGAGTGGTGCGGAGATGCCACGTGCGCCACACATCACAGAGGCCCAAAGACTCAGACCAGTTCCTTAGCTGTTTCGCTTGCACCATTCGGGAAGCAGAGAGAGGGCCCGTTGTATCCAGGGCCAGGGAGGAGACTGCATTAAAATAACCCCCAATGACAGTGGTTCCCAGAGGCAGAGTGTTCAGCAGGGTCACGGTATGTGTAAGTGTGGGTGTGAGCATCGAGGGGGGAGAATATATGGACATGAGATTGAGGGGGGAGCCAGCCAAGGAGCCACGAATTGTCACAGATGTGCCTTGAGGGTCGTGGATCACCTGGGAGAGGACAAAGGGCAGAGTGCATTTCATGAGGATAGCCACCCCACGGGAGCCCCTGGAGAAGCCGGAATGCCATACTCTATCGTACCCATAGCGAGCCAGGAAGGGGTAACAGTTACCCAGGAGATGTGTTTCTTGAAGCATGAGGATGTCTATGTGGAGGCGTTGCGCATAGCGCAGGACCGCCGTGCGCTTAAGCCGGTCCAAGAGACCATTAACGTTCCACGACAAGACATGGAGAGATGCCCTAGGCATAGTATTATCGGTCATGGCGGGCGGTATCTGGGTCCGGGACGTGTAATCCCACTGGGGTGCGTGAATGCGTGTGGGAGCCCACAAATATGTGGGTAATCGCACGCAGTGAGGACATACCCAGCCCTTGGAGAAGAAGCATGTGTCAAACCGTGGAAGCTGAAACAACAAAGCAAGAAAAACAACAACCTAGGGAAAAACCAATCCCAAACCTCTCCCCCTCCCCCACCCCCCACCCTACACTTCGAGAACAGAAGCATCTGTCGACCCCCCCATTTAAACAGTACCAAACTACAACGCTCGGATTGGTTGCATGGAGGACCCCTCCAGAAGGACGGATAAGCAATGGATCAGCTTTAAAACAATATAAGTGAACTTAGAAGTCTACCAGTGACAAAGAACCCCGTCGGGGGAGCGCCCCGCCCCGGTGGCCGACAGGCAGCAAACCTGGCCCTGTAGGCCCTCAAAGAGTAGGAGTGCGAGAAAGGTCTGAATCTAGCCGGGGTGAGCCCACCTGGGCCGGCGATGAGGATGGTCCTGGTAGATTCTTGGTAGAACGGTGCCTGATGCAGGGCGGAGAGCCCGATTGGCTGGAAGAGTCTCGAAGTCCATAGGCCGCCATGCTCGAGGATCTGGGTGCCGCTGCCTGCGACTGGCGCCCCTTATGGGACCGCGTGCGGCACCGGCGCTGATGTCCCGGCGACCGCGGCCCCTCGGGCTGGGAGACCATGCGTTCCAGAGATGGATCACGCCTATGGCGGAGGGGACGTTCTTCCATCAGCCATGTCCACGCTGCCTGAGGTGAGTCAAAGAACTGCGTCTTGTCCTGGAAAATGACCCGAAGGCGTGCAGGGAATTGGAGCTGGTACAGTAGGCCCAAGGCACGCAACTTCTTCTTAACGTCCATGTAGGAACGCCGGAGATCTTGCACTTCCCTAGTGTAGTCCGGGAATACCATAATGGTGTGGTTTTGGAACTTGAGGGGACCTGTAGCACGTGCCGCCCGCAGGATGGCATCCCGATCTTTGAAGTTGAGAACTTTCAGGATGATAGGGCGAGGTGGAGCTCCAGGGGGTGGCTTAGGTGCAAGGGATCTATGAGCTCTCTCAACCACAAACCATGACGAAAGGGTGTCTTTAGGCATCCACGAAGTAAACCAGGCCTCGACGAAGGTGGCCACCTGGCCCGTCTCAACCCCCTCGGGAAACCCCACCAGGCGGAGGTTATTACGACATGCGCAGTTCTCAGCATCTTCAGCACGCCGATGGAGCTCCCTGGTATGAGTGCGAAGGTGGGCCACCTGATCCTTCAGTTGGGAGATGTCATCCTCTGCAGTGGATATGCGAGACTCGGCTTCCGTCAGCCGCGCTGCAGAGGTCTTGTAGGAGGAGGGACACGTCCACCTTGATTTCCCCAATCTTCCCCTCAACGGACGCCTGCGAGGCACTGATGGCATGAAGAATGGTGTCAAGATCCCTGTCCTGGGGAGGGGGGACCCCCCACCACCCTCCCGGAGGGATCCTGATCAGAGGTAGTAAACCGGTCCATTTTCGTCTGCGTGGGAACCGGCGTGGATTTAGGGGCCCTGTCCCTCCCCATGGTTGAAGATAAATCCTGTTGTCTCCCGGGTGTCAAGGACCAGGTGCAGGGGGAGCCAGGGATCACGGAAACTCCGCACGGAGGCCAAGAACCCACCGGTGCAAGGAATGATCAGGTTGGTACACTGGGACCGCCCGGAGAGCAGGCAGCTGGGGGACCCCGCCCAGCAGAGAATTCGGGCTCCGGCAGCGCAGACCGCAAGTCCAGGGGGATGGGAGGCTAATAGACCATCAGCTTCCGGCCCCCGGGCCACCGGTTGGTCAGCAGTAGGCCCGGCTCCCCCGCACCGCAAGTGTATCACCCACGTGGCAGGGAGTCAACTGGGACGAGGAGGCCACCGCCAGCGGACAGACCTAGTGGTCTTGAACACCTGCCCAGGGGACGCCCACAATGGTGCCCCCCACCGCCCCCGATATGGTGGCTGAGACCCCGCGGATGTAGAGCACTGGGCCGCAGGAACGTGGTCGAATCAGCCCTATCAGCGTTCCGAGCCCCGCAGTTCTTCGCTCAGCAATGAGGGCGGGTGAAGGCTTCGACCATACACCGGTGCCCAGCCGATATGGGAGTCGGGTGATCCATACCTCGCGCCCAGGGAACACCCACTGCAGCGCTTCCACCACCACCCGGTGAGATGGCCAAAATCACTCGCCCATCAAGGACGGATCTCGGGGTACCAGGGTGTGACAGGCCCAGCCACTCCAACACCACAGGCCATGGTCCAGGCCCCACAGGTCCCCACACCGCAGAACAGATGGGAGGAAGGCCCCCAGGTCAGCCTCGTAGCGGGAGAGAGGGGGGAGGGGGGATGGCATGTGTTTCTCCCAACGTGCGCCGCTGCCCGACAAGACAGCCGGTCCCCCGCCCCACTCACCGGAGGATGAAACCGCCGTTAGATCTGGCTGGAGGTCGACCTGGTAGGGTGGTCCACAGGCTCTGGGGTTTCGCAGGCCCAGCACCGCCGACACCGCAGGCCGCACTGCAGGCCTCGCCACCCTCCACACAGCGGTGCCGGTGGGAGAAGGTCCACACAATGCGCCGGGGCATGCCGGCCCCCGAGGCAGCTGCAAAGCGGGGGGAACAAGGGGGATCCCACTGCGCCAGGCCCAGGAGGGGGGGCACGCGTTTCCCACCTGCGCCACTGCCCGATCCGACAGCTGGTCCCCGCCCCACTCACCGGAGGAATCAGCAATGGGGCTCGTGACCGGAGGTCCAGCCCGGCAGAGTGACACTGCTCACCGCCGCCGGCACCGCTCCTTGGGCACCAGCCGACTCGCCGGCCGAACAGCCGACGACAGGATTGTAGGCCTCAGGGCCGCTGCCACCAGCTCCGCGGGCATCCGGGCTCCCAGACCGCCTCCGGGCCGATCCCGCCCGCCGATCACAGGAGCCCGTTCAGGGCCCGGACACCAGACACAGCCCAGGCAGGCCCGGTCGCCGCCGGTCACACGGCGCCAGCCCACTCCGCCACATGAGAGGCGCCACTGCGCCGCCGGCAAGGGGCCGCTGCAGCAGGGAAGGCAGGCCGCAGCAGGCTGCGGGCCCCGGATGGTCTCCAAGGCCTCGCACCAGCACCGCAGGCACAGGGGATCGGCGCCACCGGTCCAGGGATTCTCAGCAACCAGGTAGGGATCACGGATGGGTGCCGATGTTAGCCGGATTCGAGGCAGATGACGGAGGGTTCCGGAGCACTCTTAGAGTGCGACCGCCATCTTGACGCCTCAGGCCACGCCTCCCATTATTTTCATTTCTTACAGACAAAAGTGTGCCTGAAGAATTGATGAAGGTAGTGAATTCAGAGGTGTGGGATTTCACAGGACAGGAGATTGGGTTGATGAAGAAAGTGGATTTGATTAGAATTACAGTGAAAGATGGGGTTGACTATCCAAATACACCACAGTATAAAATGAAGCCAGAAGTAATAGCAGGAATAACTCCTGTAATTGATCAAATGATTGAACAAGGAATTTTAAAAGAAATACTGAGTAGCCTTTGTAATTCAACAATTATAAGATTATAAGTTTGAAAAAGCCAAACGGAACCTATAGAATAGTACAAGATTTGAGAAAAATAAACAAAATTGTTGTTCCTTGTTGTCCAGTTGTGCCAAACCCAGCAGTGATTCTCTACCAAATCCCACATGATGCGGAGTGGTATACCGTGATTGATTTGTGTCATGCATTCTTTTTGATTCCCCTGCATCCGGATAGCCAGTATTTATTTGCTTTCCGGTTTGGAGATTGTGTTTTGGCATGGTGCCGAGTTCCTCAAGGCTATACTGAGAGTCCTTCAATTTTTAACCAGATATTGAAAAAGTGTCTGGAAGATTTGAGAATGTCTGAAGAGTCTGTTCTGGTTCAGTACATTGATGACCTACTGGTGGCATCAAAGACTCGAGAAGCCTGTGTTACAGACACAGTTGCTTTACTGAACCATTTGGCAGAAGGTGGACATAAAGTGTCCCCTGCAAAGTTACAATTCTGTCAGCGGGAAGTCCAATACTTAGGTCATAAGATTGAGAAGGGAGTCAGAAAAGTAACATCAGAGCGTATTCGAGTGATTAAGGACATGAAACCACCAACCACACAAAGAGAAGTGCAAATGTTTTTGGGAGTGGTTGGATATTGCAGACAATGGATCAGTGGATTTTCACTGATGGCAAAACCTCTACAGAGGTTGACGAGGAATGATGTGAAAGATCCAGTTAAATTGGATGAAGAAAGTATGGATGCTTTTGTTAAACTGAAAGACAGTCAGGCTCAGGCGTTGGGAATGCCTGATTATTCAAAAGATTTTCAGGCACATGCATCAAGTAGGATTTTGCGCGTCCTTAACTGCGATATTTAAGGAATCGCAATTAAGGACTCGCAAAAGCCTATGCATGTAGGAATCGCTATAAAAATAGCGATTCCTATACATTCCTTAATTGCGAGTCGCAAATTGCGAGTCGCAATTAAGGAATGGCTTCCCATTCATTCCTATGGGCCTACAGGCCCATTGAAATGAATGGGAAATTGCATGCGCAAATTGCGAGTCCCAATTGGCACTCGCAAATTGTGCATGCAATTTCAAGGGTGCAAGGGTGTCAAAAGGACACCCTGTTGCACCCCTGAAATTGTACTGTGCACCCATGTTGCACACACACATGCCCCAAGGGCATGTGTGTGTGTGACATGAAACTTTGAAAACTGCACTTTAGTGCATTATTCAGTTTTTGCAAAATACCGTTATGTTTTATTTTACGGTAAATTGCGGCCCCAAATAGCGAAATCGCTATTTGAAAGTGCTTCTTGCATTGCATTTTAGGAATCGCAAATTGCGATTCCTTAAATGCAATCGCAATTTGGGAAATCGCAAAATATTGCGATTACCGAAATTGCGCATGACAAATTGTTTAATGCATCGCAAAAGCCCATTTTGTGATCGCAAATGGCCGATTTTTGCGAATCACACCATTTGCGATCGCAAAAAGCTTTGATGCATGTGCCCCTTTGCATTGTATTGCAGTGAAAGGGATGGGTGTGCACTTGTAGTTTTAACTCAAAGGCATGGAATGTCGAGACGACCTGTGGCATATTTTTCAGCTACTTTAGATTCCGTGGCTGCTGCATTGCCTGGATGTTTGAAAGCAGTAGCTGCTACTTGTGTGAGTCTGGAACAGAGTGAAGGGATCATAATGGGTCATCCTGTGAGAGTGTATGTGCCACATTCCGTTGAGATCCTTTTAACAATAACACGGACCCAGCACCTCACCTATAGTCGGCTGACTAGGTATGAGAGAGTGATTCTGGGTGCAGAAAATGTGACAATAGTGAGATGTACAAATGTGAATCCTTCTACTCTATTGCCGGATGTTTGGGATGAAGAAGTAAAGGATGAAGCTGAACATGATCGTTTGGATGTGACTGAATTTTGTACCAAGCCCTGTCCTGATATTAAAGATGTTCCTCTTGAGGAATCTGATTGTGTGATGTTTGTTGACGGTTCTTGTTTGCGAACTGGAACAGGTGTGTTGAGTTCTGCCACTGCCGTCTCTACTGTAGCGGCAATCCTGGAAGCATCCTGTCTAAAAGGGGTAAAATCTGCACAAGTTGCTGAATTGATAGCTCTAATTCGAGCCTGCAAATTGGGAAAAAGTCAGAAAGTGACCATAATTACTGATAGCCAATATGGCTTTGGCATTGTGCATGATTTGGAGAACTATGGATGCAGAGGGGATTCCTGACCTCTTCGGGGTCCCCCATTAGGAATAGTCAATTTGTAAAGGAATTGCTGGAAGCATTACAATTACTAAAACGAATTGCAGTGGTCAAATGTGCCGTACATAAGTCAGGAGATGATTATGTGACTCAAGGCAACAGATTTGCTGACCAAGTAGCACAATATTGTGCAAAGAATGAGACTTCCATAAATCGGGGAAAAACAAAAGAACATACGGTTTGTCAACTTAAGTTTACTAACACCTTTGAAACATGGGATGAAGTGAGACAATTACAGGAAGAGGCAGGTGATGAAGAGAGACAGGAATGGAAAAAGGCAGGATGTAGGAGCCGAGAAGATGATGCTGTATGGGTATACATTGATGGGAGATCAGTCATGCCAGATAGTTTACATTCTCATATGGCAAGGATGAATCACTGACATAATATCGACGAGCACAATATCGAGTTACCAAAATATCGGCGCTAAAATATCGATTACAATAATATCGACTACCAATACTTATTAAAGAAATTACACAAATATCGAACACAAAATATCGTACATCAAAAATATCGTATACAACATTATCGAAAACACAAATATCGTTAAAAAAAATATCGAAGTTTCTTTAATAAACATTCAAATGTCCTAAATATCGGGAAAAAAATAGAGATACAACTATATCGGTTTTATTTAAATATCGACATTTAAAAAAGTAACTAAAATGAACATAGCTTAACTCCAAAACGTATTTCCACTATATAAACATTAACTACACACATTATAATTATTACAAAACTATATTATAACATAGAAACATATAAAAATATCAAAGCTTTACTAATGACACTATTAAACTTCACATAAAATATTATTACAAATAATACATACAATGTTATACATTTTAAACTATATTAAACATACAAAAGCAAATAAATATGTTTAAAAAATAATTAGCACTAACAACTTCTTAATTAGCGTTTTACATATATGGAAAATAAGTGCCAGAACCTAAAAAAAATATAAAGAACAACGAATAGAAACTTCGAACTAATAAAATACACCAATGAAACAAACCCATCAATTAAACAAACACTATATAAACAAGAAATTTTTACACATAATACAAACTACAACCCTACAGAAAAAAGAAGAGGAAACTCTGCCGGATTACTCCCAGAAAGCAGATTTACTACTGTGGAAAAGTTTTACAACAGCACCAAGTAAGTAAAACACTATTTAAACTAGAAAACTCCTTAGACTTTTCACTTAAAAATAATTCAAAATGTCATATACTAATATATCTATCTTGCACTTATGTCTCCTCTACAGATACTTTCTACAAGACATCCCAAAACTACTTCTACTACATCAACAAAAACGTCATTTAAAAAGTAAGTATATTTCTGTTTTATATTCCACAACTCCCTAAAGTACCCACTAAAAAACCCACTTATCCCCAAGTTCCCCATCACCTATAAATTAATAGAACAAACATTATAACATTATATTTCTTCTTACCAACAGAAATATTTTCGAAAAAAAGAAAACAGAAATTTGAAAATAACCAACACCATCTTCAGTTACCTCAACAGCAACATAGTAAGTATATGCAATAAAATGTATATGTATTTTCTTTTAATATGTACTATATTATATCAATTAATATTTATAAATATTTCCCTTAGAACTAAACAGACCAGCATGACTGAAGGAGCCCAATTTATTACGTCACAAAAAGGCAAAATGTTATTGTGTTATATGGGTTATGTAAACACCCAAGAAAAACAGAGTGGTTTAAAGGTGTTTTGGAAATGCAGTAAATATTATTCAAATAAATGCTATGGTAGGGCTATTACGCAGGAAACGACTGTTACATCTGTTAAAGAACATAACCATCCACCAAATGTAACAGAGATTGAAATTAGAAATGCCCTTGAAAATATAAAAGAAGCTAGCACAGATAGACCTACCACTGAGATACTGAAGGAGCAATTACTAACAGTGCCCCAACATGCATCTAGTCAATTACCATCTATTGACTCCTTAAAAAGAACCATTGTAAGACAAAAAAGCCACTACAACTAGTACACCTGCCCCTAGAACCTTTCAAGAGGTAGACCCTGAGCTAAGTTATACACAATACATGGCTTTTTCCAAAATAGTAATATTCCATTTGTCTATACCCTACTCCCCAATAAACAACAATCTACCTACCTTGAAATTTTAAACCAAATAAAAGATAAAAACCAATAATTAGTTCCCTCAGAAAATAATTATTGATTTTGAGCATGCCATGATCAATAGTATACTAAAATGCTACCCCCAAACAGCAATCCAGGGTTGCTATTACCACTTTAATCAATGTCTCTGGAGACATCTACAAAAGTCAACCCTAAGTGTTGAGTATGCAACAGACAGTACCTTTGTATATCAATATAAGAAATTAATTGCACTGGCCTATGTTCCAGTAACTGAGGTAGCAGAGCACTACAATATCCTAATTGAAAGTCCCTACTACAAAAGACATGGAGAAAAACTAAGCCCACTATTGGATTACTTTGAGGATACCTGGGTGGGAAGCCTCCACAGATCAGGGCACAGAAGACTACCCAAATTCCACATTCCATGGTGGAATGTCTACTTAAGCACCTTAAATAAACAAGCCAAAATCAACAATGCTGTTGAAGGATGGCATAATGCCTTCCAATCAACAACAGGAAGAGGGATACCTACCCTACATAAATTACTCCAAGCCATACAAAAAGAACAAAGGGGCTCATTACGATGACTGGCGAATGCACCTCCGCGATGCTGGCGGTGGGAGATAACGCTGTTTTCCGCCCGTGAGCAGCGGTGCACCCGTCCGCCATATTACAATGGTCAAACTCAGCCCATTGCCCGTCCGCTGCGGTGCTACGTGCACCGCCATCCAGACGCGCCCACCACCGCGGCGGAGACAACCAATCCAGAGCCACCGGCGTGCGGAATGACGTCCCTCCCTCCGTACAAATTAGGATGCGCAAAACAGTCAGACCCACCGCCGCGGAGAAACCGGCCATCGTGAGCATACGGAAGCACCACAGAGGAGCACCCAATTGATACCCAAAGCCGACCGCCATGGACCCGGCACTACACGTCTTCCCGGCGCTGTACATGATACACCTCCAGCAAGCCATGGACCGTGGCAGACGCTGCCACAGGTACGCGATCACACAACTCTGCACACAAACACAACCCACAACTCCATGGCTGATGGAAGGTTCCTGTCCCCACCAGACACCCTGGTGGGGACAGGAACACAACCACAGGTGTAGCCACACATGTCCCGTCTGCCACAAGGCCACCCCTCCGCACCCAGGCCACCATGTCCGCGACCCGGAAATAATGCCCAGTACACGTGACCGCAGCGGAGAATCTGCGAGAACAAATGCACACAATGCAGCAGGCTGGGCCAGCGCTAGGCAGGGGCAGTGCCCAAAGTACACAGGGCAACACCTCAACACTCCACACACTAGGCCCACCCACACCATGAAGGGACATGGCAGGTGATCTCCCTGTGCCCCCACATGCCCAAAAAGCAGCCAGCTGAACACACACTGCACCACACAACAAACAACTAGGGAGACAGCCTCATCAGGTGTGGCTGCAGAGTAACACACAGCGCACAAGCACTGGGCCAGGGGAACACACACACCACAACAACACCACACTCATGGCAAGTAAACTGAGTACAAGCACAATTTAAACACACACAGACAATGAACAAACACACCAATGGACACACAGCCTGCCAAGTCACACAGACATACCCCACACTGACACACAGCAACAAACACAGACCACATGCCAACAGCAATTGAGGACAACAAATAGGCAACTCAAAGTGAGGTGCACACTAATGGAATGGCAAGGAGCTGAACACCACAAATGTGTACATCACATGCAAGGGAAGGAACACAACACATCCACCCCAGCACAAAAAACCACACATGGCAGTTACAGTCAGTGAAGTCAAACCACAGTCACCTCACTGCAACAACTCAGGGAGACAGCAAGGCAACCCATGAATAGGCACAGGGATGAAAGGAAGGGTATGAAGTCCAACCCTAATCAGCCACACATCTGAATCCAAATACATCACAGGAGTATGTCAGCAGCACAACACACAGGGGCCATTGCAACACTCCATGACAGTCAAACACAAGTATGAACCTCCACACAACCCCCACACCCATCACACCAGCAGCACACAACACCACTGACAAACACACAGAAGCTTGCCAATAATATCCTGTCAAGACACTGACAATCAAACACACCCCCTGGGTGGTATCCAAAAACAACACACACACAGGCATGGCAGTACCACTGTACGCACAAAAACAACAGTCAAACACAGAACACAATCAAAACACACACACAGAACTACTACAACAGACAAGACCTGTGCAGCTAAACAGTGCCACACCAATGGGAGCACAGACACAACAAGAGTACACAACCACATCAGTCACGAAAAACGCACAGACAACATACCACAACACATATAAGAAGTGCATCCACTAAAAACAATAATGGAGACCAAAAGGCAGAAATGGGCCTACAATGACACAGAGACAGACATACCACAACACACATCCACACAAAATGGTGTCACAGTGTACCACATGTCTGCACATGCACAACCATGACCAGAGACACATCAAATGTGAGAGGAGAAAACACCAAGGATGCACATGAAACAAGCACTGCAACCACAATAGACCTCAGTCCATGTGACAGACACACAAGTAAGGCACACCACAATGGCAACACACCTGAATCAAACACAACCACAACACACACACACTCACAGGAAAACAGAACACCACACACAGAGCAACAGTCAACTGCATGACACAACACAAACACTGCACACAGCCACATCAGTCACAACACATGCACAGGCAAAGATATCAACATGCTACAAAAGATAAACATCAGGGGGTGCACAACAGGCAAGGACAAGGCAACATCAACTCACAGCACTGCATGCACACCAAGCCTGTGTGTGCACAACACACATGCCAGTTACAAACAGAGATAAGTGACACACCTTGAACACACACAACAACAATCTAAACATCACACACACACCAACACACCCAGGAAGCCAATCAGTCCCCAGCAAACACACATACTACCAAGCCAACACACACAGATGCAGAAGTCTGGGACACAAAAGTTGAAACAACATGATCAGAGGTAACAATACATTGGCAATGTTGAAGTGGAGAATAGAGCATGTGTCACAGTAAACACTACCCACACAGTAACCCTTTATTTAGCAAGGAAATCGACAAGGAAGACAACAGGAGTAAATATCTTCTTTTTATTTACATTTCACACAGTCATGCAGCAAAAGTCAGACAAGAGCAAGGCCAGTGGCCACTTCAAAGTGCAGGTGAGGTACATGAGAAGCTGCACAGGCAAGGGGCAAACAGCAGTGAACAGCAAGGCCAGTGGCCAGTGGCCAGTCCAAAGTGCAGGTGAGGTACATGAGAAGCTGCACAGGCAAGGGGCAAACAGCAGTGAACAGCAAGGCCAGTGGCTAGTGCAAAGTGCAGGTGAGGTACATGAGAAGCTGCACAGGCAAGGGGCAAACAGCAGTGAACAGCAAGGCCAGTGGCCAGGACACAGTGCAGGTGAGGTACATGAGAAGCTGCACAGGCAAGGGGCAAACAGCAGTGAACAGCAAGGCCAGTGGCCACTCCAAAGTGCAGGTGAGGTACATGAGAAGCTGCACAGGCAAGGGGCAAACAGCAGTGAACTGCAAGGCCAGTGGCCAGGACACAGTGCAGGTGAGGTACATGAGAAGCTGCACAGGCAAGGGGCAAACAGCAGTGAACAGCAAGGCCAGTGGCCAGTCCAAAGTGCAGGTGAGGTACATGAGAAGCTGCACAGGCAAGGTGCAAACAGCAGTGAACAGCAAGGTCAGTGGCCAGGACACAGTGCAGGTGAGGTACATGAGAAGCTGCACAGGCAAGGGGCAAACAGCAGTGAACAGCAAGGCCAGTGGCCAGTCCAAAGTGCAGGTGAGGTACATGAGAAGCTGCACAGGCAAGGGGCAAACAGCAGTGAACAGCAAGGCCAGTGGCCAGGACACAGTGTAGGTGAGGTACATGAGAAGCTGCACAGGCAAGGGGCAAACAGCAGTGAACAGCAAGGCCAGTGGCCAGTCCAAAGTGCAGGTGAGGTACATGAGAAGCTGCACAGGCAAGGGGCAAACAGCAGTGAACAGCAAGGCCAGTGGCCAGGACACAGTGCAGGTGAGGTACATGAGAAGCTGCACAGGCAAGGGGCAAACAGCAGTGAACAGCAAGGCCAGTGGCCACTCCAAAGTGCAGGTGAGGTACATGAGAAGCTGCACAGGCAAGGGGCAAACAGCAGTGAACAGCAAGGCCAGTGGACACTCCAAAGTGCAGGTGAGGTACATGACATCCAGCACTGGGAATGTGTGGTACAGTACCCTGCCATGGTCAGCAACACACTCAGGGCGTCAAAAATGGGCTGTCCATGGTACCACTGTGGGAGAGACATACATGTGAGGGTGACCAACACTCAGACTTGGCTGGCAGTATGACTGGGAGGTGGCTGTCTGTCGGGGCCAGTTGGGGTACTGGCACGGGGAGAGAGAGGCCCAGCTGGGGTAGAGCCATCAGTGTCCTGGGAAGCTTGAGGGCTGCTAGGTCCAGGTGTGGTAGAGCCAGCAGTGTTTTGGGGAGCCGGAGGGCTGCTAGGTCCAGGTGTGGTAGAGCCAGCAGTGGTTTGGGAAGCCGGAGGGCTGCTAGGACCAGGTGGGGTAGTGGCACGTGGAGGTGGACTCATGCTTGCACGAGACCCAGTGTGAGTGGCAGAAGTTGGAGGGGTGCCCTTCCGCTTCTTGGGGATCTGATATGGCTTCCCTGTCTTGGGATTAAGGCCAAGTGGGCTGTATACAACAAGCACACGGGTCACAAAAGCTGGATCAGCTGCAGATGCTGGTCCCCCCTCTGGGGATGTGCTGGATCCTTTGGGACGCTTGGCCCTGGAATGCTTCTGCCCCTGCATCACCTGTTTACCAGGTGTCCCCCTACAGTGGCCTCCTTCCTGTGCTTCACAGGGCTCTGGATGGGAGTAGATGTTGTGGGTGAACTTGCCTTGGAGCCCTTCTTACGTGTACCCTTAGCAGGCACCTGTTTCTCACTGGGCACGGAAACTGTGTGCTTGTCTCTGCGAGACACTTTTGGGACCGGTGAGTCCTTGGCTGGGGATGCCTCTGAGGCATGTGAGCCTGAGGCCTGCTCCTTGCCATCCTTGCCCTGGGTGTGGCCTGAAGTGCTTTTGCCTCTGCGCTCTGGTGTGGGTTTATCTTTCTGTGGGGATGGTGTCTGCGGCCTAGACTGCTTTGGCTGCTGCTGTCGTGTGCTGCGTTTGCTGTATCTGTCCCTTGATGTCTGGGGTGTGTGGTCACTATCATCAGATGCGGCCACTGGCAGGGTGGTGGGCCTAGGGACTGGAGCTGGACCATGGGTTTGGGCAAGTTGAATGGCTGCTGTTACTGCAGAGGCCAGAGGCTGTACAGTCCGGTGTAGCCCACCCACGTAGGAATGCACGCCCTCCATGAAAGCCACCACCTGTGCCAATTTTTTGTCATGGTCCAGGAATGCATTGAGGAGAGCTGTCTGACCAACACACAGATGGCGCAAAAGGTCCACAGACTCAGCACTGATGGCAGCAGGGGGGACAGGGGCAGGGGCAGCGGTGCCTGGGGTGAAGGACACTCTTCCTTTTTTTGTGGTGCGCACACGGGCAGCAACAGTGGGAGTAGCACGGAGGGTGTGCACTGAACGCTGTGTGGTGGACATGGAGGCAGAGTCCCCGTTACCCTCGGCAGAAAACATAGAAGCGTCACCGCCGTCGTCAGATGACGTAGAGGTCTGCGTCTCTGGCTGTGAGTCCTCTAGAAGACTACGGTCCCCCTCCGATGCGCTGGTGACATCCGTGTCACTATGCTGGTGTGCAGCAGTTGTGCTTGATGCCTCACCACCGGTGTCTGTCCCCTGTTCTTCCGTGCCCATGTGAGATGCTGCATGAGAGAGAGATAGAGGTCGGATCAGTACATTTGCATCAAGTTTACAAATATCAGCAAGGGAAGCATCACTAATGATGAACAATCATCCATGTTGGACAACACCATGGGCAGTGACACTGTGCAACCTCAATCCAAACATCGAAATTACTGTGGCATAATGCAAACTTGGCATAATTCACCCATGTGATGGACACACTGCCAATTAGCCTGTTGGTGGCTTCAGCTAACCAGACACACACATCCCTCTGTGCACACCTAGGGCCCTGAGTGGGTAAAAGATCATACTCACAGCATGTTGCCACTGTCACATCTTGAGCCAGCAGAAGTGTCCTACACAGAGACAGACTCCAACATATCCGCACACAATGGCCATGAGCCCATGCCATCCACCATGTCGTAACTTGGGGCACAACTACAGTTGCACATTGTTGTTAGATGTGTAGTCAGCACAAATCAGACGTCAGGCAATGCACACATTGATGATGGCACACTCATATCATGCACTCTGCTTGACCCTGACATGGGATGTCCGTGACAACACCAATGAAGATGATACCAGAAGGCCACAACTACAAATGTGAACTCAAGGGCCATTACACCAATGACATGGGAAGGTACATGTAGGGTGAATGCATGACAACTGCACCCAACACCGCAGCCACTTACAAGCCATTGCATCACACTAGCAACATCACAACCCTGCACTGGCCCAGGCTTGGAGCACATGCAGCCAAACAACACCCAAAGTCACACTCACAGAATACTCACCACCAGCTTGCTGCTGATGCCCCTTCAGACGTGCATCCAGTTCAGGCTGCGTCACAGCTAAAATGCGTGCCATTAGTGGTGTCATGCTGCGCCGCGCCAACCTGCCGGACCGAGGGATCAGCCCCAGTGTCATCTCGGCCACATTCCTGCTCAGCCAGCAGATGTCATCCCACCTCTTGTGACAGTGGGAGCGCCGTCGGTTGGAGACACCCAGTGCACGCACCTTGCATGCAATGGCCCTCCACACGGCCTTGCGCTGGTTGACTTTGAGCTGCAGACATGGGAGACAAGAGGGTGCAATAATCAGTGTAACCTACCACAATTTCACAGTGCAGGAGCATGACACAGACTCATACCAACTTCTGCCCTAACTTCAGCAGAGACAACAAATCTGCGACATTCAAACATCATTATGTGTGAAAAACACATTAATGCATGCAGGTATGAGGGTGGACAAAGTACATGCCTATCTCAAAGCCATGCAGGATGCCAGCAGAGAGCAAAATGTGTATGCTGACCACATCTACTGCAAGTTTCTGGGAATACCAAGACATGCAGGACATTACTACATATGTCACTGTGAATACTCACTGTGCCCAACACTGCGCAGCCCGCAAAGCACTTGCCCTTAAACTGCCACACTGTGTCATGGATGTCACATTGAGGGACATGACCTCACAAACGCAAACCCTCATCACAAGGCCTGTCTTGTGCAATCTACATCTCTGTAATGGCTCATTGACGGAGAGTCAAGAGGAAAAGCACAGATTTGACACTGTGTACATCCAGTGTTGTGTCACTGTCTGATTGGGCAGTGAATGTGCAGGCCAGTTGGGGTCACACAGAGGTCCAACGTGGGGCATCTCATCTTTTACATGGAGGGACTATTTGGAAACACAAACAGTGCCAACACATGCGAGTATGTGCACATGCCGGTGGTGATGGAAGGGTCTGGGCACAAGAATGTTGGAATGTACAGTGTCATAGCTGATTGACCAACAAGAGATTCACCCTGGGGGACTGAGGTCCTGAGCATAGTGCAGAACCAGAGATGAGGCACATATTGAATCAGAAACAATGCCCTCACTACACTCTGGACAACTACACTAGCTAAGGCCACAGGTGGGCCTGTGAAGGACATCAGGGACACACAAAGACATTCAGACAGTAAATCACTGTCCTGACTCCTGAATTGAAAAGGTGCAGCCACACTGTATGTCTGACAAGACATCACATTTCACTCACATCTGGATGTGCAGGCAGGCAAACGTGTGGAATAGGCTGAACACACCTTCCCCTGGAAACAGCATGCTAGGCAGTGCATGACCCACCACAACACTCTCACACACATACTGCAGCAGATCAACTTCGTGTGTGCCCCACCTACACTCTCACTCACACCCTGAGATACTTACCACGACATTAGGCGCAACATATAGCCTTGGATACTGGGTGAACACCTCGTCCACCAGGACCTCAAGTTCCTCGGGGGTGAAGGGAGTGGCACGGATCTTCTCAGTCCTCGCCATCACTGTGGGAATGAGACAGCAGCAGTGGCAGTTGGTGGTGACGGGTGTCAGGCAGCAGTTCCTGGAGGCAGCAGCAGGTGAGGGGTGTCAGGCAGCAGTCCTTGGAGGCAGCAGCAGGTGAGGGGTGTCAGGCAGCAGTCCCTGGAGGCAGCAGCAGGTGAGGGGTCTCAGGCAGCAGTCCCTGGAGGCAGCAGCAGGTGAGGGGTGTCAGGCAGCAGTCCCTGGAGGCAGCAGCAGGTGAGGGGTGTCAGGCAGCAGTCCCTGGAGGCAGCAGCAGGTGAGGGGTCTCAGGCAGCAGTCCTTGGAGGCAGCAGCAGGTGAGGGGTCTCAGGCAGCAGTCCCTGGAGGCAGCAGCAGGTGAGGGGTGTCAGGCAGCAGTCCCTGGAGGCAGCAGCAGGTGAGGGGTGTCAGGCAGCAGTCCCTGGAGGCAGCAGCAGGTGAGGGGTCTCAGGCAGCAGTCCCTGGAGGCAGCAGCAGGTGAGGGGTCTCAGGCAGCAGTCCCTGGAGGCAGCAGCAGGTGAGGGGTGTCAGGCAGCAGTCCCCGGAGGCAGCAGCAGGTGAGGGGTGTCAGGCAGCAGTCCCCGGAGGCAGCAGGAGGTGAGGGGTCTCAGGCAGCAGTCCCTGGAGGCAGCAGCAGGTGAGGGGTCTCAGGCAGCAGTCCCTGGAGGCAGCAGCAGGTGAGGGGTCTCAGGCAGCAGGCTCTGTGAGCTGTGGCAATGTGTGGCTCCCTCACACACATATATAGCCCCCAGGGCTCGTGTCTGTGGTTCTAAGCTGCTGCAATTGGTGTTCCAGGTCTGCCTCATTCAAATCCATCCAATGACCGCCTCCGCGGTGGCGGAGCACGCCTACCGCGATTTTCAAAGTTGCATCAGGCAACCGCGATGGCGCTTCCCATTGGCTGGCAGGGCCTGGTCCATGGCGGTGACACACCACAGGGGACAGGCGTGCGGTTCCGCGGTGGTGCATCTTTCAAGTGCATCCAATGACCGGCCCCACAGTGGCGGAGCACGCCTACTGCAATTTTCAAACTTACATCAGGCAACCGCGATTGCACTTCCCATTGGCTGGCAGGGCATGGTTCATGGCGGTGACACACCGCAGGGGACAGGTGTGCGGTTCCGCGGTGGTGCATCTTTCAATTGCATCCAATGACCGGCCCCGGGGTGATGGAGCACGCCTACCGCGATTTTCAAACTTGCATCAGGCACCCGCGATTGCACTTCCCATTGGCTGGCAGTGCATGGTTCATGGCGGTGACACACCGCTGGTGGCATGCGGTAGCTACCGCGATTCCGGGCACATGCATTGCTATGAGTGACCGGGATCTGGGTGTCGGAGCATGCCAACCACCATTAGACATGTGTATTTGCCTATCAATCCCGCTATGGTGTCTTGGGCCATGGCGGTGACACACCGCTGGTGCCAGGCAGTAGCTACGGCGAGGGTGCAGCATAACATTGTTGACTATGGGCGTGAGAGTGTTGTCTGAGCACGTTTACGGCACCAATGGACACATCGTGCTGTGTCAATGTCATGGGTCATATCTGTACTTCGAACAGTGGTCACTTACAAAATATCAGGGCACTTGATGGAAATCAAATGGGCTATAGTAAGTTAGGACAGCCTAAATTTCATACCTAACACCAAATTCCACACTGAAAGTACCAATGGGGCACATTACTCCTACACAATTTCATTTGTGAGCCCACATTGACACACATCTTCATATCTGACCCCAGAATTTGCCCCCAATTTCATATCTGACCCCAAATTTTGCACACATGTCCATATCTCACACAATATGTCACTATACAGTACATGATTGTACAAACATCTCAGCATTATTTTCATGACTCACCACATGTGTCACACTGTTGTCTGTTTGGTATCACCTGTTACTGCCTTCATGTAATGTAATTGTTCGCTGTAGCAAATCCTACAGTATATGTCCACATGGACATGTGTGTGCTCTACATACTCAAGGATGTTAATTTCATCACCGGCACACTTGGCATTCTGTACATCCTTATCATTTTTCACTTGTTTCCCTGCCTTTGGGTATGTTTTGTCTCCGTAGCTGCCAAATGTCATCACCATTACTTGTGACATTGTGTCTGGTATGTGCTCATGTTGTTAGGCCTGTCATATGTGATTTTGTTACATGTATATTTCCACAGTTTTGAGTGTGTTGCTAGTGGATTTGATGTGTGTGGTGGGTTACGTTGGTACACACCAGGGACAGGTGCATTGGCCTTGTCCACATGAGGAATGTTGGCTTGGTGAGGGACTGTAGGCAAATGTGGGGCTGGTGCTCACTGAATGTTAAGTTTGACATGGCATCTGTGACCAGTGGGAGGTGACCCACAATTGGCCTGGACAGTACAGCATTGCGTGTGGTTTCATGTGCAGTAAGTGTTTGCAGTTTTGGCAGGGTGCACAATTAGGACACGTGTGCAGTTATATTGAACTGACACGTGTGGATAAGCCTGCTATGGTGTGGTAGCCTTTTGGGGGCACAAGCTGGTCCTGCGGTGTGTGGGTGAACTGATGGTGCTGTTGACTGAAGCTAATGATGGCATCCAAGACAGGTGAGATATACCTTGATAGGGCTGGCTGTGGCACCCATCTGACTCAGACTTTTGTTGTTCTAATGGTATCAGAGGCCAACAAGTGATGCACAGCCAGCATCTTTGTCTGCAGAGGAATGTTGAGAGTCCGCTTTGTTGTCCTTGACAGGCTGGGTGGCATGTGGCTCAGGATGCTTTTGATAGTTGTCCTTTGGTACCTGTGTCGTGCGATGACATCCCCTGTTGTTATGTGCATGAGGCTGTTGTGTCTTCAGTATCTACTCAGTATGCCCATGCGCTGACCTTTTTTGTGTAGTGGTGTGGCTTTGTCCGGGTGGTGGTGTAGGTTGTTTCTGTGTCACTGTTGTATGTCCAAGCAGCTGGAGTATTAGCTCCATGGCAAATGTTGCACTTCAGTTGTGTGTCTGGGCCGTGCAAGCTTCATTCTGCATGTCATAGTGCAACTTTAGTGCAGATTGTCGTTTGTCTACAGTCCTTTTGGATCACGTACCTTATCCACTTTTTGTGTGCCACATTGACAATCTGTGTGCCTGCTGATGGTATTGTGCAGTTGTGTTGTTGTGTCTTGATTCACGTCAAGACTGCATATGCATTTGCTGTTCATCATTAGTCATTGTATGACTTAGAATTGTGTGTAACAGCATGTATGGCATGTCTACTGATGACAGTGGATATTGGCACAGGCTTGTGAATATGTCTGTGAGTGTCTCTAGACTTGTGTGGATTAGTATTGGCTCACATTCCATGCTGAGTCCTTCAGAACTGGATAAATTGTGTAGTTCATGTGTCCCCTGTCATGTCTGCACAAGAATGTGTGGCACGTACAGCAGACATTTTGAAGACAGCAGTCTTTCTGTTTCACACATGTCCGGTATCATTTACTGTCCATGCTGTTTGCACCAGATTCTGGAATGTGACTATCACCATTCACAGACACAGTTTCCATGTTTGTTGTTCTCACAGTGGTAATACTGAAGAACTGTAGTACAATGTGATCTCTATGTGTCACGACTATTGACTTGCACTGTATGGTGCATTGTGATGCCATTCAATGTTTGCGCTGTGTGAATCAGAAGGTACAGAGTTGTGCACATCTCATGGTCTGTTGCAATGACGTGTCCCCTTTCATCTCACCTAGGAGGCGACCTAATGTGTATCGTCCTGTCACCCTGCTGGCTAACATAGAGGATGATGACGTGATACGCAGATTCCGTCTGGACCGCACGAACATCCAAGACCTGTGTGCCATGTTGGATCTTCACCTGCGGGCTGGCAGGACATACCCAACAGCATTGACGACCAAAACAAAGGTGATGGCGGCACTGCATTTCCTGGCTAGTGGGTCATTCCAGGAGACAGTGGGCATTGCAGGGGGGATGTCTCAGCCCACCTTCAGCATGGTGCTAAGGGATTTCCTGTTTGCCATGATGCGATACAAGGACCAATACATCAGTTTTCCAAGGCGTGCGGCTTTGGCGGATGTAAAGGTGGATTTTTATGCACTTGGCCACATCCCGAATGTTGTAGGTGCAATTGACTGCACACATGTTGGCCTGGTTCCACCACAGGCACAGGAACACATCTATCGGAATCGCAAACATTCCCATGCCATCAATGTGCAGGTGGTGTGCCAGGCCGATATGATCATATCGCATGTATGTGCCAAGTTTCCGGGCTCTGCGCATGATTCATATATCCTGCACAACAGCATTGTGCCCCAGCTGATGGCCAATCTTCTTCCGGAGCGGGCATGGATTGTGGGTGAGTAGGCAGAGTCAAGTTGTGTGCTGTGTGTGCCATGCTGTCCTCTGCCACAGTAGTATTACTGAATCGTTATGTTTATTTCACACCTAGGTGATTCTGCATATCCAAACAGACCGTGGTTGCTGAGCCCACTACGCAATCCTAGGACACCGTCTGATGTCCGCTACAACAATGCCCATGGTAGAACACGTCGGGTGGTGGAGCGAACCTTTGGTCTCCTCAAATCGAGATTTCGCTGCCTGGACCGGACCGGAGGGGCACTCATGTAATCCCCCAAAAAGGTGTGTCAGATAGTGGTTGCATGCTGCATGTTGCACAACCTGGTCTTACTGAAACAAATCTCCCTGATCCTGGACGATGATGACCAGCCGAGGCCCCCACCTGTGAACCCACAAATGTCCAGTGACGAGGATAGTGGTGAGGAGGAAGGTGTCGACCAGCGTCAGCAGCTCATCAACCGCTACTTCACTTGAAGGTGGGTGACGATGTACAACTGGTCCATTGTCTGTTGATGTAGTTGTTTGGGTGGAGGTCTATGTGATCTTTGTGAGTGCATCCTGTTGTTGACTCAGTGCTGGCTGCCTATGTGTTGGATACAGGGTAGTTTGGCACAGCTACAGGATGTCTGTGTTGGTACAGTTGCACATTGTAATGTGTGCATGTTGTTGTACGTTGAGGACATGTGTTGTGTGATGGCTGTGATGCCACAACCTGACTAGTGACTTTTGTTCTGTTGTCTTTTGCTAGGTCCCTTCTGCCTCTCCTTGCCTACAGAGGTTCCATGCTACTGTGACATTGTAATCATGGTAAACATTGCACATACAGTGATAAAGATGGAGCAGACTCAAATCCATTGGTGCGTTATTGTTGTTTATTGTCAATGGGTATATGTGAGAGGTAAGTGGATATTTATATGAGTGTGAATGGTGAATCTAGGAGTTGGCAGTGATGGTAGATGAGACAATCAGGTAGGCACCACAGTGATGTGGCGACACAGTCCAACAGACGGATGCCACTTCCATGGCAGTGTGGGTAAGGACAGTGTTCAAAGTCAATGGCAGGATGAAGAGTGTTGCCATCATGGCAGGCTCCTCGACTGGTGTTTGGCAGGTGCTTTGCCACAGGTGAGTCCCAAGTTTTTCTTTGGACGGCCCCTCCTTCTTTTGGCAGGGTGGGCATCGTCTGTTGGGCCAGTGGGGTCTGAGGAGTCACCCCTCTCCGTGCCCGCAGGGGTGGATGATGAACTGTCATCCTGCGGGACAATGGGGGGAGGTGGAGGTGTGTGATGTGGCACTGGCCTATCCCTCAGTACCGCCACAAACTGGCCCATGAGGTCCACAATTTGTCCCCTACAGTTGTCCATGGACCTCAGCAGACATTGGAGCTCCAGGGCATCTTCGTGGGCCTGGCCCATTTGTGCCTGTGTTCGTTCATAGGCACCCACGACTCTGGTGATGTTCGCCAGGGCTTCGGTCACAGTGTCCGGTGTTGTTGGAGTCCCACTTGTCCTCCCACCTGCCCTGCTATCACTGGCCTGTTGCCTCACCACTCTGGCCACACGCCTGCTCTCCACAGTTGTTGGTGTGGGCTGGGCATCCTCTGTGGCTGGGCGAATGTTGCAGGCAAAGGTGGTAGTGGTGGTGGTGGTGGTGGCGGCACAGGTCGTTCCAGCAGGGGTCAGCATTGTTGGTGTTGCTGATGGTGGGGGGGGCAGTGGGGTCATGTGACCGGTTGCGCCCTGGCACACCAGATGGGCCGGCTTGGAGCTCCTCGTCCAAAGAATCCAGGGACTCCGCATCCGAGTGTCCATGTTCCGAGGGAGGAGACTGGCTCTGCAAGTTGAGGTTGTTGTCCTCTGCAGTCAGTTGTTGGTCACCTGTGGAACAGAGGGTACATGGTCATTGACTTACAGCCATATGGCTTGCTGTGTTTGATGTCTCTTATTTACATGTTATGCAACACACAGTTACGTATTTCATGAGTTGAATGTCTGCACAGTGTTGTTCGTCATGACATGATGTGGAGGTACATACATCTTGTTCCATGGTGTGACAAGTCATTGGATGCCATGGCCAACTTGACACTCTTTGTATGGGACTGATGAGTTGTCATCTGACAACTGGCTGCCATGCAACTTGATGTGATGCATCGGAGATGATTACTCTTCCCGACAGATGTTACATATGCACATGTTTTAGACATTGTCACATTGTTATCTCATGCATACCTTTGTAATGTTCTGTGCTTGTATTTATTTGCTCGACAGACCATGCCTTCTTATTGTTACTAGAGTCCTTCATGCTCAGCAGCCATGGAATTTGCACATGTCATTCTGTGCAGGGCATATTTGGGCCCTGATTTGCTTACACATGGGTTTAGTTGAGTCACAGTTCTGTTTCTGTCACAGTTACATATGCATCGCTGTCTGAGGGATGGGGCAGGGTGTGCCTGGTGGGAGTTGTAGTGCTGGCCTCCCTATTCCAAAGACACCTCCCTGTCAAGATGGCTACCTATCTGTTAGGTGAGGGTGAAGCACACAATGACTGCCACATGGTTGTGGGTGGGGGGAGTAGTCCATCCTGCTCAGCTGTGGGCCAAGGGGGCCTGGTGGGAGTTGTAGTGCTGGCCTCCCTATTCCAAAGACACCTCCCTGTCAAGATGGCTACCTACCTGTTAGGTGAGGGTGAAGCACACAATGACTGCCACATGGATGTGGGTGGGGGGAGTAGTCCATCCTGCTCAGCTGTGGGCCAAGGGGGCCTGGTGGGAGTTGTAGTGCTGGCCTCCCTATTCCAAAGACACCTCCCTGTAAAGATGGCTACCTACCTGTTAGGTGAGGGTGAAGCACACAATGACTGCCACATGGTTGTGGGTGGGGGGAGTAGTCCATCCTGCTCAGCTGTGGGCTAAGGGAGCCTGGTTGGAGTTGTAGTGCTAGCCTCCCTATTCCAAAGACACCTCCCTGTAAAGATGGCTACCTACCTGTTAGGTGAGGGTGAAGCACACAATGACTGCCACATGGTTGTGGGTGGGGGAGTAGTCCATCCTGCTCAGCTGTGGGCCAAGGGGGCCTGGTGGGAGTTGTAGTGCTGGCCTCCCTATTCCAAAGACACCTCCCTGTAAAGATGGCTACCTACCTGTTAGGTGAGGGTGAAGCACACAATGACTGCCACATGGTTGTGGTTGGGGGGAGTAGTCCATCCTGCTCAGCTGTGGGCCAAGGGGGCCTGGTGGGAGTTGTAGTGCTGGCCTCCCTATTCCAAAGACACCTCCCTGTAAAGATGGCTACCTACCTGTTAGGTGAGGTTGAAGCACACAATGACTGCCACATGGTTGTGGGTGGGGGGAGTA
The DNA here is from genome assembly GCA_963921515.1 of Calotriton arnoldi. Taxonomy (NCBI): domain Eukaryota; kingdom Metazoa; phylum Chordata; class Amphibia; order Caudata; family Salamandridae; genus Calotriton; species Calotriton arnoldi. The sequence goes on from CAWUFW010001918.1 coordinate 1,465,729, forward strand.
GTCCATCCTGCTCAGCTGTGGGCCAAGGGGGCCTGGTGGGAGTTGTAGTGCTGGCCTCCCTATTCCAAAGACACCTCCCTGTAAAGATGGCTACCTACCTGTTAGGTGAGGGTGAAGCACACAATGACTGCCACATGGTTGTGGGTGGGGGAGTAGTCCATCCTGCTTAGCTGTGGGCCAAGGGGGCCTGGTGGGAGTTGTAGTGCTAGCCTCCCTATTCCAAAGACACCTCCCTGTAAAGATGGCTACCTACCTGTTAGGTGAGGGTGAAGCACGCAATGACTGCCACATGGTTGTGGATGGGGGAGTAGTCCATCCTGCTCAGCTGTGGGACAGGGGGCCTGGTGGGAGTTGTAGTGCTGTTTGCCTGGACACATACAGCACAGTAGATGTGGTCTACCTTTGTGATGTTTGAGGTGGTGTGGATGTGAAAACAGTGTGACCTATGTGTGTTTTTGGGGTGCAGATGTGTGTACTTGTGCCTCAGGGATGTATCTTTGTAGTTGTGCAAGACAGTACATGGCAGTTTCATGGTATACATTAGTTGGTACTTACCAGCCTCCACTCCCCCGGGTATTCCTTCAAGACTCTCTGGATGCAGTATGGCAAGCACCTTCTCCTTCCACGCAGTGAACGGTTTTGGTGGGATGGGAGGGCCTCCACCAGTCGCCTCAGCCAGCTCACGGTTCTTGGCCCTCCTCTTCTTGACAACACTCTTCAGGTCATGCCACCGCCTCATGATTTCATTCTTGTTGCGGGGCACATTCCCTACTGCATTGACCTTGCCCACTATCCTTGCCCACATGGTTGTCCTTGTGGCTAATGGTGTCTGTTGGACCATGTTGCCAAAGAGTTGTGGTTCTACTCTGATTATCTCATCTACCATTACTGTCAACTCAGTGTCAGTGAATTTTGGCATTTTGTGATGTGCCATGGTGTGTGCTGTGCTGATGTTTTGGGGTGCAGTTGTGAGGGTGGTGTAGGTGGTGTGTTTGTGTGTTGTTGTGCTGGTGAGATGTGTGGTGTTTTGCCTATCCAATGTGCTGCAGGGTTGTGTTCCTTCAGGGTTGGAGTAGTGCAAAGGATTGTGGTCAGGAAAGGGGCTGGTTTTATGCTCAGCTATGTGGGTGTGTCAAGATGGTGTAATGCAGTCAGGTGTGCTGTGTGGGTTGTCCTGTGATTTGTATATTTAAATTTGCCATCGGGGTGTGTCATTGGGATGTTTCAGGTTAATGGGGGGGCAGGGCTAGTTGCTTGTCTGCATTTGCTGGCCTTATTGTTGTTTTTTTTTACTTGGCCGCCATTTTTTTCGCGGAGCATCCGCAGCGATGGCTGTGCTGCAGGCTTCCGCCGTATTTCACATTCATTACTGTTAGCGACCGCGGTGGACGGAGATAGCGGAACGTACCGCTGTGGCATCGGGGATATCATAATCGCATTGGCGGTCACTCCGCGTGTCTGGCGGAGGGGTTGTTGTGTTTCTGCTATGTTACCGCCCGTCGCAGTTGCATTTTCACTTTCTCTGCCCTCTTCGGGCGGTTTTTGGATGCATCCTACCGCCGCGGATGGAATATTTTGGCGGTTGATCCTAATAGGGTCGGCGGGGTTTCCGCGGTACCTGCGGACGGTGATTTTCCGCTACCATGGCGGTAGGTTGTTTTTCTGTCCGCCATCGTAATGACCCTCAAAGATACCAGGAACTTAGGATGGAACAATCTGTAACTCAAATAGGTCCTAAACTCACAAAACAAACCAAAAGAATGTACGACTTACTACAAAGTCAAGTAATACTATACCCAACTACTAGAGGCCTAGAATACCTGTCACTAATAGCAAAAACAATTCTTTAAAAAACTTCCTTAAAGCAATAGAAAAAGACTTTCCTACAAAACACATTTGATAACTGTCCATATAATTTTGCTTAATTTTGTAAAATATAAATAATGTGTCATATATGTAAAATGCAGTTATAAAAACATATATTGACATTTTATTTACATTTTACCGAACATTACACATATATCAATTAACATAATGAAAATACCCTCCCACATTTATTAAATAAAAAACTTACCGTTTCTGTAGCTCAATAAAACGTAATAAAAAATAGGGAATCCATCCAGGTATCTCTCAATCCAAATAATAATTAAAATTCACCCAAAAAAAAATGTAAAAATACAACTGTTCCCCAAAAACAATCCAGCATCGATAAATCCAACGACTTTAAACCATAAAAAAAACAAAAATAGTGTTTACAAAAAGAAACGCTCCAGGAAAACCCGAAAAATTAAGAAAGTGTTAAATAAATATTAGTATTAAATACTAATACACACTTCTTAATAAAAAAAAAGCGCTATCCTCTCCAAAACGGGATTCCAAAAACAAAACCTACAAAAAGAGAAAAAAACATACCCACCCACACAAACATACACATACAGTATATTAAACAACATATATACACACTTCATATACATTAAACATACACTTAGAAACATAGCATAACATTTCTACACTAGGCCGCAAACACAAAATCTCGATATCTCGCTAAAGAAGAACTAACTACCAAAACGCACCAAAAACACAACAACCGACCACTAGACATACTAACTACCACTTAACAACATACACTTACAAGTAAAATGTAATATAAAGTTAGTAAATTAAACTTACCTTCATCGACGCGACGCAGCATCTAACCGCGAGCTTCTCCCCTTTCAAATGACCCAAAACAACAGTAAGCGGTTAAAAAATAGTCCCTGTTAAACAAAAATGGCTGCTTAAAGAATTAAAAACATACTAAATAATTCTAAAACAAAGGAAGCCTACATAAATAAAATATTTTTTCTTTTTCTAAAAATATTACATCAATGTACTTATTTTTTGAAAATAATATAATTTTTTATATATTGTAAAATTATAGTAATAATTAATCTAAAAAATATTAAAAATTATTATAATTACTTATTAATTTGTATCATTTACAATGTATATCCAAAAATGCTTAAAATGTGTAATATGTTAAAGAATAATTTAACCTTTAGAAAAGCATATTTGTTTTAAATGCTAAAATGTACTAATTAATTTTATTAATTTATCATAAATTAATAATATTAAAAATATATATAATATGTTATAAAATTATTAAAATGTGGTTTTGTTGTTGTATGTGAAAATATGTATAATATTATGTATTAAACATACAAAAGCATCTATCAAAATTTTGTAAATGTTACAAATACAAAAATAAAACTGTAAAAACATGTTGTAAAAATTATGTTTCTTACACAAATGTTATAAACAAAAATGTATAAAAATGTTTCCTAATCCAGAAATATTATACCTGTGTTTTAAAATATAAAAATGTAAAAAAACATGTATGTTAAAAAATGTTTGTATGTGAATAAACATATGTTTGCAAAATATTTCATTTTCATGTATTAAAAATATATATTTACTTTCTATGTTTCATCTATTCTATAATACTACCTTAATAAAATGTATTTATTTACCCTAAAATTGTTATTAATAAATAATAAAGTTATGTTAACAAATAAAAAGTGTTATTCTTTCTCTACTAAATATTTATAATTATTTATGTTCCTAAATGTATATTTTAATGCAATGTCTATATTTTATTTATCTAAAAATACCATATCAATATATATATCTCTTAATTATACTTACTATTAAATATTTAAAATACTGTACAGTAAACATATTTAATTTACCCATTCCACTCCAGCTAATATTAAGGGGCCCATTAGGATGTCGGGCGGAAGCACTACCGCCGTGTTGGCGGATGCAAAAACCACCAGTTACCGCCTGCACGCAGCAGTCCACACGCCCGCCCGATTACGATGCGAAAAGTCAGCCAAACACCGCCGGCAAGCCAGCGACACCGTCCGCCATCAAAGTGCGCCCGTACACGTAGCGGCGCAGCACAATTGACACACACCGTCCGACGAAACACGTACCGCCCGGCGTACAAATTACGATGCCGCACACAAACTGAACCCACGGCTAAGAGACACCGTACGTCAAACCGAAGCGGTAACACGAACGCCGAGCACGGACACCGAAGAAGCGGCACCCCCGAGCATGAATCCAGCACTGCAGGCCCTCCCTATGCTCTATCTGATGCACCACCAAGGACGCAACGTACAGCGAAGACGCAGGTAGGCACACATACAACAAGTGCACGCAAACAGCGCACACAGTGCAAGGGCGGAAAAAGCGGACAACCCCCCACCCCCGCGTGTACACGACACAGCTACCATAGCATCCACATATGACACACAGGCCAAATTGTAACATCTCGTAACACATGTGTACACACCACCTGGGACTAGGAACCAACCACCCCGTCACGGCCCCAAAGCGGCGATGACGCTGCCACACATGCGCACAACGCAGAGGCCAACCGCAGCGCCATGCATGCGTCGCACACAGACACAGGGACACAACCAAGCAGCACACACACCAGCCCACCCCGAACGCACATGACACGTGACAGGCCTGCCACAGACATGTCCCCAACGCCCAATTCACGGACAACACCCAACGTCACACAACCGACGCACACATGTCAGTGAAGTCACGCAACAGCAGGACACACCCCAGTGCAACAAACATGGCGAAGCACACAGCGGCGGCAACACCAACTAGGAGAAGCAGGGCTCCTTCGGGAAGAGGAACGCCAGTACCACACTGAAACACCCATACCACCCTGCACATATGAACAAGACATACAAAACGGAACACCAAAGAGCCCGGGGACCGACAACAGGTGGCCCAAGAATAACACTCACACACAAGGCCCAACGCAGAGCGGAAAGGCAGCCTGCCGCCCACACAAGGGAGAGCAGACAGCACTGAATGACCTTCCATTCCAACTCCGAAACCACAGCCCTACGAAAGAAGCCGGTGAATACAGCCATTGTCCAATAAAAGACCAACACAGGCATGCAGAGGAGACCGACCACAGGGCAGATAGCGCATATCACAGAAGAACACAACGGACGGGAAAGAATAAAGAAAACACTCCCCCATGTCGGCCCCATGCAAGTTAATTGGAAGGAGTCACACATCACTGACCTTGAACTGTCTGAGAAGCATGTGGGATGAGGGCCCGTGTCCTCCGCACAAGCCAACAGAACACAAGTCCTGTCTCCCTACGACTACACAGAGCTCACAGCAACCTCGGAGCGTGCACATTGCAGACTGCACACACAGCCGGAGCACGCCACCACAACGCACCGCTGCAAAATGGCAACCGCAACACACCTACCCAACTACGCCGGACAGGTCAAGCTGTACAAAACCAACCTGATACATATATTGGGATGCGAACTCCTGTCCCTGCTGAACGTAAGTTACCGACTGACTTACCGCATCACATTGTTCAGCTGCGTCATACCCGTCTTCTACTGTCGGAGGTGTCCCTACCAGCATCCCGTGGAGATGTGTCTCTCCAACCCGGCATGTCTAAAGGCGGACCTGCTAGCACTAGTCCTCCCTCTGGACGCACACGACAGGGCCTGCTCTGCCTATGGGGGCATGGCGTATGTGGCCAACATCGCACCCGCACTGAAATGGGACCACTGTGCCTCCACACGACGGATCATCGAGCACAGCTACATCGAATGTCACCCAGCATGCCCCATCATGGTCCTCCAAGGGACAACTTACGAACAACACCTTGACAGCCACCATCCGCTACATTGGCTGGCAAACATAAACACCACCAATGACATGGAAGCCCTGCTGGACGGCATCGCATACCTGACAACCTGTAAATTCGTCGGACCCCAACGCAGGTTCCCCGATTGACCTATGATGTCCAACCCCGAACCCATGCTTAGCTTCCGCACGGACTGGCCAGTCACCACCACAACAGCCATACCAAACGACCGGCAACAATTACCACACCATCAACGACATCGCCATGACATCGGATATGACCGGGACATGCACACTGTTCCCCATCACATCCAGGAACACTGCATGCATCGTGGGAGGCAGTGGCATGGGGTCTGTGTATCGCACCCACATGGACGGAACTGCACGAACAACCAGGACACGACATGGATCCAGTGCCCATGGACACACACACCGCTCAGTGGACATGAATAGGTCGCCTGGAGTCTGTGGGTGCTGCATCCCTCCCACCCCCGCCCCGGGAATCCCATACCAGGACCTTTGCATGGACGACAAGTGCAAACAACAACAACACGACCCCAGTGACTGTGACATGTCCAGTAACCACCACATTGCAACAACAAGTGGCACGCCGCTGCATGCACGCAAGCACATGCCCTGATGTCATCTCACATGCACGCGTGCATGAGGAACAACCGCAGCAAACCTGTCACATGGAACTGAGATGGACTGTGCCCATGATGCCAAGCGGTCTGGTAGGCTACTTGTATACCATCTGTGTCAAAGTCCGCAGCTCCGCAGCTATACGTAAATGTACATTAGCACAGCCTTGGCCAAGCAGATGTAACTCTGAAGCCCACATCCCACATGCAACAGCCAATCACATGTAACCCCACACCCTATCCCATTTGTAATCATGCTCAGTATATCCTCAACATGTATTCCGCTGCCAGTAGTGTCCACTATACTGCATCACAGAGGACAGAAGACTCAATATAATGTTTGATGCCAAAACTGTCTCCGCTGACTCATTTCACAAGTACGAATGAGAGAGGATGAGAGTATGTGAAGTACACGGCAGTCGTGACATGACCATGTAGTCCACTGGTATTGGATGTCAACGCAAATGAGTAGCACAACTGTGGAAGACACACATGTGTCGTGTGAAGTCGTATGGACGCAGTGCTCAGGTGGGTGGGTGCGACGGGTAGATGCGCACATGCCAAGTTGGAGCACGCCGTGTTGGGAGGGGTCATGAACAGTACACCACCGCTTCCCTGGGCATTGTGAGAGGACACCTGTTGGGGGGAAGTGAACACGTGTGTGCACAGCAGCCGGGCACACGAACAATGCGGAACCAGGCGCACACGTCAGCCCACCCTCCGTGGACTAGCTGGATCCTGTTGTGCGCCCGCCATGCCCCTTGACAAGGCACACACAGCCCCAGTCGACCAGGTGTAACCCCAACATAGTCAATCCGCACAGGCGATACAGGGCACGGGATGGCAGTGGAGCATGGTGTGTGAGAGGTCTCCTCGCGCTCCTCCTGGTCATATCACGCAGGCAATAGAACCTCAACGTGTAGCATGGCACAAGTCAAATGGAAGTGTAGGGGGGACGCACCTCAGCACGAGCAGCACTGACGTCACGGGAGGTGGCTCGCACCATCCCATCCATTGCCCATTATACCAACCACGCCACATGCCATTGCGACTAAGTGCAAGCACGTGCGCCACCACCCCCGAGCCCTCCCCAGAGAGGCCAAAGAGTGAATGTGTGGGCCATCAGTCACAGACGGACGCGGCCTGGCCGCAAGGGCAGCCACAGCCACTGGGTGTCGCAGGTGGCGGATCCGGAAGGCGAAGACTGTGATGCATAGTCCATGCAGGCCGGGTCTCCATTTGGGGCACCACGCAGGTGGACGGCGTCCCGCCACACATCATACCCTGAGACAGCCCACTCATGCAACTGGACCCACACATACACTCCTTGCCCTCTCTGGTGCGAGCTTGGGGCTGCCTGTGCAAGCGCTAGCCTCGCAGGTGCACATGCATATTGGGGGAGCGAGGGGAGGACATGAGGGCTGGGGCGAAGATGACTGTATCACTGTCAGTGAGTACAAGGGATGACCCAGATGTGGAAAGGAAGAGACGTGTCCCGTGTGTACTGCAACTAGTCGCCAATCCAACTACCCCCCATGTCCGGAATGTAAGCCCGCACCTAGGCCCGCCCATCCGCCACATCGAATATACCACCAGCACAACAACCTTCCCATTCGAAACACTGACTGGGGGTGGCGACCAGTGAACAAACATGTGTAGCCTACCCACGCATACATGTGGGCCCTCCATGATCCATGTCACCTGCGGCAAAGTCATGACATGCGCAATGAGGGAAGTGAGGTGAGCTGTCCGCCCCACGCACAGAAGGTGCATCAGCTCCACAGACCCAGCAGCGAGTCCAGCAGGGGTCACATGTGCAGGGGCAGCTGTGCCTGGTGTGAAGGCACATAGACAGCACATCGACCAATGTGTAGTCTGCCCACATCTACAGTCCATCATCATGCGGACATAGGAATTGTACACAGGGCAACACATCTTAGTGGGTGCACCCACCGTGACCAACAATGCGCAATCATCGACGTACCCGCCCTGTGCATGGCCCCCACCCAACGGAGGCACATCCAGTGCCACCATCCCACACACACAAGCCTTCCACGGAACATGCTGTGTCCAATGGTCAGTACAGAGTCAGCGCCCATCTGGTGGATCCTGAACAGGAGACACATGCACACACATGATAGCTCCCACTATGTACGTCTGCCACCTGGCACGTGCAATGTAACCTCTCACCTGTGACGTGTGACTGCAAGCACACAGCCGTCTTGGCATGGGGCTGTCAATGTGGACACCTGTCAATGTTTCGGGAGGTGTGATCCGTACAGTGCTGTACATAGGGTGCAGTGCTGACACCTACTACTGTCTCATATCCCCTCGTGCCACAGGTCCCACTTGTTTTGGCCGCTCAGCCTGTGCCCACATCGTCGTCGTCGTGTGCCATACTCATCCAGCCTCGGAAGCAGTCCCATGCTCAGCAGACATTCATGTTGCCGTGGCGTTGCCGCTTGACGAATATGCAGTCAGTCCCCATCAGCACACCCCGCAAGTCATTGGGGCCTAGATCCCCATGTGCATGACCATGGCAGTGGTTTGCATCACTAGCCATTGCCATTGGTGGGAGACCTGTGTAAGTGTATTGTGGCCGTGCCGTCCCTGCTTGACAGCTGGGCTGTGACTCATGTGCTTGCTCAGTCATGTCAGTGATGTGAATGCGAAATTGCTATGTGTTGTGTTGCTTTGACATGTGTCCACTGCCATCTTCCCTAGGCGGAGACCGAACATTGACCGCCCATACCAATTGCTGGCGGACATGGAGGATACTGAAGTCATAAGGAAGTTTCGGCTGGACAGGCCAACCCTGCATCGACTGTGTGCCATGTTGGAACCCCATCTCCGTCCCCGCAGGGTGTATCCGACAGCATTCACCCCCACGGCTCAGTTGATGGCCGCCATGCATTTCTTCGCCACTGAGTCATTCCAGCACACAGTGGGCAGTGGAGGAGGGATGTCCCAGCCCATGTTCAGCAGGGTGCTGAGGGATGTACTGGCAGCCATGATGCTGTACCGAAACAGGTACATCAGATTCCCCAGGGCTCGTGAATTGGCGGCAGTGAAGGGTGCATTCTATGCCCTTGGCAGGATCCCACACGTCGTTGGTGCCATTGATTGCACACATGTTGGCCTTGTTCCACCACAGGCCACTGAGCACCTGTACCGCAACAGGAAGCACACGCACTCCCTGAATGTGCAAGTGGTGTGCCTTGCGGACATGGTGATAACCCACGTGTGTGCAAAGTTCCCAGGCTCGGCCCATGACGCACACGTAATGCGCAACAGCATCTTGCCACGACTGATGTCCAATCTGCAACAGGATCGTGGCTGTATTGTCGGTGAGTATGTGGAGTGGTGTAGCGTGCTGGTTGTGCGATGCTGTCCCCTGTCCAGTTGGAATAGCAACGGTTCTCTGTGTCCCTCACACCCAGGTGACTCTGCGTACCCGAATGGGGCATGGCTGCTCAGTCCATTGAGGAATCCTCGCACCCCAGCAGACGATCGCTACAATGAGGCACATGGGAGGACCAGACGTGTGGTCGAGCGTACCTTTGGCCTCCTCAAGTCCAGGTTCAGGTGCCTGGACCGCACCGGGGGTGCGCTGGCGTACTCCCCACAGAAGGTGTGCCAGATAGTGGTGGCGTGCTGCATGCTGCACAATCTGGCCATTCGGAAGCAGATCCCCCTCATTGTGGATGACGGAGATCAACCAGGGCCCCAGCCCGCAGACCAGGACAGCTCGAGTGAGGAGGACAGCGGAGAGGAGGAAGCTGTGAATGTGCGCCAGCAGCTCATCGCCCGCTACTTCACTTGACGGTGAGTGTCCATGTACGACGGCTGATGTGTCTGTATTTGTGCAGATGTGTGTGTGCTGTGTCAGGGTGGCCTTTTGTTCACTGCGTGCTGTGTGTCAACGCTCCATGCCCAGGTTAGTATGCCACTGATGGTGGCTGTGGCATTGTGCCCTATTGCTCTGTGCGATGTGTGTACATTGCTTGTAGTTGTTGACATGTACTGTGTGATGGGTGTGTGACACACTCATTGAATGTGCTCCTGTTCTGTCTCCCACCCCTAGGTCCCTACAGGCCCTCCGGTTCCATTGCCATGCCACGCATCAGGTGCCGTTCCGCTCAAGGTGGCCGTTGTATTCCGTACAATTAAAACACAGGGCACAGACAGCAGTTTGTGGAAGAGGTGCATTTATTTCAAACTGTGACATGTGATTGTGTGTAAGGTGATGACAAAAGTGGTGCGTGCAGTGACAATGAGCTGTCGGTCATGGCTGCGTGATGCTCAGGGTGTACCCACTGGTTCTATGTCCATAGTCCAACACACACATGCCATCCAGATGGCTGTGTGGAGTGGGATCGTAGTCCAAGTCAATGCAGTGGGTGGTCAAGGAAGGCTGGCTGGCTGCCTCACTTGCGTCTGGAGCGTGCGAAGTCCTCCCGGGAGATCTGTTTCCACTTCGGACGGCCCCTTCCACGTTTGCGAGGGGGTGCCTGCTTGCGACATGCTGGTGGTTGAGGTGTGCTCACTGGCTGTGGACGCAGGGGAACTGGACACTGCTGCTCGACCCTGCGCCCCGGCAGGTGGTGGCGGAGGGGGAGCTGCTGTCCCTGGCTGTGACCTCACCGCCACCACCAGCTGGCCCATGAGGTCCACGAGTTGGCCCATATGGGCGTCCATGGACCTCAGCACCCCCAGCACCTCACGCGTGTCTGTAGCTGACCTGGCCCATTGTCCTTGGGCCTCTTCATAGGCCCCAAGGACTCTGGCCATTTGAGGCAGGGCATGGCTCCCAGGGGAGGCTGGCGTTTCCCTGACCCTGCTCCTCCTACCAGTCCTGCTGCCACCGGCCTGCCCACTAGCCACATTGCTCACCACGGTCCTCGCCCTGGCTCCCAGGGTGGATCCAGTCGTCCGGGCCACCACCTGCGCTGGGGCTGGGGCCAGCGAAGACGTGGTGGCGGTTGCGGCAGTGGTAGTGGCCGCAATGACCGTGGGTGTGGCCGCAATGACCGTGGGTGTGGCCGCAATGCCCGTGGGTGTGGCCGCAATGACCGTGGGTGTGGCCGCAATGACCGTGGGTGTGGCCGCAACGACAGTGGCAGCAGGGGGCTGGGAATGTTCAGCAGCCCTGGATGATGGGTTGGTGGGTAGGAGGGGGTCCTGTGGAGCGGCTGGGCCCTGCCACACTAGATGGGCCTGCTTGGTGGTCCGTGTCCGAAGAGGAGGACAGATCCTCCACATCCGTGTGTCCTCGTTGGGGGCTTGTAGGCTGGCTGTGCTGGCTGCTGTCTCCATCCCCAGCATCCAGCAGTTTGTCACCTGTGGAGAGAATGAGATTTGTTATTGTGTTGCACCTGGCGAAGTCTGTATTGGTTGTCTGACATTCTCCGTTCGTGCACTCTCGTGCACGTGTGTCCCGGAGGCGGGTGTGTGGCTGTACAATCCGTTGTTGTGTGTGCTTGGCAATGGGACTGTGTGCTGTGCACATGTGGCATGGGACGGATTGGCTATGCCGATGGGTGTGTTGCTGTGCTCCTACTTATTGTGACTCTGGTGTATGCGGGCTCCAGGCCCATCCTGGGTCTGGTTTGTACTTTGCTTTTGGGGTGCATATGGAACGCTTAGGAACGCATTTGGCAACATGGGGGTCATGCCCCAGGAACGCATTTGGGATGGAATATGCTTTTGGGGTGCAAATGGAACGCTTAGGAACGCATATGGCAACATGGGGGTCATGCCCCAGAAACGCATTTGGGATGGAATATGCTTTTGGGCTACATGCTGTGAGCCATGGGTGCCGAACGTGACATGTGTTGTGGCAGCATGACAGTGCATGGTCTGAGGTGTGTGCATGCCTGACATACCCTGCATATTTGCTGTCTGTTGTGATTACTGGACATGGCATTGGACGCATCGTTATGAGTGTGTGATGGTTGTGTGCCACCCGACGTATTGCAGTTGTCCCATCTCCTTGGTGTGCGTGCTGCCCTGTGCCATGTGCATCACTGCAGTGCTCGGGGGGTGTGGCCCATGTTGTGTGTTGTTGCTCACAGTGTGGCGTGCGCTTCATTGACTTCTGGCACATGGTTGGTCATGGGCATGTATCTTAGCGTGACTGCTGTATGTGTGGCAGCTGTGCGGATGACATGCCTTTCATGAGACTGGGGCTCACGGATGGGATGGATGGTATGTTGTATGTGCATGGTGTGTCTGTGTGTTTGATGGGTTCAGTGGTGTTCGTGTGCATTTATGTTGTTCCGCTCTGTTGCGTCTAGTGTTTGTCTTACATAGGCGTAGTTGTGGGGTGTGTGGTTGACAGGCAGTAGGGGCTACATGGACAGGACTTCAATGGTGTTTCGGTTGTGTGTGATGGGTTGCACAGTGGCTGCCGTGTGGTACTATATTCAGTGTGGCTTGTGCATGCAGACGTGGCTCCTTGGGTGTTGCTGTGTCTGTGATGGGTCATGTGGGGTGTGAGTCTGTGGTTCATGTCTGTGTGCACATTGTTCACTTGTTCGTGACAGTGGGCGGTGCTGCGTGTTCGTCTGCTACGTAACATGTCCCATGTGTTGGTCGTGTTACGGTCCTCATGCCTCCAGTAATCCAGCCCTGTCCAGTTTCCCACCTGCAGGTTGTTCGTGCGTGCACTGTACTGGATGCCACATGGTTCTAAGCGGGGGGTGCTCCATGTTGCAGGTCTGTGGGTGTGGGGGCGATGTTGTGGGTCGTGGTGATGGCTGGACACCCACTGACACCGATTGTTGTGGACCGTGATGTCTACCTTTCGGCTGTCGGTGTGCACTGCGGTGGCTGACACGTGGGTGTGGGGTGTGGGGGATGCTCCTCCTTGCTGTGCTGTGGGACTAGGGGCCTGGTGTGTGTTGTACTTGAGCTGTCCACCCTCCCACCCACTGCACTTTGTGTTCCTGCCACTTACCTGTTACTTGTCGGTTAGTGCAGCTATGGCGGACACATGGGTGTGGTGGGTGCTCGTTGTGGCGCTTCTGGCATACTTGGGGACCTGTTGGTGGTTACGTGGCTGGCTGAGTGTACACATGCCCCCACGTATCTTACAGTTGTTAGGTTTGGGCTGTGTGTGGTGGTGTCTGTTGCATGTGTGTGTGATGTGTTGTGTATTGTGTGCTGGACATGGGGGTGTTTGTCCCTGGGAGCTGTGGCATGGTGGTAGTGCATGTGAGTACATAGCGGTGTGCTGGTATACATTAGTTTGTACTTACCAGCCTCCACTCCCCTGCTAATCCGGCGAGGATCTCCGGATGTATAATGACTCGCACCTTCTCCTCCCACGCTTTGAAGGTCTTGAAGAGCGCGGGATTCCCTCCGCCAGTGACGGCAGCCAGCTCTCTGTTCTTGCTCTCCTTCTTCTTGACCAGGCTCTTGACGTCATTCCACCGTTTGTTGATTTCAACTCTGTTCCTGGGCAGGGTCCCGACTGCATTGACCTGGTCTACGATCCGGTTCCACATTCTCTTTCTGGTGGCTAGTGGTGTGTGCTGGACCAGGTTCCCATAGATTTGTGGGTGCACCTTGATAATCTCGTCGACCATGACCGTCAGCTCAATGGGCGTGAACTTGGGCATTCTTTGTGGTGCCATGGTGTTTGTGGTGCTGGTGCGGTGTGTGTTGTGTAATGTGCAGGGGGTTTGTGGTGACGGTGTTTGGTGGTGGTGGTGGTGGTGGTTGTGATGTGTGCGTTTCTGTGGTGTGCTGCTGTCCTTGCTGTGTCACTGTGTCCTCTCCTCTCCTCTCTAGTTTGCAATGTTGCAAGGGGTTGTGGTCTGTGGGAGTGCTGCTTTTGTACTTACCTATGTGGGTGTGTCCTCATGGTCTGTTGTTTTCTGGTGTGTTGTGTCTGGTGTTCTGGCCTTTGTATTTTTTGTTTGTCCGGGGGGGTGTTTTCGGGATGTGTACTGTGCTTGTGTATTTGTGCGTGCCTTGCTGTGTGGACTTGTTGGCCATGTTGTGTGCGATTGTTTTTGTCAGCGGATGGTTTCTGTGCAGGGACGTGGGCGCCATGGCTTGTGCCGTGTCAATTCTCATCGGCGTTGTTTGCGCTGGCGGGCGGTATATTTGTGGTTTACCCGCGCTCATGGCGGTGCGATCGTAATTTCACGTGCGGTGTGTCGGCCGTGAGGGCGGGCGGTTTTGTGTTGTCGTGCGTGTTTCCGTCCGTGGCGGGCGGTTTGACTCCGACTCGGACGAGGGCGGGCGGTATCTTGTGTGGTTTTCCGCCGATGGCGGTTTTCGGTTTGTGTAATCGTAATGGCGTGGTCGGTGTTCAGACGGTGTGTGCGGGCGGATTTTTGCCGCTTTCATGCCTGGCGGATTTTTTTACGCCGGGTATCGTAATGGGCCTTAAAGTCAGGGAAGGTGCTGGACACTAAAGATATAAAAATGACTATTCCCACTCCACCCAATATTAAATCAGGGAAGGTGCTGGACACTAAAGATACATAATTCACTATTCTCACTCCACCCAATATTAAATCAGGGAAGGTGCTGGACACTAAGGGCCCGATTCTGATGCGGGTTGGAAAAGCTTCCCGACCGAGAGCCTGATTCTGATGCGGTTAGGAAGGCCTCCTAACGGCATTTGCTCCTTCCAAATCGGATCGGGAACGTGTCTTCCCGACCGAGGGCCCAATTCTGATGCGGTTAGGAACAAATGTTCCCATTGAAGTCAATGGGAGTTCAACCAAATCGTATCTGGAAGCATCCGAATGCATCCTACTCCGCCGGTCGGACTTTCCCGATCCGAGTGGGTCGGACACCATTTCCCAACCGATTCGGTCGGGAAGCTTTTCCAACCCGCATCAGAATCGGCCCCCAAACATATATAAATTACTATTCCCACTACAGTTACTATTAAATAAGGGAAGGTGCTGGACACTAAAGATATATAAATTACTATTCCCACTCCAGTTACTAATAAATTAGGGAAGGTGCTGGACACTAAAGATATATAATTTACTATTCCCACTCCAGTCAGAATTTATTCAAGGAAGGTGCTGGACACTAAAGATATATAATTAACTATTCCCACTGCACCCAATGTTAAGTCAGAGAAGGTGCTGGACACTAAACATATATAAATTACTATTCCCACTCCAGTCAGTATTAAGTCAGGGAATGTGTTGGACACTAAAGATATATAATTTACTATTCCAACTCCAGTAAATATGAAGTCAGAGAAGGTGCTGGACACTAAACATATATAAATTACTATTCCCGCTCCACTTACTATTAAATAAGAGAAGGTGCTGGACACTAAAGATATATAATTTACTATTCCCACTCCAGTCAGA
The DNA here is from genome assembly GCA_963921515.1 of Calotriton arnoldi. Taxonomy (NCBI): domain Eukaryota; kingdom Metazoa; phylum Chordata; class Amphibia; order Caudata; family Salamandridae; genus Calotriton; species Calotriton arnoldi. The sequence goes on from CAWUFW010001918.1 coordinate 1,481,396, forward strand.
ATTTATTCAGTGAAGGTGCTGGACACTAAAGATATATAATTAACTATTCCCACTCCACCCAATATTAAGTCACAGAAGGTGCTGGACACTAAACATATATAAATTACTATTCCCACTGCAGTTACTATTAAGTCAGGGAATATGCTGGACACAAAAGATATATAATTTACTATTCCAACTCCAGTAAATATTAAGTCAGGGAAGGTGCTGGACACTAAACATATATAAATTACTATTCCCACTGCAGTCAGTATTAATTCAGGGAATGTGCTGGACACTAAAAATATGTAATTTACTATTCCAACTCCAGTAAATATTAAGTCAGGGAAGGTGCTGGACACTAAACATATATAAATTACTATTCCCACTCCAATAAGTATTAAGTCAGGGAAAGTGCTGGACACTAAAAATATATAAATTACTATTCCAACTCCAGTCAATATTAAGTCAGGGAATGTGCTGGACACTAAACATATATAATTTACTATTCCAACTCCAGTAAGTATTAATTCAGGGAAGGTGCTGTACACTAAAGATATATAATTTACTATTCCAACTCCAGTAATCATTGAGTCAGGGAAGGTGCTGGATACTAAAGAAATATAATTTACTATTCCAACTCCAGTAAGTATAAAGTCAGGGAAGGTGCTGTATACTAAAGATATATAATTTACTATTCCAACTCCAGTAATCATTGAGTCAGGGAAGGTCCTGGACACTAAAGATATATAATTTACTATTCCAACTCCAGTAAGTATTAAATCATGGAAGGTGCTGGACACTAAAGATATATAATTTACTATTCCAACTCCAGTAAATATTAAGTCAGGGAAGGTGCTGGATATTAAAGCTATATAATTTACTATTTCCACTACATTCACTATTAAATCATAAAAAATACTGTATAATAGACTTATATAAATAACTATTGACCCTATCCTTTCTGATATATTACATAAAGCAAACAACATTAAAAATATTTTATTCAATATTACCTCTACAATTATTACCATTTCATGAAACTTGTTTGACTTTACAATTTATATTATGTAAATAAATTTTAAATGAATACTTTTACATAATATTATTATTTAAAAATTCCCAAAAATTATAAAGCATAAATACAGTATTTAAAAAAAATTAGTATACATTATTCTAACATTTATATAACTTGATCAGCTTAGAAAAATACTAATATTCAATATAAATATTAATTAATACTTTAATTTGATTTTTTCTTTTTGATTTTCAAAAATATTATATTTAATTCAATAAATCAGTAATACATGTAATAATTTAATATATCAATAATAAACACAAACAAAATTATTTACAAAAACGAATATTTAACTTATTTTTAAAATTGTTAAATTCTATAATAATATTTTTTTATTTCAAACACTCCACATCCAATTGGTACCAAAAGCACTTCATCCCAAGCCATAAAAGCTATAATTATTTAAATTAAATTATTAATTTTTAAATGGAATAGTTTATTTTTAAATATTTAAAAAAGTAGTACCACACACTTCACTGTTAATGAAGCATAAATTCACACCTACAAAATGTCTAAATTATAATTACAATTTTCTATTTTTTTTAGAATTTTCTTTAGATTTTTAAATTATTGACCACCCTTATCCCCTAATAACTCTACATCCAACTCCTAAAACTAAATATCAAAATTCTATTCTAAATATAAATACACTTCTAAATTTTTTAATTAATATTTTTAAAAAACACCCACCATTTCCCCCTAAAGACACAACATCCACTACTAAAACAACATTTCAAATTTCTAATTTAAATTTAAAGTTCTAATTTTAAACTAATATTTTATAAATCGATATTTTACACATTCTATATTATTTTTTCGCTATTTTACACATTCTATATTATTTTTTTCGATATTTTTTACAACACTGAAAAACGATATTTTTTACTAACAATATTTTTGACTCGATATTTTCAACTTCGATATTTTTTCCAAAAAACGATATTTTTAACATCGAGATTAATTACATCGATATAATGGTAATATCTATATAAAAAAACTCGATATTATGGCAAGTTGATATTAAAAACTCAATATTATGACTATTCACCGGCAAGGATGTACCATGGAATGACACATATTGGTCGAGATGCCATGGTCAGATCAATCAAACAAACGTGGTTTAATACCAAGTTCAGGACTATTGCAGAGAGCCTTTGTCAGAGATACTTGACGTGCCAACAGCAAAACCCAGGAAGAAAGACAATAGTTAGGGGTCGATTACGATGGCGGTCGGAAAAGCATACCGACCGCCATGGTAGCGGCAAAAAACAGCCCGCATGGCCAACGGGAAAAACGCCGGATACATTATGATGAACCGGCAGAATAATGCGGCGGCGGGACACAATGAAAAACCGCCCGCACTCGCCGGACCAGCTGAAAATCCGACCGCAACGGCCGGATACTCAGCGGAAAAGCCAAGAACCGCCGCCATGCACACGGAGTAACCGCCCGTGACATTATGACATCCCCGTTACCACCATGGTACCTACCTATGAATCCGACCACATAGTGCGCGAACAGTGATGAATCCGATAGGCGGCAGAAGGGCTGCAGCATAGCCACCGCTGCCGAGGAACCGCAGCGGAGGATCCGCAAAAAAAATGGCGGACGTAGAAAAAACATGAAAAAAAATACAAACAATGCACACAGTGAAGTAGACCTGTCCCAATACAAACCAAAAGTGCCCAATGACAACAGCCCCAGAAATTTCAAAATAACCAATCACAGGACAACACACACAACACACCTGACAGCAACATACCAGCTTGCCACACCCCCCATAGCCGAGCATAAAACCAGCCCCTCCCTGACCATAATCCTTTGCTACACTCCACAACTGAAGGTCCCAACCCCAGAGAACAAAGGAGAGGCAAAGCTGCACACATCACCACCACAACACACACACCACCTACACCACCCACAACACCCACAACACCCACACAACTGCACCACAGAACATCTGCACAGCACACACCATGGCACCACACAAAATGCCAAAATTCACTGATTCAGAGCTTGCAGTCATGGTAGATGAGGTAATAAGAGTTGAACCACAACTCCATGGCAACATGGTCCAACACACACCATTAGCCACAAGAACCCAAATGTGGGTGAGGATAGTCAATAAGGTCAATGCAGTAGGGACCACCCCCCGCAACAAGCAGGAAATACAGAAGCGGTGGCATGACCTGAAGACCGTGGTGAAGAGGAAGAGGGCCAAGAACCGTCAGCTGGTTGACGGGACTGGTGGAGGCACTCCCATCCCACCCAAACCATACAGTCCGTGGGAGGAGAAGGTCCTTGGAATCCTACATCCAGAGAGTCTTGAAGGAATCCGCGGGGGACTGGAAGCTGGTAAGTACAAACCAATGAATATCATCACATTGCCATGTACCGTCTTGCACAACTTCAAACCCACAACCCCTAGGCCAAAGGACATTCGTCTGACCCACAATACCCAAAACAGGTCACACAGATGTAACCACCACTCAACCTGATAAAGCACAAAGCTAAACAAAATCAACTGGGTTGCATGTGCACAGACAAAAAGCACTACAACACACACCAGGCCCCCCTCTCCCACCCCTCAGCAGGATGGAGCACTCCACCCAGAAGCATGTGTCAGCCATTGAACGCTCCCCCACCACCTAACAGGTAGGTAGCCATCTTCACAGGGATGGGGAATGTGTATCTGGAGGCAGCACTACAACTCCCAACAGGCCCCCCTCTCACACCCCTCAGCAGGATGGAGCACCCCACCCAGAAGCATGTGTCAGCCATTGAACGCTCCCCCACCACCTAACAGGTAGGTAGCCATCTTCACAGGGATGGGGAATGTGTATCTGGAGGCAGCACTACAACCCCCAACAGGCCCCCTCTCCCACCCCTCAGCAGGATGGAGCACCCCACCCAGAAGCATGTGTCAGCCATTGAACGCTCCCCCACCACCTAACAGGTAGGTAGCCATCTTCACAGGGATGGGGAATGTGTATCTGGAGGCAGCACAACAACTCCCAACAGGCCCCCCTCTCACACCCCTCAGCAGGATGGAGCACCCCACACAGAAGCATGTGTCAGCCATTGAACGCTCCCCCATCACCTAACAGGTAGGTAGCCATCTTCACAGGGATGGGGAATGTGTATCTGGAGGCAGCACTACAACTCCCAACAGGCCCCCTCTCGCACCCCTCAGCAGGATGGAGCACCCCACCCAGAAGCATGTGTCAGCCATTGAACGCTCCCCCACCACCTAACAGGTAGGTAGCCATCTTCACAGGGATGGGGAATGTGTATCTGGAGGCAGCACAACAACTCCCAACAGGCCCCCTCTCACACCCCTCAGCAGGATGGAGCACCCCGCCCAGAAGCATGTGTCAGCCATTGAACGCTCACCCACCACCTAACAGGTAGGTAGCCATCTTCACAGGGGTGGGGAATGTGTATCTGGAGGCAGCACTAGAACCCCCAACAGGCCCCCCTCTCACACCCCTCAGCAGGATGGAGCACCCCACCCAGAAGCATGTGTCAGCCATTGAACGCTCCCCCACCACCTAACAGGTAGGTAGCCATCTTCACAGGGATGGGGAATGTGTATCTGGAGGCAGCACTACAACCCCAACAGGCCCCCTCTCCCACCCCTCAGCAGGATGGAGCACCCCACCCAGAAGCATGTGTCAGCCATTGAACGCTCCCCCACCACCTAACAGGTAGGTAGCCATCTTCACAGGGATGGGGAATGTGTATCTGGAGGCAGCATAACAACTCCCAACAGGCCCCCTCTCACACCCCTCAGCAGGATGGAGCACCCCACCCAGAAGCATGTGTCAGCCATTGAACGCTCCCCCACCACCTAACAGGTAGGTAGCCATCTTCACAGGGATGGGGAATGTGTATCTGGAGGCAGCACTACAACTCCCAACAGGCCCCCCTCTCACACCCCTCAGCAGGATGGAGCACCCCACCCAGAAGCATGTGTCAGCCATTGAACGCTCCCCCATCACCTAACAGGTAAGTAGCCATCTTCACAGGGATGGGGAATGTGTATCTGGAGGCAGCACAACAACCCCCAACAGGTCCCCTCTCCCACCCCTCAGCAGGATGGAGCACCCCACCCAGAAGCATGTGTCTGTAAGTAAAAACCAAAGTGACACTGCACAGGTAATCAGACAGTGCATGCACACCACCATCACTCAACAAAAGCATTGAGAGACATGACAACATGAGGCTCTACTTCACACAAAAATAGAAAAGAAAAGCACAGCCATTGACAGGATGCAGACAGCTCAGCGTACGTAACTGTGACAGAAACAGAACTGTGACTCTCAACAAATATGTACAAGCAAACGGGCCTCTGACATGCATCACCCAGACTTCTCTCTGTAGCGTACATGGGTGCTGATCATGAAGGACCATGGGAAAAACAAACTAGCATGGTCTGCTGTATAAAGAAATACAAGCACAGGACATGTCAACGGTATGCATGTGATGACAATGGCTAGTCCATGCACACAGGTAATGTCTGCCAGGCAGAGTGATCAGCAAAGATGCTGAACATCAACTTGTAGTCATGCCAGTTGTCAGATGATAACCTCACATTGAAATCACCAATACTAGACGTGTGGCATGCTAACCAATCACAGGTCACACCATTGTGAAATGATGAATGTAACTCCACTTCATGGCATGAGGCACATCACTGTGCAGACATACAATGTGTGAAAAAGGCAACTGTGTGTAGCATAACATGTAAATAAGAGACATCAAACACAGCAACCCTGAGGTGTGTAAGGCAATTACCATCTACTTCCTGTCCCACAGGTGACCAACAACTGACTGCAGAGGACGACAACCTCAACCAGCACAGCCAGTCACCAGCTCCCGAACATCTCCCCTCGGATGCAGACTCCCTGGATAATGAGGAGGAGGAGGACCAACCCGGACCATCTGGTGTGGCAGGGCGTAATGTGTCCCAGGACCCCACAGCCCCACCACCCTCAGCAACAACATCAACGCAGAGCCCTGCTGCAACGACCTGTGCCACCACCACCTCCACCACCACTACCACTACCACTGCTGCCTGCAACACTCGCCCTGCTCCAGAGGCCAACCAGACCACAACAACTGCGGAGGTACGGGAGAGTAGGCCGGTGCCCACAGGAGGGAGGCAACAGGGCCGTGACAGCAGGCCAGGTGTGAGGACAAGGCTGACCCAAAGGGAAGAAGACCCTGGCACTGAATCACTGGCACACATTCACAGAGTTGTGGGGGCCTATGAACACGCCCAGGGACAGTTGAGGCAGGCTCAGCAGGATGCCCGTGAGCAACAACAGATGCTGCGCTCAATTGACAACCGCATGGGCCAACTCGTGGCCTGCATGGGCCAAATCAGGGACCTCCTGGGCCAGCTAGTGGGGGTCCTCAGGGACAGGCATGCGGCACCACCAACACCTACAGCTCCCTCTGTTGTGCCGCAGGATGACAGACCCCCATCCTCCCCTGCATCCAGCGAGCATGGGGACTCATCAGACACCACTGGCCATGCACCTGTGTCCCCCCTGCCAAAAGAGCAAGGGGCCGCCCGAAAAAATCATTGGGAGCATCCCGTGGCAAAGCACCTGGCAAAAGCCAGTCAAGTAGCCAGCCATGATGGCACCCCTCTTCACCCTGCTGTGTACCCTGCAGACTGTCCCCACACACAATGCCGTGGGAATGGCAAATGACTGTTGGACTGTGTTACCATACTGATCTAGTGTATACTCTATTGTCTCATTTACCATCACTGACAAATCTGTTATTCACCGTTCACAAATCTGTAAATATCCACATCTACATCACATGTATCCACTGTAAATAAACACTAATAACGCACCAATGTAGTTGTCACTGTTCCATGTTCATCACAGTATGTTAACTCACACCCATGATTACAATATCACAGGAGCAGGGATACTCCGCAGGCAAGTAGAGGCTGAAGGGACCTAGGAAAACACAACAGAACATCAGTTGCTACTCAGGTGGTGGACTAACAACCATCACACAACACAGCACATCAAGGTACGACAATCTGCACATGTCACAAGGAGCAACTGTACCAACATAGACATCAAGTAGCTGTGTCAAAAGATCCCTTACCATACACATCTGCAGCCAGCACTGACTCTGCAACATGCTGTAGTCACAAAACTCACATACACATATTCACCAGCACAACATCATCAGACAACAGCCAGTTTTGACATTGCCACTGACCATCAAGTGAAGTAGTTGTTGATGAGCTGCTGACGCTGTCCAACACCTTCCTCCTCTCCACTATCCTCGTCACTTGACGTTTGGGTGTTTGCAGGTGGGGGCTGTGGCTGGTCATCATCATCCTGGATTAAGGGGATCCCCTTCCGCACGGCCAGGTTGTGTAGCATGCAGCATGCTACCACTATCTGACACACCTTGACGGGTGAGTACTGCAGAGCCCCTCCGGTCTTGTCGAGTCATCGAAAACGCGATTTCAGGAGTCCAAATGTTCGCTCAATGACCCGACGTGTCCTCCCATGGGCATTGTTGTAGCGCACTTCAGCTGGTGTCCTGGGATTGCGAAGTGGACTCAGCAACCAAGGTCCGTTGGGATATGCAGAGTCACCTAAGTGTGAAAGACACATACAGATTGAGTGTCTGACATGTGTCCGAGGACAGCATGGCACACAAACAGCACACGACTCGACCCTTTGTACTCACCCACAATCCATGCCCGCACCGGCACCAGATTGGCCATCAGCTGTGGTAAAATGCTGTTGCGCATTATGTGTGAATCGTGGGCTGATCCTGGAAACTTTGCACAAACGTGTGAGATGACCATATCTGCCTGGCACACCACCTGCACATTGATGGAATGATAATGTTTCCTATTTCGGTAAATATGCTCCTGTGCTTGGGGTGGAATCAGGGAAACATGTGTGCCATCTATTGCACCAACTACATTAGGAACGTGTCCAAGTGCATAAAATTCACCCTTCACATCCGCCAACTCCTGCCGCCTGGGGAAATGTATGAATTGGTCCCTGTGTTGCATCATAGCCAACAGGACATCACGTAGCACCATGCTGAATGTTGGTTGGGACATCCCCCTGCAATGCCCACAGTTTGCTGGAAGGATCCCGTAGCCACGAAATGTAGGAATGCCATCACCTTTGCCGTTGCCGTGAGTGCTGTTGGGTATGTCCTGCGTGGAAGCAGGTGTGGCTCCAATATTGCACAAAGTTCCAGGAGGTTTGTCCGATCCAGACGGAATCGCCTTATGATGTCGGTATCCTCCATGTTAGCCAGCAGGGTGAAGGTACGAAACACATTAGGTCGCCTCCTAGGTGAGATGAAAGGGGACACATCATAGCAACATAAATTAGGATGTGCACAAATTCATAAAGTCCGTCCTGTCACGGCGCTAACATTGACTGTCATCCCTGAAAGCACACAGTGCAATTCAGTGTTGTCCCAACATGAGACAGATTAATTGTACAACTGTCATGGATGTGCACAGTCAGTAGACAAAATACGAACACTGTCTATGTGAATGCCAAGAGTCACATATCGAGCTGAGGTGGACTCAGCCTTGGGTGTACATGACACAGGACATGTGTGAAGCAGAGCCACTGCTGGCTTCCACGTTGCTGCTGTACCTGCCACACCTCCTTGGCCAATAATTGCAGGGGACACATCAACAACACAATGTGGATAGATCATTGGGATTGTCTTTGTACTCAGTGCCACTTCGAACACACTCAAATTCAATGACATTCACATCCCAAACCCATACATGTGCCAATGTCATCAGTACACAGGCCATATCTGCTGCTGACTTGAATACAAAGTCGGACAGTGACAGATGATGTCACGCCTGTGCAGAGTATGTGTACCACTGTAACAGGCCACCATTACCCCACTGCCCAATACTCTCTACAAGCACACAGATAGCCAATGTGGCACACATTAACAATAGATGAGGGACGTGATCAGCAGGGCCTGTATGCACCCTTAATCTTCCCCCATTTTGGACATTTACATGCAGCATCAAGGAGGGACTGCCCAAGGACACATGTGCACCACAACACATACCATGGTGATACACATCCAGCTGTTTCAAGACACAACAGTGCCACAACACAAACATACAACAATACATGGACAATGCCAAGCCAGTATGCCAACAAGTCTACGCATGAACAGACTGTATGCATTACATATGGACAACTGGCTCAGACACCTGACACCAGTGGATGTAATTTTACACCACATGTCCCAAAGGACATGCATCCTGACCCTCATTCCACACAGGCTGTCAGGCCCAACACAGCATACAATCAATATCCCACATCTAACAAACATGCTGGCTGTGCATGAGTAGTGGGACACTGGTACCTCACATTGACCAAATGTCAGAGTTGGATGAGTGTCACAGGCACAACAATCAAGGTACATCTCACCTGTCTTGGGTGCCCACTCCATCCTGATACACCAGCAGATGTGATCCACCCACACAGTGCTGGAATAGATGGTGAGCAAGGATGGCTAGCACCCCATAGCATGCACATACACTAGTGTTGGTGGCAACACACTGCACACATGTGCCACTTGTGCTGACCATCCAACATTGCAGACAATTCCCGCTAATCAGTGCACACACATTGCACAGGCAATACTGGACACCCATAGCCTGTGGACAAATGTCGCATACTATATTCCATACATTTAGCACAATCCACAACCGTGCATGCAGTCCATCTGCCAACGCAACATTCCTGATGTGAACAATGGACATGCACTGGTGGCAGGTGAGTAGCACCGGAACACAGCACAACACTCAAAAACATAGTTTAGCTAAGCACCATTGTTGAAATGTACATGTCACTGATTCACATACAACAGTCCAAACAACATGAGCACAGACCTGACACTACCACATAGGTCCCTGTGGTTACAGGTGGCAGACATGTAGCAAAGACATCTGCTCTGGCCGTCTACCCAAGTGACAAACAATAATAATGCAATGGATGCCAGGTGTGGTGCTGAAGTACTCGTCATCCTTTAGCAGGTCGAGCCCCCCTGTACATGTGGACATACACTGCAGGAGTTGCCAGTGTGTACAAAGACATTACATGCGGCATGTAATTGGTCTTAGCAATAACACAACAGGGTGACATCTATTTCCAATGATGACAGTCATGCTGAATAAATGAGTTCATCTGGGTTTTCAGTGTAACACATGGGCTCAGGTGTGAGATAGTGGTCAGCATGGGTGGCAGATACGACATTGTGTGTAAATATTGCTCAACATAATGGAGTACAGTGTTCCATTTGGTGTGAGACGTTACACAGTGGCTGACATTTGTGACAGGAGACCATATCAATGTTATCCAGTGCCATGTGCCACTGTACGTATCCACTGTGCGTAGTACAGTAATGATCATTGATCCACACACAACAAGAACTGTCCGTAGGTGCCTTAAACGTGCCCCATAAACACAATGACGCACAGAGTGTACGATGTGATGCTGCATATTCCCCATAGCGGACGCACATACTGTCCGTGAATTGGGTGGCGGAGCATGCCAACCACCATTTGAACCTGTGTCGATGCCCACCACTGACGCAAGTCTTTCATGTGCTGCACATGACACATTGGTGTTAGTGATGGCCCTCTACATAGCTGCAGATGGCGTTTGTCATGCTCCACCAGCCACATCCCGGTCACCCATGTCACTCTATGGCAATCAAACAGCGGTAGCGCCGGCCAGGACCCCACGGTGTGTCACCGCCATGAACCATGCCCTTGCAGCCAATGGGGACCGCTTTCGCGGTGGCATGATGCAGATTCAAAAATCACGGTAGGCGTGCTCTGCCCCCAGCGGATGCGGAGATAGGATGCATTTGTAAGATGCACCACCGCGGTAGCGCCGGCCAGGACCCCACGGTGTGTCACTGCCATGAACCATGCCCTTGCAGCCAATGGGGACCGCTATTGCGGTGGCATGATGCAGATTCAAAAATCGCGGTAGGCGTGCTCCGCCCCCAGCGGATGCGGAGATAGGATGCATTTGTAAGATGCACCACCGCGGTAGCGCCGGCCAGGACCCCGCGGTGTGTCACCGCCATGAACCATGCCCTTGCAGCCAATGGGGACCGCTATTGCGGTGGCATGATGCAGATTCAAAAATCGCGGTAGGCGTGCTCCACCCCCAGCGGATGCGGAGATAGGATGCATTTGTAAGATGCACCACCGCGGTAGCGCCGGCCAGGACCCCGCGGTGTGTCACCGCCATGAACCATGCCCTTGCAGCCAATGGGGACCGCTATCGCAGTGGCATGTTGCAGATTCAAAAATCGCGGTAGGCGTGCTCCGCCCCCGCGGAGACGGTCATTGGATGCTTTTGAAGAAGGCTGACCTGGAACACCAATGGCAGAAGACTATGACCACTGAAACGAGTCCAGGGCCCTATATATGTGTGGAAGGGAGCACCACATTTCCACTGCTCACAGAGCCTGCTGCCTGGGACCCCTCACCTGCTGCTGCCTCCAGGGACTGCTGCCTGAGACCCCTCACCTGCTGCTGCCTCCAGGGACTGCTGCCTGACACCCCTCACCTGCTGCTGCCTCCAGGGACTGCTGCCTGGGACCCCTCACCTGCTGCTGCCTCCAGGGACTGCTGCCTGAGACCCCTCACCTGCTGCTGCCTCCAGGGACTGCTGCCTGGGACCCCTCACCTGCTGCTGCCTCCAGGGAATGCTGCCTGAGACCCCTCACCTGCTGCTGCCTCCAGGGACTGCTGCCTGGGACCCCTCACCTGCTGCTGCCTCCAGGGACTGCTGCCTGGGACCCCTCACCGCCCACTGCCGCCGCTGACCTCTCATGTCCACAGTGATGGCTAGGATGGAGAAGATCCGTGCCAGTCCATTTACAAGTGAGGAGCTGGTTGTCCTGGTGGACGAGGTGCTGACACAGTACCCACGGCTATATGGTGGCCCAAATGTTGTGGTAAGTCTCCAACAGTGGGGGTGTGAGTGCAAGGGGGGCACACATGTAGTCGATCAGATGGTGTATGTGCCTGAGAGTGTGGGGTTGTGTAATGCACTGGCTGACATGCTGTTTCCTAGTTGTTAAGGGGGTGTATGCAACCCACACATTAAATGCATGGACATGAAGGGTGGATGGACATGTGTTGTGTACACATCCATATGGTGTGACAGCTATCTGGTGATGCATGTTTCGGGACAGTTATTGTTCATGTGACTGTTTGTGTGGCTCCTCGTTGTCCATCTCTGTGTGATTCTACCTGGCATGGACTGTCCACGCCCAATGTGACAAGGACACATCACTGACTGTACAGAGTGTGATACGTGTGTGTACATCAATGACCCATATCTGCTGTGTGGAGATGAGTCTGTGTCATGCCACTGTTCAGAGAGAGAGGTTTTACCATGAGAGTGTGTCACTGATGTTTTCCCCCTCTTGTCTCCCACACCTGCAGCTCAAGGTACACCAGCGTAAGGCCGTGTGGAGGTCCATTGCAACCAAGGTGCGGGCTCTGGGAGTGTCAAACCGCCGGCGCACCCACTGCCACAAGAGGTGGGACGACATATCACGATTGGCAAAGAACGTTGCCGAGATGACACTGGGGATACTCCCTCGCAGTGGCAGGTTGTCACGACGCAGCTTGACACCACTGATGTGCCGCATCTTGGCTGTGACACAGCCTGACCTGGACGCACGTTTGAAGGAGCATCAACAGCAAGCTAGGGGTGAGTATTCTGTGAAGGTTGATTTTGTCTGTGAGTGGCTGCATGTGTACCAAGCCTGTACCTACGCTGGTGTACGTGATGTGGTTACTGTGATGCAGTGGGTTGTAAGTGGCCCCTGTGCTGGGTGTGGCAGTCACGGATTTTACATACATGCACTTACTGATGTTTTTCCAATCCTGGGAATTTCAATGGCATTGTGGGTGGTGTGCTGCAGGCCTGGTCCATTGGTGTTAGTGTTTGTACGCCCCAACATGCATGATGTTGTGCTGTCTGCCCATCACATGGCTCAGCTATGCCGTGTTTAGATGTTTGTACGCACTGTTTGAGGTAGTGAAGTGTGTCTGCATGGTGAGAATGCACGGGGTGGCCTGCAACATGTAGACTTTGTCATCCTCAGTGTTGCTTTGCTTGAATATGTTTGTCCTGTTGCTGTCACTTTGCTGACCCTACATGTCTCTCTGTTATGCAGCATCTCCCGTGGGCACGGAGGGACAGGGGACGGACACCAGTGGTGGTGAAACAAGCACAACAGCTGCACAGGATCCCAGTGACACAGATGTGACCAGCGCCTCGGAGGGGGATAGGAGTATGCTGGAGGAATCACAGCCCGAGACGCAAAGTTCAACATCATCTGATGACGGCGGTGGTGCAGACATCTTGGAGGACACAGGGAACGGAGGGTCTGCTACATCTTCCAGCACACAGCGTGCAGTGCCCACCCTCCCAGCCACTTCCTCTGTTGCTGCCCGTGTTCGCACCACAAAGAGGGGAAGAGTGTCCTTCATTCCAGGCACCGCTGCCCCTGCCCCTGTGCCCCCTGCTGCCATCAGTGCAGAGTGTGTGGACCTTATGCGCCAGCTGTGTGTGGGGCAGACAGGGCTCCTCAATGCATTGTCAGACCACGACCGCAAATTGGCACAGGTGTTAGCTTTCATGGAGGGCATACATTCAGACGTGGGTGGGCTGCACCGCACAGTCCAGACAATGTCCTCCACAATGGCGGCTGCACTTCAACTGGCTCAATCTTGTAGTCCAATTCCAGTCCCTTTGTCCACCCCGCTTGCCAGTGGCGACGTCTGACGACGGTGACCACGCTTCACACACGTCAACGTCACGATACTGCACACGTAGCACACAGCAGCAGCAGCCCAAGCGGTCAAGGTCACAGACACCTTCCCCTACGAAGAAAAAAACAACCCCAGAGCGCAAAGGGAAGAGCCCGTCAGGCGTTGCAAAGGCACATGATTCAAGGAGGAAGTACTCAGGGTCACAAGCCTCAGAGCAATCCCCGGCCACAGACTCTGAGGTCCCAAAAACATCTCGCAAAGGCATGCAGACACTCTCCATGCCCACTGTGAAGGTGGGGCCTGGCAAGGCTACACATAGTAAGGTATCCAAGGCTGTTTCACCAACTACCTCTACTCCCATTCCAAGTCCAGTGAAGCAGGGACAGGAGGTCACTGTAGGGGGCACACAGGGTAAAGAGGGGATGGAGGGGCAGAGGCAATGCCAGGCTAAGCGTCCTTCTGGATCCAGCACATCCCCAGGGGGAGGTCCAGCGTGTGCACCTGCGGCAGCCTTGGTGATGAGTGTGCCGTTTGTGTCCACACCACTTCCCATTGATACCAAGACAGGCAAGCCATTTAGAATCCCCAAGAAGTGGAAAGGCACCCCTCCACTATCTCCCTCCCACACTGTGTCCCACGTCGGCCTGAGTCCCCCTCCACGTGCCACTACACCACCTGGTCCAAGCAGCCCTCCAGCGTCCAAGGCCACTGATAGCTCTTCCTCAGCTGGGCGTCTCACTCCCCAGTCAAGTGGTCCAACAGTGCCCGACACACAGTCAGCTCCCAGTCAGACTGACAGCCAAGTATGAATGTTGATCAACGTCACATACCTATCTCTCCCACACCGGTACCTGTGCTGCCCATCGTGACACACCAGACTGTGTTGCTGACCATGGCGGAGTTTGGTGACACACATTCCCTGTGCAGCTTCTCATTGACTCTGTCAGCACCTTGGACTGGCCACTGGCCTTGCAGTTTGCACCCTGCCTGTGCAGCTTCTCATTGACTGTCAGCACCTTGGACTGGCCACTGGCCTTGCAGTTTGCCCCCTGCCTGTGCAGCTTCTCATTGACTCTGTCAGCACCTTGGACTGGCCACTGGCCTTGCAGTTTGCCCCCTGCCTGTGCAGCTTCTCATTGACTCTGTCAGCACCTTGGACTGGCCACTGGCCTTGCAGTTTGCCCCCTGCCTGTGCAGCTTCTCATTGACTCTGTCAGCACCTTGGACTGGCCACTGGCCTTGCAGTTTGCCCCCTGCCTGTGCAGCTTCTCATTGACTCTGTCAGCACCTTGGACTGGCCACTGGCCTTTCAGTTTGCCCCCTGCCTGTGCAGCTTCTCATGTTCAGGCTCTGCATCTTGTGCCTTGGTCTTGTCTGATATTGTTGCCTATCAGTGCTATTTGTGAATAAAAACAGTTGCTCATGTTTTCAGTTGTGTCATTGTCCTTACTGAATAAGGCTTTTCCTGTATGTCTAACATTTACTGGGCCACATGCTCTGTGTGCCACTTCAACTGTGCCACTGGCTTGTTTAACTTATCATTTTTTTACAGGGGTGACGGGGACTTCAGTTCTTCATGACTCGGATACTTGTGGGGTCAGTGATGTTGTTTTCGGTGACATACCAGACTCATGTTCCTTCCTTGTTGCTGTTGGCTATGTTTTACTGCATCCTGGTATGTGGGCACTGCAAACACATAGAGGGGTCATATACACGGGATTGCAGGCAGGCTGACCAGGCTCAACATGTATGTGCGTTCTTGCTTTCATGTATGCCTAGCAGTGTAGATGTGTAGTCATGTTGTGATGGGCAGTCATCCTAGTCACAACGGTTACTTACATGGTGTGCATTTGGGTGGTCAAGGGTTGTACGGTGTGTTGGTTGTGGCTTTGTCGTGTGTGTTGATGTGTGTGTTAATGGCGTGTGACTCATGGCTGTGTGGGACTGTTGTGTGTTTGTGTGCACACACTGCTTGTTGTGCATTCAGTGCTGTGGGTGTATGTTGCCTTGTGCTGTCCTAGTGTACATCCCCTGATGTACTGCTGTGTTTGCTATGTGCTTTGTGGTGTTGTGCATCTGTTGTGTGTTTGATGTGTCTGTGTTGTTCTGTGATGGTGCACTTCTTGTCTGTGTTGTGGTATGTAGCCTATGCATTTTTCCTGACTGATGAGGTGGTGCCCTCCTGTTGTGTGTGTGCTCCCATTGCCTTCCCCTAGTTTGGCTGCACAGGTGATGTGTGTTATTTTTGTGGTTCTGTATGTGTTTCTGTTTTGAATTGTGTTTGCCATTTTTGTTTTGGTGCAGACGTTGGTACTGAAATCCCTGTGTGTGTGTGATGTTTGTGGATGCCCCCAGGGGGTTTGATTGTTTGTCTGTATCTTGTCTGGACATTATGTAGGCCCTTCTGTGTGTCTGGCATTGGGGTTGTGTGCTGCAGATATGAGGGGGGTATGTTTGGGGACTCCTACTTGTGTTTGACAGTCATTGAGTGTGCCAATGTGCCCTGTGTGTTGTGGTGCTGGCATACTCATGTGTACTTGCTGTTCACTGTTTGACTTGAGGTCCTTCCTTTCATCCCTGTCCCTATACATGGGTTACCTTGCTGTCTCCCTGAGTTGTTGCACTGAGGTGACTGTTGTTTGACTTCACTCACTGTGCCAGCCATGTGCTTGGATGGGGTGTGGATGTTGTTCTAGGTTCCTTGTCCTGCATGTGTCTGTTCACCTGGTTGTTGGTTGTCTCCTTGCCCTCCCATTTGTGTGCACATCATTTTTGCTTTCCTCTATGTTGTGCTCCATTGCTGGTGGCATGTAGTCTGTGTATGTGGCTGTGTGTCGGTGTGGGGTATGTCTGTGTGAGTTGGCAGGGTGTGTGTCCAGTAGTCTGTATGTTCCTTGTGTGTGTGGATGTTAATTTTGTGCTTGTATTCAGCTTTCTTGCCATGTATGTGGTGTTGTGGTGTGTGTGTGTGTTGCCCTGAGCCTGTGCCTCTGTGCTGTGTGTTAATCTACACCCAATGCTGCTGTGTCTGTCTCCCTAGGTGTTAGTTGTGTGCTGCTGGGTGTGGATTTAGCTTGCTTGGTGTTGGACATGGGGGTGCACAGGGGGGGGGGATTGGCATGTTTCTTGCTGTGTGCGGCGGAGCTGTGGGTGGTGGTGGTGGCCTGTGGTCTTTCTGGCCTGACCGTTGCTGTACATGCATTCTGCTTTGTGCGATGGATTTCCCGCATACTCACCGCTGCGGTGTCGTCAGCAACACATTACATTATGTTCGCGGTAATTTGGTGTGCTTGATGCAGGGTGTGAATTGGTGCCAGATGAGACATGTGTGGGTACACTGATGGATGTGTTCCTGTCCACACCAGTGTGTCTGGTGTGGCCAGGTGCCCTGTTTCAGCCCGTGGAATTTGTGTTCTGTTTTGTGTTGTATTGTGTTTTTTTTACGTACCTGCGGCGGCGTCCGCGGTGGGCGATGTTGACCTGGTGATGTATCACGTACAGCACCGGGAGGACGTGTAGTGCTGGATCCATGGCGTTCGGCTCCAGGTGGAGGGCTCCGGAAGTCTCGTTTCACGCTCCGCTGTCGAGATTCCGCCGTGTCTGGAAGGGCGGTTTCTCCCCTGCGGTTCGACTGGTTGTTTGGCGCATCCTAATTTGTTGAGCGGACGGGACGTCATTCCGCACGGCGGTGAGTCTCCATTGGCTCCCACCGGCGCGGTGGTGGGCGCAATTTCATGGCGGTCGGCGTTGCACCGCGGAGGTCGGGAAATGGGGCATATTTGCCCTTCATAATATGGCGGCCGTGAGGACCGCTGCTGGCGGGCGGTAAAAGGCATTTTTCCGCACCGCCGGCACCGCGGTACTGACACCGACCGCCATCGTAATCGGCCCCTTAGTTTGGGAACAATAAGGAGGGCAGGAGGTCCTTTTACCAGACTACAACTTGATTTTATCGAGTTGCCTCCATGTAACAAGCTCAAATATGTGTTAGTAATTGTGTGTTTGTTTTCCCGATGGGTAGAAGCTTATCCCACAAGGACGAATGACAGCCTGATGGTGGCAAAACTTATCTTGAGGGAATACATTCCTAGATATGGTTTTCCAGTCACTATGGAAACAGATAGAGGAACACACTTCACTAGTGAAACAATCAAACTGATTTGTGAGGCATTGAGCATTCAACCTAAACTTCATTGTGCTTATCGTCCAGAGGCTTCTGGAATAGTAGAGCAGATAAATGGCACAATCAAGAATAGGTTAGGGAAAGTGTGTAGATCCACAGCACTGAAATGGCCTGACGCTTTACCCCTAGTTTTGATGAGTCTCAGAAGCATTCCTGACAAAAAGACAGGATTGAGTCCACATGAGATCTTGATGGGAAGAGCAATGAGACAAGCATTTGTACCTGCCAACAAATTGATAAATATATCTGATGATCTCATCCTTGACTATTACAAAGGATTGGCTGATGTAGTATGTTCTGTGTTTCATCAGGTTGGAGCAGACGTGACCACAGCACAGCAGACTCAAGCGCATGATCTGAGCCCTGGTGATTGGGTTCACGTGAAAAGGCATAGAAGAAAAACTTGCCTAGAGCCCCGCTGGGAAGGACCATATCAGGTCATATTGGTGATGACTACAGCAGTAAAGTGTGCTGGCTTATCAAATTGGATCCATGCCAGCCACACTCAGCGAGTCCCAAATCCACTTGAACCATGAGTAGAGCGGCATCTGGAGATCTCAAGTCCGAGCTCTGAATCAGAGGCTGAAGCACAAGAAATTGGTGAGGTTAGAGCAATAGACTCTGAAACTGGTGAACATAAACCAAAGGACTCTGAAGAGCGGCTTGATGAAGAATTGCTTAGCACAAGTCAAGTAAAGTGGGTACCAGCTACTGGGACTGAAGAAACTGCTGTTGAACAAGAAGAAAGACAACTACTCGATAAAGAGGGAAAGGATAGAAAAGAAATAGGTGAAAGAAATACAGAAGAAGAAAAAGAAAATGAAGAAGAAAGCAAACTCAAAGTAGGTGCAAAGAAACGTAGGTACAAATTGAATAAGGAAGAAGAAGAAGTACAACCAAAAAGGGCAAAGACAGATGACCATTGGCCAAGTGGAGTTAAAAGACTGAAATACAGGGTGGTGAAAGGAAGACCCGAGAGTAGGCCAGAACAGATAAAGGAAGTTTCAGGTGAAATAGAACAAGGAGAGTCGGATGACGAATCAGTGCTGCGACCAAAGAGAGTAAGAAAACCAAACAAGAAGTTCAAGTCACCTGGCTGGATTTACATAGTGTTGGAAGAAATTGAAGAAGAAGATTTAAACAAAGAAAGAAACAACACTGACAGCGAGCAAGAAGTAAAGAGTGATCTAAATCCACCTTAAGAGACTGTAAACAAATTAAGGTGTCACATTAACAACTGAAGGAAAAAAATAAATCTGAAGACGTCCTGGAAAATTTGGATTAGTTAAAATAAAAGAAGGGGTAAAGAAGAAAGCTTTGAAGTGTGGGAATCACACTACATTTTTTAGTTTTTACTTTTTCATAGAATATATTTGAGATAGATTTAGAAAATCTATTTAGAATTTTACAAGGATTAATATTACTATGGCAGATACTCAAGTAACAAGACCTAGATGTAGTTTTATGCGTGGGTGTTATAAGGCTTGTTTATGTTTATTTTGTATACTGGTAGTATTCTGGATAATATTAACAATTATAATACCTTTACATTTGATTAAAGAAGATACACCTCGTCCTAACAATTTGACAGGTCCAAGGGTAGACACTGACATTAAGCAAATCCCTGTTACTGACTTAAAACAGATAGATGCTAGTAGTTTCCATCATGATAGATCAGTTACTAATTTTTCCTTGAATGTTTTCACTAAATTACTTTACGAATATGTGGAAACAATGGATGTGAGTGACTGTTATGTATGTATACAGTTACCATTGTCTGTTTCAGAAGGTGTGACTTACCATCACCTTCCTTTGACTTATGGTGTGACCTGTAGTGTCTTATCAAGTTTGTTGTATAGAACAGGTAAACTAGATTATTATTATTCCAATGTAGATACAATCTTTTCTAAAGTCCCTGTAATACCTGGGTTGAATAAGATAGCACATGCAAATGTCATGGGAGATTTTTTCCTGACTACCAAGCCTTTAGATATAGAATACGCTAATAAAAATAATCTAACATGTAAATTGAAAAAGGAAGAGAAAATCTTTTTGGAGATGGTGGAAGAAAGAAGGGCTAAGTTTCAGAGAAAAGCTGTTGAAGAGAAATTAAAAACACCACCTTGGGTTTTTAGAGAAGGCAACTATGACAAAGGTGAGACTTATGCTGCAATGACCCTGGATTGGTCGCAGAAGGGAAAATTATGCTTACGTAGGGAGAAGACTAACTACAACAATTATTTCATCGGATCCAGTGAATGTGACGATACCTATAAAATTATTGGGGGTTGGGGATTAAAGGGAGGAACTGACCCTGTTTTGCCAGGCATATATTATGACTGTGGGAGGAAAGCCTATTATCGGCTGCCAGATCACTGGTACGGAACTTGTTATGTCGGGATTGTCTTTCCAAAAGTCTACCATGTAGACAAAAGTACGATGAAGTAAAGCAAGTACTAAAACGCGTAAAAAGAGAAAGTTTTTCAGAAATTGTAGGCAATATATTTGGAGCATTGATACCTGGAGTTGGGGTTACACTGAATACATACAAAATTCGACAATTGTCCACAGTGGTTGATCGTTTAACAACGGATACTGCTGGAGGATTCTTGATGATTGACACTGAAATGATTGCCATGAGATCTATGGTTATGCAAAATCGGCTTGCCCTTGATATATTGTTGGCAAAAGAGGGTGGAGTCTGTGGAATGCTGAAAGTTCAACATTGTTGCACTTACATTGCAGATAAAAGTAAGAATTTGGAAGGATACATTGAGAATATCACTGATTTGCATAAAAAGGTAACCCAACTAGAGGTTGACGGTGTCTGGGAGAGACTAAGGGGCCGATTCCGATGTCGGACGGACTCAGGTCCGTCCGACATTGGTCAGGAGCCGTAACCGACCCACCTGCTGTCGTCGGTTACGGCCCTGCAAGTACGATGCGACCGAACCCTGTTTGGTCGCAATCGTATACTACACAATGGGAGCATGCATTCCGAGCGGAATGCATGCTTGCATTGTGGAAAGCAGGGGTGCAGTTCATCCCTGCACCCGGTGGCCGGCACCCCAAGGTGCCTGCCACCGGGTGCAGGGATCAACAGAGGGGCACCATAGGTGCCCCCAGGCAGCCATCCGGCGGCCTCGCACCCATGGGGGCCCTACTGGGGGCCCCCAAAGACAGTTACCGACTACCTTTTCGTGCCGGAAAGACTGGCACGAAAAGGCAATGAAATACTGCCATCGTACTCCCTCGGTCGTGAAGAGGCGGCCGGGGGAGTACTGAAGGATTTCCGGACGGCGGACGGGCTCTCGAGCCCGTCGTAAGCCATCCGGCAATCCGAGTCGGATTCCTTTCCGACCGAGCCCATCGGAATGGCTCGGTCGGAAAGGAATCGGGCCGGCACGTACCGATTCGGTCGGAAGGGCTCCGACCATCGTTCGGTGCCCTTCCGGCCGAAATCGGAATCGGCCCCTAAGTAAGAGTTTCTCTACTATAAGCAATTGGTTTTCTTCTATAGGTAGTTCCTTAGTAGGAAAAATAATAGTACCAATAGTTTCTGTAGCTGCTATGATACTCATGATACGAATGACCTATGTTTGTATCAGGGGTGGCTGGTGTTCATGGGCGATATGGGCGCCACCCTGCCACCCTTGGGGGGATTAAAAAAATGTGACCTGAACACCGAGCAGCTAGCAATAAATTGTGCTGGCTGCTCGGTAAACAAACATGGGCAAATCCGTTTTTTTTGGGGGGGGTGGGGGATGATGGCTCTGAGTCTTGGCTCTGCCTCTGCTGCTCATGCTTTCGGCTGGGCGAAGATTTCTTCGACCTGGAGCCAGAACGCAGAGCAGTGATGACACACAGGTGGGCAGGATCTGTGTATCACTGCCAGAATACAGCTTTTAATTTGGGCAAATTTCGTAGAGCCCAGGGAGGAGTCAGAAGCTCCCCATTAATTCCCATGGCTGGGGGCAGGCCAGTCCAGCTTCAGGAAAGTAGTGGGGTGTGGCAGTGGCCTCTGCCTGTTCCTTGAGAGAGACCCAGTAACAGCTGTTGTTTAGAGTACTGATTGGTGTGCTGGGATCTGGGGGAGTGGTCAATCCAGAATTTTCCAGTTTGGGACGTGCACTCTGCAGTCACGAGTCGGAGCCCGGCGTGAGAGAACATATCGTGGTAGAGGCCAGGAGCAGCACTGATAGACTAAGTAAGTATTGTTATACAGCCGAGTGACCTGACCCGACTAATAATGACGATGGCTGCAACTTCAGCAGCTTGAATGAAAGCGTGGGTGACTAATTTAGAAGGAACACCGGCGGCCGGGCCTTTCACATGCAGACTGCTAGTGAAAGGCCCGGCCGCCGGTGTTCCTTCTAAATTAGTCACGCACTGTGTGCACGCTTTCATTGAGGCAGCCAGCAGGCAGACGGGACGCCTGTACTTTTGATCTTCCTGTCGTTAAGAAGTCACAGTAGACGTGACACATTAAAACCTGCAAACATGCGAGCTCACAAGGGGGGCGGTCATGGGTGGGCGGCCACTGGCTTTGGCCCTGTGGCAGGTGTAACTCGAGTTCTGGGAGGGAGGGTCTTTCTGGTGAGGGAGGCCTCACTCAGTGTGACAAACAGAAACACGAGGACGAGGTATGACTCACTCGTCTTCCCTTCGTTGGCCACAGGACCCGGGCCGTGCCCCAGAAGTCACTGATCACAGAGAGCGCGCGACCCAGAGGTCACTGATCAGAGAGTGCGCGCCCTGCCCAAGGCCGCAGGTGGCTCACGGTATAATAACCGGAGGCTGGCTACCCACCTCGTCGAGCAAGACGAAGACCGGGTTGTCAATGCCATCCGTCATAGCGCTAGCAGAGTTCACTTGTTCTGAGCGCTATGCTCAGCTGTATAACTTCTTCTGTGAGGCCCGCTAAAGCTCCCGCCTCGAGAAGGGGCGTGCAATCACGGGCTCCAGTTCCCTTCCATTGTTCACCAATCACCTGTCTGACTGGGCGCCTGGGTGTACCTGTTTGTATCGCCTCCTCGTGCCTCAGGTGGCAGCAGGGAGAAGGCTCTGACACTCCCGGTTTTACTACCTAATAATATGCCGACCCGTTACCGTGGGAGGGCAGCAACTTTATTATCGCAGCTGTTAATCAAATGCCAATCGGTGCCGGAACGTTAATTCTGCTTCATCTTTCAATTAATTTCATCCTCTCTCCCTCGGCTTCCTGATTGTTAAGGTTGTTCTGAGCTCTGATCGCCTGTTTAGTTATATCCCACGGTGGTCACATAGGCTCTCTTCCCATTCTGCTTTTCTGCCCTGTACTGCAATTTGATTTTCAGCACATCCCTGACTGCCCTTGTATCACATCACACACTCGCCCAACTGTCCTTTCTTTGACTAACCACTACCAGCTTTAACCCCTCCCTGTCCAGTATCGTTCCCTGTCCTCCATCACTTGTTTACAGCTGGTACACTTTCCTGCATTGCTTGCACCCAAACTCTTAGTGCTCCACTCTCTCGGACTACCATCCTGCACCCAGCACCTGCTGCCCTGCACTCCTTCCTGGCCAGCATCCTCCACAGGTGTGCACCGCAGTCTGTCCCACCTGACCCAGCACCTCCTCTCCCAGCTCCATGTCTGTAACGGGTGGGAACAGATAGGAGGCGAAACTGGTCGTGAGAGGGAAGGTTTTATTTTGCCCAATAAATGTCTCCTTCTTGAGAGGGGATTCTGTGAGAGACGGGACTCTTCCTCCTTCCTCCGGCGGGATTGATGGCTTGCTCGGGGTGACGTCCGCTCCTGTTCTCCTCGCCTCGGGGTACGGGGGCTTGAAGACTCCGTGGTGAGATGTAAGGGGGGGAGACAAGAATCGGGGTTTTAGGGTGCATAAAATACTGGGCCCATGGGAAGGGGAGTGAAGGGACACCGCACACTGTGCCACACGTCCTCTATATAAGGGTGAGTGATAGTGCTCAGGGTAGGGTGCAGTGGGTCGTAGGAGGAAAAGGTCTGGCTAAGTCCCCTTGCGCCAATCCCTCCTCCCTGCCCAACCCGTGAATCAGTCCCGTACCTTTGTGAGCCACGCTCCTACAGGAACGTGGCTGGGCGGTTCGCGTTGTCGTTGGCCTCCTGCCACCTCCGGATCTTCCTCCAGCTGTGTGGTCCTGTTCGACTCGTCCGTCCTCGGCTGGATCCCTCCGATAATTGCGACGTTCTGCTCCTCAGCTCCCTCCGACTCACCGATGGTATTCCACCACGTCTTCCGGGAATCTCCTCCTCTTATGGCGCTGCACGTTCTGACGTCTGCAGGGGGAGGAGTCTCGTCTTCCGAGATATCCCAGTTAAAGGCACCCTCACCATATGTCACCGCGGGGTCACACGTAGAGCGAGGGTGCATGCTCCACTCATCCTGAGGAGGGGAGACAAGAGGGGGGAGAGGGAGGTTGTAGACCACCAGGCCACCTCATCGTGGAGACCCACCGGTTGAGGACCCACCTCGTCACAATGTCAAAGGCAGCAGTCCTTGACCTTATGCCCCCACTGTCCTGCTCCCTCCCTGGAGCACTGACTGTGTACACCTCTGCCTTGGTGGTTGGCCGATAACGGTAATAGAACATTAACGCTTCGGTGCTTAAGGTATCACCTTTGTAAAGCACCATGTTAAGCCCTTATTAAGCTACAGCTTTGTTTGATATACATGTATTTGGATGGTGGTAATGCCCGACCCCGCATCCTTGTAGACTCCACACATGCAGCAGGCAGCACACCCCATCAAGGACTTGAAGAAATATTACCACATCACACCATCTCGTAGGCCCGTGCCATCCTCAACCTGCTCTAAAATAAGCTGCATCATACATATACAAAGCAGTCACAAACATACCCCTTCCTAACTGACTGATAAGTTCACCATCTCTGGTCGCTCACACCATACCGAAGCCAGGACACCGTCGGACCGGATATGAAGAAAAGCAAAAAAAAATTCCGGCGTTCTGCATCTATGCGTCAAGATTCTTGAACTACATCTCTGTAGCCATCCGAGATGCCCAAACCCTGCCGCACTTTAGGAACGAGTTGGCAATACATCTCTTTTAAAGATCACTACATAATGCTGCACTAACAGTTCAGAAACCAGCTACCCTAAAATCACATGTTGACTGCATCTTTACCTTCGCCCCTCTACAGTGTTCACTGTCTTTTGGTTAAGTTTGTGCTATATAAATATGACATACACACATATACAGCAATATATATATATAACTGGCTGCACCTCCAATTTTGGACTGTTTGCGACATTGGGGAATAACGCTGTTTACAGCAAGGAATGAATACTGGGCCATGTCACGTTGTCATTGAGCAAAGTTGGTGCATTCTGGGGCCTGTGGTTGAACCCTCTGGCCTCGTGACCACAAGGATCATTATTGCACTCACCTGTGAACAAGGGGTGATGACGCTGAAACGCGTAAGGATAAATGAGTGTTTTTCAATGCTGTTGCTTCAGACGAATAAAGTCTTTTCTTGCATGGAAGTCGGAGTGGGGCTCTGATTCTTTGTTGTTCTATTCAAAAAGGATCCTCCGCTCCTGCTTACAGAGCCCGCCCTGCAGAGTTGGTGGCTCCCAGTAAAACGGAGAACGTTTTTGGAACATTATGGAGGGGGCATGACTCGCTCAAAACCTACCAGCCATCGGATTCCCATAGGCACTGGTAACATAATTGAGAAAGGTAGAAGGAGGAGATGTCTCTCTCCTTGAGAACTCCGCAGTGCAAGTGCATATCATGGACAGTGGCAGCATAATTGTGCACTTGCGATTGATTTCAACTAGCTGCACCTCCAATTTTGGACTGTTTGTGACATTGGGGAATAACGCTATTTACAGCAAGGAATGAATACTGGGCGATGTCACGTTGTCATTGAACAAAGTTGGTGCATTCTGGGGCCTGTAGTTGAACCCTCTGGCCTCGTGACCTCAAGGATCATTATTGCACTCACCTGTGAACAAGGCGTGATGACGCTGAAACGCGTAGGGATAAATGAGTGTTTTTCAATGTTGTCGCTTCAGACGAATAAAGTCTTTTCTTGCATGGAAGTCGGAGTGGGGCTCTGATTCTTTGTTGTTCTATTCAAACAGGATCCTCCGCTCCTGCTTACAGAGCCCGCCCTGCAGAGTTGGTGGCCCCCAGTAAAACGGAGAACGTTTTTGGAACATTATGGAGGGGGCATGACTCGCTCAAAACGTACCAGCCATCGGATTTCCATAGGCACTGGTAACGTAATTGAGAAAGGGAGAAGGGGGAGATGTCTCTCTCCTTGAGAACTCCGCAGTGCAAGTGCATATCATGGACAGTGGCAGCATAATTGTGCACTTGCGATTGATTTTAACTGGCTGCACCTCCAATTTTGGACTGTTTGTTACATTGGGGAATAACGCTGTTTACAGCAAGGAATGAATACTGGGCCATGTCACGTTGTCATTGAACAAAGTTGGTGCATTCTGGGGCCTGTAGTTGAACCCTCTGGCCTCGTGACCACAAGGATCATTATTGCACTCACCTGTGAACAAGGCGTGATGACGCTGAAACGCGTAAGGATAAATGAGTGTTTTTCAATGCTGTCGCTTCAGACGAATAAAGTCTTTTCTTGCATGGAAGTCGGAGTGGGGCTCTGATTCTTTGTTGTTCTATTCAAACAGGATCCTCCGCTCCTGCTTACAGAGCCCGCCCTGCAGAGTTGATGGCCCCCAGTAAAACGGAGAACGTTTTTGGAACATTATGGAGGGGGCATGACTCGCTCAAAACGTACCAGCCATCGGATTCCCATAGGCACTGGTAACATAATTGAGAAAGGGAGAAGGAGGAGATGTCTCTCTCCTTGAGAACTCCGCAGTGCAAGTGCATATCATGGACAGTGGCAGCATAATTGTGCACTTGCGATTGATTTCAACTAGCTGCACCTCCAATTTTTGACTGTTTGTTACATTGGGGAATAACGCTATTTACAGCAAGGAATGAATACTGGGCCATGTCACGTTGTCATTGAACAACGTTGGTGCATTCTGGGGCCTGTAGTTGAACCCTCTGGCTTCGTGACCACAAGGATCATTATTGCACTCAGCTGTGAACAAGGCCTGATAGCGCTGAAACGCGTAAGGATAAATGAGTGTTTTTCAATGCTGTCGCTTCAGACGAATAAAGTCTTTTCTTGCATGGAAGTCGGAGTGGGGCTCTGATTCTTTGTTGTTCTATTCAAACAGGATCCTCCGCTCCTGCTTACAGAGCCCGCCCTGCAGAGTTGATGGCCCCCAGTAAAACGGAGAACGTTTTTGGAACATTATGGAGGGGGCATGACTCGCTCAAAACGTACCAGCCATCGGATTTCCATAGGCACTGGTAACATAATTGAGAAAGGTAGAAGGAGGAGATGTCTCTCTCCTTGAGAACTCCGCAGTGCAAGTGCATATCATGGACAGTGGCAGCATAATTGTGCACTTGCGATTGATTTCAACTAGCTGCACCTCCAATTTTGGACTGTTTGTGACATTGGGGAATAACGCTATTTACAGTAAGGAATGAATACTGGGCGATGTCACGTTGTCATTGAACAAAGTTGGTGCATTCTGGGGCCTGTAGTTGAACCCTCTGGCCTCGTGACCTCAAGGATCATTATTGCACTCACCTGTGAACAAGGCGTGATGACGCTGAAACGCGTAAGGATAAATGAGTGTTTTTCAATGCTGTCGCTTCAGACGAATAAAGTCTTTTCTTGCATGGAAGTCGGAGTGGGGCTCTTATTCTTTGTTGTTCTATTCAAACAGGATCCTCCGCTCCTGCTTACAGAGCCCGCCCTGAAGAGTTGGTGGCCCCCAGTAAAACGGAGAACGTTTTTGGAACATTATGGAGGGGGCATGACTCGCTCAAAACGTACCAGCCATCGGATTTCCATAGGCACTGGTAACATAATTGAGAAAGGGAGAAGGGGGAGATGTCTCTCTCCTTGAGAACTCCGCAGTGCAAGTGCATATCATGGACAGTGGCAGCATAATTGTGCACTTGCGATTGATTTTAACTGGCTGCACCTCCAATTTTTGACTGTTTGTGACATTGGGGAATAACGCTATTTACAGCAAGGAATGAATACTGGGCCATGTCACGTTGTCATTGAACAAAGTTGGTGCATTCTGGGGCCTGTAGTTGAACCCTCTGGCCTCGTGACCACAAGGATCATTATTGCACTCACCTGTGAACAAGGCGTGATGACGCTGAAACGCGTAAGGATAAATGAGGGTTTTTCAATGCTGTAGCTTCATACGAATAAAGTCTTTTCTTGCATGGAAGTCGGAGTGGGGCTCTGATTCTTTGTTGTTCTATTCAAAGAGGATCCTCCGCTCCTGCTTACAGAGCCCGCCCTGCAGAGTTGGTGGCCCCCAGTAAAACGGAGAACGTTTTTGGAACATTATGGAGGGGGCATGACTCGCTCAAAACGTACCAGCCATCGGATTTCCATAGGCACTGGTAACGTAATTGAGAAAGGGAGAAGGGGGAGATGTCTCTCTCCTTGAGAACTCCGCAGTGCAAGTGCATATCATGGACAGTGGCAGCATAATTGTGCACTTGCGATTGATTTTAACTGGCTGCACCTCCAATTTTGGACTGTTTGTGACATTGGGGAATAACGCTATTTACATCAAGGAATGAATACTGGGCCATGTCACGTTGTCATTGAACAAAGTTGGTGCATTCTGGGGCCTGTAGTTGAACCCTCTGGCCTCGTGACCACAAGGATCATTATTGCACTCACCTGTGAACAAGGCGCGATGACGCTGAAACGCGTAAGGATAATTGAGTGTTTTTCAATGCTGTCGCTTCAGACGAATAAAGTCTTTTCTTGCATGGAAGTCGGAGTGGGGCTCTGATTCTTTGTAGTTCTATTCAAACAGGATCCTCCGCTCCTGCCTACAGAGCCCGCCCTGCAGAGTTGGTGGCCCCCAGTAAAACGGAGAACGTTTTTGGAACATTATGGAGGGGGCATGACTCGCTCAAAACGTACCAGCCATCGGATTTCCATAGGCACTGGTAACGTAATTGAGAAAGGGAGAAGGGGGAGATGTCTCTCTCCTTGAGAACTCCGCAGTGCAAGTGCATATCATGGACAGTGGCAGCATAATTGTGCACTTGCGATTGATTTTAACTGGCTGCACCTCCAATTTTTGACTGTTTGTGACATTGGGGAATAACGCTATTTACAGCAAGGAATGAATACTGGGCCATGTCACGTTGTCATTGAACAAAGTTGGTGCATTCTGGGGCCTGTAGTTGAACCCTCTGGCCTCGTGACCACAAGGATCATTATTGCACTCACCTGTGAACAAGGCCTGATGACGCTGAAACGCGTAAGGATAAATGAGTGTTTTTCAATGCTGTCGCTTCAGACGAATAAAGTCTTTTCTTGCATGGAAGTCGGAGTGGGGCTCTGATTCTTTGTTGTTCTATTCAAACAGGATCCTCCGCTCCTGCTTACAGAGCCCGCCCTGCAGAGTTGATGGCCCCCAGTAAAACGGAGAACGTTTTTGGAACATTATGGAGGGGGCATGACTCGCTCAAAACGTACCAGCCATCGGATTTCCATAGGCACTGGTAACGTAATTGAGAAAGGGAGAAGGGGGAGATGTCTCTCTCCTTGAGAACTCCGCAGTGCAAGTGCATATCATGGACAGTGGCAGCATAATTGTGCACTTGCGATTGATTTTAACTGGCTGCACCTCCAATTTTTGACTGTTTGTGACATTGGGGAATAACGCTATTTACAGCAAGGAATGAATACTGGGCCATGTCACGTTGTCATTGAACAAAGTTGGTGCATTCTGGGGCCTGTAGTTGAACCCTCTGGCCTCGTGACCACAAGGATCATTATTGCACTCACCTGTGAACAAGGCCTGATGACGCTGAAACGCGTAAGGATAAATGAGTGTTTTTCAATGCTGTCGCTTCAGACGAATAAAGTCTTTTCTTGCATGGAAGTCGGAGTGGGGCTCTGATTCTTTGTTGTTCTATTCAAACAGGATCCTCCGCTCCTGCTTACAGAGCCCGCCCTGCAGAGTTGATGGCCCCCAGTAAAACGGAGAATGTTTTTGGAACATTATGGAGGGGGCATGACTCGCTCAAAAGGTACCAGCCATCGGATTTCCATAGGCACTGGTAACGTAATTGAGAAAGGGAGAAGGGGGAGATGTCTCTCTCCTTGAGAACTCCGCAGTGCAAGTGCATATCATGGACAGTGGCAGCATAATTGTGCACTTGCGATTGATTTTGACTGGCTGCACCTACAATTTTGGACTGTTTGTGACATTGGGGAATAACGCTATTTACAGCAAGGAATGAATACTGGGCCATGTCACGTTGTCATTGAACAAAGTTGGTGCATTCTGGGGCCTGTAGTTGAACCCTCTGGCCTCGTGACCACAAGGATCATTATTGCACTCACCTGTGAACAAGGCGTGATGACGCTGAAACGCGTAAGGATAAATGAGTGTTTTTCAATGCTGTCGCTTCAGACGAATAAAGTCTTTTCTTGCATGGAAGTCGGAGTGGGGCTCTGATTCTTTGTTGTTCTATTCAAACAGGATCCTCCGCTCCTGCTTACAGAGCCCGCCCTGCAGAGTTGGTGGCCCCCAGTAAAACGGTGAAAGTTTTTGGAACATTATGGAGGGGGCATGACTCGCTCAAAACGTACCAGCCATCGGATTTCCATAGGCACTGGTAACGTAATTGAGAAAGGGAGAAGCGGGAGATGTCTCTCTCCTTGAGAACTCCGCATATATATATTTATACCATTAGCTCCAGCATTAAATTTATGCTAACTAATGTAGAATTCTTCTTGCCTTGCCAATGGCATTCAGGTGATCGTGAGGATATTTATTTTGTCTTGGTTATCGACCCAGTGTGATTTATTGCAATGTAACATTTGTTAGTGTTTGATATTTTACCCTTAATTTGGACACTAATTTTCCATTTAATGTATGTTATTGCCTTTTGTGAGGCTACACTTTCTGTGATGTTATTTGTCTCTAAGGTTATTTGACAGGGCTGATGCTATTGATTGTGCTAATTGGGATTTTTCGCTGCTATAACATTTGGAGCATGGAGGTGTTGAAGAAAAAAAAGTCAACTACCAACTCGTGATAAGTAGGGTCCTCTATCACCACTGATGAGTCTCTGCACAGAGTACAGCATTTTGAATTTTCTTTGACG
This sequence comes from Calotriton arnoldi, assembly GCA_963921515.1. Lineage (NCBI taxonomy): Eukaryota > Metazoa > Chordata > Amphibia > Caudata > Salamandridae > Calotriton > Calotriton arnoldi. Next base: position 1,512,731 of record CAWUFW010001918.1, read on the forward strand.
AAGCGAGTGGGTCACATTTAAAGTGCTGGTGGTGTGGTTGGTTTCTTTAAATCACATAGTTTAGCTGCTGGAATCTGTAACCTCTTGAGCCTGTTATTCCAGAGGTGCCCTGACTTAAGTATTGTAGTAATCCAGTCAGGAAAGGATAAAGTCACAGTGAGTTTAATAAAGTGGTTCCTCTGCCAGAGAGAATGATTCTTTCTCATCAACTTGAGTTGGAAAGCGGTATTAGGCTGTGATCTGATTTGCAAAGTAAAGCTCTGCTAAACTAACCTTCCATGTTTTTTGATTTCTGTACTGGAGAGTAGTGCACTCACAAATCCTGCACTTAAAGGCAGGGGAGAGTGACCATGGTGTGATTGCCAATTGTAAGGATCTTAGTTTAGATATGTTTAGGCGCCTTCTGCTCAGGGGCCTTCATCCAGTGAGTTAACAACTCATCCTATAAAGTAAGTAGCTGAGTGCCCTTCACAGATACTTGGGAGTCGCAGTTAGTGTTGAGTAATTAAGCGTGGCAGGTACAGAGAGAAATTAAAGCAATAGCGAAGACTCTGCAGATATTCTTAATGTGGTCTACAGTTAAAAAGCCTTGGATCAGACAGTGCAGCTGACAGCGCCAGCCGAGGAGTGCTGGCCGACAGAGACAGAGTGAGCAGGGTAACACAGTCACATTCGAGCGACTCGTGCAGACTGCTTTCTGCATCAGGAACTGTGACTATTGCCTAGCAAACTGCACCTCTGCTTGATCTGTGCCTATGACCATGTTCAAAGTGCTTTAACAGTATAGCAACTCTTAGAACAGTGCGTAGGCACCATAGCGGGTGGCTCATTTTACTAGACCTCCTTTTTGCATTTACAATCTTGCATCTGAGTCCCATTGAATTGTGTTGTATTATGCAACCTTTTTCCCTCTTCTATCCCTCCGCTATCCTTCTCAATCCAAACAACCGACTAATATCCACCACTCAAATTACTTTCACATTTCACTATACTAATTAAGCACTAATACTTTATGGGTTCCGGAGTAGTGTGCTACTCGCTGAAAAAGCGCTTCAACACCCCATCAGGGGTAACATGCGCTATATAAATGCAAACCTTTTTCTCTCTTCTATCCCTCAACTATCCTTCTCAATCCAAATAACTGACTAACATATCCACCACTCAAATTACTTTCATAGTTTTACTATACTAATTCACCACTAATCCTTTGGTTCCGGAGTATTGTGCTACTTGCCAAAAAAGTGCTTCGACGCCTCGTCAGGGGTAGTAAGCTCTACTATCGAGCTGGGGAACCAGGTTTGACTCTCAGCGTCGGCTCAACATCCTGCGATTGTGGGCAAATCACAATTTCCCCGGGCCTACCAAAATTAAAACGAATGTGTCCTTGTGTAACGTAACAGGTGCTCATGTAAAGCGGTTGAGTCCTGCATAAAACTGTAAAAAAAATAAAGAAAAGAAATTCGCCCAGGGTTACACGCTGTTTGGTCACGGCGGAATGGAATTTCAAATTTAAGTCACTTAGGACAAAGCCACTAGACTACATCTACTTCTTTAAGAGTATATTTTTCGTTTAATATACTGGAATGCAGGCTCAAAAAAAACACGTCTTCAAACTTGGCAGGAGCATGAAAAAGATGATAGGTTAATTTATTTGAACAGTTCCCTTCCTTTTGTACTGCGTTGAAAGCACTTCTAACCAACGCCGTACGCCTGCGCGACCCATCATCCTCCTGCCAAGTAAACAAACACAACAACAAAGGCACGCACTAATTATTTAAATCTGAAACACGATGTGCTAATGAATTATTTTAAATAAGTAATATGAATCCTCCACGGGCAACATTTGTTTGCATGTGGGTTCGTTTGACGCTACGTGTCCTCCTTTTTTCTTCTCAACAACTTCCAGCCTCTCCCCCCCATCACCTATGAGGTCATGGGTTGGCCCTTGTACACCAGTGGGTGAACACAATACACCAAGCATATACCCTAGCAGACCACACTGGCTGCTGCTGGTAAGCGCCTCTGTGCACGACGCCATGAATTCTCACCTCTGTGCTACATCCCGTGCTTACATGGAGCAACATTAGGCGGCCATGCTTCCACAAACCAGCCAACCTATGAAGAGCGTCGTAGCAACCATGCAATCTGTAGGGCATCCAGGAACCCAATACAAATCAGAGTGCTTCATGACTGCACCATGCAGAGAGACAGTGGATATTGAAGGACACAGAATGATGTGCACACCCTTCCCTCTTTCTCTTATTAATTCTATTTTTTGTTTGCTTGTTTTGTTTTGCCACTGGTTTTGCTGCTACCACAGAGGAAAGATATTCTGCCAGGATAGTCCAAGTAGTAGTAACAGCTGACGCCGTAGCAGTCCTGAAAGGTGAACAGGAAGTGGAAGCCCTGCAGAAAGGTGAGCCTGGATGTCTACCTTTAGGTAAAGCGGCAATTCTGCAGTGGCGTTGGGTGTTTGAAAAGGGGAGAGTGGGGAAGAGAAGTTTGGTACTGAGTAGGAATGTGGATGGTGGGCCACTGGAGTTACGAAAGTGTTGTTAGCACAGTACGCAGTGTGGGCGCTTTTAGATAAAGGGCTAGCCTAGAAAGACCCAGGCAGCTAGTGACCGTAGTTGACATTAGTGGGAATAGAAACATGTCATTGCAAAGGGTTTGTAAATAGTGACCATATTCTTGTAATGTGGGGCATTGGTAATGATGATGCTTATATGTCTATAAATTAACAGCACAAAAGCTTAACAGGTCCCATTTAGTCTGTTTGTTCTCCTATCTATGCAAGACTTTGAGATCTTGCTTAATGCAATGTCACTGTCTATTAGGCAACCTGCTGTGTGAGGCGATATATATTTTTTTTTTTCTTAGTAGTTTAGTTTGTGTTCTATGCAATGTCTGCTATTTTATTAGGTGAATGAATCCACTGCATTTACTCAATCCATGTTTCTTAACGCTTCTGCTTAAGCAAATTTTGTCTTTATCCTTATTAAGGCATGCATAGTCTGTCTACAAGATGAATCCTAATCTTCTAGGGCTCTCTATGGTGCTGCTGTTTGAAGTCATGATGATTTTTAGCTGCATTCTTCCCTACTTCATATGAACTGCTTGCTGGTGTTGCAGGGATTCTGCTCATATGCAGAACTATGCACAGGATAATGGGAACTTGGTGCATAGGGGCTGTGCCTTCCTACCACCTTAGTACCCACGAGCCCAGGACCGACTAGCTATAGTGTCTCACTCGCTCTCCTATCACAACCGGAGTAACAAATGATTGGACACCCCAGAACACAACACTCTCTGATCTCTCAGGAATTGAAGACACAAAACACACCTTTTCGCTCACTTACTCGTACTCGTCCACAATAAGATCAAACAGAAACACGAAGATAGTTTAAAACATTTATTTTAACTATCGTGCTCTTATATGCAGTATACGTGCCACAACCAGCAAAAAGATACATATTACCAATATGGTTAGCATTGCAGTAAGGCCATATATCATAAAGGGAGATGTCATTATATAAAGACGATGGAGAAAGGACTACAGTGCCTAAGCTCCCTCCCTCCCCTTGGTAAGTAGAATTATTATTATATAAGAGAAGATCTCTCGGCTTTGTCAGCAGACCCCATACCTCAGGACATAGTTCGTATTTCTACATCAAAGGTGCGTGTTGCACTTGCTCTTCTCCATGGAAAGGTCCCTCTCCCAGTGTGTGTCACCTAAGCGTGCATCCCCACAATATCAAAGTATGAGTTCCCACCTGTAGCAGCTGCACCGGTATGTTTTGTCTAGGTGCTAGGGCCTGACCAGAACAGAATAATAAGAGACATTGTTTATCAACCTTGCTCACAGTGTTCAGACTAAACTCCAGGACCAGACAGAGAACGAGCACAGCAAAGTGTTCTCATGTGAAAGGTAGAAACTGAGACGTGCAAAACAAAAGCATGTAGTGTCGAGGCAAAAGCAGCATCATGGCAACCCGGCTCATGCTAACTTAACAATGTCTCTAATGCCCCTATCAACCATGTGACACTGGCTATCGTTTGTATCCAGCGCAGATACTGTAAGCCTCATGGCAGTGAAAGGGCCGGGCCCATTTGTAATGGATCTTTCTAGAAATGGCAACTGATGAATCTTTTAAGCAGCATGAAAGTGTGAAGGGGAGAAAATCAATTGAGTCAACAAACCAATTCAAGGTAACCTACCTTGATACTTAATAACCCACGGACAACTGGAACAGGTTAGTTAGATTTATTACAATGCCAAAAATAGGACATTGACGCATCTCAGTACAAAGGTATAAAGGTACAGAGGAAAAAATAAAAAGCCAAATTATTGTAGGCACCCCTTCCCAGAATTCCCTTCATTCACGTACTCCAATGATGGGCACAGCCTAGGATGGACTTTTCTACGCTGTTCTCCATGTTCCTCTTCGGCAACATTTTGTCCTTGGTTCCCTGCCCATGCCTTCTTTTCTGCGAAACCGAGTCTCGTGCCTTATCACATTACGGCATACAATTGTAACTTCTCCTTTCCTTGCCTGGCTGCTAAAACAAAGACATTACTATCACTACGAGAAAGCTTCTCCACCTGCAATGAAAACATGAGAAAGAACAAATCCACAGTGCACATGAAATTTAATGTTAATTCAGAAAGAGAACTACCCCAAGGGCTGGTATTTCAGGCCTACGACTTTAACTCACATAAGAACGTATTTCAAGCATTCGTGTTACATAAATTCAGTTTAGCACACCTACATTATAATTCTGCTAATGCTCATTATCTAAACTAAAATGAAGCATTAGTATTAAACCACAACTTAAACATTATGAATGTAACACAGGTTTCTTCACATGAGTAATTCTAGCCGTCACATCTATTGCCTATGTTATTTCGTTCATCGTCTAGATAATTGCTAAAACATGGCATGTAAATGCATCGACATGGTTGACATTTCTAACGCACACGTTTACATGAAACAGGATTATATGTGGGTGCTCTCTACATGTGATTATGATGCACCCCTACGAATAATTAAACCCGAAAGCGAAAATTCCGTTCGTTCAGCAATATAAAGTAAGACAAATGCCTTTTCAAAAACAAGCTCTGTTGATGGGCAGGAGCAGCCAGCAAGGATGCATTTGCAAAGCAACAGGCATTGTGTGTGAAAAGGCAATTAGTGATCAATGTCCCAGTCTAAAAATGTCACCATTACATCTGGGGTGAGGCAGTTGTTGCCAGTGTGCTAATCTGATAAATGCTTCTAAGTCAAGCCATCATCGTAAGCAGGTCCTGTTTTTATAGTTACAATGGATTTCAATAACATAACATGCATCTGAGATATGAATGGGGCAACTGTTTAATTTGCACCTTGCAGTATTACAACATGTCTGTAAAACACTTTCTGGGATACTTCAGAGACTTTGATAATACGCCATTAGCATTTAGGACATTCTATCATTCTGCATTGCCTGGTTCATAGTTGTGAGTTTGCACTACTCACTACTGTTTGTTCTGTGCACTATTATCTTACATCTCATTTTTACTTTATGCACTATCTAGTGTCAAAGCTTACACCTCATTTTTACTTATTCACAGGGGCCATCGATTGACCCAGTAACTGGCAGCAAGGCCAGCGTCACTGCAAGACTCAAAGCACTGCCCTACTCCATCACACCACTTGAATCACTAGCTCATTTTCTGTTATACAAAATGAATACAGTTGACCAGCTACTCCTCACACCATTTTTTAGGCTGAAAGAAGAGAAAATGCAGGTCTAAATTTTAGGGCCTGATAAGCCTGAAATCAAGCTTGAACAGTCTACAAAAGATCGTGGAAAAGATTACACTAGAAAATTCACTTCTACATGGTATACAAAGAAAATGTGACTTACTGCTAGCACTACAAAAAATTCGCTGTTCTGCTTTCCCTGCTTACTGTTTGGTGGTGAAGTACCATGGACAAAAACAGGAGTTACGGATTTAAAGCATCTGTCTGAAAAAATAAGAAAGCATGAGTCACGTAAATCTCATCTAGATAGCTCAATAAAGCTTGCCATGTTTGGAAGAATGAATATTGCTTCACAGCTGGATGACAGCTATCGCATTGGAATAAGAAATCATAACCTAGAAGTTGATAAAAACAGGTACATTTTATCTAAATTGATTGACTGTGTGCTTTTTTGTGGCGCTTTTGAATTGGCATTACGTGGTCACGATGAGCAGGAAGGCTCTTCAAATAAAGGAATCTTTAGAGGCCTAGTTGATTTTGTTGCCAGCTTGGACAGTGCAATGGACACTCACTTAAAATTCGCAACAGTTTTTAAAGGCACTTCCAAAACCATCCAGAATGAACTCCTGGACTGTATGTTGGAAGTAACAAGAGACGTCATAATACAGCAGCTACGAAGCTCTGAATTTGTGGCTATCCAGGCGGATGATACTACTGATGTATCCACACAGACTCAGTCCGTACTGGTTTTCCGCTATATTGATGCCAGCAATAAAGTTGTTGAGAGATTCTATTGTTTTAATCAACTAAAAGATTCATCTGCTCATACAATTGCCACAACTTTGCTTCAGGAACTTAATAATGTTTTCCCAGAGACCAGTGACAAAAAAAAGTCATTGCTCTAAGCTATGATGGAGCTAGTGTGATGAGTGGCAGCTCTGGGGGAGTCCAGAAAAAAGTTAGAGATGTTTACCCCAATGCACATTATGTGCATTGCTATGCTCATCAACTTAATTTGATTATGGAGCAAGCAGTATCAAGGATCTCAAAAGTAAAAATTTTTTTTGCTATTGTGGGTGGCCTTCCTGCCTTTTTCTCACGATCTCCAAAAAGAACTGAAGTTCTCCAGGACATAGTTTCTAGAAGACTCCCAAAAGTGGCTACAACTCGCTGGAATTTCCACATACGCACTGTCAATATGATCTATGAGTACCGAGAAGACTTGAAAAAATGCTTTAGGGGCATTGAAAGTAGCGGTCATTTTGAATCAGTTGCTGTACGCGAGGCCCATGGATTCATCAGAACATTGGAAGACAGGGAGTTTCTTTTCTTCCTTTTTTTATTTCATGACATAATGCGCCATGTGGACATTTTGTATAACCAGCTACAAAAGCGGGACATAGATGCCTTATATGTACAAAACAAAACAACCGATTTTGTCACCCAAATCACCCATGTAAGGGCATCTGTTGACAATCTAGATACTAGACTGCCAGTGGAATCTATGTTTTCAAGCCACAGAACTGATTTAAAGGTCTTGGTCCAAGTTGCCAAAGAAGTTTGTGATACTATCATTGTCCACGCCAAAGAACACTTTGAATTTACCAAACATCTTGTAAGTGCTACTTTACTCCAAAGTGACCACTTTGACAGACATGACAAATCATTTCCAAATCAAATACTCAACGAAACTATAAAGGCATATCCCATGCTAAAAGAAGAAAAATTGAACTCTGAACTATCGATCATATATGGAAGGCATGAATTTCGAAGAGCTACTGGTGCCATTCCTTTATTTGGTTTATTTGTTGAAAACAATCTACAAGAACCATTTTCAGAGACTATGAATCTGTTGAAGATTCTGATCACCACACCCATGACCACAGCAGAGTCCGAGCGGTGTTATCAACTCTAAAGAGAATAAAAACATTCTTAAGGAACACTATGACAGAGACTCGTCTGAATGCATTGGCCATGTTGTCTATGGAAAAGGAACTTATCAGAGACATTCCAGACTTTAATAAGCGTACTATCGAGAAGTTTGTCACTCTTAAAGATCGACGTGCAAAATTTCTGTACAAAAAGTGAACATGATTGACACCCAATAACCTTTTTGGGGGGTTTTGACTTATACAGCTAAATCACAATGACACATTTTTAGCATTTTCCTAGTGCTTTACAAATCACAATCAGTTGCTGTCATAAGCGTTTTGTATTCATCAAAAAGATTTGAGCACTTTTCATTTTTCCGTCTTTTGGGTTTGCATAGTTATTTTTCTGTGTGTGTGGTCTTTACTTGCCGATGCTGCTTAAAAGTTTACATTTTTTAAATTATTGTTCCTCGTTTAATATTATTGTTCAAATATAAAGAGTGGAAACCAAGCTTTGTCACTTTAACATATTTGTGTTTATTTAACAATATTTTCTTACCATGTTATCTACTGGGTGTGTTTTTATTTATTTGTTAATGCCAAATTAAAGTTTACATTTTATACTTTGTTTTCTTTTGTACATTAAGGGCATCATTTATGCGGCCCCTTGTGCTGCCGGAATGTCACTTTTTGTGACGTTCCGTGGCGCAGGAGCCTGCTCCATATGTACGAGGCAGCACTAAGCCACTTTATTTGGCTTAAGGCTGCCTCGTAAATATGGTCCCCTTTAACACAGTTTTCTGCGTGCATTGGGTGTTGCTGGGGGCGTTCCCAGCAACATCCATGGCTTTTTGACACTGCCCCAGATTTTCGAGAAATCGGTAATCTGAGGCAGCGCCAAAAACTTACGCCTAGCCAGGGGAGGCGTAAGGGAGGCACAAGCAGAACGCGGAGAAATATCTTTATTTCTCCTCATTTTTCCTTTTTCTATGTGTGTTGCCTTCTGCAGCACACAGAGAAAGAGGGAAAAGCCTCTTGTGATTGCCTGCAATGCAGGCACCTTTGCACCATGGTGCAACGGTGCCTGCATTGGCACACAGCAGCTCATTGTGTGCCGGTGCAGGGGCAAAGGACAGGAATGCGCCGTATCTGATAGATACGATGCATTCATGCCCTTTTCTTTTGCCGTAGGGCAGCGCAGCAGGAAGGCCTGCTGTGCTGCCCTACAGCAAAACCTCAAAAATGAGGCCCTAAATGCAAACTACTTTCTTCACTGATTTTTATTTTATTTATTGTTATGCTCTACATTTATGTTTTATTATTTATGTTTCAATTTAAAAATTAAACTTATTTTGTTAACTCCTTTTTCTCTATTGTCATTTTTGAAACACTTTATAAACCATATCTGTCACTTTCACTATATCTCTGCTTTCCATCCAAAATCTTGTCGTCAGGTATGTATGTTTTGCACCTCAATTTCTGTTATGTGGACCTTCTGTCTGTGTACATTTATAGTTTATAAATGTTATATTTTACAAACTAAACACAGTTTGCTGGAATATAATTTCAGTTTGTCCGGCTAATCTCAAAAAAATCAAGGATGAACTGCAATCCTGGGATGGATCTCTTTCGCCATCTAATTTTTAAAGTATTTGCAATGTACGGTGTTAACAATGGTGTGAGCCTTGATGACTTCATCAACCAATACAGTAAAGAGGCAGAGATGTGTTACAGGTAGAAAACACTTGGCCTGTTTCCATTGGTTGTGTGTGCTTGGCTTGGGGGTCATTTTGCAAGCAGACCAGTTAGAGGATTGGGCTCATTTTTTATATGTTTCTAATGTTTTCTTCTCACTTGTGCTTTAAAATGCTATATTTGGACCCCGTGTTTGCAACAATTTGCAGTAAATATGTGGTGTAAAAGCAACCATTTGAATCCATTTTTAAAAAAATGTTCCTGCGGGGGGAAAATCCCGCTGCACCCTCCTTTTGCAGTTCGGGCTAGCTCGCTTCGCTCGCTCGCTCGTTATACTACAGTACCATTTTTCACCCCACCACTTTCAAAATCCACCAGCCGCCCCTGGTTTGTATGAAGAAAAGTCGCAAAGAAAGGAAAGAAAGGAAATTAAGTAAGGAACGTAAAGAAAGGAAAAGAGAGATAGATGAGATAGAGTTGGAAGGCTTTAAAGAAAAATTGTACGAAAAATGTAAAGAGCAAGGGCCAAAAGAAAAAACAACAGCTATATAACTTGGAAAACCGTATGTTTGGGGCTTTTATGATGGTAAAACCATCAAAGGGGGGATTGATGGAGTGGGGTTTGTAAAATACATCCTCATGAAATTAAGTAACCCCATAATAATGTATTGACTGCATGGACTAACCAACCCTGAATGCACACATTTACACGAGGGGCAAACGCATTTTACATAATATACTAAAACATGCTGGCATGAGTATGTATTAACTGTTTGCGCTTTGAAAAACCATACTACTACATGTTTATGCTATGTTGCACATTGCACATTTTGATTGTTGTGCACAAATAACGAAAAGGGTTCATTTAAATTAATAGCTTTTGCTAGGATTTAATTAATACAGGGTATTAGTATGATGGGAGGTAACCATAATGGGTTTTATTTCATGAATTAATATTCTTTAGTGTTTATTTACTTTAGTACGAGATTGGGCCTGCATGAAAATGGCCTCTTGTTTGAACCAGCATGCGGTTGTCTTGGTCGGTATGGAGAGCGCATGCTCCAAGATGGGTTGCCTGCTTGCAGACTGCAGAGTGTACCAGCTGATGTAATCCGTGTGAAGGCCATGTTGACCTGTGTCCTATTGTTTATGTGCCAAGACGCGACAGCGACTGTGGGAACAGCCATCACTACGTGCAATTTGAATGTGAAACGGATATTATAATGTACAATTGTTGCAAAATGTATAATTATGGATGTCAGTGATATACAAATGTATTAGTCTTAAATCCTTCCTTTGTTAAAACCAGTATAGGGTGGATTTGTGAGGAGAACAGGATGAGGCGACCCTAGTATGGTTTATGACAACCAATCACAGACCGAGTTTCTACTGATACTGCAACATTGTAAGATGGTGAGCTAGACAGTAGGGTATAATTGATATCCCAATTGGGGGTGTGGCAGATCAGAGGGAGAGAAGGATCGGAGAGAGATCAGACGAACCTGAGGCAGTGTGGTCCGGTATAGCAGAACAGTCCGGTGTGGCAGATCAGAGAGAAGAGCGCCAAGACAGAGAGAGCAGACCAGCACCAAGCCAGAGAACGCTTTAGGTACGAGAACGTTGCGGGAGTGCTTGGGAGGAGACTGCGTCCGAGGAGAACTAGATCAAGGTAGATTAATTGGGAGATTAATTTTAGTTGTTAGTCTAGGGCAAACTTGGCTATACCTATCCTGTAAACTTTGTCCTCTGAGCCTATCTCTGGGGACCTCTTGCCACAACCTCGGCCAAGGAAGTGGTTTTCCAGATTCCTTGGTGGGTATCACCCTCCTTGATTGTTTTAATTTTACAATATATTTCTGCAAGTATTTATGCTGTACCTTCTGTTCCCCATTCCTATGCACGCTTTGATGTCGATATAAATGATTCATTTTGATTACATTCCTTGATAATTTGTTCTCTTATATGTAATCTTGTATGTGCATTGACAATCTAAATTAAGAGCATTTAATAAGATAAAATCATTAACTGAAGAAATGACTCTGTGGTTATTTAGTTAAATATTAAACTGTTTAGTTAATCATAGTCACCATCAACTCTTCAACTAATGGTCCATCGACCAAAGGAAGAAGACAGTTGAGATTACGAATAGTTAGAATTATATACAAATGTTATTAATGTGAAGTGTAGTATTGTACTTAATAAAACGCACAAATTAAACCCCCCAAATCCAGCGCCTGTCCTCGGGGATCATTTATGGGTAATGAGTGATGGGCCCCGTTGTTTGGTAAAGCAATTTATGTGTGATGAGATTTCCCTTGGTCCCTGGTTCATGAATTAGGGGTTGCGCTGGATCAGTAGGTAGAGATGATTGATGAGCCGCCACCCTACCCTCATGAAATACGGTATCATATGCATGAACTCACACATCCCGCCTAGCTTGGCAGCCATATTGGAACTCGGTGAGAAACGTTCAATCAGGGCTCAAGCTTAGAAATACAAATTAGACGATTCAGCAAGGGCAACCTTCATTGACGTCAATCTACAGCTTAATTGAGATTGGAACATTGACCAGATGAAGGAACAAGATGCCAGAACAGGAAGGGGCCCACTGGAGGTCAGAGGTTGCAGAAACGGGCAAAGGACAGAGAGGCCGCGTGCTGTATTGTTATGTGTGGGGCTCGGCCGACCCTATCTGACGGAATGCCATAGGGAAGCTCTAGGGGCTCCAGGGGGCTGCAGGTGACTGCGGTGGACTGTGGAAATCACAGGAGTTAGTGAGGCAGAGCGGGTGGTTTGGTGAGACTGAGCAGTTTGGCCACACCAGCCTGCCCTCTCACCTCATTTCACATGTCTGTACATGGTACGCTCCTTCTGCTCCTGGCCGCACCCTCACCCGCCAGCATGGCAACTTCACCTAATGAAACCATTACAACTAGCTTGGGACTGCCCCCAGACTCCTCACCCCCAGCCTCTGCCCCTAACTATCACCATTCAATCTAGCCACCACCCTGTCATTACACAATAACCTCAGGAATAGGAGGGGGCTAAGAAGGCTCTACAGGAGCAAGTGGAAGCCAAGGTGACAGGTGATAAAAGACAGCAAGGAGACAACAAGTAAAATAAGTAAGTGAAGGAGGAGGTTAGGCTGTGCCGAAGCTTGAGGAGTGCGGTGGGTACCGACAGTATGGTTCCTGTTGGAGCACGGAAGCAGACAGATTAGAGGCTGGTGCGGCCCACCTGTCATTTTCCTCGCTCGCAACCCCCCTTCTTAGCACTCACCTTATTCAACTTCCAGCAGCTTCTGACCTGCCTCTGAAGAGCCCATCAATTTGTTTTGCGTGTACTCTACTAACCAACACCTATCCGCCACTTACTACATGCAGTCTTTAGTTCTGGGACTCAAGTCATCATTCTGTAATATTGGATTTGCTTGATTACAGAGTGGCTGACAGGGCATCTGCAGGAAGGAGGGAGAATCGCAGGGGCAAGAGAAGACAATGGGGCCGCTGCTGTAATTTTAGCTACCCACACAGTAAGAGACTAATTCCTAATGCCTGTTATCTGGAGGCTGCTACACATATAAATAGTTCAGACGGCTCAAAGACCACCAAAGCAAATTGTTACTGAGAATCTCATATGAGCACCTAGTTTATCCCAGGAAATGTTCCTCAGCCTTGGACAAACTTCAGTGTATGGCGTACAGACAAATCTTTAATCTTCCTAAGCGTACACGACGATCCCTCTTACGACTTGAGTTTGGTCTGATAGGGCAGGACTTAGAATGTAAGGCAACCTTTCTCAAACACTTTAGTTCAATTCATCAAGCTGAATTCTGTGCCTTAAAAACCCTTTTGAAGGAGATTTGTTTTTAAAAAAAAAAGATAACCTCTGGTCCGTGCATTTAATTGCTTTAACCAAGGATTTGAATGTGAACCTGGAAGCAATGCTAAAAATGTCAGCTTCACCATCTGGATTAAAGGCCACTCTAAAATAAACTAATTATGGTCATATTGCGAAAAGCGGATTTAGACAAAATAGAATCCGTCATCTACGCTTCATTGATTGTAAAATTGTATGACGATATAGAAATACAACCAAACCAAACCATGATACTCCCAATAAACGAGCCAAGAGCTAACTGCAAAATGGCAACTACAATAACTAAATGCAGGATGTGTGACTATACGAGAGAATTGATGCTGCATCTGCTCTGCTGCTGCCCAAAATTTTTAACAGCATGTTGTAATTTATTCAAATCAATGTTTTCAAAGTATGGGGTCATAACATGTAAAGTAACTCTGGATCTTTGTCATAGAATTACTAATTACATAGTAAACAAAGACATTAAGTAATAAAACTGAAACTCCCCAGAACTGATCTGCAAGGCAGCCCAATGTTAAATTGTATATTTCATTTTAAGAATTTTATTTGGTTTTATTGAGGCTTCATTGTACAAATTATAAATAATTGAAATAATAAAAATATGTATTTATTCCATTGGGTTTCAGAGGAAATCCCCACCTTTGCACCACATTTTGCTTTAGGCCTTCTGGTGTGCATGCTCCAATGTTCTGTCCTGGCCCTATACTCTGACAGCAGGACTGTTGTCAGTGTCTGGGTCCAGTTTATGCACATAAAGTATGTGTTCCACAAAATACAGGCCCAGTCCACCAATGAGCTCGCCACTGGCTAACAGATTAGTTCCACACTTTAAGTCAGAGTAAGAAGGAAAGAAAGTGGAAAGGAATAAATTGAGGCTAGTCTCCTTGGCCTGACAGCAGTACAATAGGAAGAAACAAGTTTGAGTGCAATTTAGAATAGGGGTCGGCAAAGAATTCCACTCCGCCTGCAGAGTTCGCAGAGTTTTGCCCAATTCACGCTCCAATATGGAGTTTCGCAAAACGTCGCAAAGCGAAGCATAGTTTTTTCTCTTGCATGGCTTGCCAACTGTAAGTTGGCCAGCGCTCGCAAGACAAAAATCGCGCTGGATCTCCTCTCTGTGAGATTCCTAAATGCGGGCAGTCATGGCAGGTGGCGACCACTCGCATTAAGAAATCTGCTGCTTGCCTTGAAGAAGCTGTCGCTCGAGTAGAATGACTACTCGAGTGGCAAAAAGCAGCAGCACCCTCCAGCGTGACGCAAAGTGCAGTTTGTGTTGATTTTACAGTGCAGTACAAACTCCTGGTGCTTAAAACCAGTGCGAGCAGCGCGACTTAAGATGCTCTGCTGCTGGCGGAACTCCGCAGAGCGTGGCAGAATCTTTCTGTCACTTCGTGGAGTTCCGCGGAGTAAAACTCCCCCCCAGGCCTAATTTAGATATCACTGAGATACCAATCAGCAGCCCTCTACTGGTCCATGCAACTTCGTCTCACTCTATCCTAGTTCTACATCAATAAGTGAGAGTTCTTTTCTGTCTGTGGTTCTGGATTTGATAGAAAAACAATGAAGTCTAAAGAAGCTTTGGTTCTACATCGGAGTACCCTTCAATGTATATGGCACACAGTCATGCTTGTGTCCTTGTGGACCTCAGGTGTGGTTAGTGTTAAAGAAAGGAATACTCAGTGTAAAATAGAGACTTAATCCATGGCTTCTACTCTTGGGTGTGACTGTAGCTCTTGGTTGTGAGTCAGTATCAAAGATATGACTGGTCTGGACCTCTCCACTTACCTTTCAGAGATCTGAACAGGTAGTAGAAGCACCTCTTTTGGCTCCAATTCCTCAAACTACAGGTCAACTGATCACAGCACCTTACCAGTATTGCTGTAGCTCTTCATCCTATCCTCCGGTGTCGAGGGGCAAGGGCACATCACTTCAAGAGTTCCAGTTTCAGCACTTTTTCACAGCTTTCTCAATTCTGCTTTCTTTGATTCTTAATGGAAGACCAAGATCCAAGTAAGAGTGGCTACTTATTCAGTTAGGAATTAATTGTGCAAG
The DNA here is from genome assembly GCA_963921515.1 of Calotriton arnoldi. NCBI lineage: Eukaryota > Metazoa > Chordata > Amphibia > Caudata > Salamandridae > Calotriton > Calotriton arnoldi. The sequence continues at coordinate 1,527,975 of CAWUFW010001918.1, forward strand.
CATTTTGCAGTTTCACACCTGAAGGCTGCATATGAGAATAATGCCCCAAATGCAGACTTTTACAGTGTTACAGTGGCACAGCTTGTGGTACACCTTTCAAAACTCACTATGCTCTGTGGAGGCACTACCTTTCACTACTTAACCACAGAGAGCACTTCAACATTCATTCACTCCATCACCTGTCCACCTTCCCAGTCTCAATCTGTACCCTCTCCCTTACTGTTTTTACTACTTTACTCGTGTCTCATTGTTTGTCTTTCTGCACCTCTACTTTGTTTCATTATCTCTCTCACTCTCTCTCTCGCTCTATGGACCTCCTTCTCTATTTCAAATCACCATCTAAACCTCATTTCTTACTGGCTCTCCCTTTATAGATCTCTCTACCTCACATTTCTCTTACTGCCACTCTATCTACCTTATACTCTTTTTCTACCTCTGCCTCAACTTAACCTTTCTTTCTCTATCTCACCTCTCTGCTTCTCTTTTTACTCTACAAGTCAACTGTTTCTACCATTCAACTCCCTCCTCTTTCTACATACATAACTTAGTTTGCTATTACTTCTAAGTTACCTCTTTTCCAACCCCTCTCATTCTCTACCTTGTATCTCTCTATACTTCTCCCACTACCCCATCGCTATATGCCTATAACTCACTTCCCTTTTGACTTCTCTCTTTCTACCTCACCTGTCTAGTGTTCCACCCCTCTTAACATGTGCCTATTTCTCACTCTCATACACTCTCCATCACACTAAAACCTCACCTCTCTCTCTGTCTATTCTACCTGTCTCTTACTCTTTGAAACTCTTTGTATCTTTCTTTCTGGTTACCTCACCTTCCTCTCTTTACCTTATATCTCTTCCTACATCGCGGACTTCTCTACCTCACTATTATCTCTATGTTCCTTCTCCTTCTCCTTAACCTCTCTCACTACGCTATTCTCGTTATTTCTCTGTACTTCTCCCTTCTCATGTCCATCACATTTTCACTAGGCCTGGGCGGAATTATAATGCCACTCGCGGAATTGGCGCAATTTGGTAACTCTATGTTATGCTTGTAATGTGGAGTTCCTGTAAATTTTTTCCAATTGGCTCATGGCAGAATTATTCTGCCGTTCGAGCAGCGCAATATTCACGGGAACAACGCAAGGCTCTATTAATGTGCGCTTCTGCAAGCAAGATTTGTCAGCACCTGATGCAATTTCTGGTCGTCAAACATCCTTCTGGTGTCATTTTGTAATGCTGGTGGTCGCAAGTGGTCAGGCTGCTTTTCGAGTAGATTTTCTACTCAAGAAACAGCTATATCAACTCAAAAATACCTTTTCAATTGAATATTCTACTTGTACAGACAGTTCAGGTATTTATTTTTTTAGCCCGAAAGAGCACTTTATTTTATTTTACTTTATTATCTTAGCAGGAAGGAAGTGTCAAAGAGACTCCAACTTCCTCTTCCGAAGGCTCCTGCTACTGCTTTTCCCATCTCCTGGTCACTTTTCATTTGGACTTCAAGGTGAAAGGATCAATCTCTTTGTCTGCAATTCCTGATTCATAAATCATTGCATTTTAAGGTCTTTGTTTTAAGTTGTAACATCACAACAAATAAGTTAAAAAACTTTTGGATAAGGGTGTTGTTTGATAGGGAGCAACCACCAGTATATATTTGTACATTTTATTAAATGTTTAAATTTGATTATGATTGTGGTGGCGGCCTGGAGTTGCAGTAGGGGCCTATTTTTTGCATTCAACTTTTTAACTTTTAGAAGGAAAAAAGGTTGCACAGTTAAGTACCTTTTTTTTATGTTTGTGAAATTTGCACTAATCATTTATTTTACCATGTGGCCGAATCTGCCCATGGGCCATCCAGCCAGTACTAGGCATTGGGTATAATGAAACAGCGGTTTATGTGGTATATGTTGTTTTAAAAAAAAAAACATGATTTAGGGATGGCAGTGGATTGAATGCAAAATATGTTTTTTTGTATTTCTTGTTTTTTTTCCTGCAAAAAGTGTATTTTGGTAGGGTAGTATTTTGGTGGCTTGGGAGGGTGTGTGTTGTTGGAAATTTTTATAGCTGACTTAATTTTCGTTATGGCATTGCTGAATTAATGGTAGTGTTTCCTTCTTTGTTTACCATGCCTCCTTTTTCTTCTGCCCAAGTAGCCATTTTGTTGTCTGGCCAGTGTGTATGTGTCTGTCATAAGCCACCTTTTTGTCTTTGCTCTCCATGCCATGTGGCCGGAAGCCAATTTTTGCAGTCAGTGTCCGTAGACCTGCATGTGTTCTTTGTTGTCTATGCCTCTTTGCTTCTTGTTGTTTGAACTTGTGACCAGCAGCAATTTTATGTAGTTGTAAATGTGCTTTTGCCATAGGCCTGCATGTGTTCTTTGTTGTAAATGCCTTCTTGCTTGTTGTTTAAACATGTGGCCAGGGGCCATTTTGTGTAGCTAGCCAGTGTGCTTTTGCCACAGGCCTGCATGTGTACTTTTTTGTCCGTGCCATCTTGCTTGTTGTTGCTTGAACATGTGGCCGGTGGGCATTTTGTGTAGCCAGTGTGCTTTTGCCATTGGCCTGCATGTATTCTTTGTTGTCCATGCCTTCTTGCTTGTTATTGTTTGAAGATGTGGCCAGCGGTCATTCTGTGTATCCAGCCAGTGTGCTTTTATCAAAAGCCTGCATGCGTTCTTTGTTGTCTGTGCCTTCTTGCTTGTTTTTGTGTGAACATGTGGCTGGCAGCAATTTTGTGAAGCAAGCCAGTATGCTTTTGCCAGAGGTCAACATGTGTCTTTGTTGTCCATGCCTTCTTGCCTGCTTTTTGTTGTTGTTGCTTGTTGTTGTTTTAACATGTGGCCAGTGGCCATTTTGTGTACCCAGCCAGTGCTTAAATCATTTTTTCCAGTTTTCAAAGTCATTTCCTAAGGACAGTTATAGAAGAGGGCTATGCCGTTTTGTGTTTTGTTCATTTTTTCCCTGATATCAGTTTAATTTACTTGAGGAGGATTGTAGTATGTGCATACAGTCTTTATATTGTATGCCTTTTTTCCCTTTTCCCCTGCACACCAGCATTTTCAAGGACTATTCCAATTTTCCCTGACCTCTGCCTGCCATAGATCTCTTAGGCCATAGGCGCACAGCAGCACTGATTTTTTAAGGATAATTAAATTTTACTCAGTATTCCCTGTCTGCCACAGGTATCTCATAGGTCTTAGAGAAACATAGAGTAAACTTTTAAATCAGTATGTTAATATTGAAAAATTATGTTATGCTTTGAAATCAATAAACTATTGTTAATTATTTGGGATAACCTCACTAAATAATAAGGTCTATATAAAGAATTCAGACTGCAAAAATTACATGTTTCACTGAATGTTTTTCTTGTTTGTTTGGTTTCATGTGCACAAGAGACATCACCCATAGTACCGCCAGACAAAAGGCCGGGTCAAAGTAACACCACTTCACCTGAGTCCTCCTCTGCTTCTTCAGCTTAGTGCCAACTAAGCTTAAAAATGGCTTAAAAAAAATGTGCCTGCCAAGAAATTGCCCAGTGAGAAGGAGAAGAAGAAGCTTATTGCCACCACTTGCATGCCACCCTGCACATTTTTCAGGAAACGTGATATGCCTGCTGCACCGTCCTCCGGGCAACAAGGTGGGAGGGGCACTCCCACATCAACGACACTACGGTGCTTAATTTATAAAAAAAATAAGTGCCAGGGCCATTCTCGAAAGGCCATTGCAGCCTGCACCATGCATTGACCCTGCCAGCGCTGCCAATGACAGCATCAACATAACACCTACCATCGCACTCCTTCAAGTGTGACAATTCAGATTATTTCAGGCTGCACAAAGCTACAATAATGGTGTGAGAGGCTGATATTATTCATTTTCAATGCCATTTGACTTAATAAACACGGTTGTTGTGCACATCTCAGAGAGTGCCACTATGTGGTGGACAGTCACTAGAGCCGGTGCTGACAATTAAGTGCTGGTGCCGAGCAACAGAAACCATCAGCTCAAATTAAGCACTGGGCACTACCCTAGACTAAACCCAAGCCCATGTCTCTCAGCGAGGCAGCCACTGCAGTCATGGAGATGAGCAGTGAGTCTGAATTGGATTTGTCTCAGCGCAAAGTACCCAATTGTCACAGGAAACTGAGAAAAGTGGATAGAGCTACAGCCAGAAACAGTCCTTCCTGAAGTAGAAGCAGAATAGGGGGTTGAGCTTCCTGCTGAGCAAGAATGAGCTCTTGAACCATTGGCCCTACGATCCCCAGTAAGAAAAAGAAAGGTTACTCCACCATCTTCTCCAAGCCCCCCTTCTGATGATCTGGACATGAATTGGACCACGGCTGAGTCCGAGAACCGCCACAAGGGAAAAGGGTAATTCCTGAACACCTTAGAATTATGGAAAGTGACAGTGATGAGGATGAGTCAGTGATTGTCAGTATGGACAGCGGCTCAGAGGACACTGAGATAACCCCTCCTATTCAACCTGCTTAGAGGAATGTTGCACTGCTTCCACCACCACCACCAGATTCCATATTTGTAAGGCCCCCACTGCATCCACCACTACCTCAGTCGAAGTATATATTGCAGAGAGGCAAATGGCACACCAACGTACCTCCAGTTCTTCAGACATTGGCAGGGGTACACAATAAAAAAGTTGTTTTCCCAAGTTTGGAACTTCTTTACGATTAGCAAGCAGGTGGATAACATTTCAATAGGCTCCAATTTACACACAAGTGTTCATCGAGGTAAGCCAGGTTCACACTATGGTACTGGAGGCCAAACTTCACATATGACAAAACATCATGCAAATTGGTCAGAGGAGCACCTTAAAAAGGTAGCTTCTGATGGTGGTGGTGATAAAAGAGGGGAAACAGCTCTGATTATGGTGACAGAAGGAGGTGATGAGGAAGAAGAGGACAGCTTTACACAAAGCAGCCCTGCCCCCTGCAGTGTGCCAGCATCACTCATACCAGCAACCTCCAAATGGCACAAGACTCAGATGCAGATGCCGCACACAGGGATTCCCCCAAGACAACCATTGAGTCTACCATCTCCTGGTTCTCTCCGGAAGGTGCCTGTGTCAGTGGCACCACAAAACTAAAAAATCAATCTACTATTACTGGTATGTTTAGGCAGGAAGGCCCTATCAATGCATCCACCCAGAGGCACGTTTGTACAACGGGAAGCTGGCTAAAATGTTGGCACTGGGCCTCCTCCCTTTTCTTTTGGGGTATGAGTGGGATTTTTAGAATTTGTGCCAGCCATCTGCCTGAAATGAAAGGTTCTTAACCGGACCTATTGTGCCAGAGTTGCTGTTCCAGCACTCCTTCATGGTGTGCTGCAATTGGTTGGCTAGGCTATGCCGCAGAGTGCTGTACACACTATCCACCTGACAACAAACATGTGGACCACTTGTCAAGCAACTGATTACATGTGTATCACTGCACACTGGATCTCTTTTGTGGGGGTTAGGCAACAGCTATTTCTAGATCGCAGCACTGAAGAACGTTTTAAGGATGTTTGGAGGCATGCAACAGTAGCGATGATCACCATGGAGAAATTCCATACAGCTGCAAACATCTTGGAAGGATTTAATATCAAGGTGTTTGAATGGCTTTGACCCAGAGGTCTCAGAATTGGATTTGTTGCCGCGGACAATTGCTGACTTTATTTTTGCTGGCTTTAGGATTCTGGGCACTTTACTACTGCTAACCAGTGCTAACATGCATATGCTCTGTACTCAAAACATGGTGACTTTGGCTTATCCACAATTGGCAAATTTAATTTATTTATACGTCCCTAGTAAAGAGCATTACATGTGCCCAGGGCCTGTAAATTAAATGCTACTAGTTGGCCTGCAGCACTGAGTGTGCCACCCACTCATTATACCTTTAAACATGGCTCAGGCCTGCCACTGCAGAGCCTATGTGCAGTTTTAAACTGCCATTTCGAAAGTTAAACTTCATTCAAGGCCCAAACCGTCCTTATTATTACATGTAAGTTACCCCTAAGGTAGGCCCTAGGTAGCCCCATGGGCAGGGTGCAGTGTATTTAAAACGCAGGACATGTACCTTTAAGATTTACATGTCCTGATAGTGAAATACCCTTAAATTCGTTTTTCACTGCTGCTAGGCATAGCTCTCTCATAGGTTAACATTGGGATTGCAATAAACGCCATTTAAGTGTACATTCCAATTGGGAGCAGAAAGAAATTTGGAGTTTGGTTTCTCTAGACTCAAAATCTAAAATCACAACTTATGGCGAAGTTGGATTTTAAATTGTAAGTCTGAAAATGCCACTTTTAGAAACCTGGCATTTTCTTACTTTAACCATTCTGTGCCTCTGCCTGTCTCTGAATACACATCTGGGTTGGGTGACAGCTGTGCTTTGTGCATTCCCTCTAGGCAGTCACACAAAGAAAGAAGGGGTGTGTCATTTGCATCCTGATGGCCCAACACAAGGCTGATGGGCCTTCATGAGCTAGATTGGGAGGGAGGAGCTGATACTTGCTACCTGTCTGGAGCCAGGCAGGAAAGGCTAGGACCTTGTGATCTTTAAAGGCCTCTTTGAAGTCTACCCCGCTTCAAAAGGTACACAGATGATGGACGGAATGCAGAACAAATCAAAAATTCACCCCCAGTCAATAGATCTGGGTTAAATCCATTGTTCTTTTGCTCACCATGCCACCCCAGTTTAGACCCAGCCATATACAAATCAGTCTTGACCCTGTTCCTCATGGGAACAGTCTAGCCCAAACTGCCAAGCCTGGTCCTCCCTGGACTGGGAACAAGCATTCTGGGACTGGTTTCAGGGCATCACCCCTCATCCGCCAAGCTAGCTTTAATCCAGTTACACAGTGAGCCCGGGAACCACATCTGGGCATACCCGGTGCACTTAGGGCGAGAAAGCAAAAGACACATTCAGATGATGGATGGAATGCAGTGCAGTGAAAATCAAACATTCACACCCAGTCAAGAGATTCAAAGGCATACTTGGGTATAATTACTGGACCCCAGACACCACCAAATCAGAACTGTGATGTAGGAGGGACTGACACTTTGCTACTTGCTCTGCTGTGTTGGCCTGATGCCTGAGGCTTCTTGCCTGGGAGTAGGAGTGACTGAACCTGCTCTCTACATCCTTGAACTCAAGTTTTTCCAAGGGCTTGTTGGCTTGCCTCCTGTTTTTTGAAGTCTAAGGGTCACAAAATACTTCTTGCAACTCAGCTAGTGCTGCTGGACTCTGGCATCTGTGAGCCCTACTCTTACCTGAGGTGCCCCTCCAGTCCTGGGCCTCAGAAGTGGATTCTGCAGTTGTTTTCTGCAAAACTTGATGCAGTAACCCCTTTGCACCAATCTGAACTGATGCAGTGCCCTCCAATGCAGCGCTGATATGACAACAACGCGGGTCTCGACTGCAAAGTTCAACAATGACGCAGCTCCGATCCGAAGACGCAGCTGCGAGGCTCGACTCGCACCCCTGCCCACAGGATGACCTGCAGATTAGCATTCCAAGGCCGGGGAGATTCAAAGAGGCCCACCGCCTCTGGTATGCAAATCTGGCTTCTCTCACAGGACAGGAAATCAACCCCCTTTGTCCAGAGTCCTTGGCACCTGGACAGGCAGTTAGTTAGGCAAGAGAGGCGTGTCCACCCTCAGGTGAGCACCACCCCTGAAAGTGGCTACCTGAAGTGGATGCGACTTTTCAGAAGAGACCATTTTAGTGATGGCAAATGTTTGATCTCTGGGACAGGGTTCTGCTCACATCCCCCAGAAGTGGTCATATAGGGGGTGTAGTGACCCCACAGGTAAGTAGTCAAGTGGCTACTATCCTATACTCCCCTAACACCCCTAAATTCAGTATTCAGATGCAAGAACTCCAGTGGAACAGTGGAGCTGTTCCCCTGCATCTTGCAGATACCAAAGACTGAGCTGTGAGGCTCCAAGACCATGAAAACTCGACACCAGAAAGTACCACTGCACCCAAGCCACCTGCCCGAGCAGAAATAGGCCAACTGTGGCAACGTGGTCCTAAGAGTCTGACGACCTATGAAGAAGAAGGACGCTGAAGAGCAGTGACATCAGAAGACAGAGGAAGAGCAACTGACTTTGCACCAGCCCTGCCGGCCTGTCTTCCGTTCCCTGTCAAAACGTCACTAAAGACGTCTCGTCCTGCAGCTGTTGTGCCTCCAAAGCCTGAGAGGACTGCCTGCCTTCAAAAAAGAATCAAGAACTGCTTCCCTGATTTCTGCAGGCGCTCTGGAGGACTGTGAGGACTCCGGACTGCAAAAACCCGACACCGCAAAACACCACTGCACCCGTGCTTCCTAGCCCAAGCTGAAAAGGGCCAATGGTGCCAGAGTGGCCCCCTGGCCCTCCGGAGACACAGCCCACCTTGGACTTGCTGACTCTGGACTTTCTGATGCCACCTACAGCCTCTGTTTGTAGTCCCTGTCTACCGTGAGTGCTCCTGGAGATGAAAGTCCAATGCCAATACACACCTCGGCACCCGTCGCCCCTGACCCCTGAAGAAGAGGACCAAAGGTGTCCCCACATCCCGAGCATCCCAAGAGTTGATCCCCTTGTTGGTTTAGCCTAACTGGTCCCCAAGTCTGAGTCTGCAGCCTCCTTTCCGACAGACCAATCTCCATAGACTTGAATGGGGTACCCGACGCTGTAAGGCACCTCTGCACCTGGTCGCCCCAGTGCTGCCCAAAGTGAACTGTTGGTGCTGCCTTAGACCCTGCCCCATACTCACCTTAAGTCCAGAAAATTGGTCCCATAAGTCACTGTTGAGTGCATGAATGTAATACAAGTTTTTCCTCCAGAGGTTAACATTACCCCGAAGTGCTTCATTCTGATTTAAAGTGTCAGAGTCACCTGACACTGAAAAACACACCTCTGCACCCAGACACACCAGTGCCTCCTGAGTTGACCTGTTGGTGTTGCCTTGGACCTTGCCCCATACTCATCTGATGACCCAAGGATGGGCCCTGGTAGTCGTTGTTAAGTGAACATATGCAGCATATGTTTTCTTCCTAAGTTAACAGTGCCGCAAAGTGCTTCAATTACAATTTAAAGTGTCAAAAACATGTTTTCTTCAGACCTGCTATTTTAAAAATTACTTACCTGATTTTGATGATCCTGGTGCCTAAAGTTATATAAAGATAAGTGTTATTTTTATAAATTGGTGTGGATCTCCTTATTGAGTCATGTGTATCAGTTATTGGAAGTGTGTGTTCAACTGATGTCTAACACTCCTCTCTGATAATCCTCAAGCTGCTCGACCACACTACTGCCTAGAATAGCACCTTAGGATTGCTATAGCAAGGCCTTGTCCACTAGTAAAGGGAATACCTGGACTCTTTGCACAGCATACCTCTTTTTGGTATATCATATGAAGAGCCTGCTTCCTACAATATAGAAGAAAATGTACATATTAGGTGTCTGACTTATGCAGCCCGCATTTATTCACATGCATGAACTGGAGTGAAGTTAGACCAGTGTGCACAGAAGAAACCTCCCCATTTGCTTAAAGGACATGAAGACAAGGCCTCCCATCCCTATCCTTCTTTTTTCATTCCTTAGCTGGGCTGCCAGTAAAAATGATTAATTTACAAGACTGCTATTGTTTGTTGCTTCCATGGTCATGTATCCTGCTCCCCCTTCTGCTGCTCATCCAGCCTCTGGTCCTTTTTTGCCCATGACTGCCTTGCTGTTCTGCCTGCTACACCCAGCCAGACTTAGTACTTCTCTACTGAGTAATTAGCATTTCTTTTGTTTTATTTGCAATATATTGCTTCTTTCCTGTTTTGCACCCCATCACACGCTCGCCACTCTGCCACCAACTTTCTCCTGTTGTTTCCCTCCCGCTTCCTGTCTCCTGACCCCCTTCCAGGTCCTACTTAATGGAGGCTGCAGCATGACCTCATTGAGCAGGTAATCATTCCTGCTCCCCTTTTTGCTGCTCATCCAGCCTCTGGTCCGCTCTTGCCCCTGACTGCCTTGCTGTTCTGTCAGCTACACCCAGCCAGACTCAGTACTGAGTATTTATAATTTATTTTGTTTTAGTTGCCATATGTTGTTTCTTTCCTGTTTTGCGCCAGATTGCACTTTCCAGCTCTCCTGCCATTTTCCTCCCACTTCCCACCTGCCCCACCCCCCTTCCGGGACCTACTTAATGGAGGCCATGGCACGGCCACACAGCAGGTGCATCACTGGTAAAGCCTGCCCACGCCTCGACTGCGTCTAGCACCAGGAGCCCTGGCTCTTCCAACTACGCAACTACACCGCTACAGACCTCTGAGCCCTAGTGCATTGACAACAACTGCTGCTGCACAACTCCATGCACCACCAGAGGACCGTTCTCCTGGCAGCACTGATACTTCACCTGCAACACTGGAACAACCAACAATGCTAGAGACACTGCAAAAATGACCGCGTTCCACATGCTGACCGAGGCCGCCACGACACAACTCCAGTGCAGATACACAATCACTCAGCAAACATGCCACAAAGATCCGGGACATTATCTCATCCCTCACCCCAGATGTCATCTTCCTCACAGAAACCTGGCTGAACCCCACCTCTGTGCCGGACACAGCCATTGCCACCCCCGACAGCTACAAGATAACACGCCGGGACCGAACCAACAAACACAGAGATGGAATTGCCATCATTTACAAGGACACCATCCACTGCACCACCTCCACTGACAACTCAACCATGATTATGGAGCATCTCAACTTTCAACTCCACACAGGTGGAAAAAGCAACATGATAGGCACACTTGCCTACAGCCCACCAAGACCACGTCCCAGGTTCTGAAAAGCCATCCCTGACACCATCGTCTCTGAGCATTACATCTTCCTATGGGATCTTAACTTCCACCTCGATGACTCCAACAATACAAACACTACTGATCTTCTGGAAAGCATGAGCTATATCGACTTCAAGCAACTTGCCACTGATCCCACCCACATAGAAGGACACACGCTTGACCCCATTTTCACATCCAGCAACAGAGTCAAGTACACTCACGTTACACAGCTCACCTGGACCAACCACAACAGTGTCCACTTCGCCATCTCAGGACCTACCAACTCTGGCACCATGCCCCACAGCTCCATGGGCACAAACTGGAAAAAGTTATCAGAAGACCAGTGGAACAACACTCTTAACTTCCACTTTCCAAGCACAATAGCCAACCCTGATCAGGCTGCAAAGAACTTCTCCCAGTGGATCACAGAATGTGCTGACACAATCGCCCCCGCCATACCAGCCAAATCCAAAGGACCTACCAGTTGAAATCCACCAAATGCAACTGCAGTCAACTAGAAAGGAAGTGGCGCACCAGTAGAGAGACAGGAGACCACACCACCTTCAAGACAGCACTAAACCAGTACCACAGCCTCCTTTAAGAAACAAAGAAGAACTCCCTAGCAAACCGCATAGAAGCCAGTACAAACCAAAGCAAGGAGCTCTTGGCCATCGTGAAAGAGTTCTATAACCCCGCAGCCACCGAGAACGAAATTACCCCTTCCCAAGAACTGTGATAACCTAGCAGACTTTTTCCACAACAAGATCTCAACCATCTATGAAAACTTCGAACCCCAACCCTCCACCACCAACAGACACAAACCCTGAACACCTGCTCACCCATTGGGACCCACTCAAGACTAAAGCCAGTATCTCCATCATGAACTCAGGAGCTCCTATGGAACCCTGTTCCCACCAAATCTTCAACCTCAGGAGTAAGACGATTGGTGATGAGCTCAAGAGAGTCTTGAATGCCTCCATCACCTCGGGGTCCTTCCCTGAGGACTGGAAACACGCTGAAGTGAGGTCCCTCCTGAAGAAACCTTCCACCGACTCAGCAGAACCAAAGATCTACCGGCCCATCTCCCAGCTCCCCTTTCCAGAAAAGCATTCTTGAAAAGGAAATCAACCAGCAACTCATCAAATACCTGGAACCCAAAAACCTCCTGGACCCCTCTCGCTCATAGCCAACGACAGCACCAAGACAGCCCTGAGTGCAACCACTGATGACATCAGAGCCCACCAGGACTTTGGTGAAACAGCAGCCCTCATCCTCCTGGACCTGTCAGCCGCCTTTGATACCATTTCCCATCACATCTTCATCAAAAGACTCTACCATATCAGAATCCAGGGAGACACCCTCGAATAGATCGTCTTATACCTCACCAGAAGAACCATGAGAATCTGTCTCCCACAGTTCACTTCATAACCCAAGATCATCATCAGCATTGTCCCCCAAGGATCACCCCTCATCCCCACCTTTTTCCAGTGAGGGCGTTGTTCAACTAATTTGTAAACTTGATTTACCATGTTTGCTGCCTGTTGGGTCATTCTGACCGTATGATTGCCCAGTTCACACTTCGCTAGAATTACTTACATGGTCCACTCCTTGATGTACTTCTTTTTTTCGGGTTCTTCAGAGACCAGACCAGTCCCTTTAGATAACAAAACTACACAAATAAATTCTATATTTCTTTTGTTCTTCTTGGTCATCAACAGCACTACCGGTCTTTCTCTCTCAATCTCATTCGGGACTCAGAGTCAGTCACTGGACTACCCCAACAGTCAGAAGAAGGAAGTTATAAACAATCCCTATCCACTTCAGTGGGATACAACATGACTATAAGAGGGCTATTCTGTCCTGTGGACTTTAGAGAGGTGCGTTGATTTAGAAAGTGCCAAGTAGTGTGCTGGCCCAAATGTCAAACTCCTCTAAGTGGTTTTGATCTGGGGGGCTCTAACTGTAGACATGTCACATGGTGGGCCCATTAGGCTGTTATAATAGTTATTTTATTTTATTTTTATTTATTTATTTATTTTATTTAAAGAGTTTTATATAGCGCTGGCTAGACCCGGAGGTATCAGAGCGCTTTACATGAGGATCATAGAGTTACAAGTTACACATTACATCCGTTACAAAAGCATAGTAAAACACAGGAAAAAGAAAAACAATGTTACGGTATTTCGTCGGAGGGAGGGGAGAAAGGAGACACAGTGGGAAGACGGGGAGAACAGGGAGAACTGTGCCCAATGTCCGGCTGGGTAGGTGACAGCCGAGGGGATGAACCAGGGCCGATCTCCTCTATAGCTGTCTAGCAGCTCCACCGGGCATCAGCCACGTTGCTCAGGACTCCGCAGCCAGGAAAAACAAGAATAGCAGTTTTGCATAGTTACATTAGTTACAGTTGCATAGTCAAACATAGAAGAGCAAGTCCTCAAAAGAGGATAGAGGGAATGGGGGAGGAGGAGAAGAAACAGTGGGCTGGGCAGCAGATCAGTTCTGGCAGACCGACAGTGGGAGAAAAATGCCTCATGACGGCCCAAAAAGTTAGGGTAAGCGGGACCATCACTCAGGTAGGGGTCACAGAGTCACTAAGTCCAGAGCAGATTACATAACCGCGTAGGTTATCTCGGGGGGTGAAATAAGAGAGCCTCATTAGTGGCCCTTCGTGTCTGGGGGGGGAGAGCGTTCCAGAGTGGGCCATCAAGGCGCTCTCGCTCTTGTGGATGTTATTTCAGTCAATTTTAAGCTGCATCCGGCACCATTTTAGGGTCAGGCAGGCTTGGGCGCTCCGTACAGCCTTTTCTGCAGTGGAAAGCCAGCTTCCAAAGGTGTTATATAATAGTTGACCATTGTAAGTTTGAACAGTCAGGTACATGCAGCTACTTGTCTGGGATTATTTGTAAAAAGTTTCCCACTTCTCAGTTAATCGCACAAGACTCCACCAGCCTCTGCTCTTTCTCTGTCCTCTTGGTCCTCATACACAATTTAGCTAACTTCTCCCTGACTCTACAACATCAACATTTACTTGTTTGCAATCCATAGGCCTTCTCTTCTTCTACATGAAAGCACCAAAGCACTCCTGCTTAATTACCGATTTAGAGACGAATGTAGATGCACAGTCTGTTTTTTCATGTAAATACAATATTTGTTTTCTTTTCTTAACAATCACAATTTTTAGAACTGTGTGAGTCCTCCCTAATTTCTACTTTTCAAACCTAGTTTACAGAATAATTAGATAACTGGGGACTCTGGGGCTGAAGGACTGTTCGCAATGCATTTATTAACTGAACTGTCTCACTCCTTCATTTCCTCCCAGAACAGATTTGATGATGATGTGTTGCTCATCGTTCTGATGAATGTTGTGTTTGTCTAGGTCACCCCTTTCCCCAAATCCCCATCTATTTATCAAACCCCTAATCCACTTTCCCCAGGTTGTGTGATGCACTGAGGTGTGACTTACACCATAAATGGATCACGCACTTAGGTCATGATTATGAGTCTGGTGGCCCATGGATTATGAGGCTGATGGCCCACTCGTGGGGGCGCAGCAGCGGTGGTCTCCCGACCACCTTATTATGATTAGGGCGGTTGGACTGCCATTGCTCGCTGCAGCAATGAATGGCAGTTTCCTGGTGGTGTTGCAGCAGTCAGGTGACATCAATATGCTTGGCGGGACCGCCGATGTCCCACCAAGTATATTAGGAGTTTCCTCTCCACCATAGTTTTCATGGCTGTTCCTCCTAAATGAAAACCCTGGCAGAAAGGAAATGAAGGGGGCCCTACAGGGCCCCTTGTACCACTGCACCCTGAGGTGCATGCAGTGGGGCACAACATGTGCCCACCTGTGTGCATGCTCCCCAGTTCCTCCACGGCAAGAATTTTTCGGACTATGCCGTACAGGAACTGTTTTTGGCGTTCCCACTGCGGTGCCCATTTTCAGTGCACCGCCATGAGAACATCAAAACAAAAGCCCGCCAGGAATGAGTTACACTCGTAATCTGGTGGGCAGCCCCACCACAGCTTTGGCCGGGTCTTCACTGCCAAAGTCGTAATCAGGCCCTTAGTGTGGCAGATGTGGTGAAAGCGACATCAAATCTCTGCAGGATCGTCTTACCTGAACAATAGCCCAAGCCAGTCCCACTTACCCACCCAAGCATGAAAGGGATAACATCATCACAGTGCAGAGTCAGAACGATGTCTGTCCTGTGGTAGGTAGTACTAGTGTGCACAATTTGGAATGATTCACAAAGGTAAAGTTACACTTATTTTGTAAGTTCACTCTTGCAGGGTAACTCAACTACCTGAAACTTTACGATTATGAGTAGTAACCTTACAAGAATAGTAACTCATTCTAAAGTGATAGGGTTTACCTAATACTCACAAAATTACTACTCGTAAAGTTACTGATGGAAAAGCTACCAGTGATAAAATTTCACTGCATGAGTAAACTAACACCAAAAGTATAACTTTACCTTTGTGAATCAACCTGTGTTGCTTACAAAATCTATGCAACATGGAAACCATGTCTTGATCAGACCAACTCCCACCCATCACGCCTGGGAAAACTAACCTTATCCCATCTTTCATACGCAGATGACGTGGTATTAATGAGCCTAACCAAAGTTGGCCTCTAGATGTCACTCACCGAAACGCATGAATATGTAATCGCCAACAAGTTGGAAATCAACATACCAAAAACTAAAACCATGTTGGTTCAAAATCGTCCAGGCCATTACAGAAAATCTGGTTAGACAGAAAGCAGCTGGAAGAAGTAACCAGCTATAAGTATCTGGGAGTCTATATTGACAACAGACTCAACTACCAAGGAGCTAGCATTTGCTTTCAGCACATTAGCCAAAAAATCGGAGGGACCATCTTTGAAACCGGTGCTGTCTGTAATAGCAGCAAAAATGCTCCCAACGATATCCTTCGCTAGTATCCTCCTACATGGAAAAGACTCTACACTTCTGAATAAGCTGCAGGTCAAAACTTACAAATGGGTCTTTCGATTATCTCCAAATGCATCACCAGCCAAGTGCGCCTGGAATTTGGGCTAGTAAAGAGAGGGAGTATGGAGACTTACACAATCATAAAAAGCTAGTACAAAGGAAAACTAAATTCAGCACACTCGCCACTCAATAAAGCTCTCTGGAAGTTGAAAATGGCAAAATATCCATACACAATATCTTTTTAAAGCTTTAGCATCCAGCAGCACAGCTGAGTTGTGGAATAAGAATATATCTTTTACAACTTTTAAACATATCATAAATAAAGCAGCAAAATTCCACTCTCTGTTAATAGATATGAACAGCATCAGTCAACGATCACACACCTGGATGGTGATTAAAAACTCTGAGAATCTAAAACCAGCTCCCAACTTAAGTATCACGTTTCCGGTATACCAAAAGAAACAATTGATGGCACTTCGTTTTGGCCAGCTACCGTCATTAGCGGATCAACCAAGTTGGAAGCAAAACCCTGTAACAGCATTTAGACTATGTGGCAGCAAAAAAAGAGGATTTTGTTCACTTATTCTGTATATGCCTTAATTTATATGCAGCACGTGTCACTTTACTAAAGAAAGATTTTATTGACAGAGAAATCAGGACATGTAGGGCAGCTATCATACAAGGTCTTGATCCGTCAGACCCTCAATTGAATTACAAACTGGTAAAGTACCTTAAGGCTCACAAACTGGCTCATAAAAACCATAGCCTGCCATGAACGATTTTTTTCTGTAAATGTAAAGTTTTATTTTTTAAATTTAAAAGGGAATCATGCTACTTGATAATACCAAGAAGATGTAAAGTTGAACTGAACGGAACTATGTTATGAGGACCTATAATTTATATTATGAATTACGGGCTTTTATGGCCACTTAACAAATGAATGTACATACGTAACATTATTACGGTTTTAATTAACCAGCACTAAAGTTCCTTTACCTATGCAACATGGAGTAACCAAAGCTCCTGAGTCTTGTCTCCTGACTTGAGGATTTTGTAAGTTTATTTATTTTTTTAAATGTTTATCAATTAAATAGTTACTAGCTCCCTGGATCGCTCAAAGGGAACTACTGCTAGTTTTTATAATATGAGATTTTTTGCTGTGGTGGTCTAGGCTCAGTCTTTGATGACCCACTAACTCTGTGTTATCTTTTAGTCTAGTTGCCTGTGAGGGATAATCTTTCTGAATAACCCTACAGTTGGAGCTCACCTCATTTGGAATAGGTGGGAGTGAGAACTTCTTTATAATGTCTTCCCTGTTAGCACAAGAACACTAATACCACCACCATTCAGAAGGCCCTTTTGGGAAACCCTGCAATAAGGTTTGGGAAGTTTGCGAGAGGTAGCTACCATCACTTAATCTATTCAGGTAAGGACTTGAAGAACCAATTAATAACTTAGTACTGAAGTTGTCCTTTGGGAGGAGAGATAATATTACATGTTTGTGTATGTTGTTGGCAGACTCCATTGGTGGTCAATAATAGTTACAGGGAGTAGGAAAAGGGCAGTAACTAAACTAATTAGTATATAGTATAATTTATGGCTGCAAAACATCATCAAGCAATAAAGTCAAACAGAATTAACCAGTTTTCTGTTCCCAGACAGTGCCATTTTGGTGGCGGAGGATAATTAATTACTGGACTGCAGGGAGAGGTAAGTAACCTCCTGCAGATTACATATATGGCATGGGACTTCAGGTAGGGAAGTCTAGGAGGAAAATTCGATATGCAATGTGTGACAATTTCAGAGGGCAGCTTCTTTTCGCGCTCTAGTGTCAAAACCACAATACTATACTACGCCAACTCACAACGGAAAGACAGATAATGGCAAAGAAAAAAGTAAAGCCTGCCTATTTTTTTACAATTCAATACCCACCCTCTCCACCCAAAACAGACCCACGCCCCTCCCAAAGCAAATAAAGTCCCTTCCACCCTTTCCCCAACTTCCCTTCCCACCCTTTCTACCCACAACATGCCTTCCCACCAAAACAAATGTTCAATAAAAAAAGGTCTTTAAGAGCACCCAGTTTTGTGGAGGTGTTGGTCATCTTATTGGCCATGTTCTGCTGCCCATGCTAGAGCAGTGCCATCTTTCCCCTTAGCTGTGCCATCTTGTTCCTGAGATGCACCAGCTCTCGTAGGGCATGGTGGAGGAGGCGATGAGATGACAGGGAGGGGAGGCTGTACGTATGAGTGTCATTGGACACCGGTTGCAAATGGCTGCAGAGCTGGTGTGGCTGAGTTGGAGGCAGGCCTGGCTGGCAGTCCAATGAACTGGAGGCCTGTGCCTCCTCCTCTTTTTCCTTCAAGGCCACCAGCCAGCGATATTCGACAGCCATAGCCTCCAAGATTTTCTACCGCAGTTGGGCGGCAATCTCCTGCTGTGATGATGGTTGCTACTTGCCAGCTCCAGCAGCAGGAGTAGTTATTTCAAGAAAGGAAAAATAAAAACACAAATTGTGATGGTCAGTGCAAACAAGGTCTATAGTGGCACAGTAGCAGAACATTTAATTGGATGTGATGATTGATTAGTTGCAGCCTGGGCCAAGTCTTTCCCACCCATGCATCCCATCATAGCATTAAGCCAAAGGTTAAAGTAACATTATAGTTAAGTGTAACAAAAATATGTGTTTTTGATTAAATAAATACCTTTCTAGGGTTTTAAAAAAAAAAAAAATATATTTAAAAATACATAGAACCTAACTACTTCAACAATGTTTGTGCTGAGAATGTTCCGCTTCTTAGTTTTTGTAACTCACATACAGAGAAAAATTACCAATACAGTTTTCATAGTCTTTGTATGTATCTATACATAAACTTCATATTCATATTTCAAAAATACACGGATCAGAATTTCCTATACTGTAAACTATGTGTTTTCAATATGTGCATCCATTTTTTAAGGTGTGTGATTGCTCTCGCGGATGACTCGCAGGAGGCTCATGAGATCGTAGAGTTATACATTTTGTTCTCATCTGTTGAATGGTGATCTTTTTATTTGGTCAGTTAGTATTGAATGCTAATCTTTAATAATAAAATCAGTACAGTATGCCTATTTTATTAATTATTTTGTTTACAAACTTGCGGCTCTCGCAAGACGCTTGCAGAAGTTGAACACACAATCCCCTGTTTGCACTACGAGGACGATGTACTTCCTGTTTGGCTCTCGCAATCCACTCTCAAGATCGTACTTTTGGAATTAAGTTCATACAGTATATTTTTGCAGTTTTAGAGAAAGTTAGACCTGAGAAACGTTGCTTAAAGTAGAAAAACTGTTGATGAATTGTTGCATTTGAAATATTAAGAAAGTTCTCTGTTTTTACAATGTTGTGGACCTCTCCTAAGACACCCGCGAGACGCCCAGCAGAGGAAAGACATCCCAAGGAAGGATTGTGATTGGTTCACATGGATGTCTTTATTTAGCAAAGAAAGATTCCTTCCTTGTTGCTTCATTTACCTATTGGGTTTTTCTGTGGTTAGAGCTTTTTGGTTAGCCCTGTGGCATTGCTAATTTTATGTCACCAGAATGTCATCCAGTGATGCAGATGAGAACCCTACTGCTGTTCCTGCAACTCAGTCACGTAATTTACCCCAGGAGTCCTTGGTGTGGGATTTTTTTTCAAATAAGGCCAGGTGGGACTAAATATCTAAGAAATATGTGATTTGCAAAATATGCAGAAAGGAGTTCAGTAGGGGCAGCAGGAACAAGTAATACAGCATATGTATGACTCGGATGTGGCAACATTTGAGGGCAATGCACCTTCAACACCTTTCTTGGGATAAGTCAGCCCGTGCTGCAGAGCTTGATAAATCATCAGGGGCGTCCACATCTTTTCAACCTGGTGACACTGTGCCTGCCCAGATACTCACTGCTCAAGCAGATCTAGAAGAAGCTTATCTGAACAAAGCTCTTTTTCCAGCCTATGCTTGGAGATAATTTGTTGTTCTGAGACAAATAGGGATGCACCAGACAGGCTTGTTCAGAATCACCTAGGCAGTAGTTTTTCTTCTTTTTAAACATTTTTGTTCTTAGTTTTTTTTCTCCTCTTTGTTTTGAAGGAGATTTTTTTTATTTACTCCCAATTTCTTTTTTTTATTGTACCCTCTTTAAAGAAAGTACAACAAAAGTAAAAATGATAAAAAACAAAAAGTTGTGAAAAAATGTTAATTAAAAAGCTCTTTTCAGAGCTGCTCTATGTTTTTATTTTGTATGTTGTTTCTACTGTTACCCATTTTTTACTTCTTGGTGACTCTCATGAGACACTTGTGAGAGCCATGAAGCTTTCATACATAGTGTGATTGGCTCTCGCAGGCCTCTCACCAGAGTGTACTTTTATAATGGAATTTGCATTTTCACTGAACATATCCTGTTGTAATAGATATAATTTATGTGCACCAAATTTTTGCTACCCCTTTTTTTTATATGATCTAGCAAGACTCTTGCGAGATCATAAAAAATACTTTAGAGGAAGAATTGACATTTTCCTTCATTACAATACTAGTCTCTCACTGAGATCTTGTATGAAGATAAATAGTGTGTTTAGTCGGGTGTAAAGAGGCACTGCCTCTTCATTCACTCCTTTCCCAGGCTCAGTTGTATGTATAGTAGGGTGGGTATAGTACTCACTTCACATGTAAGACCTCACAATCAATCAATCAATCAATCATGTCACTTATAAAGCGCACTACATACCCGCGAGGGTCTCAAGGCGCTGGGGGAAGAGGGGGGTGGTGCTGCTACTGATCGAAGAGCCAGGTCTTGAGGAGTCTTCTGAAGGCCAGTAGGTCTTGGGTCTGTCGGAGGATGGTGGGGAGGGTGTTCCAGGTCTTGGCGGCGAGGTGGGAGAAGGATCTGCCTCCGGCGGTCGTTTTCCGGATGCGGGGGACTGTGGCGAGGGCGAGGCTGGTCGAGCGGAGCTGGCGGGGTGGGGGTGTAGAAGCTGAGTCGTCTGTTGAGGTAGGCTGGTCCGGAGTTGTGGAGTGCTTTGTGTGCGTGGGTGAGGAGCTTGAAGGTTATCCTCTTGTTGACAGGGAGCCAGTGCAGGTCTCTCAGGTGGGGTGTGATGTGGCTGCGTCGGGGGATGTCGAGGATAAGACGTGCAGAGGCGTTCTGGATGCGTTGCAGCCGTCTCAGGAGCTTAGCCGTCGTTCCTGCGTAGAGGGCGTTTCCGTAGTCCAGCCTGCTGGTGACGAGGGCCTGGGTGACTGTTTTTCTTGTTTCGGTGGGGATCCACTTGAAGATCCTGCGGAGCATTCGGAGGATGTTGAAGCAGGATGAGGAAACGGCGTTGACCTGCTTAGTCATGGAGAGGGTGGGGTCGAGGATGACCCCTAGGTTGCGTACGTGGTCGGTGGGTGGCGGGGCTGTTCCCAGTGATGTTGGCCACCAGGAGTCGTCCCAGGCTGAAGGGTTGGAACCAAGGATGAGGTCCTCCGTCTTGTCCGAGTTCAGCTTCAGGCGGCTGGTCCTCATCCATTCGGCGACGGCCTTCATTCCTTCGTGGAGGTGGGCTTTGGCCGTGTGAGGGTCTTTGGTGAGGGAGAGGATCAGCTGGGTGTCGTCGGCGTAGGAGATGATGTTGAGGTTGTGCTGTCGGGCGACGTGGGCGAGGGGTGCCATGTATGAACAATTCCATACTAAGTGTAACAAGTACTATCCTCCACCCTGACACCTCTCCACAGGAAACAACCACATTTATTAGTCTGTGGGAATGCATTTTCCTGTCCACTTACAGCTCTCCTCAGCATCACAGATATATACAGTAGTATGTAGGAAAACATTGTCTTCTGCACTAGCACCTATCTCCAGGACAACTTGGATGTACAGTACAGTGTAGTGAACCAATGGCTTCTATCCTCACAACTCTCCTTACAACAACAGCGATATGCATTGCTGTCTGGGAAAGCACTCATCTCTCTGCTAACACATCTTATCAGGGTCGAGCCTGAGAGAAATGCATCTCTATACTCATAACTCTTCTCATGCTGACAGGTATGCATAGTAGACTGTGAGGAGAAATTGTCCTGTTTCTGACACAAGTCTCTTGCATGATAACTTTGCCTAGTATAGCGTGTGGAGAGACTAACCTCTCTCCTGTGATGTGTCTCTTGGATAATGCTTGTGCAAATTAGTGTGTGAAAAGTGTCTTACCTTTGCGGTCACACCTCTCCCCAGCATACCAGAAGTACAAGTAAACTATGGAGTTGAAATTACGTTTATGCTCAAAAGTATATCTCACAAAACATCTATAGAGACTATGATATGAGAACACACTGCCCTCTCAGGTGAGACATCTCCCCAGAATAAAATGTGCAAAGTAGGATGTGGGTAGAAACTGTTCTCTCTGCACATACCTCTCTTCAAACTGATGAATGTCCATAGTAGATTAGTAGAGTAGAGAATGGAGTGTCCTCTCTCTTCAGAACTGTGTCCATATTTCATTGTGTAGAAATAGTTACCTCTGTTTCTAACGCCTACCAATGGAAACACCCATACATAGGGTGTTCACTTCAACTGATAGCAGTGTGTATTAGAGTATAAACATGCACTTACCCCTGTGCGGAGATCCCTCTCTTGCATTATAGTTACCTATATTACAGTATGCAACACATCACTGTTACATGACAACTAACCATACCTGCATTGCAAAAGAATTGACTTCTCTACTACTGTACTACCGAATCTCTATAGGATAAAAGATGAGTACAGTACCATTCCCATACATATACATGTAAGAGAATATTTACAGTCCCTCAACATGGTACTGCCAGTTTTACTGAATTTTGAAGTAATATAACACATTTGAAATTCATAAGAAGCATTAAGGAAACTAATTCAAAGTAGTTTTAAACTTATTTCCTACAACAAAACAATTTAACAACAATATAAAACTACAACAACTGCATTAACAAACAATATAAAGAACTATAACATAAAAAAAACGCTCTCTGACATTGCTAATTTTCTGTCACCAGAATGTCATCCTCAGATTCAGATGAACAGCCTAGTGTTGTTCGTACAACTCAGCCACCTCAGCCACCCAAGGAGTCCTTGCTGTGGCAAATATTTTTAAATGAGGTCTGGTGGGAAAAAGGTATATGCTAAATATGTCATATGTAAACTATGCAAAAAGGAGTTTAGCAGGGGCCGTAGGAGCAAGCAATACAGTATGGCTACTTCTGTAATGTGCCGATGTTTGAGGGCTATGCACCCTCAAATACCTTTCTTGGAATGAGTCAGCCTATGCTGCAGAACTTGATACCTCCTCAGAGGCATTCATATCCTTCCAGCCTGAATACACTGTGTCGGAAGAGGTAGTTATAGCTGAACAGCACAATATTCCTGCTTTTCTTAACAATGCTCTTCTTTGCTGCTTATGAAAGCAGATAATTATTTCCTCATAGAAAACTTTCAATTTTCCTCCTAAAAAAAAAAAGACAAAACAACCAAAAAGATAAAAGTTACACACAGGTCAATAATTGATAACAGTAATACATCAATATATTTTATAAACTTTTCTACATTTTTCACCATAATCACATATTTATATCTAATGCACCAGTAACTTGTTATTCCTTTCCCCTGAAAGGTTTCACACCCTAACCCAGTACACTTTGTTTCACAAATATATTATTACATGGCATCAAATCTTACAAGATAACTAAAAAAATTAAAGTTACATACTGATCAATAATTGATAAAAGATATACATCACTATATACTGTAAATTCATTTTTTCACCCACAATCTCACAGTTACATATACTGTACCGCTAACTTTATATTCCTTTCTCTTGAAGAATTCAACTCCCTCAGCCAGTCCATTCTTTTCACAATTAAATTATAATATGGCATCAAACATGGCTCCATAACAGTTTATAAAGTAACACATTCTCCAAGACACACCTTTCGTAGCAGTGAACCCAATGTTTTACTCTAGAAATATCCATATCTCCACTCAAACATCTCATAGGTATAAAATATGTGTACAGTGTGATTTATAAAAACACAAGGCCTTGTATTAACAGATTGCAGATTCTTTGTTTTATCATTTCAGAAACACTGCATCATTTACTGGCAACTACATACAGATTGAACATTTACATTTTTAACACAAAATCCAATACTTGGTTATATCTCTCTACATTCTAAACTCTACCTGTCAAAACCTATATTAAAAAACATGCACCTCTAGAAATTCAGTCACTTCTATTGAGCTCTACAACAGGCTTCCTTCTCCTCCAAATCACCAAGAACGATGTGAACTATATCTGGTTCTGCATCCAATCACATCACAGCATTTCTTCAACCATGTAATAAGAATGGAAACTATTGTTTAAACCTGGGCCCTTTTTCTACTTTTCCCCATTATGATCTTGTGAGACTCTTGTGGGATCGTAAAGCACCTTGTGGTAGGCGTAGTAATTTTCTTTCAGTTCTCATGAACCTCTTGCGAGATTGCACGTGTCCATATTGCAAGCTTCACTCTGTGAAGCTTGTGAGCTACTCGTGAGATTCTCGAGGGATTGCAATGAAATATTAGTATGTGGGATGGAGTATCCTCTCTACTGAGACCTATCTCTTACATGACAGGTGTTTTTAGTAGGGTGTGGGGTGAGACTGGCCTCTCCACACAGACCTCTGTCTAAGATGTAGTAGTGTGTTTGGAGGGACTGGCCTCTCCACTGAGATCCCTCTCTTGGATGATGGGTGTGCACAGGAGGGTGTAGGGAGAGACTGGCCTCTTCCCTCAGACCTCTCTCTTACATGAGAGGTGTGCATAGTAGGGTGTCTGCATGGACTGCCCTCTCTTTCAATACCTCTTTCTCAGATAACGAGAGTGCTTAGTAAGGTATGTACATGACCTGCTCTCTCCTTCCAGACCTCTCTCCGATGACGAGTTTGTGTAGTAGGGTGTATGAGGAGAGACTACCTCTCCACTAAGTCCTGCCTCAGGTGTACATATTAGGGTGTGTACATAGACTACCTTCTCCTTCTAGACCACTCTCTCAGATGACTAGTATGCATAGTAGACAGTGTGGAGAAATACTGGCCTCTCTAGTGAGACCTCTGTCTCAGATGACAAGTACTCATAGTAGGGTGTATACATGTACTACGCTCTTTTGTCACACCTCTGTCTCAGATGGCTGTGCATAGCAAGGTTTGCACATGCACTGGCCTCTTTTGTTCTGTCAGACCTCTGTCTCAGATGATGGCTGTGCATAGTAGGGTGTGTACATAGAGTAGCCTCTCCTTCCAGAACTCTCTCTCAGATGGTGTATGTGTGTAGTAGGGTAAGTGGAGAAAGACCTCTCTCTTGGATTACAGTTGTGCATAGTATGCCCTGTCCAGGGACTGTCCTCCCTGCTAACACCCCTCTTTCTGATAATGGGTGTACAGTAGAGTGTGGGAAGAGACTATTCCCCACTCACAACTCTTACAAACCAAATGGGTGTTAATAGTACACTCTGACAAACACCAGATCCAGTAATACGCCATCCTACAGTAGTAAGTGTGCAGTCTGCAGTGTATTCAAAGATCACCTACTCCTTTCTACTGTTCATGAGCCCGCAAGAGTCTTGTGAGATCATAACATTTAAAAAAAAATAAGAATTCACCATCTACTCATCACAATACTTATCTCTTACACAGTCCCTCTCAAAAACAAGGGCCACAATATGTATTCCTACTAATAGAGTGTATTGAGAACTCATCTACACCTTTTTACTATTCATCATCCCATGTCAAAATTAGTTAAAAATAATATGTATTTATTATCTTCACAGTAATTATAACTTAGACACCAACTTTAAATGTAGGGAACAGCATGCCTATCTGCTGCCACCTTATCTAGCTTTTTTACTTCATTTCCACATCACCTCAAATTTTTCACAGAAAACAGTAAGGCGGCCATTTCATTTCTAACATTTCAACAGTCAGCCAATCAGAATGCTCGCTCTTGCGAGACTCACGAGAGCGTGAAGATTCATGGGAAAAAAGGCCTGTATACCAATCACAGGGCTCCATTTTTTATTTTGTGTTCTTGCGGGAGGGTCACAGGACGCTAGTGAGCTGTCAAAATATACAATTATTTTTCATCCTTAATTTCTCAAAAACTACTGAACAGATTTACATTAAATCACAAAAAGCACAGTCTACGGACGAAGATCTAACTTTCTGCCGAATTTTGTGTAATTCCGTTCAGCAGTTTTTGCTATAACCTGTCTTAAAGAAGCCTATGGAATATGCATGGGGATTTTATGTTTTGGGACCCCCCTTTTTTCTCGGCCCCTGCTTGACGGATCACCACAAAACTTTACAGGAAGGAGCTGAGGTGGATGAACTTTTTTTGTTGAAAAGTTTTGTGAAGCAAACCAAAAAATGCTCCATCTAGAAAAGCAGACCTAACTATAACTACCTATTGGCGATCGCCAGTAGGTAACAAATGAGAAAAAAAATTATTATATATATATATATTCACTGAAAAAACCACAGGTTTCAGGGACGTTATAGTTAGTTGGACATTTCACTCGTACAAAGCCAGAGAAATTCAGCCGTTATAGTTAGTTGAGCTAACTATAACTCACACCCCCGCAATGCACTGCTGATGACGTCACATATTACATCATTCATGACATGGTCAGTGACATCACTGATGACATCTCAAATGACATCACTGATGACATCATCCAGTGACTGCACTGAGACTGCCCTCATCGCCGCCACCGACGACATCAGGATCCTGCTGGACAACGGTGAGACCGCAGCCCTCATCCTGCTGGACCTCTCCGCCGCCTTTGACACTGTCTGCCACCGCACTCTACGCGCACGCCTCCACGACGCAGGGATCCGAGACAAGGCCCTGGAATGGGCCACCTTCTTCCTCGCCAGCAGAACCCAGAGAGTCCGCCTCCCACCATTCCGATCCGAAGCCTCCGAGATCATCTGCGGCGTACCCCAGGGATCGTCCCTCAGCCCAACACTGTTCAACATCTACATGGCCCCGCTCGCACGCATCGCCAGACAGCACGACCTCAACATAATCTCCTACGCCGACTCCACTCAACTGATCCTCTCCCTCACCAAGGACCCCCACGCCGCCAAATCCAAACTCCATGAAGGAATGAAGGCCGTCGCCGATTGGATGAAGATCAGCCGACTAAAACTGAACACAGAGAATACAGAGGTCCTCATCCTCGGCTCCAACCCCTCAGCCTGGGACGACTCCTGGTGGCCAACGACGCTGGGAGCAGCCCCGACACCCACCGACCACGCACGCAACCTGGGAGTCATCCTCGACTCAACGCTCTCCATGGCCAAGCAAGTCAACGCAGTCTCATCCTCCTGCTTCAACACCCTCCGCATGCTTCGCAAGATCTACAGATGGATCCCGACAGACACGAGAAGAACAGTCACCCAGGCCCTCGTCAGTAGCAGACTTGACTATGGGAACGCCCTCTACGCGGGAGCCCCGGCCAAGCTTATCAAGCGACTGCAACGCATACAAAACGCATCCGCACGCCTGATCCTCGATCTACCACGCCACAGCCACATCTCCCCCCACCTGAAGAACCTGCACTGGCTCCCCGTCGACAGGAGAATCTCCTTCAAACTCCTAATCCACGCACACAAGGCACTCCACAAGACTGGCCCAGCCTACCTCAACAGACGACTCCTCTTCTACGTCCCCAACCGCCAACTCCACTCTGCCGACCTCTCCCTCGCCACCGTCCCTCGCATTCGAAGAACTACCACCACCGGCAGATCCTTCTCCCACCTCACCGCCAAGACCTGGAACACCCTTCCACTAAGCCTACGACAGACCCAAGACCTGCTGACCTTCAGGAGGCTACTCAAGACCTGGCTGTTCGACCAGTAGCAGCACCCCCCCTTTTTTTTTCCCCAGCGCCTTGAGACCCTCGCGGGTAAGTGGTGTGCTTTACAAATTCTGTGATTGATTGATTGATTGTGTGTTTCTGTAAAGTTTAAATATGTTTTATATATATATAGGCCAAGGTGTATTGAAGAATGAGTGGGTGTCAGACTGCCTGAATGGATGATTTAATAGGTGTGCGACTGACTGTATAAGTGAGTGATTAAACGTGCCTTACTGAATGCATGGGTTAGTTACTAAACTGTGTGAATGTCTGTATCAGTCTGTTAGTTGGTGTGTAAGCGGCTGCATGGGTTGGTGAGTAGCTACATGAGTGTCTATATGCATTATTGATTGGTTGTCTGAGTATCTGTATGGGTGCTTGAGTGTCTGTGTGGTTGGGTGGGGGGGGTGTGACTCTGTACATAGATGTGTGAGTGGGTAATTCACTGGGTGTATGGGTTCAAGAGTGCATCTGTGAAGGGCTGTAGGGGTGGGTGAGTGTGCGTATGGGTGTGTTGGTGAGTGAATGGTTATCTCAGTGGTACATGTGTGAGTAACTACATATGTGAAAGGCAGTATATGTGAGTGTTGGAGTATATAAATGACTATATGTGAGAGAGAGTGATTGCGAGAGTGGTTGTATGGATGAGTGTGTGCTTGTATCAGTGATTGTATAAGAGAGTAAGTATGTGTTAGTATATGTATGAATAAGTGAGGTGGTGTGTGTATAACTGTATAGGTGAGTAAATGGGAGTGAGATTGATTCTTTTCATGACTGACTAGGTGTGTGAGTAACTCTATGGATGAGTGGCAATGTGTGAGTGTCTGTATAGGTGTATGAGTGCAAATAATAGTGCTGTATTAAGTGACTGCATGTATGAGTGACTGTATGGGTGAATGAGTGGACGTGTGTGTAGACCTAGGAATCAGTGAGAGGGTATGTAGTAACTGGTATTGGTGTGTCTATGGTTTCGAAAATGGTAGTCTCTATTTTAGAGAGGGTGTTTCAAAGGTTATATTAGGGTGTGAGGAGGTGCATCAGATTATCATGTGGATGATGTCATCAGTGATGTCATTTGAGATGCCATCAGTGATCTCATCAGTGATGTCACTGACCATGTCATGAATGATGTAATATGTGACGTCATCAGCAGTGCATTGCGGGGTTGCGAGTTATAGTTAGCTCAACTAACTATAACGGCTGCATTTCTCTGGTTTTGTATGAGTGAAATGTCCAACTAACTATAACGTCCCTGAAACCTGTGGTTTTTTCAGTGAATTTCTAAGGTTTTTTAAATGCTAATTTCTAACTATAACGTCCCT
Source organism: Calotriton arnoldi (assembly GCA_963921515.1). Taxonomy (NCBI): domain Eukaryota; kingdom Metazoa; phylum Chordata; class Amphibia; order Caudata; family Salamandridae; genus Calotriton; species Calotriton arnoldi. The sequence goes on from CAWUFW010001918.1 coordinate 1,556,997, forward strand.
GAAACCTAAGGTTTTTTCAGTGAATTTCAAAGGTTTTTTAAATGCTAATTTCTAACTATAACGTCCCTGAAACCTGTGTTTTTTTCAGTGAATTTCAAAGGTTTTTTAAATGCTAATTTCTAACTATAACGTCCCTGAAGCCTGTGGTTTTTTCAGTGAATTTCAAAGGTTTTATAAATGCTAATTTCTAACTATGCCTACAGAGGTAGGACATGTGCAGAAAGAGGAAGAAAGGCCCATAAAGAATCAAGAGAAATGCAGAAAGAGGCAACAGAAGTCCAGAAATACGAAGAAAGGTACAGAAAGAAGCAAGAGATGTGCACAAAGAACCAACACAGGAGAAGAAAGAGGCCTTGTTGCAAAGTCATCCTGTGCCCCCAACTTTTTGGTGACGGGTACTGGTGGTAACTGACTCTGACTAACCAGGCCTAGAGCCAGTGCTATGCTAAAAGAGACGTAGAATACAATGAAAACACCTACATACACTAGGGAACACTATGCGTTGGGGTACCCCTGTGATTGGCATGACCTCCTCTGTAAGGCCCTAGTACATAATAGGGCAGGGGGATTAAAACTACCTCTATGTCAGAGGTGCAAAAAGATGCTTCTTTAAGTAGCAGTCACGTTTGCAGAGTGGTGGAGAAAGGGTGCTGGGCCTCCGACCAGCGCTCAGGAATTCCACTGCATAGGACTTAGACGAGGTACCAAGAGGGCTTCTTGGCCCCCAAAGTCCCTCAGGAGTAAATTGGACTTCATCCCCCATCCCGTAGTCTGCCAGGAGGTGCGTTTGCAGAGTGGTGGAGAAAGGGGGCATGTCCTCCTTAGATGTCTTAGCAATCCCACTGTGTGGGACTTACTGCAGGTAACAAGAGGTGTAGTTGGCCCCCAACGACAACCTTGGGGGCCAACTACCCCGTCTATTACCTCCAGTAAGTCCCACACAGCAGGATTGCTAAGTTCTCATAGAAGGCCACGCCCCCTTTGCCCACCACTCTGCAAACGCGTTCCCTGGTGCGCTCTTGGATGGGGATTGAAGTCTCCTCCGCTGCTGGGGGTCCTTTAGGGGCCAACTAGCCTAAGTCTTACCTCCAGTAAGCCCCACACAGTGGGATTGCTGAGAGGTGGACAAAGGCCATGCCCCCTTTCCCCACCACTCTGCAAATGCGCCTCCTAGCGCGTTCTAAGTTGGGGTATTAAGTCCCCTTCATTCCTGCGGGCCCTGGGGGCCAACTAGCCCACCAGGTACCTCCAGTAAGCGCCACACACCTGGATTGCTGAGAGTGGTCCGAGGCCACGCCCCCTTTTTACACCACTCTGCAAACGCGGCTCCTGGTGCACTGCTGCTTGGGGGATGAAGTCCACTTGTGTCCTGAGGTCCTCAGGACACAAGAGGACCTCATCGCCCCACCAGCAATGCGCCAAGAGGCGCGTTTGCAGAGTGGTGTAAAAAGGGGCGTGACTTCGGACCACCTCTCTGCAAACCAGCTATGTGGCGCTTACTGGAGGTACCTGGTGGGCTAGTTGGCCCCAAGGGACCCTCAGTATTCATGGGGACTTAATTTTCCATCTTACAACGCACCAGGGGGCGCGTTTGCAGAGTGGTGCAGGGAGGGGGTGGGGCCTCCGGCGTGATGCCAGCTTTTTTATTTTATTTTTAGAAGGGGGGCTGTGTGGCCCCCCTTCTTTTACTATTTTTGGGGCCCTGGGGACCCCATCCCCCAGGGCCTGACCCCTTTTTAAAAAAAAAAAAAGGATAAAGCGGGAAGGGGGGCCGCGCGGCCCCCCTCCCGAGGCCAATTTTTGCCCCAGGGACCCCATCATGACCTCCTTTTTTCATACAAAATTAAATGGAAGGGGGTGGCGTGGCCCCCCTTTCCTGGGCCACTTTTGGCCCCGGGGACCCCATTTCCCGGGGCACGGCCTCTTCTTTTTTTTAATATTTACAGGGAAGGGGGGGCAGCGTGGCACCCCTTCCCTGGGCCACTATTGGCCCCGGGGACCCCATCCCCTGGGGCTTGGCAATTAATTATTTTATTTTTGAGGAGGGGGGCCATGTGGCCCCCCTCCCCAGGCCGATTTCTGCCCTGGGGACCCCATACCCCAAGGCCCGGCCATTCTTTTTTTTTTAAGAAAAGGGAGGGGGGCCGCATGGCCCCCCTCCCGGGCCACTCCTGGCCCTGGGCATCCCATCCCCCAAGGCCGGTCCTTTGCGTTGGGGACCGTGGGGGGAGCCCCAATGCCCCCACGGTCCTGCCGGCTCCCCGCCTCCTCCGGGAGCCGGCATTGCTTTTGAGCAAGGGGAGCTGCTGACATGCAGCTCCCCTTGCTCAAAAGCAATCCTGCTTTGCTTCGTTGAAGCGAGCGCAGGTTTTCTGCTCTCGCTTCAACGAAGTAAAGCAGGGTTTGCTATGACAGGGCAGGAGGCATGCTCCCGCCCTGCCGTAGCAAACAGCAATGTCCCCGGGGTAGGCACCCCGGGTCCCCAGGGCCTTCAATGGCTCCAAGAGGGGGGCTGCGCGGCCCCCCTCCCATCATTTTCAAAGCCCAGGGGAGGTGGTGGTCCCTGGGGGTCCATAACGGACCCCTGCATTTGAATAAACAGTGCCAGGAGAGTTGGTGGTCCCCGGGGCAGTGTGAGGGGGGAAGGAGCCCCCCCCCCCCACACTTTCATTTTTTTAATTAAGCCCCGGGGAGGTGGCAGTCCCCGGGGCTTGGGGGGGCCATGAGCCACCCGCATATAATTAAACAGTGCCCGGGGAGGTGGTGGTCCCTGGGGTAATGTGGGGGGGCAGGAGTCCCCCACACACATTTATAAAGCAAAGCCCCGGGGAGGTGGCAGCCCCTGGGGCTGCGGAGGGGCCGTGAGCCCCCCGCATATAATTAAAGAAAGCCCCGGGGAGGTGATGGTCCCCAGGGCTGCGGGGGCCCCTGCGGGCCTCTGCAAATTAATTTGGCATTGCCCCCGGGACCTGGCCCACCCGGGGGCTTTAAGGAGCGAAGCGCAGGAGCCCGCACTTCATTTTCTTTTTTTTTTGGGCCGTATTCGCGCACCCAGCGCAAATTGGCCGTTTTAAAAAACAAATGCTTTTTTTGACCCTGGGGGTCCTTGTGGGACCCCCTGAGCAGGCCTAGGGGGTCAGGGTGTTTCTACCCTGCCCCCTTTTCTTGTTTTTCACCTTTTTTTCTTCTGTTTTCTTGTGACTCGGTTACCTTGTCACAAGATGGCTGCCAACACTTCCTGGTTTGGAGTGTTGGCTGCCAATCAGAAGTCAGCTCGTGCTCGGGAGGGTTCGCGAACCTTCCTCGGTTCTCAGATATTGATATTTTTCTTTTTTAAATTTCTCAGGAACTACTGAACGGATTTACACCATTTTAAAAAAAGGTCGCTTTCTGGACCAAGACCTACATTTGTACCAAATTTGGTGTAATTCCGTTCAGCAGTTCGGGCTGTAGCTTTGTCTAAAGTTCCTATGGAAAGTAACATGGAGAAAACGCATTTTGGGACCCCCCTTTTTTCTTGGGCTCCGCTTGACGAATCACCCGTAAACTTTCAAGACTGGAGCTTACCGAAGCACCACCATTAGTTTTGAAAATTTCGCCAAGATTCGCCAAACGACGGCAAAGTTATTGGCAAATCAAAAACGCTTTTCCTATGGAAACTAGGTCCTAACTATAACTACCTACTGGCGACCACCAGTAGGTAATATATATATATATATATATATATATATATATATATATATATATATTCCATATGAAGGTCGCTCAGCATTGAGGCGCCACACACGTACGTGTTTAAAACCTTTTATTTGGCAGGTAGCAGGGGAACCAGCCTCACCTCCACAGCAAAGGTCACTGCCAAACGCGTTTCGGGCTTCCTTAGCCCTTGTTCACTGGTGTCTGTAGGAGGCACAGCTGCAGAGTCTTGCGCCGCACTCGCGGCGATGAAATATAACTCCCGCCCAGTGGGCGTGTCCTGCATCAGCATTATGGTCTTTGTAGTGTGCAGGTTTGAAAATCCATAGTGGCACGCAGTAATGCCTCCAAACTTGCTTAAAATTCTTTAGTATGTTGCTGGGAAGAGCAAGACTCGGTCCCTGCTCATATTTCCTCGCCAAAATGGTCACGCCGTTCCTTGTGACGCTGCAATCTTCGCAGCATACAGGAGCTGCTCATCCGCAGCGGGGCACCTCGCGACCCGAGCAGGGCCGCTAATATTCCATATGAAGGTCGCTCAGCATTGAGGCGCCACACACGTACGTGTTTAAAACCTTTTATTTGGCAGGTAGCAGGGGAACCAGCCTCACCTCCACAGCAAAGGTCACTGCCAAACGCGTTTCGGGCTTCCTTAGCCCTTGTTCACTGGTGTCTGTAGGAGGCACAGCTGCAGAGTCTTGCGCCGCACTCGCGGCGATGAAATATAACTCCCGCCCAGTGGGCGTGTCCTGCATCGGCATTATGGTCTTTGTAGTGTGCGGGTTTGAAAATCCATAGTGGCACGCAGTAATGCCTCCAAACTTGCTTAAAATCCTTTAGTAGGGTGCTGGGAAGAGCAAGACTCGGTCCCTGCTCATATTTCCTCGCCAAAATGGTCACGCCGTTCCTTGTGACGCTGCAATCTTCGCAGCATACAGGAGCTGCTCATCCGCAGCGGGGCACCTCGCGACCCGAGCAGGGCCGCTAATATTCCATATGAAGGACGCTCAGCATTGAGGCGCCACACACGTACGTGTTTAAAACCTTTTATTTGGCAGGTAGCAGGGGAACCAGCCTCACCTCCACAGCAAAGGTCACTGCCAAACGCGTTTCGGGCTTCCTTAGCCCTTGTTCACTGGTGTCTGTAGGAGGCACAGCTGCAGAGTCTTGCGCGGCACTCGCGGCGATGAAATATAACTCCCGCCCAGTGGGCGTGTCCTGCATTGGCATTATGGTCTTTGTAGTGTGCGGGTTTGAAAATCCATAGTGGCACGCAGTAATGCCTCCAAACTTGCTTAAAATCCTTTAGTAGGTTGCTGGGAAGAGCAAGACTCGGTCCCTGCTCATATTTCCTCGCCAAAATGGTCACGCCGTTCCTTGTGACGCTGCAATCTTCGCAGCATACAGGAGCTGCTCATCCGCAGCGGGGCACCTCGCGACCCGAGCAGGGCTGCTAATATTCCATATGAAGGTCGCTCAGCATTGAGGCGCCACACACGTACGTGTTTAAAACCTTTTATTTGGCAGGTAGCAGGGGAACCAGCCTCACCTCCACAGCAAAGGTCACTGCCAAACGCGTTTCGGGCTTCCTTAGCCCTTGTTCACTGGTGTCTGTAGGAGGCACAGCTGCAGAGTCTTGTGCCGCACTCGCGGCGATGAAATATAACTCCCGCCCAGTGGGCGTGTCCTGCATCGGCATTATGGTCTTTGTAGTGTGCGGGTTTGAAAATCCATAGTGGCACGCAGTAATGCCTCCAAACTTGCTTAAAATCCTTTAGTAGGTTGCTGGGAAGAGCAAGACTCGGTCCCTGCTCATATTTCCTCGCCAAAATGGTCACGCCGTTCCTTGTGACGCTGCAATCTTCGCAGCATACAGGAGCTGCTCATCCGCAGCGGGGCACCTCGCGACCCGAGCAGGGCCGCTAATATTCCATATGAAGGTCGCACAGACACCAGTGAACAAGGGCTAAGGAAGCCTGAAACGCGTTTGGCAGTGACCTTTGCTGTGGAGGTGAGGCTGGTTCCCCTGCTACCTGCCAAATAAAAGGTTTTAAACACGTACGTGTGTGGCGCCTCAATGCTGAGCGACCTTCATATGGAATATTAGCGGCCCTGCTCGGGACGCGAGGTGCCCCGCTGCGGATGAGCAGCTCCTGTATGCTGCGAAGATTGCAGCGTCACAAGGAATGGAGTGACCATTTTGGCGAGGAAATATGAGCAGGGACCGAGTCTTGCTCTTCCCAGCAACCTACTAAAGGATTTTAAGCAAGTTTGGAGGCATTACTGCGTGCCACTATGGATTTTCAAACCTGCACACTACAAAGACCATAATGCCGATGCAGGACACGCCCACTGGGCGGGAGTTATATTTCATCGCCGCGAGTGCGGCGCAAGACTCTGCAGCTGTGCCTCCTACAGACACCAGTGAACAAGGGCTAAGGAAGCCCGAAACGCGTTTGGCAGTGACCTTTGCTGTGGAGGTGAGGCTGGTTCCCTGCTACCTGCCAAATAAAAGGTTTTAAACACGTACGTGTGTGGCGCCTCAATGCTGAGCGACCTTCATATGGAATATTAGCGGCCCTGCTCGGGTCGCGAGGTGCCCCGCTGCGGATGAGCAGCTCCTGTATGCTGCGAAGATTGCAGCGTCACAAGGAACGGCGTGACCATTTTGGCGAGGAAACATGAGCAGGGACCGAGTCTTGCTCTTCCCAGCAACCTACTAAAGGATTTTAAGCAAGTTTGGAGGCATTACTGCGTGCCACTATGGATTTTCAAACCCGCACACTACAAAGACCATAATGCCGATGCAGGACACGCCCACTGGGCGGGAGTTATATTTCATCACCGCGAGTGCGGCGCAAGACTCTGCAGCTGTGCCTCCTACAGACACCAGTGAACAAGGGCTAAGGAAGCCCGAAACGCGTTTGGCAGTGACCTTTGCTGTGGAGGTGAGGCTGGTTCCCCTGCTACCTGCAAAATAAAAGGTTTTAAACACGTACGTGTGTGGCGCCTCAATGCTGAGCGACCTTCATATGGAATATATATATATATATATATATATATATATATATATATATATATATATATATATATAACCAACAAAGTGCCCGAAAGCATTTGAAAGGGCACTCGACGTCGATCTCACCATCTGGCATATTTATGCAGCTCGCCTTATGCCCCGCAATTGCTCATTGCAGAAAGAAGCAAGAGCAGTGCAGAAAGAACCAACAGAGGTGCAGAAAGAGGTAGGAAAGGTGCACAAAGAGGCAAGAAAGGTACAAAAAGAGGCAGGGGGTACAGAAAGAAAGAAGAGAAGTGCAGAAAGAGGCAAGGGCCTTCCTGAAAGAAGCAATAGAGGTATAGAAAGAACCAACAGAGGTGCAGAAAGAGGCAAGAAGGGTACAGAAAGAGGCAAGAAAAGTGCAGAAAGAAGCAAAAGAGGTGCAGAAAGAGGCAAGAGAGCTGCAGAAAATACAAGAGAGGTGCAGGAAGAGGCAGGAGAGGTACACAAAGAGGCAAAATGGGTACAGAAAGAAGCAAGAAGGGTGCAGAAAGAAGCAAGAGAAGTGCAGAAAGAAGCAACAGAGGCTCCGAAAGAGGCAAGAAAGTTGCAGAAACAGGAAAGAAAGGTACAGAAAAAGGGAACAGGGGTGCAGAAAGAGGTAAGAGGATACATACATTTGCAAGAGAGGTGCAGAAAGAAGCTAGAGCAGTGCCAAAAGAAGCAAGAGAGGTGGCGAAATAGGGAAAAGGGGTGCAGAAAGAGGCATGAGGGATGCAGAAATTTGCAAAAGAGGTGCAGAAAGAGGCAGGAGGGGTGCAGAAAGAAGGAAGAGAAGTGCAGAAAGAAGCAACAGAGGAACAGAAAGAAGCAAGAGAGTTGCGGTAACAGGCAGTAAAGGTGCAGAAAGAGGGAACAGGGGTTTATAAAGAGGCAAGAGAGGTGCCGGAAGAGGGAAGAACGGTGCAGAAAGAGGCAAGAGGGGTCCAGAAAGAAGCAAGTGTGGTGTAGAAAGAGGCAACAAAGGTGCAGAAAGACACAAGAGAATTGCAGAAACAAGCAAGAGAAGTGCAGAAAGAGGCAAGAGAATTGCTGAAATAAGCAACAGAGGTGTGGAAAGAAGCAAGAGAAGTGCAGAAAGAGGCAAGTTAGGTGCAGAAAGAGGCAAGAGAGGTGCAGAAAATGGCAAGAGAACAGTAGAAAGAGGCAAGAGGGATGCAAAAAAAGGGAAGAAGGGTGCAGAAAGAAACAAGAGAGGTGCAGAAAGAAGCAAGAGAAGTGCAGAAAGAAGCAACAGAGGTATAGAAAGAAGCAAGAGAAGTGCAGAAAGAGGCAAGTAAGGTGCAGAAAGAAGCAAGAGCAGTGCAGAAAGAACCAACAGAGGTACAAAAAGAGGCAAGAGGGGTGCAGAAAAAGTAGGAGAGGTGCACAAAGAGGCAAGACAAGTACAGAAAGAGGCAGGAGGGGTGCAGAAAGAAGGAAGAGAAGTGCAGAAAGAAGCAACAGAGGTACTGAAAGAGGAGCGAAGGGTACAGAAAGAGTAAGAGAAGTGCAGAAAGAAGCAACAGAGGTACAGAAAGAGGCAAGAGAGGTACAGAAACAGGCAGGAAAGTTGCAGAAAGAGGGAACAGGGGTACAGAAAGACGCAAGGGAGGTACAGAAAGAGAATAGAGTGGTGCAAAAAGAGGCAAGAGGAGTGCAGAAAGAAGCAAGTGAGGTGCAGAAAGAGGCAACAGAGGTGCAGAAAGACACAAGAGAGGTGCAGAAACAAGCAAGAGAAGTGCAGAAAGAGGCAAGAGAATTGCTGAAAGAAGCAACAGAGGTGTGGAAAGAAGCAAGAGAAGTGCAGAAAGAGGCAAGTGAGGTACAGAAAGAGGCAAGAGAGGTGCAGAAAAAGGCAAGAGAACAGAAGAAAGAGGCAAAAGGGATGCAAAAAAGGGAAGAAGGGTGCAGAAAGAAGCAAGAGAGGTGCAAAAAGAAGCAGGAGAGGTGCAGAAAGAGGGAAGATGAGTGCAGAAAGAGACAACAGGGGTGCAGAAAGAGACAACAGGGTGCAGAAAGAAGCAAGAGAGGTGCAGAAAGAAGCAATAAAAGTGCAGAAAGAGGCAAGTGAGGTGCAGAAGGAGGCAAGAGAACTGCAGAAAGAGGCAAGAGAGTTGCAGAAACAGGCAAAAGGGGTGCAGAAAGAGGGAACATATGTGCAGACAGAGGCAAGAGAGATGTAGAAAGAGGGAAGAGGGGTACAGAAAGAGGCAAGAGGGATGCAGAAATTTGCAAAAGAGGTGCAGAAAGAAGCAAGAGCAGTGCAGAAAGAACCAAAAGAGGTGCAGAAAGATATAAGAGGGGTGCAGAAAGAGGTAGGAGGGTGCACAAAGAGGCTAGAGGGGTACAGAAAGAGGCAAAAGGGGAGCAGAAAGAAGGAAGAGAAGTACAGAAAGAAGCAACAGAGGTGCTGAAAGAGACAAGAAGGGTGCAGAAAGATGCAAGAGAAGTGCAGAAAGAAGCAACAGAATTGCAAGAAGAGGCACTAGATGTGCGGCAAGAGAGTTGCAGAAAGAAGCAAGTGAGGTGCAGAAAAGGTCAAGAGAGGTGCAGAAAGAAGAGAGTGAGGTTCAGAGAGAGGCAAGAGAAGAGCAGAAAGTGGCAAGTGAGGTGCAGAAAGAGGCAAGAGAGGTATAGAAAAAGGCAAGATACGTGTAGACAGAGAGAAGGGAAGTGCAGAAAGAGGCACTTGAGGTGCAGAAAGAGGCAAGAGAGGTACATAAAGAGGCTCAAGAAGTGCTGAAAGAAGCAAGAGAAGTGCAGAAAAAGGCAAGAGAGGTTCAGAAGGAAGAGAGTGAGGTGCAGAAAGAGGCAAGGGAGAAGCAAAAAGAGGCAAGAGAGGTACAGAAAGAGGCAAGGGAAGTGCAAAAACAGGCAAGGGAAATGCAGAAAGAGGCAAGAGCGGAGCAGAAAGAGGCAAGAGAGGTGTAGAAAGAAGCAAGAGAAGTGCAGAAAGAGGCAAGAGATCTGCAGAAAAAAGCAACAGAGGTGCTGAAAGAGGCAAGTGAGGTGCAGAAAGGGGCAAGAGAAGTGCAGAAAGAGGCAAGTGAAGTGCAGAAAGAAGACAGTGAGGTGCAGAAAGAGGAAGAAAGGTGCAGAAAGATGCAAGAGAAATGCAGAAAGAGGCAAGAGAGGCACGGAAAGAAGAGAGGTTTGTGCACCATTAGTACCAATTTAACACCCACATTTAGCAATAAGTAACACGTGACCATTCCAGCTTTGCAAAGGGCCTTCCACCACGCTGTACCACGTGAAGCTGCATTTTTGGGAACATTTGAGCCGTTTGAGCTAGAAACAAGGCTTTTTTTGATCAAATCTGCAGATTAGGCAGCAGATGATGGAATATTTGGCAAATGCGGAAAATGTTTAATTATGTGAAAATTGGTGTAGCCGAACAGTCACATAATTCCAGCGGCCCTGCTCATACCTCTGACTAGGTCCAGAAGTGCTTCTCAGTGGTTCCTTCTCTTTTTGTGTCTCAATGAGTTTATAGTTTAGCTTCTATGGTAACAAGAAAGACTAAACCTGAGGTTGCCACTCCACAACACAGACTACAATACCACATAATTACTCTCCAAAACACATAATCCCACTCCACATAATTCCTATACACTAAATACCACACACTTTCTATTCACATAATTTCACTGCAAAACATACCACTTAATTTCACTACACACAACGTACATCCACTCTACACCAAAAAACATTAGTAAAAATCTTTTACATTTACAACGCCAATAGCTTTAACTCTCACAAATGTGAAACCTATTACATTGCAAATGCTTCTTTAACTAGTAGTCGTGTTTGCAGAGCGGTGGAGAAAGGGTGCTGGGCCTCCGACCAGCGCTCAGGAATTCCGCTGCGTAGGACTTACGGGAGGTACCAGGAGGGCTTCTTGGCCCCCAAAGTCCCTCAGGAGTAAAGTGGACTTCATCCCCCAACCAGTACTGTGCCAGGAGGCACGTTTGCAGAGTGGTGGAGAAAGGGGGGCGTGGCCTTCGAAGACCTCTTAGTAATCGCACTGTGTGGGACTTAGTGGAGGTAATAGGAGAGGTAGTTGGCCCCCAAGGACTACCCCTCCTATTACCTCCAGTAAGTCCCACACAACCGAATTGCTAAATTGTCATAGCAGGCTACGACCCCTTTCCCCACCACTCTGCAAACGCACTCCCTAGCGCGTTCTTGAATGGGGATTAAAGTCCCCTTTGCTGCTGGGGGTCCTTAGGGGCCAACTAGCCTACCTGATACCTCCAGTGTGCCCCAGGCGCGGGATTGCTGATAGGTGGACACAGGCCACACCCCCTTTGGCCACCACTCTGCAAACACACCTCCTGGTGCGCTCTTGGTTGGGGGATGAAGGCCCCTTGCCTCCTGAGGGTCCCTGGGGGCCAACTAGCCCACCAGGTACCTCTAGTAAGCCCCACACAGCTGGATTGCTGAGAGTGGTCCGAGGCCACGCCCCCTTTTTACACCACTTTTCAAACGCACCTCCTGGCGCACTGCTGCTCGGGGGATGAAGTCCACTTGTGTCCTGAGGTCCTCAGGACACAAGAGGACCTCATCGCCCCACCAGAAGTGCGCCAAGAGGCGCATTTGCAGAGTGGTGTAAAAAGGGTCATGGCCTCGGACCACCTCTCAGCAATCCCACTGTGTGGGGCTTACTGGAGGTACCTGGTGGGCTAGTTGACCCCCCCGGTCCCCCAAAGTACGAAGGGGACTTAATACTCCAACTTAGAATGCACCAGGAGGCGCGTTTGCACAGTGGTGCAGGGAGGGGGCGGGGCCTCCCACGAGACACCGTTTTAAAAAAAAAAATTGCTTTTTGGAAGGGGGGCTGTGTGGCCCCCCTTCCCTTTTTTATTTTTGGGCCCTGGGGACCTCATCCCCCAGGGCCTGAGCATGTTTTTTCCATTTAAAAAAAAAAAAAAATGGGAAGGGGGCCGCCCTCCCATGGCCGATTTCGGCCCTGGGGACCCCATCTCCTGGGGCATGGCCACATATTAATTGTTTTAATTATTTTTAAGGAGGGGGCCACGTGGCCCTCCTCCTGAGATCAGTTTTGACCCTGGGGACCCCATCCCCGGGGCCCGGCCTTATTTATTTATTTATTTTTTTAAATACAAAAGGGAGGGGGGCCTTCCCTGGGTCACTTTTGGCCCCGGGGACCCCATCCACCGGGGCCTGGCCTCTTTGATGGGGACCATGGGGGGTGCCCCAATGCCCCCACAGTCCCTGCTGGCTCCCTGCCTTCTGCGGGAGCCGGCATAGCTTTTGGGCAAGGGGAGCTGCTAACATGCAGCTCCCCTTGCCCAAAAGCAATTCTTGCTTTGCTTCGTTGAAGTGAGAGTAGGTTTCCTGCTCTCGCTTCAATGAAGCAAAGCAGTGTTTGCTATGGCAGGGCAGGAGCTGTGCTCCCGCCCTGCCATAGCAAACAGCAATGTCCCGGGGTTGGGCACCCGGGAAATTGCAGGAGCCGGCTCTGAGGGGTGGCGGTCCCCATGGCCATCTAGGGCTTCAAGAGGGGGGCTTCAAGAGGGGGGCCATCTAGGGCTTCAAGAGGGGGGCCGCGCAGCCCCCCTCCTTACATTTGCACAGCCCCGGGGAGGTGGTGGTCCCTGGGGCAGGATATGTAAATGAAGTGTGACCCGGGAGGTGGTGGTCCCTGGAGTCATGTGGGGGGGCTCGAGCCCCCCACACATTTTTTTTAAATCAAAGCGGTAGCCGGGGCTGCAGGGGGCTGCGGGGGGGCCATGTTTAATTATTAAAGCCCCGGAGAGGTGGTGGCCCCCGGGGCTGCGTGGGGGGAGGCATAAGCCCCCCCACGCCTTTTAATTTTAATAAAGCCCCAGGAAGGTGGCTGTCCCCGGGGCTGCGGGGGGCTGCGTGCCCCCCGCATATATTCAGCAAGGCCCCGGAAAGGTGGCAGTCCCCGGGCTGCGAGGGCCCCTGCGGGCCCCCGCACTACACTTTGTGATTGGCCTGGGACCTGGCCCACCCGGGGGCTTAATTAAACAAAGCGCGGGAGACCGCGCTTCGTTTTTTTAATTTTCTCAGCCGGATTCGCGCACCCAGCTTCGCCCACCTCACGCAAATGCTTTTTTTGGGCCTGGGGGTCCTTGTGGGACCACCTGAGCAGGCCTAGGGGGTCAGGGTGTTTCTACCCTGCCCCCTTTTCTTTTTTTTTAATCTTTTTTTTACTGTCTTGTGACTCGGTTTAAAAATTTCCTGGTTTGGAGTGTTGGCAGCCAATCAGAATGAATCTCATGCTCTGGAGGGTTCGCAAATCCTCCTCGGTGCTCAGATATATACATTTTAATTTTTTGAATTTCTCTGCAACTACTGAACGGTTTTACACCATTTAAAAAAAAGGTAGCTATCTGAACCAAGAGCTACTTTTCTGCCAAATTTGGTGTAATTCCGTTCAGCAGTTCGGGCTGTAGCCTGTTCCAAAAATTCCTATGGAAATTAACATGGGAAAAACGTGTTTTGGGACCCCCTTTTTTCTCAGCCCCCACTTGACGAATCATCCCGAAACTTTCAATACAGGAGCTGACCTGAGTGAAACATTAGTTTTGAAAATTTTGCGAAGATTCGTCAAACGGCGCCAAAGATATTGGCAAAAGAAAAAACGCTTTTTTTAATAGAAACAAGGACTTAACTATAACTACCTACTGGCGACTGCCAGTAGGTAATATATAGATAGATAGATAGATAGATAGATAGATAGATAGATAGATAGTATATATATATATATATATATATATATATATATATATATATATATATATATTCACAAATAGATTCTTTGGAATGGAAGGTGCACCAAGAAATTATTCAAGAGAACAAATTGAGTCCATCAGTCTTCTTTATTCAATACATATTTTAAAACTGGCCCACAGCCAACGCGTTTTGTTCCTTTGTGCAGAAGGAACTTCATCAGGGCTGAAACAATCACATAAAGACACAGTGTAAATTAACATATAAAAACAAAAATGTATAAAGGAACATTACAAGAAATAATCAGGTACATTGATATATAACACAACGTGAGGGTTACACACAGGTCACTCCGAACACAACAAGGAGATGACGCATAACTCACGTTTACTAGTAAAGACAAAAATAAATATGCACACTAGACATAATCAAGTCGCTAGACAGCCCACATAACATATATCCGCAATTGTATACACTGAAGACAATACAAAGAATACAATGAAATCACATGCATAAACATACATGAGGTTTGTATGTGGCCTGGAGATAAGCACGAAGACTATAATCCTAAAGAATGAGTATGCCTAGGTGGGAAAAGAAATTAGCAGAATTTGTGAATAGAAAGTAGAGTATTATAGAAGCATGGCGAGGAAAAGAAAGTAGCTAAATATACAGGAAAGAAATAATCCTTGAGAATGATAATTCAAAGGGATCTCACCTTGATAAGTGATGTAGAGTATTCACTATAGAAATCAATAATGCACATCAGTGTAATCCAGGTGTTCAAATCACATGGAGGGGAAGTAGGATCATATCCTGGCTTGGATTCTATTGTAAATGATGAATCAGTCAGTAGTGGTCATGACACGTGACCAGATCAAATTACATAGGGTAATAATGTATGGGGTAATCAGTGTGGCGGTTCTACTCAACCAAATAAACATTCCTAAAATGATAAAGGTCCCAAGTATTAGACCTTGACCGAAGTTAGATAAGCTAAGCGAATAGGCAGGCATAAACCTCCATGCAAAATTGTCCAATCATATATTAAGGCATGTGCATACTAATCCCAAAAGGGTACGTCCATGTAATCTCACCTTAATAAAATGAAGAGTGTTCATACACAATCCATGTAATGGGTAGAGAAAATAGTCCAGGTGTTACATTCTCAGTTGGGGGAAGATTAATCTGATCCCAGCTTTAGAATCTAGATTAAAAAATAGGTCAGTTACTGGTAGTTGTAAATACACATTCCTGGTACTTATCTAAAAACCGGAAAGTGATTGATGCCCATAAGTCAGTCAAAAAGTGAAGGATAACCAGACCTGTGTGTAAACGAGGCTGCAATCTAAGCCGCCAAAGGGTATGCGATGATAATAGCCGAAATTGTAGGCATAAACCCAAAAGGGTGGATGAAACCCCAGGTAGGACAAGTCCCAAAATGAGGAGTGACAAAAAGGGTTCATTGATAAAGGTACAAGCAACGCTATTAAGGCGTTAAAAACAAGGGTAATCGCCACTAGGTGAGAACCCTTATATTGTGTGGTATAATTAGATAGTTGTATAAGGCATAATGAACGTAGAAGAAAATAAGCCCAAGGTAAAGATAAACCATCGTTATTGTTTTATAGTCTAATGGAACCAAGCTCACAGATGTAAACTGACGTAGGGACATTGTGAGTACAAGGCTGTAATATCAAGAAAAACAAAAACAAATTGCATGCGAGAAAGGAAGAAACATGCCACTAGGTGAGAACCCTTAGATTGTACGGTATAATTAAATAGATGTATAAGGCATAATGGACGTAGAGATAAAATGGCCCAAAGTTAGGATATTCCATCATAAAGTTATAAAATATACCAGAAACACAGTCACAGATATAAATTGACAAAAGAACCTTTTCGTGCAATGCTTAATATCAGGAAGACCAAAACAAAACGCATGCGGGAATGAGAGAACCATGCGAGACGAGAGACCTATATGTGACAAGCTGTCTAACTAAAAAGTTCAGAGACAAGTAAGGCACGGAGTGCCAATTCCCTCCTATAGTTATCCCCCCTCCATGGAGGTAGAATCCATCAAAGACGGGCCTGGGGTATCACTTACTTAGGTGCAATTGAAGATCATGGTAACGGCATGGTGACCGGCAGCAATCCGTTCCATCACATCACGCCATTATTTAAAGGGAAGAGAATATGGATGCCGTTGGCGTAATGACGTATGACGTGTGTGCGTAGTTGACGCGGGGCAAGGGTCAGAACTGCACCATATCAGTATTCTCATGCCATGTGAAGAGTGTCGGCCATATTGGAAGGTCCAATAGCGTGCAATATATGAATTGTTGAGCACCAAAAAGACAGACGTTGCTCATTGAGTCATGAAGTATGACAACATCAATATGCGAGCACAATTGAGAGTAACTAGGCACAGTGCAAACAACTATTACTCATTTCGGAAATCTCATGCCATGTGGAGAGTATCTGCCATATTGGAAAGTCAAATAGCGTGCAATATGTGAATTGCTGGGCCCCGAAAAGACAGACATCGCTCATGGGGTCAAAAAGATTGACAACAACAATAAGCAAGCAAAATGTAAATAACTGGGCACAGTACAACCAAGGGTTACTCGTGGAGTCAAAAGGTTGACATTGTCAAATTGCGTGCAAATTATAACTAACTATACGCAATTATAATGATGCGCATATCAACCGACAGGATAGTAGTAAAAAAAGTACCACAGCCTAATGTATTTGCTAGGTATATGTGACGAGCCTTTGACAGTGGGATATGTATATATCCCTGTCAATGGGAAGGGCAAGATAAATCTGCTCAATGAAATTACTGAAGTATGGTAGTTAAAAACAGTGATACTAGAAAGCAATTAAAAAGGCAGCAGTATGGTGACAACATCATCATATGGGTCACATGGAATCAAGCAGAGCGAAAGTAACACAGAGTGCAAAAATATTAAAACTCACACAGGTTTGATTAAGTGTACCATTCTTACGGGGAAATCAGACAAAAGCACCATCTGTGTGTTGTTGACCCTTCAATTTCGAAAAATCCTAATCCCAACATATTCAGAGAGAATCAGAACAAGTGCCAAGGTTGACAAACAGTCCTCTGTAGAGGCAAGGTCTACAGGCTGCATGCAAATGTCTGAGTTCAGGATAGGATACAGGTCTAGATAGCAGAATGAAAGAGGCATATGCAGTAGGTCTAGTAGCCACTCATTGAGTGGTATTGTATCAGTACAAAGGACAATAGGGTGTACAGTTAGATGATGTAGTGACTGGCAAACTGAAAGCAAAATGCTGTATTCGTAAAGGCTAACAAAAGTAACATATATACGCAATGTCATTTCATATGCACGTATTGTCATTACGTGTTATTAAATTGGAATGAAAATCATGATGAAGTAATGGGTCAAATGTCAGGTTAGTTTACGCCAAGAAGTAATGCAACTCCCGTCTGTGTTGTGACCCTTAAGTGTTGCCTTTAAGCGACAAATCCATTTTGCCTCTTTTTTCCTGACCAACAGTTCCCTGTCACCACCTCTCTCTCCTATAGGTACATGGTCAACACCATGGAACCAGAATGAAGTATCGTCAGGGTGTACAGCCTTGTAATGATCAGTCAAAGGGTATCTACTATCTTTATTCAATATTGCACTGCGGTGCTCTTGTATTTGATTCTTTAAGGAGCGTACTGTGCTGCCCACATATATCATACTGCATGTACATCCTAACACATATATAACATGTGTGGTGTTGCAATTGATAAAATATGAAATGCTGTGGGGTCTAGATGTGTTGTAAGCGAAAGTCTTGATCCTATTTTTACCAAAAGGACAGACGTTACAAGAGCCACAAGTGAAAAAGCCTTCAGGTTTAGATGGTGGCCATGTCTCCTTTCTACTTGTGACATAGCTCGGACATAGTGTGTTCCGTAGGGATTTTCCCCCCTTCTGTAGGTTATGGATGGCCTATTAGTAAGACAGTTTTTCAAACCCGGTACCTCCGTAAGGAGGCCCCAGTGTTTTCTCAGGATGCTAAATATCCTGTTGTAGTTGGTAGTATATTGGGTCACAAACCTGACTGTCCTCTCGGTTGAAGCCTCTTTGCTCCGTTTGGGTTTATCCTGAAGAGTGTCCTCCCTGTCTGTGTGTTGTAAACTGGCAATAGCTCTGTCCAGTATCTGCTTCTCGTATCCTCTTTTCAAGAATCTTTTTCTGGACTCCATGATATTAGCATGATATGTTTCCTCCTCACTGCAGTTTCTTCTGATTTGCGTCATCTCCCCATAGGGGATGTTATTGATGACGGAACGTGAATGTGCACTTGAAGCGTGTAGTACCCCATTGCAGGCTGATTCCTTCCTGTATAAGGTACTTTGTATGGTTCTATTCTTGACATAGAACTGTATGTCGAAGAAGTTTATTTTCTCCTTATGGGATGTCATGGTAAGCTTGACATTATACTTGTTGGCATTGAGATAGGTGAAGTACTGATGTAATAGATCTTCGCATCCGGACTCAGACAAATAATGTCATCAATGTACCTCCCCCAGAACACAATATGTTCCGTCCAGGGGGAGGCACTTCTGCTCCAGGCATGCTCCCTCTCATACCACCCCATAAAGAGGCATGCATAAGAGGGAGCAAACCTAGAACCCCTAGCGGTTCCTTGTATCTGCTGGAACCAACACTTGTCATGAAGGAAGAAGTTATTGGTGAGGATGATGTCCATCATCTCTACAACCATCTCATTATACTCATATTGGTCTGCACTCTCCTTGTCAAGGAAGGACTGTACCGCCATGATTCCAAATTTTTTGTGAATGCAGGTGTATAGACTTTCAACGACAAGAGTGACGAACATGAGTTTATCAGATCATTGGAAATCCTTAAATTTGCCAAGGATGTCCTTACTATCCCTAATGTAGGAGGGCAGATTAAGGACATGTTTCTGGAGCCTGAGATTGACAAACTCAGATAGTCTTTCAGTTGGTGAGCCCACCCCTGAGATAATGGGAGGACCTGGTGGAAAAAGTCCCCCCTTGTAAATCTTTGGCAGAATATAGATGCAAAGGTATTTAGGACATTGCACCCTAAGGTATCGAAACTCATCCTCAGTCAGTAAAGAGATGTCTTTCCATTCACTCAATTTCATGTTTGTCATTGTGGTTAGATTCTTAATAGGATTACCTACAACCGTCCGATAGCAGAATTAATTGCTCAATTGGCGATTTATTTCATTTATAGAGTCGCAATGGTTCATGACCACAACATTTCCGCCTTTGTCAGCCTCCCTGATGACAATGGTATTATCCAGTTTGAGCCTATTGAGTGCCTGTCTTTCACTGGAGGCAATGTTATGATGAACGGGTGGTGCAAATTTACTAAGTGTCTCCAATTTATGTAGATCCTCACTAATTTTTTCATAAAAGGTATCTATGTTGTGGTGGTAAGCCATGGCGGGTACAAATTTGCACTTGGGCTTCAAACCACTATCAATGTTGAGATTCTGAGGAATATTAAATTCTTCCAACAGAGACAACATGTGACAACCCCATCATCACCCAAAGCGAGTAGACACTGTACATTAAGCATGTCTGTGATTGTGTGGGTCACATGATCAGGCCTCGTAGAAGGCTCAATGCTCTTAAAGTTACGGTCAAAAAAGTAGTCTCTGAGCTTAAGTGATCTGACAAATTTATACAGGTCAATGTGGACATCAGTAATATCTCCACTTTGGGTGGGGCAGAAATTTAAACCCATACTCAAAACTTTCATTTCATCTTTATCCAATATTTTATTAGACAGGTTAATTTTTAAATCACTGTTGTCATTTTCCACGCCATCAGAGTACATTAAATTACATGTCACATTGTCAATGGTTTTTTGGACTGTGTTGAAACATTCGCTTTGTCCACTGTCCCTCCTTTTGAACCTCCCCTTGGACCTCTTCCCTCCCCTCCGGGTTTTGGCTGGTCCCTTTTTTGTTGTAACCTGTTGCTTATGCGCAACTTTGCGAGCTCCTTCTGGAAGGAAGAGGCCCCTTCCCCTAAAGGGTTATCCTGTGTAACCCTGGGCGAAGTTCACGTAGCCGTGCTACGCGAGGCTACACGAAGATGTACAAAAACTCAGCGACGCTATGCGTAGCTACGCTATGCGAGCATGCGGAGTTGCTTGTTTCCGCATGCTCACGTTGTCTCGCAAGATGTTTTTGACGTTCGGCAACGCGGATGATGTGTTCGGGGGAAATATCGCGCAAACTTCACCTCGAGGCCGCCAATGGGCGTGGCCGTCTTGTTTTCCTATCTTTTGCATGGTTCTGGGGCCTGTTTTCCAATCTCTCTCCAAGCTTTTCAATCCTTTGTATTTTACCCTGTTTTTCTGATCTTTTTTATTTATTATCTATCCCTCTCTGTCCCTAAGTCTATATTTTGCGTTTTATTTCTACTTTTACTGCGTTTTTTTTACTTTTCTACTGTTTTATATTACTTCCTTCTTTACTCCCCTACTTCTTCCCCTAACTTTATTTTTTCCTGCTAAATTTTCTTTTCCGCCTAAGGGAAAGGGTACCGGCTCCAAGGGCAAGGCGCCTGCGCCAAAGAGCCACCTGCCTTGCAGCAGACTGCGCCCGGCAGGGGTGCAGGCCCGGTCCCTTTTCAGTGAGGCGGAGGTGGCCACCCTTGTTTGATTTGTGCAGCACCACCTCCCCTTGACCTTGGCAGCAGGCAGCAGGCCTGGCACCGGGTACGCTACCCAGGAGCGTCACCGCAGGTGGGCGAGGGTGCGCCGGGCAGAGTTTCGCTGCTCTGGGGTCCGGTGCACCCATAACCAGCTGACCCACCGGTGGTCAGACATATTGGACCGGGAGCAGGACCTGCTGGACCTGCTAGGTGTCGAGGTCGTGGGGCTTGGTGAGTAGCTAATACTAGTAGTATTGTGTGTTCTCTAGACTGTGTTACTGTTATTGTGAATATAGTTGACCCCCCCGGTCCCCCAAGGTACGAAGGGGACTTAATACTCCAACTTAGAACGTGCCAGGAGGCGCGTTTGCACAGTGGTGCAGGGAGTGGGCAGGGTCTCCCGCGAGACACCGTTTAAAAAAAAAATTGCTTTTTGGAAGGGGGGCTGTGTGGCCCCCCTTCCCTTTTTTATTTTTGGGCCCTGGGGACCTCATCCCCCAGGACCTGAGCATTTTTTTTTTTTTTTAAATGGGAAGGGGGCCACCCTCCCATGGCCAATTTCGGCCCCGGGGACCCCATCTCCTGGGTCATGGCCACATATTAATTTTTTTTATTATTTTTAAGGAGGGGGGCCACGTGGCTCTCCTCCTGAGGTCAGTTTGGGCCCTGGGGACCCCAACCCCGGGGCCCGGCCTTATTTATTTATTTATTTATTTAAATACAAAAGGGAGGGGGCCTTCCCTGGGTCACTTTTGGCCCCGGGGACCCCATCCACCGGGGCCTGGCCTCTTTGATGGGGACCATGGGGGGAGCCCCAAAGCCTCCACAGTCCCTGCTGGCTCCCTGCCTTCTGCGGGAGCCGGCATAGCTTTTGGGCAAGGGGAGCTGCTAACATGCAGCTCCCCTTGCCCAAAAGCAATTCTTGCTTTGCTTCGTTGAAGTGAGAGTAGGTTTCCTGCTCTCGCTTCAATGAAGCAAAGCAGTGTTTGCTATGGCAGGGCAGGAGCTGTGCTCCCGCCCTGCCATAGCAAACAGCAATGTCCCGGGGTTGGGCACCTGGGAAATTGCAGGAGCCGGCTCTGGGGGCTGGCGGTCCCCAGGGCCATCTAGGGCTTCAAGAGGGGGGCCGCGCAGCCCCCCTCCCTACATTTGCACAGCCCCGGGGAGGAGGTGGTCCCTGGGGCAGGATATGTAAATGAAGTGTGCCCCGGGGAGGTGGTGGTCCCTGGGGTCATGTGGGGGGGGCTCGAGCCCCCCACACATTTTTTTTAAATCAAAGCGGTAGCCGGGGCTGCAGGGGGCTGCGGGGAGGGCCATGTTTAATTATTAAAGCCCCGGAGAGGTGGTGGCCCCCGGGGCTACGTGGGGGGAGGCATAAGCCCCCCCCACGCCTTTTAATTTTAATAAAGCCCCAGGAAGGTGGCCGTCCCCGGGGCTGCGGGGGGCTGCTTGCCCCCCGCATATATTCAGCAAGGCCCCGGGAAGGTGGCAGTCCCTGGGGCTGCGAGGGCCCCTGCGGGCCCCCGCACTACACTTTGTGATTGGCCTGGGACCTGGCCCACCCGGGGGCTTAATTAAACAAAGCGCGGGAGACCACGCTTCGTTTTTTTAATTTTCTCAGCCAGATTTGCGCACCCAGCTTCGCCCACCTCACGCAAATGCTTTTTTTGGGCCTGGGGGTCCTTGTGGGACCACCTGAGCAGGCCTAGGGGGTCAGGGTGTTTCTACCCTGCCCCCTTTTTTTGTTTTTTAATCTTTTTTTTACTGTCTTGTGACTCGGTTTAAACACTTCCTGGTTTGGAGTGTTGGCAGCCAATCAGAATGAATCTCATGCTCTGGAGGGTTCGCAAATCCTCCTCGGTGCTCAGATATATACATTTTAATTTTTGGGAATTTCTCTGCAACTACTGAACGGTTTTACACCATTTAAAAAAAAGGTAGCTATCTGAACCAAGAGCTACTTTTCTGCCAAATTTGGTGTAATTCCGTTCAGCAGTTCGGGCTGTAGCCTGTTCCAAAAATTCCTATCGAAATTAACATGGGAAAAACGTGTTTTGGGACCCCCTTTTTTCTCGGCCCCCGCTTGACGAATCATCCCGAAACTTTCAAGACAGGAGCTGACCTGAGTGAAACATTAGTTTTGAAAATTTTGCGAAGATTCGTCAAACGGCGCCAAAGATATGGGCAAAAGAAAAACCGCTTTTTTGAATAGAAACAAGGTCCTAACTATAACTACCTACTGGCGACCGCCAGTAGGTAATATATAGATAGATAGATATATTACTCCCTCCTGGCTCGAGTTCGTACGGACCCCTGGCGCTCTCAATCCGGTGCAAGTTCCAAGGCAGAGCCCCGCCGTATTAATTACATCCACATTAATCCTTCCAGATTACAGAAACCGCACTCACAAAGTATAGTCTTCTCCAATTAATTTATTTTCCACAAAGTATCCAGTTAGAGGAACAACCGACGCGTTTCGTAAACACAGTTTACTTGATCACGGTTGACATGTTACTTTTGAATCCTCCAATTAATACGCTTTTCCAACAACATGTGATCTCTGACATCATCATTTTCGATCAAACCCTCCCTGTTGCATTGTGGGATATGTAGTCAAATGTTTAAACTAAAAGTGAGAACATTTATAATTACCCCTATTTTTTATAAAAAAATACCTTAAAATCACCCTATTTGTGTGTATTACATCAACTAATCTTACAAAATTATTCTACTTTTTATATATATATATTTTTTTATATATGATTTATTCAGTGCCTTTACATACATTTTAATGACTATCTGCTATCTACTCTAATAAACCATCCTTACATCTTGAGCAATTTGTTTATTCACATATACTTCTACCACTACTTCAAAAGGGAACCGATTTTAATATATCCTATGTCACCAAGAGATATGTCTTATATTTACAAATCTCCATATATGACTACCGCCCCCCAGTGGGCTTTCATGTTTTACCGACTATTCCCCTTAGGGCAGTTTCTATTGTGATTTCTGACAACTAGTTGTTATCCGGGGTCATCGATGATTATTAATTTTAATTTTAAATCTGTTGACCCAAGGCTGTAAGTATTATCACATGTCTTTATTAATGCCCCCAGTGGGCCTATATCATTAAGTCATTTTTTACATATCTATCTCTATTTGGTGATTGGATTCCCTTATTTAAGTGGGACCATTATTCCTAAAAGGACGATTTGTTAAAAAATCTGTTAATGTGTGATGTTTCCTCACAATTAGTAAATATAAGACATATCTCTTGGTGACATAGGATATATTAAAATCGGTTCCCTTTTTGAAGTAGTGGTAGAAGTATATGTGAATAAACAAATTGCTCAAGACGTAAGGATGGTTTATTAGAGTAGATAGCAGATAGTCATTAAAATGTATGTAAAGGCACTGAATAAATCATATATAAAAAAATATATATATATATAAAAAGTAGAATAATTTTGTAAGATTAGTTGATGTAATACACACAAATAGGGTGATTTTAAGGTATTTTTTTATAAAAAATAGGGGTAATTATAAATGTTCTCACTTTTAGTTTAAACATTTGACTACATATCCCACAATGCAACAGGGAGGGTTTGATCGAAAATGATGATGTCAGAGATCACATGTTGTTGGAAAAGCGTATTAATTGGAGGATTCAAAAGTAACATGTCAACATTGATCAAGTAAACTGTGTTTACGAAACGCGTCGGTTGTTCCTCTAACTGGATACTTTGTGGAAAATAAATTAATTGGAGAAGACTATACTTTGTGAGTGCGGTTTCTGTAATCTGGAAGGATTAATGTGGATGTAATAGATAGATATATATATATTTTTTTTTCACAAATAGATTCTTTGGAATGGAAGGTGCACCAAGAAATTATTCAAGAGAACAAATTGAGTCCATCAGTCTTCTTTATTCAATACATATTTTAAAACTGGCCCACAGCCAACGCGTTTTGTTCCTTTGTGCAGAAGGAACTTCATCAGGGCTGAAACAATCACATAAAGACACAGTGTAAATTAACATATAAAAACAAAAATGTATAAAGGAACATTACAAGAAATAGTATGCCTAGGTGGGAAAAGAAATTAGCAGAATTCCAATCTCTCTCCAATCTTTTCAATCCTTTGTATTTTACCCTGTTTTTCTGATCTTTTTTATTTATTATCTATCCCTCTCTGTCCCTAAGTCTATATTTTGCGTTTTATTTCTACTTTTACTGCGTTTTTTTACTTTTCTACTGTTTTATATTACTTCCTTCTTTACTCCCCTACTTCTTCCCCTAACTTTATTTTTTCCTGCTAAATTTTCTTTTCCGCCTAAGGGAAAGGGTACCGGCTCCAAGGGCAAGGCGCCTGCGCCAAAGAGCCACCTGCCTTGCGGCAGACTGCGCCCGGCAGGGGTGCAGGCCCTGTCCCTTTTCAGTGAGGCAGAGGTGGCCACCCTTGTTTGTTTTGTGCAGCGCCACCTCTCCTTGACCTTGGCATCAGGCGGCAGGCCTGGCTCCGGGTACACTGCCCAGGAACGTCAATGCAGGTGGGCGAGGGTGCGCCGGGCAGCTCTGGGTCCGCTCTGGGTCCGGTGGGCCCGCCGGGCAGCTCTGGGGTCCGGTGCACCCATAACCAGCTGACCCACCGGTGGTCAGACATATTGGACCGGGAGCAGGACCTGCTGGACCTGCTAGGTGTCGAGGTCGTGGGGCTTGGTGAGTAGCTAATTCTAGTAGTATTGTGTGTTCTCTAGACTGTGTTACTGTTATTGCGAATATCATTTTTTTCCTAAAAGCAAGAATGCTGCTGCTTACATTGCAGGTAAATGAAGTTTAAAAATCCTCTGTGATTGTTATTCTTCTAGACACAGGTGCTCGGCGCTCCTAATCTTACTTGTTGTTTGCAACTTTGCGCTCGCTTGGGCTGATTATGTAAGAGTTTACTTTAGAGAACTTAAGTTAGGTAATGCCAGAGAGACTCTAGTCCTTGCTTTGTCCTCCTGTCACTAAGATAGTGGTGGATAGGTAGTTTAGTTACTTAGTATTAGTTGGTCATTTTTAAGCGGTATGCGTGATGCATCCTCCATCACGTCACGTGCTGTTGAGTGCTGCTTACTCCAGTCCTTAGTAGAACCTTTTGTAGTTTGTTTAGTGAGGGAGTAATAGGCTTAGCAGAACATCAGCAGCAACCAACCAACCAACAATTTGGTGTATGCAAAAATGTATGCATGTGTCCTCCATCTATGCATTTTTGGGGACTAAAATAAATGAAAATGCAGACTTAGTGAACAAATGTTGGCCCGTCTGAATAGGTGGGCTAGGTCAGGTGGTACTTAGGCGTAGTATTCTGGAATCAGAATGGAACACTGGATTAGTGTTCATAAATATAATAACTAGACGGTCCGTGAATTCCGCGATACTACCAGTCGATCAGATTAGATAGGTCAATTTCATTGCAATTGTTGTTTCCAAAAATGTTTTTTGAGCGTTTTTTAAAATATTTTATTTGTTTCACACCAATAATCAATGTTTGTCTCTTTCTTTTTTATATCTTACATGATCAGCATTCAGGGGCAAGAAGACGGGGTCGGAGTCGGCGGGAGCAGCTGGAGAACGCCAGGACCGCTCCTCTACCGAGGGCTCTGCTGCTGGCCCCAGTAAGTCTTCCTGTTGTTAATATTAATAATTATATTTCCCTAACTTTTACTGCACCTTATTTTTTCCGAACTATCATTTCCGTTTCCTAATTCTATTTTTTACCAAATCTTCTTCGATCTAGACTATTTGTTTCTAAATTCTTGTTATCCCTGCCTCTAACTGCCTCTGATATGACTCTCTGTAAAACTACTATTATTAGTCTGTTTGTAGCTAAGCTTGCCCAGTTGGCCACTCTTTATTTAAAAGGTTTATTAAAACTCAGATTCACCAATAGCTCTAGCCACTGAGACCAGCCCTTTGGGCTGGCCTCTTCTAGACTTCTTAATCTTGAGAGGCTTTTCGACAATTCCCACCAACAAAATTCCCAACCAGATATTTTACTATTTTTGATAGGATAGGACATACTACTACTAGTAGTGTCTACTCTACTCTAGTACCTGATTTGTAGTGATGTATGTGGTATATGTATGTATTTTTACTTTTTTTTCAATCTTACTAGTGAAAAATAGGGGGAGGTGTATATGGCATCTAAAAAATGTGTAATGTTTTTTCTAGGCGTACCGACCACGACCACCAGTCCCGGGGCCAGCGGCGGGGCAGGCGACGCCAGCCAGGAGGGAGCAGTGGATGCGGCAGCTGCCACAGGGGTGGGTGAGCCAGCAGCAGTGGCGGGCGGTGGTAAGCTATGCTTATATTCCTTACTTATTGACAATAGTTACACACTAGCTGCAAGGGAGTTGTGTAAGTTGAGAGAGACTAAGTTGTTGTGTACAACGGTTGAAGAAGACAAGACACCCTTTACTAAGCATTAGAGCAATAGCATTAGCGGCGGGAGTAGTTGAGTAACTAATGGCCTCTTCTATCTGACTTCAACTCAGCTGTGAAAGTTTTATGGAGAAGACTAAGAGTCAGATCAGATGACCTTGATGGATGGGTTGAACGAAAAGGGAAAGAAGGATGGAAGGAGGAAGGACGGGCGAGATGTTATATATATGACTGGCAGAGAAGGATGCGTGGGATGCATGCATAGGTGGCTGATAGGAATCAGATGCATGGGTGGTTGAAGGATGGGTGGAAGGTGAAAGAAAAGAGGCCTGCCTGGGTGGGTGAAACTGTATGGGTGAATAGCAAGAATCCTCCGGGGTGTTTCATGGGTCAAACTCAAAGGCAAGCAAAGAAGGAAGGACGCATGAGTGGTGGTTTAAAAAAAAAAATGTTTGTTGTTGGTGAAACAAACTAAGGTTTGTTGAGAGATTAAGAAGAATGATAGACATGTTTACTTTGAATGGATGGACGCCTGGGTGGTATTCATCATAGATAGCATAGGTAAAGACTGTCACTGGATGAAGAGTCTTTGAAGAGAATGTAAAAGAAAAAGAAACCGACGCCAGAGTAGCAAAGCCAAGGAGAATAGAAGTTGTATTTTCAGAATACTCCCTTGACTCACAGTAGTTTGCAAGCACAGCATATATATTGTGTATGTATGTTGTTATCAAGCGCCTCCCTCCGACTCCGAGGCCCACTCCCTACCTATGTTAATTTATTTTTGACTGTGTCAGGCTGCCATGGGTGGGCTTAGGCTATCGGCTGCATGGTTACACAATCAATCAAAACAAAGTACCTCATGTCGTCCCATATACAAGCAATGATCATTTGGATCAGATATCATCTGCCTTGTTTTAGTATAGTAGTCAGGGCAGGGTGAAAGTGAAATTGAGCAGTTGCCCTTGATGTAACAGAGTATGGCAGTGCCACCCGTAATAGAAAAATAAGATGATTGTGTAGTGGGCAGCTTCCCCACATGCAGACAGTAGTAAATAAAACTAACGTGAGTCTGCGTCACGAGACGAGTATGTGTCTTGGGTGCAAGCTGACTGAGCTGGCATTCCGGCTACAACAAGGTTACTTAATTTAGCTAAACAAGAGAGAAGAAGAAGAATGGTGTACTACTTGAGTGAGTCCATAGTGCTAGTATAATGCCTGAAACTCCCACAAATGTTAGAGACCGAGGAAGTGGGAGGATAAATACCACCAATGTTATGTACTGTGCTTGCTAGTGCTACTGTGCCACTATGTTTAGAATTAATTTGTCTTACTGTTTTGCTAAGAGTATATTGGTTACAACAATATTCTTTTTTCTTCTTGATATAGCTACTCCTTCCGAACCAACAAAATCAACTAAACCAGACAGGAAGGAGTTGGTAGCCATGGCCCGGTGCCGGAAGCTGGAGGCCATCTGAAATGAATATCGGCGGCTGGTGGCTCTGGCGGAGGAGGAGGCGGCAGCAGCTGAAGCCTCCTCCAATGCCCCGGGCCCCAGCCAGGCCCCTCGATTGGTCCGGCGCTGCGGTCTGGCAGCCGCCCGCTGCACTACATCCAGCACTGCTGCCCCCCCTGTGGATGCAACTGCTGAGCTTTTAAGCGCTGCATGCTCCTCCAAATGGAGCGCCTAGAGGAGCAGGTAAAGGAACTGAAGCAGGAGGTCCTGTCGGTTATCCGGCAACTGCGAGCCCGCCGATAGGGAGATCCCGTTGGATTGCCCCTTTTTATTCCTTTTTTTGGTGGGTGGGCATTGGGCGCACGTTGGGGAAAAGTTGGGGTTATAACTTATATGGACAATTTTATTTTTGAATGGACATTGGTTGGACTATTCTTTTTGGACATTGGTTGGGGTTAGGGAGAGGGGTGGGTCAGGTGTTGTGAGATTATTTTTTACATAGTTTATTTTTGTTAGGGGATTAAATTATATTTATACTTAAACTTTACATATGATGTAAATGTTTTGTGGTGGGGTTACTCTTTTACGTCACACGGTTTCCTTTGCTGCTGCAGGGCCGCAGCCAGTGTTTGATTTAAATAATCTGCCGGTTTTTTGTAACATACGAACAGATAAATGCGGTACACTCACTGAGTGTCTTGTCCTACTAGTACTGTCAGTCTCTCCTCCTAGTCTCTGCATTCTGCAACTGGACTCAAGGGTGTGAGTGTGTGAATTTCCATTATTAATTATGCCTCCCCCAAACTTCTTCTCTTACCTATGATTGATGTTTCAACTTAGGCACAGCGATGGCTGCATGGTGATGATGGTTTGGTTTCCCAAGATGCCATTGTTGTGGTGGTAGTAGTAGACACTGGCAGTAGCATTTGCAAAAAAAGAAAATGAGACAGTCAGTTGCCTGAAAGAGACTCTGGAAGGAGTAGTAGAACGAAGTACAGTACACAAGAATACTGCCAAACAATAAACCATAATAATGCTGATTAGCAATGCTAAAGTAAAATAAAACATAATGGTGGCCGGGAAAGCCTAGTACAACAGCAAGTTACAAACTGTAGTTGTGTCGAGTCACTCAACACAAGCGTAACCTTTAGTGCTGTAAAAGGAGGATGATGAATCCAATCGATGCCGGCAATTAATTATGATGGATTAGGTTCCTTTGGACAAAAAATTGACTTGCAAATATACTGAGCATGGGTGGGCAAGCAGAAGAAGATCCTCGCCCTGCCTTGAAATTGAAACAGTGTTGCTTTCACCACATCCGCCCCAGCAAGCGTGTGATCAATTATTGGTGTACATTTAATTTAGTCACACCTCAATATAAATCACACAGCCCGGGGGAAGAGGGTTAGGGTTTGATGAATGGTTGGGAAGGGGGGTTTGGGGAAAGGGATGACAAAGAAAAACACTACGCATGGACAAACAACAAAACACAATCTTGGCAGACGACCATCATATCCATAAATCTGTTAAGGGAGAAAAAGGAAATGCATGCATGATGATGATGATGACTTGATGGTTAATGATAAGTAGTACTTACTAACTAGATTAGTAGACAGTACAGGGCAGCAGTATATTATTAATTATTATGCAATTTGCCATGCCTGTCTGCCCGCCGAGAGACCCAAATTACATACATTTTTACTTCTGTTGTACCGGGCTTACTTTTTAAAGCCAGCAAAGAAAATTAAAAAATAGCTGTAGGGATCAATTATAAGCAGAGAGCAAACAACAACAACACACAGTCTTATCGATTGAAGAGAAAAAATTAATCTAATTATTTAAAAGATGATGAATGTTGATACTAAAGTGTTACTGTATGTTATCCTGGTCAAATTGGGGAGTTGCATCTCGGCATTCCTCTTGTTCCTCCATTCCATGTACACTGCATCCGTCAATCTTGGGTGCCACTGCCTGCCTGGCAGATGCGGAATGGTAGGTGAGTGTGAGTTGTTTTTCTCTGTTTAGCACAGGGTAAAGGCTGGCCTGTAAATGTAGATGGAAAAACAAAAGGGATATTTAAAAATCATGGAGAAAAAAAACATAAATTACGGAGGAGTGCAAACACATTCAGAGCGACATGGCTAAATCATTTCTACTCTGTTGTCTGTTTCCAGCATTAACCTACAACAGCAACAGGACAGAGCAGGCCCACGGCACCCACCCAACCTCCACTTAGCTTAGATTTTTTGACTGAGCCAGACAGAGCACACATGTTACATATACAGCAACATAGCATTTTCCTAAGTAAGTAACTAAATCAATGGCATGCACAGCTGTCAGTCATACCACCACTACTACACTCGTGACTCGACTCCACCACTACACAGACATGTAGGTCTGCTGTGGTTGTTGTTGACTTGTTTAACTTTTATGCCACTCATGAAACGCCCTGAGTTATTCCATCAATCATCTCCGATCCTACTGACTGACTGCGAAGATATTATGTCACTGTGGTCATCATCATGGTGTTGTCCAACTCAGTCTGCAGTGTACCGAGTGAGTCCAGATTCCATATTCAAAAATGCAATGGATCGGCCTGCAGTAGAAGTACAATTTTGTTACTAAACAACAAGCAGGGAAACATTGACTTGAGTCACTTTTAGTGTGTAGATTAAATATTAGTACACAATGAATTCACTTCATGCACAACAAACAACAACAACACAAACACCAATCACTCAGAGTCAGAGTCCAATGCATGCCATCATTATTACCTGTTCCTTGTTCTCATCTTCAGTTAAGGGGCAGTCTCTCTCTGCTTTGAAAGAAGGATAGCTATAGTAGTCATCATGTTCCACTTCTTTTGAAGGGACTCGACGAGGCAACTTTTGTTGTACTTTTCTCCATCCAATCATCATCTGGCTTGAGGGAAATGGATTTAGGGTGAGTCAGGAGGATGGAGCAGGACTCGGAGGAGTGGACTTAAGTTAAATGCACAGAGCTGCAACTCCAATATGGAAATAAAAAAGACTAGAAGACGGTGGCACTGGTGATGGATCTGTTGTAATTCAAAGTTTCGAACCAGAAAGACAGAGACAGACACAACAAATAAAAGTAAAATAAGGAAGAAAGAAAGTAAGAAGTTCAAAGCCTAGTTGTCAGGGAAGTATAGCTCGTCCTCAAACTCTGGTGGTTCAACCAGAAGTAGGTAATCATCTAAGACACTACTTCTGTCACCTAAGTCGATGTCCTCATCTTCCTGCGTTGATTCACGTATTTTGTAATTCGGTGGTATAAAGTGCTGATTCATTTTGATCATGGTTAACCTCTCCACGTTTTTGGGTGAGAGGCTGGTCCTGCTCACTGTTACAAGGGTACCAGCAGCATTGAAAACACGCTCAGAAGAGACACTAGCAATAGGGCAAGCCAGATAGTTTATCGCCAGCCTGCTGAGCACTGGCCATTGGCGCCTTTTCCCATACCAATACAGCAATGGGTTTTGATCAATGTAGACCTCGGTTGGGTCATCCAGATAGGCCTGGACCATCCGCTCAATGTTCAGGGGTGCTCCACTTTGCTGGGCCTCTTTTGTCTTTGCATCCGCACTGGACCTAGCAAGCCCTTGCTGTAAATACCAATCCCGTGCCGATTTTACTGGGGCTGATGATCCGGTTCTTGCTGTTGTCGATAGTGTTGGTGACAGCTCTGAGCCAAATGCACTGCCCTCAGGCTCTGAAGTTGAACTTGAGGCCGGATGCCCTGCTGCAGTACTTGTTGTGGGTTTGAGTAGCGGGCCTTTAATTACCAGCCGTTCATTTTCCAATTTACTGGCTGCCTCAGCTATCCAAGTTTTGTACTGGGCAACATCCACTTCTGAAAAGGGAATTAATGTATTACTGTTCAGTGCCGATTTGTACCGTGGATCCAGAATTGTGGCACAAATGTAATGTTTTTCTGAAGCAATGCGAGTTTGCACCCTTGTATTTTCAGCTAAGCGACGGGATAAGCTCTCCACCAATTCATATGCTTCATTTTTTTCCTCCACACCTGTGTACGTTTCAGACACCTCCTTCAGCTGTTTCTCTAGCATGTGCAACAATGGGGTAGCTTGGCCCATAGTACAGTCCTCCTTGCTGACTTCACTTGTGAAGAGCTTGAAAGGAAGTAGCATCTCTGTCAGGTATTTAACTAGGCACCATTGGTCCATCTGTAGGCTCATGCCTTTCACAGTCGCATCCCTTATTCTTTGCATGACATACTCATTGATTGGTCTGTACTGATCAAACAGACGATCAAGCATGTAATAAGTTGAGTTCCAACGTGTTGGCACCTCCTGGATGAGTGCTTTGACTGGCATTCTATGCTCACATTGAATGATCCTCAGCTGCTTCTGGGCTTTAAAAGAATGGCTGAAATGTGTGCATATTCTTCTGCAGGTGGTCAGTAAGTTGCTGACTCGGGCTTCTTTTTTCAGAAAGTCTTGAACAATAATGTTAATGCAATGCGCCAAACACAGGACCCTGAAATAGGCACCATCCTACATGGCCTTAACTATATTACTGCCATTTGTCCGTGGCAACAAAACCAATGTTAAGCCCTCTTGGGCGCAGCCATTCAAAGACCTTGCTGTTAAACTCTTCCAAAATGTTTGCAGCAGTATGAGATTTCTCCATGGCCAACATGGCTACAGGTGCATGTTTCCGAGTAGCATTAAAAATCTCAGCAGTGTCAACAACACCAAGTTCAGATATCTTTTCTCTAACCCCCACAAAAGAGATCCAGTGTGCAGTGATGCACATGTAATCAGTGGCTTGGCAACTGGTCCACATGTCTGATGTCAGGTGGATATTGTGAACAACACTCTGCTGCAAAGCTTGTCCAAGCAATTCCAGCACTCCTTTTCCTTGCTGGGGATCTGGAAGACAATGGATCTTCTGAAAGAGTGGCTTGCTCTTCTTCGTCTGCAGGAAGCTCAATTTCCTGAACTGCCCCTACTTCGGGAGGAACAACTACTATTGTGGGCTGTTGTTGCAGCTGTTGTTGCGGCTGTTGTTGCGGCTGTTTTTGCGGCTGTTGTTCCGGCTGTTGTTGCGGCTGTTGTTGCGGCTGTTGTTCCGGCTGCTGTTGCCCACTTATCTGCTGAGTTTCCGCCTGTGTTGATTGGGTACTATTTTGCGATAATGACATTTCAACATCACTGCTCGTTGGCGTTTGTGCTAGTAGACTGGCTACCTCAGCGTCACTCATGGGCTTGGGCCTAGGTTGGTGGGGTGGGCCCGCTGATGCGGAGTTGCTGCTCCCAGCTTGGTCTCCGGACACCGCTGTTGCAGGCGTAATTTTTGGTTTCCTAAAAAACATATTGGCCGGCACACCAGTCTTGGTAAGTGTCAGTGCCACTTCCTTCTTCTGTTCCTTCTTCTCAGTGGCAACTTTCTTGGTACTGGAGGACCTGGTACCTTTCTTTGGGGCCATCTTCTTCCTTCCGATGTCAGCAGGACTCAGGTGCACAAGTTGCAGAGATGTCTGTGGTTACACGTGGACGTGACGTGGTGCGCAGCAGGACTTCTGTCTGGCAGTACAACGGGTGATGATGCCTCCTCCTCCTCTCTCTTTTTGTGTCCCTAAAAGCAAAGAAGCCAGGAGAAGAACATCAGTGAAATGTTGCATTTGTTGTTGTGGTTCAATTAATACTAGTACAAACAAATATAATATATAACTTAGTGTGTGGTGGTTACACTTGTTAGTGTTATATTATTACATTTTATTAACTCAGTTTTTAAGTTATAAAAAAAACATAACAGTGTAGCCATTTGTGAGACTTTGACAACAAGGGCTTTCATGGTATACTGTGTACACTCAGGAAGGATAGGAAAGAAGAAGAACAAAAACAAAAATACAAATGTAATGGAAGTGGAACCTGTTTGGCATTAATTTGCTCATCACGTCATTCAGGGAGCTGCAGCTGGCAAAGGGGATGGAAGCAGTAAGCCAAGAGGAACAAAGGAAAGACATGCAGGCCTATGTGGCAAAAGCAGCACACTACTAAACTACCACCACAAAATGGCCACCAGCCACAAGGTCACTCACTGTCATAACAAACAGGAGGCCTGGAAAACAATGAACTCAAGCAGGCCTATATCGCCAGACAAAGGAGGCATGCTAAACAACACAGCTTTAATGCAAAAATGCAAAAACAAAAATTCACAGGGCTAAAAAAGGTTGGAAAGGCATTTATTTAACACAAACCAAAAAAGTGAAATACCCCAAAAAAACACATTTTACAATTCAATCCAATGCCATCCATGCCCTAAATGATGTTTATATTCAACAGACACCACAGAGACAGTTGTTTCATGCACCCATGAGTAGCTCTGGGCCTACTGGATGAAAGGCATATTGGCAGACTAGGCCACAAGCTTGCAGGCCTATGGCAATAGCACACTGGCTGGCTCCACAAAATGGCCGCCAACCACATGGCCAGGCCACCCACAACAACAAGAAAGGGAAGACAGGCAATGCAGGCCTATGGCAAAAGCACACTGCCTGGCTTCAAAATGGCCGCCAGCCACATGACCAGGCCCACAACAACAAGAAACCTAGGGCAAGAGGAACAAAGGAAAGACATGCAGGCCTATATGGCAAAAGCAGCACACTACTACACTACCACCACAAAATGGCCACCAGCCACATGGTCACTCACAGTCACAACAAGCAGGAGGCCTGGAAAACAATGAACTCAAGCAGGCCTATATGGCCAGACAAAGGAGGCATGCTAAACAACACAGCTTTAATGCAAAAAGGAAACTCCACAGGGCTAAACAAGGTTTGCAAGTTACACAACAACCACACCACACACACATATCCAATAAAGGCATTTATTTAACACACACCAAAAAAGTGAAATACCCCAAAAAATACACATTTTGCAATTCAATCCAATGTTATCCATGCACTAAATGATGTTTAAATTCAACAGACACCACAGAAACAGTTGTTTCATTTCATGCACCCATGACTAGCTCTGGGCCTACTGGATGAAAGGCCTATTGGCAGACTAGGCCACAAGCTTGCAGGCCTATGGCAAAAGCACACTGGCTGGCTGTACAAAATGGCCGCTAGCCACATGGCCAGGCCATCCACAGCAACAAGAAAGGGAAGACAGACAATGCAGGCCTATGGCAAATGCATACTGTCTGGCTTCAAAATGGCCACCAGCCACATGGCGAGGCCCACAACAACAAGAAAGGGAAGACAGACAATGCAGGCCTATGGCAAAAGCACACTGCCTGGCTTCAAAATGGCCGCCATCCACATGGCCAGGACCACAACAACAAGAAAGGGAAGACAGAATATGCAGGCCTATGGCAAAAGCACACTGCCTGGCTTCAAAATGGCCGCCAGCCACATGGCCAGGCCCACAACAACAAGAAAGGGAAGACAGACAATGCAGGCCTATGGCAAAAGCACACTGCCTGGCTTCAAAATGGCCACCAGCCACATGGCCAGGCCCACAACAACAAGAAGCCTAGGCCAAAAGGAACAAAGGAAACACATGCAGGCCTATATGGCAAAAGCAGCACACTTCTAAACTACCACCACAAAATGGCCACCAGCCACATGGTCACTCACAGTCACAACAAGCAGGAGGCCTGGAAAACAATAAACTGAAACAGGCCTATAATGGCCAGGCAAAGGAGGCATGCTAAACAACACAGCTTTAATGCAATAAAATGCAAAAACAAAAATCCACAGGGCTAAACAAGGTATGCAAGTTACACAACAACCACACCACACACACACAAGCACACACAACAAAGGCATTTATTTAACACACACCAAAAAAGTGAAATACCCCAAAAAATACACATTTTGCAATTCAATCCAATGCCATCCATGCCCTAAATGATGTTTAAATTCAACAGACACCACAGAAACAGTTGTGTCATGCACCCATGACTAGCACTGGGCCTACTGGCTACCCACAATATATATTTTTTTAAATGATGAAAAGTACAAAAATTGTAGTTGCAGCAACTGCAATGCCCCAATCAAACAAACAACACCAACTTACTTGTAAAATCTCAAATCCAAAAGCCCTCAAATCCAAAAGTCCTCAAATCCAATGATATATGATGCAGCAGACACAAAGGGTGATCCTTCCGGCTCCAAATCCAAATGAAAAGTGAACAGGACATGGACAAAGCACTGGGAAGAGTCTGCTGGACAGGGGCAGGAAGTTAGAGACTCTGGGGCACTTCATTCCGCTCCAAAAAAAACGTAAAAAAAGAAAAAGGACTCCTTGCACAAAAAAGTACAGCCAAATGTCAATCTGAGGAGTTTTTTTCATCCAAATCATCATTTTCGAGAAGGTTTTATGCTGTTCGAGAGATATTCTTCTACAGATTGCAAATTTTGCGTGTTCGGCATCGCGAGCTTCGCTAAACTTCCACCGGATGTCCGATGGCGCGTCCAAATGACGTGTTCGCGATCGCACACTCTCGCGGGATCACGCAGCCGGCTACCAAAATCTTGTGGCGCACGCGAACGGATAGGAAAACTCATCGGCGAACGCAGGGATCCCGGTAAGTTGCTACCGCGCGTGCGAAAACGCATTTTGAAAGCGTTAACAAGGGAAAAACTTCGCGGATCACAGAGTTTTAGGTAACTCCGCCTTCTACGCGGAATGCGGAGTTGCCAGAAATCCGCAAACTCCGCGAGTGGAGCGGATTTTACAGCCCAGGCTTAATCCTGTGGTGTATTGGGGGCTATACTGCTTTGTGAAGAGGCAGAAATGCTGCTGACCTAGCGTGTCTCATCACTCTCCTCCCTTTCATCCCTATTCCTTTTTTTC
The DNA here is from genome assembly GCA_963921515.1 of Calotriton arnoldi. Classification (NCBI taxonomy): domain Eukaryota; kingdom Metazoa; phylum Chordata; class Amphibia; order Caudata; family Salamandridae; genus Calotriton; species Calotriton arnoldi. Next base: position 1,593,889 of record CAWUFW010001918.1, read on the forward strand.
TCCTCCACTCCCTGAACATTGTCAATCTTTTTGGCAAATGTGTACACACGACCATCACAGCAGTCCGTGTCATCTCTCTTTATTTTTCTTAGCTTTTTCTCCTTTAAGTACAATTGGTGGTTTTCCATAACCTTTTTCAAGATTGCATAGTTTTTTTAAATTAGGTCCTTTTGCTCCATCTCATTGATCTCTTTTTCGATGGCCTCTATTTCTCCCTGGAGTTTCTCTCCTTTCTCCCTGGCGTGTCTCACCAAGATTTGCATCATAACCTGTGATGCTCCCTCGAGGTTGCTTTTCCATTCTTTTAATAGCTCCTCGCTTAAGTCTTCGAAAGTAGGAACTATTAAGATTCTTAACCCTCTTGGTATCTTCCTGTTGTCCATGTACTGTTGCAGCATCCCATCCCACCAACGGGCTAGCTCCTGTTTTTTCAGGCGCTCAAGTCTAAGAAATAGTGTTTTGAGGACTCACATTAATAGACGCCTCCTGTGCTGCGGGCTGTTTAGATGTTATTGTACCAAATAAGTTTTGAGCCATCTCCTCTCTGCCATCTTCAAATATAGGCATATTTAACAGATTATTAATAAGAGATAAGTGCAAAACGATCTACAATAAACTGGTTACGAAAAAAAAGCACACAACGGCTGACCAGGGTTAAGCACTTCAATCCCTGTTGCTTTTAGAGTGAGTGTTCTGTGCATCTACTTCCAGCACTCGCCGTCGTTGAGTGCCACTGTCACGAAAAGATTCTTTGGAATGGAAGGTGCACCAAGAAATTGTTTGAGAGAACAAATTGAGTCCATCAGTCTTCTTTATTTAAAACATATTTTAAAACTGGCACACAGCCAACGCGCTTCGTTCCTTTTTGCAGAAGGAACTTCATCAGGGCTGAAACAATCACATAAGGACACAGTGTAAATTAACATATAAAAACAAAAATGTATAAAGGAACATTACAAGAAATAATCAGGTACATTGATATATAACACAACGTGAGGGCTACACCCAGGTCACTCCAAACACAACAAGGAGATGACGCATAACTCAGGTTTACTAGTAAAGACAAAAATAAATATACACACTAGACATAATCAAGTCGCTAGACAGCCCACATAAAATATATCCGCAATTGTATACACTGAAGACAATACAAAGAATACAATGAAATCACATGCATAAACAAACATGAAGTTTTGTATGTGGCCTGGAGGTAAGTACTAAGACTATAATCCTAACGAATAAGTATGCTTAGGTGGGAAAAGAACTGAGCAGAATTTGTGAATAGAAAGTGGAGTATTATAGAAGCATAGTGAGGAAAAGAAAGTAGCTAAATATACAGGAAAGAAATAATCCTTGAGAATGATAATTCAAAGGGATTTCACCTTGATAAGTGATGTAGAGTATTCACTATAGAAATCAATAATGCACATCAGTGTATTCCGGGTGTTCAAGTCACATGGAGGGGAAGTAGGATCAGATCCCGGCTTGGATTCTATTATAAATGAAGAATCAGTCAGTAGTGGTCATGACACTGGACCAGATCAAATTACATAGCGCAATAATGTATGGGGTAATCAGTGTGGCGGTTCTACTCAACCAAATAAACATTCCTAAAATTATAAAGGTCCCAAGTATTAGACCTTGACCGAAGTAAGATAAGCTAAGCGAATAGGCAGGCATAAACCAACATGCAAAAATGCCTGATCATATATGAAGGCATGTGCATACTAATCCCAAAAGGGTACGTCCATGTAATCTCACCTTAATAAAATGAAGTGTGTTCATACACAATCCATATAATGGGTAGTGAAAATAGTCCCGGTTTACACTCTCAGTTGGGGGGGAAGATTAATCCGATCCCAGCTTTAGAAAAATAGGTCAGTTACTGGTAGTTGTAAATACACATTCTAGGTACTTATCTAAAAACCGGAAAGTGATTGATGCCCATAAGTCAGTCAAAAAGTGAAGGATAACCAGACCTGTGTGTAAACGAGGTTGCAATCTAAGCCGCCAAAGGATATGCGACGATAATAGCCGAAATTGTAGGCATAAACCCAAAAGGGTGGATGAAATCCCGGGTAGGACATGTCTCAAAATTAGGAGTCACAAAAATGGTTCATTGATAAAGGTACCTAAGTGCCAGCAACACTATGTCTTAAGGCATTAAAAACAAGGGTAATCGCCACTAGGTGAGAACCCTTATATTGTATTGGTATAATTAGATAGTTGTATAAGGCATAATGAACGTAGAACAAAATATGATCAAGGTAAAGATAAACCATTGTTAATTTTTTATAGTCTAATGGAACCAAGCTCACAGATGTAAACTGACGTAGGGACCTTGTAAGTACAAGGCTGTAATATCAAGAAAAACAAAAACAACTTGCATGCGAGAAAGGAAGAAACATGCCACTAGGTGAGAACCCTTAGATTGTACGGTATGATTAAATAGATGTATAAGGCATAATGCACGAAGAGATAAAATGGCCCAAAGTTAGGATAACCCAGCGTAAAGTTATAAAATATAACGGAACCAAAGTCACAGATATAAATTGACAAAAGAACCTTTTCGTGCAATGTTTGATATCAGGAAGACCAAAACAAAACGCATGCGGGAATGAGAGAACCATGCGAGACGAGAAACCTATATGTGACAAGCTGTCTAACTAAAAAGTTCCGAGACAAGTAAGGCACAGAAGGCCAATTCCCTCCTATTGTTATCCCCCCTCCACGGAGGTAAAATCCGTCAAAGATGGGCCTGGGGTATCACTTACTTAGGCGCAATTGAAGATCATGGTAACGGCATGGTGACCAGCAGCAATCCGGTCCATCACGTCGCTCCATTATTTAAAGGGAAGAGAATATGGACGCCGTCAGTGTAATGACGTATGACGTGTGTGTAGTTGACGCGGGGCAAGGGTCAGAACCGCGCCATATCGGAAATCTCATGCCATGTGAAGAGTGTCGGCCATATTGGAAGGTCCAATAGCGTGCAATATATGAATTGCTGAGCACCAAAAAGACAGACGTTGCTCATGGAGTCATGAAGAATGACAACATCAATATGCGAGCAAAATTGAGAGTAACTAGGCACAGTGCAAACAACTATTACTCATTTCGGAAATCTCATGCCATGTGGAGAGTATCCGCCATATTGGAAAGTCAAACAGTGTGCAATATGTGACTTGCTGGGCACCGAAAAGACAGACATCGCTCATGAATACTCTCCTCAATCTGGTAAAGGAGCTGACGCTGCATGCAAGGAATTTCAGGATTGAAAACAATTCTGCATATAATGTAATTATTCATGTGCTACCGAATAACACCATCAGACGGTTTTCAGCTGACCTGCAGCCTTGCTCACCAACGTTGAGGCACCATTTCCCAACCATATTTACATTGTGTGACGTCTGTCCTCATCATGGTCAGTGTGAAAAGACATGAACATGAGATATCGTAACAGCAATCATGCTTTGATTCATTGTTGTACAAATCAACAGTAATTTCGCTAGAATTTATTACAATAAATTGCAATCATTTGCCTATGCTCAAAAAACAATGTAGTTAAATTGCATGGTAAATTGAATTGCATTAAACAACGTTATTAACAAAAATGTAATTTAATTTTTTTTTTTAAATCTTCTTTATTAAGCATTTATAATTTTTGAACAAACCCAAGACCAACTCTCCCTCTCTCCCCCCAAAGCTGTTGACATGTCATAATTACAAATACATAGTTAATTCTTAAGAAACAACCTCTTGTAAAATACATTATATTACATACAATCCATAAAACCTTCTCAAGTATAAAACTTGAAAAAGCAGCAGATATCTGAGCTCACCTAGCCATGCCTCTACCCTAAAGTGTCTTGTGCCATAGCAGCAATCTTTTAGTGGTCAGGTCTAACCACTTCAACATTCCAACCTCTCTCAACACACTCCGTCAAGGGAGCCCAGATCCTCAGGCATTTCTGCTGTGCACAAACCCCCTTTCTTGCATACACAGCTTTCTCCAAGTTATAAACCACCAGAAGCCGGGCCAACCATTGCTGGAATCCCTGAGGGCTGGAGTCTAACCATGCTGAAGCAATACACAGCCTCAGGACAGACATAGCTATGTAAATCAGATCTTGCCCTTCCGCATCTCCCCCCGCTACTTCTAACAAAATCAAAGCCGAAGACAAGGAGATTTCCAATTTCAACTCCTCACTGAAAAATGTGATGATTTCTTGTTTCAAATTTGTGAGCACACTACATGTTGCAAAGATATGGACAATATTGGCTCTGTATAATGCTCATTGGGTGCAGCATGTTCCATTTCCCTTCCCCACTTAGCAATCTTATATGTAGAGTAATAGAGGAAAAAACAGGTCTTGTAATACTGTGCTTGCAATCGTGCAGGTATTAAAATGCATTGAGCGGAATAAAAAAACTGAAAAAACATTGAGTCTGATATCCCAACTTTCTCTTGCCATTTCTGAGGGCATTTATCCAGATCATATTTCATTACGGAATTAAGAAGATTGTAGAAAGCACCAATCGAGATTTCCCTAGTGTCCAACCGACTGTCAAATAACAATTGGACTGCCCCCTTTTTTTAACAAGAAATCCCTCACTTGGAGATATTTAAAAAAAATCCCTTCAACCAACACCAAATTTATTTTTGAGATCATCAAATGAGGTTATACCTGTGGGAGAGAAAAAAACCCACCCTAGACAACACCATCTCGATCCAGTTGAGTCTACCAATGCCCAATAGTCTTCGAACAGTATTCCACACTTTGAAGACCCCATACAGAGCCTTAAAGCATACTTTCTTATAATAGCTATCATTTAGCTATTGCCAGAAACACCCCCACGCCTCTTTCCCCATTACTGATTCATAAGATGAGGGTACACCATCTGCTATCTCTTCCTTAGGCCAATCCTGCAACAAAATTGCACTGTACAACAGAGAGGTAGCCCAGTAGTATAGTTTCACATTAGGCATAGCCCAACCCCTTCTCTCTTTTGGTAACATAAGGAACTTAACCGCTCTTCTAGGTCTAGTATAGGCCCATACAAACTAAGAAAAATGATCTTCCATTTTCTTTAGCCACTGGCCTGAAAATTCCAATGGAATTGCCCAAAAAAATAAAGGATCTTGGGGGAAAAAAAGCATCTTTACGATATTACATCTACCCACTTTGGATAGATGAAGATTTTTTATTCCAGCCAGGCCCTGTTTAGTTTTATTTAAAAGAGGTTCTATATTATCTTTAACTATGTTGTCTGTTTCTGCTGACATGCTAACTCCCAGATATACTGCCTTGTCTACAACTCGTTCATCATGTAGTTTTATTTTCGAATTACTAACTACCTAAGTTTTATTTTGATTAAGGGCGTAACCAGAGAACTTCCCAAACTTTTCTGCCTCTTCCTCCACCTCCTTAAGTGCACTTAAGCCATCAGTAGTCAGGAGGGCAATATCGTCGGCATAAGTCAACACCTTTGTCTCCCACCCTTGTGTCTGAATTGGTGAGATTGCACTGTTATTTTTAAGCCTACGTATCAAAGGGTCAATATAAAATGCAAACAAAAGCGGGAAACACGGACAGCCTTGATGAATCCCCCGTGAAATTGGGAATGGGTCTGACAATACACTGTTCACCCATACCCTGGCCATCAGATGTTGATATAGCATTTTGATTGCTTGGATGAAGCCCTCATCGACACCCACCTTTGACAGGGCCACCCACAAAAATTGCCAGGAGACACTGTCAAAGGCTTTTTCTGTGTCAAGTAAAATTAGAGCCATTGGATCGCCTGCTACACACGTAGCATCAAAAAGCGAGATAACCCTCCATACATGATATGTTTTTCTCCTTCCTGGGATAAACCCATTTTGTCGAGCTGATACAACCTTATGTATTATTGGCGTTCAGCAAGAGGCCAAGATCTTAGAATATATTTTAGATTCGCCATTAATCAAAGGGATCGGGCGGTAGGACCTAAGTTTCACTATCGGCTTATTTTTTGGGGGGTACACCACAATTTTGGCAGAGGACCAGGAGCTCAGAGGTCTACCTCCCTTAAAAACATGATTGAGCAATTTGGTCATACATTCCTTAATTTGTTGAGCGAATATCCTATAAAACTCCATGAGAATACTGTCCGTATCAGTAGCTTTACCGCTTGAAGGCTATTCATCCCCAGAAGAATCTCTACCCACTGTGGGGTTCTTCTATCTGCACCTGTTCTTTAACAGGGAATTGATCATAGGGAATTGTGTCTAAATATCCATTGAGCTCGCCAGGGCCCCCCTTGATGCTATCCAGGTATAGGGTTTGATCGTATTGATGAAAAGAGACCCTAATTTTGACTGGGTCAGTGATCAATCCCATAACAGGATCCTGAATCTCCCGAATTAGATTTGGCTTATTCTGTTGCCTAGTTTGCATGGCCAAGTGGTACCCAATCTGTTGACTGCATTCATAGGACTTTTCTTTCCAGACAGTAAACTTATCAGTGGCTTTCTTAGCCACAATTTACAAAATAGCAGATTTGGACACTGCCACCTTTGCTTGAGCTTCCTCCAAATCACCCCCTTGTTGTGAGACCATGACCGCATCATCTTCCACCTGGGCCAAGACCACTTGAAGGTCCCGTAGTAGTCATCACCCTTGCCTATTAAGATTCAGTGAGAGTCTTAAAGTTTCCCCCTGTATACCTGCCTTCAGGGATGCCCCTTTATATCTATTGCTGCGCTCCCCAAATTGTCTTTTACAAAAATAGGAATCCAATTCATCATGTGGTTATGGTAATCTTCATTAACTAGAAGAGCACGTTCAACGCTCCAAGATATTACCTTAGGCTTAAAGCCTTCCCCCTTGATTTCTACCACTAATGGATTATGATCCGAGAATATGCTAGGTTTTTTTCTAATGTATAGTCATGAATTAAAGAATGAGACAAACACATAGTCCTGTTGAGTATGAGAAAGATATGGTATAGAAAAAAAGGTATACCCTGGATCTAAAGGCTTTTGCGAGTTCCATAAATCAACCAAACCATGATCCTTACACAAGGCCCTCATGGCATAAAAAACCTTATGTTTCCTCCCGGAGTAAACCCAATCCACTTCAGCATTAGGGGACCAGTTGGCCAGTATATTGATGTTGAAATCCCCACAGAGAATTACAGGGAGGGGCTAAGTGCTAATTCCCTGGTCACCCATTCAAATACTCCTGGGTCTTCTACAATGCTTCCATAAATTGAGCATATAAAGAATGTTTCCCCAGTACATAACTGAGATTCCGATATGATCCATCGACCAAATTTATCAGACATAGTTCGAGTGAATTGCAAGCTGCTTTTGAGCACCAAAATAGCTGCACCACGCGTCCGGTTGCTCTGTGTTTTCCACCAAACAACCTGTATCCCATCGAATTTAATAAGTGGAGTTGTGCACCTTCAATATGGGTCTCTTGCATACAAATAATGTCTGCTACTAATAATTGGAACCCCACTGTGACATTCTGTCTCTTCCTAGGATCATTAAGCCCACAGATATTGATGGTGGCTATTCATAATTTACCCATTCCTACTCTGCAAAGAGAGTCCTAATGCTTAACCTCTTACTCTTTAAGACCATATTTACTGCAATGAATAATCACCATAAAGCACATAACCATCCCTCCAGCATGTGAGCCCCCCACCCTTCTGACCCCCCATGCCCACCTTGCCTCCCCTACCCATCACCAAAAAAAAGGCAACCAGACCCCCACCTGAGCCCAGCTGATGACATCTGACACAATCCCACTCTCACCTCTCCCCCTCTTCTCACCAGTCCAAAAAAAAAACAATCATTCAACGACTTTGCAGTTTGACAAAATCTGAAGGGAGTCTGCCTGCTCTAACACTGACGCTACCAGCCTGTCTTTTCCTTTCCACCACGGGCGACACCCTTAAACCTAAATAGTAACCCACTTCACTTAACACCGGTCCCTGAGCCAGCCGTAATATCTTTTGAGTATTCCTGAGCCTGGACTTCTGAGTTGAAGCTACGGGTTTCCCCCTGAAGACAATCTTCAGCCGGGCCAGATTCTGTAAATAGACCTCAGCTCCCAGTTTTTTAAATGGAGCAAAAAGTTGCCTTAAATGCCACCTTTGTTCTACTGTAGCATGAGCAAAGTCTGGCCTGGTAAAAAAGGTCACTTCCTCATGCTCTCTTTTTGCAGTAGGACAAGCCAGATCATAAACCGCTTGCAGTAATAAAAAGTTGTCAAAATACACCAGCATTGCCCTTGGTCGTTCTGGTTCTTTGGAGGTACGTTTTGACACCATCAGTGGAAATCTGTGGACCCGATGAATTTCTTTGTCCCAATCCCATGAGGTCATCTCGGGGAAAGCACTGCTTAACAGGGAGACCATGTATTTTCTAGTGTCATTTCCCTCTACCTCTTCAGGTATCCCCAAGAACCGTAAATTATTAGAGAGTTGCAGATTTTCTTGGTCTTCAAGCTTCCACTTCACATCCTTTAGCACCCCCTCCTGCGTTGCACCGAGACTTAAGGGCCACCACTTCGGTTTCAAGGATTTTCGTCTGACTTTTCAACCATAACTATTCTCTCTGCAATATCTGTGCATGTTTTCCCAGTTTTCCTAACTGCACCCTGAAGTTCTTTATCAGCAAGTCAGGCTCGAAGGTTATCACTCTTAACTTCCTCCTGGAAGGCTTTTATAGACTGAAAAATCATTGCCATTGTCGGAGACTTCCCGTGGGGTCGTTTCCTTCCTTTTCTTCCCCCTTTTGAAAAGTGATTTTCTTTGTTGTGATGGACACATCAAATCTTCTTGCCCAGAGCTGCTGTTCCACTTTGCTTCCCCTTCTCAACTTGACACAGAAATACTAAAATCCAAGACGTCTGAATCATCTGTCAGAGAGAAGAACTTCTTAAGAGCATTGGGAGGCATAGCATGATCTCTAGATCCATTTTCTGACTTGCCCTTGGTGACCTTATCTATCTGGGCTTTAGTGTCTCTGAGTGTTGCTTCTCCATTATCCCATCAATGTTGTGCCCTATCATGGGCGACCTGTAACCTCTCCTTTTAATGGTGCCTCTAAGACAGTCTCCTTATTTTGTTGTAGCCAAGAGCCAGAATCACCTTCTTGTAAATCCCCTGTATCCCTATCCCCTTCTGGGAGCAGGGCTACCAACAGGGTATTTTGCCTTTCAGTTACATAATCAATATTCAGGGTAAGCTGAGTTTCGCCCCCACCCCTTGTGACCCTCAGACAACATGCCAGCAGTCCCAGAGGTAGAAAACAAACTAACAATTAGGGCTTGAGATCCCCCTGTGCCCCAGGGGTTTCACTGTGGTGCTTTTTTAATTAGCTCTGTTTTATCCTTACAGGATCAATTATCACCCTTCTTGCCGCCGGTCCTACCTTCCACAGTGGTCTCACGCCGGGGCGGTCATCAGCACTGAAGCAGAGGCAGTCAGGGGAGCATTCTGTTGCTTACCGCTTCTGCAGCCTCATCCCGTCATTGCTACTAGTGGGCGTCCTTGCAGCCTCAGCAGTACAAGAGAGGGCAATATCAGCCTCGGCTCGACCAACCTCCGCTGAATATCCACGGATGCCGCCGAAAGCAGCAGGCGGCCCAGCGCACTCCAACGAGCACAACCTGCTCCGGTGTTCCAGATTTGAATCCGGTTGTGGCGGTCAGCCTCCAGGGTCCTAGCGCTAGTGCAGAATCCACCCTGCATGCTTACTCGCCATCAGACGGCAGGTGAGAGAGCTATTGATCTGGAAGGGGGACAGGTTAAAGCTACAATCTCCCTCAGATGCCATCTTGCCTCTTAAAATTAAATTCAGCCCTAATGGGCATACTCAAACTTACTTTGGCTATATACTACCAAGGTAACAGGAAAATCCATTTTCATTATGAACATGAATTCAACATTTAAAGTGGAATCAAATTGAACCCAAATGGGCATATACCTGAAAATAATACAAATCCATACTATAATAAAGATTTGTGCAATATGTGTAAACATTCTTGCTTAGGAGCCATGGAAATAGACCTGGTTAATCTAATGGCATCTTATGGCGGGATCAACCCCAAGTGGGCTTACTCTTACTTCAAACCTAACAGTAAGGAACATGATATATTGCAGCCCGGTGGTGTAATGCAGTAATGCCCAATGGGCTAACAGTAGCAGACATGATTTATCAAAAAAACAATTCATTGATGTAATGCAATCGGGCTATACTAGGCTAAATCCACATATCGCCCCAATATATTAAAACCTCTGGGTTAACCAGTGTTGGCATATTTGTTTAGGAGCAAACAAAGTAAATGTTTACATGATCAACAATCAGTGCTTACCCATATTTATGTGAATTGTGTCAACCCTTCACCTGTGTTGGTAAGATACTGTACTAGCTTCCTGTTCTGAGTGAGATACTTTCTTTTTGCCTGAAGGTGAGTGTGGAGGTATTCCTCCATATTCCACCCTCATGGAACTTTGGAATTCAATTCTACAATGTAGCGAGACTCTAACCATTGTAACCCTTTCACCCTGTCTCCCCCTCTGATATTGAGCGGAATTGCTTCAAGTATTTCAGGGCACATATATCGCTTTGATGCGGGTCTTCAAAATGTCTAGCAATAGGGTACGTCTTCTGAAGCCTGTACTACGCCAGAGCCAAGTGGTTTGTGTAGGTACTGCAATTTCAAGTCTGCTCTTCACCAGGGCGTGTCTCGTTGATCTGGCTTTTCTAAACGTCACTCCTGGTCTGCGGATATATATCATATGCTCCACAATTAATACTTGAGTATGCAACAAAGCAACATTAACGGAGCCATGCTGGTTGGTCTGCATGAGCATGTTTGTGGGGCAGCACAGCTGTAGCAGGTTATGTTATTATCTTATAATTCCAATAGACTTGCTCTTTCCCAACTCCCTCTTCAATTCTACTACCCTAAGTCCAAACTTACGCTTATAAGCTTAGGCTAATTAAGACTGGCAGACACACTTGGTGGATAACATATCCCATCCAGCTTATTATAGTAGCCAGTGCATAGAATAAAATTAACGCCCTGTAGTACAGCAAATGGGATATATTTTATTTGTCACAGAGTCTCCCAGCCACTAAACTCTAAATCAGGCCCTGAGGCCCACATTATACATGGGCCTCTAACACAGATTATTCACAACAAATACCTTCAATTAGCAGTGGGGAAAATTAGTCCAAAGGTAGGTGAGTTATAGGAATTGGGCTAACTAGAGGTTATGATATGGAACGGTTGGGTGCCACTGATCATGTTCTACTCTTTTGCTTAGTCACATTGATTAATAGGAGGAAAAAAATTGGAACTGTCAATCCATAATGGAAGCTGTTAGGAATTGCGTTCCTGGTTGACTGGAGTATGAGCCATGGTCAAGCAGTAACCACAATCCTATTCAAGGTATGATACCAGCAATCTTTAAATAGACCTGTGCTCACCACTTGGTAGCTAGGCACAGAACAGTCAGACTTAACTTGAAGGCAATATGTAAAGAATATGTGCAACACTTCAAACAGTAAAACAGTGAAAACACTAAAGAAAAAATCCACACCAGGTTAAAAAAACAGAACTTAATTGAGTAAATAAAACAAGATCAAAACGACAAAAGTCCAATAAGTAGAACTGGAGAAATTGACTTTTAAAGAATTAAGAGAAAATAGAGCCAAAAAGCACTGAGTACCAACAAGGGACATCTGGTCACGCTGGAAAGGGGCAAAGTCAAAAGTGCACACCATGGAGCATGGGCTGGCTACAGGGATCAGATCAGGCAAAAGTTGCTTAGTCCAGGTTGCATCAACGTTGAGGATCCCGCCGACAGAGAGGATGCGTAGCGCAGAGAGGGCGATGCGCCGTGTCGATCCACCCATCGGTGGTGAAGCACTGGTCCTGGTTGTTCAACAGCAGCAATGCATAGCCTCTGATGAGCAAGGTGCTACGATGAGGAGTTTCAGCTTCGTCATTGAGGCTGTCGTCAACAGAGATGCGAGGACTTGTATGGCCACTGGGTATGATGCATCTACTTTGGCTATAGCTCGAATGTGTTCCAGGATGCATATTTTGGTTGGGTGAATGGTGCTGCCAATATACTTTGTCCCATATATATTGGCAGCACCATTCACCCAACCAAAATACTCATCCTGGAACATATGCGAGTTATAGCCAAAGTAGATACATCATACCTAGTGGCCAGACATTTTAGTGAAAAACACCAAAGCAATAGGGATCTATTAAGGTTTTTCTGCCTGGACCACGTACCCAACAACTGCAGAGGTGGAGACAGAACTCTAAAATTACGTAGGCTGGAATCCCGTTATATAATTGACCTACAAACAAAATTTCTGCAAGGCATGAACAGCAGTGAGAAATTATCAATTCATTTGGGGGAGTTATGTAGAGTGACTTATCTCGAGATTGAAACTTGATATTAATTTATGTTTGCTTGTCCTGTATACGTATTTATTCTGACAGACACTCTTCTTCTTCATTATGTACATTATCACTTGATTTGATTTCCCTGAGAAACCCAGGCCCATACAGGGCATGATAACACATGAAGCTATACTTCGATGCACCATTGGAATATATATATGCACAGTGCATTTTACCTGTAGGCCCATATAGGGCCTAATTGTTCAATTAGTGCTATGTAGCGAGCAATTTTGCTGGTGAATGCACGGTGCGACATTATACAATGAATTAGCAAATATAATGGGCAGACGTTTCGTATTTATTTTCTGTATTTTACAGATTTAAAATGAATTATATTGTCAGGGAATGAAGCCACATTGATGTGCTAATTTTGTTTGGTAATATTCAATTGATTTAAATGATTATCGCCGAATAACACCATGCTAATATGGCGACCATCAGTATTACGATGTATGTATAAGAGTCCATCATTTATTTTCATGTATTGGTGACGGTAAAAAAGTAAGAATCCGTAATTCATTTTCATATATTGTTCATGGTAAAAAAATACTTGTTTCCGGCGCGCCTGATTACATTGAGAAAAGCGACTGCCGAAACGCGTCTGTGTTGTTGATTCTGCAGAGTTCAAAATAAATTCTTAAGAACTCACCCCCGAGAATGCCTTCCCTTGTTGGTTTAGACGGGGTTATGGATCTGCAATATTGAAAACACGGGTACGCCCCCGCGACGAATGGCACCCGCCCGCAAGTGCAAAGGCGACAGGAGCAACGATATATATATATATATACACACACACACCTACAAAGTACACAATTCATTTAATTTCATTTTAAAATGAATGAACACATGGACATTATGTATAAATATACTATATTAATACATAGATTTGCTCACATGCTTTGTGAATAATGAAAATGCACACTTATTAACGGGCATAAAATATATTTATTTTCATAAACACAAAAAATAATATACATACGTAGTCAATGTGTGTGTGTATATATAAATATATATACAATTATGCAAATATATATATATATAGGTTTCAGGCACGTTATAGTTAGAAATTAGCATTTAAAAACCCTAGAAATTCACTGAAAAACCATAGGGTACAGGGATGTTATAGTTAGTTGGACATTTCACTCGTACAAAACCAGAGAAATTCCGCCGTTATAGTTAGTTCAGCTAACTACAACTCGCGCCCCCGCAATGCACTGCTGATGACGTCACATATTACATCATTCATGACATGGTCAGTTAGGTGGCGGCAGAGCTAGGGTTCAAAATCTACAGCTAGGCACTTTGCAAAAAAAGGGTCTGTTTTCACTGTGAAAATGTGGTGTGTCCACGTTGGGTTTTGGGTTGTTTCCTGTCACGGGCACTAGACCTACCCACACAAGTGAGGTACCATTTTTCTCGGAAGACTTTGGGGAATGCGGGGTGGGTGGAATTTTGTGGATCCACGCAGATTCCAGAAATTTCCACCACAGAAATGTGAGGAAAATGGTTTTTTTTTTACAAAGTTTGAGGTTTGCAAGGGAACAGAACCTGGTGAGAGCCAGACAAGTCACCCCATCCTGTATTCCCCTGGGTGTCTAGTTTTCAAAAATGTATAGGCTTGCTAGGTTTCCCTAGGTGCCGGCAGAGCTAGGGTTCAAAATCTACAGCTAGGCACTTTGCAAAAAAAGGGTCAGTTTTCACTGTAAAAATGAAGTGTGTCGCCGTTGCGTTTTGAGCCGTTTCCTGTCGCGGGCGCTATGCCTACCCACACAAGTGAGGTACCATTTTTATCAGGAGACTTAGGGTAACACAGAATTGTAGAGCAACTGTTATTACCTATTGACTTTTGATGCATTTCTGCCTTCCAAATGAAAGACAATGTGTAAAAAAGAAGTCACTTTGAAAAATGTCCTATAATTCTCATGCTAGTATGGGTACTCACAATTTTGGAAATGTGCAAATAGCTACTGGTGCTAAACTCTATATTTTGTTCCAATTTCAGAAATACATAGGTGTCTTTCATCCCGATTTTTCACTGTATATATTTTCCCAAATGAATTGCTATATACCCGGTACATAATAAAAAACCATTGCAGGACACTGTTCAGTTATTGGCTCTGGGTTCGTCGGGTTCTTGGTGAACCTACAGGACCTATATGTTCTCACAACCAGAAAGGTCCAGCCGATGTAATGGTATATTGCTTTCAAACATCTGTCATAATTAGAAGAAGTTACAGGTGAAAACGTTGACACAAATTGCTGTTTTTTTCAACTCATTTGCAATTTTTCCTATTTTCAGCTGTTAGTTTCCATAAAGAAACCTTGAAGGATCTACACAAATGTCCCCTTGCTAAATTCAGAATGTTGTCTACTTTTCAAAAATGTATAATTTTCCAGGATCCATTATTGCTTTCATACCCATTTCTACCATTAACTGGAAGAAGGTTGAAAGCACAACAAATAGCAAAAATAGGCTATGTCCCAGTAAAATGCCAAAACTGTGTAAAAAATTTTCGTTTTCTGATGAAAGTCTGTCAGTCCCTGAAAGCTGGAAAAATTGTGATTTCAGCCCCACAAACCCTTTGTTGATACCATTTGCAGGGAAAAAACCAGATGCTTTCATTTGCAGCACTTTTTTCCCCTTTCTCAAAAAAAAAAGAATTTAGCTGTATTTTGGCTAATTTCTGGGTCCCCTCCAAGGGGAATCCACAAACCCTGGAAACCTTTAGAATCCCCGTGATGTTGGAAGAAAAGTATGCAAATTTGGCGTAGATACCTTACGTGGCCAAAAAGTTACAGGGGCCTAAGCGCGAACTACCACAAATAGCCAAAAAAAGGCTTAGCACAGGGGGGGAAAATGCCTAGCAGCGAAGGAGTTAAAATGAACCAATCAGTACAACAAACTGTAATCAATCTATATTCTTTCTCAGAGGCTGAGAACAGACTCAGAGTCAGCATAAGTGGCAAATGTTTAACCAACCTGGGGTGAAACATGGAGGCCTGCTAGTACAGACCAAGAATTCCTTAAGAAACCACTTACAACTATAAGGCCATGCGATATTTTCATACCAGCATGCTCAAATGTAAAATATTTACACGTGCAAACCTCGTATGATAGATTATTGATTAAATATGATGGGGAAAATCTAACAAAATCAAGTAGAAACCTTGGCACCTATCGTCTGTCCTTTGGACAGTTGGCACATTGGGCAATGTGCTTTGCATGTTGAAGTGTTGCTGTCACATTGCTTCACTTTCATTGCTCCATCAACCCACATAGAAAAGTAGGCAGAAAATAAGTGGTGAGATACAGTTAGTGTATACTTCCAGTAATTGAGTTCAATGCATGTTCTTTCATCCGTATACAGATAACACCAAATAAAATATGATGTTACTTCCAACATAGAAATACAGTCGAATCTTCATCTCAGCTGTTCTCCAACCCATTAACTCTCTCTAGGTCAGCTCACATAGTAAATAATGAAGAATGCATTGAGTGGACACAGGAGTTTGTTACAGATTATAGAGTTAGGTCTCTTTTCCAGTTAGGCTTTATGACCTACCACAGGGGAATCTAAACACAGTTTCAAACTCAGTTCTGCAATAAAGGTAATGGTGCTGAGGCAAGGCATTTGCTTGAACATCATCAAAAACATCTGGATGTCTGAATGACAATCAGGGGATTTAGTTACAGTCAGGAAATGTTTTGTAATTAGGTAAGGTAACTGAACAAATCCCTTCCAAACAGTATGCCATAGAGAAGAGTGACTCATAACATTAACATGTGATCCTCCTAGTTATGAGTGGATTATGAGTTGTCACCTGGTCTTTATTATAACAAACTGGGTGCATCAATAAATTCACTCTGGATTACAGTGTTCTATGACGGTGCCCTGATGCACATGGACTGGCTATTGCCACAGCCTGGTGTGTAATAGAACTAGACAGGACATTAGTACCATCCGCTTCATGTACCTGCTAAACACAGATCTTGGTTTGTATGGGTATTTAATCACTGGTGAAGTGCCAGACATAGACATTTCCATAGCCCACAGTTGATTAGCACTGATGCATTATTACAGATAGCCATAGACACCCAAAAGGATACATTCATGGCAATACTACTGATATACTAGGGTATTCTATATATTAGGGGTACCCTACATTTACTTTAAGGTTCCAAAGAAAGGATACATGAAAAACAAAATAATGTAATGTGGATTTGAGAGCGCTGCTTTTCACCCTTGAGGGTAACCAGGCACTGAATGCAGCTAAATCTTACCAAGTGCAGCTAATGAGGTTGGTTATCGCGATACACGCAACTAATGCACATCGTCATCCGTCCACAAATTGCTAGTGAATATCTTTGTCCTGCCATTTGTCGCTAATAAACATCAGCATTTTGGTACACATTGCTATTAAATGTTCATTACGCATCACGTCACTAATGAAGGTTGGCATCACACTTCATGTTTGCAATTAACTTAGTCTTTGTGCCCCTTGCCACTAATGAACGCAGCCATATGCAGCTAATGAGATTGGTCATCGCGTTACACACAACTAAAGAACGTCGTTATCATGCCACACATTGCTAAATGTCATCGTGCCACATGTAGAAAAGTTGTTGTTGTGCAACACGCCGCTAAATAATGCCGCTATCATGCCACATCACCAGAGAATGTCATTGTGCCACATGTCACTAAATAATGCAGTCATCGTGCCACGTCACTAGACGGCATCATTGTGTCACACGTTGCTAAATAATTTCATCATCGTGCATCAGGTTGCTAGAAAATGTCATCCTCACACTTTAGCTTAGTAATGAACTTGGTCCTTGTTGTGCCCCACGCCAGTAATGATAATCTGTGTTCCAGCTCAACCTGCATTGTGTGTCGTCGCAAGAGTTTAGAGCAAAAACTGCATCAGACCAATTCATGTATTTATTGACATAATTTCTTCAACAATTTATTATCATTTAATAAAACAATTCAACATCAAAAATACATCTTTCCAAATCATTATCAGAAATAATTCTAATTATTAGCAATGATTCTTATTGAGACTGTTGTAGTGACACTGGGCCCATTTTCTTTACAAACCCTTTATCTCCTAGCACTACACTTCGGGTTCATTTACTTGGTCCTCCAATGGATCTTGCTTCGTGCTAAGAGGGTCGGACATAGCTGATCCAATCCAGTCATCCAATGAGGACCAGGAATTGGGAAACTGACCTACAAACTCGTAATTAGATTCATATATATAACTCTTAAAACTAAACTATACAGTATTATCACAGCTAGACCAAATCTCCTAAAGAAATGCAATCAAACTAAGATCATGCAAACCAATAATTCAGTCAAAGCTATGAAATAAAATAACATTAGCATCTGCTGTCCAGAGATCTCTCTATTAGAATCAGAATTAGAATTCATTACCAGTTTAGACTTGCGCACTAATTTTTAAAAATCTTTTATAATGGCCTGTGGGCAGAGAAAGTATTTTTTAAACTCCATTTCCATGGGAAATCACAGTTTACAACGCACTTGCACTTTTCCCTACCTAGGGTTGGTTTTTGCTGCTAATGGTTGTTGGTCTGATCATGTGGCGTACAGTAGGATTAAGTTCTCTAAAGCTATCTTGGTCTTCCTCAGCCAAAGAGGACAGGGGCAATTTTAGAAATCTTGAACATTTTTAAATCGCAGTGTATACCCACAGCAACTTATGGCGCAGAGGTTTGGGGTTTCTCAAAGAACAACAGCATCCAGTGCGAAGAAAACAGATTTTGCTGGAAACTCTTGGGAGCTCCGATCTCCACGCCCCAATATGTTTACAATAGTGAATTAAAATTGCACTACATTGAAGACTATATTAAGGCCCGCCCTGCTTTATTTTGGTTAGCAATTCGGAAAAACCAAGCAGCTTCCCTTACAAGAGAGATAATAGAAGACTGCCTTAAGTGTGAGAAGGGGAGGGATATACCATGGCTTGCATCAGTGAGCAAGAGTTTAAGAAATGTCAACTATGAACAGCTCTTTTTAAACCCAACTGAAATAGATAGTGTGAACAAAAAAGTTCTTTGGATGGCCTTATATACACATTATAGCAAAGCAAGATATGATAGAGAGATTAAGAAATCTACTGTTGTAACTTACATGTCTATTGAGAACGTCTCGCATATGCCATCCAGATATCTTATAAAACCTATAGGCCACTGGGAGACGGGACTCCCCTTTGTTTAAGGGGAGGGACAGTAAAATTCTTCCTCTGCTTTCCCCTTGGGTACAATGCTAACCTAGACCAGCTGCCATGTCCGTGCGATGGTCGGAGTGGGCAAACGATATTACACTTTTTATTCTTTTGTAAATTTTATATAAAATATGCTAAATATTTTTTGATACCATTTTTTAAGAAAAGATTGCCTGTCCATCTTGAAGCTGCTTACACAAAAATTCTTACATTGGAAGATGATGAACTAGCCTTTCGAGTAGGCACCTTTTTGAAAGTTGCTGTACGTGCCCGTAGCACAATGTGCACTTTATGAAGGATGTTGTTATTGATTTCGTTTTATTTTATACTATTATCATGATTATCGTGAACTAAGCGGAAACCTTTGAAGACTTGTTTTTGTACCGACCATGAATAGCATGAATTGAGTGGGCATTAATTGGGAAATTGTCATTCCTGCCAATAACATGATGCATATTTATGTATAATGTTTTATTGATTTGTTTTTAATCATTCTTATGACTACTATGAATTTGTGTATTTTAATGCCGCAATGTGTTTTGTGCTTTTATGGATATATTCTTATCCGAATAAAGAAAGATTGAAGAATTCCCATCTCTCATTAATACCCCAATTGGAATTCACAATCAATTATTGGAGAGCAATCATGGAGAGACGGAAGGAAGATTTAGTTAAAGTTAGGGTTATCAAAATTCTCAAGCATTTAAGATTTAAGAGAGCAGCATAATCAAATCAATTTCTTTGATTGACATTAATTACCAAAGCTCTGGAAAAGTTCAGGAAGGGACAAGAACCATAACAGCTCAAAAAACTCTCCCATGCGGGAAGAAGTCTAGGAATAGTGCACACAGCGTACGCGTCAGCCAAAGGGAAACCAATAGAGTCTGCAAGGAAGTTCAAAGAAGAAACGAATAGTGTGTCTCTCAGTCCGCGAGAAAGAGCAGATACGTCCCCCTTCCGTCACATCAATGTATAATAGAATCCTCAAGTTTCAGGGTGACACCTCCTGGGTCACCTCATCTGGTCAAACCACTCAGTCCATTGGTCAGTTCATATAGGGTGATTGTCATGCAGCATAAAGACACATATTATAGCAAAAAGTTGGTAATCACATGATCTGTTGATCCATCTAGTATATATAACTTCCAAACAATAGTCCTTTTGCAAAAGCACATGAGTGAGTTCAAGAGGACAGCTCCTCACGGCAGATGTTCCCAAGGTAGAGAATTGTTGCAAACAGTCCTCGTATGCAAATAGGAACTCCTTCAATGAGACATAGTTTC
The DNA here is from genome assembly GCA_963921515.1 of Calotriton arnoldi. Taxonomy (NCBI): domain Eukaryota; kingdom Metazoa; phylum Chordata; class Amphibia; order Caudata; family Salamandridae; genus Calotriton; species Calotriton arnoldi. The sequence continues at coordinate 1,613,903 of CAWUFW010001918.1, forward strand.
TCTTCACATTGTAAGTTTACAAATCCTTTTCATGAGAACAGAATCAAGCAAGTAAGGAAAATGCAGGCCTAAATTGAGTTTGACTCATAATACACAGAATATAAAGTAATTAAAAATATGCATTTCATTCATAACTTTAGGATTCTATTTATTTCTTTCAACTTATTTGCACTCATAAAGCATTTTAGTTTCATTGAAAGTAACACGTGTAGCTACGGCATATTACTGTATTTCCAAAGTACCAACGTGTAAAATTATTTCAAAACATAAATTATTAAGGGGGGCGTGGTTTGCACGCAACCAAGATGGCCGCGCTGTGCTGAGCTCCGGCGGATCGCGGAGGCGGTCTTTCAGTTCCGGATGACTTAATCCCGGTTTTCTGCTCTCTGAACCGAAAATATCGGCAGCGGAACGGGGCGGGACCAGGTTGTGAAAATTTCAGCGACTTTGGGTCGCTTTTGGCCATGTGAGAGCGTTCGAGGTCGTCTCCTCACAGACCCTACACAAAATGGCGGCTCCTGAGGAATCTTGATGGAGGGCTATCGTTTTTGGGACGTTGGCGCTGTGATGACCCTATTGAGCCTCTTTTTTCTTATACTCATGAGGTATGGTGTCTAAGCATGATTTTCCTCGGGCCTCCCTGAGACTGATGAAATATTTAATGCTGGTCTTAACTACTCTCCGCAGCTAAACCACAATGCAAGTTGCCTGCTTAAGTTTTTTGCCATCCCTGAGGAGAAGTTTTGTGATTCTCGTTTGGTATTACGAACTCTGTATTATCCTTCATCTGTTGACCTCTTTGCCTTGCTTCAATGGCTGAAAGTATGGGGGTCCCCTTAAAAGATAAGGACTCTAAAGCAGCTCTAAAGAGGGCTAAGCAAGCCTCTCCCATACCGGATATATCACCTAAAGATAAACCAGAATCTGGGGCTACTTTGGACGTCATTCTCTCTCGCCTCAATTCCGTCCATGAGATTGCGCAGGGCACAAAACGAACACTGATCTGCTTCAGGTGGAAGTGGCGGCTGTCAGGAATGAGCTTAAACACTTATCACTACGTGTTTCCAATGCTGAGTCCCGGATTGGGGCAGTTGAAGATTCCACACATAAGCAGAGCAAACATATGCAGAACATGGAACGTACCTTAAGTTCACTGAGAAGAGATCTCACGGAACAGGAAGATAGGAACCGTAGAAGTAATCTTCGTATTTTTGGTCTGCCAGAGGACTGTGAAAAAGAGGCACCATCCATGTTGGACTTTTTACTCAAATGGATTCCCACGACGCTAAATCTCTCTTTTCAAAAGGACTTTGAAATAGAGCGTGCCCATAGAGTACCTACGTTTAAACCCAAGTCTCTCACTAATCCAAGACCAGTGATATTTAAACCTTTAAGACACCAACACTCTGAACAAATTTTAGCTCACATGAGGAGAATTAGATCGCTGCAATGGGAAGGACATAGAATCGCTATCTCTCAAGACTTTGCCAGAGACACAGTCATCCGGCGGAAAGGTTTCCTAAATCTTCGACGACGACTTCAAGAGATGAATATTCCGTTCTCATTTGCTGGTCCCTCACGCTTCAGAATAACTTTCAGGGGTCGCAACCAGATTTTTCACGAACCAGCGGATTTGTCCACCTTTTTGGACAATCAGTTTGAGTCTCGGATGGACTCGGAGTCTATTGCAGGCCCGTCTAACCCCTAATCTCTTCTTCTTCAGGTGGCTGTATTAATGAGCATTTGTGTGTTGCTAGGTTCCTGTTGCTTTAATGTTATCTTGAAATTTGTGGTGAAACATGCTGGAATGATCTATGGTGTTTGAGTGTTGCGGCGCTCTCCTCAGAAGGTTACTAACTTTTTCCTTTTACAGATGCCCTCATTCATCCCCAAGATAATGGTCTCCTAGTATTTATTGGCTTTATATGTATCTTTGTTATTTATGTCTTCTTGGTTTTTTTTGTGCTTGTATATTCTCCCTCTATATATATTTCTCTCTCGTCATCTTCTTTGACTCACTTTACCTCTCTCATTATCTGGTCTGTTTTTGTGTAAACTCAGACATCCTTCTTTGATTTCTTCATCCTGTACTATAGATTTTCTATCTAGTATTTCTGTGCTGGATGTCGGTTATATCGTTGCTTTTTGTCCCAGGAAGTAGAATATGGTTAGGGTCTGTCCTTAGATGTGCTATTCACCCTCTTATTCTCCTTTGGCTTTTCTTTTTATATATCTTAGTCCGTGCAGTTACTATATGTTAACTTATAGATTATCGTAAAGATTATTAGACGTGATCAATAAATTATTCGAGATAGATAGTATGTTATGTATATCATTTTTTAGGTATTGTTTATTGCTTTATATGTTTACTATCTTTTCTACTAATAGATATGGAGTAATGTTTTATACTTACCTTTAGGCTGCTTTTAATATTTATAAGATGTTTCTAATTAATTCCTTCCCATTATATAAACTGTTCACTTCCTTGCATATTCTCTAAAATTCCATAATGACTTTTTATCTGAGTCTGTTTACCCAGATTTATTTAATATTTTATTGCTAGTATTAGATTTTTACTATTCTATTTAAATGTTATTTGCCTTACCATATGTGATCTGAGATTTATTAGATACTGTTATTTATTTTTCTCTTTTAATTCAATATGTAGTATCTATTTTTATGTCTTTGATCAATTAACAGAATTAATTTATACAGGTTTTTCTTTAGATTCAAATCTTTAGGCCTTTTTTGATACGTTGGTAAATTTAAGTTTACTGAACATTAACAGACTATTGTTGTTCTGCTGCCTAAGCTTTATCTATGATGTTGAGCATACTGAGTTATAGGTGCTGGCCTCTGTGGTTGCTCCTTCATGTTTTCCTCCCATGCATTTTGTCTACTACAGACTACCCCTGCTGGGGCCTTTTCTCTTTGATATTAAGTTTTCTCTTGTATTTTCTTTCGCTATCTTCTTCTTTTTCCTAACTTTTGTTTGCTCTTTCTTTTTTTCTTCTTTCTTGGGGACTTATGCTCCGGTTTGTGCTCTCTGTTTGCTTTATCTTCCATTCACTACTATATTCAAGTTAAAATTAATGTGCCTCTCCTTTTTTCATACACCATATGTGCTTATCTATGTTGTTTTCTGTTCACTATGCCCGGTCTGAATGTACTCTCACTTAGGGGCCGATTCCGATTCGGGCCGGAAATCTCTCCGACCGAGCCGGACCCGGAGAGATTTCCGACCGAATCGGACTTGGGCAGTCCGACCGATCGAGTACGATGCGCACGCTTGCCATCGGACTCGAGTCGGTCGGACTCCCATTGAAGTCAATGGGAGCCTGTCGTACAACGCGTACGCGGGCTCCCATTGACTCAATGGGTGCGAGGCGGACAAGGGCGCCCCCTATGGCGTGTACGCGGCGAAGCGATTCGTGCCGTACACGCACAGGTAGGGGGGACCCATGGGTCCCCCCTGTGTGCGACTCGCGCGCCTACGCATACAGGGGGTCCGACGCGGACCCCCAAAGTCCGGCTCCGACAGCTTTTTCGAGCCGGACGGCGCGAGTCGATCGGACTGCTCGCGGCGCGCATCGTACTTACCCGGCCGGGAAACGTCTCCATAGCGCGGTGCGAGTCGTGTCCATGCGAGTCGGTCGGAGCGTGTTGAAGCCGCGTTCGAGTCGGTCGGAGTTTTCGCGGGTGCCTGCATCGTACTCGCTCGGCCGGACCCGCGTACGATTCGGTCGGGAAACAGGGCTCCGAATCGGATCCGGTAAATCTGAATCCGATTCGGAGCCCTACCGGCCGAGATCGGAATCGGCCCCTTAATGTGCGTGGTTTAAATCACCCTGTTAAGAGGGCCAAGATCTTAGATTACTGTAAAAGCCTATCTGGCGATATTGTTTTACTTCAAGAAACTAAGGTTGCTTATAAGGAAGCTTTATTTTTACGGAAAGAGTGGGTCCTTGATGTAGCTTGTTCTGAAGCTTCTGGTAAAAGAAATGGGGTTATTACGCTGATTTCCAAAAACTCTGGTCTAACTATTGTAACTGCCGAATACGATTCAGATGGTAGATGGCTGCTCTCTCGTTTGTCTAATGGCTCAACGGATTTTTACGTTATGAATATATATGCCCCTAATATTGATGATCAATCTTTTTGGCGGGCTATTAGTAGGAAGTTGTCGGATATCCCTCAAAATGCTAAAGTGATTGTTGGTGGTGATTTTAACCTCCCTATGGATCCTATTTTAGACAGACAATCGGCTTTTAAGTTTCGTCCTCCTAGGGCGCACAAACAAATGTTGGATATGTGCTCTTCTCACCATCTTTTGGATGTATGGAGAATGCATAACCCTACTGGTAGTGATTTCACCTTTTTCTCCTCTCCACACTCTAGTGTTTCCCGTATTGATTATCTCTTGGTTGACGCAGCACTTCTAAAACATACTACTAATGTGATAATCCATCCAATACTTGTCTCTGATCATGCGGCGGTTTCGTTTACTCTGCTTAATTGTACAGATACTCATAGATCGCGAACTTGGCGTCTAAACACAGAAATTTTGGATGATGGTGAGGAGGTTAAACAATTAAACGTGGAGATTCATAATTTCTTCAGAGAAAATGTGTCATCTGTAAGTTCCCCAATAGTTTTGTGGGATGCCTTTAAATGTACTATTAGAGGTCAGATTATAAAAACAATGGCGAAAAGGAACGCTGATATTAGAAGAACACTCAATGCCTTGGGGATGAAATTAAAAGTAAAGAAATCTTATATAGAAGCTCCAAAGACAAATCCCTTCTACAAGAGATTAAGAACCTAAAGTATTCCTATAACTCCATAGTTACCAGAAGAGCTCACTTGGGAGTACAGGCACAAAAATCTAAACGGTTATTACTACGAAACCGCGCAGGTAAACTGTTAGCTGCTACATTAAAATATCAGGATTCAAATGTTAAGATGACTCAGATCTCTTGTATCACTAATAAGGATGGTGCCAGGAAGTTTCATACTCAGGACATTCTTGAGGTTTTCCGGGATTTTTATAAAAGCTTATATACGCCCAAAGATCAATGTAATCTTAGTACATGTCAACAATTCTTGGCTACTATTCCCACAAATACTGTCTCTGATTCAGATATGGTTGATTTGGGGAAATCAATTGAATCTGAAGAAATAATTCAGGCTATTAAGAATACTAGATCAGGGAAGGCACCTGGCCCAGACGGGTTTCCTATTGCCTTTTATAAGACATTTTTACCCTCATTTTTAAATTATCTCAAAGATGTTTTTGACACTTTTGCTTTATCGGGAAAGGTCTCTGGCTCAGCTGCGGAAGCCACTATAGTGGTAATTCCTAAAGATAGGAAGGATCATTCAGACCCTAAAAATTACCGACCTATCTCCCTTCTTAACATGGAAGCTAAGAATTTTGCTAAAATTCTGGCTAAACGTTTAGAGAGCCATATCCCTCATCTTATACACTCTTCCCAGACTGGTTTTGTTAAAGGTAGGTTGGCTAGAGATAATATTCGAACTTTCTGTCATATTCTGGAAAAAGCGAAACTTTCTGACCTTCCGTCGGCAGCGATTGCCCTCGACGCCGAGAAGGCCTTTGATAAGGTCTCCTGGCCTTTCCTACAGGCAGTTCTTCAATCTCATAATCTAGGAGATCCATTTATCAATTTGGTAATGTCCTTATATGCTCAACCCAAAGCTAATATTAGAATGAATGGGACTACCTCTGCTTTTTTTAATCTCTCCCAGGGCACGAGACAAGGTTGTCCATTGTCCCCTCTTCTTTTGTCTATAGACCCTCTCCTGCGATTATTTAATCTAAATCAGGATATTAGAGGCTTTCAATTTGGTTCTCAGATAATTAAAACGGCCGCGTATGCGGATGATGTGCTCATTTTCTCTGAAGATATCGTAAGTGCTATCCCTTGTAGGAGAGTAGGATCTGCTTCACATGGGTACCCCCACTTTTTGCTGATGCTTCACTGTTTTTTTACATTAGTCTGGCTGGGGCCCTGCTAATCAGAACCCCAGCCTAGCTGCTTGCTCTCTAAAATGGTTTCCATGTGCCTTAGGCACATCACTGATTGGAATCTGGAGTGCCCTTATAAGTCCCTAGTATATGGTATACTATGTACCAAGGGCATAGGTACCTCAGAGGCCTACCAGGGGCTGCAGCATGTATTATGGCACCCCTGGAAGGCCATCCAAACTGACACCACAGGTCTGCTACTGCAGCCTGGGTAAGGTGGTGCATGCACCCCTTACTGTGATATAGGTTACCTATATCACTAAATACATACACACATATAAACCTATAAGTCACTCCTAAGGCAGGCCTTATCAATCCTGAAGGCGGAGTGCGTGGTTCCTATGTGAGAGGGTGCCCCTGCATGAGCAGGGCCCCTCTGCAGCGTTCGGAGACCCTTCTCTGATGCTGTTTGTAGTGCAGCCTGACCATATACTCTTAAGCGCATTATAACCTCGCGTTAAATGCTAACTTTGGAATGGCTGCACCTAAACATGTCGTGTTTGGTGTCAAACATCTTGGAATACTACCCCCCGCCAATTCTGGCGGCTGGGGTAGCATTCCACCCTTCTAGAGGGAAAGACATGTTAACTCTGGCTAGCCCGGTAACTTCTTTCTAAAGCCCTGGCATCACAAAATGGATGCTGCTGCCACAGACACGAGTCTGGCCTCCTGCTGCTGAACGAAACTCCGGCAGGGGAGGCCTGGACAATAGGTTTCCTGTCCCAGGGAGGTGTGACCACCTCCCCAGACAGGATAATGTGTATTGGGGCTGGGCGGGAGCACTTTCGGGTGCTTTGAAGTCCTGCACTGGGGGCACATTTGGTGTCCCTGTGCATACCCCAGTTCAAACCGGATCAGGGGCTTGCAGCCCCTGCTTTGGCGTGAACTGGACAAAGGGAAAGGGGTGTAGCCACCCCTCTGCCCTGACCCACCCATAGGTGGGGCCACAGAGTAGTCCAACCCCTAAACTTGGTATAAGTATAGGAACCCAGTCCTTAGGACTTTAGATTATCCCTGGACGAAACTCTGAAACAGAATCCTGGACCTTCGACGCTCTACTAAAGACTAGAGGACAGAAGAATCTCCCTTGGGGTCAAGGAGTGACTCCCCTGCTTGGCAGGCACCAAAGAAGCAATTGTCCGGTCTGCATCGCCTAAGCTCCCGTCGGACGCCGAAGTCTTTGTATCACCAGAGGTAGATTTCCAGACTTCCCCGAGGCTGCTCTGAGTCCCCAGCAAAGTTGAGGCCCGTAGCTGTCGTGGGTAACTTGGAACCGTGACCCCTGGACACCGCAAGCATTTGCTAGTGCATCCTTTTCTGGGTCTCCCACGAAGTCGTGCTTTGGGCTCCGAGTAGCCCTAGCCTCCAGCACTAACTGCACTGAAGATCACTGGCCTCCACTCCACGAGTGTCCTGTGAGCCAGATCCACGTGCGACGTCTTGAGGCTCCTTTGCGGTCGCTAGCCCGTTGGCTAGTAGCCCTTCACGAAGGCCAATCTTTTTCTTCTTGGGCATCCTGGTTGCTCCAGGCCTGCCCTCACTTACCCTTGCTGGGTGAGTTCCTCAGACCTTGCTGGTCTGCACCATCGACGATCTTCATCTTCATCAAGACTTGCCGTTGCCAAGGCTTGTTGGGTCCAATCCGGTCGCCAATACCTCAGCACTCGACAGACATCGTGTACCAGCCCGAATCCTGCTCCTGGTCACCAACAACGCCTCCTGGATCTCGTGGCTGAAGAGTCAAGATGACTGTCAACGCACCTGAAGCACTCGACATCGGTGGGCATCTGCCATCGCCTTCCTGGTCACTGGCTAGTGACCCAGACTCTGTCCCCTCTGCTTTCAGGTTCTTCAGATCTCCGATCCACTCTTGGATCCACCCGGACACTTTCCACTTGGTCGCCAGCAGCACTTTGCAGCAGATCGCCATTCAAATCGACGACGAAACCCGACCCCGAAAGGCACCTATGCACCCGGCTTCCCTGGGTGAGGTAACACGAGTACTCCGGTGCTCCCGTGGGTAGAGACTCTAGAACGACCTAGTTCTCAAAGGGTTTGCTCCAAGTCCTCCTTTAAGTGTCCCTTTTCTTTAATTTCCTGATCGCGACTTTCTCCATAGAAGTTAACGGCGTATCGCGGTTGTGTATTTACACTGCACGCGTCCCCCGTGGGTCCCCTGTGTCACTACCTTGGGTGGTTCCTTGTGGTCCAAGCACTTCTAGAGGCTCTAGGCCTAGTGTCTAGTTCAGTCGTGGTTCTTATACCACTTTATTGGTATATGGTTTGGTACGCCCCTAGGGCCCAAACGTGTATTTGTGCTATTACTGTGTTTAAATAACTTATAACTTGTGTACTTCGAACTCTAGCCTCATAAAGAGACTAGAGGGGTGTGTTTAGCAATAAATACATATATTTTGAATATATACCTGGTGTGGTGCTCTTTCATTTGATCACTCAAGAGATTATAGACTGGTAAAACAAGCTGCTTTACATTCCTTCAAGACTTAGCCTGAAGGCTGCTCTCCATAGCTACCACTAGGATAGCTTTCAATAAGGTTGTCTTTAACCTATCTCCAATAAGGGGTTGTTTGGACTGGTGCAAGGTGCCCACTATAATTAGTGGACAGCATATGCCAGGCCAACTTCTCACATTGGTGTGCAGCGTGTGGGATTCCAGCTTGCTATTGTTTTACCAGATAATCTCAATTGAATTGATCAACTGAAAACCACTAAAGGTACCTAAGGTACATATAATTTAAGCTTAGAATACAGTAAGTTCTACTGAACTTAGAGTTGTGTGTTAAGGGATAGCACACCCTTTCTACAACTCAAGAGAGTTTAGTAGGCCACACTAGAGTAGGTAGTGCATACACCACACCACACTAGTAATGTCTTTAAAGGAAGGACCTAAAGAATCCTTGCCAGAAGCCACTGGGCTTCTTCCCTCCAAGTATGATACACTCCCATTCTTGGAATTGAGAGCTTTATGTAACTTGAGGAAATTGAGGACAGGCCAAAGTCCCACCACCCAACACCTTAAAGAGTTGTTGGTAGCTTATGACCTTAGTAAGCCCTTGGGGACTGAAGGGGTAGGAGCTGAGGGTGGGGCAGAAGATGAGGGTGGGGCCAGGGGTAGCAATACCCCCAGCCCCCCTCTGAAACTGGCCAGGAGGGTGACAATGACCCTGACCTGGATAACCCAATCCCTCCTGTGGACGATGAAGAGGATGATCAGAATGATACCCTCTTTGTCCCCCAGGAAGGATTATGAGTGTGCCCAGAAAGTCTAGATCTCCTTCTCAGGAGTCTAACCACTCTGGCACCTCCATAGGGAGCTCTGTCTCATCTCATAGGAGGGAATCCTCTCATGAGAGGAGAAAGAGGCTGGTTCAATATGAGGAAGCTCAGCTTGAACTCAGAAAGCAGCAACTGGCTATAGACAGGGAGTCCCTAGATCTCTTCAAAGAGAGAAGAAAGTTGGGACTAGAGTCCCATGGTGGCAGCCATGTCCCTAGAGATAGGGAAAGGTCCTATGACCATAGGAACCTGAGCAAGATTGTCCCTCCCTACCAGAGTGGGGATGACATCCACAAGTGGATAACTGCTCTAGAGAGGGCCTGTAAAGTACAGAAGGTCCCTCAGGAGCAGTGGGCAGCAATCTTGTGGCTCTCCTTTGCAGACAAAGGTAGAGATAAGCTCCTCACTGTTAGAGAGGAGGATGCTGATAATTACAAGGTCTTGAAGAGTGCTCTTATTGATGGGTTTGGCCTAACCACTGAACAGTACAGGTTGAAGTTCAGAGATACCCAAAAAGCACAGACTCAAGACTGGGTAGACTATGTGGATTGTTCTGCCAAGGCTCTGGAAGGCTGGTTGATGGGCAGTAAGGTGTGTGACTTCTCAGGATTGTACAATCTGATAATGAGGGAGCAGATTCTTAATAACTGTCAAAATCAGCTGTTGCATCAATACCTGGTAGACTCTGATCTGACCTCTCCCCAAGAATTGGGAAAGAAGGCAGACAAATGGGTCAGAACCAGGGTGAAGCAGAAAGTACAGAACCAAGGTGGGGACACTAAGAAGCAAGATGCTAAGAACTCTGAAAAGGGTGGGGAGAAGGGTAAAGATCAAAAGTCTTCATCAGGCCCCCAAAAATCTTCTTCAGGTGGGGATTCACAGTCTACAAAAGGGAAAGGCCAAAGAAAACCATGGTGCAAGGTCTGTAAGCAAAAGACCCACTGGACCAGTGATTGCACCAAGTCCAAAGACTCAAGTCCAGCACCCACCAATGCCCCTAAGACACCTGTTCCCCCTAGTACAGTTACAGTTGGTGGGAGTGCTCCAGCCAAGGGTTTAGTAGGGTTCACCCTGGGTACTGAGTTGGGCTCTGACCTAGTCAGAGAACTGACTCAGGCTGTTAGTCTGTGATGGAGGCATGGATGTGCCCTCCTCTATGAGTCCCAGTAATCTGGGCAAGTACAGACAACAGCCTTTAATCAATGGACGAGAGGCTTTGGCATTTAGGGACACAGGAGCAAGTGTCACAATGGTGACACAAGACCTTGTGAATCCTGGGCAAGTTATACTTGGTGAGATGTACCAAGTGACCAATGCTAGCAACGTCAGAACAGACCATACTCTGGCAGTTGTTAACTTCTCCTGGGGAGGAGTAACTGGCCTTAAGAAGCTTGTGGTGAGTGCAAACCTACCAGTCGAATGCTTGCTTGGCAATGACATAGAGACTTCTGCTTGGGCAGAAGTGGAGCTCAGGACCCATGCAGAAATGCTGGGGATCCCTGCAGATGTGTTTGCTGTGACCAGGTCACAAGCCAAAATGTCTAGCACTGAACAGGCCTTGGATTCTGGAATAATGGACCAAGTGCCTTCCAAGAGGAGGAGTAGTAGGGTTAAGGCAGTGCCTTCCCCCTTGGCTCAGGAAGAAGATCAGTCCCTTGAGGGGGATGATCTCAGTCCTGAAGAAGGAACTGTCCCAGAGGAACTTGAACCTGACCAGGTTGAGTTCTTGGGGACAGGGGGACCTTCCAGGGCAGATCTGAGCCAGGAGCAGCAGAGCTGCCCCTCCCTTGAACCCCTCAGACAGCAAGCTGCTGCTGAGGCTGCTGGGAAAGCTAGTGGTCCCCATACAGTGTATTGGGATGATGGACTCCTGTACTCAGAGAGTAGAGACCCCAAGCCTGGTGCTACCAGGAGGTTGGTTATACCTCTGAAGTTCAGGGGCTTCCTATTGACCCTAGCCCATGATATTCCCTTGGCAGGTCACCTGGGCCAGAACAAGACTTGGGACAGAATTGTCCCTCACTTTCACTGGCCCCACATGTCTGAAGACACCAAGGAGTTCTGTCGCTCCTGTGTAACCTGCCAGGCCAGTGGCAAGGCAGGTGGCACTACAAAGGCCCCCTGATACCACTACCTGTGGTGGGGGTGCCCTTTGAAAGGGTAGGGATTGACATTGTTGGTCCCATGGATCCCCAAACAGCATCTGGGCACAGGTTTATCCTGGTGGTAGTGGATCATGCCACCAGGTACCCAGAAGCTATTCCCCTCAGGACCACTACAGCACCTGTGGTGGCAAGGGCCCTCCTGGGAATTTTCTCAAGAGTGGGCTTTCCTAAGGAGGTAGTATCAGACAGGGGTGCAAACTTCATGTCTGGGTACTTAAAAGCAATGTGGAAGGAGTGTGGAGTGACTTATAAGTTCACCACACCCTATCACCCACAATGCAATGGTTTAGTTGAGAGATTCAACAAAACATTGAAGGGCATGATTAAAGGGCTCCCAGAAAAGCTTAGGCGAAGATGGGACATACTCTTGCCCTGCCTTTTATTTGCATATAGGGAGGTGCCTCAGAAGGGGGTTGGTTACAGCCCTTTTGAACTTCTGTTTGGCCACCCTGTCAGGGGTCCACTGTGCTTGGTGAAGGAAGGATGGGAGTTACCTCTCAAGCCCCCAAAGCAAGACATAGTGGACTATGTACTTGGTCTCCGCTCCCGGATGGCTGAGTATATGAAAAAGGCAACCAAAAACCTTGAGGCTAGCCAGGAACTTCAAAAGGCCTGGCATGACCAAAGAGCTGTTCTGACTGTTTACCAGCCAGGACAGAAGGTGTGGGTGCTGGAGCCAGTGGCCCCAGCAGCTCTCCAAGACAAATGGAGTGGACCCCACACTATTGTTGAGCAGAAGGGTGAGGTTACCTACTTAGTAGACCTAGGAACACCCAGGAGTCCCCACAGGGTTCTCCATGTCAACAGGTTAAAACCGTATGTGGACAGGGCAGACATGGGCTTGCTCATGGCTACTGATGAAGGGCAGGAGGAAGAGAGTGACCCACTCCCTGACCTGCTCTCACAGAACCCTGACGATGGGTCAGTAGATGGTGTAGCCTTGGCAGGCAGCCTCACTACCCAGCAACAAACTGATTGTAGACAGGTGCTCAATCAGTTTAGACACATGTTTTCACTGACACCCAGTCAGACCACCTGGTGCACTCATGAAGTGGACACTGGGGACAGTCTGCCTATTAAAAATAAGATTTATAGGCAACCTGACCATGTCAGGGACTGTATCAGGACTGAAGTCCAGAAAATGTTGGAGTTGGGAGTTATTGAACCCTCAGATAGCCCTTGGGCTAGTCCAGTGGTCCTTGTGCCAAAACCTCACACCAGTGGTGGAAAAAGAGAGATGAGGTTTTGTGTGGACTACAGGGGGCTCAATGCAGTCACTAGGACTGATGCCCATCCAATACCAAGGGCAGATGAGCTCATAGATACTTTGGCCTCAGCCAAATATCTCAGCACATTTGACTTGACAGCTGGCTACTGGCAGATCAGACTAGCTGATACTGCAAAGCCCAAAACAGCATTCTCAACCCCTAGTGGGCATTATCAATTTGTGGTGATGCCCTTTGGTCTGAAGAATGCACCTGCCACTTTCCAGAGGTTGGTGAATACAGTTCTCACAGGTCTGGAAGCCTATAGTGCAGCATATCTAGATGATATTGCTGTCTTTAGCTCCACCTGGGAGGATCACCTGGTCCACCTCAGGAATGTTTTACAGGCCCTGCAAAAGGCAGGCCTGACTATCAAGGCCACTAAGTGCCAGATAGGGCAGAGTCAGGTTGTGTACCTGGGCCACCTTGTGGGTGGAGGCCAGGTTCAACCTTTGCAGAGCAAGATCCAGACTATCATGGACTGGACTGCTCCCACTACCCAGACTCAGGTAAGAGCCTTCTTAGGCCTGACTGGGTACTATAGGAGATTTGTCAAGGGGTATGGATCAATAGTGACACCCCTGAATGACTTAACTTCTAAGAAAATGCCCAAAAAGGTTCAGTGGACAGCTAGCTGTCAAAAGGCATTTGATGACCTGAAGCAGGCCATGTGCACTGCTCCCATTCTACAGAGTCCTGATTACTCCAAGAAGTTCATTGTTCAAACTGATGCATCTGAATTGGGGGTAGGGGCTGTACTGTCACAATTGAATGAAGAAGGTCAGGATCAGCCAGTAGCTTTCATTAGCAGAAGGCTGACCCCTAGAGAGAAACGTTGGTCAGCCATAGAGAGGGAGGCCTTTGCTGTGGTCTGGGCTCTGAAGAAGTTGAGGCCATACTTGTTTGGTACCCACTTCCTGGTTCAGACAGACCATAAGCCCCTCTTATGGCTAAAACAAATGAAGGGTGAAAACCCCAAACTGCTTAGGTGGTCCATTTCCCTACAGGGGATGGACTTTACAGTGGAACATAGACCTGGGAGTAACCATGCCAATGCAGATGGACTCTCTAGGTACTTCCACTTAGAACATGAAGACTTAACTGGGCAAGGTTAGTTTAATGTCCCTACGTTTGGGGGGGTTGTGTAGGAGAGTAGGATCTGCTTCACATGGGTACCCCCACTTTTTGCTGATGCTTCACTGTTTTTCGACATTAGTCTGGCTGGGGCCCTGCTAATCAGAACCCCAGCCTAGCTGCTTCCTCTCTAAAATGGTTTCCATGTGCCTTAGGCACATCACTGATTGGAATCTGGAGTGCCCTTATAAGTCCCTAGTATATGGTATACTATGTACCAAGGGCATTGGTACCTCAGAGGCCTACCAGGGGCTGCAGCATGTATTATGCCACCCCTGGAAGGCCATCCAAACTGACACCACAGGTCTGCAACTGCAGCCTGGGTAAGGTGGTGCATGCACCCCTTACTGTGATATAGGTTACCTATATCACTAAATACATACAAACATATAAACCTATAAGTCACTCCTAAGGCAGGCCTTATCAATCCTGAAGGCAGAGTGCGTGGTTCCTATGTGAGAGGGTGCCCCTGCATGAGCAGGGCCCCTCTGCAGCGTTCGGAGACCCTTCTCTGATGCTGTTTGTAGTGCAGCCTGACCATATACTCTTAAGCGCATTATAACCTCGCTTTAAATGCTAACTTTGGAATGGCTGCACCTAAACATGTCGTGTTTGGTGTCAAACATCTTGGAATACTACCCCCCCGCCAATTCTGGCAGCGGGGGTAGCATTCCACCCTTCTAGAGGGAAAGACATGTTAACTCTGGCTAGCCCGGTAACTTCTTTCTAAAGCCCTGGCATCACAAAATGGATGCTGCTGCCACAGACACGAGTCTGACCTCCTGCTGCTGGACGAAACTCCGGCAGGGGAGGCCTGGACAATAGGTTTCCTGTCCCAGGGAGGTGTGACCACCTCCCCAGACAGGATAATGTGTATTGGGGCTGGGCGGGAGCACTTTCGGGTGCTTTGAAGTCCTGCACTGGGGGTCACATTTGGTGTCCCTGTGCATACCCCAGTTCAAACTGGATCAGGGGCTTGCAGCCCCTGCTTTGGCGTGAACTGGACAAAGGGAAAGGGGTGTAGCCACCCCTCTGCCCTGACCCACCCATAGGTGGGGCCACAGAGTAGTCCAACCCCTAAACTTGGTATAAGTATAGGAACCCAGTCCTTAGGACTTTAGATTATCCCTGGACGAAACTCTGAAACAGAATCCTGGACCTTCGACGCTCTACTAAAGACTAGAGGACAGAAGAATCTCCCTTGGGGTCAAGGAGGGACTCCCCTGCTTGGCAGGCACCAAAGAAGCAATTGTCCGGTCTGCATCGCCTAAGCTCCCGTCGGACGCCGAAGTCTTTGCATCACCAGAGGTTGATTTCCAGACTTCCCCGAGGCTGCCCTGAGTCCCCAGCAAAGCTGAGGCCCATAGCTGTTGTGGGTAACTTGGAACCTTGACCCCTAGACACCGCACGCATTTGCTAGTGCATCCTCTTCTGGGTCTCCCACAAAGTCATGCTTTAGGCTCCGAGTAGCTCTAGCCTCCAGCACCAACTGCACCGAAGATCACTGGCCTCCACTCCACGAGTGTCCTGTGAGCCAGATCCACGTGCGACGTCTCAAGGCTCCTTCGCAGTCGCTAGCCTGTTGGCTAGTAGCCCTTCACAAAGGCCAATCTTTTTCTTCTTGGGCATCCTGGTTGCTCCAGACCTGCCCTCACGTACTCTCGCTGGGTGAGTTCCTCAGACCTTGCTGGTCTGCACCATCAACGATCTTCATCTTCATCGAGACTTGCCGTTGCCAAGGCTTGTTGGGTCCAATCCGGTCGCCGACACCTCAGCACTCAACAGACATTGTGTACCAGCCCGAATCCTGCTCCTGGTTGCCGACAACGCCTCCTGGACCTCGTGGCTGAAGAGTCAAGACGACTGTCAATGCACCTGAAGCACTCGACATCGGTGGGCATCTGTCCATCGCCTTCCTGGTCACTGGCTAGTGACCCAGACTCTGTCCCCTCTGCTTTCAGGTTCTTCAGATCTCCGATCCACTCTTGGATCCACCCGGACACTTTCCACTTGGTCGCCAGCAGCACTTTGCAGCAGATCGCCATTCAAATCGACGACGAAACCCGACCCCGAAAGGCACCTATGCACCCGGCTTCCCTGGGTGAGGTAACACGAGTACTCCGGTGCTCCCGTGGGTAGAGACTCTAGAACAACCTAGTTCTCAAAGGGTTTGCTCCAAGTCCTCCTTTAAGTGTCCCTTTTCTTTAATTTCCTGATCGCGACTTCCTCCATAGAAGTTAACGGCGTATCGCGGTTGTGTATTTACACTGCACGCGTCCCCCGTGGGTCCCCTGTGTTACTAACTTGGGTGGTTCCTTGTGGTCCAAGCACTTCTAGAGGCTCTAGGCCTAGTGTCTAGTTCAGTCGTGGTTCTTATACCACTTTATTGGTATATGGTTTGGTACGCCCCTAGGGCCCAAACGTGTATTTGTGCTATTACTGTGTCTAAATAACTTATAACTTGTGTACTTCGAACTCTAGCCTCATAAAGAGACTAGAGGGGTGTGTTTAGCAATAAATACATATATTTTGAATATATACCTGGTGTGGTGCTCTTTCATTTGGTCACTCAAGAGATTATAGACAGGTAAAACAAGCTGCTTTACATTCCTTCAAGACTTAGCCTGAAGGCTGCTCTCCATAGCTACCACTAGGATAGCTTTCAATAAGGTTGTCTTTAACCTATCTCCAATAAGGGGTTGTTTGGACTGGTGCAAGGTGCCCACTATAATTAGTGGACAGCATATGCCAGGCCAACTTCTCACATCCCTGCCATCTCCAACACAATCAAACAATTCTCTCGTGTTTCAGGGTATACTCTGAACAAAGATAAGACGGAAATGTTCCCCCTGAATGCGTCGTGTTTCTCTTCTCATATGGGGACAGCGGGTTTCAAATGGCAACCGACTCATATTAAATACCTGGGGATTTGGTTCTGTAACAATATATCAGATACTATTGCTCATAATGAATCTCTTATCATATCTAAGGTTAAGGATTTACTGAACGCGTGGTCACCTAAATACATTTCCTGGTGGGGTCGCCTTCAGTCCCTGAAGATGATGATAACTCCCATTGTTAATTTTGTTTCTTCTATGCTGCCTGTGAGGCTCTCTTCCTCCTTTTTCCACGAGATTGACGTTATTACTTCTAAATTTTTATGGAGTGATAAACGTGCTAGAATAGCGTATAGGCACCTGAGGAAACCTTATACTCTGGGTGGATGCAATCTTCCAGATTGGAACTTGTACCAAACTGCCTTCTTAGCGTCTCAAGGGGCTCTCTGGTTTGCCCCAGACTCCAGCCTTACTCCTCCATGGATTTATATTGAACGGGAGTTGTGCTCCCCTCTTTCCACTTCTACTTTCATGACCGCATCTAAGTTGATCTTACCGTATTCAGGCCGTATTATCTCAGATACAATTTTTGCATTAAAACGCATAGACAAAAAGGTCTCTAAACCAATTCATAAGTCCAGGTGGTCCTCGATTTGGTATAACCCTAAAATTGTGACTAATATTGACTCTATTACGGTGTCTTACTGGGCGACCAAGGGTATTGAGTTGGTCAAAGACCTTTATGATTCTAATCATGACCCGATTCCTTTTTCCTCCTTGGCCAGAGATTATAATCTCAGTAATATGGATTTTTATTCCTTTCTGAAAGTAAAGGTAGCCTTATCTAGAGTACGTCTCTCTCCTGAGTCTACTACCATTTCGCTTCTTGCTATGTTGCATAGATCAGGCCATATTGCTTCCAAGATCTATAAGTTTCTATCTGACTCGTCGCCCTCACAACCTTCAGTTACACAGGAGAAATGGCTACACCATTTTGAACCTGATACGTTTCAACATATCTCACAAGAGACCTGACAGCTCATTGGCAAGCGTTCACTAAAGAATAAGATTGCTCCTTCTCTTATTCAATCCAAATTCTTTACGCTTAATCTCCTACACTGGACCCCGGTTCGTCTACACAAATTAAATCTTAAAGATGACGATCTTTGTTGGAGTTGCAAATTAGTTTCTGGCACCTATCAACATATGTTTTTTGAATGCTCATTATTGCAACCTTTTTGGGATTTGGTCCACAAACACCTCTTGTTAATTTTTGGTATTAATTTTGAGCTTTCAATACCTTTAATTCTTTTAGGTCCATGGGCGGCGCCGTCTCTGTTACCGCTTGATGATACGGATATGCAATTGCTAGATTTGCTTATATCAATTGCTGTTAAGATTATACTAACAGAGTGGAAATCGTTTAACTCAGTATCATACCATACTTGGTGGGCTTGGGTATCTTTTCTTCGAGGGGCTCATACCTTGGTTGAGGAGAAACGGTATACACCTGTTATTTCTAGTGGGGTCTGGAGTTCTCTGGATAGATATATGGACTTGGCTTCGCAAGGGCTGGTTGAGCAATTTCCGTTTGTGTCTTCCTCCTAGTTTATTTTTCTCTATGAAGCAGACGTCCCCATCTCTTGCACTTGCTCTCTCTTGTATCTATCCTCTTCTTCTCTCAATATCCTCCTTCTTTCCTTTCTTTACTATCCTTTTCGATCTTTACTTTCTTCTCTCTTTTCTTTACTTTGCATATTTGTTTTATTTATGCAGTACAAACAGCTTCATGAAATTGTTTTTCTGCTCAAATAGATATCTATATATTACTTAAGATTTATTTATTACATGAAATATATTTCTATTTATGAATTGCTTATCTTGTTCTGGTTCACAAGATCAATTGTATTGCATTATATATTATCTTAACTATTTGTATTCCTTTTTTATAACAATAAAAATATTAGAACACAAAAAAAAACAAAAAAACATAAATTATTAATATTGCCCTTAGTGATTCACATTAGTACATATATGAAGTTTATTCCCTAAATGTTTCAGATCATTTGGTTTTAATATCGACGTACATCACCTTTCTCACTTGGTGCAAAATTTCACACAGGCAAATATAGAGTTTAGAATGAGTCCTAAATGGCACACATAACACCCTTTAGATTTCATTAGTTTCGTGAATTCTTCGTAAGTGTTCAAACCATATGACGTTATCACTTCACTTCAGGTCACTTGCATAAACAAAGTCATATACTTAAAAAAAATATTCATAGGTTGCTTTATTCATCTTTGTTTCAATCTCATCAAATATGGTGACATCATATATTGACTGGTAAGTCCCAATGCATTTCAGACCCCGTTGGGCCCTTATGAAAATTATTTTTGAAGTATATGACTTTGTTTATACGAGTGGCCTGCTTCAGGAGAGGCTTGAATGAAGGCTATAATATTGTTGACTATAATTGCATTGTGGATGAGTCCCTCTTGTGGACGATAGTAGTGCAGAGAGGAGATACTGCCCTTGACAAGGAACAGTGCAGATTTTATTATTCAGTTACACCTATGATCAGAAGGTGATACCTTGCTACACACTCAATGTAAGTAAGTAAATATATCTTTATTCGATTTTAAATATAAAAACCATAAAAGCACATCATTTAGGCAATACATTTTCAAAAAGGTAGTGGGGAGGGAAGTGGAGAAAAGCAAGTTCCACAATTGGTGCTCCTGGAGAAATATGGTGTTAAGTACATTATGATTGACATCTTTTTATTATCCATCATTCATGATAACAATCCCCACTGGCTATTTATTTTTGTATGTAGCTGTAGGCCATACAATAGCACTCTATTTGCTATAGTACTTGCAGAATTATTTAATAAAGTGCCTAGTGCCTATACATTCAAAACAACTATGAGCAAGTTGTATTAACATTGGAATATGTACAGTAAAATCGGAGTAAATCTTACCATCACAAGTACTTAAAATATCAAGTTAATCATAAAAATAACAGCGTACATATTTGAGCCATCGCATGCTAAAATCATATTATAGGCATTTGTGCAGGGATACATTAAGAGGAAAAAAGAGAACAGAATTGTCTGGGATGTTTTAAGCAGGATAGTAGGAAACTACTATATTTCACAGTTCTTCCCTTTGCAATCCCTTCATGTTATTCATCCCTACACAAATTTAGTCCTCTATGTATATAGCAACCTCACTACCCTGACCGTGCTTGTTCGATGTTCTTTAATGCTCTACTTTGTGTCGTCTACACGTAGAGCAAGTATCTGGACAGGCCAAAGACTAGATATTCTGTGCTGTCGCTTTTCAAGATTCTGACAATTTCTGTTAAGCGGTTAGCTGCCAGGATTCGACAGATTGGGATTAGTCAGGTCCTTCTTAATTGTTTGTACGCGAGGCAGAAAAACAAGAAATGGGCTTCTGATTCAAGAACACCTTTGCACCCTGGACAACTGGGTGAGATATCGACACCCTTCCAGCTGTTAACAAAACTGTTAACTGGATGGATGCCATACCTAAATTTTAAATAAAGTGATCTTGCGAGTGGTGGCTCTATTCTGTTCAAGAAGTCTTCTTGCTTCATTTTGTCTTTAATCTTGAGGAAAGAGGTTGTTAATGCCCCTGCATTATTCCCCTTTAACCAGCTGTCCTCTACTTGGCTCCAATATTTCTTTTTAAGGAGATTTACCAAGTTTTTGTTTATATTTCCAGGGGATAGCCATAGGTCACTCACGCCAAGATTGCCTAACCATTGCTTGATATAGTTGAGCCATTGGACACTACCTTTGGTGTCCAGCAATAATATTTCTTGTAGCGATTCTTTCATTGGCAGCGGTGACTCGATTAATCATATGCGCATCCAGAAAGTTAGAGGCTGTAAGGCAATTGCGTGGGCAACACTCCTAATGCCCAGATCTAAGTTCATTGGTGTTAGTGAGGTATTTCTGGGAAGCTCCAGCACAAATCTAATGAAATTATTTTCTATTTTTTCAATAATTGATGCATTAGTGTGTCCCCAAAGTTCTGCACCATAGAGTGCGGCCCCTAAACCCTTTGCTTGATATACTTGAATTGCGGGGGTCAATGGTCTATAGATTGACTTCCTCAGTTTTTTAATTAAAGCCATCCCCACATGCTGCAGTGACAACTGGCTTTTCACTAGTTGTGGTGACCATGATAGTGTATTTGAGAGCCGCAGCCCTAGGTAATCGAATTGTTTCACCTCTTCTAATTTGGTTGATCCCAATATTATGTTGCGTTTAAAAGACTTGTGACTCTTAAAAACCATGAATTTTAATAAGTGTATTAATTTCTAATCCATGGTCTATTCAGGCCCTCTCAAACGTATCCACTAGGTTTTGGAGCCCCATCGGTGTTAGTGAGATAAGCAAGGTTTCATCTGCAAAGAGTAATGCAGGCACCTCTTGGCCTGCAAGCTTGGGTGGATCACCCCTACAGCCTGTTAGTGTTGAGATCAAGCCATTTATGTAAAGCGTGAAGAGCGTTGGCACGAGGATGCACTCTTGCCTCACTCCATGGCTCACCCCTATCCGATTTGTTAGCCCACCTTCCTTTCTCCATCTGAGTTGAGCAAAGTTGTTTGTGTGTAATCTCATGATAATTTGGAGGAGATTGGTTGGGATCCCTAGTTTGTCCAAGGCTGTCCAACGTTAGTCACGTGGCACTAAGTCGAAGGCAGCGCGGAGATCTACAAATACCACGTATAAGCCGCCCTTCCCGATTGTCATATATTTCCATAAGATCAGAAGGAAGCGAAGTAGCTGATCTAAAGTGCTAGTCTTCCCTCTGAAACCTGCCTGCAGTGGTGAAAGTAAATCCCCCTCCCTTATCCAATCATTTATTCTCCCCAACAGCAAAATAATTTTGGGGCGATATCAATAAGGCTTATGGGCCTGTAGTTTGCCGGGTCACTTTTGTCTCCCTTTTTGTAGATCGGGATGACCTCAGCACCTAGCCAGGAGTCTGGTATTTCTGCCCCTTTTAGTAGGGTATTATATGTGTGGTTAAGAATGACAATCCATATTTGGGGTTCTGATAGGTAGAGATCCTCCTGGATCAGATCTAAGCCTGGGGTCTTTCCCCCTCTGTGTTGTTGCGACAGCTTCCAAGGTTCCGTCTAAGGTGAAGAAGAAGCAATCATTATCTGGTCCCGGATTAAGGGGCTCTATGGGCATTAGACCATTATCCACTGGCCCTGTATATAGGTTGGAAAAGTGATCTTACCAGGTCTGTGGGAGAATGTGTACATTTTCTTCCACAACCTGAAGTCTTGTCCCTTTCGCGATTAAATGCCAGAATTCTTTGCTATTTTTAGTGTGTGCCGCAGCAAATAGGTCTTGACTTAGCCCTATGTGCCAGTTTCTATGTGCCTCATTTTGTGCTTTTTTATAAGCCTTCCTTTTCGTAGCTATGAGGTCTCGCTGGCCAGACTTGATTGCTTCCATCAATGTTTGCCGTGCTGATTTGAACCACTCGTTTGGTTTGTTCCTGATCTTACCCCTTCCACTGTAAACTTTGTAGAAGAATATACTTATGTTACTAACTAGGATTTTGAATGTGTCTACCTTAGCTTGCTCTTCCACTTTATTAGTGTTTAAGGTCTTCAAAAAATAGCTAACTATGGTGTAAATTTGTGCCAGGGTCTCTGCACTATTCCCTATTTGTGGCCATTTAACCGTCCTCCTATTGTTGCTAGTGATAATACAATTGAGAGATTTAGGTTCCATGGGTGATTGGGGTGAGCAAGATGCTTCTTTTAATTCCAAAGAGAGAGCATTATGATCACTATTGTGTCTTTCTATCACCCACACGTCCACTAGACTTGACCATATATGGACATCAATCAAGAAGTAATTATTCTAGTTTTACTATTTGCCCTGTTGTATGTATGGTGTAATTGGAGATCGGAGGTGGAACTGCCATTCACAGCCCTCAACCCATGTTTATAAGTGAAGGATGCTACTTGAAGAGCTGCTTTTAGATGCTTCACTGGTTTCTAGTGACTCAGCGATGGGATACCTAGTTTAGAGTCTTCTTCATCAGTGATACTTTGAGAGGCTCAAATGTTACATTTAGGTCCCCGGCTACGACTAGGTGATGGTATGCCCTATCCGTCTCAAGGAATGTATCTAGATGTGCGATGGTTGGTGAGTCTTGGTGTTGTGAGGTGAACCTATTATAGACGTTTACCAGTAAAATTGACCTGTTTGTGCTGGTGTCTTTTATGATCACGCCAATAAATTAGGGCTATCTAATTCTATTTTTTTAATATGGATCCCCCTTTTGGTTTTAGTCCAGAATATAAGTCCGCCTGCTGGGCAGCCTTTCCTTGACGGGGTAGCTTCTATGCTGTGGTTGGTGAATCCCACTCTATGAATTTTATTGACTGCCCAAGTCTCTTGGAAGAGGCAGATGTCGTAGGTGTCTATTAGCCTCCCCAAGTCTTCACAAGCAATCTTAGACCTGAGCCCTGCAAGGTTCCAAGACAGCAGTCTCAGTTTCCCATTGGGTTCATGGAATGGCTGATGTTTGCCCACCTCATAAGATGCCAAGTGTGTGGGTGACTGAATTTTTATAGATGTTTGGATTAGGGACTGTCCCTCTCTCAGGGTTAGTGGTATAAGCCCCTGATAGCTTTTTTGACATCTGCTGGTGGTTGCCTTCCTGTAATGAGGTTGACGGAGTGCTGCGAGGAAACAATCCCAATGCCTGTCTGGTACACCTGTTTGCAGGGGCTGCTTGTGGGTTGAAGGTAGTGACATTATCTAGTGGGCTCACCTGGTTCCAATCAGTAGGTGGTAGTATGCTTGGGGGTGTGAACTTTATCTGGATCTGTGATTTAATCAGTGTGCGTTGCTCCAGATTAACTAACCCCTTTACTAAGTCGCTAGAGACCAGATCTAGTATAATATGGTCTGAATCTTTGTTTGTTGAGCAACGCTTCTCACTTAGTATGTCTGATCTTACAATTGAATGGGATTGCCTCACCAGTGGATAGCTTTATTGACCAGGGCGTCCCTAGTTTTCCAGAATTCCCTTGTGAAATTTGTCAATTTTGGTATGTTTATCATGAACACCCTATTGCATTCATCATTGTGGGATCTACTGTTCTCACCTTGGCTTCCGCTCCCTCCAGATCTCCCTTCTCCTCCACTGTACCCCATCCTCCCAGGGCGTGGTATTAAATTAAATTCCCCCGGCGGGATATTCATATATGGGTTGCTTCTATCATCATTGTGGCCTTCCAATGGGCCTTCCAATAATCTTACTACGGTACCTCATTACCTATTGCCTCTCCTGGGCCATATGCTCCACCCTGGTAACACCCCCATTTGGATGGATTCTGGTATGTTGTAACCTGGACAAGTGGATTCCCTTGCGTAATGCATGTGGGTGGATAGGCTTGAGGACATTGATGGTGATTAGAGTTGTTTGCCATGAGGTGCTTTTGTTTTAGTCATTGGAGTGTTTGGTGTGATCCCTCCCCCTCCGTTCAACCTTTTTCACCCCTCCAGTCGCCCCTTTGTTATTCTGGTGGATCATATGCATATCGCCAGGTCCCGGCCCATGCCCTGCTCCCCATGTCATATTGGGGCGAACACTATTGAGCTGGTCTATCAGAGATCCTACAATTCCCCTGAGGGCAATAACTTCTGATGTTAGGTCTTTTACATTAGACTTGAGCTCGCTCAGTTTGATGTAGAGAGCATTAGTGTTTGTGAGTTTCGGCGCAATAGTTCTTCTGCGTTTGGTAACAGTAATGATTGGTTCAGTTCCTGGGCCACTTGGGGTTTGGTTATAGACCTGAGGGTCTGTTGCTTCTATTGTGGCAAGAGGATCAAAACAGTTGGAACATACTACATTCGAGGCTGGCACTCCTTCCTCCATCGTATTAGGGCAGCCTTGGGCAGGCGATGGTTCCACTACATTAGATTCTAACTGATTTTGGTTCGTTATGTTATCAGTGTGCACTTCGCATACGGCTGTGCCCTTAGATGTTGGAACAGACCCTGAGGCTTTTTCCTTACTTTACTGGCTGCCGTTTTGGGGCCCACTTGAGGTGGCTTGTTTTGGGCATTTAATAATCTCTACTTCCTCGATTAGGGAATCGATATCATCTGCCACACAATTTGCTGCGGCACTCGCTGTTGGTCTCTTTGCTTGTTTTGGCACACCATTTGGGCTTCCTTTGGCCTTCCGTTTCCCCATCCTGGCACGCTCATCAGGCTGGTTAAATGTAGGCTTGTTAAATGTACCCAATCTTTGTTTAACAGTATGAGAAATAAAACAAAAGTACCTGGGTAGCGTTGGTCAATTGGTTTCCTCACTCAAACATGCAGCCAAGCGGGGTGGCCCAGCCAGCCTCCAACGGGCGTGGATGGGCCCGCCCTTGGACTGGGCTTCGCCGGGGCACGGCCTGGGCACGCTTGCGTGCTTCCCGTGCTGCAGGAGCCCTGAGCAGCTTTTAAGCGCCTCCTGGTGCGTAGAAAATGCGTTGGCGGCTCCTGCCCCGTGGCCGGCTGGGGGATGGAGTCCCCGAAAGTGCAGTAGTGCTGGTGAGTGCAAGGATGGGCTCCTGCGCTGCGGGAGCCTGGAGTAGCTTTTAAGCACCTCTGGGTGCATAGAAAACGCATTGGCGGCTCCTGTCACGTGGCCAGCTGGGGGATGGAGTCCCCGAAAGTGGGGTAGTGCTGGTGAGTGCAAGGATGGGCTCACGCGCTGCGGGAGCCCTGAGCAGCTTTTAAGCGCCTCCTGGCGCGTAGAAAACACGTTGGCGGCTCCTGCCGCGTGGCCGGCTGCCGGATGGAGTCCCCGAAAGTGCAGTAGTGCTGGTGAGTGCAAGGATGAGCTCAATGTTTGGTACAATATGACTATTTACCATATGTAAGGAGTGCACTGGAATCCATAAAATGTTTGGTTGTTGAAAATGACCATGTATTGTGTAGGATTCCCCCAAACTTTTGCCTTCTTAGGCTGAACCTGCTAACCAGTGGTAAAGCGCTCGTACTCTCCCTTTTAAATATGATAAAATTGGCATACTCCGCATTGGCACATTTCATTTACTTACAAGTGCCTTCTATGTGGTACTACATGTACATAGTGCCTGTCAATTGAAGGCTACAAGTGAACTGCAGCGCTCATTGTGTCACTCACTAAACTAGCTTTGGAAAACATGTCTCAAGCCTGCCATTGTGGCCTAAGTGGGCACTTTAAAACTGCCATTTCGACCAGGCAAAATTAGCCTTTTTCCAGACTTAAAACTTGCTTTTTAATACTTATAAGTCACCCCTAAGTTAGGCCCTAAATGCCAATAGGGCAGGATGCAAGGTCTCTAAAAGTGGGACATGTGTATTTAAAGTTTTACACGTCCTAGTAGTGAAAAGGTCCAAAGTCATTTTTCACTGTAGCAAGGCTGGCTCTCCCATAGGAAAACACTAAAACACTGGGTTACACTACAACACCTTATAGTGCTTAATTTTGGTTTGGGTTCAGCCAGAAAAATTATTCAATAATTCATTTTAATACCAATTTAAAACCCAGCTAAGGATAATGTTCGATGTACATTACTATTTTGAAAATTACACTTTTAGAAAGTTGTCCTTTTCCTGCCTCAGCCAAATAGGCCTTTCTGCCAATTTCAACTGTCACCTTACTGGTAAATGGCTCCCCTGTGGTGAGATTTGGATTGCTCCAAGGCAGTAAACAAAAGGCTTGGTTGTGGAGAGGCATTTTTCCTCCTTGAGAAGGATGGCCTGAGGAATGTGTCCAGCCCCTTCCTGAGATTTAAAGGATTTCTACCCTGTCACAGGCAGATGTAATTAACTCCAAGGCCTGCCTCCATTTTGTCTTCCTAGTCAGCTTGGCTCCAACCCCAGTAGGAGGAGGGAGCTGTCTCAGAACTGGTTTGGACTGACCACAAGGGAGTGTTTGCCCAATATCACAGCCACACCTCTGTATGGGCGCTGGGAGCTCTGACCAGGGGAAGAAGGGTTCTGCCATGTTGAAATGTAGGTGGAGAAGGGCACTGTGGGATTGTTTACAGCAAAATGCACAGGTTATTCTGCAAAGGTGGGTAGGGTCACCCCAGGGAACTGTTACTCTTTTGTTTAACGAGTGTCCAGGAGTTTCCCCCACCCACAGGCTGCCATTGGGCATAACAGTGGGACTCTCAGTACCTCTCTTAAAACACTCCTGGACCTGTAAAGATCAGAAGAAGGACTGCCATGGTGTCTGAATCCTGAAGGAAGACAGGCCCTGCCTGCCTTGAGCCCAGTATCCCAATTGTGACTCCAAGGTTCAGTGGGCTGACCTCCTGTTTGAGCCACAGGGGCACAAAAAGCTTCCAGGGGGCCTTTTCTGCAACTGCCCAGCTGACCAATTCCAACTGTACCTGCCCTGGACCCTGCTGATGGCATCTGGTCGAGTGAGTCCTGACTCCCAAGTCATGCCTCCCAGGTCATGGACCCTTGGTTGGGGTTAAAGTGTTGTACTCCTTTCAAAACTGCAAAAGCTAGGATTTGGAAAACTTTTTGTCAGCTTTTTCTCCAAATAACCAGCAGGAGACTGGGACCAACACCAAGCCAAAGCCGAAGCCGTTGAATCGCCAGTCAAATTCAACATGCTAGTTTGCCATGCTAAAGGAGATGTGACTTCCAGAAAAGTTTATAAGTCTGAATGTAGAGGATTTCGTCTGGACTAATGCCGAACAGCAACTCATTGACTTTGCATCCTTCCTGTGCCAGCCTTTAGATTTTGCCCAATCATAGCTTTTCCACCTTTTTTGATGACCGTGCAGGAACCCCGATCTTCAGCAACTCACCATAGTCGAGTCCTGCATCGGATCCACCTTGCATCTTGCCAGGTCATAGGCTTGTCAATTACTATTTTGTCCCCAGAAAAATGTCTAAGTCAGAAGGTAAACCTTTTACTGGGATTAACCTGGTCCCTGTATCCAACCTGTGCTTCATCGTAGTCAGCCATACCTTTTGACTTTGACCCTGTTCAGCACGACCAGATAACCGTAGTTGGTGCTTCGTTCTTTTTGGCGTTATTTTTAATTCAAACTTTAAAAATCCATATCTGGTTCTACTAATATTTTTGTGTTGTTTTAGTGTCTTTTTATTTAATAAAATGTACTTTAATTTTGTAAATTGGTGTGCGATTTTTCATGTGTTGTGTTTTCACTTTATTGTTGTTTGAGTACTGCACCAATATATTACACAGTGCCTTTAAGTTAAGCCTGACTGCTTTTGTGCCAAGCTATTAGAGGGTTAAACACAAGTTTATTTAGTGACTTTTGTGGTTCAGCCTGACAAGGACTGTGATTATTATTTGAGGTGGCTTCACACTCCCCTCAACTAATACTCTAATTTCTTTCTTACAGGGGTGGCAAGAGAAACCGCATTTTCCAAACTCTTTGGTTTTAAGAACTGATAGAAAATGAAACTCTGGTGAGAACATTGTCTTGAGGTACATAATTGCATACAGTTCTTTATTATCCTCTTCTCCCATTTCAGTGCATCCCTCTCGCCTCTTTTTTTATGTCTCTCTCTACAAAACCAAGGCAATCACTTGAGAGATCAAAGGCACATAATGTCCAAGGACTTGAACGTTTCAAAGGGCACGTGTCCCTGCTGCAAAATAGATTTATATAGTTATAAAGCAAGCTTGCCTTTTTTATTTATTATGATGATGCAGCCAGTAGATGGCAACGCCTATAGTAACAGCCGTGTTTTCTCTTTCGCTGTAAAACATTTTTTTATAACTAGAATTAGGTGTTAATACCTCAAGCATAAGCAGGAGAATAAGGTCCCCGCATTTAGTTTTTGACCTGCACCCCATGGGAAATTAGACCTATTATCCGCCACCTCCCTTTACAAAGGCCATGCAAAATAGTTACTTACCTTCAATAGCAATATTTCTGGTGATGCATAATTTTCAAACAGATTCCTCATCATACTATCGTCCTTCAAGAGATCAGACTTGTCCTGAAAATCCTTTCTCGGTAACAGCCCTCAAGCGCCACCAGGAGGCACTATGCACCCCATCCGTGACTCAGCCAGCCAGACAAAATTATATCAGAGCATGCACCATGCCAACTGGTATGCTGGCACAAGTTCCTGGTTCTGTTTCCTTGTTCCATTCAAGGCCTGTGGAGACGAAATGAAAGAGCTTTAATGACAGTGATAATAACAGTCCTCATTTGGGATGAGGACCTCTTTCATACAGAACATGTTTTTCGTGTATTCTAAACATAACACAGCCAGACAACATAAATGAATAACACCAATTAGTGGAGAGTGAACAGATTTTTTTAACTGCTCAACAGACAGTATTCTTAGTGGCATAGGTACACAGGCCTGTGCCTCTGCATATTAATCAGCTGTCACCAGTCTCAATTGGCTTCGTGAAGGACCACTAGCCCTGCTCCACTATGGTAGGGGATGGTCTGTGTGTATCTGTAGCACATAAGTGCTTAGTGCTCTGCTGCTGCAGCATAAAGAAAACACAAATGGAACACCTGCAGTAGACTGTGGGAAAAATACTTGCTCAGTAAGTAAAGCTGAAAAAACTTCAGGGTAACTCACATACCCTCCTATTTTGTTTTTCTTCCCATAGTGTGGCCCCTCATTGGTCGGAAGTGCTGGATTATAACAAATTAGCAGGTTACAATTTTATAAAATAACATAAGATTAGGAAAAGGGCATGGGCTGAGACCAGTAGGTCAACACTGAGATCAAAACAGAGGTCAGAAACAACAAAAAGTCTTGGGATTCACGATGTAGCTGACTATTCTTCTACAGCAGTCCATCTTGTTTAGCTATATGAACATGGCATTTCGTCTCCCTTCATGCAAAGGCAAGGCAGTAAATATTCAGTTTAGATGGTGGTGTCAGTGGGCTGGCCAAAAGTAACACAAGACGAAATCTGCTGCTCTAGGCCAGAAATGTAGCCAATTAAAAAGAACATTTGAACTGCACCACAACATCCTGTTATAAAGTGGCATTTATTGATAACACATATGCTATGTTTATGTTTCAATAAAGTGCTTGCTGGAAAACCTAATTTCTTTTTGGCGCAAGGGCAGAGATCTCACCCAGTTTCTATTTTGTACAATATGACTTTTGGAGTTACATTGATCCAGCACTGCAGTAGGGTGTAGCGGTTCCACTGAATCACCAGAGCAAGGTGGGATTTTGTTGTACATATGTTATGTCATGTTAGCATCACTTTGTATAGCACAGCGAATCATCCCCAAAGGAATATCTCGGCGCTTCTGCTGAAGTACATGACTTGTGAAAACTAACTAAAACAGCCAGGTTTTTAGGAGTTTTTAAACTTTCCCAGCTCTGAACACAAACGAGTTGGTAAGGGAAGTTTATTCCTGTAGAAAGGGGCCAAGTGGGAAAAAGACCTCCCTCCAAATCTGAATATATGAATCCATGGAATTTGAAGTAGGGTTTTGTCTGTAGATCTCAGTAATCTAGTCAGATGATAGTAGCTGAGTCTATTTTGTAGGTAGGTTGGAGCATTGCATTTCAGGGTTTTATGGGTAAGACAACACATCTTAAAGATGAGCCTTTTCCTGATAGGTAACCAGTGCAGAGTGCAGTACTGGGGCAGAGGCAGAACCAGCCGGGAGATTACACGCCAGTCTGGCCGCAGTATTCTGCACCACCTGCAATCTAGATAGTAAGGTCTCATTAGCAACAGCAAGTAAATAATTTCCATAGTCGAGGCAACTTGTAATTATGGCTCAAACTAGGGTTTTCCTAGAGGTGGAAGGAAGCCAAGGAAATGCTTTTTTTTCAGTAGTCGCACGGTGGCAAAACAAGTTCCACAGAGGGTTGAAACAAGTTCTTTCATGGACAAAGACGTGTCCAGCTTCATGCTGAGATTTTTAACTACTTGGTTTGGAGATGGGTTCAGGTCCCAGTTTGAATGGCCACCAATCAGACTTCCACAGATGTTGGGCTTTGCCCAATAGAAGTATTTCGGTCTTTTCTCTATTTAATAGTAGGAAGTTGTGAGACATCCCGAATGCAATCCTCATACAGTGGGTGAGGTGGGGTTTCACCCCTTCCAAGTTACGACCAAAGGAGTTAACCAGCTGTGTGTCATCGGCATAAGATGATATATCAAAACCACAAACCCTGACAATTTGTGTCAAAGTGGCAACATAGACTTTGAATAATGTGGGAATTAGTGTAGACACCTGCAGTACTCATTTTCAGACTGGGTGGTGCTTGATTTAAAAGGCATCAGGGGAATGGTTTGAGAGTGGTCTTTCGAGAAGTCAACCAACCATTGAAGAGCTTGGCCATAGACCCCAATGTCGTGCAGTATGTGAATTAGAATCTCATGAGAGACCGTATTGAAGACCACAGTTAGATCCAAGAGCAGAAGCATCATTGGGATCCCCACATCCAGGGAGGTTCTGATAGTATTAATAACAGAGACTAGCAGTCTCTGCACTGTGGCACATTCTAAAGCCTGACTGAGATGGATCGAGGAGCCTATGTATTTCCAGAAATGTGGAGAGTTGCTTATTTATACTGCTTCAATGAGTTTGCTCAGGAGTGGGAGCAGTGCGAAAGGACGGTAATTAGAGGGACTATTGGGTTCGGTATTAGGCATTTTTAAGATGGGGGAAACTAGAGCAGTTTTCCAGATGATAAGGACTGAGGCTAAGCCCATGGAGAGATTAAAAAGGAACATAATGGTGGGCACACTGAAGTTGGAGGGACTTGCCATGATACTGGGAGGGCACGGGTCAAGTGGTGATCCTGATTTGGATACATAAAGATGAGTAATGTTTTTGATCCATGATAAATGGATGCATCCTTTGGCTAATCCTCTTTTTTTGCTGATTTCACATCTGCCTACTCTGGATTGAAACAATGGTGGAATGCTGTACTGAAGTATTCTTCTTTCCCCACAGTGAGGGATGTGAGGAACAAGGATTTTGGGCCCCTGGCGGCTGTTTTTGTTACAGGGCCGTTTTTGCAGCATAGCTGCAATATCGGCCCCTGTAACAAAATCGGCCAAAACCGGCCCTGGCAAACAGCTCGGCCGCACCCCCAACCCCCCGGGGGGGCTGGCCAAGCACTTTGCCAGGGCCGGTTTTGGTTCCCAGTACGGCCCTGAAGAGGACCAAACAGGCAGGCGTGGCATACAGGTGTTTGTGCTGCAGGACTTTCTTGGAAGAACATTGTCTAGGGCCATGCATTTGTCAGAGAGGTAGCAGGGCACTAAGGCCCTACACACTGGAGACCTGGACACCCCTTCACGTCAGTGGGAGGAGGTGCAGGAAGTGGAGACCCACACACACCAACACACAGGAAATCCAAAGTGGGATGGGGGCCATGCTGTATTCCAGCTTGCTGTGAATCTAACCAAAAATAAAAGAATCAACTAGACCTACCTGGATAATTGTGTTCTTTCTGGGGCTAGGATGCGACAACTGATGAACGAAGGTGGGATCTAATCCACACCTCCAGTACCGCAAGTCAATCACCATAGCAGCAGGGACCCAACCAAGCATCCGCAAGCCCCTGCAGCCGCTCTATCATCAAGCACAACCGCCAGGCATGCCTACAAGGCTCCAGAAGCTACAATGATGATCTGAAGGTTAGCGCGGCATAGGACTGAGCAAACTGTGCTCCCAATGTGCCAGGCAGCTTAAACAGCCACTCTACAATTGAGCACGACAGCCAGAAAAACCATCTTGAGCCAAGCGCATCCAAAATGCTGCTGCTGCTCCAGAAGTGAGTGCACCCACCAGAATACAAGCAAAGGCCCATTGGTCCCCAGAAGCCACAGAGAGAGCTCATAAAGCAAGGACAACCACCCACTGTGAAGGAGACTGCCCCAGTAGGCTGTGCAAACCAAAGGAAGTGCAAGCCAAAGGAAGTGCAAGATCTTGCAAGACTTCGGGTCCATCTTGGAGTCAAACAAGTCTCCATACAAGGTAATGGGAGCAGCCATCTTTGAGTCTGACAATCTGAAGGCGCCATAAAAACCCAAGGGAACAGCCATTTTGGAGTCAGGCACAGACAAATAACTATAGAAATCAATAGGACCCACCATCTTGAAGTCACGCAAAACACAAAAATAGAGCTATAGGAGGAGAAAATGAACCGAGGGAGGCGAGCAAGAGACTGACGGAATGTGTCTGAAAAGAAGTGGCTGTGAACAGACTACCTTGCCAAGACTGCCACTATAGCCAAAAGAAGCCATTCCTAGCTCCATTTTGTGATGCTCCCTACCACTTGACCTCACAAACTCCCAAATCAAAGGTACTAGGTAGGAAAAATGGATCAGACGATTCAAATAACATCTGTGAACTACATGCAAGAACTACTCAGATGAGTAGGCCAGAGACCAGTTCCTGAACCTGGTCGAAGATGATTTAGAAGGCCTGCTAGTAACTTTCCCACCTGAGTCCATCATCACCTCCAAAGGCCTAATCAAATGTCTCATGGACAGCTTTGATCTACAGCAAAACGTTCACTCGAACATTACGCGTTCAACATAGCATGCCAAGGAGCGGACATATCACTAGATGCCTTTGCAACCAAACTGTGTACGCTTGTAACCTACTGC
Organism: Calotriton arnoldi; assembly: GCA_963921515.1. Lineage (NCBI taxonomy): Eukaryota > Metazoa > Chordata > Amphibia > Caudata > Salamandridae > Calotriton > Calotriton arnoldi. Next base: position 1,647,312 of record CAWUFW010001918.1, read on the forward strand.
AAATTTAACAAATGTGATAATGAAGAAGCAATACAACTGCATTATTGAAGGGTGTTACTCGACTGGATTTTGAATCAAAATCTTAAAAGAGACATACATGCTAGACAAAAATTAGCCATGGCACGATCAGATGATATGGTCACATCCAAGGCCATAAACATAGAAAGTGGTCGAACGCTAGAACAAGTTTACCGGATGGCGTGTGGAAACAACAAAGCTGAAAGAGAAGTGCTGGCATCAACAAGAATGAGAAAACATGCTATCTCTCCGGAATGGTATATCCGGATGTTGGTACCTGGACGGCCATGAGACAAAAGTGTTGAAAGTGCAACAAGGACAACCACTTTGCAAATGTCTGCAAGTCTGGGCATCTGAGGCCAGAAAAAGGATGACCTGACAAGCCAAGGGCAAACTCAATTCACCATGCAAGGCTCATGGATGTATGCAATCACAGCCTCTCCGACTTCGTCTCAGTACGAAAGACTGGCAAGCATCTATACCTCAGGACAGAGGCAGCGGCAGCAAAAAGATTAAAAAAAACAGCCACAGTAGAGCTCTTGGTGGGAAATCACACAGCTCAGTTTATTTTAGACAGTGGTGCCACAAGCAACAAAAAGCCACTACAAGCCGAGATACATGTCCTAAGATGGAACATCCCAGCACCATGCCTCCTAAGTAATGTCACAGCACAACTCATGGGACTCATAGCCATGACGTACAATATTTAGGCACATCAGAGCATCTTGAAGGAATACCCAGCACTATTTAAAGGGATTGGGAAGCTGTAGGACATGCAAGTCACCCTTCACATCAAACTGCATACTCAGGTGAAGGAGGAAATTCAGAGCCTATTAGAACAAGACATAATTGAACCAGCCGATGAACCATCTCCACAGGTATCTCCCATCATTGCTGTGCCAAAGAAAAATACACACAAAATACATATCTGCGTAGACATTCGTCTACCAAACACAGAAATAGAAAAACAGACACCCAGGTCCTCACATGAATGATATGATCAGCTTTCTACATGGGGCCTACATATTGTCCAAGCTGGACGTTTTCTAAGGCTACCATCAAATAGAATGCGATCCTCAGTCACAATACATCACAAAGTTTTCCCCACACCTGGGACTATTCCACTACAAACATCTCAGTTTTGGCGTGTCTTCCACAGATGAAATCTTCTAGGAAACGGTGAGGAGAGTAATAAGGACTATACAAACTGTTTGAATTATAGCAACAACATTCTGGTGTTTGGTTGATACAAAAGAGGACAAAGCACTAAAGGAAGTGTGCAGTCACCTGGAAAAAGCCAAGTTTAACACTCAATGAGGACAATTGTGAGTTGGAGAAAGAGGAACTTATCTTTGGGCATACCTTGTCTCGGAAACAAAAGCAGCTAGACCCAAGCAAAGTTGAGACATGGTAAGCACTCCACTCTGTGAACTCACCAAACAAGGGTGACCGTTCATATGGACCATGGAATGTGAAGATGCATTTGTGAGCATCAAGGAGGCAGTCACATCTATGAACCATTTGACTTACTTTGATGCCTCCCTGTGCACCAAACTTGTAGTAGATGCCAGTCTGGTAGGACTCGGGCCCTTCTAGCTCAACACAAGCCGGCAGTGACCTCCCAAGGTGATTTGTTGTATATGCGAGCAGGAGCCTAACAGAGGTGGAAAAGGCCTACTTGCAACTGGAGAAAGAAAGTCTGGCTACTGTGTGGGCATGTGGATATCATCACATGTTCCTTTATGGGAAACTGTTTACGATCATAACTGACCAGGAAGCAATAATAACGATCTACAGCAACCCAAACGCTAAAATCCCACCATGTATTGAGAGGTGGCGAATACGCTTGATGGACTATGATTTCAAAATCATCCACAAACAAGAAGGGAACACAACCCTGCTACATGTCTGCCAAGCATCCAACCCTAGCCCTCTCTCGAAGAGGAATACATTAACTTTGTGCTACGGCAAAACACCCCAGTCCAGAGGAGGAACTCATACTGTTGTGTAGTTCCCAATAATACATAGGATCTAAGCGTTTAAACAACATAAACTAAAGGGTCAGTGTCCAGACTGATTTCAGACACCCCCAAAGGATATGTCAGCCTTTAGACCAGCTAGCTCACAGTGCCACCATACGCCCCCTAACCTTACCAAGGAGTGAATAGTTTCCATCAGTTATCGAACATGACAACCATTGATCCTTCAGGGATCGTGGAAAAAGTACAGTACTTTTCACTCAATCACTCGTGCTCACTTGGTCTCAGAGAGGTATACAGATTAAACGATGGGGACGTTTTCAGTAAGCATTTATTGAACCAGCGTAATTCTAGTATAAAACATGTTTGCTGCGACAATCATTAGACAGAAACAGATATATAAGATTACAAGCACCGACAGAGTAAATAAAAGGTAGAATTCTACCATGGTGCTAAAACAGTAAATATATGCAGACAAATCGATACATGGCAGTAATTGAGCATACTCCTAAGATGCAAACCCTACCTAAATGTACCTAAGTGCACCGAGCATGTATGTGGGTGTAAAGCCAAGAATTCCCTAGGAAAGAGCCAACTCCATTACCTGATGGGAGAGAACGAAGGCCCCCGACTTGGTCTCGAGTTGGACACCCCACAAGGGATGTCAGACCACTGTGTGCTGGAGCTTCTGCAGGCTGGGACCTCAGTGTCTAGTGTCAGCGTGGAAGCTTCCCCTCCGGTTCCCCAGTGAAGATGTGGTTCTTTTATACCTAAAATGTACCCTCAGGGGTTCTACCTAGATATGTAATGGCTTGCAATTATGTATGGTGGACCTTCCAAGGATGACAATTGCGGTGAGCTTTGTACAGAGTTATTATGCAGAAGATGGTAATCCTACTGTGTACATCCTGGGCAGGGGATTAAGATATGATACTAGGAATCCTCATGCATAATAAATGAAGCCAATTTAGGAGAAAACTGATCGACATTTATTTAGCACATAACTAGGTAAAAGATCAATGCCAGAACCGTTATGCAGAGCAAGGTAGGACAAATGTAGGTAAAAGGTTGTGTGGCGAAACTGAATCAATAACAGCCAGTTCAAGAGAGGGGTCAATAAAGATGAGAGCATCATGCTAAAAAATGTGCAGGAAGAATTGTCTGAAATGGAGCATTGAATACTCCTTTGGCCCTAAAGCACCAAAGCATCAATCTCGTACACATGAGAGTCACAGAGGAATGATAGCAACCAAAAAATGCTTAGAGAAAGCATGTGGCTCCCGAGACTGGATCGCCTGGTAGCACAGGACCACAGGGAGGCTTCTCAAGCTGGAGCAACTGCCAATGGCCAATTTCCCAAATGCAGTGTGGTCAACACGGGCCACTGATTTCTATGGGCACTGGACACCGGTGGGTAGCTACATGTTATCTTTGATTAATACTCTTGCTTCCCTCTAGTACGTCAAGTGGCATCACTTCGGAAGCAGCCACTTCGCAACTTAGATGCGATGTTTTCAGCATGGGGCACACCACTAACACTCAAAACTGACAATGGACCCCCCTTTCTCAGGAGAACAGTTTTGCAAATTGACATTGATAGAAATGGGGGTCTCTAGTTGGCAGAGGTAGGTACCTCTGTCCAAATAGGGGCCCTTGCTTCTAGTCAGGGTAAGGGGGATACACACTTTAGATAACCCCTGCTCACCCTCTTGGTAGCTTGGCATGAGCAGACAGGCTTATCCCAAAGGCAATGTGTAAAGCATTTGTACCAACACACACAGTAACACAGTGAAAACACCACAAAAGGACACCACACCAGTTTAGAAAAATAAAATATCTTTAACTAAACTAAACAAGACCAAAAAGACAAAAATCCAACATACACAGTTAACAATATGACTTTCAAAAGGTTTCAAGAACTTGTACCATAGAAAACTATGGATGCATGACTTTTACACAAAGAACCTGTAGTTGCGTCAAAATTCACAAGGCCAAACATCCGCAGAGTGAAGAAACGTTGAAAACTAAGAGATGCGTCAGTTCCTGAGACCTTGGGGAGGCAATGCAACAGTTCTGCTGCACGCAAGAGAAGTGATGCGTCGATTCTTATGACGGTTCCGGTCCGAAGGTGATGCGTCGGGAAAACATGCAGCACAGGTGTGATGCGTGGAAATCCGGGATGCGTCTGTAATCACTGCTGCGGCGGCGAACGGCGCTACGTCAGCTTTCTTTAGCCGCGATCCCTCGATGCGTTGATTTTTGCAGCGGCGACAGGCGCTGCATCAGTTTTCGCAGTGGCACAGCGATGCGTGGAAATTTTTCTTGCGCTGTGGAGATGCGTCGGAAAAACAGCCGCAAGAACAGCGATGGGTCGGTCTTGTAGTTTTTCAAGTTCCTTCTCTCTTCCAGCTCCCAAACAGCAGCAACAACCTCCAGAGGTCCAATACTGGCACAGGCACCTCCTAGCAGGTCAGAACTCACAGCAGCATAGTTCAGGGGAGCTGGGGGTGAAGTCTTTGTGTCCCTGAGACTTCAGAACAGGAGGCCAGCACACACAGGCCATTGGAGATCTCCTTCAAGCAGGGGACACAGCACACAGCAAAGTCCTTCTCCTTTCCTTGGCAGAAACAGCAACTGAAGGCCAACCCCACACAGCACACAGCAAAGGGCCAGTACTTCCACTCAGTCTCTCCAGCTCTTCTCCTTGGCAAAGGGTCCTCTTGAATTCTAGGGATGATCTAAAGGTCTGGGCCCCTCTTTGTATACAGTAAATCTCTTTGTTCTCTCCTGGCCCAGGGCTCTGAGTCCAGTCCAAACCAGTTCGGGGAGGGGGGGGCACTTTTAGCAAGTGCACGACAACCTCAATTGTCAGTGTGAGCCCTGGCTCCAGACACACCACAAGGGGGTGGAGCCATCATTCTGGAAGGCAGGCACAGCCCTATTCAGGTGCAGTTGCTACTCCTCCGAGCACTCCAAATCCAGACCAGGCCTATTCAGCCTAGCGCTGACTCATCCAGACTCTCTGGAGCCACTGCACATCCCCAGCACCTGGCACTCCACAGCCAGACAGCCAATACACATCCTAGCAGAGGCACACTGGATGTCTAAGGAAGAAAATACCTAGTGTCTAAAAGTGGCATTTTCAAACACAGAATGTAAAAATCACCCTCACTAAAAGATGCATTTTAATATTCTGAGTTCAGGCATACTAAACTTTATTTTCCTATCTGGTTCCCAGGGCAGTTATGCTTATACGATGTTATAAGCAAACTCCCCATTCTATCCTATGGGAACATATAGCCTTACAATAGTGAAAGACGAAATTGGCAGTATTTCCTATCAGGACATGCCACACACATCAGGGCATGTCCTACCTTTCACATACACTGCACCCTGCCCACAGGGCCTACCATTAGGGGTGACTAACATGTAAGAAAAGGGAAGGTTAGGGCCTCGCAAGTGGGTGCACTTGCCAGGTCGACATGGCAGTTGACAAACTGCGCACAGGCACTGCGGTGGCAGGCCTAAGTTACCTTTTCAGAGCTACTCATGTGGGTGGCACAATCAGTGCTGCAGGCCCACTAGTAGCATTTGATTTACAGGCCCTGGCACAGTCAATGCACTTTACTAGGGACTTATCAGTAAATCAAATATACCAATCATGGATAACCAATCATAATAACAATTTACACAGAGAGCATATGCACTTTAGCACTGATTAGCAGTGGTAAAGTGCCCAAAGTCCTAAAGCAACAACAACAGGTCAGGAAAAAAAATAGGAGGAAGAAGCAAAAAGTTTGGGGATAACCCTGCAAAAAGGGCGATTTCCAACAGACATACACAAGAAAACCTGATTGGAATATAACACCACTGTGGTCACAAGCCAATGGCATGGCTGAACCATTCATGGGCAACATAAAGAAAGCACTACAAAGAGCCAAGCTCACTCAAATTTTAGTTGGCCAAGCCCTATGCCAGGTCCCTCTGGATTATCTCAACACCCTGCCAGGTCCCTCTGGATTATCTCAACTCGTGCTGGGAAGAAAGAGCCGGACCGGACTGCTACAACTAAAAGGCAAAGCCCTTTCAGATTACAGTGCCATAGTGGCTCATGACCAGGAAGTCAAGGCGAGGATGAAAAGGCAAACAGAAAAGCAGCATCAAGCGACTAAATCTACTTCCAAGTTTGGAATACTGGTGCTAGTGCGACAGGAACAAACTGAGAAGTCAGTAATTCCGTTCTCAAGTAAACCACTAACCATCATGAACGTCAAAGGGGCAATGATCACGGTGGTGTCAGGATCCTACTCCATTACCTGGAATAGCTCACAGTTCAAAGAGTTCCATGCATCCAAAGATGAGGAAGGAGATGGGAAAAAGGACACACAAGTGAGGGCCAAGTAGGACTTCACTCAGTGAGCAGATGAAACAGCCAACCCAATGGAGCTGGACCCTGCCACAACGAGGAAGCAGGTCCAGGGTCAGGCAGCCCCCTGCACCCAACCCAAGAGAGCCTCTATGGTCACCCTAAGTGGGAAGGGTATGTCCAGACGTGGGTTCCATGCTAGCTGTGCCACTGGATTCAAGCTAGCCTGGCTTATGACGGGTGATACCCCAGAACCGGTTGCAGGATGCCTGCTTTGGTTCCAGGGAGGACCTGGACTGGCAGTTCGGGCTGGACTGTTCCCATGGGGAGCGTGGTCAAGATTGATTTGCATATGCCTAGGTCCAAACTGGGGTAACATTGTGAGCAAAAGAACAATGGTTTTAATTCATATCTCTTGACTGGGGTGTTTGAAAAGTTTCAGCACTGCTTCCATCATATTGTTGTGTTTGCGTCTGAATATGGGAAGCATTCTTTTTTTAAACCTGGCCAAAGTTCATCATGGTAATTTAATCCATCAGTATGTGAATGGAATTTTTCAATGCATTTGGCCTAAATCGTCTGAATATGGGAAGCATTATTTTTTTAATCCTGGCCAAAGTTCATCATGGTAATTTAATCCATCAGTATGTGAATGGAATTTTTCAATGCATTTGGCCTACATTTTTGACAATATGGATTCAATAGACCCACCCTTGCCATCAGTTGTGGCTACAAATGGGACGCATTATAAGAAATATAAACAAAAATAATACATATCTGAAAGTGACATTTAGACCAATAACAGTTTGAGTGTTCTTGTTGAGAACAAAAGGTTTTTTTTTATCTATCCCACAAGAGTTTTCTCCGCTTTTTCTATGATCATATGGGGTAAGCAGTTTCAGAGATGGGAAGCAGTTGCAGAAAAGTAACAGAATCTATACTTTTACACTAGATCATCTGGACCATTAAAAAGCTGGTTTGATGCCGGTGGTGGTGATTTGGGTGCAAATCATTATGCCCAACTTCAACTGAGCTTTCCTTGTTTCCCCCGTCCCACAGGGTGTTCTGTGCAGAAACTGGCTACCCTCCCCTGAGACATATAAGACGTTCAACCCTTAAATGATGGCTGTGCTAAAGTCACAATGACTGGAGGTAAACCTCAATGAAGCTGAGTATCAAGGGCCTGGATGCAGGCCTTGTTCCCGCACCCCCATTACCTCAAGCAGACTCCAGCTACATAGCAATTACAAACATCTCAATACAGGGAATGATATAGCGCAGTTTGGTCAAATGTTGCCTTTTTCACTCCAAATACTCTAGACTTGAAAGTGAGCAAAAGTCCCTTTGAAATCATGGCACATTTTCTCTCTCTGCTGGCCCCATGCCATGAACCCACCTTGGCACTAGTGTTCATCTGCCTGGATAAAAATTATGGAGTCATCCCAAGTATGTGTTATGTGAATTTGTAGAGCATGTCTAATCACTTGTGAGGGTATCCAGGCATTGAGAAAGGCATGCCTGAGGGGGAAGGAGTAGATCATGCCTGTTTCATCTGGAAAAGCCACGTCTTAAAATGTCTATAAGGGTGGGGGTAATTCTGAAGTGTTTCGGGAGGTCGTTCCAGATCTTGGCTGGGAGATGAGAAGGAGCGCCCTCCACTTCTGGTCTTCTTGATGTGAGGGAGATGTGCTTTTGCCTGGGATGCAGATCGAAGGTGTCTGGTGGGTTGTGTGAGAGACTAGGACCGGTTTTCAGTGTCCCCCCACTTTTCACCCCCATTTTGACTACTAGATGCTGGTCTTCTGACTCCGACTGTGCCCTGGGCTCTGCTAATCAGACCCAGGGCCTGTGCTCTGATCAAAAGTACATGGTAATTAGGTATAATTGCAATTGGTACTGACAACATACCTGTAACTCCCTAGTATATATAGGGCATGTAGGTTTAGAGGCCCAGTAGACTTAATGCACTTAAGTGTGCACTACTGTGTTGCCTGCTGTCATTTTAAAAGCCACCCCTGCCTTGCAGGCTGCTTTTAAATGGAAAATATAAACACATTCGACAATGGAATTAAAGGTACTTCCAAAGTATCCAACTACCTTATTTTTACAAATAAGTCACCCCTAAGGTCTCCCCTAGGTGCCCCTGGGGTTCATTGCCTTGTAACTATATGCAGGGCCATTATAAAAGAGGTTTTATAAGCCCTGGTGAGGAATAAATTACAGATTTTGTTTTTCCCCATTGTAGCAAACCAGCTCCATAGGCTAACATGGGAATATGTTATTTAAGTATAAATACTGACAGGAGCGATCTAGAAATGTCACTCAAAGATTCAACACGATAGTTACGGTAATCCAACAACTTGCCACTATTAAATTTATAATAACTATTGCAGAAAAGAAGTTATAGAACTTTCTTTTCTGTAAGTCAAAATCCAGTCTTCCAGCTGTCCTCTCCTGACTGGCCAGCCTCTGCCAGGCTGAGCCACACTGTCTTAAAGAGGTCTGAAGTGGCCTGCTAGAGAAGCAAAGGATTTCATGTGGGTGGTGAACTGCAGCTGCAGAAGCAAAAGGCAGGATGGAGGTTGAGTAGGCAAACTGGTCTTCAAAGGGAGAATGACATTTTAGGACAGCACAGGCTCATCCCCACATCCTGCACCCCCAGCCGCACACGAGTCCCTGTAATTAGATTAGTGAAGGGGCTGGAAGGGAAGTGTTAGAGAATCTTAGCCACATCGGTGGGTTGGCTTAGCCGAATCAAAACCTCCAGGAGAGAGATTCTCCATATTGGATTTTAGAAGCATAGTGCTTTCTGGGACAAGAATAGGCCACACTTTTGAGGAAGTGGTCATAGCTGAGGGTAGCACTCTGCATTCCATTAGTCAGCGATGCCATCTGCTTGATGCCCAGGAACACTGAATAAATATGGGAGAGTTGCCAAACAACTCAGATCTGCTGCATGAATCAACAAGAAGAAGATGGCCCTGCTGGAATCCTCATCTGCACCCAAAGGACTGCACCTGCTGCACTATCTGGTACTACAGACAAAAGGACTTGGCCTAGCTTCACAAAGATTAAGGAGGGGACTCCCTGAAAGTTAAAGGTTAACAGAGCCCACCTGCATCATCTCTACCAAGAAGTCCACATTCTGGAGTGCGTACAGTGGACTTTTAAGGATTTGGCCAGGTGCAGTGCAGGAATTGGAGACGAGCCTCACTCCACGAGTGAAATTTCTCCAGAAAAGTTTCTAAGTGCGAAGGTAAAATTTTGACAGAGGCCTCCTGCTTCGTTTTTTCCATCCAGGGCTCCATCACGGTCGGCCTCAAACTTTGACTTTATCAAGCGCAACAAGATGCCCCATGTTGGCACTATTGTTTTTTAAGCACTACAAAGTGTGTATTCTTTAAAAATTCATATCTCTGTTTCCCTAAATTGGATTTTTGTCATTTCGGTGAATATTTGTTCCCAGAAATATAGCTTATTGTTATAAATTGGTGTTGGATTTTGATTGTGACTTACTTATTTAATGTATTGGTGTTTTTAAATGCTTTACACACGTCTCCTAAGTTAAGCCTGCCTGCTAGTTGCCAGCTACCAAGTGTTGAGAAAAGGAGTAATTTATTGAGACCGTGACTGAACCTTTTACTGTGTTTATAGCCATATTACTTGTGGTAGGTCGCTACTTATCACTACTAAGAAAGCACTTTCCAACAGGTTGGTAGATGTTGAGGCAGTGGTTGAGGAAAGCTGGACCAGTGTTGTGGAGAGCTGTGTGGGTGAGTAGCTTGAACTTACATCTTTCCTCGACTGGAAGCCACTGGAGGTTGTTGAGGTGTGGAGAGATGTGGTTATTTTGAGGGATGTTCAGGGTGAGTCTGGCAACGGTTTTCTGGGTGGTTTGGAGACAGTGGAGTACATGGGCTGGGATTCCGACATAGAGGGTGTTTCCGTAATCAAGTCTACTTGTGTTAAGAGCCTGGGTTAACGTTCGTCTAGTGTTCAGTGGGATCCACTTGAAAATATTGCGCCGCATTCGCAGAATGGGGAAGCATGATGAGGAGATGGCATTCATCTGTCTGCTCATGGAGAGGTTGGTGTCCAGGATGATCCTGAGGTTCTTGGCATGGTCCACAGAGGGGGGCCAAGTTTGGAGGGTCACCAAGAGGTGTCCCAGGGGGAATGTTTGAAGTGTTTGAATCAACCCCACTGGTGATAATTTGGCGACTGAATGGTTTCCTAAGCCCCCTCAAGGTGCTGCTCTCCACTCTTCAGTTATTGATGTGCATAGCAGTTGTATTTTTTCCATTGCATTTAGATGATAGCTAGAATATTGGAACATGATGGTATGTCCCGCCTGACTAAAGTTAGAAATAGAAGTAAAGAAAGTAGCATTTGATTGTTAGCAGTGATTCCTTTAGTCATATCACCAGAGTTACAGTAATAGTATAATTAGTGATAGATCCTACAGCTGTCAGTGAGTTTGCTCGCGTAATACCCACATTACTCCCCCATATTAGCAGCACCCCTTGCTGGTCTTGGTGGCAACTGTGTTTGTTGTCACTCTTCATAGCTATCCCCAGTCTACATGGCACTACTCATATGTTCTCAGAGTGCCTCAAGATCTCCTCCATTTAATCCCCACATCATTTTGTACATGCGGAGTTGTTCACTCTGTGCCACACTTGATCATGCTGCATAACCATGACATGTATCTCTACGTTCTCTTGCCCATTCTACAACATTACTAAATTGTGTTGCCTGGACGTTTGGCAGACATAATTTCATTAGTTTTGCCATCTTACATACTTTATACTTCCTATACAATACAATGTAATCAAAAATGTCCTCAACAGAGCAGATCCCCCTAGCTAATTTTTACTCAGCGTGAATGGTATGTCACCTTTTATAGAACACAAGATAGAGCTATCATATCTGACATAAAATTGCCCATATTAGCAATGCTACAGAAAATACACTTCTCACAAGAAAAATTGGAAAAAGCTAAACAAGTCTGGATGTGGATTGTAATCAGCAGCAGTAGACCCTGTTTATGGACAAATTACAGTCCCCCAGGGAGTGTGGGGTGGCCTTTCTCTTCTGAAAACCCTTCCAATATATGGTCAAGAAGATATGGGATGATCTTTTGGGTCGATACATTTTCACCAAAATAGATCCCTTAGGTTCAATAATTATTCTGAGTTCCAGCGATGCCCCTAATGCTTACAACATCACATTTCTTAGTGTCATTATCACAAGTGCTCGCTGAATTTGTTTGCAGCAAAGCTAATAATAGGTGGTGACTGGAACCTGGCACTAGATGAAATTATATGCAGAGTTGGTCCTGTAGATAGGGCCTATGTAAAGGGCTGAGTCTTTATGTGAGACGCAATAGCCAACCCCAGCCGTATTTACTCATGGGAGTTTCTACACACACAAAATAAGGACTATATATTTATATCATGCATTCCCATTTATAGTTCCAGGATGCTTCGTAGCATCTCCCATGATACTAAATTGATGTCATGCTGTTCGATACTAGAGAGTGGTATTTTGGCTCACTCCCACATCCTGATATGTCTTGAGTTAGGTAATGTCACCCCACTGTCAAATGTTACTGTGTGAACTTGGCCAGGTCCCTAGAGAACACCTTCAAGACCAACTAGATGTTATGTTATGTTAGGGATATTTTTAAAGCGCAACGGTTACCCAAGGGTGTCCTGGCGCTAGTTACTTCTCCTTTAGACAAAAAACAGAAGGAAAGAGTTTTATTTAGCAAAAAGCCAGGTTTTTAAACCCTTTCTGAATGTTAACAACTCAGTAGCATTTCTCAGGTGGAAGGGAAGGTCATTCCAGGCTTTTGCTGCACAGAGAGCAAAACTTCTACCACCCCACAAAACTTTTTTTGTGTGAGACACTGAAACCAGCTTGGCTCCCAGTGAACGAAGCGTTCTTTTCAGTATGTATCAATGGAATTGACATTTTAGATGGTCTGGTCCTGTACCATGAAGAGCTTTAAAAACCATGCAAAGAGATTTAAAACGCACTCGATTCCTTACTGGGAGCCAATGCAATTATTTTATTTCCTTGGATATGGGAGAAAACTTAGACGTGCCAGTGAGTAGTCTGGCGGCTGCATTTTGCAGCAGCTGGAATTTATTCATGAATCTTTGTTGAATATTTAAATACAGGCTATTGCAATAATCCAGCCTCGACATGACTAGTGCCGTGACCACTGTTTGCCGGTTACCAGACGGTAGAAGTGGTAATATTTTCCTGACTGTTCTAAGGACATGCGCTGTTGTTGATGCCACTGCGTTTACTTGGTCACCAAAGGTAAGTCTCTCATCCACTATTACTCCCAGGTTTTTTACCTTTTCTGAGGGCGTAGGGAGAGTGCCCATAGAGTCGGGCCACCAATTTGGTGTCCAAAAATTGGTATCATTTCCAAACAGTATGACTTCGGTTTTGTCTGTATTAAGTTTTAGACAATTCTCTGACATCCATCTCCCAACTGATTCCATACAATCTTGGAAACGTTGATCCATTCCCAGCTCCTGGCCTGGTAGCAAAGACACCACAATTTGGGTGTCGTCCGCATAAGAGGTGAGACCAAACCCATATGCACTAATAATGGGAGCCAATGATGAAACATACACATTAAAGAGCATAGGACGTAGATGTTAATGAAGGCTCTTTTGCCTCAGCTCTTACCCTATGGACTGCTGTAAAGTCCTCCCTCCAAGGCACAAAACTAAATTGAAGATGTTTCCCATATGCAAGGGCACGAGTCAAAGCTGCCCTAATTTCCCTCTCCTTTTTTGTTTTTTTGCCTTACTGGTCCTGTAACCTTTATCAGCGGCCATTGAACAAACTAACACTGTTGGAGGAATGGCAACAATGGTAGATGGCTCCAAAATGTTGCTGTACACAGTTAACATAATGCTTACCCTACATTTATATGACATAATAACGCAATACTAAATATTGTCAAAAAAATAAATGTCAATGACAAATATTGAGTTTATAAAGTAACTTTCTATACAAAGTGCAAAAATATCAAAAGTATAGCCATAAAGTGCTTATGTATGCAAAATTTTATATATTCAGGGGCCGATTGCGATGCCGTAGGAAAGGGCTCTGACCCTCGGTCGGAGCTGTTCCTACAGCATCGTCATCAGCAGTTTGGATTCATTTCTGACCGACCCATTTGGATGGAGTCTGTCGGAAATTAATCCAAACTGGATTTCCGAATGGCTTCCGACGGGCTCAGAGAGCCCATCTGCTATTCGGAAGGCCTCCAGTAATCCCAAGGGCGGATCTTTCCGCCCGTGGGATTACAATGTCGGATTCCGACAGCCTTTCTGTGCCGGCCTTTCCTACACAGAAAGGCTGTTGGAAGTCGACTTTGGGGGCCCCCAGCAGGGCCCCCATGGGTGCAAGGCATCCGGATGGTGGCCGAGGGGATAACCTACAGTGTCCCCCTGTTGATCCCTGCATCCCGTGGCAGGCACCTTGAGGTGCCAGCCACGGGGTGCAGAGATGAGCTGCACCTCTTCTCTTTAAAATGAGAGCATGCATTCTGGTCGGAATGCATGCCCCCATTGTAAAGAATAGGACTGCGACCGAACAGTATTCAGCCGCATCCTAATTGCTGGGTTTTGACCGCAGACAAGAGGTCGATCGGTCCCAGTACCCAATCGAGTCCGTCCGACATTGAAATTGGCCCCTTAGCAGTCAACATGAATCAACCAATATGTTAATTTCAGATTAAACAAATCCATTAAAAAAATCAACAAATAAAACAATAATAGCACATTGTACAAAACAAGCAAACAAGGAAGTCTTCGTGATTTACAATTTTAGATGGAATAGGCAATGTGTAAAGTGGGAAGGAAAAAGATAGCAATGAAACAGACTGTCAGGGCAAACAAACCACTAGTTCGTAGTGTCATTAATAATGGCAACAATTATTAAAAGCAACAGATATGACATTGTTAGTATAAAACTAAAATGGATTGCCAACAGAAAGAAAAAACAATCCCCAGTGCAAAGGCAACCTGTGCAATCAATTATACCCCACAGTGTGATCTCAGTCATCATGATTATAAGTTACAACAAGCCTCAAGTGTAAAACATATAAAGTGCTACCTGTAAATGGGACATGACTATATTAGCATTAGAACGTACAAATATTACATTGAACTGCTATATACATATATTTTGAAAAATATAGAAATACATTTCATATCCAACAACATAATATAAAATATATACTTTAAAATAAATGTAAAAAAACTCCAACCTAATATGGACATAAATAACATTATTTCATAAACATGAACACTAACTAATAAGTGTGAACAATAATGTATCATCAAAATACACTATAAAAGGGAAAAAATAACCATTAGAATGTAAAAAATAAGTTAATAAAAATATTACTAAAAATATATTTTTTAAAAAGTTAAAACTAACAATTGTTAACATTCAATCATAAAATATATGCTTAAATAGGGAAGGAGTCAGGCTAATATTTCTATGTTAAAATGAGGCAGAGTAAGGAAAGTGTTGGACTTTTAGAGGTCAGATTTACTATTCCCACTGCAAATTAAGGAACAGTAGGGAAAGTGCTGGACTTTGGAAGGGTCAGATTTACTATTCACCATGCTAAAATGAAAAAGATAAATAAAGATAAAAAATGAACATAAAACATATTTCATCAAATATTGTTAAACATGTTTTAACAATATATCATTTATATGAATAAATCTACATTAAGATTATTAATAATATTAAAAAGTGTTTATCAATTAAAATAAATAAAACAAATCTATATTTAAAACATTTTACTCTTTAATCTCACCAACCACAAAAACAAACAAACTTAAGGCTAGAAAAAAATGATAGTATAGAGTAATTTGAAAAAGAAAAAATAATAGTGTATAAAATTAATTATATAAAAATTACTAAAATATAATACAATTAATGAATCAAAAAATTATTTAAAACAAATAGACAATTTACATAATCAGTGATCTAATTAACAAATTAACAGTTAAAACAAAAAATTGCTAATTTATTCTAAAGTGATCTGTTAACTAGCAGAAATAAAATAATTAACAATTGATAATCGCAATAACAAATAAAGAATATGAAATAAACAGGTAGAGCTAACATAATCAAACATACTGCATGAATCAAATTAATCATTTTGGGAGAGACACCAATAACCTGAAATATTACCCTGTGGCATGATATGGCATCTAGTTAGAGTCTGTGACCCTTACTTATGTTCTTAATTGGGAAACAAAGCTCGCCTTTAACCAATTGGACAAGTGCGCCGGGGTCGTGTTCAACATAATGGAGCAACATATCATTGAAATAAGAAACAAACTGAGAGGCGAAAAACACAAAGGGGTCGATTCCGATCTCGGCCGGAAGCGCACCTAACAGTATTCGTCCGGAAAAAAAACAGCTGAATGCGTGTTTCCCGACCGATTCGAACACTCGTCCGAACGAACAAGTACGATGCGCATAACAGCCCAGATTCCGAGCGAGCCGTACTTACCCAATTCAGCTCCTGTTCCCCGCCCGAGCCGGATCTGTAAACGCCGATTCGAGTCGCACGGAAGCAAATACACAGCACCTTCCGGCCGGACGAGTACGATGCGCCTTCCGTAAGCGCCGAACCCTTCGCTACGTCCGGCACGTTTGAGCATCCGGGTGAGCCGTACATAAGCTCCGTTTCGCGCCACAAGATGATCCACGGCTACGAGACGAACAAGCCTGCGACGAGTACGAGTCGAAGACACGAGAAACCCGAACGAGACGAGCCAAGCATGAATCCCATCGCGCAGGTCCTACCAATACTCTACATCTATTACCGGGACCGGCACGGACGTGTACGGCGCAGACGGTAAGTCAAACACCAACAACACTAACAAACGACACATACCCGAAATATGTCACACACACATAGGGATGCACAAATGACGTGCACTAGCAACAGCAGAACCATAGGGGCGGGATGGCCATCACCAATGCCATACACACCCATAGGGGGATGGATGCCTACCACTACCACCACCCCTACTCAGGGGGGCCTGAATGCCTGCCACTACCAGCACCCCTACTCAGGGGGCCTGGATGCCTACCACTACCACCACCCCTACTAATGGGGGCTGGATGCCTGTCACTACCACCACCCCTACTCAGGGGGCCTGGATGCCTGTCACTACCACCACCCCTACTAATGGGGGCTGGATGCCTGCCACTACCACCACACCTACTCAGGGGGCCTGGATGCCTGTCACTACTACCATCCCCACTCATAGGGGGATGGATGCCTACCACTAATACCACCCCTACTAATGGGGGCTGGATGCCTGCCACTACCACCACCCCTACTCAGGGGGCCTGGATGCCTGCCACTACCACCACCCCTACTCAGGGGGTGCTGGATGCCTGCCACTACCACCACCCCTACTCAGGGGGGCCTGGAAGCCTACCACTACCACCACCCCTACTAATGGGGGGCTGGATGCCTGCCACTACCCCACCCCTACTCAGGGGGGCCTGGATGCCTGTCACTACCACCACCCCTACTAATGGGGGGCTGGATGCCTGCCACTACCACCACCCCTACTCAGGGGGGCCTGGATGCCTGTCACTACCACCACCCCTACTAATGGGGGCCTGGATGCCTGCCACTACCACCACCCCTACTCAGGGGGGCCTGGATGCCTGTCACTACCACCACCCCTACTAATGGGGGGCTGGATGCCTGCCACTACCACCACCCCTACTCAGGGGGGCCTGGATGCCTGTCACTACTACCATCCCCACTCCTAGGGGGATGGATGCCTACCACTAATACCACCCCTACTAATGGGGGGCTGGATGCCTGCCACTACCACCACCCCTACTCAGGGGGGCCTGGATGCCTGCCACTACCACCACCCCTACTCAGGGGGTGCTGGATGCCTGCCACTACCACCACCCCTACTCAGGGGGGCCTGGATGCCTACCACTACCACCACCCCTACTAATGGGGGGCTGGATGCCTGCCACTACCACCACCCCTACTCAGGGGGGCCTGGATGCCTGTCACTACCACCACCCCTACTAATTGGGGCCTGGATGCCTGCCACTACCACCACCCCTACTCAGGGGGGCCTGGATGCCTGTCACTACTACCATCCCCACTCATAGGGGGATGGATGCCTACCACTAATACCACCCCTACTAATGGGGGCCTGGATGCCTGCCACTACCACCACCCTTACTCAGGAGGTGCTGGATGCCTGCCACTACCACCACCCCTACTCAGGGGGTGCTGGATGCCTGCCACTACCACCACCCCTACTCAGGGGGCCTGGATGCCTACCACTACCACCACCCCTACTAATGGGGGGCTGGATGCCTGCCACTACCACCACCCCTACTCAGGGGGGCCTGGATGCCTGTCACTACCACCACCCCTACTAATGGGGGCCTGGATGCCTGCCACTACCACCACCCCTACTCAGGGGGGCCTGGATTCCTGTCACTACTACCATCCCCACTCATAGGGGGATGGATGCCTAGCACTACCACCACCCCTACTCATGGGGGCCTGGATGCCTGTCACTACTACCATCCCCACTCATAGGGGGATGGATGCCTACCACTAATACCACCCCTACTAATGGGGGGCTGGATGCCTGCCACTACCACCACCCCTACTCAGGGGGGCCTGGATGCCTGCCACTACCACCACCCCTACTCAGGGGGTGCTGGATGCCTGCCACTACCACCACCCCTACTCAGGGGGGCCTGGATGCCTACCACTACCACCACCACTACTAATGGGGGGCTGGATACTTGCCACTACCACCACCCCTACTCAGGGGGGCCTGGATGCCTGTCACTACCACCACCCCTACTAATGGGGGCCTGGATGCCTGCCACTACCACCACCCCTACTCAGGGGGGCCTGGATGCCTGTCACTACTACCATCCCCACTCATAGGGGGATGGATGCCTAGCACTACCACCACCCCTACTCATGGGGGCCAGGATGCCTGTCACTACTACCATCCCCACTCATAGGGGGATGGATGCCTACCACTAACATCACCCCCACTCATAGGGGGATGGATGCCTACCACCCACACAACGGGTAATGCATGACACAACCAGCATACTCCAACATAAGGAATGCCTGAAAATGACATCCCCCCAACACCATGACAAGCGTGTGTAGTCTGTGTCAAATACCTACAACACTGAACATGACATTGAACATACAATGTGTCCCCCTATCACATGTGTCACACATAAATGTGTGTGGCCTCCACAATGCAAGCCGACCATGACCACTGTGGCAATTGGGTCGAACACCCCATCATCACAGTGACCAAAAGGTAAGTGTGGGTTCCATAGCTGAAGCACATTTTGAACAGTGTTGCAATGGGGCCTAAAGCCCCATCACAACAGTGATCAAAATGTAAGTGTGGGGTCCATAGCTGAAGCACATTTTGAACAGTGTGGCAATGGGGCCTAAACCCCCATCATCACAGTGACCAAAAGGTAAGTGTGGGTTCCATAGCTGAAGCACATTTTGAACATTGTGGCAATGGGGTCTAAAGCCCCATCACCACAGTGACCAAAATGTAAGTGTAGTCATGGTAAAAGCTGCAAATGCCAAACTGCATGGATTATTCCTGGTCACACAACAACAAACACATCAGTGGCATAGTAGTGCTTGTGTCCCATAGCAACAGATATTGGGTGAGGCAAACAGTGCAGTGCAAATGAAACATCGCTTTGGCCATGTGCAGACAAACATCACCCATGGGGGCTCACATTGTCAACATTCACAAATAACACAATGACAGAAGTGACCATCACAATGCAGATCCACATATCTGCACCAATGGACACACAAATGTAGATATCCTGTGGAGACTGTAGATGTCAGGTTAACAAATACCATACCATGGCAGCAATGGGACATACAAACCATGATCATTGTGCTGACTGATGACCTAGGAGTCCCAGGGACAGCAGGGGTAAGCCACCAAACAACATACAGCCAATGGCACACTAAAGATATGCCAATGCAGTGGTGCAAATGCACAAACACAAACAGGCAGACTCACACTGAATATCAAACACTACAGGTGAGGGGGGTGGTGTGCCAGTGAGCCAAGGCAAACACACAACACACGAGGAGGCCTGAATCCCCATTACACAGATGTCAACACAGTGCCACACAAAAGTAACTCATGGATCGGATTCCCCTATGTGGGCAATCAGGCATTGTTAGATGAGGGAGCCCAAATTACAAATGTCACACAAGCTTGTAGGAACAGCAACTAACACAGCAAGAGACAGACCCACCACAGCACTACCCCCAGGGTCCCCACATTGTGGTGACACTGGCCTGCATGATAATCCCACTGTGATGACAAAGGTAGATGTCGTACACACTGTGAACCACAGTCATGTGTCCTGAGCAACTAACTACCATCACACCTACA
Source organism: Calotriton arnoldi (assembly GCA_963921515.1). Taxonomy (NCBI): domain Eukaryota; kingdom Metazoa; phylum Chordata; class Amphibia; order Caudata; family Salamandridae; genus Calotriton; species Calotriton arnoldi. The sequence continues at coordinate 1,667,195 of CAWUFW010001918.1, forward strand.
CAAGCACAAATAAAACAGCACGGCCTGTCAGCCAAGGCCAACATGGAGGTAGGGGTCTAGCCGTGCAACAACTCTCATTTGCACACACTCAACACCACACACCTTGATCTCCACCAATGTGCAGCAGTGAAGCTCACATGGACTGGTGACATTGCACATGCACCCATGACAATCCCAGGGGTGGTGGGGGAACTAAGGCGGAGATACCCATCACACATGGCCAGTCAACAAGACTTGTGAATGTCTCACAAACTGCACAGTATGCTGTACATGGGCATGACGTCAAATCCACACCAACCAATGGGATCCCGGACACAGTCACACACCAATGAAGATGGCAAGCTCACCCACAAACAACACACATAGACAACTTCCAACATTGCAGCTCTGACCCTGAGGAGTGGCAGCAGTCACACACACAACGTGTCACAATCACTGGAAGCTAACGCAAACTGTAAATTACATGACTTGTGTAACCAACAAGTGCCAAGGGGAATCCTGACTGTGTCTCATCTGCGTTTGCCCACAAACTCAGCCCTGACACCAAACACACCTATGGATGACACCCTGATCACCAGTAATGTGCCATGCACCCACATCACAGAGCACCCAGGGAGAAGATCTGGGGGGAACATTGCTCAACTCAGCAAGCATCACAAACAGGAACATCACTAGGGCCCCCAGCCTGCGTAGCAAAATGGAAGTGAACACACACAGACATGCTCACACAACACACACCGTGGGCTCAGGCAATGTCACGGAATTACACACTGCCATGAGGGGACTCCACTCCTGTGTAAGAAAAGCTGTGCCATACGTTGTCTCTGCAGGGCGCTATCATGTCAGCAGAACACTTGGTCACTCAGTCAACAATTAGCACAAAATGAAGGCTCACGTCACATCAGCCTGGTCATGGCATTGTCACCCAAATCATCTGCACCGATCAAATACACATGTATAGCAAGTTGCACTGATACCACAGATGAGTCCTTCCCCATTGATGCCCAAACATGCATGTCCAGTGGAGATGGCCAAACGGTCAGGGAAATAGACCAATTGAACAATGGCAAGCACATTTGATGTGCAGGGGTGTAAGCCACAGATGTGATATTGAAAAAACAGGTAGGGAATCCCATTTGCAAATATGGAAAACATGACACCCTCATATTGCTACAAAGGATGACATGGCTACACACCAGGATAGGACACATTCCCCCTGGACCACATGGGGTCCTGCACAGTAACACTTCATTTACCTGACATCAAAAATCAACATCACTGCAGCAAGGGCATGGTTAGCATCATCAACATCATGTACATCCGAAGCAAAACCACTAGAGAACTGAAAGTAGCTTTAATCAGCATATGTTATATTGAAAATTAAAGTCCAGAAAAAACACAAAGGCCAATGTCCAGTCCATGAATCAAGTCCAAACAGGGTGACAGTGGCAGATGTCACCCTCTGCTTGCCTGCACTGATATGGAGCAGGGACATTCCCCTCGGAGGGGTATACGGGGGGCAGGCCAGGCACTGCAAGGACAGGATCAGGGCTCACCAGAAGGAGGCAGGGAAGGGGTGGCTGGTGCTGGAGAATCACTGACAACTGCAGTGGAGGTGTCTGACATGGTGTGTGCCAGCACAACTGGGGGCATGAGCCGGATGGTGTGGGTGCCGGCACAACTCCAGTGGGCTGGCCAGATGGAGAGGACAGGTTCCCCACTGCAGTGCCCAAGTCAGACGGGGTGTTAGTGGACTCCACTGCAGTGCCCATCTCCAGGGGAGTAGAATGGGGTTCAGGTAAGGTGGACAGGACAGAGGGGAGGACACAGTCTCCACACCAGTGGCACTAACATGTGCAGCGGGGGTGTGGTGCTGGAAGAGCAAGTGGGAGGTGGAGAAGGCCGGATCATTTTGGGGATGGTGTATCTGTGGGTGGGGGAACCTGGGGCAGGGTGTGGTGGGGAACCTGTGTTGTGGGGGCCTGAGGGATGGAGGAAGGAGACTGTGTGCTTGACTTGCAGGGCGGTGGCGGGGTCTTGCTCTTCCAGGACCGGGGGACTTGCGGGTGGGGGCCCCAGTCTGTCTGCACCTGGGGGAGGGTGTCCGGGGGCGAGGGGCACTCCCCTCTGTGTGGGTGGACTTCCTCTTCCCCCTGTATGCTGGATCAGCGGGATCGGAGGGGAAGAGGCCGAGGTCACAGAGGAAGATTTTCTGTGTAGGTGGGGTTGCAGGTGAGGCATGGGAAGGGGTCTTGGAGGGAGAGGATTTGGAGGACTGCGGAGTGACTGTGGATGCCTGTGTGTGTGTCTGTTCCCCATCCCCTGTGGGTGTGGTGTCAGTCCCCTGAGGATGCTTGTGTGCACGTCTTGCCTTTGTTTTGGGTGTTTCTGTGCTGCTCGTGTCTGTGTGTTTGGGTGATCGTGCAGGTGTGCATGTGCTTGGGACAGGTAGGGTGCCAGGAAGTGTGGATGGGGCAGAGGTAGGAGGGGTGAGGGACTGTTGGAGGAGGGACACTGCTGCCCTCAGGGAGGAGTCCATGGACTTATTGCTCCTCTGTAGGGCAGACATACCCGTCGAGATGCCCTCCATGAACGACACCAGCTGGGTCAACAGAGTGGTGTGTGCATGGAGGACACTCAGCATTGCTGTCTGCACTACATGGAGCTGCCGAAGTAGGTACACAGACTCCTCACTCAGGGCAGCAGGGGACACAGGGGCAGGGGGTGTGGTGCCTGGCACGAAGGAGACACGCTCCCGAACACGGGAGCCTCCACGGACCTCTGGAATGGGAGCCAACGGGAGGGCAGTGGTGGTGGTGGTGGCGGCGGGGCCAGACAGACTAGCTGGGGTGTGGTGGCTGCTGACACCTGCCTCCACAAGGGAGTCATCCTCCGAGCTGCTGTGGTCCTCAGCTGAGGTGGATGGTGCTGAGGACTCCTCGGTGTGGCTCCCCTCGCCCTCCGTGCCACTGGGTCCCTCCGACCACTCGTCGGCTGTTGACCCAGTCTGGCTCTGCAGCTCCTCCTGGTCCATGGAGCTGTCCCCTCCTGTGGCCGTGGATGTATCTGCAAACAATTAGGGAAACAGACAAACATCAGTCACCTGCACTGACCGCACACACCACAGTAAGTACAGCACATTACAGAGCAAGCCCTGGCATCCTTAGTTGAACATTTCCAAAAGTCCTCACACAGATTAGGAGAAGCCAATTGTCAGTCTGATGGTCAACCATGGAACTCACACCCCTCCTGCCCTTGCACCCATCGGTCTGGTGCCTGTCTGATGGTAATACCCCAGTGTGGACACATGCACCACCTACACAGTTGTTGGACATTGCAGAGAACACGGTGAAGTATGTGAACATGCACACATCACATCTCTTGCCACTGAGTCAGTACAGGTGTCCGGATAAAGGGATGGCCAGAGTCTAATTAGAAATGCATGTGATGCATACCAGCACCAGACACCATGATGCACCCATGTCCGGATAGTCAATGCCACAATGGAGTGCATGTTGCACATGTCACTCCCCTGCAGGATCACTCTTAGGAAGTTCAATGCCATGGCACAGGCATGCCTGCAAAGTCATACATCACTGTCTCCAGTCACATGGGCATGCCAGCCAGCCAACAACAGTCTGCACTGTGTCACAATCCTAGGACATGGTGAATGCAAGTTATGTAGCTGACAAGTGCACATGTCCATACCCCACAAACCACATCATCTGAACTCTTATTTGTCCACGTCATACCAATTGGACATATGGGAGACATGAAACACAACTCTCTGAACCTGAGCACCTCACAGTCTGCTGTGAATGAAAAACAGCTGCCTGAAATTCACAGTCGCATACACCTGTGTGCACAGTCAAGTGATCAAACACCTATAAGTCACAGAAGTATCGTCTCTCATGGTCACATCTCAGATGGCATGCTGAGCCCTAACCGATTAACATCCCAGTAGTCCTGACAACGAAGCCACAACACAATGACACAGAGGCAGACACCTGAGGGAACATTTCACTGAGCACAACATGTCAGCTGATACACGGGAGTGGGAGTACAGAGTGTATTGTATGCCCTGGAGTAGGCATGACTGTCCTGCTCCACCTGAAGGAGGGATGAGCCCTGGACAGTAGGCAGGTGGCTAAGCATGTGTGACACACTTGATATACATACTCCTGAGGCCCAAACATTGTTCCCACCCGCAGCATGGGGGTGTGCCAAATACCCCAGGGACATGTGGTGATTCAGATCAGCAAGTGGACCACATATCAAAGTTACACCCAGATTACATGTCAGGACTTAGGCATTGTGTGAGCAATTGACCCACCCATGAAGCACACCACAAACTCACGGGAACAAATGCTGTCCCCCACCTTGAGCGAAACAAAATGCAAGGACACAGTACCCAAGTGACACAATTTCCTGACTGTAAGGACCACACCTGCGTATCAGATGAGGAGTGGGCATGTCACCATTGAGGGACATGGGTCCTGGACCACAAGACTGATGTACTGTGGAAGTTTAACCAGGCCAGAGGAGGGCACATAGCATGTCAGACAAGGTTCACAGTGCAGTCATGGACTCACCCCCTCCTTGCTGCTGTCTGTCCTTCAGCTGCCCATCCAGGTCAGGGAAGACCACCGCCAGGTTCCGGGGCATGTGGGGGGTCAGGGTCCGGTGTCCGCCCCTCCTGAGAGGAGGCGACAGCTTCAGCTGGACCCTTGCAATCCTCCGGGTCCAGCCACGAAGGTCCTGCCACCTCTTCTGGCAGTTGCGGATCCGGCGATTGTATACCCCCACGGATCTTACTGCCCGGGCGATGGTCAGCCAGATTTCCTGCTTATGGTGGGCATCAACCTGTGAGGATGACAAAGTGAAAAGGCCATTACTACACATGCAACATATCCGTGCATCACACAGTTGGATATACATGTTTCAATCACAGGGGCATATGATGTACACAGGCAGTGCAACGATGGCTATGAACAGTTTGCCAGCAGTTACTACATGGTATCATTGCATGGGAAGTAAACCTTGTTGGAATGCACTGTTACTGCACTGTACCTGTTCAGTGCATGTGACTACACACTTTGGGGGGGGGAGAACTACTCAGTGAGCATGCTAGCCGGTGGTGTGCACACTGTAAGTCTTGCTAGTCAGACAACATGCACAATTAGTAAGGCAGTGGACAGCACACTCACCTGCTCCCCTGGTGTCCCATACAGCTTGCTGTACTGTGGAAGGAGGCTGTCCAGCAGGGCCTGGTTCTCCTCAAGGCTGAAGGCTGGGGCTCTCTCCACAGTACGTGCCATTGCAGTAGCCAGAGGATGCAGAGACAGCAGCAGTGTTGGTGGCAGATGTCGTCCTGGAGCATGTAGTGCAGGCAAGTGAGCCCTCAGGGGAACAGCCAGCATTATATGTGTGCTGCAGAGGCAAATACTGTCCCATGTGTCCAAAGTGATAGGTCCAAGTCGTTTGCATCTTCTGAATATGGCCAATCCATGGAATTGCACCACTAATACACGCCCACAGCATCCTTCAAAAGTTAAACTTCATGACACCCATGAATTTGCAACATTGTTGTGGCTGGCCAACTGAATTCACTGCATCAGACTCGTTGAGGCTTCGAAAATGCGTCCGTTGCCATGCCAGGCCCCAGCCAATGCGTGCGCACCGATCGGTCCATTGCTGTACAACGCGTATTCCGGGATACAACGCGTACCCACTCACTACGGATGCAATGGGCCGTGCGGGCACACCAATCGGTCCATTGCTGTACAACGCGTACCCGCTCACTACCGATGCAATGGGCCGTGCGGGCACACCGATCGGTCCATTGCTGTACAACGCGTACCCGCTCACTACCGATGCAAAGGGCCGTCCAGGCACACCGATCGGTCCATTGCTGTACAACGCGTACCCGCTCACTACCGATGCAATAGGCCGTGCGGGCACACCGATCGGTCCATTGCTGTACAACGCGTACCCGCTCACTACCGATGCAATGGGCCGTGCGGGCAAACCGATCGGTCCATGGCTGTACAACGCGTCCCTGTATAGGTCACTCGCATATGTCACCATACTTGTCACTGGTGAACGTATGCCAGCCACATATACTTGCCAGGGACTCAGGGGCACACCTACAACACCACACCCAGTCCACACTGTATCCTAAGGCATGTAAGGCTGCATTACCTTTTCTGTGTATGGGGTAAACATGTGGTTTTTGGGGTGGCACTTGGGGGCAGCCACACCCAGGCTGTGCACGTGTTCATGGGGACAGGGTCCTTTGTGTGTTGTGCACATGACCACTGTGATGTGCAACTGTTCATTTCGGAGCATGTGGCATGGTCACATTTCCAGGTTGTGTATGTGTATGACATGTCACATACCCCCAGGGTCCCATGTGGGAAGGCATGTACGTCACAGGGTGACCCATTACCACAATAGTGATGGCCCTCCACAGTCTGTGTGCATGTTGTGTTTCCGATGTCTCTGATTCCATGTGCACAATGGGAGACAGTCTCCACATCAACGTTGTTTGTGCATGGACTTTGATGTTGTGCGTGTGTGTGTCACTGACGTCCATGTCTGTCCTGCGGAGGCAACAGGGGCCACTACCTGTGGGAGTCATGTTTGTTTTTCTGACGTGTACATGATACGCCATGTCATGCCAGTGTCCATGAGGCAAGACAGGGTCACTGGTAATCTACCTGTCAATGAGCTGTGATGCCTGTGGCGCATCTGTCCAGACATGTCACTGTGGTGTGTGTGTGTGGAACGTGACAGCAGTAAATGGGTACTGTGACACAGCCTAATGGTTTCCCATAGCACAACCTGGAACCTGTTGTCAACACATGTTGTACTGAGATGTTAGATGATGGCCATTTAGGTGCCAGATATGTCCGAACAGAACGGCACACACATCAAGTACTTGTGTCTCGTAATGATGTATCATGTGAAATTGAGTATGGTGAATGTCACATGGGGTGACTGACAATCTTTCGTTCTTCACCTATGCACTGCAGGGCTCCAGCTGTCCATAGACCATTCCCTGACCTGGCAACGATGGTGGAACGTGACAGCATCCGACGGTAGCGCTTCACCAGGGAGCTGATTGAGGATTTGGCAGTGCGCTTGGCACCACATTTGCAACCTGGCCGGCCGTACCCTACAGCGCTGACCCCCAAGGTGAAGGTGATGGCAGCCCTACAATTCTTTGCCACCGGTACCTTTCAACACACTGTGGCGACTGCTGGTGGGATGTCACAGACTATGTTCAGCCGTGTGCTACGCGATGTTTTGGAGGCAATGTTGAGATGCCTGAACCAGTACATCTATTTCCCTACACGTCAACAACTCACTGACGTCAAGAGTGACTTCTATGCCCTGGGGAGGATGCCACATGTCATTGGCTCCATTGATGGGACACACGTGGCTTTGGTACCACCACAGGCACATGAGCAGGCATACCGGAACCGGAAACATTACCATTCGATCAATGCTCTGGTGGTATGTCTTGCAGATATGAGCATCACACGTGTGTGCCCGTTTCCCTGGTTCGGCACACGATGCCTACGTGATGAGGAGTAGTCGCATCCCGAGGATGATGTCACAGATGCAGAACCAGCGTGCCTGGCTTGTCGGTGTGTACTGACTTTGTACCATTGTGTGTGTTCTGCTATGTTGTATTACGCCCACTTTTCCAACTCAGCTAATGTGCAATTGTCTGTCTGTAGGTGACTCCGGATACCCCAACATGCCGTGGTTGCTGACACCCCTCAGGAACCCTGTGACACCAGCCCAGATGCGCTACAATGAGGCACATGGTCGCACCAGGAGAGTGATCGAGCGGACATTTGGTCTCCTGAAGAGCCGCTTCCGCTGCCTGGACAAGACAGGAGGGGCCCTCCCATATGCCCCAGCAAAGGTGTGCAAGATTGTCATCGTCTGCTGCATGCTACACAACCTGGCAGTGCGGAAGGAGTTGCCTCTCATCCTGGATGACGATGACCAACGTCCGCCACCTGTGGAGGATCCTGGCCTGGGCCACGATGCCAGTGATGATGATGATGGTGATGTCCGCACACAGCTCATCACCAACTTCTTCAGCTGAATGTGAGTATCCAGAGAGTTGTCATGTCAATGATGTGAGTTTGCATGATATGTGTGGGTGGTGCTCTGGTGCTGTTTGAGTGTGGCCATGTGCTACTTGACTGGATGCGTGCAGCGATGTGTCCTTACAGGTAGTCTGTACTCCCCAACAGTGTTGACATGCTAACTTGGTTTTGTGTAGTTATCTTGTGACATGTATTGGGCATGAGTATTGCAGTTCTGTCCTGTTCTTCAGTGGTTTTGACTGTGTCTTAAGTCTGTCCTTCACAGGGTGCTTACAGAGTTGTTTGGTCAACTTGGATCCCCGACACCATGATTCAGCTTTCAGGGTGGCAGCAGTCGTTTCCCTACAGGTGATGTGCCACACACCCCTGGACTTTATATCTTCTGCACTTTTTGACTGTGTGGCCACTGCCACGTGGGATTACCTTGCATTTGTAGTGGAAACAACATGTTGCAAATGTGTAATAAACCTGTGCTTCACATTGGGATGTGCGTTGTCTGTGGTCACACATCTGACTGACATTTGCTTACTGCACCTGTGGGCTAGTTGACACAGACTATGAATAGGTGTGGTGTCTGTGCATTCCACAGTATTTCCTGGCAACATCAGTGTAGGCGATGAGTCCGATGGCCCTGGTGTCTCTGTGTTGTGTAGCCCTAGTGGTGTGTCTCCCTCATATGTGTCATGTCACCATGACTCACATGACGGTGTTGTACTTGCTGTAGCAGTTAGCATACACAGTGTAATTTAGCTGATCATCATCCCCATGACAGTTACCACGTTGGAATCACAACAGAGGCAAGTATGGTGTATTAGTGATTTTATTTACATACATGTGTGAGTATAGTGCACAGGATGGTGGGTGCTGTACATTGGGATTGTGATCCAAAGTTTCCAGATGAGTTGCAAGTCTTGGTAGCAGAAATTAGTCCAACTTGAACTCCCCATGTCATGTGGGAGAGTTGTGTTGCATTCGACAGGGTGAACAGTTTGCACACAAAGGAGAATTTCCAGAACAGGTGTTGGCTTCCTGGGGGATGTACATGGCCATCGACCTCTCAGTTTTCCTTCCTCGGACAACCCCTCTTCTTTGGGGGGGGGACCCTCACGTGCAGGCTGCTGCGGTGCAGGGGACTCTCCGCCAGAGTCCTCCTTCCTCCCTGTGGCAGTTGCAGTTGTTGCAGCACCAGATGTTGTGGGCACACAGGGAGGTGTGGCCATGTTGGTGCTAATCTGGTGGAGGCATGTCAATATGTCCCTATGCACTGCTGTCAGTTCTTCCAATGTGTCCCACTTGGACTCCATGCCAGACATGTGTGTCACCACATGGGACATGCGTGTCTCCACACGGGACATGTGGGAGTCCAAGAGGGCATGATGGGCAGCCTGCTGCTGTTGAATGTCCTTGAGGATCCCCACTACCTGGCTGACCTCTCCGGTGCTATTCAGGAACGCCTCAGCAATGCGTGCCAGTTGTGGGTCATCATGCAGTCCAGACCCCTCTGCAAACAGCGACCTATGTCTACCACCCCTCCCACCACCCCTGGCGACACGTGCGGGACCTGCGGTGTTACGCCCAGGTGACCCTAGGCCCCCTTGGGGGTTGTTACTGGGCTCGTTGTCCATAGCTCGACGTTGGGCCAGGGTCCCTGTGCTGTTGTCATTGGTGGTCCTTGGTCTGTCCGTGTCGGCGGGGGTGGTCTGTGTGTTGGCAGTTGTTGGAGCAGTGGGTGCAGGGGGTGCAGATGTTGGTCCTGCTGGTGCTGCATGATGACTCACGCTGGAGGGGCCAGGTAGGTCTTCGCCATCCAAGGAGGGCAGAGGCTGTTCCACACCAGTGGGCTCAGTGTCCCCCAGAGCCTTGGACAGGGACTCCTCCTCGCCTGCTGCTCTGTCCCCATCATCCCCTGTTTTTGGAAGAGTGTTAGAACTGGGGGTCTCTAGTTGGCAGAGGTAGGTACCTTTGTCCAAATAGGGACCCTTGCTTCTAGTCAGGGTAAGGGGGTACACTCCTGAAATAACCCCTGCTCACCCTCTTGGTAGCTTGGCACGAGCAGACAGGCTTAGTTCAGAGGCAGTGTGTAAAGCATTTGTGAACACATACAGTAATCCAGTGACAACACTACAAATGGACACCAGACAGGTTGTATTATAAAAATAAGTATCTTTTATATAGATTTACCACAAGACCATAAATGACATAAATAATCCACAATACTGTACTTTAAGGATTTTAGAATTAGCTTGAGTCTCTTAAAATAGCAATGCGACACTTTGAGTTCAATGTACCTTAAGATGCGTAACGCAGGGCAACGAAAAGTGTTGCAGGGAAGGTGATGCGGTAGTCCCTTACACGCAAGGACGGTGATGCGTTGAAGATCTGGTGCAAAAGAAACAAAGTGGCGTCTTCTTGAGGTTGCGACAACGAAGAGGTGATGCGTGCACGCCCGACGGCCGTGCGACGATTGCGATGAGTCTTTGGAGCCGCGACAGGCCCTGCAACACGCTTCCCTGGCGATGCGACGGCGTCTGATGCGAGGTCGATGATCTTCTCCTGGGATGCGGGGCGCGCCTCGTGTTGCGATGCGTCGGCGTCTGATGCGAGGTCGATGCTCTGCCCCAGGGATGCGACGGCGTCTGATGCGACGGCAACACTTTTCTCCGGTGCTGCGAGGCGCTTCGAAGGGTGCGGCGCGCTTCTTCGGGGATGCGCCGGCGTCTGCTGCGACATCGACACCTTTCTCCGGCGATGCGATACTCAGCGGCTGCGGCGACACGCTTCTTCGTGTTGAGTCGCGCTTCCAGCTCCCAGAGACACGCAAGTGTGTCAGAAGGTCCAATTTCCCAGCAAGGGAACACAGGGGGAGCTGGTGGGTGAAGTCTGTTGTCCCTGAGACTTCAGCAGGAGGCAAGCTCTAAAATCAAGCCCTTGGAGATCCTTCACAAGTTGATGAAAGTACACACAAAGTTCCTCTCTCCTTTCTTTGGCAGTTTGGCAACCAGTGCAGGCCAATCCCCCAAGCAGCACTTCAGCTTAGGGAAAGTCACTCCTCAGTTTCTTCTTGGTTCCGCTCCTCAGCAAAGGTTTCTTCTTGTTTCCCAAAAGTGATCTAATTTCCTAGGGGTCTGGGTCCCCTTTTTATACACCTTTTCTCTTTGTTCTCTGGAGGCAGAGAGGCCTCTGCCTAGCCCAAAACCAGTTCTGGTCAGTCCTGGAGCACTTTGTTTTTCTGACTCCTTCTTTCCTTTCAGAATGTGGGGCAGAGTGCTCAGCCGCCCGGCAGGAGGTGGAGCCAGCATTGTGGAAGGCAGGCACAGCCCTATTCAGACCCAGGTGCAACTCCTCCCTCCACTCTGGATGCAGATCTTTCTATTCAGCCCTGTGCTGACTCACCCTGTCTCCTGTAGCCACCCCCAGCCCCTGTCACTCAATCTCCAGACAAGGAATACACAACCTAGCAGAGGCAGGCTTGGAAGTTTAGGCAAGAAAATACCCACTTTCTAAAAGTGGTATTTTCAAACACAGAATGTTAAAACCAACTTCACTAAAAGATGTATTTTATCATTCTGAGTTCAGGCATACTAAATTCGTTTTTCTACCATGTTCCCTGGGTCAGTTCTGACTATAATGTGTAATAGTCAGTCTGCCCATTCTGGCCTATGGGGAGCAGGTAGCCTTGCAATAGTGAAAAACGAAAATGGCTGTAATTCACTATTAGGACATGCCACACACACCAGGGCATGTCCTACCTTGTACTTACAATGCACCCTGCCCTAGGGCCTACTTTAGGGGTGACCAACATGCAGTAAAGGGAAGGTTTAGGGACTGGTAAGTGGGTGTACTCACCAAGTCGACATGGCAGCCTAGGCTGCACGCAGGCTCTGCGATGGCAGGCCTGAGACACATTTTACAAGCCGCTTCTGTGGGTGGCACAACCAGTGCTGCAAGACCACCAGCGGTATTGGATTTACAAGCCCTGGGCACACTCAGTGCACTGTACTAGGGACTGACAAGTAAACCAATCATCCAAGCATGGAGTCACTAATACATACATCACTTTACAATAGGGAGCACTTGCACTGTGGCACTGAATAGCAGTGGCACAGTGCCCAAAGCATCTAAACCAGCAAAAACAGATCAATAACATTGGAGGCATCATCAAAAAATGGAAGGGAGACCCACGCCAAGGATGCCAGGTCTAACAAAGAGACACACAATGTATGTTATATTTCTACAGGCATCAATGGTTCACACACCTGACAGTTGTGACTGTACCTCTGGATGCGGGCCTGTACATTGCATTGTCCTAAGTTGTCACAGTAAGAGGTTGATATTGGTGTAGCACATTGTCCTGCAAACCTGAGGCATTTCAATGTGAATGTTGAGGTGTGTGCATGGCCAGCATTGCTTGTATTTGGTGGACATCCGGCCCTCCTTCTCCACCTAGCCCAGTTATCCCACCATGAAGCATGCCACCCTTGCAGTGGGTTCAGGTTGACTCTCAGGATGTCATTCAGTGGTGTCCTGCTGTTGGTTGGTGCACAGGTCCCAGCAGGTCCTGGTACTCCACACAACAGAGCACCATTGTCAGACATCTTTGATATGGCTTTTCACTCCCTGTGAGGTGTGCATGCTTAAGTGCTAGCTTGCTGGGCCATGTGGGTGGGGGATGTTGAGCTGTGACTACCACTCCCATCATGCTATTGCCTACACCCCCCTTCCCAGCATGCCCAGACTTCCTTCCTTTTGACTCTGCTTCCCTGTGGGGTAGTGTGCCTGTGCTGACAGGATGGCTGACAGTGTTGTCCTGGCAGTTGTTTGGCTACAAGTCCCAAGAGTGTCCCTGTGCTTCACACAGCATAACCCAGGGTGGTGGTTCTTTGTGGGATCTTCAATTAGAGTGTGGGGCATTGCATTCTCCCAGGTGGGTTATGTGGAGTTAGTGTTGAGGGGGTGTGTGAGGAGAGCTGCTTGTAACTATGGTCAGTGCTGTCAGTCCTCCTTCCCACCCAGCCAGATATCCCACCATGGAACGTGCTTCCATTGCAGGGAGTGCAAGTTGGCTTTCAGGATGTCAGGCAGTGGTGTACTGCTGTTGGTTGTTGCACAGTTCCCAGCTGGGCCTTGTGCTCCCCACAGCAGTACCCAGTGTCAGCCATATTGTCAGTCCTTTTCCACTCCCTGCGATGTGAGAATGGTTCAGAGTGGTGTTGATGGGCCAATTGTGAGGGTGACCAATATCTGTGACTACAACTCCCATCATGCTATTGCCTACACCCACCTTCCCAGCATGCCCAGACTTCCTTCCTTTTGACTCTGCTTCCCTGTGGGGTAGTGTGCCTGTACTGACAGGATGGCTGACAGTGTTGTCCTGGCAGTTGTTTGGCTACAAGTCCCAAGAGTGTCCCTGTGCTTCACACAGCATAACCCAGGGTGGTGGTTCTTTGTGGGATCTTCAATTAGAGTGTGGGGCATTGCATTCTCCCAGGTGGGTTATGTGGAGTTAGTGTTGAGGGGGTGTGTGAGGAGAGCTGCTTGTAACTATGGTCAGTGCTGTCAGTCCTCCTTCCCACCCAGCCAGATATCCCACCATGGAACGTGCTTCCATTGCAGGGAGTGCAAGTTGGCTTTCAGGATGTCAGGCAGTGGTGTACTGCTGTTGGTTGTTGCACAGTTCCCAGCAGGGCCTTGTGCTCCCCACAGCAGTACCCAGTGTCAGCCATATTGTCAGTCCTTTTCCACTCCCTGCGATGTGAGAATGGTTCAGAGTGGTGTTGATGGGCCAATTGTGAGGGTGACCAATATCTGTGACTACAACTCCCATCATGCTATTGCCTACACCCACCTTCCCAGCATGCCCATACTTCCTTCCTTTTGAGTGGACTTCACTGTGTGTGAGTGTGACAGCAATGGCAAGATGGCTGACAATGTGGTCCTGTTGTTTGTTGGTGCCCAGTTCCCAGCAGGGCCTTGTGCTCCCCACAGCTGAGGCCAGTGTCAGACATCTTTGAAGTGGCGTTTCACTCCCTGTGAGGTGTGCATGGTTCAGTGTGAGCTTGCTGGGCAATGTGGGTGGGGGATGTTGAGCTGTGACTACCACTCCCATCATGCTATTGCCTACACCCCCCTTCCCAGGATGCCCATACTTCCTTCCTTTTGACTCTGCTTCCCTGTGAGGTAGTGTGCCTGTGCTGACAGGATGGCTGACAGTGTTGTCCTGGCGTTTGTTTGGCTTCAAGTCCCAAGAGTGTCCCTGTGCTTCACACAGCATAACCCAGGGTGGTGGTTCTTTGTGGGATCTTCATTTAGAGTGTGAGGCATTGCATTCTCCCAGGTGGGTTATGTGGAGTTAGTGTTGAGGGGGTGTGGGAGGAGAGCTGCTTGTAACTATGGTCAGTGCTGTCAGTCATCCTTCCCACCCAGCCAGATATCCCACCATGGAAGGTGCTTCCATTGCAGGGAGTGCAAGTTGGCTTTCAGGATGTCAGTCAGTGGTGTCCTGCTGTTGGTTGTTGCACAGTTCCCAGCAGGGCCTTGTGCTCCCCACAGCAGTACCCAGTGTCAGCCATCTTGTCAGTCCTTTTCCACTCCCTGTGATGTGAGCATGGTTCAGGGTGGTGTTGATGGGCCAATTGTGAGGCTGACCATTATCTGTGACTACAACTCCCATCATGCTATTGGCTACACTGACTTCACCAGCATACACAGAATTCCTTCCTTTCATTGAGCTTCCCTGTGAGGTGGTGTTCTAGTGGTGGCAAAATATCAGACAGTGTTTGTTGGTTATATTTGTGCCACTGCCTTGCTCTATTTGTTGTTAGGTTTGTACATATCATGACACAGTTACATGTCACTATGAGATGGCAGGTATTGTGTTTGTCTGACTGGCATTCACATCTTGGGATGATTATCTTTTGGTTGCTGTGGATTTGCTAAGGGTGCATGGTTTGACTATCCCCTTGACAGTGATGTGTGTGTATTGTCACACCATATTGTGTATATTTGTTGTGTACTCACCAGGCTCTGGGATGTTTGTTAGTCCATATACGCTCACTGGTGGTAGGATGGCCCGCACCTTCTCCTCCCAGGGCCTGAGGTATAGTGGTTTGGCAGGAGGGCCACTGCCGGTGTGCTGGCTCAGGATGTAATCCTTCTTCAGTAGGTCCCTGACCCTCCTGCGCACATCATACCACCTGTTCTGGATGTCTTCCTTTGTGCGCAAACATGGTGATTGTGCGTTGACCCTGTCGACGATCCTCTCCCACATCTTGGTTTTCTGCGCCATGGGGGTCTGTTGGACCAATGTGCCAAACAACTGTGGCTCTACCCTCAGGATCTCGTTTACCAGGACTTCCAATTCACTATCTAGGAACTTATGATTCTTCTTTGGGGGCATGGTGATGGGTGGTGGTGGTGATTGATGTGTGTGTGTGTTCAAGTGAGGGTGGGTGAGTGTAGGTTTTGCTGGGTGTGTGTGAGGGTGCTATTTGTTGAGGTGCTAATGGTGTGTGGCTTGTGTGTTGGATGAGCTGTGAGTGTGTCTGTGGTTGCTGTCTGATGGTGTTCTGTGCTGGCAGGTCAGTGGAATTTGCAAAGGATCATGGTAGGGATTTGTGGCCTTTATATAGGTGGAGTTGGGGGTGTGTCCTTGTTCCATTTTTTTCCCCCCTGTATTTATTGACTTTGTCATTGGTTGTTTGGCCCTCTTTTTTTGTATTTTTTCCTTTGTGATTTTTGTGCATGTAGGAGACGTTCTTCTGACCGAGTAGGACGCTGCAGTTGTCTCGTGCGCGCTTCTCCGAGTCGTTCCCGCTGTGTTTCAGCTAGGTTTAATGTGCGGCGTACGCGTCGGTCGCGGAGTATTGTGTTGGTTCGGCTGGCTTTTGTATGCGTGTCGGTCGTACGGCTTGAGCTCCGTGCGAATCGGTCTGATTTTGCACGCATTGCATCGTACTGCGCGGGTCGGAGTTCGCGCGTACGTTTAGTTCGGGTTCATTCCTGGTGCGTGTCGGTCAGTTCGATTTGCGTGGTTTCCCGGCCGGATAGCTTGTTTCAGTCCGGGTTGGTTGTTCGGCTTGAGTTCCGTACGAGTCGGTCGTGAATCACATGCATTTCATCGTACTACCAGGTTCGGGCAGCGCCGGTACGTGTCGGTCGGACTTAATTCCCGTACCGAGTCGGTCGGTACGTTTTCCGGCCCGAATCGGAATCGGCCCCAAAGTGTGTACTCTTAACATTAATGTCAACCCCAGAGTTATAACGGACATCAAATAGGGACTGCAAGTCCCATACTGCCCCATAATCATTTCACGCAGAATGTGGCCAAACCCCAAAAGTCCATGGGCGTTAATGTTGCATATAAAATACATTTTATCCAGTGAAGGATTATTTCATGAGTCCATATTATCGTTGGAAGCAGTCCCATCAAAAACAAAACTGCATATCATGCCCCGCGAAGAAAACATGACTTTGCCTCGACAATCCCGATACCGGCTTCAAGTGATAGCCATGTGCGATGCATTGCCAGAATTCCAGCCAACACAGGTTAATGTCACAAAGTCTCCACATGAAATGCAGCACATAGTTTGAAAGTCTTAGCGCAGGGTTGGAGGAGACCAGATAATAACAATTGTTAAGCCAAATCAGTCCTCACCGCTTCCGCGTAGGCATCCACGGTGCCCAGTCACCAAAGGTATGCCGGTCTGCAGAGTGAGGCATTTCTAGTCAGGGGAAACATAGATCCCGTGCTGGCAGTCGGCAAACCGCCGCACTCCAAGATCACTGTCTCCCAATACTGCTGTCATCATGTAATCCTCATTCCGGTCAATTCTCTGGGGGCTCATCAAGGTAGCCCTTGCCATGCTGCTCCAAACTGGTTGCGGTTGAAAGTGAAAAGCCCAAAAAACGACTGGTGATGCGAGAACAGCGTCCACCGCCGACGCTGAATGACATCCAAAGCAACCCTTACTCCTCACAAGAAGAAGGCATACACTCGAAGACTGCAGAATTAAGGCTTCTTTATTTAATAAGGCCTCCTTCGACCCATCGACTGAAGAGACGCGTTTCGGCTGACCCAGCAGCCTTTCTCAATCTGGCCTGCGCCAGTCAAATTCAAATATTTATAACACTCCCCAATTATAGAAATAGAAGAAATTCATGGACATGGAAAATCAAAAGCAGTAGCTAGTGGGAGTTGTAGTCACTTACAAATATGAACACACATAGTGCATGATATTGAACATTTTAAATGTATAATACATCAGTGACCCACTATGCTAAATGTGAATTAATCACAACTAAATTGATGGACATGAATAAAGTCCACCCAGTTCTGTCAGGGACATGTGATATTAAAAATAACACATTAATTTAAAAACAATGTTATGCGCAAACCCACTTCAGGTAGTGCTAACATAATCAAACATGCTGCATGAATCAAATTAATCATTTTTGGGAGAGACACCAATAACCTGAAATATTACCCTGTGGCATGATATGGCATCTAGTTAGAGTCTGTGACCCTTACTTATGTTCTTAATTGGGAACCAAAGCTCGCCTTCAACATAATGGGGCAACATATCATTGAAATAAGAAACAAACTGAGAGGCTAAAAACACAATGTGTGTACTCTTAACATAAATGTCAACCCCAGAGTTGGAACGGATATCAAATAGGGACTGCATATATATATATATATATATATATATATATATATCTCTCAAAAAGCATGATCCAGGGCCCATGAAATGTGGTGCGCTGTGCTGGCGGGACAAGACAGACTTTCAATTCCACAGCAAGTCCAATAAAGCACACACTCAGAGGGGATTGCAAATCCAGAAGTAATTTTATCGTTTTTTAAACGATTAAATTACTTCTGGATTTGCAATCCCTTCTGAGTGTGCGCTTTATTGGACTTGCTGTGGAAATATATATATATATATATATATATATATATATATATATATATATATGCCACACTCTCGCACTGCCTGCTTGCTGGCTGCTGGTTGTTGCTCTGGGGTCACTCCGGCCATTTCACTGAGCCCTGGAGGGACTGGAGTCCCAGGGTCCTTTCTTTCGCACCATCAGCACCTGAGGAACTTTAGAGACTACGAGTCCCAGAACTCCGGACTATCGCTACAGGTGCCGCAAATCAGGGGGAGGAGCTTGCCATTGCGCTCATAGCGCTGTCTCTCCACCCGCGGCGCGGGACGCTCGCGGGCAGCGCCCGGGCGAAGCCCGGGCCAAGGGCAGGCCCGTCCTTGCCCGTCAGGGTCCGGATAAGGCCGGGCTGGGCCACCCTTCTGACATTTAGTCTGTGTGGCCGTGTGGGTTGGAGTAGTGAGTTGGGTAACTGTAGTTGTGGTGCTTGGACATTATGACCAAGCGCAAACATACAGTGGGTGCGGGGGTTGTGGGGTCTCTTGATGCGTTTCTTACCAGGGCAGAATCAGTGTTAAATCATCAAATACAGATCACCGAACGTAGGTTATCGCTAGACCCAGTAATTTCTGTCAGTATCCCAGGACCCTCCCCACATCTCCCTGGCTGTGAGTTAGTTGCTATTGAAGCTACTGACCAGCAGAGCGGTTCTTCTCCCCTACCCCATAGTAGTCAAACGATATCCCTCTCCTCTAATCTAGGAAATGTGGAAAGCCCTCCTAATACCCCTCTGGTATCCACCAGTGGTCAGAAGCTTAGTCACGCCAATACAGTTGAACCACCGTTCAAAAAGCGGAAAGCCCGAGGATCATTAAAAAACAATTATATGCCTCTCAGATCTGGCAAACGTAAAGGGAGCCTGTCGCGAGCACTAGTAACACGTTGGCTAGTAGCGATTTATCTAGCCAGCCTTGCCCAGTGGATGTATGTGCTTCCTCCCGCCTGTGTAACGAGGAGATCTTTGTACCAGGTTAGAACTCAAATTCTCGGCATTGATTGATCCCATAATGAAGAAGTTGTCCCTGATTGAAGAAAGACTAGGCAAAATAGAGATAGGCATTGTTAATCTTCCCTAACTAATTTTAATGGGTCAATGGTGGGTGGGCTCCCAACACAATTGAATGAGAGGTCAGTGGGATCATTTAGGGCTCCGGTCAGCAGTGTAAGTTGCCCTCCATCCCGGTCAGGTATTGTCACTAAGGTAACACAACCTGACAATCGACCCCAAACCTCAAAGCCCGCAATTCCTACTAAGAGGCAGGTAGAGAGACTTGTTAGCCCGAAGTTACATCAGACCCCCATTTCCAGCTCTCCGAGAACCGAGTCCTTTCTACATCTACCCCGGAAGCTACACCATATACAGTTGTTCTGTCCAACGTCCCAGTGCTCCCTTCTGGAGTGCAGGAGCACTGGTCTACACTTAGAAATAAGGCACTTCATTTGTTGAGTGTTAGGACCGGCATCAAGGAACCTCTCTTTGGTGAATTTAAGATGGTTCGCAGAGTTCCTTGGGTGGGTAAATCCCACAAGTCTCTCCCTGGTGACTGTGTGGTTCTTAGCTTTAGATCCCCCAGATTGGTTCAGCATATATTGGAGAGGATGGGCAATTGTTATACTAACGAGGTTGACATTAATTGTGTCGCGTTGGGCTTTTTCTACAAAACAGAAGGGAGTAATGGCCATAGAGCGAAGAGGGGCGAACTTAATCTGGGTGGTCAACACACTTTCCAGATCACCACTTGCAACCGTTTTGACGCTTTAACTCCCACGGAGGAAGTGGATTGACTTAAAGTTTTTGGCAGCACGACTTGGTCAGGAGTCCTAGCATACACAACGCCAATTTGTACAAGAGATGTTTTAGTATCTAGTTTAGTCTATCCTAGCCGTGCCGACCTAGGGAAAGTTTGTGGAACTGGGATGGCTGAAGCAATAGAGGAGAGGACGAGGGAATCTATTATTACCCCCCTGGTTACCCCTACTCCCTATAGTGTTTTCCAGAAGTGCAACAGTTCCCCCAGTAAGTCAGTGGTTGTGGGTAACTGTAGAGCGGGAGAAACGGACCATCTCTATACCATTGAAAAAGGGCTTTCCAAGCCACAGATGTCTTTTTCTTCCTGGAATATAGCTGGGTTGTCTACCAAAACTGTCTCTACTGAATGGGTAGCCTTTATTGAAAAATATGACATTTGGCTTTTCCAAGAAACTTGGTCTTTGGCTCCCGTTTTTTCCCTGGCTATGTAAATTTTTCCAAACCAGCGCTGAGGGGCCAGAAAGGTAGGCCGTCTGGCGGACTCACATGCTGGGTCAGGCAGTTAGATGGATGTGTGGTGCAGGAAGTATATATTGACAGTCCTGACATAATGGTATTGCGGGTACGGATGGCTGACGTGCTAGACGTTCTGGTAATTAATGTCTATGCCAGAGGGTTGCCTGGGGGTAAAGCATCACCTGTTGTCGCCCATCTCGACAAGTTTTTAGGTACTTTGGGGGTGGTTGCAACTTGATAATCGTGGGCGATTTTAATTGCACTTTCGAGCCCCTCGATCACGAAGATGGTAATCTCAGTCTGGAAGAGGACGCACAATGGAACATCCCGCAATTAAATTTAAGCCCAATCAAAAAGTGGACTGAGGCTGTATTACAGCTTAAGGGGTTGTGTATGGAAAGGAGACTTAGAGCAGCTAATGGGAGGACGCTTTCAGATAGTGTGGGTACTCACACTTTTGATAATGGATTAAGAAGTAGTCGTATTGACTACATATTTTTAAATCTAGAATTTTGGTCTTTTATGTTTGACATGGTGGTCCAGGAGCGGAACGAAAGTGACCATAATCCGCTGATCCTAACCCTAAAGATTCCTGGCCTCTCCAGTAATGGTTCCAGGGCTGTTGAGGACAAGCTAACTGAGGCCATACTTACCAATGATATGAGGAGAGTCAGATGGGCTAGGCTGATGGATAACAAGGGCGATGTGGCTGAGATGAAATCTCTGGTCGGCCGCTCACTCTCTATTTTACAAGAGTGCCCCTCCCAAGAGGCGGTAAACAATATTATCCCTGAGGTCCACAACGAGCTCTTTGGGAAGTTAAAATGTTTTTATAAAAACCAAATAAACAAACGAGGATTCCATTCACTAAGGCAGCTTCTTGGTATAATAAAGCCTGTAGAGAGGCTTATAGGCTATTGGCCAGGGCTATTAGATCACATGTTGCGGGGGATATAAAAATAGCTAGAGCTAGGTACAAGGCATCGAAATTGCAAGCGAAGAAGGACTGGGATGAGTCCCGATGGAAGGACTTGCTAGCAGCAAGTAAAGAGAGAAATTTGATGCATTTCTGGCAACTTGTTAAATGGGGCAGTGGAGTTTTATCCCAAGTTCCCACTAACCATGTTGCTCCTGAGGAATGGGTGTCCCATTTTGAGGCACAGTTTTCAGCCACTAGCAGAAGTGATCTTGCCAACCCCCTACCTGTTTTTGCTACTAGTGCCTCTTTTTCCTGTAACGAGGTGGAAAAAGTGCTAAAACTGATCCCGCGAGGTCGGGCCCCAGGCCCAGACTGTATTCCGGCTGACCTGTTTGTTTCGGACACAGAGACCTGGGTCCCATATATTAAATATCTTGCAAATGCAGTAGCTAGTGGCGCAGCTATTCCGGATACTTGGTTTGGTGCAGAAATGTTGCCAATATTCAAGAAGGGTGATCGTTCCCAGCCAGGTAATTATAGGCCAATTAGCCTTATCGACTCCATCCAGAAAATAGTCGCAAGGCTTGTTTTAGTCAGAATACAGGCCTGGATCGACGAGATGGATATCTTGACCCCCTACAGGCAGGGTTCCGTCCCCACATAAGTACTATTGATCAGGTGTTTAGGTTTGCACTCGTTTATTGGAAGGTAGTTGCTATCGGTGGTGGCACGATTTACGCGGCCTTTGTAGATCTTAAGACTGCGTTTGATCTAGTTCCTCGTGCCAAAATGTGGAGTGTATTTCAGGCTCTGGGGATGCCCTACGAACTCCTAAATATCTTGGTTAAATTGCATGAAACCAACTATGCACAGGTTCGTTGGGGGAAGCAGGGGAATGTTACCGAAAGGTTCGCGGTAACCAAGGGGGTCCGGCAAGGGTGTGTACTGGCCCCAACCCTGTTTTCTCTTTTTATTAATAGGGTGGTCCAATACTTTACATCTCACCCCACTGATGCTCCAATGCTGGCTGGAATGAAGATACCGCTGCTCATGTTCGCGGACGATACCCTGCTATTTTCCAGAACCCAGAAGGGGTTGCAAGTGGCACTGGAGCGTTTTGGGGTTTTTTGTCGCGAGCATGAGCTAGTGGTAAACGTGACCAAAACGAAGTTCATGGTGTTCCATAGGTCAAAGGCCGTGAGGGGGAGGGTGTACATGGATAATGCCCCCTTGGAGCAGACTGACACCTTTACCTACCTAGGGTTAACTCTGGGTAAGAAATTTAGTTGGACACCCCAGATTGACCTGCTGGCACTTAAGCATTCCCAACTTGCTGGTACATTGCTTAAAGAACATAGGCTCTCCAAAACCAAGCCCCTAGCCCCTGCGTTAAAGATATACGAACACAAAATAGGTTCATCGTTGTTGTACGGGGCAGAATTATGGGGTTTTAATGATCTAACATCTTTGGCTGTCGCCCAAAACAAATTGGTGAGAGCCTTGACTGGCCTTCCGCAGTCAACTCCACTGCGGCCTCTATATTTGGATCTGGGCTGTAATGAAATTGTGGACCAGGCAAGGTTTAGACCGGTAGCATTTTGGAGAAGGCTCTGGACTACTCCGGAGCTTGCTTTGTACGCTCAAGCCTTCTCTGATTTTAGGTCGCTGGGTTGTACTAATAAAATCCCATGGATAAGGAATCTAAAAACTACATTGATTAGTATGGGGCTGAGTAAATTGTGGGAGGACCCAGCCGCTGCTACCTTCCCTGCGAAAAAGGATTTGAAAGCTGCTTATTGGAGCATGGTTAGACTGCAGCAACTATCACATCACCAATGTAGCTCCTTGACTTGGGTTTTTAACGACCACAAATTTGAACCAAAATTTGAAACATATTGGGATATAATTACTAGACCTAATGATAGGAAGCTGTATCATCAGTTTAGGGTGGGTTCTCTTCCCATCAAAGTGTTTACCAGTAGTTGGTATCCCCCCTCGGATGACAAATGTCCATTTTGCCCAGCAGAGACTGAGTCACTAGCTCATATCTTCTTTGTATGCCCTGCCCATAAGTCACCTAGGCACAAATGGCTGAAACCCATTTGTAAGAATATGGGCACCAGAGTAGCTTTGGAGGCCCTAAGGATTCTGAAAACTAACACTGAGGTTCCTATTACTATAGCAGTGGCCAAATTTTTGAGCTGGTTGTGGGTCATCCGAGCAAACAAGATGAGGGATTGTTAATATGGCTACTTATAATAAACTAGTAGCAAATTGTCACAGTTTTAGTATTAATAAGTATTATGTTTTTATTCGTTTTAGTTTTTATGTCTCGTATTCCCGAGTGACTTTTAGCTATTCACATGTTATAAGACTAGTTTTTTTTCAATAATCTGATACATTGATATTACATGTACTCTTTTTTAACATTTGGTTATCTTAACTGTTTTTATGGGAATATTAGATAATGCGGTATGGAGCCAGTTTGTATGTTTTGTTGACGTATGTAGTCTTTTATGATTTTTTACAATCGAAATAAAGACAAATTTGGATTTGGATTTGGATTTGGATATATATGCCACAAACTCGCCTTGCAAATCTTCTCTTGAAGATAACGAGCGTAGACCCAGGTTTGGTGCAATTGATTTATTTAGACACACCACCAGCCGCCATGACGCGTTTCGGCAGATCCCTGCCTTGATCACATGACAACATTGCCTAGTGAATAATCCTTTTTAAAGTCACAGTGTAATTGCTTAATAATGGACATAGACAACATACTTAAAGAAATACATGCCTCAATGCATAAACCTTTCGTTATTTCTGAATACAAAGTGTATTGTATAGAAAAAAGAAAAAATATGAATTGCTTATCCTTTTGGTTATGAAAAAACCACTTTTTGCTGCATAAATGCATTGTTTGTCCATTATCTAAAACGAAAATGCAAAGACCCATATCTTCACTGGACTGTATAAAAGGAGTAAAAAAGATTAAAAGAATATTCTGATATGTGAAGTGCAATAAATAGAACAGTGCAAAGTAAGTTTGTGAACCCGTGCCTCCGATTGTAAAGTGCAAGTGCATGAAAAAAAAAAACACAAAACCTTCTCCTATTCATTGCCTACATAGTAAAAATCCACTCACATTTCCTATTAGTGTTACTATTAGGCGAAAAAACATGTGTAAATAACAGCATGTGCAAAATAAAGCTTTCCTTGGGATTCCATTCCTTAAAGAGTTTTTCTGAGTTATGACAAAATGATTCCCACAATCATAAATATATTCATAAATAAATAAATAAATAATTCCTAAATAAATACATATAAAATCCATAAATATAAATATAATTCATTTGTCGTAAAAACCCTAAATACATTTTCGAATGTTAAAAGGAATATAGTTCCGTTTTAAAAACTCTATTTGAAGAAAGAGATATTAAAAAGTGAAAAAATAGTGCAAAAATGCTGGGACAAATATCTTATGTCAGATGTTGATGTAATTACCTATCTATGAAAGTTATGGTTTAAAAAAAAAAAAAATTCAGTTTTCAAATGTGAGTCTCTTAATGTAGTGGGAGGCCTAAATGTTCAAAGGTAAGTGTACAGATCCTCGCTCATGTTGAGCCCCCCTGGCTGTTTAGTGTCGAGTTCTAGGATGTAGTGGGTCTCCAATCTTCTTAGCTTCTCTTCTCTATCCCCACCTCTTCTTTGTACGGGGACAGTGTCAATGACATAATATTTGAGATGTTTTAGGTTACTGCTATGTTGTTCTTTAAAATGCCGGGCTACCGGGTAATTAGGAGTCATTGTTAGTAATTGCCCTGATATGCTGTAAAACCCGTTTGTGCACTGGTAATTTGGTGCTCCCAATATAAGCCAGTTTGCAGCTACATTTCAAGACATATACCACAAATTCGGTCTTACAAGTCAGATGAAATTTGATCTTTTGGGGCTTATCGCTGAATGCAGTCAAATATGTTGTTCTATTGTCTGAGGGCCCGATTCACAGAACTAACTTACGACAAAATCCTAAACTTACTACCATTTTGGTATTCACAGAATGAACTTACTCATTTTGGTATTCACAGAATGAACTTACTCATTTTGGTATTCACAGAATGAACTTACTCATTTTGGTATTCACAGATGGCACTTACACATTTTGTGTAACTTACTCATTTTGTGTAACTTACACATTTTGTGTAACTTACTCATTTTGTGTAACTTACACATTTTGGTATTCACAGAAGGCACTTACTCATTGATGAGTAAGTGCCTTCTGTGAATACCAAAATGAGTAAGTTCATTCTGTGAATACCAAAATGGTAGTAAGTTCATTCTGTGAATACCCAAATGTGTAAGTTCATTCTGTGAATACCCAAATGTGTAAGTTCATTCTGTGAATACCAAAATTGTTGTAAGTTTAGGATTTTGACGTAAGTTAGTTCTGTGAATCAGGCCCTCCATGTGCACATGCCTTACAGTTTGAGCATTTAAAGAACCCCTTTCTTGCAGTTAGCCAACCTTCTCCTTCCTTGTGTTGTGGACTGCTCTTAACCAGGACATTGGCCATGGACACTGATTTCCTGAACGTAATTGAGGGGAATCCAGGGAGGGAACTTCCTATAATAGGATCCTCTTTGACTATATGCCAATTGCGCTGAATAATTTTGCGCAATTGTTGTTCCTGTCGTGAGAATGTCAAGATCAACCTCACTGGTTCTCTGGAAGCTGTGGGATTTGTATCACTAATATATATATATGTGTGTGTGGTGTGTGTGTGTGTGTATAGATATATAATTCCCATTAAAATATTATTAATTAACACAAAAAATTACACAGCATAACAAAATAATAAAAAAAGTATTATACACATCTAGTCAAACCAATATTAAACACTTAAATGATTTTCTCACCTGCGACATTCTGTCCCACAATGTTCTTGACATCACAATATTTTTGACACAATAAATCTGCAGTAGCCAGACCGCCCTTAATGTCTGCAGGACTCCAAGCCCCAGGTGTAGGTGTGTGTGTGTGTGTAGGTGTGTGTATGTGTGTGTGTGTGTGTGTGTAAGGAGGAGGGGCCAGGAAGGCTCCAGATAATGAGGTGTGTTCTCCTGTAGCACAGGACACTTTTATCAGCAGTAACCAGGCTGTCCTTACTGTCTGCAGGACTCCATGGTCCAGATTAGTGTGTGTAGGTGAGGAGGAGAAGGGCCAGAAAGGCTCCACATAAGGCAGCATATTCTCACACAGTGTGGGACATGCCCGGGCCAAGACCGGTTAAGACAGGCCTTTCTGTGCCCTCCAGAGGCCGAAGAAGGCCATGCTGAACCACATCATTTAATTTTAGTCGTAGGATCCTCGCTTCATACAGACTGCGATGGTAAAAAGGAAGTCAATGGAGGGAAGCGTCAAGGAGCGCCTGCTCTCACATTCCATTGCTAACTTCCTTACTACTGCCATGGTGGCCATAAACCATGAAATCGAATCTGTAGAGGAGAAAATTGCGGCTAATAAAAAAATCTTTAACAGGGGCGCTAAGCAGTGTGGTTTGGTTAACAGACATTAACTCTGAGACTAGCTCCATTATTAACTCACCCACTGGCACAGAAGGTGCACAAGGGAGTGTGAAGGGGCAAATTCCTGTTTATCAGAGGAAGTTATGTTTATTGGGAAGGTGGAAAACAGCGTATCAATTTTGTGCTCAGACATTTTGGGCTCCCACAGGCCTAGAATGCTCTACATGTTTTTAAAATTCTGAGAAAGCTAAAAGCATACACCTTGTTCTTACAAGTAACAGCAAATTAGGAGGTGCCCGAGACTCTCCTTCCAGTTGTGCCAGTTTACCTAATGTGGAGGATGTCTTTTTATAGTTGTCTCTTGTTATATCTTGGTGTAAAAGAATTGAGGAAAGTATCTTGGAAATGCATAAAACTGTCAGCTTGGGAAATGTCAGACTATCTAAGGAAGCCACTTTCTCATTCTCAAATGATTGCCTGGGCATCAAATTCTGCCCAGATGATCAAAGGGTCTCAGACCACACTCCCATCACAAGGTTATCTTGCTACAGTCTGAGCCTGCCTAGCTCTGATCTTGCCGCTGCTCAGCCTGCCAAGGATTTTGACACAAAGCCTGCAACATTTCGGAGAATTCCACCATCCTTCAATTACCCCCTCCCCCCACCGAGGCCACTCCTTGTCTTCGTACTTAGGGGAGCTCACAAGTTACAGCCCTCACAGCCTGAAAATTATGAGCAACACTTAAACAAGATTACTCACTGGTTCAAGGAGAGACTGGGTGCTTCTGGCTTATTGCATGATATGATAAATATTGTCTGCAGAATCCCTTGGATCAGTAATGGGCCTTAGAATGATGATGATGACTGTGTTTTAATTAAATTTAGAAATGCTAATGTTGTTTGTAACCTTTTCCATAGATTAGACTTCCCCCTCTTAGGGTGCTCTAGAATGAAGGCTCTTCCGCTAAAGTATTTTTACAGACTTCTTTAATGTGCAAACAGTGTTGTGTCCGTCAACTCAGGTATAGGTTTCCCCACAAGCAATCCGCTCCCTCTTTCTAATAAATGTTCTCTGTTGCAAACTTTGGAGCCTCAGACTGACAAAACAATAGCATTCTTCCATGTCCCATATTGCCTACTGGGATCCCTGTGGTTTCCAATTCACATGAACCACAGGCACATTATTTTATTTGTGAAACCATGGCTACTGCTGATAGCTCTGAGCAGTCACATTTGTATACACTGCTCAAAATGTCCTTCGAAGTGCTCAGTGATGCATCACTATCACTTCATGATGCCTCGCTATTAATTTGTGACCACTGTGCCACCCCTGAGATGTTATCTATTGTGGATAAATTTGCCACTTGGACTGTTGCAGGGTTAAGTGCTAAAATTATGAATGAGGACAGGTTACACTTTATGAATGGGTTTGATTTAATCTGTGGTCAGGAAAACTGGGCTGTGACACTTGTTCACATAAATAGTTGTATGTGTTTCCATACCACTGCAGTTGCAGTAAAGTAGGGCAGGGCCAAGGATACTCACCCTAGTCTAAGTTTCCCTCCCTGTGAAAATTTCTTAGTCATATTTAGACAAGTCACACTTCCAACTCTTTTGGATTGAGTGTAAATCTTGTGAGTTTCATTAATCAACTTTTATAATAATAATTTTGATCAAAATAATGAGAACATGATTGCAGTACTGAGGGAGGGTGATTGACAGATGGTTTCTTAAAAACCTTAGTACAGTGGATATAGTTAGGGTGGGGGATTGTATCATTCATCTTTGTCCTCTTTTAAACAGCATTCCATGTGGGTATCTGACCTCTGATGATGTGTTTACAACCATCATGCATAGTATCTATGGTGAATCTCTCGACTGATTGTAAAGTATTCTTTGTTGTTTGCTGCTGACTTCTCTTTAACTTGTCTGTCCACTATGCCAACATTTAGTGGGAGGGGTCTCTTTATTATTATTATTGATTTCATATTGGTCTCCAAAGATTTAAAAATATGCTTTAATGATTTCCACGCTGTTCACAATGTATTTAGTGATCATAATCTTTTGCTGGTCTCTTTTTGTGGATGTGTCTCAGCAGCTTGAACTTCCACATGTACTGTTCCATTTGTGGGGGAGAAAAACAAGAGTATGTTGGTAAAATAGGAAGCTTTTAAGTCAGAATTTTTGTTCAATTTAATGTAACAGAGTGGATATTGCTTACTGTCTGGAAAACACAGTTGAAGCAGAGATGATTCTTATGGTGAACTCTGCTGGAGGTTTAGGGACCTCCTAATTATACCACTGCAGTGCGAGAAGATGCTTCCGGCCAGAGGGTTTTCCTCTGAAAGTTCCAAAGCCCATTAAGATCTTGAGGCTGCCCTGAATGCCTCCCCGAGAAATATGGCTGATACGCACTCTTGTAGGCTACTCCATGAAACATCGATGGATGCTAGGGAAAAGGGAATTAGAGAAAAAGCATGGGAAACTTTGATAGCAGCTAGTGTCAGTAGAGATAAGTGAGTATTTTGGCAAGTTGTCAATCTCTTGTTTTTTACAATGCTACCCAAGCAGGGATAGACTCACTGATCCCTCTTAACATTTGGGTAAACCATTGTTTCGCAGCTTATTTGGAACATGACTCCAATAAAATTACATCACTAGTGGGTAAGAACACAAATTCGTACAACCAAGATTATATTAAATTTGAACTCTTTGAAGTAGTTTCCGCTTTGACTAGGCATCCCAGTGGTAAGGCACCAGGCCCCAACGGGGCTCTTGTAGATTTATTGAAGGAAAACTAGCCCCTCTGGGCTCCATTTATCACCAATGTTGAGAAGTGCATTAAAGAGCATCCTCCAAAATTCTGATTCCAATCAATTATAGTGCCAATCTTTAAGAAAGGCTACAATTTTGATCCAAAGGGCAACCACCCAAACTCCCTTATTCATTCAATGGCAAAGGTAGTGGGGAAGATTCTCCTGGCTCATCTCCAACCTGGGCTTATGATAATAGCATACTTTCCAATCTGCAGTACGGTTTTCATACGGATACTGGCACCATCGAACAATGCATCAATCTCTACTTCCTGATCAAAAAATATAATGCATCTAAACAGGGCTATTTATACTTGCCTTTTATGGGCCTAATCTCTGCTTTTGATCATGTTAACTGGTCCAAATGGTGGAATATAAAGTTGGAAGTGGGGTGGATGGGCATATTCTAATGTTTTTGATGCAGTTGCACTTGGAGGTGACAGCAAATGTGAGATACAGTCCTAACAGGGAGACCACTTCATCTTTCAGATTGAGCAGGGGTGTTAGTCAGGGCTGTGTACTTGCATCCCTTTTTTTACACTTTACCTCAATGGGCTTGAGATGTTTCTGGGAAGTGCTGGTCAAGACCCTCTGCGGGTGGGTTCTTGTCCAATTCCAGTTCTACTTTACGCCGATGATGCAGTACTCATGGCCTGGGCCCCAATTGTTCTACAGAGATTAATAAATAAGTTCTCCTATTTCAATCTTGACTTAAACGGCAATGAAGCTAAAACCCACATTGTTTCTCAAATGAAGCAAACCAAAGAGAGGAGCGGTATTAACATTTGTGGACAAATTGGATTCTGCCATTTATTTTCTTTATTTGGGAGTCCAGTTTGATGATAGATGTAGTTGCAAGCTGGATGTTAGAGTCTGTGCAGCTGAGTTTGAGCGGAGCATTGAGGCACTGTTCAAATTTCCCTGGAAATTGGGCTCCTAGCCTTTAAATGAGATGGTGACCATTTATCAAATAAATTGCCACACAATTGCAACCTATGGGGCAGGATTTTGGGGTATTCAAGACATTTGTGGCATTCAAAAGGCAGGAAATATTTTGTCTGTGACGACTGCTCGTCATCCTATCATTCACATGTACTTTTTCTTTGCTTTTCCTATGCTTCCTTTGTGTTGCTACAATTCTTCTTCACCCAACTCTCCATTGCATTTTTTAATGTCATATTTCTTTTAGAAAGTGCTATTTGTTACCTCTTTTAAGATAAGCCAATCCAAGACACTGAACAGCCGCAATGTTATATTTACTAAACTTACCCTCCAGCAATATATGTCTTGTGGTAGTCAATTATATTCAGCACTCTATTAATTATAGAAGCACTTTATGATGGGTATGTTTATGCTTTCCCTCTTTTTGCTGTGTTATATCTTATTTTGCAAATATTTATTATTAATTTGGTGTATTACAAATAAACGTATTATTGAAAATTACCTGCAGCTACTAGATGTTTCTTTTTGAATGTTTATGTATTTTAGTGCAGTTTGTGTTTTAAGTTTTTAATGATCTTTTATGGCTATACCTTAACTGAATAAAAATTAATTGAATTGACAATATTTTTGTCAAACTATGTTTTTTCGACAATAATAATTGTGTAACCCAATTTCTAACTTGATCTTAATTATTAACTCATTCTTCTCGCTCTGAGGTTACACAATTAATTGAGAAGCAAGTCCTCCCTTTATCCAAGGAGATAATAGGGGCACTATTTGAAGGTATTGGCTTTACCTGGGTGTCATCAAACTTCACAAACTTTGGAGTACTGCTAACAGGAGACCATGGCCTCTGACAACCTGAACCCCCTCATGAGCTCATGACTAAAACATAGGATCACTTTTTTGACAAGCTTATTGGGATGCACCTGTACTCTGGGATAGTACAGAAACCAGAGAAGACTGAACAGCATTGCAACCCCACCTCAAATTTGAGGTGTTCCTCTCTACTGAAGGATGAATACCCTGAAACATGTGTCTGGAGCACTAGCTGCACCAGCCATGGAGAATACTAAAGACTTTCCACTAAAGTGAGTGTTATATTATGCACCGAATTTACCACAACGCATCTGCACGAATTGTGTGCTGGTATTCCCTTTTTTGTGATTAGCTCGTTTGAGTTATTGGTCTGTCAATCTCATTGGGATGCACCTGCACTCTGGAATTGGTACAGAGACCTGAGAAGACTGTGGGAAGCACCCAACACCTAAATGTCTGCTACTATGCCAGGCAGAGTGCCCCCTCCACGCTTTTGTGCTTGGTCACTTTGTTAGATGGTCAGCAATACAGC
The DNA here is from genome assembly GCA_963921515.1 of Calotriton arnoldi. NCBI lineage: Eukaryota > Metazoa > Chordata > Amphibia > Caudata > Salamandridae > Calotriton > Calotriton arnoldi. Next base: position 1,699,078 of record CAWUFW010001918.1, read on the forward strand.
TGTCACTATGGTGATGATTATAGGTGGTAAGATGGTTGTGGCCCCTGTTAGACCTGTCAGCCTTCAGGTGGTCTACCCCCAAATATTTTGCCTTCAGCTCCCAATTTTATGAATTTGTTTATATTGGCATTAGGACTCTGTACATCTTACCACTGCTAACCAGTGCTAAAGTGCTTGTGCTCACTTCCTAAAATATGGTAAAATTGGCTTACACCTGATTGGCATATTAATTTACTTATAAGTCCATAGTACAGTGGCATACTATAAACCCAGGGCCTGTAAATTAAATGCTACTAGTGGTCCTGCAGCACTTACTGTGCCACCCACATAAGTAGCACCTTAGAAAATGTCCCAGACCTGCCACTGCAGCCTGAATGCAGTTTTAAACTGCCATGACGACTTGTCAATAAACCCCACTTGCCAAGCCCTGAACTCCCATTCTATTACATATGTCACCCCCAAGGTAGGCACTAGGTATACCGTAGGGCAGGGTGCTGTGTAATTAAAAGGTTAGACGTGTAATGTGATAAACAATAAAATAGATACACATAGATCACTAATTAACATATGTGAGGAAACACTCTAAAGCAGAGGTCTTCAATCTGTGTGGCGCGACCCCCAGGGGGCCCTGGAGTCATGGAAAGGGGGTCGCACATTTCCATGCCTCACTTCTGCCTGGAATCCAAAATGTGCTTTTCCTTTTGGAAAAAGACAACCGTCCGGGACGCTTCATTCTGATCGGTAAAATGCTTCTGCTGAAGTTAATTGCTGAAGTTAATTGAGTCTCCTGTGCTGTGAAAACAAGCATTTGCAATGCAATAGGTCTCGCATTTACGCGAGTTTAAGCTATTGGCATTGCAAATGACAATGCATTTTATTTATGTTTCAAAAACTAAAACATAAATAAAAGGCATTGTCATTTACAATGCCAATAGCTCAAACTTGTGTAAATGCGAGTCCTGTTGCATTGCAAATGCTTGTTTTTCTGGTGAAAATATGTATTCTTGTTTGGCAATAAATAAATACATAATTTACCAAATTGATCCTCACGAGGTTTCACCATACTGTGCAAAAAAACATACTTGCTGTGCCAAAAATATTACCCAATTAAATTCAGCACAGTAAGTGGCATGTTAAGAGTTCACGGTAGACCAGCATTTCCAAGTAAGAAGACCCTTGTTGCAACTTTAACAGCCATGCTTCCTCCCAGACCCGATACTTAAGTAGCTATTTACTTACACTGATTAATAGCCCATTTCACTGTAGCATGGCTTTATCTGCTGTGTAGTAAAAGTTTCATGTAAGGGGTGGAGCTTAAAATGTGCATATTTACTTTAATGTTTTGGGCAGAGGCACACACATGTGATGAATGGCTTCTAACGCTACCCGTATGACTAACGCCGTAAGTAGGTTACGCAGTCACTGTGCCGATTATCAGTGTTCACTATTCTGCACTCGCGTGATGTCGTCCCCAGCATTTCTAACAAGAAAGACTCCTGAAACCCGGGTTTCCGAAGCACAAGGAAGTATGGAGCAGGCACGTGTGCCATGAAAACAGCAGAGCTAGCCAGGGAGTGAGGGGAACCAACTCTTTCTCGGGGAGGATGGGAAATGAGCGCGCGCTTCACATGCCAGGAACATGTGTAAACAGTAGCAGGGTTGGCTAACTGCGGAGATACCCTGTAAACAAAGGAAAGTTCATCTCGTCCCTAACGAAAAATACATCAAACAGTGACGCTTCTTTATGGCACCTGAGCCCTGCTTGGAACAAACAATACGTGGAAAAAATACTTTATTTTTTGTAAACTTTAAAAAGTTGACAATAAGCTCCTGGAAGGGAGAGATGGGGGCAGCGAGAAGGGTCAAAACAAACGACGAGTGCCAATTATGCACAGATGTTTTCGGTAGGGCTCATTAATAAAAACATCGTTAAACATTGAGGATTATGTGTTTCATACATAGGACGATGCAAAACTCACGACGTAGGGCTGACACTTACTTGTTTTGCTCAAAACACAAACAAGGCGAGGCTAAACTTCTCGGAGGTGCTTTTGTCAGCAGACTTGGTGGTCGGTCTTCCCTATTTGTGAAAGAGATATTCCTTTTAGCCACAAATGGTGTAGATTTCTCTATGTTAATTCGTCCCCTTCTGAACTTTCGCCCCACTCCGCGTGCCGATCCACAGAAAAGCAAAAACCCCTTGTTTTACGCCCCCATAAGGTGTTTCAAAATGGTAATTGTTTTATAAGACCAAGCCAGTTAGATAACATGATGTCCCGGCCCCCAAGACTCACGCTGGCCGGAGACAAAAGGCAGCTGGAGTGTGTGTGACCCTCGACACGTCAGAGTCCTGCAGCGGTAGCAGCTTCGAGCGCCTCTGAAAGCAGATGCTAGAGCTTGTGGGTTTGCCAATAACCCAGTAGATAAAGCATGCAGTGTAACGAGCTAAGTAGAAGATCCAGTCCTAAAGGGCAGTACCAAATGGAGACAGGGCGATAACAAGGCGGGACTAACAAGCCTCACAATAAATCGGAAGCCAGCATTTACCAAGGACAATGACATCAGCCAATGAAAAGCATGGGCGGAGAGTGGGCGAGGCTTACACAGCATACTCAACTACTGCATGCCTCGCAGAGCGACAGCGCATGCGCGTTGCCACTAGGCTCGACCTTAAAAGAGGCCGGGCAGACAGGTAAAGCAATCCTTCACACCGGGGGGCCTGCTTGGCTGAATGAAATACAAATGCAGCTATGAGTTAATCTGCAAATGTAAAGGGTACTTGGGAGCGGTAATCACTCCAAGCATTGTGATTGCAAAGATTTGTTTTTTTTCAGTGGTAGTAGGAAGAGTTAATACCTGGGCTGTGAAGTCGTGCTTTTAATTGTAATTGTATTTACACATTGCTTAGTACCCCTGAGGAGGGTTAAAGGGAAAGTTATGCAAAAAAAATTGCATTACTTATGTATTGGTATCACTAAAATCTACATTTTAGAAGCTCCATTTTATCCTAAAATATTATAAAATAATGACTTATGCATTCACAGTGCTTTCTATCACAGGCTCTGACCTAGTAGCACAAAAAATTACACAAGTCACTATTCTCCACTGCACCAACCAAATGTAAATCTGTGGCTCTCTGGTTACAGACACAGACCTCTGCAGTGCATTAACTAATAGAGGTTTCATAATGTACTACAGTGCATTTCCCCCTGAGTAACATCTTTTTAAAATGTATTTTTCATTTAAGCTACCCATTATTTTATACGTAGCTACCTAATTGTGAAAGTTCTAAAAACCAAACAAAATATTTTGGGGCTTATTTATGAGACGCTTGTGCCGCTGGAGCATCACTTTTTTTGAAGCCCCGGCAATGCAAGCGTCTCAATTATATCTATGTGGCGATAGAAAATCACCCAGGGTGGCTTTGCATGGCCTCATAGATATGGAGTAAGACAAAGCAGTGCAAGTCGCTGCGTTGCCCTATTCTGTGTCAAGTAGGCGTTCCATGGGCATTGCGGTGGGTGTTCCCACGCAACGCCCACGGATTTTGACGCTGTCCCAGATTTACAAAACCATGTAAACCTGGGGCAGCGCCAAAACCTTACACCTCCACACAGCAGGCATAACGGGGAGAAATGTTTTCATTTCTCCTCATTATTTGAGTTAAGTATAGTGTTGGAGTCTGGAGTGTAAGTCGTTACACAGGTTAAAGTGTCGGGAGTTTGTTTGGGTCGTTCTTCAAATAGTGCCGCCCGGTTATTGTTCCTAGCTATATCTATGTTTTATATGTCTAATGTATAACAATTTATTTTTATAGGTCGGTCATCCAACTTCAGGTACCTCACTGTGGGTTTTAGGTTTGGTTAATCAGGGTCACACTACCAGACAACCAACCACTGTGTAGAAAGTTTTTTAGTATTCTGGTCCTGACGAATTGCCATTTGATTTTAGGACTATTCAGGCAAGAAACATGTTGACCATTTAAAATTGCGCCACCCCAGAACATTATTTCAGCAGTGTGCCACCCTTGTTTTAATTGGGTTGGTGGTCTCGTTGATTAAAGTGTTTCTCTGGAGAACCTCAATATCCCATTTTAATCCACTACTTAGAGCACCAACTTTCTTCACAACCATCTACACACCAAGGCCCTACACCCACACAGCACCCAACGACAATTTGGAATAAAAGATCTCCAGCAAAGAGCCCCTCATAGGGAGCCCGTCAGGTATTGCAGCTCCGACCTGACGAGGAGCATGCCCTATTATGAAGCATGGCACCCAGCCAAGTGTCTGAGGGCCCTAATTCCAATAGGGGGAATCCCTTATTCCTCCTATAACCTTGGACTGAGGACCACCCAGTCCTGTTGTCCCCGCCTCCTTCACTTCTAAGGAACTGCATACCTTCTTGTGTTGAAGATAAATACTATACAATACTATTCACTGATTTCTTGAACAAGGGTCATGGATCTTCATATGAATGTCATGTCCTGATGATGGTCTCATAGATGGATAACAAGAGAGACCAAAACATCGATGTCTAAACCCAATTTTCCTTTTAATCACTGTTAAAAAAATTATTTACGAGATCTAGGTCCTACGTGTAGGATATACTCAAGATCTGACAGTTTAGGAAATGGGTTATATTACATTGATGATTAGTATAGTTTGTCTTATGAGAATCTGAATAACGGTTATAAACGTATATGAGAACTCTTTTGTTTTGAACCCCTAATTGCATATGTGTTTTGCTTTAAATGTAGAAATAAGAGATAAACACAGTCTTTTTAATTCATTTCATTTGGAACAATTTGTTTATATTTGACACAAAGTTGATTACAAAATAATTCCCTTGTAGGCACCATAACCTGTTAACTAGTGGGCCTGCAGCACTTATTGTGATATCCAAGTAGCCCCCTAAAACATGTCCCAGGTGTGCCATTGCAGGCTGAATGCATTTTTAGACTGCCACCTTGACTTGGCAAAATAACCCCCTTGCCAAGCTTTAAACTCCCATCTTTATTTTTATGTAGGTCACCTCTTAGATAGGCCCTAGGTAGCCCAAAGGGCAGGGTGTATTTTAATTAAAAGGTTGGGCAATTAGTTTTAAGTTTTACATGTTGTGTTTTTTCACTACTGCAAGACTATCTCTCAAATAGGCTAACATTGGATTGCCTTATTACATTTAATATGTGCTAACATTTGATTAGGAACAGGATAATATTTCATGTTTGGTGTCTGAGAAATTGTAATTAAAAATCCTCTTTATTGGCAAAGTCAGATTTTAAGTTACAAATTTGAAAATGCCACTTTTAGAAAGTTGGGCTTTTCCTGCCCTAATTATTTAGTGCTCATAGCCTGTTTCTTGGTCAAATGACTGGGTGTAATTGGCAGTTTGACTTTGCTTATTCCTCCCATACAGCCAAACAATAGAGGGATTAAGTGTCCCCAGATGGGCCATCACTGGCAGGATGGGGGCGGAGCTGGGCACAGCCCCACTCGCAAATCAATAGGCTGTTCCCTACCTTCACATGAAGGACTTGTTACCACTTAATTGTTCATGCAGCCAGCCTGGAACCTGGGCGGGGGGGCAGAAAACTCCAAGCACTTCAAAGGGAATTCTCCTGAAACTTCTTCTGCTTCAAAGAAGGCAACAAGTATAAAAATAGGACCCTCAGACTTACTCTTCAATTCACTTTCTGGACCTCTGGAAGGACTCTAGGGAATGCCTGTTGCTATGTCCTGCTCTGTACTTTAGAGGACTGTTTTGCTGCACTTGGAAGGGCTGCTCTGCTTATTGAAGCCTGCCTTGAGCCCTCAGAGGCCTGAACTTCTGCTTGAACCCTGTTCCACTGCTTGTACCCAGGACTACCAGAGTGACTCCAATGGCTGGTTGGCTGGCCTCCTGATCACAGCCTCTGGGACAGAAAGGATGCCAACCATCTTGAACATGCATGATTGAGTCCTAACCCCTCAAGTGGTGCCTCTCCAGTCCTGGACCCTTGGAGGTGGAGTTAAAGATTCCCAGATGGCCAAAATCCAAAACTTGGGATTTAGAAAAGTTTTGGCTAAATATTGCTCTAAGAACAGAGAAGAGACTGGGACCAAGTGTCTATCTGCCCAAGGTGCATCGCCCATCACCCTGACTTCAGGGCAGCTCCTGCTACTTTCTTCTCCGCTGTAACAAATCCTGTTCGGCGGTCCTTCACAGAAGGGTTATCGGACATTGTGAGCCCTTGTTTGCCATGCCTCGAGCCTCGTCCTGCTGGAGATTTTCGACTACCAAAAAAGAGACTAAGTAAGGCGATGATGCTGACGCTCAACATTGCTCTGAGGAGGAGCAAGTGACAGAGCGAGCAGAAGATGCCATGGGAGACACCGCAGTTCGGGAGCACCCAGAGCAGCCTGGCTTCATGGATTGCCCTGCCTGCCACACTGAGAAGGACCAGCGAATAATGGCTAGAAATGACGGAACAGAATTGACTTGATTCAATCTGACCACACTTCCTAAGCCGACACGGCTTGCAGCTCAACCCCAAGCCCAACGGCTATGCGTGTGGCTGCTCAGGCGGACCAGGTTTCTCAACAGAGGTGCCTATTGCCCAAGGTGTAGAGAAGCAGCACCAGGGTCCTCATCTGGAGATGGGCCCCCCCCAGCAGCAGCATGGAAGTGCATAGCTGCTGTTGCCCCCCAAGCCCGCAATTCAATTGGATCAGCTCAAATGCCTCCACCAGGAGGCAGGTAGTAAGTGAGGCAACACAGTAGGGTGGCAGCTAGGACATTGCACAGAGTCAAGCACAGCCACATGGAAGCAGCCCTGCTAGGTTGGGGTGCGACTTGAGTGACTGTTTAATTGACTTGCTAGTTCACCTTATTTATTAGCCACCTCCTATGATTTAATTCTCCTCTACCTGTGGCTAGCTGCCAGTATTGAACTTCTAGCACATGTGCACTGCTGGTCAACCAGCTTAGTTCTTCCTCTGGGCTACGGGCCCTCTCTTGGCTTTGGGAGAATCGTAGGTGGAATCGTAGGCATGCTCGTGCCCCTCCCTGGTCACATGTGGCTCTCAACCTGACTTACAGGATGTGTGGTGGTGCCTATAAGAGTCAAAAGTAATGCCGTAACAAAGGGGTGTGGGCATTAGTAGCACACAATGGTAGGAAGCTCTCCATACCCTGCAGAAGCAGACTGACCAGGATCCGGTGTGGCGTGCAGGTTGCGGGATACCCTCCCCTGGTATCTTTTACATCTGACTGCATACCTTTTGAGTGCTTCTGGGGAAAACATGGTGGTGAATAAACTTCAAATCGGAGATTTCTCTAGAAATATATATATATATATATATATATATATATATATATATATGCATATTGGATTAAGTTTCAGGGGAAGGGTAAATGATGTGATTTATCAATCGATTTAAGCCATCTAAAAGACCTCTTCATAGAAGAAGATCAAGTCATCTCAGAGCCTGCTAACAAAGGGGAGGGGCCCCCTACTCAAGCTCCTGAACTGGGGAAAAGCATAGAAGTGTATATAATTTTCAGAAAACAGGACAAAGGGAAAAATATGGCTCCTATCACACAGGAAGATGTTCAGAAGCCTGGTAGGAAAAAACATAAGGAAGAAAGGTAAAAAGGAAGTTGAGAAGGATAAATAAAAGAGGGTTAAGAAGAGTCTTAGTCTTAATCATAATTCGATCAACCAAAAGTAGATCATAAAAGTTAAACAAAAAGAAACAAGTGAAAAGAAAAAAATGAGAATGTTAAAAACATCAGTAATAAAATTCATAAATGACTACATACAAAATAATAAAGGATCTAAAAGTCAATAAAAAAATAAAATAACAATGTGTTGTTCAAATAGGCTTGCAACCCCTAATAAGCACTATAAAAAAGATAAAGTGTATTAATTCAGAAATTATATCATACTAAAGATCCAACAATCCATAAAACATGTAACTTTCTCTACAATAAAAATGTAAAACCTCAACCTCCTTCTTAGAGCTAAAGTACACTTAAAAAACTAGCAACTAAGTGAAATGTATCTCGAACATATAGTTGTAATAAGAAGAATAGAGCAGCCTTAAACTTTGAGAATTTATGTCTGTGCAGCAATGGTAATAGAAACCGCCTTGTGAACGGCATATAGTATCGACAAAAGAATACAAAATGCTGTAAGGTTTGGCTAGAATACTCATACATGGGCAAGCACCAATGGTGGCTGAGGAATATTGGCCCAATGGGAAGCATATTAACCAACGAAAAGAACCTAACCGAAATCTAGCCAGTAAGGTCCTCTTGTACACATTTTTCCACGTATAATAAATGAGGGGCAATCATTGGCATGGTCTGAATGATACAATAATCCCTAACCGTGGGTTTGGCCACTTCTGTTAGTTCCCTAGAAACCTGTCTATGCTTGACATAGCTATCCTGAACCCAATATTTATCCTGATAATCTCCAGGTGCTCAAACAAATATGCACAGCCAAGGGCCGAAAAGCAATCCTTGATATATTTTAGCCACGGGATGGCCAGCCCGCGATCACAAGATAGGCAGTCTCTAATAACTGCCCAATTAAGGTCAGCTTCCTTATTTGACCATAATGAGCACCATAGAACCAAAGGAGCAGCATTAATGGTATCCTGCACGTACTTCATGACTAGCTCCTGGTGCAAGCAAAAATGCGGGGACGAGGGAGGGACGCCCAGAAACCGACAACAAAATATATTCTCCTCCAACTGCATGACACCCACATCCTTGTATCCCCAAATACCCATTCGATAAGTTAAAATTGACAAACATTTTCTGTTGTAAATCTCCACAATTGGGGGCAAGGATTTTTTACCAATGGTCGTGGCGAGCGAAAAGGTAGTGCCTACAGCTCGAGTGTATCTAATAATCCTGTTGCTGATGCAGGGGGACCAGGAACACCTCTCATCGAAGTCCATACCCAGGTAAGAAAATGAGCTTACCCCATCTAATTTCTTGCCATCAATATTTAGGGTATGGGTTTTGGTATTTTCGGGACCGCAAACCATTGTGAATGTTTTATTCAGGTTTGTCTCCAGGTCCAGTCCTCTCATAAAACTAACATTGCTGGAGATTAAACTCTTGAGGCCATTGGCCATCCTTGCCAGAAGAACCGCATCATCTTTATTTATTTATTTATTTATTTTTAGAGTATTCTATAGCGCAAACCAGACCCAAAGTAGGGTATCAGAGCGCTTTACATAAAGAGCAAGGTGTAAAACATATTAGTGAAAAACATTGTATACAAAAACATAGCATAAAAGTAGCAGCATATAGGAAAAGGGTCCGGGTGAATAGCAGCAGTGGGAGTTGTTCTGAAGCACTAAAAACAAGATCGAGTTCGTGTTGGCCTTCGCTTCGCGGTCTCAGTGACTCGAGAGTAGAGGAATTTAGGAGGTTGTATAGCTGGGGTTGTAATTGTGCAGATTTAAGGTAGGAATTTGCTCATCAAGAATAATTTTGCTTCCTTTTTGAAGAGAGGCGTAGAGGAGATTTTTCTGATGTATGGCGGAAGCGAGTTCCATATTTTTGGCGCTGCTCCGGAAAATGCTCTGTTGGAGGTTTTAGACTTGTTGAAACGTGAGGGTTTCAGAAGTAGATTGTCTGTGCTCCTAGAGTGTCTGTTTCCTCCCAATAAGGTACGTTTTTGGGCTAGGTACTGGGGGGTGTTGTGGTGTAGCGCCTTGTGAGTGATGCAAGCCATCATTAGGTGGATTCGAGCTTCATAGGGTAGCCAGTTGAGTGCCTTCAGGTGTGGTGATATGTGGTCATATTTCCTAGATCCTGTTATGAGTCTTGCTGCGGCATTGAGACAGGCTTTTAGAGGGGCGGTTGAGATTTTGGGAAGCCCTGAGAGAGTTGTGCATCCGTATTCCAGCCTCGAGATGACTAAGGACTGAACTGCAGTTTTGAGGTCCGATTTCTCGACGAATGGCTTCATTTTTCTGAGATAGCTGAGGTGGAAGCAGGCGTTTTTAGCCAAAATGTTGATATGACTTTGCATGTTAAGGTTCTTATCCAGTTTGATTCCAAGTGATAAGGTGGAGTCCACCAGAGTCGGCGTGCAGTTCAGAGCAGTGATCATTTTGATCCACTCCTTTGTCACCGTGGTGTTATTAGGTGGGGAGATTAAAAGAAATTCTGTTTCTGCATACAGAAGTTCTGAATATAGAAGCGCAGGCACGGCCTTTTGCTCAACATAGGGGACATCAGCCCGACAGATACTCTCCAGATCATTTGTGTAGAGCAAAAAGAGAATCGGAGCAAGGACGCATCCCTGATGTACCCCATGCTCAACTCTAAAAGGTTCAGTACGTTCACTAGCATTACCAAATCTTACAGATGTGGTGAGATCATAAGGTAAAAGTCCCAGGAATGAGACCAAATCCCCATCGACACCCATATTCTCTAAAATGGCCCACAACTTGGATCTACATACACAGTCAAAAGCGCTCGACAGATCCATAAACGCTAAATGTATAGAGGCGTCCTTTGCATATTTCTATTTTGCCACAATAAGATGGAGATTGAGGCACTGTTCGATTGTCCCAAGTCACTTTCTAAACCCATACTGGGTTTGAGGTAGAATGTTGTTTTTATTTATCCAGACAAGGAGGCGATCCAAGACTACTCTCTCAATGATTTTTGCTGTAGAGTTTAGGAGAGATATCGGGTGGTAACAATTTACATCGTGGGCATTTCCCTTTTTAAAAATGGGGATGATGATAGAGGTGTGCCACGACAAAGGTACGCCCTAAGAGCAGACAGAGATAAAAATGCAGGTGAGGACAGGGGTCCAAAACCCCGGGTTTTCCCTGAATATATCAAGAGGGACCCCGTCCGGACCCGGCACCTTCTTGCACCGGCTGTCAAAAACCGCTTTAAGAACCTCCTCCTCACTAAATTCAAGTTTTGGGCAAATGAAGTCGGCCATTGGCACTTCATCAACAGCCCTGTTGCCAGTAGCATACATCCTAGAAAAATGCGCCAACCAGCCTCTGCCATAATATGAACCTTAACTATATCTTGGGGGATCGAGAGAGATAGAACTGACCACACTGCCTTCCAAAAGGCTTGAGGATCTTTAAGCTGACAAGCTCTAACTATAGACTCCCATTTCTCCTCCTTCATCGTTGATTTGCCATTTGATAAATCTTTATATTTGCTGCAATTGCCACCTGGTCTCTGGGGGATTGTTTTAGGGCCCTACGCAAAGATTTATTTGCCACTCTACATTCCTTGTCAAACCAAGATTTAGCATAGGAACGTGGCTGAATGCAGGCTTTAGATAGCGTCCCTTTAATCCATGTTAAGAGATCAACAAAGTTGCTAAGCGTAAGTGCTGGGTCTCCTATTTCTAGATTACATGTGTCTAGCAATGCTGAACTTCTACAGACAACCTGAGACATGATATAATTCAGGTTCGCCGATCGCAATACCACCCTTCGCCCAGCATCCCCCACGGTTAGCACTTGAGGAAGCAGGGCCTTAGGCTTATTTCACTTTAGCGGGACTGCTATTTGCATTGCAATGGGGTTGTGGTCACTATAGATCTGGGCAAGCACTTCACTACTTAAAATGGTTGATGGCATACATCGGGAGGTATATACGTAGTCTATTATATTCTCTGCACCCCTTCCTATAAAGGTTGGCAAAACTGGACCAGCAGAATTATGAGCCTTGTTAACAAAATCACGCTCAGCCAGCAGTGACAACAGAACGCGTCCCCTAGCGTCCATATCCTTATAGTCAACTTCTCTAGCAGATGGAGCAAAAATGGTTGACGTTAAAGGGGGCAGGTACCCTAATTTAGCGTTAGAATCCCCTGCCACCAGCTAGTTAAAAGGACATTCAGCCCAGACCTCCTTTTCTATTAACAGGTCAATTACAGAGAACAAACCCTGTAAATGACAAGTGCCCTTGCTGGAAAAAGTCTTATAAAAATTCATCATATAGACCCTATGGTTACCATTCCAGCAAAGGCAGAACACCTGCACCTCCCGCTGATCTAAAAGTAGGGTACTAATATTACAGCCAATATTAAGTTTAAACCAGGCTGATCGCCCCCCTTTAGCAGTCCAGAAGGTGATGCTATCGCTGGCAGGGAGAAATACGTATATCCATTGATGGCTGCCTCTTTCAAATCCCAAGTTTCTTGCATAAAAACTATATTGTAATCAAGGATAAGGGATTGCCAGCCTTTAATTTGGATTTTAGAAGCTAGGCCATCAACATTCTAACTTAAAAGGCTGAGACAGGGAGAATATTCACAAAGTCCGGGCAGAGTTGTCGGAGTGCCACTACTCAGAGTTCGACGGAGTTGGGAAAAAACTCAGTAGAACTCTGCTACGCTCCCCTCCACCTTTCCTAATTTAATTATAAAAAAAGGCACTTACCTGCTGTGACGTCTCCAGGCTGCCTCCTCCTTGCCATGGTCTCACCCTCCTCCTCGTCCTCATCCACGCAAACCCCTATGTTGTACGTCATGCACGCAAGACGTCCAACGTAGGGGTTTGCATGGATGAGGATGAGGAGGAGAGAGAGACCATGGTGAGGAGGAGGCAGCCCGGAGACGCCACAGCAGGTAAGTGCCTTTTTTAAATAATTAAATTAGGGAGGGTGGAGGGGCCGGTTAACTCCACTCCGCCATGGAGTCGGAGTTTTGCCTGAACTCTGCGTTCTCAACGGAGCGCGGACTAGGCAAAACTTTGTAAACTCCACTGGCGGAGTGGAGTTCTCCGCCCGGGGTTAATATTTAACACCTTCAGACACTGGTATTCTAACTTCAGACCTTTCTTGTAAAGTCGGGCAATGGACTTGCGCCCTATCCGGATAACCAGACCTTGTTAAAGAAGGGGGAATAGGCAGGTGAGGGCTGGATGTCTCACTACTGAACACACCTCCATTGTCTAAGGCGCCTATACAGACGTGCACCTTACTGTGCAGTCGATCATTATCCTCCAACCCAACCAGTGCCATATAACTATTTTTTAAGGGTACTGGTGGATCTACCGAGGATCGAAAAAAATCACTATTTGGTACAATGGGTCCCTCTATACTGACATTGGGAGTTGCCAGATGCCTGTAAAAAAAGCCAAGTGGCAAGATCTTAAAGGACTGGATCTAGTCATTCCAGCCCTCGCTAAGCCCAATATATCTTTTACAAAGAAGGGGTTACGAAAGTTGATCCCAATATCATACCCATTGTATCATTTGCCCAACCCACCAATCCCCCCCACACGTCTTGCCAGCAGAATCTCTTTTGAGAAGTCCCAATGGGCACATACATTAGTGTTCAACCAGTGTATTGATTTGTTCATAAGGCCCCTTGTAGATTCCAAGTTATCAGTAGGGAGGCTAGGAACATTAGCTAATACAATTACATAGGGAGAAGACTCAGTAGGGAGATCAATCACTAGGAGGGGGACCGGGCTTGGTTGACGACTTTCAGCCTGCTTGGCTATAAGTGGTTGCCCTTTATATTGCCGTAAGGCTCCATTTAAATCCAGACCATTGACAGCAGCAGAGTTTTGGTTTACAATGAACCGATCACCCCTATTAGCGGTGGTTTGGGACAAAGTAGGCACTGGGTAGTACTGGGTTCCCTGGGAGCAAGTTGTTATCCTGGCAGCCGATGACTCAGACAGTTTTGCCTCAATGTGGGCGAGCCGATCGATAATAGGGTGCAATTTACTATCCAACAGTTCACCTAAATGACTGCTAAAGAGATTCCAGGTATCTTCTAATATAACTGATGATTGCACAGATGGATCCTCATTACAGGGCCGTTTACGGAGCACAGATTTGCCCTTAGCAGTTGGAAGTTTATTAGTCACGTCGCTCGCAGCTTTCCGCTTACGCTTTGATTTTGGCCCAAGAGCTGGATCAGAATCTTGGTCCAGGGCCACCATAAATGTAAAATTTTCCACATCTACTTGGTCTGTAACTGAAGGGTGTAAAACATCATCTGGCATGACAAAGCTAGCTGGGCTGTTGATCACAGAATCGGCCTCAATAGTTAGGACGACTTGGGACTTAATGCAGAAGCAATAGATAGCATCGAATGAGAAGACTCCAGAGGACCATCAGTGGTGTTACAACTCGCCTGATTCAAGGGTCGGGCTGGTACAGAGTCCTCCAAGGTAAGGGAAAGACGTTGCTCCACCAACCTAATCTCATTCGAAACCATGTCAACAGCCCGTGTCAAGTAGTTGTGAATCATGGAACAAGTACATGGTGGTGGCACAATAGGTATGGCTAAGGTACCCTTCTTTTTTCCCATGTTCACTTGGCCAATAGAAAAGCTGGTGTAAAAAATGAGACAAGAGGAGACCCAGATCGCCTAAAAGACCAAAAACAATCAAAACAGTAAAAACAGTACCTCTGTTTAGGGGACCTCCTCAGAAATGACCCGGATCCAGATGCAAAGTGTTAGGGGAATGGACCAGCCCAGCCTATTCCATGCTATGACAAGCTAAGATGGATAACTCCCGTAATCTTATGGTACTCCGGGGCCTAGCCCCTCCTCCACGGGCCGAAGACAGCAGCAGCAGCGGGACCTGGAGTCCCTGGTGAGCAATGCGGCAGAAGAGTCAAATTCCCTGAGACTAAAGTACAATTGAAAATTTAAACAGAAGTGTCCGCTATAAAACCAACTGGCTCCAAGGATCGGTGAGGAGATTCCATATGTAGCAAAGCCAGAGGATAACAGATATTTAATCACAGGCAAAGAGCATGATGGCTTAAAAGCCAATACGGACAGTTTTCTGTCAAGAAACATTGCCTTTGAAATTAAGGGGATAAATGAGACTGATTTTACATTATCTGTTCTAAATCCGAATGTAAAGTCATATGCCAAATTGGATGCTCCAGTAAATGGGTCTAGAAATAGGGATTCTTGTTTGATTAACCAGGGAGGTTCACAAAAGGACAACGAGCTGACTGTGATTTTGAAGACTCTTGACTTTGTGCTATTTGATGATGATTTTGTTTTAAATAGATCTTATTTGCTGTATTTTCTGGCTCAGATAGACCAGTTGAAGATGATAAAGAGTAGTGACATAAATTTGGTAGAATAGTTAAAAGTTTGTGGTGAGAAAAAGTCAAGGGTTACCTTCTAGTCATGCACAATTGTCAATCTAATAATGGAAAATTGTGAATGTTTTATTTCAAAAGAGGTTGATTTAGTACTGTGCCTTCCAAGATCTTGTAGGTCTATGGTAAATAACTATAATGATATGAATAGGTTTACACTCTTAGATAATGACACAATCTCACCTGAGGAGCTGGTGCGCAATGCGAAGTTAACTGCAGTTTCTTGTAAAGGGGGTTGCCCACTAACTTCTGACTGCACCCTCTTCAGCAATAAAAAGGGCGTGGAAGCTTATCACCCCTGACTCGCTCGCCTCTCATTTCCCCCTAAATGGCCAAAACATTTTTAGGACACCTTCCATGCAGGCAGAGGCTGAACCTCTACACTCTGAAATCACCTATGCACTGGACCTGTGTGCCCCCAGGGTAAGAAACAAACCTAACAGGAAAATGGTATTTACCAGAACTTAATCTATTAAAAAGGAAATGTAAAGCACTAGAACACAAGTGGAGATTGTCTAAAGAAAGCAGTGATAAACAGCTCTATAAAGAAGAATTGAAACCTTACCACAATGGCCTCAAATGTGCTAAAAGAAACTACTACGCAAAATGCATAGAGGACAATAGCAACTCATCAAAAGAGCTCTACAAAATAGTGAAAGAACTTTGCAAACCATCCAGTATGTCCCAAGCAATGATTCCCTCAATAGATAACTGTGAGATAATCAGTAATTTTTTCATCGATAACATTTCTAAAATTTACTCCTCTTTCAAAGACCAATCATCTACCAATGAGCTGGATCGGTACACCATGGCCCCCTACCCCAAAGCACATGCTCACCTAAGCAACCTGACTCCCTTCTCAGAGGAACAGGTAGCAAAAGCCATGATTGAGGTCAAATCGGGATCCCAACTTGACCCATGTCCTCTCTACATCTTCTCTTGGCTTACAACGGTCTTAAATCCATATGTTACCCAAATTTTTAACAAATCCCTGGAATCAGCAGTCTTCCCGTACATCTGGAAAGAAACTATTGTTTTTCCTTTGCTAAAAAAAGCTGGCATGGAGGTCTGCAATCCTGCAAACTTTCGACCAATCTTCCAACTCCTTTACCTGTCCAAGGTCTTGGAGAGATTTGTCAACAAGCAACAGGTTAATTTCCTAGAAACCAACGTGCTCCTGGCCCCATCTCAGACTGGCTTCAAATCCTCAAATAGCACAGAAGCCACACTTATTGGACAACTTTAGATCCTTGGTGGCCCCACCCTTTTTAATGCCTATGTCTCCTCTCTGGCTAAAATTGGCAGGAAATGGGGCTTCAACATCTGCTCCTATGCTGATGACACAGCTTTTAATCGCCTTCGAAGAAAGGCATGAGGACACCAGAAACAATTTAATTAATTGTCTGTCAGAAACAGCAATTTGGATGACAGAACACCATCTGAAACTGAATGCTGAGAAATCTGAGATCCTGCTCTTTGGAGGAGCTCATCTAATCTGGGACGATACCTGGTGGCCGCAGACACTAGGATATGTCCCGGAACTGAAATGGGTCATAAAAAACCTGGGCATCCTCATAGAAAAGGGACTTACTATGCAAGACCAAATCAGATCATTGTGCGGAAAAAGCTTTGCCATGTTAAAGCTCTTGAGAAGACTTTTATCATGTATCCCTTTGAATTGTCGAAAGACCATCACTCAGGCACTAGTCTGAAGTAGGTTGGATTACAGGAATACGCTCTATGTGGGCATGTCAGACTACCTCTTCTCCCAACTACAGGTGATTCAGAATGCCGCTGCTAAGCTTGTTTGCAATAAAAGCAAGTATAGCTCGGCATCAGAGTGCCTGAAGGAACTCCACTGGCTGCCAGTGCGCCAGAGAGCCAAGTTCAAACTCATGTGCTTTTCACATAGAGCACTACACAAGCTTGGCCCTCGAATTCTACAGGACAAAATTGAATTCTACACTCCCACACGACAGCTGAGGTCTTGCAACCTCGCTCTGGCCAAAACTAAATGTATCAAGAAAACCAGAGTAGGAGGTCAATCCTTCTCTAATCTGGCGGCCGTTCACTGTAACGAACTCCCCCTAGACCTTCGTCGCACGGACTGATTATTTGACATTCAGAAAGAAGCTAAGAACAACACTGTTCCCTAGGTGGTAAACAATGATACTCATAGCTTGCACCTTGGTTCCCTACTCCCAGTTTGCCGGGGCATCGAGCACTATCATACCAGGACAATGCTTTCCAGTGCCGTTATATCCCTCGGGATGATTGATGGGCATAATAAATACAAATAAAGCAGGGCGTAGAAGGGTATCCCTTGTAAAGCAGAATTTAATCCCTGAGCCTCGTGATGATGCTTTGCTGCAGTTGCAGTGGTTGGTAGGAGCCCCAAATTATAAGGGTTCTAGGCCAACCCCATGCAGTCAATCTGATTAACAATCAAATTAATATTTTGCCCTGGAAGTTAGCAAGCTGCTCCAAAGGTGTTGAGAAAATTCTCAAAATTGGCCTAATGAACCCAGACAAAATATGTATACAAGAGACATGGGTAACTGATACACTTGAGGTGAAAGATTACTTTATTAGCAGCCCACCAAAGAAGTCTAGAAAAGGGCATGCTAGTGGTTGCAAAGCCACATTGTTGAGCACTAATTGTTCATGGTCTTTTAAAGTGTTCTATCATCCTTCAAATCTACTTCATTGTATACTCTTTTGTAATAACAAAGGGAAAGA
Source organism: Calotriton arnoldi (assembly GCA_963921515.1). Taxonomy (NCBI): domain Eukaryota; kingdom Metazoa; phylum Chordata; class Amphibia; order Caudata; family Salamandridae; genus Calotriton; species Calotriton arnoldi. The sequence goes on from CAWUFW010001918.1 coordinate 1,716,943, forward strand.
TTATTCCATGCCCCAGCTGATTTTAGCAAACAAGAGAAATGAGAAAGTGGCACAGTGGATGGAGAATTCCTTCCTCAAACTAAATGGAGACAAAACCGAGCTGGTAACAACTTTACCCCACATACAATGTTAGGTTGGCCGGACAGCTTGGGACCTGCTCCTCTTCCCTCCTCCCCTATAAAAAGCTTGGGGATGTGGTTGTGTCTTTAACAATGGAACCCGAAGCCAAAAAACTGACTACATCATGCTTTGCCATGTTGAGAAGCCTACGAAAAATCCTGGGCCTTTTTCCTTTACAATTAAGGAGAATTATGGTCCTGTGCTCATTCTCTCCCACCTAGACTATGATACCTCCTTATATATGGGATCTCCAAAATCGGTTATCTAGAGACTCCAAGTGGTTTAAAATGCTGTGGCAAAGACCATTTCAAGTTACTCAAACACTCTTCTGTGAACAATGCCTTGTCCTCCACGGCACTGGCTCCCAGTGGAGGAATGGATATAATTCAAGGCTCTCTGCATGGCCCACAAGGGTATGAACCATAGAGGACCCCCATCTGATCGGTGCTCTCTTATCAGCTTATGTGCCCAACAGAAGTTTAAGATCCTCTAAGGTAGGCCTCCTGCATTTTTCACAAATCTACAGATCCAGATGGGGTGGCAGATCATTTTCCTATCTGTCCCCCAAATTAAGGAATTCCATACCCAAAGAATTAAGAAGAGAACCTAATGAGGCTAAGTTTAGAAAAATGGTTAAAACTTGGCTCTATCCTCACTAGTTAGCCGGGCACTAGTTTTAGGTGATGATTAAGGATGCACAATTGATTCACTCAATGCTCGGAAGCCTCCAGGTAGCTAAGTGTGTTATAAATCCACATAACATAAGACATGTATATATCACCTGGTAAAGAGAATGACTCACTCTTAAAAGATAGTTTCTATTTTATTAAATCAATTGCCGAGAAGGTACAGACAAGTAATATAATTGCGGTTGGTGACCTTAATGCCACTATCTCCAATCATACTATAAGACTTTTACCTATGATGAGAGGGAGACTTGAATATTCCAAGGGGGTCCTTCCCATTGGCGTCCAGAGTAAACCAGAGAGGTTCTCTACTGCTGCAATCATGTAGGGCGTTAGATGCCATCACTGTGTATGGTAGTATAGAGGCTGATATCCCAGCTCGTCCAACCCATAGAATGTCCAATGGTTCTTCGATAATTGACTACATCATAAGCCTTATTCTGCCTTTTCCCTTATAAAGGCTGTTGCAATAATTGATAATAAGTGGAGTACTCTTAGTATTCTATCTTTCTCCATTGAAGGTAAACGTGAAGCTATTTCTCATTGACAGATTGGAGAGGAGGAGCATGTACAGTTAAAGGCTGCTATTGGTAGGGTATCCTGGAATTCAGAAAATAAACTATACTTAACTAGCAATCTAAGAAGAGCAGTAGAGACAATTCCTGCACGGGGTTGGTTTTCAGCAGATTCTTTTACAAAAGATATGCAAAAATTTGTAAGGGGCAAATCAACACTTTCAGAGAATGCCTGCAATAAATCCAGCATGCAGTGTAAGACTTTAAATAAGGGTTATACTCTCAATAGGTAGATAATCAAACTATGAAGACATCAATTTATCTTTTACTTAAAGGAAGGAAATAAAATCATAAACTGTCTTAGAAGGAGGAGAACAAAATAGCTATTGACACAAAAAAGAAAAGATACCGATAGGAGATGGGTAGCAATCACAGAAGCTGTCAAGCAGAAAAATTGTAGGTCCTTCTGGAATATCATTGGGGAATGCAGTAGTAGCACATATAAGCCCAAAATTAACAACTTCTCTAGTGAAGATTGGCGCAAGTATCTCTCCTCAATGTATGCTTCGATTAGCGTAGGGGACCATTTAATGGCTCATAGCTTGTCGAACTCCAGTCTTAGATGTAGGGTTGAGACGATCATTCTCCTATGTCGATGACATATACTTAAAGGATGATGACTTAGCAACACTGTTGTGTGATAGAGATATGCATGGCTAAACTACATGTGCCTCTACAATGCTGCCCCAACTACAAATGCATCTGAACAATGCATTCCTTTACCATGCATGCCTTTACCACGCAATTTCATGGTAAAGGCATGACTGGTAACAGGATATATGTGGTAAAGTTCAAACCCAAGCCCCCCTGAGCCCTTAAAACTACCAGATTCTCCTGAGCCCTAAAAACTACCCCATAACCCTTGAGCCCTTAAAAGTACCCCAACCCCCTGAGCCTAAAAACCTACTTGCCTCCCCTAAGCCCTAAAAACTAACCTGACTCCCCCAGAGCCCTAACAACTACCCCAACCCCCCTGAGCCCTAAAAGAGTACCATGATACCCCCAAGCCCTAAAACCCACCCAGACCCCCCTGAGCCCTAAAAACTGCACTGATCCCCCCAAGCCCTAAAAACATCCCTGCCCCAAGCCCTGAAAACATCCCCAACCCCCAGCCCTAAAAACTACCCCAACCCTTAAAAACTATCCCCCAAAAACTGAACCCATACCCACTTACCTCACCGTCCTGTTCGTATCCTTCCTGTTCCTTGGCTCACCCATTCCAGCATCTCGAGCGCTCATATACCTTAACCACATATATGTGTGGTTAAGGCATATGCATGGTTAAGGCGAGCGCGGTTGCATTTGCGGGGAAATGGCATGCATGGCTTAGCCCACATTGGAAAGGCTGTTTCCCTAGCAACACACTTGGCCATAGTAAATCACATAATTCTGGGATTCACTCACTTGGGCAACAAATTTAACTTCAAAAAATCAAAAATTACCTATCTCAGTGTCCTGTTCTTGGGTTTCGAGTTGTCAAATGAAGGCAAAAGCTTAGCGACACATTTCCTAGATAAGTGTGCACTTTTTCAATAAATAGGCTACAATCACTTTTAGGTTTTCTGAATTTAGCTAGAACATGCATACCAGATTGCGCACAATGGGTTAAACCGTTTTATGAACGGATTCATCCAGACTTCTCTCACACACATAGGACACCAGAACACACACAGATCTTGCGTTCAGTACAAGCTGACATGCTACCTGCAAAGCACTTACACTCCTGTGTAAACACAACAAACTTGGTAATCCACATGGCTGTGGGGACCACAAGATACACATATGTCACATTCAATGAGGGTGACACTGTACCAATTGCATATAAATTTCATTTATATACAAATGCAGAAATGTGTTTTGCACCAACAGAAAAAATACTGACTCCGGTACAGACAGCTGTAGTGAAAGAAAGATAATTGACTCCGGGAAAACGCATAATTGTGGTAACCCTGATTCCAGCGTTGGAGGCAGTGACAAAGACCAGTGTTCCTAACGCAAAAGCCTTACATCCTAGATGGATATAGTGGGACAACTCACTTACAGCAAGAGATGTAGATTATGTCTTTGACTCTACATTAGAAACACAAGCATACCTATAATATGAACAAGAATATCCTTAGCCCAGTGAAATAATGCTTCTAGATCATTATGACGTACTAATTTATACTGATCGTTCTGCCCAGTTCGAAAAGTATACCAATACTCTGGCGCTTGTGCAGTGGTAAATGGTAAAATGAGGAATGGAGAATTCTAACTTCCTAAAACATTCACGCAGTTACAAGGTGATTGCACTGAACAGCTGGCTGAACTGAAAGCTCTAATTCTGGAACTTGAGAATACTTATCCTGAATTCCCCACAGTTCTAGTGTGTGATTTGTATTATAGTGTCCAGTCTTATAATGAGTATGTACACTATTGGAGCCAAGATGGATTCAGAGATTCTAAAGGGAACACTATCAAGCATAAAATGCTTTGGGGACAGGTGGCAAACCTTAAATCGAGCTTGTCAAAAGCCCGTTATTCACATGCTGAGCCACCAACGTATAGGAATACAAATTGCAGGGAATTAGTTGGATGATGAAGCTGCAAAGGTGACAGTGCAAACTGCTGTTGAAGCTGCAGTGACTCGTTCTAACATGAGGATAGATGGAGACATTGTTAGCAGTGGATTCCTGCTCTCGATTCCTATGGGTATGGCCACAGCAATCAGCTGATGCTCAAACTGTTATAAAAGATTTGCAAGTCCTCATCAGCACATATGCAGTAGAGGCATTCCATTCGGGCCAGGGCCCAACATTTGCCTCTAAGGATTACAGGGATACCATAGGTGCATTGGGCATGCCTGTGCACTATTCCCCCGCCCTACCATCCCAAAGGAAAAGCGGCAGTGGAAAGGAAAAACCATGACTTAAAGCAGTCTTTAAAAGCTAGAGTATTAGGTTCAGGTCGCAGTTGGGTCCACCACCTGTATGGGGTACAGAGAGCCTTAAACAATCTGCCAAGAAGATCCTTGAGTGGTCAGACTCCCTATGAAGTCCTGTTCGGAGTTAAGATGTGGGTTCCAGACCTTGACAGTCCCAATAAAGTGGCAGTGGAAATGCTTTTTGATATCAGTGAATGTTTGGCTGCTTACAGGAACTGAACGACTTCCAAGACGAGCAAAGCAACAAGCTACAGAAACGTTCTACCACAGGCAAAGTACAGGGAGTACCAGCAGCTCCTTCCTGGATTCAAAAGATCAGTGATCTAGTGCGGAAGAAGATTGTTGACAAAAAGGAATGGGCCTGTGCCTATCCCGACTGTTGACAGTACCAGAACTGTGCTTTTACCAACCCTTGCTGGTAGCAAACACAAGAAATTTGTGTCTCTAGTTCTCATCAAACTACACGATGTGGCTGGTTCTACATAGGGCTCCTTGGTACTTACCTGCCTCCTTTCCCTACCTTATAGGTAATTCTGTTGCAATAACCAACACTAATGTTTCTTCTCCCCAGTTGGGGACATCTGACACTGAAGTTCTGCTACTTCCAGTCATAATCTACCAACACCACACAATCACTGTGTGCAACTTTACAGATTTCAACGACACCAGCAAACAACACAGCTGTTTTTTATATACCACCACTGGAGTTAACTACCAGTTCTTCACAGCTTAACAAGCCCTCTACATTTGCACAAACTACCTCAGGCTATTTTGTCGACATTGATGACTTTTCTTCGGATTCGTCATCACCACAGAATGGAACTGGTGCATTTATAATTTGACTCAAAAACACATACTTTATCACACCATGGATATACATTTGGGTTACAATATTGTTGCGTTTCCTCTTCCTTTGGATTAATTTTGTGACATGTCCTTTTTACAACATGGACAAACGCATCTTAGATCTATCATGCTGTTGCACTGGACTTTGCAGACTTTGCGCAATGGTCCCGTTCCATGGAAGCATTTAAAAAATTGGACAGTTTCAAGAAAATACATTTTTTTAAATTTCTGCAATGTTTTTTACTGCAAAATTTTTATGAGCTTTTTAGGCCATTTTTTTAGAATGCCTTTTGGCTTTCATTCTGATATTACTATTCTATTTTCTATTTCTATTTGGAGCATTTATTGAGCGCACGGAGGTGTCCCGGCGCTAAGGCTGCAGAGAGAGCACATTGGCAGAGGAGGAGGGCTAGTTGCGGTTGAATAGCCAGGTCTTCAACGCTTTCTTAAAGGCTGATTCGGGTGTGGTATTGCAGATATGCAAGGGCATAGCATTCCTGAGCTTCGCGGTACTGACCACGAAAGCTCTGCCGCCTAGCCTAGCCTTACGAAAGCGGGGAATAGAAAGGAGATTCAAGTGGTTGGATCTGAGAGGTCGGTTGTGTTGGTAGCTTTGCAGTCTGCATCACAGATATTGCGGGCCACGACCCATGGTGGCTCTATATGCCAAGGTGAGAGCCTTAAATTCAATTCTTCTACTGACAGGCAGCCAGTGAAGATTTCGCAAGTGGGGAGAGATGGAATGACGAAAAGGAACCTTGCAGATCAATCTAGCCGCTGCATTCTGAACCATTTGTAATCTGCGGCTCAAATAAGCTGGAAGACCTAAGGACAGGCTGTTAGAGTAGTCCAGGCTGGACGTGACCAAGGCATGGACCACAATCCACCTCCAGTCCAGCGGGAGGAAGTGGAGGAATTTCCTCAGGGAGCGCAGCTTCCAGAAACACATGGAGGAGACCCGACTGATCTGGGCCTTGCAGGAGATAGCATTGTCGAATTTGAAGCCCAAATTCCTTGCTGCCTCCACAGGAACAGGAGGGGGATTAAGTTCAGAAGGCCACCAGAGCATGGAGGGGGGTGGGACCGGTTGATTAAAGAAGAGCACCTCGGTCTTCTCAGTGTTCAGCCTTAGGCAGTTTTGAGTCATCCAATCCGTGATGTTACTCAAACACTGCCTAAAGTTAGCAAAAGCAGCCTTCGAGTGTTCCTTAAAAGAGAAGATCAATTGGGTGCCGTCAGTGTAGGAAATCACTTTCACTCCGAAAGTCTCCACCAGGCACGCGAGAGGGGTGAGGTATACGTTGAAGAGCAGAGGGCTCAGAGCCGAGCCTTGGGGGACCCCGCAAACAAGAGGCTTCTGAGTGGAGGCAAAGGGGCGCAAATAAACCTGTTGTGTGTGGTTCTCGAGGAAAGAGCGGAGCCAGGACAAGACCGTACCCTGTACTCCAAAATGCTTGAGTCTTTCCAGGAGAATCGGATGGGCCACAGTATCAAAGGCCGCGGATAGATCGAGCAGCACCAGCATAGCTGCGTTACCCTGATCAATGGTTATGCGTATGCTCTCCGCAACTTCCAAGAGTGCGGTCTCCGTACTATATCCTGCTCTAAAGCCGGATTGTGAGTCATGGAAACAGGAGTGAGATTCCAGAAATTTAGAGAATTGACTCTGAACTACTTCCTCAAGAATTTTTGCCGGCGCCGGTAGCAGAGAGATAGGTCGAAAGTTTTTAAGTTCTGCAGGATCGCCATCCGGCTTCTTGAGGATAGGCAGTAAGAATGCTTGTTTCCATGTCTCAGGATATATCCCCGATTTCAGGGAGGAGTTCCAGATTAGGTTCAGGGGGGCATTAAAACAAGGGGCCAGCAGTCTGAAGAACTGAGCCGCGCAAGGATCGCCCGGAGAGCCTGATTTACAGCTCTGCAGTTTCTTTAGGGACACATCCAGAGGGAGAGGATGAAACTCCGACCAAGTAGTAGTGAAATCTGGAGTGGGATTAAACTCGAGCAGAGACGTGTTAGACGGGAAGGTGGAGTAGATAGATTGAATTTTATCCTGAAAGAATTCTGAGAGGTCCTTACAAGGGGTAGGTGAAGGAGTCACAGAGCTATCAAGAGCAGCCAGTTTGGAGAAGCATTGAGCAATTTTGAATAAAGCTTTGGATGAATTATCGGCAGATTTGATCATGTGTGAAAAGTAGTTACGTATAGCCTTACGTTTCAGTCCGTGAAACTTTTTTAGGGCTTTTCTATAGGAGCTCTTGGCCGTGGGATCATAAGACGTGGGTCCCGTGCTCTCCATGCCACTGGAATCAAGCTATCCTGGCTGAAGAGGGTGAAACCCCGAAACCGGTCCTAGGATGCTTGTTTCCAGTCCAGGGAAGGACCTGGCTTGGCAGTTCGGGCTGGACTGTTCCCATGAGGCACAGGGTCAAGACTGATTTGCATATGGCTGGGTTCAAACTGGAATGGCATGGTGAGCAAAAACGATGGATTCAGGCCCAGATCTCTGTACTGGGGTGAATGTATGACATTGTTCTGCATTCTGTCCATCAATTGTTGTTTTTGCATTTGTCACCCCGAGTGGGACGGGTATGCCCAGACGTGGGTCCCGTGCTCTCCATGCCACTGGAATCAAGCTATCCTGGCTGAAGAGGGGTGAAACCCCGAAACCGGTCCTAGGATGCTTGTTTCCAGTCCAGGGAGGACCTGGCTTGGCAGTTCGGGCTGGACTGTTCCCATGAGGCACAGGGTCAAGACTGATTTGCATATGGCTGAGTTCAAACTGGAATGGCATGGTGAGCAAAAAAACGATGGATTTAGGCCCAGATCTCTGTACTGGGGTGAATGTATGACATTGTTCTGCATTCTGTCCATCAATTGTTGTTTTTGCATTTGACACCCGAGTGGGACGGGTATGCCCAGACGTGGGTCCCGTGCTCTCCATGCCACTGGAATCAAGCTATCCTGGCTGAAGAGGGGTGAAACCCCGAAACCGGTCCTAGGATGCTTGTTTCCAGTCCAGGGAGGACCTGGCTTGGCAGTTCGGGCTGGACTGTTCCCATGAGGCACAGGGTCAAGACTGATTTGCATATTGCTGGGTTCAAACTGGAATGGCATGGTGAGCAAAAAACGATGGATTTAGGCCCAGATCTCTGTACTGGGGTGAATGTATGACATTGTTCTGCATTCTGTCCATCAATTGTTGTTTTTGCATTTGTCACCCCGAGTGGGACGGGTATGCCCAGACGTGGGTCCCGTGCTCTCCATGCCACTGGAATCAAGCTATCCTGGCTGAAGAGGGTGAAACCCGAAACCGGTCCTAGGATGCTTGTTTCCAGTCCAGGGAGGACCTGGCTTGGCAGTTCGGGCTGGACTGTTCCCATGAGGCACAGGGTCAAGACTGATTTGCATATGGCTGGGTTCAAACTGGAATGGCATGGTGAGCAAAAAAACGATGGATTTAGGCCCAGATCTCTGTACTGGGGTGAATGTATGACATTGTTCTGCATTCTGTCCATCAATTGTTGTTTTTGCATTTGTCACCCCGAGTGGGACGGGTATGCCCAGACGTGGGTCCCGTGCTCTCCATGCCACTGGAATCAAGCTATCCTGGCTGAAGAGGGTGAAACCCGAAACCGGTCCTAGGATGCTTGTTTCCAGTCCAGGGAGGACCTGGCTTGGCAGTTCGGGCTGGACTGTTCCCATGAGGCACAGGGTCAAGACTGATTTGCATATGGCTGGGTTCAAACTGGAATGGCATGGTGAGCAAAAAAACGATGGATTTAGGCCCAGATCTCTGTACTGGGGTGAATGTATGACATTGTTCTGCATTCTGTCCATCAATTGTTGTTTTTGCATTTGTCACCCCGAGTGGGACGGGTATGCCCAGGCGTGGGTCCCGTGCTCTCCATGCCACTGGAATCAAGCTATCCTGGCTGAAGAGGGGTGAAACCCCGAAACCGGTCCTAGGATGCTTGTTTCCAGTCCAGGGAGGACCTGGCTTGGCAGTTCGGGCTGGACTGTTCCCATGAGGCACAGGGTCAAGACTGATTTGCATATGGCTGGGTTCAAACTGGAATGGCATGGTGAGCAAAAAACGATGGATTTAGGCCCAGATCTCTGTACTGGGGTGAATGTATGACATTGTTCTGCATTCTGTCCATCAATTGTTGTTTTTGCATTTGTCACCCGAGTGGGACGGGTATGCCCAGACGTGGGTCCCGTGCTCTCCATGCCACTGGAATCAAGCTATCCTGGCTGAAGAGGGTGAAACCCCGAAACCGGTCCTAGGATGCTTGTTTCCAGTCCAGGGAGGACCTGGCTTGGCAGTTCGGGCTGGACTGTTCCCATGAGGCACAGGGTCAAGACTGATTTGCATATGGCTGGGTTCAAACTGGAATGGCATGGTGAGCAAAAAACGATGGATTTAGGCCCAGATCTCTGTACTGGGGTGAATGTATGACATTGTTCTGCATTCTGTCCATCAATTGTTGTTTTTGCATTTGTCACCCAGTGGGACGGGTATGCCCAGACGTGGGTCCCGTGCTCTCCATGCCACTGGAATCAAGCTATCCTGGCTGAAGAGGGGTGAAACCCGAAGCCGGTCCTAGGATGCTTGTTTCCAGTCCAGGGAGGACCTGGCTTGGCAGTTCGGGCTGGACTGTTCCCATGAGGCACAGGGTCAAGACTGATTTGCATATGGCTGGGTTCAAACTGGAATGGCATGGTGAGCAAAAACGATGGATTTAGGCCCAGATCTCTGTACTGGGGTGAATGTATGACATTGTTCTGCATTCTGTCCATCAATTGTTGTTTTTGCATTTGTCACCCCGAGTGGGACGGGTATGCCCAGACGTGGGTCCCGTGCTCTCCATGCCACTGGAATCAAGCTATCCTGGCTGAAGAGGGGTGAAACCCTGAAACCGGTCCTAGGATGCTTGTTTCCAGTCCAGGGAGGACCTGGCTTGGCAGTTCGGGCTGGACTGTTCCCATGAGGCACAGGGTCAAGACTGATTTGCATATGGCTGGGTTCAAACTGGAATGGCATGGTGAGCAAAAACGATGGATTTAGGCCCAGATCTCTGTACTGGGGTGAATGTATGACATTGTTCTGCATTCTGTCCATCAATTGTAGTTTTGCATTTGTCACCCGAGTGGGACAGGTATGCCCAGGCGTGGGTCCCGTGCTCTCCATGCCACTGGAATCAAGCTATCCTGGCTGAAGAGGGGTGAAACCCCGAAACCGGTCCTAGGATGCTTGTTTCCAGTCCAGGAAGGACCTGGCTTGGCAGTTCGGGCTGGACTGTTCCCATGAGGCACAGGGTCAAGACTGATTTGCATATGGCTGGGTTCAAACTGGAATGGCATGGTGAGCAAAAAAACGATGGATTTAGGCCCAGATCTCTGTACTGGGGTGAATGTATGACATTGTTCTGCATTCTATCCATCAAATGTTTTTGCATCATAAGCATGTCTCCAAGAGCGTTCCAGTTTCTTACACCGGCTTTTTTCTGCGAAAAGTTCTAAAGAAAACCACGGGGCAGATGGTTTTTTCCTGGAGGATGTTATAGATCTGGGAGGTGCCACCTTATCTAAGGCATAAGTAACCCAGTTATTGAAGCTGGATATGTCTACGTTGGGATTCCCAGTCAGCTGGAGGGAGGAACAGTGAAACACAGGGGTCAACGCATCAATAGTAACCTTCCTCCAATCTCTCCTTAACTCTGGGTTATACTTAGGGCCAGGGCTGCAGTGTGTGGCATGAAAGCTGAAAGGGATAAGTAGATGATCCGACCAGGTCAGAGGAAGGGGGGCCGCCCTCAACCCAAAGGGAGGGGTCATTGGAAAAGATGAGGTCTAGCGTATGGCCAGTGACGTGAGTAGGTGCATTGAGTCTCTGAGTTAGGTTGAGCCCAGCAAGAGTTTCGGCCAGCTGGAGTGCTTTAGTGCATTTGTTATTATCCATATGGATGTTAAAATCACCTAGAATAGTGAAGCTGGCGTATTTCAATGAAAAATCAGCAGCTATGTCACAGAATTCTGCCAAGTGACAACTTGGCGAATTGAGGGGTCTATACACCAATATTCCGGCCACCGAGATGGACGAGGAGACCCTAACACAGAAAGACATGGCCTCCATGATACCTATATGTTCAACCCTGCTACAAGAGATATCCCAACCCTCTCTTAGAACAATAGCCACTCCACCTCTAGTCTTGCTGCCACCCCTATTGACACACGTAATACGGAAGCCATCAGGTATTGCCAGCAGCAGGTCTGGGTTGGAACTCTCCTTGAGCCACGTTTCAGTGAGAAACATTAGGTAAGAAGCGTTAGATTCTAAGGAGAGCCAAATATCCTCCACATGTTTAGGGAGGGATCTGCAGTTGATTAGGCTTGCCCTGATATTAATATCCACAGCCCTTGCCTGTTGCAGGGGGGTGCAGGGTTAGATAGACGATCGATGGGTTTCCCATAGCTCGCCCCTACATCAAAAGGACAAGCGTGGCAACCTGTTCCATGATTGGTTAACTCGGGGTCTAACAGATGGGGATTGACACAAGCCTTATTATTCAATTTAAGTAGTTGCTCTCGTGACCAAGATATATGACTCCCTGGGGTCAAACGGGAAGCATGGCCAGCGCTGGCCGTGTTCCAGACGCGGACGGGCGCAGACAGGCCTGCCTTAGGCAAAGATCACTGTCCTTTGAAGACTTTTTAGCTTCAGTGACATATTTTAGCACATGTTTTCATGAAGCTTTTTAGTCGCCTTACAAATAAGGAATGGGTGTTGTGTGGTTACATAGGCCCCGGGAATAGAACACCACCATTTTACATGTACACATTTAAAGTTGACATCTTTTTTAGACGCTGACTTTTAACACACATTTGCTGCACACCCATGTTGGATAATATTCTCAGAAACAGATTTGCATACACTTACACTTCTTCATAAGCACATTATCAGGCCCTTCAACATTCTGTACAAGGAATAAGTTCACTACGCAAAATGTCATTGTTTGTTGTCTGCTCAGTGACAGCTCTGCAAGGTTAGAATAAACAATAACAGCCAGACTAGATCTTCAGTATGGAGAGTATGGATGATGTTTATTATAAAACATCTCCAAGCCCCTTGTTTTGGGAGAGGAGCATTTTGCTGGCACTGTTGAGGTCACCCCATGCGGAATTCTAGCCCAGCCAGCTAAGTCCTGTTAACATCCTGAGAAGGACGGTAGCCTGCTCTGCATCAAAGACAGGCTCCCAGATGACGCATACCCTCAGGTAAATGGGAAGTTAGTCCACTCTTGGGCATTTTGCCAGATCTGCACACTCTATGCATATTAGGATAGGGAGCGCTGGGTAGGAGTATAGATATAATTATATGTATTCATATAATCAATGTAACAGCACAATGGTTGAACTTTTAATTTTCTTTACCATTCTTGTAATGCTGATTACTCTCTTTTGCTTCCTTCTATTAATAATTGCGGCACACATTTTACACACAAATCTTACTGCCTCAATAAATGTTTGAAATGCCAATTTCTGTATTTCTTGTGTTTCCTCTGTGCATGCCTGAGTTACTAACAAAAGGGTTGGGTCTGTTTCCACAATTTCCTTGGGGAATAAGGGTTGTCAAGTTCTGAGACTGCACGTCATCTGGTACCTTGTAAGGTTTATGGTTACAGATGGTGCACTGTAAGCTAGCCAGGACTAAGGTCAATATATCCTGATGGTGTGCACATAGTCATGCATACTTTTGAAGTTTATGTTGTCCAAATGCACAGTCTTACTGAAATAGTATGAACTGTATGACAGTTTGAAGGTAAGCGCTGACCGGGCCCAATCCACTTCTTGTATACTACTCGCACTCCATCGTGATCAGCCATATTTTTTCACTTTGACCTGGTGTCCCATGACTAGATGTCTGAGATCGGTGCTTCAATCTTTTAGGCACTAGTTTTTACATTAAACATTGAAAATTGATTACTCCGGTTGAACTGATTGGATTTTTGTCATTTTGGTGTCAAATAAATTTACTCTTTTTCTAAATTGGTGTGGAATTTTTCTTGTGTTGTATTTTCACTCTATTACTGTTTGTGTGCGGCATAGATACTTTATACCTTGCCTCTAAGTTAAGCCTGACTGCTTTTTGTGCAAAGCTACCAGAGGGTTAAGCACAGGTTAATTTACTGATGTTTGTGGTTCACCCTGATAGGGATTTTGGCTGTGTATTGAGCAAGGTTAATACCCCACTCAGCCAGCAGCCCAATTTCTCATATCCCCCAGCATAATCACTTGCTAGGTATTCTTCCCATCCCCAGCACTACTTCTGTTTTCTGTAAAATGGATTGAGGTATCAAGGCTTTTTTAAGGGCAGGTAGAAAACCAAATTTGAAACCTGTGAATGTGTGCACATCAACTACAATGGTAGGTCTATGCCTAAAGAATACAGAGGATTATCACATGGTATCAGTTGTCACAGGGGGTTTACTTGTCGGGCTAGCATGGCCCACCCAATATGGGTCACTCTAGAGCACTGCTAACTCCCAATATATTGTATAGAGCCTGGTGGATCTATGTTGGTCTCCCTGATAATAAGGCTATTTGATATGCTTTGGCATTTGCATATACATGTTCAAAAATCTGCACATTGATACATGCAGGGACCCTCCTAAGGAATGATGCATTCTAATGGCCCCAGTGCGAGGTATGGGGTGCATAATGCTAAATAACTTGTTGGGTGCAAGCAAATTTAAATCTTACTCAACCTTACAGAAAAACACCAGACTTCCATGCTCATAATTTGGGAGACAGACAACTGATGCATTGCAAACAATGCTAGATAGGTGGAAGCATGTTCCCGCTCTCTACATCACTGATTATTGCAGACATCATGAAATAGGGAAGCAGTTCAAAACTTTAATCTGGGCTTGTTTCATAACTCTTCACTAATGGGACTGAACAATACACTGACTTGCAGGATCAATTGGCTTTGGAATAACTGGCAGAGGACTGGTCCAGTATGCTTCACACACACAACTGGGACCTAAGGGTGGCAGAACTTATATTTACTTATTTCAAAATTCTTCAGGCTTGATAATGGATTCCACATAGAATCCACAGCGCCCAACTATTGCCTGATAACCACTGCTGGATATGTGCAAGCCCCAGATGTGTGACTTCATGAATATTTGATGGCCTTGTTCAAAACTATCAGGTTATCGGATGGATGAATGGCAGGTGCTTATGACTAATAGTGAAAGCCCTTACAGGTCCTCCCCAAACTTGCCATTTTGCATGCAACAACTGACATAATCTGTGCCTCATCACACTGGAAGTGTGAAATGACACATATTCTATTCTTGCATTATCCTTATGTTTGTATTTTATGATTGCATATTTTCCCATTAGAAGGCACCCGTATCCGTTTTACTAATTGCATTGGGACAGAGCTGGAAGATGATCATCCCTCCATAGGGCATAGTATGATCACCAAATGCAGGTGATATTGCACAGGTTCCCATAGAAGTGCTAAGTGCAAACTATTCAGGTAGTGTAATCTTTAAATGAGTAGAACCTTTATGTTTTGCGAACACTAAGGACTAACGTACTAAATGGATACTTTCAAGTGCAAATGTGCTGGATTGCTATAATATTTATTAGGAATGTATATGTTTCACACACGTAAATTGGGGAAAAAATGGGTGTACCGATTAGTGGAAGAAAGTGCCAGAAAGCAGACAATTCAAATAATGAAATTCACATACAAAGTAACACATTTCAGGGCAAGTTTAATGTTTCGCAAAGCCTAAACAAAAACTTTACTCCTGTTGCCACTTGTATGTTTTTGCTGCTGATCTACCTTTGCCATTATTCAGAAATGTAAGTAAAGTAATGTAAATCTTGTTTGAGTCTTTTGTAAAAAAATAAAATGAGTGATATTGAAAAAACAGAACTGCAAGGAAAATATGACATTTTCAATGTACCCCCCTGTCAAGGATACAGACTGGGCTTTTGGTCAAAATTTGCGTAGTATCTTCACATTACATATATACATTTGCACCCAGACTGTTTCACAAATGGAATGAGTGGTCTGAGAATATCGAACCAGAGCTGTTTTATACAGATGGAACTCCAACTCCTCCCCCACCAGTCTCCAAAACCGAGACTCTTGCTCTGCTGTAGCACCTTGATGAATCAAAAAGGCTCTTTATAAAACTCCAAAACAAAAAATAAATACACTTACAGTTATAGCTCTAAAATATTTATAGGTTAAGTTGCTCCTGTTTTTCCTGAACATTTGCTAAACGACCTACAATAGCACTATGCATTATCTTAAAGTAAGGCACTTTTTACCTCTGTGTCTTTTGTTGATTATGGCCATTGTTGCATTCTTAAATGAATGGAAAATAGACACTGTGACACAGCTTTATTTGTGAAAAACTGTTTATTGCATTAAACTACATTTCCAGGAATTCCTTGGACAACCTATAAAAGCTGCACTCTATATACAACAGTCAGTGCAATGATTTCTGCTATAGTATACAAGACTTTATACAGAAAATAGAAAAAGAGCTTTCATATATTACATAATAGGAGCCTCTATGCAGTTTAAATATAAACTGAATACTTTATATCATACAGGCTGAAAACTGCATGCGTATGTTACATTTTAAGTGCAATTTCATGAATGTGTACAAAAGTAATAGACAATTAATGGTTACTGATAAGGACATTGATTTTATTGAAGGAGACCAATGTGAACTGTGGAAGTGAAAATATCTGTCTAGAAAATCATGTTCTTCATTAGACATGAGGTTAACAAACAAAACAAACCCATTTAATATGCATTTGGGAGAGTGTAAGCTGGTGATAGTCATGTTTTGTTATGCAAATGGAATCAATTAATTGTGAATTTAAATGGATCTGCATTTGTGTTCTTTTTGGGGGGAAGTAAGTGACTATACATTGATTTCCATATGAAACTGAATTTTAGAAGTTGTGCATGCATAGAGGTCAACTCGGATATGCAAAGTTGTCTCTACAGTCATTCTGTGCTTTGCAATGTATTTAAGAATTGTTGTAACCATATTTTAATGAAAGGCATGTAGTGTGTTATTTTGCTTTGGACATTTTACCTTAATTAAGAAGTCCTGGTGCTGTAGATCAACTTCAACATCTTAAATAAATGGGTTCTCTGTTCTAATTGTGCAATATATATTTTGCAGCAATAATCTGTGGTTAAATGCCAGTCGGACATGATGCTATAGTAAAAATGTAAGAAACCCAAAGGGTGCATTAAGTGTGGCCCGTAAATTGCAAAACAAAAATATATGTTGTCCAGTAAACTTGTGAAAATGTGAGTGGCACTATTCAACTAACCTGTTACGAGAGAATGGAGGTCTTACTATGGCTCCTAAACTTAAACATTCAAAAATGATTTATTTGCTAGGTATAAGAGATATAACTTTAATAACTATGAATGAATTTTGTTGTAAAGTTTCTGGTATATGTGTACACAAATGTGAGCAAAATAATGAAAGGAAATACTAAAAGACACAGAGGTATAAATACTGTTTACTTGGTTCCTTCGTGACAATCATAGAAAAGAGAGAACTTTGCTGGGAACAGGTTTTAATTTAATATCTTGCTTATTATTTCCTTTGTGTATTATGTTAGAACTCTTTTAACCCTGCTGAACAAGGTAGCTCACTTGATTGTACCAGAAACGTACTCAAACAAAGACATTGCTCCAGTTAGTAAACAGAAGTGAACATCTCAAAAGCAGATTAACATAGACTGCATAAGACAATGACTATTTTCAACGTTTGACTCTTGATAGACAGACTGCAAGAGAGAGAAGAAATACTGATAATACTCTACGTACTAGTTCTAAGATCAGAATGTTAGGTTTGCATAGACACAATGTTCACTTTCACATAATGTACCAAACTTGCAGATTCTAGTAGTATACCATGAGCTAGACCATGGTAACACATGAACATAAAAAGAGCACATATAGGATTCTTTGATATGATGATTTCTTAACCAGTCAGGTTAACATGCATAATAAACATCGTCTCCCAAGAAACTTTTCGGTCTTTTGTGAGGTGCATGCCTTTTAGTTCACATTTTACCCAATATAGCTTGCTTGTTTCCTTCTCTATTAAATGAATACCTTGTATTTAAATCAAATATGAAAAAAACAATTTTCAATACAAGGCTGTAGATAGTAATACAGTATGTAAAATAGGATTTTTAAAACACAAATTAAAATTCTAAAGTATTTGTCTTTCAAGTCAAAGTTCTAATTACTATGCTAGAATTTCAATTCAAATCAGGAAAGACAAAGTGTTCAGTGGTGGATAAAGCCTTTCCATGTGGTGTGGAAAAGAAATAGTGCCTGTGGCAGTTTCTCATGGAACACTTTTGAGATTATGTTGCCACCGGCTTTTGTTTTATATGTGACCTCAGCAAGTGCATAAACAATATTTACTATTCAGTAATTTAAAATAAAGGACTGACCACATGAAAAAGGCCCTAAAGAAAACTATTGAAGTTACTTGATTTCAGTTTGTGTTTCCAGTTATTTAGGTGACATACATCTTTTAACAATTTCTTTGGGTTACATAATGTTAGAAATATGTTTTGCACAAGTTGGCAAATGTTATGTGGTTCTAGTTGTGATCTTTTTATGTACACTATGCCTAAGTTTTTTGATCAATTAACATTAATTATTGGTGTTCATCATGTTGTAGTAATACCAACTTAGAACATGTTTCAACATATAGGAAGTAATGCCCTAAACATATGCTTGTTGGAAGGAAGTGCTCAGGGATGCTTTTTTACTGGCCACACTTTTAACAATGTAACAAATATATTATAAGTAAGGTCCATAATTTGTAATAGTAGTTTGTGACTTTGCCCTTAAAATAGGAAACAAACAATAGAAACAATCAATAGATGTTCTAGGTATGTATTGATAGCATTGTGCTAATCCCATTCTTAATAAAAATGTCTTAGAAAAATAGATATTTGCGGTGATCTGATCAAGGGTGGTGATGATGTTGTAGATGTGCTTTGTATAAAAGGGCAGCTCCCACTTAAACACAGGAACTATCCAGACTTACAAGCTGGTGCTTATAATAGAATATAAACACTGCATTTTTTGAATATTTAAATTTGATTGGGCAGTTTGCAAGGCATCCATAAAACTTTCTTTCAGTCTTACAAGTTTTGGAGAAGAAAACTGACATACGTTAATCTGAGAGCTGATTTGTAAAAGGAATACATTTTTACTGATTTGCTGATGCAAACAGTTTATGCCATCTACCCAATGGGGTTTTAAAGTTGTCATTTGGATTTTTGAATGAAGAAAGATATGTTAGTGATACTTTTCCAAAACTTAGAGAATCTTCAATGTAGGATGAAAGCATTTTATCAAATGCTATACATTAAGAATGGAAGTTAACATGACAAATGCACTTGCAAACCATTTTGAAAAAGCTGTTAACTGGAATGATGAGGCCTCGAACAATAAATGCCTCGCAAGTACAACAGTAATAGTAATATTAGCATTTCCACAAACAATTACTCTCACCTGAAGGATAACTAAAAAAATTGGGGATAAACCAGTGTAAAATTATTACTTTTCTTAATGTCAGCAAGCATCTTTAATCTTTGTAGCTGTTAACTGGCAGGATACACTTATTGCAATTACTAAGAAACTTCATAGTAATATCATCACAAGCCCGGATAATTAATGAAAAAGTCCTAATGGTATGGAAGAGACATTTGTTATGTAACTCAGTTACAGGGCATTTATCATGCTCAACCACATTACAGGAAGTAACTAAATGATGTCTCTGTTGTTCATATGATGCTAATATTGATTTAAAATACTGACAGATGTTTTGCCACTATTGTTAGAGTGTGTTGGTCACAGATTCCCTCTATTTGTCTGTACCACATCTGTTGTACATGTTTTCATTGATTCACTAATCTATTTGAATACAAATATTTTCAGAGGGTATGCATCACCTGCTACTCCTCTAATCTCTTTTGATAGCGAATTATCACAATAATTCACCTCTAAACAATGTTCTGAAGCATTAGTCTCTGCTGTGGAATTCCATACTTCAAATTTGACCTAAAACATTATACTGTCTCATCACTGTCTTTCAAAGGTCATGTTATATTTTAGGTGAGTAAATATGTGATTCTTGAGATCCCTTTCTTTTTAGTGACTTTCAAACACTCACCTTGGCAGTATGCACTGTTCCCACCTAAATATGAGTTAATTGATTTAAAGGCATGGCATTCAATTGGCTATTCAAAATCATAATTGCCAACCATCAAGAATACTTTTCTTTTAAGTCACTATGCAGAGACTCAACTTTGTCTCTGATATCAGCATCATAGCTTCTTTGAAATGCCATGTATGAATGCCTGAATATTTCAATAAGCATTGGAATAATATCATATGCCTGTAGCATCCCAAACGTCATCTGATTTTTCTCAGAACAAAGCCCACACAAAAACTATTATCTATCCCAAGCCCCTTATGTATTCTAGAATAATAGATGTTGAAACAATGAGCCTGATGAGTAGTACTCTTGGGTTTCTACATGAATTCCAGAACATGTATGGGGGTTGATACTAACTGCATCCATTCTTCCTATTTAATAGTCATTAAACACAGATCTAAACTAGCTTACAGCTTCATCATCGTAATCATATTCAAAAAGTTGTTTACACTAGAATTTTTTAGCTCACTTACCTTTTATCCTTCAATGCTGCTTGGTAGGAATTCACTGTATTCGCTCCCCTTCTACACCAAATATTCTCAATTATTGCCCTTTAGCGCTGAATGCCAAGTCTGGTATTGAAACATCTATGTTAGAGGTAATCTCTGAGTTCCAAAATAATTTTGCAGACCACCAAGCCTTAAAATAATTTTTTTAAATGCAAATAAGTCAAAGCAAATGAATCAGCACTAACAGTTGTCACACACCATCCTATTGCAATATTATTGATGATGGACAGAAGGGGATATTCACACAAATTCACTTTAAAAAAACATATATCAGGATGAGATACTAGCTACATCACAGATACACAATTATGAAAAATACCTGCATGATGAAAATCAGTTAAAAAAGTGAATCGCATTGTAACGCACAACAATCACTGGGAACATCCCTTATTTCAAATTAATATGTATTGCAGTTTTATAACATTTCAAATAAACTGGTGTTGTACATTTTAAAAGCTGAAAGAATTGGTCAATAGTGAAATAAATGGGAGAGTCCAAACAGTCAACACAGATTCTTAACTAACACACCAATCAGGAGTTGAAGACATAAATACCCTTTGACCAACTCATCACCCAAAACAAAGTTCATTCACAATCTGTCTGTTCTGGTACCGAACTGTAACTTGCAGTAGTAATGTTGTTGAGCTTCTGCATATGTTATGCTGATTGGCATGGTGCACTAATCATCCAGGTGCTTGGGCAAGGTGTGTGGTCCCAAAGCCAAGTCTTCAGCTTCTTGCGGAACTGAGGAAGTGAGGAGGAGGCTCTGATGTGTTGATGGAGGTTGTTCCATGTCTTGGGTGTGAATGTAAAATTTAAAACATCTAAAAGTTGGAGGACAAAACTGCAATATCTATATGTGCATCACAATGGACAAATGCATAATATTTGATACATTTTTATAAATTTACCTTGGATTTCTCTCTATCATTTGAAAACTGCAATTCTTGGTTCTATTGCACTCCAAACATTTAAGTATTTAACTGCACTAGTTTCTAGGTGCATTATGCTGAATCATGAAGCAGGGTTCTTAATTTTTCAGAGGAATTAAAGATCTTGGTTTACTATGTCTTCTCTGCATAGCACAGACGTGCTTGGAATAGAATGTTTGGTTGAGCTGTTTTGCTGGAATTCACTTCAGAGCATGAATAATATATTTCTAATCCTTGACAGCATGTGCGTTGTAGCTGGAAACTGCAATTAACCTATGTGCCATTGATTGCTTTACAGAATGAATTTTTGGCACTAATGGTGTTAAAAATGCAAAACAAGCCTTCTGGTTACACGAAACATTGGCTTTGAATGTGCAAATTTTTAGCCTTAAATGCAGATGGTAAAAATCCAAAGTTCTTGGCCGTACTGCTTTGGTAGCTCATGTGTTGTAACATTTATTAGTACTTGGTGAAAGAAAATGGACAATTATGGCCAAAGCACCAAGGCCCTTACATATCAGATCTTTTCCTCGTTGACACAGAATGGGCAAAACCTTTTGAGACATCAGGCCCCACGTTCTTTCTTGGTATGAAAGGGTGATAATCACTGTGAAAAGCATAAATACACAAACATATATTCTGGAATGTGGTGTATTAGTCAAGGTACCAACAGTTACCGTAATTCAACAAAGGGATTCTACCAATATTTACATAAAGATATATATGTGTATAAGTGTATATTCAGTTTTACTGCAGGTGTTTTTATATGTTCCAATGATGATGTCTAGAAACATCCTTCTCTAGTTGGTAGGAAGGACAGTATTCAAAAAATTGTAAAATACCCCTCACACACTGAAACCTTATTCAGTGTCATGCTTCATCATTGGGGTCTTCCCGCCCCTCTACGGGACGGGACGTGCTACTACCTACGTAGACGCGGGAGCACTTAATTTAGTGATTAGTGTATATGTGTAGTGCGTGGGATCGTGAAAAAACTATATATATGTGATGATTAAAAATTCCCTGGCTAGTGGAAAAAATACACTTTATTTGCTTCCCTAGCTGAGAATAATAAAAGTGGGGAGGTGTAGATAGTGTACTTTGATGGGTCACTTTCTACAGGGTCGACATGTTTCAGAAGCCATCCCCTTGGCTTACAGTTACCAACAGTTAATGCCCACTTACTTAATTTATCAAGAATGGTAATTTCAACATTAAAAAAAGATTAAAGCACCTGAACCATGAAAAGAGCATACTTGTGTTTGGGTAGCTTTACCTTTTCTGATGTCAAATATGAAAACAATTCAAATTAATGTAGGATTCACAAAATTGCATGATGTCCAGGACTTCTTCAATGATTTGAAGGAAAGTTTGAGGATGTTTTATCTAATTACACTGGGTCAACCCTGACACTACATTTTCTGATAATTTCTAAAGGTGCTCTTGTTTGTATATAAATGTGACTTAAAATTAATTGTGCTCCCTGAGTGAAACTATCAATTGTCTAAAGAATGTTCAACATAAGTGAAAACCACTGAGAAAATTAAAACAGAATGATTATATTTTATAAGCATGTTCCATTAAATGATTAGTTACTTTTAAAATATTCTGTTTAGTTTCAGTGGCAGAAGGAAAGTCTATAGATAATTAAACTGAAGCAGTGTTAATATTAACTACAAAATACATGGTATGATATGAATACGTTTAATAAAGCTTGAATAAATGAATAACCCTCTATAAAATGTGATCTGACTTTTTTTCTTTCTATAACATGAATATAGTTGTTTCTTTATATTTGGATCAACCTTCTTTGTCTGGATCTGAAACGTCAGTTTTCTTTGTCTATGAGCTTTGTCAATGAGCTTTAGAGCATGACATATAATTTACAAGAAAGGACGGCTATCTAACGCAGTATCACTTTGTTAATCATGTTTCATAATAATCCATTCCAGATGTGATAAATGTGATCATAAGAAGGGAATATATTTGTATAACTCTTAATTGTAAAAAATCTGTATAATAAAATATTTAAATTCTGTTATTGTGTTTCACTCTTATAAAGTGCTTAACTATGCAAAACCTGTGCTGTATGATATCTGATGTTAAACAGCACAAAGTCTGCCTAATTTATTATCTACAGGATTAAAGGGTGCTCTCTAGGTGTGGTATTAGAATACTGAAAAATATATGTCATCTGACAAAATTTCTGTGCCTTAAATATTGTTCACAAATTATCACCTCAATGAAGTTAATAAAAGAAAATCTTAAAGGGAGAATAGTTGTGCAAACAACAGTTAGGGCATAATATTTCTACCTGGCAAAGTTTTTTCTATTGACAACATTCTGATGATGAATGGCTGCATCTAAGGTTTGTGATCAAAAGAATGAAAAAATACTAAAATAAATAAGAGATTAGAGTTTTCCCTATTTTTATTCTTGTGCTTTCCAGGTAGAGGCCTTCAAACAAAGTGATTGCACTTGGACGATTCACGAAATCGGTTCAGGTCAACACTAGGCCAGATTTTAAAAGACTTGCTACTTGTGAATTGAATTATGTAAACGTCATATGTAAAAGCCATTAACATTTCGTACTCATGTACTGCAATAGAAGAATAACCACCTTGCATCTTTGCAAATTTTTTATACATTTTATTACACCATCCCTGACTCTTATTCAATCACTCTGGTATAATTAAAGTTGAGTCATAAGTAGCAGTGAACTAATTCTATGCAACCTTACTCTGCTATGGTACTCACTTTAATTTTGATACCCTAATCAAATCCACCTTGATTGTTTTAGCATTGAGTACTTTTTAATTTTTAATTATATTTCCTACCCATAATTTGTGCTATACTAATATACAATTCATTTGGTATTTGACGTTCAGGAATCGCAAATTAAATACAATTTTTAATAGCTGAAGTTGAAACTGTCCACATTGTGCAAGTTACGATTTGCCTTGGAAATTGAGGTATTCATTGCCAGATCTATCACAATAACTATAAGATGAATGCGGAGAAAAGAGCTCAGTAAGTGCTGGAGTTCAATAATGTGAAGCTTTTAATACTTTTAATACTTTTTTTTCAGTTTGCCAATTCACAGCCCATCATGTCCCACCTGTAGAATGCATACTGCTAAATTGTGAGGGTCTGTATAACAACAAAATGGATTATGTATGATAAACAAAGATTATGTTGAATACACGGCTGGTGTATGAATGCTAAAAGTACTGGCAAAAATATCAAATGCAATGTATATAGAAGTGCATTTTTATGTGGGCACCTTAATATGGGGGCTACTTACAAAGGGAGTTTGAGTAAGTAAAAATGCAATTTTGTAGCACTCTTAGATGTACTTTTGCATGCCTTTGGAACTGGCCCCAAAACACATAAATGGCAATAAAATTGGAATAATCATTAACAGTTAGTACAAATAGAAAAGACTGAGTCCTGTTTGCACTTTTTCTATTAGGGTATTAGATGTTTCTGAGCCAATACACAAATACATGCAAGAGTACGTAACTGTAGGCTTTACACAGTCCAAAATGCCTTTGTGAATAGGCCTTCTAATTATGTGTTTTTTTGTAATGTGGCAGCAGTCAGTCACACAATTCAAAACACAGAAGAGGTCTTTCCTATGTAAGAGTATGTAACAGTTCATTTTTACACAGTACAAAATGCCTTTGCGAATAGGCCTTTTACTTCTGTGTCAATTTATGTAGTGAGCCTACATCAGCCACACAATTCAAAACATTGAAGAGGTCAAGGTCATAACAGCCAAATTAAAGTACATCAGCACAACTAGCTTAGGAATGTAGGGTCCATATGAGTAGAACAACAAGTGAGTCTCCCAAACTATTCTTAACCTCAAATATTTGGGATGAGGTGGAGATGGAGCAAGATGGCTGTACGTTGAATGCAGGATGGCTAGCAAGGTTTCGGAGGCTGACCTTAGCATGCAATTGGCAGGTAGACCAGGAGCACGTAAACGAGGCTACAGTGACCCTGGTTATTCAAATCGGTATAAATTACACACAATTACTTGAAGTCATCACCATGTTTCATTGGCATCCAAAGTAATGATATTATGGCTAGAGTGAAGCCAAGGATGAGGTAAAAAACACAGTTATGGACATGGTGGAAGTTTTCACAGGAAGTCAACTCCATAAATTACATCATATTAATTAATCCTTCATGTAAGGGTTTCTAGGTCAATGTAATTGTGTAAGACAGTGGTGTTGAAAACAAAAATTCCTTAAAATGAGCATGTGGTTTAGTGCAATCAATGATAGTTAGACGGATCATTATTTAAATGAACCTAATAATAATAAACTAAAAAGCTAAAACATCGATTAGATGCTGGTTGTTTTGCCACAATTTGAGTTGAATGCAAACAATACAAAATGTAATGGATGTATTTTTTAATTTTTTACGTTTATCAACTACATGCTAGTCACTTAAGACTCGATTTATGTGTTGGTGGAGAGGGAACTCCATTGCAATGGTGAAAGAGTTTCCTCCCCGCCCACATTATGGTCTGCTCACATGATTTAGATCTGGGCAAACCATAGTTTTGATGATGACGGAGACAACTCTATCGCTACCGTGGTCAAACCCCTCTGACAGAGTAAGGGCCGTCAGAGGAACGGCTGTATGACAGCCCACCAAATTTAGATGGGTGAATATACAGATGATTTTCAATGACCATCACTGCCAGGAAAAACCTGGTGGTAAGTGGCATTGAAAAATGCTTACTACCCCCTTACCATAAGAGGAAACTCCTATGGCAAGGGGGGCATTGTTTTCTTTATTTTCAAAACGAAAATCATGCTTTGGGACTCTTTTTTGCTAACTTTTTTTTAAAAAAAAGGAAGTTTGCCATACTGCTCCATCATGTTGACAGAGCTGTCCATCAAACATGCAGTACCTCAGCAGGAACCACTGTCGCTCCTCTCAATGCTGGAAATCTCCGCTAGGCACACAAACATTTCTAAATTTGGCAGAGGGCACCTCTGTCGGGGCATCGGAGTAATTTACTTTGTCACCCTAGTGCAGGAACGGGCCACCCGCCAATATAAACCGGGCCCTTAGTTTGCATTCCATGTGTGTCAATAATTGAATGAGAACACAGAGGTATTTTCATTTTAGTTTAAGATTAGTTGAAGGCCCACATTGGACAGATGTGCATTTTCTACACATGAAATCTTTAAATGGTTATTCAAACAAAAAATAGGTATGTAAAATGACACATGTAAGTCATGCCTGCTCATGGGTGTCATTTCAACTGATTTATACATCTGTAACTAGTACGTTAGAAGAAACGTGTGTGAGTGAATGCTGTCCATGAAAAAGCTCTCATATTCCTGTGTTCATAATCTTACAATTAAATACTCTATGAATTGTAAAGTTCAGGTCTAGTGTCAGGAAATTTGAAAGTAAATTAATTCAACTCGCTCTTTCCAGTCAAATGCATTTTCTTCTATTTTGTATCCACTACCTGTGAGCCCATCTATAAAATATGGGTAGCTAGTGTGCATTGCCTTACTTTCAGTAGCACTTACACTTGTATATTTTAGCTATAGTATGAAAATTGCATGAACCCCCTTATGAATTACATTCCTGCTATGCCTATAAGCTACTGTATGTTGTGAGAGATTTGTTAGACAAGATGCATATGTAAGAAACATGCATATGTAAATTAGAGAACACACAGCAGATAATAGGATATTTAATTTGATTTGTTATATTTGTTTGTGTGTGCAATTCTTGCATATGTTTTAACAAAATAGGGAGTGAATGTGACTGAACGAGGTAAACAATGAGCTCTCAATACTTAATTTAACAAAATGATCATGGTTTTAGTTAATGAAAAATGTTCTGATTATTTTAGCAAGTTTGTGGGGAAAGAATAGGTCATACAATTTCGTTCTCAGAACTAGTCTTAGCAGGGCCGGCTCTAGGGTGGTGTGACCAACGCCACCGCACCTGGTGCTGACTTTCGGGGCGCACCGGGTTTGCAAGTTTATTATAGTTTTTAAGCAACTGCTGCATTCCTTTCCTCCAGCAATTTTACAGGCAACAAACAAATGTCAAGATAACTCCTGTGATTCATGTTCTTCCTGGAGAGAGATCAGAGTTTTGTCTAGTTGAGGTTTTGACTCACTATAAAGTAGCACAGAGGGTTAATATGCCTGTTGCAAAGAACGTGTACCATGCAGATTACAAAGTGCATATAATGTAAATAGGTCAGTGGATTACTGCTTTTAAAAGAGACATCCTTTTGTTACTTGCAATTTATAAGTTAAAATCCTAATATAGAACAGTGAGCTAATAACTTTTGTCAAAGAACTTCATGCACACTGCAAAGTATAGATTAGAGCACAGATTAATGTTGCAAAAAATGATTAATTTGGGTAGAAATCGATTCTTTTCATTAAAAGAACCCCAACTATGGTAATCCTTTTTAAATTCTGAGTTTGTGCTTCTCTACACCAAGCACTCTTAAACTATACTGCTTACCAGTATGTATGACATTTCACTCCTACACCTTGGAAGCCTCTGTCTTATGTAACATTTCCTATGCACTGACGTACAAAGGTATGATTGATTGTCTCTTTGTAAAGTGTGTGTGATGCAAAGTGCTCTGACACCCTACACTGGTATGAGTGGCGTTATATAACTAATTAAATGCATATCAGAGGGAGTGGTTACGGAGACCTGGGCACTGTTAAAGGGTGGTGGTGAGGGAATCCATGGTGGAGGTGGTCATAGTGCAGCACCAAAAAACATTGTTGTACCGGGCACCATCAGTGCAAAGCCGGCCCTAAGTTTGAGTGGGATACAGCCAGATCTTTTCTCAAATGTGGGTATCTGTAGCTGCAGACCCAAAGAATAAAAATCTGGTTCAAATTGTTTAATCACAGGGACATTTTGGCCTGGATTCATTGTCCTGATCTGGAAGAATTTCATCTCTAAATATATTCTTTTAACTAATCCACTATATTTTTTCTACTTTAAGCTTCCTTAAATTTTGAAACAAAAGAGTTATGAGTAAATCGAGACATCATGAAATATAATTTCCAACAGTGAAGTCTAAATTACCGGTTGCTAGGTAGGATTGTTTTTGAAACAAGCACGTTTTTTTCTGAATTAATGCTGATGGTGCTATTGTAATAGCAAAACCAGCACATTTCTTTTGCTTTCTGCTCGCATGCTTGTCTATCTTTACCACAATAAAATAATTATTAACTATGTTATTTTATTAAACACCTTCATCTTTCTTCATATGCAAACAGCTGAAAGAGACATTGAAAGGGGATAGATGTGCCAAGAAACATTATCTCTCCATCCTGTTATACCTGTACAGCCAGAAGTGCAAAATTGTTCTTTGACAATACAAAACACATGTTAATTTCCTTTTTGCTTTTTAATTGTTTCTGCAAAGTTCTACTGAATCAAGGTCAATGATTTTTTGAATGACATGTGTCAGGTGTTGGCAAATAGAAAGAAAACAGTGAGAACAGAGTTGAAATGTTCTGCTAAATCAAAAGACACTTTCACATGAGAAATGTACGGTAATGTCCCCACACTAAGATAAATAAAATGATTTGTTTAACGTTGACCATTAGCAATTCTTCTCATCTTCCTTGTTGTGGCTGGTTGCTTGTGGGGTGAGCTAATGAGTCAATTCGTTTATTCTGGTTCCAATCAGTGGGGTTGACTTGGAGCTGAAAGCTGAAGTTCGTGCCCTTGGAAGAGCGGATGGATTAAAGGATGGAGATGGATAGCAGAAGAGGCTCCTGTGCTAATGTGTGGAGAAAACAGAGTCGGGATCAGAGCTCCATGCGGCAATGCCTGCAGGGTCAGTTGTCCGGGCTGAATGGTGGTAGCGGAAAACAAATGCAGGGGGTGACCAGTGAGGAAGGTAGTGTGTGTCGGAAGAACAGCTGGCGCCAGATGAGAAAATGTAAGGGGTGCGAAGTGTGATTGTGATAGAGGGTGGACATGAGTAAGAGGAAAATGAGCACTGTGGGGATGCATAGAAGCCGAGAGAGCACATCGCTGCAGGAGGGTGTGGTGAATTGTGGTGATGGAAGTCTGCTGCTGCACAGGGATTGGATGGAGACCTGGGGCTGTGGAAAAACTAGTTGGTCCAGAAACAGGAAATACTTTGAGGTGTTTTGCCAGGAGCTGGGTATGCATATGCTGCTGTGCTTGCATCTGAAGGAGCCTATATTGGTCAATTTCATCAGGTGATAATGTTACAGGTTGCTGGGATAGAGAAGGGGAGGTTGGTTTACTGTACACTTCAAACACATGCTCCGCATCACTGTAGTTCTGCATAGACCCATCATAAAAGTAATTTAGCTGCTCTTCCAATGGGCTTGAATTCATGTTGACATCTTGCAGCTCTAGTCGGATTTGCTCTTCTTTGGTCTCTTGTGAATCAGTCACAACTGAATATCTATTAGATGGCAAAATGCAAGGGAAGTCATGTGGGAATGGGTCACTGCTTTCCATAAAAGGCTTCACTTGACTAATTAAGGGATTTGATTGTTCTTGTATGGCTGCCTGTAGGTCTGTGTCAAGGGAGTGACATTCCCCTCCTATTTGAATTAGGTCTGTAAAACGACATGTGTGATTATCAGTATGCGTAGTCATAGTCACTTTATATTCCTGTGACTCTTCACTTGGGGCGTTTTCCTCTGCGCCCTTCATTTCACCGACTTCGCAGTTTTTAACGCATGACGTGTCTACGGCTGATGCTTTCTCAGGCAATGGTAAAACTGATGTGCTTTCAACAGAAGGCGAAAGCTGCGCTGTGAAGAAACCTTCTGAGTGGTTGCACAGCTCTACTGAACAATCCTCCGAATTTTCTTTCAATGTATTTGTTGCTCCAAGCTCTTCCCTAGTCTGCATTTTGTCTTCAAGCAGCATTACATTTAGTGACTCTCTATCTTCCAGCAACTGTTCTCCTGCTGAATTTTCTGATAGTCTCTTGTTGGAAATTCTGAAATGGGAAACATCGTTGATGGATGCATTCTGTAGTGTTTCGCCCTTTTCTAAAGTACTTGGGAGATCCAAGTTTGCCTTGAAGCAATAAGCCCTCTCTTTGGAGAAAACGTCCGCCATGTTGGGATATGATCTTCTGTGATTCGAACTTTCACAGCTACTTCTTTGTCTGGAGTAAGATCTATCACAACTCTGCTCTCTGCTACCCTTTCGGTGTTTGCTTTTTGAAAGTCGATGTTTTGTTTTCCTCCGCTTTGACCGGTGTTTGCTGTGTGAACTCCTATGCCTCGAACTCTTTTTAGACTGTTTGTGCTTTTGTTTTTTAATACACTGTTTGTCTTTGTGTTTCTTTATTCGGTGGCATTTAGTTTGAGAAATGTGGTCGGCTTCTTCCTCAGAAGTCAACATGTGTCTGTGCTTTCTGTGTTTGCATGGGGCTTCTGCGCAATGGTTGTGCCTTGTTTTACAACACCATATGAAATGGCTCCTAGGACAGAGTTGACTCGATCCGTGGCTTAGGCAAGGGCTGCTGCACCTGGCTGTGGAACTGCTTATGGAGCATTCTGAGTAGGTAGAGCGTCTGCTGGATGGTGACCTCTGAGAACAGGCGAGTGCCCAGTCCTTTGAAATGGAGCATCCATCACTGTCACACCCTGAGTTTCTGTTATGATTAACTCCAATTAAATCTTCGGTGCAGTCCTTTTGCACACCATTTAAATTCCTAGAAAACTGAAACTGTTTTTGTGTAGATGTGCACCAGCATGGGGATCTAATCTCACCTTCTGATTTGCGGATGGCACAGCTGTCCGTTTTAGTTTTTTTCATTGACGTGCTTGAGAGATGGAGGGGAATTCGGTCATTCACGCATTCAATGGGAAACAAGTTACTTAACATGTGTTTTCGCTTCCTTTTGAGGGAATGTATTGCTTCAAAGTCACAATTTTCAGAAAATTTGAAATTCGGGATAATGCAGACGTGTCCTCACTCAAAGTTTGCAAATTTTCAGTCCAACCCTTTTGATTATCGTTTGTGTTCTGTTCGAAGTTCTGCGGAGACAACCTGTTTGAAGAACATTTTGTCTTTGGTTGTGTTGATTGATCATCTTGCTCAGATGAAATGTGCTCATCTTGAGATAATCCTGAGGCTTTACTACCGATTAAGGTCTTAACTTGGAAGGATCCATCACCATGATCATTGCCACTAGCACTGTCTTTCATATCTGCACTCTTTCGAGACCGTTTAAAATCAAAATACAATGGATTGCAACTGTAGGAAATGGAAGGCTGGGTTTTTGTGAAGAGGACTAGCTCTGTGGGCCACTGAAAGACTGTGTTGCCATCTTTGCTTATAACATCCAGGAATGGCAATGCATTTGGCCTTACTCCATTCATCGTTGAATCGTTCATATGAGTATCCTCATTTATGTTTACTGATTCCTCACTCTTGAGATCTGTGGCTGTTTTCAGCCTATTGTCACTACATTCCATCTCTGTTTCCTGTCCCTCTGTAGTAGGCTTGTCTGTTGATATCTCATCTGGGTTTTCCATTAGCAATGTATAGCTGTGCATGTTGCAACTGATCTGTTGATTTTGAAAAACCCTAGTTTGGCACTGCAGAGGTTCATTGGTCTCCAAAGGCCATCCAGTCACTTTTGCTTCATTTGCATTGTCAGCCTCTGCTGCAGAGCCAAATCCATTCACATCTGAAAAATGCATTTTGGCTTTGTGGTTTGGGATCTGATGGCCCCCAGCTAGTTCTGGTGTTTTGTTCAAACAGTCTTTCTCGCCTGAGATATCCTTCATGTCTGCTGGGATTTTGATTGGTACAGTGCTGCCAACTTGGACTTCGGGTGTGAGTGGTACGTTATCATGGTTTTTTGCTGGTTCATCAACCAAAAGTGCTTGGGATCGGGAGTTGTCAGCTGCATGCTTTTCTTTCAAGCTCTGTGGGGCTTTTCCATCAGATGCTTCTTCCAAGCTCTCATTGAATACAGATGCAGATGACTCTAGCTTCAACTGGGCTTTTTTAGAAAAACAAAAAGAGACTCCTGCCCTATGATTGACTTTGTCCCCATTCGGGAGGGGCTGCAAGGCCTGGTTATCAACTGCCAATGTAAACTTCTGCTGCTTTTCTGCAATTTTGCTGGGGGCGTTGTGCCCTTCACATGTGACAATAAGTCTAGCACCTTGTCCACTTCCAGCACTATCTGTGAAAATCCCTGCTTGTAATTGGTTTCCAATTGCAATCCTCGAGGTCTGGAACATTGGCCCTCCTCTGGAGACACTGTGGGAAAAGATAAAGGGGACCACGTTAGTTGAATACATACCCATGAATTCTCAGGATATTGCCTAATACACTATGCTACTAAAAGTTTATATTTAAACAATATGTTCCAATATCATTTATCAGCAGACAGTCAATTTGCAAGTAAACATTTCGCTATGGTACACAAAACATCAAGTTATAAATGCATAGGTGAGAATGTTTAAATATTAACATGCAGCAGTGGTCTGTAGGAAAACACTTATGTAGTGTAATCAGACAAAAGACAAAAACAACGAGGTTTCTCTGTATAAATGATATACTGAATAATGATATAGTTTTAATTTATCAAGTAACCTCCACTACTAGCAGGCTATCTCCATGCAGATCTATGTACAATTCTACAGCAGTACACCCCTTTCAATAGATTCAATGACGGGGTGGCCATTTGCGCAGACCAACCGAAGCATAATAACAGCAAGGATTCAGATAGAGAATTAAAACATTGGGGCTAGTTTGGAATATCGTGAGGCACCAAGCATAATTCTGGAGTGGCGGCGCACTCCCAGGGCCAACCCAGCTAAGTCCCACCCAGCCTACTTTGAGTTTGCTTCACATGAGGAGAATTTTCGGTAGAACTGCTTAATGTTGCAGGGCTGCCATGTCAGGGCACCATGGAGGACTGGATACATTTGTTTTTGTTTTCCAAAAACAAATCCCCAAGGTCGGGTTAGTTTTGGGGAAAAAACTAAAACAATTTTCCTGAAGCAGTTAATATTTCACGCAGCTCGTTAGAGACATTAATTATTTTTTCTTCCAGAGTCTACCAAACCGTGCGTGAAGGTCTGGGCAGGAAATAACAGCACTGACAGCAATGCTCTTAATAGTGCAAGGCCTCTGACGCCATGGAACTGGCAGATCCGTTACAGGTGGCCTGCCACAAAGGTGCTTCGGAATGGACAACCACCTGAGGCGGTTCAGGTGAAAAGAAAATCGGAACCAGTAGACAGATGGACAGGATATTCACTGAGATTTGTCAAAAAGCCTGTTACCACTGACTTCCAAAAGACACCAATAGACTGTAAAACATAGTTTGCAACAGTCTCCATGAGATAGGTTGTCAACATCTCAACCATACATAAATATTTCCCAACGAGCATTTTCTAATGTATATCCAAACCCACTCTCAATCACTTCACCCAAGAATTGCAGTTAGACTAATACATGAATTTAGTTCTTAAATATTTGAGAATTGTTTCCCTGGGCATAGGAATTAAATGCAGGTCAAAGAGAAGGAAATGTTCATGTCGGATTGAAATATTGAGCCTCTGTATAATGGAGTCTAGGTTTGACATGAAGCCCTTCATAGCGCTTACAGGTCATAAAGTGGCCTCCCTGCTTGGCATCCTTCCTATTCTTCAATTAATTATACAAAGTTTTAGGGTGTGGAACACCTGGACAAAGAAGTGAAAACTGTCGGAGAACATGGGTGCGTTCAGGTTGTCCATGAGGTCAGTGAGCAAAGAGATGTATATCAATGTTGCCAGAATGACGTGAAAAGAGCATTGTGCAGAGAAATATGCACTGACCTTTACAGAAATCTTCTGGAATGTTCTCATTGCAAATATGTAAGGAAATGTTTTCTATTTCCTTCATCACTCATCAATGTCAAGCAAAGCATTTAGATTTGTTGAAATTGCAAACGTTTTCCAGAAAGCCATGGGTAACTTCCAAAATAATTCCGATATAATGCTAAAATGATGTACAAATACATGCTTTGTTGATAGTTGAAAAGATAATGAAGGCACTGTAAGAACCTTTATGGTACATAAGACATGAAAGGGAAATCTAAACAGGTTTTCTGCATCCTGAATACCTCAGTTTTTGGTGGCTCAAATATTTAGGTAACAGCGGTACTTCTTCTAGAGCAATTCCCTGCAAATACTCCTTTGGTTACTTGAACCTGAAGACAGTTAAATGTTCTGAGCTTTGGACTTTAATAGAATATATATATTCACGGCCGAAACGCGTTATGGCAGAAGACTCATGCAATAAATAATTTATGCACTATCGGAGGTCTGCACTCATCTTTGTTTGGAAGTGGAACGATTTTATGAGGTGCAGTGATATATATATATATATATATTATCTACTGGCGGTCGCCAGTAGATAGTTATAGTTAGGACCTATTTTCCATAGGAAATCCGCGACATTCTATTTGAAATAACTCTTGCGTCGGTTGGCGAATCTTCGCGAAATTTTCAAACTTTATGGCCCGCTCCGGTCCGCTCCTACCCTGAAAGTCTCAGGGTGATTCGTCAAGCGGGGGCCGAGAAAAAGGGGGTCCCAAAACGTGTTTTCCCATTCATTTTCCCATAGGAAACTTTAGACACGGCTACAGCCCGAACTGCTGAGCGGAATTACACCAAATTTGGCAAAGAGGTAGTTCTTGGTTCAGAAAGAACCCTTTTGTTAAATGGTGTAAATCCGTTCAGTAGTTGCGGAGAAATTAAAAAATAAGAGTCAAAAAATCAATTTCCCATAGGAAACTTTAGACACGGCTACAGCCCGAACTGCTGAACGGAATTACACCAAATTTGGCAAAGAGGTAGTTCTTGGTTCAGAAAGAACCCTTTTTGTTAAATGGTGTAAATCCGTTCAGTAGTTGCTGAGAAAATCAAAAGTAAAAGTACATATATATCTATGGGCACGGAGGATTCGCGCACCCTGAGCGCACCCTGCGCGCACCGTCCCGATCCACGAGCTGCATGCTAATTGGCTGTCAGCTGGCTGTCAACATTCCGATTCAGGAAATGTTGGCAGCCATTTAGTCCTCGGTAGAACCGAGGGACAGAAACAAGTGCGCAAAGCGCACAAAGGGAGCAGGGTAGAAACACCCTGACCCCTAGGTCTGCTCAGGGGTCCCACAAGGACCCCTGGGCAGAAAAAAGCATTTAATAAAAAAAAAAATCGGCAGGATGCGCTCAGGGTGCGCGGATCCTGCCGATAAAAATCGAAGGGCGGTCTCCCGCGCTTCGATTGTATTTGCCCCGGGTGGCCCAAGTCCCGGGGGCATGGTGAGGGGTTAAATTTATGTATGGGGGCCTCAAGGGCCCCCAAGCCCGGGGACCGCCACCCCCGGGGCTTTCTTTTTAAAATGGTGCAGGAGGGCTCTGAGCCCTCCCGCAGCCCCGGGGACCACCACCTCCCGGGGCTTCTTTTTTTACTTTTTCCTGTGTGGGGGGCTCGGGCCCCCACATGCCCCGAGGACCGCCACCTCCCGGGGCACTAACAAATAAAATGAGGGTCCGTTTTGGACCCCGAAGCCCAGGGACCACCACCTCCCCGGGGCTTTGCTGATGTGAGGGAGGGGCGCGCGGCCCCCTCCTGGAAGCCTGTGGTGGCCCTGGGGACCGCCACCCCCAGGGCCGGCTCCTGCAGTGTCCCAGGGTGCCTACCCCCGGGACACTGCTGTTTGCAATGACAGGACGGGAGCCTCGCGGCTCCGTCCTGTCATTCAAACTGCTTTGGATATTGGAAGAGAGAGCAGGGAAGCCTGCTCTCGCTGCCAATATCCAAAGACAATTGCTTTTCCACACGGGGAGCAGCATGTTAGCTGCTCCCCGTGTGGCAAGCAATGCCGGCTCCCTTAGGACACGGGGAGCCGGCGGGACTGTGGGGGTTTGGGGACCCCCACAGTCCCCAACCAGAGGCCAGGCCCGGGGGATGGGGTCCCCGGGGCCATAAGTGGCCCGGGAGGGGGCCACGCGGCCCCCCTCCCAGAAATTATAAAAAAAGAAAAAAAAAGGCCTGCCCCGGGGATGGGGTCCCCGGGGCAAAAGGAGGCCTGAGGAGGGGGCCACGCAGCCCCCTCCTTAAAAGGAATGTTAAAGTGTGGCCATGCCCGGGGGATGGGGTCCCGGGGCAGTTTTCGGCCAGGGGAGGGGGCCACGCGGCCCCCTTCCAGTTTAATTTTAATTAAAAAAAAAAAGGGGTAAGGCCCTGGGGGATGGGGTCCCCAGGGCCCAAAAATAAGAAAAAGGAAGGGGGCCACACAGCCCCCCTTCAGGAAAAAAATAAATAAAAAAAAACGATCGGGCCGCAGGCCCCGCCCTTCCTTCACCGCTCTGCAAACGCGCCCCTGGCGCGTTTGCAGATGGAAGTAATTCCCCTTGAATACTGGGGGTCCCTGGGGGCCAACTAGCCCACCAGGAACCTCCAGTATGCGCCAGGAGCTGCGTTGCAGAGAGGTGTACAGAGGCCACGCCTTTATACACCTCTCTGCAACGCAACTCTGTGGCGCTTTTTGGAGGTACATGGTGGGCTAGTTGGCCCCCAGGAACCCTCAGGATTCAAGGGGACTTAATCCCCCAACTTAAAACGCGCCACGGGGCGCGTTTGCACAGTGGTGAAGGGAGGGGCGGGGCTTCAGGTGACATGTGTGCAAACAGGCCCCGTGGCGCGTTTTAAGATGGGGAATTAAATCCCCTTCAATCCTGAGGGTCCCTGGGGGCCAACTAGCCCAACAGGTACATCCAGAAAGCACCACAGAGCTGCGTTGCAGAGAGGTGTAAAAGGGGTGTGGACTCTCTGCACGTCTCTGCAACGCAGCCCCTGGCGCATACTGGAGGTTCCTGGTGGGCTAGTTGGCCCCTAGGGACCCTCATGATTCAAGGGGACTTAATCCCCCAACTTAAAACGCGCCACGGGCGCGTTTGCACAGATGTCACCTCAGGCCCCGCCCCTCCCTTCACCATTGTGCAAATATTCCTCTAAAATCAGCCGAACTACGAATTCCGATTTACTCACCTGTTATCAGGAGAGACCTCAGTGCTGCATCTTTCAGCCCAGTACTGGTCCTGAAAAGTAATTTTAACCGTACTTACCAGTAACTTGAAATTCCTTCCATAGGCTAACATTGACTGCTTTTCACTTGGAAATTGTTTCTAAGTGTGGAGTTTTGGAACTTTACAAATATTCCTCTAAAATCAGCCGAAATACGAATTCCGATTTACTCACCTGTTATCAGGAGAGACCTCAGTGCTGCATCTTTCAGCCCAGTACTGATCCTGAAAAGTAATTTTAACCGTACTTACCGGTAACTTGAATTTCCTTCCATAGGCTAACATTGACTGGTTTCACTTGGAAATTCTTCTAAGTGTGGAGTTTTGGAACTTTAAAATATTCCTCTAAAATCAGCCGAAATACGAATTACGATTTACTCACCTGTTATCAGGAGAGACCTCAGTGCTGCATCTTTTAGCCCAGCACTGACCCTGAAAAGTAATTTTAACCGTACTTACCAGTAACTTATATTTTCTTCCATAGGAATCCATTGTCTGATTTTCAGCTGAAAAGTTTGTCGATTTTCACAAACTACAAATATTCCTTAAAAATCGCCTGTATGACTTAAACGCATTCTTTCAACTGTTTACAGGAGATGCACCAGTGCTGGATCCAGGATCCAACACTGAGTAAGAAAAAGTAACGATAACAGTTTTTACCTGCTAAGTGAATTTCCTTCCATAGGATAACATTGGTGATTCTGTGAGAAAAAGTTTCTGTCAACTTTTAAAATACAATAATATTCCTTAAAAATCACTACTGTAACCAAAACGCTTTTACTCAACTGTTTACAGGAGATGTCCCAGGACTGAATCTAGGATCCAGTCCTGTGGTTAGAAAAAGTAATCCATAAAGTAACTAATTGCATTTAACTAGAAATTCACATTGAGCTGAATGTTGCATTGTGTTTGAAAATGTGTTGCCCATTGCAACAACTGTAACTACTGTACTTAAAAGTCTATTGCCTATGTGCAAAGTATTTAAACTAAAGTAATTCATTCTGAGAAAGTATTTTTTGTAATGTATAATGTAATTACAATGTAATTTAAAAAATAAAATAGGTAAAAAAAAATGTTTCTAAAAATGTAGTAAATCAGTATGAAAAAAATAAATATAACAATTAATACATTTAAAAATTGTCATTTACAAAACCTTTGAAATTCACTGAAAAAACCGTAGGTTTCAGACATGTTATAGTTAGGAATTAGCATTTAAAAAACCTTTGAAATTCACTGAAAAAACCATAGGTTTCAGACACGTTATAGTTAGAAATTAGCATTTAAAAAACCTTTGAAATTCACTGAAAAAACCATAGGTTTCAGGCACGTTATAGTTAGAAATTTGCATTTAAAAAACCTTAGAAATTCACTGAAAAAACCATAAGGTTTTAGGGACAGTTATAGTTAGTTGGACATTGCACTCGTACAAAACCAGTGAAATTCCCCCGTTATAGTTAGTTCAGGTAACTATAACTCGCGCCCCATAATGCACTGCTGATGACGTCACATATTACATCACTCATGACATGGTCAGTGACATCACTGATGACATCACTGATGACATCTCAAATGACATCACTGATGACATCACTGATGACATCATCCATGTGAGAATTTAATGCATCTTCTCACACCCTAATATAAGTTTTGAAACACCCACTCTAAATTACAGACTGCCATTCTCAAAACCATACACACTCCAATACCAATAAGTACATACCCACTCACTGATTCTTAGGTCTACACACACACATCTACTCACTCACCCATACAGTCACTCATACTTACAGTCACTCAGTACAGGACTATCATATGCACTCATACACCTATATAAACACTCACACAACGCAACTCATCCATAGAGGTATTCACACACCTAGTCAGTCATGCAAATAATTAATCACACTCCAATTTACTCACCTATACAGTTATACACACCAGCTCACTTACTCATAAAAATACTAGCACATTCTTACGCTCCTATGCAAACACTGATGCAAGCACACACTCATCCATATAGCCACTCTCACAATCACACACTCTCACTTATAGCCATTTATATACTCCAACACACATATATACTGCCTTTCACATATGTAGTTACTCACACATGTACCACTGAGATATACATTCAATCACTAACACACCCATACACACACTCACCCACCCATACAGTCCATCACAGACGCACTCTTGAAACCATGCACCCAGTGAATCACCCACTCACACATCTATGCACAGAGTCACACACACCCCACCCACACAAACACTAAGGCACCCATACAGATACTCAGAGAACCAATCCATAACCCATATAGACACTCATTTAGCTAGTCAGAAATCCATGCAGTTGCTTACACAACAACAGACAGACGGATACAGACATTCACACAGTTTAGTCACTCACCCATGCATCCAGTAAGATACGTTTAATCACTCACTTATAGACTCAGTCACGCACCTACTAAATCATCCATTCAGGCGCTTCTACACCCACTCATTCTTCAATACGCCTTTCCCTAAATATATTAAACATATTTAAACTTTACAGAAACACACAGTCACTGGATGATGTCATCAGTGATGTCATCAGTGATGTCATTTGAGATGTCATCAGTGATGTCATCAGTGATGTCACTGACCATGTCATGAGTGATGTAATATGTGACGTCATCAGCAGTGCATTGCGGGCGCGAGTTATAGTTACCTGAACTAACTATAACGGGGGAATTTCACGGGTTTTGTACGAGTGCAATGTCCAACTAACTATAACTGTCCCTAAAACCTTATGGTTTTTTCAGTGAATTTCTAAGGTTTTTTAAATGCAAATTTCTAACTATAACGTGCCTGAAACCTATGGTTTTTCAGTGAATATATATATATTTCCATCCCAAAGATAAATTCCGAACGACAGTTGATAACCATTTCAGAATGTAAACTCAACACAGTTAAGCATTGGAAATTTATTAATATGGGGGAATCAGAAAAAAGACAAAAAATATATTAAAAAAAATACCAGAACTAAATAGACAGTAATTTTAGAGTACCCTTCAGAGTAAGTCACACCTACTCATAGTCCAGTCTTAATGAACAGGGCTCTCTAAATGTAGCATTTCAGACAAAGTAGCATATCATTCTAGCTATGCTTACAATTTTAGGTTGAAAGATTTATTTATTTATGCAGCAAATGAGAACAAGAGTTTTTCAGCTCTAATTGCTGTTTTGATGACAGCGATTTGTTAAGAAACATAACGAAAAAATAGAACAAGCTACACTCTGGGGCCTCATTCACATAGATATTTGTGCTTTAAACCTGATTTAGATCTGCAAATAGGATATTTTACAATTTAAATCTGTTTCTTTTTTAATTCAATGAAGCAAATTTCACTATTGTAAAAACATGTACACACAGAGATGCTTGTGTGGGAGGAAATTTCCATCCCTGGTTGGGAGTCGGCATAATGAGTGAGATGGCTGTTTCTGAGAAGGGGCTTCTTCAGGGCAAAATGTATTACCTCCTCTTCATCTAACTCGGCCCATCTCTTACATGATTGAGTAATGTAGCAGTATAATTGCTACCTCCCACACCAACCTGAAGCTTTCATGGCTTTCTATAACTCCGAAAGAGTTACCTATAAAACCTTTCTCCCTGTTCCTAATTTATTTAGCGCTCTTCCTTTTTCAGGCTTTCTAGTAAGACTTCTGGGTCACTTTCCTCTGCTAGGAATGCATGGGCATTGTTAGACTTGTCAGCCACAGAGTCTTCTCACAAACATTTTCCCTTCACCCCTTCTTTTTTCTAAACCAGTCTTTGTTGACTTTTAGGACTCTCTGTAATTTACCACTGCTAACCAGTACAATAGTGCTTGTGCTCTCTCCTTAAAACATGGTAAAAGTGGTGTACAGCCAACTGGCACATTTAATTTACTTGTAAGTTCCTAATAAATTCGTACTACATGTACCCAAGTGTGAAGTCAGAGTTCAATAAACACTCTTTGATTAAAGATTAATATATTTTATTTATATTTCAAGTTAATTACAATGACCTCATCCAGAGGATCTCTCCAACCACTCTCTCACTTCCGTCCCATTCCAGAAACTCCCTGACACTTGTTGGTTCTACATTCCCTCTGGCATCAACCTTACTGACATGAGCTGGATACCACACCCTTTCCTCCCAATGACAACATTAAACAACAAAAGTATAACATTCAAATGGAAGTGTAGACATTCCATTATATAGATTTCATTATATACATAGCATGAAAATGTCATTGTAATTGATAGGAACTACTTAATCAAACATAATCCTTCAAATAAAAAGGGCTGATTGTAGTGCAAATATCTAGTACAGAGGTATACTTACTGCCTATATCCATACATGGAACAGAAAATGTCACAACTCTACTTAGATTACAAATGTTGTTATCCTCCATCTTTCTTAATTGCATACTTGAACAATTTCATTACTTTCAAAGATCTACTAAATTTGGAATATTTCTTACTTGATTTTGCAAGTCTTATTTTGACCCAATCTCCCACACACACCACTGCTCTCTTAACCCTTTTACGGTCATTAAATTCACATTTCCTTTCTATCGTCTTGCATTTCTCTCTGTGTTGCACATCCATCTCTCCCAATATCTGTTTCCCAGTGTAACCTCTCTTCTTCTTAACCTAAATCAGACACATCATACAACTGGGTTACCTTCCCTAAAAGAGGTCAAAAGAAGATTTTCCAGTTGTGGAGTGAGGAGTCAATCTATACACTCTCACTTTCTCCTTTAATTCCTCCATCCAACTTTTGCCACAGACCACTGCACACTGAATGGTTTATTTAAAACATTGTTGGGTCTCTCAATCATCTCATTAGTTTCAGGGTGATACAGCCCTGTTTTCCTACCTATGAGTTATTCTTCTTGCTAACAGATATTCCTCCTCCTTTCTTGAAGTCAATTGGACACCATTAACTGTTAGCAAGGAAGAGGGAAAACCCTACTAAACAACTCATCCCGAAAACGAATGACATCACTCTTCTCAATAGAATTGACAATTTGAGCCTCTGGACATCTTGAGT
Organism: Calotriton arnoldi; assembly: GCA_963921515.1. Lineage (NCBI taxonomy): Eukaryota > Metazoa > Chordata > Amphibia > Caudata > Salamandridae > Calotriton > Calotriton arnoldi. The sequence goes on from CAWUFW010001918.1 coordinate 1,759,038, forward strand.
ACATATCAATGCAAGTCAAGATGTAACAGTCTGTTAGACCTGGCTTCTTTTGGTGTCATTTCCCCTGTCTTTTTGCTTCTGACCTCCTGTTTTTGACTATGTGTTGAACTTCGTTTGTGCTGGTTTTAGGACTCTGGGTATTTTTTCACTGCTGTCCAATGCTAAAGTGCATATGCTTGGTGTCTAAAATGTAATGGCATTTAATTTCTCCCAGATTGGCATATTTGATTTACTGGTAAGTCCCTAGTACAGTGCACTACATGTGCCCAGGGTCTGTAAGTCAAATGCTACTAGTGGGCCTGCAGCACTGATTGTGCCACCCACATGAGTAGCCCTTTAAGCATGAACCACGCCTGGCACTGCAGAGCCTGTGTGTGCAGTTTTAAACTGCCCTGTCGACCTGGCAAGTACACCTACATGCCAAGCCCAAACCTTCCCTTTTATTACATGTAAGGCACCCCTAAGTTAGGCCCTTCCCCCTAGGCCCTAGGGAGCCCCATGGGCAGGGTGCAATGCATTTAAAAGGTAGGGCACATTCTTTTCAGTTTTACATGTCCCGGTGGTGAAAAACTGCTAAATTCGTTTTTCACTTCAGCAAGGGGCATCTCTCCCATAGTCAGCCTTAGAACTTCCTTGTAACACTTTACAAGTGTAACTTCCAATTAGGAACAGATATAACATTGGAGTTTGGTGACTCTGGACTCACAATTTTAAAACACATCTTTTAGTGAAGTTGGTTTTTAAATTGCAGGTCTAAAAATGCCACTTTTAGAAAGTTGGCTTTTTCTTATTTGAACCATTCTGTGCCTCTGCCTTTCCCTAGAATACACGTCTGGGTTGGATGACAGCTGGGCTTTATGAATTCGCTCTACACAGTCACACACAAAGGGAACTGAGGTGTGCCTTGCATATCCTTATGGGCACCACCGGGCTGATGGGTCTTCCTGAGCTAGAGTGATGGAAGGAGCTGACACTTGCACCTGAATAGGGCTGTGCCTGTCCCCATGCAAAGAGCTGCATACCCCCTTGTAGTATATCTTGAGGCAGGGTCAAGAAGGGTAGGGTCTTGTGCACTACAAAGATCTTTCTTTGGAGTCTCCCTACTTCAAAGGCTAAAATGGGTATAAGTACTGGCAGTGGCGGCTGGTATCATTTGAAAGTATTGGGCATAAACGTTCGGGGTGAGTGACCTGTGGCAAGTGAGCCTGACCGTCAAAGGGACATTTGGGGGAGTTCTCCCCTTAAAAAACTTTTTAAAAAGAGTGAACAAATGGTGCATTTTCAAGCAAATCTGAGAAAGCAGGAAGGTTATAAGGTAATTGTGAATGCGTAGTAATGACATCAATACAAAGATTTCTTATGATAATGATGTAGATAGCAGCATATTCAGTATAACCAAAGAATTTTTAAATCACTTTAAATGGATTTATTTGAAGAGGTTTCCTAGTTTTAGTGTTAGCAAATAATCAAAATAAATGGTAGACAGAAGCACCTGCTATTGTTAATCACTATAAAATGAGCTGATTTTGCCAGGTGAAGTGTGTGACAATCTTGCTGTGGTACAGTGTGTGTGTAAGGAAATACTGTAAGATGTAAACACATTTCTAATTCAATAAAATGACCTACAAATAAACTGTATAAGCGGATCTAAAAATAATTTTTCTAACTAGCACAGGATGAGCAGCCCAGTGATTTAACACTGAGTCATGTGTTATGGTGCTCATGTAAAGTGCTCCAAATACCTTTGGGTCGAATTTGCACTATATAAAACTGCAAAAAAGAAAGATTTTTACTGCAATATGACAGCCTAAGGCTTTAGATATATTGCAGTAAGCACTAATTAAAACATCACGACTTGCAACACATTATTCATTATTGTCCTGTGCAACAAAATAACATTTAAAACTCTTTATTAGAAGATATTCTATAACATCTTGCAAGTAGAAAACCAGAACAGATGACAGTGTATATGCAGTCACTGTGTGCTGCAGATCAAGCTGCACAGCACATCTGGGAACTCCCTGGCCTGGCCACAATGCTAGCATCAAAGGCAAGGCTGGAGCCTCCTGGGATTCTCCTTTCCAAAAGTTTACACTACACTCTGAGGCCATACATACTTCTTTCCATTTCCAATCTGCTCTGCTACTAGGCCCCTAGTTGATGCCCTGACAAATTCCTTAAATTATTTGCTTGCATTTGGGAGGGGCTGAAAAGGCTGCTTTCCTCAAACCACCAGCCATTTGTCAGGCCATAAACACTGGGCTCAGGATGGGCCATAAACTACTTTGGACTCTGGAGAATAAATTCCATGCGTTTGATGCACAGCACAACTAGTCGAGTGAAGCAAACAAAAACTCCAGGGGCTAGGGCATTCAATCACATTGTTAACATATCATGATATATCACTGTGAGGAAATGAAACCAGATAGTGAGAGTCCCATGCATTATTCTGCAAAACCCCCACCACAAAAAAATGAACTGAGGCAGCAGCATGATGCAGAAGAAACTGAGTTTGTGACATGTCAGCCCAGGTTATATATTAGGTATAGATTTTCCTTGAACGTATTTGGTCCATTAGAGTGGTTTCTAAAAATTATTTCAGTTTCTTTTCTTGCCATCGATACTAATGTGTTGCCATATAAGCACCACTGAATTACTTAGGTAATGGCATGAATGGCCTGACCTACCTTTGCTCTGCAATCAGTACGTTAAGCATTGTAATGTAAACACCTCAGGCCAGACATCGTTATCTTATTATGGACACAGAATATTAGTGTGAAGGTAGCGTGGAACTAAATCATCAGAACTGAGACAGTCTACCACGCGCGACATTGCAATTGCAAACTGAGGGCAAGGCAAACAACACATGAACACATTACATAAAACTGCTCTTCAGCCAATAATGACCACAGCCATAGTAAAAAAAAAACAGTCTCAACTAGTCAACTGACTGAACTTAGTTTATTTGTGATATATTTTATCTTAGTTATTTATTTTTACACTCCTACTCTAAGTGCTGCTGCCTTGAGGCTGGGCCCATACATGCAAGAGTGATAGAGGGGATCAGGTCAGAAGGATAATACCTCTCTAACTACACCTCTTTGCTTCCTCGTTGTGTGCGGCGTGCGTGCTCTCCCTGACACTGTCTGTGATAGATCCGTTTATTGCGACAGAATGCAGAGTCAGTCTAACTTCTTTCATGTCGCAGTGCCATTTAGCATGAACACTGCCATCCATTGCTAGCTGTTCCTACAGACCTACATGCTTCCCTTGATCACACTTGGCATATCACTCTCCGGGCCGTTTCACTTCAAGGCCTTGGTGGTGGCAATTACAAATGCGCACAAAGTCTCTTCAACAAAGAGACTAAGAAATCAGCATGCCAAAGGCAGAAACAACCTAAGGGCCAATCACTGCATGGTGTCTCTGACTCCAAGTGCTGCTGCCTTGAGGCCAGGCCTGGGGCTGGGCATGCGATGTGAGAGTGAGAGAGGTGAGGCTCTGATGAGGAGAGGAGGACAGAAAGAAATAATAGACCTCTCTCTCCTACACTCCACAGCTTTGCTTCCTCGCTGTGTGCCCAGTGCCATGCCCACGGTGACACTGACTCCGTGCACTGCAACTGCAATGCTGTGTGCTGGCAATGGCACACAGAGTCAAGAGCTAGAGCATGCCCCAACAACGGCAGAGGCCAATCACTGCATACAGTGATTGGTCATGCATGAGCTCCGTCGGAACCTCCCACCCTGCGTTGTCTCAGAGAGGCCTAGTAACTAACAGCATCTGTGAGAGCCAATACAGTCACTGCTCTCTTACTTTTATGTTATCAACATAGCATGAGAGCAGTGTCAGGATTGGCTTGGACAGGCAAAGGTAGCGCTCAATAGGAGACGGGGGCTGCAGCTATGATTCCTCCCCAGCTCACTAATTGAGCATGTGAGGGAGGCCTCTAGTGTGCATGTCAGGCTGGCTGCAAAAAGGCTGCCAATCAACCAGACATGCGAACTGCCAAAGAGTGAGTACCTGGTGCAACAACCGCGCAATCATGTTTACTCTACCCACAGTGACTGTCAATAAGCCCCTCCCTCAAGAATTTAAAACAACTGGCCCGAAGCTGAAAAATTCTGACTGCTGCAGCCAGGAAAAATACTTTATTCTGTATTTTACATTTAATACTGGGGATGGGGGGCCACAAACAGAGGCAAGGGGGGCACAAATATAGGAGGGCAACCCCCCCAATGTCCTATAAGAGGAACCTCCCCTGAGTACTGGACCTCTGAAACAATATACTCAGAACACTTCTAGTCTGAGGACATTCTGCCAGGAAGAAGATCTGTTGTGCTGCCTGGAGGGACTGCCACTTTGCAGCTTGCTTTGCTGTGCTGGGCTGCTGCCTGCTGCTTCATGCCTGGGAGTGAGAGGACTGGATTTTACTCTCTACATCCTGTATCTAAAGGTTCTCCAATGGCTTGTTTTAGCTTACCTCCTTTAACTGAAGTCTCAGGGACAGCAAAGACTTCACCTGCATCTTGCTACCAGCACCGGGGCTCCCCTGCTGTGAGTCCTGCTCTGCGAAATGGTGCCAAATCCAGTCATGGGCCCTTGGATGTGAGTATTTGTGCTGCAACACAAGAAATCAACACATCGACCACCAAGCGTCATTTCAGAGCCAGAGCATCCCTCCGAAATCGACTCATCGCCCCTGCCTACACCAACGTCGTGGTCCCCGCTCACTGATTACTAGATACATCCACCTCGACTTACAATGCAGCCCCAACTTTGCCAAAGCATCGCTGCTGCCTGCATTGAAGCAGTGGTCACTACTCATACAGTGCACGATGCAATGACCTCGACTTACAACACTGCCTCGACTTTGACACAGCACCTCCGAAGAACCGCTGCTGCGTGAGTCTCGGACACAGCATCACCATGTCCATGTTGCAACGTCCTGACTTCGATGCATTCCTTGCTCTGCATGGCTTCCGACCGATGCAGCACCTCCTTCCAGTGGTTTGACATTGATGCCATGGAACCGATGCACCACGCCCTTAACATCGACGTATAATCAATGCCACGCCGCCTTTAGGAACCAAGGTCTTGCACCAGCGACCGATGCATCCCCTCTGTTGCGCATCGCATTGTCCACGAGCATAAACAACGTAACGACTTTGCACCGCCTTCAGGAACAAACGCATCACCTGAATCTGTGACGCATCACCTCCTCTGCACACCGCATTGTCAATGATTTTCGATGCATTCAAGATACTGTCAGCGGGTCTGTGTGACTCTAGCATCTGGCCTGTGCTCCACCGTGGTCAGGCTGAACTTTTGGATTTGTCCTGGTCAAGCGCAAAAAGATAGCCACAGTTGGAGCTACTGACTTCTAAGCACTGCATTTTGTTTTAATCTTGGCTCTTGTCCCAAACGTGCACTCACAAACTGCATAGTCTGAAGCCTATGGGAACTTTTAGCAAAGTTGCCACTTATGTTCAACACCTCAATTGTTTCCTTTGACATCTACAACACAGCTTGACTATATGTGCAACATAACTGATATAAACTAGAACAGATGCTTGGGAAAAAACTAACGCAAACTTCTAGAGCATGATCTCGCTTACCCTCTGAGTTTCCTATTGTTCATATGACTAAACTTACAATGATTAAGGAAGCTACGTAATGTGCATCATCTAATTTTTCCGGATTGTATACTTTTTACCTACTACATCATCCTCACCCTATCGAAGACTACCAATGGAACAGAGTGGTCCGACATTTTTGACGATGTTAATGGGTGTTACCCCGGAACCCATGGAGTGTAATTACACAGATTTTAGAACTGGACTAGGCTAGCGATTACACACCTATGATGCAGCACTGAGGCTGACTTCTTGGACATCAAAACGCAACACGAACTGTGACGTAATATTGCGATCTGCCGTCGGCTGGCATGCTAGTGTAGTGGAACCTTTTCGGCTGCAATGGTTCACTAACTTGGAGGTTACGGCAACTGACTGAGACAGATCTCCGTCTTTAATGAACTGGAACTGGTCACTTGAAACTATCTGAACTTTCTCCAGGGTTTGTATGAGGCTCAACTAATTTCCTACCGATCCACATTCTAATGTCACCCAAATCTCGCTCAGCTGAGGAAGATTTTCCCTTCGTACTTGGATCTCGCAGAGTTAATATTTGCTGTATTAAACCGGATTAATTTGATTTGAGATCATATGTCATTTATTTAAAATTCTTACCTTTGAATAGAGGTACTAAACTCTGTGATTTAAACTAAACTCTGCTGCTTTTGTCTCATTGTTTACTTGTAGGTAAATCTTCCAATTGATATACTTTGTAGTCTGAATATTGACTTACCTAAAACTTTGCTTAGTAACCATTTGAGTGTAGCTGTTACCTTGTTCCTGGTCCTCGCTTGGTAATTGCCATTCCTCCGAATATCCAGTCCCTTTCAGCACAGAACAAGATCCATCGTAGGACCAAGAGAGTATGGTGATGGCCAAAGGCCAAATGAATGAACAATATAACAGATTAGACAATCAGTGGGGAAAACTCCTGGGCCCAGTGCGTAACACTACAACACTACAAATAAAGAGTATAACTGTCGGTCTGTGCCCCTAGAGCACTCGTCAATCCCAAATAACACCAGTTGTGTTGAAATCTTGACCTGCACTTTTAGGGCAGCCATTATAAAAGCACTGATCCTGTCTTTGAAGATGTTTAATCCTGTGCACGCATAAAACATATGAACTATATCTGCTAGCTCCCCCCACATCAATGACAGCTAGAGTCAGGTCTCTTTCCCCAACTGAACATTTTTTGTGGGTGTATAGTTAAGACCCCCCTTTAATGTGGTGCGAGCAGTTACAGTTTGTTTTAGGAGATCTGCTGAGAATAGAAAGTCTGACAGCCATTTTGTTCATTTTGAACCTGTTAGAAAGGGAGAGAAGCCATCTTTGTCTACTTTATCAAGATGAGTCAAAATGTTTATTTTGATTGTCTATTTATTAGGGTTGTTGCATGAAAACTCCCTGTTTTATTAGAGCCTATTCCAACAGAGAAATTGCCACATCCTGGGCTAAGTGGATCAGAGGTCTCAGTGGCGGACATACTCAACGCTGCAACTTGAGCTTCTCCAACCACATTCGTTGAACATACATGTATAGGCATGACTAGCTCAGCAGTTTGAATAACATTTTTATACTTCTATTTTGAAGGGTGATATATCTTTTGGTTAAAGTATTTCTTTTAGATTTTTTTCTAGCTTTTGAGTAGATGAAAGTCAAAGTCATAGAGTTTTATTGAGCGCACATATCACCCGGAGGGGTCTCAAAGCGCTGCAGCTAAAGTGCTTTTAACCGCACTTCGTTCTAGTGAACACCGCGTCACTATTTTAAACTGTATATCAATTAGGCTGATTGTACTTGCCTTTAAACAGCATGCCTGTATTTCTCCCGCAACTTCCTCCTTCTCGAGCCGTCCCCGCTCCGCCGCGGCTTGTGCTGTTTGAGCGGAGGGACTAGCTTAGCGGAACCTGTCTCCCTGTACATGAAGTGAGTTTCCTGCAGGTCGGGGGGTCAGCGCTCCAGCTGTCGCCTTCACTTTCTCTCCTTCCTGCCATGCGTATTTAGGGCAGGAAAAGGCGCAGACGCGCAGCGATTGTCATCTCTGCTGGAGGCCAGATATTTAAGGCTTCCCATCAACAGCTGAGTATAGCCAGGAGAAATTGTTAAAGCGCTCTTAACCGCACTTCATTCTAGTGCACATCGCAGATGGAAGGCTAAATAATTGTAATTTCCTGTCCGTCTTTGAGCATTTCAGGTGTACATTTCTTTTATTTCACCGTTGATGAGATGTATTAGCTTGGGCATACCTCAGTCACATAAGGAATAGGACGAGTGAGATGAAGAGGAGGTAATGGTTGGTTTACTTACCGGTACATATAGGATGTTGGGTTAGAGTGGAAGGGTTTTTATAGGTAACTGCTTTGGAGTTATAGAAAGCAGAGAAAGGTTGGGAAGGTGTGGTAAGTAGCTGTAATGCTGCCACATTACGTGGTCATGTAAGTAGTGGAACAATTGAGAAAGAATCGGAGTAAGGAAGCTTACAGGTAAGTAATCTGCATAGCTGCCAAGGTTTCAGATAGCCATGTGTGACATTTTCATAAATTCAGTGTAATTATGAGTGACATTTCAACGACTATGAGTGACACTTTCTCGCGAGCAAAATCAAGCAATGAAGAGGAAGGAAACATATAAACATCAGAAATTACACCTATTTGTGCAACAAGAAATTCCAAGAAGATCTTAGAACTGCTAAAAAACACCAGAAATGGTCTCTCTGTCCATGTGGGACCCGGCTCAACAGGAAGGATGTGTGAGGGCCCAACATGAACAAGTTACACATGGAAGCATTTCAGCTGCCTAAGTGTCCCACAGTCTCATCTGACTGAAAGAAAAAAGGCAGAAGAGACAAGAGGAAGAAGATCGAAGGTAGGAAGGATCAAGAGAAGGAGATGAAAGAAGAGGGAAAACCAGAGAATGTGAGAGTGAAGGGAGAAGGAAGGGGTGTATAATGAGAAGTGGAGGGTGGGAAGTGAAACTGTAGAGGAAGTAGATAACGGGACAGAGGAAGGAAAGGATGCCTTTTTTCTTTCTTCCCAGTCACTTTGATCGCTTTGCTTCAGTACCTCTCATTTCCACCTTCCTATTGTCCGTCTTCCTCTCGCCACCCTATTCCATCTCTTTTCTAACCTCTTTTCTGTCTCAGTTCTTTTGTCTTTCTCAAAGCCTCTTCCTCCTCCTTATCAAAAATCCTCCTTTTGCCTCTATTCCTACTTACCGGTCATACCCTCCCTTTGTTAGTCCCTCTCTTTCCCCGTCCATTTCTGCTTTTGTCCCTCTCTTTCCTCCAATCTCACCTACGCCCCTTCTTTTTTCTATCTCTATCCCTCTCACCCCTCTCCCTACCCCCATTGCCTCCCTTCTTCCCTCCTCCTGTTTTTCTTCTTCCTTCTCATCCCTCTCCCTCCACCTTTTACAAATGTGTACATACATAGTCTGCAGTGAATGACATTTGATGTCTTTGTGAAGAGCCTGTAATCTACCGCATGTTCAAAACAGGACCGTATGGTATGCAATATCACTGTCCCTGTGACTTTAGTGCTAAAAGAATGAGAATAGCTAACAGGCAACTGGCTGCCGGGCACAGCCTGGGCTGAGACCAAGCGTATGTTTCGGTGCCCTTCTATATGTTTGCGGTTTATTTCCTAAATCCGCCGCCGGGGTAATTTAAAACAGGTTTCTGACAGTCATAAGCCGTCGGTTATGTTGCATTGGAGATTACTGCACTGGCCTCAGCCTGTGATGATAATACAAAATGGTGCTCGACAGCCTGTGCTCGGTGTAGTCAGATGAGACTATGGGACACTTAGGCAGCTGAAATGCTTCCATGTGTAACTTGTTCATGTTGGGCCCTCACACATCCTTCCTGTTGAGCCGGGTCCCACATGGACAGAGACCATTTCTGGTGCTTTTTAGCAGTTCTAAGATCTGCTTAGAATTTCTTGTTGCACAAATAGGTGTAATTTCTGATGTTTATATGTTTCCTTCCTCTTCATTGCTTGATTTTGCTTGCGAGAAAGTGTCACTCATAGTCGTTGAAATGTCACTCATAATTACACTGAATTTATGAAAATGTCACACATGGCAATCTGAAACCTTGGCAGCTATGAGGGGAGAGGGAAAGGCCCCAGCTATAGGCATAAAAGAAGGACTATATACTGTGTTCCTTTTTGGTTTTATGCCAAATTGGAGGATCGTAAATGCGTGACTTTGCATTTCAGTGCGGTGATGCGGATCACCACACTGAAATGCGTTAGTCTAACGCCCGATGCGTGATACTTGGCAGGGCTGAATCTTGCCAAAAAACAAGGCAGGAGTGAATAAACTTGCACTGTTTTTTCGCTTGAAGCAAGACACACGAACATTTTCATATGTGAAAAAGATTTACAAAACGTGTTTCAGGTTTATGCCTGGAAATGCCTGGTCAGTGCCTGCTCCCATACATCATGTGTCGTTAATCTTCATGCACCCTAAACATTTGTGTATGAACGTGGGTAAAATATACAAATTGATGACAATTAGCATTTTTAATTAAGGGCTCACATTTTTCGTACCCCCTACAGTATATTTAATTCTATGCAACATACAGCTGTTTTGTATTTTGAGGGATTAGCAAGGTTTGTACCATTTAAAGCAATAAAAAAGAAAGCAAATTATTTAGTATCATTTTTGTGCCTTCGGTGGATAGCATGTGTGTCCCATTTTATTGACTGAGGTGCTTTAGGAATCGAAGAAAATTAAAGGCCGCTCATGCTACCGGATTTAAGATCAAATATTTTTGATAAATACCGTAATTATTTCTCTACAAAAATGAATGTGTCCGCCGGTGACGCAACTGGTGCTCATGTAAAGTGCTCCGATAACTGCGGGTCTAGTTCACACTATATAAAACTTTGAGAAAAAAATGTACTGGGAGGTTTCACGGTCCAATATTTCCAGTAAATTCTTATCTACTTTATCTAGTTTCCGTGGATCTTACATGGCTAAATATTTAATGACAACTCTCGCAAAATTTGAGTGTTTGAAACCACAGAACATCTTTATATCATTGCTCTAAAGGAATTAGATCTCCAAGTCACGCAAGAGAAAATATTTACCCTATAGCTTGAAAGGAGCCCCTATAAAAGTGCTAGCCTACGTTGATTAGACCCTAATTCTGCATCAAAGTGTTTTTTTGGCTATCAATATATATCCACCTACAGCCCTTACTTTAAGAGTTGTAACTGGATGGTAATTAAAAAGAAGGGAACATGTGATTTAGATGTAGAAAACGATGGCCCTTAAATATGTTGAATGTCAAGTTGACAATTAACTATTACAATTTGTTGAGGAGTGCAAAGATATTGGTCTTTTCTTCGACTGCATTTATCCTTGGGCGTGATATTCTACAAAATTAGTTATGAACGAAAATCCTGATACTTGCCATATAATGCTATTATAGTGATATTGGTCCATATGCATTACTTCCATTATTAAAGCCAAACGCTAAATGTCAGACTGGTGGTCTTGTATGCTTTGACATATGTCCACTGCAGATTTAAGAAATACTGTAAATGTATTTAACATAAACTGTTAAAATGTGTTTTACAAGGTTTGAGCTGTTCATTTGCAGATAAGGCAAGTAACATCAATGTTAGCATTGGCTTTTAAAACTAGGACAGCCATGTGGCTCTCAATGCTGCAGCCACTCGCTTGACTATTGTTAATAATACTAACCTGATAAACATTGCCTACAAACAGTAATTAAACCTGCATTGACTTCATAAATTTGTGTTTGATGTTGAGTAACCTTTCAACTACATTGATCACTGCTGTTTTAGATAAACTGTGAGACAAAATCTATATGAGGTTTAGATCAGATCATTTAGATGAATGTACATTTTCTGAATACAAAAATGCAGATAGAAATAATGTATGTATTAAAGCTTAGTGACATGAGAGTATTCTTTGGCCTCAACAGGGATATGCAGTATTCTTTAAGGCGAACATTACAAAGGTTGCATATTTGTTTGATTTTGGACACATTCTTTCACTTTACAATTTTGTTTCTGTTTTTTAAATTGATTAATTCTAAATGCATTAAAAGAGACTCACACACTGTTTTATATTATAGAAAGAGATATGTCTTTGAACTTTGTTAGCACTCTGATAGTAAAGTACAATCTTTTATTGAACACGTGTACTTCTCTACTCTTTGGTTACAATTTTACAAATACATTTAACCAACAAGGTTGCACTTAGAATGGTAAATATGATTTACAAGGCAAACTTAACCAGTGGTTCATAAAATAGTATTTGGCCCTAATAAATGTATTTACCTCCACATAATATTTAGCTTTTATGGCCAAATAATTTGTGTAAATCTACTCGATTGAATGGGTTTTGGACTATTGAGTGTGTTGACACCAGGAAAACTAGATAAACACCCACAACCTAGCAATTATATGGGTGTCAACAGTAGTATGGATAGGTCCCCATCTTGAATGCTGTCTGAAATGTACCTCTGTCATAAGCAGGCATACTTTTTCCCTTGCAGAAATATATGAAGAAACAATTGTTAGTGGCTTACTTGGTTGAATCATATACTCAAAGTTTAGTATCCTTATCACTTCAACTAAATTTAAAGAGGCCAATATTGGTCAAGATAGTTCTTTTCAGGCCTGAAATAAAGTTGATAGGAAGGAACTGACAGAGACCTTAGAATCTTCTTATCCTGTAGTAACTGGTGAACCAAATGAGACTGTGGCCAGTTTTTCCAATTGGATCAATAAGGCAGCAAATAAACTCGTCCCACTTAGAGTAGCCAAAAACCACAGAAGACGCCCCACGGCTGGATGGTATTCACTAAAGCTTAGGGATTTAAAAAGAGGCTGTCGAAAACAGGAGAGAGTCTGGAGGAGTGAACTACTCCCCAATAGAAAAAACAAATTATAAGTGCCGCATTTTGGAATGTAAATCAGAGATTAAAGCAGAAAAAAACTAAATACTTTATGGGAAAAATCAAATCAGCAAGCAATTCTGCCAGGGAGGTTTTTAGAACAGTTCAGTTGCTTTCATTTCCCCCTAATGCTAACACTTTAGTACCAATGCAAATCCTATGTGATAATTTAGCTGCATTTTTCAAAGATAAAGTGGAGGCTGTCTATAGGGATTTCAAGATAGGTCAAAGTTCTAACTCTCCACAGAGAACTGGGAGACTGCTATCCATAGGGGCTGTTTCTAGAAGTGGAGAGTTAGAACTTTGACCTACCTTGAATTCCCTATAAACAGACTCCACTTTATTTTTGAACAATGGAGCTAAATTATCACATAGGTTTTGCATTGGCACTAAAGTGTTAGCATTAGATGGAAAATCACAGAGAACTGGGAGACTGCTATCCAGAGGGGCTGTTTCTAGAAGGGATTTTCCACCTCTTACAACAGAGAGGGTGGTTGGTCGGATAAAGTTAACTAAGTCAGGGGCTCCATCAGACCCATGTCTTATGACAGTTCTTCAAGAGTTAGCAGTGACACTAGTGTCTTCTCTTACAGCACTCTTCAATAACATGATAAATGCTGGCAGTTTTCCCTTGGAGTGGAAAAAAGCATTGATCCTTCTGCTGCTTAAAAAGACATAACTAAATCTTAATGAAGAAAAAAATTACTGTACTATATCCCTACTTCCAATGCCAATTCTAGAGAGACACTTGAACACCGTGCTCTCGGAATTTCTTGATCAAAATAAGATTCTGGATGGAACTCAATTTGGCTTTAGGAAAGCACATAGCACAGAATCTGTGCTGGTTGTGGCCACAAAGGAGATCCGTTTCATTATGGACAATGGTGGGATGGCTGTGCAGGTCCTTTTGGACTTGTTCATAGCCTTTGACATGGTGAGTCACACTGTTTTGAAATAGTGCTTTGTCAAGATAGGGATTGGAGGTGCAGGTTCTTAGTGAGAGAGTGCAATCAGTCTCCTTTGGAGGCTTTACCTCCAGATCTTTTTCTCTATCTTGTGGAATTCCACAGAGGTCCTTGTTAAGCCCCACATTATTCAACATTTATGTGGCCTTACTTGCTAAACTGATCAAATCCTTTGGATTTACTACAATCTCCTATGCAAATGACACACACATAGTAGTGTCAATTTCCAGTAACGTAGAGGAGCTAGCCCTCCATTTTAACAATTGCATGAGAGCTATTGTTAACTGGATGAATAGCCAATGCTTGAAATTAAACTCTGACAAAATTGAGGTGCTCCTTTTTGGGTCAGATGCATCTTTTTGGAATGCTTCTTGGTGGCCCTCATCTCTTGGCCCCTTGCCAACACCGGTCACAAAAGTGAAAAACCCAGGAGTGGTTTTTCATCAAAACTCATTTCACTGACCAGACGAATCGGCTCACTTCCTCCTGTTTTTACCTCCTTAAGATACCGAAAATAATCTTGCCCTACATCTCACAAGAACTCAGACAACAGTTTTTCTTTCTTTAGTTTTGTCAAGATTGGGCTACTGCAATGCCCTATATTTGGGCCTGCAGCAGGGCATCTTAAAGAAACTCCAAAGCCTGCAATTTGCAGCAGTTCGTCTTCTTAAATCATTAAAAAACTTGAATCACCCACTACAGAGCTGGAGGAGCTACATTGGCTCAACATTAAAAAAAAAGTGTGGCTTTTAAAGTGCTCTGTATTGCACATAAAGCTCTCCATTGCACAAGGCTAGAATACCTGTAGAAAAAAAATGGTGGTATTCACCCAGAAGGTGCCTCCAGTCAGCCACATCTGAAACACTGTTGGTTCCTAAAATTCATAAAACTTCTTGGGGCAGCAAAGGTTTTGTTCATGCCACTTGTTTGAAATGGAATCAAATGCCTAGGTCTATGTTTCTAAGATGCCAACCTAACCTGTGGATTTTTAGAAATCATCTAAAAACAAGGCTCTTCGCCCTACCTTTGTAAATATTTGTGGTTTAGGTCCCTTTCAGCAGTTTTTGTCCTTGCAGATGTTAGTGGCAAGATGCCCTCTGGCATTCATCAGGCTTTAAAATATCAAATCAAATAAGTGATAACATGGATACGATAAAATTGCATGTGTTTAAATATTTACGCATGTGAGTACTCTTGGAATCTGAGGGCATGGTCCTTTAAACAAGCATATCTACAATTGAGTAGCACCCTAACTGCTACTGTCTTCGTGGCTCTCTCAAAAATCAGTCGCTCAGAGATAAGCAAAATTTGGCAAAGGTGCTCTTGATAAGATGTTGACATAACATAACAACACAGAGTGCCATCAATATTAAAACATGTCAGAAAATAACTAACCAATCAATGACATTTAACAATATAGGCACAGCTTTACTTGTAGCTCTGTTAGTGTCTATAAAGTTTTAAAGGCTCAGTATATTATTATGTCTGTTTTTTCTTTTATCTTTATGCCAGCTGCAAAGCACAACACTGCTAAAAAGAAAGGTCCCTGCACCTCAGATCCATGAGATTGAGTATCTCAGAGCTAACAGAGGTTGGAAACTGGAGAAAACATCTTCTGAGGGCACTATTTTGTATACCTTATCAGAAATTTAAAAGGGTTCAAGTGGATGAGCTGGAGGCCACCATTGCTCCTGGGCTTGTGGGAGACAGAGTGCCAAATATGCACATCTGTAAAGTGATCCAGAGGATTCTAGGCTGCTCCATTATCTTGATGGCTTTCCTTAATGAAGTCACACAATGCATTTCAATTTCATTTTTCATTTCTTTATTTAAAAGAAATGCAATTTCAAACCCATTTTGATTTTTGTCTTAGCCCTAAGTGGAGCACCCTCACTAGTTTCTCTAGATACTGCAGTAGAATGGCCAACTTCCTATCATACAATGCAGCTGATGTGCCTTCACAGGATCTGACTCTCTTCACTCTCTGCCCACATCCATGCATTTGGGGATTGTGATGCAGTGAGCTCCATGCTCCCTCAAAATATGGGTAAGGGCAGTGGTGGAGGAACACTGCAATTTTTCAGTGGCTTTGGCCTTTTCAGGGGGCATAAGTAAATGGTGTGCTGCAGTGCTCAGCAGTACCCCCGGGGCCTTGGCACTGTGGTATATATGGAAAGGGGGGTGGAGAGGGTTCTATGTGTGCCACTTTCCGGTTGTCCTGTGAGATTCAGGCATTCATCTAGATCTTAATAATAAACCAGCAATTGCAGTAGCAATATTTAAAACCCTACTGCTTCAGGGGCCCCTAGGTACCTTCCCTCAAGGGGGGGAAAGAAAACAGTTTTCTCACTGTTGGGCATTTATCGATGGGATTTGGCTTGATTTGCTCCTAGTGACATGCTACAGCCACCAGGAGTGATTATGTTAGATCTCCTGGCCTCAAAATGTCTGTAGTTTTCAGAAACAGATTTTTCAACTGCTTTCCCTCCCATGAGGGAGATCACAGGCAGCTCCTGCTTCTTAGCACCTCACAGCCTTCTAGTTATGTCTTTGCTGCACCAAAAACTGCACTACTGGTACTTCTCCCAGGCTTCAGGTCTTTCTCAGCAGCACCTCCTGACTCCTCTTTAGTTTCCCTCTCAGCCTGCAGTCGCACATCCCTCTGGACACTTGCAAAGCACCTATGTGTCTAGCTAGAGTCAGAGGGGGCTTTTTTAGCTGTCACCCACACAAGACCAGTCACAAAACCTGAATAAGACAGTAGTTCCACCTATCAGCCTTCACACAGGAGCACATGCGTATGCACACATGATCATCAGCCCACAGCCTGCTACCCGAGCAGATCAGAAACGTATCTTATTCTAAAAAATGGGCACTGGCAGTTATAAATCAAGTTCATTTTAACAGAGCTTAAGGTGAGTAAAATTCAGGAAAATCCGAAAAGTGAGTTGTCCAGAAGAAAAAAAGGTGGAGTGCAAAAATTGGTAAGAAACCCATTTTTGGCAACTAGGGAACCCAAATTAATTTACACCCAACTTGTGATTAAAAAAATAATATTCCTTTAGGTGTGGGTCAAAAATAAGTCTCCACTAAACCAATGTACTTTAATCATAAAGGAGCATCAACATGAACCAACAAATTTCAAAGTGGGGATAATCATGTACACTCAAGGCAGTATTGTACGATTTGTCTCCACCTGTTAGTCTAGCAAAACCAGCTGAAATGTACTAAGCAACTGAACATAAATACATTAAAAGGCACTTTCTCAATCTAGTTGTTTCTGTCTCACCCTCAGCAGCCTCAAGCAAATGCTACACATACTTTTGCTAAAGAAGGTCTTATATTGGTATTTGTTCTATGCATGTGATGTCAAACTCATGAGACCGCAGGAGCCACTCATCTTCGAGCTGTAATGAACTAAGTATTTGAAAAAAGAAACAAAATAAAATAAAAGCAAGTTTGTTGAACCATCTGTGTATACGGTTGGTATGAGTGGATGATTGATGTGTTTGAGTATGTTGCGGAGTGTTATAGAGTTGTTTGCTGAACGTCCTTTGTGAGCTTTTGTCATTAAATGCCACAGACAAAGCCAGTGTGCCTACTTTACCAAGAACAATCCATTAGGCACAGGATTTCTGACATCTGCTGTGAAAAACACAAGTCTTACCACTTGCTGGTTTTCTACAGCAATATAAGGGTATCTTGGATTATCTGGGTTATAAAAGCACAGCTCATCATCTTATAGCCACTTGCAGGCCTTGCATCAGCCAGTAGGATATTTACAAAAAAATGTCTGGAGTTTCTAAAATCCATCAGTACAGGAGAAAGAACCATTATCTTGTATTCCTAAGGAGCTTACATTACATCAGGTGTTCCAGAGACAGATGACTTGATTTCCCAGAAACCTGTCTTGATTAATTTGTTGCTGAAAAGTTTGCTGAATCAAACTGTATGAAGTGGTTGATCAACACTTGACTTACATGCATGTAATGCATGTAAAGGAGTGCTGATTTCTCCTTGCACCCAAGCTCCTTTCATGCTAGGCTTATTGAATTTTGGACCAAAGTTTGAAATTGATAATTGTGTCATAAACCAGTGAAGCAATTTCAAAGTGGCTTAATTTGACCAAACATATTCTGGCTGACTGCTTCTGTGGTGTTTGTCAAGTATAGGTGAGGTTGTTAAGGACACCACTTTATCCAATTTTCAAATGTTTAGCATGTCATCACCAGGGTTCACATCAGCTCTAATCAATAGCCAGTTTGGAAATTTGATCTGAAGTTCGTGAGCATTGACAACTGATGGTCAGTGTCCTTGACCAAAGTGTTAACTCTGGGAGGAAATGACAGGTTGGCCTCAAGCAGAACCTCCGGAAATGTTACCTAATGTGGAAAGAGAAGAGGCATCTCAGTAATTAAGATCTAGTTTTGATATGTGATGAACCCATCATTAGACTCTTAATATTGACTTAATGGTATACTTTGTTTAGGCAATTGATATTTACCTGGCTTCTGTGATGCCTTAACAATTAGATGTGAATTTAGGTGTTACGGTCACACATTTTTAAATGCACTATGGGACACTAATAACTATAACACTGGCCACAGACAGATTTTGAAAAGCTGAGTGAGAATAAGAATGGCTTTTGTGAGTAAGTAAGTGTATGAGTTGGAGGGTGGGTGAGTGATTGCATGAGTGACACCATTTATATAGCACTTACTACCCTAAATCATCATGAACCCACTTATCATGCTTCGAGCATCTAGAGCAAAGGACTTATTTAGAGCTGGGCAGAAAGAGACATCCACTAAAAAGTGTTGGATGCCCAGTCTGCCTTATTTAGAGTGGCATTGACATCAGTGCACTCTTAATACGGCAGACAAGATTTCCACCACCCTAAATACCTGCACTTCTAGCTTCACCACAAGTTAAAGGCTTTGATTTTCAGCACCACCCATGTCAACTCCTTCGCTTCCAAGATTTTGACTGAACAAGATTATGCAAATGACACAGTGATATAGTGGAAATACGTTGTGCAGGGATAGAATTGTTTTTAGTAGAAAATTTTAGTAGTCCATTGCAGAGCTTCTGGGTCACACAGGGGTAGTTGAGGAGACCAAAGTGGACAAGTGTTCACGGTTTGGCCAGTCTCTGGATTATGTGAAGATTCTCCCCTTCTTATATTTGGTGCCTTACTGATGGCCTTGGTAAATCTGACTATTTAGCTCTATTTAAGACAATGTTGCAGCTCCCTGTGATCATTGTGCAGTGGGTGGTATTTGTTCTCGAAGGTGACGGCTCACTTTGCCAGAATGGATAGTTCTCTCTTGAAACACCAGTTTGAAGATTTAGGGCCTGATTTAGGGTTTAGTGGGTGGAGGTGGAAATTAAGTGGAGGTGGAAATTACATCCACCACCCTGGTGGACTATGGCTCACCAAAATTAGAGATCACTGCCAGGCCACCGAAGAAAGGACGTCATATGTCTGTTCATCACATTAGGTTTTCCCAAGCTGTGAAAGACAAAAAGGACATCAGACCATCAGCTCTAACTAGAATGGGAAGTCGTATGCCCTTACTCAAAAGGCCAGCTTTCCATCAGGCCATCACAGTAAACTTTCCATCAATGAGGCCAATGTGGACACCAATGGGAGGATGGCTCAGCAGATTCTAAATAAGGTGGGCAGACCAATAGTTTGGTGGACAGGGTACTCTGTCACTTTTGTGACAGAGTACCCTGCCCCGCCAACTCTAAATATGGCCCTTAAGCTCCACTTTTGTTTTCTGTATAAAAGGTAAACCAGCTTTTCAAATGAGCTATATTTGTTTGGGTTCATTGTCTGGCAAGTCAACTTGCTCTCAAAAAGTGTGTCAGTCAATTACGTAACAATCACCTCCACGGTGTACATCATGGCCTACCCGCCCTATCTCTCATTTGATTGGTCCAATTTTCTTTTAAATGACCTTCATGAAATATAGTTTATTGGTAGTGATTTAAAGCTAGTGCTTCACAAATCAAATCTTCTGTTGTCAGAACGTTGTCTTTTCAAGTTGCAACTTAAAACCCTATTTTACCAAAACATATATTATATTCTTTGAGGTCACAGTACTAGCTGACCGGTGTAAGAAAGTGCCTCTTTTTGCATGGTCACCCACATTTCCTGTGGACTGATGCTGCTCTGTTTTGACTCTGTGCACTGGGACAGTGTTAACCAGGTGCCAGTGCAGGTGCTCGGGCTCCTAAAACATGCTGACATTGGGTAAAGCCCTAATTGGCATATTTAAATTTACTACATGGCCATAGTATATGGTGCCCAAAGTACTCCCATGGCATGTAAAGTGAAATATCACTTATGGACTTACAGCACTACTGTGCCATCTACTAGTGTGACAAGACCTGGAGGCTGCAGTTTTAAAACTACAACCCGACCTGTCAAAATAAACCCTTTTGACAGGTAAAAACCTCCCTTTTAAATATTAAGTCACCCTAATGTACACCTTGTAGCCCGTAAAGCAGGGTGCAATAAAAGGCTGTCTGGGATGTAGAGAAACACTGGAATGTGATATTAAATATTGATTCTAATCACCTCAGTCTAGGGACCAGCAAGAAAAATAATTCAAGGACTATTTTCAATGTTCATTAAAACAGCAACTTAATGATGAATTCAGACTTTAATAAGTATTAGGAAAAGGGGGCTTTTAGTAGATTGTTTTCTCTGCCTGAAGCCTCTGGAGGCTAATTTGCATTAGGCCCCCACGTGGTATCCAGTTGGTAATTAGCCCTGAGGAGAAATGAAAACTACTCTCGGAGCAGAGACAATGTCCTCTGTGAGGAAAGGTCTTTTGTTCCTCTGGCAGGAAGATCAATTTGGCTGTGCCCAATAGCTTAATTTACTGAAAAGAAACCGCCACTATCACTCACAGATGTAGCACTTTATTACACAGACCCTCTGTTTTGTCCTCCCAGTGAGGCAGGCCTAAACCCAGAGCATGGATAGCTGCTCCCAAAACTTATTTAGAGTGACCAAGGAGGAGGGGACTGCTTATTACCATTGCCACACCTTTGGATGGGCAGACAGGCTCTGCGCAAGGGTGAAGGCATTCTTCATCTTCGATTTAGTGGGTGAGGGCACTGTTGGATTGTTTACGGTAGGTCACACAAGAACTGCCCTAAAAGTTGGTATGATTACTGGTGTGAATCATTTTAGTTAGGGAGGAGGCAGGAGTCATCTCCACCCACAGGCTAGTGTCCGTCATAAATGTGGCTTTCCGGTGCATCTTCAGAACACTACTGGAAATGTGGAAGAACAGAAGGACTGTGTCTGCTGCTTGAGACCTGTTTGGAGACCTAAACAGTGGGACCTTCTCCCTCTTCTACCCAGGGCAAAGACGTGGACTCCAAGGGTCAGTTGACTGACCCCCTGTGTAAGCCACAGGGCCACAATAAGCTGTGAGAGTCCTTTTCCTGAAAAGACCAGCAGACCCATTCCAAATGGGCCTGACCAGGTCAATACGGGTGGCCTCAGCTGCAGTGAGTCTTGACCCCCAAGTGGTGTTCCTGAGGTCCTGGGACACTTGGCTATGTCTAACTGTACTTCACCTAATAACCCTGAAAAAACCTGGGAATTTGAATATTTTAGGATTTCAAACTTTCGGAGCACTGGGACAAACCTGCCAAACTGATCCACCTAAGGTCAAGAAAAATCCGTATATGCATTTAGAACATCAATGGCCTGGCAAACAAGGTGACAGATCACGAAGTACTAAACTACCTAAAGACATTCGATCTGATATTACTCCAAGAAACTTGGGAGAATCAAGCGCGAGAGATAGAAGAGTTTATGTCACAACTGGTTGCAGCAACAAAGGGATCTAAATTTGGCTACCGCTCAGGCGGTCTGATAATAAAGGCCTCAATACTTACAATAGAAGCCATCTCACCAGTAGAGGCACGAATTGCAGCCCCAAGTGCCCTACAGGCGGTAGCAACAACAATCAAGTTCAACGAAGAAGACTGGCCAATTATAATAATCAATACATATGTACACCCGAAGCATAGGCTAAAAGCTGGCAAAGAACTAATCAAAGATTTGGCAAGAATCACAGAAGAGTGAGATACAGACAACATCATACTAGCAGGTGACTTTAACCTTCACCTCTTTGGAATTGCATCAGGAGATGAACTAGCACGGGAACTAACCACAGTGTGGGAAGTACCAAACCAGGGTCCAGCATGTTCAAACAAACAAACAAGATCTTCAACCTATTTACTTCAAGATCTTGAACAACTAAATATGAGAGCTTCAAACGGCCGATTTGACGAGGACAATCCACAGGTTCCAACTTTCTACTCCACAACCGCCATCTCTTACCTAAACTACACCTTCGTAAACCTCCCTTTGTTCCACATTATCTATTCCTTCAGACTGGGCGATAACAAACAAAGTGATTACTTGCCGCAAGAGGTGACACTAAAAGCAAATATAAAAAAGCACATAGAGGTGAGCAAAGGCATTGGCACAGAATACACCTTAGACTTCAAACGGATAAGGTGTAACCCCACCTCAATTGAAGAGCTGATGAAAACAGAGAGACAGGGTTTTGGAAATGTGTGGTAGGAAGTGGCGCCTGCAACAGATGTACGTGAGTCCGGTTCTAACAGGAGGGGGTTAACCCTGAACCCCCTGAGTTAAAGACCAGAGGTCCTATGGATTGCTACAGGCCTGTGCACACGTCTTAATTTAGTTGTCTAGTGTACTCTGCGTCATACGTTCACGCACAAGAGAATTTAATTTACAAAACGTATATTAAACATCACAATAAACATCGAGAAGTTTTGTGTATTTCTTCTTTATTCCTGAACGATTGCCCAGCCAACACGTGTTTCATCTGGGGAAGTACCCCAAGACTTCTTCAGGCCTGAAAAGATATGCAATGGGACAATGTCTGAGTCAACATGACTCGACCAACAGCATATGAAATTGTTGACGGCTTTTCCCATGTCACATAAAGTATTTTGTCACTCAAGGTGCTCACTTACCTACACTGGTCGCCGTCATCAATTTCATATGCTGTCAGTAGCTCCCAATCTGCTCCCCAGGGGGGGCAAAAAGCCCACTAGACACCAGGGTTTTTTTTTTTTACATTTTATTTAGGGGTGGGGGCTGCCCAAGATGGGCATGCCAATGCCCCCACCCCTCCCCCCACAAAATTCTAGTCTTTCCGCCCCGCCGGGGGGGCAGAAAGCCCACTAGAAACCAGGGATTAATCTTTTTATGTAAATTAGGTGTGGGGGCTGCCCAATATGGGCATGCCAAAGCCCCCAACCCCCCCCTGCACAATAACAGTCTTTCTGCCCCCCCGGGGGGGCAGAAAGCCCACTAGATGCCAGTTTTTTTTTTTATGATTTACGGGTGGGGGCTGCCAAAGATGGGCATGCCAATGCCCCCACCCCTCCCCCCACAAAATTATAGTCTTTCTGCGCCCCCTGGGGGGCAGAAAGCAGCCTAGACGACAGGGATTTTTTTTTCATGCGCCAGGGGTGGGGCCTGCCCAGAATGGGCATGCCAAAGCCCCCACCCTACCCCCCCAAAGTAAGAATAAGACTTTCTGCCCCCCCAGGAGGCAGATGGGGGCAATAGCCCCTGATCTGCTCCCAGGGGGGGCAGAAAGCCCACTAGGCCCCAGGGATTTTTTTTATATATACGTAGGGGTGGGGGCTGCCCAGAATGGGCATGCCAAAGCCCCCACCCTACCCCCCAAAGTACGAATAGGACTTTCTGCCCTCCCCAGGAGGCAGATGGGGGCAATAGCCCCTGATCTGCCCCCCGGGGGAGGGCAAAAATCCCACTAGGCCCCAGGGATTTGTTTTTTTTATATATACGTAGGGGTGGGGGCTGCCCAGAATGGGCATTCAAATACCCCCACCCAAAAGAAAAAATGCTACAGTCTTTCTGCCCCTCCTGGAAGGCAGATGGGGCAATAGCCCCTAATCTGCCCCCCAGGGGGTGGCAGAAAGCCCACTAGGCACCAGGGGTTTTTATTTTTCCAAAGTTTGGGGCGGGGGCTGCCCAGAATGGGCATGCCAATGCCCCGACCCCCACAAAAAATGCCACAGTCTTTCTTCTCTCCCCTCAGGAGGCAGATAGGGGCAGTAGCCTCTGATCTGCCCCCCCCTGGGGTGGCAGAGAGCCCACGAGGTGGCAGCGATTATGTTGGCTTTTTTTTATATGTAGGGGTGGGGGCTGCCCAGAATGGGCATCTCAATGTCCCCACCCACCCAAACAAAATAGCCAGTCTTTCTGCCCCTCTTGGGAGCATATTGGGGAAATAGCCCCCGGTTTCCCCCCTCCCCAGGGCGGAAGAAAGCCCACTAGGCACAGACCTTTTTGCGGAATGTGGCTACTTCTGGATTTTGGGTCCTAGCATCACCGGGCTGACACAAATTTCCTACCACCCAGTGTTCCCCCAGGTCTCCCGATAAAAATGGTGCCTCACTCGTGTGGGAGGCCCAAGTACCCGCGACAGGCAAGGGCCCAAAACGGATTGAGGCGACATCAAAATTGCCGATCACAAAACGACCTGGTAATGCCACAACTTTCCCACACAAAAATGTGTGAAAAAAGTGATTTTTTCAGCTAAATTTCAGGTTTGCAGGGGATTCTGGGTAAGAAAACGTTGGGGATCCACGCAAGCCATACCTCCCTGGAATCCCCCAGGTGTCTAGTTTTCAGAAATGTGTGGGTTTGGTAGGTTTCCCTAGGTGGCCGCCGAGCACGGGGCCAAAAACCCAGGTGACCCCCTTTGCAAAACCAGGTCGTTTTGTGATAGGCAATTTTGATGTCACCTCAATATGTTTTGGGCCCTTGCCTGTCGCGGGTACTTGGGCCTCCCACACGAGTGAGGCACCATTCTTATCGGGAGACCTAGGGGAACGCTGGGTGGTAGGCAATTTGTGTCAGCCCCGTTATGCCACAACTTTCCCACACAAAAATGTGTGAAAAAAGTGATTTTTTTCAGCTAAATTTCAGGTTTGCAGGGGATTCTGGGTAAGAAAACGTTGGGGGATCCACACAAGCCATACCTCCCTGGAATCCCCCGGCTGTCTAGTTTTCAGAAATGTGTGGGTTTGGTAGGTTTCCCTAGGTGGCCGCCGAGCACAGGGCCAAAAACCCAGGTGACCTCCCCTTGCAAAACCAGGTCGTTTTGTGATAGGCAATTTTGATGTCGCCTCAATCCGTTTTGGTCCTTTGCCTGTCGCGGGTACTTGGGCCTCCCACACGAGTGAGGCACCATTTTTATCGGGAGACCTGGGGGAACGCTGGGTGGTAGGAAATTTGTGTCAGCCCCGTGATGCCACAACTTTCCCACACAAAAATGTGTAAAAAAAGTGATTTTTTTTCAGCTAAATTTCAAGTTTGCAGGGGATTCTGGGTAAGAAAACGTTGGGGGATCCACGCAAGCCATACCTCCCTGGAATCCCCCTTGGTGGGAAAACCTAGCCACGCCAAGGACTACAACTCTTTCTCTGAGAGGGAGGAGCTCAGGGATGCTTTGTTCCTACTCTGTTTTGGATGTACTAAATCGAGCAAATGAGAGAAAAAGAACTGGTTGGGTGATTCTCCCCTCTATCATAAACTTATTTGTACACACTTATTCCTTTACTTAAGAGACTGATCTCAAAGACATCCTACTGCAGTGAGGTGTGTTGAAGCTGTTGTAATGTTCTTTGATCTATGAAGGTGCCTTAATGTTTCTTTTTCTGGATTCATTCTTTATATATCCTCCCCTCACTAACGTGCAAGTGTGAGAGGAATTGAGTGTGTTGAGCTGGTGTACTGACTGGTGGCAGTAAGCTGTAATTTTCGATATAGTGATGGTAAAAGTTATTTAGGGGCGTGGCTTGACAGCTAAAACATATGGCCACCAGTTAGTGGTGCTCCGAAGGATGCCCCGGGTCTCTATTTAAAAACAATTGTGGAGGATGATTTTTTAGTTTGAGGCAGTTATTGCATGCTGTTTCTATGCGTCATCCTCCTTTTATTGACTATTTACATGTGGCTGGATAAAACGTCATCATAAAACTCATCCCAGGTGCTCTCTCTCCTCAGCGATGCAGACCATTTTATATTTGAGCACGCTGCTTCTATCTTCAGCAATGCTGATAACTCAACAATAAGATTGAGTTTTGACAATTTGCCAGTGCATCTTCTTTACAAAAGATAACAGAGGATGAAGTTTTAAATGGAGGCAAGTATTGGAGGCTGCGTCTCTTGGTCCGCATGCATTTATTGACTTTTTTCACATGGCTGGATCATGGCGTCATCATGAAACTCATCTTAGACTGTCTTTCTCCTAAGCAATGCCAGTCATCTTATCTTTGAGCACAATGTGTTATGCTCTTCAGGAATGCTTTTCATTAACCCCTTGCCTGCTTATGACGGAACCACGCCGTCATGAGCCATGGGCGGCGTGTGCTCATGACGGCGTGGTTCCGACATGTGGCTGCCGCTCCGCCCACGCGGCATTAATTCCCCGCCTGTGCGGGCGAATTAATGAGCGGGCGGGGCCGTGACGGAACCACGCCGTCATGAGCACACGCCGCCCGTGACTCATGACGGCGTGGTTCCGTCACGAGCATGGCAGCCCCGCGCTCACCCCCCAACCCCTCCGCGGCGCGGCGGAATTCGCGCTGCGGCCAAGGGGTTAAATGAGTAAGTCTACGTTTTGACAGTTTGCCAAAACATCCTATTTTTTAAAATACTGGTCGAAATCTATGAAATGTATTTATATTTGATGGATTTTCTTCTGCACTGAATATTCATCTACGGTCAGGTTGGATACTTTTATTGGCCCCTATCTCAATATTGAAAAATGGATCACTGACATAATATGAATTACCAAAATATCCCCATACACAAATATCGACACATAAATATCGATGTCAAAAATATCGACATCCTACCTTTATAACGTAAAGTATAAAAATGTCGAAAAAATGATATCGATGTAAAAAATATTGATGTACAAAATATTGTTTTTTTTATATATAAAAAATAATGTTAAATATATTAAATAATAAAATTAACTTTAAAAAAATTATTTAGATGTACATTTTAACAAATATAATAAATACATTTAATTAAAAAAAATAAACATAAATATATAAAATGTAATATATAAATGTATAATTTCTTTAAAACAATTAATAAACTAATAATTTAAATTTATTTTAAAATGTTATAAATATATAAAAATTTACAAATATATATATACATACACCTATAACATAAAATCTAATAAAAAAACATTATATTATAAATTAAAACATTAAAATATATAATAATTTTTAAACTAACATGTTGCACTCCATCGAGTGCAACAGTAGGGAAAGTGTTGGATAGTGAATTGGTAAACATTACTATTCCCACTCAAATGAATGCAACAGTAGAGAAAATGTTGGATAGCGGAAGGATAAAAATTACTATTCCCACTCCAGTTAGTGCAACAGTAGGGAAAGTGTTGGATAGCAAAGGGGTAAAAATCACTATTCCCACTCCAATTACTTCAACAGTCGGGAAAGTGTTGGATAGCGGAGGGGTAAAAATGACTATTCCCTCTCCAGTGAGTGCAACAGTAGGGAAAGTGTTTGATGGTGGAGAGGTAAAATTTACTATTCCCACTCCAGTGAGTGCAACAGTTGGGAAAGTGTTGGATAGGGGAGGGGTAAAAATTACTATTCCCACTCCAATTACTTCAACAGTCGGGAAGGTGTTGGATAGCGGAGGGGTAAAAATTACTACTTCTACTTCAATTACTGCAATAGTAGGGAAAGTGTTGGATAGCGGAAGGGTAAAAATTACTATTCCCACTCCAGTGAGTGCAGCAGTAGGAAAAGTGTTGGATAGCGGAGGGGTAAAAATTACTATTTCCACTCCAATTACTGCAACAGTAGGGAAAGTGTTGGATAGCGGAGGGGTAAAAATTACTATTCCCACTCCAGTGAGTGCAACAGTAGGGAAAGTGTTGGATGGTGGAGACGTAAAAATTACTATTCCCACTCCAGTGAGTGCAACAGTTGGGAAAGATGTTGGATAGGGGAGGGGTAAAAATCACTATTCCCACTCCAATTACTTCAACAGTCGGGAAGGTGTTGGATAGCGGAGGGGTAAAAATTACTACTTCTACTTCAATTACTGCAACAGTAGGGAAAGTGTTG
The DNA here is from genome assembly GCA_963921515.1 of Calotriton arnoldi. Classification (NCBI taxonomy): domain Eukaryota; kingdom Metazoa; phylum Chordata; class Amphibia; order Caudata; family Salamandridae; genus Calotriton; species Calotriton arnoldi. The sequence continues at coordinate 1,786,793 of CAWUFW010001918.1, forward strand.
GATAGCGGAAGGGTAAAAATTACTATTACCACTCCAGTGAGTGCAGCAGTAGGGAAAGTGTTGGATAGCGGAGGGGTAAAAATTACTATTTCCACTCCAATTACTGCAACAGTAGGGAAAGTGTTGGATAGCGGAGGGGTAAAATGTACTATTCCCACTCCAATTACTGCAACAGTAGGGAAAGTGTTGGATAGTGGAGGGGTAAAAATTACTATTTCCACTCCAGTGAGTGCAAAAGTAGGGAAAGTGTTGGATAGCGGAGGGGAAAAAATTACTATTCCCATTCCAGTGAGTGCAACAGTAGGGACAGTGTTGGCTAGCGGAGGGGTAAAAATTACTATTCCCGCTCCAGTGAGTGCAAAAGTAGGGAAAGTGTTGGATAGCGGAGGGGAAAAAATTACTATTCCCATTCCAGTGAGTGCAACAGTAGGGAAAGTGTTGGATAGCGGAGGGGTACAACTTACTATTCCAACTCCAGTGAGTGCAACAGTAGGGAAAGTGTTGGATAGCGGAGAGGTCAAAATTACTATTTCCACTCCAGTGAGTGCAACAGTAGGGAAAGTGTTGGATAGCAAAGCGGTAAAAATTACTGTTCCCACTCCAATTACTGCAACAGTAGGGAAAGTGTTGGATAGCGGAGGGGTAAAAATTACTATTCCCACTCCAGTGAGTGCAAAAGTAGGGAGAGTGTTGGATAGCGGAGGGGAAAAAATTACTATTCCCATTCCAGTGAGCACAACAGTAGGGAAAGTGTTGAATAGCAGAGGGGTAAAAATTACTATTCCCACTCCAGTGAGTGCAACAGTAGGGAAAGTGTTGGATAGCGGAGAGGTAAAAATCACTATTCCCACTTCAGTGAGTGCAACAGTAGGGAAAGTGTTGGATAGCAGAGGGGAAACAATTACTATTCCCACTCCAGTGAGTGCAACAGTAGGGAAAGTGTTGGATAGCAGAGGGGAAAAAATTACTATTCCCACTCCAGTGAGTTCAACAGTAGGGAAAGTGTTGGATAGCGGAGGGGTACAAATTACTATTCCAACTCCAGTGAGTACAACAGTAGGGAAAGTGTTGGATAGCAGAGGGGTAAAAATTAATATTCCCACTGATGTCAATTCAAAATTATAAACAAACAAAATATCAACTACAATACAAAAAATGTTAAAAACAAAAAAAAAACATATATAAAAATAATAAAAATTACAAAAGATAGAAACATATTATAATGTTAAAAAAATCTAAAAATTATCTACAAACATTATTTTATAAAAATGTAAGAAATAATTTAGAAACAAATAACTATATTTAATAGAAATTAATTATATTCAAAAATATTAATTGTTACATAAAAATAATATTTTTTATTTCCTACCCTATAACACCGCACAATTCACAACACACATCTAAATTAAAAAAAAAAGTGTACCTCCATAATTAACATAATTAATTATGAAATAAACAAATATTAATTAAAACAGATAAATATTAATTACTCACCAAACATTATCCCTATAAAACCAAAATCCACACACAAAATAAAAGTAAACAATTACCATAAATATTTATCAATTAATGAATGAATTATAATGAGAAACTAATTATTAATTAAAACTTAAAGTACTTCCCACCCTCTACCCCAATAAACACCACAGCACACACCTAAAAATCATTACACAATTTCCATAACTAATTTTACATTATTAAATTATTATCAATTAACAACAACTTATTAATTAATTTAAAAGAATTTACTTCCCACCCTTTACCACTATAAACCCCACAACTCACATCTCAAATTAATTACACAATTGCCATATTTAATTTTTGATTAATTAATTACCAGTAACAATTAATTATTAATTAATTTAAAAAAATTACTTCTCACCCTATTCCCCTTTAAACCCCACCACCCATTCCTAATAAAATGACAATTAACATAATGAATTCCCAATTAATTAATTAATATTAATTAACAAACAATTGATAAATAATTAATAATAAATTAATTCCCACAATTAACACCATAAATTATAAATTGAATAAATATTAATATATAAAAATTATTACATTTATTAAAATTAAATTCCTTCCCACCCTATTCCCCTTTAAACCCACAACCCGCTCCTACAAAAATGACACAATTAACATAATTACCAATTAATTAATAATAATTAACCAATTAATAATTAATACATTTCCCACAATTAACACTATAAAATCTAAATTAAATACTAATAAATAAAAAATATTAATTAATTTATTATAATTAAATTACTTCCCACCCTATTCCCCTATAAACCTACAACCCGCTCCTAAAAAAAATAACACAATTAAAATAATTACCAATTAATTAATTATTAAAAATTAACAGCCAATTATTAATTAATTAATAATAAATTAATTCCCACAATTAACACTGTAAAATCTAAATTAAATAAATACTAATAAATAGAAAATATTAATGAATTTATTGTACTTCCCACCCTATTCCCCTATAAATCCACAACCCGCTACAGAACTAAAAAATGCAAAATTTAACATAAAATGAATCACTACTAAAAATGTAACACATATATTAAAAAACAAAAGCAATACCTATACAAAAAAATTGATCACATACTTTTAAAATACATACTAAAATACATAACACTAATTTAAAAATCGATATTTTAAACAACTTTAAGGCCCATTACGATACCCGGCGTAAACAAATCCGCCAGGCATGAAAGCGGTAAAAATCCGCCCGCACACACCGTCTGAACACCGACCACGCCATTACGATTACACAAACCGAAAACCGCCATCGGCAGAAAAACCACACAAGATACCGTCCGCCCTCGTCCGAGTCGGAGTCAAACCGCCCGCCACGGACGGAAACACGCACGACAACACAAAACCGCCCGCCCTCACGGCCGACACACCGCACGTGAAATTACGATCGCACCGCCATGAGCGCGGGTAAACCACAAATATACCGCCCGCCAGCGCAAACAACGCCGATGAGAATTGACACGGCAGAAGCCATGGCGCCCACGTCCCTGCACAGAAACCATCCGCTGACAAAAACAATCGCACACAACATGGCCAACAAGTCCACACAGCAAGGCACGCACAAATACACAAGCACAGTACACATCCCGAAACACCCCCCCCTGGACAAACAAAAAATACAAAGGCCAGAACACCAGACACAACACACCTGAAAACAACAGACCATGAGGACACACCCACATAGGTAAGTACAAAAGCAGCACTCCCACAGACCACAACACCTTGCAACATTGCAAACTAGAGAGGAGAGGAGAGGACACAGCAAGGACAGTAGCACACCACAGAAACGCACACATCACAACCACCACCACCACCACCACCACCACCAAACACCGGCACCACAAACCCCCTGCACATTACACAACACACACCGCACCAGCACCACAAACACCATGGCACCACAAAGAATGCCCAAGTTCACGCCCATTGAGCTGACGGTCATGGTCGACGAGATTATCAAGGTGCACCCACAAATCTATGGGAACCTGGTCCAGCACACACCACTAGCCACCAGAAAGAGAATGTGGAACCGGATCGTAGACCAGGTCAATGCAGTCGGGACCCTGCCCAGGAACAGAGTTGAAATCAACAAACGGTGGAATGACGTCAAGAGCCTGGTCAAGAAGAAGGAGAGCAAGAACAGAGAGCTGGCTGCTGTCACTGGCGGAGGGAATCCCGCGCTCTTCAAGACCTTCAAAGCGTGGGAGGAGAAGGTGCGAGTCATTATACATCCGGAGATCCTCGCCGGATTAGCAGGGGGAGTGGAGGCTGGTAAGTACAAACTAATGTATACCAGCACACCGCTATGTACTCACATGCACTACCACCATGCCACAGCTCCCAGGGACAAACACCCCCATGTCCAGCACACAATACACAACACGATACAAAAGGGGATGATGGACGGAACGTTTGAGCCAATCAAACACTCACCCCCAGTCAACTGATCTGGGTTTAATCCATCATCATTCTTTAGCTCACTCCACCACCCCAGTTCAGACATGGCCATATGCAAATCAGTCTGACCCTGTGCCTCATGGGAACAGTCCAGCACGAACTGCCAAGCCATGTCTTCCCTGGACCGGAAACAAGCATCCTAGGACCGGTTTCTGGCATTCCAGCCGTCATCAGCCAGGCTTGCTTGAATCCAGTGGCAAAGTGAGCAAGGGACCCACGTCTGGGCATACCCCCGCCAACTTAGGGCGAACAAAGCGATACAAAAGGGGATGATGGACGGAACGTTTGAGCCAATCAAACACTCACCCCCAGTCAACTGATCTGGGTTTAATCCATCATCATTCTTTAGCTCACTCCACCACCCCAGTTCAGACATGGCCATATGCAAATCAGTCTGACCCTGTGCCTCATGGGAACAGTCCAGCACGAACTGCCAAGCCATGTCTTCCCTGGACCGGAAACAAGCATCCTAGGACCGGTTTCTGGCATTCCAGCCGTCATCAGCCAGGCTTGCTTGAATCCAGTGGCAAAGTGAGCAAGGGACCCACGTCTGGGCATACCCCCGCCAACAATACACAACACATCACACACACATGCAACAGACACCACCACACACAGCCCAAACCTAACAACTGTAAGATACGTGGGGGCATGTGTACACTCAGCCAGCCACGTAACCACCAACAGGTCCCCAAGTATGCCAGAAGCGCCACAATGAGCACCCACCACACCCATGTGTCCGCCATAGCTGCACTAACCGACAAGTAACAGGTAAGTGGCAGGAACACAAAGTGCAGTGGGTGGGAGGGTGGACAGCTCAAGTACAACACACACCAGGCCCCTAGTCCCACAGCACAGCAAGGAGGAGCATCCCCCACACCCCACACCCACGTGTCAGCCACCGCAGTGCACACCGACAGCCGAAAGGTAGACATCACGGTCCACAACAATCGGTGTCAGTGGGTGTCCAGCCATCACCACGACCCACAACACCGCCCCCACCCCCACAGACCTGCAACATGGAGCACCCCCGCTTAGAACCATGTGGCATCCAGTACAGTGCACGCACGAACAACCTGCAGGTGGGAAACTGGACAGGGCTGGATTACTGGAGGCATGAGGACCGTAACACGACCAACACATGGGACATGTTACGTAGCAGACGAACACGCAGCACCGCCCACTGTCACGAACAAGTGAACAATGTGCACACGGACATGAACCACAGACTCACACCCCACATGACCCATCACAGACACAGCAACACCCAAGGAGCCACGTCTGCATGCACAAGCCACACTGAATATAGTACCACACGGCAGCCACTGTGCAACCCATCACACACAACCGAAACACCATTGAAGTCCTGTCCATGTAGCCCCTACTGCCTGTCAACCACACACCCCACAACTACGTCTATGTAAGACAAACAACACTAGACGCAACAGAGCGGAACAACATAAATGCACACGAACACCACTGAACCCATCAAACACACAGACACACCATGCACATACAACATACCATCCATCCCATCCGTCAGCCCCAGTCTCATGAAAGGCATGTCATCCGCACAGCTGCCACACATACAGCAGTCACGCTAAGATACATGCCCATGACCAACCATGTGCCAGAAGTCAATGAAGCGCACGCCACACTGTGAGCAACAACACACAACATGGGCCACACCCCCCCCCGAGCACTGCAGTGATGCACATGGCACAGGGCAGCACGCACACCAAGGAGATGGGACAACTGCAATACGTCGGGTGGCACACAACCATCACACACTCATAACGATGCGTCCAATGCCATGTCCAGTAATCACAACAGACAGCAAATATGCAGGGTATGTCAGGCATGCACACACCTCAGACCATGCACTGTCATGCTGCCACAACACATGTCACGTTCGGCACCCATGGCTCACAGCATGTAGCCCAAAAGCATATTCCATCCCAAATGCGTTTCTGGGGCATGACCCCCATGTTGCCATATGCGTTCCTAAGCGTTCCATTTGCACCCCAAAAGCATATTCCATCCCAAATGCGTTCCTGGGGCATGACCCCCATGTTGCCAAATGCATTCCTAAGCGTTCCATATGCACCCCAAAAGCAAAGTACAAAGCAGACCCAGGATGGGCCTGGAGCCTGCATACACCAGAGTCACAATAAGTAGGAGCACAGCAACACACCCATCGGCATAGCCAATCCGTCCCATGCCACATGTGCACAGCACACAGTCCCATTGCCAAGCACACACAACAACAGATTGTACAGCCACACACCCGCCTCCGGGACACACGTGCACGAGAGTGCACGAACGGAGAATGTCAGACAACCAATACAGACTTCGCCAGGTGCAACACAATAACAAATCTCATTCTCTCCACAGGTGACGAACTGCTGGATGCTGGGGATGGAGACAGCAGCCAGCACAGCCAGCCTACAAGCCCCCAACGAGGACACACAGATGTGGAGGATCTGTCCTCCTCTTCGGACACGGACCACCAAGCAGGCCCATCTAGTGTGGCAGGGCCCAGCCGCTCCCCAGGACCCCTCCTACCCACCAACCCATCATCCAGGGCTGCTGAACATTCCCAGCCCCCTGCTGCCACTGTCGTTGCGGCCACACCCACGGTCATTGCGGCCACACCCACAGGCATTGCGGCCACACCCACGGGCATTGCGGCCACACCCACGGTCATTGCGGCCACTACCACTGCCGCAACCGCCACCACGTCTTCGCTGGCCCCAGCCCCAGCGCAGGTGGTGGCCCGGACGACTGGATCCACCCTGGGAGCCAGGGTGAGGACCGTGGTGAGCAATGTGGCTAGTGGGCAGGCCGGTGGCAGCAGGACTGGTAGGAGGAGCAGGGTCAGGGAAACGCCAGCCTCCCTGGGAGCCATGCCCTGCCTCAAATGGCCAGAGTCCTTGGGGCCTATGAAGAGGCCCAAGGACAATGGGCCAGGTCAGCTACAGACACGCGTGAGGTGCTGGGGGTGCTGAGGTCCATGGACGCCCGTATGGGCCAACTCGTGGACCTCATGGGCCAGCTGGTGGTGGCGGTGAGGTCACAGCCAGGGACAGCAGCTCCCCTCCGCCACCACCTGCCGGGGCGCAGGGTCGAGCAGCAGTGTCCAGTTCCCCTGCGTCCACAGCCAGTGAGCACACCTCAACCACCAGCAGGTCGCAAGCAGGCACCCCCTCGCAAACGTGGAAGGGGCCGTCCGAAGTGGAAACAGATCTCCCGGGAGGACTTTGCACGCTCCAGACGCAAGTGAGGCAGCCAGCCAGCCTTCCTTGACCACCCACTGCATTGACTGGACTACGATCCCACTCCACACAGCCATCTGGATGGCATGTGTGTGTTGGACTATGGACATAGAACCAGTGGGTACACCCTGAGCATCACGCAGCCATGACCGACAGCTCATTGTCACTGCACGCACCACTTTTGTCATCACCTTACACACAATCACATGTCACAGTTTGAAATAAATGCACCTCTTCCACAAACTGCTGTCTGTGCCCTGTGTTTTAATTGTACGGAATACAACGGCCACCTTGAGCGGAACGGCACCTGATGCGTGGCATGGCAATGGAACCGGAGGGCCTGTAGGGACCTAGGGGTGGGAGACAGAACAGGAGCACATTCAATGAGTGTGTCACACACCCATCACACAGTACATGTCAACAACTACAAGCAATGTACACACATCGCACAGAGCAATAGGGCACAATGCCACAGCCACCATCAGTGGCATACTAACCTGGGCATGGAGCGTTGACACACAGCACGCAGTGAACAAAAGGCCACCCTGACACAGCACACACACACCTGCACAAATACAGACACATCAGCCGTCGTACATGGACACTCACCGTCAAGTGAAGTAGCGGGCGATGAGCTGCTGGCGCACATTCCCAGCTTCCTCCTCTCCGCTGTCCTCCTCACTCGAGCTGTCCTGGTCTGCGGGCTGGGGCCCTGGTTGATCTCCGTCATCCACAATGAGGGGGATCTGCTTCCGAATGGCCAGATTGTGCAGCATGCAGCACGCCACCACTATCTGGCACACCTTCTGTGGGGAGTACGCCAGCGCACCCCCGGTGCGGTCCAGGCACCTGAACCTGGACTTGAGGAGGCCAAAGGTACGCTCGACCACACGTCTGGTCCTCCCATGTGCCTCATTGTAGCGATCGTCTGCTGGGGTGCGAGGATTCCTCAATGGACTGAGCAGCCATGCCCCATTCGGGTACGCAGAGTCACCTGGGTGTGAGGGACACAGAGAACCGTTGCTATTCCAACTGGACAGGGGACAGCATCGCACAACCAGCACGCTACACCACTCCACATACTCACCGACAATACAGCCACGATCCTGTTGCAGATTGGACATCAGTCGTGGCAAGATGCTGTTGCGCATTACGTGTGCGTCATGGGCCGAGCCTGGGAACTTTGCACACACGTGGGTTATCACCATGTCCGCAAGGCACACCACTTGCACATTCAGGGAGTGCGTGTGCTTCCTGTTGCGGTACAGGTGCTCAGTGGCCTGTGGTGGAACAAGGCCAACATGTGTGCAATCAATGGCACCAACGACGTGTGGGATCCTGCCAAGGGCATAGAATGCACCCTTCACTGCCGCCAATTCACGAGCCCTGGGGAATCTGATGTACCTGTTTCGGTACAGCATCATGGCTGCCAGTACATCCCTCAGCACCTTGCTGAACATGGGCTGGGACATCCCTCCTCCACTGCCCACTGTGTGCTGGAATGACCCAGTGGCGAAGAAATGCATGGCGGCCATCACCTTAGCCGTGGGGGTGAATGCTGTCGGATACACCCTGCGGGGACGGAGATGGGGTTCCAACATGGCACACAGTCGATGCAGGGTTGGCCTGTCCAGCCGAAACTTCCTTATGACCTCAGTATCGTCCATGTCCGCCAGCAATTGGTATGGGCGGTCAATGTTCGGTCTCCGCCTAGGGAAGATGGCAGTGGACACATGTCAGAGCAACACAACACATAGCAATTTCGCATTCACATCACTGACATGACTGAGCAAGCACATGAGTCACAGCCCAGCTGTCAAGCAGGGACGGCACGGCCACAATACACTTACACAGGTCTCCCACCAATGGCAATGGCTAGTGATGCAAACCACTGCCATGGTCATGCACATGGGGATCTAGGCCCCAATGACTTGCGGGGTGTGCTGATGGGGACTGACTGCATATTCGTCAAGCGGCAACGCCACGGCAACATGAATGTCTGCTGAGCATGGCACTGCTTCCGAGGCTGGATGAGTATGGCACACGACGACGACGATGTGGGCACAGGCTGAGCGGCCAAAACAAGTGGGACCTGTGGCACGAGGGGATATGAGACAGTAGTAGGTGTCAGCACTGCACCCTATGTACAGCACTGTACGGATCACACCTCCCGAAACATTGACAGGTGTCCACATTGACAGCCCCATGCCAAGACGGCTGTGTGCTTGCAGTCACACGTCACAGGTGAGAGGTTACATTGCACGTGCCAGGTGGCAGACGTACATAGTGGGAGCTATCATGTGTGTGCATGTGTCTCCTGTTCAGGATCCACCAGATGGGCGCTGACTCTGTACTGACCATTGGACACAGCATGTTCCGTGGAAGGCTTGTGTGTGTGGGATGGAGGCACTGGATGTGCCTCCGTTGGGTGGGGGCCATGCACAGGGCGGGTACGTCGATGATTGCGCATTGTTGGTCACGGTGGGTGCACCCACTAAGATGTGTTGCCCTGTGTACAATTCCTATGTCCGCATGGTGATGGACTGTAGATGTGGGCAGACTACACATTGGTCGATGTGCTGTCCATGTGCATGTGCCTTCACACCGGGCACAGCTGCCCCTGCACATGTGACCCCTGCTGGACTCGCTGCTGGGTCTGTGGAGCTGATGCACCTTCTGTGCGTGGGGCGGACAGCTCACCTCACTTCCCTCATTGCGCATGTCATGACTTTGCCGCAGGTGACATGGATAATGGTGGGCCCACATGTACGCGTGGGTAGGCTACACATGTTTGTTCACTGGTCGCCACCCCCAGTCAGTGTTTCGAATGGGAAGGTTGTTGTGCTGGTGGTATATTCGATGTGGCGGATGGGCGGGCATAGGTGCGGGCTTACATTCCGGACATGGGGGGTAGTTGGATTGGCGACTAGTTGCAGTACACACGGGACACGTCTCTTCCTTTCCACATCTGGGTCATCCCTTGTACTCACTGACAGTGATACAGTCATCTTCGCCCCAGCCATCATGTCCTCCCTCGCTCCCCCAATATGCATGTGCACCTGCGAGGCTAGCGCTTGCACAGGCAGCCCCAAGCTCGCACCAGAGAGGGCAAGGAGTGTATGTGTGGGTCCAGTTGCACGAGTGGGCTGTCTCAGGGTATGATGTGTGGCGGGACGCCGTCCACCTGCGTGGTGCCCCAAATGGAGACCCGGCCTGCATGGACTATGCATCACAGTCTTCGCCTTCCGGATCCACCACCTGCGACACCCAGTGGCAGTGGCTGCCCTTGCGTCCAGGCCGCGTCCGTCTGTGACTGATGGCCCACACATTCACTCTTTGGCCTCTCTGGGGAGGGCTCGGGGGGTGGCGCACGCGCTTGCACTTAGTCGCAATGGCATGTGGCGTGGTTGGTATAATGGGCAATGGATGGGATGGTGCGAGCCACCTCCTGTGACGTCAGTGCTGCTCGTGCTGAGGTGCGTCCCCCTACACTTCCATTTGACTTGTGCCATGCTACACGTTGAGGTTCTATTGCCTGCGTGATATGACCAGGAGGAGCGCGAGGAGACCTCTCACACACCATGCTCCACTGCCATCCCGTGCCCTGTATCGCCTGTGCGGATTGACTATGTTGGGGTTACACCTGGTCGACTGGGGCTGTGTGTGCCTTGTCAAGGGGCATGGCGGGCGCACAACAGGATCCAGCTAGTCCACGGAGGGTGGGCTGACGTGTGCGCCTGGTTCCGCATTGTTCGTGTGCCCGGCTGCTGTGCACACACGTGTTCACTTCCCCCGACAGGTGTCCTCTCACAATGCCCAGGGAAGCGGTGGTGTACTGTTCATGACCCCTCCCAACACGGCGTGCTCCAACTTGGCATGTGCGCATCTACCCGTCGCACCCACCTACCTGAGCACTGCGTCCATACGACTTCACACGACACATGTGTGTCTTTCACAGTAGTGCTACTCATTTGCGTTGACATCCAATACCAGTGGACTACATGGTCATGTCACGACTGCCGTGTACTTCACATACTCTCATCCTCTCTCATTCGTACTTGTGAAATGAGTCAGCGGAGACAGTTTTGGTTTCAAACATTATATTGAGTCTTCTGTCCTCTGTGATGCAGTATAGTGGACACTACTGGCAACGGAATACATGTTGAGGATATACTGAGCATGATTACAAATGGGATAGGGTGTGGGGTTACATGTGATTGGCTGTTGCATGTGGGATGTGGGCTTCAGAGTTACATCTGCTTGGCCAAGGCTGTGCTAATGTACATTTACGTATAGCTGCGGAGCTGCGGACTTTGACACAGACGGTATACAAGTAGCCTACCAGACCGCTTGGCATCATGGGCACAGTCCATCTCAGTTCCATGTGACAGGTTTGCTGCGGTTGTTCCTCATGCACGCGTGCATGTGAGATGACATCAGGGCATGTGCTTGCGTGCATGCAGCGGCGTGCCACTTGTTGTTGCAATGTGGTGGTTACTGGACATGTCACAGTCACTGGGGTCGTGTTGTTGTTGTTTGCACTTGTCGTCCGTGCAAAGGTCCTGGTATGGGATTCCCGGGGCGGGGTGGGAGGGGTGCAGCACCCACAGACTCCAGGCGACCTATTCATGTCCACTGAGCGGTGTGTGTGTCCATGGGCGCTGGATCCAAGTCGTGTCCTGGTTGTTCGTGCAGTTCCGTCCATGTGGGTGCGATACACAGACTCCATGCCACTGCCTCCCACGATGCATGCGGTGTTCCTGGATGTGATGGGGAACAGTGTGCATGTCCCGGTCATATCCGATGTCATGGCGATGTCGTTGATGGTGTGGTAATTGTTGCCGGTCGTTTGGTATGGCTGTTGTGGTGGTGACTGGCCAGTCCGTGCGGAAGCTAAGCATGGGTGCGGGGTTGGACATCATAGGTCAATCGGGGAACCTGCGTTGGGGTCCGACGAATTTACAGGTTGTCAGGTATGCGATGCCGTCCAGCAGGGCTTCCATGTCATTGGTGGTGTTAATGTTTGCCAGCCAATGTAGCGGATGGTGGCTGTCAAGGTGTTGTTCGTAAGTTGTCCCTTGGAGGACCATGATGGGGCATGCTGGGTGACATTCGATGTAGCTGTGCTCGATGATCCGTCGTGTGGAGGCACAGTGGTCCCATTTTATTGCGGGTGCGATGTTGGCCACATACGCCATGCCACCATAGGCAGAGCAGGCCCTGTCGTGTGCGTCCAGAGGGAGGAATAGTGCTAGCAGGTCCGCCTTTAGACATGCCGGGTTGGAGAGACACATCTCCACGGGATGCTGGTAGGGACACCTCCGACAGTAGAAGACGGGTATGACGCAGCTGAACAATGTGATGCGGTAAGTCAGTCGGTAACTGACGTTCAGCAGGGACAGGAGTTCGCATCCCAATATATGTATCAGGTTGGTTTTGTACAGCTTGACCTGTCCGGCGTAGTTGGGTAGGTGTGTTGCGGTTGCCATTTTGCAGCGGTGCGTTGTGGTGGCGTGCTCCGGCTGTGTGTGCAGTCTGCAATGTGCACGCTCCGAGGTTGCTGTGAGCTCTGTGTAGTCATAGGGAGACAGGACTTGTGTTCTGTTGGCTTGTGCGGAGGACACAGGCCCTCATCCCACATGCTTCTCAGACAGTTCAAGGTCAGTGATGTGTGACTCCTTCCAATTAACTTGCATGGGGCCGACATGGGGGAGTGTTTTCTTTATTCTTTCCCGTCCGTTGTGTTCTTCTGTGATATGCGCTATCTGCCCTGTGGTCGGTCTCCTCTGCATGCCTGTGTTGGTCTTTTATTGGACAATGGCTGTATTCACCGGCTTCTTTCGTAGGGCTGTGGTTTCGGAGTTGGAATGGAAGGTCATTCAGTGCTGTCTGCTCTCCCTTGTGTGGGCGGCAGGCTGCCTTTCCGCTCTGCGTTGGGCCTTGTGTGTGAGTGTTATTCTTGGGCCACCTGTTGTCGGTCCCCGGGCTCTTTGGTGTTCCGTTTTGTATGTCTTGTTCATATGTGCAGGGTGGTATGGGTGTTTCAGTGTGGTACTGGCGTTCCTCTTCCCGATGGGGCCCTGCTTCTCCTAGTTGGTGTTGCCGCCGCTGTGTGCTTCGCCATGTTTGTTTGTTGCACTGGGGTGTGTCCTGCTGTTGCGTGACTTCACTGACATGTGTGCTTCGGTTGTGTGACGTTGGGTGTTGTCCGTGAATTGGGCTTTGGGGACATGTCTGTGGCAGGCCTGTCAAGTGTCATGTGCGTTCGGGGTGGGGCTGGTGTGTGTGCTGCTTGGTTGTGTCCCTGTGTCTGTGTGCGACGCATGCATGGCGCTGCGGTTGGCCTCTGCGTTGTGCGCATGTGTGGCAGCGTCATCGCCGCTTTGGGGCCGTGACGGGGTGGTTGGTTCCTAGTCCCAGGTGGTGTGTACACATGTGTTACGAGATGTTACAATTTGGCCTGTGTGTCATATGTGGATGCAATGGTGGATGTGTCGTGTACACGCGGGGAGGGGGTTGTCCGCTTTTTCCGCCCTTGCACTGTGTGCGCTGTTTGCGTGCACTTGTTGTGTGTGTGCCTACCTGCGTCTTCGCGGTACGTTGCGTCCTTGGTGGTGCATCAGATAGAGCATAGGGAGGGCCTGCAGTGCTGGATTCATGCTCGGGGGAGCCGCTTCTTCGGTGTCCGTGCTCGGCGTTCGTGTTACCGCTTCGGTTTGACGTACGGTGTCTCTTAGCCGTGGGTTCAGTTTGTGTGCGGCATCGTAATTTGTACGCCGGGCGGTACGTGTTTCGTCGGACGGTGTGTGTCAATTGAGCTGCGCCGCTACGTGTACGGGCGCACTTTGATGGCGGACGGTGTCGCTGGCTTGCCGGCGGTGTTTGGCTGACTTTTCGCATCGTAATCGGGCGGGCGTGTGGACTGCTGCGTGCAGGCGGTAACTGGTGGTTTTTGCATCCGCCAGCACGGCGGTAGTGCTTCCGCCCGACATCGTAATGGGCCCCTTTATTTTTAAAAACGATATAACTAACTTCGATATTTTCAAAAACGATATTTCTTACCTTAAAGTCGATATTCTTGACCACGATATTCTTGCTGTCGATATTTCTGAATCACGATATTCACAACTCGATATTTGTGTATGTCGATATTTAAAACTCGATATTCTGTTTGTGAACCTTGAAAAACGATTTGGTGCATCTCTTCTAGATTCTGTGCTTAAATACTGCATGGATAAACTAAGCAAGTTCGAGTTGGTTGGTAATTTCACAAAGTGTATGTCTACTTGTCTTTTATGAGGAACTTCTGAATCTCTCATCTACTCCCCAACAATGGGTACCCTTGCTTTGTCTAACATTGACATACCTCTGGAGGCCATTCCTAAATCTGGGATTGCCATTAAACTACCTGATAACGTAAATAAGAGGCCAAAGATAGAGCCACCTTCACCGACAGTCTCCATCCTCTGTGGATTAATTTCTGGATGAGATTAGAGCAATTTATCCATACATGGAAGAAACAAATAAATGTCTTCAGTCCCTAGATAATAAATGGTCCTTTATGAACAAGAGGGTAACAGAAGTTGAACAGCGAGTCAGTAACATTCGAGATGCTACAGTCAAAATTGACTCAATGTGAATGGGAGTTGATCTTCTAAAGACAGAATCTGAGTACTTGGAAAACAGGAATAGACAGAATATTTTATGAATTTGTGGTATACCAGAAAAAGTGAGGGTCACAATCCTATTTCATTCTTCCACTCCTTTTTGTTCAAAATTCATGGTTTGGAAGGAATTTCTTTTAACACACAACAGACACGTAGATTAGGCCACATATTTACATATGCTACTTCTTCTAAACCTAGAGTTGTGATATTGTGTTTGTTGGAGTCTGCTGAGTTGCATAAAGTTTCTTCCATTTCCAAATCCAAGATAAAGATTGTTTGGTTTAGTAACACTGTTTTCTTTTCATGAGATGTATCCAAGATCACAGCTGATTGTAGAAGAGAGATTTCTGGATATGGGACCAACACTTGTAGCTTTCGATGCATGTTTTGGTTTGATGAATCCTTGTCTTTTCAAGGTTGTTTAAAAAAATAAGCCTACTACCTATAATGATTCAGCCAAATTACAAACATTTCTAGATGACTGTAAAGGACAGCCAATGGATGCAGCTACGTCATTCCCAGTATTTTGTGATGCTGCAGTAATATTTTATTCTGTCACCTTGTCTCTACTCCATACCTTTTTTTATTTACTCATTTTTAGATTCAGATTCCAGCTATTTCATACATCAATTTCATACCAAATGTCATTGCCCTGGGTTCATTTGGAGCAAAGCTGTGTCATCTTAGTTTGTTTGTGGACTCACCATCCCCATATTGCTTGTGCTTCACATAGTTATGTGTCATTCATTTTTTTGTGGTATTCCTAGTCCTGTTTTGTTTTTATTAATTACTATACCTATCTTTATCTTTTTTTATATTTTTAATGCTCACATTTACATATTTCAGAAAATTGGTACAATTTCAATAGTTAATGTGGTGATCAGTATGAGATATGTGTATATATATATATATATATATATATATATATATATATATATATATATATATATATGTTTATATGTTTAATGCTGGTGATCTTGGAGAGCTTTTACTTACATATGTATTATTTCTATTCTGTCTGTATTTAAAGTAGTTAATTGGAATGTTAAAGGGCTTTGTACTCCTATTAAATGACAAAGGATACTTTTGTGCATAGCTGGTTTAACCCTCAAATTGTCCTTCTACAAGAAACAAACTCAAAAAGCTTTGGGTATGTCATGGTTTTACCTTCCCCGCTCATAACAAAAAGAACGGTACTGGCATGCTTTGTAATAAACCTTTAGATATTTAAATAGTATGACAGGAATTGGAGGACTTTAGAAGATGGGTAATTGTCAAATTAGTCATTAATAAAAGACCTATTACTATTAATAATGTTTATGGCCGTACACAATCCAGCAAATTCTTTGTGCATAATTTCACCCAAACATTATTGACAAATTTGGATGTTGATTTAATTTTTGGTGGTGATTATAATCAAATTCATGACCAGTTTAATGAAAGAAGTGCCCCTCTGAATATATTCCAAAAATCATGTAGAAACAATTTTGCAATTTGATTAAGCAGAGATCACTAGTAGATGCTTGAAGATTATGCAACCAATTGATTAAAGAATAAAGTTTTTTCTCCCTGGCACATCATTCTCTATCCAGGATTGATTATACATTTTTGAGTACTACTGTATCCCGATCCCTCAAGGAGGCAGAAATCAGAGATATTGAGATTTCTGCCATGTCCCTGTTGTTATATCTTTAGATCTTGATTTTGTTGACAAAAAGAGTGGGAGATGGAGATTCAACACTGCTCTCCTAATTGACTCCAATTTTGTATCTTCTTTTGAAATCCTTATTGAAGAATTCTTTATACATAGTATTTCATATGACCTCTCTTTTTCAATGATTTTGGATGCTTTTAAAGGGACTGCAATAGATTTTAATACCTCTCTAGCAAGGAAAAAACAGACTTCCCTTAGATATTTACAACAAATTGCATACAAAATAAAAAATAGACCATTCTTATTACACTACCAATTCTTCAGAAGTATTACATAATTTAGTTAATGCAAAATTTTAATTTATTAAACATTCAATGGATTTAGCTTCTTTTTTCTGTTGAAATCCAGTGCTAAATGTTATGGTGGCCAGAATAAATGTGGGAAGTTATTAGTCAATGATTTGAAGACAAAAAAGAGCAAACCAGATTTTAATACTGTAGTCTCTAAAGATTCTGATATATTAAGTACATTTGTACAGTTTTATAAAAACTTATATGCTCAAGTTACGGACCTTTGCTACACAGATATTATGAATTATCTGAACTCTATTACTAAAGGTCTGATTCCGAGTTTGGTAGTACAATGGACCGCCAAACCCGCAGTGTTGGGTCGACCGCCGTATTACGAGTTGGGCTGTCATACCGCCGTAAGACCGCTGCTACTGCCAGGGATCCTCCATCCCTGGTGGTCTTGCAGTAGTCTGAGGCCCACAATAGGCTGTTGGTACAGTATCGCCAAGCATATTACAAGTGACCTCACTGCTACAGTTAGAATGGCATCTCGCCATGAAAAGTGAGGTGGTGAGGAAACTAAGGGGGGCCTGCAGGGCCCCCTGTTGCCTCTGGGCCAAGGGATGAATGCATGGGGGCACATAGTGTGCCCCTGTTTCAATGCACCCCCTGTTCAAGCACAGCATGGACTTCACAGTCCATTCTGTGCTGGAACGTGCTGTGGCGGTTCCCACAGCGCTGCCTTTCTAAGGGCTCACATACAAGCCTTTAAAAGGCACCACCATGTGACTGCCACCACAGGACAGCCCAATCTGTATTCTAATCAGAATACAGCAGGCAGCCACACCACTGGTTTCGCGGTCTTTGGCAGCCAGACTACCGGTTTGGCACTGGCGTGGCGGCCTGCTCCATGACAGCCAAACTCTTAATCAGGCCTTAAGTCTTTCCCAACAGACAAACATTTTAATTCATGCAAATTTAGGGTTACCGTAAATTAAATTGTGAAAGCCCTTACACTACAAAAATACAACAAAATTCCTGGAACCTAATGGATTCTCAGTCGAATTGTATGTACATTTCTCATTGTTGCTTCTTCCCTACACATTTCACTTATACAAGAGTTTTTCCAAACAGGAAAATCCCAAGGCTCTTTCCAAGATGCATTTATTTGCTTGTTTTCAAAGGAAGGAAAAGATCACCAAACTGCAAACATTTTAGATCAATTTTGCTACTTAATGTAGACTTGCTAAACTGGAGAAAGCTATACCAGCCTTTTTGACAAAAGTTAGCAGTTTCTCAAATTTTTCTGATTATAAACTTCACGCTGATAAATGTGAAAATTCACTATTAATACATTTTGTATAAAAACATATATTCCAACAGACAGCCTTTTTGTGGGCTTACTTAAAAAATGTAATATTTAGGTTTATGGCTTCTCCTAAATATACTGGTAAAGTGAATACATCAAATTTACTGAAATGGATCAAAACTCAATCAGATAAATTGAATCCTTTATTTTTATCCTGGTGGGGTCAGCTGGATGCAATCAAAATTATGTTTGTTCCACTGGATCTGTATCTATGAAACAAATCAATGTTCCTGTTACCTTTTAAAAAAAAAATTGAATCCCTTTTACTCAAATTTGTGTGAACCAGAAAAATAGTAGAATAGCACTGGCATGATTAAAATTACTCAAATCTGAGGGTGCAGTATATTAACCTGATTTTCGGAAATATGCATATGCTTTTGTTTTCACCCTTTTTCTTTTAATTTTTTTTTGTCTTTTTCACAGACATCTTCCTTTCAAGTGTCACCCATTATTAAAAATACATGTAGACTTTTGAAATCAACGTACACCTTGGATAGTTGTAATAAGAAAGATTTTTTAAACTATACAATTCAGCATAACAAAGGGCAGTTTACCGGTCTGCTTGGAGATCAAAAGGTCTAATTTGGATCAATCAATTATTTCGGAACAACTTCATTCTTTCATTTACAGATTTAGAGACTACAGTTCACCTACCTAATTCCTTTGGTAGAAAAAAAGCAGCTCTTGAGTACTGTTATATATAATGATTTTTCTTTAATACCGAATATCTCTCATCAACCCCAGACTACTAACTTTATTTCATCACTTCTATCTTCTGGTGATAAAGCCTCCATTATATATAGATTATGTAGTACAACTGCTCATAAACATTTGAAATAAAAAGTTGAATTAGCTTAGGAATTGGATTTAAATATTTCATAGTAAGTAGAAGTTTATTCCAAACTATGGTTAAAACTTCATAAATCCTCAAGTACTGCCAGCACTACTTCAACTCTATATTTTATTTAAAATAGAATGTTATTCACTCCTAGTGCTCTCTTTAAGTTTGATACTCAATGTGAAGGAAAACGCTGGTCATGTAATTTTTCTAATGCTAATTTTATGCATATGCTTTTTCTTTGTTGCCGCATTGACTCTTTCTGACAAAAAACTTGAAATCAATTAAATTGTATATATAATACCAATATTACTTTTCAAATTAGTTATGTATTTTTAGGCAGCCTAGCTGATATTTAGACTTTCTGCTACTTTGATATCCATTTGGTTGGTTTATTATTAGCTCTTGCCTTTCAGCAAATTACTAATGACAGGAAAAATGCTTCAGATGTCTCTTTTACATCTTGTTGGTATTGTGTTTGCTATAATCATAGACTTGATAATGCTCATCAAACACCACCTTCTCTTGATGTTCCACAACATAATTTGTGGTCTCTAGTGATGTCACACTTAAATCAAATATCATAGTGCATGAACCTTAACTGTGTGCAGTCTACTGAGGTACACAAGCCGCCATGATGGTCTTTCTTTTATCTTCATTGTGGACTTTCTTGTCATATTTTCAAACCATAATATTTGCTCTCCAGGATCACAGTTTTGTAGTATTCATTGGTTATGATTAAAAAGTGTTGGAATTGGATTCCGTCCATTCAATATACCCAGATCTTTTATTTTGTGGATCGCCCGGTTTTGGAATATTGCTGTGGGTGAATCTCACCCTTGGTAGTCACATGGAAAACAAACTGTGCGTGTTTATCGTCACTGTCCATCTTTTAAGATAAGGCCACTGCGACGCAGCAAGGGTTAGGGGCACTTGGCTAGTTACAAGTGAACACGTGGGCACACGTGTGAGGGTTGCATGTGTGAGACTTACATCATGCACAACCCGGTAACTGCATACAGGTAGCCTGGTGCAAAAAGGACTTTACAAGGTTAGATACTGAGCTGGGGTAGGCCTTATAATGTTATTGTACACCATAGGGAAAGTCAGCGTGCTTTACTGTTTTATCTGCAGTGACTCTTTATTATACACATAGGAAAAACAGCCTTAGAGTGTTTTCACTTCCCTTTGGCCAACAAATTCCAGTGATCTATCAAAATGGTGTGGAACATGTGTGCTAAAATCAAATATGCGAGTTCCAAGAAGAATTTTGCACGGCTTATAGGTCCTCCAAGATTGTAATACTTCATTTACTCATGATCAGAATCCAGGCCATTTTTCACCCTGCTGAGCCAAGTTAATTGAATTTCTCTCCAGCAGCAGGAACAAAGGCCGCCCCACAGAAATCGGGTAATTAACAGTGCTTCACTCAATTCCTGAGGAGGAAAGGGGTGGACAGTGAAGGATATGCATCAATCAATTAGCTGTTGCACTGTATAAGGGATGGGCCAGCCCAAACCCACTGAACAAAGGAGGGAGCCCAGACATCTGGAGTCAACACAGGAGGAGTTTCCACTTTGACATGTTGGTGGGAAAGGCCCTGGTAGTGATGTCAGCAAGGGGTGAAGCTTGTCCCAGCATGTTTTGCAGGAGGGTTGAAATGGGCGGAGAGGTGATATGGCCCCCCAAGATTGGCCAGAGGTGCATGGCTTCTAGAACTCTCTGCCCCCACTTAAGAAGTCTTGCACAAGGGGGAGAGCTTTTTCTTGATTGTGCTTTTTGCTGGACACTGGGACTGGAGGTGGCAGCCATGGACAACTGAAAGAAGATACCCCTAATGCTCATCTGGACTAAGGTCTGACTAGAGTTGACCCCAGGACCAGTGGGTCTCTCCCCAGAACCAGTGACGCTGGTCCCCTTACACCCCCCTAAGGACTAATTGGGGAAAGACCTGGACTTCACCCGCAAAGCAAGGTCTAAGAGAACATGGAGCTGCTCTTAAATGTTGAAAGAATCCGTAGACTGGGTCAGGCCCCGGGTACATGCACAAGGAGTATCTGCCATTATTAACCCTGGAAGGCGGTGTGCACGGGGCCCCCTCCCTATCGTCCTGGAGGACCAGTGATCCCAATCTCGGGGCTGGATTTCATGCATGTGGTCCCAGGCCCCAAACTCCAGGCCCTGCCAACAACAGAGATGCGGAGACTACTATCACAGTCTCTAAGATGCCAAGAAAGGGCCTGGGATCCCGACTCTGGGCCCCAAACAATGTAGGCAGGGGGAGCACAGTTGTGCTCCCTTGAGAAGAGCAGGGGGCCTGGGATCCCAACTCTGGGGCCCGCAGAAGAGTATTGGGGGAGTGCCTCAGTGCTCCCCCAACAGTGGTGGGTCTGCTCTGCTCACCGTGAAGTGTCTGAGGGGAGTAGATAGCTACTATGGTGTCAAATACCCTGCCCACAGGAGTGGGCAGGGGCGAACAACTGTGGGCTCCGGTGGGCAGCAAAAAAAATGCTGCCCGTGTGACGATCTGGCTGGGGCAGCCAGGGATGGGGTCCCTGGGCTGCCCCCAAAGTGTTCCAGCATGTGGGGTGCCCGTGTGGGACCGGGATGGTCCAAAAACTAAAAAACAAAAAAAGAAAAGGAAAAAGGCAAGCCACACAGCATGAGGCTAAGCAGCACTTAAAAGAACAAGTGTCAAGAGCTGCTCATTAAGTATTCAGGCTCCCGAGGGAATACCCCATAATGCCCTGGGGGCTTGTAATTGGCAAGCAGTTTTACCACTTGTAGTAGGCCTAAGACAGTGGGGCCACCACCAACAAAGTAAGACCAAGGAACTTTCCAGAAAGTACAGACCCTCTAGGAAAAGATGACTACCCCAAGGTTCACCAGGATTTTCAAGCACTCTCCAGGGTGGAACTTGTGCTCTACAGTGGGGGCGCAGTACCCTCTAGGAGCTAGTTCTATGTAAGGGTGGGCAGAACTCACGGAGTTGACAATTTTCCATCTCAAAAAGGATAGTAATTGTGCGATGATACATACATAAACTCTTGATCAATTTCATCTACTCATGCACAATATTGGACTGTCTTGACTTTTTGCAGCTTTTGTACCCTTATGTGTTTCATTTTGCGCCATCAACACAAATATTAAGAGCACTGTTTGTTCACTTTGCACATTGAGCAACTTTGGTTTATAAATCCTAATTGATGTGGATACTAAAGAATAAGAAGTAGATTAAATCAATATTTATTGCTTTAATGTTGGTCATGTCTCTTGTTTTATAATTCATTTGTAATTGCAATACATGGGTTCAAGTCTTGTATGATTGAAAACAATTACTGCCCTTAATGTCTATTTTTAGCAGTTTCCTTTGGGCTTACATTGCACACTTTAAGAATGGATTATGAATATACAAAAATAAGCTTTAACTACAAGACAAACACTCAAATGATTGCAATTTGGTATGCAGGACACTCATCCACTGCCATTCTATCCTATCTGTCCCATCATCTCACATACAAATTATCTCCTGGCTGTACTATACAGAAGGTGTCTGCAGCTGTGTTTGATGAATGTGGATTATGGTGCATTCCAGAAAGTGCAAGCAGATTCCCTGAATATTAATATTAGTGCAGGCTGGTACAGAATTGTGTTACTCATCCTCTAGTGACAGACTGTTCTAGTACAGCAAAGTTTGTGTGGGGATACTGCTGGCATTGCTGTTACAGGCAAACATGGTAAAGATGTAGAAGAACCACAAATGAGAACTCTCACTAAACCAACTATTTAACTGGTCAAGTACTAAGTAGGTCACAACTTTATCAACTTAAATATGCTTACAGAAAATAATGGACTGATCAAGACAATAAAATGTATAAAATAATAAAAATCAGCAGATAGATGCAAACTGTAATGT
This sequence comes from Calotriton arnoldi, assembly GCA_963921515.1. NCBI lineage: Eukaryota > Metazoa > Chordata > Amphibia > Caudata > Salamandridae > Calotriton > Calotriton arnoldi. The sequence goes on from CAWUFW010001918.1 coordinate 1,809,807, forward strand.
CCACACTAGAAATTGAAAATTAAATTAAATTTGCCAGATACACAGAAATTAATATAGGCTGTCCCATAACAGAAAGAAACAAGCAAGATGCTAAGGAATGCCTTGTTTCCAGTTAAATAATTGATAAACAGGCAATGATAGTTCAAAGTAAACCTGGGTGTAAATTTATATGATTTATTTCATTAGAAAATGTAAATTCTGTTCCAGTGGAAACATGGAATTTAATATCAGTGTTTTTTGCACCTGTGGTATCCCCATTACATTTTCGGTGTATCCCTTCGTCAAGGGATGTATGCTTGATAATTATATATATCTGTAATCAAATGAGCAAAGTAAACCACAACTACTAATCACAGTTGATGTAAATGCACGCTATAAATCGACATGGCATGTATCTGTATCAGATTATTGATGAATATTCTAATGATGGTTTAAGTTGATAAATGGCAAATCGCAACTTCATAATGTATTGGGTGACTCAGTTGTTCTAATCAAGAGTTACTCAATTCTATTGTTTCGTGATACCTTGCTGGTAGAAGACACCCAGTTGCACATACCCTAACATTTCAAAATTCATTAACATTGCATAATTCACATGAGCACTAACAGCAGAACCTACCCATCATTGGATACTAGTATTACTACTACTACTCCTACTAATAATAATAATATTATTAACCCTAAAGGTGCGGCCAACGGTCTCACTACCTCCCCAGTGCCAGTGTCTGCACCTAAAGTCCCTTCTAGTGCAGAGCAGCAGAGGGAGTCTTTAATATTTTTTAAACTTGCTGCTCGGGAAGAGCTTCCCGACCAATTAGAGTATTTTTTCATAGTACAATGACGATCAGCACGCAAGGAGTGCTTACATCGTTACATTAAAGTGAAAGTAAAACGAGCCGATGGGCTTGTTTTACTTTCATTGCATCTGTGCTCAGGGGTATATCTCAGCCACTGAGCACTGACTCTCATGGGAGAGGTACTGTTGGAAAGGGGAGAATCTCCCCTTTCCAATGATATCTCTCCCAAGTGGATCCCTACTTGGGGATCACCATAGGAGAGCGATCTGCAAGCAGGGATCCACCCACTATTACCAGGGATTTTGGGGGAGCAATGCCTTGGGCAAGGGCTTGTGCTCCCCCACACACATTGCAGAGCAGTCTTTTTGCTCCCTATGGGAGGCAGATGAGGGTGTTTACCCCCAATCTTCCTTCCATAGGGACAGAAAGCCAATTAGACATCAGGGTCATTTTTTTAGAATAATTAAAGGGGAAGGGGGCTGTATATTATGGCTATGGCCATGCCCTCCACCCCAAACAACTATGACGACAGTCTTTCTGCCACCCCCTTGGGGGACAGAAGAGGTGATTACCCCCAACCTGCCCCTGGAGGGGCAGAAAGTCCACTAGACACCAGGGACTGCACACCATGGGCATTGTCATGCCCCACCCCAATAACTGAGATAGTCTTTCTGCAGAAAGCCCACTAGGCACCTGAGTATTTAAAAAAAATAAAAATTATAGGGAGTGGGGGCTTCCCATTATGGACATGGCTATGACCCCACCCCAAAAACTACAGTGACAGTGTTTCTTGCCCCCCGGAAGGCAGAAAGTGGTGAATATCCCCAATCTGCCCCCTAGGGAACAGAAATCCCACAAGACACCAGTAAAAGTTTTTTCTTCAAATATGAGGGTGGGGGCTACCCACCATGGGTATAGCCATGCCCCCAATAAACAAGAAAGATAGTCTTTCTGTTCCCCCAGGGATCAGATTGAGTAATCGAGAATCCAGAGAATTAAAAAAATATATATATGTTGGAGTGGGGTCTGCCCACCATGGGCATGGCCATGCCTTCATTCCCAGATAAATGAGGCAACAGTCTTTCTGTCCCCTTGTGGGGAAGATTGGGTTAATTATCCCAGATGTGCCCCCCTGGGAGGCAAAAAGCCCACTAGAAGCCAGGCAATGTTTTCTTTTTAAATATAGGGGAGGGGACTGCCCAATATGGGCATTGCTATGCCCCCATCCCAAGTAAATGGAGCAACAATGTTTCTGCCTCTTCCGGGGGCAGATGGGGGTAATAACCCCTGATCTGCCCCTGGCGAGGGCAGAAAGCTCATAGACTCCAGGGAAAGTTTTTCTTTTAACTTTAGGGGTGGCCCACCATGGGCACAGCGATGCCCCCACTCCAACAAGAGAATTAGTCTTTCTGTCCCCCCTGGAGGGGCTGTATGGGGGTAATTAATCCTGACCTGCCCCCCGGGAGCAATAAAGTCCACTAGAACCCAAGGAATGTTTTTTTTAAAGATATTGGTGGGGGCTGCCCAGCCTGGGCATGGCTATGCCTTCACCCCAAGTAAATGGCAAAGAGTCTTTCTGTCCCTCCTGAGGGGCAGATGGGACAATTACCCTCAATCTGCCCTACCAGGGTAGGCAGGAAGCCCACTAGAAGCTAGGGAATATAGTGTTGTAGTCTGTCCACCATGGGCATGGCCTTGCCTTCATCCCAAACTAAAGGGGGCAACAGTCTTTCTGTCTCGTGGAGGCAGATTGAGGCAATTGCCCATGATCTGTTCATCTGGGGGAGCAGAAAGCCTTGCTCCTGTTGTGGGCACTAGGCCCAGTCACACAAGTGGGGCAGACTTTTATCGACACAAGTGGGGTGATGCTGGGGGGTAGGAACTTTGTGGATTCCTGGGGATTCCTAAAGTTTCCATCACAGAAATGTAATGAAAATGCTTGCTTTTCAGGCAAGGTTTGAGGTTTGCATGGCATTGTGGGTATAAAAACCTCATGGGATCCACACAAGGCACAGCACCCTGGACTCCCCTAGTTGTCTAGTTTTCAAAAGTGTGCAGGCTTGCTAGATTTCCTTTAGTGCCGGCTGAGCTAGGGCCCAAAATCCACAGCTACCCACTTTTCAAAAAACTGGTCAGATTCAAGTAGAAAAATGTAATTTATCCATGTTGCACTTTCGGCCATTTTCCTGTCATAGGCACTAGGCCTACCCACAGAACTGTGGTACCATTTTTATTGGAAGACTTAGGGGAATGCTGGGTGGGAAGATGTTTGTGGCTTCCTGCAGATTCCAGAATTTCCATCAAAGAATTATGAGGAAAATGTGTTTTTTTTGTCAAAGTTTGAGCTTTGCAAGGGATTCTGTGTAAAATAACCTGGTAAGAGCCACTCAAGTCACCCTCATCCTGGATTCCCCTAGGAATCTAGTTTTTAAAAATATAGAGGTTTACTAGAATTTCCTAGGTGCCGGCTTATCTAGAGCCCAAAATCCACAGCTACCCACTATGCAAAAAAAGGGTCAGGTTTAAGTGGACAAATGTGATGTAGCCATGTTGTGTTTTGGGCTGTTTCCTGTCACGGCCACTAGGCCTACCAACACAAGTGAGGTACTATTTTCATCTGAAGACTTAGGGGAATGCTAGGTGGAAGAAGGTTTGTGGCACTCTACTTCCAGATCTTTCCATCAAACTGTGTTTTTTTAGTCAGTGCAAAAAACGGGTCAGTTTTAAGTGGAAAAATGAGATGTACCCATGTTTCATTTTGGCACGTTTCCTGTCGCAGGGACTAGGCCTACCCACACAAGTGGAAATAATGATAATATTAATAATGATAATATTAATAATCATAACAATAACAAGAACAAACATTATTATTTTTATTATTACTGTTATCATTATTTGCATTGTTATAACATTGACATCTAATTAAGTTCCCCACAATATTTTATTTTTTTGTCTGGCAGGGAAGATTTGTATGAAAGTATAGACTTCCAAACTCAACTGAAGAAATGACATAACAACATTTCGCTGTCAGAAGAATATTGTGGGGGAAGGATATGTTAATTTCAGTTCCAGAAACAGACCTTTATTATATAATACCCTTATCAAGCAACACAGTATGGCCCTGACAGAGATAGGTGAAAGTGGCAGCGCTGCACTGGATTATCAATGACATATTTACCATTCTGACTGTTTCCGGAGCTCTGCAAGCTGGTGGAGGCGCTTGAGTGCTTTTTCCTGTTTCCTTTCATCTTTCCATGACTTTGAAGCAACATTTCGAGCAAATTCCCTTTGCTTTAATTCTTTTAATCTCTGTGTAAAAAAAGATATCAAGAATATATATCATCCAAAAAAGTATACAATAATTATTGACAATTTGAAGGTTTACAAAGGAGATCACGTCTGTAACCTACTCATAAAGTATGACTAAAGGATGATAAAGGATAGGGGTGGATAGAGAAGGAAAGATGTGTGGTAGCAAAAGAGAAGTAGAGATGAAAGGATTACCCAAATAAAGAAGCATTAAAATAGATATTTGAGCCACATTCACCTCTGAATATAAAACGAAGACTTCTCCTGAGCACCTATTTCACCATATATATTTAATGTATTCAAACATGCACTATTCAGCTTTCACAGTCTCACAAATAGATGTGATTCACGGGTCAATATTTTGTAAAGACAAAATAAATCAGTAAGGCTTACAGTATTATCGCCCTCATTTAGAGTGCGAGAGTTATATTGGTCTCGGGAAAATGTTGCTTTCCTAATACGGATGCCTTTAACCCCATTTATGCCTATTTGAATTATATAGGCGCTTTGCTGTTTGTTCATCAATGATGTGGATAAACAATTCCTTTTTTTATTATTTTTTATTTAATCAAAGGGAGTAAGTAACAAAGGAAAAAACAGAAAAAAAACGAGCTTCTGAAAAAGAATCATACTGCATTAAACAAATGAACAAATAAAAAGTGAGCAAAAGAAAGCGAAGGGGGAAAGGCAGAAAAAAAAAGAAAAATACAATATTTTGACATGAGACAGTTAGTCAGTTTAACATAGGACCCCAAATTCGATGAAACTTCTTTCCAGAGAGAATACCTCTGCTTTTAGCTATAGCCATCTCCCTTTCAAAAATCTCCCTTAACATTGCCCACCATTCATAAGCTTTGGGTGGAAATTTAGATATCCATGCGCGGGCAATGCAAAGTCTTGCTGTTGCTATAATAATTGAGATAAAAGATCTTAATCCCAGAGCTACGTCTGGCTTATAGCCAAGTATCACATTTTTATCCGTTAAGTATACATTAATTTTTAAACGGGCAGTTATTATACAAAAGACATCCTTCCAAAAATCAGTCAAGCCCGGACAAGTAATAAACATATGTAGGATATTAGCAGCAACCAGTCCGCACTTGGCGCATTTGCATTTATCATTTGAATTGATACTAATAGGGTCTGTCCATTTAGCTATACGTTCAGGAGTGTAATAGAGCATATATACCGTTTTAAATTGTTGCAACTTTAAATTAATAGAACATATCGCAGTATCTAAGCACTCCAATGATTCTTCGATATCCACAGGAACTACATCTTGTCTCAATATCTCGCTCCATTTAGACGCTGTTTAAGGCTATCGTTCTCCCATATTTGAGAAAATAGTTGGTAAGCCTTACTGATGGTCAATTTTCCCTCTGAGTGTAGGTAATTCAGTATATCCGAACCTATAGGGTGCCTGATTTCTCTACTCCCCCATAGACAGTCTCTAATCTGTAGATATTTGTAAAACATATTTTTGGGGATACCATATGACTTCTGAAGGTCTGAAAACGCAAGGAAGCCAGTAGCATTATATAAATGATTGAGTTGATTAATACCATATATGTTCCAGGATTTAGCTTGCATGTCATGAAAAATTTCCGGGAGCAAAGGGTTGCTCCATAATGGCATGCAAAGATGCGTCAGAGGTAAATTGCACCTTGCTGTTAAATCCCGCCATATATATGCTATGTCCCTCAATGTCTTGAATTTTACTCTTTTAAAGTAGTTTGGATCATGGATCCTGTATAAAAACATAGTACTATCATTACCAACGGCAAAACTATAGCAACAGTGTAGCTTATTCGGAGTGAGGAGGTCGCTAAGGCGTCCTGCAAAAGAGGCCCAAAAGTATGTTTTAAAATCGGGTAATTGTAGTCCTCCATATCTGTAAGGTAATTTAAAAAAATTTATAGCACGTCTTGGTTGTTTATAACTCCAAATAAAACTACTGATAGCCCCTCCAATTTTTTAAAGAAGTAATTCGGGACACGCAATGGTATTGCCCTAAATAAATAAAGAAATTTAGGCAAAATAATCATCTTAACGATATTGCAACGTCCTATAATACTGATAGGAAGTTTATGCCATTCCTTCATTTCAGTAACCATATCTTTGAATAAAGGCTCATAGTTCAGTTTAATAACCTGTCCCAGGTCTGCAGAAATCTGTACTCCTAGATAGGTTGCTGTCGTAACAATCCCAATAATCGCCCTGTTTGCCCGAAAGTTAGAAATAATCTGGGTCTTATTAACATTTAATTTATACCCAGAGAAATCTCCAAATGTGCTAGCTTCAATATGGATAGCCTCTATAGCCCTGGCTGGGTCCGCTGAGAAAACGGCAATATCGTCAGCATAGGCCGTCACTCTTAATTCTTCAGAGCCTAGTAAGGCTGGAAGAATTTGTGGATTAGTAATTAATGATCTAATACATGGCTCTATATATAAAGCAAATAGTAAAGGTGATAGAGGGCACCCTTGCCGAGTACCCCTCAGTATAGAGAAAGGAGCGGACTGGTAATTTAAATAAATTAATTTAGCTACTGGGCTTTGTACAGAGCACGAATCCAATCATAGAAGCGGCCATGGATGTTATATGCTGAGAGTATAGCCCAAAGACAGTCCCAATTTACACGATCAAATGCTTTCTCAGCATCAAGCATGATCATTCCTAAGTCCTTATTAAGTTTGGAGGCGGCATCAAAAGCAACTAGAGCTGTATTCACATGTGAAGTTGTGTCCCTGCCGGATATGAATCCATGTTGTTGGTCAGAGACTAATTGTGCCATATAAGGTGCAAGGCGCATAGCCAATATTTTTGCGAAGATTTTCGCGTCGGCATTGATTAATGAAATCGGTCGATATGACCCACATTCTTCCCTCGGCTTGCTCTTTTTCAGAAAGAAGACAATATTTGTCATATCCCACGAGTTCGGCACCGTCCCCTTTACAGCAACATAATTCATAAGCTGGGACATAATAGGGGCTAAGTTGATCTTAAATATTTTATAGAATTCCAACGGTATTTTGTCTTCTCCTGCCGCTTTGCCCGACGGAAGTGCATCATAGCATCAGATATTTCCTCGGCTGTAATATCTAAATTAAGATCTAGTATCTGATCTATTTCTAATCTGTGGATAGTTTCACGGAATTTACATTTATCCATATATTCGATAAATCTCCTTACGTCGAACACATTAGGGTTGCTATAAAGTGGCTGATAAAAGTTTGAAAATTGCTCTAATATCTCTTCTGGGTGTGTATAAAGTAATCCACCAGCTCCTCCTATACTTTTTATTACTCTCCCCGCCCTTTTATCAGAGAGTTGGTGTGCAAGCACTTTGCCTACTTGTTCGCCATACTCATATTGGAGAGCTCTATTTTTATTATAGTAAGCCGCAGTTTTATCTTTTAGAGACCATCCTAATACAGCACGTTTCTCAATTAGAAGTAAATATGTTTGAGAATGTGTGGGAGCTAAGGTCTTTTGAAAATTCCCTCGCCTAATTTCATCCGAATGTGCTATTTCTAGTTGTCGGATTTCTGCTCTAGTGTCCTCACTTGTCTGATGTTTAATATGGTTTTGTCTCCAGACATACTGTTGGGTAACTCCTCTTATAAAAGCTTTAAGTGAGTCCCAGACAGAAAAAAGGGAAGCAGAGCCTTCATTATCAGCTAAAAAGTTGTTAATACTCTCCTTCATAAAAGATAGATATTCTGTATCCGTCAACAGATAGCGAGGGAAAGAGAATTGACGTATTTGTTTATTAGATGAACTAAATGTAAGTGTCAGTGTCAGGGGATTATGATCTGAGGCTATCTTGGGACAAATTTCACATTTAGTTATATTGAGGATAGAATTACTAACAAAAATCATATCAATTCTTGAGTATTGTCGGTGAGGTATGCTATAGTAAGTATAACCAGGTATTAAAGGATGCAATAAGTGCCATATATCTTTCAAATCATGCAGTCGAGCCATTTCCACAATGGCAGCCCTAACCTTCCTCATTCTAGTTGATGCTCCTTGATTAGTTGAGTCTATGTGTGGATTCATAGTACAATTAAAATCACCCATAATTATTAGGTCCCCCTGCCACTCAAAGAGATCCAAAGATAGTGAATCAAAAATAGATGGGTCATCCAGGTTTGGACCGTAAACTACGCATATTACAAGCTTATGGCCCTGGATAAGCAGCTGTGCAATTATCCATCTGCCTCTAATATCATGGGAAGTTCTAAGCAGAGTATAGTCAAGCTTTTTATCGACTAGCAAAGCAACTCCTCTAATAGACACCATCTGTGAAGTACAAGCCGCTATCTTAAAGCCCATCTGTTTTAGCAGGTGCCTATCCTTATATGCCAAATGTGTTTCGGTCAGAGCGACGACATGGGGTTTGTAATTCTGGAGTTCTGCCCGTACCATCTGGCGTTTATTCACTGAATTCAGTCCGGCAACATTCCAGCATATGATTTTGATTAGCCCCATTTATAAATCATAAAAAAAGCTAAGGCCCACATAGCACGGTTCTGCAAGTTATCCTTTGCATCGGAACAGGGAAGAAATTTTTGCAGCCAGGGGTTTATAGACCTCAGGACTATATTCAGCAACAGTACTAGCAATACTATGATAAAAAATATCAGAATTCGGGACATAAGTGGTACAAATGACTGCCCTTCTAACACTCTAATAGAGAATTCTAAAGTCCATTCAGTTGCCTTAAGCAAACACATAGTTATTTCAACCATACTTTGATAGAGTCCTGAACTATAAATGTTAGCAATATTATATTTATAAGCAGTGAAGCTCAGATCAAACATTATTCCATTGTTTACTCCCTTTGACATTTTTATCTTAACCCCCACTAACCAAACCACCCAAAACCACACCCAACCCCACCCCACCCTGTATCCTAGAGAAGGAACCACCCTAACCAGGCTGTCGATGGACCTGACAGCCAAAGAGAGCGTTGCGTCCGCATGAGCTACCCGCTACATATTAGCATTGGCCCTGTCAACAACAAATGAAGACGCCCAAAATACAACCATTCATATATAAGTTATTGTATAGGGTAATCATGAAGTGAATAAGCAAAGCCTGGCAGAGCCAGAGAAGAAGGAAGAAAAAGAGGACAGAGAAGAAATCGTTTTTAAGAAAAACCGATAAGCCGATAAGAGGTCGTTTAAATGTACTCTCAGTTTTTAAGAGTCCGGTCTCCCCGAGGTTTTCCAAGAGTTGAGGATTTTCTGGGCCTCTGCAGTTGAATGGAACATCCAGGTATGTCCACCACGTATGACTTTAAGTTTTGCAGGCTCTTGAAGGAACACTTGTGCACCAGCTGCCTTCATGGGGTCAATCAATTGGCGTAGGTTCCAGCGCCGTTCCATTGTTTCTTTACAAAGGTCTGATCTCACAGAGAATACAAGTGAGTTGGTCATCCCTGGACGAGCACGAAAGTAAACGGCTTGTCTAAGTAGAAAGTTCCCAAAATAGACAATCATAGGCCTGGGATGTTGTCTATTTACTGTTGCCTCTTGACTCAGAAATAGAGGAAGTCTATGGGCCCTTTGAATCTGAGTATCCCAATCCCAATCAGAGAGATCTGGGAATGACTTTTGGAATAGTTGAATGATATAAGCCCGAGGGTCCGCTCCCTCCTTTTCTTCAGGAATACCAAAGAGTCGAAGATTATTCCTGCGTTGTCTATTTTCAAGATCTTCGACCTTGCTTCTGAGGAATGAGAGATGAGTTTCATGTATTTCCATTGTATTTACTGTTGCCGCAACAGTATCTTCGGCATTTGACAAACGCTGTTGTACCTCTGTTATTTCATGTGTAAGAGCAGCTACCTTGAATGAGACCTCTGACAAACCCTGTTGTATCAGGCAGCTGTCCGCTCTGGCCTGACTAAAGCTGCTTTGGATCTCGGCTCTTTGTTCATGGAGCAGTTGGAGGATAGTAGTCAAAGAAGGCTCCGTGGTGTTGGTGTTGGTATTGACTGCCAGTTGATCTCCTTCTATATTAGAGGTATTAGAGGTAGCAAAGGCTACTGGAGAAGGAAAAGATTCTAATCCGGTAGCTACCATACTTCCAGCTTGGTATAGACCCCCTGATATAGTATCCGTTTGATTGGTCAAGCCGAGACTAGAGCTAGAAGAAGGTAACACCTCATTACTAGGAGAGGAGCCGGATAGTCTCGAACTGAGAGTTTTGACATCCCCTTTTGCAGTGACCCATTTTCAGAGAGGGCTGAGTTTGCTAGGGCGGCCGCCGTTGTCTGGTAATTTTGACACGTTAGAATATGCTGAAGTTTGCTCTTTAGCTTTTTGTTTCTTTTTCTGCTTGGCCCCTTTATTAGGCCCAGTAACAACGTCCGTCCGTTTATTTTTCAGAGCACCATTTGCTCTCGTACCATGGTTCAGGCCCCCCGTTACGTCAGGAGTGGAAGCTAAGGGGGAAGTAGCTATCATGCCTTTGTCAGCAGTGGCTTCTCCTAGCACAGCCGTATCCTTCTGGTCTGCTATCGGTGTTGTTATGCGGCACTCTTCCTCATCCACCATATGTACTAAGTCTTTCTCTATAAGATTTTTCCCCCCGAGGGTCGTCATCTCCCTCTATTTCATTGTCACTATCTCCCCCTCCAACTGCCTCTTCACCGCTCAGTATACTAGCAGCAGTGGTTTGAATGTTTTCGGTCATACACTCATTAGATTGTTCACTGGGAGTCATGTCTGAATTGCTACAATTAACTGCATTTACGATTCCTTGTTGAGAATCAGTCGCAAGAAAATCTACATGCTGATTACTCAAACCAGTGTCCTGCAAAGTCTCAGCAACTGAGCTATTTATTCGATTCGGACCTTGCACACAGTTTATTTGCATTAAAGAAACATTACCTTGTATCAGTGTAAGCTTCAACAAATCATTGCTTTGATCCTTACTTTGATCCTTACTTTGATCCTTAGAGGGAGAGAAAGTAGGAGCTGCGACGTTGTTTTCCTCACAGCCATCTTCACAACCATGTTCCGCCTGCACTGCCTCCATCACAGCAACAGCCATAGTTTGTTCCACCGAAGGGGGGGCGCAAGCCTGTATAACACCAGCCGCCTTGTTAGACTGGAGAAACTTAAAAACAGTTTTCCCCAGCTGAGAGCTACCCCCTCTCCCATCGACATGTACACGTTGGTCAGGCACGTCAGAAGGTTTAATTTTCCTGCTTTCCGGAGTAGCAGCAGAGACTGCTGGAGCACGCTGATTTCGTCCTCGAGGGGGAGCCATTCCTGCCTGCAGATAATATACCCCCGGCCGGCAGAATGAACCAAGGCTAAGTGAGCTTCGTCGCGTCACCCGCGAAGTCCACGAAGCCCACGAAGCCCAACTCGCAACTCTGCAGATTTGCAGCAGACGGCAGGCAGCAATAATCATCGAGTTTTCCCAATGCTTTCCCAGTGCTTCTGTGACTTTCCCAGCCGCTCGGTAATCTGTATAAGCCTCCCAGCAACAGTATCGGCTACGTCGGGAGCATCACAGCTGAAAGCGGTAGCAGTAGCGGGAGCAAACGCGTATGCAGGCTCTCAGCGGCGGCTTCAAACCGCCATCTTCCTTCCCCACGTGACCTGTACCGACAACCTCTGGTACTATTTCACCATATATATTTAATGTATTCAAACATACACTATTCAGCTTTCACAGTCTCACAAATAGATGTGATTCACGGGCCAATATTTTGTAAAGACAAAATAAATCAGTAAGGCTTACAGTTTTATCTCCCTCATTTAGAGTGCGAGACTTATATTGGTCTCGGGAAAATTTTGCTTTCCTAATACGGATGCCTTTAACCCCATTTATGCCTATTTGAATTATATAGGCGCTTTGCTGTTTGTTCATCAATGATGTGGATAAACAATTCCAAATTTGTTTGCTCTTACCATTAGCAAATTATTGGTGGTAAATGCAAGGCATAAAAATTGTAAAATCTTGAAGCTACCATGTTATCGCATGTGATTCCATATTTTTCTTGAAAATCTCTTAATCTGGAGGTAATACAGAGTACAAACCTAATTACACCTGGATTATATAAGGGAAAATTATTATGGAAGAAAACCTAAACATGTGAACAGCCTATAAGGTAGAACACACTTCACATATAGTAGTAGATAGTATCATATAGTCTCAAACACCTGATTCACAACACTATTTTGTGCATGGAGGTGAATTTGGTGTGCAACACAGCACTTTCCAATTGCAATGTCCCCCAAAAATGATTCAAAAAGCATTGAATCAGTTTGGAGCATAGCCATGTAAGTGGTCTGTGCGCTTTTGAAAGAATTTATACTGTCTATGGTGCATTTACTACTTAATAAAATCTAATAGTTCTTCATCATCTTTAGGCAGCACAACTTGGAACTATGAGGAGACAACCACTGCTCTGTGTTTCTGAGCCAGGAAGAACTTTAAATAGCAACTAAGAACTTTGTATAAACAAAAGTCTCAAGTGACCACACTCTCAGAGTCACTACCGCCACAACATGTTTAGGTCATCTGAGAAGGATCCAGTTGTATTAGCAATGGGGACATAAACTCCAATTCCCTTACAGAAATTAATTGTCACAATATATATATATCTCCAACAGGTGCCCCAAGAGCAAGGACGCACTCGAACAGCAGCTGACTTTGAAAAGCCTTTATTTCCAGGAAAACTGCAATCTGATGATACTTTCAGCCTGACGCATATATATATACACATATTATCTACTGGCGGTCGCCAGTAGATAGTTATAGTTACAACCTATTATCCATAGGAAATCCGCGACATTCTATTTGAAATAACTCTCTTGCCGGTTGACGTATCTTTGCGAAATTTTCAAACTTCGTGGGGCGCTCCGGTCCGCTCCTACCCTGAAAGTCTCGGGGTGATACGTCAAGCGGGGGCCGAGAAAAAGGGGGTCCCAAAACGCGTTTTCCCCATGCATTTTCCCATAGGAAACTTTAGACACGGCTACAGCCCGAACTGCTGAACGGAATTACACCAAATTTGGCAAAGAGGTAGTTCTTGGTTCAGAAAGAACCCTTTTGTTAAATGGTGTAAATCCGTTCAGTAGTTGCTGAGAAAATCAAAAAGTAAAAGTACATATATATCTATGGGCACGGAGGATTCGCGCACCCTCCCGATCACGAGCTGCATGTTAATTGGCTGTCAGCTGGCTGTCAACATTCCGATTCAGGAAATGTTGGCAGCCATTTTGTCCCTCGGTAGAACCGAGGGACAGAAACAAGTGCGCAAAGCGCACAAAGGGGGGAGGGTAGAAACACAAGGACCCCCTGGGCAAAAAACATTTTTTTTTTTTTTTTTTAAATCGGCAGGATGCGCTCAGGGAGCGCGAACCATGCCGAAAAAAATCGGAGTGCGTCTCCCGCGCTCGATAGCTAATTGGCCCCCGGGTGGCCCAAGTCCCGGGGGCATGCTGGGGGGGTTAATTTTATGTGTGGGGGCCTCTAAGGGCCCCCAAGCCCCGGGGACCACCACCCCCGGGGCTTTATGTGCAATGGTGCGGGAGGGCTCTGAGCCCTCCCGCAGCCCCGGGGACCACCACCTCCCGGGGCTTCTTTTTTAATTAGAAACCTGTGTGGGGGGCTCCAGCCCCCACACGCCCGGGACCACCACCTCCCCGGGGCACTAAGAAAAATTACAATGGGGGTCCGTTTTGGACTCCCAGAGCCCCGGGGACCACCACCTCCCCGGGGCTGTGCACTGAATGGGAGGGGGCCGCGCGGCCCCTCCTGGAGCCCTTGATGGCCCTGGGGACCACCACCCCCAGGGCCGGCTCCTGCAGTGTCCCGGGGTGCCTACCCCGGGACACTGCTGTTTGCAATGACAGGACTGGAGCCTCGCGGCTCCCGTCCTGTCATTGCAAACTTGCTTTGGATATTGGAGAGAGAGCAGGAAACCTGCTCTCTCTTCCAATATCCAAAGCCGATTGCTTTCCACATGGGGGAGCTGCATCTTAGCAGCTCCCCATGTGTAAAGCAATGCCGGCTCCCGTAGGACACGGGGAGCCGGCGGGACTGTGGGGGATTGGGGACCCCCCACAGTCCCCAACGAGAGGGCCAGCCCCGGGGGATGGGGTCCCCGGGGCAAGTAGTGGCTCGGGAGGGGGCCACGCGGCCCCCTCCCCCAAAAAAAGAAAAAAACGATCGGGCCCGCAGGCCCCGCCCCTTCCTTCACCACTCTGCAAACGCGCCCTGGCGCGTTTGCAGAGGGGGAACGATTCCCCTTGAATACTGGGGGTCCCTGGGGGCCAACTAGCCCACCAGGAACCTCCAGTATGCCCAGGGGCTGCCTTGCAGAGAGGTGTACAGAGGCCACGCCCCTTTTACACCTCTCTGCAACACAGCTCTATGGCGCTTTTTGGAGGTATACGGTGGGCTAGTTGGACTCCGGGGACCCTCAGGATTCAAGGGGACTTAATCCCCCAACTTAAAACGCGCCACGGGCGCGTTTGCACAGTGGTGAAGGGAGGGGCGGGGCTTGAGGTGACATGTGTGCAAACAGGCCCCGTGGCGCGTTTTAAGATGGGGAATTAAATCCCTTCAATCCTGAGGGTCCCTGGGGCCAAGTAGCCCAACAGGTACATCCAGAAAGCGCCACAGAGCTGCGTTGCAGAGAGGTGTAAAAGGGGTGTGGCCTCTCTACACGTCTCTGCAACGCAGCCCCTGGCGCATATTGGAGGTTCCTGGTGGTCTAGTTGGCCCCTAGGGACCCTCAGGATTCAAGGGAACTTAATCCCCCAACTTAAAACGCGCCACGGGGCGCGTTTGCAAAGATGTCACCTCAGGCCCCGCCCCTCCCTTCACCATTGTGCAAATATTCCTCTAAAATCAGCCGAAATAGGAATTCCGATTTACTCACCTGTTATAAGGAGAGACCTCAGTGCTGTATCTTTCAGCCCAGTACTGGTCCTGAAAAGTAATTTTAACCGTACTTACCGGTAACTTGAATTTCCTTCATAGGCTAACATTGACTGGTTTCACTTGGAAATTCTTCTAAGTGTGGAGTTTTGGAACTTTAAAATATTCCTCTAAAATCAGCCGAAATACGAATTCCGATTTACTCACCTGTTATCAGGAGAGACCTCAGTGCTGCATCTTTCAGCCCAGTACTGATCCTCAAAAGTAATTTTAACCGTACTTACCGGTAATTTGAATTTCCTTCATAGGCTAACATTGACTGGTTTCACTTGGAAATTCTTCTAAGTGTGGAGTTTTGGAACTTTAAAATATTCCTCTAAAATCAGCCGAAATACGAATTCCGATTTACTCACCTGTTATCAGGAGAGACCTCAGTGCTGCATCTTTCAGCCCAGTACTGATCCTGAAAAGTAATTTTAACCGTACTTACCGGTAACTTGAATTTCCTTCATAGGCTAACATTGACTGGTTTCACTTGGAAATTCTTCTAAGTGTTGATTTTTGAAACATACAAATATTCCTCTAAAATCAGCCGAAATCCGAATTCTGATTTACTCACCTGTTATCAGGAGAGACCTCAGTGCTGCATCTTTCAGCCCAGTACTGGTCCTGAAAAGTAATTTTAACCGTACTTACCAGTAACTTGAATTTCCTTCCATAGGCTAACATTGACTGGTTTCACTTGGAAATTGTTCTAAGTGTGGAGTTTTGGAACTTTAAAATATTCCTCTAAAATCAGCCGAAATACGAATTCCGATTTACTCACCTGTTATCAGGAGAGACCTCAGTGCTGCATCTTTCAGCCCAGTACTGATCCTGAAAAGTAATTTTAACCGTACTTACCGGTAACTTGAATTTCCTTCATAGGCTAACATTGACTGGTTTCACTTGGAAATTCTTCTAAGTGTTGATTTTTGAAACATACAAATATTCCTCTAAAATCAGCCGAAATCCGAATTCTGATTTATTCACCTGTTATCAGGAGAGACCTCAGTGCTGCATCTTTCAGCCCAGTACTGGTCCTGAAAAGTAATTTTAACCGTACTTACCAGTAACTTGAAATTCCTTCCATAGGCTAACATTGACTGGTTTCACTTGGAAATTGTTCTAAGTGTGGAGTTTTGGAACTTTAAAATATTCCTCTAAAATCAGCCGAAATACGAATTCCGATTTACTCACCTGTTATCAGGAGAGACCTCAGTGCTGCATCTTTCAGCCCAGTACTGATCCTGAAAAGTAATTTTAACCGTACTTACCGGTAACTTGAATTTCCTTCCATAGGCTAACATTGACTGGTTTCACTTGGAAATTCTTCTAAGTGTGGAGTTTTGGAACTTTAAAATATTCCTCTAAAATCAGCCGAAATCCGAATTCTGATTTACTCACCTGTTATCAGGAGAGACCTCAGTGCTGCATCTTTCAGCCCAGTACTGGTCCTGAAAAGTAATTTTAACCGTACTTACCAGTAACTTGAATTTCCTTCCATAGGCTAACATTGACTGGTTTCACTTGGAAATTCTTCTAAGTGTGGAGTTTTGGAACTTTAAAATATTCCTCTAAAATCAGCCGAAATACGAATTCCGATTTACTCACCTGTTATCAGGAGAGACCTCAGTGCTGCATGTTTCAGCCCAGTACTGATCCTCAAAAGTAATTTTAACCGTACTTACCGGTAACTTGAATTTCCTTCATAGGCTAACATTGACTGGTTTTCAGCAAAAAAGTTTCAAAGTGTTGATTTTCACAAACTACAAATATTCCTTAAAAATCGCCTGTATGACTTAAACGCATTCTTTCAACTGTTTACAGGAGATGCACCAGTGCTGGATCCAGGATCCAACACTGAGTAAGAAAAAGTAACGATAACAGTTTTTACCTGCTAAGTGAATTTCCTTCCATAGGATAACATTGGTGATTCTATGAGAAAAAGTTTCAAAGTGTCAACTTTTAAAATACAATAATATTCCTTAAAAATCACGACTGTAACCAAAACGCTTTTACTCAACTGTTTACAGGAGATGTACCAGGACTGAATCTAGGATCCAGTCCTGTGGTTACAAAAGTAATCCATAAAGTAACTAATTGCATTTAACTAGAAATTCACATTGAGCTGAATGTTGCATTGTGTTTGAAAATGTGTTGCCCATTGCAACAACTGTAACTACTGTACTTAAAAGTCTATTGCCTATCTGCAAAGTATTTAAACTAAAGTAATTCATTCTGAGAAAGTATTTTTTGTAATGTAATGTATAATGTAATTACAATGTAATTTGACAAATAAAATATGTAAAAAAAAATTGTTTCTAAAAATGTAGTAAATCAGTATGAAAAAAATTAATATAACAATTAATACATTTAAAAATTGTCATTTACAAAACCTTTGAAATTCACTGAAAAAACCGTAGGTTTCAGGCACGTTATAGTTAGAAATTAGCATTTAAAAAACCTTTGAAATTCACTGAAAAACCATAGGTTTCAGACACGTTATAGTTACAAATTAGCATTTAAAAAACCTTTGAAATTCACTGAAAAAACCATAGGTTTCAGACACGTTATAGTTACAAATTAGCATTTAAAAAACCTTTGAAATTCACTGAAAAAACCATAGGTTTTAGGGACAGTTATAGTTACTTGGACATTGCACTCGTACAAAACCCGTGAAATTCCCCGTTATAGTTAGTTCAGCTAACTATAACTCGCGCCCCGCAATGCACTGCTGATGACGTCACATATTACATCACTCATGACATGGTCAGTGACATCACTGATGACATCACTGATGACATCTCAAATGACATCACTGATGACATCATCCACGTGATAATCTGATGCACCTCCTCACACCCTAATATAATCTTTGATACACCCACTCTAAATTACAGACTGCCATTCGCAAAACCATAGACACTCCAACACCAATAACTACATACCCACTCACTGATTCTTAGGTCTACACACACACATCCACTCACTCACCCGTACAGTCACTCATACTTACGGTCACTCAGTACAGGACTATCATATGCACTCTTACTCCTATATAGACACTCAAACAACGCCACTCATCCATAGAGATACTCACACACCTAGTCAGTCATGCAAATAATTAAACACACTGCCATTTACTCACCTATACAGTTATACACACACCAGCTCACTTACTCATACAAATAGTAGCACATTGTTACGCTCTTATACAATCACTGATACAAGCACACAATCATCCATACAGCCACTATCACAATCACTCACTCTTGCTTATAGCTATTTATATACTCCAAAACACATATATACTGCCTTTCACATATGTAGTTACTCACACATGTACCACTGGGACATACATTCACTCACTAACACACTCTTACACACACTTACCCACCCATACAGTCTATCACAGATGCACTCTTGAAACCATCCACCCAGTGAATCACCCACTCACACATCTATGCACAGAGTTGCACACACCCCTCCCACACAAACACTCAGGCACCCATACAGATACTCAGACAAGCATTCAATAACTCATATAGAAAATCATTTAGCTATTCACAAACACATGCAGCCACTTACACAGCAACAGACAGACGGATACAGACATACACCCAGTTTAGTCACTAACCCATGCATTCAGTAAGATACGTTAAATCACTCACTTATAGAGTCAGTCACGCACCTACTAAATCATCCATACAGACACTTAGACACCCACTCATTCTTCAATACGTCTTTTCCTATATATTTTAAAAATATTTAAACTTTACAGAAACACACAGTCACTGGATGATGTCATCAGTGATGTCATTTGAGATGTCATCAGTGATGTCATCAGTGATGTCACTGACCATGTCATGAGTGATGTAATATGTGACGTCATCAGCAGTGCATTGCGGGGCGCGAGTTATAGTTAGCTGAACTAACTATAACGGGGGAATTTCACGGGTTTTGTACGAGTGCAATGTCCAAGTAACTATAACTGTCCCTAAAACCTATGGTTTTTTCAGTGAATATATATATATATACACATATATATATATATATATATATATATATACACACACACATATATATATACACACATATATATATATACACACACATATATATATATATACACAAATATATATATATATATACACACATATATATATATACACACACATATATATATACACACACATATATATATACACACACATATATATATACACACACATATATATATATATATATATATATATATACACACATATATATACATATATATATATACTCACTGATAAAACCATAGGTTTGAGGGACGTTATAGTTAGTTGGACATTTCTCTCGTACAAAACCATAGAAATTCCCCCGTTATAGTTAGTTCAGCTAACTATAACTCGCGCACCCGCAATGCACTGCTGATGACATCACATATTACATCATTCATGACATGGTCAGTGACATCACTGATGACATCACTGATGACATCTCAAATGACATCACTGATGACATCATCCAGTGACTGTGTTTTTCTTTAAAGTTTAAATATGTATTATATATATGCCAAGGTGTATTGAAGAATGAGTGGGTGTATAAGTGTCTGGATGGAGGATTTAGTAGGTGCGTGACTGACTGTTTAAGTGAGTGATTACATGCGTCTTACTGAATGCATGGGTTAGTGACTAAACTGTGTGAATGTCTGTATCAGTCTGTCTGCTGTTGTATAAGCTGCTGCATGGGTTGGTCAGTAGCTACATGAGTGTCTATATGGGTTATTGATTGTTTGCCTGAGTATTTGTATGGGTGCCTGTGGGTGTGTGGGTGGGTGGGTGGGTGTGTTGGTGAGTTAATGGATGTCTCAATGGTACATGTCCAAGTAACTACATATGCAAAAGGCAGTGTATGTGAGAGTTGAAGTATATAAATGACTATACGTGAGAGTCAGTAATTGTGGCTGTATGGATGAGTGTGTACTTGTATCAGTGATTGTATAAGAGAGTAAATATGCGTTTGTTTCTGTTTGAATAAGTGATGTGTTGTGTGTATAACTGTATAGGTCAGTAAATGGAAGTGTGATTGATTCTTTGCATGACTGACTAGGTGTGTGAGTAACTCTGGATAAGTGGTGGTGTGTGAGTGTCTGTATAGGTGTATGAGTGCTTATGATAGTGTTGTATTGATGAGTGACTGCATGTATGAGTGATTGTATGGGTGAATGAGTGTATGTGTGTGTAGACCTAGGAATCAGTGAATGCGTATGTAGTAACTGGTATTGGTGTGTCGATGGTTTCGAAAATGGTAGTCTGTATTTTACAGTGGGTGTATAAAAGGTTATATTAGAGTGTGAGGAGGTGCATCAGATTTTCACGTGGATGATGTCATCAGTGATGTCATTTGAGATGTCATCAGTGATGTCACTGACCATGTCATGAATGATGTAATATGTGATGTCATCAGCAGTGCATTGCGGGTGCGCGAGTTATAGTTAGCTGAACTAACTATAACGGGGGAATTTCTATGGTTTTGTACGAGAGAAATGTCCAACTAACTATAACATCCCTCAAACCTATGGTTTTTTAAGTGAATTTCTAAGGTTTTTTAAATGTTAATTTCTAACTATAACGTGCCTGAAACCTATGGTTTTTTCAGTGAATTTCAAAGGTTTTTTAAATGCTAATTTCTAACTATAACATAGCAGTCGCGTTTGCAGAGTGGTGGAGAAAGGTGAGTGTGGCCTTCAAACACCTTTTAGCAATCCCAGTGTGTGGGATTTAGTGGAAGTAACAGGAAGGATAGTTAGCCCCAAAGTCAACCTTGGGGGCCAACTACCCCTTTTATTACCTCCAGTAAGTCCCACCCAGCAGAATTGCTAATTTGTTATATCAGGCCCACCCCCTCCCTGCACCACTGTGCAAACGCGCCCCCTGGCGCGTTCTAAGTTGGGGGATTAGGTCCCCTTGAATCCTGTGGGCCTCTGTTGGCCAACTACCCCTTCAGGTACCTCCGGTAAGCGCCACAGAGCTGCGTTGCAGAGTGGTGTAAAAAGGGGGCGTGGCCTTGGACCACCTCTCTGCAACGCAGCTCCCTGGCGCATACTGGAGGTACTTGGTGGGCTAGTTGGCCCCCAGGGACCCTCAGTATTCAAGGGGAATTAATTCCCCAACTTACAACACGCCAGGGGGTGTGTTTGCAGAGTGCTGCAGGGAGGGGGCGAGGCCTCCGGCGCGATGCCGGCTTTTTAATTTTTTTATTTTTCTTATAAGGGGGCTGTGTGGCCCCCCTTCTTTTACTATTTTTTGGGCCCTGGGGACCCCATCCCCCAGGGCCTGAACCCTATTTAAAAAAAAAAAATTAAAACGGGAAGGGGGCCGCGTGGCCCCCCTCCCGAGGCCAATTTAGGCCCCGGGGACCCCATTCCCCGGGGACGGCCTTTCTGGGTTTTTTTATTATTGGGGAGGGGGCCGCGTGGCTCCCCTCCCAGGCCACTTCTGGCCCCGGGGACCCCATCCCCCGGGGCCGGTCCCTTCTTTTTTTTTTTTACTCAGGGGATTGGGGGCCGCGTGGCCCCCCTCCCTGGCCACTTCTTGCCCCAGGGACCCCATTCCTCGGGGCCGGCCCTCAGCATTGGGGACCATGGGGGAGCCCCAATGCCCCCACGGTCCCGCCGGCTCCCCGCGTCCTGCAGGAGCCGGCATTGCTTTTCCACAAGGGGACCCCCTGAGCAGGCCTAGGGGGTCAGGGTGTTTCTACCCTGCCCCCTTTTCTTGTTTTTTTACCTGTATTTTACTGTTTTCTTGTGACTCAGTTGATGGCTGCCAACACTTCCTCGTTTGGAGTGTTGGCAGCCAATTAGAATGAAGCTCGTGGTCGGGAGGGTTCGCGAACCCTCCTCGGCCACAGATATCGAAACTTTCTGAACCAAGACCTACCTTTTTGCCAAATTTGGTGTAATTCCGTTCAGCAGTTCGGGCTGTAGCTTTGTCTAAATTTTCCTATGGCAAATAACATGGGGAAAACGTGTATTGGGACCCCCTTTTTTCTCGGCCCCCGCTTGACGAATCACCCCGAAACTTTTAAGACAGGAGCTGACCGGAGCGGGCCACTAGTTTTGAAAATTTCGTGAGGATTCGTCAACCGGCGCCAAAGTTATTGGGAAAACAAAAAACGCTTTTCCTATGGAAACTAGGTCCTAACTATGACTACCTACTGGCGACCGCCTGTAGGATATATATATATATATATATATATATATATATATATATATATATATATATATATATATATATATATATATATATATATATATATATATATATATATATATATACTTGAAGATGGAGGATCACAAGAAAACAACAGCCAGCCAGGGCAAAAATCTGGATCCCAAAGGATACAATGAGTCACAAAGAAATAAAATATCCAAGAAAGAATGACATATTGATGACATATATGTCATTGATGACATATTTATAATATGGAATGCAGGAAGTAGAGCATTGGAACAATTTACAGCTTATATCAACAATATCCATCCTACCATCAAATTTACCAGCAGCAATACTAAACAGAAGCATCATCTCCCTTTTCTGGATGTGCTACTCACCATTCAAGAACAAAAATTACAACTGATCTGTACCACAAGCCTACAGATGCTCATTTGTATCTAAACTGGACTTCATGTCACCCACACCACACTAAACTGAGCATCATCTACAGCCAAGCACTCAGAATAAGACGCATCTGCAGCAATGAGGAAACCTGTAAAGACCATCTACAGGAGCTTGCTACATTATTTAAAAGACGAGGCTATCCTCTGCATATCATACAGCAACAAATTGACAAGTCTTTGCAGTTACCCAGAGAAGCACTTATTTGGAATACCAACGGCAGAAACAAAAGTGACAGAACTCCATTTGTGGTTGACTATCATCCATCAGCTCCCAACTACAGAAATATAATGCAAAAACATTTCCCTTACTGTCTACTTGTGAAAAATTGCAAAAGGTTTTTCCAAAACCGCCAGTCATTGCTTACCGCAGAGCTCCAAATTTACGATCTCTTATTGTGAGAGCTGAACTCAAGCAAGTTGTAACAAATGCAGGGGTTCATTGCTGTGACTCTAAAAGGTGCATCACGTGTGAATACCTTTTACAAACATCATCAGTAACTAGTTCTGTTACAAGAAGGACCTATGGAATAAGACAGCATCTTACATGTCGCTCAACATGCATTATTTATGTGATTCAGTGCCAACGGCAAAGCTGTAAAAACAATATGTAGGCCAAACAGTGAATGACCTCCGTACACGATTCAGGAACCACAAATCGGCAATAATTAATAAGAAAATTGACCAGCCTGTAGCCAATCATTTTAACCTTGTGGATCATTTACTATCAGATTTGAAGATTTTCCCCGTGGAACATGTCTCAAAGGAAGAACTACTGGACTCCAGAGAAAACTTCTGGATGTACCGTTTAAAATCACTGCATCCAGATGGACTGAACATTACTGATAATACAACCTGATTACTGCATATCTCAAGAGCTCTCAGGACTGCATTGATTCCACATTCCAAATAGAATCTTCACTCATGATGCTTTTTGAAAATTCAGCTGTGTCATCTGTGCAGCCACTGAGCAAACCATCTTGTACTACCTGAGGAAGGCGGAAGCTGAAACGTTGTAGTTGAAATATATTTTTGTTCTTTGGTGAATCTATCTGTTTGAGTCACTTCTTTCTTGGATATATATATATATATATATATATATATATATATATATATATATATATATATATATATATATATATATATATATATATATATATATATATATATATATATATATATATATATATATATATATATATGTTTTGGACTTGGCCCTTTTTGCAGGGTCATCCCTGAATTTTTTGCCTTTCTCCTGCTCCTGGTATTTTTTCTGACCTGGTGTTGGTGGTTTGAGGACGCTGGGCACTTTATCACTGCTGTCCATTGTAAAGTGCATGTCTATAGTAAACATGGTAAGATTGGTCTACAACTGTTTGGCGTATTTAATTTACCAGTAAATTAAATGCTACTGGTGGGCTTGCAGCGCTGCTTGCGCCACCCACCAAAGTTGCCTTTCAAACCTGTCTCCGTATATTACAACACTTACGTGCTATTGTGAACTCTGATCAAAGCTACCCTGTAGCTCGTCATTTCAAGTTAGTACACAAAAATGATTTAAGTGACTTGAGTTATTTTGTGATTGATTCAGTTCCCAAAGATCCAAGAGGTGCAACAGAGAGAGGAAACTTAGACAATTAGAATCCAAATACATTGTATTACTTGATACTAGGATTCCAAAAGGTCTTAATTTTTTGTAAATTAGTATCAAGGGTTTCTGTATGCCTGTATGATGAATGTGGTTTTTAGAGAAGCGGTTTTTGGCCTGGTTTTAGGACTGGTTTGGGTCTCGTTTTTACCTGGATTTTAACCATTGGTTGGGTCTTGGTGATGGCGGGTACTTTTTACAGTTTTTTTATGATGGGTTTTTAAGCTGTTTTTTTATTAACCTTATTCATTGTTAATCTTGGATTTAATGCTAAATTATGATTCGGTGTTAATTTTCTGGTTGTATATATCCAAAATGAATATTTATGAAATTGTGGTGATCCGGATGGGTCACTGTATCCTAATTATCTGACAAACGTACTTAGAATTTAGTACTAGTTGGATTTATCCTAACATCTTAATTAAGCTAACTGTTATGAGGACTTCATTCGAGTTTTTTTAAACCTGCACTTGCACTTTAGTGCGAAAGAAATCTAATGCATTAGCCACATGCCTTCCTTTTGTTTTTAATTTTTTAATTATTTATCTGGTGACTGATATGATGTTAATATCAGACATGTTTAGATAATACTGTATATATTTTTACAGATTTTTGCACGTGCACTTTATTTAGTTGTCTCTGTTTACACCCAGGCTCGGGCAATTTTGATTGTCAGCTTAGGTCCCTGTACTGATTGGTCATGAGGTAGAGTTTTAAACCACTTGGTTTTAAATCATCAGCATAATTTTTTTTGGGCTTTTATGATTTTTTTAACTCATTGTGACCGTATCAATGTCAGTAATGTATTTATACTTTGAATTTTTTACATTTGTATTATGACTAAGGGAACCTAGTAGTTTTCCTGTAACATCTTAGTATGTTTTCTAGCTTCATTATTTGCCCAGGTGGATGTAACCAGAGGGATAGGGGTAACACTATAAAATGTCAGTTCTGGTGCGTCATGTGATCAAGGCTGTGGCAACACGGCCGAAACGCGTCATGCTGAGACTGCAATAAAAGCACTTTAATTGACCTACCACAGTGTGGTCCGTACCTGTTTTGTTACCGGGAGAGGTAATTCAGGAGTTGGTGATATATATATATATATATATATATATATATATACAAAGGACGCAGCACTCCAACTTGGATTTGCTTAATTTAATGAAAGTTAAGCACCCAGACCAACGCAAAAGTGCATGCAAATAAATCAAGTGCAAAAACAACAGAAACAATGTCACAGACTGACCATGAAGAACCAATGTTTACAATAGATCAAATACCAGATCTACAGAATATGTTTGATTTAATGTATAATCAAATAGGAGAAGAAGTGACGGAAACACAACTAATGGAACATCTTAATGTGAACACTGATAAAAGAACTGATAGCGGGTTAAAAAGGAAATCTAAATATTGCCCTGCCCTATCTCCAGGTAATAAGTTTGATCTATTCTCAGAGGCCATCATTGAGGAACTTGAAAAAATGCCAAAATCAAGAAATACTAAACAAAGGGAAAATTTGACAACAAAAGAAAGAGATGCGATACGAACTTTACTGGAAGACAAGGAATTAACGATCAAGCCTGCCGACAAAGGGGGAAACATCGTCCTAATGGAAACTCAAGATTATATAAATGAAGCTCTACGCCAACTTAATGATACCATCAACTATTGCAGATTAGAAAATAATCCGATCAATAAAATGACAATGGAATTAAATCGGTATTTACAACAGTGTCATAATAACAATCTGCTCAGTGAAGATGAGCTAAAATTTCTTTCCAAGGACTTTCCAGTGATACCCACTATATACTTTTTACCAAAGATCCATAAGACCTTACATAATCCACCAGGAAGACCAATAGTTTCCTCATGTGACTCACTATATGAGAATGTCTCACAATATGTAGATATAATTCTGGCTCCCATTGCCAGAAACATGAGTTCATACATAAGAGATACAGGGGATTTTCTCAGAATTTTGAATGGAATAACCTGGAGTCAACAATATTTGTTGGTGACTATTGATGTAATATCTCTTTACACATCCATCAGACATGAAGTGGGATTAGAAGCATGTGGATATTTTTTAAAACAGCAGAATATCACTGAACTACAACATACCCGAATGCTTCTGCATATGATCGAAACATGCCTTACCAACAATGTTTTTCTGTTCAATAAACAACTTTATAAACAAGAATGCGGCACTGCCATGGGCATTTCTTTCTCACCAAATTATGCGAATATCACAATGGGGTGGTGGGAAAGAACAATAGCCTGGAACTCAGAAAAACAAGAAGATCTGGATAGAATAATACTATGGGTCCGCTACATAGACGACTTGTTTATAATATGGAACGGATCACTACAAAGTTTCAATGAATACTATGTAAAACTATGCAGTAACAACATTGGTCTAGCCTTCACATGCACTTCAAGTAATAAAGAAATAGATTTTTTGGATACCAAAGTATACATTGAAAACAATCAAATTCATTCCACTCTGTTCCGCAAAAAAACTGCGACCAACAGTATTTTACATGGAACGAGTTTCCATCCCAAATCATTGATAGCCAGCATACCATACGGGGAGTTCACCCGTATGAAGCGCAATTGTTCAAAAGAAAAGGATGCAGAAGAGAAAATCCAAGAATCCATGAATAGATTAAGATCGAGAGGATATAATGAGAGAATTTTGAAAAAGATCAAGAAAAGAATTGATGGAAAACTCAGAGTAGAGACATTGACACCTAAAATTAAACAACATGAAGATCATGGACCTCCAAGATTTGTAACAACATACGGCAAAGAAAGCAGCCAAATAGTAAAGAAAATCAGGAAATATTGGCACTTAATATCTGGGGATCCAGACATTGGAAAATTACTAGGAGAAAAACCCATGGTCACTTATAGGAGAACGAAATCCCTCAAAGATGTATTAGTAACAAGCCATTTTAAGGAAACTGAACAAGAGAACTGGCTTACTAATCAACAAAAAGGATTCAAAAAATGCAATCTGTGCAAGGCATGCAAAATTGGGAAGAATAAGAGTTCTATCATTGAACCCAATGGAAATATCATCAAAATTGAACAAAAAATTCTATGTACATCAACATTTGTAATCTATGTAATTGAATGCAATTGTGGGATGATTTACGTCGGGAGTACCATCTGTACGTTAAAAAACCGGATACTCGAACATATTCGAGCAGTGAAAAATAAAGACATGACGTATGCGACAGCTAAACACATGGCGTCCTGTCAAAAAAGTGATTGGAGAGCCATGAGTTATTATGGAATTCATATGATACCTCAGGACGAACGTGGGGGAAATAGAATGAAGAAATTGAGACAAATGGAATCAAGTTTCATCATCAGGTTAAGAGCAAAAACCCCCGGAGGTATCAATAACGATGAGGAACTCTTTGTACATTTAGATTAAAGGAATGGTTGATTCAATATAAGAAAGAGACTGCTACATTCTATAAATTGGCCAATGGTACGGGTACTATACCCGAAATACCAAAGACTCTAAGCACAATGTAATCTATGCTAATAATTCACTATCCTGCCAATATGGTACTATATCAGTGATTAAGTGTTTTAAACATCTTGGCATGTAATGTATAAATCTAGTCATTGTAATCAAATGTAAATAGCCTGAAAAATTGCAACCTTTTCATGTAAAAATGAAATTATTTTGTTATATTCGTAAATTGACTACAACTCCCATAATGCCGCATTAGGGCAAACATGGGGTTAAATAGTAGAAACTGAGAAGGACTCACTAACCATGAACAAAGCCGTGGGAGGGCTGAAACGCGTTGGTCTGGGTGCTTAACTTTCATTAAATTAAGCAAATCCAAGCTTGGAGTGCCGCGTCCTTTGTATATTAATTAAAAATTGGGCCAGGATCCGGCCCCAACGTAGAGCACCCGCTGTTGAGCGCGCTGGATTCAAGGATCACATTGGAGGGAAAAAAAAAATATATATATATATATATATATATATATATAGACTTGGCCCTTTTTGCAGGGTCATCCCTGAATTTTTTGCCTTTCTCCTGGTATTTTTTCTGACCTGGTGTTGGTGGTTTGAGGACTCTGGGCACTTTATCACTGCTGTCCATTGTAAAGTGCATGTCTATAGTAAACATGGTAAGATTGGTCTACAACTGTTTGGCGTATTTAATTTACCAGTAAATTAAATGCTAATGGTGGGCTTGCAGCGCTGCTTGCGCCACCCACCAAAGTTGCCTTTCAAACCTGTCTCAGGCCTCTGCCATTGAAGGGCCTATGCACGCAGTTTACTGCCGCTGTGATGTGGCACATAAAGTGGGTGCCACATCTGTGACTCCCCTTTTACTACATTTCAGTCACCCCTAAGGTAGGCCCTAGCTAGCCCTATGGGCAGGGTGTGCTGTAGGTAAAGTGTAGGATATGTGCCTTAACTGTGTGGGTTGTCCTGGTAGTGACAAACAACCATTTTGGTTTCTCACTACTGTGAGGCTGCCCTCTCATAGTAATGCATTGAGGATTCCCTGATATGTGTTTCAGTGGTAATTCCTGATATGAGAAGGGTGGTGTGATCAAGTTTGGTATGTTTGGAACAGTGGTAATAAATGCTGCATAATGGTGTGCGCAGATTTATTGTCACTATTTAAGAAATGCCACTTTTAGAAGTGGGCATTTCTGTGTGCTATGTCTCTTCGTGGCTGCCTGTTGTGTATTGCATGTCTGGCTCTGGAGTGACAGGGGCTGTGGAGGTGCAGTGGCTCCAGAGGGACTGGGTGAGTCAGCGCTAGGCTGAATAGGCCATTCTGCATTTGGAGTAGTGGGAGGAGTAGCACCTGACCCTGAATAGGACTGTGCCTGCCTTCCACAATGCTGGCTCCGCTCCCCTGTGGTGTGTCTGCGGCCGGAGCCTACACTGATAAAGGAGGTTGTTGTGCACTGTGAACAAAATGTTAAGTGCCTCCCAGAAATGGTTTGGACCATGTCATGAATGATGTAATATGTGACATCATCAGCAGTGCATTGTGGGGGCACAAGTTATAGTTAGCTCAACTAACTATAACGGTCGAATTTCTCTGGTTTTGTACGAGTGAAATGTCCAACTAACTATAACGTCCCTGAAACCTATGGCTTTTTTCAGTGAATTTCTAAGGTTTTTTAAATGCTAAATTCTAACTATAACGTCCCTGAAACCTATGGTTTTTTCAGTGAATTTCAAAGGTTTTTTAAATGCTAATTTCTAACTATAACGTCCCTGAAACCTATGGTTTTTTCAGTGAATTTCAAAGGTTTTTAAATGCTAATTTCAAACTATAACGTCCCTGAAACCTATGGTTTTTTCAGTGAATATCTAAGGTTTTTTAAATGCTAATTCCTAACTATAACGTCCCTGAAACCTATGGTTTTTGCAGTGAATTTCAAAGGTTTTTTAAATGCTAATTTCTAACTATGCCTACAGAGGTAGGACATGTGCAGAAAGAGGAAGAAAAGCGCAGAAAGAAGCAAGAGAAATACAGAAAGAGGTAACAGAAGTCCAGAAAGATGAAGAAACGTGCAGAAAGAAGCAAGAGATATGCAGAAAGAACCAACAGAGGGGCAAAAAGAGGCCTTGTTGCAAAGTCATCCTGTGCCCCCAATTTTTTGCTGACTGGTACTGGTGGTAACTGACTCTGACTCTGACTAACCGGGCCCGGAGCCAGTGCTATACTTAGAATACAGTGAAAACACCTACATACACTAGGGTACACTATGGGTTGGGGTACCCCTGTGATTGGCATGACCTCCCCTGTAAGGCCCTAGTACATAATAGGGCAGAGGGTTTAAAACTACCTCTAAGTCAGAGGTGCAGAAAGAGGCAAGAGAAGTGCAGAAAGAAGCAACAGAGGTGCCAAAACAGGCAAGAGAAGTGCAGAAAGAAGCAACAGAGGTGCCAAAACAGGCAAGAGAGGTGCAGAAAGAAGCAAGTGAAGTGCAAAAAGAGGCAAGAGAGGTGCAGAAAGAGGCAGGAGGGGTGCAGAAAGAAGGAGGAGAAGTACAGAAAGAAGCAACAGAGGTGCTGAAAGAGGCGTGAAGGGTGCAGAAAGAGCAAGAGAAGTGCAGAAAGAACCAACAGGTACAGAAAGAGGCAAAAGAGGTACAGAAACAGGCAGGAAAGGTGCAGAAAGAGGGAACAGGGGTGCAGAAAGAGGCAAGAGAGGTGCAGAAAGAGAAAAGAGGGGTGCAGAAAGAGGCAAGAGGGTGCATAAAGAAGTAAGTGAGGTGCAGAAAGACGGAAGAGGGGTGCAGAAAGAAGGAAGAGAAGTGCAGAAAGAAGCAACAGAGGTGCTGAAAGAGGCAAGAGGAGTGCAGAAAGAGGTAGGAGAGGTGCACAAAGAGGCAAGAGAGGTACAGAAAGAGGCAGGAGGGGTGCAGAAAGAAAGAAAATAAGTGCAGAAAGAGGCAAAAGAATTGCTGAAAGAAGCAACAGAGGTGTAGAAAGAAGCAAGAGAAGTGCAGAAAGAGGCAAGTGAGGGGCAGAAAGAAGCAAGAGCAGTGCAGAAAGAGCCAACAGAGGTGCAAAAAGAAGCAAGAGCAGAACAGAAAAAGGTAGAAGAGATGCACAAAGAGGCAAGAGAGATGCAGAAAGAGGCAGGAGGGGTGCAGAAAGAAGGATGAGAAGTGCAGAAAGAAGCAACAGAGGTACTGAAAGAGGCGCAAAGGGTGCAGAAAGAGCAAGAGAAGTGCAGAAAGAACCAACAGATGTACAGAAAGAGGCAAGAGAGGTGCAGAAAGAGAAAAGAGGGGTGCAGAAAGAGGCAAGAGGGGTACAGAAAGAGGCAAGAGGGGTGCAGAAAGAAGCAAGTGAGGTGTAGAAAGAGGCAACAGAGGTGCAGAAAGACGCAAGAGAGGTGCAGAAACAAGCAAAAGAAGTGCAGAAAGAGGCAAGAGAAATGCTGAAAGAAGCAACAGAGGTGTGGAAAAAAGCAAGAAAAGGGCAGAAAGAGGCAAGTGAGGTGCAGAAAGAGGCAAGAGAGGTGCAGAAAATGGCAAGAGAACAGCAGAAAGAGGCAAGAGGGATGCAAAAAAGGGTCGGAGGGTGCTGAAAGAAGCAAGAGAGGTGCAGAAAGAAGCAAGAGAAGTGCAGAAAGAGGCAAGCGAGGTACAGAAAGAGGCAAGAGAGGTTCAAAAAGAGGCAGCAGAGGTGCAGAAACAGACAGAAGAGGTGCAGAAAGAGGGAACAGGGGTTAAGAAAGAGAGAAGAGGGGTGCCGAAAGAGGCAAGAGGGGTGCAGAAGTTTGCAGGAGAGGTCCAGAAAGAAGAAAGAGCAGTGCAGTAAGAAACAACAGAGATACAGAAGTAGGCAAGAGGGGTGCAGAAAGAGGCAAGAGCAGTGCAAAAAGAACCAAGAGACGTACAGGAAAAGGGAAGAAGGGTGCAGAAAGAGGCACGAGGGATGCAGAAAGAAGGAAGAGAAGTGCAGAAAGAAGGAA
Organism: Calotriton arnoldi; assembly: GCA_963921515.1. Taxonomy (NCBI): domain Eukaryota; kingdom Metazoa; phylum Chordata; class Amphibia; order Caudata; family Salamandridae; genus Calotriton; species Calotriton arnoldi. The sequence goes on from CAWUFW010001918.1 coordinate 1,841,669, forward strand.
GAGAAGTGCAGAAAGAAACAACAGAGGTGCTCAAAGAGGCACGAAGGGTGCAGAAAGAGGCAAGAGAATTGCAGAAAGAAGCAACAGAGGTACAGAAAGAGGCAAGAGTGGTGTAGAAAGAGGGGTGCAGAAAGAGGCAACAGGGGTGCAGAAAGATGCAACAGGGGTGCAGAAAGAAGCAAGTGAGTGCAGTAAGAGGCAAGAGAGGTGCAGACAGAGGCAAGAGAGGTACAGAAACAGGCAAGAGAAGTGCAGAAAGAGGCAAGAGAATTGCAGAAAGAAGCAAGTGAGGTGCAGAAAGAGGCAAGAGAATTGCTGAAAGAGGCAAGGAGGTGCAGAAAGAAGCAAGAGCAGTGCAGAAAGAACCAACAGAGGTGCAAAAAAGGCAAGAGGGGTACAGAAAGAGGCAAGTGAGGTGCAGAAAGAAGCAAGAGAAGTGCAGAAAGAACCAACAGAGGTGCGAAAAGAGGCAAAAGGGGTGCAGAAAGAGGTAGGAGTGGTACACAAAGAGGCAAGAGAGGTACAGAAAGAGGCAGGAGGGGTGCAGAAAGAAGGAAGAGAAGTGCAGAAAGAAGCAAAAGAATTGCTGAAAGAAGCAACAAAGGTGTACAAAGAAGCAATAGAAGTACAGAAAGAGGCAAGTGAGGTGCAGAAAGAAGCAAGAGCAGTGCAGAAAGAACAAACAGACATGCAAAAAGAGGCAACAGGGGGGCAGAAAAATGTAGGAGAGGTACACAAAGAGGCAAGAGAAGTACAGAAAGAGGCAGGAGGGGTGCAGAAAGAAGGAAGAGAAGTGCAGAAAGAAGCAACAGAGGTGCTGAAAGAGGCACGAAGGGTGCAGAAAGAGCAAGAGAAGTGCAGAAAAAAGCAACAGAGGTACAGAAAGAGGCAAGAGAGGTGCAGAAACAGGCAGGAAAGGTGCAGAAAGAGGGCACGGGGTACAGAAAGAGGGGAGAGGGGTGCAGAAAGAGGCAAGAGGGGTGCAGAAAGAGGCAAGAGGGGTGCAGAAAGAGGCAAGAGGGGTGCAGAAAGAGGCAACAGGGGTGCAGAAAGAAGCCAGTGAGGTGCAGAAAGACGGAAGAGGGGTTCAGAAAGATGGAAGAGCAGTGCATAAAGTGGGAGAAGTTGGCCTGGCATATGCTGTCCACTAATTATAGTGGGCACCTTGCACCAGTCCAAACAACCCCTTATTGGAGATAGGTTAAAGACAACCTTTATTGAAAGCTATCCTAGTGGTAGCTATGGAGAGCAGCCTTCAGGCTAAGTCTTGAAGGAATGTAAAGCAGCTTGTTTTACCAGTCTATAACCTCTTGAGTGACCAAATGAAAGAGGACCACACCAGGTATATATTCAAAATATATGTATTTATTGCTAAACACACCCCTCTAGTCTCTTTATGAGGCTAGAGTTCGAAGTACATAAGTTATAAGTTAGTTATCTACAGTAATAGCACAAATACACGTTTGAGCCCTAGGGGCGTACCAAACCATATACCAATAAAGTGGTATAAGAACCACGACTGAGCTAGACACAGGGCCTAGAGCCTGTAGAAGTGCTTGGACCACAAGGAACCACCCAAGGTAGTGACACAGGGGACCCACGGGGGATGCGTGCAGTGTATGAACACAGCCGCGAATCACCATTAACTTCTATGGGGAAAGTCGCAGTTGGAATTTAAAAGAAAAGGGACACTTAGAGGAGGACTTGGAGCAAACCCTTTGAGAACTAGGCTGTTCTAGTGTCAATACCCACGGGAGCACCGGAGTACTCGAGTTACCTCACCCAGGGAGCCGGGTGCATAGGTGTCTTTCGGGGTCGGGTTTCGTCGTCGCTTTCAATGGCGATCTGCTGCAAAGTGCTGCTGGCGGCCAAGTCGAAAGTGTTCGGGTGGATCCAAAGGTGGATCGAAGATTTGAAGAACCTGAAAGCAGAGGGGACAGAGTCTGGGTCACTAGCCAGTGACCAGGAAGACGATGAGCAGATGCCCACCGATGTCGAGTGCTTCAGGTAGGTTGACAGTCGTCTTGACTCTTCAGCCACGAGGTCCAGGAGGTGTCGACGATGATCAGGAGCTGGATTCGAGCTGACCCATGAGGTCTGTCGATTGCAGGGGTGTCGCGGACCGGATTGGACCCAACAAGCCTTGGCAACGGCAAGTCTCGTGGAAATGGAAGAAGGACAATGTTGCAGACCAGCAAGGTCTGTGGGACTCACCCAGCGAGGATAAGTCAGGGCACACCTGGAGCAACCAGGGAGCCCAAGCAAAAGAAGATTGGCCTTCTGGAGGGCCTACTAGCCAACGGACTAGCGACCGCGAAGGAGCCTCGAGTTGATGCACGTGGAGCTGGCTTACAGGACACTCGTGGAGTGGAGGCCAGTGATCTTCGGTGCAGTTGGTGCTGGAGGCTGGAGCTACTCGAAGCCCAAAGCACGACTTCGTGGAAGACCCAGAAGAGGAAGCACTTGCAAATGCGATCGGTGTACAGGGGTCACGGTTCCACGTTACCCATGACAGCTACGGGCCTTATCTTTGCTGGGGACTCAGAGAAGCCTTGGGGAAGTCTGAAAATCTACCTCTGGTGATGCAAAGACTTCGGCATCCAGCAGGAGCTTCAGCGATGCAGACCGGACAATTGCTTCTTTGGTGCCTGCCAAGCAGGGGAGTCACTCCTTGACCCCAAGGGAGATTCTTCAGTCCTCTAATCTTGAAGTAGAGCGTCGAAGGTCCAGGATTCTGTGTCAGAGTTTCGTCCAGGTTAATCTAAAGTCCTAAGGACTGGGGTCCCATACTTATACTAAGGTAGGGGGTTGGACATACTCTGTGGACCCACCTGTGGGAGGGTCAGGGCAGAGGGGTGGTTACACCCCTTTCCCTTTGTCCAGTTTCATGCCAGAGCAGGGGCTGGAAGCCCCTGAGCCAGTTTGAACTGGGGTATGCACAGGGACACCAAATGTGCCCCCAGTGCAGGACTTCAAAGCACCAGAGAGTGCTCCCGCCCAGCCCCAATACACACTATCCTGTCTGGGGAGGTGGTTACACCTCCCTGGGACAGGAAACCTATTGTCCAGGCCTCCCCTGCCGGAGTTTCGGTCAGCAGCAGGAGGCCAGACTCGTGTCTGTGGCAGCGGCATCCATTTTGTGATGCCAGGGCTCTGGAAAGTCAGTACCGGGTATACCGGTGTGTACATGTCTCTCCGTCTAGAAGGGTGGAATGCTACCCCCGCCTCCAGAACTGGCGGCGGGGGTAGTATTCCAAGATGTTTGACACCAAACACGACATGTTTCCGTGCAGCCATCCCAAAGTTAGTATTTAACGCGAGGTTATAATGCGCTTAAGAGTATATGGTCAGGCTGCACTACAAACAGCATCAGAGAAGGATCTCCGAACGCTGCAGAGGGGCCCTGCTCATGCAGGGGCACCCTCTCACATAGGAACCACGCACTCTGCCTCCAGGATTGATAAGGCCTGCCATAGGAGTGACTTATAGGTTTATATGTGTGTATGTATGTAGTGATATAGGTAGCCTGTATCACAGTAAGGGGTGCATGCACCACCTTACCCAGGCTGCAGTAGCAGACCTGTGGTGTCATTTTGGATGGCCGTCCAGGGGTGGCACAATACATGCTGCAGCCCCTGGTAGGCCTCTGAGGTACCTATGCCCTGGGTACATAGTATACCATATACTAGGGACTTATAAGGGCACTCCAGATTCCAATCAGAGATGTGCCTAAGGCACATGGAAACCATTTTAGAGAGGAAGCAGCTAGGCTGGGGTTCTGATTAGCAGGGCCCCAGCCAGACTAAGGTCGAAAAACAGTGAAGCATCAGCAAAAAGTGGGGGTACCCATGTGAAGCAGATCCTACTCTCCTACACAACCCCCCAAACATAGGGACATTAAACTAACCTTGCCCAGTTAAGTCTTCATGTTCTAAGTGGAAGTACCTAGAGAATCCATCTGCATTGGCATGGTTACTCCCAGGTCTATGTTCCACTGTGAAGTCCATCCCCTGTAGGGAAATGGACCACCTAAGCAGTTTGGGGTTTTCACCCTTCATTTGTTTTAGCCATAAGAGGGGCTTATGGTCGGTTTGAACAAGGAAGTGAGTACCAAACAAGTATGGCCTCAACTTCTTCAGAGCCCAGACCACAGCAAAGGCCTCCCTCTCAATGGCTGACCAACGTTTCTCTCTAGGGGTCAGCCTTCTGCTAATAAAAGCTACTGGCTGATCCTGACCTTCATCATTCAATTGTGACAGTACAGCCCCTACCCCCAATTCAGATGCATCTGTTTGGACAATGAACTTCTTGGAGTAATCAGGACTCTGTAGAATGGGAGCAGTGCACATGGCCTGCTTTAGGTCATCAAATGCCTTTTGACAGCTAACTGTCCACTGAACCTTTTTGGGCATGTTCTTGGAAGTTAAGTCATTCAGGGGTGTCACTATTGATCCATACCCCTTGACAAATCTCCTATATAAAGGCTCTCACCTGAGTCTGGGTAGTTGGAGCAGTCCAGTCCATGATGGTCTGGATCTTGCTCTGCAGTGGTTGAACCTGGCCTCCACCCACAAGGTGGCCCAGGTACACAACCTGACTCTGCCCTATCTGGCACTTGGTGGCCTTGATAGTCAGGCCTGCTTTCTGCAGGGCCTGCAAAACATTTCTGAGGTGGACCAGGTGATCCTCCCAGGTGGAGCTAAAGACAGCAATATCATCTAGATATGCTGCACTATAGGCTTCCAGACCTGTAAGGACTGTATTCACCAACCTCTGAAAAGTGGCAGGTGCATTCTTCAGACCAAAGGGCATCACCACAAATTGATAATGCCCACTAGGGGTTGAGAATGCTGTCTTTGGCTTTGCATCATCAGCTAGTCTGATCTGCCAGTAGCCAGCTGTCAGGTCAAATGTGCTTAGATACTTGGCTGAGGCCAAAGTGTCTATTAGCTCATCTGCCCTAGGTATTGGATGGGTATCAGTACTAGTGACTGCATTGAGACCCCTGTAGTCCACACAAAACCTCATCTCTCTTTTCCCACCATTGGTGTGAGATTTTGGCACAAGGACCACTGGACTAGCCCAAGGGCTATCTGAGGGTTCAATAACTCCCAAATCCAACATCTTCTGGACTCCTGTCCTGATACAGTCCCTGACATGGTCAGGTTGCCTATAAATCTTATTTTTAATAGGCAGACTGTCCCCAGTGTCTACTTCATGAGTGCACCAGGTAGTCTGACTGGGTGTCAGTGAGAATATGTCTCTGAACTGATTGAGCACCTGTCTGCAATCAGTTTGCTGCTGGGCAGTGAGGCTGCCTGCCAAGGCTACACCATCCACTGACCCATCATCAGGGTTCTGTGAGAGCAGGTCAGGGAGTGGGTCACTCTCTTCCTCCTGTCCCTCATCAGTAGCCATGAGCAAGCCCATGTCTGCCCTGTCCACATATGGTTTTAACCTGTTGACATGGAGAACCCTGTGGGGACTCCTGGGTGTTCCTAGGTCCACCAAATAGGTAACCTCACCCTTCTGTTCATCAATGGTATGGGGTCCACTCCATTTGTCTTGGAGAGCTGCTGGGGCCACTGGCTCCAACACCCACACCTTCTGTCCTGGCTGGTAAACAGTCAGTACAGCCTTTTGGTCATGCCAGGCTTTTTGCAGTTCCTGGCTAGCCTCAAGGTTTTTAGTTGCCTTTTTCATGTACTCAGACATCCGGGAGCGGAGACCAAGTACATAGTCCACTATGTCTTGCTTTGGGTGCTTGAGAGGTAACTCCCATCCTTCCTTCACCAAGCACAATGGACCCCTGACAGGGTGACCAAACAAAAGTTCAAAAGGGCTGTAGCCAACCCCCTTTTGAGGCACCTCCCTGTATGCAAATAAAAGGCAGGGCAAGAGTATGTCCCATCTTCGACTAAGCTTTTCTGGGAGCCCTTTAATCATTGCCCTTCAAGGTTTTGTTGAATCTCTCAACTAAACCATTGCATTGTGGGTGATAGGGTGTGGTGAACTTGTAAGTCACTCCACACTCCTTCCACATTGCTTTTAAGTATCCAGACATAAAGTTAGCACCCCTGTCTGATACAGCCTCCTTAGGGAAGCCCACTCTTGAGAAAATTCCCAGGAGGGCTCTTGCCACCACAGGCGCTGTAGTGGTCCTAAGGGGAATAGCCTCTGGGTACCTGGTGGCATGATCCACTACCACCAGGATAAACCTGTGCCCAGATGCTGTTTGGGGATCCATGGGACCAACAATGTCAATCCCCACCCTTTCAAAGGGAACCCCCACCACAGGTAGTGGTATCAGGGGGCCTTTGTAGTGCCACCTGCCTTTCCACTGGCCTGGCAGGTTACACAGGAGCGACAAAACTCCTTGGTGTCTTCAGACATGTGGGGCCAGTGAAAGTGAGGGACAATTCTGTCCCAAGTCTTGTTCTGGCCCAGGTGACCTGCTAAGGGAATGTCATGGGCTAGGGTCAATAGGAAGCCCCTGAACTTCAGAGGTATAACCAACCTCCTGGTGGCACCAGGCTTGGGGTCTCTACACTCTGAGTACAAGAGTCCATCATCCCAATACACAGTATGGGGACCACTAGCTTTCCCAGCAGCCTCAGCAGCAGCTTGCTGTCTGAGGGGTTCAAGAGAGGGGCAGCTCTGCTGCTCCTGGCTCAGATCTGCCCTGGAAGGGCCCCTGTCCCCAAGAACTCAACCTGGTCAGGTTCAAGCTCCTCTGGGACAGTTCTTTCCTCAGGACTGAGATCATCCCCCTCAAGAGACTGATCTTCCTTCTGAGCCAAGGGGGAAGGCACTGCCTTTACCCTACTACTCCTCTTCTTGGAGGGCACTTGGTCCATTATTCCAGAATCCAAGGCCTGTTCAGTGTTAGACATTTTGGCTTGTGACCTGGTCACAGCAAACACATCTGCAGGGATGCCCAGCATTTCTGCATGGGTCCTGAGCTCCACTTCTGCCCAAGCTGAAGTTTCTAAGTCATTGCCAAGCAAGCATTCAACGGGTAGGTCTGCACTTACCACAACCTTCTTAAGGCCAGTTACCCCTCCCCAGGAGAAGTTAACAACTGCCAGAGTATGGTCTGTTCTGACGTTGCTAGCATTGGTCACTTGGTACATTTCACCAAGTATAATCTGCCCAGGATTCACAAGGTCTTGTGTCACCATGGTGACACTTGCCCCTGTGTCCCTAAATGCCAAAGCCTCTTTTCCATTGATTAAGGGCTGTTGCCTGTACTTGCCCAGATTACTGGGACTCACAGAGGAGGTCACATCCATGCCTCCATCAAAGACTAGGACAGCCTGAGTGAGTTCTCTGACTAGGTCAGAGCTCATCTCCTTGCCCAGGGTCAACCCTACTAAACCCTTGGTTTGTGTAGTCCCACCACCAACTGTAACTGCACTAGGGGGAGCAGGTGCCTTAGGGGCATTGGTGGGGGCTGGAGTAGAGTCTTTGGACTTGGTGCAATCACTGGTCCAGTGGATCTTTTGCTTACAGACCTTGCACCATGGTTTCTTTGGCCTCTTCCCTTGTTAGACTGTGAATCCCCACCTGAAGAAGATTTTTGGGGGCCTTGTGAAGACTTTTGGTCTTTACCCTTCTCCCCACCCTTATCAGAGTTTTTCGAATCTTGCTTCTTAGGGTCACCACCTTGGTTCTGTACCTTCTGCCTCACCCTGGTTCTGACCCATTTGTCTGCCTTCTTTCCCAATTCTTGGGGAGAGGTCAGATCAGAGTCCACCAGGTGCTGATGCAACAGCTGATTTTGACAATTGTTAAGGATCTGCTCCCTCATGATAAGATTGTACAATCCTGTGAAGTCACATACCTTACTGCCCAATAACCAACCTTCCAGAGCCTTGGCAGAACAATCAACAAAGTCCACCCAGTCTTGAGTCTGTGCCTTTTGGGTATCTCTGAACTTTAACCTGTATTGTTCAGTGGTTAGGCCAAACCCATCAATCAGAGCACTCTTCAAGACTTTGTAATTATCAGCATCCTCCTCTCTAACAGTGAGGAGCTTATCTCTACCTTTGTCTGCAAAGGAGAGCCACAAGATTGCTGCCCACTGCTCCTGAGGGACCCTCTGTACTTTACAGGCCCTCTCTAGAGCAGTTATCCATTTGTGGATGTCATCCCCACTCTGGTAGGGAGGGACAATCTTGCTCAGGTTTCTATGGTCATAAGACCTTTCCCTATCTCTGGGGAAATTGCTGCCACCATGGGACTCTAGTCCCATCTTTTCTCTCTCTATAGAGATCTAGGGACTCCTGTCTATAGCCAATTGCTGTTTTCTGAGCTCAAGCTGGGCTTGTTCATACTGAAGCAATCTCTTTCTCCTTTCATGAGAGGATTCCCTCCTATGAGAGGAGACAGAGGTCCCCATTGAGGTGTCAGAGTGGTTAGACTCCTGAGAAGGAGATCTAGACCTTCTGGGCACACTCAGTATTCTTCCTGGGGGACAAAGGGGAGGTCATTCTGATCCTCCTCCTCCTCCACAGGAGGAATTGGGTTTTCCAGGACAAGGTCATTTTCACCTTCCTGGCCAGTTTCAGAGGGGGGCTGGGTTTCTTCACCCCTGACCCCTTCCTCATCTTCTGCCCCACCCTCTCTGCCTACCCCTTCAGACCCTAGGGGCCTGCTGAGATCATCAGCCAGTAACACCTCCCTGAGGTGTTGGGTGCTGGCTCTTTTGCCTGCCTTCAGCTTCCTAGTATTGCATAATGATCTCAATTCCAAGAATGGGAGTTTATCCTACTTGGAGGGAAGAAGCCCACTGGCTTTTGGCAAGGACTCACTGGGTCCTGGCTTTGAAGACATTACTAGTGAGGTGTGGTGTATGCACTACCTACTATAGTGTGGCCTACTAAACTCTCTTGAGTTGTAGAAAGGGTGTGCTATCCCTTAACACACAACTCTAAGTTCAGTAGAACTTACTGTATACTAAGCTTGATTTATATGTACCTTAGGTACCCTTAGTGGTTTTCAGTTGATCAATTCAATTGAGATTATCTGGTAAAACAATAGCAAGCTGGAATCCCACCCGCTGCACACCAATGTGAGAAGTTGGCCTGGCATATGCTGTCCACTAATTATAGTGGGCACCTTGCACCAGTCCAAACAACCCCTTATTGGAGATAGGTTAAAGACAACCTTTATTGAAAGCTATCCTAGTGGTAGCTATGGAGAGCAGCCTTCAGGCTAAGTCTTGAAGGAATGTAAAGCAGCTTGTTTTACCAGTCTATAACCTCTTGAGTGACCAAATGAAAGAGGACCACACCAGGTATATATTCAAAATATATGTATTTATTGCTAAACACACCCCTCTAGTCTCTTTATGAGGCTAGAGTTCGAAGTACATAAGTTATAAGTTAGTTATCTACAGTAATAGCACAAATACACGTTTGAGCCCTAGGGGCGTACCAAACCATATACCAATAAAGTGGTATAAGAACCACGACTGAGCTAGACACAGGGCCTAGAGCCTGTAGAAGTGCTTGGACCACAAGGAACCACCCAAGGTAGTGACACAGGGGACCCACGGGGGATGCGTGCAGTGTATGAACACAGCCGCGAATCACCATTAACTTCTATGGGGAAAGTCGCAGTTGGATTTTAAAAGAAAAGGGACACTTAGAGGAGGACTTGGAGCAAACCCTTTGAGAACTAGGCTGTTCTAGTGTCAATACCCACGGGAGCACCGGAGTACTCGAGTTACCTCACCCAGGGGAGCCGGGTGCATAGGTGTCTTTCGGGGTCGGGTTTCGTCGTCGCTTTCAATGGCGATCTGCTGCAAAGTGCTGCTGGCGGCCAAGTCGAAAGTGTTCGGGTGGATCCAAAGGTGGATCGAAGATTTGAAGAACCTGAAAGCAGAGGGGACAGAGTCTGGGTCACTAGCCAGTGACCAGGAAGACGATGAGCAGATGCCCACCGATGTCGAGTGCTTCAGGTAGGTTGACAGTCGTCTTGACTCTTCAGCCACGAGGTCCAGGAGGCGTCGACGATGATCAGGAGCTGGATTCGAGCTGTCCCATGAGGTCTGTCGATTGCAGGGGTGTCGCGGACCGGATTGGACCCAACAAGCCTTGGCAACGGCAAGTCTCGTGGAAATGGAAGAAGGACAATGTTGCAGACCAGCAAGGTCTGTGGGACTCACCCAGCGAGGATAAGTAAGGGCACACCTGGAGCAACCAGGGAGCCCAAGCAAAAGAAGATTGGCCTTCGGGAGGGCCTACTAGCCAACGGACTAGCGACCGCGAAGGAGCCTCGAGTTGATGCACGTGGAGCTGGCTCACAGGACACTCGTGGAGTGGAGGCCAGTGATCTTCGGTGCAGTTGGTGCTGGAGGCTGGGGCTACTCGAAGCCCAAAGCACGACTTCGTGGGAGACCCAGAAGAGGAAGCACTTGCAAATGCGATCGGTGTACAGGGGTCACGGTTCCACGTTACCCATGACAGCTACAGGCCTCATCTTTGCTGGGGACTCAGGGAAGCCTTGGGGAAGTCTGAAAATCTACCTCTGGTGATGCAAAGACTTCGGCGTCCAGCAGGAGCTTCAGCGATGTAGACTGGACAATTGCTTCTTTGTTGCCTGCCAAGCAGGGGAGTCACTCCTTGACCCCAAGGGAGATTCTTCAGTCCTCTAATCTTGAAGTAGAGCGTCGAAGGTCCAGGATTCTGTGTCAGAGTTTCGTCCAGGTTAATCTAAAGTCCTAAGGACTGGGGTCCCATACTTATACTAAGGTAGGGGGTTGGACATACTCTGTGGACCCACCTATGGGAGGGTCAGGGCAGAGGGGTGGTTACACCCCTTTCCCTTTGTCCAGTTTCATGCCAGAGCAGGGGCTGGAAGCCCCTGAGCCAGTTTGAACTGGGGTATGCACAGGGACACCAAATGTGCCCCCAGTGCAGGACTTCAAAGCACCAGAGAGTGCTCCCGCCCAGCCCCAATACACACTATCCTGTCTGGGGAGGTGGTTACACCTCCCTGGGACAGGAAACCTATTGTCCAGGCCTCCCCTGCCGGAGTTTCGGTCAGCAGCAGGAGGCCAGACTCGTGTCTGTGGCAGCGGCATCCATTTTGTGATGCCAGGGCTCTGGAAAGTCAGTACCGGGTATACCGGTGTGTACATGTCTCTCCCTCTAGAAGGGTGGAATGCTACCCCCACCACCAGAACTGGCGGGGGGTAGTATTCCAAGATGTTTGACACCAAACACGACATGTTTCCGTGCAGCATCCCAAAGTTAGCATTTAACGCGAGGTTATAATGCGCTTAAGAGTATATGGTCGGGCTGCACTACAAACAGCATCAGAGAAGGGTCTCTGAATGCTGCAGAGGGGCTCAGCTCATGCAGGGGCACCCTCTCACATAGGCCACGCACTCTGCCTTCAGGATTGATAAGGCCTGCCATAGGAGTGACTTATAGGTTTATATGTGTGTATGTATGTAGTGATATAGGTAGCCTATATCACAGTAAGGGGTGCATGCACCACCTTACCCAGGCTGCAGTAGCAGACCTGTGGTGTCATTTTGGATGGCCGTCCAGGGGTGGCACAATACATGCTGTAGCCCCTGGTAGGCCTCTGAGGTACCTATGCCCTGGGTACATAGTATACCATATACTAGGGACTTATAAGGGCACTCCAGATTCCAATCAGAGATGTGCCTAAGGCACATGGAAACCATTTTAGAGAGGAAGCAGCTAGGCTGGGGGTCTGATTAGCAGGGCCCCAGCCAGACTAAGGTTGAAAAACAGTGAAGCATCAGCAAAAAGTGGGGGTACCCATGTGAAGCAGATCCTACTCGCCTACATAAAGAAGCAACAGAGGTGCTGAAAGAAGCAAGAGGAGTGAAGAAAGAGGTAGGAGAGGTACACAAAGAGGCAAGAGAGGTACAGAAAGAGGCAGGAGGGGTGCAGAAAGAAGGCAGAAAAGTGCAGAAAGAGGCAAAATAATTGCTGAAAGAAGCAACAGAGGTGTAGAAAGAAGCAAGAGAAGTGCAGAAAGAGGCAAGTGAGGTGCAGAAAGAAGCAAGAGCAGTGCAGAAAGAACCAATAGAGGTGCAAAAAGAAGCAAGAGCGGTACAGAAAAAGGTAGAAGAGGTGCACAAAGAGGCAAGAGAGGTACAAAAAGAGGCAGAAGGGGTGCAGAAAGAAGGAAGAGACGTGCAGAAAGAACCACAAGAGGTGCAAAAAGAGGCAAGAGGGGTGCAGAAAGAGGTAGGAGTGGTACACAAAGAGGCAAGAGAGGTACAGAAAGAGGCAGGAGGGGTGCAGAAAGAAGGAAGAGAAGTGCAGAAAAAAGCAAGAGAATTGCTGAAAGAAGCAACAAAGATGTACAAAGAAGCAATAGAAGTACAGAAAGAGGCAAGTGAGGTGCAGAAAGAAGCAAGAGCAGTGCAGAAATAACAAACAGACATGCAAAAAGAGGCAACAGGGGGGCAGAAAAATGTAGGAGAGGTGCACAAAGAGGCAAGAGAGGTACAGAAAGAGGCAGGAGGGGTGCAGAAAGAAGGAAGAGAAGTGCAGAAAGAAGCAACAGAGGTGCTGAAAGAGGCACAAAGGGTGCAGAAAGAGCAAGAGAAGTGCAGAAAAAGCAACAGAGGTACAGAAAGAGGCAAGAGAGGTGCAGAAACAGGCAGGAAAGGTGCGGAAAGAGGGCACAGGGGTGCAGAAAGAGGCAAGAGAGGTGCAGAAAGAGGGGAGAGGGGTGCAGAAAGAGGCAAGAGTGGTACAGAAAGAGGCAACAGGGGTGCAGAAAGAAGCCAGTGAGGTGCAGAAAGACGGAAGAGGGGTTCATAAAGAAGGAAGAGCAGTGCATAAAGAAGCAACAGAGGTGCTGAAAGAAGCAAGAGGAGTGAAGAAAGAGGTAGGAGAGGTACACAAAGAGGCAAGAGAGGTACAGAAAGAGGCAGGAGGGGTGCAGAAAGAAGGAAGAAAAGTGCAGAAAGAGGCGAAATAATTGCTGAAAGAAGCAACAGAGGTGTAGAAAAAAGCAAGAGAAGTGCAGAAAGAGGCAAGTGAGGTGCAGAAAGAAGCAAGAGCAGTGCAGAAAGAAAGAACCAATAGAGGTGCAAAAAGAAGCAAGAGCAGTACAGAAAAAGGTAGAAGAGGTGCAGAAAGAGGCAAGAGAGGTACAGAAAGAGGCAGAAGGGGTGCAGAAAGAAGGAAGAGGGGTGCAGAAAGAAGCAACAGAGGTGCTGAATGAGGCGCCAAGGGTGCAGAAAGAGCAAGAGAAGTGCAGAAAGAACCAACAGAGGTACAGAAAGAGGCAAAAAAGGCGCAGAAACAGGCAGGAAAGGTGCAGAAAGAGGGAACAGGGGTGCAGAAAGAGACAAGAGAGGTGCAGAAAGAGAAAAGAGGGTGCAGAAAGAGTCAAGAGGGGTACAGAAAGAAGCAAGTAAGGTGTAGAAGGAGGCAACAGAGGTGCATAAAGACACAAGAGAGGTGCAGAACCAAGCAAAAGTAGTGCAGAAAGAAGGAAGAGAATTGCTGAAAGAAGCAAGAGAGGTGTGGAAAGAAGCAAGAGAAGTGCAGAAGTGGCAAGTGAGGTGCAGAAAGAGGCAAGTGAGGTGCAGAAAGAGGCAAGAGAGGTGCAGAAAATGGCAAAAGAACAGCAGAAAGAGGCGAGAGGGATGCAAAATGGATAGAAGGGTGCAGAAAGAAGCAAGAGAGGTGCAGAAAGAAGCAAGAGAATTGTAGAAAGAGGCAAGAGAGGTGCAGAAAGAAGCAAGAGCAGTGCAGAAAGAACCAACAGAGGTGCAAAAAAAGGCAAGAGGGGTACAGAAAGAGGCAAGTGAGGTACAGAAAGAAGCAAGAGAAGTGCAGAAAGAACCAACAGAGGTGCAAAAAGAGGCAAGAGGGGTGCAGAAAGAGGTAGGAGTGGTACACAAAGAGGCAAGAGAGATACAGAAAGAGGCAGGAGGGGTGCAGAAAGAAGGAAGAGAAGTGCAGAAAGAAGCAAGAGAATTGCTGAAAGAAGCAACAAAGGTGTACAAAGAAGCAATAGAAGTACAGAAAGAGGCAAGTGAGGTGCAGAAAGAAGCAAGAGCAGTGCAGAAAGAATAAACAGACATGCAAAAAGAGGCAACAAGGGGCAGAAAAATGTAGGAGAGGTGAACAAAGAGGCAAGAGAGGTACAGAAAGAGGCAGGAGGGGTGCAGAAAGAAGGAAGAGAAGTGCAGAAAGAAGCAACAGAGGTGCTGAAAGAGGCACGAAGGGTGCAGAAAGAGCAAGAGAAGTGCAGAAAGAGGGCACAGGGGTGCAGAAAGAGGCAAGAGAGGTGCAGAAAGAGGGGAGAGGGGTGCAGAAAGAGGCAAGAGGGGTGCAGAAAGAGGCAACAGAGGTGCAGAAAGAAGCCAGTGAGGTGCAGAAAGACGGAAGAGGGGTTCAGAAAGAAGGAAGAGCAGTGCATAAAGAAGCAACAGAGGTGCTGAAAGAAGCAAGAGGAGTGAAGAAAGAGGTAGGAGAGGTACACAGAGGCAAGAGAGGTACAGAAAGAGGCAGGAGGGGTGCAGAAAGAAGGAAGAAAAGTGCAGAAAGAGGCAAAATAATTGCTGAAAGAAGCAACAGAGGTGTAGTAAGAAGCAAGAGAAGTGCAGAAAGAGGCAAGTGAGGTGCATAAAGAAGCAAGAGCAGTGCAGAAAGAACCAATTGAGGTGCAAAAAGAAGCAAGAGCGGTACAGAAAAAGGTAGAAGAGGTGCACAAAGAGGCAAGAGAGGTACAGAAAGAGGCAGAAGGGGTGCAGAAAGAAGGAAGAGATGTGCAGAAAGAAGCAACAGAGGTGCTGAATGAGGCACAAAGGGTGCAGAAAGAGCAAGAGAAGTGTAGAAAAAACCAACAGAGGTACAGAAAGAGGCAAAAAAGGTACAGAAACAGGCAGGAAAGGTGCAGAAAGAGGGAACAGGGGTGCAGAAAGAGACAAGAGAGGTGCAGAACGAGAAAAGTAGTGCAGAAAGAGGGAAGAGAATTGCTGAAAGAAGCAAGAGAGGTGTGGAAAGAAGCAAGAGAAGTGCAGAAGAGGCAAGTGAGGTGCAGAAAGAGGCAAGTGAGGTGCAGACAGAGGCAAGTGAGGTACAGAAAGAGGCAAGTGAGGTGCAGAAAGAGGCAAGAGAGGTGCAGAAAATGGCAAGAGAACAGCAGAAAGAGGCGAGAGGGATGCAAAATGGATAGAAGGGTGCAGAAAGAAGCAAGAGAGGTGCAGAAAGAAGCAAGAGAATTGCAGAAGGAGGCAAGAGAGGTTCAGAAAGAGGCAAGGGAAGTGCAGAAAGAGGCAAGAGAAATGGACAAAGAGGCAAGAGAGGAGCAGAAAGAGGCAAGAGAGGTGTAGAAAAAAGCAAAAGAAGTGCAGAAAGAGGCAGGAGGGGTGCAGAAAGAAGCAAGTGAGGTGCAGAAAGAGGCAAGAGAATTGCTGAAAGAAACAACAGAGGTGTAGAAAGAACCAAGAGAAGTGCTGAAAGAGGCACGAAGGGTGCAGAAAGAGCAAGAGAAGTGCAGGAACAGGCAGCAAAGGTGCAGAAAGAGGGCACAGGGGTGCAGAAAGAGGCGAGAGGGGTGCAGAAAGAGGCGAGAGAGGTGCAGAACGAGGTGAGAGGGGTACAGAAAGAGGCAAGAGGGGTGCAGAAAGAGGCAACAGGGGTGCAGAAAGAGGCAACAGGGGTGCAGAAAGAAGCCAGTGAGGTGCAGAAAGACGGAAGAGGGGTTCAGAAAGAAGGAAGAACAGTGCATAAAGAAGCAACAGAGGTGCTGAAAGATGCAAGGGGAGTGAAGAAAGAGGTAGAAGAGGTACACAAAGAGGTAAGAGAGGTACAGAAAGAGGCAGGAGGGGTGCAGAAAGAAGCAAGAGAAGTGCAGAAAGAGGCAAGTGAGGTGCAGAAAGAAGCAAGAGCAGTGCAGAAAGAACCAATAGAGGTGCAAAAAGAAGCAAGAGCGGTATAGAAAAAGGTAGAAGAGGTGCACAAAGAGGCAAGAGAGGTACAGAAATAGGCAGAAGGGCTGCAGAAAGAAGGAAGAGACGTGCATAAAGAAGCAACAGAGGTGCTGAATGAGGCACTAAGGGTGCAGAAAGAGCAAGAGAAGTGCAGAAAGAACCAATAGAGGTACAGAAAGAGGCAAAAGAGGTGCAGAAACAGGCAGGAAAGGTGCAGAAAGAGGGAACAGGGGTGCAGAAAGAGACAAGAGAGGTGCAGAAAGAGGCAAGAGGGGTGCAGAAAGAGGCAAGAGGGGTGCAGAAAGAGGCAAGAGGGGTGCAGAAAGAAGCAAGTGAGGTGTAGAAAGAGGCAACAGAGGTGCATAAAGACGCAAGAGAGGTGCAGAAACAAGCAAAAGTAGTGCAGAAAGGCAAGAGAATTGCTGAAAGAAGCAAGAGAGGTGTGGAAAGAAGCAAGAGAAGTGCAGAAGAGGCAAGTGAGGTACAGAAAGAGGCAAGTGAGGTGCAGAAAGAGGCAAGTAAGGTGCAGAAGAGGCAAGAGAGGTGCAGAAAATGGCACGAGACCAGAAAGAGGCAAGAGGGATGCAAAATGGATAGAAGGGTGCAGAAAGAAGCAAGAGAGATGCAGAAAGAAGCAAGAGAATTGCAGAAAGAGGCAAGAGAGATTCAGAAAGAGGCAAGGGAAGTGCAGAAAGAGGCAAGAGAAATGCACAAAGAGGCAAGAGAGGAGCAGAACGAGGCAAGAGAGGTGTAGAAAAAAGCAAGAGAAGTGCAGAAAGAGGCAGGAGGGGTGCAGAAAGAAGCAAGTAAGGTGCAGAAAGAGGCAAGAGAATTGCTGAAAGAAACAAGAGGTGTAGAAAGAACCAAGAGAAGTGCAGAAAGAGGCAAGAGAGGTGCAGAAAGAAGCAAGAGCAGTGCAGAAAGAACCAACAGAGGTACAAAAAGAGGCAAGAGGGGTGCAGAAAGAGGTAGGAGTGGTGCACAAAGAGGCGAGAGAGGTACAGAAAGAGGCAGGAGAGGTACAGAAAGAGGCAGGAGGGGTGCAGAAAGAAGGAAGAGAAGTGCAGAAAGAAGCAAGAGAATTGCTGAAAGAAGCAACAAAGGTATACAAAGAAGCAATAGAAGTACAGAAAGAGGCAAGTGAGGTGCAGAAAGAACAAACAGACGTGCAAAAAGAGCCAACAGGGGTGCAGAAAAAGGTAGGAGACGTGCACAAAGAGGCAAGAGAGGTACAGAAAGAAGCAGGAGGGGTCCAGAAAGAAGAAAGAAGTGCAGAAAGAAGCAACAGAGGTGCTGAAAGAGGCACGAAAGGTGCAGAAAAAGCAAGAGAAGTGCAGAAAAATACAAAAGAGGTACAGAAAGAGGCAAGAGAGGTACAGAAACAGGCAGGAAAAGTGCAGAAAGAGGGAACAGGGGTGCATAAAGAGTCAAGAGAGGTGCAGAAAAAGGGGAGAAGGGTGCAGAAAGAAGCAAGTGAGGTGCAGAAAGACGGAAGAGAGGTGCAGAAAAAAGCAAGAGTAGTACAGAAAGAGTCAAGAGAATTGCTGAAAGAAGCAACAGAGGTGTAGAAAGAAGCAAGAGAAGTGCAGAAAGAGGCGAGTGAGGTGCAGAAAGAAGCAAGAGCAGTGCAGAAAGAACCAACAGGTGCAAAAGGAAGCATGAGTGGTACAGAAAAAGGTAGAAGAGGTGCACAAAGAGGCAAGAGAGGTACAGAAAGAGGCAGGAGGGGTGCAGAAAGAAGGAAGAGAAGTGCAGAAAGAAGCAACAGAGGTGCTGAAAGAGGCGCGAAGGGTGAAAAAAGAGCAAGAGAAGTGCAGAAAGAACCAACAGAAGTACAGAAAGACGCAATAGAGGTGCAGAAAGACGCAAGAGAGGTGCAGAAACAAGTAAGAGAAGTGCATAAAGAAGCAACAGAGATGTAGTAAGGGGTAGGTGGGGTGGAGAAGGAGGAAAGAGGGATACAGAAAGAAACGAGAGAGGTAAGAGGGGTGCAGAAAGAGGGAAGAGAAGTGCAGAAAGAAGCAACAGAGGTGCTGTAAGAGGTGTGAAAAGTGCAGAAAGAAGCAGGAGAAGTGCAGAAAGAAGCAAAGAGGTGCAGAAAGAAGCAAGAGAAGTTCAGAAAGAGGCAGCAGAGGTGCAGAAACAGGCAGAAGAGGTGCAGAACGAGGGAACAGGGGTGCAGAAAGAGAGAAGAGGGGTGCCGAAAGAGACAAGAAGGGAGCAGAAGTTTGCAAGAGAGGAGTAGAAAGAAGCAAGAGCAGTGCAGTAAAAAACAACAGAGGTGCAGAAGGAGGCAAGAGGGGTACATAAAGAGGCAAAAGAAGAGCAGAAACAAGCAAAAGAGATGAGGAAAGAGGCTAGAGGGGTGCAGAAAGAGGCAAAGAGGTACACAAAGAGGGAAGAAGGGTGCAGAAAGAGGCAAGTGGGGTGCAGAAAGAAGCAAGAGAGGTGGAGAAAGAAATAAGAGAAGTGCAGAAAGAAACAACAGAGGTGCAGAAAGAAGCAAGAGCAGTGCAGAAAGAACCAACAGAGGTGCAGAAAGAGGCAAGAGGGGTGCAGAAAGAGAGAAGAGGGGTGCCGAAAGAGACAAGAGGGGTGCAGAAGTTTGCAAGAGAGGTGCAGAAAGAAGAAAGAGCAGTGCAGTAAGAAACAACAGAGATACAGAAGTAGGCAAGAGGGCTGCAGAAAGAGGCAATAGCAGTGCAAAAAGAACCAAGAGACGTACAGGAAAAGGGAAGAAGGGTGCAGAAAGAGGCACGAGGGGTGCAGAAAGAAGGAAGAGAAGTGCAGAAAAAAGGAAGGAAGAGAAGTGCAGAAAGAAGCAACAGAGGTGCTCAAAGAGGCACGAAGGGTGCAGAAAGAGGCAAGAGAAGTGCAGAAAGAAGCAACAGAGGTACAGAAAGAGGCAAGAGTGGTGTAGAAAGAGGGAAGAGTGGTGCAGAAAGAGGCAACAGGGGTGAAGAAAGAAGCAACTGAGGTGCAGAAAGAGTCAAGAAAGGTGCAGAAAGAGGCAAGAGAGGTGCAGAAAGAGGCAAGAGAATTGCTGAAAGAAGCAACAGAGCTGTAGAAAGAAGCAAGAGAAGTGCAGAAAGAGACAAGTGAGATGCAGAAAGAAGCAAAAGAGATGCAGAAAGAGGGAAGACGAGTGCAGAAAGAGAAAACAGGGGGCAGAAAGAAGCATGGGAAGTGCAGAATGAAGCAAGAGGGGTGCAAAAAGAGGCAAGAGAAGTGCAGAAAGAAACAACAGAGGTGCAGAAGGATGCAAGAGTACTGCAGAAAGATGCAAGAGAGTTGCAGAAACAAGTAAAAGAGGTACAGAAAGAGGGAACAGGGGTCCAGACAGAGGCAAGAGAGGTGCAGAAACAGGTAAGAGGGGTGCAGAAAGAGGCAAGAGGGGTGCAGAAATTTGCGAGAGGTACAGAAAGAAGCAAGAGCAGTGCAAAAGAACCAACAGAGGTGCAAACGGAGGCAAATGAGATGCAGAAGAAGGCAAGAGAACTGCAGAAAGAGGCAAGAGAGTTGCAGAAACAGGCAAAAGGGGTGCAGAAAGACGGAACAGGTGGGCAGACTGAGGCAAGAGAGGTGCAGAAAGAGAGAAGAGGGGTGCAGAAAAAGACAAGAGGGATGCAGAAATTTGGAACAGAGGTGCAGAAAGAAGCAAGAGCAGTGCAGAAAGAGCCAACAGAGGTGCAAAAAGAGGCAAGAGGGGTGCAGAAAGGGTTAGGAGAGGTACACAAAGAGGCAATAGGGGTACAGAAAAAGGCAGGAGGGGTGCAGAAAGAATGAAGAGATCTGCAGAAAGAAGCAACAGAGGAGCTGAAAGAGGCACAAAGGGTGCAGAAAGAGACAAGAGAAGTGCAGAAAGAAGCAACAGAGGTACAGAAAGAGGCAAGAGTGGTGCAGAAACAAGCAAAAGAGATGCGGAAAGAGGCTAGAGGGGTGCAGAAAGAGGGAAAGAGGTGCACAAAGAGGGAAGAAGGGTGCAGAAAGAGGCAAGAGAGGTGTAGAAAGAAGCAAGAGAAGTGCAGAAAGAAACAACAGAGGTGCAGAAAGAAACAAGCGCAGTGCAGAAAGAACCAACAGAGGTGCAGAAAGAGGTAAGAGGGGTGCAGAAAGAGAGAAGAGGGATGCCGAAAGCAACAAGAGGGGTGCAGAAGTTTGCAAGAGAGGTGCAGAAAGAAGAAAGCAGTGCAGTAAGAAACAACAGAGATACAGAAGTAGGCAAGAGGGGTACAGAAAAAGACAAGAGGTATGCAGAAATTTGGAACAGAGGTGCAGAAAGAAGCAAGAGCAGTGCAGAAAGAGCCAACAGAGGTGCAAAAAGAGGCAAGAGGGGTGCAGAAAGGGTTAGGAGAGGTGCAAAAAGAGGCAATGGGGGTACAGGAAAAAGGCAGGAGGGGTGCAGAAAGAATGAAGATAACTGTAGAAAGAAGCAACAGAGGAGCTGAAAGAGGCACAACGGGTGCAGAAAGAGACAAGTGAGGTGCAGAAAGAAGCACCAGAGGTACAGAAAGAGGCAAGAGTGGTGCAGAAAGAGGCAAAAGAAGAGCAGAAACAAGCAAAAGAGATGCGGAAAGAGGCTAGAGGGGTGCAGAAAGAGGCAAAGAGGTGCACAAAGAGAGAAGAAGGGTGCAGAAAGAGGCAAGTGGGGTGCAGAAAGAAGCAAGAGAGGTGTAGAAAGAAGCAAGAGAAGTGCAGAAAGAAACAGAGGTGCAGAAAGAAGCAAGAGCAGTGCAGAAAGAGAGAAGAGGGGTGCCGAAAGAGACAAGAGGGGTGCAGAAGTTTGCACGAGAGGTGCAGAAAGAAGAAAGAGCAGTGCAGTAAGAAACAACAGAGATACAGAAGTAGGCAAGAGGGGTGCAGAAATAGGCAAGAGCAGTGCAAAAATAACCAAGAGACGTACAGGAAAAGGGAAGAAGGGTGCAGAAAGAGGCACGAGGGGTGCAGAAAGAAGGAAGAGAAGTGCAGAAAGAAGCAAGAGAAGTGCAGAAAGAAACAACAGAGGTGCAGAAAGAAGCAAGAGCAGTGCAGAAAGAACCAACAGAGGTGCAGAAAGAGGCAAGAGGGGTGCAGAAAGAGGCAAGAGGGGTGCAGAAAGAGGTAAGAGGGGTGCAGAAAGAGGCAAGAGGGGTGCAGAAAGAGAGAAGAGGGGTGCTGAAAGAGACAAGAGGGGTGCAGAAGTTTGCAAGAGAGGTGCAGAAAGAAGAAAGAGCAGTGCAGTAAGAAACAGAGATACAGAAGTAGGCAAGAGGGGTGTAGAAAGAGGCAAGAGCAGTGCAAAAAGAACCAAGAGACGTACAGGAAAAGAGAAGAAGGGTACAGAAAGAGGCACGAGGGGTGCAGAAAGAAGGAATAGAAGTGCAGAAAGAAGCAAGAGAAGTGCAGAAAGAAACAACAGAGGTGCTCAAAGAGGCACGAAGGGTGCAGAAAGAGGCAAGAGTAGTGCAGAAAGAAGCAACAGAGGTACAGAAAGAGGCAAGAGTGGTGTAGAAAGAGGGAAGAGGGGTGCAGAAAGAGGCAACAGGGGTGCAGAAAGAAGCAACTGAGGTGCAGAAAGAGTCAAGAAAGGTGCAGAAAGAGGCAAGAGAGGTGCAGAAAGAGGCAAGAGAGGTACAGAAACAGGCAAGAGAAGTGCAGAAAGAGGCAAGAGAATTGCTGAAAGAAGCAACAGAGGTGTAGAAAGAAGCAAGAGAAGTGCAGAAAGAGGCAAGTGAGATGCAGAAAGAGGCAAAAGAGTTGCAGAAAGAGGGAAGACGAGTGCAGAAAGAGACAACAGGGGTTCAGAAAGAAGCAAGACAGGTGCAGAAAGAAGCATGGGAAGTGCAGAATGAAGCAAGAGGGGTGCAGAAAGAGGCAAGAGAAGTGCAGAAAGAAGCAACAGAGGAGCAGAAGGAGGCAAGAGAACTGCAGAAAGATGCAAGAGAGTTGCAGAAACAGGTAAAAGAGGTACAGAAAGAGGGAACAGGGGTGCAGACAGAGGCACGAGATGTGCAGAAACAGGTAAGAGGGGTGCAGAAAGAGGCAAGAGCAGTGCAAAAGAACCAACAGAGGTGCAAAAAGAGGCAAGTGAGATGCAGAAGAAGGCAAGAGAACTGCAGAAACAGGCAAGAGATTGCATCAACAGGCAAAAGGGGTGCAGAAAGAGGGAACAGGTGGGCAGACTGAGGCAAGAGCGGTGCAGAAAGAGAGAAGAGGGGTGCAGAAAAAGACAAGAGGAATGCAGAAATTTGGAACAGAGGTGCAGAAAGAAGCAAGAGCAATGCAGAAAGAGCCAACAGAGGTGCAAAAAGAGGCAAGAGGGGTGCAGAAAGGGTTAGCAGAGGTGCACAAAGAGGCACTAGGGGTACAGAAAAAGGCAGGAGGGGTGCAGAAAGAATGAAGAAAACTGCAGAAAGAAGCAACAGAGGAGCTGAAAGAAGCACAAAGGGTGCAGAAAGAGACAAGAGAGGTGCAGAAAGAAGCAACAGAGGTACAGAAAGAGGCAAGAGTGGTGCAGAAATAGGCAAGAATAGTGCAAAAATAACCAAGAGACGTACAGGAAAAGGGAAGAAGGGTGCAGAAAGAGGCACGAGGGGTGCAGAAAGAAGGAAGAGAAGTGCAGAAAGAAGCAAGAGCAGTGCAGAAAGAACCAACAGAGGTGCAGAAAGAGGTAAGAGGGGTGCAGAAAGAGGCAAGAGGGGTGCAGAAAGAGAGAAGAGGGGTGCTGAAAGAGACAAGAGGGGTGCAGAAGTTTGCAAGAGAGGTGCAGAAAGAAGAAAGAGCAGTGCAGTAAGAAACAACAGAGATACAGAAGTAGGCAAGAGGGGTGTAGAAAGAGGCAAGAGCAGTGCAAAAAGAACCAAGAGACGTACAGGAAAAGGGAAGAAGGGTGCAGAAAGAGGCACGAGGGGTGCAGAAAGAAGGAAGAGAAGTGCAGAAAGAAGCAAGAGAAGTGCAGAAAGAAACAACAGAGGTGCTCCAAGAGGCACGAAGGGTGCAGAAAGAGGCAAGAGAAGTGCAGAAAGAAGCAACAGAGGTACAGAAATAGGCAAGAGTGGTGTAGAAAGAGGGAAGAGGGGTGCAGAAAGAGGCAACAGGGGTGCAGAAAGAGGCAACAGGGGTGCAGAAAGTAGCAACTGAGGTGCAGAAAGAGTCAAGAAAGGTGCAGAAAGAGGCAAGAGGTGCAGAAAGAGGCAAGAGAGGTACAGAAACAGGCAAGAGAAGTGCAGAAAGAGGCAAGAGAATTGCTGAAAGAAGCAACAGAGGTGTAGAAAGAAGCAAGAGAAGTGCAGAAAGAGGCAAGTGAGATGCAGAAAGAGGCAAAAGAGTTGCAGAAAGAGGGAAGAGGAGTGCAGAAAGAGACAACAGGGGTGCAGAAAGAAGAAAGACAGGTGCAGAAAGAAGCATGGGAAGTGCAGAATGAAGCAAGAGGGGTGCAGAAAGAGGCAAGAGAAGTGCATAAAGAAGCAACAGAGGTGCAGAAGGAGGCAAGAGAACTGCAGAAAGATGCAAGAGAGTTGCAGAAACAGGTAAAAGAGGTGCAGAAAGAGGGAACAGGGGTGCAGACAGAGGCAAGAGATGTGCAGAAACAGGTAAGAGGGGTGCAGAAAGAGGCAAGAGCAGTGCAAAAGAACCAACAGAGGTGCAAAAAGAGGCAAGTGAGATGCAGAAGAAGGCAAGAGAACTGCAGAAACAGGCAAGAGAGTTATATCAACAGGCAAAAGGGGTGCAGAAAGAGGGAACAGGTGGGCAGACTGAGGCAAGAGTGGTGCAGAAAGAGAGAAGAGGGGTGCAGAAAAAGACAAGAGGAATGCAGAAATTTGGAACAGAGGTGCAGAAAGAAGCAAGAGCAATGCAGAAAGAGCCAACAGAGGTGCAAAAAGAGGCAAGAGGGGTGCAGAAAGGGTTAGCAGAGGTGCACAAAGAGGCAATAGGGGTACAGAAAAAGGCAGGAGGGGTGCAGAAAGAATGAAGATAACTGCAGAAAGAAGCAACAGAGGAGCTGAAAGAAGCACAAAGGGTGCAGAAAGAGACAAGAGAGGTGCAGAAAGAAGCAACAGAGGTACAGAAAGAGGCAAGAGTGGTGCAGAAAGAGGGAAGGGAGATGTAGAAAGAGGCAAGAGAGTTGCACAAAGAGGAAAGAGGGGAGCAGAAACAGGCAAAAGGGGTGCAGAAAGAAGCAAGTGAGGTGCAGAAAGAGGCAAGTGAGGTGCAGAAGGAGACACTAGAACTGCAGAAAGAGGCAAGAGAGTTGCAGAAACAGGGAACAGGAGGGCGGACTGAGGCAAGAGAGGTGCAAAAAGAGGGAAGAGGGTTGCAGGAAGAGGGTTGCAGAAAGAGGCAAGAGGGTTGCAGAAAGAGGCAAGAGGGTTGCAGAAAGAGGCAAGAGGGTTGAAGAAAGAGGCAAGAGGGGTTCAGAAAGAAGCAACAGAGGTGCAGAAAGAAGCAAGAGAAGTGCAGAAGGAAGCAACAGAGGTGCAGAAAGAGGCAAGAGGGGTGCAGAAAGAGGCATGAGGGGTAGAGGAAGAGGCAAGAGGGGTACAGGAAGAAGCAAGTGAGGTGCAGAAAGAGGCAACAGAGGTGCAGAAAGAGGCAAGAGAGGGGCAGAAAGAAGCAAGAGTGGTTTGCACACCATTAGTACCAATTTAACACCCACAATTAGCAATAAGTAACAGGTGACCATTCTAGGTTTGCAAAGGGCCTTCCACCACGCTGTAACACTTGTCCCTGCATTTTTGGTAACGTTTGAGCCGTTTGAGCTAGAAACAAGGTTTTTTTTGTTCAAATCTGCAGATTATGCAGCAGATGATGGATTATGTGCCTAATGCGGAAAATGTATAATTGTGCGAAAGTCGGTGCAGCCAAACAGTCGCATAATTCCAATGCCCTGCTCATACCTCTGACTAGGTCCAGAAGTGCTCCTCAGTGATTCCTTCTGTTTTTGTCTCATTGAGTTCATAATTTAGCTTCTATGGAAACGAGGAAAACTAAACCTGAGGTTACCACTCCACAACACAGACTACCATACCTCATAATTACTCTCCATAACACATAATCCCACTCTACATAATTCCTATACACTAAATACCACATACTTTCTATCCACATAATTTCACTGCACAACATACCGCATAATTTCACTACACACAAAGTACATCCATTCCACTCCAAAAAACATTAGTAAAAAACGTATAGATTTACAACGCCAATAGCTCTAACTCTGGCAAATGTGAAACCTATTCCATTGCAAATGCTTCTTTAACTAGTAGTCACGTTTGCAGAGAGGGAGAGAAAGGGGGCTGGGCCTCCGACCAGTGCTCAGGAATTCCGCTGCGTAGGACTTACAGGAGGTACCAGGAGGGCTTCTTGGCCCCCAAAGTCCCTCAGGAGTAAAGTGGACTTCATCCCCCAACCAGTACTGTGCCAGGAGGCGCATTTTCAGAAAGGTGGAGAAAGGTGAGCGTGGCCTCGGAAGACCTCTTAGCAATTCCACTGTGTGGGACTTAGTGGAGGTAACAGGTGGGGTAGTTGGCCCCCAAGAACAACCTTGGGGGCCAACTACCCCTCCTAATACCTCCAGTAAGTTCCACACAGCAGGGCTGCTAAGTTCTCATAGGCCACGCCCCCTTTCCCCACCACTCTTCAAACACGCTCCAAGGCGTGCTCTTGGATGGGGATTAAAGTCGACTTCACTGCTGGAGGTCCTTAGTGGCCAACTAGCCTACCTGATACCTCCAGTATGCCCCAGATAGTGGGATTTCTGACAGGTGGATACAGGCCACTCCCCCTTTCTCCACCACTCTTCAAATGTGCCTCCTGGTGCGCTCTTGGTTGGGGGATGAAGTCGCCTTGCCTGCTGATGGTCCCTGGGGGCCAACTACCCCACCAGGTACCTCCAGTAAGCCCCAAACAGGTGGATTGCTGAGAGTAGTCTGAGGCCACGCCCCCTTTTCACACCACTCTGCAAACGTGCCTCCTGGCGCACTGCTGCTTGGGGGATGAAGTCTACTTCTGTCCTGAGGTCCTCAGGACACAAGAGGACCGCATCGCCCCACCAGCAGTGCGCCAAGAGGCACGTTTGCAGAGTGGTGTAAAAAGGGGCGTGGCCTCAGACCACCTCTCAGCAAGCCCACTGTGTGGGGCTTACTGGAGGTAAGAGATGTGCTAGTTGGCCCCGAAGGACCATCAGTAGGGTAGGGGACTTCATCCCCCAACATAGAATGCGCCAGCAGAAACGTTTGCAGAGTAGTAGTGAAAGGGGGTGGGGATTCCGAGAGTTGCGCAACTTCCGATATTTTTTTTTTATTTTAGGGTGGGGGCCATGTGGCCCCCCTTCTCCTGACCCTTTTGGGCCCCGGGGACGCCATCCATAGGGGCCTGCCAGCCTTCATTTTATATTATTTTTATTTTGGAGGGGGCCTGCTTGGCCCCCCTCCTGAGGCCAATTATGGGCCCAGGGACCCAATCTCCGGGGCCTGGCCAGCCTTCACTTTTTATTTTGGAGGGGGGCCACGTGGCCTCCTCCTGAGGCCAATTATGGCTCCGGGGACCCTTTCCCGGGGCCTGGCCAGCCTTAATTTTTTAATTTTGGAGGGGGGTCGCGTGGCCCCCCTCCTGAGGCCAATTATGGCCCTGGGGACCCCATCCCCCGGGGCCTAGCCAGCTTTGGTTTTTTTGAGGGGGCCGCATGGCCCCCCTCCTGAGGCCACTTATGGCCCTGGGGTCCCCATCCCCGGGGCCTAGCCATCTTTGTTTTTTATTTTTTTTGGAGGGGGGCCATGTAGCCATGTAGCCCCCCTCCTGAGGCCAATTATGGCCCTGGGGACCCCATCCCCCAGGGCCTGGCCTTACGTTGGGGACTGTGGGGGGAGCCCCAATGCCCCCCCCACATATATGTGAGTGTGTGTATATAAATAATAAAAAAACGCAAAACGTATAAATTCCAGCGAGACAAACAGGACTACGAGCAAGGACAGGTATTTACCTTTGCAAAAAAATACGATATGCTGAAAACCTCTAAAGTCACACCCCAACATGCACAAACCAGCGGACATGAAACAGCCATGTCTTCGACTTCAATGTCGGATCTGAGCTCGGCGCCTGAGAGTGAGGTGGAAACAGATCAAAGTGCCAGTACAGGGAGATTGGGGTTTCGCAAATTCTCGCTGGGGGAAGAAATGAACTGCTTAAGACAGGACAGAAAACAGACATTAAGACCCCGCAAACAGCAGAATCAATCCAACAAAAACTCAACAAGAAACGAGGAGAAAGGCTTAGATGCAACTGGAAGCGCAAGCAACACCAAAAAAGCGCCATACAAGAAAAAGTGGCAACGGAAGTAAAAAGTGCAAATAAAATGAATACAGTTGTAAATTTGTCTCCCTTGGTATTAACAAAAGCAGAAATCCAACTCCTAGAACTGGGTTTGTCCTATTGTCCGGAGAAAAGTTTTGACTACGCAAGAACACAAGTGGATGTATTTCAATATATACGAAAATTAAAACTTAAAAAATATCATTTGTTGAACTGCAACAAACCAAGAACGGAATTAGTTACAGTTCAACGTCAACTACAAAGCCAGGAGCAGAGCAATCCCTTAACGCTGGCAGATGCGGAACTTTTGGCCAATCTAGAGGAGTTGATGCAACAAGGTACAGCCATTGATGAAGATGTAAGCAGCCCAAATGGTGGAATCTACTGTTCAGCACCAACTAATTTCAAACCTAGATCTACTTTTCAGCCATTAATGATTAAAGATTCATTGGACATATTTGGAGACTTAGTTACTAATGAAATAAAGATTCTTAAAACAAAAACGGCAAGGCAACATAAAAGATTCACCCACCATCAGATTGCATACAATAAACTAATGACTAAATTGCAAAACAATGAACAGATCATCATAAGAAACTCTGACAAAGGAGGGAATATTGTAATCTAGTCTCGCAAAGACTATATGCGAGAGGCACTCCTACAACTGGAAGACAACAATTGCTACAGAAAATGCAACATGCAAATAGTACGCAATTCATGGTATGAATACTATTCAAAATTAAATGCATGGCGCAGTGCGGGACTAATAAGTATGGATGAACTGAAATTTTTAAAGAATGAATTTCCGGTAATGCCGGTAATTTACTTTATTCCCAAACTGCATAAGAATGCTACATCCCCTCCAGGAAGACCTATAATTTCAGCTATAGGCGGGTTGATGGAGAATACATCAAAATATATAGACTTTTTTTGACAAGATTATGTAAAACAGTTACCTTCCTTTGTACAGGACTCTGGTGATTTTCTGAGACAGTTGAATGATTTTAAATGGGACTCTAGCTATTTACTTATGTGTCTGGATGTAACATCGCTATACACAAGCATCCATCATCAGGATGGGATGCGAGCAATTGAATTTTATTTAAATTCTAGACCTCTACATTTGGCACATCATAACAAAATTCTTAGTATGATGATCCTGTATTGTCTAAATAACAACTATTTTCTGTTTGCCAACCAGGTATATCAACAAATAAGGGGAGTAGCTATGGGAGCATGTTTCTCCCCTAGCTACTCCTGCCTTCATATGGGCTGGTGGGAGGAAATGGTACTAAACAGAGATCACAAAACAGATGTAGACAATCATGTCAGGATTTGGCTATGCTATATAGACGATTTATTCGTAATATGGCAAGGCACTGAAGATTCAGCACAGAACTTTGTAAATAGCATTAATCAAAACAACATCAATCTACATTTTACTTCTAACATCAGCAGTACTAGTGTGTGTTTCATTGATGTGGAAGTATTTATTGAGAACAACAAAATTGAAACAAAACTTTATCGAAAGAAAACCGCAGGAAACAGCACGCTACATGCGTCTAGCCAACATCCACGTCATCTCATCCATAGTATACCCTATGGAGAAATATTGAGGATGGGCCACGCATGTAGTAGAGAAGAAGACCTTATAGAAGCCCAAAAAATGAGTAAATTAAGATTCTTAGAACGAGGCTATAAGGAGAGCACCTTAGACATAGCTATTGATAAAGCCAACAGAATCAATAGAAAGGAACTCCTGATGAAAAAGGCCCTACGAGATTCTCCTTCTACTCAGAAGGGTAATACTGAAACAAGATTGATTTTAACCTACAGTAGGGAACAGAATACCCTACGTAGAATAATCAACAACATTTGGCCAGTGGCTAGAAATGATCCAGTCATTGGCAAATTGTTGCCTAAGAATCCCAACATTACATTTCGTAAGTCCAAATCCATGAGGGATTACCTTGTAAAAAGTAGTCCAGAAGTCATCAATACCACAAACTGGCTTAGCAAACGTAAGGGATTTGTTAAATACCAAACGTGCAGGGCATGTAAATATGGGACTAACAAAACAATGTATACTACACCATTTTCGGATGTCCCAAAGAAAATTACAAAGTTTCTCACATGCCGTTCAGAATATGTGGTGTATGTGTTGGTGTGCTCTTGTGGGCTGCAGTATGTGGGCAGTACCAAATTACAGGCCCACAAACGTATACTGCAGCACATGAGAGCAATCACTAATAATGACCACACATACCCAATTGCACGACATTTTAAGGAGAAGCATGCCAGCAGTTTGGAACATTTATCATATTTTCTGATTGACTCGATCCCAGTTTTGAGGAGAGGGGGAAATAGGGAAGCAAAACTAAGACGCTTGGAAACCCAGTATATCATAGAACTTGATACCAAGACCCCCAATGGACACAACTCTAGTGAGGATTTTCACACATGGTTATATTAAATTAGATGTCTATAACATAACCATTCCTCATATATCAGTATTCCCTCATGTGTCCTATGTCCATATGTCTGCATTCATTACACGATAATTTGTATTTTTTTAAACTAGCCTGATTAGAATCATCATGAAAACATCCTTCAGTTGCCTATTAGCATTTATGCTACATATCAAAAAGGGAAACTGGATTTTGATTCAAATTCTGTATAGGTTCCTTTTTTTTAAAATTTAGTTAGTTAATAAATAGCCATGGGACAGGGGCTGTTCCGGGCAATACACGTTAATTTTATTCAAGCACTTTTAGCACTTTTTAGATAAACTATGAGATGAGTCATGCTGGCTAAATGAAAAAGAATTGTGCTAGGACAATAATCCTTAGGACCAGCAAAAAGGGTAATATTTTAATCGACAAAAATATTTTTATAGGAGCTATGTATTTTACAAATATATTTATGGGCTTTTATAGTATCAACTAATTTTGATATAGAGATTTAAAAAGTTTAATATGCCTTTTAACATTGTTGAATTATTTATACTCTACTTTTTTATGTATTTAATATATATATATACAGATTGGTTTTGGTATATACATAAATATTATATTAACATCTAATCCTTTATAATAATTAAATGTAATAATATTATTGTTTGCTGAATTTGCACAGTTTCCATGTAAGATAGCCGTGAAGTATTTTCTCTATGTCTGTCTAAATTCGATTTGCACGAGTGAGGCACTTGGCACTTTAAAAGAGTTTGTGTAACTCCTAGAGCGCGTCATGTGATCAAGGCCGAGTGAGGCCGAAACGCGTCATGGCGGTTGTGGTGATGGACGATTAAACATTTAATTTATGCACGAAGCCTGGGTTCGTCTCCGTTTGTTCCTGAGGAAAAGGAAGTAGTGGTGAACGGTGGAACAGGAATATATATATATATATATATATATATATATACACACTGAAAAAACCAAAGGTTACAGGGATTTTATAGCTAGGCTCAGATTTTACTCGTACAAAACCATAGAAATTCAACAGTTATAGTTACCTGAACTAACTATAACTTATGCCACCATAATGTACTGCTTATGACCTCACATATTATATCACTCCTGACATGGTCAGTGACCTCACTGATGACATCATTGATGACATCTCAAATGACATCACTGATGACATCATTCATTAAGTGTGTTTTGCTAATGTTTCTGAGCATTAAAGATATATGCTAAGCTACTGCATAAGTTAAATTAGTATTCTTTCTGTACTACTGAGTGATACTGTTTCTATTATATGGCATCTGAGTGGCACTGTGACTGTATCAGTGTGGGAGTGGGTGTACGAGTGGCGGTATATATATATATCAAAACAATACTCTCTCAGGCATAGAGTGATGCATAAATTATTCAAAAAAAGAAGCAGGAAACTCTGGGTAGTTTCCCAGTTTAGGTGGAGAGCAGCACCTTTATAGAGCACCCTACAACACCAGCGTCACTCAGAATTTGCTCACCTCTAACGTCTGATTTTCTATCAAAGTTTTTTATCAAAGGATTAGCACAGTGCCATCCACGCCGAGCTGTAAAATGAGAAAAGCCTTTTACCACTCCAGGCACAGTATTTCAGCTTTGAATTAGTATATATATATTAAGGCTTTATCTTTTCCTGCAAAATACCTACATTTTCATTGTAAAGGCATGCGTGGGAAAGGCATATCCATTGTAAAAATGTGTGTAGTAAAGACATGCGTGGCAATGAAGCACGCTTTGTAATGGATGCGTGGTAATGGTATTGCGTGGTTCATGCCACATTGTAAAGGCTGTTTCCTGATAGTAGTAGTTGGCAGGTGGAAGAGCTCTAGGCACCAGGGAAGGATGTGGAGAAACAGAACACACAAACGGAAGTAGGAGAGCAGGCAAAAAAGATCAGGATGTGCATTTCAAACTGGAAAAAAAATGAAGCATGTGAGAAGTAAATGTATGCAGGTAATGCACAAAGAAGTAGGTGGAGGAAAATAAAGGTAAGGCAGAAATGGGAAGGAAGTAAAGTGTTCTTTTGACTGAAGAAGGAAAGAGAAGGAGTGCCTGTTGCTAGTGGTCTAGAAGCAGACAGTATCCTAGATTGAGGGGATAAAAAAGAATGGTCTCTATAGGTTAGAGTGTCTGATACTGAAATGGAAGGGGCGTTGTACAAGGTGGGAATTGGATGAGAGCATGATGCATAGCAAAGGGTTGAGAGAAAAATGGAGCCGGAACAGGGACAGTGGTACATTGTTAACAAGAGGCTGGCAAAAAACTATTACAAAGTTATTATTAAGGTCCTGCTGGATAGTGAATTCTTGTATTTCAACACTCAATACTATTGCACTAAACAGTGGCTCTCAAATAAGTTGTTGATCGTTGTACCGTTTAAGTACCCAGGTCTGTTCTCTCTTTTGGCTCAGCGAGAGCCAGTATCATTTTACATTACACATATTCAACTCTTACCACATGCAAATTTAAAATTATTTTGTGTTGGTAAACCTGCAACGACGATCTCTGAAAATAGATTTGAATTTAAAACTCCATTCTGAACTTCACAATTAGAATACATTATCTCCAAAAACTTTGATACACTGACCTATTAAATGGATAGCAGGGAGTTCTTCTTTCTGCATTTATTGTATGGGATTACTGTATTTTTTTGTGTGAAAGGTACACTAATCCTCACTGTCCATTGTTCAGTCAGGCGAACTATTGGTGATGGTTCTGACCCTATATATTGGTGTGGCTCAGAGGAACTTTAAGGATGAGGTACATTGCCATAAAGCATAGACAAATTATAATGTAGTTAATCCATATGGATTATTTACAATACATGTCATTGCTTGTCAGCACTGTCATGGTTAGGTCAGAGCTTAAATATGGTATTTGAGAATGTGCTGCATATGTGAAGAACCCAAAAACTACATTCTTGATTGGTTGAACATTTGGTGAATATTTACCAAGGATATTCATCCACTGAAGATAGCTTTTTTATTTATTGATTTTCTTATCTCTGTGCACAACAGGCTCGCACAGGCCTACAGAGCAATCAGGCAGTGCCTGATGAGCTGGTCTGTAAGGTTGGTGTGTGGGTCATTTTTGGCTGTTTGTGGGTCTGTTTTATAGTTTTCTGGGTGGGTTTTTACTGTTGATTTCCCTGATATTATAACAAACATTGCCTGCAGCAAGCTAAAATGTATGCAGTTTTCTTTACTTTGCAAAACACAAACAGCGTGTATTTACAAGTTCAAATCTGCCCCAATATGAAACACTTTAGACACTTTTTTAGAGGTCTAATTCACTAATGGGCCCCCTGTTATTTTGGTGCCTGTTTTCTGTTCCCAGTCCAACCCTGGTACACTATGCACCTTGTGTGTTTCTGAGGTGTGCACCTTCTGATCAGTTTAAAGAACATTTTCCACACTGTGCTGGAAACTTCCATCTCCTTATCCCTCTCAATAGGCTCCTCAAGAAGGTTATTAAAAAGCCTCATTAGGCCCCAATTGTGGATATTTTTTTAACTTAAGACTCCAGCCTTCCTCTAATGCCAGAGCAGGCAGCGCATTTGCCTTAGATCAAGAAGGATTATTTTTCCTCAAACAATCCATGTCCAATTTCTACCCTTTAACATCTTCCTCTGGCATTGTGTCAGCTCTTCTCAAGTCTATTATTTCTTCTCTGTCTGAGGGATATGTGCCAAAGTTATGCAAAAAAAGATGTGGTTACTCACCCATTGAAGAAACCAGGCATGGACCTTAGGGATCTGAAGACCCTCAAACTAATTATTTTAGGTCCAGTAGTTTTCAAATTTTAAAAGGTCTGTAAATGATATCAGAAGTATGAAAGTTATAGGCTAGAATTATCACTTGGTATATACTAATTGAAACTTTCATGGTATAGCCGTGTTGTTTTCCTTGTGGTATCGCCCATGAGAAGATTATATGGGCATTATCTACCAGAAGGTACAGTAACAGAAACTATTACTTCTTACTCAGTGTGGAAGATGAGCAGTTGTGGTTGGTAAGGTCAGCTAGGGGTCATATGTGGTGCAGCGCAAAGATGGCACACACTTTATATGTCACAGATACTTAACAGATACATGAATGTGCACTTAGCACATGTTTCTTGTGTGGTTTAGTGATTTGGTGCACTTGACATCGTTATTAAAGAGTGAATTCACTGTAGGATTAGAGGATACTCATGTTGTGTGTTTTACCAAAACTGATTGATATATTAATTGAAGTCTTGATAAAAATAAACCATCCTTACTTAGTAGATAATGTACTTACCATAAAGATGAAATTCGACCTTTATGTTTGCTTTAATATTGTGAATAACATTTATTTATTAGAAAATTAAATAGAAACCATCTGCATATATGTAGAATGTGATTTTAGTTAAATTGATAGAGTATGTAATGTGTGAATTCATATTTCATTTATCTAATTTAAATGTAGTTTTTAGAAGATTTATCGACGTTACTTGTAATGTGAATCTAATGCATTAGAAACATATATTCATGTGTGTTGAAATTTGCACACATATAATAAATGTGCACCATTGAGTTAATGCCTTAATTTGCTCTGACTCGGCCTGTATTTCAAAATACTGAATGAATAATTTGTTTTCATTTTCTGCTAAAGTGACATTTCCTGCAGGTATTCACATGCATTGTTAGTTGGAGAATAGATATATTACGGTACTAGCGACAGAGGAGAGAGGCTGAGAAAAATACCTTGATGAAAGAACATGAAGACCCAGAGCGTCAACTGAAAGGCTTATTGAGCAATTTTGCGATTTAACCTGTGCGTGAGAAGATGTCATTCCCATGTACAGGGTTCCTCTGATGTTGCAGTCTGCAACATGAGAAACGGACGAGAACAATCGACCCTGATTATGCTTATAAGGGGGTGTTACCTAGAAGACTCTTGTGTGCTATAATTTAGTGTTCACACCGTTGGAGTTGAGACCCCTTTTTGACATACCTTCAGAGACTTTCCCCTGAATGCTTAAGAACACTTTGAGAGGTTTAAACATGTATGCTTACTATGATTCTATACTAAGTGTGGCTTAGGCTAACACTTATTCTCTGACCATAGACGACTCTTGACCGAGCTTCTGAAATGCTGACAACTTCCTTACTTAATTTTCTCTGCCTACATCTTATTTCCTTTAAGGAAATTCTTGATTTTGAGGTTCTTTAGATTTTTAGAGTCATTCCTTTTGCTGGAACTCTACCATAGGTGATTTAGATTTATACATGAATAGACAACAAAACGTGCTACTCTTCTCTGAGCAACAGATACTTTTTTATCTTTTGTATTGTTGTGACTGAATTGCTTGTTTGCCTTATATGGGTCCTCCTACATTTCTTTCTCAGCGTGGGACTACCTGTTGCTATTTAGTAATTTTATAGAATGGTGTCAAGAGTTGTGTATCTTAACTTGATTTTGAATTTGTAATAAACCATCTTAACCCTAGCTACCATAGTGTAGCCAAATGAGTTGCACTGTTAAATGATTTTGATTGATGTCAATTGTTAACACCCATCACCTGTCAGTCAGACAAAGAGGTCCATCAGAGGACCAATGGTAAGCAAGTGGGCCCAGAAAACTCTGCATCATATGCAAGAAGGTAATATTGAGATACAACTGCTTATTCATTATAACTATGGTTACAATCACTTATTTACTATAGTGCTTCAATCGTGTTTGATCCAACCATTTTAAATATGTATCATGGATCATAATTTAGCATTTTATATGGGAAAGGGTAACTTGTTATGGTGTGTGTTTAATCAGTTTTTCATTGTATAAATTGTTTTACTCATGCATTTTAATGTTTTAGTAGTAAACATTCTATATTTTTTTGAATCAAACCAGCTATTGCCGCTTGGGTTTATAGAAGCCCATTATTCGTGTGTTATGTCACAATAAACCTTGAATGCATCCATTTAAATTCACTGCATTACTCAACAGAACAGACTGCCAGGCGAGTTGAAAGCAGGAGGGGGATTCTATTTTCATTTAAATGCTCATAGGAAGTAGACCTCCAGTCTTGCATTCCAGTGCTATGTGTAAGACGAACAGACGATGCAGTCTTCAGGAAATATCCTCGGGTGACACTTGGCATGTCTTAGCTGTCACAGAGAAATGCTTGCTCAGTCGCACACATATTCATGAAGACAAACAGAGGTAGTTTCTATCTGTCAGGGATGCAAAGAACATTATGGAGCTACCGCTATGCCTGAGAACTGATGCCATTTCAGCAATTTGAGAGAAAATGTGGCAATCTACAACGATAATGGTCTATTACTAAGAATAGTACACCTGACTATTTGGTACTCTAATGACAGCTATGCATTTCAAAGGAAATGGATAAAACACAGCACTTACAGGTTCTACAGTGCTTAGTTCTCTTTCTCAAGAATATACATCTGCAAGGCTAGTTTTGATATGTATTTATACTTGTGAAATCCACAAATTTGAAAAGGCAGCAGTTAGAAATGCAATTCACAAGTTATTTTGCACTTGTGCCTACATTATGATCACCAAAGCATCCCAGCAGCGGTGGCGGCTGCTTCTGATACAAAGTGGGGGGCGGGGCAGTGTGGCAGAAAACAATAAAAAAAAAAAAGTACACTAACCTTCCTGCTGCAGGCTGCCGCCTAGGTATCCTCTGCTTACGCACCTCGCCTCAGTGTTCCTCTTCTCCAGGAACTGCTTTCCCAATGAGTACAGGCTTCTACACTCCCCTATGGTCAATCCTAGTGCTTCTCGAGAAGCGCTGGCATTGGCCTAAGTGGGCTTGTTTTCTGCTCCAAAGGGGACTGGAAGCCTACAACTACTGTTCTCTCCACCTGGCAATGTAGCTCTGGTTGGGGAGATTTTAGTGTGCATGTGGGTTTGGCCGTCCTGAGACAGCCGGCCGAACCCACATGTGCACTGACATCAGTGCCCTATGCCCACCACTCCTGCTGCTGATGGCCCCACCCCCAAGACTCAGCCGAAGGCTCCGACTCCTACAGGTAAAATAAAATGATAATAAAGCAATTTTAATAATTACTTTATCATCATTTTATTTTACGTTTTGAACTGCTGCCTCCAGCAGTGGGGCGATGCCCCTCCGTCATAATGGAGGAGCCGCCCCTGCCCAGCACTGTGACCTTTGTAAGGGTCTGGCTTTAGTGCTGGTGGTGCCCAGTTGAACAATATTGGTTGGCACCCCCCAATGACTTACTTTTCCACAGATTCCCTCACTTCCACCTTCTAACCATGCCCATCATCTCTCCATAACCACTCTCTCGCAGGCATTTCATTTGTTTCACAGCGCGCACCACTCATACTAGTGTAGGGTGTCAGAGCACTTCACGTAACACATTATAACGAGACAGTGAATCATACAATGTATAAATCAGTGTATAGGAAATGTTACAAAAAATAATAAGGACTATAATTTGTAGGAGTCACATCATCCATACTGGTAGACAGTATATTTTGAGAAATGCAAAAACAACAATTGATGGACAGAATGCAGAACAATGTCATACATTCACCCCAGTACAGAGATCTGGGCCTAAATCCATCGTTTTTTTGCTCACCATGCCATTCTAGTTTGGACCCAGCCATATGCAAATCAGTCTTGAGCTTGCTCCCAATGGGAACAGTCCAGCCCAAACTGCCAGGCCAGGTCCTCCCTGGACTAGAAACAAGCATCCTAGGACCGGTTTCGAGCTTTCAGCCCTCATCAGCCAGGATAGCTTGACTCCAGTGGCATGGAGAGCACGGGACCCACGTCTGGGCAGGGTATGCCCAGACGTGGGTCCCGTGCTCACTACACCACTGGATTCAAGCTAGCCTGGCTGATGAAGGGTGATACCCTGAAACCGGTCCCAGGATGCTTGTTTCCGGTCCAGGGAGGACCTGGCTTGGCAGTTCAGGCTGGACTGTTCCCACAAGGAACAGGGTCAAGACTGATTTGCATATGGCTGGGTCCAAACTCGGGTGGTGTGGTGAGCAAAAGAATGATGGATTTAACCCAGATCCTTGTGACTGGGGGTGATTGTTTGCATTGTCCAGCATTCCGTCCATCAATTGTTTCTTTTGCATTTGTCGCCCTAAGTGGGCAGGGTATGCCCAGACGTGGGTCCCGTGCTCACTACACCACTGGATTCAAGCTAGCCTGGCTGATGAAGGGTGATGCCCTGAAACCGGTCCCAGGATGCTTGTTTCCGGTCCAGGGAGGACCTGGCTTGGCAGTTCGGGCTGGACTGTTCCCACAAGGAACAGGGTCAAGACTGATTTGCATATGGCTGGGTCCAAACTCGGGTGGTGTGGTGAGCAAAAGAATGATGGATTTAACCCAGATCCTTGTGACTGGGGGTGAATGTTTGCATTGTCCAGCATTCCGTCCATCAATTGTTTCTTTTGCATTTGTCGCCCTAAGTGGGAAGGGCATGCCCAGACGTGGGTCCCGTGCTCACTACACCACTGGATCAAGCTAGCCTGACTGATGAAGGGTGATGCCCTGAAACTGGTCCCAGGATGCTTGTTTCCGGTCCAGGGAGGACCTGGCTTGGCAGTTCGGGCTGGACTGTTTCCACAAGGAACAGGGTCAAGACTGATTTGCATATGGCTGGGTCCAAACTGGGGTGGTGTGGTGAGCAAAAGAATAATGGATTTAACCCAGATCCTTGTGACTGGGGGTGAATGTTTGCATTGTCCAGCATTCCGTCCATCAATTGTTTCTTTAGTATATTTTGAGAGTCCATGATCTGGAGAAGCACGAACTCAGGATTTAAAAAGTAACAGTGGCACAGGTTGGCTTTACTAACAAAAGGATCTCAGTGACAAAAGCAGTAACCCATTGAGCTATCTACATAAACTACAATTCTGTGATCTGCATGATACAATTTATTTGCAGAAGGCATATTATTCCTCTTTGCTTCTTTATTATGAGTAAAGCCAAAACTGCCCCTAGACAAAACTACATCTCTCTCCATCAGGTACATTATTCACGAGAGTTATCTTGACACTTTTATTGTTGCCTGATAACTGCTGGTTATACAAGGAACTCTGTGGCAGGTGCTATAAATCCCATGAGATATTTCAAAACACAGCTCTCCTAGAGCTTGCCGCCCCATGCTGTGGCACCTGTCGCACTGCCCTAAAGCCAGCCCTGCCAGTGTAGCATTCATCAAATAAGGCAGCCAGTGTGCCACCATGGTGTGTGGGTGTCAGGGACTGTCTGGGACTATGTCGGGAACACAGTCAGGGACTTGAGCAAGGACTGGGGACTGGGTAGAAAATGTACTGTGCACAGAAAGAGTAGTACATCGCTGCCCAGGATCACACAAGGAGTCAGAGGAGAAAAAGGGATCCAAAGGGGAAGCCTGTTCAAGATGGCTAAGACTCAGAAAGGAAGGGCACTCACAAGGCAATTTAACATTCAGACTAACTACACCCAGGACGGACGTGCAAGACATATATATAATACAACATTAACAATAAAGGGAATGTGGGGGGTAAAGTACTCAGGAGCTCCACATGGTAAGACTGAAGCTCAGTAAGTTCCTCACCCACAATTGCTGTTACAGATACTGACTGGAAATACCCACATATAGGATATGTATGCAAAGGCAGGGTCTGTGGAGCTTATACCTATGGTGAGGTTATAACAGTAACTCAAAGACAATACTCACAGTGAACAAGAAACACCACCTAGGTAGTCAGCTGTGCCCACGGATCCTGGCGATCAAACAGGAACACGCAAGGCAGTAACAGCAAAGGGGTAGAACTAAACACAAGCACAATAGACAAGGAGCTAGCAAGGAGGAGTGCTTAACATGAAAGGAAGGAAATCACAGGGCACACTTGGCAGAAAGCAGGTAACAAACATACACGGTAACAGAAGCAAGACAGCAAACTAGAACTGGAACCAAGGAAATGGGAAGAAAGGCAGGGACTGGAAAAGGATATACAGAAGGGGAGGCTACAAGGGTATACTAGAATAGTGCAGGTTCAGGAATCAAGAAAACAAAGTAGCATTGAAGGTAGTGCTGGGGCAGGAACAAGAATTGAGCTAAGACTCAGGAGTCAAGGTAGCACTGCAGGTAGTGCTGGTTTAGGACCAGGGAATTACTAAAGCTTCAGGAGTCACTGTAGCACTGCAGGCAGTGCTAGTTCTGGAACAGGGAATTACTAAAGCTTCAGGAGCCAAGGTAGCAGTGCAGGCAGTACTAGTTCAGGAACAGGGAATTACTAAAGCTTCAGGAGTCAAGGTAGCACTGCAGGCAGTACTTGTTCAAGGAAACAGGAAATAGCTACAGCTCAGGAAACAAGGAGTCAAGAGAGCACTGCAAGCAGTGAAAATCAGGAACAAGAAATAGCTGAAGCCCAGGAACAAAGAATAACTATAGCTCAGGAACTCAGGAAACAAGGTAGCACTGCAGGCAGTGCTAATTCAGGCACAAGGAATAGCTATAGCTCAGAAACTCAGGAAACAAGGTAGCACTGCAGGCAGTGGTAATTAAGGATTAACTAAAGCTCAGGAAACACTGGAAACAAGGATATCAAAAGCTCAGGAAACACTGGAAACAAGGATAGCAAAAGCTCAGGAAACACTGGAAACAAGGGTCGGTCTCACTGGTACACAGATACAATGACCAACACTGGACTGAAGGGAGCTGGGGCTTAAAAGAGCTCACAGTAATCACATTCATCAGGTGTGAGCAGGCTAGCAGCAGCCAGCCACAGGTGAGATGAATTCCTCCACCCATCCTTGGCCTGCACGGGTGGAGACAAAGCAGTGAGCAGGGAATTCTAGGTAATGGAGTTTCCAGCATGAGCAGACTGGCTTCCACAAAACCCGGCATGGATTGGGAATGGATGTCAATTCCTAAATGGTGTCCAAATGCCTGGAAGTCAGGATATGCATACAGGGGAGTGTCTGGAAGCATATTAGAATACTGGAAATCCCCACAAGTCGGCCCCCTGGTGGTGGGCACGAGAGCACAGAGAGTGAATTGTGACAGTGGGTTTATAATATCATTTAATTTTGTTAATCGCAAAATTAGAAAAATTGTCAGATTCCCCAGTAAAATTTGTAAGGATGAAGATCAGTCTACTAGCTAATAAATCTCGGATCGAATCAAGTTCAATGTTTTTAATATCAATGTTTGCCAATTATTGTTTTCCATGATTGACAGAGTAAATGCCGAGAAATGATTGTCCATTTCACAAACATTTTATTGCACCTAGTTTAGATGTGCAAATACAAGAATATTGCCCTCATCAGGAGTGGGCTGATGATTACCGATATGTGAAGTAAATTGTTGCACTTCACATATCAGAAAACTGACATTTGCTTTCTATTTTTTGCATCCGAATGCAAAAAAAAATGCATTAGCTGTTACATTTAGGCGGGTCAGTCCTGTTGCTACATAGGGATAATTACGCCTGGTAATTACTGAGACATGCATGTTTTGGTCTGGCAAACACTAAAATCTGTATGGTATGCCCCATTATATCAGAACAACTCATAATATGCAATAAATATTTAATCCAATAAACTCTGAACACCTCGGTGTTCTAATTTATTGATGGGAATATTATTGCTTCAATAATGCAGTCACTTATACTGAAGCCTGCATGAACCCAAGTTCCTGTCCTGTGACTTACAATTGGTAGTGTTTTATTTCTGTATAAGCGAGTTTCAACATTGGGCATTCTACAAAAGTAGACGAATTCTCACAACCTCATATGTTTGTGGGTATTCAGATACTTCTTCCGGGCAATACCCGCTATAGAGAAACTAAAGAAATGGCTTCTTTTAAAGGCAAGATTAAGTGAATTTCCAGGATGAGAATGGGAGCCCACTTCCCCTTGAGTATATGTATGGTAAGGTTTTTCTACAATAGGAAAAAATATTTTCCATACAAAGTGTATAAAAGGCATATTTGCTTCAAGTTTCTGCATGTACAGTTTTCTTCCATGTGGAAATGCTGCTTAAGAAAATTTGACACAGTATATCCAGGAACGTTACAGTAATGGTAGTCAATCCCATTAATGTCAGAAATATGTTCAGCATAAGAGTGATCCCACTGAAGCAAATTCATTACTTTTTACCTTTGTCTCTTGTGAAAAAGACTGTTTCAAGTGAATTTCGAATGACTGTCTCTAGACCCCAGCCACATGCTTTCCAATGATTGCATTTAGATGGGAGCAAGAGAGGGGATTTTTTCATGTACTAGGAGATGGGGATGCGTCTAAACCCCAATAATGAGCACCTTAGCAAATTTACTTGCAACTAGATTAATCATAAAGATGGGTCTGAAATTCTTGCATTCTTTCCTGAGCTCCTTAGATATAGCAGATTATTAAAGGAAAGCTTTTACCATCAGACAATTCATTTTTCTATATCATTATTTGCCTATTTCTATTCCAGTTTATTCAGATGTTTATGTGTGTCTATATCTTGGTTGTGGCATACTTACTTCCTGAATGCAATACCAATTATAAGATTGGGTTAAGAACTTACAGGATTTCAAAATATTAATATCTGGTACTTATGTATTTATTTTTAAAAGGAGGTCCCTCACAAATGATCCTCCTACTTTTACATTGGTTTTTTCCCCAGTTTCTGGACCACTTAGTCTACCCACCTTCTGACTAGGTTCATGATCTTTCTGATTATTGTGAAAAAATGAATGCTTTGTGTGAGGTGAGATACTCCCTTTTCCTAGCTTGTTTTCTCAATGTTTTGTTTTGGTTCTTTTTACATTTTTGCTTGATGTTTTACTTTTTTCCTTGAGGCCTGCTAAAGTAGCCGGAAAAGACACTGCCGCTCTTTCTAAATAGTTCCCTATGGTCGAGGGACCCGGATCTGGACCTCCCACCCTTCCCTTTAGGCAAAACAAGCACAGGCTTTGGTTCTCTTTCTTCTCTCCTTTTATTGGGGTTAGAGTATGTTTACGGCACATACGATATTTTAAACAAAAGAAACAAGTTTCTTTGGGTGGAGCTGGTGGATAACTGCTTGGATGTCCTTCTCTCCTTGGCTCTTCTTCTTAAGTCTGCTTCTGGGTCTTCTTGCCACGGGAATTCAGGAGACCGGTGACCCAAAATAAAGGAAAACAACAGAGAGGGCTCAGGCTACTGCCGGGTTAAATAAACTAATAAAGGGGGAGGGAAAAGTGCTCCACCACCAATGTCTTAGCGTTGTGGGTGACTAGTGCAGGGATAGTTGTGCTTACTCCCTAGTGCCCTTCAGTCGTGCCCACAACCCCTTTACAGACAATGTGCATGCAGATGGTACTTGCCTGGCTCCACGACCCTCCTGGGCCGTGGTGAGGGAAGACCCAGCCTCCACGTCTCCTTGGGAAGCCCCGGTCTCTTGCACAGTGCTCCTAGAGCGGTTTCGGTCTTCCGCGTTGCCTCCCACGACG
This sequence comes from Calotriton arnoldi, assembly GCA_963921515.1. Lineage (NCBI taxonomy): Eukaryota > Metazoa > Chordata > Amphibia > Caudata > Salamandridae > Calotriton > Calotriton arnoldi. The sequence goes on from CAWUFW010001918.1 coordinate 1,884,831, forward strand.
ACGATGTCGTCCTGCGTCTCCTTCCGGTCCTCGGTCCACACGCCGCTCTCCTCCGCCTGGATACTGCTGGTCTCTATCCACTCCTCCTTGTCTCCGCTTTCCGTCTCTCTCTCTGTGTTGTTACTCCGTCCGTTTGTCGAATCTCCTCACGTTCTCTACCATCCCCTTCATAGGGCACGTCCTCCTGACGCACCACGTTGTCTAGACCACCTCCCGTACTTCCGGGATGATCAAGAACGGTGGCCATGTTGGGTTTGTCACCGCCGCCCGATGTTGTGCTCGCGGCATCATCACATTCCCCTTCTAATATTCAGTGAAAGTCCAGAACCATGATAGAAGTCTTCCTCAATTTGGCAGGTAGGCAGCAGAACCTGAAAGCTATAGAATGTTCATATCTTCCATCTTTTATGAGATGTGGAAGATAAGGCAACGTTGTTTTGGATGAATCAGGTGTGGCAATGCTGTCGTATCTCTCTTGACATGCATCAATTAATCCCAAAACACCATCATTATTTTTGCCTTAAAACTTCGCTATCAGTTATAACTTCACAGCTGAAAATATAATATTCTGTATCTCTTTCAAATTCCAGTCAAAGGTAGGAGCAACAGAACAGTAACAGCTAAGGCATGGAGCCTATTGTAGTCATAAGTGCCAGAGTTGCAGGATTTCATTGTACAGACATACTTATTGAGATATTACTCATGGTGAATCACCATTGGTGGTTGATAGGCATTAGTCATAGATGGCATGAATGTGTCCCTTTTCCTGATAAACTCCAGTTGCCAGATCTTCTGAATCTAGACTCTCCAGGCATTTATTATTCCACAAATATTTCTAGCTTGATCTCTCGCAATTCACGTCCTTTTTTATCCATAACTTCCATGGATGCATTCTTTTGCTTGGATTCTTTTGGTGTAACTGTATCAGGTGCCTTCCTTACTCCTGCTACCTCAGACAGTCATTGATTATCTTATTTTGTGAGCTCTGGTTTTCCTATCCTTGATGATAACCATCCTTGCTCATCCAACTAAGTTTGTATCTTGTTTCCTATTTTGATTAATCTTATCTCAGTTCCAAGAAAAAAGTATTCTTACCATATCTGGTGAGATAAATATGTTGTTGCCTTTGTAGAGAAACACAACTATATTGATCATCATATTCTAAATTTACATTAGCTGTCAGTTAAAACCTTTTAGATTTGCAGGTCTGACCCCTTGTATTCCACCACAGACACCCAAGGACCATAGAGACACCTAAATATTTTGATCCTCAAGACTCAATTCTGTGATTACAATAGTTCTGATATATTCCACATAATAGCATAAACCATTATAAGATTTCCTCCTATAATATGTTCCTTTTTGATTGGCATTGTGAGGGTTCTGTTGGTTCAACACTACCTTTGAGTGGATGTTATCCATGCAGTAAATTATCCCGATATGAAAAAATATCATATTTGGTCTTTGGTTGCTACAATGACATCACTCCTACAACTACTAAATATCTGTTTTTCTCAATTTCTAGAAGAAAGAATCCCATATTGTTTAAAGTGTTTAAAGAATACTTCATTTTCATTCCATGAATATGTCTGGATTTGTCTTCTAAAATTTCTCTACTGTGGCTGTAGTTATATGTAATATTTAAGTAACAATGCTCCCTCGGAAGAAGTCTCAGACCTGTGCTTCCCTGGTGTAACAAGAAAGATGCACACAGATCTAATATGGTAAGAACTTACTGTCATTTAGATAGGATTGGTGCCCTCAGCAAAAAGTGCAGTTAAAGTGACATAGGTGAATAATTGTGCACTAACATTGTGAACAAAAAATACAGAAACTACATGGACACATTTGCAATACTATTGTCTATTCTGTTTCAGAATTAGAGTACAATTCACATGAATATCAATAAATGGCAGTCTACGTGTCAAAGATATTGACCTTTTGATCCCGATCAGTTATTTTGGAGGAATTTTCATCAGGACTGATGCAAGGACATCGTGTTCTAGTATTTGTGTCTTTGGAACAGTGCAGACTACAGAACAACAAGGTCTACCAATAATAAATTGCATATGTGGCATTTTCTCGTGTTAGTGAAAAACATGTTCAAACCACCATCTTAAAAAGATGCTAAGACAAAAAGGAAAACTAAAATGGACACCATATATAATCTTTATAATAATGTGCTTTTAAACACATGTTTAGTTTATTAAGTAGGAATGCTGTTTACTGGAGATGTTCCAATAAAATAATTACAATCATTGTTTGTTATCTTTAATCCAAATGCTTTAGTAGTATTTTTGTTGACTGGAAACCTTGTAGTTCACCATATTCTGGCCCATACCTTTTGTATAGTTGATTAAGTGGCAGGGAAAAGAAGCAAAGAAACCCTGCTAAAAATATGTGCATTGGGATCTCTTGCAAAAATGTCTATGTGCCTGTCTTTACAAAATGAGAAAGATGAGAACAGAAAACATTTGCCGGAGATCACTTTGGTATTTCTCAAGATGGCTCCAAAAATGGGTGCTTTTTTAAGAGTTCTGCGGCTTGGGGATTGTATTGATTGAATATCCACATTCAACCCCACAAATTCTACTGACAGAGTGAAGTTCTGCTTCATCTTTGTCATGGTAACTGGTCCTCTGGATTTCTCACCTCAACATTACATCCTCTCTCACCTATCACTCTCAAAACATTCCACTCCCTTTATCTTTTTTCCATAAAAGGCCTCTTGGATATTGCCTTATAGTTCCCATTCCCTTACATGCTGCCTCTAATCACTCTCAACCTATTTACTACTAGTTACATCTACAATATTCCATCCCTTCAATATCCAGACACAATACTTCACCTGCTCTCCCCATTAATCACCCTCTCCTTCCCACAAGTGCTTGGGCTACTTTAAACTCAGTCGGCGACCTCCAGTGTTCTCCGTCTTCCTCATCTCTCACCATACCACCCTGGAGCCATGTAGCTCAACCCTACCTACTCCAACTTCAGTTTCCCACAACCAACTCCTGCAACTAGATTCCTACATATCTCCAATAATCTTGATATACATCCCATACCTCCTCCCCTAACCCAATTCCCATCTCCCTTCCTGCCTTATCATGTTGTCCAACAAAATCAAAGTACTATCACTGGCAGTCTCACAATTCATCATCATACTCACAATTCATATTCTATGTCCACGTTCAATTTCTGTTCTCCTCATGATACACATCCTACGTATCATGCATCAAAGAATAAGATCTGTGGTGAAACTCATCCTAGGGCAAAACCGTGAACCAAGACCGAAAATAACATATCCCTCCCTGCATAGAATTGGCCTCACAGAAAGCTATGGAGACTCAAGTACTGGTATTCTGAAATGACTACTGATGACCCCATTCTAGTGATTAATCTGACCACTTTCAAATTCTTTCTCTTCCATTCATTTCCTAAACAGTTGAGGTAAATTTAAAATGGGGAAAATGTGGTTCTGTGACACTAAAAACAATAACATTTCTGCCCTAGCCAACAAACCTCACAAACCCCTCACCCGTACACCCATTGTACCAGTAATATCACAACTCTGAATACAATAAATGCATGGAAGACCAGATCAATAAACATGCTCCATTAAAAAGCAAAAGGAGAACTCCAGCGCCCTCTCACCACTGGTTATCAAAGGTGCTACATAATGAAAGAAAACAACTTGGGTATCTTGAGAAAATATGAATACAAGCACCCTCTGAATCTGTTCTTAATACACTTGTGGAAGCTAGAAGAATTTATGAACTGCACATCTTTAGAGCAAAATCATCAAACAACAAATCTCTTCTGGATACCCTAAAAAAATCCAAAACATCTATTCAATATTTTTAAGCAGGCAAACATCATTGATCCATTTACATATCCCCTGCTCCAGAAACAAAGGTGGAGAAACAATCTGTTCCAACAAAATGTGACAACCTGATTGACTGCAACTTAACCTGTAGAGCCCAACGACCCTTGTCACCCTTTGGTATATTTTCTGAGTGAGAATTACTTGACACAATAATCATGGTCAAACCAACCAGTCACCTCTCAGATGCGCTGCTTGGTTTGGTAAGCCAAAAAAAAAGCTAATCTGCGGTTAACCTTCTGGACTTCCCTGGCAAATTGCTCACTGAAGCATGGTGTTTTCATGATAGTTCATTGATTGGCCAAGTTTCTGAAATTTTAAAGAACCCCACAGCTGATACACGGAAGGGGGCCAAGTTGCACCCTGTCTCACCACTTTCATTCCTAAAGAAAGTGTTAGAAAGCTGCGTCTACTCACAATTATTGCACCATATCCAGGAAAATTGCCTACTTGATACCTATTAGACCCGACAGCCTTAGGGTGGTCTTCTCCCAACTTTTTGCCTGCCTCCCTCCATTTTTCTGAACTCATTTCTGCTGGTTTTAGTACTCTGCACACTTTACCACTGCTGACCAGTGCTAAAGTGCTTATGCTCTCTCCCCTAAACATTGTAACATTGGAATATTCCCAATTAGCATATTTAATTTACTTAGAAGTCCATACTAAAGTGCACTCCATGTGCCCAGGGCCTGAAAATTAAATGCTATCAGTAGGCCTGAAGCACTCATTGTGCCACCCACTTAAGTAGCCCTCTAACCATGGCTCAGGCCTGCCATTGCAGAGCCTGTATGTGCAGTTTAAACTGCATTTTCAATCTGGCAGGGTAGCCCTCTTGCCAGGCCTAAACCTTCCCTTTTTATACATATGTCACCCCTAAAGTAGGTCCTGTCTAACCCGCAGGGCAGGGTGAAACATATTTAAAAGGCATGACATGTACTCTTAAATTTAACATGTCCTGGTAGTGAAAAACTCACCATTTTGTTTTTCACTGCTGAAAGGCCTATCTCTCCCATAGGATAACATTGGGATTACATTATGACGGCGGAGCAAGATGGAGTCAGAGTGAAACCTACGCTGCTCGGCCGCACACGCCAGTTACATCGATTATCGGCTAGGCGCCCTGTGATGTGATGCAGACGCTGAGAGCGAGGAGACTGCAGACGATCGGTTTATGCCCTCAGCCAGCCGTTATTGAACTGTTTATCGCGGATGCGGTAAATTTCAAAGTTTACAAAGGCTCCCGGGTGGCGCCAGCGACTCCACGAGTGTGTTGGGGGTTTCGAACGCTGCTTTTTTTCTAGATTGTGCGGTGCGCTGCTTCACTGGTACTCGCTCCAGTTTGGGTACGTGAGAGAGCTCAGCAGCATCGGCGGCATCGGCGCTGTTCTAGGATCATGTCGACCAGGGGAGCTAAGACGGGGAAAACCAGCAAGACAAGAGCAGCTATTGCCAACACTGATACCGGAGATACCGGACTAGGAGAAAACATGTCCAAAATCAAACGCGAGGTCAGTGCCAACACAAAAACAGTAGGGAGGCACAGGGGAGGTGGTGTACACAAGGACTTAGTGGGTTCCCAGCCTTCAGTCGCTAAACTATTTTCTGGGGCTAAGGGGCCACTTCCCGCCACGGATTCTAAGACTAACTCTGCGCCTCACACATCTCCCCCCAAGAGTGCCCCCATGGACTCGCTAACTGATGAGCCAACTATGCTGATCACTCAGCAAGGAATGTTCCCAGCCAAGGGAAACCCTGTAGGGGTACAACAAGCTGACAAGGGGACAACGAGTGGTCTGCAAGAAACGGCTGACAACTCGACCGCCCCTCTCTGCCTTCATGCAGAAGGGGAAGCTGGGGGACCGACTGCTAAGGGAAACTTGATATCTTTAGTTCCTGTAGCTCAAAAAATAGGAGGTGATCCCGACCCCACGACAGTTAACCTAGAGAATACTTCTAAAACTCCTGAAGCCGGTATTGATAATTATATCCAGGGTCTAGAAGCCGCCTCTGGCCCTCAAGTCCCATGGACACTGGAGACAGGTACTGAACACTTCTATTCGGTATCGGATGGCACTGAGACCTCCTCGGACGAGGGGGGGTTTAACACAAGCAAAGACAATAGTGAGGAGTCAACTAAGGACACAGGAACAGTACAACGCCCTAGGAAGGCAAGAAGCAAGGCTAAAAGACACAGCCAGCTCAAGTGGGACTACTCAGACTCACAGATGTCCTACCCTCTTGAAGAAGACGACTCTCACACGACGCTGTGGGAAAACACAAAGAGCGCACCTGAAGATACTACCGAACCCTCACTAGCTTCGATCCTAGCCTCTATAAAAGAATTCCAAGAAGAGGCTCGGGCAGATAACCGCGCAGCAAAAGGGGCGGCTAAAAAACTACAAGGGGGCATGAGAAGACTGAATAAAATCTGCACCGACATAAGTGACCGTGTCACCATGGTTGAAGGGCGCACCGAGTGTTTGGAAACAGAGGTCTCCTCAATTAAAAATCAGAGCGACTCCAATACCGCCTGTCTGCTTGATCTAATGACAAAAATGGAGGAACAGGAGAACCGACAACGCAAAAACAACCTTCGTCTGCTTGAAATCCCAGAAGGGAAGGAGGGAGAAGATCCTAGGCGTTATATAGTGAAACTTTTACAAGAATCCTTTCCTGATCAGTCAAACTGGGACCATGAGGTACAAAGGGCACATTGCTTCCCTTTTAATCTGAGACGACAACGTGACGGCAGCAGCTCATCTGGTGGACATCCAAGGGCGTTCCTGGTGTATTTTGGAAACTTTCTTCTTAGGCAACTTGTATACGACCAGGCCCGTCCTAATTCCCAGAAAGGGTCCAATGGGGTAACTATTTTTGCGAAGCCCGACTTTTGCCATCAGACGGTAGAACGAAGATGGCGCCTGCGTCAGCTAATCTCCCCGTTCCAACAGATAGGAGCTCAAGTGTATTTAATGAACCCTGCCAGACTCAAAGTTATCTTTAACGGGGCTTCTAAAATCTTTTTGTCCGAGATTAAGGCTGGTGAATACCTGGGAGAAATCAAGTCTAAGAAGGGCTCAAGTTAACCCTAAGGAGAATTTCTCCCTGCTTTTTTGTAGGGGGTAAGGGAGGGAGGGGCGGGGATCTCTTCTTTCTTTCTCTTCATCATTATATGCTCCTTTTTCTTTTTTTTTCTTTTTCTCTTCTTTCTGATTTTGATTAGCTCTATCAAGAATCTAGGGCACACCTATCTAATGGTTTTTATATAAGGTGTGAATAGACATAGATGAAGGCTTACCTAAACTCTCTAAGGCGTGGTGTAGTGGCGGAGGCTTACTCTTGACTACCATCACTCAGGTTATTCCTGATTGCTCAACGAGAGGGGGGGGAGGGTTGGGATGGGGAGGGGTGGAAATCGCTATGAAATGGTTGAATCAAGGACACTTTTTTTTACATACAATCACTGGTTAAAACACTTGGTAAAGTAAACAAGCTCACAAAGTCAAGCGTATTTAAGGGAACAGGAATTTATTGGTTTAATCTCCTTAAAATGCTCAAATGACCAAGATAAATACTCTTAGATTTGTATCAGTGAACATATGTGGGCTGAATGAAGCTACAAAGAAACAAAAAGTAGCACAAGGCTTAAGATCGCTGGGGGCCAATATTGTCAGCCTCCAGGAAACGCATATAGAGGGTTCACAAAAGCACTTATTGAACACACTGGGGTTTAAAACTATAGGGGGTACTACACAGGGTGCGAAAATAAAAGGTGTAGGGGTCATGGCTGAAAGCAGACTACCTTTAAAATATCCCCGCGTGAAATCTGACTCATTGGGCAGATGGGTAATCGTAGAGTGCCACCTGCCACCTAATTCCCCTTTTACCTTATGCTCAATCTATGGGAGCAACGCAGACGACCCAGGGATCATTAACTGGATTACAGGGGAGCTTGCCCATTGGCCTTCCCCAATCATTGTCTGTGGCGACCTTAATATCAACCTGCCCTGTAATTGGAAAGCGGATGATAAATGGACTTACGCGGGAAGGAAGCCTCGAGTATATCAAGCAATAGTTAATCTAGTTCAAACTCATGGGCTTAGTGATGCCTGGGCTAACCTAAACTCTAATCTGCCAGGCTACACTTACTTTTCTGCCCCACACCGGTCATTTGCTAGATTGGATTACTTTCTGATCTCGTCCTCTCTACTCCGCGAATGCTCTATAGATATTGCTCCGCGTTTTATGTCAGACCACAACCCGCTTATTTTAAACATTGGGGGACTTGGGAACTGGAGGGAAACCCCGAAATGGAGCTTTGAGAAAGCACTACTACAAGACGCAGGATATCGGACACACATGCAAGCATGGGTTCAAGAATTTCTTGAGATAAACATGGGATCGGCCCCAATTATGACTGTGTGGGACACATTAAAGGCAGGTATTCGGGGGTAGACACTTAGGTTTTCAATTAGGAAAAACAAGAAAGAAAAATTAATGATCTACGAACTTCAGGAAAAGCTGAAAAAGGCAGAGGAGAAAGTAATTCAAATTGTTCAAGCAGGGGGGGATACTGAGTCTACCCAAAACAAAGTGATACTCATCAAAGCAGAAATTGGGTCAGTATTTGCAGAGAAGGTTGCAGCTAAGTGGGCCACGACGCGGGAAAAAAACTACGAATATAGTGACCTTATTGGCCATCATTTGGCTATTAAAACCAGGCAGCAGGTTACAGGCAGTGAAATACTGTCGATCCAGCTTGCAACGGGAGAAGAGACTAATGACCCAAGTAAAATACAAGAGGGCTTCCGAGAGTTCTATTCTAATTTATATGCAGAGAAGAACAGTAGCTCAGTAGATGTAAGAGAGGACGAGATCGCTAAATATATAGAAGAAGTGACCCTAACCCAACTTAGTCAGGAAAATCGCGATCAGCTTGATGTTACTCCAACTTGGGAAGACATTGCCGAAGCTCTAGCCAGTTTGCCGGATGGGAAAGCTGCAGGGAATTTTATAAAATTGTGGAATTTTATAAAATTTTTGCTCCCCAAATAAAGTCCATTTTCTCCTCTTTAGTAACCTCTATTTTTAACGGGGCCTCTCCGCCCGCATCCTGGTCCAATGCTAAAATCTCTATATTTCCTAAAAAAGATAAATCACCGCTAGAAATGGGATCATATAGGCCAATCACGCTTATAAACTGTGACTCAAAAGTCTTCTCTAAAATTCTTGCAATAAAAATATCTTCAGTTATTGAAACCCTGGTTTCAGAATGGCAACACGGATTTATCCCCAAGAAAGGCACCACCGAACATATTAGGCGGGCCATTACTTTGTTTGACGCAGCACAAGTAACAGGAGACCCGATGTCATTCATTCTATTAGATGCTGAAAAAGCATTCGACCGGGTCTCCTGGCAGTTTCTCTGGGGCGTTATGAGAAGGATGGGCTTTGGACCAAAGTTAACACAAGCTGTTCAAGCTCTTTATCTGAACCCGACAGCCAGTGTATCAATAAATGGGAGGCTAACTAAGCAATTCAAAATCTCTCGGGGCACCAGGCAAGGGTGTCCGTGCTCCCCCTTGCTTTTTGCCCTTTATATAGACCCCTTGATCAAGAAAATAGAGAACAATCCGGCTATCCAGGCAGTAAGCAGATTCGGTTGGGACACTAAAATTATGGCTTACGCTGACGATCTGGCCATAACTACCCCAGAACCCGAAAGTGCTATTTTAGCATTGGAACTGGAGGCCCAAGATTTTGGGAAAATTTTGGGGTATGCACTGAATAAAAATAAAACCCAAATTATTGTTAACAAAGAAATTAACTGGATAGACAGACGGGCTGTCACAAAGGTCAAATACCTGGGGGTGACTGTGATGGCAAATGTGGATGAAATTGTGGCAGAAAATCTAATCCCTTTGGCTACTGAAACAAAAAGAGCGCTTAATCGAATCAACAATCTACTCTTGACCTTAGTGGGTAGATGCAATGTAATTAAAATGACTTATTTTCCAAAATTACTTTATTTTTGTCGATCTATCCCACTAGAATTTAACAAAACCTTGTTACAAAAATTCCAGCAACTCTTTACACAATTTATATGGGCTTACTCACAACCCAGACGGACGCTAAAGCAACTGTCTCTTCCCAGGGAGAGGGGTGGATGGGCTTTCCCCAACATAGTGTTCTATTACTGGGCTTCAGTTTTGCAATATAGTGTGGAATTAGTGAAGGAACACTCCTTCTCTCCTCCTATTGGGCTTCCTTCGCCATTTCAATTACTACTAGGAGAAGAGGCCCGTGGCTGTCTCATCAGACAAATGTCCTTTGGATATTACAAGCGAGTCAGATTCAAGACACTGATGAGCGCCTTTAAGGTCTTTTGCAATGTTCGTAGGATTTACGGGCTAGGGAGAATGAACTACTTCTCCCCTATCAACAAGAAATGTAATTTGCCTGCTATTTTTGGGAGGTCTTATTTGCAAGATTGGTATAAAGCCGGTATTTTAAAACTGGGAGACCTAATCTCTACTGAAGGAATTAAATCCTTTGCTGAGCTTCAAAGCAAATATGAATTGAAAGACCAAGATGCTTTTAAGCATATCGCCATACGCGATTTTTTGTCTCGAAAAGCTGGAGGACCCGCCGGGTTTGTGAAAATAAAACGTATCGAAAACTTAAGGGCCCCAGTTACGCCTCGGATTGGCTCTATCTACTCCGCACTAAACAGTCAAACTCCTGATGACCTACCCAGAATAGCAGACAAATGGCAAGCAAAGTTGGAGGTCCCGCACAGCACATTTTATAACGCACTGAAACTTGCCCAGAGCGATCTGTTGTCAGCCAAATTACAGGCGCAATATTTTAAAACCATTTTCTTTTTATACATTACGCCTAGCAGAGTCGCCAAATGGGGAACCGGCAAGGGGACGCTGTGTCCTAGGTGCTCGGAGTTTGGGGTAGACGCAGTACACATGTTTGCCACCTGCCTGAAACTTACTCCACTTCTTGTTAAAATACAGGACTTCCTTGGGAGGGTTATTTCCCAGGCCATAGAGCTGACCCCTACAACTATCGTATTAGGGACCCAAGTGGCGGTCAGTAGAAAGAAGGGCGGGGCACTCATATTTGTGGCAATGACCGTGTGGAGAATCTGCATAGCATCAGTATGGGTAGACGCAGATCCTCCTCTTTTCTCCCAATGGCTGGCTAGATTAGTTGCGACCTATCATCTTGAGAAGGCTATCTACGCTAAAAAAGGCCGTAAAGGGCAAAGGAAGGGACTAGACATCTGGGAACCCCTAACTACCTGGCTGGATCAGACTGGCTCATAGGGCTAACTAGTCTATTTGTCAACTTAAGGGCCTCTCTCCCCAATCGGCGTATACTAAAATCATGGTAGCTTAGGATTTTGCCATATTTTTTTCCTGTCTCCTTTGGTTTTACGTGATTTCTTGTCTTTTTTTTTTCTCTACTCATGTCTATCCAGTGTATAACTTGCTTTGTTACTTACTTCTATGTCTTCGATTCGTATTGTTGCACAAGGGGAGGGTGGGGGGATCTGGAGGGATTTTTGACTTGCCTTACCTCTGTAATAATACTTTGGAAAATAAAAAAATAAAAGGATTACATTATGACATCTTTTTAAGTGTAATTCCCAATTGTGAAGAGATAGACTTTTCAAATTGGTTGTCACTGACCTCACAATTTAAAATCACAACTTCTGGTGAAGTTGGATTTTAAATTCTAGTTTAGCAAATGCCACTTTTAGAAAGATGGCATTTACTTACTTTTGCCATTTGGTGTATTCTGCCTGTCTCTGGAATACACGTCTGGGGTGGGTGAAAGCTGACTTCCTGCATTCCCTCTAGAAACTCACACACAAAGGAAGGGTAAGTGTACCTGAGTGGTCATCTGCATGCAGATGGGCCATCCTGAGCAGGATGGAAGGGAGGAGCTGACACACCTGAAAGGGCTGGGTCCTGTCCCCCCACAAAGGATTGATTAACCCCCTGTAGTGTGTCTGGAGCCAGGGCGGGAAGGGAGACCTCTGTGCACTTCAAAGCTTTCTTTGAAGTCTCCCCCACTTCAAAGTCACCACTGGGTACAAGTACTGGACCTCTGGCACTACCAAATCAGTACACTTTCTGGACCAGTGACTACTCTGCCAGGAAGAAGAGCTGCTGTGTTGCTGAAAGTACTGCTCCTTTGCTGAACTCTGCCTTGCTGTGCTTTTACCTTGCTGAACTTGCCTGCTGCCTGCTGTACTCCTGCCTGGGTGAGAAGGACTGCACCTGCATCACTTGAAACCAGAGTGACTCCAAGGGCTTGCTGGGTTGCCTCCTGCTCCCAAGCCACAGGGATATCAAAGACTTGAACCACCTGCATCTGCAACTGGACTCTGCAAGCTGCGAGTCTGCACTGCCAAGTGGGGCCACCCCAGTCCTGGATACTTGGGAGTTAGGCCTAAAGTGGTTCTATATCCAGAACCGATGAATCCTAATTGGAACCCGTGCATTTTCACCTTTGCGTGTAGTGGAACCAGCGTATCCTTATTGTTGTGTGGAGTGAACCTGGCGGATTGCCCTCGGAACCGGCACATCCTCGTCACGGTATAGTGCGGACCCGGCACATAGCCCTTCGAACCAGTGCATCACCTTCCTAATTGACGCATCTCCTACTGAAGAGCAGCAGCATCACATTCGGAACCAACGCCTCACACTGGAAACTGATGCATCACCGATGTTGCATGAAGAAAATCGATGCATCTTGTCTACTGCATGGCTCAACACCGACGCGTCTCCTGCACCGGACATCCTCGCCGAGGACGACGCATCCCTGAACGAAGTACTTTGGTTCAGGGGGCCCATGCTCCATTGCAGTCGGCCTGAACTTCTGACTTTGCCCCGGTCTAGTATGACCAGAGATAACCCACTTAAGTGCTGATTGCTTCTAAGTCCTATCTTGACATTTATTATTTTATAATTCATATCTCGACTTCTACACATTGGATTTTTGTTGTTTTGGTCTCGTTTTATTTATAAACCTGGTTTGGAGTCTTTTTATGGTGTTTTCACTGCATTCTTTTATGAACTGTTGCACAAATACATTACACTTTGTCTCTTAAGTTAAGCATGACTGCTCTGTACCAAGCTATCAGAGGATGACCACAGGATAATTTAGGTTGTGTTGTGACCTACCCTGATTAGGGTTGTGCTACCTGCATGGACAGGGTGCATGCCTCTGCCAACCAGAAACTCAATTTCTAACAATACCTTCCAATTGCCATTCAGATAGAGATGTAGTACAGAAACCACTTGTCTTCAAGCTCTCTGTGTCTCCCTTTGGCTCCTCAGCTCAGGTAACTTACCTGCTGGTTCTATTGGACCTTTCAGCAGAGTTCGATACATTCAACCACCATGCACTAATTAACATCTTGAAGAAATGAATGGGCATAGATCATGCAGTTATGACTGATTAATTTCCTTTTTGTAAAACAAATCACAAATAGTGAGGATAGTTAACCTTGTATCAAGTAAACCAACCTAGAACAAGCAGTTCCACAGGGCCTGATCGTATCCTCAAACGCATTACATTTATATATTGATTCCCTTTGGAGAGATTCTGGTAAGCTCTGGAATTCTGTATCACCAATACACAGATGTATTCCACAGACAGATATATCTGAAGAACTCATCATACTTACAAACATCTTGAACAGAGTCAATGGATGGCAGTCCACTATTTAAAGCTTAACTCTACAGAAATTAGTTTTTACTGATTTCTCCAAGAAACTTGAGCCTCCCCATGCCAGAATGATTGGAATACTGTTCCCCTTGAATTGCAAACTGGCTATTGTGTAGAATGCCAAATCCCTGGGATTTCTCTGATGACCATCTTAACATTCAGAAACAAATCTCAGCCATGGCCCAGAATGGCTGTCCCCCACTTCACACTACTTTGGAGCTTCACATCATTATATCCCAGAGCAGGATCTGAAGAATGTAGCACAAGCAACTAGTCCTTTCTAGACAGGATTTTTTAAACTCACTTCACTCCTTTACGGTCTCTCAAAGCTTAGCTGTCACCTCTGAGAGCAGTGTTCCATGCTGCTGCCCACTTGGTCACAGGTCCCAGGAAATTCAAACATATCACCACCATCCTTTGTAGAAAGCTTAACGCCTCTGGAACCCAAAAGGGCTTGAGGAATTCACAATCCCTTCGTCTGAAGCCTTCGACATTGAAGCATGAAGGCTACATGAAACAACCCTCTATGGCAGTGCCAAAAGGATTTGGAACTGCCTCCCATCAGGCCTAGATACTACAGTGAACCATGTCACTTTCAAGAAGCAATTTGAAATCCTCTTATTTTAGGCACACTTTGGATAAAACACCTATGTCTTCTTTTATTTGATGTATCAGTTTTTGATCAACACTGACGTTTCTGTTCTATTTGAGTCGTAACTTTCTATATATAGTGATCGTTTATAAGATTGACTACTTGCTGTCTTGTAAATGCTTTCATGCACTTAGGCCAAGTTTGCAGTACATAAATCTGCAAAAATAAATACATATACAGAAATACTTTTAACGGTTTGTAAAATCATATTATTAGACTGTCTCAGTTCTGCCCTGGCTTGGTCTAGGGCAGAACAAACTGATATAGGAGCAATACCTCTAGCTGTATAAACTGTGGCGATGTTTGCTCAGTAATAACACTCACAAAAATGTTCTTTGATGTTATTTATAACAATTAACAGTCTGCTGTGAAACCAAAAACTTAGGGCCAGATTACAAACATCTAGAATTACGATTTCCTAATTGTGATTCTTACTGAATTCTAGTTATGAAATCGCAATTCCGGATGTAAGAAAACTTATATTTTTTAAATAGTGATTACCAGTGGGTCGCAAATTGACCTACCGATGGAATATTAATGAGGTAAGTCGCAATTTGTAACCCATTAGGAATCGCAGCCATCACAGGGATGGTGGCCTGCTGAGGTCAGTAGACCACTATGTATGTGACTGCTTTTTAATAAAGCAAATTTTTTTTTTGATACAGCTGTATTCCTTAAAGGCAGCTGTACATGGGAATACTGTCTGCTCTTAAAAAATATTCTTTTAACATTCTCAAAGGGAAAGGTGCCCCTAAGAGACCCCTTCCCTTTTGCGAATAGGCTACCACGTTTTAAAATGGTGGAAACGTTTTACTGTTTTGCAACCGAAATTCGGTCGCAAAACAATAATACATCCCATACAGATTCAGTATTTGGAAATGACGTTCTAAAAACGCCCATTCCAAAAACCTAATCACTAATACAAATTACGATTTTGTAACATGTTATTGAATTGCAATTTGTGCTTTTGCACATTTGAGAATGTAATGTAAGGTGAATTTCGAGAGCACTGCTTATCACCTGTGAGGCTATCCAGGCACTGAGTAGGTGTGAGTAGGTGTGTGGTGAGGCTGTGCCTGAGTACAGGCAGTCTCGATAGTTCCTCAAGAACACTAACCGAAAAGTCAGCTTCTTGTGAAATTCAAAAAATGGAGAAGATGCCCTGCTGTGTTATGTAAAACCATTTTTGCAGTCGTAAATGTCCCGATTCTCGGAATCGGACCGTTTCCAACAGCAAAAATGCTTTGTACATCTGGCCCAAAGGATTACTGTTAGAGACCGGAATACGGTCACAAAACAGTAATACATACCATACTGATTTGTTATTTGGAAGTGACACACTTAACATGCATCTTCTGAATTACTAATCACTAACAATTTGTGCTTTTGTACATTTGAGAAAGCTTTTTTGTGGTCACAAATGGCCCAATTCTGTGAATCGGGCCGTTTCTGACCGCAAAAAAGCATTATACATCTCGCCCTAAATACCTTGATTTATTTGCGGTAAATCACACCAACATTCTCCTTTAGGAAGAACTATGATTATCAGATGATTGCAGTCAAACTATACACAATTTGCATAATAGCTCTTATGAATTAAAAAAGGTGTGGTTTTGGAATTTAGTAGTATATTACAGCACATTTTACTATTTTCCCTGGTGTAGTGATTTGGGAACTGAACTTTAGGTTGACTATTCCTCCCTTCTCATTTTGGAAGGCTGCGATGTTTGGCCTGGGGACTTAAACATAGTCCAATTTCTTCCTTGACTTCAAACTTACAACAGATACAAGTAAAACAGACAGAGGTGAGACCTAAATATTAAAACGACATGATCTCACCATAATGGAGACAATATTTTCATTGGGTAATCCTAGTACAAAGGTTTACTAACTATTTACTGCGAACTGGTCAGATCCTCCTCAGTGCTTATAACCTCACCAACTTGTTTACTGTTAGTCACAACCATACCCTGAAAAAATGTATACATTAACTTGTTTGAAACAAGTTAGTCATACAATATTAACTGACAGAGGAAAAAGGACCCAGACACTACGTCTGCTCAGCACTTCAAGGTTCTACTTGCAAGGTAAAGTTTGCCAATGAAACTCAGGTGTTTCTACACCATAAGGTGCCAGAAAGCCTTATCTAAATTTGTTATCCAGGGGCTATCAACAACAAATTGAAATTTCAAAGACTGAGATCATCAAAACTGTGAATCAATTAAATTTCATGCCTGCTACTATCTAGGCTAATGCATTAAGAATATTCCTGAAATAGAGAACTTTGGAATCTTGTTTAGATTCAAAGGTCACTATCGCCCTTCATGTACCTTTGATTACCTACTCTGGTTTCTTTTACTTTAGCCTCCTTAAGTAAATATTTGATTTTTTGAAGGTACTAGAAAAGGAACAGGAAGATTATCCTTCCTTATTTCAAGGATAGATTACAGCAGCCTATGTGCAACTCTTTTCACATTCCTCTGGCTTGCAAGCACAAATTATTTATTAGAGAATGCATCTAAGTCTTTTTTTTCCTCTGCTACAAGTAACCGGCTATTTAGAGTGTGTGAAGCATGTATAAAGCATGTTTTTCAAAGGTTAAAACAAGTGGAATAGTTGAATTTGACTACATTTCTTAGACTTCCATCTCCCTTTTTGTGTAGCAATGTGACCTAATACCTCGTCTAGGGATAAATTTTTAGGTAAAGGCTATCCTATGATGTCTTTACCTAGATATATTACGTGATGGATGAAAAACTTTCTACCTTGCTATGAGCTCTGACACTCTCTCAATATTACCCATAAATGGCATGAATAGAAAATTTCACTTCCAGGACCACATGTGCTGTACCCTTCATGTGGGGTTTCTAGTTACACTGGCTCATGCATAATTTTTTAAAGGGTAAACTAAAAATAATATTGGCGATAATCTACAAACCAATCCCATTAGATCTCCTATGCTGCCAGCTTTGGTATGGTATCCACTTAACATAGTCAGAATTTTGTCTTCCATAAATATTGCACCCTAAATATTCTCTACAATAATAGAGCCCCATTGGAATTAATTAAAAAAAAAAACTAATGGGACGACAAATTTGTGTACTATATTTAGGGCACCACCCACTCCATCTTTTATCACAGTGTGAGGCACTTCATGTTTTTAAAATCAGTTTTGTGGTATGTAAACTGTCCGCAGATTCCAAGCACCTAAAGACCGACATGGCGAGTCTTTCTTTCAGGAGTTCAGTGCTTCTTTCTGCATCTCACCCCTACATTTATTCCCCTCCATTCAACCCAAGGACTATAAAAGAAATCCAATCATCCAGCCTATAATTGTCCCAAGCCTCCAAACAAGAAAGACAGAAATATCCTTTGCTCTGCATTTTCAAATAAGATAAGTCATACTAAACATATGTAGAGAACGATATGTCCCTAAATACCAAGTGGCAACTCTTCTAACTAATGCTGTACTACATGACAGAGCCCTTTGAAACTGCACACACAGGCTCTGCAGGGGCAGGCCTGGAACATGGTTAAGGGGCTACTTATGTGGGTGGCACAATGGGTGCTGCAGGCCCACTGTTAGCACTTCATTTACAGGCCCCGGGCACAAGTAGTGTACTTTACTAGAGTCTTATAAGTAAATTAAATATGACAATTGGGGATAAGCCAATGTTACCATGTTTAGGGGATAGAGCACAAGCACTTTAGCACTGGTCAGCAGTGGTAAAGTGTGCAGAGTGCTAAAACCAGCGAAAGTTAGTTAAGAAAAATGAAGAGAGACCGGCAAAAAGTTGTGAGATGATCACCCTAAGGCTGTCAGGTCTAACAGGTACTTATTCATTTATGGAACAATACTGTAAAACTAAGGGCCTGATTTAGACTTTGGCAAATGGGTGCTCTGCCATTAATGTGATGGATTTCCCCAGTGGTGCTGGAACAATTTTCAGAATCGGGGTGCTGCCATCAATGTTTCATCACTGAAGTCAGAGGGATTGCGAAAAATTCAAGGGTCACACAAAGAGCAAGTGTGGCAAACAAATCCTACCTGTTCAGCAGGAGAGTGGTAAGGGTATAGTATGTAGCCGGGGGTGTAGTTTGGAACACACTGTCACAAATGCATTAATAGATCATGGCCTGGTAGCACGTTATCATTTAAAAGCAGCACATTTTCCATTGTAGTGGCCACTAAATTTTCACAAACATGAAGTTGTACTGATAAAACTATACAGCGCACAAAAGAATGTGTGGAAATTGAGTTTCAGTGACTATCATTTGGACATCATTAAGTAAAGTGTCTTGATTTGTTTTGATCCTAACGAAATCTTTGTTTCCATCACACTTCAGAATTACAAAAAATGTGCTTCGTTTGTACTTTTATTACTGCTGATGTACAGTTCATGCACAGATATTCAAATTTTGTTGTCTTTTTAAAAAAAATATTGACACCCTTCCGTTGATCCTTTCGTACTCCCTGTACCCCAGCATTATTGGCACACAGGACAGTTTACATATGTCTCTCAGTTTGCAGTCTGAGAAAGAAATGTAAACACTAATCTCCGTGTTACAAAATAAGCAATTTTTCAGAATCATAGCCTGACATTTGGCCTCTATTTCTGAACACAGAGGAACTGAGGTAAGATAAAAACCATCTTTATTGCTCATTCACCTTCTGAACTCCAGTGTGTTTTTTTTTTCGGTGTCCTGACGAACCCCCAGTACCCCTACTTCAGATGCCTATGGACATCCCATAAACCTAATTACAAGAGGAATAAGATAAACTATTCTTTCATCTCCAGGAATTCAGCAACTTCGATGTTTTGATGTTTCTATTAAACATATTTCAAAGGGTCTACATTTATTTTAATAGTGAAAATAAAAGGATTAAAGAATGTAAGCTGTGTCTTGAAAACAGATGGATCAGGTAAAAAATACATTCTGTGTTGACAAAGTGTAAGCATGCCTTTGACAGCACAATATATTGAAGGAGCCTCGGTACACACATTTGTATGGATACGAGCGCGCAGTAAACCCGGCAGTCCTTGAAAGAAGAAAAAGAATGTTCCTGTTATCAGGTGCCCCTACTGATCTTGGAAGGGCATGAATCTACAAGATCTGGATAACACGCCTATCCTGTGAGCGCACCGCCTGAATTTCAGTAGATTTCCCTTTTTCTGTCAGGCTGCAAAGGTATTTCAAAGAACACTGCAGCTGTTGTAGACACCACGAAACTTAAAGATGAATCCTAAACTCTGAGTAACATGACCAAAGTGAAAACATTAAATTTGCTTGCATGAGTTAAAGCGACTAAGCTGCAGCAATGGTATAGCCCAGGAAATAAGGCAAATGACAGCTATGTGTTTGGAACGGAGAATACGAAAGAGCGGAGTACAAATTAAGATGTAGATCTTACTCAAAGATAATCTTGTAATTAACTTTAAATATAACACCTGTCTGCTATACTTTAATTGAATGAGTGCAAAATATGTGATATGTCCTACTTCAATCATTGAATTCAAACTAACAATAGAACAATATGCTTCTGTGATGCAAGTTCTTTTTGAAGAACTCAATGTCCCCTCTAACCAACCCTCCACAACCACACATATTGAGAATTTGAGCCCCATTGCAGGAGGCTGGTCGCACACGTAAAATGCTTAATTATCACAAATGGGCCCTTAAATAGTGAAGTAGGGGAAGCATTGGGACATAGTGGTCACACTAGCGTGTTTATGTTTGGTGACTTAGTGAACTATCTGACTTAGAGGACCAAACGTCCACAAATGACCAACTGCAGGATATCTAAGAGTGGTTATTTGATGTCTCTCTCATACAGCTGAGGTGGTAACTATCACTCAAGACAATGAAACTGTTCAGAATTCCATCAGATGAATGGAATAAAGATCTGGCACCAACCT
This sequence comes from Calotriton arnoldi, assembly GCA_963921515.1. Taxonomy (NCBI): domain Eukaryota; kingdom Metazoa; phylum Chordata; class Amphibia; order Caudata; family Salamandridae; genus Calotriton; species Calotriton arnoldi. Next base: position 1,905,034 of record CAWUFW010001918.1, read on the forward strand.
GACAACCCCTATACTTGGAAACAAAATATCAGTCAGAGCTTTCCTATCACTACCAACGTTCCCTATCCTGAGGTTGTTAGAAATGGGGTTTCTTGTTGGCTAGGGTATGCACCTAAGCAAGGCAGAACCCACCACTCATGTCAGGGTAAGGGAGTTACACACACAAGATAACCCCTGCTTAGCCCCTTGGTAGCTTGGCAAAGCAGTCAGGCCTATCCCAGAGGCAATGTGTAAAGCATTTGCGCAACACCCACTCACACCAGTGACACACTAGGCACACCACAAAAAGAGACTCTACACAAGGTTACATAAAAATATAATTTGTATTACACAAAAAACACATTAGCCCACAATCACAAATAACTTTGCCAACTAGGCAATTGTCATCACATCACATAGATCATAAATCACTTTTCCCCAAGGGAATGGTGATAACATTTGAGGTAGTGTAATAAGGTAATTGCTCATAGGTTACACATGTTAGAAACCATCATTTGTGCATAGCTCCAACTTACATCATCACTGTGCACACTATGCAGTTTTTGAAAATACCAGTACTAGTTATTTTGTTACTGGAAGGCAAAAACAAGACATAAATTACCAACTTTCATTTATATATGAATTTCCCATTCCATATCACTGTACCCACGTAGGGTAACTCCCAACAATTGCAGGAAACCCGTGGGGGCAGCACTCTTGCACTTCTACAGATATTTGGGAGATAACTGGTCCCCACACATAGGTGCACCACCACATAGGCAAATAAAATGGGGGGGGAGACCCCCCTTTGTCCCCTTCCGCATATGCAGACTTAGTGAAGTACAGCTGCCCACGAAGAACACGCAGCGCAGCTGCTGTCCGCCAACAGATGTGGTAAACTTTCCCCGGGATAGGGGGCATCCGTCAAGGTCTTCTCCCATAAGGCCACCAGAACACGATGCCCCCAAAGGTCCACAATGGAACTGCGGTCTGCAGTAGAAGGCCTCGCAATACCCTCGGCATAGCGGTAGTCCCTCCTCAAACTGCCTCAGACCCCAGCCAGGTCAGACAGCCTGGCAATCTTGGATGCAGCTGCCCGTGACCATGCGGTGCAGCTGCTGAAGACAAGGACAGCTTCCCCAAGACGAAAGAGAAAAGCAAGACATGTTCCCCACTGCCGGTAGTGCAGTGATCACTGCCTTGGCCCTCGGGTCCTGCAGGTGGCGTTTCTCCCCCAGGTGACCCCCTGGGCTCTGTGGTCATCTGGCTCTATGGAGAGTGGCGGCTGCATTGTCCCCGGGCTGGTTTCTGGTTGCTACGGCAACCAGCCTAGGTGTCGTAGATGCTTTCCTGGAGACAGGGCCCCACTGAAGGGGGTTATTTACAGTGCGGCTCACACAGAAAAGGTAGTGCTCCTCACACAGTCCTTCCGCTCTTCTTCTTGGCAGGGTCCTCTTGTTTCTTGAAGTAATCTAAAGTCTTGGGGTTTTAGGTCTAATACTTATACCACAAATTGTCATTGTTCTCTTTGTGGCGAGGGTCTCTGAACCCAGTCCAAACGAGGCCTGTCCTCCCTGGTGCAGCATGACCACAGGTGGCGGAGACAGCATTGTGAAAAAGAGACATAGCCTATTCAGGTGCAAGCAAATCTCCTCCCAACACTCTACATGCAAACCAAGTCTATTCAGCCCAGCGATGAGTCACCCAGGCAAGGCAGAACACATCTCAACCCCCCCCCCCACCCAGTTACTGTCTAGAGTGAATGCACATCCCCAGCTCCTGTCACTCAAACACCAGACGCTGAATACAAAAACAGTCAGAGGCACACAGGATGGTAAAGTAAGAAAAGGCACACTTAGTTAAAGTGGCATTTTCAAACACAGAATGTAAAAACCACCTCCACCAAAAGTCAATTTCTCTATTTTCCCCCTATGGAAAGTTACACATGCAAAATGTTACAAAGCAACTCCCATGTTAGCCTATGGGACAGATACCCTTTCAATAGTGAAAAGCGAAATACACAGTATTTCACTATTAGGACATGTCACACACACACACACACACCAGTACATGTCCTACCTTTCACATACACTGCACCCTGCCCATGGGGGTACCTTGGGCCTATCTTAGAGGTGCCTTACATGTAAGGTAAGGGAAGGTTTGGGCCTGGCAAGTGGGAACATTTGTCAGGGCAACATGGCAGTTTACAACAGCGTGTGCAGACACTGCAGTGGCAGGTCTAAGATACATTTACAGGGCTACTCGTGTGGGTGGCACAAGAAGTGCTGCAAACCCACTAGTAGCATTTGATTTACAGGCTCTGGCACACACCGTGCACTTTACTAGGGACTTACCAGTAAATTGAATATGCCAATCATGGATTACCAATCATTTCACAATTTTATACAGAGAGCATATGCACTGCTCAGCAGTGGTAAAGTGCCCAGAATCCTATAGCCAACTAAAACAGGGTCAGAAAAATAGGAGGCAAAAAGTTTGGGGGTAAACCTGTCAAAAGGGCCAGGTCGAACAGAGGTCTCACAAACCTGACCAAAGGCTGTGGAACTCAGTTTTGGCTCTGCCTTTAACTGTTACCCCCTGGGAAGGGTTAAGCTCTGTCAAATGTTTTATTGTGGTACTTTGCTCATATTTTCATGGTTTTGAAAATACATTTCTATTCTTTTAACTGTATTTAATCCTGATCTGTCGATACTTGTGCCTCCCATCACCGCCACAAGGCTAAGGTCCTCATTTACAGCATTCCAGAAAGCCTTCCATATTTGACAGAGACCCTCCGAGCTGCTTCTTCCTCCTGCCAAGGTGTGCTTTGCAAGGTATGGTAGCCTAGATCAGGAAAATTAGCAATGACCTCCTACGTGTTGTTAGAAAACCCTGAACTCATTAAGATCTTTGCATTCTTTTCATACAGAAACATAATCATTACCTAGCAGGCCTTCATGACATGGCATGACATTTTTCATCAAAAACTCTTCTGCCATAAATATTAAGACCAACATTGCCAAAAATCCCTACTATAGCAGTAGGGAGGTGGATTCTCCACCGCCCTAGTTGTTTAGTGGCCTATCCTCTAAACTTCAAAAGGTGCATTCAATTCTGAGCTTTACCTATGCTATTAAAATGGGAGGCAAATATGCAATATTGTTACTTGCATCTTTGGAGTCTACCTAGGAAGAGTTTTCCTGGAGCTCAATACAGAATATCAAAACATCTGCTGCCACCTGTTGGAAATGGCCCTTTTGCAGGGTTATCCCCAAACTTTTAGCTTCTTCCTCCTATTTTTTCCTGACCTGCTGTTGTTGGTTTTAGGACTCTGGCCACCTTACCACTGCTGATCAGTGCTAAAATGCATACGCTCTCTGTGTAAATTTTGTTATGGATTGGTGTTTCCATAATTGGCATATATGATTTACTAGTCAGCCCCTAGTCACATGCACTAAGTGTGCCAGGGCCTGGGGATGTGCCATGACTCCAGAGAGTCTAGATGGGTCAGGGATGGGCTGAATAGACCTGGGCTGCATTCAGAGTAGTGGGAGGAGTTGTCACTAGCACCTGAATAAGCCTGGTCTGCATTTAGAGTGGTGGGAGGAGATTTCCCTTGCACCTGAATAGGCCCTGTCTGCCTTGGACAATGCTGTCTCCGCCTCCTGCTGGGAAGCTGGACCAGAGAGGACCAAACTGGTTTGGACTAGGCACAGACACTCTCTGCCTGAGAGGGCAAAGGATTTTGGGGTATAAATATTGGGGCCCAGACCCCAGAACTTTAGAACTCGCTGGAATCAAGGAACCTGACAACAAGAAGAGCTGAAAGAGCTGCCAGGAGGAGTACTGCACCTTTGCTGTGTTGTTGCTTTGTTGGGTTGGCCTGCAGTTGCTGCTTCTGACTTGGGCAGTGAAAGGACTAGACTGAACTTTCTTTATTTGTGCTGAGAATCTCCAAGGGCCTGAAATCGAGCTGGCCTCCTGTTCTGAAGTCTCAGGGACTGCAAAGACTTCACCAACCTCTGGGTACCGCGTCTGGAACCCCTGTTTGAGTTGCCACAGAGAAGGGAACCGCAACTGACTCCGTCGCTGGCTCTGTGACCTGACAACACCGCAGACCACACCGTCCGCATTTCGCACCGCAACCCTGGTCTCACCGACGACCTCCGCCGCTGCCACTGAGCCGCTGCTTGCACTGTGACCTGTGGGCACCACAGTCCGCACCGCACCGCCTCGCTTCACTTCACGATCCACCGCCTTGTCCCACACAGCTGTCTGGGCCGACCGACGCCAGCTTCTGCAAACTGGCTCTGTCGCCTGCACCGCAACCTGCCAGCACTGCATCGATCACCGTCTTGCCCTGCACCGTAAGCCTTGGTCTCACCGATGCCGTCTGGACGATCGTCACTGAGCCGCTACCTGCGCCGCATCGAGAGGACACTGCACCCTGCACCGCTTCCATTTTACAACGCAACCGCGACTGTTGCCACGACCGGCTCACACCTCCTTGTAAGCCGCAACGAGAAAGGTACTGTTACCGAGTCTGTTCACGCTTTTGCTGGCCCGTATCGATGCGGTCGGCTGGAACTGTTAGACTCTGTTGTTTTCAGCATCGCGGTAGCCCTGGACGGAGCTACCGACTCGTACGAATTGTGTTTTTGAGGTATTTCTGCAGTTTTAGAAGACATCTTACAAAGTATTTATTTTTCAAGTACTGTATTGTGGATTCTTTATCGTTTTTGGTCCTGTCTTAAGTATATAAAAATATTGGATAATTTTCTAAACTGGTGTGGTGTCCTTTTTTAGTGCTTACACTGTATTACTGTTGGTTATGTGCAAATGTTTTACACACTGCCTCTAAGAGAAGCCTGACTGCTCGTGCCAAGCTACCAAGGGGGTGAGCAGGGGTTATTTTAGGAGTGTAACGCCCTTATCCTGACTAGAAGGAAGGGTCTCTACTTGGACAAAGGTGCAAACCCTTGCCAACTAGAGACCCCCATTTCTAACACCACCCATTTGCAGTACACAATTGTAATCATTAAACACCAGCAGATGACTTTTCCATACCCGCCCAACCACAGCCCTCCTACATTTTTGTAAAATGGTGACTGAAGTTTCTCAATGTCAGAAAAGGAGATTGGGTTTCTACAAATTGATTATGTGATCTTTTTCAACCACAAACATCCTTGTATTAATTTGATGACACGCTTAATCCGGCACATTTTCATATAATGTTTTTACATGACCTGGCTTAGAGCACTCCTGAGTGGCTAAGATCATAATCCCTGTTGGAAATGGCCCTTGCTGCAGTGCTACCCACAAACATTTTGCCTTCCTCCTGCCTTTTTTCTGACCTCGTTTTTGTTGGCTTTAGGACTCTGGGCACTTTACCACAGATTTCCAGTGCTAAAGTGCATGTGCTCTCTCCCTAAAATTGGGTAACATTGGGTTATCTACAATTGGCATATTTAATGTACGTATAGGTCCATAGTTAAGTGCACTGTATGTGTCCAGGGTCTGTAAATTAAATGCTACTAATGGGCCTGCAGCACTGATTGTGCCACCTACTACCGTAGCCCTTTAAACCATGGCTCAGGCCCGCCACTGCAGAGATTGTTTGTACAGTTTGAAACTGCCATTTTGACCTGACAAGTTAACCTACTTGCCAGGCCCAAACCTTCCCTTTTATTACATATAAGTCACCCTTAAGGTAGGCCCTAGGCGGCCCTGTGGGCAGGGTCCAGTGCATTTAAAAGGTAGGACATGTACTTTTGAGTTTTACATGTCCTGAGGTGAGCCCAGGTTAATTTAGGCTGTGCATCTGACTTACCCTGACTAGGATTGTGGTCCCTACTTGGACAGGGTGCAAACCTCTGCCAACTAGAGACCCAATTTCTAACAATGCAAGTCAAATTTCACTAAGATTCGTTGAACTGATATAAATATGGGCTTCAATATAAAGGAAACATTCATACTTCCTAGCTTCAGTATGGCCGCTAAACTATGACACTGGCATCTGTAGACGTTTCTCTAAGTCCTTGCTGAGTTGACCTCATAACATGCGTTGAACGGTGGCGGTAGACCCCACCTCAATGAATACAAATATGAACAAACTGCACCCAGACTCTAACATTCAGGATTCTCAGGGCCAGCTTTTTATTACTCTCTTGAGAAGTGAGTAATAAAAGCATTGATACCTAGGCTCTTCAGCCATTTGGCCCCTAATTATTTATTTTTGACTGTGGTTTGATGCTGCATAGTTATTGTTTTTCCTCTGCAGATTGTGACATTGAGGTTAACCTGCCTGTGACTACCTATGGGGTCAATAGCGACTCCTTTTCAAGTATGTTTATTTTGAATTTAGATGTGTATATGGGGTCAATTACTAATGTCATGCTCTGACCATCACTAAAAATGTTGAAAAAAAGGACATCATATTAAATAATGGTCATGACATATGGACCTGTTTGAGTTGTTTATAATAAACTGTAAAATTGGGGGTGGGGGGTGTTTTCACACTGTTGGTTACACTTATTGGCATAAATGATACTATACACTAACTAAAAGTGCACATCGGTAAAGCTTGCAACACCAGGGCTACAGTGTGCAGTGCATTACGTACTACACAAGGTATGGGGTAATGTCAAAGATTTGGCAATTGCTATCACGTGTATCATCTACAATGTTTACAGAACTGAAACGCTGGGTAATTCCCGGGTTCTTTATAGGCACTTGATCTCCACAAAAAAACAGGCATCAGTATGTGGCATGAGTGAGAATATGGTTTCCATTTGCACCATTTCAAACCTATGTTAAGAATACATAGTGGTTGAAAATCAGGTAGTGTTGTGGGACTTAGCTTGTCTTGACAAATGCTTGATGACCTGTTTGGCAATCAAACACCAGCTGAAACATGTTGTCCTGGGGACACAGAAGTCATTAAGTAATCTGTATACATCCCATTTTTGTTTTTATACATGCCAAGGGTGCCCTTTTTTTATAAAATTTACTCAGATGATCACCCCAATGCATTTTTAACCTCCCTTTCTTGGTCTTTAAATTGAGCTAGCAGTCTTTATCAAATTGATCCCCCAAGAGTGGGGTTGAGTACACCAGATACTGACTATTGCACCGGCTGAGGATTTGACGATGAAGCTTTCAGTTCTAATAGTGAGGACCATCTGTGCCACCTCTAGGAAGTGCTTCAGGCTCTGCAGAGAGCAGGACTGACAATAAAGGCCAGTAAGTGGCTGGAGAATCGAAGCCGCACCTGCTTCGTGGCTATGAAAACGATGCAGCACCTGGCCCACCATTGATGCAGTGTGTCTGGATTTTCGACGCATCGTCCCTCAATGCCAACTCTTAATTGACACCAGGCTGCCGTAAGAAACCGAGGCCGTGTGTCTAGAATTTGATGCATCACATCCCCTTCCAGAAAGGAACTGACGCATCACTTGCCCTGCCTAGCAGTAAGGAACTGACGATTGCCTCCCCTGTGGAGTAAGAAACCGATGCATCACTTTGTTTTCTGGTGCCTCACCTATCCTGTGCCGGTTTCATCATTGATGCATCTAAGGTACTTTGTGCTAAAAAGAATGCATCCATTGACTTCTATGGACTAAACTTATGTAACCATTTAGATTTCAAATGATTTTATTAGTTTTCAGAAAACAAACAGTGAACAAATAATACATACTTGCTTATATTAGGCGATGATACAAAGCAATGATACAAAGCAGTATTGTAAACAATAATATAAAACAATAATACAAACAATAATGCTACAAAGTACTAATAAAGCAAAACCATACAATACAATAAAACAATAAGTGGCCTGAGATCATGTATACTGGATGAGTTTCAGTAAGATATTTGAGGAGAAAGAGTGTGACAAGAGATAAGAAGTAATCATTACTTTCTCATGTGTGATAAGATATGTGCATTAATCTACCGTGTGCAGGATTGCACCGTGTCACGTGAGTGGAAGTAGGAGGAAAATCTACCGCCGGATATTAGTGAATGTAAGGGGATCATTGCGTTGGAGTCTGAGTAAGATAGTGTGTACCCGTAAGCATGTCTAAGTTGGTTTGTTTGAGGCAAAGTAGTTGTCTAACCTGTTCCAGATGTGTCTGACTGGAGATTTCCAAGGTGACTGTTGGAGGCTGTTGGTGACTGTATGTAACCATTTAAAAGTGATATCTTGAATTGTGTATGTTTGATTTGTGTCTTGTTTAATTAAGATAAATGTTGTCTATTTTTTAAACTGGTGTGGACGCCTTATGTAGTGTTGTCACTGTATTACTGTGTGTGTAGGTAGAAATGCTTCACACATTGCCTCTGAGATAAGCCTGACTGCTCGTGTCAAGCTACCAAGAGGGTTAGCAGGGGCTATCTTAACTATGTGACTCCCTTACCCTGACTAGAGTGAGGGTTCCTACATAAACAGGGTGCAAACCACTGCCAACTAGAGACCCCATTTCTAACAGATGGCATCTTCGACAACGACGTAGGACTCCACATTGCAAGCCCTGAAATTCTCCAGAGCCAGCCGGTGTGCGATGCATCTTTGACACAAGGGCTCGCATCACAGCCTTTCAGCTTCTTGGGACCACTGCTGCACAACGCATCTCCACCCCAGGACCTCGCTTCATCTCGGTTGCACAATGTATCCTCGACGCTGGATATCTCATTGCTCCGCAACAAGGATTTAAGGTACACTTGTACAGTGGGTGTAACTGGGTCCCTGTAGCCGTTGTGCACTCCATCCCGGTTGGTCTGAACTTGCAACTTTGTCTCCGTCTAGTGCTGCTAGATAACCACAGGTTGTACGTTCTGCTTTTCTGCTCCATTTTACCATAAAACTTTAAAACTGCATATCTCTAATTCTGCTGATTGGATTTTTGTCGCTTTGGTGCCAAATTATTTTTTCAATTTTAATCTATTTTTCCTAAATTGATGTGAGATTTTTCTTGTGTTGGGTTTTCACTTATTTACTGTTTGGAGTGCTGCATAAATACTTCACACATGACTTCTGAGTTAAGCCTGACTGCTTTTGTGCCAAGCTACCAGTGGGGTAAGTGCACGCTAACAGAGATTATGGTTGCTGCTTGAGTAGGTTTTCATCCCCTCAACCAGTAACCCAAATCCCAACAAAGGGAGATTCAATAAGTTTAGGAGGTTGCTTCTCTCTTTGACATGACTTCCTCAAACATTGCCTTGCTAGGTAGAATTCCTACATATGCTATCAGGTTCCTCAACTTTACTATAATTAATCAGCAACATACTTTGTAGTCCCTGTGAGATATGCTGAATATTGGAAAGGTACACCACAGAAAACAAAAAAGTGATGGACGGGAATGTGCCCTTGAACAATCTCACATGGTTGTAATTCATTGTTTTGTTTGTTGCTTTTAATGCCCTAAGTGTGACTGGCGTGCCAAAACGTGGATTCCATACTTACTGTGAAGCAGGACTAAAGCTACAACTCACTGAAAATGCCTACATAGGAGGAAACTGGTCTATGGTGGCTTATGTTCCCATCCAGAGGGAACCTGGTCTGGAACTTTGGAATGAACTGTGTTTCTACTGCAGCAGGACCAAGACTAATTGGCATGTGGCAGGTCTTTGTCTCAAGTGATGTAGTTCTTTAAAAACGATGGAAGAGATTGTGGCTGTGGTCCATCAATAGTCCCTTGATTAATTCAATCATTTGTTCCATCATGTTGTTTGTTGCAGAATACTAGTTTGAAACACAAGGGAGTATCAAACTAAATATTCACTAATCATTTTTTGACTGAAAATCATATTTCATATTACTCAAAATTCTACAGCTGAATTCATTTTTTTATTTTTTAGGTATAATTGTCTCTGACTTTTACAGTATGGATGAAGTAAAACACTTGTGCAAAGCTTTCATTTAATCTTTTATAATATAAAAAAAAGTATGAACTTTCTGCATTTTGACCTGTCTTTTATGTACACATTTGGATCTCTCACTGTTTAATTTGGATTTTGTGTGAATGATTGCTTTCCACTGAATAATTTTGTCGATATATTCTAACTGGATTTACAACACTTAAGGCGTGACGCCTTCGCATGTGACTGTTTTACATTGTTTTGCATTATAAAACGTAAACTTAATGGGACAATAAAACTGACAATTATTCATAGTTAGCCAAAATTATACTAAACTATAGCTGCTTAAATTTGAACATGGTTTGGTGCCACGTGATCATAAGCAACAAAAGAAGGAAAACACTAAGTTAAAAATATCACAGAGTTATTCTAGTGGCTTGTAACTTGTATAAGTGTTCAGATATTGTAAATGTACAAAGGCGTTGCTGTATGGTAACCTGGTCACTGTAAATGCAATAAGGTGCATGACAGTGGGCTAAAGCCTAGAAAGGAGTCGATATTTATATTAAAGTTGGTCTCTCAGCAACACGTTACATATTTTTCTGTTGCTCACTTTTAACAAGCCATAGAAGGTTTTTTTTTCACTCTCTACAAACATTTTATATTTTACGCCAGCTGGGGATCTGTTTAGCAATAGTAAACAACCCTGCAAGATTCCGTATCGAAGGGATTATAAAGTTGCAACAGTGGCAGTTCCTGTGATAATCTTAAAATCTGAATAGAGACATTGTTTACTGTCGTTTGTAACAAAAACAGGAACCAATGACAAGCAAGCCCCTCCTCGCACCAGCGACAAGCATATAGGAAATCGTAGTTATTACAGCGTGTTTTAATAAAGCAATAATTTTGTTTATGTACTAATTTTGGGGTTCGGGGAGGGGCACTGCATTATCATCTGCAGATGAGGGATTCTCGGACAGCTTGTTCTTACTCCTAATGCCCTCACCCCAAGAGCATCATTTAGCTGGAGAGGTGATAGAAATCGGCCTATTTTACTTTTCGTGGGAAATGTCACAGTTTCTTCTTGGGACTTAGGAAATCTAACATATTTGACCCCGATCATTTCAAGGAACGTTACATTTGCACTAACTATTCCATTGAAAAAATGGGATCTTGAAGCCACTGAACGCTATTGCGGTGTTAAAAATGCATTTCCTCTCTTAGCTTGTTGTGAAATTACTTCCTTTGTGCATCATAATATTATTGCGCTCGGTAGACTGGAATTCCCAGAGTCTGCTGCAAGCTGACGTATACGGAAGAATATACAAATACAATAACATTGCCCTTATCTTTATGTATTTCAATGATTGGGGAGACGATTAGCCCCACCGGCCTGGCCGCCAATGACTAACAAACCGGAAAAGCATGGAACCTCAAAAGGGGTTTACTTAATTTAGGAATTATAGTGACACCTTGAAGTTAACAGTATTTCATGCCAGTTCGCTTTAATATTATTATAACCCTTCTGATACGATAATATAAAAAATAACATTCTGCATCGATGACGTCCTTTTGAATCTAAGATAGACTACACGCACATAATTTGTAAATGCAGAAAAAGTTCTATATTCTTGAAAGAGATGGCATTCTATTCACACATACAGTTTACTTTACAGGGCAGCAAATTTGGAATGTTCTGCCCAGCCAAAATTTCTCCTTTATCTATGACGAGAGACAATGACAGTAAAAACGTGGGATGTGAGGTCTGTCATACATACCAGACCTTTAGTCACTCAAGATTTTTTACTGATGGCACCCCCACGACGCAGGGTCCATCTTTGGAAACATGCCATTAATCAGCACTATATGGTGGCTCCCAACTCTTAGGGGGCATGTGCAGGTTCTTTCTGTCCAGGAATGCCTTGTTCGACATGGCAGAGCAGGACAGAACTGATGACACATTAGGTAGCCTTTTTATGCAATTCCCTTTTGCATGGGCTCAAATGCAATTGCTTTCATGATGGCCAAGACTTTGATGGGTCTGCAGTCTGCATTCCCCGACCTCCAACTGGTGCTGCGGAGCTGAAACACTGGTGAATGAAATACCTGCATAATTTCCACCCTGCTCTAATTTACCCCCTTATCAGTTGATTGGCCAGAGTAATATCCTTAGGGGATACAGCTCCAGCTCAATGCATGAGATCCAGTATTTTTACCTGGCCCACTCTTATTGGGTGCATTCCCACATCTGATAAATTGACCTTAGACTCTGGGAAAGGAATTGTTGCCACAGGTACAGCCTAGTTCCACCCAAGCCATTCCTGTACCACAGGGAAGTCATGAAACTATCTGCCCAGTCACAAGAGTCAAACCTGTCCATTCATAGCTTTCCAAGATCCTGCCCTTTGACCTATGACTCTCATTAACTCTCACGCTCACCACTTGCTCACAGCAGGTGGGGTGAGAGCAGAAAAGACTCAATTTTCGCATAAGTATGTAGATAAGGTGTCCTGCATCGGTATGGTTGTTACCCATTCTTTTAACTTCCTTTTATTATTGTAGAATGCAGGGGAGGAGTTACTGGCCAGAAGAAGACATTCTAGTAGCAATAATTCTGGACCCCTTTACTGTGCAACTCGTAATCAGCCCTTTAGTGTTTGATTGCTAAATTACCAAGGAAATGCGCTTGGAATTACTGAAACTAACATAACTGCAGTGTAATATATATATATATTTCATGTGATCAAGGGCTTCAGAGCCCGAAACGCGTCATGGCAACATTTATGCACTTAAAATAAATCGGCACGAAGAAACTGGAGTCCATTTCTCTTTTTGCGAGTTCCTGAGGAAAAGGGCTGCAAAGCTGGAAAACTGATACATATATATATATATTTATATATATATCCACACAAAAGAGTTGCCCCCAAAGGACGAGCCGCACATAGGTAGGTTTTGCTCTCCGTTTATTAACAGGAAGCTGCAATGAAGTCCGCAGAATGCCTCGCATACAAAGATGCACTTTATCAAAGGCAAGTTCATATGAACAGTGCAAAGCATGTCGGGCACAAATTTAAACACTTGGTATCCGCCCAGTGGTTGCTGGCAAAGCCTGCTGGTACCTGTAGTGTCCGATAAGTATTCCTTCAGTGAGGCGCTTATACACAGTCAATGAACAAACAATAAAAACCCCAGTGGGTTTGCGTAGACATCCTGCTTTCCCAATTGCCTCGCAGCACTTCCATAATCGTGCAACCAAAGTTCATGTTGACTATTGAGTTAACTTAGCCTGACTTTAGGCTCTAATTGAAAAATGTGCTTTAACCTTGTTGGTATGCTGTTTCTTCCTTTTCCAGGAGTGTATCATGCTTAGTTGGATAAAGACTCATTGTTTGTAATAGACATCTGATAGTGAGGCCTACAGGGAGGAATCTGGCAACGAACTCAGAAAATTGTCAAAGGAGGCTTTCTGTTCATCACGTAACAGGATGATGGAAACCTCAACGCTGAGGACTACAATCCCGGTTTCGTTCAGATGGGAACTTAAGAAAGTGTGCTGATACTTCCCATAATCAACAATTCGCTTTGTTCCTGGTGGTGTAAGTAGAGATAAGGATTTTTTTGGCGCTACTGTTATGTCTAGTTGGTGTTTCCATAGTTAGTTAGGCAGACCTTCCCCAACTCTAAGAGGGAACAGATCTCTCATGCTGGGCTTTTTCCCTAAGTGTAAAGCCTTATGTTGAACACTTTTCCCATTTCCTGAACTTCTAACGAAGTTCGATTTCATGCTGACACCTTCTCTGCTCCTGGTTCTAAATCCCCTTTAGAATCTCTGTTCTTTATCTATGTTTAGAATAGAAAAGGGAAGTTTCTTTATGGAACTTCTATTTGTGACAGTTTGTTTTGTTTTTTGTCATTGTGGCTGTTACTATTCTGCATCTCATGTTATTACGGCTCAACTTATTGTAACATTTCAGTCTGCAAACTAAATTGCTGCATCTTTTGAACTTATTTTTGATCTGTTTATATACTGGATTGATCAGAATTTTAAAATAAACAATTGTAATCATAATTATTGATTCCAGGTCCAGCTATTGGAATCACATTGACTTTATAAGTTGGAAAGATATTTCTAATGTGATCTTCCTTACAGTGCTTCAAGTCAACTAACAAAGGTCCACATGACCAATGGAGAAATATATTTGATCATTTTACAAAAACACTAAGGTGTATCAGCGCACCATCAACCTTAACCTGCATCCTTGCCTGAATGAGAGCCATCCATACCTTCTCTTGCTCATCTAGTTATGCATATGTCAGCCATAAACCTCTTCAATGCTTCAGGTAGGAAAAGAATGCCATATGTGGTGCTTCCACTTCCTGTATTGTCTCTGTGGTATTTTATAAATGTTAATCATGAGCACTACAAATATTAGTTGGCAGATGTTTCCTCTGTGAAAAAGTAACCCAAGCTGTCATGTTATTTCATGAACCATTCTGAAGGTCATTTGTTAAATCATTAAAATAATTAACTCCTACACTATCTGCAGCTTGCTGCAGCATTTCGTTTTATATTATCACTAACTACGCATATTGTTTCTTCATTTGTAAAAAGATATAAAAATACGAGTTTGATGCATGTGGGCACATTAGATTCAAATCACCACAAATTATGGGACGATACACACACTAGGGGAGAGTCACAAAGGCATCTATTAGTGCGTGAAGCTGTACCACCAGAGTACTATTTACCCTAGTCATAAATACCTTGGTGAAGTGGCCTGAAAAGTCCACAACCCTATCATAAAAAAACACAAAGAAGACAAATCATTTTCATGTATTCTTATTATGAATATTTGATGGATATTCCCATTTTGTTCCCATTTTATAAGTTTCGGGAACAAATAACACATGCATTTAAGAGTAGGTGAAGTAGTACGACAGGTTTACTGCTTCAAATGCTCATAAATGCTTATTTGACTGCCTTTGTGACTCAGCCAAATTATGTTTCAGAATAATGCACTACAATGCAGCATAGAACTCATTCCAAGTGCCAATACAGAACTAAGTATAAAAACTCCCATGGGAAATAGTGATTGTGGATGTTATACTGTTAATAATTGTGCTCTATTCCACTTCTGTGCTGGGCAATGCTGAATAAAATTTGAAAAATGGTCATTGTGCATTACATTATCTCTCCTTGCACTGTTGCATGCGCAATTTCCTCTAGGTATGACATGGAGGAAAAATCAAGGTAAAAAACCACAGGACTGAATGCAATATTCAAGTAACCCTTTGCGTGACACTCCGAAGGAGGATGCGTAGGTGACCAATACGCTACAATATTTCAACTGGTACAGATAAAATCAGTTAGATTTTCCGGTTGATATACGAAATGGCTTAGTCCTCTGAGGGGCCAATTGTCATCTCAAATGAAAGCATTTATTCCAGCTGCTGTTGTACCGTGTGGGGAACTCTGTAAGATGATGATCAACAGCTTAGCTAGAAAACACCATTCACATTTTGATTACTGTAAGCTGAATTCAATGCAGATACGATGGGATATTCAAAACAAACCCTGGCTTGTCCATAGTGCTCAGCTCTGTTTTGTCTTTTTGAAATCTATCCAGAAGCTGATTCTCCTGGTGGAGGTGTTCTCACCTACTCATCGAATTATGTTTCACAAAATGCTCCAAGCTGGTGTGTCAATCAAGTCAAAATGTCATCATCTTCAACAATTCGATGATTCAGAAAGCATCATCTTCTATCATCTTCTGTGAATCGGTGGGTGGAGAGAAATGGCATTGATATCGCATACTGCTGTTTTCATCAGAATGCTTTACTGCACTTACAAGTTAGTCACAGTGCAGAATACATAGTAAGGTACCAATTGCAAGTGAGAAGTACAATTCTGATCCATGCACAAAACCTTTTTTTGTCGAGATGTACGATCACCACTTCACCATTAAACATTTTCCCTAAGCAAATGTTGGTTGATCAAACTGACTGAAATTTACCAACAGTAAACAATGGTATGTGAGAACTTTGACGCAGGAAGCAATTATTTCTGCATGTAATGCCACATTACACCCTCATGGGTCCTCCTCATCCCATTCTTAACATAATGAGGATGCCCCACCCCCAGACAGGCTATCCACACGCTAGTCTGTTTTCTATCTTAATAAAAAAAATGTAAAGGCTCCTCCAGCCCTCCACCATTCCTGTTTTAGTTTCTGTCCAGAAGAGGTAGGACATATGCTGGTGTTACTTATTTAAATATGTAGTTCTGCACGATTATTTCATGCCTTATGGTAACTGTGCATGTTATTTAATCACTTATCGCTGTGTTGTCAGTGGTTTTTCGTGTGCTACGCCCTCAGCTACGCTCCTCGCTCATGTGCATGGGTGGGGCGGGGAGCTTTTCAGAGTGTGCTGCGGGCAGGCCGTTCAGGTGCTAGGCAATTCAGCAGCACTCTGACCTGTGGCGACTTCTAATTTGCAAAGTCAACCACGGGGAAGGGGGCACGCCATATCTTAAAGAAAGCAGGTCTTGTAAAGGTTGGGAAGTGGCTGCTTGGTTACAGTGAGAAATAGGAAGTGGCTTTTAGCACTTTTTACTTTATGGTTATTGCAGTCATGGCCACAGGGTTTCGTGATGGAAATGGACACTCAGGAGGGGTCCCCAAGGCCTTCTGGAGGTAAAATTGCACAAAAAAGAAGGCATGTGCAATCTTTAAAAATAGAGGATTTGTTGCAAATCTCTAAATCAGACCTCCACGCTATGTTTAATCAGGCAGTTGAGGATGCATTAAATGATCCCTATACCAAAAAACAAGAAGGGGAAACAAATGATGACAAGGATGTATCCCTTAAAGGAAAATATGCCCAAGGAAAGGTTTTTTCAGACATGTTGACATATATAAGGAGGTCCTTGATTTTGAGCCTAAAACCGTGACAAAGGTTGGGTTTATGCACAGTATAGTGCTTCTTTGGTTGATGATCTCCAGCACCATGATATCATGAAGGAGCTCATAACAAAAGAGTGGAAAGATGTTCATAAACAGAATATCCCCCGGTTCTTAAACAAGAGACATCTGCTTGAACAATTTAATGAACAATTTCCTCAGATTCCAAAATATATTACTATTTTGACTTCAATGACCTCAACATCATCTTTGGCACCTGAAGTCTCTACCTTGGCTGATCCAGTTGACAGTAAAGTTGAGTCATGTTTGAAACCTTCTTATGCACCATGTAATTTTGGTTTGCCTGCTAGCACATATTCGGCTTATGCCTCCCAAGTGCTGTTAAAGGACTTTGAAATGCTATTTGATTGCCTAAAAGGAAAGGCTGCTCCAACTCCAATTCTGGCCCTGATGGAGATTCTGGCTCAATTCTTAACTGATGTGACTGCTGACAAATTTTGGGCAATTGCTTTTGCTTCTGGAGCTACGGTGGCTGGGTGCCGGACTCTTTGGATGAAACCTTGGAAACTCAAAGCTAACCAGAAAACATTAGTCGATGAACTTCTGTTTCTAGGCCTTAAGCTCTTTGGTGGGGTGATAAATGACATGGTCTAACGATCTGCAGAGGAATAAAACAGCTCAAACCCTTCCGATTGTTTCAAGGAAGAAAGTCTTTTTTCACAAAAAGAATGTTCAAGAGAAGCAAGATAACTGTCATCCCTTTTATGGCCTGGATCAAGGTCGAGGAGCCACGTTTCCTACAAAATCCCAACCACAGAGACAGGGTTCTCAAGAACCAAGTCAGAAATGACTATCCGGAGGTGGGAGCAAGGCTTTGGTTCTTTCTTCCTCAGTCGAGAGGTCTGTTGAAGGATCAGTGGGTCCTGTCCATTATTCATCACTGCTATCAGATCCCATTTTATTGCCATACTCCTCTGTCTTCAGGCCTGCTCCTTTATCATGACATCTTGTGAAAAGAGATGCTATGCTCAGTGGGCTCCAGAAATTGCTCCTGAAAAAAGCAGTTGTGCCAGTTTTAGTGGATCAAAAGGGTTTGAGGTCCTACTCAATCCTCTGTTGGGTAAAAAGATTAGACAGCTCTTTTTGTCCCATACTGAATTTGAAACACCTCAACAAATTTGTAAAGTTGGAAGCCTTTCCGATGGTGACACTTCAGTGCATCATTCCTTTGATTCAGAAGGCTTTTTTTGGCTACCCTAGGTCTTGAGGATGCATATTTCCATGTACCAGTCCACCCAGACAGCCAGAAGCTTTTTCAGTTTGCAGTGGAGGGGAGACACTGTTTCATTATCTTCCCTTCAGGTTGTTGACCTTGCTACAGACTTTCACCAAGGTACTGGCTCCAGTTGTAGCAGTTTTACAGCTTAAAGGAGCCTCTCTCTTTCCGTATCCTAATGACTGGTTAATTTGTGCTTCTTTTCTCCCTAAGGCTCAGGAAGCAGTGAAGCTGACAATCTTCCTTCTGCATCACTTAAGGTTCAAACTGAATCTGACACAATCATACCAAGACCTAGTCCAGCAGCAGCAATTTATTGGTGCAATTTTCAACATACAGACAGGAGTGGTGTTTCTCCCTCATGACAGGATCAAGTCATTACAGACAAATGATCAGACTTTACTGTCCTTTCCATTGGCATCAGCCAGGTTCAGGAGTTACTGGCTGCCGCAAGCTCGCTGGTACCCTGGGCATGTCTCCGTCTAAAACCTCTGATGAACTATCTTCTGACTCATTGGGATCCAACTTTGGCAACTATGACATTCAGGTCCCAGTGTATCCGGCAATTGTGCAGGAGTTGAGTTGGTGGCTTCACACTCCAAATCTGGAGAAGGGTATCCTTTTTCAGCAGTCTCCCCCGGTGCTGTTGACAATAGATGCCAGTTTGTGGGGTTGGGGAGGACCTCTGGAAGAGAGGGAAGCCAAGGCGCAGTGGTCAGAATCGGACAGACTCCAGTCCTCCAATTGGAGAGAGTTGGCTGCAGTGAGGAAAGCTGTTCACATTTTTCAACCCCAGCTATGGAGGTCAAACTTTGTGGTCTGAACAGACAATCAGATGACATGGTGCATTTTGAATCGTCAGGGGGGCACAAGCTTTCCTCAATTCAACTCCTTGGCTCAGTTGTTTTGTTCTTGGGCAGAGTCACATCTTGTAGTCTTGAGGGCAATATATCTACAGGGGGGATCTCATTTATCATGCCAACAGTCTCAGTTGCAATCTCTCCTTATCAGTCCTCTTCCACCTGTCTCTGCCAGTGTTTCAAAAGCTTTGTCATCTTTTCTTTGTGCCTTGGATAGATCCCTTTGCTTCCCCTCACAATTTTCTTATCCCAGTTTTCTGCAGAGAAATATAGGCGTGGGCAGTAGGAGACTGAAAGCATCTGTACCCTACTATTTACTAGAAAATGCATTTATTAGGTGCTGTAACACCCCAAAACCCCCACCTGAAGGTACAACCCTGTGAACGCAGTAACATCCCACCAGTGCTTAATTTGAGCTGGTGCTTTCCGGTGCTCAGCCCCGGCACCTAATCCCCGGCACCGGAGCTTATAGCACCAGTTAAGGACACACTTATTTAGAAGGCACATGATTTTCCCCAGAATCATAGGATGGTGAGCCATGCCGAGACTCAAACCCGGTTCCCCAGCTCCGAAATCAGCAGCTCAAGCCATTAGGCCAAGTCTTCTCAAGAATAATAAGTGCAGGGGCTCTAGTCAGGAAGCAGTTTGCACCAGCACATTTCTCCTGTTAGCGCTGCCTCCTGAGAAGAGCCCCAGCACTTTTTATATTACAAATTAACCACTGCATCCCACCCTACGGTATTTAAATTTACTAGGTGCACTATGTACCTCATCATTATCTAGCCTTCTGGTAAAAAGGAATTTTATAAAGTAAAAGTAAAACTGCACCCTTTAACTGTTATTCGTAAAGTGACAAATAACTTAACACTTTTTTGCAACTCATATGCACCTGAAGAGCTGTTTCTTCCTTGTGCATTGAATGCTGGAGTAGTGTTCATATTGTGTTTAAGATGCGGGTGGAGTGATGGGCATTCGAATCACAAAGGGTTGCGGCACTCACTGAATAATAGCCAGATAGAGAGGCATGCCATGAATTGATGTTTTAGGGCCTCACTGTGAGTGTGTTTGGACTCAAGATGGAGCTAATAATGACAGCTATGAGCCACTGGGTAAAAAACTTTCTGTAATTGTTGCGGAAACAAATTCCTGCACCAATTTCTGCATCATACTCCCCATTAACTTGTAATCAAAGGTAATTCCCTCAGAGAATTGCCAATGTTTGTTTTGCTGGCGGTTCTGGGGCTAATACCAGGCCAATTACCTGCCCACTTGCAATTGGCACTTTAGGGATAATCCCATAGTGATCCAAATGGAGACCAACCACAGTTTTCATTTTGACCAAGCTATGGAGTTTTGAAATTGCACTACATCCACGTAACTTACCCCACTACGTTATTAAGGTGCACCTAAACTTGCCTCCAGTGGCATGTAAGTTTAGATTGATCAAGGAGAAGCCCTAGATCCTACTTTTACTGCTTTGTTACTTTAACATCTGTGTTTTCACTACGTACTAGTTATCTCGATGATCAATATGTCTATTACTCTGGCAGTCATTACACTGCATGGTTTTATCAGAGGCTTGCTTGGCATACAAGTTTACAAAGACAATGGAATGGGTGGTGTTTAGGGGTGAAGAGGGTTTTTAGAGTTCAGGGATGGTTGATGGTTATGAATGGGGAGTGTGTTTAGGGTTCAGGGATGGGTGACACTTAGGGTGCAGAGAGGGCTTTTGGGGTTCAGTGATAGGTGGCGCTTCTGTGAGGAAAGGAGGTTTTTTTTTTGTTTTTTTACAGTTCTGGGATGATTGGTGCATCGGGGTGGATTGGGGTGTTTAGGGTTGAGGGATGGGTGGCACTTAGGGACGAAGAGTGTTTTTATGTTTTAGGGATGGGTGGACGTTACAAGTGGAGAGAGTTTTTTAGGTTCAGCAATGGGTGGTGCTTAGGGTGGAGAGTAAAAGCTAAGGATGTAGTACTCAAAAACATATATTTTTTTAATGCTGTAACTAAGAAAATATTTTTTTTAACACACAGTCAAATATTCAATTCAACGTAATAACTTGCGTTGTACTGTCAGTTTACCACTACGCGACAAAGATTTGTGGTAAAAACCATGAAGTCAAGTGAAGCAAAGTAAAGTATCCCGAGGTAACAACTGATACACCTTTACTACAATCGCGTGCATTCCTCGCCACAGGGGCAAGTATGAGGCAGTTAACGGAATGATGAGGCGAACGGGTAACCAGGCCAAATCGGTGAATTAATTTAATCGTGGAACTTTATTATGATATTTTAATTGTGTTTTATCCTTCGGATTCCGATTGATTTTAATTATTTTGAGTGGTTTTTTTGATTGCTTTTGAACTGTATCTTTGCCATCACCATCAGTCCTCTGGAGTAACCAAAAGGTGACGGAGAAGCACTTTACAATATTTGTAAATGAACTTTAAAAAAACGCTCTGTATTGGCACCAAAGGGGCAAGTCAATCGTTCATTTTTAATTAACTGAATTTAATTGCCAAATAAACAAAGCCTAGAAAATTCACCTGTTTACTTCGCATAATAACTTTTAAGAGATAAAATATTTATACACACACAAATTCCCTAACATCCGTGTATGTTTTTTTTATAACTTGAAACACATTCGGAATTTATCTCTTTGGACCCACCTACTCACAATGAAGATGATCTTGGGTTTTAAAAAGATTCTTTTTTTGGAAACACATTAGTTATAATTCAGCATTCACTGAATGTGGACTAATTGTTTGAAAACATGTCTGCTGACAGTAGGATGACAATATGTAGTTTTATATTCGCAATATTTCATCAATCGCACTATGGGAGGGGGCTTTGGAGAGGTGAAACAGCAGGACTGTCTGCTAGCAACGCGCAATCCGAAATACAGCTTTTGCTATGGTCTCTGGGAAAAGTACATCGCCATAGCAACTGAAATTCTGCAAATAACCAAAAACGTTTGATATATAGTTTTTAAACTGTAAAAATGCAGTCCACTGGAAGAACTATGCCTCTTTACTCAATAAAAAGGTAAAATGTTTCTCATTTTAGCCAGACACATTTTTCCACCCTCGCACCTGTCCTTCCAGAATCTTGATCCGGCATGAGGGAGATCATTCCATAAATTACAGTGTACAGAGGGAACAACGTCTGAGCAAAGTAACTAGGAGCTATAAAATGCCTCCTGGGTTTTGTTCTGGCTAGTGCCAAGCTATGACGCACTCGAGATGCCAGTTGAGGTGATGGCCTTTCGTCAGTAAAATGTTGGCATGAATGGAAATGAACCGTCTACTGATGTAAATACACTAATGCACGGCAAGCAATAATGCCTCTTGACATAGGATCTGGGTGTTCAGTTCATAACTGTGTGAAGAGTTGTCATGATATCTGGGACCAGCTGGTAATTGCTGGCAGCGAGCAACCACCCACTTTCTTTACCTGCAGTGGGAACACGTTGTCTGCTGAATGGAACACAGGAGGTATCATTAAAAGTGCTTGTAAAGGTTTATCGCTTTAGAAAAGAGGTAGGCACGCAGAGAAGGCGTTTGCGGTGTTCGGCAGTATTTGACGTGGGCAATGAACATTGAAGTCAACTACATTTCGTTTTCCAAAATGCAATACAAACAACCAGTTCTCTTGAACTTTGGAGGACATTAGGAAATCACGTTGACTGAAGGAGGATTGCTTTTTTTTCTGTCAAGATAGAAAAAGCTGTCCATCCTCCTGTAGGTGAGATGCAGTTGTGCACTAAATATGCTTTATTTTAAAACATCCAAAGCAAACAATGTAGCTGTAGTTAACTCTTCATCCGCCTTCCCGTCCCATTTCTTATCAAGGAGGAGCTTGTCTGCTCTACAGAAACCTTTTGCCTAGCAAAGCCAAAATACTTTCCCCAATATGGAGCCGCCTACCCGGCCCAGCCTGCATAAAAGGGGAAGTGTGTCACACACACATCCTGAATACCGAAGAAAATTCAAGAAAAAAAGAAAAACACAAATCAATCACCCAAACAGAAACAGGGAGGGAGGGGCTTGCTCAGGAATGGAACGGGAAGACCAGGACTCGGAGTAATGAAGATTACTGGTAGGTAATCGGGCATTCCCATAGGGAGTAGCTTGATAAGCAAGAATGGGGGGCATGTAGGGGTGTGAGTTTCCAATTTCCCAACAATCATGCTGGCATATCATGGGAAAAAAAATTATTTGAGAAGCAGAGCACGAGGGGGCTTATGGGGCAGTGGGAAGGGATAGCAATGAGGAATGTTAGTGTTACTTAAGAGACAATATGTTATAAAATAACGAACAGTTGTAAGAACTTAAAGATGGAGAGGAGAGAAAGAGTGTGTGTATGTGTGTATTTATGTTTTGTCTGTGTGCATGTAAAAATCCTAGGAGAAATCAGACAGCCACCTCACCATACCCAACTGAAAGCACCTATACCCGACTATTTTCTAGAGAATACATTTTTTAGGGGAGGTGTAACATTGACTAGAAAACAACCCAAACTACACTCCTGAAATCACTTTGTGCTTCAACCGTGTCCTTCACTGGATGGAGGAGACCTACTTCTACATCTGGGACCAGGATCATCATATGGGAAGAGAATGAACCTGTCTCACTAACCGTTCCACTAGTCGGTAGTTCTCGGTCTCGGACCCCTATCCATAACCCTTCAGCTAGAGTCAATGACATACTATTTGATCTCAAGCAAAGTTTAACTTCACATGTTAACAAAGTGGTTACAGGGATACATTTTCAGCTTTCCATACTCTAGACAAAAGTGGCATTACACCAAACTGGCCAGTAGGTGGAACTAACCAGAGCCCTCATCATTTTTTGCCTAAACTACTGTAGCATCATTAGCACCACGTTCCACAAAACGTCCATCGTTAGACTGAAAAGACTGTAAGCCAGAATGTGATTTTATCTACATTAGTGGAGCCACATTGAGCTGACTCTGAAAACGTTTCACTGGCTGCCAGTAGAAAGGTTGATCACATTTAAATGTTTCCTGCACTATCCAAAATGCCTGCTAGGACAAAGCCCTGTCATGTGTGGCAGGGCTTTTCTGGTAATACATACATTCTACATGCAAACCAGGCCTGGTTGTATGTAGCAAGAGGGGCACTAACTCTTTAAAGAGCACATGTGAGCTTAGAAAACCAATGTCTAAATGGTGATCCTAAAAAGTGTGTGGAAGATTGCCATATTATTCTAGCTACAGTTTGACAGTTGTGGTAGCACAATAATAGAAACATGGCAGAAAAGAATATTCCATTCACGAGTCTGGAGGACTATATGTGTGTACTGATTAGCACTACAAGTTTGTCGGAAGGAAACTTAATTGCATTTGCTTGCCTCCTGAGCATGTCTTTAAAAATGGATTACTTGTGCAGATACATGAGGCTGTTCGGAAACCCCAACAGTAGAGAATCATTTGGGAGAATGCTATAATGATTTGAGGATTTGGGAGGGGCAGACATGATGACAAAATGGGCAGAGCGGGCTATTATCTGATTTCAGACCTGACAGCTTTCAGAGGATTGCTGGGATAGTTACTTGGCTTGGCATATCTTAGGTAGGGAGAATACTAATAGCACTGCCTATACAATAACCAAGACACTGATAGCATATAGCAAGATGACAGACAGACAGACAGACAGACAGACAGACAGACAGATAGATAGATAGATAGATAGATAGATAGATAGATAGATAGATAGATAGATAGATAGATAGATAGATAATTAGTGTTAGACCTGACATCCTTGGCATGGTAATCCCCTAAACATTTTGCCTTCACACCTCTTCTTCGCTGTATTTGTTTTTGCTGGCTTTAGGACCAGTACTAAAGTGCTTGTGCTTTCTTCTTAAAATATGGTAAAAGTGGCTTATACCTCATTGGTACATTTAATGTACTTGTAAGTCCCTAGTAGATAATACTACATGTATAAAGGGCTAGTAAATGGAATGCTAGTGGGCCTGCAGCACTCACTGTGCCACCCGTTAAAGTAGCCCTTTAAAACAAGTCTCAGGCCTGCCATTGCAACTTGTAGTGCACTTTTAAACTGCCAATTCGACTGGAAAAATACAATTTTTGTCAGCCCTAATCCATACTTGTTAAGACATATAAGTCACTCCTAAATAGGCCCTAAAGGCTCATAGGCCATGGTGCATTGTATTTAAAAAGTAGAACATGTGGGTTTAAGTTTTTCCTGTCCTCTTAGTGAATAAATCCTAAAGTTGTTTTTTTACTGCTGTAAAGCCTACCTCTCATATTGACTAACACTGGGATATCTCATTACATTTAATAAGTGATAACTTTTGATTGGGAGCAGATGGAGATATGGCATTTACACGCCAATTGTAATTTAAAATCCTCTTTTTTGCTAAAGTGAGATTTTAGGACACAATTCTGAAAATGCCCTTTTTTAAAAAGTCGGCTGTACTCGTTCTGACCATTTGTGCCTTTTGCCGGTGTCCTGCGTCACATGACTGTGAATGGCTCTGCTGTTAAGATTTGTGTATTCTTCCCAGGCAATGACACAAAAGGGGAGTAAGTGTGGGCGGGATGGTGGGGAGCGGAGTTGTGCCTTACCCCACTTACACTTCAAAGGGCTTGCCTTCAGCACACACAAAGGAACCAGACACTATTCTTTTGACACCACAGACGACTTCGAGCCTTGACAGGGGAAGGAAAGAACTTTCGAGAACCAGATGTGGGGGTAGTATAGAGAATCCCTCCACTTCAAAGGCTGGCATCAGGTGCAAATATTGGACTTCCAGAGCCACTCAACAGAACAGTCCTGGACATGTTAACATTAGAGAAGAAAGATTGCCTTGCTCCCTAGAGGACTGCCCTGCTTCCTGAGGCCTGCCTTGCTCAACAGAGGACTGCCCTGATACTAACAGAGGACTGCCCTGCTGCATGAGGACTGCCATGCCCTCTCTCTGAGAAGGAAGGCTGGACCTGCTCCTTTCATCCCAGGCTAATCTGAGTGACTCCAAGGGTCAGTTGGCTGACCTGTCTGAGATACAGGGCTCCAGAGCCCTCCCTCTACCTGCCCAGCTGGCCTGCTGCACTGAATCTGCCTGGCACTGTAACTGGATCTGCCTCAGCCCTGCTGGCCTCTGCTGGAGTGATTTCCTGATCCCGAGAGGTGCCATCTGAGGTCCTGGACCCTTGGATGGCATCAGTTGAGCTCCTCCTGTGAATAAAGGTGAAATTCTCTAGTTTTGGGATCTTCACAACCGTGACCAGGCCCACTCATGCCGTGACTCTGCCGCCTGCACTTACTACCAATGCGAATCTTTGGTGAACCATGACTCACTGCACAACAGCAACCGCAAGAAACGACTGTCAATGCGAGATCTGGACTTCACGAAGCTCCAGCAACGCCATTCCGTGAAGCCCGACCAGCTCTTTGTGCTACAGAGATGACAGCCCACACCACTAGGCCTGCTCTTTGTGCTACATCTTTATAAATGCAATTTCTGAAAAGTACATATAGTTGATAAAAGATCATCTGGAATGCTTACTTTACTATTTTGCCTGACCTCTTGAGGATCCCACTTAATTCACACCTTGACAGTGAGAACCAACAGATTGCAGGGCCAAGAGAACTTACATAAAGTCATGATCCAGAGTGAGGTTTTGAATTTAGGCCTTCAGTGTCATACCTCTCATTGAAAACCTCTGGTAGAGCTCCTGTTTTTGGTGGGTAAGGCAGAGAAACAGATATTGGGAGAGGGCTAAAGCAGATGGGTTTTTCAGGGGTGAAGATTTCCTTTAATGCTTGGCAGGCATAACTCATCCATTTTATGATGGAAATGGGCAGAGCATGTAGTATTATTGGGTTGTTGTGTGAAAGGGATTCCAGAATAGTTCTTACACTAAAGCATACTACAAGAACAGGACCAATGTATCACTGCTGCAATTCCGGTCACTGGGAAAAACAAGCATTTTAGTATAGTTCACTGTAGGGCCATCACAAACAGTTGACTGGTTTTAGCCTACAACTGGCCCTGTTTGACTCACTTTTAGTAGAAATGAATCTTTAGGACAGTGACAAAAGAAGGCTTCCTACTTTGCTGCAGTATAGAATCCCTGCCTCTCTGATAGATGGCTCTAGAGAGGTGTCTCAAACTCTCTCTCAAACCTCTGAGGTTGAAAAGCTGGCAAAAGGACCTGGTGCACTAGGCCAGTGGTTCTTAACCCTTGGTCGGGGACTCATGGAGGTCCACAAGCTTACTCAGGGTGCTCCCGACTACTTAGACATTTAAATAATATTAACAGATGAATGCAGTGCATAGTAACACATAAGCAAAATATAACATTGGAAGCTAAAAATGAAGTTAGTATCCCCAGGTTGATTTGTGGGAGCGGTGCAAGTGCAACAAATTAGATATAATATGTATGATAAGTGGCCTCAATTGAATTTAGAAAAGCTCCAACCTTCCCATTAATATTACAATTATATTTGTGTATGAATTAAATAAACTGTTTCATCATTTATGTATTTGTTTGATTAATGCTTGTTTCTTTGTTTTTTTGTGTCTTTTTTTGCAGCTCAAATCACTGAAAATGATTAGGCTTTGGGCCCCGGCTTCCAGTAATGACTCACTGTGGGTCCCCGGAGTCTAATAATGATTCACTGTGGGTCCCCAGGTTCCAGGAGTGATTAAGTAGGGGGCCACAGATGTCAAAATATTAAGAACCAGTGCACTGGGCTGTTGCTAGCCCCTAGGAATAAAGGGATGTTGTTGGATTTGTCAATACCAATCTTGTAAGTCCTTGAATTATATTATACTCCTTTCCTAGCAATATTTATAACTAAATAAAATATTGCAATGTTAGCCTATGAAGTTAAGTATCTACAATGGGAAAAAATGAAATGGGAAGTTTTTCTCTCACCAGGGCATATAAAACACATAACACATTTTATAATGCCCCTGCTTATAGTTGCAATACCTTCCCACCCCTGGGACACTTAGGGGAGACCTTGGGGGGGTACCAAATATAAGTTGTAAAAATAAGGTAGATTATCACTTTTAAAGGGCCATACTACCAAAGTCAAGTTTGCGCACAATTTTACTTTTAAAGACAGTCTGCAAGGCCAGGCTGCCATTAAAATGACAGCAGGCACTCAGCATTGCACACATGCAAGTGCAGGAAATCTGCTGGCCTCTAAACTTGCATGCTTTATTACATACTACGGACTTATACGCGGTTGAAACCCCCTAGCCTGATTATATACTAGGGCCTTTTAGGTTCTGCCAGTACCAATTGTGAGAATTTACTTTTAAAGAGAGGCTGCAAGACAGGACTGCCTTTAAAAGGACATCAGCACATAGCAGTGCACACATGCAAGTGCAGGAAATCTGCTAGGCCTCTAAACCTCCATGCCCCTTTATATACTAGGGACTGATAGGTAGATTGCACTCCCTGGCCCTATTATCTACTAGGGACTTTTAGGGTCTGTCATTGCCAATTGTAAGTGCACCCTATTGACAAGCCCAGTGTCAGTCAGTTACCACCAGTATCATTCAGCAAACAAAATTGGTGTGAATAGGGCAAAATGATAACTGTCTCACATCATGAATAAAAAATGTTGGCACTCTAGCTGTTCATTAGAACTCTGTGGTAAAGCTGCAGTGAAACACTGGAGAATTGACTGACAAACTGCTAATGGAAATACATGCTTTACTCAGCAGAAAGCCATCTCTCATGGATGACGAAGATATTTGTGAATTTATTAAAAAATGCCCTCATTTTAGCTTGTTGAGCACATTCAGAATTTTCATGAGAAAATCACGAGAGAAAAGCATTTTCTCCCACACATGGTTCATCAAATACCAGAAGAGGACCAGCATTTTCCACAGGTTAAATTTCCCTTAGGACTCACCACAATTCCTACATTTAGTATTATACCACCAACAACGAATTTAGGATGTTACAAAAATCTGTTATCACCCTTTCTATATGCTCCTTTTTGTTTCCTCACATCCAGGAATTTGCTAGAATGCATTCAATGGAATAAAAAAATGGAAGACCCTTATATCAAAAAATAGGTACCCTTCTTGTATCCTTCCACCTTAATAGTTCCATGCAAACCACACCATGTAGGAAACAATTTTGTGAATTTCCCTTAAACTTTTATGGGTATCATTAACAATAACACTATTATCCAGGAGGAAGAGCACTACCAGGTAGCCATTGACCACAGTGGAGTAGGACCTCAGCTTTGCCTTGGACCTTCTCACTCTGCGCTGGTCAATAACTACCCGAGTGTCCTCCCACGTTGGATTATATTGCTTTCCCAGAAGGCACTAGAATGACTGAGATCTATTAAATGAGCTGACTCCATTAATATGCCATTAAAGCTTGAAACAGGTTGGAGGAACTTTCAATTTCATTGAAATAAAGAAATATATATTCAAACTCTCACCATTTTCCTAAAATGTATGGCCAAACATTAGATAACTCTGTTTTTCTGTTAGTAAACTTCCACCAAAATCTTTTTTTCAACTTGGAACTTGCTGGTCTCATCATCACACAATTCGTTAAACATATCAAATTGAATCTTTTAAGATTATGTAAAGTCTGAGCCACAAATGATAACAAATCCAACAGCAGCTTTATGTCTCCTGAGAGCATGCAAATCACTCTTTTGTTGAGCCTGCCCAATAATGTTAACCAGTCACAACAAATACCACAGTTTATTGACTAATACAAAATACTTGAAGCAACACACATATATGAAGAGTTAAATGAAGGTGACAGTAAATTGTTTGATGACTTAAATAATATCCCAATACAATTAAAATAACAACTTACACGTAAGCAATACTATTGTTATTAAATAACTGCATTGTTTGCCAACATTAATTTTGTTTACATCCTCAAATGAAAATTTTGAAGAATCGCATGATGTTTATATGCCACCATATGGCAACTGAACACCTGCTGCTATCAAGACTTGAAATGATAGATAAGTTTTACTTAGGTCCAAAGTAAATCTTATTTTGCAGGTGCAAAACACATTAGGTATAGGTAATAATAATGTGTTAGAATGCTAGTGTTTTTCTACATTCACTTTAAGGTCCTCTATGAATAAACCACACAAACCTTTGCTAAGTATCCCTTCACCATAAAGTTTTGCTTGAGCTAAAGTGTTCTTGTCAAATTTGTGCTCTTCCTAGTAACTCGTGCATTGTAAAATGTGTTCTACTATGATAAATAATTCAATAAGTAAAAACAAGACTGCAAAAATATTCTAAAAATGTACGCTTTTATAGCCATCCTTCAAACATACTCCATAAAGCCCACAAGGAGTTTGAAGCTACCTAAAATATTTTTAAAGAATTACAACAGATAGAAATCTGTGACTAAGGATCTGATATGGAGATCAGCAGACAAGCTACTCTGTCATAAGTATGGCGGATATCCTGTCTGCCCTATTACAAGTGCATTATATCCAATGGCACCTGTAATACAGCAGTTAGGATATCCATCACATTGGTGATGGAGTAACTCGTTGCTGAACTCTAAATCAGGCCCTAAGATTTCGGATAAAACTGCAAATTCCTTGAAGATTAGTAGATTTGAATTCTCAATTGTATTTAAAAATATCTATTTTATAATTGATATCTACATTTAAATTAAATGTAGCTGTTCTCTTTTTTATGGAAATCACTGTCCATCTACATATATATGAACTCATATCTCAGATGTATGAAACATAAATGACCGGCTGAGTCACCACCATGGCTTTCCAGGGCCTGCATTCCTTGCTGTTATAGTGATCGCAATGAGGTGCAAAAGTGTGTGGAACCAAACATTGTGTTCTAAGTAGATCTTTATTTGTGGTATGTTTCCATTAACTAATATAGTAGTAGTGGTGCTGGAAACATCAGCTTCTGTTCACTTCTCCCATGCTCAGTCAGCTTGGTTTCGGTGGCACAGTGATCATGGGACCCATGTCTGGGCATACCCTTGCAACTTAGGGTGGTACACCAAACACACAAAAGGTGATGGGAGTAATTCTACCCAAGCGATTGCCAGTGGTTTGACTTATTGCAAGCATTTCTCCCATCACGTTTCATGTGCTTCTATAAAATGAAAGCCTACCTGAGGATGCCACAAACGGGATGACTCCTGGATCATGGGCGAAAATAACAGTATGGGGAGAACAGAAAAGTGGATAAGGGAAGAATGAAAAAGGAAATATAAAGAATTAGCATGCAAGATTTGACAATGATATGTAAAAATAAATGTAAAGTTTTAAGCTGTTTTTTCATGAAAATTGATATTAACTTATTTTTTCGTATGTTGCTGGGGGGTTGCTGCACTCCCTTCAGCCTCCCATAAAATAAAATAAATGCTTAGTGGTGCCCATGTCCCATTCAGAAACCTCATGAAGTTGCAAAAAGAAAAAAAGTGTAGAGAGCCCTTGCTGGGCATTATAGGGCGCGCCTTCAAGGAGCAGTGAATAATAAATAAGCAGCTAAAGGGCAGGGAACCACAGTGTCCTGGGGTGGGCTACCAGGAACAATGTAAGGTAAAGGGCCCTGGGGGATATGGTCCCCGGGGCCCATAACTGCTCAGGGAGGGAGGCGCGTATCCCCCTTCACCTTTTAAAATCAACTCAGGCCTCACGAGGCTCCGGGATAGGGGCTTTGCACCCCTTCCTCTTTTATTACAATACGATCCCAGGGGATGTGGTGCCCAGGGCCTGCAGAGGCTTGGTGAGAGGGTCCAGATGCCCCCTTCCCTTCAAATGTATATTGACCCCAGGGTATGGGGTCCCAGGGTTCTTAACATAGCTTGGGGAAAGGGGCAGCATGCCCACCTCCCCCTTATAATGCATGGTGGGCCTCGGGTGATAAGGAGCCCAGGGCCAAAATCATCTCAGGGAGGGGTCCTCATGCATGCCTGCTCCCCAAATAGACATATATTTGAACCCCGGGCCCTGACCTGCCCACAGGGTCATAATAATTCAACAAACCAATGGGGCCGCTGCCATTTTTTTTCTTGCTGATCCCACAGGAGTAACACTGGATTATGGCAAAAGAAAAAAAACATTTTTCATTTTGGCCCAAACATCTTTTTTCATTTTTGCCCCAGAGGGGTCACTCTGAGACCCCACCCCTACAACCTCACCACAAGGGCTAAGGGGGCAGGGTATCTACACCCTTCCCCCTTATATTTTTTCCTTTAAACATTTTTAGGACAGGGGACTTAGTCCCAGAGTCCCGTAAAGGCTGGCAAAACATTTCTGTTCTTGTTGCAGGAAGCCAATCAGAGCACTCACTGCTGCGGGACCCTAACTCCTGCAATCTGTTTTAGTAATTCATCTTTGCGCTTTTGGTTTTTAAAACATTTTGGCCTCAAAATAAAACATGCCTTGTTAAATATGAAATTGAATGAGAGCTGTATTTGAAAATTCTCTGTCAGCTAGAAGAGCTTTCCTAACATAGTACCTGAATTTGGGACTAACTGCCATATGCAAAGCGTAGGCATTACCCCATTTTCATTTGTTATTACTATACATTGTTCTGCGACATGAGCATTTAGAACTGACATGTACTTTGAGCAGAGGGGCAAAGGTCGTGGGGAGGAACTACAAGAAAATCTTGCGTCAATCATTTCATAGTACGCATGTGCACATGCATAAAACCAACGTTACTAAGATGAACACTAAGCTTAAAACTAATTGGATAAACCGTGCCCATTTCTGCAGTCACTCCCACAACTCTGTATGCACAATGTGCAACTATAAACTCTTTCTTTATGCGGGTACCCAAGATGGCAAACCGCATACAAATGGGAATTGAAATCACTCCACACAAGAGTATTCTGAGTATTCAAATTGTCCAAACCTGCCATGAAATGTATGTGTAATGTTAAGGTGCAAGTTAGTCACTTATGCACGCACGGAGTCTACACACAACCCCTGTGTGAATGTTGTAGAGTCCAGGTAGCATGGGCCTGTCCTGGTGCTACTTTCCCTACATTTTCTAAAATGACGTAGAATAGTACAGAAAAGTTGAGGATATACAATATAAGGTGGGTCCACTTGTTATTTTGTTGCTTACTCATCATTTAACAGGAAAAAAAACACTCTGGGGTCGATTCCGATCTCGGCCGGTAGTGCTCCGAATCGGATTCGGATTCACCGGATCCGATTCGGAGCCCTGTTTACCGACCGAATCATACGCGGGTCCGGCCGAGCGAGTACGATGCAAGCACTCGCGAAATCGCCGACCGACTCGAACGCGGCTACAACACGCTCCGACCGACTCGCATGGACACGACTCGCACCGCGCTATGGAGACGTTTCCCGGCCGGGTAAGTACGATGCACGCCGCGAGCAGTCCGATCGACTCGCGCCGTCCGGCTCAAAAAAGCTGTCGGACCCGGACTTTGGGGGTCCGAGTCGGACCCCCCTGTACGCGTAGGCGCGCGAGTCGCAGACAGGGGGGACCCATGAGTCCCCCCTACCTGTGCAAGTACGCTGCGATGCGCATGGACGCGTACACGCTGTAGGGGGCGCCCTTGGCCGCCTCGCACCCATTGAGTCAATGGGAGCCCGCGTACGCGTTGTACGACCGGCTCCCATTGACTTCCATGGGAGTCCGACCGACTCGAGTCCGATAGCATGCGTGCGCATCGTACTCGTTCGGTCGGACTGCCAGAGTCCGATTCGGTCGGAATTCTCTCCGGGTCCGGCTCGGTCGGAGAGATTTCCGGCCGGAATCGGAATCGGCCCCACAGTCTCAAATCCAAGTGGGTAGAATCGGAGCGCGGTATTTACCTCACCTGATAAATACTATTACAATATATGTGCTTCTACATTCTAATTGAGTGAGCTGGGCTGCCTTTGGTGTCACTCGTCAAATTCTTTGGACCAATGATGGACCTAAAAATGCCTTTATTGTACTTCTGTGTCTCCATAATCTCTTTGGATTTTGGCAACAGGGGATCTGGGAAGGGATGGTGCATAGACTGTTGAATATGTAGTCCACTTTGTAGTAATCTGTGTCCTTCAAAACACCAGAAATCTCACAATGGAGGATATTGGCTTATCTTAGAATTCATAAAATGGAATAATTGTGACCTCATTACTGTTGCGAATAATTTATTTTGTATCTGTAGAGAACGTCACATGGTCAGGTTCTGAATTACTTGATTATGTGTTATTCTGAAATGAACAGATGAATAATTGTTTAATGGTCATTAGGCAGGAGCGAACCTGCCCTTGCAAATTTAACGAATTTAATTAGTACTTTGTTACAATCGCTCTTTTTGGAATGTGTTCTAAACTAACCACCTGCTCAATCAGCAGCAATCACTCCTCATTGTTAGGGACAGCGAGCTGCACGTTTCATCATTTGATTGTGTAGCTCATAATGATGCACTTACTGGTCTTGTTACGTTCATTTTTTATTTCCCTGATTTTAGCTGCCTTTGCTTATTTGTTAGGACAATTGTTTTAAGGCAAATCAAATGTCAATTTAAATGTGAAGATTATTCTGAATTATGACGTCCAAAGTAATGATTGTTTAATTTTCCAAACTCAGTGTCCGTATTCCGCTTTTGTGTCTAATGTGTACAATTGATTTTTAATAGCTAGTACCAGTATTTAAATCCTCCTTGATTACTAAGATTTTTGTTTAGGACACATTTGAAAATATTCTTAATACCTATGCCACATGCACCAATTGTACTTAGCTCCCTATCCAGTTCAACAATAAATACATATGTGTATTCGATGACATAGAGCTTCCCCTTTGGAAATCATGTTGGGCAGCCTCAGAAGGAGCAGACAGAGCACATATGGGAAACATGCTTTCTTTTAAAAGCAGTACCTGCCCTTTTCATGAAAGCAGGTTATGTTAAAAAGTGAACATTGACAAAGCCTATGGATCTTGGCTGTGCTATTACCTTCGACAATGCTTTTTTGGCATTGGCATGCAAACGCATGCATGGCCGTCTATCTCAAAATGGTTCTAAGAAACACACCCATTCCAAAATTAACGCTGATGCACACATATGCATGCGAATGGGTATTTTGTGATGTATTCTCATGCATGCATTGTGACGCATGCAGCATGTCACATGGTGGCCATATTTTACTTCCTGTACCATGTTAGAACAGTAATTAAAAATGTTGAAATAGTGAAAAATAAAAACAAACAAAAAAGGAAGCAAGTTAATAAATTAATCCAGGGAGTGGGATGGGGAAGAGACAGGGAGCGTAGGGAAGGAAGAAAAGTTGAAAAGAGAGTACATTTGCTGCAAAAAAAGCAGGGAATAGAGCACAGAAACAAATTCACTACATGGAGTGCTCAATATCAAATATAAAAGGAGAGCACCCTCAGGTATGCCGTGGAAGGATACAAAAATCCAATGAAAATACTGTGAGATCAAAATCCTCCTGGGCCTGGTAAACACACAAATGGAAAGCCATCGACTCAGGAACAAAAGTAGCTGATTTGACAAAGCCATCTAGTCATGGGTGAAAGGTTGACCCTAAGCCCATTCTAAGCATATGTTAAATTGAAAACATTATGCCTTACTAGCAGAAAGCTGTTGGAAATGGCCCTTTTTGCAGAGTTATCCCCAAACTTTTTTCTTCTTCCTCCTTTTTTTTCCTGACCTGTTGTTGTTGGCTTTAGGACTCTGGGCACTTTACTACTGCTGATCAGTGCTAAAGTGCATATGCTCTCTGTGTAAATTGTGAACATGATTGGTTATACATGATTGGCATATTTGATTTACCAGTAGGTCCCTAGTAAAGTGCACTAAGTGTGCCAGGGCTGGTAAATCAAATGCTACTAGTGGGCCTGCAGCACTGATTGTGCCACAAACATGAGAAGCCCTGAAAAGACGTTTCAGACCTGCCACTGTGGTTCCTGTGGCAAGTTTGTTAACTGCCATGTCGACTTGGCAAGTGCACCCACTTTCCAGGCCCTACCCTTCCCTTTTCTTACTCATAGGCCACCCCTATGGTAGGCCCAAGGTACCCCCCTGGGCAGGGTGCAGTGTATGTGAGAGGTAGGACATGTACCGGTGTGTGTAACATGTCCTGATTGTGAAATACTGCCAATATCGGTTTTCATTGTTGAAAGGCTATATTGTCCCATAGGACAGAATGGGGAATGCTTTGTAACATTTTACAAGCATATCTTCCCATAGGGATAAGATAGAAAAACAGAGTTTGTCATCCCTGAACTCAGGATTTAATAACACATCTTTTAGTGAAGATGGTTGTTAAATTGTGTGTTTGAAAATAGCACATTTAGCACTTCCTGTGTGCCTCTGCCTGTTTGTGGATTGACTGTCTGGTTTCAGTGTGACAGAGACAGAGGATGTGCATTCCCTGTAGACAGCCTCTGAGGGGGTTGAGGTTTGCCTGGCCATTTGTGGATGACTCAGCCCTGAGCTGAATAGACCCTGGCTGCATATAGAGTGGTGGGAGGAGATTTACCTTGAACCTGAATGGAGCCTGTCTCCCTTGCACAATGCTGTCTCCACCTCCTGCGGTCATGCTGCACCAGTGAAGGCAGAACTGGTTTGAACTGGGTTCAGAGCCCCCTGCACAAAGAGAACAAAGACATTTTGGGGTTTAAGTATTAGACCTAAAACCCCTGAACTTTAGATCATTCCTGGAATTCAAGAGGAACCTTTGCCAAGGAGAAGAGCTGGAGAGACTGAGGAGAAGTACTGTCCTTGATGTGTGTCTGGGGTTGGCCTGCAGTTTCTGTTTCTGCCAAGGAAAGGAGAAGGACTTTGCTGTGTGCTGTGTCCCCTGCTGTGTCCCCTGCTTGAAGGAGATCTCAGGGACACAAAGACTTTACCCCGAGCTCCCATAAACTCTGCTGCTGTGAGTTCTAGCCTGCCAAGAGGTGCCTGTGCCAGTTTTGTGCCTCTGGAGGTTGTTGTTGCTGTTTGGGAGCTGGAAGAAAGAAGAAACTCAAAGGACAACAGAAATCGACGCATCGCTCTTCTTGCTGCTGTTTTCCCAACGCATCTCCACGGCGCGAGAAGAATTTCCACGCATCGCTGTGCCGCAATTACTTGGTGCATTTTTCTTTTGGTTCGTTAACTAACTGACTCATTTCAAGTTTTTGTTAAATTAATTTGAACCACCAAGAATGTTCTTATGCAAATATTGACATCACTGCTTTCTTGCGCCGCCTCTCGCTTGTTTCACTTGTCACTTTGCGCGTTCACTTCTTTCACAAACACAATTGTGCACAAGTTTGTACAGGTTACATGTACATTCAATGTAATATAGTGCTTTTTTCCTAATCCATTTTGAATACAAACTGCTCTTAGCAATTATTGCAAAAATCATTGATGCCTCCCTGTTTTCTTCCTTTTTGCAACTGTTGTGCATGTTTCTAATTAATTACCTTTTAGTAATACCTGTTGAGACATTGTTTGTTGTCCCCACCCACAGTAGTTACATCTTCATGGGCGTCAATGGATGGTTTTGAGAGGTTGTCCTAGTTTGTGCCTTCCTCATGCCCATTTTAATTTCTCTCTCTGTGTTCCCTTTCCCCAACAGTGGCAACAGATGCTCATCTAAATATGGCAGGGTGGCAGCTGTGCTGACCTGTCTAGATTCTTCTTGCACACCTGTCTCATGGCATTCACAGCCAATCCGCCCTCAGCCTTAATCCATTTTCCTAGTGAGCTATTGTCCCACTATAACGCTCCTTCTTCCACTTAGGCTATGACTGGTGGGATGTGAATTGTACAGACAGCAGTGCAACTTGTGGGTGACCATGATATATGCTTTGGAGTGGATAGGAGTAATGATGCATTTCACTGCTTCCTGAGCCTGCTTTGTTCCCCGAGTTTGGCTATTTTTTATCTGCACTACGAGAGGTGAGGATTTCAGCTTGGAAACTGTTACTTTGCACTATGAGCCTAGCCTCTGTGAATCACCCTTCAGACTCTTTGCAGTAAATCAAGAAATAAAGCTCTTGGTGCTCTCTTTGTGATGGCATGGTCAATGAAATAGGTGTCATTTGTGAGGCCTCTGATGTGTTTAATCCTTCCTGGCTCCCACTGCCCTCTCACTGTAGTATTGCCCAAATTCTGAATGTCTCTTGCTTAAATCACAGGGTTCTCCCTTTAGTATTGCCAGGAAAGATGACTCATGGAGGTAAATAGTTGCCACTGATATACTATCTTACCATGTATGTTGTGAATTTGAACTTTGGTGAGGCTAACACAGCCTTCCATTGTTCTGGATGTAGTAAGAGGAGTATTAACTAATTGGCTAGCAGCAGCAGATTGGGGTTTTGTGATATATTTTGACTTCTATGACTCGTAGGAGCCTTCCATATCCTGCCTATGCTTAGTTGCTGTCAGAACCTCTTTTAGAGGGCCACAGAGCCATAAAGGGCTACTGGTCCCAAACCCTGGGGATTGTGGCCTTTTACTCCTGCTGTCCCGCGGCCTCACCTACTATAAGTTCTGAGTAACTGGACCAAGTACTACCCCTTCAGCATTTGACTCAGTGGTAGCATGGGTCTAGCAGTCCAAGGTTGTTTAGGGGGCGGCTGGTGTAAGGAATGTGAAGGCTCAAGACTCAAATTTGACAAAGTGACCCCAATTATCTGATTTCCAGTACAATACTTATTTTTGATAAGAAAAACTGTATTTTTCACCCATGTAAAGTACAACATAGCACGCTAAGCAATGAACACTTAAAGTGTCTGAGGGCTATCCCACTAGTGCTAGCATAGACAGTGACAGTGCTCCATGCGGATCCTCTCCCTCCCTCTTCTACACTGTGTCCCTGTAGCTTCTCTGGAGGTGGTCCTACAGGTGCTGCCCACACTAGGGTTGCACAACACAGTCTGGCTTCGGCCCTGAAAGTTCAGTTCACAATGGTGCTACTACACTGTGTTCCTGCAAGTCTCAGAAGGGCCTGTCGGCCCTGCTCCATTCTTATCTGACCAAGGCCTGGGAGCTGGGGCGCATCTACCCATGCTCTGGCAATGAGCAAGCTGAATGTCAGTAATCAACATATACTGTCTAAATTGCAGTCCCCACGTCCACTAACCTTTAGAGTCCCTGGCCTTCCAAAAAAAAACGTATAGGCCTTCATGTTATGTACCTTGCACAGGCACACATACATACCAGCAGGCACATGAAAGTATCCTGTGCTACACACATTCACCACTTAGGCCAGGGGTTAGTTAAGTACAGAGCAGTGGATCTTTATATGAGTGGGCCAGTAGGCACCCCTCCCATAATACAGATAAAAAGGCATGTTCACACTACTGATCACTACTAAACACAAAACGGGTATGCTGTCACTACTATTCTCATGTCACTTAACTCCGGTAAGGACAGTAGCCCTCTACCGCTATGAGGGTAGCACTTGGAGCACCCATCATGGTCCGACAAGATCTCATTACCAAGAGACACACCTAGGTCATGGAACACATACATGATGCATGTTCACCCATGCCCACAAATCAATACTAGGGCACTAGTGGCAGCGGTGCACATCCGTAACCATGCAGGAGAGTTTTCCGTCTCAACAGTTGCTCATTTAGGTCTTAGGCCATATATGTTGTTATTAATGCGCCATAATTGATGTATTCATGCCCATTACTGTGCAACAAAGTGTATTATGTTTATCGTACAATCTGTTAGTATGCTTCTTGTTCATATATTCCTATTGTGAGAAAGTACATTATTAGTTGGGGTGGATAGAAGTCCACCACAAATAATTATGACAATATTTGTGTTAGGTCCTGTAAAGTTTTCAGTAATTTAAACCTGAGCTCAGCCCTGCTATCAATCAGGCTTAACTTAAAAAATATGTAAAACATTTAAAAGTAATAAAACAGTTAAAAACTCAAAAGCATGAAAATAAAATCCTACTCCAATTTACACAATTTATAGAATAATTTAATTAACAAAATGAGACCAAAACAACAAAAATCCAGTAAGGGAACCCAGTGATATGAATTTTTAAAGTTTCAAATAAAAATAAAGCCCAAAAAAACCAAAGTGCCAACCACAGGCAATTGGTTGTGCTAGATCAGGAGAAGGGTAAGGTTTGAGGGTGACTGGGGTGGAGCGCAGGTCAGATATGAGGATCAAGTTGGTCCCATTTTCAAGGAGGTAGAGTCTTCAGTATGGCAAGGCTACAGGCTTGAACCAAGGATGGGCTAAATTATTTAATATAGTTAAAATATAAATATATATGCATTTATTTATATTTATTTATATTTAACATTCTCATTACAAGTGTATTTTATTAAATAATTAATATGTACTATTTTAGGATTTTTAACATTAATTTATATTTGTTTAGATTTTTACCTATTTTAAAAAAAATGTAATTTAATTTAACATAATTTCCTAAATGGTTTTAAATTAAGTTCCTACCATCATTGTTTTTAATTGGAGGGTGTTGCTGTGCAGTTTGGCCATTTGTACAGTTTTGTAGCAAATTACACCTTTGTAGTAAGTTACTATAGAAGAGCAGTTTAGAAATACCGAAAAGTAGTGAACTAACACTAAAGTGTAGTTTGTGAATCAGGCCCATACAGTAATAGTGAAAACACATGAAAATTCCAAACCAAATTATAAAAATAGAGTACATTTTAGTAAATAAAATGACATCAAAACAACAAAAAGTAGAACTTGAGATATGAATTTTTGAAGTATGAATTTAAAATAACTGCAAAAAGCGCCAACCTGAATAACTGGTCATGCTAGACAGGGTCAAAGTTAAAAGGTAGGGCCAGCCACGATGGAGCACAGGATGGATACAAGGACCATTTCTGTCCTGGTGGAAAGTTTGCCTTATGACTTAGAAGCTTTTATGGAGGAAAAGTGGTCATCGATCAGTCCCGGTGGGGCAACCTTGATCCAAAGCGGAGCTCAACGACGGTGGATTGCTGTAGAGTGGGGTCCTGGTGCAGTCGTCTATGAAGCCAGGAATGCTCAGAGTGGGTGAAGTCTGAAATACATGCCCAGGAAGTCCTTGATGTCAACTGGATGCTGCTTGGCATCAGTCCTGATGAAGCACTCTATGGTCAGACTTAAAAACTTTTCAAGAAGTTAGATCTCCATCAGCAGGGCAAACCAGCAAGCTGAGGCTGACTGGCAATTCGATTTCAACAGCTTTGGCTTCAACGGCCATCCCAATCTCTGGTAGTTCTCCAGGCAGAAAGCTGGCAGAGCATTTTTAAGTCCCACTTCTTGCAGTTTGGGAATCGAAGGAGCACTCTCTAGCACCAGCCAAGGGTCCAGGATCTGGGGGAACCACTTGGGAGTTAGGAATTCCTCCAACAGGGGCCATCAATTGGGTCAGGAAGGTCCAGTTGGAACTGGTGAGCTGGACAGCTGAAAAGAGAGATGTATCTGGAAGCTTAGTTATGTCCCTATAGCTGAAACAGCCTGTCAGCCAACTAACCTTTGCAGTCACTTCTGGGGTCCTGGGGGCACAGCAAACAGATCCATTCTTCCTTTAGGCTTCAGACAGCAGGGTAGTCCTCCTTTTGATCTTCACAGGTCAGTGGTGCTCTGAGGAGTGGCCTGTGAGGTCCAATTTTATGCCCAGTGCCAACTTGTGGGAAGAAGGCAAGCCTTTGCCCACCCCCTAAGCCTCTTCTGGTCAGTTCCGCTACCCCTACTTGCTTTGGTGCTAGCATAATTTGAGGAACAAAATAGAGGCAGGCCTAGCTGTGAGCTTCATCTGCCAGTGACAAGGTAGGCATCCTTTGAAACTCTAAAATGTTTTCCACTGCACCCAGGCCACCCTGTCAAAGGTGGAATCCTATTTAGGGATTATTTATTTATATTTAAAAGGAAGATTAAGCCCTTTCAAAAGGGATATTTTGAAAGGTCAAATTTGCAATTTAAAACTGCCACAGGCGGGTTACCTTTGTGCAGCTACTATGCTGCGCACAACAGTAGTCTCTCACTTGCAACCCACATATGCGTGTCCACACATGTTCATGAGTAACCGGCCCAGTGTCCCTTACCCTAGCTGCACCACACAAGCCTTATCTTAAAAGGCAGACACTGATGGTAAACATGTTCCATCAAATTACCAGGAAATTACAGTGAGTGAGGCTTAGGGAATGAGACTCACCCACAGTAAAGATTAAAAAACTGGGAGATCAAAAGTCAAATATCTTAGCACATTAAATGGGTAGAACCCTTGTGCAACAGCTCTACTGCAAACAATCCCACAGTGCCCCTCTCTATCTAAAATCAAGAGGGCAGAACCTTTCTTCCCCTGTGCTAAGCCCACATGCCCAACCGAGAGTTAGGCCAAGGAAAGAAACAACCCCTCCTCTGTGGTCACTCAACATCAGATCTGGGGTCAGCTCCTCTCGCACTGGGACTGGAGCCTGAATTTCTAGGAGGCCAAAAGAAAGGCAGGCCTAGGTGTGAGCTACATCTGCCAGTGACAAGTTAAGCATCCTTTGAAGTTATGTAAGGGACTGCGAATAGCCCCCAGGCAATCCTTTCAAGGGAAGATCAACCTCTCCCCACAACTAAAGTCTTTGTCTCATCCCTGGGAGCCAGTCTACACCTCATAAAGGAACTATTCAGCTCCTAGGTGATAGTTGGACGCTCAGGCAAATGGGCTTCTGGAGGATTTAGGCAGGCAAAAGGTGACTTTTTAAATGTACCTTTTGTAAAATGTGTTATAAATGTGACCTTACCAATTAATTAGGTTTGTAATAAGTATTTAAAATAGTAGAAGAATTAACTTTATATCTTATTCTTAGAGGGTGATAACAGTATTTAACTTTTGTTAGACCGGTCACCCTTGGTGTGGTCTTCCCCCGAACCTTTTACCTTCACCCCTCCTGTATGCTGAAATTTGTTTTTGTTGGCTTTAGATCTCTGTGCACTTTACCACTGCTAACAGTGCTAAAGTGCTTGTGCTCCCTCCTTAAAAACTATTATTGATTACACCTGATTGGCAATTGAAATTACAAAGAGATCCCTACTCTATGGTACTGCATGTGCCCAGGGTCTGTAAATTAAATGCTACCAGTAGACCTCCAACACTCATTGTGCTTCCCACTTAAGTAGCCATTTAAAACATGTCCCAGACCTGTCTTTAAAGCCTGTAGTGCAGTTATAAACTGCCAATTTGACCTGGCAAAATAGACTTTTTGCCACGTCTAACCCTTCCTTTTTAATACATGAAATTCACCCATAGAGTAGGCCATAAGTAGCCTATAGGGCAGAGTTCATTGCATTTTTAATAAGGGCTAACACTTGATTGGGAACAGATTGGGATGTAAAGTTTGGACTCAAATGAATTCGAATTTTAAATTCTCTTCAGTGGTAAACTCGAATTTTAAATCACAATTCTGAAAATGCCACGTGTACAAAGTTGGCATCTTCTTGTCCTAATCATTTGG
The DNA here is from genome assembly GCA_963921515.1 of Calotriton arnoldi. Taxonomy (NCBI): domain Eukaryota; kingdom Metazoa; phylum Chordata; class Amphibia; order Caudata; family Salamandridae; genus Calotriton; species Calotriton arnoldi. Next base: position 1,948,369 of record CAWUFW010001918.1, read on the forward strand.
TGCCTGCTGCCTGTGCTCTGGGTCACATTACTGTGAATAGCATGGCAGTTACCTTTGCATATTCCTCCTAGACAATGAGACACAGGGGGACTAGGTGTTAACAGGATGGGCCATCCTGTCAGGGAAGATGGAGGGGAGCTGCTCCCTGCCCCAATTACATTTCGATGGGATGCCTTCAGCACACACAGAACAGAACCTAACAGCAGTCTTTGGTCACCCCAGACTTCTTGAAGTCTTGGTAGGGGAAGGGAAGAACTTTCAAGAACTAGATGTGGGGGTAGCCAGGATGTCTCCACCAGTTATGAATATTGGACCTCTTGAACCACCTCTTTAGTGCACTCTTGGACATGTGAAAGACTTCATAAGGACTGCCTTGTATACCAGAGGAATGCCCTGCTGTCTGGGGACTGCCCTGCTGCTACCAGAGGACTGCCCCACTGCTGGAGCCCTGACTTGTTCTTCAGAGGACTGACCTGCTGCTTCAGGCCTGCCTTGCTGCTTGAAAGAGAGAGGACCATCTCATTGAACCCAGAACTACCATAGTGACTCCAAGGGCTAGTTGGCTGGCCTCATGTGTGAGCTACAGGGACATAACGAGCTCCAGAGACCATAAACCCTGCAATTGGCCTCTGTTGGAGTGGGTCCTAACCCACAAAGTGGTGTCCCCAGGTCCTGGTCCTTTGGAAGTGATGTTAGAGGTTGTGCTCCAGCCGACCCCTAAATGTTGGGACTTAGAAAAAATGTTCACCAAAAAGTGCCAGAAAAACTGACAGAAGACCAGGAAATACCAGCCAGCCAATCCGCCCAAGGTGCATCGCCGGTCGTTTTGACTTTGAGATTGTTCCTGCTATGATTCTTCTCCGCAGCGGCAAATCCTGTTCAGCAGAACCTATGAGCGATGGCATCCAGCTTCATGGACCCCTCTTCAGTACCAGCTTGCAGCGCCTTCCCGCTGGGGACTTATTTTTTGACTCCAAAAAAGTTGCCTGAGTCCAAAGATAAGAATTTTCACTGGGCTCAGTGGCGACAGGCTCCCTATCAACGGTGAAGACCGCCTCCTCAGCCAAGAAATCTGGATTCTCTTGTGCAGAACTTTTTACCTCCATCATCGACAGCTTCCTCAAGACCTTGTCCAGCGCTCCCAGGCGACGATGACTACTCCTCAGACCTAGCCTGCTGCCTTACCCCGCTGAACTCAACCTCCTCTTGAACTTTTCTTCAAAATTTCTTCTAAGTTCAAAGGTAAGCCATGACCTGGCTCAGTCTACCTCATGTATCCACACCATGCTCCATCGCGTTTGGCCTTAACTTTTGACTTTGCCCCAGTCTTGTGTGACTAAATACCTGCATTGATACTTTGATCTTTTATGCACTATTTTTCACTAAAAACATTACAAAAATCATAACTCCGGTTCTATTGACTGAATTTAATTCATTTTAGTGTCATTTTAATCATTAAAATTGTCTCTATTTTCCTGATTGGTGTGGGATTTTTCTTGTGTTGTGTTTATTACTGTTCGTGTGCTGCATGAATTGTTAACACATTGCCTCTAAGCTAGGCCTGACTGCGTTTGTGCCAAGCTACCAGAAATTTAAGCAGACTACATTTTGTGATTTTTGAAGGTTCACCCTGACAAGGATAGTGGTTGTTGCTTCACAAAGATTTCACCCCCTCAACCAATAACCTAATTTCTTACAACTTTAATGTTAATTCCCAACGCTTTCCTATGGAACAGCTAATCCTGCTACAGTGAAAATAGCTTGTGGGGCCTTACCACTGTAAGGATATGTTTTACATTATCTTTTACATGTTGTACTTTTAAATACCATGAACCCGGCATTATTGGACAGCATGCCTACTTAAGGGGGACTTATTTACATTGAAAAGACCTGTCAAATGGGGTTATTTTGATAGGTTGATTTTGCAGTTTAAACCTGCGCAGCAAAGTTACTGCTGACAGGTAGATTATGTTTTGCATTGTCTCTTTAGTTGTGGCACAATATGAGCTGCAGTCCACAAGTGTCATTTAACTTACATGCCCAGGGAACATTTTGCACCATATACGAGTGTCTTATAAGCAAGTTAAATTAGCCAATTAGGAGCATATCTAACTTTAACATGTTTTAGGGGTCAGAGCACATGCACTTGGGCCTGGTAAGAAGACCCCCAGTGAACAGAGTAAAAGAAAAACAGCAACATCAGTCCAAAAATTGAGGGTGATCATGCCAAAACGAGGCATTTTCTTACACATATCAAGAGCTGGTGCTTAGGGAAAAGCTTTAGCTTGTACCATGAGTGCGCAAGTGAAAAATAATAAATTTAAAATGTTAATTGCACAAAACACCTCCCTACTGGGAAGTATGGAAGGATTAAGAGCTTATTTATTAAAATGGCATGTGCAAAGTTTCATTTGCCCTTCCTTTTGCAAAGTACATATACCATTTAACATCCTCGGCATAAAGGATGACATAAATAAACTAGAGGAAAAATAACGATTTCTTTCAACTCCCATACAGAGCAAATATTGGGGGCCCGGCAGCCTTCAAGATTAATAGGATTCTAAACATACCACTTGTACATGTCTAAAAAAGTTGGACAAAAGTCTTCCAATGAAGTGTGACGCTTGACCAACATGTCCCTGACCCTCAAAGGAGTAAAACTTGAGTGTTGATCTCCATGACAGGGCGTTCACCTCCACTAATGCAATCTAGAATCATGCTTATATATTGCATGTCCTTTCACAGGTTATACAAGGAAGGACTGACAGGTGCAGACATATGCTTTTACTGTGAACAAGGCACGAGCAATTTGTTTCATTTACTGTTTAATTGCATATGCATCCAATTATTTTGGAAACCGTTGCCCATCCCAATACACTTCTGTAATATATTTTTTTAAATGAATAACCTTAGTTGTATTTTTTTTTTTATATAGTCTATTACATTTAATATCTCGATTGACCTGAAGACCTCCAGGACAGCAAGTGACAAATGTTCTAAATTGACAGACATAACTGCGTGCATTGTTCGTACTCTAAAGATATGTGAATTGCATACATAATAATGAGGACAATATGATAATTCACTGTCTTTAAAAATGAAAATAGAATATTGGAGGTCCATTACCACTGTAGGATGTTGCAAGAATTAGAAGTTGAGCGTCTTCAATTTGTTTCTCAAAATACATAACTGCCCCATCAAGTATTCCAATTTGCAAAAATGAGACAGTCAGCATGTCAGAAGTAATATAGCAACATCGGAAGGATGACACGCTGACCTGACCTTGCCCAGAGTCTAGCTCGTAACTTGAAGCTCAGGCATTTCCCAGGGGCAAACCAAATCAGTGAGCCATCCGGCAGGTATCTGAGGAGTAATTAAACTAAAAGAGACACTACATTTTGTCACGACATGAAACATTGCATTAGTGGTATCATAGGTATGTGCGAAAAGTCACATTAAGGCGTTACACTTGATCATAAAAAAAAAAGTCTCTCTTTTCAGCGTAAACACAAATAAGGCAAGTCACTCCGAAAAAGACGTATTAAAGAAAAAATAGATGCAATCTGTTATTGATTGAAATGTATATCATGCAGAGCTTTGCAATCAAGAAGCAGCTCACCACATTTGACAGGGGAACTCAGGCGTGACGCATAATTATTGCGGACATGAATAGAGACAGATTAACAGCATAATTTTCTTCATAAAATTTGAGCTTGCGAATGTTTAAACCCCCCTCCTGTGGCAGTGCATTAGTGCACGCTTATCGCAGCCCCCCCAGTGGCTGTCGATGAAGCGCCGGGGAAATGTCATGTCAGCACAATTAAAGAACATCTCTATAAAGCCTGAGGTGAAAGGTTTACATAAAAACAACCGATAAACTATTCCAGAAATGACAGCACCTTCCGCATAATGCATATCTTACACTATATTTTTCTTGTCAACACACACATTGTAGTTTGCAGGTGAAAATGGTCTATCCGATGTCGTGGGTTGAGTGTCGGGAATGAATAATTTTCTACATATTGTACCACGTCAAACGTTCACAAAGCTGTGCAAGGTTAAACATAGGAAACACGCCAGGGCTGGTGTTCTTGAACCGACAGTGGCAAATGTTTCAGAAAATACATCTATGCGACAAGCATGTTCCTTCCTGCTCCGTTTCTCCTCAGATCTGAAAATCATGTTCATATTTGAACTATCCTAGTGTGCACTACATGCCCTCTGGCTAGCTACAGGTAAACACAGCATCATGTAAGACATGTTATTATTGTATGCTGATCAATGTATTTAGTTTAACAAAGATTTTATTTGATGACAACTTAAAGTAATACAGGGTCAATCAATCAGGCGATTTATAGCACGCACTACTCACCTCTGAATGTCTGGCACGGGTCTGGTGGCGCAGTGGACTAATGCATCCACTGTAGAAGCCTGTGTTCGACCTCATGGTCACAGGTTCTAATCCCGGCGGGTCCACTCAGCCCTTCATCCATCTGAGGTCGATAAAATGAGTACCATTGAGTTGGGTAACAATATACATCTGTTATTCAGCGCCTTGAGACCCTTGGGTGATACGTGCACTTTACAAATACACATGTTATGTTAATGTCTCATGGCGCTGCATCCGCACAGTGAACTGAGATGTTGCTACTCTAGTAAAGAGCTCAGATCTCATGAGCAGTTAGGCCAAATGGATAACCCTTGTGTCCACCGCACAGAAGGTGGTCCATGTTCCGCATTTTGGCTCCTAAACAGGGTTCTTCACTTCAGATGTCCCGTATGTCTTCGGCAAGTAAAACCCTACTTGTTTGCACTAATTTGATTATTAACTTAGACTCTTCTTCAACACGGTTACTATTGTTTTTATTGCATGTGAAATTTGTTTGGCGATTTCTACTCTGCATCGATTTCAAGCTTGCTAATTGACAAGCTTGCTAATTGACAAGGCAAACCCAATGCAGAGGATGGGGGTTCCTTATCAGACCTTTAAAATGGAGCACAAAGTGTACGTGTTCAATGGATGAATTTAACTCCATCACTTGGGTATCTATATCTGTGCCCTTCTAGCCCACTGACAGATCATCTGTTAGATAAAACACTAGGGTTTGCCATGTATTTCAGCATGCGTAATATATGTATCTGGCACGAAGAGAATTGGTTGAAACATGCTCATTTATTAATTATTGCGGAAAGGTATACTATTTCGAATACTAAAACACATCTTACATTTCTGTGCAAAAAGAATGTTTATATATTATTTTCCCACACTGAACACTAATGTGAAATTAACAAGAGAGAGAAGAAATCAAATATTCAGTCCTAGATCTCGCAATATTTCAACCTTGTGGCTGGGGTCAACGGGTAGTCAAATCAGACGTGTGCACTGACAGGCATCCCCCAAAAGAACTCAAAAGTCAGATGAAAAACAAGTATTCAAAACGAATAGGTCCTAGCTTTGAAAGGCAAAAGCTGAACTTTTGGCTTTGCTAATACTTGTTGCTGATGCTGAATTGCAGTGGCGAAAAGAATAAATGCTTCTCTACAACGTCAAACAGTGTTGAAAAGAAAAAAACAAAAAAAAAACGCCAGTCCCAGTGTGGTGACACATGCCAACATGCATCAATAACCATGCACACGCATACGTCATGATGCGGCAGACATTTTTTCTTTTAATTTACCACTCTAGATGGCGGACATCCATCTTTCAGCAGTAAATGAAAAAAATATAAAAAGTGCCCAAAACTGCTTTCGGTGAAAGAAGCATCCCAGTAGCAAATTGAAGCTGCCAAGCCCTTCTAGCGGTAGCGAGCAGAAAGGGCCAGGGGAGTAATGGAAGAGCTGGGTGGGTAAGGATAGAGAAAGCAACAAATGAGTTGGGGAAAGAAACAAATGAGTTGGGGGAACAACACAGAAAGCACATGGGCAGGGATGTGAAGGGCAAGCAGCATGCAGTTCATTTTTTTACCAAACATATGCAATTAGCAGTAAAGCAATAAAGTTAAATGTAATAAAAAGTAAGATTACCATCACGTTCATGTGCACTACTTTTTAAGTTGAAGAGCCATGTGTACAAGCAAAATATTGTCACTCAAATGGAAGAGAGTTAATGGACGAATTGGGCTGACCTATTGCCACAAGTTGTGGTGGGTGGAAACAAAATGCGAACAACAGTTGAGCAGATCAGTAGACAAAAAGGCTGACTGAAAGCCCTACTATTTATATATTTAAGCATTTATTTTTATCATTATTATTTATTATATGATGTGCACACGACAACTAAAGCGGTCTCTAAGCCAAACCTAAAACGAATTCCTTGAATATAACCAGTAGAAGGATACAAGACAGACAGACAAAAATATAGTACAGAAGCTATGTTTCATGAGAGGGACAAACAGAAGATGATGAAGGGAAACCAAATAAAATAATTATATTGGCAAGAAAGCCAACTAATGATAACTAGTAGGCTGACTCATTGTAAATATTAGTACAGAATAGGTCATTTGACAATAGCCACCTAAGGCAAAACCTAATTATGAGACAAGCCCATAAATGTTCAGGCCTCAACAATTCATGAGAGTGCACCAGGACTAATATGAAAAAAATAAATTACCTGCATGAGAGTAAAGTTATATACTTTTGCTTGCTGATGCATGAAGTATTGCGCGGATTGAAAACCAATCCTGAGATGAGGGAGTGTGGAGTTCCTAGAAACACAGTGAAATGTGCTATCCTGGAAGAAAACAGATGCAACACATGGGAATAAGTAATTTGGGTGTGAACCTGATTTGAAGTTGTAAGAAGCCTTTTCACCTCTTGAACCTATGGCCAGGGGTGGGCAGAATGTTCCGGTCCACCTGAGGAATTTTGGCCACTCCGCGTTACTCTTTAACACTGAGTTCCAGCCAAATTCTGCCAATCGCTATATGGCGGAATTTTTCTCCTGCTAGGCTACAGAATATGCAAGCAAAATTTGGCATCCCCTAGCGTGATATTCTAGCATGGGTGGCCAATGCATTCATGAGCGGTGATGGTCGGCGGGCTGCAGTTTGAATAGATTTGCAGCCACTCAAGTAGATTTTCTACTTGAGTGGCAGCAAAATCAACTCGAACTGCTGCATGCTCTTGTACAATGCATGGTGCCATTTGCGCTGATTATCAGTGCTGCTCGAGCTACCGGCACTAAATTGCAGTGCGAGCAGCGCAAGGGGCATAGTTTCTGCCCTTTGGAGGAATTCTGCTGAACCTTGCTGAGTTGTTTTTGTAACTCTGTGGAATTACACAGAGGGAAGGTCCACAAGTTCTGACCACCCCTACATGTGAACTGGAATCAAAGAAGGCTTTCCTTAAAGTTTGTAGCTATTTGGTTTACCAGTGAAGAAGTTACAGGAATTTTTCTGAAATAAGGGACTTTGAGTATTTCCAACTCCCAAAGACGAGGATAAGGTCTTAAGTCTGCCTGAAAAAGAGGCTACATTTTCCTTGTTTGTACAACTAGGAGCATTTGACTGAAAATTTGAGGCTACTGTATGACCACCAAAGAGAGGTATGCAGCCTTGGGGTTTCTTGCCGGACCACAGTGGTCAGCCCTGTCTCACTAAAGATGCATGACTTCCAGAAAATGTTCAAAGTCTGAAGGTAAAGCATTTGACCAGTATGAACTGTAAACTATTCGTCACATTTGCTGTATGGCATGATGGCCATAACGGTTACTAAAATCTATGTTCCCAATTATTTTTGATCAGCAAAAAAACAACACCCTGGATTTGCGAATGGTCTGCATCGGAAGGGTGATATGCAAGTGAAGTATGGATAAAATGGTCAGCTGACAACAAAATCCCTAACAAAACAGTAGTAAAGCAAGGCTGCTTGCTAGCCGCCTCCCTTTTTAACTTATACATAAACAATTCCTCTGAGGAACTCCTGAATATTGTGGCGGCCAAAATGAAAACCCAAAGCAGTTTGGTCCAAATACTACTCTATGCTTATGATACAGTGCTCCTGGAGACTATTTCTTCTTATAGAAAACTACTGGAAAGAGAACAGTATCTCAATTACACCTACAAAGCATTAAAGCTCAACTGAATGAACTATAAACTGGCAATAATAAGGAAAACTAAACCAATAAAGATCCTTGCAATAGACAGATCTGAATCCTAACTAAAATGTTTGCATGCCAACGTGAAGGATCCCTTTTCCCACTGTAGTCACAAGCTCCCATTGTTTATTATTCTTTCCATCCAGAACTCCAGAGCACATGGTTCCTATGACACTCCTACTCCCTTTCATACTTTCTTGCTCTAGTGGCACTCATATAAATGTTTTACTTGAATGTATGCAAAGGTCTAAATATCCAAATGCCAAATAAATTAAACAAAAGAAGGTTGCCTAGTTCCTTGTCAGCCACACACTAGTGATTTGTTTTGAATTTTGCACTCCTATTGTTTTCTTTGGCACCTTTTATATTATTCCTGAACCCTATATAACATTTTCTTCCTTTTACCTAAATTGGTTTGAGAAATGTAGTTTGCTTTTTTTTAATTATTATTGATCTTGTTTTCTTTTTAGGAACAACGAACCACACACATTTTTCTCTGATAAAGTAATTTCAGCATGTGCCACGTGTAAGAAAGTGGCTCTGTATATACTGCACCAAAGTGAGGTACATTGTGTACAGAGTCCAGCAGTCCCCAGAGGTTTGGCAGAGGTTAAAGTTAGATAGAACCTTACTCTCTAAAGTGGTAGCTTCGTCGAGCAGTAAGGCAGTATCAGAGGACAGTGTAAAGCATTTGATGTACACACTCAGTCAGCAAATGAATCCACACACTCAAGAACTGAACTCTAGGCCAATTGTTTTGTATGTTTTATTTCTAGAACCAAGCAAGCCTGGCACAGGTAAGCATAAAAATACTTTTCAGCAGTAAATTACTTGTATGAACACAGTTCAAAATTGCAGTGTAACTTGTACTGGTTTTGGTTACAGTTTTAAGTAAGCAGTTTGCAACACATTGCCGATATAGTACATTCAATTGGTAAACAACGTTTACCACGAAACTTTTTCCCCGCAGGGAATTACAACGCGGTCGTTACAACGACCGCGTTGTAATTCCGCATACCATTACTCCGCAAGTCGGAACAACGACTTGCGGAGGGGGGAGAAGGTGTTGGATTTAAAATCCAACACCTTCCCTACTGTCCGCACCGACTGGAGTTGGAATAGTAAATTATACTATTCCAACATCCAGCGCCCTCCAGCAAGTCGTTGTTACGATTTTTAAAGAATATTATTGAATTTCAAAAGTTGACACAAACTTTTTCACATAGAATCACCAACGTTATCCTATGGGAGGAAATTCACTTAGCAGGTAAGTTAAGTTATCGATACTTTTTCTTACTCAGTGCTGGATCCTAGATTCAGCACTGGGACATTTCCTGAAAACAGGTGAGAAAATGCGTTTTGGTTATTCGGCTGATTTTTAAGGAATATTTGTAGTTTTCAAAAGTCGACACTTAGAAACTTTTTGGAAGAAAAAGTGTCAATGTTATCTATGAGGAAAAAGGAGTTATCGGTTTTGAGGTAAGTAATCGGTCTTTTGAGTTAGGGTTCTGGGGTTAGACACAGGGGTCTCCCAGGGTCAGTGATGCACTGTTGTTGCACCCTCAGCGGCACTAGGGCGGCCGGGTGCAGAGTGTTGAGGCCCAATATTATCCTATGGAGGATAGGGGGACTCCAGTTTGTGGCTGCTGGCAAGCAGGCCACGGGGTTGTGAGAGCAAAGCTCCTAGGGTTAAGCTCAGGGAACGTTGGGGACCAAGTTAGCACCAAAGGGACACCCTCTGTGACACTAGGGCGGCCGGGTGCAGGGTGCTGTTTTGAGGTCGGGTGCCCTGTTGATTTCAATGGAGATTCTCAGGGACAAAGAAACACTGCAGGCTCAGGGACGAGGATCTTCTAGGAGCTACCACCACTTCGAAGGGTAAGTTGGGATGTAGAGGGTTGGTTAGGCACCGTTGGTTTGGGTACACAAGGCCGTGGGGCGTCGGGTGCAGGGGTGCCTTGGGACGTCGGATTTTCTTACCCGCTCTGGTCGCGGTAGGGGGGGTCCTCTGGATTGAGGCTGCAGGCATCGTCAGGAGGCTTGAGGCAGGTCAGGGGTCGCCGGATCTCGGGTCAGGATCGCCGGGGGGACCTCCTCTGGGTATTTGCCCACTCGAGCTCGGGCCGGATTCGGCGGGTGCAGAGTGTGCGGGATTCGCGGTTCCTGACTGGCACCAGAAGCTGCAGTTCAAACACGTCCGGTGTTCATGGGAGAAACAGCTTGGAAAGTGAGGGCAGGCAGGTCCTCCGGGGTTTTTGAGGTTGCTGGCCGCTGGACACGCCGGGGTTTGCAGGAGCAGGTTCGAGGGGAGACAGGCCTGAAGGGCTGGGACCAAGTCAGTGGGCGTCGTCCTCTTGTTAGCTCTGCACGGCTTCTCGTCCTTCTTCTTCCTTTTCTTGTTGTTGCTGGATCCGAGTTCTTGGTTCAGGGCTGCCCCTAAATACTGTATTTAGGGGGCGTTTTAGGGGTCTTGAGGTCAGTAGCCAATGGGCTACAGACCTTAGGGTGACTACACCCTTGGTGTGCTCACCCCACGTGGGGAAGTGAGCACAATCCCTAGTCCTGATTGGGGAGTGCCTGCCATCTGCAAGATGGCGAGCACTGGAGAGTGGGCTTCACCTCGCCTCCCCCACCTGAGGGGTGGAGTTGGCAGAGGTGGGCACACCTCCTGGGCTGGCTAGTTATTCCCGCCGAAAGGGAGGGGAGACAGGAAGGGGGCCTGCTCCTGATAGCAGGAGAGGCTGGGGGGTCGCATCACAAAGGCTGCCAGGCCTTTGAAGCTCCCCTGCCACAGATGGCTCTTCCTGGCCTGGGGAAGGTGTGTACACCTCCGCCCAGGAAAGGCTTTGTTTCTGGGCTCAGGGAGCATAGGCTCCCACCCTAAGGGTCCAGAAACATGTCTCGTGGTGGCAGGCAGGTGTGTACCAGTCAGGGAACCCACCAGAGGCTGGTCGTTTTTCAGGGGGCATTTCAAAGATGCCCTCTGTGTGCATTTTTCATTAAATCCCACACTGGCATCAGTGTGGGTTTAATGTGCTGAGAAGTTTGATACCAAACTTCTCAGTTTTCAGTGCAGCCATTATGGTGCTGTGGAGTTCGTAATGACAAACTCCCAGCACCATATACTCTTAATGGCAGCACTGCACTTACAATGTCTAAGAATGGATTTAGACACGGTAAGGGTACAGGGCTCATGCACCTGTACCCTCACCACTGGTATAGTGCACCCAGCTAGAGGGGTGACTGACCTATGCCAGGGCAGTGGGTTGTAGGCATGGCCCACAGAGGTGTGTGCCATGTCGACTCTTCACTTTGTTCTGCACCAAAACACGCAGCCTGCAAAGGCAGTGTGTGTGTGTAAAGGTGCAGGGCCTCTAAGGGTGGCACAATAAGTGCTGCAGCCCTTAGAGGTCTTCCCTGGTCACACTGCCCTGGGTACCTGTGGTACCATTTACCAGGGGCTGACCTGTGGCCAGAGATGCCAATTGGGTACAGTTTTGGGGAAAGAACACAGGCCCTGGGAACCTGATTGGCAGGGACCCAGGGCACATCAAGTCAAAGTGCATCAGTGGTCTGGCAAAAAGTGGGGGGGTTACTGCAACAGAAACCCACTTCCTTACACCACGGCACTAAGACTTAGCTAAGGATTCCATAAGGAAACTTGTCTAAATAACAAGAATTCGATTATTTTTGATTTTCTGGGAGTTCTGCCACAACTTGTATCAAGAGAGAGGCCTCTCCCATTGCTTCACAATCCATTTCTCAACAATAGTCATATTGTTGTATAGGAAATCTGAGTGGTCATCCCATATGTTGTACCTTTAACTGAACCCTATTTTTGCTGGTTTTAAGATTCTGTGCATTTTCCCCTGCTAACCAAGAGTAAAGTGCCTCTGCTCCCATTTAAACATGGTTAAATTGGCCTAACATAGACTGGCGTCTTTAACTGTCCTCTAAAGCCATAGCACATGGTGCCGCAACAGACTAATGACCTGGGCAGTTCAATATCACTGGTGGACTGCAGCACCTATGGTACCATCCACTACAGTGGCAGTGTAAATATGGTTTTAAGCCTACAATGTGTAGTCTGACAGCAGTTGTGTGCACCCTGCTGCCCAGGGCTAGCAGACCTCCCTTTTGACAGTTATGTGAACTTGATTTTAAATATTCAATATGTCACCGTTAAGCACGCCTTGCTGCACAGAAAGTAGGGTACATAATATTTAAGGGTGGAATGTGGAATGTGTATGATATTAAAAATAGCATGTTCCCCCAGTGGCTAGTCTCAAAACGACATGTCAGGCTGTAATTGGCACATGGAAAAATCAAACTATAGATTATACACTTTAATCAATAATGTTTCTTTCATCTGTACCAGCTACAGATGCCATCCAAAGACTTATTTTTCTATTTAATAAAAATCCAATCTAATGGGAAAGTCGGACCCCATCCCCTGGAGCCCAGCGCATATTTTATGGAAAGGGGGCGCAGGTCCCACCTCCCTGGGCTGATTTCAGCCCTGAGGACCCCATTCCCTGGGGCCCGGCATATTTTGTGGAGGAGAGGGGAACATGTCCCCATCCCTGGCCCTAGGGCCCACCATTATATTTATGGGGAGAGGGAAAGCAGCCCCACTCCCTGGGTCGATTTCGGCCCCAGGGACCGCATACCCCAGGGCCAAGTGGTATTAAAAAGTGGGGGGACAAGCGGCCCCCCTCCTGGGCCGATGCCAGCCCCGAGAACTCCATTCTCTGGGGTTGGCCAAAGTTAATGAGGGGGCGGGAGATCGCAGCCTCTCTCCCCAGGCCTATATCAGCCCCCATACTCTGGGGCATGGCCAAAAACGGGTGAGTGCCCTGGTGCACCCACCATAGCCTCATTGGAGGCTGCGGGTAGAGCCCCAAGTACCCTGCGGACCCAGCCAGCTCCCCGCATCCAGCAGGAGCCGGCATTGCTCTGGCCTGCAGGGAGAAAATAAAAATGTGCTCCCTGTGGGATGGATCAATATTCAGACTGGTTTCCCTGCCAGCATAACTGCGGGCATGAAAACAGATCTGAAGTCTGCTCCCAGCTGGCAGGTGCATTTTTAAGGCTCCTGCAAGCTGGGAGCGGACTTTGTGTTTGCTCTTGCTTGGCGGGGGCTTTGAAATTGCTCCTGCCACGCGAGAGCAAACACAGGTTTCCCTGCCAAAACCAGTGCAGATAGAGAAAATGCCATCCCGGGGATTGGCACCCCGGGACATAGCAGGAGCTGGCCCTGGGAAATGGGTTTCCCAGGGCCATTAATGGTCGTCTGGCCCCCTTCCATTTCAAATTGCAGCCGGGTCCCCGGGTGCGATCCCCCTCATCATTACTAAAACGGCCAGGCCGTGGGGGAATGGGATCCCGGGGGCCAAATTGGCCCAGGGTGGGGGACTGTGTGCCCCCTCCCCCTTTTAAAACCACAGCTGGGTCCTGTGGTCCCTGTGGCCGAAATTGGCCCGGGGAGAGGGTTTGTGCAGCCCACCTTCCCCAAATTATATTCGGCCGGGGATAAGGTCCCTGGGGCTGAAATCACCCTGGGATAGGAGCTGTGTGTCCCCCTCCCAATTAATTTTAAAAGCTGGGCCATGGGGGATGAGGTCCCCGGGGATCAAATCAGCTCGGGGAGGGGGGGGAACGGGGCACACAGCCCCCCTCCCTTAAGTTATATTCGGCCGGGCCATGGGGGATGGGATCCCTGGGGATGGAATTGGCCTGCGGAGGAGGGCCATGCACGCCCCTAACCCCGCAATTATAGCTATAGTCCCTCCCAGAAGCGTAAAAAATCAAACAATTGTTTCTTTTGTTCTTATTATGTCGTGGATTTGCTGATCCTCTGAGAATTTGCATTAAAATAAAAAAAATATGTTTTTGGTCCCAAGTGGAGTTAGGGCATTCCTACCCTCTGCCCTTCTGTGTTGTTTTTTTTGCATTTTTTGGGGACTCGGGCTGGCTCCTAGACAAGCAGGGCCTGGGGCTTCCAGATATAAGAGACTAATAAAAAGCAGCCTACCTGAGAGTTATTTATGAATGGTCTCAGGGGGAATTAGATAAACACTGGGCTCATACGGATACAACTGTTGCAGGCCAGTCTTTGTGGGATATGGTGTGACTTCCCAGGAAACACAGGATTCAGAATCTCCACTAAGTCCGGCTGTAAGGGCAGGGCTGGAAGTCTGGGGCTTCAATCAATCAACCAATCAGGATTTGTAGAGTGAGGCTCCTCGAGGCCTCTTTCATAGTGAATTGGAGTCTTCAAACCGGCCTTTGAGAAGGGAACTTTTTCAGTGGGGCTAACCTGGTCCTTCCATCTGACCCGTGCTCCATAACGTATGGCCTGAACTTGTAACTTCCCCTAGTCTAGCATGACGAGGAGCGGCGCTTTTAGTTACTATACTCACCTTAGTCTCTGAAATTGCATAGCTCTGGTTCTACTTTAAATTTGTCTATTTTTCTAAATTGGTGTGAGATTTTTCTTGTGTTGAATTTTCACTTTATTATCTATGTTGAGCTCTGCATAAATACAGTTCACATTGCCTCCAAGTTGAGCCTGACTGCTATTGTTCCAAGATACCAGAAGGTTAAGCACAGGTTAATTCAGTGACTTCTTGTGGTTCACCCTGAAAGGGATTATGTCTGTTGCTGGAGAAGGCTCACACCCCCCTCAACCAACAGCCCAATTAATCACAATGAGTGATTGAAGAACATATTTATTAGATTAGAATCTCAGATTTAAAGGTGATTATTGATTAAGCTTTTTAGTAATTTTATAAAAATCTTAATGAGGTAAAATTGGACTCTGAGGAATAACTGCCTAGGAGGATCCCCCATTAAACTCACTGAAAAAACAGTTTCAACACTAAAGTGTCCACTGTAACATTATAGGAAATTGTGAAAGTAGTTACAAAGGTACCCTGTTGTACAGCCTAGGGAGAAGAAAGGTTTAGTTCTGAGCTCAGAAAAAGGAAAGGGTGAGCAATGCTATTACAGCTGATTCTTTAAGACACATACAGGTAAATACTATTTGGAAATTAGTGAATTTTTTGAAGGTGGAATAGGATATGGGCTGTGCTATTCTTGGAGGTTAAAGACTGACCTAAATTCAGATTTAAAAATGTAGTTACATTTTTCAGCAAATTAATTTGTATGCGTGATTTGCCTTTTCGTTGATGCTCAGCCATTGGCTTTGATTCCTGGAAGAAATATATTGGTTAAGATCTACCACATTAAAGAAAACTTGGATTGTTAGGTGCAGGTTTGCTTTTATTGTTTCCCCTAATATTCATTGAAAAAGCCTTTGTTGGTTATTGATGATGTTTGCCTAATGTATCTGCCCGTTGGAGACAGTCAAGTGAGGCAATTCGATAAGGCTAATAGGAGCTTTGAACTTTAGCTAGGAAAACTTTTGTGTGTCCTCTCTCAATATAGTACTCTGACATGTTTATTGTACCATTGATGCTTTTAACATGGTTCTTGAAAATGTAAAGTTCTGAAGTGGAACTTTCAATGGAAACATGGAGGGCTTTTCTAAGGTCTGATGTTACTGCATCAATTCAGAAAAAAAGTTATCTTACTCAGTGTTATGTTTTTTGTTTGTGGAACTCATGTACGTTAGAGTTTCATTGCGCTGTAGAGGACAACAACACAAGCAAGTTTTGAAGATGGCCATAAGAATAAATCCAGGTAGAATGAGGAAAGAATAGGATCAACACTTGTTAAATCAGAGAGTAAAAAGTAAAGATTTTAGCTTATTTCAAAAGGTCAGAGAGTGAAGTTCAAGGGGATGTTTATTCCATTCCTTGGAGCAACTACAAAAAAAGGCAGTCTCAAAAGGAGACAAATTTGATTCTAGGAATCTGCAGCATCTATTGGCCCAGAGACAGCAACAACTGCTGTGGGAAGCAAAGCTGGAATTTAAAAATTAAGAAATGAGTGAGGAATGGAGAATGGCAATGTTAGAATAGAAAAATATGCTTTGGCATTGTTTTGCATAAGTTAGCATTCGCGGCACCATTTTGTGTATGACCGCCATTTTGAATTATAATCAAAACTAATCCTTTGCCGTTTCTGAGAAACGGCCTTCTCTAAGTTATGTTTCTTCAGAGCTGAGTTTTGCTACACTAATGAATGCACTGTTCTTATTAGCGCTTACATTTCCACTAGATGTAGGCCCTCTCCCACTTGTCTAGTGCCGGGCACGGGCAGAATGACCTTCACTGTTAGATAGTGTGTGCCCACCTGCAGAATCGAAACTTATTTTTTGTATTTCACTGTTCTGTTGTATCTGCTTGGAAAATTCGATTGTGGGCGTGCTTTGATGGGATCTAAAATGTACATAATGTATCTCTATGATGTCAGTCCCTCTGCAGCACTCCTTAGAGACTGGGCAGACAGGGCTCCGCTCTGAGCGTACTCTGAATAAACAGATATTGGTTTGTATTCTCTACTGTCTGACCGACTCTTCATTTGGTATGGAAGGCTGAGAGGTGGTCTTGTGTGACCCGGGTGACCCGAATCGGGTCACTTCCTTCAGCAAGGACCAAAGATTTGAAAGTTTTTTGACATGCCAGTGGAGATTGTTGTTAGTAGGAATGCTCTACTCCCATCTCTGGCTTCATGCAGGAGATGGGCAGTGGTATTTTGAATCAGCTTGAGCTCTCTGATTATATTTTCAGGTAGTCCTGGACAGACATAATTTCCGTTGTTGAGGCAGTACTCAATTAGGGCCATAGCTATGGTGGTGTGGGTGTTTGGAAAAATATTGAGTTGGAAATATCGGAAGCAGAAATAGTGGAGAAAAAATATTGGGTCAAATGTGTGTGTCATTGGTTATACCAATATTTTAGGCAAAATGCCAAGTGAATACTAATCCACTTAAAACAGATTAGGAGAGTATTGTTTTGGGTGTTATAAGTGATCTTATCAGTGATGCCATAAATGATGTCAATTAATGCCATCACTCTTGTTACAAGTGCATGACAGGGACAATATTTATGGTTGTTTATCCTAACAACAATTGGTGGATTTCAATGCTTTTTTGGTTTTCCTTTGTAGCTATAATTTCCCTTGTGTTTTTTAAGTGAAATACATATATGTATCTATATATGTCTGTGTGTAATATAGTTATGCATGTAATGGATAAGAGAGGGAATCACCTGACATCTGCAGTGAGACATTCTGCATGACAACCATGAAAAACTAAGAATAGATTTATGGGGTAGGGCAATGCCTTACAATGTTCGTACAGTGTAAAATCTATTGTCTAGAGCAATGCAATCATCATGCATTGCATCAACATTAACAACTATCAAATTATGAGTCTCGGGAGCCTTTCCAATTTAAAAGGGGTTAAATTGACCATTTACATGCTAATGGGCATCCACTTGAAAGGGGAGGAAATTAGATTTCATAGCATCTAGCATTTAATGACAAACTCATCTTATCTTGTCATTACATTTTAAGAAAGTGCTTAGCGTTATATTTCTACAGCTTCCTTAAGTACTAATGATTAAAGGAATCTCATTATTCTCAACAAAACGCGCTGCATGAATACAGCTAATTTATTTGCCCATTTCTTGCCAGCACGAAAGTATCCCCGCATTTACTGTTCAGCAGGTGCACAACATCCTCAATAAAATATATCGAACTTCATAGCCGTGTGCGTCGAAAATAAAGAGTTGTATAAGTTGACATTTAAAATTGGAATGTGTTGCCTGGAGACAAAAACCACTCACCAGGATGTGTTCAGTGGCATTTGATAATTCCGTTTCTGCTACTCAAGCACAGTTTTACTGCTTGCAATTTCTGCTACATACTTGCAAAAAATCTACAAATAACAGCGTTGTAGCTTAGCAAATCTATTTTACTACAATTTAAAGCATCATTGTAGAAGGTGTTCTAATTGCAAAGTACAATTGTCATTCTAAATTATGTTTATAGTAGGAGAGAGTTTTTATTGTGAGATGGCTGAGAAATCATAACATAACTGGCTCATTGCATTCCCTTAACATGAAGAATGCATGATATAGTAGTTATAAAAAATATAAACAATCAACTATCAGTGGTGTAACGAAAGTTGAGGGGGCCCCCTGCAAAGTACAAGGAGGGGCCCCTTCAGACTCACTCAGATGCTCTCAGGCCAGCGTACTGTGCTGAGGGGGCACCCTGGAGCTCGCCGCCCCCCCCCCCCCCGCACTGCAGGGGCTTCGGGGGCCTTTGTTACGCCACTGTCTACTATTGCTGTATGCATCCTGTTATTTGGTCAACGTTTTTAATTCAGTTAAAATAAATTAACCATAAGCGTTCCAGAAAAATACAAATACATAAGCAGTAAAACAGTACGAAATATATATGAGAACAATTAATTCACATAAAATACATCAGATATTACAATGGAGCAATAGGCTCAAGATCATAACCAGTACCTAAATCACCAAAAACGAAATCCGCCGAACCTCCACAACCCATCCTGGCTGAATATTTCAACCATCAAATGTCCTTCCCAGGTTTACAACTGCAAAAAACGGCCGGTAAATAACATGAATGTTCATCAGACAATCAGTGCGAAAATAAGAGAGCGGGACGCACTTGCCTAAATTTCTCGCCCCCCGTCCCCCCAGGAGAGGCAAAATAAAACGTGCCTGTTCATGTTGTAGTGCTCACAGAGCCTAACGCTATGTATTGAGCCTTGTGGAGCCATTGAGTCGCCGCCCCAAGGACCCAGCTTTCTAACATCGTTTCTATCATCGGGGACTGCCAGCATCCTGTGCATTAGGTTCAGCCTAAATCTTGTCAGCAAAAAACGATGGCAACAATTGCTGACAGATACCAGGTATGGTTCAATTCCAGGAGACATTTTCAAAAGAACATGCCCAGGTACAGAAGGCGTGA
This sequence comes from Calotriton arnoldi, assembly GCA_963921515.1. Taxonomy (NCBI): domain Eukaryota; kingdom Metazoa; phylum Chordata; class Amphibia; order Caudata; family Salamandridae; genus Calotriton; species Calotriton arnoldi. Next base: position 1,967,375 of record CAWUFW010001918.1, read on the forward strand.
AGAGTTATCTTCCTCTCTACAGAAGAAAGTGCTGATGGGCCCAACCAAGGTCAGAGTTTACAACAGAATTTGGGTATTTAAAATGGCCTGCCTCCCCAACTTGGCAAAGGAATCCCTGACCTATTTCAACCGAGGAATAGTGAACCGTAAGACAATTAATTAAAGGAGCCCTATTCAGCCTCCACTCAGGTCTGACCCAAATAGTAAACTATCCTTAATTGGGTATAAAGAGCTACAAGAACACAGAGATAATTAAGACTCAATTCCTGGTGCAGGACATGGGAAGGGTGAACAGAAGAACACACAGGACCTTCCCACAAAATGTATTTTCTACAGCTTACAAGCTAGATACATCCAAGTAACACCAAATGTCGCAGCCATATGCAACGAGGGCAAACTCTTCACCTGGATACACTTTCAGCAGGGCACCCATTGGCTTCTTGCCCAACCTGGAAGAGAAGGCAAATACAGAGGCAATAGCCACAAGAAGCACATTCTTTTTATTTTGTAAAGAGAAGGCCAGGCACCTACACTATCAAAAATGACCACAAAGTACGCAAAAGAACTCACCCTGGCAATTTCATTACCTTGTACATAAAAGGTTCTGGTCCATTGTGACGAAAGATTTATTAAAGTTGATGGGCAGGTATAATGCGTGCATGAAAGCCACAAACAAATATAATAACTTTTAGAGACCTAACAGAGTCCTGGCAAGTACCATCGTCTGCGTATAACAATGCAGGAATTGAGTGGTTTCTGACTTTAGAAAGATCTGTAATGTCTGTCAACAAAACAGTTTGTAAGTTGTTTATATATGGCAAAAACGAAAATGAGGCTAAAATACATCCCTGGTGAACCCCTTTCCTAACATAGAAAGCATCTGTGCAGGAGCCACCAGTATTGTAGCGACCAACTGTTGACATATTCATGTTTAGAGCTCTCAAAAATGCACTGTATCAGGATCCACACCCCAAAGATAAGAGGATATTCTAAAGTTTCCCACGATTGGCCCAGTAAAAAGCCAACGTGAGGTCAATGAAGGCCATATAGATAGACCTCTTTTGGCCACTGTATACTTAGTACTTACACTTACTGATTAGTGTTGAGATACAAATGTATGCACTGATCAATTGTGCCCAAGCCAGGTCTAAAACCTCCACCCAGGATGATAACCTCTTAATGAGAACCCTGCCCATTACCTTTACAACAGAATCAGTCAGTGAAATGGGCTTTATAGCAAGGGGGGGTGTTTTTATTACCCTTTTTAATAGCTGTAATAATATTAGGAGTGAACCATCGCTAGCAGCGGCATTGAGAGTTTGGGTAAACAGAGAGGCCCACACATAAGGGCCACTAATGTATAGATCAACTGGAATCCCTTCTGTACCAGGGGCTGTGCCTATCAACAGCCACAAAAAAGCAACTTTCACTTCCTCCAAGGTGCTAACCAGATTAGAGCAGTCCAAGTGCTGAGGTAACACCACTGTACTGTGGCTATTGAGCGATGCATTAAAGATGACTTCACAGTGCCTCAGACAATGGTCATGGGAAAGAACAGACCAAACCATTATCACAGCCAGAAAAAATAGGGACATTTATAATTTCCCAGAACTGGCACTGTTTGCCAGGCAGTTGGCTTATACAGCTGATCTCACACCTACAATCCTTTGAATTTTTTTCTGCTTTTGCAACTCAATTTCATAGCTTGACCCGCAAGAAGCAATTAAGTATTTTTCTTCTGGGCATAAGCTGAGGGCCCTCTTTCAATTTTGGTGACCAGTGGAACAGTTTTTATCAAGCCACCCATTTACAGGTAGTAGTGAAGTCCGATCGCAGATGCTCAAAAGATCAAAAATGTTTTGCCAATTCTGTCAAAAGCGGCCCAGAATATCCTGAGCTGGTGAATCTTTTGTCAAACAAGTGATAAAGTTTCAGGCACAGCCATTAAACAACTCAGCTCTAAAAACTGTAGGACTTACCCTTGAACATGCCAACCTCCTGCCCTGATGGATCAACTTAACCCCACTACTAATGACCCAATCAGGGATCTTAGTTAGCAAAGAATCCCAAACCAATGAAAGGCAAAAAGGGTTATGGTCACTGAACATATTAGTTAATATCTTAATCTTACTAATTAAACATGGATGAGAAACTGAAAGAAAGATACAATCAATAGCTATAGCAATAGCAGGGGACCAACTACATCAAACTCATCTGTCTCCAGAGAGCATATTTGCCGGACTTGCCAATTTCTGAAGGATCATCCCCAGACTTTTTCCCTTCGCTCATCCATTGTTTGCTGACTTTGCTTTTGCTGGCTTTAAGATTATGCTCACTTTATGACTGATAACCAGTGCTGAAGTGGTTGTGCTCTCTCCTTAAAACATGGTAGAATAGGTTTATACCCAATTGGCATATTTAATTTACTTGTAAGTCCCTAGCAAAGTGCTACTACATGTGCCCAGGGCCTGTAAGATAAATGCTACTAGTGGGCATGCAGCACTGACTGTGCCACCAACTTAAGTATCACTTTAAACGTGTCTCAGGCCTGCCATTGCAGCCAACGTGTGCAGTTTTAAACTGCCATTTTGACTTTGCAAACTAGACCTTTTGCCATGCTAAAACCTTCCTTTTTAATACATATAATTCACCCCTAGGGTAGGCCCTGGACAGCTCAGAGGGCAGGGTGCAATGTATTTAAAAAGTGGGACATGTACTTTTACGTGCCCTGGTAGTGAAGAACTCTTATAAATTCATTTTCACTTCTGCACTACCTCTTCCATAGGCTAACATATGAATTACCTTATTACATTTAATATGCTGTAATTTCCAAATGGGAGCACGTAACTAGTTCATGTTCGGTGTCTTTGGAATTGTAATGGAAAATCCTAACTTACGGTAGAGTCAGATTTTAAATTACAATTTTGAAAATGCTGCTTTTAGAAAGTGTGTATACTCAGCAGTGATGCACTCAATGTTTTCACTATTGATCTATTAAAACAATAATCATATTGAACCATAATTGGTGTGCGTTTTCTGAGGTGGTTCCACCCTACCACCTGTAATTAATGCAAGAATAAACTAGGACGTGAGTCTTAGACAGATCGCGCACTACCTGAAAACCCGAATGCGGGTGTATTAACTCAATGTGAATTGCAACGTATGAACATCATATACAATTTTAAACATGATGAATCAAATACACAACAAACATGTATGCAGATTAATCAGATAAAAATAAAGAATGATGATAAGGGAATCCGACGAGATGTCTTCAATCCGATTTAATGAAGAAATACTGTCTTCAACAGTAGCATGAATACATAAATTAAATCTTGCATTTAAACGTGGAAATTCAATCCCAATGCATTTCGGGTGTGCATACACCCTTCTTCAGGGGAAATCTACAAAAATATATAATACATCTAATTACATGTAAACAAAGCATTTCAATTGGCGATGCATCGTACAAGACATCCGGGAAGGTTACAATATGTCAAATTATTATTGATGACTAAGCAGAAACGCCAACCACAATAACGGGAAAACTACACCGAAAACCTGAAACTTAGTCACACTTGCAAATTACACAAAAACAAAATACGAGCGGGGTATATACATACGGCAGATTCATCACAGTCCTACTGCCTGCATAACTGTGTGTACGAAAATCAAAGAATCCGAGGAAAGTAAGACACCCGTGAACCATGTGAGCAAAGAAATTAACGCTTAAGTACAACAACATCTGAGTGATAATGATCAAACCTGTGACTGGTGACTCAACCAATAAAAACGTGAAAACCAGAGCTCATAACATGCGGGCTTACCCACGAGAATTTTACATTCGATAATGTCTAGAAGTCGGAAAAGGCTGTGAAATTGAAAAATTAAATTAAAATAAAAATAAAAATTGTGTTAACATGGACCGCTTTACCGCGGTCACATGGTTAATACAACAAGACAAAGAAATGGACGAGGAAAAGAAGAAACCGGCTTACCAAATGCCCAATCGTAAACTCGATAGTTCTCTCAAATGATTGATGGCGACGGTCGTATTTACGACCGAAGCATGTCAATTCCTGTAAAAATATATATGTATGTATAATGTGATGTGACCGGGCTTTAAGTCGAAAGTCTCCCCATAACCCCAAACGATGTGCAACTCACCGAAAAACGTGACCACAGTGCATGAGAACTTCAAACGTCCGAGTGCTCAAGCAACGAAACGTGCTGGGCTCAGTGTGAGTGAACTTAACTGGTTGCAAAAATTGCCGGCATTGGCGTACAGTCATAAACACTAACATAGGACTAGTGCTAAAAGACGGTGAAAGAGAATACAAAAACGGCAGACATCTTAACAGAGTACTAAATAGACTAACGCAAATTTAAACTTATTGATCTATTGATGTGAATGACAACTGTGTAGAACATAATCCCAGTGTCTGATCCTAAGTGTAACAATGTAAATATGCATGCATGCGAAACAGATGATTGAATGTAACAATTTTATGATCGCACCAAGCGTAAAGAGTAATTTGTAATTAAATGCGAACAGAACCACACAGAAAAATTAATAAAACATTTAAGAACAATACACATGATTAAAGTGATGAATAGAATCACGAATAAGATGCACATTAAATTGTACATAAATGCCTGCCTATCCAAGAACTGACATAGTGTCAATGATGCCAAAACTCAACAAAATTGAAAATGTGCTGGAAAGAAATCCTCATGTGAAATGAAATATGTGAAATTTAACATTGAGAAAAATAGCATAAAAAATAACATATGACATAAAAAATAAGAAATAAAAATATAGCGTGTTGATGAATCAACCATTAACCCCTGTCTCTACAGTGTGAAATATCAATACCATGGTTGTGTGAATAGATTACAGGAAACACGAGAGCTCTAATCTGTCATTGAGACCTTTTGGACACATGGTGTTAAGATGTCTGATCCAAAAAGTTTCGCGTTGTGTAATGAATTTAGACATATCTCTGTCACAATAATTTTGCACAATCTCCAATACTGTGAATTTGAGTTGGGCGATCGTGTGGCGAGATTCACTCCAATGCCTAGCCAAAGGAGAGGACATCACGTTGGTTCTGATTCTACTTTTGTGTTCAGTAATGCGTGTACGCAGTGACCTCTCTGTTTTACCCACATAAAGTAAACCACACGGACAACGTATGGCGTAAATTACGTGATGCGAATTACAGTTAGCAGTGAATAAAAGTTTGATCGATTTTCCCGACCAGGGATGTGCAATAGATTTGCCTTGTAAAACATTGTTACAATGTGAACAATTGTAGCACTTTTGCATCCCTTTTAGTTCATACACTTTTTTTGTTGTTGTTTCATTTTCAGTATCTCTCTGATGTTTTGAGAGCGTTTGTACGCGAAAATTGGAGGATCTTTAAACAAGTAACCAAAATCCGATTCTGATTGTAATAACTCCCAACGTTGAAGAATGACTTTCCTGATGGCTGAAGCTTGTGATGAGAAAACTGATACAAACACGTCACGTTTACTTTTATGTCTTTTTCTTCATGAGTAAATCCTTTCTAGGAATGGAGGCAGCTTTCTGAACTGCTGAATCAACAACCTCATGAGGGTAACCCTGTCTAGAAAACCTTTCTGGAATTTATGCAAACTGTTTTGGTATTGAGAATGATCTGAAGTTATACGCTTGATGCGTAGAAATTGTGAGAGCGGAAGATGTTTCTTAGCGACTCAGGGTGAAAACTGGTGTATAATAAAGTATTGTTACGATCAGTTGGTTTAGTGAAGACCTTAGTGCTAATCAGTGAATGATTCAATTCTATCTGCACATCCAGATAGGAAATAGATCGTTGGTCCATGATATGCGTAAACTGTATTCTCGAATTCTTATCATTCAGTTGACTGAGCTTACTTGATAATTCAACCTGTGTGCCCTGCCAAATAAGGAATATATCGTCGATGTATCGACGATAAATTAGCAAATGTGATGTCCATTCTGGGTCATTCAATATATACTCATGTTCAAACATCATCATGAAGATATTGGCATAACTAGGTGCCCCAGAAAAACCCATAGATGTTCCTGTGGTTTGTAAAAAGTACCTATCCTGCCATCTGAAATAGCTGTGAAATAAACAAAACTGTAAGATCTCCAGTAAGAAAACGTTCTCAGCTTGTAAATCATCACTTCGAAGTAATGCCCATTCGACTGCCTCAATTCCCGCTCCGTGAGGTATAGAAGTGTACAAGGCTACCACGTCTACAGTGCATAACCAAATTTCTGCCCCGTAGAGCAATACGAGGTCCCCCAACAATGTCAAAAATGTGTGGTATCTTGTATGTATGTGCTCCCTGTTTGTACAATTGTCTGGAGAAAAAAGTCTAGATATTGTCCAAGAGGCTCATGAATCGATCCACAGCCTGAGACTATGGGGCGAAAGGAGGATCTGTAAGATTCTTATGTATTTTCGGTAACATGTAGATTTCAGGTCTACGTGGGAACCTAACATAGAGAAATTCAGATGTTTTATCTGATATCCAACCCATGTCTTTAGCATGCGTTAAAATTAATAATAGAACTGTCTGAAACTCTAGAGTTGGACCTTTATCCAACGGTAAATAAGTGGTGTCATCAGAAAGCATACTGTTGATTTTTCTTCATAAAAATCGCGATTCATGACTACCAACGCTCCACCTTTATCTGCTTGAGAAAAACAAGGGAACTATTGTTACGTAAATCTCTAAGTGCTTTCTTGTCAGAAAGAGTCAAATTATGTTTCTTCCTAGGTGGTGGTTGTAACCGAGATAAATCTTTTGGACAAGAGTCTCAAACGTGTCTAAAACCTTGTGTGTGATTGGAGCTAAGAACGTACTTTTAGGTTTAAACTCCCTCGATTCTGATGTTTCTGAATCGGTAACAGTTGGTTCTCTATTACTGAAAAAATATCGTAACCTGAGTTTTCTCATGAATTTGTATAAGTCAATCTCAATGTTCAAGGAGTTAGTGTGGAAAGTAGGTACAAAAGTAGTTCCTTTGTTAAGAAGATCAACTTGAGCTTTAGATAACTGTACCGATGAAATGTTGACCACTAATGTTTCTTCGTTCTGCGACCTGAAATCGCTGTTTTTGCCGCCTCCGCGACCTCTCCGTGTTTTTGTTGCTCAAGTTGCCCTGTTGTGTGTTCTATAGGAGGATTGTTGGCTACTGGACTCACACCTAAAAAAGCAACCTTTGTAACTGATGATGTTGATGCTGCCCCATCAACTGATTCATTAGTGGAAGGTACCGGTGCTCTTGTCATACGTGTGTCGCTTACTGAGGCTATACTCTCATCTGAGGAGTTAATTCCACTCTTCTGGAAGGTACGTCTCGATGCGTACACTTCCGCCCATGAATACACCTCGTCTAACTTATAATCAATAGTGTCACGCCTGAACTTACGTACTTTACGCTTATGTATTTCTTTTGCATAAGTGTCGAGTTTACCATTGATTTCCACTAACGTAGACGTCCAATTATCAGCTTCCATTCTTAGTTTAATAATATCCTGTAACTCTTTAATTTCCTGCTCTAAACCTAAAAGAACCGCAGACAGCTCCTCTACAATCAAGAGTATAAGATCAAGAGAACACTTATTCAAGATGGCATACCATTTATCCATAAATTTTATACCGAGAGGTCTAAGATCACCATTAAAACCCATGATGTTTAAAGCTAACAAAAAATTTATGGATAAAAACACGGAGAGGTCGCGGAGGCGGCAAAAACAGCGACTTCAGGTCGCAGAACGAAGAAACATTAGTGGTCAACATTTCATCTGTACAGTTATCTAAAGCTCAAGTTGATCTTCTTAACAAAGGAACTACTTTTGTACCTACTTTCCACACTAACTCCTTGAACATTGAGATTGACTTATACAAATTCATGAGAAAACTCAGGTTACGATATTTTTTCAGTAATAGAGAACCAACTGTTACCGATTCAGAAACATCAGAATCGAGGGAGTTTAAACCTAAAAGTATGTTCTTAGCTCCAATCACACACAAGGTTTTAGACACGTTTGAGACTCTTGTCCAAAAAGATTTATCTCGGTTACAACCACCACCTAGGAAGAAACATAATTTGACTCTTTCTGACAAGAAAGCACTTAGAGATTTACGTAACAATAGTTCCCTTGTTTTTTCTCAAGCAGATAAAGGTGGAGCGTTGGTAGTCATGAATCGCGATTTTTATGAAGAAAAAATCAACAGTATGCTTTCTGATGACACCACTTATTTACCGTTGGATAAAGATCCAACTCTAGAGTTTCAGACAGTTCGATTATTAATTTTAACGCATGCTAAAGACATGGGTTGGATATCAGATAAAACATCTGAATTTCTCTATGTTAGGTTCCCACGTAGACCTGAAATCTACATGTTACCGAAAATACATAAGAATCTTACAGATCCTCCTTTTCGCCCCATAGTCTCAGGCTGTGGATCGATTCATGAGCCTCTTGGACAATATCTAGACTTTTTTCTCCAGACAATTGTACAAACAGGGAGCACATACATACAAGATACCACACATTTTTTGACATTGTTGGGGGACCTCGTATTGCCTACGGGGGCAGAAATTTGGTTATGCACTGTAGACGTGGTAGCCTTGTACACTTCTATACCTCACGGAGCGGGAATTGAGGCAGTCGAATGGGCATTACTTCGAAGTGATGATTTACAAGCTGAGAAAGTTTTCTTACTGGAGATCTTACAGTTTTGTTTATTTCACAGCTATTTCAGATGGCAGGATAGGTACTTTTTACAAACCACAGGAACATCTATGGGTTTTTCTGGGGCACCTAGTTATGCCAATATCTTCATGATGATGTTTGAACATGAGTATATATTGAATGACCCAGAATGGACATCACATTTGCTAATTTATCGTCGATACATCGACGATATATTCCTTATCTGGCAGGGCACACAGGTTGAATTATCAAGTAAGCTCAGTCAACTGAATGATAAGAATTCGAGAATACAGTTTACGCATATCATGGACCAACGATCTATTTCCTATCTGGATGTGCAGATAGAATTGAATCATTCACTGATTAGCACTAAGGTCTTCACTAAACCAACTGATCGTAACAATACTTTATTATACACCAGTTTTCACCCTGAGTCGCTTAAGAAACATCTTCCGCTCTCACAATTTCTACGCATCAAGCGTATAACTTCAGATCATTCTCAATACCAAAACAGTTTGCATAAATTCCAGAAAGGTTTTCTAGACAGGGGTTACCCTCATGAGGTTGTTGATTCAGCAGTTCAGAAAGCTGCCTCCATTCCTAGAAAGGATTTACTCATGAAGAAAAAAGACATAAAAAGTAAACGTGACGTGTTTGTATCAGTTTTCTCATCACAAGCTTCAGCCATCAGGAAAGTCATTCTTCAACGTTGGGAGTTATTACAATCAGAATCGGATTTTGGTTACTTGTTTAAAGATCCTCCAATTTTCGCGTACAAACGCTCTCAAAACATCAGAGAGATACTGAAAATGAAACAACAACAAAAAAAAGTGTATGAACTAAAAGGGATGCAAAAGTGCTACAATTGTTCACATTGTAACAATGTTTTACAAGGCAAATCTATTGCACATCCCTGGTCGGGAAAATCGATCAAACTTTTATTCACTGCTAACTGTAATTCGCATCACGTAATTTACGCCATACGTTGTCCGTGTGGTTTACTTTATGTGGGTAAAACAGAGAGGTCACTGCGTACACGCATTACTGAACACAAAAGTAGAATCAGAACCAACGTGATGTCCTCTCCTTTGGCTAGGCATTGGAGTGAATCTCGCCACACGATCGCCCAACTCAAATTCACAGTATTGGAGATTGTGCAAAATTATTGTGACAGAGATATGTCTAAATTCATTACACAACGCGAAACTTTTTGGATCAGACATCTTAACACCATGTGTCCAAAAGGTCTCAATGACAGATTAGAGCTCTCGTGTTTCCTGTAATCTATTCACACAACCATGGTATTGATATTTCACACTGTAGAGACAGGGGTTAATGGTTGATTCATCAACACGCTATATTTTTTATTTCTTATTTTTTATGTCATATGTTATTTTTTTATGCTATTTTTCTCAATGTTAAATTTCACATATTTCATTTCACATGAGGATTTCTTTCCAGCACATTTTCAATTTTGTTGAGTTTTGGCATCATTGACACTATGTCAGTTCTTGGATAGGCAGGCATTTATGTACAATTTAATGTGCATCTTATTCGTGATTCTATTCATCACTTTAATCATGTGTATTGTTCTTAAATGTTTTATTAATTTTTCTGTGTGGTTCTGTTCGCATTTAATTACAAATTACTCTTTCGCTTGGTGCGATCATAAAATTGTTACATTCAATCATCTGTTTCGCATGCATGCATATTTACATTGTTACACTTAGGATCAGACACTGGGATTATGTTCTACACAGTTGTCATTCACATCAATAGATCAATAAGTTTAAATTTGCGTTAGTCTATTTAGTACTCTGTTAAGATGTCTGCCGCTTTTTGTATTCTCTTTCACCGTCTTTTAGCACTAGTCCTATGTTAGTGTTTATGACTGTACGCCAATGCCGGCAATTTTTTGCAACCAGTTAAGTTCACTCACACTGAGCCCAGCACGTTTCGTTACTTGAGCACTCGGACGTTTGAAGTTCTCATGCACTGTGGTCACGTTTTTCGGTGAGTTGCACATCGTTTGGGGTTATGGGGAGACTTTCGACTTATAGCCCGGTCACATCACATTATACATACATATATATTTTTTACAGGAATTGACATGCTTCGGTCGTAAATACGACCGTCGCCATCAATCATTTGAGAGAACTATCGAGTTTACGATTGGGCATTTGGTAAGCCGGTTTCTTCTTTTCCTCGTCCATTTCTTTGTCTTGTTGTATTAACCATGTGACCGCGGTAAAGCGGTCCATGTTAACACAATTTTTATTTTTATTTTAATTTAATTTTTTCAATTTCACAGCCTTTTTCCGACTTCTAGACATTATCGAATGTAAAATTCTCGTGGGTAAGCCCGCATGTTATGAGCTCTGGTTTTCACGTTTTTATTGGTTGAGTCACCAGTCACAGGTTTGATCATTATCACTCAGATGTTGTTGTACTTAAGCGTTAATTTCTTTGCTCACATGGTTCACGGGTGTCTTACTTTCCTCGGATTCTTTGATTTTCGTACACACAGTTATGCAGGCAGTAGGACTGTGATGAATCTGCCGTATGTATATACCCCGCTCGTATTTTGTTTTTTGTGTAATTTGCAAGTGTGACTAAGTTTCAGGTTTTCGGTGTAGTTTTCCCGTTATTGTGGTTGACGTTTCTGCTTAGTCATCAATAATAATTTGACATATTGTAACCTTCCCGGATGTCTTGTACGATGCATCGCCAATTGAAATGCTTTGTTTACATGTAATTAGATGTATTATATATTTTTTGTAGATTTCCCCTGAAGAAGGGTGTATGCACACCCGAAATGCATTGGGATTGAATTTCCACGTTTAAATGCAAGATTTAATTTATGTATTCATGCTACTGTTGAAGACAGTATTTCTTCATTAAATCGGATTGAAGACATCTCGTCGGATTCCCTTATCATCATTCTTTATTTTTATTTGATTAATCTGCATACATGTTTGTTGTGTATTTGATTCATCATGTTTAAAATTGTATATGATGTTCATACGTTGCAATTCACATTGAGTTAATACACCCGCATTCGGGTTTTCAGGTAGTGCGCGATCTGTCTAAGACTCACGTCCTAGTTTATTCTTGCTTTTAGAAAGTTGGCATTTTCCTGCCTTAACCATTTAGTGCCTGTAGCCCGTCTTTGGGTGACATGACTGGGTGTAGCTGACAGTTGGGATTTGTGCATTCCTCTCTTACAGCCACACACAATAGAGAGCGTAGGCGTGCCTGGATGGGCCATCAATGGCAGGATGGGAGGGCGGAGCTAGGCACATCCCTACTTATTAGGGGTGGGTGAAATTCCGCTCCACCGGCGGAGTTTATGGAGTTTAGTCCAATCCACATTCTGCTTGGAACGCGGAGTTCCAGCAAAACTCAGGGCTGCGTGGTGGAATTCTTTTTTCATGCGTGGCTCGCCAACATTAAGTTGGCAAGCGCAAGCGAGAATTTGCATCCGTAGTGCGATTTCAGGTGCTATAATGCCTCCCTGCAAGAATTCTCAACATAGTAGATTGCGGCAGTTCATGACCATTCACGATGAGAAAGCTGCCTCTCGATCACTGTTGGACTTGGCCCTTTATTAAGGGTCATCCCAGAAATGTTTGCCTTCCTCCTGTATTTTTTCTGACTTGTTGTTGGTGGTTTTATGACTCTGGGCACTTTACCACTGCTGATCAGTGCTAAAGTGCATATGCTCTCCCTGTAAAGTATTGTTGTGGATTAGTGATTCCATGATTGGCTATTTAATTTACTTGTCAGACCCTAGTACAGTGCACTATGTGTGCCAGGGCCTGTAAATCAAATGCTGCTGATGGGCTTGCAGCACTGGTTTTACCACCCACAGAAGCAGCTTGTAAAATGTGACTCAGGCCTGCCATTGCAGAGCCTGAGTCTGGGACTGCCATGTCGACTTGGCAAGTGCACACACTTGCCAGTCCCTAAACCTTCTCTTTTCTACATGTTAGTCACCCCAAAGGTAGTCCCAAGGTACCCCTGTGGGCAGGGTGCATTATATGTGAAAGGCTATCTGTTCTTATAGGACACAATGTGAAGTTAGTTTATAACATCTTATAAACATAACTGAGCCTAGGAACCAGATAGGAAAATATAGTTTAATATGCCTGAACTCAGAATGTTAAAGTGCATCTTTTAGTGAGGATGATTTTTACATTCTGTGTTTGAAAATACCACTTTTAGAAAGTGGGTATTTTCTTGCCTAACCATCCAGTGTGCCTCTGCTAGGTTTGTGTATTGCATGTCTGGCTTTTGGATGACAGGGGCTGGAGAAGGGCTGTGGCTCCAGAAGTCTGATGAGTCAGGGTTGGGCTGAATAGGCTTGGTCTGCATTTGGGGTGGTGGGAGAAGTAGCATCTTCACCTGAATAGGGCTGTGCCTGCCTTCCACATTGACGGCTCCGCCCCCCTGTGGTGTGTCTGAAGCCAGGGCTCACACTGACAAAGGAGGTTGTTGTGCACTTGCAAAGTGCCCCACAGAACTGGTTTTGGCTGGGTACAGACACTCTCTGCCTTCAGAGAACAAAGGATTTTGGTGTATAAAAAGAGGGGCCCAGACCCAGACTTTTAGTTCACTTCTGGGAAATCAAGAGGAAACCTTTGCCAAGGAGAAGAGCCGGATAAGCTGAGGAGGAATACTGCCCCTATGCTGTTTGCTGTCTGGGATTGGCCTGCAGTGGCTGCTTGCTGCCAAGGAAAGGAGAAAAAGGACTTTTCTGTTTGCTTTGTCACCTGCTTGAAGAAAAGATCTCCAAGGGCTTGAAACTGAGCTTGCCTCCTGTTCTGAAGTCTCAGGGACACAAAGACTTCACCACCAGCTCCCCTGAATTCCCTTGCTGGGAATTCCAACCTGCAAAGAGGTGCCTGCTGCTTTTTAGGACCTCTGGAGACTGTTTGTCGCTGGGAGCTGGGAAATCGACGCAACACCGAAGAAGCGTGTCGCATCCGCACTGGTTTTCCGACGCACCGCCGAAGAAACCGTCGAAGCGCCTGCCGCGGCTCGAGAAATCGCCGCCGCCACACCGATCCCGATGCAAGCCTGCTGTGCGGCTGCACGAAGACACGCATCGTACCGGCTAGACGCATTGCATCGAGGCGCCAAGACTGTCGCATCATTTGGGGTCCGCAGTAAGAAACAGACGTATCAACTCCCCATGCAGTAAGGAACTGACGCATCACCTCCCCTGCGCCGCAGTAAGGAACAGATGCATCACCTCCCGTGAGTGTAAGGAACAGACACATCACCTTCCCTGCGGCCATTTTGTTTGCTTTGCGTGACGCATCTAAGGTACTTTTGAGAAAAGTGTCGCATTTACAACTTGCATTGAACTGAACTATTTCTACCATCTGAAAGTCATATTTTTATTAATGTATTGTGGATTTTTGTCGTTTGTTCTTGTTTTGAGTTTAGATAAAGATTACTTATTTTTCTAAACTGGTGTGATGTCCATTTGTAGTGTTTTCACTGTATTACTGTATGTGTTCACAAATGCTTTACACACTGCCTCTAAGATAAGCCTGTCTGCTCGTGCCAAGCTACCAAGGGGGTGAGCAGGGGTTATTTTAGGAGTGTATCCCCCTTACCCTGACTAGAAACAAGGGCCCCTATTTGGACAAAGGTACCTACCTCTGCCAACTAGAGACCCCCATTTCTAACAATCACAAAATCTACTCAAGCATCAAAATGAAGCAGCACTCTCTGGCACAATGCATGGTGCAGTTCGCACTGATTTTACAGCACGGAACAAGCTCCCATCACTAAAAATCTACATGAGCAGCATGAAGTGCTGAATTCCATCCACTCGCGGAACCTCGCAGAGATTTCTAGGGGTGGGCAGAGATTGTGGAGTTTTACTCCACGGAATTTCACTGAGTTACATAAGAACTCCAATAAATTCTGCAAAGTTCCTCAAGCCAGCAGAATTCGGCCTGTTGTGCTGATTTTTAGCATCAGAAGCTTGTTTCATGCTGTAAAGTCAGCATGAATGGCACCATGCAGCACACCAGAGGGTACTGCTTCTTTCCACCACTCGAGTAGATTTTCTACTCGAGCGGCAGCTTCCTCAACGCGAATGGTCGCAAACTCGTGCTCATGCAATTTAACACTTATGAGTCATGCCTGTGAAAAAGTTTTGCTGCGTAGCATGGAGTGGGCAAACCTCCAACAGTTCTGCCAGCGGAGCAGAATTTTCCACCCACCCACTAGTTTTTATGCAACTCCGCGAGTTAAGACCACCCCTACTATTTCCTCTTGAATAGGCTGTGTCCTACCTCAACAAAAAGGGCTGCAAACCTCCTTTAATTAGTCTGGAGTCAGGATAGGGAAGGCAGGTTGCCTGGAGACTTCAAAGGGAGTTTCTAGAAGCTTCTCCCACCTTTCATCGGAAGGGCACCAGGTATAAATATTGGACTCCAGACAAAAGGCTCTTCAGTATATTTCTGGACCTGTGGATATTCTGCCAGGAAGAAGGACTTCTGTACTGCTGAAAGGACTGCCACTCTCCTGGACCACTGCTCTGTAGGACTGCTGCCCTGCTGGGCTGACCTGTTGCGCTCTTGCCTCAACCTGAATCGGTTGAACCCAGGACCACCGTAGTGACTCCAGAGCCTAGCTGTCTGGCCGCCATACTTAAGCCTCAGGGACAGAAGGCTCCAACAACCTTGAACCCAGCATGTGGGCTCTTCCATCTGTCAGAATACCCTTCCACGTGGTGCCACCCCAGTCCTGGGCCCCTGGAAGTGGGCCTAAGGTGCTCTGCCAGCCTCTGTGGATCCAACAGAACCAATGCATCCCATCCACTGCACAGCACAATCCAAGCAGAACTGACGTAACACCACTGCTGCTTGGATCAGAAGTGCTGCAAAGCCCCACATCACAACGCAGCCTGTTGGAACTGACACTGTGCGATGCATCCTCAGTGCAGTCCCTCGCATCCCTCATCAACAGCAGCTTTGACAACGACACCAGACTCAGCATTGCAGCCTTGCAGCTCCTCGGAACCTACGCGTTGGCTGACCTCACAATGCTCCACAAACCAGAATTGAAGGTACTTTGTTCAGCGGGCCTAACTGGGTCCCTGTTGCTGGCCATGCTCCATTGCAGTTGGTCTGAACTTGTGACTTTGTCCCAGAACAGTGCGACCAGATATCCACAGCTGGCACTTTGTACTTTTTGGCACTATTTTCACTGAAATCTTTAAACTTGAATATCTCCAGTTCTACTGATTGGAGTTTAGTAAATTTGGTGTTAAATTATTTGTCAGATAATAACCATATTTCTAGCTAGCTGTGGGGTCCTATTTGTGTTGTGTTTTTCACTTTATTACTGTTTGAAGGGTTGCAAACATACTTTACACATTGCCTCTAATTTCAGCCTGTCTGCTCTGTGCCAAGCTATCCGAGGTTTGAGCACAGGTTAATTTAGGGTTTGCTTGTGCCTCACCCTGACAAGGATTATGGTTGCTGCTTTACCAAGGCTCACACCCCAGTTAACCAACATCCCAATTTCCTACACTATTAAATTACAAATATACAGTATGGAGTTCAAAAGAACTCAAATCTTGTTTGTTCCAAATGGAAAGACTCACTAAATGTACACATAAAGTTCGACTGGGAGGAAGATAACACCCCATTATAAGGGTGAATATTAAAATACTGTTTTTTCTACAGACTGCCCCAAGATGCGGGGAAGTCTGTGGAAAAATGAGTATGGCAACAAAGAGATCACAGTAGGGGCACACTGGAAGCCTGCCTCAGAACCTGTGGTGCTACCACATGCAGCCAACATAAGCACTCAACAATGTATCCTAATTTTCAATTGTGAGCAGTCTTCACTCACTCCCTCCAAAACACATGGTACACTACCATAAATGACCACATATGGAGTTGTGCCTGGTTGCAAATTTAAGACTGCGCCTTCAGGTATGACACCCAAACCTCTAGAACATAAATCTGAGAAGGCCTGGGGGACATTAACCATAGGAGCCCTACCAGGGAGAGAAGGAGGGCAGCCAGAAACAGGCACATTAGGTGCAAGAGCCACTAGGGTTACAACAGGGATTTCAGCAGAAGAAATAGCCATTGTTTCAGTAGACGATCCCATGAAGTCATGCTTGCTTTCACCAAAGATATGTGAAGTAACCACAACTGGGAAGCATATCTTGTTAGTTTTGCCATGCGACAAGCCCCCATTAACTGATTTAATAATGTCAGATTCTATCAGCACAAACAATGCAGTCCGTAGGATTGCAAGACCCTTTTCAATAGTCAACAATCTCTGTATACATGTATCAAAACAACTTTAAAAAAATTCTTCAAATTTGGCCACCATTTTGTGCACTAGCAGCTTGTGCAATTTAATATCCAACTTTCATGGGCTTTCATTGGACATAGGCCACAACTGGTGGATACTACCCTTGTTCGCATCAATCTAGTTTAAGCCCAGAATCTAGTTTAAGCCCAGAATTGTTTTTCTTTTACAAGCGGGAGGCTCGGTAGCCGATAACGTCTATGCCCTAATTATAAACACTGGGCTGATATCAGACTGTTGAATAAAGCTGTAAAAATCAAACTCTAAGGAGCTGGTTGAGAGTTATTTGGCCATACTGTTATTAATAAAAGGTAAATTGGAGGGTAAAAGGCTTGCATCCCCAATTGGGAAGTGAGGTGCCTGCCCACGAGCAGGTAAACCCAATTCCTCTTCTACAGTAGTAATTTCATCGCTAAGGGCACCAACAGTATAAGTTAAAGAATTTATAATGGTGGGTTTATTTCCTGGCCCTTTCAGTGATGCATTAGAGCTATTAGAAGCCTCATGCAACTTACGTTTTTCCATCCTGACAGTGGCACTAGAATGGGGCAAAAGAGGGGTTGCCCAGCCCGATTTCGCATGGGCGTGGATGGGCCCATTTATGCCTGGTCACAGAGCCCAGGCACTTCCCACGCTGCGAGACAAAGGAATGCACTATAAGTGCTATGGTACCATCTCCACCCACTCAATACCTAACAGGATCCTGGCGAACAATGTAGTGAGTAGCAAGCAGGCAAAGCGTCCTGCACTGCAGGGCAAAAGAGCGTCCTATAAGCATTATGGCCCCTCATCTAGTCCCTCCTCCTGCCACTCGATGCCCAACAGGATCTTCGGCCTTGGAGTCCAACAACAATGGGAGCCGGTAGAAAACCGGCAAAGCATCCCCATAACATTTTTTATTTGCAAAGTAACACTTAACACGATAGAACAACTTCACCAAACAGTAATTTTGATACAAGTTGGTAGTGAAACAACCTTGCAATACTGGTAGGTTGAGAGTACATTACCCCCAGGTCCCTCCTGTCCTCGTCCCATTAATTACATAGTAGAGATAACCATCTCCCGACAGAAAAAAAGACCAGAGGAATGCTGGGGACCCTAACCCTGCCCCTCCCAATGGGAGTACATAAGCAGTACTTACCCAGCATTCCGCCTGTTCTTTTTTTCTGTCTGTCGACAGAACTGGACCTGGATGCTGGTTCTGCTCCTGCTGGGCTGGAGTGGCGTTTCTTCTTCCACTCCCCGTCCGGCTGCCTGGCTGTGCGGGCGGGGAGTCTGCTGGTTCGCCTCCTGGCCTGCCGGGCTTACTGGGAGGCTGGGATGTTCCTGGCTGGCTCTTCCTTGCCGGCCGGCCCTTTGCGGCTGGTGCGCCGGCCTCCTGGTTCCTTCCGGGTTGCTGAGCGCGTCTTCCTGTGGCCTGGCCGGGTGGAAGTCGTGCTGCAATCGCTGATTCTCTGGCCCTGGCATGGTTGCTGTTTGGGCGCCTTGGGCTGGCTGGCGGCGGTGGGCCTTGTTCCTGTTGCCCATCCCCCTTCCTAGTGAGTACTGCGTAGCGGTGTTTTTTTCAATTTTTTTGGGGATCATTGCTTTGTGCTGCTGCCTGTGGCTGCTTTCCTCCTGTCCTGGCATGACTTGAGGTGCGCCTCGGCGCCCATGGGGGGGCCTTGTTCCATTCGCCCGGTCCCCCCCCCTCCTGCTATGTGCCGCTTTGCGGTCTCTTCGGCTCCCGGCCTGTCGGACGGTACTGTGGTTGCTGCCGGGGTCTTTGTGCGTTGAGTCTCGAGGCTCGGTGGGCTGCTGCAGCTTCCATGGGGTTCTGTACATGGTCTCTGGTTTCCGTCCTGGCCAGGTTTCTGAGTGTTTCACCCTCTCTAGGTCCGTTCTTGCAAACTGCTTCTGTTCTTGGGAGCCTTGTACCCTGTGGGTGACGTGCTGTTTCTGGGACCCTCTCCCGGTTGCAGGAGTGCTTGGCATCCCTCCGGCTGGTCTGCTTTCTCCTGCCCTGGCGTGGCTCCCGGTGGTTCGGCTTGGGCTGGCTGGGGGGGGTGCCTTCTTCCCGTCTTCCGGTCCCCCCAGGGTGTCTGCGGCTTCGCCTGGTGGTGTCTGCTTTCCCCTGTGTGCTGTCCTCTGGCTGCGGCTCTGTGCTGGTGCTCCTCCCCGTGTTTTTGGTCCCTGGTGCGGGTGGTGGTGCTTCTGTGGGCTCCTTTCTCCACGCTTTGTTTCAGTTTGTTGCTGTTGGCCCCTTCTTCTGCTGGGTGTCTCTTCGTGGATGCCTGGGTGCTTCGGGCCGGTGTGTTGTCTTCCCTTCCTGCCATGGGTCCTGGTGGTGCGCCTTGGCCTGCCTGGCTGGGGGGGGGGCTTGTTCCTTTTTGTATCCTGGCATATTTTTTGCTTGGTGGTGGCTGTTTCCACCTTTGTCTGGTTGGCTCCTTGTGCTGGCTGATACCTTGCCCTGTTCCGCCTCTCCTGTTGTTTTGTGCCCCTTCTGTGTGCTGCTGGGCACTTCGTGGGTCTGGGGGGGGCCTTGTTCTGTGTCTGCAGGCCTGCCTCCTCTGGGTGCGTGCACGTGGAGGTTTGGGGTTGTCCTCCTGTGCTTCATTGCCAGGGGTTCTTTTTCCTGGCTGTGTCGGTCCTGCTGTGGTGTCCTCCTGGGTCGGACGGGTGCTGGGGCGGTTGGCGTCTTCTGTATTTCCTTTGCTGTTGCTTCGGGTTCCTGGCTCGTCCTCCTGTGTGTCCGGGTTCCTCGCCTGGGCGCTTTCCGTGCCGCCTTCCTCTCACTGCCTGCGGCCTTGCCCCATGGATGCGCCTGCTCTTGTCTGGTCTCTGTGGTTGCGCAGGGTCTGGCCTGGTTGGTCCGTGGATGGGCGGCTGCCTGGTGCAGTGTTCTGCCACTTTCCTCCTTGGGGGCATCTGCCCATTGCTTGTTCTGGCCCGGTGGCTCCCTGGGTGGGTGCCTTCCTGGGTTTCCAGGGGTCGTGGGGTTGTGCCTCTGCGACCTCTTTGATGTCCTGCTCTTGGGGGTTGTGCTAGGTTGGGTCTGGTCCGTCCCTGTTTTAGTGTCTGCCTGGGGTTGCCGCGTGCTGGGGTGTTCCTCCTGCGGTGGTGCCTTTGGGTGTGTTTTTTTGTTCCTCTTCATTGTCTTCCCTGCGTCCGGCTGGGTTCCCTGCTGGGCCCTGGTCTGCTCTGGTCTTGGCCTTTGTTTTTGGTGGGTCGGGACTGGTTGGTGGCCTGCTTGTGCTGCCCTGGGTGGTCCGGGGGCTCTGGGTTTCTGCCGCCGGCTGTTCTCCTCTGTCGTCTGGCATTTGGCGGGCTCAGGCCTGGTTGTTTCCTGGTCTCCGGCCCTGCAGCCGTGCCGTTCTCTTTGCTGTTTTGGGGGCTTCTGGCTCGCTGTGGTCTCTGGCTGACGTGGTCTCTGTCTGGGGGTGACTGTTCCCTCGGCTGTGGTCTCCTGGTTCTTGCGGGGGTGGGGTGGTCCTGCCCCTTGTGGCCTCGGCTCCCCCTTTCTCGCTGCGTGTCCCCCTCCCCCCTCTTTTTTGGGCCGATCTCGTTGGCTTGGTCTGTGGTTCTGTGCTCCTCCGCTTTTGTTCTCTGTGGGGGGTGCCATCGCTGGGTCTTTGTCTTGCCCCTTTGGGTGCATGCTTGCCTGGCTGCTGGTTTCCCGGCGCTTGCTGCTGTGGTTGGGGGGGGTCGGGGGCTTGTGCCTCTGTCTCCTCTAGCCCTTCCTGGCCTTTGGCCGGTGCCCTACTAGGGCCTTCCCCGATTTTGGCCTTCCCCGGGTGTGGGTTGGGCCTCCGGGTCCTTCTGTTCGGGCGGGTTGCTTGGCTTCGGTCCTGGCTTCCCGTCTGCTTGGTGCTATGTTGCCTTGGTTCTGCCCTACGGGTTTCTCCCCTGCTCCTGCCCTCCCTTGGTGCGCGCTGGGCCGTGGTGTTTGTGGGCCTGGGCGGTCTGCTTGGCTTCTGCCCTGGCTTCTGTTGCCTCTCCGGCTTCTGTGGCTTTTCAGGGTTCTTTCCCTCCCCTCTAGGGGGGTGGGGGGGTTCCGGGCCCTGGCGGTTGGCCCTGTCCGGCCCCTTCCGTGCCTCTGTGGCCCCCGGTCTTGTCTGGCCTCTCTGTTGTTGGTCGGCCTGGTCTTTTTGGGGTTGTCCCTGGCTGGCCTGTTCTTTCATCCTTGTCTCGTCTGCTGCTGGTGTTGGGGCTCGCTTGGGGTTTCCCTTGCTGTGGTCTTGGGTCCTCTGGGCTGCTTGGTCGGCTGGCTGTTCCTTTGGTGGTCCGTTGCGCCTCTTCTCTGGTGGTCGGTGTGTGCCTTCTCCGGGCCTACGACCATACCACCCTGGAGGCTACTGCTCTTCTCTGCTCTCGGGAGTCGTGCAGGGTCGGGCCTGGTTGGGTGCTGGATGGGGGACTGCCTGGGACTACAAGGTGCTGTAGGCTTCCGGGGCTGTGGCTTCCTGCTCCGGTCACCCCGGGTTTTCGGTTGGGGTGTTCTGCTGGGACTGTGTTGTTTGGGACGGGGTCTCCCTCTTGCTCCCTCTTGTTCCTTTTCTTCTTTGGTTTCCCCTGGTCTTGTTGGCCTTGGGGGTTGGTCTCGTCGGCTTTTTCTGCTCAGGCTTTTCCTCGGGTACTGGTTCTGTTTGGGCCTTGCTCTTTGGGCGGTGTTTGACCTTCCTCGGGTTCTGATCTCTGGTGGGCCTGCTTCCTTCTGGCTCTTGGGGCCCTGTGGGTCGGCTTTCCGGGGGGTTGTGTTCGTGTTTCCCCTATTTTCTTTGTGGGTGCCTTGCCCTTCCCTTTTGGCCTGGCCCTGGTCTCTGTCTCCACCTCCCCACCTTGGTGCTTGTCCGTTGGCATCTGTCGGCTTTGGTTGGTGCTGGCCGTTCCCTCCTAGGGCCTGGTGCTCGTCTGTGGGGTTTCGGGGGCTTGTCTTCTGGGCTCTCTGGGGCCGGGTCATTCTGGTTTGGTCTGGGTGGTCCTGCCCTTGGTTGGTTCCTTGGGTTTGTGCCTTTCCCTGTTGGCTGGCCCTGTCCTCTTTCCTTTTTGGATTGGTCCTGTGTGCCTGCCTAGTGGTCTGGGCTTCTCGGCCTTTTGTCCGATGGGCGCCCTTGGCCGTTTCCTGTTTGGGCTTCGTCTTCTCTGGCCTGCTGCGGTCCGGGGTGTTGGTTGCTTTGGTGCCTTTCCCTTCTGAGGTTTTGCCCTTGGGGTCTCTTTGTGCTGGTCGCCTTTTTGGGTTTGCTCCTCTTTTCCTGGTGGGGTGGGTTATTCCCTTTTGTTGGCCTGCGTTATCTTTTTCTCGTTTTCTGTTTGGTTGCCTCCTTGCTGGCGCGGTCGCCTTTTGTTTTCTTTAGTTCTAGTTCCGGTCCTTGGTTGTGTCTCTGCTGGCTGGTTCTGGCGTGTTGGCCCCTTGGGCTGCTGGAGGTCTTCTTCTTTGGATGGCCTTCTCGATGCCCTTTGTTGCTGTCGGCCTCGTTTTTTTGGGGGGGGCTTGTTCTCCCCCTTCCTTGTCCGTTGGGGGGTGCTCCTGGTGCTTGCTGGTTGCCCTCTGTGGGTTGTCCGCCTCTTTGGCCTGTTGATTGCTGGGTGCGTCCCTGCTTTGGTGTGGCACCCTCCTTCTGGGTGCTCTGCCTGGTGTTCTGGCGGTTCTCCCTTTTTGCTTCCCTTGGGTTGCTGCCATGGGTGTGGTTTCCTGGGTGTGCTTGCGTTTTTTGGAAGGCTGGGTTTTTGCTTTGGTATACTCCACTATGTAATGAATGGGACGAGGACAGGAGGGACCTGGGGGTAATGCTCTATTACTTACCGGTAATCTTCATTACTCCGGGTCCCGTTGTCCTCGTCCCATTCATACGCCCCGCCCTCCCTCCCAGATGGCCGGCCTTCCTGTTGGGGGCTTGGTGGATCAGGCGGAATGCTGGGTAAGTACTGCTTATGTACTCCCAGTGGGAGGGGCAGGGTTAGGGTCCCCAGCATTCCTCTGGTCTTTTTTTCTGTCGGGAGATGGTTATCTCTACTATGTAATGAATGGGACGAGGACAACGGGACCAGGAGTAATGAAGATTACCGGTAAGTAATAGAGCATGCGTGACTAAGCAAGTTAGTGTGTGATTGATTTTGTGAGCAAGCAAGTGCATGATCATGTGTGCATCATCGAGTGAAGGAGTGACCATGTGAGTGAGTGTTTCTCTGAGTGAGGGAACAGTGTGCAAGTGAGTGACCACGGAGGTGAGTGAATTAGGGAGTTAGTGACTGATCTTATGAAAGAGTGATTGTATATTCATGAGATTGCATTTGTGAGCAATGGAAATTATTTTTTTAGTGATTCATCACATTATTGGCTATTTAGTTGCTGAACAACGTCAGTGCTTGAGAAGAGGAACAACCATAACAAGTTAAGGAGGTTGATGAAAACAGAATCATAAGGCATTAGGCAAACGGAAGCTCCTTTGGAAGAATTGTATGGGAAGAACATGTTCCTTACAGTTAAAAGTGGCAGATCTTACTATGTTATATGAACTTCCACTATGAAACTTTCCTCGCTCAATATGGAGAATGGAAATTTAGCGATAACAAACATGCCTCTGTTCAGAGCTTAGGTGTCTTGCCAGTGCTTAAGTGGGATTTTTAATATGAGAGAAATGAGGCATATCCCAAATCAAGTGCATTAATTTGAGACATACCACATTACATTTGAATCTGGGCATTACAGAAAGCTAATTGAGGTATGATGTCAGGTTAACAATGTAGTTCTTTTCCTAAGCCCTTGTCACAGACTAAACTGAGCGTTTTGAGCTATCTGTAGTTGATGTAATTGGTAAGCTAACAAATCACATTATTTCACTAGTTAAGTTTGGCATTGTGATGATTCAAGAATTATACATCTATCTTTCCCTGGGATATTGTTAGAACTGGGGGTCTCTAGTTGACATAGGTATGCACCTTTGTCCAAGTAGGGACCCTTGCTTCTAGCAGGGTAAGGGGGATACACACTTTAGCCCCTGCTCACCCCCTTGGTAACTTGGCATGAGCAGACAGGCTTATCCCAAAGGCAAGAGTAAAGAATTTGTACTCAAAACAAACAATAACACAGTGATAACACTACAAATAGACACCACATCAGTTTAGAAAAATAGAGTACCTTTATCTAAACTCAACAAGACCAAAATGACAAAAATCCAACATACAGGCTGAAAAATAGCACTTAAAAATAGTTATTACCAAAATAAAGCTTGTAGACAACAAATAGCTCCATCTTGGCTATTACGACGTCGGGACAGCAATAAATCCAAATTATGGCGCCGACAGCGAGGTGCGTGGCATCAGGCACGGAGTCACACGGACCCCCAATTAAACAGTCCCTTGGAAAACAAAGTCTATGACGATGCACGGCATCCTGGAGGTCAGGCGTCGGTGCCGAGGCCGGCTCCCTGGCTGCCATAGGGGAGGCGAGGCATTATGTCCACGAGGAGGCGACGTGTCGAATCCAGGACAGGGGAAATCTGTTTAGTCGGCGGTGAGGCAACGGTTCAGGTGAGGCGATGTGAAGTCGGCGAGTTCGTGGAGTCACACTCTGCAGTTAACGGCGCCGCAATAATAGGATGCAGGCATCGGAAATGCCAATAACTGCAGGCGTCAAAGGGCGTCGGAGCTGCGGTGCAGGCTGGGCGGTGTGTTGTGCACCTCACGAGCGGTGCCTCTGGCCTCGGTGAAGGTCGCAGCGACATCGCTGACTGCGTCAGATTGTTTTTCTTGCTTCTCTTAGTTTTCTTCCAGCTCCCAACAGCAGGAACAACCTCCAGAGGCCCAAAACTTGAACAGGTGCCTCCTGGCAGGTCAGAACTCTCAGCAGTAGAGTTCAGGGGAGCTGGAGGTGAAGTCTTTGTGTCCCTGAGACTTCAGAACAGGAGGCCAGCACACACAAGCCCTTGGAGATTCTTCTTCAAGCAGGTTTCTCAGCATAGTTCCAGTCTTTGTCCTTTCCTTGGCAGAAGCAGCAACTGCAGGCCAACCCCACACAGCAAAGGGGCAGTCCTCCAGCTCTTCTCCTTGGCAAAGGTTCTTCTTGAGTCCAGAAGTGATCTGAAGTTTGGGAGTTTAAAGTCCACTACATATACCCCTTTTTGTATTTGTTCATCATTTTGCAAGGGTCTCTGAGCCCAGTCCAAATCAGTTCTGTCCTCACTGGTGCAGTATGACCACGGGGGTGGAGACAGCATTGTGCAAGGGAGACAGGCCCTATTCAGGTGCAAGGAAAACTCCTCCCACTACTCTAAATGCAGACAGTCTATTCAGCTCAGCTCTGAGTCATCCAGGAAGGGTCAGGTACACCTCAAACCCCCAGTGGCTGTCTACAGTGAATGCACATCCCCAACCCTGGCACTCCAAAACCATACAGTCAATCCACAATCAAGCAGAGGCACACAGAATGGTTAAACAAGTAAATGCCTACTTTCTAAAAGTGGAGTTTTAAACACACAATTTAAAAACCATCTCTACTAAAAGATGGTATTAAATTCTGAGTTCAGAGAGCCTAAACTTTATTCCTCTATCTTGTCCCAAAGGGAAGTTATACTTGTAAGATGTTACACAGTATCTCCCATGTAATCCTATGGGACAGATAGCCTTTCAATAGTGAAAAACGAAATTGGCAGCATTTCACTATCAGGACATGTCACACACACCAGTACATGTCCTACCTTTCACACACACTGCACCCTGCCCATGGGGGTAACTTGGGCCTTCCTGAGGGATGTCTGACATGTAAGAAAAGGGAAGGTGCCTGGCAAGTGGGTGAACTTGCCAGGTCGACATGGCAGTTTAAAACTGCGCGCAGTCACTGCAATGGCAGGTCTTAGATACCTTTTCAGGGCTACTCATGTGGGTGGCACCATCAGTGGTGCAGGACCACTAGTAGCAATTTATTTACAGGCCCTAGAACAGTGCACTTCACTAGGGGCTTACCAGTAAACCAAATATGCCAATCATGGATAAGCAATCACAATAGTTATTTATACAGGGAGCACTGCACTTTGACACTGATCAGCAGTAGCAAAGTGCCCAAAGCACCTAAGCCAGCAAAAATGAAATCCAGCTCAGTATCACAAATATTTGGGTAGAGGCAAAAAGTCAGGGGAAACAACACCAAAGTTGCCAAGACTAACAGATATAATGTTCAATCTTCTTGAACTGATGAAACTATTCGAAAACAGAAAGAATATTTGGACTAGTGAGGTAATTCCAGTTATAGCCACTATTCAGTGAAATTCCCAAATATTTTCATTTTCCTCACCATGTGTTTACAAACAAAAAACTGTAGAAGCACCCCAAAATTGTTTATATTGATATAGATAGCCCAGCATTAATTTGCAAATCAATATATTTTATTCTTACCTTGCCTAATTAAAGGTGGCTATTGATATTTTCTTAATGCCCGTGTTGTTTTCCATCTTTGCCGCCAGCCATTACCCTGCAGCAGCCATGAGGGGGACTCCATTCCCCACAATTCCACACGCCGGGGGAGGCGCCAATGCCTTGCTTCGCGCCAGGAGGCGCACAAAAGCGGCCAGGGCTTCCCGCAGCGCAGGAGCCCGTGTTGTTTTCCATCTCTGCCACCAGCCATTACCCTGCAGCAGCCGTAAGGGGGACTCCATTCCCCACAATTCCAAGCGCCGGGGGAGGCGCCAACGCCTTGCTTCGCGCCAGGAGGTGCACAAAAGCGGCCAGGGCTTCCCGCAGCGCGGGAGCCCGTGTTTTTTTCCATCTTTGCTGCCAGCCATTACCCTGCAGCAGCCGTGAGGGGGACTCCATTCCCCACAATTCCAAGTGCCGGGGGAGGCGCCAACGCCTTGCTTCGCGCCAGGAGGCGCACAAAAGCGGCCAGGGCTTCCCGCAGGTGGGACGCGCACAGGCGTGCCCGGGCCAAGGGTGGGGCCATTCGCGCCTGTCAGAGCCCGGACGAGACTGGGCTGGGCCACCCCTCTTGGTTTTGACAGCGGACTTGCATGGGCCATCAACTATAACGGACTGTTTACCCAAGGTTAGTGTTACTTCCAAATGATGTGTGTTTGCCACCACTAGAAGTCATAGGGAGTTTTCTTCTTGTGGCCAGCACTCCTCCCGCCAGCTATAGTTATAATCCAAACAAATATTTTACTCCCTGGGTAACATCCCAACACAAACCATTTGGAAGCAGTAATTTGGCCAACCCCCATTTTATTCTTCAATAAACTTTGAACCATTGCCACTAGCAGCTATGGGTAAAACAAGAACCACTGCCGCCCTTCAAACTGTACCTCCTTCACAACCAACCTCAATAAAAAAATGCTACAAAGGGCAATTGGAGTTGTTGCTACGGAAATCGAGCGGACGGAAAGGCGCCTTTCACTAACCCTGGTCATAGCTCCATGCACTATCACCCAGGATACTGGTAGCTCCTCTTCGTCTATACCGTTAACACTGGATATATCACCAGAACTTCCAAGGACACGCGCAAAGGCTTGCGCAGCACACAACATTGAGACGCCCTTGGAGAGTGCCGGCAAAAAAAAAGGGAAATATAAAACTGCGACTACCTTTGGTCCAAAGCGGAAAAAGCAAATAGTGAACAAAGTAACGAACAGTAATATGGGGGCTGTTAGATTAGGGGATGTACCGTAGGTCAACCTTGAGCAACCACCCTGGGTGACTAACCTGGTGATGGACCTCCAAACACAATTCAGGTCCATTGTAAAGGATGAACTTAATATTTTAACGGATCGGGTTGACAAATTGACATTATTGGTTGATCATTGGGTGGGTGAGGCAGAGCTAATTCTTAAGGGGGTGGAGAAAACTAAATCTCTAGTCCTACAAATAGCACCCCATTCGACCAAGCAAGTCTCCCCAGCCTCTAATAACCAGATTAGCCCCAATAGGCCTAACTTAACCAATCAGGACGCGGCAGATCCCTGCCCGAGAATTCCACTGCCCCAGAGACCTGATCCAAGAAACTATCCGCAGGAGACCCCCCAAGGGAATTTTACAGCGAGCACTTCTAGGCCCCGTATCAGCTCCCCGGCAACAAGGCTTAACCCCTGGGGACAGGGAAAGGCTAGCACCCTCTGAAGAACCCCCCGTAGAAGGGACTGCCCTCCCATGTATCAACCTTCCCCCGGCCTCAACCCCATATGTTGTTGTGCTAGCAGGAGTACCAGAACTGAATAAGGGGTGTAGGGAGTCTCATTTTAAACAAAAAAAAATGTATTTTCTGGCTGGTCAAACACAGGCAATTCTCATACAAAGACGCAAACGAAATTATTTTCACACGCAGGGTAAGCTGAGTGGGCTGGAGACCAAAAGATGTCCCCGGGGATTGTATAGTGATACATTTTAGAGACCCACGGACTGTGCAAATCCTCTTAGAGTGTGGCTACCAGAGGGAGAATGGAGGTATAGTTTCCCTCCCTCTGGGATACTTTTTCCCCCCAGGGACAAACCCACACAACATGAGAAGAGTGGGTACTGATAGGGGGATGAGGAATCAGAATAGGCCTCCCTCAGACAGAATCAGGACCCCCCTCGAACACTTTTTTATAACATCCCCGTTGCAAATAGATACAGCCCTCTATACTCAATTAATTGACTACCTCATACTGGGCCTCTATATCTTAGTCTCAGCTGCCAAATAGAGAATAGAGTGGAATTGTCGCACCAGGACGTCTTTGTATATCAGGGAGGTCCTAGGAAGCAGAAAGGAGATTTAGAGAAGGGGTTTGGGGGAAGTGCAAGTGACGTAACCACTAAAAATTTGGAGATGACACCCATGGGCCACCTATCGCCCCATCAATCCCAACACAACTCACAGCCAAATAATCCTATCTTACTTTCTATTGCAAAGCATCATCCAGCCGTAGCTAGTATTTGCAACTTGGGTAACGACCAAAGGCCGATGGGGCGGGCGGGGACCAATAACCCGCAATGGGCCCATTCAAGGGCCAGCTCCCCCCCCTACCAATGCAGCCAATGAAATGGGCCCAGTAGGTCTGCGATTATTATCCTGGAACATAGCAGGACTCACCTCCAAACTGGATATCCCAGATTGGGGGTTATTTATAGACCAACACGAGGTATGCATGTTTCAGGAAACTTGGGCAAGGGCGGTAACACACAGAGTGGGCTATGCGTCATATAGTATTCCAGCTGACCAGAGGGGTAGGGGCAGGCCTTTTGGGGGTTTAAGTATATGGGTTGGCGTCCACCTCGGTTGCGAAGTCACACAGATAGAGACGCCATCTCGTGACATTCTTTGCATTTTTTAAACCTTTACCACAAAAGTCAGAATTGCTCTGATTAACGTCTATTCACGCCCGGTTTGCTATGGTCAAACCTCCCAAACCCTTGAACTACTAACCACTTTTCTTTTAACAATCCCGGAAAACTATTGGGTAATTTTAGGAGGGGATTTTAACTGTCAGTTTGAACCTCTGAATGGTCTCCCCATAAGTATTTCAAATGAGGAGGACTCAGTCTGGGCTATTCCAGAGCCTAACATTCCGCCCATACGGGCTTGGACCCGGCTGGCCCTACAGATGCATGCACTTACATTAAGTTTTTCATTAAGGGCATGTAATGGCCGTTTGGCATCGGACAGCCCCGGGAAGCACACCTTTAATAGACCATGGCAGGCATCGATCATAGACTACATCTTAGTGGACATCAAATCGTGGCATAAGGTTCTTGATTTTAAGATCACCCCTCGCCACGAGAGTGATCATAATGCCCTTGCACTCAATCAATCAATCAATCAAGCAGGGAATTGTAAGCGCGCTACTCACCCGTGAGGGTCTCAAGGCACTGAGGGGGGGGTCCGCAGATCTGTTTAGCCGAAGAGCCAGGTCTTGAGGGTCTTCCTGAAGGTGTTCAGGGAGGGGTGCGTCTGATGTCTGCCGGTAGCTCGTTTCAGGTCTTGGCTGCAATGTGAGAGAAGGATCTTCCACCTGCTCTGGCTCTGTGGATGCGCGGGGTTTCGGCCAGTGCGAGGTTGGAAGATCGGAGGTTTCTTTTGGGTACGTGGAAGTTGGATTCTGTCGTTGAGGTATTTGGGTCCGTTGTTGTGTAGGCATTTGTAGGCGTGAGTGAGGATTTTGAAAGTGACTCTTTTCTCCACGGGGAGCCAGTGGAGACTTCGTAGGTGTTGGCTGATGTGTTCGTGTCGGGGGATGCCGAGGACGAGTCTGGCGGTGGTGTTTTGTACTGTCTGGAGTTTGCGGAGTAGGGACTTGTTGATGCCGGCGTAGAGTGCGTTTCCATAGTCCAGTCTGCTGGTGATGAGTGCGTGGGTGACTGTCTTCCTTGCCTCAGGGGGGATCCACTTGAAGGTCTTGCGGAGGATGCGTAGGGTGTTGAAGCAGCTGGAGGTGATGACGTTGACCTGTCGGTTCATGGAGAGTGATGAGTCGAGTACGATGCCGAGGTTCTTGGCGTGATCTGAGGGGGTAGGTGGGCTTCCGAGGGCGGTCGGCCACCAGGTGCTGTCCCATGCAGAAGGGGTGGTACCGAGGATGAGGACTTCTGCTTCTCGGAATTGAGCTTCAGGCAGCTGTTGGTCATCCAGACTGCGACGTCTTGCATTCCTTTCTGGAAGTTGAGTTTGGCAGTGGTGGGGTCTTTGGTGAGGGAGAGGATGAGCTGGGTGTCGTCGGCGTAGGATACGATGCTGAGGCCGTGTTGTCGGACGATGGCTGCGAGGGGGGCCATATAAATGTTGAAGAGGGTGGGGCTCAGTGATGAGCCCTGTGGGACTCCGCAGGTGATTTTCGTGGGGTCGGAGAGGAAAGGTGGGAGTCTGATCCTTTGGCTTCTTCCGGTGAGGAATGATCGGATCCAGTCCAGGGCGGTTCCTTGTATGCCTGCGTCGTGTAGTCTGACGACTAGTGTGCGATGGGAGACGGTGTCGAAGGCCGCTGATAGGTCGAGTAGGATGAGGGCTAAGGAGTGGCCTTGGTCCAGGAGGGTGCGGATGTCGTCTGTGGCAGCGAGTAGGGTGGTCTCTGTGCTGTGGTTGCTCGTACTAGGTGTAACTCCACCACATGATAGAGGCTCTCTCGGTGTACCATCACAATCTGTTCCCAGTCTTATTCTGGCTAATGGAGGAAGGAGAGTACGCTGGGGGGAATTTTCTCAATCACAGGTTAAGCTCGCTTCCTTATACCAGCAAATCATTCCCTTACTCACTGTAGCATACCAACACTCTGCGACGACTGATACCCCAACCTCTCAGACCAAACTGTTCAACAACCATCAAGATTTGTTATCCATTCTGGCTTCCTTCTTTTTCACTAGTAGAAAGACTAGGTCGAACAGAAAACCACAACACCCATGGTACAACGAACACTGCAGAGCAGCTAAGTCAGCCCTCCTAGCCGCCATTAAAACAAACAATAGGCTGCAAATTAAGGAAACCAGGACAATCTACAAAACAGCCATAGCTAAGGCTAGAAGCAGTTGGGAATGTGAAAAATGGGTCAATCTTAGAACCGCGCTGGAAAATCATGATATGCGGGCATTCTGGAACCTGATTAACACAGGATTGACTGAAGGTAAACCGGCGATATCAGAAAACATAGGGGAGGAAGTTTGGAGTGCCCACTTTAAATCTCTATATGAAATGACTGAGGAGGAAGTTGGGTTGGCGACAACGACTCCCCCTTATCTAGAGCCATCACATCGAGACACGTCCCTGTTCTCCTTAAAGGAGATTACGGAAGCATTGAGTATGATTTTACCAGCAAAGGCGCCAGTGTTGGATAAGATTCCTGGCGACCTCTTCCGCTCCGAGCCCACTGTTTGGGCTCCTCACCTACGGTCCCTGTTCAACGCCATCCTTCAGGGTATGGCGATTCCCACTACCTGGGTCGGGTGGAAATAATTCCAATTTTTAAAAAGGGCTCTCCACTTAGTCCTGCCAACTAATCGCCCCATTAGCCTACTAGACGTAAGCCAGAAAATATATGCACGTGCACTTCTGGGGCGACTACAGACCTGAATAGAAGAGTGCAATGTACTCACACCCCTCCAAGCTGGGTTTAGGGCCAAGATCTCCACTATCAATAACATTTTTAGATTACAGCTCTGTTGGACTTGGCCCTTTTTGACTAAAGTTCCTTAAACTTTTTGCCTTCCTCCTAGACCTTTTTCTGACATAATGTTGCCGACTTAGATGCTTTGGGCACTTTGCCACTGCTGATCAGTGTCAAAGTGCAAGTGCTCCTTGTATAAAGTGTTATGGTAATTGGTTGTCCATAATTGGTATGTTTACCTTACTAGTAAAGTCCCTAGTAAAGTGCACTATGTGTGCCAGGGCTGGTAATGCATATGCTACTAGTGGGCCTGCAGCAGTAATTGTGCCACCCACACAAGTAGCCCTAAAGAGAAATCTCAGGCCTGCCACTGCAGTTCCTGCGCGCAGTTTGTTAACTGCCTTGTTGTCCTGACAAGTGCACCCACTTGCCAGGCCTGACCTTCCCTTTCTATGCACATCAGACACCCCTATAGTAGGCCATCTTGCCCATAGGACAGAATGGGGAATGCTGTGTCCCATTTTTTCAGCATATCTTCCCATAGGCATAAGATGGAGAGATGGAGTTTAGTGTGCCTGAACTCAGAATTTAATAACACATCTTTTTGTGAAGATGGTTTTTGAATTGTGTGTTTAGAAACCACGCTTTCAGAAGTGGCTGGTTTCTTGTCTTAAACCATCCTGTGTGCCTCTGCCTGGTTGTATATTGCCTGCCTGGGTTTAGATGTGACAGGGTCTGGGAAGTCTCCTGACCCCAGGGAGGAGAAGGTGAGACAGCGACAGGCTGGCCTGCATTTGATGTGAGGGGGAGGAGTAGCCCCCTGGATGTGAAGAGGGCTGTGTTGCTGCCACAAAAGGATGGCTCCACCTCCTGCTGAGCGTCTGGTTCCCAGACCCTGACTATCAAAGGAGGAGGGTGTGCACTGTCAGGAAGACACCCAGGTCTGGTTTTGGACCGAGGTCAGATCCCCCTGAACACAAAGACTTCAAAGGCATTTAGGGGTATAAATGTAAGAGCTGAAACCCCTGAACTCAAGACTGAAATCCATATTGAAAAAGGATTGAACCTACTTGGTGCTCAAGAGGAACCTCTGCCAAAGAAGAACAGCTGAAGAGACTGAAGAGAAGGACTGCCCTTGCTGTGAGTTCTGGGGCTGGCCTGCAGTTTGCTGGTTTGACTAAGGAGAGGACAAGGGACTTTGCTGTGTGCTGTGTACCCCCTGCTTGTGAGGACTTTGCTGTGTGATGTGTCCTGAAGTAGCGTGTCTCCAAGGGCCCGAGGAGAGCTGGTCCCCTGTTGGGGAAACTCAGGAACACAAAAGTTTCCAACCGTGTCTCAGCAAAGCTGTGTGCGTGGTGCTCTTGCACGCCTGAGACTGCTGTGTGGTCCGTGGTACTGTCTACGAGGTGCCCTGGGATCGCACCGCCCCGCAGCGTGAAACATCGTCCACGCTGCTGTATTGCCGTTTGTGGCCCGAGCCGTCATCGTAACTGAGGCTGTGAGGAAGGATCACCGCTGCCGGCCTGAGCCGCAACGTGCTAAAGGAGTCCTTGAAGCTAAGGGAGCTACAAGGTGAAAGGGATCATGATCGTTGTTCGTCGAAAGGAATCTGCCCAAGATCATCTAACGACGGAGAAGGCCGCGCCATAACCTGTCCGGCTACAGCGTCGCCTAGCAACAGAGCTGCAACATGATCGGGATCGCCCAACAGGATGTCCGACGAGCGGGGAGAGAGAGAGAGCGAGGCAGCGCACCCCCCCAGGTAAGGCTTGGACTCCGGTCGGGAGCCGCAAGCGTGAGTGGCCTGGGGAGGCGTGCAGGAGGAGTACAGGAGTGCTCCGAGCTCTCTCCCGCTGCACTGCGTTAGACGCGCCGAGTCCCCGAGCGGCCCGGACCTGCCCAGCCTAAAACTGGTTCAGTCCTCGGGTGGCATTCTAAAGGCGTATAACAAGTGCACCCGTAAAGTAATAGGCCCTGCGGCTGAACTCTATAAGGCACAGGCTAGGGGTGCTACCTTGTATGGAGCAGAACTATGGGGCCACTACTCCACCACCTCCCTGTCGCTTATAGAGAACTCCTTTGCCAGGCAACTTCTATGTCTCCCCTCTAGCTCCCCTTTAATTCCCCTTAGAA
Organism: Calotriton arnoldi; assembly: GCA_963921515.1. NCBI lineage: Eukaryota > Metazoa > Chordata > Amphibia > Caudata > Salamandridae > Calotriton > Calotriton arnoldi. Next base: position 2,001,636 of record CAWUFW010001918.1, read on the forward strand.
TGGACCTCGGGATTAGCCCTATTGTGGATGAAGCAGCGCTAAGACCCCTCCTATTTTGGCGACGACTATGGAGCACTCCCGAGCTTGCCCCATATAGGGACGAGCTGAGAGAAGTTATGAGCCTACAAGGTGCGGGAAAACTTCCATGGCTGGTGTACATAAGGAACACCTGTCAGGCCCTGGGGAGGGAAAACTTGTGGAGTTCTGCCGAAGAATCAAGCATTGTGATCCCTAGAAAGGTACTTGTTGAGAACTACAGAGAATTAAAACTGATTCGGCTATGGAGGAATTCGCCAGGGCGTCTAACACTGGGGTTTATGGAAGTAAAATTGCAATATAGGCTAAAATCGTCGTTAGATGACATCCAGCCGCTTCTTGCAAAGAAGCTATTCCTCCAGTTCAGACACGGGGCACTACCGCTCCGATCGTTCACCACTAAGTGGTCGGGCGACCGCAGTCGGGACTGTCCCGTGTGCCAGAATGTGGAGGAAACTGAAATGCATGTACTTTTCCTTTGCCCTGCCTACAGGAGGCCAAGGTCCCACTGGCTGGTACAGCTGTGCAGGAACCTGGTGTTCAGACATTGCTCCGAGGCCTTTAGGTTACTCAAGTATGACACCCAAATGCCCACTGTGTTTTCCATCTCACGTTTCTTGCATTCTATGTGGCATACTCGCAGAGCTATTCTAAAGAAGAGTTTATAGGCCAATTAGAGCTCAGCATTAGCTATCATCCCCTCCAGAATATGCACCCTTCTCTTTTCTTTCCACACTTGTCAACTATTGCTTCTCTGAGATACCACTATTCTGTATATAACTAAAAGGACAATTCCCCCGGAGGCTGTAGCCCCGTGAGGCTGGTTTTGACACTTGCAGGCCGGTATTCTCCCTCCAGGAGTGGTGGTGCATGCTACGGATCAGGCAGCAACTTGAAAGAGTTGCTCTGGTTCTAGCATTCAGCAGTGATCAAGCTGCCCCTGCTGCATAACGAATACATTTTGGGCCCTTTTATGCAAGTAGTAAGAGTCTTTGTGGCGCTGCCACTATGACTGCCATTGTATGATGTACAAGTTATAACATATTGTAGAGCAGAATTCGTGCACACACTTAGAACTTGTGCTACTTTTTGAGCCATTAGAATACCGTGAACTAGATCAAGTTTCACTGTTTCCAAATGTACAACAATCAGAATGAAGACTCAGCACTAAAAAAGGGGCTGGGTGAGCACTGCTTATATGAGTAGAGCAACCAGACTATGTTCCCATCTGTAATGCACGGTGCACATGTTATCTAGTTTTAAAGGTACTAATCTTAAAACCTATAATACATGGTTCTAATCTTAGTTTTTGGATTGCTATATGACCGTGTGATTCTAGAGGAATCCCTTTATGACCTTGTGGTTCAGATTATAATTATCTTTAGGATAAATTATGTAAACAAGCATTGGCATAGCCAATAGGTCTCGCCTTTGGGGCCTTATAAGTGTTTAGCCAGAGCTATTGACTTTGCCAATGTCTTCAAGCTGTGCTGTAGAGAAGTGTGGCTGCTGTGCGGCATGCTGAAAAGTTATAATAAAAAAGCGTCAGAAGCATTTTTGTTACTTTATATATGACCAAGAAGGCATTATGTAAAACTGAACGACCATATTAAAAAAGTATTTACAATAAAAAATTTCCTCAGTTTTCTTTTGTTCTTGCAATGCTGGCAATGGTTGTTTGTTAAAGCTTTTTTTTGAGGGGGCATAAACAATCGGAGGGTGAAGGTTGGGAACTAGTACCTGTATTATAACACTAGCAGCGGCCAGACGCTAGGGGAGAATCAACAGATGCCAGATTCCGAGAGCAGGCTGAGGTGGTGCTGAGTGATGCTGAGGTGGTAGTGGTGGTGGTGGTACTGTTGCGGAGACGATGCTGAGGTGATGCTGAATGATACTCAGGTGTTGCTGAGTGATACTGCTGTGGTGCTGAGTGATGCTGTTGTGGTGCTGAGTGATATTGTCTTGGTGCTGAGTGATGCTGTGGCGGCGCTGAGTGATGCTGTGGTGGCGCTGAGTGATGCTGTGGCGGCGCTGAGTGATGCTGTGGTGGCCCTGAGTGATGCTGTGGTGGCGGTGAGCGATGCTGTGGCGGTGCTGAGCGATGCAGTGGCGGTGCTGAGCGAGGCAGTGGCGGTGCTGAGCGATGCTGTGGTGGTGCTGAGCGATGCTGTGGTGGCGCTGAGCGATGCTGTGGTGGCGCTGAGTGATGCTGTGGTGGCGCTGAGTGATGCTGTGGTGGCGCTGAGGGATGCTGTGGTGACGCTGAGCGATGCTGTGGTGGCGCTGAGCGATGCTGTGGTGGCGCTGAGCAATGCTGTGGTGGTGCTGAGCGATGCTGTGGTGGTGCTGAGCGATGCTGTGGTGGTGCTGAGCGATGCTGTGGTGGTGCTGAGTCATCCTGTGGTGGTGCTGAGTGATGCAGTGTTGGCCCTGAGTGATGATGTGGTGTCGCTGAGTAAAGCTATGGTGGTGCTGAGTGATGCTGTGGTGGCGCGGAGTGATGTTGTGGTGGCGCTGAGTGATGCTGTTGTGGTGCTAAGTGATGCTGTGGTTGTGCTGAGTAATGCTGTGGTTGTGCTGAGTGATGCTGTGGTTACACTGAGTGATGCTGTGGTTGCACTGAGTGATGCTGTTGTTGCACTGAGTGATGCTGTGATGGCGTTGAGTGATGCTGTGATGGCGTTAAGTGATGCTGTGATGGCGTTGAGAGATGTTGTGTTGGTGCTGAGTGATGCTGTGCTGGCTCTGATTGATGCTGTGCTGGCTCTGATTGATGCTGTGGTTGCGCTGAGTGATGCTGTGGTGTTGCCGATTGAGAGATAGAGTGAAGATATAATGCCCAATTAGAGAGGGTGGTGAGAGAGAGAAAGGGTGTACATAGAATAAAGAGTGGAGCGGGATAGAGAGAGAGAAAGAAGGGGAGAGAGAGTGAATGAAGGAGTTTGAAAGAGAAACAGATAAAGGGGTGAGAGAATGAAAGGCTAAAAAAGATAGAGAGGGGAGAGTTAATTAAGTAGAGAGAGAATTAGAGAGGGGAGAGAGAGAGAAGGAGAGAGACCATAAGAGTGGGGGTGTGGAGTTTAAATAGAGTGAAGAAGTGACGCGGAAAAAGTAACCTTAAATATAGCTTTGTGCTTTGCGCGAATAAATATAAAAAAAAAAACAATGAGAGACAAAAATACTGGTAATTAGGCTGTGACTCCCAATATAAAACAAATAGCGATATAAGGTGAAATCAACCCACCGAAGCAATATTTCTAACTAGACAAAAAAGCTTGCATTTCAATGCTAATCGCTGTTGTTTTTCATGTGACTGTAGTCCAGGGCCCTCAGTTGGTAATGTGAGCTGCTGCTGCGATTGAAACATCAGAGTCCAGAGAGTTAATGAGCCATGACGAGGAAATGAGGAAGAGATAGGAAACCCAGATGCCAGCTGCGCGTGCACGCCATCGTGAACTCAAGCTGGTCGCCAGCCGAAAGCCAGTGTTTGCACTTCCAAAACCCGCTTACTAAAACTCTCGGCCAGACCAGCGCAAGCGCTGGTGCAGGCCGAGACCTAAAAAACAACGACATTAGATTTGTTTTTTAGAGACCCTTTTTCCTAGCCTCCCCGCCTCCCTACACACACACATGCATGGTTTTTAAAGAAAAATATTTAATTTGAAAACTAATACTGTGAAACCATGCATTGTTTCTAATTGTTGCAAAAAGTGGTATATTTTGAAACTTTGAACACATTATTGCCTAACTGGAATTTGCCATTACTGTTTCCCATTGTTAACATACTCCACAGATTTAATGTACTTTCTAATTTCTAAGTACAAGAAAATATTATTGTATAGTTATTCTACTTTTTGTACATTTATGTAATGTTTGATTTCGTTGCATTTACTTAAAATTATATTTCATTTAAAATGTTCCTTTGTATATAAAGTTATTTATATTTCCTTAAAATTGGATTTCGTTAAAATTAGATTTGCATGATTTTGTTTCATCCTTTGTGTTTCTCAGTTCTCGTTTTTGCATTAATTAACTAGAGAGAGTGGTTTTCTGTAAGAATGTGATAACCGTATGCGCACACTGGATATTTTGCCTCCAATATGTCTGACAAACGTTTGCTGAGATTCTTGGTAAGGGCAAGATGGTTCCAGGATTAGACCAGCTTGTCTCCAAAGCACTATGAAAGGAACATTTATTTAAACCTAATCATCATATTATGTATAGACCTATGTATAGCTTGTTTATTTGTTAGGTCAAATGCTATAAGTTAGGGAAAAATGAGAGGCTGCAACTTTGGCTACCGGCCCAAGTTTGATAAGCCATTCGTAAAATAATATCCTAGAAGCCTTGCTGGTAGCAGTTTAATATGTTTGGTGTAAAGTGAAAAACAACCCTTGTAATAATTCTCAGTGAATAAAAACTCCAGAACAAGTGCTTGCTATATTTGTGCACCCAATGTGCCAGTCAGGGATAATAGAAAGTAAAGAAGTAAGCAGGTTTTTTCCCACTCATTTTGCATGTATTAATACTCTTTTTTTTGGGGGGGGGGGTCCGGGGGGGGGCTCAAGCTTATCACAAGAGAAAACTTGAGCCGAGATTTAGTTCATATTGTAAGTGTGGGCAATTTACTTTCAGATCATAATTGGTAGCACTAAAAATGGGTTAAAATTGGCGTTGGTATCATATTGCTACTTTAGGCACCATTACCAATGTCCAATTACATGGTGTGCAATTATTTAACATTGCATTTACCAACATGTAGCGTAATGGATGTCCAGAAAATGCTGTTTTATAGAAAACATGGTAAAGTGACAAATTACGCATTGATTATTAGCATGATAAAATAGACTTGTTTTGCATTGTAAAAGGAGAATAATAATCATGTTATGGTCATGTAATCTAAAATATTCCTTTTTACATTAAAATCCCAGCAAGTATTATAATGGGATATGGACCATTCCTAACCAGACCTCCTTCTTAGTCTTCAATAAATTACATAAGATCTGAAAATTGCAAGATGCAGGGAGATCAACATTTTTATTACAAAAGTTAATTATTAGTGGATTATTACTTTTCTTAAATTTAAAAATTAAGGTTAGGATACTTGGAGGGCCTTCCATTAACGAAGTGACTGTATAGTCAAGGGCAACCACTAACCATTTTAAAAGACCCACCTTTGCTTTTCCACAAACTGAATGTATAGCTGGCACAGTTAAAGAAACAAATTCATCTAAATGTCGAGTGTCCATCTTTTGTACAAATGGATTAAACCAATCTTCTTTGTAACTCGACCCAATGTGCATGTTCAGTTTTGGATCATAAACCACCAATAGTCGAAGCAATAATATGTAAATAACTGGATGAGTATCTCCCTGCACCTTCTTCACAGGAATCCTTAAGCACTAATATATATTCTTCTGATACTAAGTTTAAGTTTAAGCTATGCTTGTTCTACTTCCCACCTATGACGGACAAAAGAACCCAAGTAGCACAGCCTCTACTGCTGAACTACTATCAAAGCCACTGATTAACTATGAAAAACAATTGTCTGAAAAAAAGGTCTATAAAATGGATTGAAATAGTCACCTTTTAACAATTTCTTCAAATTACTAACCCAGGAAACCCTCCCGACATTTTGATAAAACAAGGACGAATAGTTCATATCCCAGTTTATTATTGTTCAATGGTGCTCAGTGTGTCCATAATTCTTTTTAAACAAGAAGAAACTTCATTTCAATGTTAACCATCATCACCTTAAATTTTTTTGCAGAAAGAAATCTGTAATGTTAACGTGCGAGTAGTTCGACTTCTCTATGCCGCCCTCTCTCATTATCCTATTTGTAGTGGGTTACTTAATCGGACGGGGCCCCATGTTGTAAATGTGCTGCACAATAAGTAGACCTGGGCGAAATATAAATTATGTCACCCTAACTCATGTAATTTCGGGAATTTCAAATTAAAATTGTTACGCAAAATTCCCAAAATGTCTCTAAAAATGCATGACACCAGAACGTGAACTGCTGTTATTCACAATGCTTTTGTTCAAATATGTCCTTGCTCGCAAACTTGGCATATGGACACATCTTGCACTTAAATGAAAGCCTGAAATGACAGAACTTCATTTCGTGCAATGTGTAATTTTGCGTAATGTTTGTGAAATTTTGTATAATTATGCCGAAGCAAATGACCCAAATTTTACACACCACTGGCATTAAGGTCTCAATCATCAGTGGCATACATTCAGTAAAAATCAGTGTTAAGGAACTGTAGTGTCGCTGTGCCTGACCCGGCATGTGACGTCAGGGTCAGGAACGGCCAGAAGCGGAAGAGGAAGGGTGGGAGGAAAGGAACGTCAGATAGGGCTGAGCAGAGCACGAATAAAGATGTGTTCAAAAAAGCAGTTGGTGCCGGCGTCGTTTTTGAAGTGCCTGACACGAAACCTGGCGACGAGGGTGGGATGCGAGACACCCCCCTCGAATTTACACACGCCGACGACGCGCTGCTGCACATGCAGTGACCGGAGCGTCATTGTCTGTCAACATGAACGCGCGCGGCGGATCGCGCCGAAGGTGAGCGCCGCCCCTACATCGCCTGCCACCCAAGCCCTGATAAATGCCCGGAGCTCAGAAGAAGTGAACGCTATATTGAGCAGGGGTAAGCCTAGCTGCTAAATATTGAATGCAGCATGCAGCCATAGCGCCCGGCGGCCATCTTAAAGTCAGGCCACAGCACTAAAGAGGCCTAGTCACCAATCCGGCGGCCATCTTAATGTCAGGCAAAAAGGAAAAACTTCACAGTTTCAGCCAAAAGACAGATTGCAACCTCCTGGCGATCTACTGTACCTTCACATTACCAGATGCCCCACTGCCAGCTGAGACAGGAAAGGGGAGCGGGGTCAGTTGCACACTATCATGTCCACGTCACCAGACTCCTCGCAAAATGCACGACCTGGTCCAGCACAAATTACACAGCCCGGACCAGTGCTGGTGGGGGTATCATTCCTGCGCCCCCCTGAACCCCTGCTGCTGACTTCCGGAAATAGCATGGGCCCGAAGTGGCAAAGCTGGCTAGAAGACTTTGAAGACTTCATGAAGGGCTCGCACGTCAATAACCCCGATCAACAACTCATTGCTTTGTGAAATCTAGTGGGCAAGGACGTCGGACAGATCATTAAAGAACTACCGCTGGCCAACTCTGCGTCATACGCAGATGTGAGGGAAGCATTAAACAGAAAATTCCTCCACAAGCGGAACCTGGATTATGAACGCTACACCTTCAATCTCGCGTCTCAAGAAAAAGATGAATCAATGGGTGATTTTATCTCGCACCTCAAGCGTTTAGCCCGCTACTGTGAATTCGACAGCTTTAGCACTGAAGACGCACTTCGGTTACAAATCATTGAGGGGTGCCAGTCGGAATCACTGCGCCGTCGCCTGCTGAAGAAGCACTACTCGCTCGACGACATTGAGGAGCTCACACGAATAAACGACCAAGCGGAAGAACATGCAAAAAAGATGGAAACTGGTAAGACAGAGAAACGTGAACAACAAGCCTTCCGAATACAGTCCCAAACAGATTCAAGACGTCAATCGGATCGTCGGAAACCCTTGAAATTCACGAATTCACCCCGCAGTGGAAATAAGAACAGCAACACCCGGAAACAACCGCCACAATGCTATCGCTGCGGCCAGGACTACCCCCACACGGGTCCGTGCCCAGCCATCGGACAACAGTGCCACAGATGTGGGAAGGACAACCACTTCGAAGCGGTGTGCCAAACCCATAGCAAAGAGTCCGGTCCGACCAAGCGAAGCACCGAGCCCTGTCACCATGCAAGGGCAGTACAAGGGAGAAGAAAGCGCTCAATGAGCTCGTCGAGATCCAGCACTCAGTCGCGGAGTTCATATCGGTCCCGACGATCGTCCTCAAGAGAATCGTCAGCCCTTACTCCCATATCACAAGACACTGATGAGTAGGTATGCATGGTAGCAGACCCCGACCGACTAAAGAAGTATCCCCGGCTACACATTCAAGTGGGAAATTACCCAACGAAATTCGTTCTAGATACCGGAGCATCACTTAACTATATATGCATGACTGAGTACAAGAAGATGAACCCAAAGCCCAAGCTGGAACCGGCTGCCGTGCGTGTCTACACATGGATGTCCAAAGAACCCCTGCCGTGCCTGGGACAATTTTTCACGTCTCTGACCTACAAGGACAGGACAATTCACGCGCAAGTCCACGTGATAGAAGGCCCTGAAGCGGCTGATTGCCTCCTCAGCCTACCTACAGCCGAACAGCTGAAACTAGTGGAAATTTTATATAAAGTTGACGACTCGCCTGATATCATCAGCAAGTTCCCAAAACTGTTCTCTGGTCTAGGAAAACTAGCTCACTTCAATGTTAGACTACATATCAATGAACAAGTGACACCTGTGGCCCAGCACCACCGGAAAGTAGCGTTCCACCTCCAGCAAGCAGTGGATGAAGAGCTACAAGACTTACTGAGAGCTGACATCATAGAGAGGTCAACAGGACCCACTTTGTGGGTATCACCGGTGGTGGTTGTGCCCAAACGAGGACAAGCAAACAAAGTGCGCCTGTGTGTGGACATGGGAGCCCCCAACACAGCCATCGAGTGGGAGCGGCATCCAGGACCCCATATCAGCGACATGATCACTCGCCTAAACGGAGAGAAAGTCTTCTTGAAACTAGACTTGAACAAGGGGTACCACCAACTTGAACTCCACGAGAAGTTTCGATACATTACCACTTTCACCACACATCAAGGGCTCTTCAGATATAAGTGCCTCAATTTCGGAATTTCCTCGGCAGCAGAAATCTTTCAAGAGGCACTACGGCGTGTCATTCAGCATATCCCGAACTCATTCAACTACAGCGACGATATCATGGTATTCGGCGAAACTCGCAAGGACCACGACAAAGCACTTGATCGAGTATGCCATGCCCTTCTCAATGCCAATCTCACACTCAACCAAGACAAATGCGAGTTCCACAAGTCCACCCTAAAATTCTATGGTCACATCTTCTCCAAAGATGGAATGAGACCGGATCCTGAAAAAGTCTCGGCGCTAGCTGACACGCCACAGCCCCGAGATGTCAGTGACATACGATCTTTCGTAGGCCTGGCTAGCTACTGTGCACGCTACATTAAAGACTATGTGACCATCAGCTATCCGCTGCGAGAACTCACAAGACAAGGTCAAAGTTTTCACTGGTCAGCCAAGTGTGAGCACGATTTCAATCAAATTAAGACAGCAGTGAGTTCCGCCATCAACCTAGCATATTTCAACCCTCGTAAAAAGACGGAGATCACAGTAGATGCGAGCCCTGTCGCACTTGGAGCTATCCTAGCCCAGTATGATGATGAAGGAGAACAACGTCACGGCGTGGCAAACGCTAGTCGGAGCCTCACCGACATGGAGAGAGCCTACTCGCAGCCTGAAAACGAGAGCCTGGCAGTCATGTGGGCGTGTGAGCATTTCCATCTGTTCGTCTATGGGAAACATTTCACGCTAATCACTGATCATCAGGCCCTAATAACAATCTTCGGAAACCCCCGTGCAAAGATGCCACCACGGATCGAAAGGTGGGGAATTCGCCTCCAAGACTACACGTACACCATCATTCACAAACCGGGGAAGGCGGAAAACCCGGCAGACTATATATCGCGACATCCGCAGGCCTCGACGAGAACAAGTTGCTCGCTGGCAGAAGAATATCTCCACTTTGTTATCGATCAAGCACGACCACCTGCTGTCCCACTCGATGCCATCATAGAAGCCACGGCCAAGGATGCCATGCTCCAAAACGTCATGCATCGAATCTGCACGGACTCGTGGAGACATTTAGAGAACCCGCCATGTGACACCACGGTTAACATGCAAGATCTCATATCATTCAGACACGTCAAGGACGATCTCACGATCAGCGATAATGGACTACTACTGAGAGACAGGAGAATCGTCATTCCTCAACAACTGAGACAAGGAACTGTCAACTTAGCACACAAAGGACACAGAGGTGTGGTGGCAACGAAGAAAGCGTTGCGGGAGCGAGTCTGGTTCCCATCCCTTGACCAGATGGTGGAAGCCACACTTCAAGACTGCCCTCAATGTCAACTCGTAGGACGTGAAGAACCACATCCCCCGCTGCAAATGTCCGACCTCCCAGACAGTGTGTGGCAACAAGTAGCCGTCGACTTCTTTAGTCCACTGAAGTGTGGGAAATGCATCATCGTCATCATGGATGAATATTCCAGATTTCCTATTGTGCAACAAGTCATCAATGAAGCGTTTGCTGCTTGGGGAATCCCCGCATTAGTGAAAATGGACAATGGGCCACCATTCAACGGGCATGAGTTTGCAGAGTTTGTGAGTCACCTGAACTTCAGACACAGAAAGATCACTCCCCTGTGGCCTCAGGCCAATGGGATGGTCGAAAGATTCATGGCCACCATAAAAAAAAAGATACAACAAGCCGAACTAACTCGACGCGACATCCAACCAGCGCTGAATGAAGTACTACGAGCATACAGTACCACACCACACAGCACCACCAACAGGTGCCCCCGCCACTCTGATGCTTGGAAGAACACCACACACCAGAATACCAACTGCAGACGTTGCCATGCAATTCAGATCCCCTACCTTGGACCACGAAACCCTAGTGAACATTGACAAGACCAAGAAAGCGAAAATGAATGAGTATGCAGACGATCGTCGACATGCCAAGGTATCCGACATCCGAGAAGGAGACTGGGTACTAGTAAGACAGGAGCGGAAGACCAAGGCTGACAGTCGATACTGTGTCCAACCATTGCAAGTGATGAGGCGGGAAGGAACCATGATCAGAGCCGCCTCTGGGACCAAGAGAACAACACGAAATGTGTCACACTTCAAGAAATGCAATCCTGCGGTGTACACCCGAACAAACGAACCTGAATGGGACACAGACTAATCAAACAGAGACAGCGAAGATCAAGAAGAATCCCAACCGATGGTGAATCCAAGTGAGCTGAGAGAAGGGTGTCTCTCTCACCGACCACAAAGAACTATCCGGAGACCCACCCGGCTTATCGAGGAACTGTAAGAAAACACAACCTGGAACACTTAACTGCTTCGACGCGGCTGGAATTCCCCCGCTGTGCAGGAGAATTCCACTTGTGCGCGATTCGGACGGCCCCCGGCCGTCCTCTGTACACGCCCACCGTGACGTCGGATGGCCGGGGGCTGTCCGACGCATGGAAGGGGTTAAAATAAAAGGGGGAGATGTAGTGTCACTGTGCCTGACCCGGCATGTGACGTCAGGGTCAGGCACGGCCGGAAGCGGAAGAGGAAGGGCGGGGGGAAAGGAACGGCAGATAGGGCTGAGCAGAACACGAATAAAGACGTGTTCAAAAAAGCAGTTGGTGTCGGCGTCGTTTTTGAAGTGCCCGACACGAAAGTAACCGCCTCTGAGAGTCACCCCTTAGTTAGTTCAGAGGCTGAAATACGCACTGTAGTCAGTCCCACTGTGCAATGTTGGTTTGGTCTTTGGTTTGGCGATTTCATAATTAATGCCCCCTCCTTACTGTCTCCATAAAGCGTTCACTATACTTAGATGAAAGATGTCTTTTACCCCAGTAGCATCTTTGGTCACAGGGGGAGCAGCTTTTAATTTCCCCCGACTGAATAGTTGTCCCAAATGATGGATGTTTCTCAGTAAAATCACTAAAAGCACTATAATCTTTGAATGTATGTCTAAATGTACTCTTCTCTGCCAACACCCTGAAGCCTCATTAAGGTGCAATGAATCCTTAGTGCTCAATAATGATGATCCAGTGGTCAGGGATTTACCCATCCTTGGAGATTTTGGCCTCTGGACCCCCCTGTGTGATGTACTCTTCTCTCCTCCCACTACATTTTCTACACCATATACTAGGGATTTGTAGGCAAGTTAAATATGCCAATCAGGGTAAGGCATTTTAGCCACGTATAAAGGGAGAGCACAGGTTTTAAGTCAAGCAAAAGAAACAGGGCAAACATTGGAAGGTAATCATTCCAATGATGGTCATTTTCTGCACCCAGACCTTATTTTCCATGCAACAGATATGATCAGACCTTCGCTCTGGTAACTTTAGGCAATTGCAATCATATTTGTTGGGCCTGCTCCTGACTGTCATCTTGGGTGGAGGTGTGTTACCTGCAGGTTGTATTGGGCTTCTACTAATAAGACTTTTTACAGAACTCTATAAATTATTTCTAGTGTTTTTTCAACATTTATATTTAAAAAATAAAATCAGCATTAACTGTTGCATATGGAGAATGAAAAAGAGTGGTTGTTTAGGCATATAGACAGTGAAAGTAATAATTCATGAATATATCCAAAATACAGGCCATACTTCTGGTTGTCAATTTTGGTTTCATTCAATACCTGTAAAATAACAATACACAGTTGTTTACTGGGATGTTCTCTTTGGCACCAATTTTGCTAACTCGGACTCAAATAACTATTAGAATTGCAACAATTTCTTTAATTAACTGCTCCCTTAATTAAAAAAAACAATCAAATCAGTTGCTCACCCAAAAATAAATCAGTTACCAAGGAAGCAAGAATCTCCAGACAATTAGAGCACCACTGGGGAAAGACTGGCTGTAGCAGCAATTAGTGTTTACTTATCTGTCACAAAGGCAAACTGCTTTTGGACTGTTATGTACTTAGGCTATAAGACCATGAAAAACGCCTGCATTTTTTAAAAGGCTATTTAATTTACCTATCTAGGTGGAAGTAACAATTTAGACTGCTGTATTCTATATTGACAAATGTTAAATATAGATGCAGGAACACCAGAGAGAAATGGTATGGTTTCATACATTGGAGATATTACGCCTGGCAAAGGAATCAAGCCTAAATTGCTAACCAACGTCTCCTGTGACCTTTCCATAATGTATTATGTTACATTTCTACCTTTCTCTTATGCATGAACTTGCAATGTTATGCAAATGGTATCACTGTATTCCACATTCATGTTTTCCTGCCCTTTGTGACGATTATGTCTATGATAATGGTGGGAAGGCGACGATGATCCTGTTGGATCTATCGACGGCCATCGACACCGTAAACCATGCAATTATGCTACAATGTCTGAAGGAAATCAGAATTGAAGGCCCAGCTCTTAGTCCACTGCAGTCATTTCTCGCAGATAGAGAGCACTCAGTCACCCTGGGGAATTTTGTATCTGATCTAAACCATTCTCACTACCATGTGGTGTTCCCCAGGGATCATCATTGAGCACTACACTTTTTAATATTTATGTGGCCCTTCTGGCAAAGTTGATCCTCTCCTTTAGGCTTGCCCCAGTCGTCTATGCTGATAATACACAAATTGTCGTTTCCATCTTGAATGATGTTGACGAGGCTGCACGACAACTTAACAACTGCATGGGTGCAGTCGTAGAATGGATGAACAAAAACACAATTATGCTAAATTCTGACAAAACTGAGGTCCTTCTGTTCGGCAAGGACACAACTTTTCGGGACCAATCCTGGTGACCTCAGATGCTTGACCCTCTCCCTATCCCAGCTTCGTCGGTCATGAATCTGGGAATTATCTTTGACCCCAGTCTTTCTTTTGATGCACAAATCAATAAGCTTACTTTTCTATTTTCTGCTGCGCATTTTAAAGAAAGTTCTTCCTTTTATTCCATACAAATTGCAGAAATCCATGATCACTGCTTGAGTCCTATCCAAGTTGGACTATTGCAATGCCCTAAATTTGGGCAAACACCATTGATCTTTCATTAAACTTCAAGGTCTACAAAATGCAGTGGCACAACTGTTGAAAAATATTCCCAAGTTCAAATCAGTCTCAGAGAATCTAGTTGAATTCCATTGGCTCTCTGTGAGAAAAATAGTGATGGTCAAGTCCTTATGTTTGGCAGATAAAACTCTGTGTGGCAAAGGTCCAGCATATTTGAAAAGAAACCTCTTCTGGTACTCCCAGAAGAACCCTTTGTTTAGCAAACTCTAGGACAATCATTATTGTTAAAATAAGAAGAGAGTGCTGGGGAGGAAGGAGCTTTATTAACATTACATGTTGACTGTGGAACAATTTAGCCAACCAGCTTAGAGCTCAGCCTAACCTGTTCAGTTTCAGAAAATATCTGAAAACTTGGCTGCTCTCCCATGTGGTTTGATTCAGATATAGACTCTTCCTGGAGGTAAATGTTTAGGTTTCTGTCTGTGCACAACTTAATGTAGCAGACATCAGTGCCAAGATGCCTTTGGCATTCGTGTGCTATATAAAATATTTCAATATCAATACCTATTTTCTCTCCTAGTCACCATCAGTTTCCCTAAAGGCTATGGGAAGTCTTTCCATTCACTATATTACCTAATGTGTCTCATACATCAAAGTATAAATGATATCTCTACATATGCCCTTTCCATACCCCTTTCACCCAGTATCTGTGCCCATATTTAATGGTGATGCACATGAAAGAATACAGCAACACAGGATGTGAAGTCAAACTCCACCCTCTCTCCCTCTGACTTCTTTATCTTTTCCTTGTGTTTGCAGCCAGCAAAGCTTGTGATATAAGAACAAAGTTTCTTCAGGACAAGACTAAGAATGAATGAGGACAGACTGAATAATGTGATGATGGGCACTTTATCCAATCTTCTATCACTGATGTGGTCATCCCAACTACCCTGGTAGTAGCGCTCTGTTTTATTGACAGAGAGGTAGTGAATTCTAATGTATTTTATGAATGCTTTCGGTTGTATGGAAGGTGTGTGAGGAGGACTGACGCTTGATTTATAGAAAGTTCTCCTTAAAATGTTAGAAAATCTTCCAGTCTGGATTTTACTGTAGCATAGGGTTTTCCTAAAACAGGCAGGAACTACATCTCATTGCAGGAACAGTAAGGGGATAAAGAGTGCAAACTAGTGTAGGATATGGAACTTACCAATGGTGTACCCTGATTTTCTTACCCCTAGCTAGGTTTCCCCAGATTGCAAATCACAGCTGGACCAAAGAGAAAATCTTCACTTGCTGACGTGGGGAGGAACCGTTAAAGTGTTCTTCCTAGTCTTTGCTTATATTCCTGCTTTGAGGTCTTGGCCCAGAATAGGAGGTGGTAATTTCTAGTTTGACTTGGAGGGATAGAGAGGGCGGTGTTTGCCTAGGACAGACTGCCTGACCAGCTGGAGACCTGGCTCCTGCCCACTATTTGCTTAGAGATCGTCCGGTGTGTGCTGAGAGGAGTACTGTTCTGGTTCCTGCTATTTTAAAGCTTGAATCCTTACTGAAGTTGTAATCAAGTATTTGGAGAGAGATAGTCCATGTGGACTGATGAGTCCTGCTGCAGCACTTAATTCCAGAGGCCTGGAATACAGTGAACCACAGGACAAGAAGCTTGTAGCTGCTGGGAAGGGTTCCTGTTAAATGGTGGGCTTGGCAATCTTTTGTAAAGGTATTCTTTTTAGAAATTGTTCACATAGCATGTATTAAAGATGGTCTTGTCCCTGGGGACCTGTCATGAATCTATCATGAAGAACCTATGTTCAACTAGAAATTCTAGTAACTTTTTACATTGTCAAAACATGAACCTTCATTTTTTCAAAAAAAGATTTTATTAACTTTTGCATCATACAGCATATACAGGTGATAGATACATATTGTACTCAATACAGAGCTGATCAACAATTAGAAGGCATCAGTAAGTGTAACATTTTCCATTATTTTATGAGTCTTCATTTACCCCAACACAATCATCTTAAGCTAAGAAACTCACAAGCATAAGACGTATCCCCTTTTACCCATTCCTTGTCGAGTCCTTAGAATCCCTGGAAATCCCTCCAAGCCCCCCATACTTTTTCCCATTTTTTTGGGCATCCCCTCCCTTGTTACACCATCTACTCTGCTCTCTGACACCATTCCATGTCAGACATTCAATCCCCTATGGTCGGGAGTTCTATCTTGCCCCATGCCCGGGCTATATTTTGCTTGGCCACTCCAGCTGCCAGTGTCACCCAGATGTTCTGATCTTTAGGCCTAGGTTCTTCTCCCAATTTGTTCAGTAATATCTCTTTTGCATTCATCCGAACTGTGCTAGATGTTACTCGAGTCAACACCTCCATTATCTGCTTCCAATAGTCTTGGATCAGAGGACAGTCCCAGAAGAAATGGAAAAATGGAACTTCCTGGCCACAACCTTTCAAACATTGTGGAGTCACTGCCTTCCCTGCCCTAAAAAGGACCGTCCTGGAATAATAGGATCTGTGCAAGATCAGCAATTGGACCAGATGAAATCTGATCCTGATAGCAATTTCTTTATGGCTTTGTATTTGGTCTGGTCCATTCCTCATCATCAATGTCATCTAGGTCACCCAACCATTTATCTCTTAAATTTATCAATTAATCTGTGTAGTTATTAAGTAGCTTCCTATACGCCAATGAGATACCTTTGCTTGGCATGGGACCTGCCAAGAGCCGGCCTTCTAGAGGAGATTATTCTGGCAACCCATCCTCCACCGAAAGTGGCATCTCGTAGCATGGCCCAGTTGCATGTCCTATTCCTGACATAGGACCGTAAAGGATACTAAAGCCTGTTCCCTCTACACATCGCCTAGATGTTCTATCCCAATTAGTTCCCACCTTGAGAAGCCTTTAAGGCCTCCCATCTCTTTCAGCAGGTCACTGTGCCACGAAGGAGTCTGGTCTGTTAGTTTACTGCACCACCCCCAAAACTGTTCTGCCTACCTTCAGCCACTGACAACCGCCTGCATATGAGGTGGCAGGCTCAGCTCTGTTAGTCTCTGGTAAAGGATAGTTTCATGTCTCCCTTGGCCCATCACATATCTATCTGCATGGTAGGCGGGTTCCTGCTGATCTGAGAAGACCCAATCACTAATCACCATTAATTGTGTCACCCAATAATACAGCCGGATATCAGGGACACCCAAACCTCCTTCATATACTCCACTCTGTAGTTTACTTAATGCGATCCTGGGGGTTGAGCCATTCCAGGGTAGTTTATGGACTTCCTGGTCTATTTTCTGAAACATCGCCATTGGAATACGAAATTAAGTGTTTTGTCATATATACAGTAATCACAGGAGGTCATCATCTTATAAAGTGACGCCCTTCCCACCAACGAGAGGGGCAAGCTTCGGCAATGGGCCACATCACCTTGTAGCCTTTTCAGTTGGGGAAGTACATGATCCCAGGTGATATTGATGCCTAAATACTTACAAAACACGTACCAGTAACTACCACATATCTACCTTGTGTGTCATTCCATGTACAGTGTACATTAAAGGGAACTGACTTTTTGAGCAATATACCCACTCCTCGTGAATCTGTGGTGTAACCCGAGTGTGCTATTAATGTGTAACCAAATCTGTCCAGGGCCTTATAGTGTGTACCTTTAAGATGTGTTTCATGGAGTAAGACCACATCAGGAGCCTGCCGCCATAGGTATTCGAGGACCAAGGTACGTTTAATATTGTGTCTCAAGCCATTAACATTTCATTTTCATATATTCAGATCTTTTTGCATGTGTTGTGACATTGTGACATATGTAATGTGTAGAGGAGATCAGGCCCAAACAGTTAGAGTCCTGGAGCACTATCTCTTACCTCCCGTACCTCCTGCAGGTAGCTGTCTGTACTGATGCATCCATAAAACAAACAAAAAACAATATCACAAAACATTTCTAAATATCCCCCATAACTCCCCTGTCCCTGCAACCGTGCCTTGTGAGCCAAAACATGCCCACCTCCCCAACTTGCAGAGTGCCTGTCGCTTGTTACGTAACATAGTTAAAAGAGGGAGGGCAGCACACGCCACTTCAAATCATGAATGAATGATAATACTGAGTAATCCCTACTCAAAGGACTCTTCTAGGAGACCTGATAATAGTGCCTGTCATAAGTTATCTAGCAAGGGCAAATTTTTGTTTTTTCGACCAATCCTCAAAGGACCCAGGTGCGGGACATTCACCAATTGGACTATAGAAATTTTAAACCACAGTACATAAATCAGGGAATACAGGCCCATAAAGTATCTGGTCAGGTGTCCACCAAGTGATCTAGAGATTGACGTCCTTCAGGGGAGTCCTGTCATTATAGTGCGGTCTCTGACCTCGAATCATGAGTTCCCTTCCGAAGCAGTGGTGCCAACCTTTAACCCAGTTCCAGGCCTCCTCTGGGGTGGTGAAGTTCCATGTTTTGCCATCATCAATAACATGTAGCTTGGCTGAATAGATCATCATATATTTCATGTCCTTGTCACATAGGTCTCTCTTTACCACCTCAAAGCTCCATATCTGCCTCTGTATCTGTAAGGTAAAATCTGGAAATAATCTGGAAATAATCTGACCATCGTGTTGTCAATGCATAGACCTCCATGGACTCGCGCAGCCTGAAGAATTGCGTCTTGAACTCTGTAAATAAATATCCTGTCAATTATTGTGCGCTGGGGGCACTTGGTTTATGCTCTATGCGCTCATTCAATGGTGAAAAATGTAGATAGTCTTTTCGGGCGAAGTGTATTAAGAATCAAATCGCATAGGAACAGGTCTACACTTGGTCCCTCAGTTCCTTCAGGGGTCTCTGCCACCCTAATATTATTTCGTCTGGATCTGCCTTCCTGGTCAGCAATCTTGGCAGCAAGGATTTATTTTTTTCTGGTTAGGGTATGGACCTGTTCCTCCAATTGTTTAGTCATGGACTGAAGGCCACTGATTTGAGACTCAGCAGTCTTCACTTTTTCGGCTATTTTCCTGACATCTGCCAATAGCAGATTAACTTCTGTCATGACTGTTTCTAGTTTTGGCTCTAGTGTACCTCTCAGGTCCCTTACGCCTGACATTGTTTCTCATAAGGTAGGTTGTGCCTCAGGCTTCACTGTCTTCTGCATTTTGGGAGGTTCCCCCCGAGGAGGCCATAATCACAGCATACTTATCAAGCTTATTGGACTGTGTGGGCTTGGCCCCATGATTTCTGACCATTCTGGCTCGAATGCTGAGTGGTACTCAGGGTTCAACTCCAGGATGCACTTGATACTGGGCACATTTACCGATTGCCAGTCCTTAAGCAGGCACTTTGCCCTTACAGTTTGGTTCTGGGGGCCCAGCTCTTCGAGTCACTTGATCTCCAGAGCATATTGTAATTGCAGATGGTCCATTGGATCTGTTCACTGCCCCTCTCAGGTGGCGTAGTACACCAAGGCCTCCTCGCTCTCCAATACAGCTCCAGTTCTGCCACAACGGAGGTAGGCCTCATTCTTATGGATACTCATGAAGCCTCAGCAATGCCCAGACCGATGCATGCGAAACAGTTTGCTGCAAGCCCCTGTGCCAAAGTACCGCCGCAACCAGGACAAAAGTCTCTGCCCGCTCGTCAGATAGGAAAGGGCATCCGCCCGGTAGCACTTCACCAGAGCTCTTCACTAGTTCCAAACACCATTAGTATGGCCACTGCTGCAAGCATGTTGGTTCCCCGACAGGGGCCACAGCCCTCACAGAGCCGCTATCAAGTGGTAGCCCCCAATGTGGTCAAAGATGATCCCTTGATGGGCCACAGGGGGGGCTCTCACCTCCAAAGAGATCCTACCAAATGTTTTGGACGGGGCCATAAACTCAATTGGGTACTTCCGGCAGTCTGCTCCAGGCCTCTTCTGGCCCCGGTTGTCCGATGTTCACCCGGCTCGCTGTTCCCCACTAGGTGAGTGCAGCGTCTATCTCCCTGCCACACTCTCACTGTTGTCACTAGGGGAACCACTCCTGGCAGTTCACCTCTGCTGGCAGGCAGCTTTTGACGTGCTTGCCACGCCCAGGCTCCGCTTAATTTCTGAACTTGCCACTTTCCCCACACGGCCTCTGAGACACAGCCGGCCCTCGTCTCACCATGGGGGTCTCCAAATAGCAGGATCGTCACCAACTCAGCCCTGGTGGTGTTTGTGATCATTGCTGATCTTTCTACCACTGGCACTGTACGGATTGTGATGGATTTGAGGAAACAAATCAGTGGCAGATGCGGAGCTTGCTCAGTGTGCAGCCATCTTGGTTGGCAGTTGGCCATGTCCTCAGGAACCTCCATTTTTGAGCTGGAAAATAGATTCACATAAAATCCATTGCACATTTCTCAAACTGTGGGCAAGGAAAGCTGGGACCTAGTTAATAAAATTGCCTGCTTCGACCCACTGAGTATTTTATTGGCTCAGAATGTTTCCTAAATGTAAATGATAATCCTTCACTGAGCCAAACCCCAAGTATTTTATCAGGAGTGTGTTTTTCCAGTTAGTCTACAAGGGTTGCCTAAGTCCTCATCCACCTTCTGGAGCAAATGTAAATAGGTTTTCATTATTTTTACCTTTCCTATATATTGTACCTGTCTTTTTTCTTATGGATTTAGATAGGTGGAGAAAGAATGTCCGGTAGATCGGAGATCCCCAAAACCTCTTTGAAGCAAAGAGGTAAACTAATTTATTTGGGAAGAAAGAAGGAAGGAAGGAAAGAAACAAAGAAAGAAACAAAGAAAGAAATGAAGGAAGAAAGGAAGGAAGAATAAACAACAGACGAGAACCATGAAGCACATAAAGACCAGAAGAAGAAACAAACAGATGTCGTTTTTTAAATTTATGTTTAAAGAAACACATTGCGCAGCATGACGCGTTTACATATAGAAAATAAAAACTATATGTTTTATTAGAACATATGATAGTGAAACCAAGGGTTAAGTGAGGGCTTCTTCATGCTGGGAGCACAGCTGTGAGTGGGAGGAAGCGACATCTTAAGAGGCAAGCCTTCCGCTAATGAGAACCAATTAACTAAAACAACATGAAAGAAAACAAATCCAAACTAACTCGATAAACAAAAAAACACACTACTAACTACCACAGTCTTCTATAATATCTTGTCTTTTTTAAACAGCAGGGAGTTATATTTTGAAGCTTAAAGTGCACGTCTTGGCTCACTTCAAAGATGTCCTGCAAGACTGTTGCACATATCAAGGTGTAAATGAAAAATCAATGTTCACTATTATTTTAATGAACAGAAATGTTAAAGGACGAGTTCAATTACCAAGTTTTGCAATGTTGAATTAACTTATGAGAAATGGTAATGCGGTACGTGGATGTTTAAAATAATCCATTCACTTTTTTCCCATACTTTTTTATAAAACACACATTGCCATGGAAACATGAATTGTATATCATATCGTAGTACTGACAGCACAAAAGTGCACTTGGGCGTTCATAATAGAATACAGTTTGTTTTGGGAGAGCCATATGTTTCTGCAGCACAATTTGCTCATTTCCAAGACAGTTTTGTATAATTAAAGCATTTGAAATATTCCTTTATCTGCAGGAGGCGGCCATGTGGAAGAGGCAGTCCCGATTATGTTTCTGCAAACTGAAGATTTTCAGAATAAAGTATACTAGCTTGTTTAGGATAAGATAAGTCAAGTGGTTGTCATGCAGAACGCGTAAAATCATATACGCTATATTCATTTATGGCTTATGAATTGCTCCCAGATAGAATCATTCTGTGGCATTCCTCAAGGAAAGCCAAAATGTTATGAGACCTATGGTACTAATTTCCTTCAGGGCTCAATTCTTACCAGATTGGTTACTACTGGATTTTCTAGCTCTCATTGTTGATTTAGATATTACCACTTTTCGAAAAGACCTATGACAAGAATTCTCCTGAGCTTTCATGTTAGAATCATAACATACCGATCACCAGGAGAGTTCCTAACAGTCATGCAGGAAAGCCACACTGCTTTTCGGTGAATCGTAGATGAATCACTAAGAAAGTCTTAACAGGTGTCCGTACGTCCGTTGGCTTTTCGATAGATACTCCTTCAAAGATATAAGCAATCCTTCCTACTTCTTATGCATTGTGTAATGGCAGAACTAGAGCTTAAAACTCATGTTTAAAAATCAGATGCGATTGATGCAGAGGAGAGTTGCAATTCATCATACAACTAACTTTTCAATGTGTTATGGGAGGGGAGAAGATCTACAATTTTAGGAAGTGTTGTGTTTTCTCTGACGTTGATGCTATTACAATTTTGGGCAGTCAACATCACTCTGCCAGACTTCTAGTTTGTAATATATCATAGAATGTAATGTATATTTATGAACCTCGTAAACACAAGGAGATGATGGAGGGAGCGCTGAAACTTTTCAGACACTCACCCCCAGTCACAGATCTGGGTTGAATCCATCATCGTTCTTTAGCTCACTTTGCCACCCCACTTCAGACCCAGCCACATGCAAATCAGTCTTGACCCTGTTCCTCATGGGAACAGTCCAGCCCGAACTGCCAAGCCAGGTCTTCCCTGGACCGGAAACAAGCATCCTGGGACCAGTTTTGTGGTAACACCCCTCATCAGCCTGCCTAGCTTGAATCCAGTGGCAAAGTGAGCAAGGAAACCACGTCTGGGCATGCCATGCCAACTTAGTACAAACACAGCAAACACAAGGAGATGATGGACGGAGCACTGAAACTTTTCAGACACTCAACCAGTCATAGATATGGGTTGAATCCATCATCGTTCTTTCACCACCCCAGTTCAGACCCAGCCATATGCAAATCAGTCTTGACCCTGTTCCTCATGGGAACGGTCCAGCCTGAACTGCAAAGCCAGGTCTTCCCTGGACCGGAAACAAGCATTTTGGGACCGGTTTTGGGGTAACACCCCTCAGCAGCCAGGCTAGTTTGAATCCAGTGGCAAAGTGAGCAACGGACCCACTTCTGGGCATACCCTGTCAACTTAGCGCAAACAAAGCCCACACAAGGAGATGATGGACGGGGCACTGAAACTTTCAGGCACTCAACCCCAGTCACAGATCTGGGTTGAATCCGTCATCGTCATTCTATAAGGTAGTCCCCATGTTAACTATGGGGAAGATAGGCCCTGTAGTAGTGAAAAATGAGTGTAATAGCATTTCACTACCAGGACATCTAAAACATATTAGTACATGTCCAACTTATTAAATACACTACACCCTAGCCTTGGGGCTGCCTAGGGTCTACCTTTGGGGTGACTTATAGGTATTAAAAAGAGGGTTCGGGCCTGTCAAGAGGGTTAACTTGCCAGGTCGAAATGGCCATTTAAACTGCACACACAGGCTCTGCAGTGGTAGGCCTGAGCCATGTTTGAAGGGGTACGGTAGTGGGTGGCACAACCAGTGCTCCAGGGCAATTGGTAGCATTTAATTTACAGGGCCTGGGCATGTGTTGGGCACTTTACTAGAGACTTATAAGTAAATTAGGTAAGCCAATTGGGGATAAGCTCTGTTTTAAGTAGAGAGCACATGCACTTTAGCACTGGATAGCAATGGTAAAGTCTTCAGAGTAGCAACGCCAACAAAAACGAATTCAGCAGAAAGGGGAGGAGGAAGGCAAAACATTTGGGGGTGACCCTGCAAAAAGGATCAGGTCCAACACCTGCCCTGCTGCTTGAGCCTGGTTCCAATTCTTAAACCCAGGACTACAGAGTGACTCTAAGGACTAGTTGGCTAGCCTCCTATTCAGGGACAGAAAAAGCACCAACCGTCTTTAACCCACACCTGGACCCCTCCTGAGTGAGTCTCAACTCTTCAAGTAGTGCCTGCCAAGTCCTGGATCCTAGTAAGTGGTGATAAAGATGCCCAGATAGCCAAAATCCAAAATGTAGGGCTTGGAAATATTTTGGCTAAAACTGATCAGGACCAACCTGCTTGTCTATCCACACAAGGTGTATCACTGGTAGGCCTGAATTTTTCGCAGCTCCTACAAAGTTCTTCTCTGAAGTAGCAAATCCTGTTCATTGGCCCTTTGCATAAGGCGTATCCAGCACTGTGATGCCCTCATCAGATAGAGCCTCCATGTGGTTCAGCTCGAGATTTTTAACATCCGATAAAGAGACTAAGTCTGAACGTGGAAATCTTCCCTGCAACTTTGTCCAGTGGCTCCCTGACAAAGATGCTTCCTCCTTGGACACCGCCTGCAGCCTTGCCCCTCTCAACTTCTACGTTCTGAGGATTTTTGTTGAAATTTCTTCTAAATCCAAATCTAAGAACCGACTGGGCCCAATCCACATTTTGTATCCGACCCGCGCTCCATCATAGTCTGCCATATTTTCCAACTTTGACCCAGTCTGGCACGACTAGATGTCAGTGGTTGGCATTTTGATCTTTTAGGCACTATTTTTTTACTTTAAAAGTTATAAATTCATAACTCAAGTTCTACTGACTGGACTTTTGCTGTTTTGGTGTCAAATATTTTACTAAAATGTACTCTATTCTTCTAAATTGGTGTGGGCTTTTTCTTGTGGTATCTTTTCACTTTATTACAGTTTATTTGCTGCATAAATACTTTACACATTGACTCTACATGAAGTCTGGCTGCTTTTATTAAAGCTATCAGAGGGTAAAACAGGTTAATTTAGTGACTTTTTGGATTGGGTGCTGGCAGCGGAAAATGGCAGCCGGTAGTGAGTAACTGGTCATGAGTCTATGGACTGCGGGTCATGAATGTGAGAGATGAGCCACCCTGGGGATCAGAGTCCTGTAGAAGGCGTGGCTATGGGAAATTGCAGGGGATAGACAGCAGATTGCACCTACCAATGCAATGACGCTTCTGAACTGGTCCTTTGCTGCCAGGGAGCTACGGAGAGGTCAGGCAATGTTTCATGCCCTGGGACAAGGTGGGAAGGGTCAGCACAGTTGGGAAGCTGCACATCATAGTGGAGAAAATGGCAGAACTGAGCGATGTAGATTGTGCTGGAGTGTTTCCTGACAGGATGACAGAGTTGAGAAACATTCTGAGGCATGCATCTGCTGGAGCCTCAAATGGGGAGTTAAATGAGCAGGAAGGAATGTTTGGAGTATCTGGAACAATGGAAGTGGTGGGTCAGGAGAAGGTGTCGCTCCACAGTTAGTGTCTGTGGGAAAGGAGGGGGCTCTGCAGAGGACCAGAAAGTGAACTTGCAGCCTGAGGTCAGTCAGAAGAACTATAACTTTGGGGGTATAGTAGTAGTGCTGGGGGTTGTGGTGAAGTGACGATTGGACTGTGGAGTACAAAGTAAGATAATGTTACTGCTGCAGGTTTCACCAAACAGGCATGGAAAAATATTGACTTTCAGCTGATAATAAAAACGCAGAAGGGCTCAAAGGAAAGGTGTGAGGTCATACAAATGGAAGAAGATAAATGCCTGGAGGGCCCTCGGACACCAAAAGTAACACCATCATTTAGAGCTTTTTTTCAAAATCAACAACCAAAGTTTACAAGAGGCTGGAACTAGAGATCTGATGGCACTGGGAGTGGGCAAAGAGATAAATGGAACAATCATTGAGCAGTTTGTGACCAGCGAGGGAGGCAGAGTGGTCATGGAATAGGGAGGTAGGGCGACTTCAGTTCCCGGGCCATGAGAGCAGGGGAACAGAGGAGGGGTGAGAACCTGCAAAAGATTTGAGGTACTTACAGGCATGCCAGATAGTGGGGATAAGGCCTCTCAATTGAGTAATGAAAGGCAGCAGGAGAGGGAAGGGGGGCACCTGAATGAGACAGACATGCAGGGAGCAACAGGAGATGGGGTGATGAGGATAGCATCCAGCAAGGTATTTTGCTAGAATTATCTGTAGAGATGAAAAAAGGTTTTGCGAACTTGACAACAAATCAGAGAAATATTCAAAGCACGTGCAGCATTTGAGAAAAGCTAGAGTCCCTGGCTGATGGTTCTGAAGCCCTAGAAAAGGCAGTTCATGAATTGAGACTTACCACAGAGGGAACTTGCACTGAGATAAGGTAGTTAAAACAAAGATATAGAGAGATAGATGAAAGGATGGAGAGATTAGAAAACAATACAAGGAGCAATAACTTAAGAATTGTCAATGTGACAGAAGGAGGAGAAGGTGGTGATATAAAGTCCTTTGTTGTAATTTTTTCGAGGAGTTTGGAATGATTGCTGGCTTGGATATAGATTTATCAAAGGAGATTTAGAGAGTGCATAGAGATTCTTTCGAGGCCAGTTCTGCTTGGAAGAAAAGAAGGAAGATTCTTGTAAACTTCTTAAAATATGCAGGGGACGCAAATACTTGAATCTGCTCTTAAATCTGGAATTTTGAAGGCAAAGGCTTGCTCTTTCACTATTAGGTCGGGTGTATCCAAAGCCAAACAAGATAGGCAATGGTAGTTGGGCAAACAAATCGATGAGCTAAAATCATTAGGAGCACCCGCTAGAGTGAAATTCCCTGCCTTACAAACGGTTATGCATAATAATTCCATGCATAACTTTAAGGTGCCAGAAGAGGTGGATCAATGTATGCACAGTTAAAGCAGGAGATAATGTAGTCATGGTTAGGGTGAATCTCAGTCATGGAGCAGAAGTATGAGAGATAGTTCCGTAGGGTAGGCTTTAACTATGATATAAGATATGTCAGGAAAAAAAGGGGGAGGTTTCCCCAGGGAGCAGTGGTGGAAATTGGGTTGGGAGGAATTGAGGGACACATCAAGTAGGGAGCATAGGTAAAAAAAACAAAAATAAAAGTTGTTGTACCACTATGAATTATAGATGTAGGGGGGAACATAGCAGTTTAATGAACATGTATTGTTGTGAGAGGGATGATTGGTAACGAGGATAATCTGGCCAGGTTATTGTCAGTAATGACATGGGTTGTCCGTGAGTTAAAAGGAAGGAGAAGCAGCAGATGGTAAGACAATATCTCAAAGATTATGGTGCATCAATAATTATTCTTCAAGAGACGCATCTATTGAGGGAGAAACTTACAACATTTTATAAGGAGATGAGGTGGATTGAGTGAGGGATAGGTACTAGTCAGACATGTTGTTCCAAGGGAGAAGCCATTCTGATAAGAAAGAAAGAGGGGGTAGAGGTTTTGGATTATATAATTAACACCAGGGGTAGATGTGGATACAAACTAGTGTCTTTGCTTGTGTTGGGTAGTAAAGCCCAAATAATGATGACCTGGAACACCTAAGGGATGTACTTTCATATTTGTTAGAACAGAACTCCCAGATAGTTATGGGGGAAGAGTAACATCCTCCTTGATAACTTGTTAGATAGATCTATTGGCCACAACATAGTGAGTTCTCCTCAAACCCACTCGTATGTAAAATTTATGATGAGTAAATTAGGGTTGTGAAATGTGTGGAGGAGTAAATGTGAACAGGGGGGTACACATTTCACTGTAAGAAGTACTGTCACTTCTCAAGGTTGGACTATTTCTTGCTGGACAAGAGAGAGTTGGAAAATGTGAGAAAGATAATGTATTCTCCTATTCACATATCTGACCGTGCAGTGGTGTAAATAGTGATGGAGGTTAGTAGGCAGAAAATAGAACTTAGATTGATGTCAGACAAGAAAATGTTGTTAGATGATGAAGTAACATCAGAATTGAAAAAATGTTCAGAAGAATCTTTTATTTCAAACATTGGGTCAGCCAGGGTCTTTGTAGTACAATGCATATCTAAGAGGGCAATTGATTTCTTTGAATTGCCAGGAAAATAAAAGGAGTAAAGAGAAAATTTGGGAGTTAGAGGGGAAAATCCTTAGTATACAGAGAGAGTTGAGTGACCCCAGACTGAAGTAGGAGGATAGGAAGGGCAAAAGGCAGAGTATGCAGATGACGCAGTCTATATTAGAAGCCCGCTTGGAAAAACAAATATTGAGGTGATGGCAAGCTAGTAAGGCCCGCTGTTTCTAATAAGGTGAGAAATGCGGCAAGATGTTTGAGTAGAAATGTAGAGCAGATCAGAATAGGTATTTTATAGCTGAAATTGTGGAGAGCCCCACAAATAGGGTCCTGAGGTCATCTCAGGATATTGAGAGCGTATTTCACAGCTTTTTTAGTGATCCGTATTGGTAGAACTATAGTCTGGATGCTGTTCAGTTGAAGCATTGGTTAGAAAACAAAGTATTGAGCTTACTGAATGATGAGGATCGGGCAGCGCTAAGTAGAGGTATACAAGTAGAAGAAATAGAGGGGGTATTAAGTAAATGTATAAAGGTGAAAGTTCCAGGACCAAATAGTCTCCCTTATGAGGTTTATGTGACTTTGAAAGAAATAGTAGGTCCGGTGTGGAAGACTTTATTTAGCAGTGTTCTAATGGTGGTCTCATTGCCTCTCGTATCATGGCAGGATGCTGCTATTAGTCTAATTTTGAAATCTAACATGCCCCTCAATAGGTGCGAGTCATATAGGTCAATATCACTGCTGAATTGTGACTACAAAGTCTTTGCAGCTATAATGGCAAAGAGATTGCGTAAGTTAGTTCGCAAGCTGGTCCTTGAGAATCAGAAGGGATTAATGCCAGGAAGATACTTGCATGAATTGACTCACTCGCTTATGAAAGTGAGGGATTTGGCTACCTCCAATGCAATATCAATAGCTGTGATCACGTTAGACGCTGCAAAAGCATTTGATCAAGTTAATTGAACCCATTTGACACAGGTATTGAAACACTGAGAACTGGTGGATATCTTTTGTAGTGTTATATGGCTCTCCAAGGGCGAGAATACTGGTTAATAAGAGCTTATCTGATCATGTCAAGATCATGAGAGGAATGGGGCAAGGGTGTCCGTTATCCCCCCTCCTTTTTTAACCTATTTATAGAACCCATAAATCCTAAGGTTAAATGACAATATTGTCCTCTTTAGTAGTTGTGGGCTTATAAAGGAGCTAGCCTTGTATGCAGATGACTTGATTCCATTTACATCAGACCCCAGTAAATCATATCCCAAAATACAAAAGGAGTTTGCAGGCTTTGGTCAGTTCTCAGGATACCAAGTGAATAAAGATAAAACAGAGATAATGGTGTGGAATCTTAATTGAGAGGGTTGAGACGGGAAAGAAGCTATTAAATACTTAGGTATTAGTGTGGTAAATGATTTACAGAACTTGGCAGAGTGGTCAATTTGAATAGAGTCATTAAAGAATGTAAAAGCATGTTGCTTAGATCGAAAAATCTACCCTTAACAACTTACAGCCACACTAATCTGATTAAGAATATGATCCTGCCCAGGTTTACCTTTCTTTCTGACAACATTCCCTTAGCCTTCAATGAAAAGGTGTTAGCGATGTTTTAGGGGGAAATCAGTAGTTTCATCTGGAGTTGCAGAGGTGCCAGGATAGCTTGGAAAAAACATAAAAAGAAAGTGTTCAAAGGGGGTCTGGCCCTCCCTACTTGATTGCAGTTATACTGCTGGGCCTATCAATTAAAGAACTGTAGAGGACTGATGGGAACACCTGATTCAAGTTTGAAAGGGAGACTAAGGAATATCCTTCTAGAGGATTTAACAGAAACATGGTTTCTCAACAAATTCAGGTCCTCAATATAAAAAAAAAAAATTAGCTTCAAGCTCTCCCAAGCAGCAGCCAAGCTGTTGTATGACATAAGAACATTCATGGGTATTGCAGTCCGCTATTGCCAATCTGGGTCTCAACAGAGACTCCAAAGTGTTTTATTGATGAGCTGCGTGGTCCCATTAGAAGAGATGTAATCAAGAGCTGGGGGCACTTGCTGAGTGAAGGGAAACCACTTTCGTGGGAACAATAGAGGGAAAGAGCATTTGGGCACTTTTTCAGGATTAAGTATATCCAGATAACTCTGTGGGTCAAGCTGCACGAGGAGATTCATGCAGAAATTTCATGAGTGGAAGAGGATCTGCAGGATATTCAACCTAAAAAGAAGGAAGTCTCTCTTTGGTATATCAACATGGTGATGACCGAAGGGCAGAGCCACCGTATGGAGTCTGGGAGCATGACTTGCCAACAAGGAGCTGTAGGAGATATGGCACGTATCTTTGAAATTGTTGTATGTAATGGTGAAATCTGCTCCATTGAAAGGAACCATCACTTTACTCTTTATAGAAGCTATTGGTCTCCAGAAAAATTGGAAATTTAAGAGTATAAGAAAGTACTGAAGTGCAAGATGCAGGTTGAAGGGGGCTAAAAACATGTAGATGTTCGTGGAATTCTCAGGTCTGGTCTTCTATTGGCAAGATGTGGGTACGGTTTTTAATGCAATAATAAACTGCGATCTACAGGTAAATCCCATCTTGATATTGTTTGCAATAGATAAAAATGGTTCTTGTGCTAATTATCAGTAAAGATAGAAGTGTGTTGCTATTTTACTAGGTCATATTAGCTAGAAAGGAATTCTGAAAAAGATGGATACAAGCTGAGCCCCGGTCAGTGAGGGAGTGGTTGACAGCTGTTGCTTATGTATGCAGGCTGGACAAAGTGGACGTCAACTCAAAAATGGATTTGTTGTGGGAGCCTTATGAAGCATGGCAGAGGAGATACAGGGCGAAAAAGGCCTATGATTATACCAAGGCTCTCCCTATAAAGTGTTGGCCCATGTCTATGCATGTGAATGAGAGATTTGTTTAAAGGAATCCTACCCAACTGTATAGCACCAGCTTAGGTGTTACCCATGTACCCCCTGTCATTGGCCGTGTGAGGCGTTCTTGGTGATAGGAGGACAAAAATGTTTTACTTTTGTGGTTCACCCTGACAGGGAGAGTGGTTGTTGCTTTAGCAGGGTTAACAGCTCACTTAACCCACAACCAAATTTCTCACATTGAGGTGCCTACTAGAACTACATGGGCCTTTTACTAAATTTACTCCAGTCTTGCTTTTGACAACTGCCTCTGGTGCCTTTAATCATCAGATCTTGGACGTTTGCCTGCAAGCGGTCGCCACCTCATATTGCCCATTAATTCTGCCCATTAATCAAAAAAGTTGAAACTGAACATTGACAAGTGAATTAAATCAAAAGGGCTCAAAAGAACTAAGAGGAAGGAAAGAAGTAAATAAAAAGATAAAGTGACTTATCCACTTGGATAGTTTTTCATCTGCATCTACTCTTTGTTTTGCTTAGGGCCTTACATTAGTAAGTAGTCAATCAAGTATCCTAGAATTTCATTAAGTTTCTTCTTTCCATTAATCTGGTCTCTAATATAATATCTAGAACAATAGGGCTAAAAATTCATTCATTACCAGGGGCCAAATGTTGATAAAAGAACTAGTGGGTGCATCAAAAGATCTACTCCCACAGTACCAATAATATCTTTCTTCACTAAACCTCTAAGGTAGAATTTCCTAAATTGGCAATGGCTGTCTCTGCAGAAGTAAAAGCCCAAGTGACCACTGCAGTTCATAACTCCCTACACAAAAACCTAGATTCAAACCAACACTAGGGACCAATATCTTATGGGACTTTAATAGTGGCAGCTATATGTAGGCAGGACAATGAGCTAATGGTGCCTCTTGCTTATAATTCCTCACAATATGGACAACTTAAAAATAGTAGGCCTAGTGTTTTGATATCAGATTTCAAAATTATAAATTACCAACCCATTGCTGCTCCAAAAATCTATTCCCCCATACTTACACCTTATAAGAAATTGAGTTATGGGTTGAGGGGGGTAAAACCCTACTCAAGCAGGAACCACAATCCTTGTCCGGGTGAAGTCATAAGCAAACCCTAGATTAACCTGTGCTCAACTCTCTGGTAGTTTGGCAAAGAGCAGCCAGGCTCAACTCAGAGGCAATGTGTAAAGTATTTGTGCAGCACTTCAAACAACAACACAGTGAAAAGGATCCCACACCAGTTTACAGAATTAGGGTCATTTTTAATAAATTAAACAAGACCAAAACAACAACAATCCAATCAGTAGAACTGGAGATATTCTACTTTAAAGATGTCAGCAAAAATAGTGCCACAAAGCGCCAACGGTGGATATCTGGCCACACCAGACAGTGACAAAGTCACAAGCTCAGGCCGACCGTGACGGAGTACAGGCCAGCTACATGGATCAAGTTAGGCCTGCTGAACAAAGTAGCGTAAATAGTGAATTGTGGAGTGTTGCAAAGTTCTGCGTCGAAGATGTGCTGCACAGCTGAATCAATGACTAAATTCTGAGATGCGTCAAGGCTGCGGCGCGAGATCCTGCATTGTCGTCGAGGATCCCATCGACCAGGGCTTGCGATATGAAGTTCAGCATTGAAGATGGACTGTGCAGGGGGGGTGATGCATCGGTTTTGGGGAGCTGCGATGCAGAGTACTGTGTCGTCATCGAGGCTGCCATCAACAAGTGATGCAAGGGCCAGCGTCCAGGATGTGTTACTCAACAAAGGTTTCGATGAAGCGACAGGCTGCAATGCCGGTCTTTGGATTGGAGAAGATCCATGCAGTGGCAGCAATTCATCAGTTCTGCCTCGAAGTTGCACCGTGCAGCAAAGACTATGCATTGGTTCCGCTGGATCTATGGAGCCTGGCAGAGCAACTTAGACCCACTTCCAGTGGTCCAGATCTGGTGTGGCACCACTTGGCATGGTTGACTCAAGATGGCAGAGTTCAGGTGCTGGGGTCAAGGTTATTGGAGCCTTCTGTCCCTGAGGCTCAAGTCAGGAGGTTGGTCAACTAGCCTTTGGAGTCACTCTGGTGGTCCTGGTTTCAACAGATGCAGGTCCAGTCCTTCTCATGCAGGCAGAAGGGCAGCAGGTCAGCAGTTCCTTCAGAGCAGCAGTCTAGCAGAGTGGCAGTCCTTTCAGCAGCACAGAAGTCCTTCCTGGCAGACTATCCACAGGTCCAGAAGTGTACCAAAAAGTTTATTTTTGATGTCCAATATTTATACCCAGTTCTGTCTTTAAAGTGGGAGATGCTTCTGAAGATTCCCCTTTGAAATGCATAGGTGTCCTGCCTTCCTTGCCCTGGTTCCAGACATTCTACAAGGGGTATGCAGCCCTTTGTGTGAAGGCAGGACAGAGCCTATTCAAGAGTAAATAGGGCTGTGCCCAGCTCCTCCCTCCCACCCTGCAAGTGATGGCCCATCCAGGCACACTTAGGCTCTCTATTGTCTGTGGCTGTCTAGGAGGACTGGACAAAGCCCAACTGTCAACTATACCCATTGATGTGACCCAGAGAGGCTGCAGGAACCAAATGCCAAAGGCAGGAAAATGCCAACTTTCTAAAAGAAGCATTTTAAAAATTGTAAATAAAAATCCAACTTTACCATAAGAGAGGATTTTACATTACAATTCCAAAGACACCAAACATGAATAGATCCCCTGCTCCCATTTTGGGAGTTGCAGCTTATTAAATTCAATAAGGTAAATCCAATGTTATCGTATGGGAAAAGGAGGCCTTGCAGTTGTGAAAAACAAATTTAAGAGTTTTTCACTATTAGGACATATGAAACTTAAAAGTATATGTTCATCTTTTTAACTACACTACACCCTGCCCCCTGGGCTGTCAGGTCCTACCCTAGGGGTGACATATGTATTATGAAGGAAGGTTTGGGCCTGGCAAATGGTTTATTTTGAAAGAATCCAGTTAACCAAAGGCTATCTTGGAACAGAGTGCTCTAACCATGAAAGCCTGTAGGCTGCATTCATAAAGTTTCTACAATTTCAACAATAATTTATATAACAAATTAACTTCCATCTATGACAATTTATAAATCAACATATCAATTTATTCATTGACTGTATTTCAAAATATTTCAAAACAAGAAAGATGATCCACTTTTGGAGACATCCATTTTTAACATAGCTGTTGTAGCAGCTGTTTGATGAGCAAAATACAATGCATTTTGGGTGTTGTCACTCTTTATCAAGGGTAACTGTAAAACAATATATGTATATTCCATTATGTTACTCATAGGTTACAAAATATGTAACAAATCAAAAATGGTATGTATTTGAGGCAGAAAACATGTGTGACCACTGGAATCCAGCTTACAATTTTTTTTTTTTTAAAACAACAACATCTAAATCAGGCATGTAGAGATGTCCATGAAACCCAGGACCAAAAGACAAGTGTGACCACTATGGGCATGCATAAGATCCATAAGGAGTTACGATATAAAAGCTTAAATGGTGTTAGCAAGTAAATAGTGGGTAACCGCATGCCACCCCACCAATGTGAACACCCGTGAACATAAGCCTCAATATCCCATAATGCTGCATCATTGGTGCTTACATGGGCTGACAGAATATATTCCTACAGGGTTGCTGGATACTACCCAGTAAAAACCAACATCATGGAACTGAAAGCTGAAAAAATACGATGCTATAATTAGACCCAAGTGCTTGAGTGAGGCACCACTGTGTAACAATATCAACATTCACACTTACATAAAAGTTGCATGCAATCAGTAAACAAAGTGATAAACAAACCTGTCTGTAATCTAACAGGGTCAATCCGGGTCTCAAAGGTTACGGTGTAACTCTCAGCATATAATACCCTCTCTACTTTATATAAATTTGCGAGAATGTATCTAAAATACATCTGAAATCGCATGCAAAATGTGTCATAAACTTATTTTGTAATAGCGTATGTCGTCATGCAAACTTCTAATCCACAGTGTTCATGACGGGCTAACCAACAGTTACAAGTGTATGCCCTAAAAGCAGCAATGTGCGTAACGTAAGAAAGGTAAACAGAGAAGATAGACCTATCGGCCTGTGTCCTCATCAGCCGCAGTATAACAAACGATGTTATAGTTTTTAGCTTGTCAATGGTTTACAGAACATGTTGAGAGAACATATGCCCCCCTTTTTTATTTAGAGTACGTTGCAAAGTCAACATATATAGAAAAGGAATACGAGTGCCCTGACAATGTACACATTATAAATGAAACTAATTGAGCACCATTCAAATTGGCTCCAAAAAGGAATGAACATATAGGTATACATAATCTCAAGAACTTGAACAAAAATAGAGCCTCCCAGAGAACATGTGTGCACAACCACTGTATAAATGGCGAACCTTACAAAAATCAGCTATATGATAAAACTGCAATATCAATGACTACAGAAAACAGACAATTTCAATACCAATGTATGATGTCAGCGCATATGTCAGGATAACAAAACGAACATAGATACAATGCATTGCTGAATGTCTTAAATATGATCCTGGGATAAAAATGGTTAATGATCTGGCATGGTCAAATGAGATAGTTTGATAGTATATATTACAAATAACAGATCATTTCAAGTTTCTCGTTTAACCCATTTGGCTCTAAGCTGTCAAGATCCAAATTGTTTCTCTCTGTGCTAATACAGTTTGTACATTAATATTTGGGTTAACAGTGATTTTCTCAATTACAGTGTATAGAAATTGGTATAAGTTATGTTTGTGGTCCAACCAATGGACCACAAGATTGGAGTTACGGTTATGTGTATGTATCATGATCTTATAAACTGTGATTCTTAGCTTGACTTTCCTCTCAGTCTTACCCATGTATAGAAGACCACAGGGGCATTCAATGGCATATATTAGTTTATCAGAGTTACAGTCTGAGGTGTGATGTAGTTTGAATTATTTGCCGGTGGGTGTGACAGAACCTTACCCGTAATGACATTGCCACTATGTTTACAACTGTTGCATTTATGAATGCCTTTATGCTCATTTTTCTGACATTGCCACTATGTTTACAACTGTTGCATTTATGAATGCCTTTATGCTCATTTTTCTGTAATGTCATCCTGGTTGATAGTAGTTCTTTTAGATGTATTGACCTTGAGAAAGCAAAAAGAGGTTTTTCTGTGAACAGGCCTTTAAAATCGGGTTCTGCTTATAGTAGCTCCCAACGTCTGTTAACACAGCATTTGATATCTTCAGCTTTGGTAGAAAATGTAAGTACAGATACTTCCCTGGACATTGTGTCTTTAGGGACCTGTTGCAGGAGAGTTTCGCATTCCATCAGACTTACACGTTGTGTAACTGAGTCTAATATGATTTTTTATGATAACCACATTGTTGAAATTGCGGGTAATTTGTTTGTATGGTCACTGCACTGACTTCCTGGTTAGATGTAATCCTTTTGATATGAATAAATTGTGATACAGGTAGATGTTGCTTGAGAGATGGAGGGTGAAAACTGGTAAAGTGCAATGTGTTATTCCTTTCTGTGGGCTTGTGAAAAGCGCGGACAGATAAACCCTCAGGAGCCAATTCTACCTGAACATCCAAATAATTGATGTAGGAGTTGCTGATAGAATGGGTGACTTGAATGCGTGGATTACACAGATTCAAAGCATCAACGTTCTGTTCCAAAGTTGTTTTGTTACCCTTCCAGATCAAAAATATATTGTCTCTATACATAAAATGCATGAGCATGTTGTCGGTCCATGATGCATTTTCAAAAATGTGCTGATGTTCGAACTTAGCCATAAAAATTGGCATAGGAAGGAGTTTTAGAAAATCCCATACATGCAACTCTATGTTGTAGAAAGAAATCATCTTTCCATGTAAAGTACCTATGGAATAAACAAAAATGCAAAAGTTCCAAAAGAAAAACTTTGTTGCCTCCGATTCCATCATTTCTAAGCAACATCCATTCAACTGCCTCTAATCCTTCATCATGTGGAATGGAAGTGTAGAGGGCTTTGATGTCAATGGTACACAACAAGTATGTCTCAAGCTTAGACAAACATGAATGATAGTTTATTTTTAAAAAATCGGTGTTATACCGAATGTAGACCTCCAGGAATTAACCAATGGCTGAAATAAGTAATCTAAATATTTACCTATCGGTCCATACATTGAGCCACAATCAGCCATAATGGGCCTAAAAGGAGGATCTTGCAAATTCTTGTGCACTTTGAGAAGCATATACAAATGAGGCCTTCTGGGATGATCTGTAATTAAAAATCTTTGAGTACATTCAGTGATCCATCCAAATTCCAATGCTTTATCCAACATGGCGGATAAAGTGATTACAAATTCTGAAGTGGGGTCATGATCAACTGGGATGTACGTGTCCTTATCCATCACAAATGAGTTGTCACTTACTGCTCGTAATACTTACTGCTCGTAATATATACGATCCATGCTATCTGTATTTTTAATAAGTTGTGAAAGAACCTTATGTTCTTGATGTGACAAGTTCCTTCTCCATGTGGTTAAAAGCATATTTTTATTAAAGCGTGTTTCAAAAGTTTCTAACCTCTTATGAGAAATAGGAGGCATGAAAACACTTTTCAGTTTAAACTTCTGGCGTGATAAGTAGGTACAAAAGAAATACCTTTATTGAGTACCGTCAGCTCTTGTGGATTCAAATGTGTGATGGATATATTGATAACTGAATTTTCGTTTGACTCCTGAGAATACGTTTCTCTTTTTCGATCTTTTTCCCCATCCTCTACGAGTTCTGTGGATGATGTTAAGCTGCCTGACGCCACTTTCGGTGGTTGGTTTGCCGCATGGCTTGTCAATAAAAAAGACACTTTAGGTTGAACTGGGTCCTTGGTAGATGTGGATGCTTTTTCAGATGTTTGACTAGTATGAGTGATAGGTAGACTGGTAGACAAGGTCTCGCTGTCTGAGACAACTCTCATCAGATGATGTTGCATCCGGTTTTGAATAGGTCCAGCGTTGAGCATATTTTTCAGCCCATGTGTAAACCTCATCTAATTTATAGTCAACTGTGTCCCGTTTGAATTTCTACAATCTCCTTGCATGAATTTCTTTAGCATGCGATTCCAATTCGATGTTGATCTCATCCGGAGTTTAAGTATTTGCGACAATACCTCTATATTTAATTAAATGAGGTCTAACTAACAGTTGTTCAGAATCGCGTACCAGCGAGACATGACATTTTTATTGAATTTAAAGAGCATTGGTTTCAATACAATCCTTAACCGACGCTGCATGCATTTCACTTTATGGTATTGTATGAGGGCTGAAGCTGTTGGTTGACCTCTTACTTCATAATGTATTCCAACTGTCTCAGTAATTGAGTAGCAGTGTCAAAAGTCCTAGCTTCTTGGATTAAAGAGCAAATATCTGCTGCCTCTTTCGATGTGTAAGCTTTTGTTTCAGCTTTGTTGTCAGTAATATGTGCTATGACCTCAAACGATATGTTTAATGGGTGGTGCACAGTGAGCAGAAAAAATATTTAGGGAACCACAATGGTACCGTGCACTCAAAGCTTGCTAGATTATTCAAGATAATCAAAATAGATGTACTATTCAGCAACAGAGCCTGCCCGTCTCTGGTTAAACAAAGGCTATCTAAAAACAGAGTGCTCTAACCATTAAAGCACGTAGGCTGCATTAATAAAGTTTGTACAATTTCAATAATAATTTATATAACAAGTTAACTTCAGTGTATGACAATTTATAAATCATCATATCAATGTATTCATTGATTGCATTTCAAAACAAGAATGATGATCCACTTTTGGAGACATCCGCATTCAATGTAGGTATTGTTGTATCAGCAGTTGTATAAAAACTGAATCAATACAACTGCGCAGTATGCTGTGGATCATGGGTTAAAAACCAATCTTAACAAAACCAAAAAAATGCTAGTTTTAGGGGAAGCACTTTCCGCCAACATTTTCTATAGAAGGGACATCCCTGGAATATGTATCGGAGTATAGATTTTTGGGGGTGATTTTTATTCCAGAGGCTCATTTAAGAATCACTGCAATTTTCAAAAGAAATAATTCATTAATATTTGCGTTTGCTTCCCTGTGGAATACTTTAAAAGGCCTGTCTGTTCAGCCACTCTTGCAAGTAATGACAGCTAAACATGACCCTTCTTTGACATATGGTGTTGAGATATTGAGAGGAAAAGCTGACAAAATTATAGAGAACGTCATGGTAGGAACTTATCGTTGCCTGTTTAACTTACCTCGGCAGGCTTCACCAGCCCAAAACCATTTAGAGTTTGGCCTAAGGAGGCAGAGTATAAGTAGCCTTGCAGCATATTTGAAATTTTGTTACAAGTTAAAAATTGATACAAGACCTACGCTTAGTACAACTGTGTGGGAGGCAATAGGTGACCCTTAAAATACTGCAGCAGATAAATATTTTAACCTAGCCCTATCCACTTTTAAGGCAGAGAAAGCTGGGCCTTAACCCTTTCTCAAACTGCATTCAAAAGACTTATTAATTGAAAAGGCAAAAATGTTTCATCTTCAATGGATAGAGAGGTGTTAGGTATTAGAGCCCATGCGTGGATGGTTATCGGTTCATATGGCCCCTTAAAATTTCAGACATATTTAGCAGGGTTTTAAATCCAAAACTAAACCTTTACGCTTCCTGCTTGGAGACTTGCAAATTCATTTAAATTCACTGTCTTGGAGGAGACTGTCTAAAGAGAAGTCATGTTGTCTTTGTAATTATTATAAGGAAGACATTTGTCACATTGTTTACTGCTTCCCAGCCCTAATGGTAGAGCGTAAAAGTCTGTTGAGACAGTTTTTTTAACCGGAACATTACAGAAACATGTCGGCAAGCAGTTATAGCCTGTCTCCAAGGGGAAGATTTGATATTCTGCGGGAACATTTTAAAATGTATGTCCATTGCTGAGTCCAAACTTGCAAAGTGTGACCTGTAATGGTCACTGACAGGGTTACATGCAGTGTGTATGAGGCCTATCTACATTGTGTTCATTTTATTCTGAACAATGAATTTTACTGATATGTATGATTGAACTTGTTAAACAAGATGGTTTTCACTGCAATTATAATTTAGTTTTAGGATGAGGAAGGATTTTTCTGCCTATTTTGCACAAATTGTTGTTTAACCACTAACATTGTTAGTAGTATATTCTAGGTGTAATAGCACTAAGTAAGAGCAATAAGGTTTATGAATTGTAAAAATTGCAGATCAGTGCCCTCCTAATTAGCTCTCACGTTGAAGCTTATGAAAAGAATCTTGAGGCTTTTTAACTGTTTGAAGATGTTTTTAAAATGCTATTTATTGATGATGTGTTGTTTGGTGATTAAATTGTATTACACTGTAAGTTTTAATTAACTGAACAATAAAGTTTCATTTACTCACTCACTCAGGATTCCGAATTATCAGCAGCATCGCTCTTCTCATGTTAATTCCCCACCTTCTTTTATCCTTTATCTAGATATGAAGAACATCTCTCTGGCAATAATGTGATTTTTTCCTAAATGATTCAAGCTCTACAAAGAGTTCTATGTTCCATATTAAATCTAATGGAAGTTGATCTTGCCACCAACTCTGTACTACAAGTGTTAATGTTCAACAAACTGTGCAAAAAATGCTAGTAAAATGAGCTGAAAATGATTCACTGTACAATAACCCATCTATAACCACAATTTGTAAACGCCCAAAGGAAAAATAAAGAAATCTGCCGTAGATGAAAAAAGATATATAGCCTTGAAAATAAGTGTATAAGCATATGTGTCATTCTAACATACAAAATGTTGACAATGATCAGGTTTGTTCCCATCTAGCAAAACTTGAAAAAAAAACGTAGAAGCAATTCAATCACCCACAGAAGAAATCTCGCAATACTGTCTACTCCTTAAAAAAAGATTTTGACCACAATATTACACAACAGGCTTATGCCCTCCAACAGAAGGTACACAAAGTCAATAATGATCATGAGAAAAGTCTATAAGTCTTTGCCATGTTTAAACAATACAGAAAAGCAGCAATCAAAAAGGAGAATATGGTACATACACCTCAAAATTGGAAAAGGTACAATAAAGACAAGGCTAGGTACCAAGAAACAATCTTGTTAATATAGGTATATTATCTCTGGCAAATATTTCTCTTCCTCAAATTAATTAATGAATATGGCAGAAATCGATAATATAAAATCCTGTGACAACTAGATTCAAATACAAGGGACTAATCCATCTCATTTACAGGACCAGCTGGCAGTCAAATTTAAATTCAGCAAACCATGTTTGTCTTCATTGAAGAAGTTCAACCCATGAATCAATCAGGAATTTTGTAGTTGGCTCAAATGATCCCATAAATAGAATTCTTGAACTTTAATGCTATCAAAATTAGTGCACATCCTAGATCTCTTCAAGGAGGAGTACATTATTGTTTCTTCAAGGGTCGGTTTTACTTCTAGGGCTGCTTAAGAAAATGGTTTATGTTTACTGAATTTGATTATGAATTTGGTGCATTGTCACTTGTCCAAGAACAGATACAAATACCACACTAAATTACAAAAGGCTGAAAAGATCAGATGTTTGATATCAAACCACAGACTGGCTCTTCTAATTTCCCAGTCAACACATTCCATATGCTCATTGATCAAAATCTACATAGGTGCCACAGGGGAACGTCAGTAAACCTTTTAAATGAACAAAGAATGAACTTAAGAGAGGCCAAACAGTTCATGCACTCTGACCCCTAAAACACTTTAAAATTGGCACTACTCCTAATCTGCATATCTATCTTACCTATAAATTCCTAGTACATGGTGTCAAGTATGCACAGGGCCTGTAAATTAAATGTCACTAATAGACTACAGCAGACATTATGCCACCAATGGTGTGACAGTTCACAACATGACTGCATACCTAACATAGTAGCCTCTCTGAGCAGTTTGTAAAACTGCAAATTTGAGCTGTCAAAATAACACCATTTGGCAGGTCTAAACCCTCCTTTTCAATATTAATAAGTCAGCCCTAAATAGGTCTTAAATGCCCATAAAGCAGGGTGCATGGTAGTTCAAAGTAGGACATGTAAAGTTTTAATGTTAAACATGTCCTCACAATGACAAGACCTTAAAAGTTGTTGCCACTGTAGCAGGGTTAGCAGTTCCATAGGAAAGCTTTAGGATTCAAGAATATATTTAATAATGATATCTCTGCTTAGGAATCAGCTACAAAGTTCATTTTTGGACTCTTTAAAATATTTATTACAATCCTAACTCACAGGTAAAATCAGATTAGTAATACATATGTAGAACAATGTACTTTTAAAAGTCAACATTTACCTGCCTAAAGCTTCTAGAAGCACATTTGCACAAAATTCCAACTATCACTCAGGACCTGAATAGCCCCTTGATGAGGTGAGAACTTGTTCTAAGACATGGGACAAGGGACTTGGGTGTGGGGGGTGACTTGTTCCTCTAGCAGACTGGCCATTTGGACTGTGCCCAGCATCTTAATTAGCTTCAAAGGGGCCTACCCTGTCATCTACAGAGATATCTAACACCTGGGCCTACCCCATCCCTTATACTCTAGTGAGCCAGGCACTAACCCAAGGGGAATAGGAGCTGCTCCCAGAACCGATTTTGAGTTATCACAAAGGACAGATGACCAAT
The DNA here is from genome assembly GCA_963921515.1 of Calotriton arnoldi. NCBI lineage: Eukaryota > Metazoa > Chordata > Amphibia > Caudata > Salamandridae > Calotriton > Calotriton arnoldi. The sequence goes on from CAWUFW010001918.1 coordinate 2,043,757, forward strand.
ATTCCTGGACCCACCTCTAGAAACGTTCTGTCATGACGGATTTAGATAGAGAGGAAAACTCTGTGATAGTTTGCAGAAGGGCACAGAGGAACTGCTGCAAAGGTGGGGAGGGTTGCCTGGGAATGTTTTTCCCTATTGGTTGGGGATGAGCCAAGAGTCACACCCACCACAAGCTAGTGCCAGGCATAAATGGGGCAACCCTGGGCTTCAGAACACTACTGGACCTGCAGAACACAGAAGAATGTCTGTTGAGATCTGTGAGGAGGCTTGAAAGGCTGGACCTGCTTCCACTTGTACCCAGGTCAAAGAAGTGAATTCCAAGGGTCAGTGGGATGTCACGGAGGGGGTGGATTTCCAGCTTTGAGGAACCCGGTTACGCTACAGCTTCCAGCCCTGTCGCACTGGAGCAATCCATGCTCCAAAAACATGACTAATTCTGAACTTAGAAATCTTTACCGGACAAGGGCAACAAAAGTATCCTGCAGGCGAGGGTCATTCCTATGGTAAGAATTTTATGTTTCTCTTACTCTGAGCTTTCCCACCAAAGGTCAGCTGCTCCCCCGGGGCCTCATTTGATGGACATCCGGCCTCATTGAGCCCTTCTCATGGCCTGCTGCCTTGTTCCACTGAGAATTTTTAACTTTGATTTCAGAGTCTAATTCTGAAGGTAAAACTTCTGATAAGGACAAACCTGGTTTCTATATGCCTAGGTCCAGGTGAAGCACAACCATATGACTGCAGTTGTCATTTAATGCTTTTTAGTGCTATTTTAAACTTTAGAAATTAATATCTCTGCTTCCTCTTATTTGATTGTTATAATTTAGATGTGATTATGTTCAGAGCATTCTCTATTTATAAAAATTGGTGTAGGATTTTTATTGTGTTGTGTTTTTGACATTTTAACTGTTTTGGTACTTGTTTCACACATTTTCTTAAGTTGAGCCTGTCTGCTCTATACCATAACTAATAGGGGTTGAGCTCATATTTAAAATACTGAAAGCTTTACTGGACCTAACAAGAATCATGATATTTCATGTGGTGGACTACCATCCACCACAACTAGTAATCAATTTCCTCACAACATAGAGGATACTTTGTCTCCTACTTAAATACATGAGGCTATCTGTGGACTAACCCTGGGCGTAGTTTGCGTAGTAGCACTGCACGTAGCTACGCGAAGTACATTTTGAACTTCACGTAGCTGTGCAAATTGCGTAGTGCGTAGCTGTGTGCTTGACTGCACTGTACAATAATTGCCAAAGGAATCTTGCACAGTACAAGTTAAGATAAAATAAGTATCTCTGTCTTTTTATGCTAAAATGCATATAGTCATTTCACAAAAGTGAAAACGATAAATTAACAAGCAGTGAGAGAGGTGATGATTTTGGGATCCTCCTAACCTAGGGAGAGAACCAAGCAGATGCCTTGAAAACAAAAAGCACATCTTTGAACGATTCGGTGGTGGTCCCATCCTCTTAGGACCACCCCAAGCACAGTTATTGGCAAAATACAATCCCAACCAAGGCCCTGCAAAGCATTATGGGACGAGATTAGCAGTGGGCAGTGAATATTATAGTATCCAATATCAAAATAATTCTACAAAGAGCTGCAGTTCCACTACTCGTTACTAGATGTCCCTCACGAGTCAAATGCAAAAGCTTCATGAAAGGGTTTCAATGTTTTGCATTTGACTCGTGAGGGACATCTAGTAACGACTAGTTGAACTGCAGCTCTTTGTAGAATTATTTTGATATTGGACACTATAATATTCACTGCCCACTGCTAATCTTGTCCCATAATGCTTTGCAGGGCCTTTGGTTGGGATTGTATTTTTGCCCATAACTGTGCTTGGGGTGGTCCTAGGAGGAAGGGACCACCACTGAATCGTTCACATGATATGCTTTTTGTGTTCAAGGCATCTGCTTGGTTCTCTCCCTAGGTTAGGGGGGACCCCAAAATCATCACCTCTCTCATTGCTTGATATTTTCATTGTCAAAGTTCACTTTTGTGAATTGGTTATATGCTTTTTAGCATAGAAAATTGCTTTATCAAAGCATTTGTAGGTGTTTATTATACTACTGCTACGCTCCATCAATTAGCACAGTTTTTCACTCTGCTACATGCAATTTGCGTAGTAGCACAAACTTTGCATGCTCCGTGAGCGTAGCGAAGTATTACGCCCAGGGTTACTGTGGACACAACAATGGGAATGTCATTCAGACCGGGAACCCTTGCCAGATGACTGGATTTTTTTTCTTTTTTTTTATCACCACCGCCTCTCAAATGATGTGATTGTTGACGCAAGTTGGCTGAGTGAAGTCGATTGCCTGGCAAATAGAGGATAAACTTGATATGAAAGGTTCCCAACTTTAAAACGTGATGTTATAAGTGTACCTATTAACACTACTGGTCAGACCAAGGCCTATCAAAAGACAATAGTGCCTTGAGTTTCGGTTTAGTATGCTGTTGAACAGTTAGGCCCAGATGCAGTTTTGTTCTTATGTTATGATATTATTTACTTGTTCTCAAGATTTCCATTTTTTAAAAATGCAAATGCATTTGAGAAAATTGGTAGCTTAAAGAAACAACTTGTGAATTCTTGTACTTCCTTTTCGCATCAGTGACCTGCCTGCCAAATCTGTTTTGTTTCTTACAGTCTTCCTTGAAACTGATTAATGGGTTCATCATGGTAGAATAAATATTTAAAGAGAGTTGTAATGAAGTTTACCACATATGACAGGCAGATTGTTTAACGGTAAAGATGTCAAGTTGCAAATGTCTATCATAAAGTTGCAAGTGTAAAGAGAATGCAAAACGATTAATAGAACAGTAATTCCATGGAATTCTCCTGTTTTTATGGTAAGATTACCAGTTAGAAAGTCTAAATTATCTACGTGGGCTACATCAGCCCAGTTTACACAAAATGTTTGAAGAATGTGATGGCTTTCAGTACGGATTTTTTTTTTAAGATGTGAACATTCGTGGAACTTAGAGACATACAAAAAGGTATAATTTAAGAGTGTTCTACAACCATGTGAAAAGTGAGTACTCTGAGCGCAGCGATTGGAGCTATGAGAACCATTTAAGAAGCAAAAGCAAACTCGTCAATAAACGAGAATATGGCAAGCTTGTAAAATGCTTACACTGATAAGTACATGAATAAAAAGATAAATAAACGTGTATGAATGCCGACTTCATGTCTGACAATGGCAACCTAACAGTAACTATGTCATGATTCTTTGGTAGCTGCGTAAACCAGCGCAGTGTTAAATTGTGACAACCCGGCTAACAGCATATTTCTGTTGTGAGCACCCATGGAAGCGATATATCTGACTGATTTTGTGTGGTAAAGTTTTTTTTTCCACAGAATACATTGTCTCCTTGGAAACATTGGTTTTGAAGCTCAACGTGTTACAAAAATCAATGGGCATCTTTAATTATTCATCTATGTATTTGTAGAACCAGACTTTTGCTAGGAACAATAACAAAAATAGAGACGACTGAACTACACATTAGCATGAGCTGCTCTAGGGTTCTCTTGAGGTAAGAAGAGTCAGAAGTCCTGCACAGTTGAACCAGAGGAGCTTTTGGATATAGTGCTTGGAACGCTCGGCCACTACAGCGGGAATTAAACCTTTGCCGTACTTTCAAAATGGAGGGCTCCAGAGTCTTGAGATATAAAGTAGGGAACAATCACATCAGGGACAAAACCGAACCACTTTATGTCTTGTGGACAACACTTTGAAATGGATGTACTGATGAAAAGGTCGTCAGTGAAGAGTACGTTGCCCAGCAGAGTTGTGGTAAAACTTGTTTGGCACACACGGAAATGGAAGACGAACCGCCATATTCTGTTCAATGTCCCAGAGACTAGGATATATGGTCTTACTATACTTGACGTGCAAAATAATTGTTGTCCCTTTTACGGTGGCATGCTTTTCCCTAGGAATGAATGAGAAGATTTTTTTTTATTTTAGCAGACACTAACAGAAATCAAAGAGTCTCTTGGAACCAGCGTGTTTATCACCATATCTTGGTTGACCCTGGTGCCCATGGGTGCGGAGGCTACCCATGATGCCAGGCAAAGCCTCATGACCAAGACTTCTGGCAATCAAGATATTATCCTTACCACAGTTCAGCTTTAGAAAATTTAAAGCCAGCCAGTCATTGATGGCAATAAGGCATTATTGTAGCCAACCCATAATGTCTTATGACTGATGATAACATTCTAGTGGCTGAAGAGAGATCCTTAATATTGAAAGATCAAATAATCTCAGTCCCTCAATGGCTGAATGTATGGATTGAATAGAATACATGGGAAGACCGAGTGCTAAGAGGCCGCAGGGAATGAATCGGATGTTAGGTAGAACAAAATGGGGGAAGAATAACTGTCTGGGTCTATACATGTAAAAGGAACAGAATCATGACAATGTAGGGCCTGTAAACCCAAGAGCATCAAGATGGCTAATCAAATATATTGAATCAACTGTGTTGAATGATGTTCAGAGATCTAGCCGCAGGAACCCTGCCTGCATATCCTGGTCCCTGTAGTCCCCTAACTCATCTACGATTTCAACCAACAAGGCTTCTGTGCCCTGCCTAGTGCAGACACCACCCTGGACCAATGCAAGACCCAAAAGTGTTGACTAGCCATTTGGCCAAGTGTTGTTCCATGGTTTTTAGTGCAGATGAACAAAGAATGGTGAGCCTTTAGTTTTTTGCATGTTGGAATCAAGATTCTGTTTCTTTTTAATCAGCACCACGTCTTCTCTTGCAGGTCTCATGGACAATGCCTGAGGCAAAGCAGACATTGTAAACTCATAGATGTGCGAGATGATGGCAGGCTCCATTGCATGCAATTATTTCTGAAAGTTTTTGCTTCCTTATCTGCTTTATTTATATTCAATATACATTCTTCTTTCAACTACTTTTTCTGCAGTGCTGTGAACTTAACCTCTACTTTGGTCTGCATCTTATAACGCATAAATTAAGTGTCTGTCTGGAGAAAAACTAACTACTGTCCAGTTAATTTTCTGCAAGGTTTTATTAGTGTTTGTCTACTAAGGGCTCAAATGTAAAGCAAATTGACTTTTGGAGGTGAAGAGAATATGGTTTAGTTGACGGTGGCCTTCAGTCAAAAGAATGAGTATGAAAAGTCAAAGATCTTCAACTTCCACAGGAGGACGGTCAATGTTGCTCTCCAATCTGCTTAGAGGAAAAGCTGCTGTGAAATGCGAGGCCCTCAATGAGCATTTAAAGCAGAACTTGAAAAGTTTTCTACAACTTCAGACATGGATTTTGAATTTCTGTCCCCCCTCCAGTCGAATTGTGTCCTGGGAATTGACTTAAGTTCCAGTGTTCTGCCAGACTTCAGTTTGTCTTTTCCATCAAGCTCAGAGGGACAAACTCACTAAGGAATGTAAAATGTATGCTACTGTAGCCACTGGAATTTAGAATCAAATTTACCAAGCTCCAGACCTAGACATGAAGGGATATTTTGAATATATTGAATATGAGCTATTTAATATGCCAGGAAGCTTAAGTAAACGGCATTGTTAGAGTTCACCTATGCATTTATCAGTGCCTGCACAACTATTTTACAGTGCTCCTTACTGACGAATGGAAATGCATGAAGCCATTGACAAATCTGGACAGAGAATGCTTGAAACACAACCCCAATTTGAGTATTCAAGTTTATTTTGTTTACTTTTGATTTTCTTTTATATTTTTATTAATTTAGTTAAGCGCTAGTCTAACTAGATGATGGTTCCATGAGAAGAATAAACATAGAGTTTAGCAAACTCAGTATACCAACAGCATGCAATGAATCATCACAATATGTGAGAAGCTTGTCAATAATGGCAGATTTCCTGAAATTTTCCGAATTTTCTCAGAGTCGCCACAAGACCAAGTGAAAGTTTGTTTTAAAGGCAGGAGCCTTGAGAGTGAAGAGGACATTTTTCAAACTCTTTGTATCTCATTTGCAACAGATTGAGACATTGTTGATACACTGCTATGGTGTATGTCCAAAGGTTATGTGGTAAATGTAGGAAGCTGGCTCTGTATATACTATACCAAAATGAGGTATAGTGTGTACAGAGTCCAGGGGAACTCCAAAGGTAGGCAGAGGTAAAAGTAGATAGCGCCTTACTCTCTTTTTGTGGTAGTGTGGGCAAGCAGTAAGGCTTTATCAGAGGGCAGTGTAAGCATTTGGTGTACACACTGAAGCAGCAAATGGTGTCACACACTTAAAGACTGAACTTAGACCAATTGTGTTTATATAAAAATATTATTAAGTTATTTTATTTCTAGAACCAAGCCAAGCCTGGAACAGGTAAGTAAAATAAATGCTTTGCAAAATATTATGCAGTGTTTACAAGTGAATGCAAGTTCAAATGCAGTTGTTTGAAATACAGGTAAATCAAGGTATTGAAATTACTGTACAGATTACTTTTAGTTACTTTTTAGATTACTTTTTAAGTTATTTTTTCTACTCAGTGTGATATGCCCAGATATCACACTGGGACATTTCCTGGAGAAAAGGTAAGTAAAATTAGTTTTGCACGATTGTAATTTTTCAGGTTTCCATACAAATCAACTCCACACAAAACATTTTTCAGAGAAAAACAGTCAATGGATTCCTATGGAGAGAAATGAAGTTATCGGTTACCAGGTAAGTACTCGGTCTTTGGGGTTGAGTTTCAGGGGGTAGAACAAGGGTTCCCCCAGGGTCAAGGATGCACTCGTTACACCCTCAGCGGCACTAGGGTGTCTTCTTTCATCCTTCTTCGTAGGTTGCGAGAATCTGCCTTCTTGGTTCAGGGCTGCCCCCTAAATACTGTATTTAGGGGGCGTTTTAGGGGTTTTGAGGTCAGTAGCCAACGGGTTACTGACCTTAGGGTGACTACACCCTTGGTGTGCTCACCCCATGTGGGTGAGTGAGCACAATCTCTAATCCTGATTGGGGAGTGCCTGCCATCTGCAAGATGGTGGGCACTGAATAGTGGGCTTCACCTCCCCTCCCCCACCTGAGGGGTGGGATTGGCAGAGGTGGGCACACCTTCTGGGCTGGCTAATTTTTCCCGCCTATCTTCCCGCCGAAAAGGAGGGGAGACAGGAAGGGGGCCTGCTCCTGATATCAGGAGAGGCTGGGGGTTGCATTACAAAGGCTGCAAAACCTTTGAAGCTCTCTTGCCTCAGATGGCTCTTCCTGGCCTGGGGGAGGTGTGAACACCTCCGCCCAGGAAAGGCTTTCTTTCTGGGCTCAGGGAGCGAAGGCTCCCAACCCAGGGGTCCAGAAACATGTCTTGTGGTGGCAGGCTGGTGTGTACCAGTCAGGGAACCCACCAGAGGCTAGCGGCTTTTTGCCCCCGAGTGCATTTTTAATTAAATCCCACACTGGCATCAGTGTAGGTTTAATGTGCTGAGAAGTTTGATACCAAACGTCCCAGTTTTCAGTAAAGCCATTGTGGTGCTGTGGAGTTCGTAATGACAAACTCCCAGCACCATATACTGTTAATGGCACTACTGCACTTACAATGTCTAGGAATTGGTCTAGACACTGTAGGGGTACAGGGCGCGTGCACCTGTACCCTCACTACTGGTATAGTGCACCCAGCTAGACGGGTGGCTGACCTATGCCAGGGCAATGGGTTGCAGGCATGGCACACAGGGATGTGTGCCATGTCGACTCTTCACTTTGTTCTGCACCAAAACACACAGCCTGCAATGGCAGTGTGTGTGTGGAAAGGTACAGGGCCTCTAAAGGTGGCACAATAAGTATTGCAGCCCTTAGAGGCCTTCCCTGGCCACAGTGCCCTTGGTACCCATGGTACCTTTTACCAGGGACTGACATGCGGCCAGAGGTGCCAATTGGGGGTACAAGGTACAATTTTTTGGGAAAGAACACAGGCCCTGGGAACCTTATTCGCAGGGACCCAGGGCACATCAAGTCAATGTGCATCAGCAGTCTGGCAAAAACTGGGGGGGGGGGTTACTGCAACAGAAACCCAGCTTCCTACAGTAAGGAACTTTGTGAAGTAGCCCAGAGACTTACCATGCAGTGCTTATGGGTCAGGTAGACAGTTGGCCATTTTTGAGTATCAGCCATTTTAGAAACTTCAAAGCTGGTGCAGATCTTCTGAGGCCAATGATGTGGCACCAGTGGCATTTTGTTTTCTTTCAAATTTGGACATCATTTCTGCAAGATGAACCCTTAAACTCCATTGCAGTATTCAATGCATTATAGAGACACACTAAGGAAGAAAGCAATTCCATCTTGAGCCAGTCTTAAGAGGATGATCCCAAGAAGGCAAAGAAGATGGAAGAATGCTGAAAAATGTAGTTTATATTTTGCTTTTGGTGAGTGAATGACACATCTGAATCAAAAATGACCTTGAAATGTTTGACTAAATTTGATGGAGTGGTGGGAGGGCCAAACAAATGGCATCAAGCTAAGGAAAGTGCCCTGTGACTCCCCTGAGAAGGGAAATCTCTGTTTCTATCCCTGCACAGGTAATTGCTAATCCACTAAGTTTCACATGGAAGAGGCAGTCCTTGATGAAATAGCAGTTTTCTAGAACCGTTGGTCAGGTGATGTGGATCTGGGTATCATGTAATGACCCCTACTTGTAACAAGCAAGGATGAACTTAAAACCAGAACATTAAATATACCTTTATCCAAAGTTAGATTTCATTATGTTGGCATTAGGAATGATGAGTATCCCATACGTCTTTATATACAGCACGTCATTCAGTCAGAGCAAACACCAAGCATTGTTTTTTTTTTCCCCATTGTGTTAACCCAAATTCAAGAATTGCTCATGAATATTAAAACAGCCAGGCTAGTAATCAGACACATATTCAAGCCTATTGAAATCAATTTATACTTGCATGACATAGCACTAGCGCACACACACACACACATTGGCTGCATATAAAACAATACACGCTTTCTTTCAATAGCTACACGTAGCCAAAATGACATCAATATCACCTGACTTACTGCTGCCAGTTTTTGCTGGAGATTGGAAACCTGCCTAGGCATCTCACTTCTAACATCCTCATGAAAAATGTAATAATAATTGTTTTGCAGGCTAGGTACATGACCTCCTAATGGTTCTGGAAGCTAAGCATGTAGTGTTCTTAAGGCCTTATTAAAAATCTGGCACAGATATGGAACCTCACTACAGTCAACAAAAGATATTCTTGACAGGATATCTGTTGTCTTAAAGGTTTCCCAGTAGCATATTAAAAAAGGATAACACAAGACACATGCACTTGCTCATCTGCTGTAAATCAGTCTTTGAATGGTGGGAAGCAATCAAACTCAGGACTGGTTCATTTATGAACATGCAGCTCCAGATAACTTCTCTTCATTTTCTTTTGCATGGTATGTCAATATCCTCTGTGGGTTTGCACGGATTCTAGATATTCCATACATAAGTCATAAAATAATTGGAAAAACAAACACCTGAAGACAGGACCAAATATGTATCTGTCCAGGCATCAAATGAGAGTGACATACTGCTTAGGAGAAGCCTTGACAAAAGTGAAGAACATTTTGAACAACTACTTAGACTTCTAGTATTGGTGTTCTCACAGCTGCAATGCCCTAGGGTGTATTTTTACTTATAATTGGGCCAGTGTTGATTTACATGCACTGCTTTCTTCTTTCCAAAGACTTGGGTATTGTTCTTGATTGCTATATACAACTTAGATCCTGGAAGTGCCATCAAAGTTGTTACTGTAACTTAAAAACAGTACTACAAAGGGGTTTCCTTATAGGTCTTTCAGCTGGCCATCAAAATCGATAAGTCTAAGTGCTTGCTGCAGCTTGCCTGCAAAATTGTATAGAAGATACTAGTGAGCTGCGGGCATGATTTGAAATTGATAATAATCCATATGTTTTCCCCTTATGCAAAATGTGAATACCAGACAAGATAACACAATTTGTCAACTATATCAAAGTCTGTAGAGAGGTTCAAGGCAAAATCATGCCCCTATCTCTTGCAGAAAGCATAAAGTGTCTTATGTTCAATTACGTGCTTTTGGTGCCATTTCCTAGTTTTAAGACTAACTACAGGCCAAAAAGAATGTTTTCATATCCCAGAAAGGTGGCAAGTTGAGAAGTTCAGTTGCAATGGTTTTGGAGACAGGTGGTAGGCTAGAGATCAGCCTTTCATTATCCAGGATAGCTTACAGGTTGTTTCTTAAGGAGTGGGGGCTCTTATAACAATTTTCAGTTTTTATGATCAATTTCAGACAAGGGTGAGGAGAGATGATCAAAGTGATTGCTGCCTGGCAGATTGTGTTGATTTTTGTGGTGCAGGGACCTGATGTTAAGATTGTGTGTTTCAATATTTGAAGGTCTTGTTATTGGTTTAGTTTGTCACAGGAATAAACATGTCAAATACAGACCTGTTGGGGATAGGAACAATGACTTCCAACAGAGGTGTAACAGTACGATTAAAGTTGACTTGTCAGATAATGTTTGAGATCATAAAGCTTTTTAGAGGTAGAATGATTATTTTTTCATGCAACACACCAACCAGATGTGCTGTGCTGAGTTGTGCGGGGGTGGGGGGACTAGAAATGCAGAGCCATATTGTCCTACTTCTGCTGTCATCTCCTGAACTGGTGTTCTAAAAGGTTGCTTTGGGTTATGCGCAGCCTTGCAGAGGACAGTATGCCTTTTTAGCATATAATTTGTACACAAAACATATTCTTCCAGTACAAATTCCTGTCTAGGCCTTTCAGCACACAAGCAATGTGTTTGCTTTTTTTGAAAATTCAAATGCTTTCTCCTTGTTAATTACTGCTTCAAGGAGGTGTTTGTATTTGATGCAAAGTCCAGTCTAGCTATGTTAGTAGCTTGGACTTTGCATCAAAACCTACGAGTGGTTACGCTGATGCGCCAAAGTAACACCCCAATAAATCTCCCTTGATGCAATGTGACGCAAATAAGTGCAAAGGGGTGCTTGAAAAAAGGACATGTTTCCTATGCAGAATGCATCTTGTGCTCGAAAGTAAGTACCAATGCATTACATTGCATGGCTTCATGTGAATTGGTTCGACTGTGCAATGGCTCAAAGCTTTAGTAAATGTGGGCCTGGTGTGATTCATGAAAATTGTTTTAAAAAATATTGCCCCATTGAGTTAATAATACAATTTACATGCAAAGGTTTTTTTGTAAATTTTGAAAACAATATGTAGGACAAAATATTTAAAAAGACAGTACTTTTGCTTTTTCATGAACCCAGAAGAGTTCTCTGGATGAATTATCGACTAGATTTGTGTTGTATACAAAGCAAATATGTTTTGCTCTGGTCATAGTCACTTACAACCTACCGTTCTGTGTGTAACGTGGTTCTACAAAAGGGAGGCTAATTTATCCTTGTTTTCATGAGAGGAGCTATGTCATTTCCCGTGACAGTGATGGTTAGAAGTAGGTGTTCCAGACTCATCTGAAGGAGATAGGATTCTTTGAGAGAAAAGCTGAAGAATTCCATCTGCCTCTACATTTTTAAGGTTTTCGACACGTGAATCTGGAAAGATAAAAGATTAGAAAGCCCTTTGGAGGGACGTGTATGAGGACATGGTCTGACCATGAAAGAGGTTAGTATTTTGTGACGCAAAGAATTCCAGCTTGTAATAATAACAGGTTAAGACTCTCACCTGCATCCTAGTGGATTATTGACCAGTTTTGAAAATCATCTGCCTTTGAAGGTAAAGTACCAGACAATGATGGAGAAGTTCCAAGTGGAGATTACTAATTATGGCAAATCCATCAGTTGGAAAAGATACAGCAATTTTTTTTACGAGGATCATAGATGTGCCATAGAATATTGAAGACAATGTACCTGTTATGAAGTCCTCTGAGAGAGAACACATTTTGTTTAGAGTTGGTTGCATCCTAAATGCTGAATAAAGGAGCTGGCATGCAGTGGCGTAGCTAGGCATTGTGCCGCCCATGGCAGTCACTGCGTTTGCCGCCTAGTGGCCGCATGTAGAATCAGGGGGGTTGGGTGATGCTGGCGAGTCCTGCGATGGCCACCCTGCACAGCCACAGGTAAGAGCTGGGGGAGGCCACCGCCCCAACAATCGGACAACCCCCCCCCTTGCTTTGCCACTGCTGGCATGGGTCTGTGAAGAGTATCTCAGGAAAATAATGTTAGCTTTTACTTCAATAAGAATTGTTATAAAGTAATTGTCAAAACTTCTTATTCACCATCAGGGGCTTAGTTTCATAGTATGTGTTTGAGGTGTGACACCCACCAAATAAATGCAATCCTGGATAGGTAGTTGGGTTCAGAGGGCCATGCTGTGTCCTAGTCGGTTTTTCCCGAAGCAGTGACCTTTGATGTATGACAGGAGAGAAAGTGAGGCAGATCTGTCTAGTGGCTGAATTTCAAAATATGAAACCAGGGAGCCTGGAATCAATGCCAGCTTCCCTGATTGTCCACAATATGGGGATCTAGGCAATGATTTTATTTTCACAGAGCCTCCAATTTCTTTATTATCACACATGGGAGCACATTTAAATAATGGGGTTCAGGATGTGTGCTGTACAAGCACCTCTTATGTTTAATTTAATAAACTACAATGTTTCACCATGTATAATAAGAATATAGGCAACATTTAAAGTTTACATGACTACTGACTTGCCTCACCATACACCAACGGCATTGTTGTTGTTGTGGGGGGAGCCATTAGTCTTAGTTCATGTTTAAAAACGATCACTTTTAATAAATGTCTGTCTTTGAATTTTTACTGTATAATATGTTTACATTTGTTACATGATATACATGCTAGACATTTTCATAGGTTGGCTCTTGCATGGACTCAGAGCCAAGCCAGATCCTCAGCCATTCTGGTATGCCGACCACTATTTGCAACTTGGGCTTAGTACATGGGGCTGTCAGTCACTTGATAAAATGATTTGTAAAATGCAAGGACTGAATGGTAGAGTTGATATGCACTGATTTGTCAACTTTACCATCAAGGCTTCTCAAACTAGAGGTGAAGAAGTATGTGTGCAATAAAAATAAATCTAAAATAAGTAATCCCAGGTCAGGGACTGGAGAGCAGAGTTGACATCCACCAATTTGTCAACTTTACCATCAAGGCTTCTCGTACCAGAAACGAAGAAGAGTGTGAGCAGTGAAAATACATTTAAAATAAGTAATCCCAGTGCAGGGACTCCAGGCCATTGTGTTATATGTGACCATTGTCAAGAGTTCCCAGGGAAAATTACCAGACAGAAGTGGGGGGGCAGGGGCATATTTTTGGGGGAGGTGGGGGGGTGTTTGGGGTGTGACACCACCCAAATGCATTCTTGTCTTAGTAGTTGGGTCCGGTGGCCCAGAGTCAGGTTTTCTAAGTCTGTGCCGATTGTTCTCATCATTCTCATTTTGCTAAGAGCTTTTTACTTGTTCATTTTTTGGAGCGGAATTTAAATGTATAAAGTGACTGGTTTACCAAACAGTTAGTAAATATACACCCTAAGAAGGACTCCGTGGATGGGTGCAAATGTACCACTTTTTTAATTCACAAACACTGACAATAGTAGGCTTGAAAAACTGTGGCAGTCTCAGGTTTTTAGGCACATTACTCTCAATCAAACACCCAAAAGGTGATGGGATAAGTGCCTGCTACTAGTCTAACCAGTGGCAGTAAATTGGGTAGTATTTCTGCCCATCATTTTTCACCCATTGTGCTATTATAGACAGAGGCCTACTTAATGCAAATCAGTACCGACCCAGTCTCTCATGGAAACAGTCCATCCAGAATCTTAGTCATCTCACTCCGCCACCCTACAGCCCACTACTTTTTTAGATAGGAAATTTGAGATTCACACCTCCGAATCTCCCTGACTAAGCTATGCCCCTGTTCACAAGTTACATTCACCAACTTGATGTGCAAGATAAAACGTAAATGTACAGGATAAACACGTGGATGTACAGGATAAAACTTGAAAGTTTGAATATATGTAGTTTGGTGTCTATTGTGCTTAGTGAGAGGATGTGGACTGATGGCTAGATTGCCGACTTTGGAGCTGGGAAACCAAGGTTCGAGCCTCGGGGTAGCGTCCACATCCTGTGATTCTGGGCAAATCACTTAATCTCCCCGTGCCTACCAAAAAAATTAATGCGTCCTTGTGTAACGTAACCGGTGCTCATGTAAAGCGCTCCAATACCTTTGGGTTGAGTTCGCGCTATATAAAATCTGCAACAAAAAAAAAATTTGCACCAGGCACTTCTTTCATTATCAAAGTGTACAGTGAAAGTGCAGCTTCCTTTGCTGATACAGTCCAAGAAAAAATATATCACTCGCCTTTTCTAAAAGTCGGTTTGAAGCTCAAGAAAGTTCTTTAATAAACCCTTATTTATTTCTACTTTAAAGGTCATCATTTTTTATTTTCATTATTATGATTATTTTCCTCCTTGTATTATTTTTTTTTTAGTATTTTAATACTAATAAATAACTGTAGTATCTTGGTTATTATGCTTTACATGTCATCCACTGCTCCACCAGTGGAACACTCTTGAGAAGATGTAACATAGAATGTTGGTGTATGAATTACACAGTTGGAGAAGGGCTGAGCGCCTTGCTGGCTGCTCCTGGTGGGGCTGATTACTGCTGAATACTACTGATCTTGTAACCAACTGAATAAATCCTCCTGAAACATCACAACCAGCCTGGAGTGATCACTACAATTGTATGGCGACAAGTTGAAGCAAAGAATCTGCGTGTGCTACCTCTAAGGCCTTCAATTTCAAGTCTGGAAGTATCTGAGGACCTACTCTCAAGCTAAAGCAACTCTTCTGTCTACAGCTGCACTTACTGATCTACTGGCTTCACATCAGCCCCACCAGTGACCTCCCACCGGTCGCCCTCAACGCAAAGGTGCCAGTTCCAGTTTCTACACAGCTCAAGTTTCTGCCTGCTGTTCCCACAGCATCTCAAAGGTCTGTCGTCCTACACTCTATTTCAACTGCATCACCTGGTCTAAAAGTCATCAAAGCTGCCTTTGTCTCCTCCATTACGCCTTTGTGCTGAGCCTTCAGTGAGGGTAAGCCTACGTCTGCAGTCTACGTGTTTTGTGCTGTCACTTCAGATAGATTAAGCCTGCCAACGCTTGTGTCTGCCAACGCTTGTGTCTGCCAACGATTGTGTCTGCCAACGCCTGCGTCTTGTGCTGTAAGCCTGCCATCATTAACATCTACACACTGTCTGGTGAAGAAGTGTGTTTTCTCTTATGCAGAGGTATGGACTTTTATTTCGTGTTGCCTCATATCAAACATTCCTGGCTTTTGTGGGGGGTTTTTTGCCTGCTTGATTTGGTGTTCATTATCGAGTGAAGTGCTCATCTGCAATCTCTACTGCGTCTCATTAGGTCAAGTCCTTCTGGTCTGCCTCGTGTCTCCCTTGTGTGGTGGGAAGTCTGGACGCTTCATTATAAAAGCCACTTCTGCATTCTTGCTACATGTGTGTCTGCACGTGAAAGATTACTCTTTCAACATCTTCACGGCTCTGGACACACTCAACTATGTAAAACTTAACAACTGTCACATTTTATTTTGGCATTTATGGTTTTCCCACGATCATTCCAAATTGTTTGTTCATTATGGTCGTATGGGGAAAGTTCATTTTTAATTTCTTTTGGGCCTCGTACGGCCCCTGGTCATTTGTCAGTTAAACTGCCACACCTTTTGTTTGAAAACGAACGCACGAGCTCGCCTACCTTCACCATAGCGTCCCGCGCTGTTTCCTTCAGTGACGTCCTTCATTCTCCCTGCTGGATGCTGTCTGAGGTTCCCTGCATGCACGCACAAGCTTGGAGCCACCCGGCGTAACGTGACTTGCGTGCCGCCATCTTAGGGTTGGCTGAGGCTCTCAACTTTGGATTGTACTTTGCCTCGGTTGCTTTTAACCACTCTTACATCGCCAACCACGTTGTTCGCTCGCAATAAAGTTAATTATTGCCTGGTTCCTATTCACTTTTTCAACCACGTTTCCTCTGCATTCTCAGGAAAATGTTTCCATGCCTGCGCATATGTCATCGGAAAAGCTCAGAGGACGGTGGTGTGTTCACCAGAAGTTTTGTGGAAGTTCCTTTAAAACTGGACATGAAACATTAACACGAAGATTTCTCCTTTTGGCAGTACAGTTTGGAAATCGTTTCGAGCGATGGTGATATTTCAACATAATCTCTGTTTGTTATTTGCTCTGTACAATGTTATGTTGCCTCCTAGTGGGCCATGTTGGTATTTTACTTTTATTCTAGACGATCCATCAGTCCATGGGTTTGCTGTTTTCAGATAACCTACATCCAGCATAGTCCAGGTGAGAGATCACTCATCGATGTTGTTTCTGACTGGTGCACAAGTTTCTTACCTCCTTACGAGGTGCGTTCTATGGGTGTCGTCCCTTTTGTACAGTGCACAATATTTTTAGTATAGTACGATGCACAATAGTTTTTTACCTCACACTGTGCACAATATTTTTAGTGTAGTACAGTGCACAACAGTTTTACCTTCACAGTGCACAATGTCTAGGTTTACATTTTACCCTACATAGGGTGTCTAAGGTTCTTACCTTCACACAGTGCACAATCTTTACCTCAACACGAGGTGTCTCGCTGGGGTTTTTATCCCGTCACTACAGTGCACAGGGGTTTTAGTCCCGTCATTACTGTGCACATTGTTGCTACCTCTACACGAGGTGTCTCGCAAGGGTTTTAGTCCTGCTACTCTGGTGCACAACGTTGACCTCTTCACGAGGTGTCTCGCAAGGGTTTTAGTCCTGCTACTCTAGTGCACAACGTTGACCTCTTCACGAGGTATTTGTCTCTTTTATTTCAGTGCACACCTATCTAGATTCACACATTGCGTGGTTTCTGTCTCGCATCTACAATGCACAAACTCTTGACCTCTCCGGAGGTATGTTTGTTGGGTCTCCCCTTCATCTTGTGCATAACATTGTACCTCCATTCGAGGTGCGTCCTTACACGGACATGACATTACACGTCATTACATTATTTATACCTTCACTACAGTGCACTTTCTTACCTTACTTAAGGTGTCTAGTGTGGGTTGTTTGTTTTATTCTACAGTGCACAATAGTTTGATTTTCTCTTGTTGTTACCTATGCACGTTCATACTGTTACCCACATGGGTGTATAGTTTTGGTTCTTACCCAGTAACTATAATGCATTGGTTCATGTTAGACTGGGCGTTTGTGTCTCATCTCTGTTTTCCTTTTCTTGCTCAACACTGTAGCCCAGTACTTTTCTATTTTATTTTAACTCAAATGTTTATTACATTATGGAGAAGAATGATTTTTATAATGTATTTCTCTTCTTCTCTGTCATCTTCTATTCTCCTGATGTGGATTGCTCTCTTGCATACATACCTGGCCAGTTGGTGTACAGAGAGTACTCATTGATGGTTTCTCTTTCGTTTCTTCATTTCTTTTCTCATTTATAGAAAGAAAGGAGGATGAGGTTATGTCTTTCTGTTTCTTTTACATTTTTGGCTGCTTTCTTTCTCTCTACCTCTGTTTTGTTTCTCTCTAGTCCTTTCTTCTCTATTTTGTTCTTCTAGCTTCTACATCTGATTCTATTTTCCTTTTTTCTATTTTCTTTCTGGAAGAAAGGAGGATGTGTAGTATCTTGGTTATTATGCTTTACATGTCATCCACTGCTCCACCAGTGGAACACTCTTGAGATGATGTAACATAGAATGTTGGTGTATGAATTACACAGTTGGAGAAGGGCTGAGCGCCTTGCTGGCTGCTCCTGGTGGGGCTGATTACTGCTGAATACTACTGATCTTGTAACCAACTGAATAAATCCTCCTAAAACATCACAACCAGCCTGGAGTGATCACTACAATAACAAGACTACTAGTGTTACTATACTATTACTTCTATTACTATGTTAATACTGATACTACTATGACTACTACTGTTACTATACTATTACTACTCATATTAACAATAAATAATAAAATACGGACTATTGAAAATAACGATTATAATAAGAATAATAGAAAATAATGGAAATATAAATGAAGGCCCCCGGAAGTACAAATAAATAAGGGTTATGAAAAAATTTAGAAAAGCGCGTTATCACTATTATTATTAGGATTATTATTATTGTTGCTACTGATAGCAATTATAGAAATGCGCATTTGTACAATATAGCACACTGCAATAGGATTTTTCGGCATTTAAATATTAAATTATTATATTAACTTTCTGATTGGGTTTCATGAAATCAACCGTGGAAGCATTAAAAATGCAATAAAGCCATTCGCGGACTCAATTGCAGGACCTGAGGTTACTGACAGCTAGGTGCAGTAAACACTGAACCTCCTGAGCTATGTTGTTGGCTGCACAGTGTCTAGCTTCTTCTCATAACAGCAAAAGAACGAATCACATAATCACATACTTGCCACTTGAATTTTTACATTTTTCGTCATAAATATAATAATTCACCTATAATATATCTCTCAAAGTTTTTTCAAATGATCTACCGAAGGCCCGCAGCCTAAAGTGAGACCGACCTACATGATTGAAAGGCCGGGGTATTTAGTAATGGTTTAAGCAGGTCTTTCCGATAGCTTCACTCTGTTGTGCGTATCCGCCATCTTGCATTTTCATGTAAACAACAACGGGAAACCCGGAAGCAGGATTTAAATGCTAATTGCCGGATATGAATAAATTAGCAGAGGCCTGGGCGATGATGAATATGAGGAAACAGATTCCTTGGAGCCTCTTGATGTCAGATCCCCGTATGGAGATCAGGCAGTTGAAAGAGTTGCTGACTCGCTGAGGGATAGCTCTCTCGGCCTGCAGTGATTGATAGCTCGTCTCCCCATTTCAATGCATGAACATTTGCCGCCAGCAGCACACTGGGCTTATTTCAAAGTGGGAATGTTCTAAGTGACATGTTCTTTATCTCCATTGCCGCCCGGGATTGCCATGAATCACTAATATAGGCACCTCGTGTTCTCTCAATGCCTCTAAATACTTCTCTCTGCCAACAGACCCCGCCTGACCATTTTGCATAAACACGCTGCTGCAGGCTATTGGAAGTTTAATGTGGGCAATAAAGATTTGGTAAACACAATAATAATTTTCAATCTGATTTCCCCAAGGCAACTTTGGCAGAACATATTTGTGTTTATGAGTAATGCATTGGTCATATGTCTTGATATACAAGAGCAGACCCCTGCCATTAACTGTATCGCTAAAGCAAGAGCCATAAATTCTGCATTTAGCTAGAAGCAGGCAACAGCTAGAATACGCATTGAAAAGGGTATGTGAGCAAAAATTTTGAATGATATCACTTTTTCTGATAATGAACAACCTAACATGGAGTTTAAATGTAGCGACAAGCAAGATCGGCGCCCTTTTTCAAAATGATTCGTTTTCACCTAGTGTGACTGGCACCTGGTTATTATTTTATGCGAGAAATCTACCCTTTACCACAAATAGCATACTATAATTTTCACTGTGCCCTCAACATTACTTAGAGTCCTTCCCAGTTCAAAGATCAAGCATGTTCCAAGAGCCAATGAGGGGCAACAACCCTCCATTAACGCCCATGTCTCTTTATGAGGTCATGTGTATGAATAGCGCCTTTGTGAATGTTAAGGATAGACGTATTGCCGCTGTTGCTTAGCAAGAAGAGATGTGATCGCTGGCGACGAAGCCCCTTCGCAGCGGCCTCCACTCATCTTTATTCAGAGATGAGCCCAGCGATACCAATGTTCAAGCTTACCTGCTTGTGAGCGTGGTCATAAGAATTGATGTGATTGTCAAACTCCTGATGCTTGTGATACTGCTTGTCACATAATTCACAGTAGAAATTCGCCTTCAAGTCCTCGAGAGCATTCGCTATGGCTTTCTCCTTTTCAGCATACCCCTTGAAAAGAAGAAGAAGATGTTCGTGAGGAGCCCAGAGGATTAATGTGGTTCAGCAAACAAGTCTTAACTAAAGAGGCTAGCTCTATGTATGATGCAATGCATGCAATGCTACAGAACAAATGGCTGACTGCTGGCCCAATGAAACCACTGGCATTCACAATGCTGCATATGAAAGCATGTCAGTTACAAATGTGAAATAGATCGTGGTTGTGCATTTGTCTGGGTGGTTGCAGTGCAAGGCCTCATGGGACAAACTTATCAAATGCTGCATTTGAAACATACCAGAAAAATATTCACTGTAAAAATAGCTCCCACCCCCCCAAAAAAATATCTATTGACATTTTAATACTCATATCTTTTTGGACAGGAGTTTGTTTTTGGTTTTTGTTTTCTTTCTTTTTGACAGAGGGAGGGCCACTGCAATTGTATGATTTTGAGGCCCTGGAGTTTTCCTCTTAAAAACGGACTTGCATCATTTGCCACATAATCATCATCTGCTCCATAATCTGCAGATTAAAAAAATGTTTCTGGCTCAAATGGATTAAAAGTTACTAAAGACTCCGGCGACATGTGTTACTGTGCAGTTGAAGGCCCTTTTCAAAACCGGACTAGTTTCCTTCCTGTTGCTTGCTGTGTGTGTGTGTGTGTGTGTCAAACTGGTACTAATGAAGTGAAACCTTTCCAAGACAGTGTTAACCCTTGTAGAAATAGCATAAGGGTGTAATACTATAACAATATAAAACGTCTTTTCCTGCCGCATAATTTAATCAACCCTGCTGCATAACTTGGTCTTCTCCTAATGCATATTACCAGTGGCCCTAACAGACGGGTCCCTTTACCCGCACCTCCTAGCCCTTATGGTCCCTTGCCCACGATCTTTGCAACAAAAGAAAAAGATTTAAATACCATTTTAAACAGAGACATAAAGTAAGCCTCTGCAGTGCAGGAGGTGGGCCCAACTCAACCCCAAGAGGGGGGCATTCAGCCCGATGTCAATGAATATCAGTGAGATGTAGGAGACTCGGAGGTCCTCCATATCTCAAATTCTGCAGGGGGGGGAGGGGTGAGGGGGGCATCATTTTGCGTTAACATGCTGATTTCAAATATCAGTCGCTTTATAAACACGGCTCTGTGACTACTTAACTAACATCTCGCCTAGTTAAACGGTAAACATCCTTTACAACGCAGGCATTACAACGCATGCCATTACCCCGCATTTTTTACTCCGCAAAATCTTTTACAACTCAGGGCTTTACACCACAAACCGTTACAACATATTCCCCAAAGTAACGCCCCGGTGGAGTTAGACTAGGAAATTGTGTTGTAATGGGGAATGCGTTGTAATGGATTGCATCGTAAGGCCCTGCGTTGGAAAAGATTTTGCGGAGTAAAAAATGTGGTGTAATGGTACGTGTTGTAAAAGTGTGCGGGGTAAAGTGTCCTATTCAGTTAAACTTTAATACATTAGCAAAACCAGAACTACAAGCTGGAGATTTCTATGTTATTTCTCATTCATAAAAATAAAAAAATGATTAAGCGCAGTGCATGATATATCTATCTATCTATCTATCTATCTATCTATCTATCCACTGATGAAGATTTCACAATGAGATAGATTGCCTATAAACTTCCACTAAAGGCCTCAAATGAAATAAAACTGCGGTTACCGGAAGTCTTTCTTTTCGATGTGCACCTATATTTTGTGCAATATATTTTCTGATACACGTACAAAGAGCACTGAACTATCGAGATAAATATGCACTCAGACATATGAATTGCGCCAAGTGACACTAAAGATGCTCATGGCAGACTCACTAATAGCTTATTCCAGGATGCACTCTGAGTATATAGTTCTACTGGTAGGAAGTACAGCAAGGTGAGGATGAATACTTAAACGGTACTCATGAATCTGCAGAAGGAAACTGGTTAACATGATTAATAATGGTGTCTACATGATCCCTCTACGCTATCCATTATTAGCTGATAGCTAACTGCTCTAATACAAGATTTATTGAAAGAACGCAGTTCCATTCCGTATTAGGCTCCAATTTGACGAGAGCTTCATTAAAATAAAGTCCGCTCATCCATGAAACATCACTTCAAAAATAAGTGGAAGAAAAGTCCAATCAAGTGCTATCTGGATGCTAGCGATGACTAGTTAGCTGAAAACAATTGGAATTACATTTTAGACCACTGGGATCCGAATATACATAGAAGCAGTTTCTGTCTTTTGTTTTTTTTTCTCTTTTTCTAACTCTGTTTTTTGCTTTTCTAAACTCTTATTCTTTTTCTTTCTTTAATTCTATGTCAGGACCGGAGGCGAGGATTATGCTGTTCTTTCTTTTATTTCCATAACTCAGCACTTCAACATACACAACAAAACTACAAGATACATCGTTTTTGTAGTCCGAATGGTAGTCTCTATCCTCCAATCAGGGGCGTCCCTGGTCCCTGAGGACATGCTGCCACCAACACTCCTCCTCTTTCTTTCCTGCTCAGCCGAAGATAAGTACCGTTTCTTCCTCTCGCTTCAGGGCGGGTGGCACACGGGCGATAAATGCGTGTTTAGATGGGTTTTGCCTATGTTTGCAATTGTTTGACCTAGTTTGGTTATTTTTGCGAGCGCTTATCGCTCCAGTGGTTTTTCTGGTCATAGTGCCGGTGTGTGTTTCTCATAATAATTTACTGCTGTTTCACAGTTTGCTTTGTGCGCGCGAGCGCTGCGCTGTTTTTGTTCCTTGTCAACAGGTTCGGGGCCGCGGGAGCTTCTCTCGCTCCACTCGCGCCCCTCAGTAAGGTGCGGTGTGGCGCAATACTTGACAGGGGGCGCGTGTCCGCGTCTCTCTGGTCTCGGACGCGCTAGACGCGCGGAGATCAGAGAGCGCCAAACGTTTGCCTGCGCACGGCCCCCCATAGCGCTGGAAGCCTCTACGCCTGCACAGGGCAGGTCCGTACTAAATTTTGGAATCTCCCCTTATGCCCGCATCGTGGGTCGGTACGGCGGCACAGTGAGTCAGGTTTTGCAGCCTTAACGCTGCTTCAGCGCGTGTATTGGCGCTTGCAAAGAGATCCCGGGGCGGGCCCAGACGCTTGATACCCTCCACAGTGCATAAGGGTGAGTCGCCCCAGCGGGCTTACAGCCCAGCGCACACCTCAAGTGCCCAAATCCGTGCTTTGCCACACTTAAAGTGCTCCGCAACGAGCGCTAAAATCGTTGGGGTTGCTTCTCCTCAGTGGTTGCTTACTGCATTTTGCCGTCCCGCTAATTTAGATCAGACCATGGAAGAGTACACGGAGGAGGAATAAATTCAGGTCATCCCACTGGATGACGAATTTTTTGATGCCGTGGATGCCTCTATCCATCAGGCGGTGAATGCGGCCATGGGGCCTTTTGAGCAGCGTGTTATGCAGTACGCTTTTGCATTTGAAGCGCAACGTCCAAGCAAGCGCAAGAGTTCGTCCGCTGTGGACTTGGGCGCCTTCGACCGCCTTAAAAAGGCGTTTTTGGCCAGATCAGAAGGCAAGCCCCATCCTAGCCCCCCAATTATCCCAGATCTGCCACCACTGCAGGGGGACGACGACGACGACGACTCCTCCAACGAGTCCGCGGAGGAGGCTGGTCCGTCCAGACCCTGGCGCCCTGCTGAGCCTTTAGCCACAGACGCTCCGGAGGGGGAAGACCAGTCAGACATGTTGGTCCCAGAAGATCTTGTTCACCCCCGCTCCTCGGAGTGGGTTCCCTCCGCTAAGGCGTCCGCGTTTGTGGCGGGGCGCTTGCGCAAGCCCCTAGAGAAGGAAGCGAGGGCCTGCCTAAAAGCTGAGTGCCCGCGCCCAGCCCTTCCAGGCAAAGTAGCCTTCACCCCAGAAGTGGACCCTAGAATGGCCACCTTCCTACAAAAATATATTCGGGATCCCAAGAAGGGGATTGACTGATCCTGGGGTTTGTGCCAGGATAAGCTCCTGGACATTGCGGGTCCCCTCACTAAGGTCCTGGAGCTCGCAAAAGAAGCCAAGGAGTCTGGTACCCCCCTTTCAGCGGATAGAATTTCCAGTTGGGCTCAACGTGCGATTGTCTTCTTGGGCAACACAAACTGCGCCCTTTCGACAGAATGGAGGCGCTCCTTCCTGATCAAAGTAGAAGGTTGGGGGGATCTCGCCACATCAGAGGCGGGTGTGGTGGCACACAGCGGTCTCTTCGGAGAGCCGTTCGTGAAGGAATTGACGAAGTTTGTGACCACCTTCACCTTCCTTGATAAAGTGCAATCGTCCATAAAGAGAGTCTTTAACCCCAAGGTTTTCATCGGGGCCGGCCGAGGCAGGGGGCGCTTGACCGGCCGCTTCTACACACAAGGCCCTCAACGAGGCAACGGCAGGAAGCAGCAGGACACAGGCCGGCAGGAGTTCTTCCAATCTCGTCGGGGCTCCAGAGGTCGCGGTGGAAGAGGAGGAGGCAGAGGCCACAACGTGCCTAACTCAGGTGAGACTCCCTTCTTTACCCCCTCTCCTGGTGGGCGGCAGGTTGGCTTTTTTCATTGACAACTGGAAAACGGTTACCTCAGACGCCTGGGTGTTACAAACCGTCCAGGGGTTCCACGTAGAATTTTACGGTTCCCCTGTGCATGAGGTCCGGCCTCGGCCGTTGGTTTTTGCAGAAGATCAAGTGTCCCTCATAGACAGGGAAGTGGCAGATCTTCTGCAGAAAGGAGCGGTGCTTCCTACACATCTCCACCCCAGAGGGTTCTTGAGCAACGTCTTTGTAGTCGACAAGTCAGATGGGGGGCAGCGTCCCGTCATCAACCTAAAGGACTTCAACCAATGGTTGATTTATCGTCACTTCAAGATGGAGGGCATCCATCTGCTGAGAGACCTCCTTCAACCAAACGATTGGATGGTCCGCCTGGACTTAAAAGATGCGTACTTGGTCGTACCCATTTTTCCCCGCACCGTCGCTTCCTGCAGTTTGTAGTGGAAGGGTCGGGTGTTCAAATTTGTTTCTCTTCCTTCGGTCTGTCCTCGGCCTCATGGTGCTTTACCAAGGTCCTAAAGCCAGTGGTGGAGACTCTGCGGGCCAGGGGGTTTCGACTAATCATTTATCTGGATGACCTCCTACTTCTGGAGCAATGTCCAATACGGCTCGCAAGCAATTTGCGGGACGCAATGGATCTTCTTTAAAGCTTGGGGTTTATTATCAACACCAAGAAGTCGATTCTGTCCCCGTCGCAAAGGTTGACTTTCCTGGGGTTTCTCGTGGATTCGGTTTCCCGCACCTTGAGCCTGCCCACTCGGAAGATTTCCAAGATCCGCAGGGAACTCCGACAAATGTTGGCGCTCGAGTCAACCTCGCTCCGTCAGGTGGCGCACCTCGTAGGACTCTTAAATTCTTCAATCCAGGCGATATTCCCGGGGCCGCTTCACTACAGAGCGTTGCAGCGCCTGAAGGCTTCGCACCTTTGCAGGGGACTCCAGTACTCGGATCAAGTCCCACTCAACGACGAAGTTCGGGTGGAAATGACCTGGTGGCTCAATCACATGGAGGCCTGGAAGGGAAGGCCATTTTTGGGTGCGAACCGGACCTGGTGATAGAGTCCGATGCCAGCAAATCAGGCTGGGGTGCTCGCTGCGGGGACTCATTTACAGGAGGAAAATGGTCCGCAGACGAGGGACAGCTACATATCAACTGCCTGGAACTGATGGCAGGGTCCTTTGCAATCCAGTGCTGGACGAAGGACAAGGCATCATGCAATGTGCTCCTGAAGATGGACAACGTATCGGCCGTCAGATACATCAACCATCTAGGGGGAACGAAGTCCAAAGCATTGGCGAACCTGGCCATGGAGTTTTGGACGTTCTGCTTGTCCCACAACGTCTCAGTGACGGCAGAATATCTCCCGGGGGAGTCCAATGTCATAGCGGATTGGTGCTCCAGGAGTTGGCTGGACATGAGTCTCTGGCAGTTACATCCTCTGACCTTTCAGCATCTTCACAACCTGTGGGGTCCCTTTTCGGTGGACCTCTTTGCCTCCCGGTTGGACCATCAACTTCCGCGTTTCTTCAGCTGGAAACCAGATCCCCTAGCAGCGGTGACAGACGCCTTTCTCCAGGACTGGTCCAAAGAGGAGGGATATGCCTTTCCCCCATTCGCCATGATAATGCGGCTGACGAACCAGGTTCGGAGGCAGCGGGCGAGATTGACTCTCATCACCCCTTTCTGGAGGTCTCAAGTCTGGTTTCCAGTTCTTCTGGAAATTTCTTGGGATTCTCCAATCCTTCTAATCCACGATCCTGGTCTCCTGAGGAATCCCCAGGGCGATTCTCACCCTCTAGTCCAACAGGGTCGGATGCCCTTGATGGCATGGCGGATTTCGGGCATCGATGGAGAATCTCTGTTCTATCGACAGCAGCTCAAGCTTTACTGGGTGCAGCCTGGGCGAAGAGCACGGCCAAGCGTTACAAATCTGCATGGACCAGGTGGGTCCGTTGGTGTGTTCGGGGAGGTCATGATCCCTTGGGGTGCGAAGTGGTGACTATTATGAACTTCCTCGCTTCGCTGGCGACGCAGGGCCTAGCGTACCGCACTATTGTTATAGATCGGCGATCTCTGTGGGGCATCTCTCGGTCGATGGACATCCGGTGGGAGAACATCCTCTCATATGCAAATTGTTACGGGGTGTCCGTCTTTCTCTCCCACCAGAACCCAGGTATTCTTCATTGTGGGATGCTAACAAGGTTCTGCGACTTTTCCAATCCTGGCAGACTAATAGATATCTTTCCCGCAAAGAACTGTCGGTGAAGTTGCCCATGCTTCTTTGTTTGATATCCTGCCGGCGCGTGTCGGATGTCAGGGCATTGGATATCACTAACCGTATTTTTACCCCGGAGGGGGTTACGTTCCATGTTACTTGCAGGACTAAATCTGATTCTAGGATCATTTCCTATCCCGCTTTTGATAAATCCCCGAAGCTGTGTGTGGTTCGATGCCTCAAGGAATATGAAGCTGTGACAGAAAAGTTTCGCCCTCCAGGCAAGCGCCAGCTTCTCATTTCCCTACGGAAACCTTTCAAGGCGGTTTCACCACCAACCATAGCTCGCTGGATCAGATGGGTGATGCAGGAGGCGGGCATTAATATCTCGCAGTTTGGTGCACACTCGCTAAGGGGAGCAATGGCCTCCAAAGCGTTCGCCTTGGGCGCTAGATTAGAGGACATTCTCAAGGCTGCAGATTGGTCCTCGGACTCAATGTTCAAAAGGTTTTACTTTAAAGCAGTTGTGAATATGGCATCGTTGGTGGTGGATAAGCTTTGAACAAGCATAATCCTCGCCTCCGGTCCTGACATAGAATGAAAAATTTCCTAGTAACCATGACGGAAAGTTTCAATTCTATTAAGGACGCGGAGGCGAGGATTGTTCCCGCCCGCGGCTTGCGGAGACCGCGCCCTACCCTTATCAAGTTATCTTTATGCTAGCTGATCCTCTCGTCGTATGGGATAAGTATACCTATTTGGCATCTTTATTGCGGCTCTGCTATTATCTGGTTTTATCTTGTTATGATTTGGATGTGGTGTTACCTTTTAAGTTACAAGGATGGTTTAATCAATTTCTTTGGTTTTTCCTAGGATCTGAAGGCTCCAAAACGGACTAGAGTTCTCTTGGTGGCTGGATGATCGCAGTCAAGAAAGAGGGGGAGTGTTGGTGGCAGCATGTCCTCAGGGACAAGGGACGCCCCTGATTGGAGGATAGAGACTACCATTGAGACCACAAAAACGATGGATCTTGTAGTTTTGTTGTGAATGTTGAAGTGCTGAGTTATGGAAATAAAAGAAAGAACAGCAGAATCCTCGCCTCCGCGTCCTTAATAGAATTGAAACTTTCCGTCATGGTTACTAGGAAATTTTTCATTCTCTATTACTTCGGTCTATCTTTCTTTATCTCTTCCTTTTCCTTGGTTTATTTTGCCTTCCTATCCACTATCATACCTGACATACCGGAGAATTTAACAAAAAATGTAATTCAATATTTATTCACAAACAAATGTATTCTGCTTTCGATAGCTGGGTAACATATACAATGCCCCCATGTGGTACAGAATGCCACTGCAGTTCACTAAGCCATCCTGTGAAATGAGAATGTACATTCATTCTCCAGTATCATTGCTTGCTGGTACTACAATGCAGGACACGATGGACTCTGATAATATATTAAAACAGGACATGTCTTGTGTGTAGTAGGCATTTGTCATGATGCACACAATGTCCTTTCAATCTAGTAATATGGAAAACATCCAAGTGCCAATATATGCTAACTAATAAGCCATCCATCCTTCTTCCCATTTTCTGTTTCCTTTTGGGATGTTTTTTTCATGTGTTTATATTAAAATAATGTTTTATTTTTATTATTTATGAGAAAGCATACCTTGATAGGATCTCCTAGAAGGTTGTACCAACTTTACTGATTTATCCCAGAATAATAATAAACATTCTTGGCTGAAAACAAATATATTTAGGGGTCGGTCTGTGCAGATATGCAAACAAAATGTGCTTTTATTAAGATATGTCATAATCCTGAACTAAACATATCAAACTACTAAGCAGCAACAGACTGGTAATTACTTCAAGGGTTTTCACCCACACGTGTTGCTCTTTTAGATCCAATAACAAATTACATTTCAGCTCAAAAGACTGCTTTGCTTAGCCAACCTAAGGGGGTTTCACTTTTACCATGGCTTCATCTAATCTCAATGACCCAGAACCTCCTCTGAAGTCTCTATACTGTCGAACAGATTAGTAGGGATTTTGCTGTATTTAAACAAAAACGTATTAAGAGAGTGTATTTAATCAGTGGCCCCAACCTATACATCTAACTAGTCATGCATTTTTTCATCAAGTCATCCTCTAGAGCCTCCACTGGGTTAGTTTCAAGACATTTTTAATTCGGCCATTGATTTTCACATCTGCCTAGAATACGCTTTTCTCCAAGGCCGTACCTCTACAATACCATTTTCTGTTTTTCATTTGTGTTTATTTTATCCTCTGGCCTAGTTTCACTTTTATTTTTCAAAAAGTAGAGTTTGGAAATATTCTTCAGTCAATAACATGTTTCCCTAAGAAGGTCAATTGTGTGGTCAAGGCAGAGGGTGCATCACTTGAAATGGCACTGAATTGAGTGAAGCTTGGATTTCTTCGGTTGGCACAATGAAAGGGGGAACCTTTAACTGCATGGTAGCATCTCCATTCAGATACAAAAACAGTACACACCTAATTATGTACCGGACAGAGTGCACATTATTTGTATGTAGCTCACTATGTACAGGAGCAGGCTCTCTAGTAAAACACCCGGTGCCCGCTACGACCAGTCCGGTCCTGCCCATAACCCTTTTAGGATAATTATAACAAAGCCAGTCACAGCTATACACTATAAACTAAACAGAAGGTAACCATTACTTATGGACATTACTGTTGTCTTTTAACCTTTGAAAGAGTTTTACAATTCTTTGGAAGGCAGGCTGTATTGTGTCAAAACCTGAAGAAAAAATAACTCTGAATTGCTCTCTTTATCCTTGCTCACTCTATATTGCAAGTTCTTTTTTTTCTTCATTTCTTCTTCTAGTCTTTCTAGTGCTCACTTCCTCTATAGAGTCAAATAAAAAAAAAAACTACAATTAAAATGACGTTACAGGTAAAGGCACTGAATTTCTCCAGCTACAGTAACGCGCTCTAACTAGAAGGCATGACCAAGCCGTGTACTGCTCATAACCTCATCCATGACTTCACTGATGTCACCTCAAGTTATGTTACTGACAATGATCACAGTCCATGGACAAAGGATAATTTGAGATGCCAAGTTTGTGCACGAGCCCGTATAGGCACATAAGCCACTACGTACATCTCTGAGCCATGGGTCACGACATTGGATCCTTAGAGTGCAATGGGATCAGTTTACGATCAATTCAGATTACAATTTATGGGTCCCATTTAGATATATTATTTTAGAACAGCAAATGCACCTGCACCCTTACAAACACACAATTGCACATACAGACACTATGCATGCTCCACAAGGGAGGGGGGGGGTACCATTTAGATGAGCCTATGTTAACTTGTGCTGAAGGAATAACTTGCATCACCCATGCGCAGCTTCTGCAGTGCAGAATGACAACTGGTGCATGAAAATGGAAGACATTTTGTATCACCAAAATTAAATTCATTGCATTATTCAAATGAGACTGTGCAAGGAGTAGTCACTAACACTCCGTGAACTTGGAGTTTATACCCACAAAGGTCGAAGATCTCACAAAAGTAGGTTGCTAGTTCACAAAGGTAAAACACAATTATGTCTATCTGCAACATGATATTTTATATTAAGGTAAAAACACACAATTCTTTGTAAATCGCTTTTTTTGCCAATTTTCGCATGCTGCAGATAGAAGTGTTTGGAAAATGACCAGTGATGTGCATTTTGCAAATAATCGCTTGCTCGTTTTGACCTTTGAGGTTTGTGAATGGTCTCCCATGTGCCTTCTAGGGGGATGCATATCACCTACACTAATACTTAGACTGTCTGAGTGTGAAAAAGTGCACTTTAATCCAAGCATGTGAATGATTCTGGGAATTGAGGTGAAGTACCACAGCAATGAAATATTTAATCAAGGAAGAAAGATGCTGATGTGTTGCTCTAATCTACAACTGAACATAAATGCAACCCCTTTTAATTAGCAAATCAAACTTTACGTTTGCTCAACGTTGTATACCTGGTGTGAAATCACAGATTTTCGTTCACAAACTCGGGATGCGCTTTTCAACAGACATAATGTTTTTATTACTGCCTGATGATCTGTCAGGAGACCTGGCTTTACATGGTGGTCAGTGCCATGGGAGCTATTAAGACAAACTTGAGGAAAACCAACAAAGGTGTCACTTTTTCAATTTTCACAAACATTTGCAATGCGTTCTACAACAATCAGGGCCGGTCTAGGACTTCTGGGGCACTGGGTGAAAGGAAAGATGTGAGGCCCCTCTAATTTGCAGCGGCATCACAAGAAGTGACATCACAGAATGGGACATCACAGGACTATAGATCTTCTTTAGCCATCACTTGAAGAGACCTAGTGTGGATAAAAGTAACATAAATGAAATAGGTCCATCAATTTTGAACCTGTATTACGTGGATTACAATATTTCACATTGGACGGAAAAGCTAGGTGCAGGTCTCACAAAGATGGATATTCTTACACCTTGTTAACTGAATGTTTCCAGATTAATGCATGATACAAATTGTTGCACATAAAATAGTTTAAATTCTGAAAGTATGAGACTGAGACCTTTAGAGTATCACAATCATTCATGTTCTCCTCTTCACCACTTTCTTCTGCCAGCTCAACCCATATATTTCTGAAGTATTCCATCTACATATTTCACACCTCATCTCTTTCCTCTTCCACACTGTCTTTTCACTTTCTCTTTCCACACATTGTCTTGCATCTGCTTCACTTTACCATTCTCCTCTACGCACACACACAACACACCCATTCACCTGTGCGCACTGTATTTCCTTTTACCTTGTCAGTATTTCAACAGGACCTTTCTACCTCCTTCATACTCTTTTGAATATAATTACCAGTACTACCTTTAGTCTGATCTCCAGTGCTCTCAATCATGGCCTGTTATAATCACCCACTAACAACCTACACTCACACAGATACCTATTGGCATGATGGTTCAAAGTAAGCACAATATAATATTGATATGTTGCATGGAAAAAACATACATAAAAACAAAACCCAGGAAAAACAAATACTCTTAGGGAAGTAAAGTAACCAAGACATGTTAACTGTAAATACGAACAATCTCACTGGCATGGATGACATGGATTGCTGTAAAAAGTTTTACAGTCATTGCTGAGTAATTAAAATCTGACTTAGAAAGGGATCCTTATCGCTTCTCTATTGATGTCCTTTACAGGGTAAATGACTGCTTGATATCTCAACAATGACTTTAAACAACATTGATCTACTCTATGAGCTGTGAGGCCCAGAGCAGTGGGTTCTGGCCCCTGGGCTTGGTCTCGATAGTGTAGTGCAGTGCAGCCCACAGGCTGCCCTTGGCCTGGCACCACTGGATACTGGCTCCAAGGCTCAGTGAAGGGGGTTGCATCCCAGGACCTCAGTGTGATGATCCAGCTCTGTTAGGGCCAGGGCAGTGGGTGCCACTCCCCTGGGTCTTGAAGCTATAGTGTAGACGTTTGATGATAAACAGCGGAGCGAGCCCAGCCATGCCAGTCTGATCTGGCTGCTCCCTCCTGCACTGGCACACGTCTCCTCACCCTTATTTACATGCCTTTGCATATATTTACAATTACAATTGGCACATCGCCATTGCTTTGTGTTCTCTGCACAGGGGCCAAGCATGATTGGACGAGCAGGTATTCTGACACCTTGTGACCCACTGGCAGCCACTGTGAGCACCTCCATGGCCTTTATACTCCCCTCCAGTGCTCTCAAACATGGACAGTTATAAACACCCACCCACAACCTGAACTCACAGTCACCTAGGGGTAAATTGGTTCACAGTATGCACAATGCAAGATTAATATATTTCATTAAAAACCTCATCAAAACAAAATCTAGGAAAAACTGAAAACTCTTAGGCAAGTAAATTAAGCACAACATGTGAAATGTAAACGGGAGCAGCCTCACTTACATGACTGACTTGGATTACTCTAATATTTTTCATAGTCATTTGTTAGATATCTATGTTGTGCCCAATAGATGGTATCGGAATAAAGAACAATATAGACTTCTTTCAAAGTCAGATTTTAATTACTGCTTGGCCAGAGACCCAGAGGGAGTTTGCTCTCTGAAATCGTTGACCCTGGGTTTATATTGCTTAACTTGCTTTGGTTAAACCTTGCCATTTAATGAATGCTTTACCCTGCCCTGGGCCTTGCAGCTATAATGTAATGCTATGAGGCCCAGGAGAGAGTTTACCTCCCCTGGGGCTCACAAGACTGAATCATGGCTGTGCTGAGTCCAGTTGGAGGTGAGGGGGTTTCAGGTCTTGGAACCCATTATCCAGGGCTGCCAGGCCTAGGGAAGAGGATCCATCATCTAGGCTTCGTAGCACTACATTATGGCTGTGAATCACAGGGCAGGGGAAAACAGTCATTACATTGCAGGGCTGCATCAAAGCAAAGTGGTACATAAACCTAGTATCATGGCTTTCAGTGAGACAAGTCCCTCAGGGTCTCAGGCCCAGTATGATTGAAAAACTGACTTTGAAAGGGGGTCTTCTCACTCTGTAGTGATGTCCTTTAAATGGTAAAGCACTGATACAAATATGGAAGAATTAGAAGAACCCCTGCAGTGAAGCAGTCTTAGACCAACAGGGGACCTGCCCAAAAGCATATAGGGCAGCCAACACACCCAGCATTTCCTGGACTGATTTAGAATGTCTGTGGATATGACCCAATGCACTCCCCTGGTAGTCAGTCCTTAACTCCTTTGTACAGCCGTCAGAGTTAAGATGCATTCTACTAACACCCATACATGGCTTCAAGGCTTTCACAAATGTCAGGTTTTCCAGTCCCATGTGTGATGTGCTCCTACTGTCCAGCTTTTTTCTTTGAGTACTGGGATTTGTAATCCTGTGTTATAATGGAATAAACATGACTACAAGCCCCAAAATGCAAAGAAAAAAAACTGGACTGGAGCAGCACATCATGCATGGACCTGGGAAACTTGGCAGGGCTGGCCAATTAGTGACCATCAACCAACATCTATTTTTAATATGCGTTTGAAAAACAAAAATCCTATAGCCTTTCCTTTCTCACTCACAAGATTGTCACATAGTTAAATTTCACTAAATTCTCCCACTTTGTACCTAAGGGAAAGAAAAGTAAACACCAATCTCCTTGTTAAAAGAATAAGCAATTTGTCTGAAGATATAGTCTGAAGTTGACCTCTGCCTTTCAACACACAGCAAATGTGACAAGATAAAAGCAAAATTTGAAGGAATCTTCATGCTCATTCATGTTGGAACTGCAGCATCGTAATTAGCACAGTTGTTTTGGAGGGCTGCAGCACCCCCAACATCTCTACTTCAAGCACCTATGGGCACTCCTCTGTACTGCCTACACCATAAATGTACAGACAAATTAAATCCTCTGCTGCGTCTCCTAACTATCACTCGGTATGGACTGTGGAACCAATTGTGCCAGGACATGAATTGATTGTTAGACGGCATTGCACTTTTTTTTTATTTTTATTTTATCAGTTTATATAGCACAAACTCAATCTAAGGTCTTTGGAGTGCTTTACAAGGGCACCAGCTACATTACAAAAATTCTGAATATTTTTTTGAGATATGGGGATTTAAGTGATTGGCCAAGAATCACAGGATGTTGAACTGACACTAGGTCTTGAACCTGGTTCCCAGTTCCATAGTATAGCTGTGCGAGGCCAAGGAGAGAGGCCCCCTCCCCTGGGTCTTGCTGTACTACATAATGGCTACAAGGCCCAGGGAAAAGGCCACCTGGACCTTGACGCCTGATGGAGCGCTGCGAGGGCCAAGGAAGGAGGCCCACCTACCCTGGGCCTAGCAGTACTGGAAATTGGCTGCAAGGCCCAGAGAAGGGGCCCAAAACCTGGACCTTGCAGCCTGATGGAGCACTGCGAGGCCCAGGGAAGAGGGCCCACCTGCCCTGGGCATCGCAGCACTGGATATTGGCTGCAAGGTCAACGGAAAGGTGCACCACACCTGGACCTTTTACTCTGATCCAATGCTTTGTGGTCCTGGGGTTGAGGATCACCTCCCCTGGGCCTCAAAGCAGTAGCGAGGCACTTTGCAAAACACTGCCCTTCCATGCCAGCTTGATCTGACTGCTCCTTCCTCCCCTCACCCACCTCTCCTTACCTGTGTACGGCTTTCCTGAAAACAAAGGGGCCTTCTGGTGCCTGGAAACGGAATACAGCAATGACGGACAAGAATTCACAGCAAGTATTTTAACAAGGCGCCCCTGACACTGTGAGCAACATAATTGATGGACTCACTGCTGTTATGTCCTGTACCCAATCTTTCCCTCCCCCATGTACCACCAGAAATGCCACCACGCCCTGACCAGTGAGGTCAAGACACCTCACTTAAAAAAATACATTACTAATGTGATCGGGTAGGGGAGGGGCCAAAGAGTAGCAGGTGGGCTGACTGTGAAAGTGTGGTATTTCACACGGAAGCGGGGCCCCAGGTTTCCCAGCTGAACGTGGAGCCCTGGGCGTCTGCTCACACTTTAACATGCCTAGCGCCGGCCCTGACAACAATTACTGTACTTCTAACATTACGCCACCTGTAAGTATGTGTAAGTGGTGTACAATAATTGCTTTAAAGTTTCCCCAATCAGTCCCATTTTTCAAAGATTGTAAAGGAAGGGAGCTCTTCAGAACCAAAAATTTCTTTTTCACGGAAAAGAACAATGTGCTGTTGAACATTTACACCAGCCCTGTGCATGCATAAAGTTTGCTTGGTAGACGTTTCTCAAGCAAAGGGTAAATGCTGACAAAGCAGCCTTAGAAATTGGAATCCTGGGAAAGTACCAAAGTCCTAGTTTTCGTGTAGAATGCCAGGGAAATTATGAACCACCAAAATACCAAATTGTTAGTGTACACCTGCAACTGCACGGCTTTCTGATTCTGAATTTCTGGTGATTTCTCATTACTCAAAAGACTAATGCTGAAACTGTGGCACAAGTGCTGCGAAGAAGGTAGTTTGTTCTCTCAAATGCATGCTGCCGTGTGTATTTTACGTATATTGCCTGTGAGTGACATCATGCCACTATTAGTTATAGTATGTGTAATTTCTATATATGTGCAAAATACCTAATCCTAATGTGTACTAAAAAGACAAGTGTGAACCCAATATCCCAGCAATGGCGCGTGCCTACTTGAAAAAATCTGATAGTATTATGATAAAATGTTATACCAGCTTTCTGTCCTAAACACATTTCATAAAAATCCTAATTATTCTCTCCACAGCTGTATTATTTGATAGAGACCACACTGTGTGATTTTCATCTGTATTATTTCGGCCATTTTGAATACCATTATAACTTTGAAATAGGACTATGTGCTACTTCATAACCGTGCCATAGAGCGTGATAGATGACTTAGATAAGGGTGGCGGTCATGCCTTATTTCCAGATTGCTCATTGTGAGTGCTCCAGATTTTGACCCCCTATTCCCCCTCCTATTCCCCCTCCTCTTCTACCCTCAGCCCCTCTCGCTGGAATTGCCGAAACCAATGGCATAGGTGATTCGAGGGCGAGGGAGGATAATTTACTAGGGATTATGTGGTGCACCATTAATGTACACTCTGAAATGAGGGACTATAGGGGAGGAGTAGTAGGCCATATTTTGGGGCCCCGTTTGAAAAAAATATGATTTTTTTGTCCAATTTCAGCTATTTCAAGCTCGCACAAAGTCAAACAATATTGAATTATAGATTCAACTTTCAGAAACGGCGTCACACAAAAATAGCTGAAAGATGTTTGCCTTAGGCTCCAGAAATACAAAATATGTGAGGAGGCAGAGAGAGATAGAGTGACAAGCTGAGGTCGGGAGCAAGGTTTAGATAGAGAGACAGAGAGAGGTGAAGTAGAGAGAAAGAGAACACGTTCCCAGGGGGCTGATTAGTAGGTGGGGGACCTGGGAAATTGCCCACTTTGCCCATGCATTAAAACATCTCTGCTGTAAAAGCACCGGATTCCTCCGGTGGGGCCTCATGTTTTAACGTCTACTCTGACAATACAGCTGCTTCCAGGCGCCCAGGTGTGTGGCTGAAACACAGCCTATCTGTGGAGTTACCAGCCCCAGAATTAACACAGGGCTCGTTACAATGCACTCTTGGACCAACAGAGCCACAGCGACTGTAGTCATGTCGACATCCACTAGGACCAATGAGCACAGCTTGGCCTCACATATTACCAGGCGCTTGTGGAATCCAGACACAGCTGTTAAAGATGGCGGCAGGCGGACAAAAATGATGCATTTTTCTGTCATGTGAACATGAAAAATAATGCAAGGATGATTTGTGCGCTTGAAACCCGTAATGCCGCCTCATTTGCATCGATACAACAGTAATTAAATTCGTATCAATTCAGCTCAAAATTACACAGGACTGTAACAAATGCTGATATATTGTACTCATTTAAAAGGGATGCAGCCATTGTACATGGGGCTGTAAGTGCTTTCACTTAGCAGTTCCTCCCGCTGCTACTCCTCATCGTGAAAATGCAATTAATGGTATCTGACATTCCATTTTCTAATACAAGGAAAATCAATGAAAAATGTCATCTAACTGAGTTTTCTCGAACGGTGTTGGTGACACCTAGTCAATTAGAAATCATTTATTAAATACTTGGACTGCAAGAGATATTTAATAGAGTGTGCGGTCTTTAAAGTATTGCTGGCCTACAGATAATAGCTAAAACCTGCTTCAGAAATTGATTGGAGCCCTCGAGAAAACTGGGGTGACCGTCAGGCCAAGTCATGCACGGGCTAGGTGGACAGAAAGAGCGTGATCTTTTTCTAAAGTCACCCACCAACTTGGTGACAAATCAAAGAAATGTTCTGCCATTTCCCGCTTATCCCAGCAGCAGCAGCGGCTCCTCTGCTAAGGCGGAGAAGCGTCGTCTCCACTGCCAGCAGCCACAAAAATAAAACAATAATAAACGCTTGTTTATTATTGTTCTGTTTTGGCTGTCGGAGCCGAGGCTTGGGCTGGGGCCAGAGATGACAGGCTGGTGGAGGAGTATATTGCACTGTAATCAGTGCGCATGACGGTTTGGCCGGCCGTCTCAGGACGGCCAAACTGTCATGCTCACTGAAGCTCACTCTAACCCCAGCTGCGTTTCTGGGAGCCAGTGCCGGCAGTGCACAGAGCCAGATGGGAGCATCGGAGCCAGATCAGAGAGTGGATGCAGGTAAGTTTTTATTTTTTCATTTGTTGTCCATCCCCAGTTCCCCCCACCCTTTTGCTCAGATACTGGCAGCTACTGCCCCGTGGTAACCTGGGTGTTACAAATGGGGTTTCTGGCTGGACAAGGTATACACCCTGGTCAGGCAGAACCCACCCCTCTAGTTAGGGTAAGCTAGATACAAAACTGAGGTAACCTGTGCTCACCCTCTGGTACCTGTGCGCAGAGCAGGTAGGCTTATAAAAAGAGGCAATGTGTAAGTATTTGTGCAACACACACACACACACACACACACGCGCACACACACACACACACACACACACACACACACACTGAATACACTACAAAAAGACTCCACATAGGTTTAGAGATATAGCTTGTTATATTTTGAACAAAATGACCCAAAACAATAAAAATCTATTCAGTATTTCCCAAGTTGTCACCTTACATTCATAAAGTAAACGCAGTGCCTAAAAACATGGTTGCTCTTTATGGTAGTCTTAGTGCAAATCAAAATGACTTTCTCAACATGGGAGCGCGCAAAGCGAAATGCTCCCAACTCTTGAATTTAGCAGGCTTATGGTTGGTCTCAGGAGACCACTATGTCTATGTCACACCCCGCCGCCCCGATATCACAGAGGTCGGCTGTAGAGAACTCACGGGTCTTGTCTCCTAACAAACGCCCTTTCCTGAAGCAGTGCAGGCTTCGCTGGGCTGTTGTTGGGGCAGACTCAGCAGTCCACAGACCAAAAGGAGATTCACTGATCTGACCCCTTACCTCAGAGCTATCCATGCAAAATGGTAATCCTGCTCCTGGCGTTAGGCAGCTGATGCTTCGATGCGGGTGCAGCTCCGGTTGTCAGGGAAACCCAGCAGGGTCATGGTGAGAGGATTTTCTTCGGTGCTGTGGCATCTTCCAACTTCCCAGGACGCTCAGGCTTGATACTAGCACATTTTGGGAGCTCACCAGAGCCTGCTGGGGATCAGGCACGAAGATCTGGATCAACGCTGATTGGCGTTGGAGATCGTGACAGGTCCACCAGAACAGTGCTGGACTGTTGTAGAATTTTTGCAATCATTCCTGGCAGATCTTTGTCGAGTTTGGGCTGCTGGACTCACCAGTGGCAGGGTGCTCATGGTAGGAGTAATGTGAAGTATTTTATGAGCCTGCGACTTAACAGGGGCAAGCCAACAAGCCTTTGGAGAACACATGTAGTTCAGCACAGCCACAAAGGTGGCAGGCCAGCACAACAAGGCAGGTCGCAGAATGGCAGTCCCACCTGCAGCCCAGCATCCAGCAGGTCAACACAGCAAAGCAGTTGGCAGAGTGGCAGTCCCTCTTGGCAGCACATCAGTCTTTTTGGCAATGTGTAGATGTAGAGCCAGCAGTGTCAGGCCACAAGTCCAATGCACTGTCTGATTAGATGGGGTCAGAGACCCAGTACTTATACCCAAAAGTGCATTTGATGTGGGGGGGTGACTTCAAAGGAACTCTCTGAAGTGCACAGGTCCCCTTTCCGCCCAGTCCTGTCTGCCAGCCTAGCTATGGGGGTAAAACAGCCCTTTGTGTGGAGACAGGACACTACCTCCTCTGCCCTCCTGCCCAGAATGACCCATCAGTATTTAGATGAAGGCAGATGCAGTTGATTGTCCTGTGTTATGGCTGTTTAGAGGGAATGCACAAATGTAGCTGTCACCCAGCCCAGCCCAGACATGTATTGGAGACAGGCTGTCAGGCACACAAAGCAGTAAGTGCAGAGAAATGCCCATTTTCTAAAAGTGGCATTTCTAAAATAGTAAAGTTAAATCCAAACTTACCAGGAAGTAGGATTTATCTATACCAATCAAAAGATATGAAACATCCAGAAACTACTTCTCTCTGATCAGGAATTACATTTTAACAGATTATTAAGGAATTCCCATTGCTACCCTATGAAAGGGGTAGGCCTCACAGTAGCGAAAAACTAAATAGGCTGTTTGTCACTACCAGGACAGGCAAAACACACAGGTACATGTCCTGCCTTTTACTTACATAGCACCTTGCCCTTAGGGCTACCTAGGGTCTACCTTAGGGGTGACTGATATATAATGAAAGGGGAGTTTGGGACTTGGCAAGTAGTTTTAAATGCTAAGTTGCAGATGCAGTAAACTGCACACACAGGTCCTGCAATGGCAGGCCTGAGGCAGGTTTGAAAGGCTACTTCTGTGGTTGGCACAATCAGTGGTGCAGCCGACGAGTAGCATTTAACTTACAGGCCCTGGGTATAGGGTTTACCTCTTTACAAGGGACGTACCAGTAAATCAAATAGTCAATCAGGTGTACACCAATCAAACATGTTTAGGGGAGAAGCATATGCACTGTATCACTGGTTATCAAGGGTAAAGCGCTCAGAGTCCTAAGGCCAACAAAAAGAGTTCAACAAAAAGAAGAGGAGGAAGGCAAAAGGTTTGGGGTGACCCTTCAGAGAGGGAAATTTTCCAACAGTGGGTATTATTAGTTGGTCTGGACATTGGATCAGCAGCATTTTATGGTGCGTCTCTTCATAAATGAGAAGCTGTTCAGGCAACATTTATTCAAGTAAAGTGGTACGCAGCCAACATAAGTGGGGATGCCTAACTTTGAATTTTATTGTTTTTTAGCAAGATTTATAGTAATTTGCAATGTCCAATTCGACACCATATCAAATATGACTGACTAAGATCTAATACTTACTTGCCACCAATGTCATAAAACTGTAAAAACCTCTCTCTTATTAATAATGTGAGTAGGCAATGTGGCCAATGCTAAAAAAAACATATATATATATATATATACATATATTTTTTGTTAATTTAGTTTAAGTTAATTTAGTTTTGAAAATTTCGCGAAGATTCATCACCCGGCGCCAAAGTTATTTCAAATAGAATGTTGCAGATTTCCTATGGAAAATAGGTCTTAACTATAACTATCTACTGGCGACCGCCAGTAGATAATATATATATATCCAAAGTTATTAGAAAACCAAAAAATCAGTTTCCTATGGAAACATGGTGCTTGCTATAACTACGTAGTAGCAATTGCCACTGTGCGCTATATATATTGACGAATCTTCGCGAAATTTTCAAAACTCGTGGCCCGCTCCGGTCCGCTCCTATCCTGAAAGTCTTGGGGTGATTCATCAAGTGGGGGCCGAGAAAAAAGGGGGGTCCCAAAACGTGTTTTCCCCATGCAATTTTCCATAGGAACCTTTCATCGCAGCTACAGCCCGAACTGCTGAATGGAATTACACCAAATTTGGCAAAAAGGTAGCCCTTGGTTCAGAGTCGTGCCTTTTGCTTAAATGGTGTAAATCCGTTCAGTAGTTCCTGAGAAATTTGAAAAAGAAAACACATATATCTGGGCGGAGCCTAACCACACGTCATCGTGAGATCTGATTGGCTGTCAGCACTTCATCCTGGAATTGCTGGCTGCCATCTTGGGACCAATATAAATGATAGTACCCCATTGAAATGCATTGTAGTGAATCGAAGATTTTGAGGGTTACCAAAAGGAGAACTATAAAGGGTGATAACAGACTTTAGTTACATTAGAATTCATTTGTTGATGGTACCATACTAATTTCAGGAATTGTGGTGTGTTCTAAGGTGATTTTACCCTGTGAAAAACCTTCTGCTGGGATATCATGAATCATGTTTGAGAGAAAACTATTTTCACATGCTTGTCCCATACAGTTTTGGAAGGTGCTCCAGAAGCTAAAATGAGAGCATATTTTCTGTAAATTCACATTATCTTTCTCAGTCATGTGAGAATGAAGTCTGACATTCTCAGTAAAACATGTACATCCAACAAGGGCAGAGACTGTCAGTTGATTCCTTTGTGTTCTACTGCAGCTTCCCAGAGTGTTCTAAAGAACAACTAGAGTGCTAACAGCCTTACTTATGACAAACGTATGGCACACCTGAAGCCATCTTGATTGGAATAAACTGGTAACACTTAAAACATTTAATTTAAAAGGAACAAAATGATGGGGTTCATTTTGTCATAGAAATTATGGATAGTGCTGTAGAAAGAAAAATTAGGACATGTTTTAAGTGAGATCTCAAATATCTTCCTGTTATATTTCAACAGGAGCAGCCTGTCAGTTGATGCCTTTGTGTTGTACTGCAGCTTCCCAGAGTGTTCTAAAGAACAACTAGAGTGCTAACATCCTTACTTATGACAAAAGTATGGCACACCTGAAGCCATCTTGATTGGAATAAACTGGTAACACTTAAAACATTTAATTTAAAAAGGAACAAAATGATGGGGTTCATTTTGTCATAGAAATTATGGTTAGTGCTGTAGAAAGAAAAATTAGGACATGTTTCAAGTGTGATCTCAAATATCTTCCTGTTATATTTCAACAGGAGCAGCCTGTCAGTTGATGCCTTTGTGTTCTACTGCAGGTTCCCAGAGTGTTCTAAAGAACAACTAGAGCGCTAACAGTCTTACTTATGACAAAAGTATGGCACACCTGAAGCCATCTTGATTGGAATAAACTGGTAACACTTAAAACATTTAATTTAAAAAGGAACAAAATGAGGGGTTCATTTTGCCATAGAAATTATGGTTAGTGCTGCAGAAAGAAAATTTAGGGCATGTTTTAAGTGAGATCTCAAATCCTCTTCTATTTCATTAGAAAATTCTGACATGCAGACTGAAACAATCACTTTCAATACCAGCAGTAGACTTCCAGTTAACTCCCTGGTGAGCAGTAGCTTTACTACAGTGATCTAATGAACAACTAGAGTGCTAACATTCTGAATTTATGGCAAATGTGTGACACATCTGAATGCCTTCTTGATGGAATCAAAGTAAAAACTGAAAGCATTTCCTACTGAGGAGGCTGCAGTAAATGACGAAATTAGGAAACTTCATAACAAATAAGTCTCCCAAGATGGCCACCAGAGAAAAAAGAGCCCAAATGTAGCACAAATATCACCCAGATGTAGCCCACATACAGCCCAATGACAGAAGTGTGCAAAACACTTTTTATTTTTTAGTTTTTCTGCAGTTTTATATAGTGCAGACTGGTCAGGTATTGGAGCCTTACATCTTACTTGGACCCCTTATTGCGTATTTTGCACGAAGTACATGAGATTGATCTTGTGAAACATTGAACTTTACGATTCTGTTAACCTGAAG
This sequence comes from Calotriton arnoldi, assembly GCA_963921515.1. Lineage (NCBI taxonomy): Eukaryota > Metazoa > Chordata > Amphibia > Caudata > Salamandridae > Calotriton > Calotriton arnoldi. The sequence goes on from CAWUFW010001918.1 coordinate 2,086,814, forward strand.
TTGCTCTGAACCGGGCTTTGTAACACCCGTTTTTACCTACTGGTTTTAATTAATTCTCACTGTATTGTATTAGGAAAGAGGATTTACTGTTTTTATGTACACTTTTATGATCTATGTTTCTAAATCAGATCAAATAAAGTTTAATGAATTCTATGGCAGGACGGAGGCGAGGATTATGCATATCTTTCCTCACTTTATTTGCATAGCAGTTCAAAGAAAACGTAACACAACAATCATTAAACAAAAGACTACACAACCCATGAACCATTAGGGGGTAGTCTCCAAGGCAACTATAGTCCAATCATATCACAGTCCATCGTATATAATATCGTGACGTCCCTTCCGCTTCCTCTTTCTTCACTGCTCGTCAGTTAAGTGCATTCCTTACATTCTTGGCTTAATCTGACGTTGTTGCTGTTTGTATAGCGGTTTCTTGTGCACGTTATTAGCATTATTGCCTTGGTATTGTTTCATATTCCCTGCGCAGCAGGCTCTTGCCCGAGCGTGTTCTCCCCCTCGCAGTTTCTCCCGCTGTGTGCTCTGCGCGCGGTGAGATCCTGTCAGGCGCGTCTGGGCCGAGCGAGGCAGCTCCGTCGAGCGCTCCCGCTGGTCTTTACGCGCGTTTGGGAATCCGGTCACTCCTTTAGTGTCCGCTTGATTCCCGACCAACCCTCCCTAATTTTGACACCGCTACGCGGTGTTTCCCCACACGGCCACGTTAGTGACCATCGCCACCTGGTGGTGGTAATTGGTATTGCGCCTCAGTCTATTCTTATAACAGCTTCGGGTAAAGCCCAGCTGTTGGAGCACCGGCGAGGGGGCTGTCTTAAGGATTTTAAGGGCATTTGTTCTGTGCTCACACCCTCTGCTATCATGTCTTCTCCAGAAGACCATTTTTACTCCTCCTACCAGGAAGTGGAGGAGGAATGGCCCCCAACTTCTTCCTCCAGCAGTGGACCAAGCCCTCTCTCTGGCTATTTCTAGGCGCTGGCTCCTCTTAGGGATCAGGTTGATAAGCTGGCGAAAAGCATCCCTGGGGTGTTCAGTGACCCAGATCTGGTGGTGGCGGGTCCAAGTAGCTCCCAGATGGGGAATAAAAGGGCCGTTAAGCATAACGCAGGGCACTTGGAAGGATTTGATAAACTTACGGAGACCTTCCTCAAGAGTGCGCGAACGCTAAAACATGCACCCTGCCGGGAGGAGGAGGGGCCCGGAGAAAATTGCGACACTGTCACCGCTATTGTAGACCCAGACGGCGGGTTTCCCTTAGAGGGAGAGGGTGTATCGGAGGACGATTACTCCTCCGATGAGGATAAGGACTCGGGGCGTCCCTGGCGTCCAGAGTCCCACTCCTCTCAGTCCCCGGTTGGGGACGGGGTCCACTCGGACATGTTCGAGCCTACCCAAATTTACCATCCTAGGTCGGCAGAGTGGACACCTGATGCCAAAGTGGCAGAGTATGTGGTGGGGAAAATCCATCAACCCCTTGAAAGGGAGGTCAGGAATAGGATGAGGGAGAATGCCCCAGGCCCTCACTGAAGGGGAAGGTGGCACACACGCCTGAAATTGATGAGAAACTATGTACCTTTTTCTCCAAGTATATGAGGGATCCCAAGAAAGGAATTGATAGGTCTTGGACGTGGTAGGGCCCTTGACCCAAATTATTCAATTGACGGAACGTTCCAAAGAGTCAGGATCCCCTTTGTCCACGGATATTGTGGCTGGTTGGGTGCACTACCTAAACCCTAAAACACTACCCCTCCACTACCCAAACACCACTGCACTACCCTAAACCCTAAAACACTACCCCCAGCACGACACCCTACACTACCCAAACATAACTGCACTACCCTAAACCCTAAAACACTACCACCAGCACGACTCCCTACACTACCCAAACACCACTGCACTACCCTAAACCCTAAAACACTACCACCAGCACGACCCCCTACACTACTCAAACACCACTGCACTACCCTAAGCCCTAAAACACTACCCCCAGCATGACCCCCTACACTACACAAACACCACTGCACTACCCTAAACCCTAAAACACTACCACCAGCACGACCCCCTACACTACCCATACACCACTGCACTACCCTAAACCCTAAAACAGTACCCCCAGCACGACCCCCTACACTACTGCACTACCCTAAACCCTAAAACACTACCCCCAGCACGACCCCCTACACTACCCAAACACCACTGCACTACCCTAAACCCTAAAACACTACCCCCAGCACGACCCCCTACACCACCCAAACACCACTGCACTACCCTAAACCCTAGAAAAGAAACCCCCACCCCATGCCCAATCCCCCTTACCTCTCACTCCTCATGGTTCCTCTCTCCTCGTGGTTCCTGCTTCACGTCATCTCTGAGGGGCGGTGCACGTTGTTGTGAGGAAACGGAACAGCCTCTGTTTCCTTACAACGACATGGATCGTCTACATGTTTTTAGAACGCATGGTCATTTACCATACATACCTTTACAACAAAATTCGTTGTAAAGGCATGCGTGGTAAATGACCATGCGTGCTAAAAAAAATGCGTAGTAATGACTTTGTGATGTACAACGCATGCGTGGTAATGCATGCGTTGTAATGGTATCGCAAAGTAAAAAAGTCGTTGTAACGGCTGTTTACCGATCGAAGCTGGCCCCTGTTCTTCAGTGAGACGTTTATTTGATTAATTAGGAGGAAGGAATGTGTTTTTTTTACCGAAAAGTGCATTCCCGGCTGTTGTATTGTGAAAGTTTCCGCGTGGCCTGGTTTCACTTCCGGTGAGAGAGTGGAAGAGTCTGTTTGGATCTAAAGGAGTTCTGTTGTTGGATGGGGCCGGCGCGACATGTCATCAGAAAACATAGCTAATGGTAAGCGTCCTCCCTGAAGTGTGGAGCAGTGCCATGAGAGGTCAATGAGTGTGCGTCCCACCGCAGTATGACCGTACCGCGTGACCCATGTGCCGCCTCCAGGGTACGGGAGGCAGAAGCGGCATCGCAGGTCCTCTTGAAGACCGTTGTAGCACTAATTCTACATTTTGGTACTAGGGCATTTTAACTTCGTTGTTCCTGCCAGATACAAAGAGAAGATCCTGTGTTATTCAGTGCCCTCATTACCTTTTTTGTGGGTTGTGGTGCTTGTCACTTCGCTGCCCGCCGGTGCACACGACTGGGCACCCCACCTCGTGTGCCATCTGCAGGGCCTCTGCCCTCGGATCACTGGTTTCGGTTTCTGGAGTGGCAACATAAACAGTTGCTCCCAAAGGACTAGCCTGAACACTTAGGTGAATATCCCCTGCACCAGCATTCCACGGAAATTCTTTCCTAGCTCTCCCACGTCAACGAGCACGGCTCCGCTCGCGACACCGTATGACGTAATCAGAGCCATAAGAGGACCTCATCGGCGTGTCAGTTCCACCCATTTTTTCCGTGCCACCGAGGCAAACAGGGGACCGAGACATTTTCACATGTATACATAGTATAATAAACATATATATATTCACTAGAAAAACCATAGGTTTCAGGCACGTTATAGTTAGAAATTAGCATTTAAAAAACCTTAGAAATTCACTGAAAAAACCATAGGTTTCAGGCACGTTATAGTTAGAAATTAGCATTTAAAAAACCTTAGAAATTCACTGAAAAAACCATAGGTTTCAGGGGCGTTATAGTTAGTTGGACATTTCACTCGTACAAAACCATAGAAATTCCCCCGTTATAGTTAGTTCAGCTAACTATAACTCGTGCGTCCCGCAATGCACTGCTGATGACGTCACATATTACATCACTCATGACATGGTCAGTGACATCACTCATGACATCACTGATGACATCTCAAATGACATCACTGATGACATCACTGATGACATCATCCAGTGAATGTGTGTTTTTCTGAAAATTAAATATGTTTTATATATGTATATCTCAAGGTCGATGGAAGAATAAATGGGTATATAAGTGTCTAAATGGATGATTTTTTTTTTAAATTGATTGTATAACTGACTAAGTGTATCTTAGTGAATACATGGGTTAGTGAGTAATGTTTAAATATGAAAATATCTGTATCAGTCTCTCACTTTGTGTATAAGTGGCTGCATGGGTTGGTGAGTAGCTACAGGAGTGTCTATATGGGTTATTAGTCGGTTTTTTGAGTATCAGTATGAGCGTCTCAATGTCTGTATGGTTCGGTGGGGGGTATTACTTAGTGCATAGATGCATGAATGAGTGACTCACTGTTTGTATGTGTTGAAGACAGCATGTGTGCAGGACTGTATAGGTGGATGAGTATGTGTATGGGTGTGTTAGTGAGTGAATGACTGTCTCAATAGTGTCTTTATGAGTAACTACATATGTTTTAAACTAGTATATGTGAATATTGGTGTATATAAGTGAGTATACGTAAGAGTGAGAGATTGGAAGAGTTCCTGTACAAATAAGTAGGTGTTTCTATAAGTGATTGTTTAAGAGAGTAAGTATGTGTAAGTTTCTGTAGAAGTAAGTGTGGTAGTGTGTGTATAACTGTATATGCAAGTAAATGGATGTTTGATACTTTGTTTGCATGTGTGACTATTTGTGTGAGTAACTCTACGGATGAGTGGCGGTGTGTAACAGGATGTATAGGTGTATGAGTACATATGATGAGTGAGTACATGTATGAGTGACTGTATAGGGACTGTTGGTGAATGAGTGGATGTGTGTGTAGATCTTGGAATTACTGAATAGGTGTGTTGTAACTGGAATTGGTATGTCCATTGTTTTGAAAATGTTAGTTTGTATTTTTGAGTGTGTGTATCAAAGGTTATATTAGGGTGAGAGGAGGTCTGCCACTCTATCACAAGGATGATGTCATCAGTGATGTCATTTGAGATGTCATCAGTGATGTCATGAGTGATGTCACTGACCATGTCATGAGTGATGTAATATGTGACTTCATCAGCAGTGCATTGCGGGCGCGCAGAGTTATAGTTAGCTGAACTAACTATAACGGGGAATTTCTATGGTTTTGTACGAGTGAAATGTCCAACTAACTATAACGCCCCTGAAACCTATGGTTTTTTCAGTGAATATATATATATATATATATATATATATATATGTTCTGAATTTTCAATTTTAAACAGGCGTATGAAGAACACCAAATCGAAAACAGACCACCATTATGCTCTTTCTTCTTTATTGTATTTGTTGCTTAATCACCGTGGCGCGTTTCGGCTGCAACTGCAACATTGCTCACACCAACATGGCGGCGTCATTAGGAGTGATTATATTACCATTTCAATACCATGTGCATAGACATAGACAAAATCCTGAGTGCATTTATCTTACTCTCCTTATAATTTCTCCACATTCTCTTATGTTTTAAATACCAAAATTTTAAATGGAAAAATTATATGTTCCCAAGATGTAGAAACTTGTCAAATTATTAGCAGAATTCTATACATGTTCCTAAAACCGATCCAAGGAAACATAAATGACTGCACTATTTTTCTTCATGTCTGTGCTGTATTATTGCATAGTGCTTGCGGTAGAAGACAAAGTGCTATACTAATATATATATATATCTTATTCCATTTCTTTTCAGTTTATCATCCTTCAAAGAGAGGATCCCAACTCTGAGCGCACTCCAGTCTTTTACGGAATACTGAATGAAAGAGGACAATATTTCATTCTATTTCCTGAGTTGGCCTGTGCTGGAAAAAGTACATATTTTTTCACACATTCTCACTGACCAAGTTTTTCATCATGCAACTGACTCTGTGGAACAAAGGTTTTTTTGTGCCTGCTTTTTGCACCCACAGTGCATTTACGTATTAAACAAGATGCAAGTGTAGGCTCTTCCCTTAGAAGGATCACTTGAGTACACATTTTTCACCCATGCAATTTCAAGGAGGCACTCGTTCTTTTGTATGGTGCAAAGCCCCCATCAAACTGGGGGAATTCCAATGCCCCATAAAACTAATGTAGCAATTGTCACACAGTGTTTTATCCTGAAGGTGTCAGTCAGTCAATAATTATTTATTCCGTCCATATGGACCATAAAAGCACCAGGAAAAGTTACAAAATACATATAATAGTAATATTTTAAAAATGATTACACGTGACTTCTGTAAATACCAACATGTTATTAAATTATGTGCAGATGGCAAAACATTTTTACTCAGTTAAAAAGATAAAAATAAGAAGCAGTATAAAAGGCCTGACCAATAAATAACTAATATCAAAAACCTTAAAAAAAATAGGTCCGTTATGTTGTGAAATTATTCAGGACAGCTAAAAACTTTATAGTTCAGCTAAAACTTTTTAAAACTATTAAGAAAACTCTAGTCATTAATTAACTTTTTTCTGCATCTAATGGCTTCGCAAAGAACATTTGCGACCCCAAAACAGACCAATGGTGAGGCCAGCAGTTGTAAAACAACATAGCAGGTCTTACTTGGGAAAAGGTATTGGTTCTGACTAAGGGAAGTATGAATTTATTCCTCAGGGTATGATCAAAATCAGAAAAGAATATGAAGTGCATCCTATTCTGGTCTGAGAAATTATGACAGGGGCATGGATTAAGGTCTCCCTGTTTACAACAACCTTTAGGCGTAACTAAAAACCAATGGAAGGTATTGAACCTAAACCATGTCAATAAGGAGCAATGGTATGCCTTACTAACAAATGACAGGTATGGTTCCCTCTTTAGACAGGTTTTCAATAAAATATACTGTTTAACAGTTCGTTTGACGAGTTTCCTCTTCTCTCTTTCATTTAGGTACTTCTCCAGAAGCAAATATTTTACAGCCTCTATCTTCCAGGGTCGTAAGGGTCTATGGTTAATAAATAAATCCATACAGTGCACCCTGGACAATATGTCTTTAACATATTTTAACTATGGTATATGTAAGGCCCATTGGTTGTCCTTTGGGAGGGGGCACAGAGTTTTGAACAATAAGACGCACCTCCAGGTATCCTCTGCTGGTAAGTGGAGTTGTACTCAATATCTGTCTGTGGGGGCTAGGGGTCCCTTCCCCCACCTCAAAATAAGGTGGTCTGAAGTGGAAGATTTAGTGGTGGTTTCAATTTGTCCATCTGTCCGTCACTGCAACAGTCTTCTGACACAATATGGGTATGCTTTAGTGCAGATCAGGAAAGTGAACCTCATAAATAATGAGGCCCCAAATGTTAATCTACTGACCAACCCAGAAGTCCTTGGATAAAAAGAGAAGCAATTTGGATTAGACTGAGTTGCAGTGGAAAGAGAAGTTACCATTTTGGACCTATCCTGGTGGATTATAACATCTTGAGTAACCCTTATTGTGCTATTGAAAATGTACATTTGGTCATTCAAGACCGACCTCTTTAGAGGGTCTGATTGTCATCTTGATAATCGTGTTTTAGCCCTCGTCCATACAATATATGTGATTAGGGTTATTTCAGCTAAGTAGTAGGAAGTAACACTTAGAGAAACTGGAAAATAAAGAGCAAATTAGATAGAAAAATAATTTTAATAGCAGTCACCATTTTGCGCAAGTAAGCCGAATTGCTACTTCATTTCCTTAAGTCAACATGTTCATCCACCAAAAAGGAAGCATATTTTTTACAGATATATGGGCTCTAATTAACAATCTTCATTCACTGTAACTATTATGTTGAGGAGATCTTACTCGTTTACATCAATCCAGAGACCAGAAATTTACTTATAATACCTAAATCCAATATAGAGTGCTGAGACTGTCTTTGTCCCGGTACTAAATAAGTAAAATAGCAAATGTCACACAACATTTTATCCTGAGCTATCATTTAAGAGCAGGCATGGGGCTTTAGATGATACAACACACCCTCCATGCAATATACAATGCTGGGATACATGCAGAACATTGCCTGCAAACATGTCAAGCATACATGTTATGAACCCCATGTTGCCCTGTTTACATTAGCTTTACATTTTCTTGATGTTATGTTCAGGTATTCTTATAAAGCGCATGTTCCCCAATGGTCTCTTGGCGCTAGTGAAATATCCTGTCTTGTGAGGCCAATTTAACCCCCTAAGTCCTGTAAGCCTGTTTAAACAGCCAGGTCTTCAGAGGTTTTCAGAAGACACTATAATCCATTGTGTGGAGAACCATTACATGCAGTAAGTTCCACATTGTTGCAGCTGGATATGTGACGTTACAACGCATGCCATTACATCGCATGCCGTTGCAAAGCCAAACTTTACCCCGACTTTGTCGGGGGAGCGCTGGAAGTTGGAATAGATTAATTTTCTATTCCAACTCCAGTGTGTGCAACAGTAGGGAAGGTGTTGGAGTTAAATCCAACCCCTTCTAACCACTGCTGCACACCTTTTTTGTTGCAACGGCATGCAATGTAACTGCATGCGTTGTAACGGTTGCGTTGTAAAGGCTGCTTCCCTTGCAGCTATTACTGAAAATCTGCTTCTCCCAGATCTACTCTTCCGAAAACCAGCTACTATTAACTGATTACTGCAGGAGGATCTCAAATTGCACTGAGGGACATTTTTCTTGATCTAGTTAGTCAAAAAGCCGAGAGCTTGTCCATTCAGGCTTTCAAATGTCATACAGCACACTTTAAATTGAATTTGTTCTTTTACTGGGTGCCAGTGAAGTTTCAGTAATAAGGGAATAGCATGTGAATATCTAGGTAGAAGAAAAATTAGCCTAGCAGCCTCAGTCTGATTGATTTGTAGTTTGTGCTGAGTAGCCTTGGGCAGACCTGCATAAATTGCATTTGCATAATCAGGTCACAAAGTAATAGTTGTGATCACTAGTAGCGTGTGTCTACCGTTAGTAATGGTGCAAGTTTCCTCAGAAATGTTAACAGAAATATGCATTTGGAAACCAAGGAGTTCATCTGGGGCACAAGTGAGAAATTTCCATCAATCATCACCCATAAGCTCTTAACTGAGGTAGATGGAGTTGGAGGCGAGCTCAAATCACTTGGCCAATAAAGGGGGTTCCAGACGCAGCTGCTGTTACTCTTCCCGAACTATCTCTGTATTGTCTACATTCAGCTTCAATTGGTTATTCTCCATCCAGCTATCAATACATCTCTTTTTATTTTGAAAATGTGTGTAGGAAGAGGGAGAACCATCTAGATCAAATATCAATTGAGAGTCATCAACATAGTTGTAAACACAGCAACCCCTGGACACTAACTCTGCAATGAGGGGTCTAAGTAAAGATTGAAAACAAGTGGGGACAGCTATGATCCTCGAGGAGCCCCTCACTCCAACTTCTGAGGCTTAGATGAAAATTGCTTAAGTCTGACAGCCTGTGTTTGCTCTTTTAAGAAGGATATAATCGATTGCAGCTCTTTGCCTTACACTCCTGCTGCCTCAACATGGTTGAATAGAATCCTGTGATCGACTGTGTCAAAGGCTGCTGATAATTCCAATAGAACTGGTGCGACTCCTTTACCCAAATCGTTTTTCCCTCTTAAATCATCCAACACAGTCACGATTACAGATTCTGTGCAGTGGGTGGAAACCCACTTGAGCAAGATGAAGAAAGCATGTATCATGTAAATGGCTGCATGGTTCTTGGGCCACATGGACCTCTAACCTCTTTTCCAAGAAAGGGAGCAATAATATTGCCCAATAATTTTTTAGGACCGTTGGATCAGCTCCTTGTTTTTACAACAAGGGGATAATTTCCTCATGTTTGAAGGGGTATGGCACAGTGCCATGCTTCAGGGACTGATTAAGTAGAGCAAATAACCAAGGAAGTATTATAGATGTTAACTTTTCAGGAAAGCAGGTAGGCAAGAGTCCATAGGAGAACCAGATTTAACTTTAGTGAGAAGTTCAACCATTCACTTTTCAGCAACTTCCAGGAATTTGGATAATATGTATTATTCCTCTCCCTTTTCAGCTCCCCTAATTTAATCAAGCAGGAGCAATACTATCTTCAATTCTCTGTATTTTGTTGATGAAAGTCATTTCATTTATCACAGAGTTCCTGAGAGGGGTTCGCCTTGGGTGTACCCCCTTCTGGGGAGGTTAACTCCTGGAGTATCGTAAATGTTTTCTTTTGTTTATTTGTAGCCCCCAGTATCTTGTTGGTATAAATGTTGGACTTAGCTGATTTTAGTTTCTCTTTATATACTTTCATTTGCTTTTAAAATTTTGCTTTTAATTCTACTGAGTGCTCCCTATGCCACTGGCATTCTATTTGGTGCAGTCTGAAGCAGTACATAATTCTTAACCGCTGTAATCCCTCGGCTTGTGAATTCTTGTCTGCTTTGAGAATTGACTAACTCAATGTAGGTGTAATTTCTTGAAGTGTCATTGCTGATTCCTTCATTTTAGATTGCTTCCAATGATATGTATTTCTAACTTCCAGTGATCACCTATTCACATCTTTCTTAATGGGGATAAGGAATTGTATCATTTAATGATCTGACCACATTCATGGATATATTTTAGTGCCTTTTATATTTAAGTTTAGTGTCCAAATCAAATCTAATGAATGCCCATTTGAATGTGTTGGTCCTTCCACCTGTTGTCAAAAGTTCAGAACTGTCAGTGAGTCCACGAACTTCTGACCTGACCTTTACTATTCATATGCAGAGAGTCCACCCAGAAGTTAAAATCCCCTATGACTAATATTTGTGAGTACTGAGAGGCCAAGGGACAAATTAATTCAAACATTTCCTTGTCAAAATTAGCTAAGTATGGTGGGGGGGAGGTGATATACAAGTAAACAAACAAGCATACAATTGTTCATCTACATTTTAAAAAGTAATACGTCCACATCTCCAAGCGATTTAAGGTTAAGTTGAGTGGCTTTCAATTGATTATGTATGACAGCGCCTACCCCGCCACCACTTACCTCTGTACATTCTAGACTGATTCCCATGCCTACCTTATTGCACTTATACAGCTCTTCTGCTGTGTAGATTAACCTTTGGGCCTAGTGACTGGCCCTTGGTCTTGGCCGAGTGCAGCTGAGCTTGCCTATGGTGCACAATTGGTGCACCAGCCGCGTGCCTGCTACACTGACTCGCAGCCATTTTGCTTCAATAGCTCACGTGTAATTAACACATTGGTTACGTTTAAAAGAAACTACAAACCGAAGCTCCAAACCCCACTCTCCGGAAAAAAAGTTAATAAGCATGATAAACAGTTGCAAAATAATACCATCAAAGTCCCAGCCCATGCTAAATGGTTACATCATCAGATTCAAGTTAGTTCATAATCAGGATAATTTCCATTTAATTAAAAACTATTTCTTAAAATAAGCAAATAGCTCTTCAACCTAAACAAATAACAAAGCTAATAGGTCAAGGATGGATGAGTCTCACAGATTAACTATATTGCTTCCAATATTTACCTAAATATTCTGGCATTGACCTGAAGTTTCAAAGGCTTAACCTCATAGAGAAACTGAACTACTGAGAATGCCTCTACTCCTCCTCACAGAGTTAATCAGTACAACCTTAGCTCACATTTTATAACTTGGCTTGAGCATTGACACACTACTGTCAGTGAGAATGCATGTATTTATTGTGCTAAAATAACAATAAATACAACAGAAGAGTAAGTAATGTATTACTTCCATGCCCATATAAAGTTAACAAAACAAGATAATAGTTGAAAAAAATAAAGTAACTTTTAATAAAAATTGATACAAAGGACAGCATTTACAGCACAAGGAATAATGTAAAAAAGAAAAATCAATAGTAGCAAATGTTACAGTATAAATGAATGAAAATCTAAAATAATGAAAACAATTTGCTGGACTAAATCATTGGTAAAATAACATTGCGCTGATCAACCGAAAACAAAATATAATGAGAATATTTAAATTGTGAATAGCAGACATTTGACTAAGGCTTGAGAGACAAATGTGGCTAACTAGGGAATCCTACAATATGAGGTGTTCCTCCCCCCCCCCATTGCCTTCAGAACTCTGTTTCAGTCACAGGTTGCTGCTACAGGCACTCTGTTTAAAAAGGGATTCTAGTCCTTATCTGGGTAAACCTTGTTACTGATGGACTGGCCTCTCATTGTGTCAAGTCAAGTGTCTGGCAAGTCAACTATCTGACATTAAAAGGTGGCATGTGTTACTAGTTCTGCCATGAGATGCTAACTGTAGCCACTTAATCTAGTTACAGGTTTATTCACTTACTTGGGTGTGGAGCAAGATAGTTACCTGTGGAACCAAAGTAAGCCTCATGACTTCTGTAAGCTATGCTACACTGAAAATTGATAGACAACTGTTGGTTTATCTCTCATAATCAATGAAAATAGTATATTTGGCCTTATATACTATTTCAGGACTGGAATAACAAAAAGCTTTCACGCACACACACACACACACACACACACAATGGTTTACTAAATTCTCAGACAAAGTGCCCAAATTAGAATGTAATTATCTTTTCATTATTTTAAGATATGTGATATGTTAGGTTAAATACATATCTGGCAAAATTGAATTAATTATTAATTACACACCTCAACTTCGGATAACAACTAATTATCAAGAAAATGCAATTATCTTATTTATTTGGTCTGGAATTTCCATCTTTGGATTTATCCATGCAAGGCAGAGGATGAAGGGAAATATATCTCCGGTGCTTTCCTGGCTTGCGGTTACTGTGGTGTGGCTGTTCTTTTCCACTATTGTGATTTGTATCTCTTGTAGACTCTATGGATCCTCTACACATGGATGACCCTACAGGCAAGGTGCTGGGATACCTTTGTTGTAGACATGACTGGCTTCTTTACCAGGTAGTAAGCCTAAACATCTGGGAGAGCTCTGTCCTACTAAGATAATTTTGCACCAACTTAATTTACCAGATTTCATATCAAGTCCTTGGCTGCCAGAAGTCCTATTTTAAAGAATTCTATTATGTCTTATTGAAGAGAAAGTGGGCATGAAATAATTTATCAAATAATATGTCTCATTTATAAGTATCTGACATACTAGCTTGAAATTCTTTGGGAGATCACATGAAGGTAGTAGCTCCTCAAGGTAAGACCATAAAGAAGAAGAACAGAAAACATTCCTGCTTTTCTAAAGAGAAACAAAAAATTCTTTGCACGTTGAAGGATAACATGGAAAGTTGTCCCAAATAACTTACTGAATCTCTGCTTCCAAGTATTTGCTTCATGGTTGTGGTAGATAGTCTTGTAAGTAGGCCTCTAGTGTTACTGAGATGTTGGTCTTACATGCACACCTTGTGACCTGCTGAAGAACACCACCCTTGAAGCCTGATGCAAATGTGGAAATGTTCCTCTATGAGAGAAAGTCTGCTAACAATTATGAAAATTCCCAGATAATGAGTGGAGTACTGGGACAATTTAATGCACATATGACAGTTTGGGGGAAACCCATACAGTTTTCATACATAAAACTTCGTCCCATGAATAAGGTAAGGTTGGCTTCTCTGGCACTGTGCAGATACCAGTTTGATTGGGAACCTTGTTTTGTTTTTCTTGTAGATGATTTAGGTTTCCTTCAGTGATTCCACTGGAGATGCATTAAGATGTTTGCTTTTGGTAAACAGGAGTGCACAATCATCTGCTGATTGGGTGAGCTCATAAAAGCACCTTTTATCAGAGAGGAGGGTAACTATTGACCACCTACTAAGCTTTGCTTTTATGAGGTGGATAGTAGATGGCAGCTGATTGCTTGTAAAGGGCACCACATGAGTTTATACTGGTAACTTCAGGCAGGGGCTGGGTGCTTTGCCTATCTGACCGTGAGTAACGATCCTTGACGCGGGGTCCTGTCTTATAGCCACCTCACTTCTGCCTCTCGCTACACCAGAGGCTACCAACCCCTATCTACCAGCAAACGCATGTCCACGCCAGACGCTCAAACTACCTTTTACTTCTTTTGGGCCCCCCTCCCCAGGACACAAATACCTTACCGTGTCCAACACTTGCCGTGATTTGATGGGGCCAATCGTAAGATAGTTTTAGGTGAGTTGCTTCTACCTCACCAAGTTGCTATTTCTTCTTTTTAATCACTCACCGCATGATTCGAACCTGCTGTGCTTCACATTTATACATACAAAGGTATCGACCACTGCGGGGCAAATTTGGTTGACAAGCGTGACCACTTTTAGCAATGCTCACCGCATTTGTTAGTGTGCACAATCTGGTGTCACTATTGAGGGTTACGAGGGCAGGATTCTTACAGTATGATTGTTCTCTGATATGAATTGCTTTCATTTTGCCATTTTTCATTTCAGATTGGCTGCTGCATCAACAGGTACTTTACCTCTTGGTGCCACTTTTGTTATTAATAGGCTAGAACATCACAGTCTCACCATATTTTAGTGTAGAGTTACTATTTTCACTAGGTCCTGAGGAATTGCCGCTAGATCCACCTGACTAAACAGGCAAGAAACATGTCGACCACACGAGATTGAGCACAACACCCTGAAGCATCATTGCAGTGAGTCGCCAACTCCATTTTTAATCAGGGGGAAGGCAAGATCATTAAAGTCTAATTTACCTGACTCTTCCATTTCCCTGTTTTAATTCACACACTTACATTCCTACACTTCCAAGGCCCCTTACACCCACTGCACCATACGGCAAGGAATAAAAGATCTCCGCCAAAGAGCCCCTGCATAGGGTGCCCGTCGGGTATTGCAGCGCCGACCCGACGAGGAGCATGCCCGATGATGAAGCATGACACCCAGCAGGCTGGGTGTGTGAGGGCCCTCATTCCGAAAGGAAGGACTTTCCAGCCCCCCCCTTTCCCATTAACACTATCAATTTGTAGTCAGGGACCTTGCCAGTCCCCTGTCCTGCCTCCTTATCCTTCCCACAACAGGAACTGCATACCTTTTTCTTTTCAAACTTCAGGTGATGGGCCTATTGATCTTTTGAGTAACATATGTCCTGTCCCTTATAAAAGGGTCCTCCACTTCCCCATCTCTGTGTAGGGTGAGTTTGTGATTACATATGGTATCCATGGAGGCCACATTGGAAATGACCGGTGTTTTCAACATTAGCACCATATTGTGGTTCCCCAAATTAAGATTCCTCAAACTATGGTAAGTAGTTGCCATTAGTAGCATAACTAGTAACTTCTGACATCTCTACACTTGAGTTGTGTCAGTGCTTGCCTTGTGTGCTGTTGTACACATCTTTTCAAGAAACCTGCCCTCCCAGTGTGCCTTGTTGAAGCTGGATTGCTAGGCAGCGTTTCTTCCCATCTTCCAAGCAACAAATCACGCTCACTTGGGATTTCTGTCCCATTACTTCTCAATACCCCCCTTTAATCATGCTTTCCTATCCTATTAGGATAAAAGACCCAGGAAGATACTAGCAAAAACATTCCCATTATTGCTTTCTAGGATAAGCCTGCCATTTAGGCTTTGGCTTCCTGCCAGCGCTCTTAGTTTTAGATAGGTACTGGTTCACTGGAGCAGTGCCTTTGTTTCAACATGAATTCACCATGATGATCCACAGCACCACTTGAGAGTAGGGCAGAGTACCAGGATAGTCAGATACTGGAAAGAAGCCTACAAAAATACAAAAGCCCTCTTTCTGAGTCCTGTCTAAATGGCGAATAACTGAGTTTTTAAGAAGGGAGAGGTACAGCCCTACAATACAATGCAAATACAAGTCTCATCTGACTCAGACCCAGGACAAGCACAACAAAAGGTGAGGGCCTTACCCAGGACTACAAAAACCTCCATTCAAATTAATTTCATATATCATGAGAAGCAATTTCAACATCTGCTGTCAAATGTTCTGCATTATTTGATAACGTGGCAAACATATTGTGCTCCTGTTCTCACTATTCCTTTAAAGCCAATTGCCTCCATATGTTGTTTCTTGTTTGCATCTAACGATTATATTCTGAAGTTATGCCTATTATTGTATGCCAAAATGTGTTTTATTTATTCCCAATACTGAAAGTATGTTTTAATTTATGTGTTCCTATAATGCCTTATGCTTTAATATAGGATTAGTTTAATTGTATTTGTAATATTGTAGGAGAATTCTTATAAGTTTCTTCTCACAGTGGACCACTAATTACTAGGAACATTTCTCACAGTAGCTTTGAGGATTACTATTACAACTGTGTCTTCAGTGCTCTTGGGAATAGGGGAGCATTTTAACTCCCAGAAACTTTATTACCCCTCAACCAAATTTGCTGCCTGAAAAAGTATGAGATTTTCATAAAAAGAGCTTGATCTTGCACGTTTCAGGCTGCCTGCCTTTGGCATTCAAGTATGTGACAAATGTACTGGATCGCTCACAATGACAGACCTTTAGTATCAATTGTTAGCCTGGACTTGGTAAAATGTAATATGTAGTCTGCTTTTATATTATTAACTCAATGTTCCTTTCTATATGCTAAACTTTTGTGATCTATTGTAATATTCTCCATATACCCCATACTGTATCGGGTTCTAAGTAAGTCTTATAAAATAGTAGTCCAAATTTCTTCTCTGTTCTCACTTAGGGCAAAGGGTGAAGGGAGCCCTCTCAAATACATGCGTCTCTGACAGGTAATGTTACGTTCCTAATTCAAACTTCCTCTGGGTAAATTAATTGAAATTTTGTGGGCGCAACCTGCCTCTTTCCCAGCCACAGCCCATGCAGGTAAGAGTGGTGGGGCAGTGGGGCCGGCTGGGGGGAGATTTCGACGGACGATGACGAGGGAAAATTAAATAATAATTCATTTTCCCTCGTCATCGTCCATTGAAATCCCCCCTCACCCGGCCCCACCGCCCCTCCGCTCTTACCTGCACGGGCCGCAGCTGCTCTTTCCTTTATTCAGAATGGTGGGTTGTTATACCTGTACTGTCTTTGGGAAAAGGGAAATCTACCAGAAGTGGTCAGGGCCAATCGTTTCAAACAACACTGTAATTTTATAGGGTTAATGACATGCCAAAAACACCAATGAACCTAGCCTGCTGGTGAGCCAGCACTTAACTCTTGATCTTCCCCTTTGTAAACCTACCTTACAATCTGGCACTGAAAATGCAGGTGAATACTATAGTCTAAAAAAAGTTGCAAGAACCCCCCAGCCCCCTCATGAGCTGACTGAAAGCTTCTGTTTCCCATCATGCTGATCTTGTTCCCCATTGAACAGTCAATCTAGTTCATATAGTTGCCCTAATGGAAAAATCTGATCACTCATAACTTTACTTGTCTATTTGATTTCTTTCAGCACTTTTGATGCAAACCATTGGGTCTCACCCAGTGTACATGACCTATTGGTACCATTAACTGCTGGAGACCTGTTGGAGTCATGCCCTTTGAACTGTGCCCAAGAACCCCATGTTACTACAAAAACCTGGGAAACCTTGGTATACAGACCACACACTGACCTCATATGCTGTTAGTGTTTTTATGTTTCCCAAACCCCTCAACATATTGGTTACATCTTAGTTCACTTTTGGATTCAGAATGTGTTTGTTTGGTATGAGACTAGGGAGACTGAAGGCTACATGGCAGACATTTAATTTACAACCTATATTTCACAATATGGGAACCAGAGATTTTTGCCATTTAACAAGACATGAGGTATGCTGAGTCTTTGGAACCTGCTATGTTATCTAAATTTTAGTTAGCCTTAGTGTCATCAATCAATACAAAAAAAAGCATTTGGTGGTGAAGATATGGGACTTCTGTGACCTAAACTATATTGCAGACACTTTAAAGAGCAATTTGTTCCTTCTACACACATACTTTTGTAAGGAAAAATGTGGAGGAAACTCACCTTCCCTACAAATCTTTTACAAATCAGGGTTTAAGTCTACTAAGCTATAATAGAGGCATACTTCAATATTTCTATTCTGTAATATGCTGGCAAAATAGTCCCATAGACAATACTCGTGTGGGATTTGAAAGAGCATTTAATACACTAAATGACTATAATAGTGAACATAATAAAAATAACAAGATCATATAGAATTAAATAAAACCCATATCCTGATGTTTATAAAAAGTGGAATATAACCCACATTTTAGTTCGTAAACAGAAATATTAAATCTAAACCTGTTGCAAATACATTTGACCTGAAATGTTTGAAATCTAACATCACAATTAATTCACTGTGGCCAGTTTCAATGTCTGCCAGCCTTGACATAGGGCCTTGCAGCATTCCCATGTAAAGTGGACATATATTTGGAAGTAGTCCAGTGTGTGGCCTACAAATCTTTTTTGTTTCGCCAAAATGTACTTTGGAATCAAAGACTTATTTGAAACTTTGCCTCTTCAGGCAGCCACTTGTCAAAATAGTAGGAATATTTAAAATATATTACCCATTGAAGTATTCCAGTGCCTTTAGCTTACAGGAGTTTATCTGTGTTTCTCTAGCATTTCAGGCGGATGAGATCAATTGTTAGCCCAATATTTAAGATTTTGTCCCTCAGAACTGAATTTGATTGAATGTTGGTAGCCAAATCTAAAATTGTTATTCTCAGAATTTTCACAAACAGTTGAAATTAACTTCTTATTTAAGACATTACACTGAGAAAAAAACATTCAGACTTGGGGCCTTTTATGAGTCTGGAAGTTCAAGGACTCCCAGACTTTCGGGGGCGCAGCGATGGCAGTCCAACCACACTGCCACACCAGTGGTCCGACAGCTGCATTACAACTTTGGTGGTTGGACCACCATTGCAGTGCCGCAACCGCCAGGGGACCGCGTCGCCTGGTGGTCCGCTGTGGTCACGTGCTCACATTATGCTGGTGGTGCAGCTGCAGCACTGCCATGCATATTGCAAGTTTCAGGACCACCAGCGGTGTCATGGAGGTTCTTCCTCCAATAAACTCACTGGTGGTCATGAAGCAACGGGGTCACCAAAGGGCCCACTCGTGCCCGATGCATGGGGTGCATGCAATGTGTGCATGCACCCCCGGTCCAACACAGCATGGACTTCACACAGGAATGCACTGTGGAGGTCCTGCAGCAGTGCCTTTCTAAGGCAAACATAGGTGCCTTTGAAAGGCACTGCCGCAGGTCCACCCTGCCGCTCGCTAGACGTTAAAAAACCCGTAATCTGGCGGGCAGGCGGTGGCCCTGTTTGATGGTCCTGGAGCTAGGCGGTGATGTGGCAGCCCACGCCAGGACCGCCAAACTCCTAATCGGGCCCTTGGTCTTCAACATCTTTAAATATGGCGAACAACAGAAGAATTACTTACACCAACCGCTGAGTACCCTAACAAGTAGTAAATTAGCATTTACATATCTTGCTGATTCCAATCTGGAATGTACACAGTGCAGTGAAAATCATTTCTTTCGAATAATGGCAGTTTTGTTGTTGTAGATTTAACATAGAAAGCATGATTTTTATAGTGTGCATTTGCCCCGTTCTAATTCACCACTTAACAATCACTTTTTTCAGTTCTTGATTCAGAAATGTTAAGAGCTGCAATCAACCAGTCCTTTACAGCTTATCATGGCCATTATTTTAATAATTTGAATCAATTAAAAAAACAAAAAACAAACATGGGCTGAAGAAGATTGAAGTTTGTACTGGGTTGATTTTATTCCTTTGCCTTCAATTTGTTGTGAGATTCCATGGGTCTAATACTGGTTTTAAGTGTTTTATTTGAGATCTTGCTTGTATATTTAATGGTGTTGAGCCATAACATGGGACTCAACACCAAGGTATATACAGGCACAGCAGGAAACAGGTAATCACAAAAATAACCTACAAAAGTAAATTCATAGTTTATATTATCACCTGTTCGTGTGGTCTCAAGTACGTAGGCGTAGGTAGCACTAAACATACACTAAAGAAAAGAATATTAGAATACATATGAGCTATTACCAATAACAATAGCAGCTATGTAACAGCAAAACTCATGGAATTGATACATGGGAGTGACTGGCAAAAAATGCTTTCTACTGATCAAGCGAAAGAGAACATTGGTGGCGGTGACAAAGGCAGACAATTATGCCAACTTCAATGCAAATGTTTTATCAGACTGCAAACACTCCGGCTATATGGTCTCAACAATGATAAAGAACTGTTTGTACACTTGGAATTTAAATCAATAAGTTACCAATAACATCCTGTTGCAACACAATGGGGATGTTACCTGTCAAATGAACAAAAAGATTAACAAAATACTCCATCAGAATAGAAACACTGATAAAGAAGATAAGTCTAGGACACAGGTTAAGATTGTAAACCTACTGGAGAGTAAAAGAAGAACTGACAAAACCAACAAATGGACATGTGGAGTGGAAAACTACAGAGGAGTAAGCATTACAAACAAATGTGCTAAAAAAGAGAGTGATTAGAGGAAATCAACAACAGAAGTCATAGGAATGTGAAATAAATGTACACAAAACTATACAAATCAAAGTGTCCCACCAGAGGGAAACACTGCTAAATGGAAGGTGGCTTGGCAATGCAGACACAATGATAAATTGATTCATCAAAAAGATCCATCACCCCACATAGGAACAGTGATAAAATGAATATTCTTAGGAACTAATGCAAACCTTTAAGAATTTAAGAGTGTGCGCTTTAGGATTTTTGCACTACAACGCCCAGAATCATGGTAAATTGGAAATGATGTGGAATATCTATATGTCACATGAAGACTTCAAGAGAAAGGGAGGAAGGACTGCAAAAAGTGCCTGTGAGAAAGACCAAACGATCAAAACGCATCTGATTTCTTATTGCACTAAATGTAATTTGGCACAAATATATTATTTAACACAACCTCTAAGTTTGCTGGACCTCTTTTCGAGGATTAAGAGTTGATTTTGGGATATTATATATATACATATATATAAATTCACTGAAAATAATAATGGTTAAAGTGACATTGTAGATAGATATGATTATAAAGTCTTAGCTTATGTTAAAAAATCTTCACTGAAAAAAACATAGTTATGTTTTAGTTAGGTGTTGAAATGACATACAAATTAACATTTAAAAACCTCAAAACAACTGAAACTCATGTATAGTTTATTCAGCTAATTTTAACTTATGCCTCAGCCATGCACTTCTTATGATCTCACTTACTATATCATTTGTGACATGTTGAATTACATCATTGAAGAAATCACTGATGACACCTCAAATGAATTCACTGAAGACACTATTCAGACATTGTGACAGCATCCTACTGGGTTTGTGGACTTGAAGTAATTCAACAAGCTCTCCACTTTTCCTTCACTAATCAAGTGATAATGGACATAACCTTTGAGGACATGCTGGACACACAGCATATATGTCAAGTTACCTACATTTGGTGAATGTTACATGATTTTCATTGGTTTTCACAAGCCTAACAAACAAAATGCTTCTATACACAAGATAGGGAGCATGGCATTTAAATGAGGGACATGTAGAAATGTAATATTAAAATGTCCCTACAGTGACAAGGCCCCAAAAGCTACTCTCACTGTGGAAGACTCTGAGTGTCCTATATGGAAAACTACAGTACGACAGTACAGATTAAAATATTTATTCTGCTCATTTGTATTTGGGACCAGCTAGAAAAATAGTACAACTGCTATTAATATTTATTAAAAGCTAATTTAATGATGGAATTGGAATTAATATTTTGGAAAATGAACTTTTAAAAGTTACATTTGTCCTGTCTGAAGCTCTTGAAGCCTAATTTGCATTACGCAGTGCTTGATGTTGATGAGGTGTGGAAACTGTTCCCTAAGTAGGAACAATTGCCTGGATATGGGGAGGATATTTGTGCCTTTGCAGAAAGACCAGTTAGGGTGGACTTGGGAACTTCTTTAACTTGCAAAGGGGAAATGCACTTGCACAAGTAAATGTAAGGTGGGACCTAGTGAAGGCGACCCTTTGTTTGTCCAGCCAGGCTGGCAAGAAACCCAGAACTGGTTTTGAGTGACCACAGAGAGGGTATTGCTGTTTTCATGGGCCACACCTTGGGGTGGGTGCACAGGGTCTGCACAAGGGAGGAATTATTTTCCCATTTTGGATTTTGAAAGTAACTTGTACTGTGGGATTGTTCCCAATAGGGCTAGCAGGAAACGCTGGGTAGGGCTGTCCCTGGGAACTTTAACCCATTGGTTAGAGAGGAGTGAGGAGTCACCCCCAACCCTATCTGGTGCCAGCCATAAATGTTGCACCCCAAGGAACCTGCATCAGAATACTCTTTGGATCTGTGAAAGAACAGAAGCAGGGCTGCACCGGTTGTTTGAGACTTGTGAGGAAACTAGTAGGGCAAGACCTGCTCTCAGCTGTACCAAGGACAGAGAAGCAGAGACCAAGGGACAGTTGTCCGACCTCCTGTGTGGCTACAGGGACACAAGAAGCTGCAAAAGGCCTTTTCCGTGAAGTGTCCAGCTGACCAGTAGCAACTCAACCTGGACTGGGCTTTGCTGGTGACTTCTGCTGGAGTCAGTGTTGACTCCCAGTTGATGTTTCTGGGTTCCTGGGACACTTGGCTGTGCCTAACTGAACATCTCCTAACAACTCTGAAAAGTTGAGGCTTCTAGACTTCCAGAATACTGGGACTAACCACCCAAGCCAATCCCCCAAAGGAACAACAGTGCTGGATTGAAGAAACAGGTTTCTCTGACTTGGAGGTTCTCTGCAGTAACAAATCTGTTGCAGCAAGCCGTTGGCAAGAAGGTATCCTGCATCGTGAAACTCAGCTTCAGATACAGCTTGCAACCTTGTTGCAATGGAGGATTCTGAACTCTGAAAAAGAGACAAAGTGTGCTGGTGTGGACTACCTGTCCCAGGAGTGTTTCTGCACGAGGGGCGGAAGGAGAAGGCTCCAGGAAACACCTGCCACTATTTAGCGCATTCATCATTCTTGCTGCATGGGACTGTGCTGGTGGAGACTACCTGCCCCAGGATTCTTGCACCACATGAGGGCAGAAGGAGGAGGCCCCACTGGGACTGGGAGCTATTAAGTGCATTCACCATTCCCACTGAGTTGGATATGCGTGAGCTGCGCCCAGGCAGATCCCGAGCCAAGGTCAGTCCCACCGTGCACCCGTCAGTGCCAGGAAGAGGCAGGGCACAGCCACCATCCCTGGTTTTTAATGGAAACACCAGCCATCTTGAACATGATAACATCTTATTGGTAAGATTCAAACCCCGACAATTGGTTGGAGGGGTTATGAGTGCACTCTTGCCAATAGTGGAACTCAGATTATCATCAATCAGAGTTGACTACCTCATTCCAGCTGAAGTTTTCCCTGGGACTGGTTTTGTTTGGTATTGACCCTATTGACCCTTTTTTTAGTTGAGCAAAATTATGGGGAAAAGAAAGGCAACAGATGCTTCCACAGCCAACGCGAAGGGTCCCAAAGCTGCAAGACACGCAGCTGAAAACTGTACCCTCCAGCTTTATGAGCTGATTGTAGAGGTTGAGGGCATTTTAAACAAAGAAAAGAAATTGCCACCAACTATGAGTAAAATCACACACTTTTATATGGAAGCCTCCAAAGCGAAACAAGCCCCTGTTTGGCAAACCTCTTCCAATGGCTTCTCCTGCTCCTAATACTGAAAATATAGGATTTGTCAACTCTCCCCAGGCTAGTGCTCATTCTCCCATTTCATCCTTCTGTGAGGATCCTTGCAATACCATTCATAAATGATCCACTCCTCAACCAGCCCCTGTTGGGTTAAGTCACACCAATTGCCGTACATTACAGCCACTCTCTTTAAATGAAATGTGCCTGTGGTCGAACAAGTGAAAGGAGTACAGGCATTGGATAATACAGGAATCAAGACCATATGGATTACTTGAACTCTGGGTTTTCCTTAATTAAAGATGCAATCTTTTCATTCAACAATAAGCTGCGGGACCTTCCGGAGGTTATTAACAACACCATCTGCTAGCCAGAAGGCCTCCGAGATCCTCACACCCCAGAAGGTAACTCTTCTTGGTCAGTTGGCAACTGATGCAAACATCCTCAACAAAGATACACACATGACAAATTACCACCTTCCTGTCGAGGAGACCCAAACACCGTCCCAAGAATGATCAGAGGAGGCATCTCTGGCCAGAGGGGACACTTGTATTCATATGAGAATAACGAGGAAAGACAGCCGCTTCCCCATAGTCATGACAGCCTATTGATGAACCCTTTGGTTTTTAGACCTGTCAACTCTAACTTTCCAATTAGACGCGGAAGGGGTGTTATTACTTCCATTACCACAACACAGAGGCTGAACCCCACAGGAATTTTGTGTATGGCTAAGAAACTACACTCTGACCGTCCTGGTTTGATATTGCAGACAGGCTATAATAGAGGGGCTGTAATTGTTATGACGAGCGTACCCAAGTTGAAACCAGGTGAAAGGGCAGGCAAGGAAGCACTGATTAACAAAACTGTTCATTGGATCCGAACCAATCGGCAGTGTCGCTCTATAATTCATAAAGACCTAATTCCGCCAACCATCTTTCTGGGCAGATGAATGAATATGACTCATCAAGCTTATAAACGATGGGTTATTGGTGATGGAAGCTAGGTCGTTGCTGCTAACAGGCTCAAACATTCAATTTAAAAGCAATTTGAGATCCAGCGATACATATGTTTTAGACCGACACCAACTAGAAAAAATGGTTCGAATCCCAAAAAGCCACTCCATCTTTGGGCCCATCTGCCTCCACCATATCTGAAGTGAAATGACTTAGGATCGGCCTGCCCATGAGAGGGGACAAGGGTTCTGTTCTAGTATCCAACACTTCACCTCATCAAACTGCTGTGAACACCGCCCCCCTCGCCCTCCTCGCCCCCGAGATCCAGACACTCAACCCTCCAGTAGAACCTTTTTTTTATGGACCACGTATAAAAGAAATCAATTGGAAAGCTCATGACTGAATGGAAATTTCTTCCATCGCTGTTTGCACTCTAGAGGGAAATTATCTCAGTTTGTTAAGTTCACCTACCCCCCATTTTGGTTGGGACAGAGTGCTTTTCTGGTCTACAGCTGCTGTCATGGAATGTGGCAGGGCTGCGTGCCAAAATGTCAGATCCTAACTGGGTCAAGTATATTAATCTATTTGATTTCATTCTACCTCAAGAGACCTGTGTGTCCATCTGGTGGTACTTTAATTTGGATACAGACTTCGTTAAACTTGGTTGTTAAACAACTATAAATTGACTATTGCGATTAAATTCATTTGATTATATGAGGTCCAATGATGCAGCCGTAAGTGTATACAATGTTCATAATCGCTCTGTGAGAACGAATAAGGACTCCATTACATTGGCTAAGCTTGACAAACATTTGTCAAACAGGCAATCATATTCTCCATTAATTATTGCTGGGGACTTCAATGTAACGTTCGAGCCACACCCTTTATTGATTCCATCACTGATCTTGAAGATGTGACTAGAGGCATTCAAAGATTGGAAGCAGAGCCACTCAAAAAATACTCTACTGCTGCTATAAAACGAATTCTTTAACCCTGAAATAAGGCAGGCATGCATGCAATGGAAGATCTAAATCGGATGGTCACAGAGAATTTAGCTTTTATGGGGAGGGGGACAAAAAACAGAATGGATAACATCCTATTAACTTAGAAATATGGTATGCAATGTCTGATTTTAGTGTACTTCCATCAATTGGTAGTGACCATTATCACTTAAACATACACTTAAAGTCAAATCTCTTCCTTAGCAAATCTACCAGATTTACTAGGTCAGAGACTACATTGTCTCACAGCAGCAACAGGAGATCGATTAAGTGGGCTAAACTTGCATCTAAACTCGACACCATGGTACAAGATTACATCACTTTTAATCTGATCATTGGTCCCCTAGCCGATAATACAACTAGCGAGGTCTCCTTTTTGGATTTGCATCAAAGTCTGTTTAGTGCATTGAGACCAATATGCACAACAGAAAGCCGACTTCTCAACTCCTTAATGTCGAAGACCTCTTATTGGTATAATGCCAAATGCATGAAGGCCAAGTCAGAGTTAATCATGGCTGTTAAGCAGTGTGACACACAAAGGATTAGAGCAATGACAGCAAGGTAAAAGAAAATTGTTTCTAAAACCAAACAGGACTGGACAGATGCCAGCTGGGCCCACCTTGTTAAAACAGCTAGATCCAGGAATATTGGAGCTTTCTGGCATATTGTAGCTCATGGCTGTGTAGCGGCTTCAAATCCCCAGAAGTATTAGATCCCCACACACCTTTGGGAAAAACGTTTTGTAAATCTCTACAGTGCACATAAGCCATCTGCTGGGATCCCAAACATTAGAAAGGCTCCCACCAGATACAGTATTACAAACTTACTGTCCCCCTTTTTCACTTTAGAAGATACGCAGAGTCATAAACTGGATGCAACCCAGGAAGGCTCCCTGCACTGATAAAATACCAGAGGATATCTACCGCTCAGGGATATCTGTTTGGGCTCCATACATCAACAAACTCTCAAATAGAATTGTAGAAGGAGAATGTATCCCTGAGTCTTGGCGGGGACCGGAAGTTATTCTCATGTAAAAAAAGGGTGGCAGAAGTAACCCTGGGAATTATCGTCCCATTAGTATCATTGATAACCTCCAGAAGGTGTTTTGCCATCAGGTTTTGAAACAATTGCAATACTAGATAAGTGAAGCTAATAAATTATCGCCCTTAAAACCAGGCTTTTGATATTTAGGGTAAGCACAATAGACCAGATATTCCTGTTTACTTCAATTTGCTGCAAAGATCTCCAGCTAACAAGAGATCATTTGTATGTGGCATTTGCATATCTCAAAATAGCATTGAGTTGGTTCCAAGGAAATATTTTTAATCCACACTACGGCTAATGGGCATGATCCCTGTTCTGTAAAATATTATTGTAATTTTGCATGAGGCCAAGTGAGGTCAGGATCTCAGGGCGAGGTTCTCTCTCGCTCCTACCCTATTTTTCCTTTAAATTAATGATGTGATAAGTTTTTTGAATGACTGCACCCACAATTCTCCAAGACTGAATTGTGCTGCGGCTCTTTTGTTTGCCGATGACTCGCTTAATCTCTTGCACCCCTATGGGGTTTCAAAATCTTTTAAGATAAATTCTTAGATTTTTGTGATGGAATGGGATTGGAGATGAATACTTCCCAATAAAGGTGTATGATCTTTAACATTCATAAATCGTTTGGAGGCAGTTTCAAGATGAAGGGATCTATACTGCAGAAGGTGGATAGCTTCAATTATCTTTGTATTAGGCTAGATAAATCCTCTTCTTGCAATTACATAAAAATAGAACTACTCTGTTACATGATGCTTCTGCAGTCATTAAAAGATATAAAATCGCTACTCCAAGATACGTTTTACTGGCCATTGAGATTTATTGAGCCAAAGTCCAGAGCACAGCCATGTATGGGGCTGAAATATGGGGATATGGGAGCACAAAGGAGCTGACTGTTAAAAAAATGCTTTTTTAAGGATGTGTTTTAACTTACCTCAAAGCACCCCTTTAATACCATTATTTTTTAATACAGGGCTCAAACAAAGTTGCCCTAAGACCATTTTTATTTTGGGTTAGATTGTGGGCAACACCTGAACTAGAATCTTTCAGAAAAGCTCTAATTGAAGATTTGGGTATGGAAAATTCACACTCCATGCAATGGTTCTCCCACATAAAATATAGCCTTCTGTCTATGTATGGAACCACTCATGGAATCAAAAGATAGACACTTGGAACTCTGCGCCATGCACAAAGGATTCTAGGGTGAATGTTTGTGTTTCTTACAAAAACAGGTTCCACATTATTCTACCTCCAGAACTGTCAGTTGCAGTCCTGCAAATATTTTTAAGCAGGAGACAGACCATGAAACAATCACTACATGGACAAAAGTTGGTTTTATGACCTCCTACTTCTGGCCTCAGAACAATGCGGGGGTCCCGGAGGCGAGAAGGCTGCCGGGAGAGCTCCGATCCCTTAGGGGCTGTCTGAGACTACCCTGGGGGTCCTGTGCGGGGTGGTAGAGACTGCACAGCTGCTTCTGCCGCTGCCCTGCGTTCCAGGGCCCCTGTGGATCTTCCTGGACTGTGGCCTGCCACCTGGTGATGGACATAGTTTAAAGGTGAAGGGTGCACCTGGGGACGGGGAGCAGATACCTCGGTCTGGCTTGGGCACCCCCCCCCGGAACAGACATATCACTACTTTGTTGGTCCTTTGTGAGGTACTCTGGAAGCCTGGCTGCACTCCAGCGCCTGATGATAGGGACCTTCACCTGTCTTTTCACTGCCTTTCTCCAGAGCACCACAGTCATTTTAGTGCTGATCTCGGGGCCCTCAGACCCAGACGATTGTGCCTTTGCATGTGTTTCTGACCCTGCTGTATGCAAGCTTGAAGGGTTTGTTGCTCATGTCTAGCCTCCTGTTAGTGGCTCTACACCAGTTGCCCCTCCTGAACAGCTCCAACAAGGGGATCTGTGTTAAAACTGTGGCATGTCTGTTTCATCCTCATTATCCCTGGCCCCCTGACCATCAATACCTCATGGACCCGGGTGAGTGTGTGGGGATGTGTATGGGATCCCTGGCGGAGCGGCAGGATACAGGATTGAGGTAGACTGAGGGGTGGGTCCTGCTCTCCTCCGCCACTATACTAGATGCTATATCTTGCTGATTCTGTCTCACTGGGTGAGGGAGGACATCTGCCTCTGTTCACACCGGGTTTGGCTGCTTGTGCTGCAGTGGTGCTTGGCAAGCGGACAGAAAAATAGGGGTGGTATGAGTGGACGTGGCGCTTCTCCGCTAAGATCTCACCAATGCCACTAGCTGCATCACTGAGGTGGAGGGTCTCATCTCTATGGTTGAAGAGGAGGTTGCTGACCTCAAGACCAAAGTTGCCTCACTCATACAAATGAACTCCAAGACCACACAGGGGATGTAGAAAACCACTCCA
Source organism: Calotriton arnoldi (assembly GCA_963921515.1). Taxonomy (NCBI): domain Eukaryota; kingdom Metazoa; phylum Chordata; class Amphibia; order Caudata; family Salamandridae; genus Calotriton; species Calotriton arnoldi. The sequence goes on from CAWUFW010001918.1 coordinate 2,115,615, forward strand.
GACGCAATAATTTTTACATAGGCTTTATGGAAGACGTAGAGGGTAACTGAATGGCAGAATTCCTGGAGGAGTGGCTCAAGTCTTGGTTACCGCTTCATAAGCTATCTTCCTGGTTTTCAGTGCACTTGCCCCAGGCCTCCTCCTGGTGTCTAGAGCAGACCCATTTGAGCATGAATATTCAACTTCAGAGATAGAGACTCAGTGAAGCTCGTGCGCATACTGATCTCCACTGTCAGAATTCGAAAATTATGATCTTTCCAGATTACACTCAGTAGGTCCAGGCCCGTCGTTGATCTTTTGAATCCGTGAAGCCGAAACTTCGGACCCTTCATTTGTCCTACATGCTCCTCTTTTTGGCACTCCTCAATGTGATCTATAAGGAGAAAACACATTTTTTCCTGTGTCGGCCTTGGGATTGGCTGACCACGGAGAAACAGATTAGTTTTTCAACCTCCTCTCCTCCTCTGCCGACCAACTGGGCTGCCAGAGTGGGCGTGGATCGCTTCAGGAGACGCAGGCGCACTGGATCTTGATGAAGGAGACACGATGCACAAACTGTATCCTCTTCTCTTCAGCACTGCCCACACCGCAGCGGACAAGCCCTTCCTCGGAGGTTGAGGAAGAACAGCTTGCTTCATCCTGAGTGGAAGAACGCTTGAGTGGTACTTCTTCCCCCTTCTAGTGTAAGCCTGGATGTTACCTTTTATGCTTAGATGCAAAATTGCTACGTCATTTAATCACGGAATGGCTCTCACTGGCTGACACCGGAAACTCTATGTTTGATATGTATTCAGAATTGAGACTTGGTCTTGCAAATGCAATTACCACTTTATGAACCTGACAGCCACTCTTGTGGCGGCGGACACCAAGCAGTCTTTAACCGATTTCTTGGAGGGGTCCTCCACTCCTATCTCTTTTATGAACTGGTTATAAGTTGGGGACAATGTTTTGGGGTGACAGATGCTTCTGGGGGAAAGTATGGGATGGGGGAGTTGGGGTTTGAGGGTGGTTATTGTTATTTTCTCACAATGTTGACTGTTTTGCCATGCTTTATTTCTTTAAATTTTTCTTTCTTTTGGGTTATTACGCAGTCCTAACCCAGGCCATCTTATCATCACCACGTGTTGTTGTCACCTTATAAAACAATAAAAGTTGTTTATTAAAAAAAAGGAAATGATAAGATCGAAAAGAATGTGCTTGTTCTGAAACAACCCATCCTTTTGTGGTGAGATGTGTGCTTGTCTCGCTTTTTTACAAAAAGAAAATGACTCTAGTATGGATCCATTTCCATTTTGAATAGTTTTCATTATTCGAATATTCAGGTGTTGATTCTCACCGATAAAGGCTTTAAGGGGTAATTAAGCAAACAGGAATTCCCTTGGAAAAGAAATTGTTGCTGGCAATTTTTTTTTCGCACCTTACCCAAGCGGCTTCAATGATATCTTACCCATTACTGTTCTACAAATACAAATGATACAATAACATACAATAAACTTTCAATTTGAAAATTGAGTTTACAAGAATAAATGCCCGATGAATGCATGTGTACATCATAATAAAATGAGGAAACTAAAAGATTTTGGCACTGGACATTTACCTGCTGATTCTTTTTAATTTTGTTCCTGTCAAGTATTGTGCTGCAATGAGTGACTATTTTCCCTCCTCGCCAAAATTTCCTGAATTTTAAGCATCTCATGTCACCGCGAATGTCACCTCTATCATTTTCTGAGCTAAAGATAGTCCATCTTCAGTAGTTCTCCTGTCTAGTGAGATTACCAATTATCTTTAGGCCACACTCTGTTTAGTACAACAGATGGCACATCATCGTTTCTATTCTGGCATACAACTTTTAAGAAATGCAAAAACTTCAAGAGCTTGCTAACAAATTATCTTAGCGTTTTCCTGGATATAGACTGGAAAATCTCTCACATAAATCTGCATTAAGTGACTTAACATACCCACAGGAATACAATGAAGTTCTAATTTGGCAGTACACCAGTGCATTCAAGATTTGCTTTATAGTCTATTGGTTACGCTGAACTAACCTGCATCAAATACAATTAGCTGCCAACTAGTTACAATGAGTATTATTGTATGTTATCTGTGAACTCCATTTCGAATCTATTTTTTATTGGATAGTGTTATGAAGACTTGTTTAAAGCCTTAGTGACATTCAGTAGTCTCCCAGTGGTTGAGGGCGTCACATAGAACCAGAAAATAGGGCATGAAATTAAAAAGAATAAATCGGTTACATAGACAAAGGAGAACAAATACCTGTCTACTGTGCTTGTTCACCACCCCCTACCCCTATTTTCGTTATAATATTTATTTGATTCTGTGTGAATATAGTTTTTGAAAATAATGTTAATTGATATTTCTATGTGCTTTATAGAAAGTCTTTATTGACTTTTTAATGTACTTGTTGCGATGCAAAGTAACATTCCGCAGAGTCCCTTACTCTTATTGGATCTACAGAGGGCGTTGGCGTTTGTTTCAGGATCCATGAACCCAAATGTCAAAACCTTAAACAATAGCTCCTCATCGATTCATAATAAATCACTAATCTTTCAACAATCTTGGTGTATAAAAGTAAAGAGAAAATAGATTGACTTGCATAAATAAGTGCCATATCCACTCACTCTGTTAAGTATATATGAGAAAGTAAACGATGCATCACGTCGCAATTTATTTTGTATTTAATGGATAAATATATATCCATTAAATCAAGGTCGTGGTAACACGGCCGAAACGCGTCATGCCAATTTGCACGGAATAAATCAGCACTAATTATTACAACCAGCAGCACGTTGTGGTCTGTACCTGTGTGTCTTCTCCAATTTGGAAGTTGGGACTGTGTTTAGTCATATATATATATATATATATATATATATATATATATATAAATAGAGAGCGATATAGATAGATATATATATATATATATACATATATATATATATATATATATATATGTATGTACATATCGTTAAATAATCAATGTTCCAGGGTCTTTTTATAAAATATTATTTGCATAATTTCCTGTTGCCTTAGTTTCACATTTTCAGCTCTTGTTCGGTATTTAGCAAAGCCGTATTTCTCCTAACTGCGACTGCAATGTTATTTCTATTCTTACAAAATACAGCATTATTCTGCGTCTGCGTTACTATGTTATTGCATTGCCTGCACTGTTGTATTCCACTGATAGTGTTGGACACCGAAAGCAGTACATCATTCTTTGCATCTCCTTTCAAAGCCTTAGAAATTGGAGCTGCCTTTAATGGCTGCATCTGTCTGCATAATAAATATGTGCTCATCTGATACTTCTAGACATCAGCCATCTGTGCGATCTGTTCTCACATTTGCAATGTGTCATAATCACTCAACGTCACTCTTCAATGCAAGGAAAGTCATATATTTTACTCATGAACGCTCTTTCTAGTGCAGCATTTTTTTAAATAAATTCTGTATGAAACATATGTTAATGCCCGTAGTAGCTAAATCAGAAGAATACTGCGTGATTATCCATTTAACATTTTTTTACCATCCACTGAGATTAGATTTATCTGAATTTCCCTAGATCTACTTCTGAATATTTTTAAATATATCAAAATTCACAATGTAACCATTTTTAATTATGTACTTTTTAACAATAGAACAGTTAACCCTCATAATAAAAATTGGAGTTCTGCGTAAAATATTGCAAACAATAAATTATGAAATATTAGAAACATAAAACAGAAGAATAATGATGTTTCAATTTCAAAAATGCATCCCCATCTCACAGACTGGGTTTCATTTGACAAATCCAAGCCAGTGGAAGTACATTCAATGACGTGTGAAGCCTGGGTTCATGATATAAATTTAGTACTGTGGTAAGGATGCTATGAATGAAGAGATTATTTATGGACAAACCTTTCGTGGTTCGTAAGTTCATACAAACATCCTGCTAGCTTACAGAGATAGAATACATGCGTTGTTTTACATTACTCTGGGGTGAAATTTAGGGTAGATCTCTGCCTATGTCAATTGAGTTTTATATTGCACATTTTTATTGAAATTCCCCAAGTCATATTTTTTTCCGAGCAAAGACCTGCTCCCCAGGAAGCGTACGAACATCACCTATATTTATTTTATTAATTGTACATTTTTTTTAGATGATGTTCGTTTGTAGAGTGCACCAATCACACGTGAGGATATCCAGGTGCTTGACCAGGTAAGTGGGCGTATTATCCCCATGGGGTTCTTCCATGAAACACTTTGATTCAAACGTCACCACCCTATTGAGCGCCCTGTTTTTAGAAGATGGCCATCCAGCTTTATGACAAAAGGGAGTGGTGGGTGTTTGAGTTAATATAAAAAGGTCCTGGTTTGAACGTGAGGAAAATAACCATTTGTGCATCATTGGCATACCGATAGTATGAAAAATCAAATGAGGAGATGATGACATCGAGTAAGCTGGTGTAGAGAGAGAATAGGAGAGACCCTAGAAACGTATGCGACACCCACACGTAGAGGTATTGGTAGGATCTATTGGAACCTCAGTCTACTAAGACTGACCAGTCAAATAGGTAGTAGAAAACCCACTGAACAACTGTGTCAATGATACCAATGATTTGCAGGGAACAGAGTTGTGTGTGGTGATCCGTAGTGTTCAAAAGCTGCAGCTATGTGAAGAAGAATAAGGAGAAAAAATGAGTGATTGCGATGAGCAGAGGAAATTAAGTTGGTGATGTTGAAGAGTGTTATTTCCATTGAATGACGAGCAGAGAAGCTAAATTGGAAGAGGTTAAAATGTTAGTTGGCTGAACGATATAGAGTGAACTGTTTGCCGACTGGGCGCTCCAATGTCTTAGAGAAGAAGGGAGTTGTGGCACTAAACAGTAGTTAGATAGGGAGGAAGATTCAGCTGGGCTTCTTTTCATAGAGCTAAAGCCAGAGCGGATTTGAACCAGTGAGGGTAGCTTTCATTAAGGAGAGACTGATTGGGCAGTTATGTTAGTTATAGATGTACATTGCAGGAAAAAGCCAAATATTTAATAGTTTTGGAGCTGAAGGTGTCAGATGGGACACAAGATGGGTTAACAGTTTTAACAAAGAGAATGAATATGAGTTCTATAGGTAAATTATGAGACATCAGAGAGTGGTGGAATTAGGGTGATTGTGGTGACGGGTTGAAGGATGAGAGTGGAGGAGCAAGTTGGGATAAGTGGCTGATCTGCATGAGAGATTTTTGAGAGGGTGCGGAGTGACAAAATAGTGTTTTGAAAGTAGGTCACTTTAGCATTGTATATATGCTACAGTGATATAGATCATTGGTGAATTTGGTGTGAGAAGACAGTTAGACAGTGTGAATCATGTTTTTTCTTTAAATAGTAGATTGAGTGAGCGGTTTAGGGAGCAGAAGGAATATTCACCACAGTTTGTATTAGGTTACGATCAGAGGGAGAGGGATTTATTGATGGTTGAGAGAGTAACAGTTTGCAAGACAAAAGGCTAAGGCCCAGTGTTTTGCTCTTTTTGTGTTTAGATGTGGAATGACTTATTGTTAGTGGGAGTGTGCTAGTAGTTTAGAGAGGGAGGTCTTCTGCTAATGAGGGGATGGGGGAGTTCACATGAAAAGTTTTCTCCAGGAGGAGGGATTATCCTCTGCTCCTAAAATGAAAGAATAATTTGAAAATTCAGATTATTTTCACAACTATTTCTGAAACTTGATAAAACTAACCAAGAGAGTAAGTATACTTAGATTAAGAAATGAGGTAGTGAACATAACCAAATGGTGTGGAGTTGGCTTTTAACACCACTTTTCATGTATGAGGTAATTCTTAAGGGATTGGTAACTACTGTCACTGTCCTCAGTACATTTACAAGGCTGGCGGATTACTGACTGACTGACTATGGTAAATTGCACCCAGTGTCTCTGGCTGCTCAAATTTCCAGGTGAAACTGAGGATTTCCCAATGAAATCAGACCCCAAATCACTGTTCTATCAGCAATTTCTCATTTTTCAGTGGAACCTAGGTGCACCTCTTGTTAACCCCATTGACTTTGCTTCCTCAAGCACCCAATTATTGTTAAAAGGTATAAATCAAGGCCACTCATAACAAGGCCCTCAGTGTGTCCTAGAACTGTTGCTGCACTCCCTTAAGATTCTTTACAACACCTAGTACAACCTCGTAAACAGTGCACCAGTAATTCAATTTTAGCTGTGTCAAACACACGATGCCAGCATAAATAGTGATTGACTATTGTGGCAAAACATTAGTGCCAAAGGGACTTGATACTCAGCATCGTCTATCCCAATAGCAGTACAGCCTTTATTTATCTAGTGATAAGGCAACACTTCATACTCCCACTGCCTGAAATTGGAGGTTTACATCACACATAGGTCAGTTCATACCCTGTGAGATGTTTTGTCACACGGTCGACCAATACTCCACAAAACTGGTTTCAAGCCCTTCCAGCAAATTCAAAGCAAACGTTGGAGCTAAACAAGGGCAGGGTTATGCTAAATTGCCGTCATTTCATTTTGTTTAATTACATGAAATTTCAGGTAAATTATACAAAATTAGGTGCAATTAAGCGAAATGCTGATCCAGTTCAGTTCATTAAACTTTATTTGATTTTATGGTAAAATCATAAACGTGTATAGCACATACAACAACAGTAGATCTAAAAGTAGACAGCTACATACATAGCAGCAACAATACATAATACAACCTCAGATAAATTACAACAAATATAAAAAACTGTTTAAAAACAGGTAAAAGAAATAGAATTAAAAAGACCCATATTATCCCAATGGTAACTAAATCCCTTCATTGCAGACTTATTGGATAATCGTAAAGAACACCGGAAAGAAAATAAGAAACAAAAAACATACTTTTGGTGACACTAGCAGCTGTAAATAAAGATATGCAGGTCTGATTTGCCTAAATTGTGCCAGTCTGATTTGCCTAAAGTGTGCCGGGACTAACAGAGGCCCGACATACTTGTGACGTAAGTAGGAAAACATTGGACACACAAGTACAATATGCATGGAGTCACAGATCTAAATATTATCGCAACTACAAACACGCAGATTGGGCAATTTATACCAAGCCCCCTTTGGGAACAAAAGCTGATGAAAAATATCTAGCCTTAATAATGTCAGAAGATCTTGTTGCCTGTTAGAAATGCAGATCCATTATTTAGCAAAAAATGCAGCCTTGCTTCAACTTTTGATGCAAGACCACGTTTCACAGTTATATGTTCTCCTTTTTAATAGCTCAATTAGACATATAAAATTGCATGAAAAACACAAGTGACGTGTAACAGCCGCTTGCATTCTGGCCAATCAGAATTTTCCCACCCGGTTCCGGCGGCAGGGTAGGTCAGGAAACGAGCGTTCACCGAGCGTGGGACACACATTGGTGTCCACAACGACCGCCGGACTCCGTTGCAGGCAACCTTAGTCAGCAACTTTGGGTACCTACCTGATAACATGGTATGTAGGCTTTTCACTTATCATGTCGTGTAGATAGTTATTTTGGTCCTGATGAAGTGCCTTGATCCTCCCGACGCATAGAGCACGAAACATGTTGACCTTTAGAGAGTAGAGCATACACAGGTAGAAACCTTATATCTAGTTCACTGCCACTCTTCCTGTTTTTACTCAGGCAGTTTACCTTCCAGAATAAAACACTACTAGGACTAACTGACCTGTTTTAATCCATGCACTTCACATCTACACACACTAGGCCCCTCACCCCCACTGCACCCAACGGCAGGAACAAAAGATCCCCGCCAAAGAGCCCCGTACTGAGTGCCCATCAGGTATTGCAGCGTCGACCTGACGAGGGGCAGGCTCATATGATGAAGCATGACACCTAGCTCGCTAGGTGTGTGAGAGCCCTAGTTCCGACAAGGGAATTTCCCCCTTGTTTTCTACTCCAGGTGGGACGACCAATCCTTGATGTCACTCCCACCTGCACTCCCACGTTCATTCACTCAGACCCTGAGGAACTTCATACCCTCTCTGCTCACTGTCTCTGTGGGGCATGTATGCTGGACCTCTTTAAACTTGCCCCTCTGTCCCTTTTGTTTGGTACATGATATGCAATTATGTAATGTGCATAATAGTGTACTTTCTGGAATTTCGCATAACCAGTGTAATCCACAGTTCTATAAATTGTACAAATTATGCCTGTATAATCCAGATTTTGCCCATTCTAAACACTGGTCTAATCCCTGCATTTTTATAACAGAAATTTCGAAAATTAGATTTGCACTTTTGATGCACAGTCAGCCTAGTCAAAATGTTATGTGGACTGAAATATTTTCGCTGAACCTTGTGAATAGTACACTTGTTTTAATCAACAGTTACCAACAAAAACAGGGATAACCCTGGGTGCCTTTAAAGGTACTAAACAACTGTCTCTTCTGTAATAGGCCACAAAAAGGATGCCGCATAAATGAATATGCCTTTTTGAATGACATCTCTGCATTAGAACAGCAAGTCTGAATCCCCACCCTTGCACTGTCTCTCCTGAGAGTATTTTAGTTCAGATCTAATTTTATTTCCCTTAGGAATCCCTAGGGGGCAACAATCTGACAGGCAGTAGGAACATGAGCGTGAGACATACATTTAAGTATCTACATCAAGGAATGGGCCTGTTCAACTAGATGTTCTACATTTTCCTTAAGATCTGCTGCAGATTGACACTGACTCTACTTATACCTAGGGTACTCTTTATCTGGTAGAATTCTCTAAGCCAATTACAAGAAGGGAGGAAATTCATTTTGTGTTGCTGTTTCCACTTGTTTAACATTTCAGCCAAGCCAATTGGCATGACATGCAACCGACCAGTGAGGAGCCTCAGGCTTGTGGTGCTGGACACTGCTGTGAAGGAAAAGCCCACAGTAAATATCCACGTGTAAAGGTGCTACTGTCCTCTATCAGTCCTCTGCCCATCATTATGGAAACTATAAGGTGACACAACGATCCTTGTGCATAACATTGGTCTCATTCTGGAGTCGCTGCTCTGGCAGTTCCCCTCAACAGTAGGAGGCAGGTAAAATGTGTCTTGTGCCAGCCTATCAGCTGCCAGCTTCATCTCTTTGATCCTTTATGACATGTTTTCTGGTCATTGTCGTAGGAGGGTCAATCGGTGAGAAAACTCATAACTGATTACCCATAGTCGTTTCATATATGTGACAGTCTCCTAATGAGGAGGACCAATCGCTAAGAGGCATCTAACTTGAAATTTGTGTCAAAGTCTCCTGTTTCCAGTAATGTAACTGGCTGCAGGTCTAGGTCAGCTTTTAACCTTCCTTAAGAAACAGGGCACAGCACACTGGGATCCATCAACACAAAACGAGACATAATCGATCTGGGTGGAAAGTCTAAGCTTGGGGTCAGCATACTTTAAGCCACGTACCTACAACCTGCTTTCTTTCCATGATTATACTTGCAAATCCCAAAATGTATGGGCAAACCTTTACTTCTTGTTTCACAGACACATCACATCTCTTCACTGGATCAATGCTAGAAAAGCTGTATACATTATAGACATATGCATGTGCTCCATTCCTATGACCCTCAAGGATTAGAACTGTCTTTATAGTGCATATTTACATCTTACTAGCCTTAAACCAGCTTTGCTAAAACGACAATTGGATTCCTGTTGTCATAACATTCAAATGCCAGTCACTCCCATAGCCTCCTGTGCACTCCTTACCAAGGGCAATGTTTACAGTTACTGTAATGTAAAGGCTATCACAGAGATGATGTACACCTATCACGCACAGGCTATCTGAGTTCATTCTTGCACATTTGCTAAATGTGTACTTATTAGCATTGCAAAGTCTGGCCCGCTGTTCAGTTTACAAATTAGCCTGTCTTTGGTGCAGCAAAGATTAAGAATTTAAATCACTTTGTTGAAGTAAAATATGTTCCACTCGCAGCTGCCCTCAAATGAATAAACTATGAAATGTAGTGCTAATTCCATTACGAATACTTGCTGGGAATACATTACCCAGACAGTAATGAGCACTTCTGGAGACCCAAGGCTTCCTGAAACAACAATTCAAGGAGGTGATTACAGTTTGATGCTGTTTCATGGGCCCTCCTGGGGCATCAATTAATCCCATGAACTCATCCTATAATGCACTTATTTACCAAAAGGACATGAAATTAATGGTAGTCAGGGGCATTTGAGTCCCAGAAAGATGATTCGGGGTTGTTACTGTCTGTTTAAGCAGGAGTGTGTGGCCCTCGTCAAGTGATGCTTCAGCACAGCAATGCCATAAGACCAGGCTGGAAGTAATATTACATTGTGTTATTTCTCACATTATCTTCTCATCGGTACTTCTATTTTTGGATTCTTGCAGTTCAATTAAATATGTTTGTGTTACTTTAACGTTGTGAATTTGGTAGCATTTGCAACAAAAGCATTACATTTCATTTGTAATCAATTTCATTGTTACAAAACAGATTATGCGGCATGTTTTCTTAATGAAGGACGCTCGGCAAGCTATCCAACGATTGAATTAGTGAATTCATTAACAAGGACCAGTAAATGATGTTTGAAAGCATCTCTGGCATTACACTCTGAAATTTAACTATGCGGGGTCAAATAGAAAACTATTGTCTTATGAATAACAGATGAAGGCTACTGACTAATGACAAACGTGTTATTTTTTCCCGGCTTCATTTGTGTCACTCTATTGACTGTGCTGAATTAAAAAAACAAAGGGAACGAATTCTTCTGTTTCATATTAAAATGCTTTCTATTTATAATGTAAGGGAGGAGGGTAACTCTGGGTCAAGTATTTTGTGTCGACTTTCTCACGTTTGGAGAAGCAAGTATACAACTAATTCGCATATGCCTTCGATTTTAGTGTATCTAATTTGTATTTTTCATTACATTTTCTGCTGTTTGTATTTAACTGCCTAAGGGATTTCACTCTCTATGTAAAGGTAAAATACATTTGACATCTATCAAGAAAGAGCAGTTCAGTTCCACTAACTAGCCCTTGGCAGAATGCTACTCGGAGTTGTTTTACAGACAATTACCAGAATTTAGGAGATGAGACTAGGTCGTATGGGTTGGACAACAAGATGTGTAAATTCGGCCAGAAAGTTAAAAAGCAAGTTGAAATGGCAGTGGCTTGTGACCTCTGACTGGCCTCCTTAACGACTATGCAAAACACTTTGTGACTAGGCAGAGCCCGAGAGGAATCCATTTCAGAAAGCAAAGAAAAATAATGGTTTAATTCTCATAAACTTTTTCGTGATTAGAGGCAGAGCCCAAGGACATGCCTTGGTGTTTACTGTGCCGGGGTCTTGGGCAGGGTTTTGGGGTGCAAAACAGATTCTGCTACAGACCCGGCCTCTTCATCACTCTGCGGCCCACAGCTTGCAATTAATAAGTAAATTGTATCAACACCTCTGGCTATTTGTTCATCACGAACATGGTTCATTAGATGCAAATAATCCCTTTTACCCAGACATGGTGTGATTGGTACCCATTCATCTTAATGCAGAGTGGCCTAGTCAATTCAAGGACAAGTCGGGACACTGAAGCAGACAGACTATACATGTGTCTCAGCGTGACATATTTACATATCCGGAAGTGGAAGGAGACAGCAGCAGTCTGGGGGACGACTTCTCCCTTCTCGCCAATCTGCATTCCTCTCATCTTGTCATTGGCAGAGCAGCTAGGAGAGATGCGGTGACCCATGGCATTGGGGTAACTAAAAAAGCACTGCTACACTTCTGGAAACTGGGTTATCCCTTTGATCCTTCTATTCTAAGAGCAACGAGAGTAGTATTTGAGCGAGGAATTTCGTTTCAAATTAGCTTCCTCAGTACAGTCTCAACAAAAAGCGAGGACATTTTAATGTAAGCGTTTCTGGTGAAGTTTTGGCCTCAGAACAAGGGAAAAAGTCACCAATGGCAGATTGAAATAGTCAATAACAATCTTTTGTGCACAATATAGCAAATCTACTTGTCCAGACGCTTCTCCACAGATGTAAATTTACATCTTCTGAGATTAGAGGTTTTAATGACAAAGCTTTGGTTTGGAATTTTCACCTTTGACATTAAAACACTGGACGTGTTGATATTACTTTAAAAGATTATTATGAGAAATAAACCTCCTATTCTTTATAACAATCTTGGCTCTGAATATACAAGCAACACTTACATTGCTAAATAAAAACGTCCTAGTTTTCATAATTCAGCACGGTCTGGTTATGTAGGTGCAAATGGCAAGACACACAGTTCACTCCCACAGAGCCGCAATGCATTGAAATATAGAGCAACAGAGTATAGTGGATGGGGAGAGACCACCAAAGAATAGCTTTGGGCAGTGAGAAGGCCTGTGTGTTTGTCTAAGATGAAAAACAGGCAGATACTAGAATTTACTAGCAACAGCCAGGATAGAGAGGTTGTAGCTTCAGAAAGAATGGGATCCATTGTTGCTCCTAGGCAGACATTTAAAGCATAGATATGCAGGAGGTCAGCGAGAGAGCCAGTGCATGGAAAGTAACTGATCTTCACAAATGCTCAATTCAACAGAGGCATGCATTAGCAAGAAGAAATGGAATATGAGAAAACAAGAAGAATATGAGGTCAGGATAAATCAGCCATTCAGCATTGCAATAAGTCTACTAAATGTCCATTACCATGTGTGGGGATGAGGCAACATCATGTAATAAAAGCAACGTGTAAAATATATAGAAAATCACTAACTGAACATTTAACATGACATTTACAACTTTAAATGAAGGCCTTAGCTTTCTAAGATTCAAAATACTTTGGAAGAAGTCTTTTTTTTTTTTTAAACATAATTTTATTGATTTTATAATAGAGGACAACGCCCAAATACAGTCATGTTAATCACTGGAAACCGTGCATTGTAAATGCCTTCAATGTGAACCAATACATCATATTCGTAGAAGATATGTCTGTACAGTTTATCAGGAATAAAGATGTAGCCATATATTAAACAGTGCAAATAGTAGGCAATGTTGGATAAACACAAAGCACAGGATAATAGCATATACTGAAAGTAGCAATCGTGGCGTAAACAAGGGTAGACTATACATTGGCACAACATGTCTAATCCTCAATAAATAAAAGATATAAAGATAAACCAACCCCCCCTGTTCTCTGGTTCCAAATACTGTCTGAGATCCCGAACTCCTATGGGGCTATCCCTTGTGCACAGATAGAACATGATACAAAATATTGCCTAAGAAAAAGAACATTGAACCACAGCCTTAATGGCTACACACAGGACTGTTGTACACGTGTACACCATTAGTTTTAAGAAGGGAAAAGAAAGAGAAAAAAAATAAAAAAAAAATAATAATAATTGTCAGTGTACAAGAGGGTTACAAGTTAGTCATTCAAGGGAATGCGGGATTAATGGGGTGAGTCAAAGCCAACGGTGATGTCGGAGGTGTAAAAGAATCTATAGTTTTGAAGACTTCCAACAATTGGTCCCATTCCAATGAGATGGGAATCTTACGCAGGCCCCGGAATTCCTCCTGTCGGATTATAGTACTTTCAGCAAGTCCCCATCGTGTCAATTCCGTATGTCTGTGTAGTGGCATAGGAGGAGAGGGAGACTTCCACCTCATTGTAATCGCTCGCTTAGCAATAAGGAGTGCCAAGTCGGCGAATTTGAGTTGTATATTCTGTCCCTTAGGGCGTCTATGGAGGCCCAAAAGACAAGCTTCAGGAGCTAGCCAGTCACAGGTGTTAGTGACTTGTCGAATGGTATGAGTGATGGCATGCCAAAAGAAACAGAGTCTAGGACAAGCCCAGAGCATATGGATGAGAGTTGCATCTGCCTCCTGGCATCTAGGACAGGAGAGTTGGGAATCCGGATATATACTATTAAGTCGGTGTGAGGTATGCCCTATGTAAGATCATCGATTGGATGTATTTAAATCGGGCATTACGGGAAACTTTCTTAGGGAATTCCAATATCGAGGACCATTCTTTGTCTGTAAATTCCCTGTTGAGATCCAACGACCATCGGGTGCGGAGTAGGAGTAAGGGTATGCTGGAATGAGTTCGGATACCCCTGTACAGCCATCGTATAAGGTGTCGGCCCCCCCCCATTAGGTGTATTGCATGGATTAGAGCATGTGTAGGAGGTTCGGACCCATCAGGGGCCCAACGTTGTTTAATATAACGGACAAGCACTGCGTGTAAGAGAAATAAAGTCGCGGGGACTCCAGGAGTACGTTGAAAATTGTCATGATCAGTCAGGGTTCCTTCGATGAAGAAGGCACCCACAGTCGAAACCCCTTCAGTCGTCCATGAGGTCAACCTGTTAGCAGTGACTATTCCAGTAGCAGTCAGGATTCCCATTAGCGGTATATTATCGGAATATGGAATGGCTTTCTTGGTATATTTGAGTGTTTGTTTCCAATAAAGGAGAGCCGTATTGAGTAATGAAGGAAGCATAGGTGGAAGCCTACCGGTGGGTAAGAGCATGTTGTGTAGAGTGCCCTGGTGCAAAAGTCGAGGGGTATATTCTATTTCCTGCAGTTGACGACCCGCCAACCGATATGAAAGCCATTGCAATTGGCTAGCTAAGCAATACGCCCTAAAATCAGGTGCCCCTAGACCGCCCTCCTCCGGTCTCAATTGTAATTTTGCCAATGCGATCCATCTACGGCCATTACCCCAAATCAGTTCAGTCAATAATGTATTCAGAGTTTTAAAAATGGAAGAAGGGATACGACAGGCAAGTTAGCAAAAAAATACAATAATCGAGGAAGCATCACCATTTTGGAGAGCGCGATTCTTCCCATCACTGATAGTGGTAAGGAGACCACTGAACATCCTGTGATTCTGGGCAAATCACTTAATCTCCCCGTGCCTAACAAAAATGAATGTGTGTCCTCATGTAACGCAACTGGTGCTATGTAAAGCGCTCTGATACCCGGTTGCGGGTCAAGTTCGCGCTATATAAAACTCTGCAAAAAAAAAAAAAGAAGCAGACTTGCTTTTGGAGGGAAGTGATTGCCTGAAGTATGTTACCGTCAATCAAGTCCTGTGGGGATCGATAGATTTGAATACCTAAGTATTTAAACGTGTCAGGCACTGTCTGTAATGTGAGTTCCCCAAATAAAATAGGTTCTGGATGTTCCCGATATTGCATAAAAAAGGCGTAAGACTTGGTAGCGTTAATTGCCAAGCCGGAAACCAATTCAAAGCGTTTAAAAATAGAGGGGATGGGGTCTAGGTTAAGGTCAAGGTTGTTAAGAAAAAGGATCAGGTCATCGGCGTAGGCAGAAACTATGTGTGATGCGTTATTTAGCTGAATCCCAAGGTCTACTGCCTCCCTTTGAAGTTTAAGAAGAAGGGGTTCCACCGCCAATACGAATAACAGAGGCGACAGGGGGCAACCCTGCCGAGTGCCTCTAGTTATGGCATAGGCTGCGGAAATGTGTGCGCCAGTACGGGCACGTGCTGTTGGCGCGCTGTACAGGAGCTGTACCCACTGCAGGTATCCTTTAGGAATGCCAAACCGTTCCAGGGCGGCCCACATGTACTGCAATGAAAGGGTATCGAAGGCTTGTTGCATGTCCAGGGAAATACATCCCGCCGTGGGGGACGTTACCACCGTTGCCTCCATAACATAATGAAGCCGCCGTATATTGAGTGAGGTACTGCGACCCGGAACAAAGCCGCATTGGTCTATATGGACTAGTTTAGAGAGATAAGGTAATAGTCGGTTGGCCAATAATTTACTGAGTATTTTATATTCAGTGGACAGTAAAGAAAGTGGACGGTAGCCAGAAATATCGCGAGGATCTCTATTAGGCTTAGGGAGGGAAGTCACCAAAGCTTGCATGGTTGTTAAGGGTAGAGCTGATTTATCCAGGGCTGTGGCGTAAACGGTCACAAGGTGTGGGACCAATTTTTTGGAATACAATGCATAAAATTCTACAGGCATGCCATCTAGGCCTGGGGTCTTATTTCTGGGCAGCGCTTTTATGGCCACCTTAATCTCAGCGGCAGTAATTGGACCATCCAAGTCAGCTTGAGCATCATCCGTCAGCTGGGGAAAAGGCAGGTCATGAAGAAAGGCCTGGATTTCAGTAGATGAAGTGGCGGTAGGGGCAGTTTACAAGCTGCGGTAATATGTAAAGAATGCTAAGTTGATGGTCGCTTGGGTAGTCGCAATCGTTCTATCAGGGAGATAAAATTCAGTGATGGGCACTAGGGGGGAGAGTCTCTAATTAGGCGTGCAAGTAAAGTCCCCGATTTGTCAGCGTCTTTATGACTGTGTTGTGTGTAAGACTTATGGTCTATTAGCCGGAGTTGTTCCAGCAATTCAGCATACTTGATTCTGGCCTCCTGAAGGAGCGGGAGTTGTGACGGGTCAGTAAGGGCTGCAGTTTCAAGCCTATGGAGGGAGGCCTCCACTGTAGTGAGATTTTGGTTAATTTCTTGCCGGGCTCCCACCACCATTCCAATAGCCGTGCCGCGGATGACAGTTTTGAAGGCGTCCCACTCCACCAGAAAAGAAGAGGCCGTCCCAATGTTGTCAGTGAAATAAGTTGTGATTGTGGTGCCCAGAGTAGCACGGAAAACCGCATCCTCTAGCAATTGTGGCCAGAGCCGCCAAGTATGGACCGGGGTAGGAATTTTACCCCAGGCCAACATCACCTCCATAGGGTTTGGTCCGATAATGTTTTCCCTAGATAAGTGGAGTCAGTCATTTGAGGCAGCAACAGTGTGGAACAGAATATGCGGTCAATTCTAGTGTGCAATTGGTGTGGAGGAGAGTAAAAGGAATATTCTCTGTGACCAGGGTAATGAGTACGCCATATATCTTGTAGAGACCAACCTGCAGCCCAGGCCTGTAAAAACTCTGCATGTTTAGTAGGTACAGCACCTCGTAATGGGGGGAGTGAACGATCTAAGTGTATATCGAGTACCGAATTAAAATCGCCCCCAATAACCCAAGGGATATGTGCCCAGTCTGATAAGACAGTGTTGAGCGTGGTAAGGTAAGCGTTCTGATCAGAGTTTGGGGCATATACACAACCCAGAATCACCGGGCAACCATCCAATTTCCCATTGATCAGTACATAACGCCCATCAGGATCTATCCGTTGGTCTATTAAGGTAAAGGGCACCCCGCTTCGAATCCAAATCAAAGACCCCCTAGCAAAAGCAGAATAAGAGGTATTAAAAAACTGCCCCTTCCATTTCCTACGCATTTTGGATATTTCAGAATTAGTCAGATGAGTTTCTTGAATAAAAGTGATATGAGCCTTGCGTCTATTCAATTGAGCATAAATACGATGCCCTTTGTGCACAGACCCCATCCCTCGAACATTCCAGGTCAACAATTTATATTTACCCAAAGCAGCCATAGTGTAGGAGGGTATCGTAACAGTGCACTTTGCGATAGACTGTGGAGCACGGTAAGAGAGACAATGTGACCCGAACCAGGAACAAACATCCCACTTATTAAACACAACCTCAGAATACTAGGGACAACTATCAAACTAGGTTGGTCCAAACGAACTCTACAACACATTACATTCACGCTGTTATATACTGCAGAAACTGCAGGGGGGGTGGGCACCAACAAGAGCATGGATAAGCTCGCAACACGAAAGAGGCGTCCAAGGCCGGGACCTGTAAGAAAAGGAATTAAAAACAGCCGAACCTGGGGTGAAAAAAACATGTTAAATTCACATTAGCAGAGTGTGCGTCACCCCGCATGCAGATCAGGCCCCACAGTACACACAAATGAGAAAGGAACCTGGGAGGGCAAAAGAAGTGAGCCTGTACTGTAGCATCTATAGTATGGTCAGTGTATCGCAAGCAATAGAGAGAAGTAGATTAGCACTAGGCATAAAGTATTACACAAGTAAGGTCCAAATAGCGACACCAGCAAATTACCCATACAAGTCCTTCACAATTTGGGGAGTTATTGAAGGGAACAAAACATCATTGCTTTCAGAGTCAGATGGGATCGGGTTGTCGTCAGATTGCTCCGGAGACGTGATCTGTGGAGTGTCCCGGAAAGAAGCAGCAGCCTGTAGTGCAGATTCCTGTGCCATAACCGCCTGGGCCGGAGTGGGTCTCCGATCCAAGACCGCACGGTTCCTTCTGACATGGCGAGGTTTCAAATTAACTGGCTGTTTTGGCAATTGTCGTATCCGCTGGTCTATATCATCCAGGGACTGTGGGGGCAAAGTAGATTCTAACCATGCATTAGCCGCTTCAGGATTTTCAAAAAAGTGAGCCTTCTTTTGATATATAATTTTCAAACGTGAGGGAAACAGGAGAGCATAGGATAAATTGAGAGCTTGAAGTTTTTTCTTGAGCGGATGGTAGGAGACAATTGTTGTATCCGCTGGTCTATATCATCCAGGGACTGTGGGGGCAAAGTAGATTCTAACCATGCATTAGCCGCTTCTGGATTTTCAAAAAAGTGAGCCTTCTTTTGATATATAATTTTCAAACGTGAGGGAAACAGGAGAGCATAGGATAAATTGAGAGCTTGAAGTTTTTTCTTGAGCGGATGGTAGGAGGTTCTCTGCCGTTGCACCTGTGTGGTGTAATCTGGGTAAAGGGAAATATGAGAGTTTTCGTGTTGAATAGGGGCATTATCGCGGGCCTTTTGGAGCAAGTGGTCCCGATCTCTATAATTAAGAACGCGGGCAATAAGTGGCCTGGGTGGAAGGCCCGGTGTTGGTCTGCCGGTGGGAATACGATGTGCACGCTCCACACAAAAGAAATCGGAAAGACCCTCTGGGGCCACATGGTCTCGGAGCCACTGCTCAACAAAGCGGGTCGCATCTGGTCCCTCTGAATTTTCCGGCATACCTATAATGCGAATGTTGTTGCGCCTATCCCTTCCCTCCGCATCCTCGGCCCTTTCCAGGAGGGTGGTAAGCTGGGTCTGCAATTGTGTCAGCTCCCTGGAGTGAGCCTTGTGTTGTGGGACCAGTTCTGTGAGGGTCTGTGTGTGTTCCTTCACAGTGCCTGAAAGTTTGGTGTGGTCTGCCTGCAGGATAGTTAAGTTGGTATTGATGGTGCCCATTTGCTGCTCCATAGCTTGGCACGACGCCCTTATCTCAGCCAGAATCTGGTCCAGTTTATCCGGAGAGGGTGTCGGGGGCGTCGGCGGGACACAACTAACCGAGGACGCCTGGGAGGCAGAACCATGTTCCCCTTGGAGTGGAGTATCTTCTGCAGACATATCCGGCTGCTTGCCCCTCGTACGTCCCATGGCAAGACGAAGGAAGAGCAGAACCAGAGAGGAGCCCGGCAGGTGCAATCGCAGAGGAACACAGTGCGGAGGTGGTATATAAAGCAAGCAGGGAGATCCATAGTAAATCGGACCCAGGAGAGTATAACTGTACCTAAAAGGGACGGTGAGTAAGGGCGTCGCGTGGGTCCCAGACCAAATGCCTCAGGCCGTGGCAACACCGGCCATAAGAGTCAACAGCTTCCAGTGTCCACCCCCTGCCCCCTAACTCAAAATCTGTCAGGCGTCGTTGCAGTACTCGGACACGGCAGGTCCCAGGGGGTACTATGGAGCAAAAGTATATCGTAGAGACCAAGATCTCCAGACAATCCCAGCAATCGCCGGTTAAATCAGGCTCCTGTAGATCACCTCCGGCCGCGTAGTAAGTGAACAGCCGACAGCCACAGCAATTCAGCACAGATGGCCGCAGGTAATGTACACATGCAGGCCCCCTCGGCTAAGCAGGCAGAAGGTAGGCAGGAGATCAAGAAGCCATTACACCCAGGAAGGGGGCAGCTCAAGATGCAGGCCTTGGCACAGAGGCAATAGTTGCACGTCCAGGAGCAAGGGGAGCAACAATGAAAATGGCAGCGCTCCCAGTTATATAAGTGCGTCACACAGTACTCCTCATGTTGGGTTCGCAAAGCAATGTAGCAGTCTGTCCCAGGGCAGACCAAGGGGCTCCAGACTCAAGAGCGCATACATACAAGGTCAGGGGGGTCTCAGTGAGCAGTGTCACCACGCCGTCAACCGGCCAGAGATGCGGGGTCAATGATGCAGGGCCCGCCCGCCCCCGGTCGCACACAGCATCTCAGGCCGTCACAGGATCACCGTCCCGGGCCCCCAGGAGTGGAAATGGCTCCCGTGCACAATGAGGAAGTAAACCCCCCTACCGTTACTCCGAGGGTACAGTCCAGGCGTTAGCACTGGCCGACACAGACCGCCAGGTAGCCCCGACAGGCCGCACCAGCCCCCCGGTAGAGACAGCACACCGCCGCCGGTCCAACCCGGCCCCAGGGCAAGCGTATGGAGGGACCCAGCGTCCGGAGTATTGAGGAGGTCCTCCGTGCCGGGTCACAACCGGGAGCGGCCAGCACTCAGTCCCGCTGCGGACGGAGCTCAGGAACTACGCCCCAGGAGTGCACAGGATTCCGGCCAGGCAGGGCCGCAACAATCGGCAACAGCTTCAGAAGGCAGATCCTCGCCGTCCAGAGAAAACGCAAGTCGCACACAAGGGTAGATATGCCTGAAGGCGTCTGCCGCACGTCGAGGGAGAGTTAGTCTAGTTTCTCCCCCAGGAACAGGCAATTTATGCAGGATGATGGAGGTCCCGGCCGGGAGCCTCGCTAAAATGCAGCTGCCATGCTCGGCGGTAAGCCACGCCCCCCCCTTGGAAATAGTCTTTAGTTAGAGACCTGCAAAAATTATTTCAACTGAACATGCCACATTTGTGGAACAGTATCAGTGTGCCACAAACAAAATTCCTGAATATTCAGTATACTAAAGTCATAGAGACAATTTCCTGCTGGTGTTTAAAAAATGAAAGTTATGTTAGTAAACGTATAGTGTGCAGGTCCACCAATGGTAATTCAATGAACTATGGACCAAAATGGACTTCCAGATTGTGGAAGGTCTGAACCCAAAGACAAGCTCTTAATTCCTGAACACCTGCATATCTCTAAAGGCAGACAAAATAGCTGAGATGTTAATGAGTTGTGAATGTGCCATAAAAAGGATGAGTTACACACAGGCATAATGCTAAAATGGAGCCAAGTATATATATTGGCTCCTAACATTTTGCACTTTGGTCACAGGAAATGTGGCTAAGAGTCCAAGTCAATGTTATTATCTGTTTTGATATCATATCAAATATCAAATCAAATATCAAATATGTCCATTGGTATTTTACTAAATGTAAAAGTTAAAGGAAAAAATTAATAATAGGGTGGAGAAAGAGAAGGAAATGCTTCCTGCCCAATACCAAGCAGGTGTGTGAAGAAGTTACCAAATACTATTCCTGTTCTTACTGAAACATCAGTGTAAAGGTGAAGTTTTGTTAACATTGCTGTCACATTTCTTCAACACTCACTGCTATCCTCAATGAGAATTCCTTTTAGGATGTTTACCATGAGCTGATTTATTTTCTCCAGTGCCATTCACTGACCCTGAAGCACGCGCATGTACTTGTACGTGCAAGTCATTCGTATTATCTTAATGGCCCCCACTTGTGCCTTCTATACAGCCATGATATATTTTGTTTACTGTTTTGTTCCGTGCTGTAAAGCAAATAATGTTAAGGTGGGTTGCTAAGTCCCTGCTCTGATGGCACTGTGTTAGCTTAGTACTATTACATCCTACAAATGTATTGAACTTTTATAGGAACATACAGATCAAGAGGAGATACTATGCTTATGACAGGCACAGGCTAACAGAGGTATATGCAGATAGTTGATTAGTGTGGCAGGGTTACGGGGCTCTCAGATGTCCTAGCGCGGGGACACTCCGTTGGGAGTAACCATTGCGCTTTACAAACTTCTTAATAATAATAATAATAATAATAATAATAATAACAACAGGTAATTTCTAATGGATGTGACATTTATAACTGTGTGTAAACGTCATTACTTTCTCTAACAGAGCAATAGAGGCATGCAGAGCGCTCCTATACTGCTTTCACAGCAGCGCCATCTTAGCATCATCTTTGTGGGGACTGAACTGAAAGTCCTAGGTTGAAGCTTATTGCAACTTTATGATCAATGAGGCCCTAAACTACTAAGTAACTGCATGAATCACTTCTACTAAGTTGCAGAGAATACACTGAGATATTTCTTGCTTACCTGAAGGAAAGTGTGAGAGGTTTTTGCTGAAATATGTTTGAGAAAGGGAAAATTGGTTTTACACATACTAGGAAATTGCATTTCTAAGAATTGATAAATAAACTCCATCAAGCTCCCTCCCATAATTCTTTTTATTTTATTTTTGATTCCCCTTCTTTATTCTCCAGGTAATATTATGTAAATCCGACAGTGTTATAACACTCTTTAGTTACTCTTTACTAGAAAAATTAAACAATGAATTAAAATAACGAGATGTTGTTTATTGGCTCACATCAAATGTGCCTAGAAATGCTGTTCGATTTAGTCCCTTTTTCTTAAATTCTCAAAGTATTTATGAGTAGTTCATAAAGGAAAATTCAAAGACATAAAACATTTGCTATTTTAAGCCAATAAAATGCATATTAATTGCAAAAAGCATACCATAGGAGATCATTCCAGTACCTGCCAAAAGCTGTTTTTAGGGGCGGGTGACATTGTGGAAAAAACCCACAAAACGTGTAATTTTTCTAGAATCTATTGCTACTGAGTGAAATGTTCTTGGCTGTATATTCCGTGAAAATTGAATGCAAGGACATACCTCACAAAAGTCACTTGAGATGACTAGCAAAAAGAAAGAAAACACAAAAATCATATATAACAAGACATTTATTGAGATTTCACCCTTACGCAAAATCATTCCTTGCTTCTTTTACTTCAGAGAAACCGGTCCTAGGATGCTTGTTTCCGGTCCAGGGAAGACATGGCTTGGCAGTTCGGGCTGGACTGTTCCCATGAGGCACAGGGTCAGACTGATTTGCATATGGCCATGTCTGAACTGGGGTGGTGGAGTGAGCTAAAGAATGATGATGGATTAAACCCAGATCAGTTGACTGGGGGTGAGTGTTTGATTGGCTCAAACGTTCCGTCCATCATCCCCTTTTGTATCCAATTTTAGAGAAGACAGGAATCTGGCAGCGATTTTTCGGGTGGTGCCCAAGGCAGCAGCCCAGCATTGCTTTAATGTAGCACTAGCAGTGAAGTATTGTAATTATAACCCACTTGCCTTGCCACAGAAATGGCAGTTGCAGACCCATACTAGACAATGCTCAGTATCAGAGAGTCTTGACTTTTTTAGGTCGAGCCTAGGCAGCGTGCATTTGCTATGTGCAGGAACTGCTGTATTCGATAAAGGACTTTGCTCCCACCTGCTGCCTTCCCATTGGCTCAGTGCAGTGTTGCTCTTCTTTCCTGCTTCCTAAAAGGTTAATGCAGTGATACAGCACTTCCGTTTTTTCGCTCAGGAGCACCCCCCAGGTACAGTTTCCTTCCACTTCCATCGTTTGTGTTTTTTCAGAGAACTATTTTTCCTGTTTCAGGTGCAGCCGCTTTGCTTTCCGCCCGTTACTGCATCCAGGCACCATTTTGCTTCGGTGTGAGGCTGCAGGATCCCTCTGCTGCACCAAGCCAATTCCAGCAAGCGGATGTTATGTTATGTTAACTAAGCTTGTAAAGTGCGCAGCTGCCTCAGCAAAGAGGCGTCCCGGCGCTAGCAGCAGAAAGGCATGGAGGCTAAGAAACTGGGCGAAGCAGCAAAAGAAGAAGTGAACATAAAAAGACAAAATTAGGCCGCAGGAAAGAGGTAGGTCTTAATGGCTTTACGAAAGGCCAGCAGGCTATCCATTACAGGATGCAGTAAAAATAATTTCTAACTTGTTAAATGGTATTTTCACCAGTGGCGTTGGACCTCTAAGAGGTGCATTTTTTTTACCTTATCTTTGAAGTACATATTGCACACCTGATTGAGAAAGGTACAAACTAAATCTCTACGAAATATAACAATGTTTAGATCTTTAGACAGGGTCAGGTAGGCACGCGGTATTCCTCTAAGCAATTCAACAGTGTGGTTATGAGAGAGACCTGGAAGTAGGAAGTGTTTCATCGGCTGTGCTTGTTTCACGTCGCACTTGGTACCTGTGCATGGTAGAGGGCTGGCTTTATCTGAACTGTACCTGGCTCACCTGTCTGCAAATATTTACACTTCTTAACTGGAGCTAGTGGTTTGAAAGTTCAGTTCCCTTAGTCACGGAGTAAAAACAGCTGTGCTAAAAAGTAAGATAAATTCTGTTTTTGCGTGTCTATATACTTCTCTGTGCTTGCCGGTCTTAAAAAAGCATCCTGCCTGCTCAGGTACTGGTATTATATGTGCTGGTTGATTATGCAACGGTACAGTGTACAGGAAAGATCAATCATTTGAATTGATTTTGAAATGAAAGATAGTTTGTTTGTTGAAGTAACATGTCAATACTTTCACATGGATATTTGTCAGATGCTTTTGGTCATTGTTTTTTGTCCTGTGATGTTCTCCACCTCATTAGTGAACACTTTACTTTAAGTGGCGCCTGTCTTCCCCTATTAACTGGCAGTAGCTAAGGTCTCATTGACTAGAGAAACCCCCATTACCTATGTTGGGAAAATCTTGTATGCAGCTTTTAGGACGGTACACTTAAAACACATGCTGAGTACTGAGATTGTTGTGCCACAGTGTAGTTTATCAGTCCAGAGGGGCAGAACTGGATGAGGGAAGCCGTATTCTGTCCAATCACACGTTGGGAGCTTAGAGCTAGAATGCCTTCTTGAAACTGGCCTTTTGTTTGTTTGATTCCCTACATATAAAAGAGTTTGAAAGCAAAGGACAGAACTCTCAAAACCTAGTGCCCAAAAGGGTGTAAAGCACTATTCGCATACTATGACTGCAATTTAATAAATAGCCTCTCTTTGGTCGCTGCAAGCTTTTTAGTGCTTCAGAGTGCTCCAAAGCATCTGAGAGGAAGCATGTTGGCATGTGTGTGTAAATTCATGTCTGTGTGGTCTTGCAGAAGCATACAACTAGATCCCGGTGGCAACCATTGAAGCCATAGTGCAGATGTGATCAATGTTCCAGCGGCGCTAAGTTTTTCAATGTTTTCTGCAGCATGTATCAGTTTTCATAGTTTGGCTACAGAGTGAGAATAGTTTCTCATTCACCTGTATGGGATATAAATGTGATGCTAGATTGGCTACAATTAACCACTGAGGAGCTTACTGCAGAGCCCACCTTCTCGTCCCCTCAGACTCAGGAAAATCACACTTCCTTTTATCACCTTTTCCACACCCCTGCTCTTTTTGATCAAACATAAGGAAATTTATCCTGATCTGCCTTGCCATTTGGTTCTCTGTTATATCCACTTAGGCATGTGCCTGGCCCACAAACCTTAAATGTCCAATAATATAACTGCAACTTATAGCTGTAATACTGCGTCCCAGTCCTGTTTGATTACTCTGTAAACAGTGTATCTTTCTTTCATATAACACCCGTCTTCAAATATTGAGTTAACAGTAATGTGAAGTTACAGTTTGCGATACAGTTTGTATCGCATGCCAACCTTTTGCATTTTACAAGTAGATACCTCAGAGGGTTAATGTGCAAACAGCCAATCTACCTATGATATGCAGTTGACAAACTGGAGCCCCTTAGGGCTGACTCAGCCTTTCTTGTTTCTGTGGTCAATAAAAAACACACAGGAAAGTTGAGTACTGTTCCGCTCGCTTTTTTAAAACTCTGCAAAGTCATCATGTATTGGCCCCGAATCTCACTGACCAAGCTACGTCCCTGATGCACATTAGCCCGCTGTTTACTATCTGTGCAAAAACAACCTATTCTTTTCTATCTTCCTTTCCATCTATTCTGTGCTGCTCTCACTCCTATCTATTCACCATGCGACATAATTCTACCACACAAATACACTACACACTCACAATTCCACCCCACACAATTCTACAACTAACGATTTCAATTCAACCCACATAATTCCACTTCAAACCACATATATATATTCCACTCCAAACCTAAACACATAATTAAAAGACATTGTTGTTTACAACACCAATAGCTATAACATTGCAAATGCTTGTTTTTATTGTCTTTTGACTTGGACGGTCATAACATAGCCACATCTATGTGTAAGAATGGAGCAGGTCCATTAATAATCAATAGAATCGTCCCTTGTCTAATACACAACAACAAATTGCTGTGAGAGTTAAGAGCGGCCCAACGTACTTTAATTGAACAAAAATTCATACATCTGAGTTTTTTTAAAGGCATTTGGCTAATAAAACCTTCTTACAACACTGTTCTTTAAAAGTCATCATAAAAAGACACCCAAATAATGTACAGGTAATTCATCTATGCAATTTTATACAGTCATTTCCAATTTTACATAGAGTGTAATATAAATGGTAATCCACAATTTGGACGAATGACTGCTGAAAAATAAATAATTTATTTGCACTGGGCAGTTGGTGCAAATGTCATTTTACACTTGTTGGGTAGTGTAAATACAGGTACTTACCTCAGGGTAATCTAATCCAGCCTATTGTGTTTTAAGGTGTCAAATATTCATTGTACTTAGAAGCACTTTCTGTTTTCCTATTTTCTTCTGTTCTAAATTCATTAACAATGCTATCAAAAGTTTGTCATTTTGATAGGATATCAGTGTTAAGTGAATGACAGTGACATTGATTAAGTCTGGGGTGGTTGAAGAGACAGTAGCGAATGTGTGCAAAAGCCCTATTCTTCCTATTCTTAAGAAGGCTCCTTCGGACTGTTCCAACACCCATCCTGATGTGTACCGCTTTGTTATTGATCTTAGAGCAGTCAATAAAATAGTGGTTCCCCAGTATCCTGTAGTACCTGACATGACCACTATCCTGACTATGAATCCCCCGACAGCTAAATTCTTCTCAGTGATAGATTTGAAAAATGCTTTCTTTAGCATACCAATCCATCCAGATAGCCGCTATCTGTTTGGATTTGCAATAGCCGGCCGGAGCTTTAGATTCGGTCGTGCTCCACAAGGCTATACAGAAAGCCCCAGTATTTATAGTCAGGCTCTAAAAACACAATTGGATTCTTTAGAGCTTCCCTCTGGTAATGTGTTGCTGCAATACGTTGATGATCTTCTAGTGGCCTCAGACACTGAAACCGGCTGTAAAGACGCCACGGTAAAATTACTGCTACATTTGGCACACCACGGACACAAGGTGTCCCTTTCAAAGTTTCAATATTGTGGAAGGGAGGTCACCTACTTAGGTCACCTACTGTCGAAGGAGAGTCGCAGACTAACACCGGAGCGCATAGCTGCTATTACTGACATGACTGTTCCTAAGACCCAACGCGAGGTACGCGCGTTTCTGGGGATAACTTCGTATTGTCGTCACTGGATCCCAAATTTTTCCTTACTAACAAAACCCCTTCTTTACCTCACTACCAAAGATGTGCATGAGCCTTTGCCTTGGACACCTGCATGCCAGCAAGCTTTTGAACAATTAAAGACTGCACTTTGCTCTGCTCCTGTACTTTGTACTCCTGACTACCAGAAGCCTTTTGTGCTCTATGTACATGAGGCGGACGGGTGCGCGCTTTCTGTCCTAACACAGGGTTTCGGTGGTAAGCAGAGACCCTGCGCTTACTTCTCTGCCATTTTGGTTAATGTCGCCAGAGCGCTCCTGAGCTGTCTGAGGGCTGCCGCGGTGGCGGCGGTATCTATCAGACGATCGGCAGGGCTCGTTCTTGATACTGACCTCACAGTTATGGTACCTCATGCATGATACCTCATGCAAGACAAATACGCAGCACCTCACCAGTGCACGTCTCACTGGATATGAGCTAACATTATTTGCTCCGCACATTACCATCAAACGATGCGCTACTTTGAACCCAGCCACGTTACTACCCCTCCCTTCGGAAGAAAAGGACAATGATGTCCATGATTGTTTATTTTGAACTGAGGAGGAAACGAAGGGACGGGTAGACCTGACTGATGTTCCCTTATCTGACCCCCAAGGGGATCTATATGTCGATGGCTCTTGTTTCAAACTGCCGGATGGCACTACTACTGCAGCCTATGCAATAACCACATTACACACTGTAGTTGAGACATCCTGTATTCCATACCAGTCGGCCCAAGCTGCAGAGTTAGTCGCCCTTCTGAGGGCCTGTGAACTGAGTGAAGGACTGGCTTTTAATGATTACACTGACAGCCAGTACGCGTTCGGGGTGGCACATAATTTTGGGCGCTTCTGGACAGAGAGAGGGTTCTTTACATCCCATGGGCAAAGGATACAGCACGGTCCCCTAATACTTAGGTTATTGTCAGCATTAACACTCCCGGACAAGTTGGCTATAATCAAGTGCAGCGCACACAAGGCTGTTGTAGATGATGTTGGAAGGGGGAATGCCTTTACGGACCAAACAGCTAAGGAGACAGCTAGATCGAAGATGAATAAGATGTTTGTGGCAGGCCCTGCTAGATGGGTTCCAGACAATCGGATGTTTGAGGATACAGTGGAAAGTGTGAAGGAAATACAGAGAGCAGCGACTGTAGATGAACTGGAGATGTGGGAGGAGAGGACAGGGCATTTGGACTAGGATGGGTGTTGGACTGAATTGTCTCCATCGCTCATGGCCCGGCGCACATTAGTGCCAAAGGAATATGCAAACTGCTAGACCCAGTATGGCAGAATGAGAATATCCCTAAGGTTGTCGCGCATTTGGTAAAGCACTGTATTATTTGCCTTAAGCACAATCCTGGGAAAGGCACCCCTACACCTGCTGGTAATTTTGCACTGCCTTCCTTCCCTTTCGAGGTTCTCCAAATGGACTTCATCGAAATGGAGCGAGTGAATAACTTGAAATATGTACTAGTGGTAGATTGTGCATTCACTAAATGGATTGAGGCCTACCCAACCAAAGAGAATACGGCCATGGCTATGGCAAAGGCACTTTTAAAAGAGTAATTCCCACGCTACGGATTACCACGTGTGATCTGGAGTGACAATGGGAGCCACTTCAATGCTAAAGTCATTGATCTGGTATGTAAGGGCTTACAAATCACGCAGAAGTTTCATGCAGCGAACCACCCCCAATCAGCAGGCCTTGTTGAAAAGTACAATGGTACTCTCAAACTGAAGTTAGCAAAGATTCTTGAAAGCACAGGATTGCAATAGCCAGATACGTTGCCTTTAGCATTGTTGTCCATAAGGGTGACAGCGCATTCTAGGATAGGGCTGTCACCCTATGAGGTCGTCTTCGGACGCCCAACCAATGCCTGGGGAGTCCCAAGACCCAAGCATTTTTCTGAGATAGAATACCCTCTTTTGATTGACTATTTGCATGCCTTGTCTAAAAATCTCCGTTCTCTCCACTAACAGATACACGCCGCTCTACAACCAGTGCCAGAGGGCCCCAAGCACCAGATCCAGCCCGGGGATTTTGTTATGATTCGGCAGTTCCAGCGCAAAACTTGTTTGGAGCCGAGGTGGAAGGGGCCTCTCCAGGTGCTTTTGGCCACCCGCACTGCAATAAAGATCGACGGCCAAAAGCACTGGGTCCATGCCTCCCACGTGAAGAGGGTGCCTCTTCCGCTTCCATACGACGCCTGGGTGCGAGACGGGATCGCTGATCAGGAAGGGGAGCTGGTCCCCCGCTTCGTCCCTTTTTCTGACGCCCGACTGAGAGGGGCACAGACAGACAAGGAGAGTGACAAGGCCTTATTCGAGGCGATTCCCCTGAGACAAGGGCTGCCCCGGATACTCCAGCTCCTGGGGTACAACAACCTGAGTCCCGATCCCCAGCTGAATATGAGTCTTTCCCCCTGTTTGTGAATGACGAGGAGCCTGGGCGTACCAAGTACAATCTGCGGCCCCGACGGAAGGACGGTGCACCAGCAGGGCAACACAGGAGTTAGGGAAGGACTTGAGTTTAGGGTATAGGCCCTGTGTCTCTGATGCTTGCTTTAGATTAGAGTGAAGAACGCTGGTGCACTGCCCTGGACACTGGACAGGATCGCTGAGGGTATTTGCCCTTGAGGGAGGTTGCCCTATCCTGAGAGAAGAAGGATTTGTTTCTCATTAAGGGCTGCAATTGTCTTCCAGCAAGGGCTACGATTGTGCAGCTCCTCCGAGGGATTGTTTGATAAACGATAGGAGCCTGCCTGTGAGGCTCGTAACGGACACAGGAAAGAAGAATACCCCTCTGGCCGGTTGTATTGTGGCTCTAATTCCTAAAAGTATTTTCTAAAAATGTATCCCTTTGGTCGTCCTATTCCTGACGAGGAGCAGCCCTTTGCAGCTCCGCGTCCCACTCCACATGGTCCCGTTTGGTCCTCCTGGTCCCCCAAGACTAAAATAGGGTTTGTGGTAATTATTTTGCTCTCTCTGATATTTGTATTTGGGGTGTTGTTCTTCCTAGAAGAGAAATATCCTGTGCATGCTTGGATAAGTACTACACCGACACCCCCTGAACATATTATTGGAACTTTAGCACCTCACAAAGAGGAGCACCGGAAGTCCTATAAATATAATGTTTTTATTCAGACGCTGCATCAAACACATGCTGTTTATAACACAACGAAATGTTGGGTGTGTGGGTTGTTACCTTCGGTTACACATCAAAGTGAGAACTTGCTGCCTATGCCTCTGTCCTATGTTGACAGCTGTGAGGGTTGGATCACCTTACTTAGTTTGATCCGCTCATTCTCCCAGCCTGACTCTTTGGAACACAGGAGCACCCTTTCCCGTTCTCTGACAATGAAGGTGTATCCTCAGCATAGATCCCCACATGGTGTTTTCCCTGGAAATGGGCAATTTGATCGAGTATTCTTGAGCTCTTGCCTCAGAGCGGTGAATGGAGGTAGAAGGGCAAACAGAACAAGAGTGGACAGGGATAGATTCTCGCAGTTCAATATATCTGAATATTACCAATCTTTCCAAGCCTGCAATGTCACTGAAGACAAGCCCATACCCCTGGCAGTGATAGATGTACCGGTTCCCTTTTGTGTTCAAGGGATGGGAGACATAGAGGTAGGGAACAGTAGATGCAACACCACTTCCATATTGCGAATGCCCAAGAGTCCGCCATTGATCCCACCACCCAATGTTTATTTCGTTTGTGGTGATCGAGGTTATGTGTGGCTGCCTGAGGGATGGTCTGGGCGATGCTACCTTTCTTACCTCCTTCCCCCAGTTTATATAGCTCCTTCCAACTATCACAGAACTCATCGCCTGCAGCGTAGGGATGCCCCAGTTCTTCGAGTTAAGAGGGTTGTCGATCCAGATGATATTGACCAGACAGATACTTCCTTGCAGCAGTTTACTGACATAATGAAGGGTTTCATACCGTTCTGGGGTCCCATGTTCAATGCCCGCAATATTCGACGTCTAGCCAGAGTAGTCGAGGGAGTCATTAATACCACTGCAGGTATACTGACCAATATTACAGTTGAGCTCCATGCTATAAGACTTGTCTCGCTTCAAAACCGGATGGTTTTAGACGTTATCTTAGCTGACAGGGTGGAGTTTGCCGCGTCATCGGCAGCAGTTGTTGTGTTTACATACCTGACAGTGCCCCGACCGTATACTCTGCAATACAGAAATTGCACAGACTTGCTTCAGAAATTCACGAAGACAATGGCTCATGGTCCCTCTCGGGATGGCTCTGGGGTCTATTGACGTCATGGGCTTGGAAGATACTTCTTGTCCTGATAGCCATTGCAAGGGTCATCTTCACATGTTGTCTATGCATAAATTGTCTTCCAGCCTGCTGCACCTATTGCGTAAGCAAACTTACTCCTAGTGTTTCGTTGCCCAAAGGTGACAATAAGCGCTTTCCCATGATGATGCAAGAAATTCAGTCAATAATGTTAATAGACGAGGGAATATTTGAATACTGAATAACATTTCTTTGATGTTCGCATTTGCTTTGTTTTCACCTTGACTAATGGATGGTTAGGTAATATCTCTCTCCCCACCTAGAATTGTAAAGACCCTACCGGATAGCAATAAAGCTTTTTAGCCACTCATGCTAAAAGGAGGGTCTGTTAGGTTTGAAATTCCCTTCCCTACAAAGCACCTGTTATGCTATATTAGGTTAGCAATGTGTGGCTAAAATAGATGCAATTTGTATTTACATTATGCAACCCACTGAGTTATCGTTGCTGCATGTGGGCTTTAGTTAGCCCGTGTGACTCCATTTTGTATTTTGTAACCACCAGAAGACTGCTTAGGCTGTGCTCATATTAGGCCTTAATTCCCTAACTCGCTTGCCTCAGCAGAAAAACTGTACTTCGTTATTCTCTTCTATTGTCCAAGGCTGTAACCCGACTTGCTAATGAACTGTTGTTCTGTTTGCACATTCCAATCTCTACATGTTGTTCTGCTCCCACGTTAGGAGATGCTGAGACTCGGCACAGTGGCCTTGAAATACTGATAGTGCACCCCTCTGGCAGGTGCTAGCTCATCTCTGTGTACCTCCTTTGTTCATGCCCGGCTCAGGCCGGTAATTTTCCATCAAAGGCGTGGCCGAAGTCTCCAGAAGGGTTTATTATGTATTACCGTACCCTGGGGAGTCAGTTCCCACGGCAGACATCTTAGGGTGAAGGTCTGACTGGGCTCCTCTGCAGAGTATATATCGAATAAAGTAAGTTTGTATTTCTCTACTGTATGACCGACTCTTCATTTTGGGGAAGGCATAGCAGGTGGTTGTGAAAGACCCGTGTGGCCTTAGAGGGCCACATCCTTCCGCACACAGGCACATCGGCACACCAGCACATATTCTGTTTTCTCAGTAGATTGAAACATGATTAAACAATACGAGCAGGATATTGACTTAGCCAAGAACACATGGAATCTGATGAGAGGTATTGTGAACACAATGATAAAGCACACACGCAAATACAATGCATTCAAGAGTATTAGAATAGTTAGTTTGTTAAGCATTGTTAGAACTGTAATAAAGGATGTATAGAGAATTAGGTTAAAGTTTAGGAACACAGATTATGAAATGTTTATGTAACCAGTGAGTAACTTTCAAGTAACTTAATGTTTAATCTTTTGTTACAAGCATTTTCTGATTATATATGTAGCTGCTGTGAAGCAGCAAATTGACACTGGCTGTTTACCTGTGTAGTGGATGGTCGCTCTTCCTGCTGCAACAGAAAGCAGCTGTTTTTACATTGCCAAGAGGAGTCTGTCTTGTTCTTTATTTTTAAGTTACTCTGACACAAAGTGTAAATTCTAATAGAGAAGAGATGGGACTCCCAAGTTTAGTGTCTCTCGAATTACAATCCTAACTGATGGTGAAGTTAGAATTTAAATTGCAATTCTGAATATGTGGCATTTAGAAATGTGACATTTTCTTACTTTAGCCATTTCGTGCCTTATGCCTGTCTCTAAATACACGTCTGGGGTGGGTGATAGCTGGGCTTTGTGCATTCCTTCCAGGCTGCCACATACAAAGGGAGATAGGTTTACTGATGGGCCATCCACATCTTGATGGCCATCCTTGGCAGGATGAGAGGGATGAGCTGACACACCTGAAAGGGCTGTGTCCTATCCCCACACTAGGGGTGCATTCCCCCCTGTAGTGAGTCTGGAGCCAGGGCAGGGACTCTATGCACTTCAAAGGCCTCTCTTTTAAGTCACCTCCACTTCAAAGGCACAACTGGGTAGAAGTACTGGGCCCTGACACCAACAACTCAGTACACCTCTAGACCTGAGGATATTCTGCCAGGAAGTACTGCTGTGCTGCTGAAATGACTATCACTAGGCTGGACTCCTGCTCTGCTGACCTGCTGCCACCTACCTTCTTGCCTGGGAGTGAGAAGGACTGGCCCTGCATCTCTCCAACTCAGAACCAGAGTGACTCAAAGGGCTTGTCTGCTTGCCTCCTATTGGACGTCTCAGGAACATCAAAGACTTCACTCCACTCACAACAGTGCCTGGACTTTGCCATCTGACAGTCTTGCCCTGCCAAGTTATGCCAATTCAGTACTGGGCTCCTGGAAGTGTGTCTAAAGTGCTAAAACGTCCACAATCCGTGCATCGCTGTTGTTGCATGACTCAGAACTGGCACATCTCCCTAGATGCTGGTTGCATCACCACTGTTGCCAGGATTGAAGACATCACATTGCCGGCTGCCCAGTTTGATTAAACATTGCCTACGTCAGAGGGGTTCAACAACTGCACATTTTCAAATTGCGTCACTTGGAACCAACACACCGCCTACATCCTAAGGATCAACTCTGACGCATCACCTCAGACTTTTCCTCGCATCTCGTCTTTGACGCAACCCCAAGCCAAGATTCTGTCAGCAGGCAAAAGCTGGTCCCTGTATCCAGCCTGTTCTCCATCGCAGTCAACCTGAACATTTGGATTTGAACCGGTCCAGCACGACCAGATAGCCCCAGTTGGTGCTTTATGCTTTTAAGCACTACAGCTCAGTTTATTCTTTAGAAATTCATAACTCTGGTTGTACTTATTCAAGATCGTTTAAGAACTATACTTACAACACTTCACTTATTGGAAAAAGTTTACATGTAGTTTGTATGTTCTCTGTATCTGAATCCGGTATTTGTAAAGCGTGAACTAATCACCCCTAGGGGTCTTAAGGCGTCTCAGACAACATCATTTTTACATCAATGTATTCAATACAAAGGTTGGTGAAGGTCTGGTCATTAAACACACTTTTTTCCTTTTGTCCTTAAAGTACCCATAGATGTCATTTGCAGATTCTTGCAGTCGAGTTATTTAGTTGCCCATCAAAGCACTTAATTGAGCTCAATTATGCACACGTATTAATCCGCTACAGTGTGCTTAGGGTGTTATATAAACATAGGACCTTTGTATCTCAAATTCAGTTTACCTACAACCACCTGTCTTATGTGCCCCAAAAGCTCTGTGTTGCCCTGTTCATGCACTTGGACTCCAATCAATGTGTGCATGTGATGGTGCACAACCATCCACAGTGCCCATATTTATAAATTTACAGTCCTGCAGTCGAAATCAAATTAAATAAGAAGGACATTTCATTTCCACTTCGTGAGTAATAGGGGTATGAATACCCAAATTTCACTATAGGATCTCCTATCTCCATCCTCAGAGCAAAGATTCCTGAAAGATAAGAACTTACAAAAGGCGACATAGTATTTAAGATTGTGCACCTTTAAAAAAATTCTTTAGGCTGATCATCACCAGCTAAGAACACCTTTTACAATTTAGTAGACAAAAAGGTTGTTGTTTTTTCCTTGGTCAAGTAGAACCCAGTAAGTGTAAAACATATTCCTTTTTGAGTGTAGAGGACTAGATGATTTTATATAACAACTCTACAAATACTTCTCAATAATCTTGAAGTTGACATGCTACAAGACTTGTTTCACCTGTACCACATCTTCAAGAATTCCTCATAGGCTGTTGAACTACTTATTGATTCTGGTCCTATATATTTTAACCGTCCTTAGTTTTTCTTCAAAATCAAATGCTTGCTTTGAGCACTTGCTTATTGTGCTAGGAGTCAATCTTCAGCCCTGTTAAAAGTACACCAAAATATCATGACCTGTCAGACACAAAAGTAAATTTATTGTAGTTGTTAGGTACTCTGGAGTGCTTAAGTGGTCTCACAAGACCTGAAACTTCCAAAATAGGATAGCCATCAGAGCCCTTTTTAATACCAAAGTCTAATTGAGTGTGGATATGTCATTACATGTTTTTTCCTGAAATAAAATGACATGGGCCCTATCACTTTTCCTGCTTATGCCTATTATGTTGAATGCACGGCCCTCAGGGATGCTGTGAACTCACGCTGCCCCCAGGGCAGCACATTCAAGGGAAATATGGAGCAGCTTTTTAAAAGCTGCTCCATGTTTCTCTGTGCTGGTGGCTACCTGCCTGCAATTTTAGGAGGCATTAAAGATCCCATTGCAGGCAGGTTCATTCCTCCAGATGGCTGCCTTTAGGAGGTGCACTGAAAGTGGGCCACCATTTTGTAGCACAATGTCAGTGACCCTCCACAAGGCATGCTTGCTTCTGCTCCCACATCGGTAATACAGAGTGGGTGCAGAGGCAAAAAGATTCTGTCATTTGCATGGGACCACGCTCCCATGCAAATGAGGGAACGCCCTCTAATGAAAGCGCTGGAGCTACATGTATGCCAGCACTATCTATATCACAAAAGGGGCAGCACAAGCGTTTGCGACCCCTTCTGTAATACCAAAGTGCCCCAGGGGTGCACAAAGCTAGTGCAAACGCTCATTGCACCCCCAGGGCACTCCGGTAATATAGCCCCATGTGTTTGAATTTAATTTGCTTTATAAAGAAGCACTTTAGATTTTGTTTATAGCTTTCACTGACCACACAGATATTCCTAATCTGAAGCATTTTGCTGAATCCAAATATTCAATTAGGCTTTTGTGGTTATTGCTGGACATCAGTTCTAAGTAATAAACCATGAAAAACAGGTGTCCCATGTAGACAAATGACATTTTTTTTAATGGCCTCAATCTCCCTTCATTATTTTATTTTAATAAACCTGCAATTTTTCTCTTTCTTTCTCACATATTAATAGCAAAGTTAATTAGAACTTTAAAAAATCTCCGAAGGCTTTCCCCTCTGCCGGACCTAAGTTTTTTAAATCTTGTAGGATGGTCTGTGGGTCAGAGTTGTGATTGAAGTGTTTCAGACATGACCGGATGTGGGCACATGGCATTTCATGCTTCACTGCATTGACATTTTTGTTTCTAGGTAGTCAGACTTTAGGGACTAGCGTAATACCAACTGGGAACATCTACGCTTGAAATTTCTTAGCTATACATATGATTTCAAAGTACATTGTTTCCTCTTCATTGGGGCTATATTGAAAGAAATAACTTGTTTGATGTTTAAGAAAAGGTGTTATAAATTATGCTCTTAAACTTCACATTCGACAGACCATGGTATTGTAGAGCAACGCAATAATGTTATTGTTTCTTAAAATACAAATCCAATATTTCAACAGCTCTTGGTTTTCATAAACCTAATTACAGCTAATCATAGGCAAGGAAACATGACCTTTGTAGACATCAATTGATTTAGAACATTTGAAAGAATCGCAAGTCTTTATTTTCAAGGAGATTGGCAGGAATGCAGTAAAGAGTGCAGCAAGTTAGAAAGTGTAAGTTTGACCACAAGGCTGGTGTGACCCCCCCAACCAAGAGAATTGCCTAGCCTAATTACACCTTTGGGAGGAGGACGGAGAATATTCTCACATACTCTAATGCATGCAAATCTCTATCGCCAACCTTGATGTGAAAGCTGAAATAGTGTTTACAGATTCCAAGGATGGAGCACACCTGCTGACATCAACAATAAGTACTGAATGAGCACAGAAAAGCTTCCAATGTAAGCCAATCCACTCACGCGTCTTCTCAGTGATCCGTCAGTCAGTAGGTGAAAGTTGACGATCAGAAAATAAATTAACACATTTCTACAACTCTTGTCTTTGACAATCATAATTGTAGATTATTAGTCTACCCCAAACCATATGTTGTTCAGAGACTCCCTGGGATGCAGACACTACACAGAACTTTATCTGTGACACAGGTCTATATGACTTCATGACGCATGCAGTTACCATGCATGGCTCCACCACACATGTAATACTACGCGTTAACCTTTACAATGTTTAGCATTATATCGAAGGCCTTTAACCCTGACTTTTGTGGTTTTTAACATATATTTACTAGACAGCTTCACAATTTAATATAATCTGAGGAGCAGTTGTGTTGGTTCATGTATATCACATGTGTATATATGTATTCCATCATACCTACAAATGGCAAATTGGTTACATCCACCTGTGCATCAAAGGTTACTTTATGTTGCCTATCATAAAATAGTGCCCTTAGGCATCTATAAATAAATTAACAGAGTGCAAGCTCACTGCACGTACAACATGTACAGAAATGATAGATTTCCAGATCCCATAAACCATCACTCATGTCTTCTGCTGAAGTTAAAAACGAATGTGCAAAATATACCATAAACCCCAATTCTACATTGTATAGGTATTAATATTGTACTTTCAGAAAGTGATACAGGTTACCTACACCACTTCTGAGCACTGCAGCAGGAAGGATAAAAACCATGAAACATTGGATTAAGAGTTCCAACCAGATGTGTACAATATACCTAGGGTAGCTAGTGAGAAAACATCTAGTTTGAGTAGTCCCAGTGCAAGCAGATCTTACTGGGCTTTGATTGGGTTAACTGGGGCATTTCAGTACTAGTGATTTGGGACCTTAGTACCTTGTAAACTTAAGCTTGACACCAAGCACCAATTTTAGTACTCGACTTTTGGGGTAGTGAGGTGGAGCAGTGCAAGATTGACTCAAGAAGGTACTGCAGGCTTGAAACGAGGAACACAGCAAAGTATAAAATAGGAGATAAGAAATCATTGTCCAGTCAGTCCATTTACGTTAAAAAGAAAAAATACTTTAATATACACACACACACAACAAAATACTACACACAAAGGCACAAAGACGTGCAAGCTCTCAAATAGAAATAACAATTGAAACAGCTCTTAAAGGGGCCTCACAAAAAAAACTGCATTGCAAGTCACATATCCTAAGGAAAGATCACAGTGGACAAATAACTCCCAAATACAATCTAGACTAATTTCTTTTTATGTACCTTGAACCATGCATGCTCCAGCAGGCCTGCAAAACATTAATACCCAATGTAAAGGCTTATGACCAAATAAGGAAGGCTAATCACTATTAAAATGTCAGGTATAACTGGCTTTGGCAGCGTATTCACAATTACAATATTAGGTCTACAATATCTGCCAAAACCTTTCAATCAATACTAAAAACCTACCAGCTCTCAGCATAATTCGATAAAATATCTGCTAATCACAATAGACAAGCCAAACGTGCTGGCTTTAATACATCTTTTCATAATGAAAAAATAAGGCCTCAAGCTTCTTGACATTACATTTCTTTTTCACACCAGACTGCTCAGCAACTCAACACACAGGGTCCGAAACCTCAGGACATTACAAACCAAAGCCCTAGGGGTGGCTTAAACATGATCCCAGTTCCACCTTGTCCTTGCATTCTTCTACCTTGGGGACTTGAAGGTACACATGTTTCCCCTTGTATAGAAGGCTTGTGAGGGTTTGATACTTCTTCAGACAGCCCCAAGAGCAATGGCAAAGTTGTGAGGATGATCCATCTCCCTTGATGAGCAACAATTGAAATATGCAAACACCACTCTCAGAAGACCATATGGGATGAAGCAGGGCAGATGTTGCCATGGTCAGGTTATCGTTGGTTATCTTTCTGCTTTTTAACTATTTTAGGCAGCCCACCAGTGTCTTTGATCTGACAAGTGGGAACTTCCTCAATCCCCCAGGCTAGTAAGCTCAAAGAGCCAATTGCAGTCATGCTGGCTAAGAGAATTAAGCCAATTTATGCAATATATGAAGGGATCCAAATATGTCCAACTAGATCCCATCTAATGATTCCATAGCCAATAATGTATATAAAAAGACAGGGACTAACACCTGCTTATCATAATGCAATCTAGGATTATAATGAAACCTAGTTTACACATATAGTGAAGTTTTGAAGGATACTTGCCAGAGGAGTATCAAAGAGCACCTGTATTACCCTCAATTTGTTCAGAGTATAACGTTGTTGTATTCCTCTTAGGGTGTCCGTATATAGGTTTTCCTGTATCATGTCCTTATATAGGCACAACTCGCCCTGCCCTTATATAGGCATAAAATCCCAGTCCTTATTTAGGCATTAAACCATGCACTCCAAATACAGGCATGGTCTCCGACATCTGTCCACCCTAACGTCACAACGAGTTCTTGAAGAACAGACCCTTAGGCTTCGGGAGTTTCCCTAGCACAGGACTATTGATTTCTTCAAGGACTCGTCTATTATGCATGAACCGTTATACCTTAGGGGTTCATTCATGACGTCTTCCGCTGTCCGATTCACGTCAATGCTAACATTCTGAGGTACCTCTCAGGTATAAATATACCTTCCCTAGCCCTTGTAAATCAGAGGAGACCTCGACTTCAGAGGAGCCCGTTTCCCGGCCTGACGCACTGAGAAGACGCTGTCATCCCTTCACGCAGAGAGTCCAGCTTCCAGTGATCTGACTTCCCTCGCGGGGTGTTGGAGTTCGAGTCTGGCAAGAGATTCCCACCTCTCTCATTCTTAAGGTATGGAGCTGACTAGAAACCTAGAGGGACTCTTGGCATACTAGGCATACTACGCTTAACACACTCTTAGTATACCATAGTAAGGAATACTTCACCTACTTCATACCTCTCCCTACACCTAGGTTAGGTTAGGTACATTGGAGTAGAACTAGCTTAGAAACGCATCGTATGAGTACTCGCATTTTTAGTCTATGTTATTTATGTAAATGAATATCTACTAAAGATCATGCTAGCGCAGTATTATTTATTTCTACTGCTTACGCTGTACATTATTTATCTTGCATACTGTCTTGTGATCGTAACAGCACATTTTACTTACACGAGAAGCAAGACTTTTCAATAAATCTTTTATTGAAACGCCCGTCTATTCTTTCTGTGTAACTTTGAGGAAAACTAAGTATGCACGAGTGAGCTGAGTGAAATAGTTATCTATTGTTTCCACGACTCTGGGACACGTTCTGATTCTAAAGGGAAACAAAGTTGTCATGTTTTGCGGCTGCCAGAAACTACTCCCTTCTTGTTTATCAAGGAGTTTCTAGTGGCCTCTGAGCTAGCTGGCACAAGTAATTAAGTTTAATATACTCGATAGGGACATTACCGACCTTAGTCCTATGTCAAACCTATAGGGTATTTTATTCCAATGCGCAGAGCCTATTAGGGAAATAGGAGCTACACTACAACGTGATCAAAGAAAGGAGAGGCCTGGCTTATTGCGGTAAATACAGAGTCCTCTTGGCCGTATAAAGATCTCAAGTCCACAGATTCTTAGAAGGATCTCTCCTCCAGTTCCAGAATGGAGGAGGATAAGTACATGTATTTTCTGCACACAAAAAGTATAAAATTGAACTACGCACAGCTCGTCTTCCAAAAACGTGTGACAGCAAAAGAGTGTCCATCCCCACCTGAAATGCTAAGTTAGTGAGAAAAGAAAAAGAGGGTGGCATCGCTACCCAAAAACATATCCAGCCCAACAATAATTTGAATAAAAAACAACTTTTGGGACCTTATTTTCTAAACTGATACCGTGTCACAAGTTTAGAGAATTCAATTAAACCACATGCTCTGCGCCTCTCCCTGCCTCTCCCTAGGTAAGAAAATTATCACAAATTAAAAACTCTCCAAAATCTCAGTCTTGTAAAACAGCCACCTGACATCCACACAGCAAACTTGCACAAATGACAAATTTCTTAAATATGCTTGCAGTCTATAACCCCTATGGTATATATGGTATGGCCTAAGATAATAATCAGTGTGACAGCAGGGAGGACCTATTTGCATTGGTGATGGCCTGTGAAACCATGCAATAGAACACGAGTACCAGAGCCTCAAGTATTGGTGCTTGGCAATGACGCATCCCTTTTGTAAAGGGCCTGGGATCTGGACTTAAACTCCTTATTAATAACCCCATATATACTAAGGCAGTTATCAAATTTTTCCACTTCTTTTCACTGTATGCTCTTCACACGTCTGGGGATCTAAAAAAAACCTCTCCACTGATTGCTCATTCATTGCTGAATAAGTATTAACTGTGGACAAGCAAAGAAGGCTGATCGGCTTTCAGGAAGCCAGTGCAGTCTCTGAGATTTCCATCGTAGTATGGGTAAAACACCAGAGCTGATGAGGGAGCTCTTGAAAGCCACGCAAAATAGCATGGGGGTACATGTTGCTAGAAGACAGCAGTCAGCTGAAGATAATCACTTTAGAAGAAGTCAGGTGGGGTTACTCCTGTAGCTACCCATGAGATACATGTGCTGTGATGCTGGTACCAGAGAGGAATGTCTTGTGTTGTTCTATGAGGAGGAACATCTGAACTTGTCCTGGCCAGTGGATGTGATGCAGAACCCAGCCGTCACCATCTTGACATTCAATGAGGCTTCCCTATCCTAGAAAAAGCTTGACAGCAAGCCTAATTCTTGGTGTAGGATGGCAGTGTACTGCAGCAAGAGCTGAATGCTTCATGGAATTAAAAAACTGAGCATCTTCCCTTGTCGACCAACATCATACTCCCATTCCTTTACAATGGCAGAATATTGTAGCAGAGCTTGCTGATATCAGTTATCATTCACTTACTCGCCCACATGGCTGCTATTCAGAAACAGAACATTTTTTATTTCATTTTCTAAGATCTAGAGGCCATCCGTTACTGAAATTCATGTGCATGACTAATGTAGTTAATGCACTAACCAGTTATTGATATTATTGCCTACAGTTTAACCTCCTCAACATATGCATATTGCATGGTCACTTTAGAATGCAACTGCATGCCTGATTGCACATAACCTGTTGATATCAAATAATATATTGTACGTGAGCAGCAGCATTTAGGTGGTACCTCCGTAGTGAAAAAATAAATAAATAAATAAACAACAACATGACATTTCTTCCTGAAGAAAGCACTTTTAAAACTAAATCCAAAAAAGGTAAACATGTCCAGGGGGGACATTTGGTCAACCGAAAATATCCCATTGTACCATAATTTTATCTACAAAGAGAAAGTAGAAAATACTTGAATCAAATAAGTGACCCGGAGTATGAAGGATGTTTCAGCAAGAATTCTCACTTACAAAAGAACATATAGTTACTGTTACTATGCATAGAATTTACACACACACTGTATGATAACATCTTCAACACTAATGCACTACAGATACTATAATAAACCCAATGCTCGTACTTAAAATAAATAATTTGAACTACTGTAAATTCATTCCTTAAAGCATCAAGTCCAAGGTGCAGAATCAATAAAGTCAATTCATCTGAACAACAAATACATTTTCGCAAGCTATGATAAAACATATGTTAATAGTAGGCAATTAGTCATTAATATGCCAGAGCCTTTATGGATAGCAAAGGACATATCCTCAGATCAGAGCCTTTGATTTCAGGACCTCTTAGATTGCCTGAGCAATGACTAGCCAGCCCTTAGTAATACAAATGAGTGGAACTGTAGCAGTTCTAAACACTTTGTGAGAGTCGACATCAATCCAAACTTTGAACAATGTATCGACAATGTAGAGGGAACCCAACACATCTCAGTAGAAAAAGGGTGAACAATGCAATTAATCAATACAATGATTACTACTAATAATAATATTAATAATACATCATCTGCGACAATTAAAAACACATAATAATAAAAGGAATTTGAAGGAGGAGAGGAGGAAGTGTAAGAGTGACGAGAAGAAAAAGAATGAGAAAAATAAGAAATAAAAACAAACATTGTCACAAATGCCATCAACAACTACATAATTAATGACATCACATATCACCTCAACATTGACATAATTAATGTTATCATCTGTTTGTGTATGTGTTTACACATACTCAAAGCAATGGGCATTTTGGGTTTGATCCGTAGGTTCGATTGTACCGTGATTATGTGTCATCCTATGCATCGATTTGCAGTCATAGGACACTGGATGTATTTTGTTTCTGTATTTTATGGTGTTGTCCCACTTAGTTTACTCATAAAATGTGATTCTATTCATTTATACTCAATATGACACAGTATGACAATCTTTTGGCAAAACTTTATTTTCAAATTCATTGTACTTTAAGAGACAAATGTAAACATATTTACAAACCGTATTGCCTGTGGTGCCGGAACGTTATTTTGTTTATTTCACGCGCAGCATGCGTTAAGTAGCTTTGCAAAATATGTGATTGTAGTAAACATATAGTCAAGATGAAGTAAAAAAAACTCGAAAGGTTTATTTTTCGTTATGTGCCAATCACACGCAGCAAAAATGCACTTCACAGATGTAGGGTATTTACTGATTCCAGCTTCTGGGATCATCCGAGGATGAGGAAACAGCTTTAAAGCTTTAAATACTGCATTCCTTGCACAGTGGGGTATATGTCATTAGCAGCTCTCGTGGCGTGCACTGTATATCAAGAAGAAGTGCAGAAACATTGAAATCTGGGCCATTTAAAGAAATGACAACATTTTAAAAATAATCTTCGACTTATGATCTGAAAAATATCACTAAGGAAAAAAGAGTGTCACGTAATGGATATATATTCATACATACATTTTTGCTTACACGCGTTTCACGTTGTTCTCTCTCTCCCCCTCTCTCTCTTCCTCTCCCGCAGGGCAGTTCTGACAATGGTACCAGGCTGCGTTGGTGCCATTCTGAATGCGTGTCGCCCCATTTTTATCCAGGTTCCTAGGACTGATGGACGATTGAGATT
Source organism: Calotriton arnoldi (assembly GCA_963921515.1). Classification (NCBI taxonomy): domain Eukaryota; kingdom Metazoa; phylum Chordata; class Amphibia; order Caudata; family Salamandridae; genus Calotriton; species Calotriton arnoldi. Next base: position 2,159,984 of record CAWUFW010001918.1, read on the forward strand.
GTCAGTTACTTCCTTTTGGGGAATTCTCCCTAAATATCAAATCCTAAAACACACTCCCAGGGAGGCCCTGGGTGCGACTAGTGTGGCCATGTGAGCAGGTTTGCTCCCCAGGCACACAGAGAACAGTACACACCTCTCTGCTCCCATGAACAAGGATGGACAGGTGGGAGCAGTAGGAACATCAGGCTCATCTGCCCAGCACTGAAGAAGGAAATGAGGCAGACAGGGAGCCTACTTCAGCCGCTTGGCTTATGAGCTGCCACTGGTCATCTGGACTGAGCATGCCCCAACTAGGAGCCAAGGGTATCCCCAGCTGAGATCCTGCCAAAGGCATACATCCAAAGGTGGTTTGATCGGATCCAAAAGATTATTGAGAGAAAATCTCTGGGCAAATGAGTACCTCATAAGGCCAAGAAATCCTAAACAGGTTTAAGCCTGGCAAGAGGTTTATCTGCTAGGTCGAAGTGATAATGTAAACTGCAATGGCAGGCCTGAGCCATGGTTAGAGAGTTACTCAAATGTGTGGCACAATGAGTGCTGCAGGCCCTCTAGCAGCATTTAATTCACAGGCCCAGGACAAATGCAGTGCACTTTACTAGGGACTTATAAGTAAATTAAATGTGCAAATTGGGTATGAGCCAATGATATCATGTTTAGGGGAGAGAACACAAGCACTTTAACACTGGTCAGCAGTGGTAAAGTGTGCAGAGTCCTAAAACCAGCAAAAGCGAGGTCAGAAAAATGGAGGAAGGCAGACAAAATGTTGGGGGAAGACCTCCTTAAGGCTGTCAGGTCTAACACCTGCCCACTTTGCAGTGTGCTTAGAAGCATTCCCCCTCCCTTCTAAGGCAGTTCTGAATTAACTAGAACTTTCCAGAACACTCTTAATTGTTTCTCTTTAAAACACTCCCAAATAGGCAAAAATTTAATCAAACCACTACAAGCTCTGTCACAGATTGGAAATGAGCCCATTGCATAACATTTGACCTCACTCTTCCTTCTCGAGAAATTTGATACAATATACATCCTAACTTTCTTTACATCGAAACCAGGCCCAGTTAAATGTGTAATTCTATGACAGTATATCACAGCAGTAGGATGTCATTGGGTGGTGTTAAACATCAATGCATAGTACACTCTAAGTTGGCTCAATTGTACAAAGTCACAGGTAGGCCCTGTGTGTAACTAGGTTATATGGGTGTAGAAAAGGAATATTGTAACAAGGTCCAATTCTGTAATCATGAGATGTAAAGCAGCTCTGGTGGCATGAACTAAAGTTCATTCAATGTAAACAAACACCCAATCGACCAGCAGGACTGGTCAGCACATCCTTGCACAACAGCTCCTATTCTCCAACTGACCAAACCCCATTGATGCTCACCATTATATTGCAGAATCTTTTCCCAGCACACTCTTCAAAACTCTAAGACACCACAAGTAATTTTCCAAAGCCAAATATTTTTGCTTTGCTTTTTGTGTTGCATACAGAAAGTAAATAAAGGTATGCTACTTAATCTCTCTTAAACTGTATTTCAGCAAGTAAAACTTTGACTAGCTCAGGTTTTGACATCTATCCAGCACCCAGTTTATTTTGTACTTTGCCAACAGATGACTCGCCATACTCAGTGGAGTGGAGTGAGTAGACTGCCTGCACTATTTGTGCAAATGGCTAATCGTAATTACATATTCTCAAGTTAATCCTGGATGGTAAGAGTTAAGTATGATTCATCCTTTGAACAGCACATTCGAATAGCATTTGTTCTATCCATTATGCCTCTTTGGGAGAATAACTTCAAATAATAGTTTCTTCTAGGGTGGAGCATCGGACATCATCAGTTTGCCGTTCTCTGTATAGCATCAAAAAATTGTGTACAACATTAATATGTACAACTATCACCATTGATGAAGCTCATTGTCTAAGTGATCATCCCAATCAAAATTCTCAATGGATAGCTGTCATTAATGTAGGGCTCATTTTCAAACTAAGCACATTGTTTCGCTTTTTGAATATCTTTAAAGAGAGAGAGCGATAATGAGAACACAAGCAAGAAAGTTCAACTGACTAGGTGCAAAAGAGATGGAGGGAGAGATAGAGAGAAAAAGATGGAGAGAGAATAGAGCAGGTTCATGTTGAAACTATAGGTTTTGCCCCCATTACTTTAGGAACAAATGTGACCCATTACAAAAACACCATGCTGTAAGAAAAGCAAAGTAAAAGTTTCTATATAATAATGTTACTTGCAAAATAAACACAAATATCTGAAGGCTCAACTGATGATGGTGATAATACCATATTTAATAGTATTAACGCTAATATTGATAAAATGAGTTCCACCAACACTAATACTACTCTAAAAAAGCAGAAAAGATGAAGTTTAGCATACTATTTTATTACTTTTATCAGAATTAAAACAACCATTTTAAATTATATATAAATTTTATTATTTTTTAACACGCTAGTATTACTAATAGTTTGTTTTGATTTTGCTGCTCTTCTGGTACCAGGCCTCAAAAGTCAATATACCAAATCAACGTGTTAATACTCCATACAGAACTTGTTGAAGGACCCATTATTTAGGTTCTGGCAAATTATTATGGATTTATTCATCTAACTGCTCTTTGGTGTATTGAAGCGCGCCAGGCTATACTGCCACATTGGTCGCTATTTACACTCAGTAAACTATTGCCGCTCGACACTAAAGTAGGAATAGGTCTTAGGCTCCAACGTAATCATGTTGCTAAGGTAAAGAGAGCTATAAATTGGACAAACTCTGAGCATAAAATTAATAAATGCTATCGTGCAAAGCTGCAAGAATGTGAAACATGTTCCAACCAACACCAAACTGAGTATGTCTTAAATCTTGAACAGCAGAAACATAATATAAAAGTGTCTGGCAAGCTAAAATAAAAGTATATCAAAATGCTATGTTGTTCTTGCACTCAACTCTATTTACGTATAAAAACGTATTTTCAAATGTTGCTATTCAGCTTTTTCTGCTGTAGAGCCGTCCAAAGCAGGCGACAGAAATGCGTTTTTGATGTGCGTTTTGCATTACATTTATGTGTTGGTGTGAAAGCCCCTTGTTCCTTATCCTCGAGTCACTCGCCTTACTTTAACTTTAGTTCACCATATTGGCAACCATCCCTATTTATTTATGTATAAGAGCTATATGATATATAGAGCTACTCTTTCTGCAGAGTATGCGGGGGTGCTTTCTCTCAATGTAGAAAAAGAAACTGGTGTCAGAGAAGAACATAAAATCATGGACAACCAGCAAGAAAGTATCGATTTTTGCAAAAACAGTTTGGGTGTCAAGAAGTGAAGGGAGAGCGTCTGGTGAAAGGAGCTATTTGTCCTTCATCTATTGTTGAGGAGGTGCATTGAGTAGCTGAGGCGAGCACAAAGTTTTTCCAGGTTTTTTTCCAGAACCTTTTTAGGTTTTTGTTGCTCTCTCGATAGTTGTCACTGTTACTTGTACATCAACGCCCATGAAATTCCCTTCCCTGAATAAACTTCTGCAAATAGTTAGCATTCCATGGGTTGGCTGAATGTGAATGTTTTTTATGCCATCTACTAGTCTCGAAAGACATATTTTCAAAAAATATATTTAGAAGTGGGAGAAGAAACTTTATAACATTTTTACAACACAGAACACCAAGGCAGAGTTGCCAAATTGCGTATGCACATCCTATCCACACCGTTTGTCGGAAAGTAATTCTCAATGAATTAGTAAATTTTGGTGCTCTCCAGGCATTAGGCCTCCCTCCGCCTTCAGAAGACCAAACTGGCTCTCCAAGGAGATAGCAATCCCTTGTGAGATCCCCAAATATATTATGCATATGCCGAGGCACTTCTCAAATCAGTCCCAGTCTGTATGTGAGGCAGTGACCATCCTCATGAAAAAGAAGAAGTCCAAAAGATGTTCTTTGTTTCTTTAAATGTATCCTTTATTCTCTTGCCACAATCCAATCATAAGCAACAGGCAGCCGACACGTGTTTCGTCCGAAAGGACTTTCTCAAGGCTAGCAATGAGAATTTTCTTTCTCTTCTGTCTAAGCCAAATCGTAGCTCCAAATCGGAGAATTCCAAAACATGAGCATATGGGTGCAGGTAATAGCAGACCTGTAATACCGAGTCGGTTCGTAATTGCACCCGCTATCGTAGTTAAAAGTAGAGTCAAGCCTTGATAAGCCTGAAAGATTGGCGGCTCTATCTCCGTCCTGGTCTCAACGCTGAAAGCACTGCCACTCGTGGCTAGGCTAGGAGACGGTACCTATTTCAACAAGGTGGGTAGTATTGCGAAAACATAAGTTATGTGAAGTGAAATAACTCTGTGTCCATAGGATTAGGACCTATTATTGAAATAATTCTTTTTAATTTTATCACTAATAGAAACCTGAACACAAAGGATAGATTGATGGAGCCCTAAAGTTAGTAGTGGGGTTATTCCAAAACCACAAGCGTCATCTTTATCCATAAGTGTGCAACAAGTAAGTTAGATATATTACACTGGATATATTGCAAAGAGATAAAGAGAAAATATCGGATTATCGCTAACTGAGGAAAGTACATTGATTTTTATATGTGTGTTCTTATATTTAGAATCCATTGGATTATTTTAATTGGTAACAACGTCCTATGATCACGACATTTTGTGCTAGAGAGGGATTTATCATTCACCCACCAAAAAGTAAGTGGTTATGAATTTCGGAGGTACATTAATAGACTGCAGAAAATACTGCTACTATATGTATCAGTTGTAGTGTTACAAGTGTATCACACGCAATAGAATGCATGTTGTGTCTATTAAGGAGTGGATGAATGTAAGTTGAGTGGAACGATCAGGGGGTATGGAGAGGAGCAGTGTGATTATGAGAGGGCACTTGGTCGATCTTTCGCCAAGTGCAAAAGGTACCAGTGCGACATGGTAGATTACAATTATGGCACTAAAAAGAATCTTGTATTCTGTAGTTTATTGACACTATTTGAGATGAAATTTATGTCTTTTTGATTTTGTTTACAGCTTCAGGATATAAGACACTAGACAATCACTCTGTATAAATGGTGTTCTTTATTGATAAATGTTTGCGAAATACTTGGTTTCTCTCTTCATATTATAAAAAATTGAGTCTTGGGATATGTATCTATGTCTTTTTAAATAGTTTTTTAATGAGGATGTTAGATTTATTATTTATGTTTTATTTATACATGTGTGTTTATATTTATAGATTCATAAAGAACGGGAGGTTTTAATTTTCAGTCTTGATAAAGAAGGTGGAATAAGATATAGCCTTCGAAACGCGTCGACGCACCTTTTTATGTTGCCAGAAGCCCAGCTGTACAAATATCGCCCTAGATGTTGATGGTTTACAAGATATCAGGGCGTGTGCATATGATTATTAATCTGGGTTGTGGCCACCAAAGACAAAGAGAACTGTCTGGTTTATCTCTCGTGTTTTTTGGTTTATTGATTTTAATTGTGATTCATGTGATTAATTGTTTTCTAATAAATTGTTTGTGATTATATTTGAATACAAATGTTTTTATCAAGTTTTTTTCTGTTTTTTAAAAACTAACTATAATAAATGAACTTAGTAAATTGCAAACACTATTGACCTTGTATGAATATTTGTGCCAATATACTGTAGCCACCACGTTGGCGGTGACCTTTATGAATTATTGTGGTGTGTATGCAGCTGGTTGGTTATGTGTGATCAGGTGTGTATATAAGTTTTAAACAAATCCCAGAGGACGTTTTCTTTGTCAATTTCAGTTTTACCCTAGTCCTTTGGGCAATCAAGGGTTCCTCTCTTCTCTTGAAATAGTATGGACATATCAACAGAAGTGTTTTTTGTAAATAAGATAGACATCCAAACTCCTCAATTGTACGAAGGTCATGCAGCTGCTGCGGCCAAGCCTAGTTAAGGTGTGATGGGCCCTAATGCAAAGAAAACCCAAAGTGTTTCAGAAAAGCACAGTGATAGGATCCAGAGGGCACCCCATCACCTTGGGCCATGGCGCCACCCCACTGGCTGCTCTATTGATGGCTACAGTCCTGTGCAGGCTTACAAATAATGGGCAGTTTGTTTTTAAACAACACAAAAACCTGCCTTTGTAGCAGGTAATCGTTGATGAAGAAAGGACAGTCAGAGCACAAAATAAATGGTCGTGGAGAAATATGGTGTGAATTCACAAGAAGTACCACATTCCTTTGTGTGCCAGTATTTAGTAGTGGTGTGTGATGCAGAATTGTAAAAATAGACCACAAGCATGATGTGAGTGAGTTTTGTTATTCTACGAGTCTTGTGCAATGCGGCTCTCCGGACAAACACCCTTTGGGCACTTAGATCAGAAAGCACAGCTCTTTGTGAATTTGAGTCACGTGTGACTTCACATGCTTGGAACTTTAAAGGCAACCGAAAAACGTGTTCAATATACAGCTGTTCCCATTGCCTTCCACTCTATGTTGGGAGTGTTAATTTATGCAACACAGCAAAACATTTCTGATGGCTAGGAACATTTTAGAGGCACACATCTCCACCAGTCACATTTCTGACAGTGTCAACGTCCTCAAGTTAGTATGGGGTGCTTCTAGAGGGGAAGAGCTGCCACCAGAAAATACCACAAGTGAAATTTCCCATAAATGCAGCAGAACACTTGAGCGCCTTAAAATAAAAGTCTAAACCAATATGTCTGTTGTTATTCTTTATTACTGAATTTGCACTCTACACCATGTGTGTTTCGTCTTTCATATACTTGCCCAAAGCTAGAAATCATACAATATATAAATTAGCATTTTGCTTCCATAAATATATATATTATAAGTCTTAGAACTTGTAAGATAGACTCCCATAGCTTGAAAATACCTCAAGGTGTACAATATTCAGCGGCTTGAAAACAGACAATGTGACCATAACACCCAGCAAAAGTAGCATGTGTGACAGACAAAGGCAAAGTCCCAATTCATCCAATGAAAATTTGCTACCATTTGTGACGTAAAAAACGGTACCAGAAATGATACAACTTGACAAAAGAAGGCAAGATGAGTAAACACCAAAACAAAAGTGTGCAAATCTCCCAGCAAATCAGAGTAACATCTGATGCTCACCCAATACAAATTAATCAGCCGTCAGTCCGATACAAATTCAAATAATTTTACTCACTATTGAGTCTGTAAGTAGAAAGATAAAGGATTAAGGCCTTACAAGGTACAGCAAAACCAAGAACAAAATAACACTGTCCCTTCTAAACCAACTATCCAAATATACTTCATGCTATATTACCTCAAGCATCACACCCTGCACCAAAAATAGAGGGTGTGTATTCAAGCACCATAATCCATTTTATACATCAAAAAATAAGAACTGTCCTTCCAACAGCACTACCAACATGTGTAAATAGTGAGTATTTAATCAGACATCACTAGTAGTATAAATCAATAGATAGCTGCTATATTAAGAGTATACCATGTGAGGTTCCCACACAAAACAGATACACCTCCAAAGAGAGGGTTTACCCCAGAATAACAGAGTTTCTGTTAAAAGTAAATGTCAAGGATGCTGAGCAGTGCTGTATCTCTAGCAACAAAAAGTGACAAACCTTATAGTTAATCAGCTGTGAACATGTAGCCATAACTTTGAGAGAGTAAATTATAAAAAACATATTAGTCCACTTACAGTCCTCTCACTCCTTTGTCGGTAACAAGCTATCAGTAGGACCAAGGGAATGAGGTGTACTACACAGGCACATTTTTGACCCTTAAATTTATACATGAGCTAAAAAGAGAACTATAATTGTAAAGCCACAGGTATACGGTGGGTTAAACAGGCTCCTTCTTGGTTCCTAAATCTAATATCCTTCATTTTAAAATAAACTATTGAGGTAGGTCATCACAGAGACAGATTAGAACATGTTTTAAAAACCAACTAAGCCATACCACAAAATACCAACTAGAAAAATCAACTGAACATAAAAGATTGTGATTCCTAATCACACCTATCATCATTCCAGAGTTCACCCAATCACAAAATGGAATTTCTACATAGAAAAACATCCCCTATTGAGCATCATATTGCTCTCCTTCTAAAATTTGGGAGCAGGATAAAAAGAAAGGAAGAAGAAAGGGGGGTAAGTACTGCTGTACAAAAATGAAACCGTTACAAATAGTATTAAATATTGGTTAATACTTCACAGAAAAGTGAGAGGTTAAATCAATTTCCTAAAAGTACTGCAATTTATAATCTACATTCAAGCCCAAATCTACGGCTTTTAATTTCATATTCCCAGTTTCCTCCTTTAGGGTTAACACATATATTGTAGGGGTGGATGGAATGTTTCATTCTGCCTGCAGAACTAGTGGAATTTGGCGACTCTGCGTTACTTTTGTAACACAGACTTCTGGCCAAATTCTGCCAATCGCAGCGTCGTGGAATTGTTTTCTGTGAGGCTCCAGAAATGCGAGCAAACGTTGGTGCCCCTAGCATGATTTTCTAGCATAGGCAATTGGGTCAGAGGGCTGCTTCTGAAGTAGATTTGTTGCCGCTCAAGTAGATTTTCTACTCGAGCGGCAGCAAAATGAACTTGAATGGCCACTCGCTCTTGCGCACCCATGCTGCAGTTTTTAGCTTAATTTTCAGCGCTGATCACGCTGCTGGTGATTAATTCTAGAGAAAGCAGTGCAACATGCATATTTCCACCCATTGGTGGAAATCCATGGAATCTCTGAGTTTCCACAGAGTGAAACATTGCTAGTTCCTCCCACCCCTAGACAATGGTATGGAATCGAAAACCACAATGTGGTTTCTTCACATCACAGGTGGACATGTGAACTGCAATTGAATATTTCACGTTGCACATTTTGATATCTTTTAAATTTTCAGAGATCATCTGCTTTAAATGTCTAATGGTACTACCTACATATATTTTACCGTATGCACATACCAAAATGTCTTTGATTTCCTCCACTGGGAAGGTTTCACAGGCCATAGGTAAATAGGGCCAATGATCTTCTTGATAGTCATTCCCTTAGTGTAGGTAAAACATGGATAAGATGTAACAAAATCTTTGACCGCTCCATCTTGCTTTAACATATACTAATGTCTTTTCAGTATGTGGCTCAATCTACCCACGTCACTGCTATATTTTGTGATGACTGTAGTGGGGTTCTTTTTGTGTTTCATTTTCTTATTGCTACCCTTGAGTAACACTTCTTGACATAAATGTAGTGCCTTCTGAACCACCTCTTCTATTAAAAAGCAATCATATCCCCTTGTAATGAATCTCTGTTTGAAGTCTGTGATGCTTTCAATAAACTCCTCATTGTTACCACAGTTGCTCCTCACTCTTAACATCTCCCCAATAGGGCCTTCTCTTATCTGAGATTGTGGATGTGAACTCTGAACTCTTGGCATGTAAGAGCGAATTACCATAAGTTTTTTTTCACAATACATTCTACTTTCCAACTTTTCACCTGAAACATGTAATTCAATATCCAAAAATGCAATGAATTTCCTACTGTGTGTAGAAATAAAACATCATGTTGTTAACATTACTATTATGATATGATACAAAGTCTTATGGTTCAGACTCAGTTCTAGTCCAAATAACCAAAATGTCATTAATAAATCACCCCAGTAGTTCATTGTGTCCATCTTGAGCCACCCGGATCCTAGACTTGTTGACCCATGCATACAAGGGTGCAAATCTGGAGCCCATAGGTGTTCCTTGTAACTGAAGGTACCAAGTTCCATTGTATAAAAAGATAGTGTTCAAGCATCAGTCTCATCATATCCAAAAGCTATTGAGTTTGTTCTAAGTATTCTGCTGGTCTTTTATTAAGTGCCTTGTTAGAAATGGGGGTCTCTAGTTGGCAGAGGTAGGTACCTTTGACCAAATAGGGACCCTTGCTTCTAGTCAGGGTAAGAGGGAAACACACTCTTTATAACCCCTGCTCACCCCAGAGGTCACGGGCGAGGCTCTCCTCCCACTACCTCTCCTTCTGGGGTCCCGCACTCTCCTCCCAGGAGACGTGCCCTCAGAACACAACTCTCCCACCAGTTCAGGACCTCTCTCCAGCAACTGCTCTCCCAACCTAGGATCTAAACCCTCAGGTTGCACCGGGGTCAGAGGCGAGGACTCCCTCCCTCTGTACCCCCTTCCAGAGTTCTGCACCCTCCCACCTGGAGTGGTACCCCTCGAAGACAAAACGGTAGGGACACTGATTACAGATGTCCTTCCCTCCAGATCAGGCAGGACCTGAACCTGGCCTCCCAACCCAGGGACTAAACCCTGCGGTTGAACACTTGCCTGGCACACCAGGACTTCTGGGGGCGCACACAGCTTCCCCCTGAGGGTAACACATACCTCATGTGTTGTGTGAAAGTCTGCCTGGCACTGATCTCCCGACCCCTGTCCATCTGACAGTGTGCGAAGACCCCCACGACAGAAGTGGTGTCACCATGGTCACTCCTAGGAGACTCAGCCCTTCTGGCTGGCCCCTGACCCACTGGTTCTTCCACTGGGGACTCACTCCCCCTCTCACCCCTCCGTCTGGACTTCTGCACCCTCCACTTAGAAGCGGCACTGCCAGACACCAGAACCGCTGGAGCTCTGTTTACAGACGCTCCAGGTTCTCCTGACACTTTGGGATCCCCCTCAGGAAATGGCCTCCCGGTACAGACTAGGCCCCCCTCCTGCCGTTCCCACATGGAACCAACCAGGTCCTGGGACTGGGTTTTGGGCACCTTGGGACACAGCCCACTCCCACTCCCTCTCCTCTGAGACATGACGTGGGACCCTACACCCCTCCCACTACACTAGGACCTATCTGGGCTACCACAAACCTCCCCTACCTCACTTGGTAGGGGAAAACCTGAGCCACCCCCTTCAGGGTCACTCACAAAAGCTTCTTCAGACCCTCTGGAATCCACCAAAAGGTCTGTCTCCAGCGCAAGCTCCCTGGAATCAGAGAACTCACACTCAGCCGGGCATTGGCATAGCTCTGGAAAACAGGGACTTAAAATATGCTCTCCAACAAATGAATCACACAGCCCCCCACAGTTGTTAACCAAGCTACCCTTTGCCTCACCATCCAGTGCCTCACACAAGTACCCCACACCACTCTCCTGAGATTGGCAAGACAGTGTCTGACTGTCTCTGTCACTCAACCCACACTCTTCTGGGCGGTCTCCACACTCACACACCAGGACTTCTACCATGGGGGAACCCCTCTCCCTGCACCTCTCATCTAGAGTCAGTAGAGTGTCCCTCCCACCACTAGGAGTATGATCCCCTCTGTCAGTACCCCAATCTACTTCAGGGACACTGCACACCACTGGAGCTATCTCATAAACCTGAACCCCCTGGTGTATGTTAACCGCCTCCCTCAAGTCAGGCGCCACATCTCTGGGTGTGTGCACTTCTCCCTCAGCACTAGATAACATCATTTTGCTGCCACCATCTGAGCTGGACTCCACCTCCAACTCAGCAAAGCTCACTTCCTGAGCTAAACACTTCTCTTTTTGCTGGGCTGAGACACTCATGGCCTCAAGCCTCCCGAGCTCCTTATCAAGCTCTCTCATTCTCAGCTCATATGCCAAGATCAATTTCTTTTCTTCCAAGGCAAAGAATCTCCTGCGCTCCTCTGCCTTCCTTTCGCTCTCAATAAGCAACTTCTTTTCATCTGCCTGACCCTTGAATTTCAAAACTTCCAACTCATGCTCTCTGACCCTTTGATTCTCCTGCAGCTCCTCTGGGTAAAAGCTCCTACCGGAATGGTCACTGCCAGCCCTGGAGGCAGGTCTGCCCACAGGCAGATCCTGTGATATGAAACCATCCCCTTGCTCATGCTCATCCACATTTGCATCACCTGTCTCCCACCAGGCCCTTAAGGCCTTCTGCAGCTCCTCCTTCTTAGAGCTGCTCCTCATGGGAAATCCAAAATATTTGCAAAATTGTTTGTTGATCCACTTTGTAGGTAAGCAATGCCTCAATATCAAATTCCAATTCTGCAACCTCACTTGCTGCTTTACTCTTCTGAGACATGATGCGTGGATGCTTTTAAGGGTCACTCAAAAATAGAACCAAAAACAAAACACAGTATGTGATTGCGTAGTGGTCTGCGCTAAACTAGTGATGTACACCAATCACTGTGGGTCAAGTACAAATACAAGTTCAAATCCTCACCGCTGACCACCAATGTTAGAAATGGGGGTCTCTAGTTGGCAGAGGTAGGTACCTTTGACCAAATAGGGACCCTTGCTTCTAGTCAGGGTAAGGGGGAAACACACTCTAGATAACCCCTGCTCACCCCCTTGGTAGCTTGGCACGAGCAGACGGGCTTATCTTCAAGGCAATGTGTAAAGTATTTGCACCAACACTCGCAGTAACACAGTGAAAACACCACAAATGGACACCACACAGGTTTAGAAAAAAAATAAAATCTCTTTATCTAACTTGGCAAGACCAAAATGACAAAAATCCAGCATACACAATTAAAGCTATTCTTTGAAATATTCTTTGTAAGGTTCTTATTAAAAATAAACTTGCAGGTTCTGTATTTCAAAGATGTTACCAAAAATGAACTTGTATTCCTTTAGGCAAATATGATGGGATCAAAAACAGTCTCAAAAATACGTCACTTGCAGGGGCTGTATTTCCTCTCTTTAGTAAACGTTTGTTAATAGTGCACATCACTCGGCACCGGGGCATGAGGCTGGCGGCGTTGAACCCTTCAGGGCTTCCCCACAGCTGACTCCGCGGCCAGCGATAACGACAGTATGCCCCCAAATGCTCGCAACCATATCAGGTGACAGAAAAAGGGCCCCGGTACCCCAACTTCCAGTTATGCTGGTACGGGCCGCAATCAGGGCAAGAGCGTGCAATAATTCCCAGCGGCCCCCCACGTGGCGGCTCGAGCGCGTGGCTCTGTGCGTTACCTGGGAGACAAGGTACACACCGGCTCGCGGTTCCTCAGGACTACGGCTCGTCGGTCTCCTTTCTGCTGCACTGGGGCAGCTTCTTCTGGGTGGGAGTGCAGCCACGCTCACTCGGCAGGGAAGTTGACATCTTGCTGGGCGGCTGAGCGTCAGAGGTGTCTCTGTTGCTAGGAGACGCCTCGTAGCTGATCGCGCTCCACTTCGGCGATTACGATCCTGCTGACGACTTGGGACAGCGGCGGTGACGGCCTCTCAGGGGTTCGCGGCTTCCCCCTTCCTCAGATGGTTATAATCTTGCTGACAACTCGGGCCAGCGGTGGTGACGGCCTCTTAGTTGAACGCGGCTTCCCTCTGTGCACTGACACACGCACAGCATCGCGGAGACGATCATGATGCAGACTTCACGATAGATACACGCTGTGCCCAGACACACGCACACAGCGTTTGTAGAAGTCTTTGGAAACTTTGTTGTCTCTGAGTTTCCACAACAGGAGGCCAGCTCTCCTCAGGCCCTTGGAGATTTTCCTTTCAAGTAGGGGACACAGTACACAGCAAAGTCCTTCTCCTTCCCTTGGCAGAATAGCAACTGCAGGTCAACCCCAGAACACACAGCAAGGGCAGTCCTTCTTCTCAGTTTCTCTCGCTCTTCTCCTTGGCAAAGGTTCCTCTTGATTCCAGGATGATCTAAAATTCTGGGGTTTCAGCTCTAATATTCATACCCCAAAATGTCTTTGTTCTCTTTGTGTGAGGGGTCCTGAACCCAATCCAAACCAGTTCTGGGTGCACTCTACCAGTGCACAACTTCTTCCTTTGTCAGTGTGAGCCAGGGTCTTCAGACACCGCAGGAGGTGGAGCCAGCTTTTTGTGGAAGGCAGGCACAGCCCTAGTCAGGTACAGGTGCTACTCCTCCCACCACTCCAAATGCAGATTGGCCTATTCAGACCAGGGCTGACTCACCCAGACTCCTGGAGCCACCCCAGCCCTTGTCACTCCAAAGCCAAACAGTCAATCCACAAACAGGCAGAAGCACACAGGAAGGTTGAACAAGAAAACAGCCACTTTCTAAAAGTGCTATTTTCAAACACAGAATTTAAAAACCATCCTTACTAAAAGATGTGTTATTAAATTCTGAGTTCAGGGATACCAGACTCCAATTTTCATCTTACTCCTATGGGAAGATATGCTTGTAAAAATGTTACAGAGCACTCCCCATTCTGTCCTATGGGCAAGATAGCCTTTCAATAGTGAAAAACGAAATTGGCAGTATTTCACTATCAGGACATGTTACACACACCAGTACATGTCCTACCTTGGAGAAGTGTGGCTCAATGGTTAGAGCGGCAGACCCTGATGCAGAGATCTGGCCCGGGACCAGGGTTCAATTCCCGCCTCGGCGGGTCTTGGGCTCAATTTCCTCAGACCTGATAATTCTCACCTCGGTGCTTATTCTAATCATGGGTCCCACTCTGCAACTCTGGGCAATAGCTTGCTTAATCTCCACAACGGCCCCACCAGCGCTGGGATGCCTGGCTTCACCTTGGGGGTGCCCAGGAGTGGACATTTCACAGGGAATAGCCAGGAAGGGTTCAACAGCGGTATGCGTATAGCGCCAGGACGCCCCATAGCTGGGGCAGCAGTGCGCTTTACAAGTACGAATTTACATTTACATTTACATTTTCCATACACTGCACCCTGCCCAGGGGAGTACCTTGGGCCTACCATAGGGGTGTCCTATGTGTAAGAAAAGGGAAGGGTAAGGCCTGGCCAGTGGGTACACTGGCCAGGTCAAAATGGCACTTACCAAACTGCGTGCAGGCACTGCGGTGGCAGGCCTGAGACAACTTTTCAGGGCTACTCATGTGGGTGGCACAACCAGTGCTGCAAGCCCACTAGTAGCATTTGATTTACCAGCCCTGGCACACTCAGTGCACTTTACTAGGGACCTACTGGTAAAACAAATATGCCAATCATGGATAACCAATCACAATAACAATTTACACAGAGAGCATATGCACTTTAGCACTGATCAGCAGTGGTAAAGTGACCAGAGTCCTAACGCCAACAACCACAGGTCAGGAAAAAGTAGGAGGAAGAAGCAAAAAGTTTGGGGATAACCCTGCAAAAAGGGCCATTTCCAACATGCCTCTAAATCCAAGTCATGAGTGATATTAGTAATAAGAGAAACAACATCCAGGGTTACCAGGGTCATGTCCTCACTCAAAACCACATATTTCATTAGGCAAAACTCTAATGGAATTTTCTGAGTGTGAGAGATATTACAAAAACAAGTGCCAGAGTGTTAAACTACGGCTGCATGTGTGGCCCCTTAAATGCTAATAATTGGGTGTCGTAACAATTTAAAAAATGTCAGTGAAAAAGTTCAAACACAAATTGGGGATTTTTAACATTGCCTAGACAAAAATGTGTCCTGTAATTTTCAAAGTAGAAAAAGCTGGATAAAAATGTTATTATATCAGGTCTCTTACACATATATACAGATTAAAATGAATGTACATTTTAAAAGGTGTATTAGTTAAGTAAAATCAAATTTTAGGACAGTATCAATTAATGTAGACTGGTATGTGTTATTGTCAACATTTGCCATCTCCCCTACAAGAGTAGACTTCTTCCTGCTTACAATATTTAAATGTACATGCGACATCGTCCATTTAGGCTTTGTACTCGGCTCGCTAGTTCAATTCGATCTGGATTACATCACAATCATTTGCTCTGATATTCCTGCATTCAGACTTGACCATCCAAAACGCAGCTGGAAGAAGAAACAATGGCTTGAAAAAGTAAAACAAAACAACTATTAAATGATAAAGTTTCTCCATTGGTTGCTTGTTCAAGACATAGTAAAATGTCTGCCTGCCCTACCTCCATTAGTCAAGGATATCACGTCCCAAGAACAATATTGCTTCATGAAATACCCACGAAAATATGTGATCTACTAATTGCAACCTGTTACTTTCAGATTTAGGAGTCATGAAGATGACGTGTTTGTTATTTTTATCCCAAAGCTCAGCAATGAGCTCACATTTCACCAAGCCTTTGCTTCCTTTCTTTTTTTTCAGGAAAAGACTAGTAATCTACTTCTTCATAAGATCTTTGCATGTTATAATTATACAAATGTGGAAGCGTGTGCCTAGAAGTACGCAGGGTTTACTGGTGGCAGCCTATTATGTAAACACCACTGAAATAGACAGATGCTCTTATCAGTCTGAAAATCCATCTGCAGCAGTGCCCTTCCTTCTAGTGATTAGGATGAGTAATGTGCACTGATATGTGGTATTTAAATGATCTCTCACCCTTCGCATTGTTTGCCTTCATGACTGATGAGCATTACAGATAGAGCAGTAAAAGAACGCCTATGAAGAGACCAACATTTTACTGGACTCTAATTTGACCTTTGATTGCAGAGGTGGGGGGGGGGAGGAGTCTCACAGCGATCCACCGGCATGTGGTGGCTTTCAGGGTGACACCCATGCTCTGTTGGAAGGGACCAAATGGAGGACATTGTCATGTGGAAACCCCAGATTAACTCAGAAGAAGCATTTTTACTTAGTGGGCCAACTGAACACCCGGATTAAATGTGAGTGCAGGAAGATGAACTAATCCCCTATGTTTATATTACGTCTTTGACTGACAACAATACAAACTTTGAAAGCTTGATTTACAGACTAACAATTCAGTGATTTATGGAGTGGAGATCAAAAGTAGATATTGTGTGTGTGTATATATATATATATTCACTGAAAAAACCATAGGTTTTAGGGACAGTTTTAGTTACTTGGACATTGCACTCGTACAAAACCCGTGAAATTCCCACGTTATAGTTAGTTCAGCTAACTATAACTCGCGCCCGCAATGCACTGCTGATGACGTCACATATTACATCACTCATGACATGGTCAGTGACATCACTGATGACATCACTGATGACATCTCAAATGACATCACTGATGACATCATCCAGTGACTGTGTGTTTCTGTAAAGTTTAAATATTTTTAATATATATAGGAAAAGACGTATTGAAGAATGAGTGGGTGTGTAAGTGTCTGTATGGATGATTTAGTAGGTGCGTGACTGACTCTATAAGTGAGTGATTTAACGTATCTTACTGAATGCATGGGTTAGTGACTAAACTGGGTGAATGTCTGTATCCGTCTGTCTGTTGCTGTGTAAGTGGCTGCATGTGTTTGTGAATAGCTAAATGAGTGTCTATATGAGTTATTGAATGCTTGTCTGAGTATCTGTATGGGTGCCTGAGTGTTTGTGTGGGAGGGTGTGTGCAACTCTGTGCATAGATGTGTGAGTGGGTGATTCACTGGGTGGATGGTTTCAAGAGTGCATCTGTGATAGACTGTATGGGTGGGTAAGTGTGTGTAAGAGTGTGTTAGTGAGTGAATGTATGTCCCAGTGGTACATGTGTGAGTAACTACATATGTGAAAGGCAGTATATATGTGTGTTGGAGTATATAAATAGCTATAAGCAAGAGTGAGTGATTGTGATAGTGGCTGTATGGATGAGTGTGTGCTTGTATCTGTGATTGTATAAGAGCGTAACAATGTGCTACTATTTGTATGAGTAAGTGAGCTGGTGTGTGTATAACTGTATAGGTGAGTAAATGGCAGTGTGTTTAATTATTTGCATGACTGACTAGGTGTGTGAGTATCTCTATGGATGAGTGGCGTTGTTTGAGTGTCTATATAGGAGTAAGAGTGCATATGATAGTCCTGTACTGAGTGACCGTAAGTATGAGTGACTGTACGGGTGAGTGAGTGGATGTGTGTGTGTAGACCTAAGAATCAGTGAGTGGGTATGTAGTTATTGGTGTTGGAGTGTCTATGGTTTTGCGAATGGCAGTCTGTAATTTAGAGTGGGTGTATCAAAGGTTATATTAGGGTGTGAGGAGGTGCATCAGATTATCACGTGGATGATGTCATCAGTGATGTCATTTGAGATGTCATCAGTGATGTCATCAGTGATGTCACTGACCATGTCATGAGTGATGTAATATGTGACGTCATCAGCAGTGCATTGCGGGCGCGAGTTATAGTTAGCTGAACTAACTATAACGTGGGAATTTCACGGGTTTTGTACGAGTGCAATGTCCAAGTAACTAAAACTGTCCCTAAAACCTATGGTTTTTTCAGTGAATTTCAAAGGTTTTTAAATGCTAATTTGTAACTATAACGTGTCTGAAACCTATGGTTTTTTCAGTGAATTTCAAAGGTTTTTCAAATGCTAATTTGTAACTATAACGTGTCTGAAACCTATGGTTTTTCAGTGAATTTCAAAGGTTTTTAAATGCTAATTTCTAACTATAACGTGCCTGAAACCTACCGATTTTCAGTGAATTTCAAAGGTTTGGTAAATGACAATTTTTAAATGTATTAATTGTTATATTAATTTTTTCATACTGATTTACTACATTTTTAGAAACAATTTTTTTTACATATTTTATTTTTTAAATTACATTGTAATTACATTATACATTACATTACAAAAATACTTTCTCAGAATGAATTACTTTAGTTTAAATACTTTGCAGATAGGCAATAGACTTTTAAGTACAGTAGTTACAGTTGTTGCAATGGGCAACACATTTTCAAACACAATGCAACATTCAGCTCAATGTGAATTTCTAGTTAAATGCAATTAGTTACTTTATGGATTACTTTTGTAACCACAGGACTGGATCCTAGATTCAGTCCTGGTACATCTCCTGTAAACAGTTGAGTAAAGCGTTTTGGTTACAGTCGTGATTTTTAAGGAATATTATTGTATTTTAAAAGTTGACACTTAGAAACTTTTTCTCATAGAATCACCAATGTTATCCTATGGAAGGAAATTCACTTAGCAGGTAAAAACTGTTATCGTTACTTTTTCTTACTCAGTGTTGGATCCTGGATCCAGCACTGGTGCATCTCCTGTAAACAGTTGAAAAAATGCGTTTAAGTCATACAGGCGATTTTTAAGGAATATTTGTAGTTTGTGAAAATCAACACTTTGAAACTTTTTGCTGAAAACCAGTCAATCTTAGCCTATGAAGGAAATTCAAGTTACCGGTAAGTACGGTTAAAATTACTTTTGAGGACCAGTACTGGGCTGAAAGATGCAGCACTGAGGTCTCTCCTGATAACAGGTGAGTAAATCGGAATTCGTATTTCGGCTGATTTTAGAGGAATATTTTAAAGTTCCAAAATTCCACACTTAGAAGAATTTCCAAGTGAAACCAGTCAATGTTAGCCTATGGAAGGAAATTCAAGTTACTGGTAAGTACGGTTAAAATTACTTTTCAGGACCAGTACTGGGCTCAAAGATGCAGCACTGAGGTCTCTCCTGATAACAGGTGAGTAAATCAGAATTCGGATTTCGGCTGATTTTAGAGGAATATTTGTATGTTTCAAAAATCAACACTTAGAAACTTTTTCAGCAAAAAGCAGGCAATGATATCCTATGGAAGGAAATTCAAGTTACTGGTAAGTACGGTTAAAATTACTTTTGAGGATCAGTACTGGGCTGAAAGATGCAGCACTGAGGTCTCTCCTGATAACAGGTGAGTAAATCGGAATTCGTATTTCGGCTGATTTTAGAGGAATATTTTAAAGTTCCAAAACTCCACACTTAGAAGAATTTCCAAGTGAAACCAGTCAATGTTAGCCTATGAAGGAAATTCAAGTTACCGGTAAGTACGGCTAAAATTACTTTTCAGGACCAGTACTGGGCTGAAAGATGCAGCACTGAGGTCTCTCCTGATAACAGGTGAGTAAATCGGAATTCGTATTTCGGCTGATTTTAGAGGAATATTTGCACAATGGTGAAGGGAGGGGCGGGGCCTGAGGTGACATCTGTGCAAACGCGCCCCGTTGCGCGTTTTAAGTTGGGGATTAAGTCCCCTTGAATCCTGAGGGTCCCTAGGGGCCAACTAGCCCACCAGGAACCTCCAATATGCGCCAGGGGCTGCGTTGCAGAGACGTGTAGAGAGGCCACACCCCTTTTACACCTCTCTGCAACGCAGCTCTGTGGCGCTTTCTGGATGTACCTGTTGGGCTAGTTGGCCTCAGGACCCTCAGGATTGAAGGGATTTAATTCCCCATCTTAAAACGCGCCACGGGGCCTGTTTGCACACATGTCACCTGAAGCCCGCCCCCTCCCTTCACCACTGTGCAAATGCGCCCGTGGCGCGTTTTAAGTTGAGGGATTAAGTCCCTTGAATCCTGAGGGTCCCCGGAGTCCAACTAGCCCACCATATACCTCCAAAGCGCCACAGAGCTGCGTTGCAGAGAGGTGTAAAAGGGGTGTGGCCTCTCTACACGTCTCTGCAACGCAGCCCCTGGCGCATATTGGAGGTTCCTGGTGGGCTAGTTGGCCCCAGAGGACCCCAGTATTCAAGGTGAATTCGTTCCCCCTCTGCAAACGCGCCAGGGGCGCGTTTGCAGAGTGGTGAAGGAAGGGGCGGGGCCTGCGGGCCCGATCGTTTTAAAAAAATAAAAAAATTTGTCCCCTGAAGGGAGGCTGTGTAGCCCCCTTCCTTTTTCCAGTTTTTATGCCCTGGGGACCCCATCCCCCAGGGCCTTACCCCTTTTTAAATTTTTAATTAAAAAAAAAACGGGAAAGGGGCCGCGTGGCCCCCTTCCCTGGGCCTGTATTGGCCCCGGGGACCCCATCCCCGGGGCATGGCCTTTAATTTTTATTCTTTGGAGGGGCTGCGTGGCCCCCTCCTCTAGCCATTTAAGGCCCGGGGACCCCATCCCCGGGGCCGGCCTTTCCATTTTTTTAATTTTTAAAATTTTTCATATTTGGGGAGGGGGCCGCGTGGCCCCATCCTGAGCCACTACTTGCCCGGGGACCCCATCCCCGGGGCTGGCCCTCTCCGTTGGGGACTGTGGGGGTCCCCAATCCCCCACAGTCCCGCCGGCTCCCCACGTCCCTTGGGAGCCGGCATTGCTGTTCCACATGGGGAGCAGCTGACATGCTGCTCCCCATGTGGAAAAGCAATCGCTTTGAATATTGGAAGAGAGCAGGTTTCCCTGCTCTCTTCCAATATCAAAGCAGTTTGCTATGGCAGGACGGGAGCCGCGAGGCTCCGTCCTGCCATAGCAAACTACAGTGTCCCGGGGTAGGCACCCGGGACACTGCAGGAGCCGACCCTGGGGGTGGTGGTCCCCAGGGCCATCAAGGGCTCCAGGAGGGGGCGCGCGGCCCCCTCCCTACATCAGCACAGCCCGGGGAGGTGGTGGTCCCGGGGCTTCGAGGGTCCAAACGGACCCCCATTTTAATTTGTTAGTGCCCCGGGAGGTGGCGGTCCCGGGCGTGTGGGGGGCTGGAGCCCCCACACAGGTTATTAAATTAATTTAAAAAAAGCCCCGGGAGGTGGTGGTCCCGGGGCTGCGGGAAGGCTCAGAGCCCTCCCGCACCGACCTTTAAAAAGCCCGGGGGTGGCGGTCCCCGGGGCTTAGGGAGCCCTTGAGGCCCCCACACGTTAAGTTATCCCCCACCATGCCCCCGGGACTTGGGCCACCCGGGGCCAATTGCTATCGAGCGCGGAGACCGCGCTTCGATTTTCGGCAGGATTCGCGCACCTGAGCGCATCCTGCCGATTTTTTTTAATGCTTTTTTTTGCCCAGGGGTCCTTGTGGGACCCCCTGAGCAGGCCTAGGGGGTTAGGGTGTTTCTACCCTGCCCCCTTTGTGCGTTTTGCGCACTTGTTTCTTTTTTTCTCGGCGGGATACGCGCACCCTAAGCGCATCCCGCCGATTTAAAAAAAAATCTTTTTCTGCCCAGGGGTCCTTGTGGGACCCCTGAGCACACCTAGGGGTTAGGGTGTTTCTACCCTGCCCCCTTTTGCGCTTTGCGCACTTGTTTCTGTCCCTCGGTTCTACCGAGGACAAAATAACTGCCAACACTTCCTGAATCGGAATGTTGACAGCCAGCTGACAACCAATTAGCATGCAGCTAGTGATCGGGACGGTGCGCGCAGGGTGCGCTGAGGGTACGCGTATCCGACGCGCCCATAGATATATATGTACTTTTACTTTTGATTTTCTCAGGAACTACTGAGCGGATTTACACCATTTAAGCAAAGGCACCAGTCTGAACCAAGGGCTACCTCTTTGCCAAATTTGGTGTAATTCCGTTCAGCAGTTCGAGCTGTAGCTGCGACTAAAGGTTCCTATGGAAAAATGAATGGGGAAACGCGTTTTGGGACCCCCTTTTTCTCGGCCCCGCTTCACGTATCACCCGAGACTTTCAGGGTAGAAGCGGAGCGGAGCGCCCCAACAAGTTGGAAACTTTCACGAAGATTCGTCAACCGGCGCCAACGTTATTTCAAATAGAATGTCGCGGATTTCCTATGGATAATAGGTTGTAACTATAACTATCTACTGGCGACCGCCAGTAGATAATATATATATATATATATATATATATTCCAACAATCTCCACGCAGCAAGGATTTCACGGCACCATAAAGAGTGGATTCGACAAGTAAGTTCCCTTTTAAAAAGTGTTTATTTAACACACCGTAGTGCAGAGTATGGACAGTCTACGCGTTTCGGCTCTCCGCCTTCAACTGGACCATAGAGTCCCATTGCACCGAATTTCCTGCAGTCTCTTTACGGTATAATTTTGTTTCTATTTTATCGTTCTCAATATATACCTCAACATCTAAAAAATGTACCATTTTGTCACTGATCACAGCTGTAAAACCCAGATTAATTTCATTGATGTTAATGGCTGAGACAAATTCTGTGGCGCTTGAGTGTGTACCTTCCCAGATAATAAA
Source organism: Calotriton arnoldi (assembly GCA_963921515.1). NCBI lineage: Eukaryota > Metazoa > Chordata > Amphibia > Caudata > Salamandridae > Calotriton > Calotriton arnoldi. Next base: position 2,182,715 of record CAWUFW010001918.1, read on the forward strand.
TAAATAGTCAATAAAACGAAGCCACAGTTTCACATTGTTTTCCATATATAATTTGTGAGTGTCGCCTAGCACCAGCTCCTCCCACCAGCCCATGTGTAAACACGCGTAGCTGGGGGAAAAGCTGGCACCCATGGCGACACCACGCATTTGTTGGTAATAGGATTTATCAAACATGAATACATTGTTATTTAAGCCGAAGTTAACCATATTTACTAGCATCGTGTTGTGTTGGGACATTTGTCCCCAGATAGAATTCCAATGCTCGTAAACCGTCTTTGTGGTTTATACTGGTGTAAAGGGACATTACATCTAATGTCACTAACAAATAATTTCTTTGCCAAGTAAAATCCTTTAGTTTTGAAATAAAATCGCCAGTATCTTTTATATAAGAAGGTAACTTCTGTACATGCTCCTGTAAATAGAAATCAATGTACTGTGATGCATTTTCTAAAAGACTATTTTGCGCCGAAATTATAGGTCTTCCCGGTGGTCTTTTTGGGTCCTTGTGAATTTTAGGTATGAAGTATATATTGGGGACTGTGGGGTTCTCCTTCTTGATGAATTTGTATTCATCCAGGGTGATCAGTCCCGCACTTTTCCACGCAAGTAATTTCATATAAAATTCATTATATATTGTTCGTAATGCCAACACATTCCTTTTTTTGTAGCATGTTCTATCATTTAATTGGGATAGAGCTTCTTGCATATAGTCTTCTTTGGCCCATATGACTATTTTGCCTCCCTTGTCGGAATTTCTGATGACAACCTGGTTGTTTTTTCTTAATTTTGTCATTAATTGATTGTATTGTTGATTCCTTTTGTTGACTTTTTGTTTCATGTTTTGCACTTTGTGATTAAGATTTTTAAGTTCTGCTATCACCTGTTCATTAAAAATATCAATTGAATCCCTAAATGCTATGGGATTAAAGGTTGATTTCAGTTTAAACGACGTAGTTCTTTTTCCTCTGTTTATTACATTTGTATCATTATGAGGTTCTTGACTTTCATCCCCTGGACTTTGGGAATTTATTTGACTGTTGGAATTATCATTCTCAGCCTGCAATTCTTGTAGAGTTTTTAATAAAGGCCTATCTGAAAATGTCAAGTTGCTCAGTGAGGAGCATTCTGTTAACAGACTCTCAGCCTCTGTTCTGGAATATTGCGGTCGCAAAGCATGATATTTCTTCAATTTTAATTTTCGCACAAAGCGGAAAACGTCCATTCTTGTGTTCGCATAGTTGAAGTTAGATTCCGGACAATATGAGAGACCCAAAGTGAGTAATTGTTCTTCAGCTTTGTTTAGGTTTATGTTGCCTAGGTTGATTACCGTTTGAGAGGTTTCCAAATTTTCTTTTACTTGCGGTTCCATCTCCCTCTTCCTCGTTTCTTGTTGATAGTTACATTTTCTGACCGCTTTTCTCCTCTGCCTGCGCTTGTAATTTCTCCTCTTTCTGGATGGTTCCTTTGTGTTCTTGGGCGGAGGGTCTGCCGCCGGTCTTGGCACAAAAAATCCAGTTCTACAGCTAAGGATAGTTTCTGTTGTATTTGTCCTGTGCTTGCCTGGCGTGTCTCCAGTTCTGATTCGCTCTCTAATGCCGAGCTTAGGTCAGAGTTCGAGGTGTTCCCATTTCCTTCTCTGCTCGTCGATGCAACTGGTATGTTGTCTTTTCCCAATTTTGATTTAGAAATTTTTAGAGCATCATATTTTCTGGAGAACGTGAAAATCCGTCCACACTCATAATCTACTTTATCTCTATGAAATTTATAAGCTTTACGTTCCTTTATTTTGTCTTCATCTTTACGTAGTCCGGTGGTCATTTCCTCACGTAATTTTGTTATTTCTTCACTTTGTCCCATTTTGTTTATCTCTTCGTTAATTTGTCTATCTGTTCTTGTAGACTTACTCTATCCGATTCAGCATATTTTACAAGAATCTGCACTAGTTTTTTTGAAGATTCTAAATTGCACTCCGCCCATTCTCTCATCATGTTTGGGTTAGGATTTTCATAACTCGGTGCAATTAAGATTCTGAGTCCCCTGGGAATCCTCCCTACATCCAGGTATCTTTGCAGGGATCTGAATTCACACCACTTTCCTTGTTCCTGTCTCATTAATTTCTCCAATTTTCTCATTTTGTCTTTTGCATTGCTTGTCATAATGTTTGGAGGTGTATTGTTTGTATTGCTCATCGTTTCAGCTGAAGGTTTATTGCTGAACATTTCGGTGCTGCCTCCCGGTCTCACAGCGTGTCGGCCGACATATTGGTCAATTAATTTCTAAATAGTTGTAAAGGCACGAAGAAATGAGATCCTATCAATATAGTCACTTCTCCCTTTACAAGCACACCTCTTTCCCCACTGTTTCACATCAGTCCTACCTTTCACGTTTGTCAGCATCTTACGGGTCCCTCTGACTCGAAATCCGCCGGCTCCGATCAGTTAGGAAATCCGCTCCTTGTGGGTGGGGGGCTGATGTGAGTTGTCCTTCCGGACAGATTCAAGTACCGATGCAACACCTGTTTTCACGTCACCTCGAAGCAAGTGGGGGTCTGCGTGCAACCGGCTGAAGCCGTCCCGGTCTGTAAATCCTGATTCTTTGTTCTCCTTAGCTCCAATTTTGTGCAAAAACAGACAAGGACCACACAATATGTGCAGTAGAAGTTTCTTGCTTATTTACCAGACATTACGCGTTTCAGTCCATCCGGACCTTGATCACATGACAAACGCTGCCCTGATTTTTTTCTTTTTAAAGTGACACATGCAAAATACAAAAAAGTGATTTGTCTTAGACAATGAAAACATACTAAACCAAATTTGTAGTACGAAAAATCAGACTCATTCATTACTGACAATTTAAAATCCACAAACATTGTTAATAAATAATTTAAAAAGGTTGTTTCAGATTTAAATATCACAATGATTACATAGTATGGATTTGTTAGCATTCAGTGCATTACTTAATTTTCTGCATAATACATTTAGTTTCCTCAAATCCAACTATTTGACTCTCGTCATATGTATGATTTGAGATCGTCGGCAGGTATGATAATGAGCTGGGATCGTTAATCCTGTCTATGATTTGAAAAAAGTGTGAGTGCAATTTGTTAGTGCAAAGAAGTCTAGTCAGTGTTTTAATTACCCGTGTTCCTTCTAATAAAATGCTTGAGTGCCAAAGTTAAAAAAACACTATTTCTATGGTTTAGGCATGTATAGCAGCAAACGACTCCATTGTTCCCAAGGATTCGTTTTGTATAATATTTGTTTAAATACATTGTAAATAGAAAACGTATATATTTAAAATATATAAGAGTTGGAGCAATATAATTTATCTTTACATACTCAGAGAAATTCTATTAAAGACAGGTAAACAGGTCCTCTGTTGTATTGAGGCCCCCAGGAAATTTACAGTCTAGAGCTAAAATGTATCTTGTTTCTAGTTTTCTTAGGGTCCCCTCTCCGTCACCTCCCCTTCTGTTGATTGTTACTGCGTCAATTAGATATTTAAAATGTTCAAAGTTACTTTTATGTGTTTCCTTGAAATGACGGGCCACTGGGTAGGTTGGATCCTGATTTGCTCTGGCTAGTATGTGCTGTAATATTCTTTTGTGGGACTGCAACTTGGTGCTGCCCACGTATCTTAAATTGCAGGAACATTCTAGCACATATATCATGTGGTCCGTCTTGCAATGCAGTGGCTTTCTAATTTTGCATTCCTTTTTACCAAACGGTGTGACATATGCTGTTTTATTGATGCCGTACTGGTTAGCCTATATTTACAAAAACACAAGGGAACCCAAAGGTAGATAAGGACCTTGGGTAACAGTTTAGTATTAGAACAGTGGTCCTTAAAAAGAACAGTATGGTCATCAGGATAAATATAGACTCCAATCAGTGCTATATTACGAGTGTCCAGCCGGACATTCAATTTAATAATTCAAAATGTCAAAAACCAAAAATATAAACACATCAATACAGTGGGACACAATCCTGCATCCTACATAGAAACATAACAAATACATTTAGGACAGGAACATATCAGGCAAGACAGGGTAGCTTGTGGAATATTGAACACAATTTCTAACAAGCTTGAGGAAACAGCAATTACACATTTTTATCAGATTTGATTAATGTGCAAACTGTTTAAATTGGTCGACGACGTTTCGATCCTCTTAAAAAATGGTAGGATCATCATCAGGACAGTTATAAGTACAAGCCTGAATAATTAGAGATTGCCTGTGGAAAATAAGGAAAAGAGAAGGAGATTAAGGAGCGTCTAGTACAGACCGTGAAACATTATGCTATCCAGGGGGTCCGGGACCAGCCCTGGTGTGACCGCACCATGCTCGTGAAGCAGTTATGAAAACATTCGAGGACTCTCAACAGGGCGATAACTGTGAAGGGAGATGGCTAGCGTGAGTGAGCATGAACGTCAGGGCTGCATATTAAAATAAGGTGTAGAAGGAAGCAACTGTGTGGATATGGACGCACGCAATCAATCGTGTCAAGATAGTGACAAGCGAACCAGGCTGAACGGTACACACGTGAGCAAGGTGAAAAGGCCTAAAGATGTATGAGGACCGAGTTCAGAGTGCCCGCTGCGCGTGTGAGGTGACGCTCGTTCGCACAATAGGGAAGTAATAACTAACCTCAATTGGGCTTGCGGAAGGTAAAGCCACAAATACACTCAGTGGTGGAGGCCGATTAAATATGATGTTCTGTGAAAATTAAATTCAATTGTAAGGTACCGGAATTACTAGATAACAACTGGCAGACAAGAAGATGGAACCAGCAGGAATTCTCACCTAAGAGTGAATAACCTGGCGTTTAGACTGTAAAGTTATCAGTTCCAAGACAGCAAGTGGCGATGCACCACAGGGAAAAAGGATGGAAGGGAGGAGTGAGGAAATAAAAGGGTGGCTTGGAAGGAGTCAGATGACTACGCAGGGCAGCGTGCTTACCGTTATGCTGTATGATCCAAGGCTTAATGCCAGGGATAGCCATCGGCCAATGGAATGCTCCTATTTATGGTGTGAGTGACAGGTGACTCAGCATAAGGTGGCCATGTTGGGTGAAGGTTTTAATGAGTATGGAAGACAGACTAGGTGCGGTAAAGGGAACCACTAGAGAGCCAAAAGGAGGCAGTGAACTAAAAGAAGAGTAAATCATACAAAACAGTATTCATTATTTAGGTAACAGGGAAATTTTACCAAACAACTGAATTAACAGAATATGCTTGGTGACAATTGGACAGAGATATTCAGGAACTATGGTAAAAACAAGCATCAACGCAGTTAGTGGCAGTTGCATTCAGATTACAAAGTAGAGGTAGACACAGTGAGGGCGGAACATAGTTCTTGGTACAAGGAGTGGTCTAGATCACCTTGATCACGCCAGGTTATTCAATCTTAGGTGAGAATTCCTGCTGGTTCTATCTTCTTGTCTGCCAGTTGTTATCTAGTAATTACGGTACCTTACAATTGAATTTAATTTTCACAGAACATCATATTTAATCGGCCTCCACCACTGAGTGTATTTGTGGCTTTACCTTCCGCAAGCCCAATTGATGTTAGTTATTACTTCCCTATTGTGCGAACGAGCGTCACCTCACACGCGCAGCGGGCACTCTGAACTCGGTCCTCATACATCTTTAGGCCTTTTCACCCTGCTCACGTGTGCACCGTTCAGCCTGGTTCGCTTGTCACTATCTTGACACGATTGATTGCGTGCGTCCATATCCACACGGTTGTTTCCTTCTACACCTTATTTTAATATGCAGCCCTGACGTTCCCATCACTTACACTAGCCATCTCCCTTCACAGTTATCGCCCTGTTGAGAGTCCTCGAATGTTTTCATAACTGCTTCACGAGCATGGTGCGGTCACACCAGGGCTGGTCCCGAACCCCCTGGGTAGCATAATGTTGCACGGTCTGTACTAGACGCTCCTTAATCTCTTTCCCTTTTCCTTATTTTCCACAGGCAATCTCTAATTATTCAGGCTTGTACTTATAACTGTCCTGATGATGATCCTACCATTTTTTAAGAGGATCGAAACGTCGTCGGCCAATTTAAACAGTTTGCACATTAATCAAATCTGATTAAAAAAGTGTAATTACTGTTTCCTCAAGCTTGTTAGAAATTGTGTTCAATATTCCACAAGCTACCCTGTCTTGCCTGATATGTTCCTGTCCTAAATGTATTTGTTATGTTTCTATGTAGGATGCAGGATTGTGTCCCACTGTATTGATGTGTTTATATTTTTGGTTTTTGACATTTTTGAATTATTAAAATGAATGTCCGGCTGGACACTCGTAATATAGCACTGATTGGAGTCTATATTTATCCTGATGACCATACTGTTCTTTTTAAGGACCACTGTTCTAATACTGTACTGGTAAGCCTTGCAGCTTTTGCATTTAACAAAGCCATTGCGTTGTGAGAGCCACGTATGATGTTCTGTTACTTCCGGACTACTTTTGACCAGACACTTGCTCATGGAAGGGGCTTGTCTGTAGGTGATAGATAGATTTCGTGGTAAGGATTCACCAATACCTGGATCGCTGGTAACTATCGGCCAGTTTTGTCTGATGATGTTTTTAGTGCTCTATCCTGTTTGTTGTATGCCAGTATAAGCCTCAGCTCCGTGGGTGTGTCTTTGTGACTAGAATGGCTTGTGTTTGTATGTTTAGATGTCAGAAGACTGGATCTACTCAAGGCAGTTGTTTTGGCAATGGCCGAATCTATTGTTTTTCTAGAGTAGCCACGGTCCAAAAATCTATTTCTGCTGGCCTGTTGTGCATTGTGTAACTCTTTGGGGGTTGCTACATATTCTTTTTAATCATAGCATTTCTCCGTAGGGAATGCTTTCTATCCAGATGTCTTGGGTGAAAGCTAGATGAGTGTAGCACCGAATTTCCTGCAGTCTCTTTACGGTATATTTTTGTTTCTATTTTATCGTTCTCAATATATACCTCAACATCTAAGAAATGTACCATTTTGTCAATGGTCACAGCTGTAAAACCCAGATTAATTTCATTGGTGTTATTGGCTGAGACAAATTCTGCGGCGCTTGAGTGTGTACCTTCTCAGATAATAAATAAATCGTCAATAAAACGAAGCCCCAGTTTCACATTGTTTTCCATATATAATTTGTGAGTGTCGCCTAGCACCAGCTCCTCCCACCAGCCCATGTGTAAACATGCGTAGCTGGGGGAGAAGCTGGCACCCATGGCGACACCACGCATTTGTTGGTAATAGAATTTATCAAACATGAATACATTGTTATTTAAGCCGAAGTTAAACATATTTACTAGCATCGTGTTGTGTTGGGACATTTGTGTCGAATTTCTCCCCAGATAGAATTCCAATGCTCGTAAAACGTCTTTGTGGTTTATACTGGTGTAAAGCGACATTACATCTAATGTCACTAACAAATAATTTCTTTGCCAAGTAAAATCCTTTAGTTTTGAAATTAAATCACCAGTATCTTTTATATAAGAAGGTAACTTCTGTATATATATGTATCAACAACTCTTTTCTAGCATGTTTTAAAAACACTTTGTTTTTTGATAGAAGAAGCCAAAGCCCTTCAGGTAAATAGATGAGAGATAGGTACAAACTTTGAACCAACTCTGTAAGAAGCCAATATGTTCCAAAAAGGCCAAGATACAGCAAAGTATCAACCTCAGAGATTTTAGCAGGTATGTCCTTTGATGTGATTTCAAGATAGGAAAGGTTTGCTCACATATGCTGAGTTTGTGGTTTACATTTGGAAGGGTGTGTATCTGTTGATCCCACCCTATAAAACATGCTCTATTTTCTCCAGAATAGTCATGTTTAGCAACTTTTATTCCCTTTACCTTGAGTTTCGCTACCACATTGAGATTTCACAAGCTTCTAAAGATAGAAGTTGAGCCTTTGGGGTTGGGTGGAGTTAGTAACTAGTCCAGATAGGGAGCATACACATCTTAGTAAAATATACATTCATGCTGTGATCTTGCATGGAGCTTTGTACGATGCCCTTCACGATGCAGACTCATTTGTGAATATGGAAAAGTCTTTGGTGCTTCCATCTCAACAAATTGATTTCACATTTTTTTCCATTGGATCTGTAGGTAATTCGGTTATCACACAGGAGAAAGGTGCTCCAAATGTGATTTTTGCTGCTTTTTTCATCTTGTCTGTGTAGTTAGCAAGCTGGCATATTCCATTTAAGCCATATGTCGGGACTGCTGCTTTACAGAAAATTGCAGAGAATGTTCATTATCTCAGACAGGAACTGTCTGTCTCCATTCCAGATTCTGGGAAGCTGTAGAAGAAGTCCCAGATCAGATGGAACCCTTTAATTGTCAGGCTATTAACAGTTCTCAGTAGCTGTTCTTAGAATATAATGGCAGCCTGATGCTCTGCAATTCTTGCTGCAGCCATTTTTACATTGGAAAGAAGAGGGGTTAGTGGGAGTTGGATTGGCAACTGTATTTCATAGACCTCTTTGAAGGATTATGAACAACTGCATGTCCAGTATTCAACATTTCAGCTGTACATCTCTTCTGCTCTCTATGCATCAACCAAGTCGGAGTGTGAAGTCAAACATCTGTAGTTTGAGAAACCCATCCTGTAATTTTACTTGCGTCAGGCCTGACTGCCTTAGGGTGGTCTTCCCCCAAACATTTTACTGCTACTCTCCATTTTCCTGGCCTCGTTTTTTCTGGATTTAGGACTCTGGGCTCTTTACCACTGCTAACCAGTGCTAAAGTCCTTGTGCTCTCTCCCCTAAACATGGAAACATTGGTTCATACCAAATTGGCATATTTAATTTAATTATATGTGCCTAATAAAGTGCACTATATGTGCCCAGGGCCTGTAAGTTAAATGCTGCTAGTGGGCCTGCAGCACCCATTGCGACACCCACTTTAGTAGCCCTTTTACCATTGCAGAGCCTGTATGTACAGTCTACATTGCCACTTCGACCTGGCAAAAAAAAACTCTTGCCAGGTCTAAACCTTCCTTTTTTATACATATAAGTCAACCCTAAGGTAGGCCCTGTATGACCCACAGGGCAGGGTGCAGTGAATTTAATAGGCAGGACATGTACTTTTGAGTTTTACATGTCCTGGTAGTGTAAAACACCCAATTTTACTACTGCAAGGCCTATCTCTCCCATAGAATAACATTGGGATTACCGTATTACCTCTTTTAGTGTAATTCCCAATTGTGAAGAGATAGACTTTTCAAGTTTGGTGTCACTGAACTCACAATTTAAAATCACAACTTATGGTGAAGTTGGATTTTAAACAACAGTTTAGCATATGGCACTTTTAGAAAGTTGGCATTAACTTACTTTAGCCATTTGGTGCCTCCTGCCTGTCTCTGTTCGGTCAGGGCTGGGTGACAGCTGGGCTTTGTGTAATCCCTCTAGACAGCCACACACAAAGGGAGCAGAGGTGTGTATTTGTGGGCCTTGCTGGGAGATGGGAGAGAGAAGCAGGACACAGCCTCACACTTACACATGAATAGGCTGTGTACTGCCCACACACAAAGGCTGCATACCCCCTGTAGTGAGTCTGGAGCCAGGGCAGGAAGGGAGGACTTCTGTGCACTTCAAAGCTATCTTTGAAGTCTCCCCCACTCTTCAAAGGCACTACTGGTTATAAGTAATCAACCCCAACACCGTGATTTCAGTACACATCTGACCTGTGAAGACTCTGCCAGGAAGAACTGCTGTGCTGCTGAAAGGACTGCCACTTTGCTGGACTGTTGCTTTGCTGGAGTCTTGCCTTGTTGAGCTGCCCTGTCGCCTGCTGCTCGCCTGCTTGTGTGAGAAGTACTGGACCTGCATCACTTGAACCCAGAGTGACTCCAAGAGCTTGCTGGTGTGCCTCCTGTTTTAAGTCTCAGGGATATTAAAGACTTCAACTACTTGCATCTGGACTCTACAAGCTGTGAGTCTGCTCTGCCAAGTGGTGCCACCCCAGTCCTGGACCCTTGGAAGTGAGGCCTAAGGTGCCTCTGCAACTAGAACTCATGCATCCTCATTGGAACTGGCAAATCTTCGCTTTTGCATGCGTCAGAACCCATACATCTTCATCTTTGTGTGGATCGAAACTTGCGCATCCTCATCGAAATGTGTAACGGAGTCGGCGCATACACTCAGAACCAGCGCATTGCCTTCGGAATCGACGCATCGCCTGCTGCAGAATCAGTAGCCACACATCGCCTTTAGTACCGGCATCTTGCACTAAGAACTGACAAATCACTGGCATTGCGTGGAGAATCTCGAAGCATCTCACCCACTGACTGGCTCCACACAGATGCAGTGCTTGGACTGCACCTTGCATCTTCTTCGATGTTGACGAAAGCCCAGATCAAGGTACTTTGGTTCAGGAGGCCCATGTGGTTACCTGGATCTGGGCCTCACTCCATTGGGGTCGGCCTGATCTTTTGACTTTGCCCCGGTCCAGCGCGCCTAGATCCCCCATTTAAGTGCTTCTAATCACTATTTTACATTTATTCTTTTAAAAAATCATATCTGGACTTCTACTAGTTGGATTTTTGTCATTTTGGCTTTGTTTTATTTATAGTATTATTCTCTATTGTTCTAAGCTGGTGTGGAGGCTTTGTGTGGTGTTTTTACTGTGTTACTGATTGAACTGTTGCCTCTTACGTTAAGCCTGACTGCTCTGTGCCAAGCTACCAGAGGGTGAACACAGAATAATTTGGGGTGTTTTGGTTGTGACTTACCCTAAGATTGTTGTTCCTGCTTGGACAGGGTGCATACCTCTGCCAACCAGAAACCCAATTTCTAACAACTTATATAGGCTGATTTAAATTCCACAGGACTACAGGGCAGACCTTTGAAAAAGTGTGCTTACATTTATTAAATACAACTGATGATTCTTAGCATATTTGAGTAACTGGATGCCTCACACAGACAAGTTTATGAAACATTTAAAAGAAGGGGTCGGTCTTTCTCAACGAGAACTCTTTCCACTTCACCTGTATGTTAAGAATTACGTTTTTATTTGGGAACTGCAATTTAGTCATCTGATACAATTGTTTTTCTTCGTAATTTCTCACAGTAACTAATGTAATCATTACCTCCTTGAAATCTGAATCCCATAATGTATTCTTTTCCTCTTTGCATTTTGGTCTTCTTAAGGATACCCTTGGTTTGTCAAAAGTCAGCGTTGATTCATATGATTGGTTTGAATATAAATGTAGATATTCCTCTTCATCCATTCAGTTGTTGTTTGATCTTTTTCCAAATTTGTCAGAAAATACATAGGGGCCGATTCCGATCTCGGCCGGTAGTGCTCCGAATCGGATTCGGATTCACCGGATCTGATTCGGAGCCCTGTTTCCCGACCGAATCGTACGCGGGTCCGGCCGAGCGAGTACGATGCAAGCACCCGTGAAATCGCCGACCGACTCGAACGCGGCTTCAACACGCTCTGACCGACTCGCATGGACACGACTCGCACCGCGCTGCATGGAGACGTTTCCCGGCCGGGTAAGTACGATGCGCGCCGCGAGCAGTCCGACCGACTCGCGCCGTCCGGGTCGAAAAAGCTGTCGGAGCCGGACTTTGGGGGTCCGCGTCGGACCCCTGTGCGCGTAGGCGCGCGAGTCGCACACAGGGGGACCCATGGGTCCCCCTACCTATGCATGTACTCCGCGATGCGCATGGACGCGTACCCGCTGTAGGGGCGCCCTTGTTCGCCTCGCACCCATTGAGTCAATGGGAGCCCGCGTACGCGTTGTACGACAGGCTCCCATTGACTTCAATGGGAGTCCGACCGACTCGAGTCCGATAGCATGCGTGCGCATCGTACTCGTTCGGTCGGACTGCTAGGGTCCGATTCGGTCGGAATTCTCTCCGGGTCCGGCTCGGTCGGAGAGATTTCCGGCCCGAATCGGAATCGGCCCCATAGTTGTCTCCCAAGGCGTTTCTTAGCAAAACCTAAAATGCTTATCTGCCTTATTTTCATATATCAAATCTCAGATATGATAACTTTGCTACATTGTGGGTACAAGATCTCATTCCACCTCGAGCAATCTGTTTTTAAGAGAGTGAAAATAATTATTTTACCCCTTCTACCTATTGAGGATACATTGGTGTATTAAAATAAAAAAATTAATTGCCCAAGTATTTCAGGAATGTATGCGAAATAAATAATAAATAAAAACAAGCAGCTGGATAGTTTGCCAGAACCTAGCTGACCCCCCAATCTTGCTCCATTTGTTTTTACCTGATTCACCCATGTGTATCGTTAAAATGTCTAGAACATGGTTTCATTTTATAACAGAAAGATACTGTATTCATGTCTAAATGTATGCATTTATGTTAAGATTTGTGTTTCTACCCATGAACAAAATATATTCACACACACAACTCTTAAGTCACATTAAATGGAAGAAGAGAAAATCAGATTCTACTTGAGAGCATCGTAAATAATTATAAACAGTAAAGCAGTCTAGACTTCTGAAAGTAAAGTGGTTTCTGGGGGTGCAGGCGTTTGCATTTTGTCCTTTAATTGGCTTTAACTCGCACGGCCCCTAATCTGTGCCTTTTAGTCTGGTAACACATGCATTCCTCTGCCTGAGCTAAATGAGCTTGTTACAGCGAAAAGGTGTTGGTGTCATAGATATAAACCACATAATGTCTTATCCCTAGGTAGAACAGAGAAAAGTTAATCAAAGCGAGGCAATCACAAACTCTTACAAGAGGAGATAAAATCAATTGTATTCATGTTTGGATCAGTGGACCTTGCAGCCTGTTGACTCTCTCGCTGACTTTCCTGATTATAACAATTTATATTGCTACTTACTATAAAGCATACGATCTGTGACACAGCTTCTGTGAGCTAATCCGATAAACCAGTTTCTAAAACAATGTTTTGCTTCCCACGTGTGGTGCTTTGGTCACAGCAGGCCTGATACCGTTTTCAAAACACAGGATTTAATTCTAGTGGGGACCATCAATGTGCAGCGTTAGGCAACAAAAGAGAAGCAAAGCAAGTTTCACACCGAGAGCAATCGACCTAAATTGCAGGAAACTATAAGATCATCGCTACTTCTATTCGTATACTTTAAGGACGGTTGTAAAAAAATAGTTTGCTTTTCAATACATATTATTGATTGCATCTCCACATACAAAAGATGTACATAAGCCAGAAATACATAGCATACAATAAACACTGTAAGTGCATACTGGAGAAATCTTACAAATACAGTGTGTTACAGGGCCATTTTCAAGAACCTTGACTAGAAGGCTTCTCGTTAGAACTGATGGAAGGTGTTGGGTCTCTGCCACCATGATCACTGTGTCTTCCTAATCTAGAGGTAACACAGGCTCCATTTCACCACCCAAACCTCTACGGTAGGCAGCCGTGTTCACGTTTCGATATACATGTGACCGAGAGACATAGTGGCAAGCATGCCAAGCTTTTTCATTTTCCTGAAGCTTTCATAAATCTCATGCACCTGATTGCACATACAGATGTGTGCAGAGAATCCCTGAGGTACAGTGAACCTGGGACTATGTTGACCATAGGTGAGCCTACGTCAAAATTAGGTGGTTGCTTTTCCTCGCTGACTTCAGACCAGAGGTGAGACAAAAACCTAATAATTATAATTGATTTGATCTTAATAATGTTTTGACTACAAAAAGTCTGCCTATACAATACAACTGAGGAGAATGTGTTTAGGGGGACAAGAGTAGGAGGGTGGAAATGGATTTGCGTGAAGTAGCAATTTCTTAATTTGTCATTGATCCTGAAAATAATGTGATATCACACTTCAGACATATCAATATGCTCTAAAATATGTTCATTGACATGCATGCATTGTATTTTCTCACTGCTCCTATTTGGCACTGCTAAGCTTCAGCTATGGATCTATAACAATAGATTCATAGTGATACAGATGTATTTGTGTCTTAGCCTTGGGATTGAGGCTTTCCACTGTAAGGTTCCATAATGTGGGCCTATCATAAGATAGGGCTGCATGTTTTCTACAGTTTCTCCATTGCAACAGCACCAGGGATTGTGAGAAATGTTCAATCTCACCAAAATATGAGGTAGCACAAAAACATTGAATCTCACCATGGTAAAGAGTTCCCTTTCATGTGCAATTATCAAAGTGGTTATGTTCCATTTATAGACCAAATGTGGCTTAGGACATCAAGCCTGTTGGTTCCCCTCCATCACCTTAGGTAACATTTGATTACCCTAGCATCTGGCCATCAGTCTATGAGAAGGAGCAAGTGCTCCATCCATACCTGGTCTCCAACATTCGTGAAGTTATACAAATAGATTTCCAGGGGTACGCCAATGCAACAAATTTGTGAATCCAGTTTTCCAACATGAGTAAATGATGCAATCAGTCATTTGCACAATTCACAGTAAATGTGCTTTCCCTGTGTAAAAACACCACCCATGTAAAATATTGGGGCCCCCTCCTTCCACTTAGGAAAGATACGGATGTAGCGCAACTTTGTCCATCATTTACACATCACAAATATGTCACAACTCCATAAGAGCTACATGACATGAATGCGTATTTAGCACATGATCCTTCTATGGCTTAACTATATTAAAATAAGTGTTTGACTTAACATTATAACTAAAGTGTATTTACGATAGGACTAGTAAATGTATGCAAACTGTGTTTAACTGTATTAAACAAGAAATTAATACATTTTACTTAGTACATGTACTAACTGTAAAGATGACATTTGACTTCCATAATGTGTGCCTTAACACATTGAATAACATTTACTGTCTAGATAACTGAATAGAAACCACCCTCATATATATAGAATGTGTTTACTCCAGAAGCGACAAAGGTTTATGCAATGTGTGCACTAATGTTTCTTATATTGCATTAAAAGTAGTTCTTACCCATACTTATACATGATTATTCTAAGGATTTGCTGTATGCCCTATGTAATCAGAATCGAATGTTCTAGTATTCATATTCATTTCTTTAAATGTGCACACGCATATTAAATGTGCACCCGTGCTAATACTTTATTTTGACATTTTAGACCTATAATTCTTCATGCTGCATAAATGTTGGTTTTTATTTTCTGCTAACATGACATTTCTTACAGGTATTCACATGAATTGCTAGTTGAAGAATAGATACATTACTGTACTAGTGATAGAGAGAAAGATCCTGAGAAGAAGACCTTGACAAAAAAAACATGGAGAGCCAGAGCATTAACTGACCTATTCAGCAGTGTTACAACCTGGCCTGTGTGTGAGAAGACGATGTTGCTCCCATGTTCCGTTTGGGATCCTTTGCAATGGTTGCAGTCTACAACATGAAAGCAGTCTACAATGTGAGAAGTGGAGAAAGGCAATAGGCCCCTGATGATGTGTGCAAAGGGATGTTGCCCAAGAAGACTCTTGTGTGTTATAACTTAGAGTTCACACCATTGGAGATCAGATCACTTCAGAGTCTCTTCAGATTCCTTGAAGATCATTCCAGGTTCCCTTACCACACTTTTTCCTGGACTTTGAGAGGCTCAGACCTCTATGCTTCCCATGATTCTTTGCTGGGTGCGGCTCAGGCTAACACTTACTTCCCTGACCCAAGAAGACTCTTGATCGAGCTACTGAAATGCTGACACCTTCCTACTTATTTTGTTTTCTTGCTTACTCCAAATTTCCTTTCTTCCTGATTTTTGAGATCCTTATATTTTTCGAACCATCCTTTTAGCTGGGACTTTACTTTAGGTGGTTTAGGTTTACCCAAGTATAGACACTAAAACCTGAGACTCTTTTCTGAGCATCAAATACTTTTATTAGTCTTTTGTATTGCTGTGACTGAATTTCTTGTTTGCCTAATATTGGTTTGCCTCAATTTCTTCCAGAGGTTGGTCTTTCCCGTTTTTATTCTGTACCTTTATTGCATGGTGTTGAGTTGTGTATCTTAAATTGATTTGGAATTTGCAATAAATCGTCTTAACCCTACCTACTGATTCCTGGTCCACATTGTGTAGTCAAATGGGTTATACTGTTAATTGAAATTGTTTGATGTAAATGTTAATTCCCATCACCTCAGGTAGAAAATAAAAGGTCCTTGGGGGGATCAATGGTAAGCAAGTGGGCCCAGAAAAGGCTGTATAAATACTTAATACTGCCTTTCTCAGACTTGACTAGGCTATTTCCATGTCGATAAAAACTCCTGAATATAATGGCAAATATGCGCAAACTAAAAGTGTGCTTATGTATGCTGCAATAAGCACCTGAAACTTCTTCATTCGATGCAGAACCCCTCCACTTATGATTGCAGAAAATAGATTGTATATGCGGATACCCTATATTTGCATCTGCTGTTTATGAGAGTAAAATTCATCCATTCTGATTCTGTAAATCAAGTTGTTCTGCCAAGTTGATATTGCTATTTTTGCATACACAGGTGTAATCTAAATATACACAAACTTGACGGAAGAGGGTCCCTTACAGTTGTTATTTTTTTTTGTCTACATTATTTCCAAGGAAGTTCCACAAGCACACTGTAAAACGCATCCTACCCACTGGTTATGCTCTGACTATACATTTTTGAGGGAACTTGAGTGTAATTACGCTCATTCATTTATGAGGACTGGAAGGAGTTGCTGATATTTAGGTAACACTATGGCAATTGTGATTGAACTGTGGCCATGTGTGTGGAAAGTAAGCTGAGTCTTTTTCTTATCAATAGAAAACTTAAATGTCCCCATCGATTGCAAATCTAGCCCATTCTGCATTAAGCTTAGATTACTTTGTAAAAGAGGTTTATTTGTTAAGGGTGAACAAATATTATGTATTGAAATTGAGGTCTCTGAGGACTTGCTAATGGTCAACATCTAATTAAATCGGAAGAGGTAAATTAGGTATAATCAGAACATAGGTAAATCAATACAAGCATTTCTGAAGCTTCCAATACATTATTAATTTTAAACACCTAGTTTCTAACTTTCTTTGCGATTGTGGGCCTTTATCTAATCCCATTAGCAGACTATTCCCTTTGAAATTATTCTGATAGCCGATTTTACAGTACCATGGTCTGCGTTCTTTAAAATGGCAAGTAGCATTGCTTGTAAACAAAACAGCCGAAATAGCATACGTAACAAAAAAAAGAGATAAACCAGCAACATCGAGTTAAAACCAAATAGTCCTAATCGGTATGGGCTGAGTTACAAAGCCATTTACATGTGCATGCCCAGCTCTATGAGTGGAAGCAGTTCACAAAATCTGAAGTTGCACACGCAGAGTTATTTACTCGCCCGAAATATTATCTTATTATGGTGTACTTTAGAAATGGTTAAATCTCTACCCGTAGTGAGCACCAGTAGTTCTGGGGTGGTGATGCATTGAAACTGTAAACACCCATATTATTCACAAGCCCCATTTCTACCCATGAAACTGTAAGTCTTGTTAAGGACAGGAGTAAAAATCCCTTTGCAGGATGGGGCAGGGAGTGAACACCCCCAAAATTGTTGAGGGTACAGGGGAAGGAATCAAACATTAAGACAATCATGTGGCCTAACGGCTAGAGTGGTTGACCTCGAAGCTGGGGAACCGTGTTTGAGTCTTCGCATGGACGCGCAACATCCTGTGATTCTGGGCAAATCCCTGTGCCCAACAAAATGAATGTGTCGGTCTGTAACGCAACTGGTGCTCATGTAAAGTGCTCTGATACCTTCGGGTCGAGTTCGCGCTATATAAAACTCCCCCCCCCAAAAGAAAATCCTATGGCAAACAATGAAATACAAGTGCTATCACAAACTTCTTTTTTTGACATGTACGATTGTCCATTTTGTATAATTGAGCAGACAAAACTGGTTTCACATACACAAAAAAAGATTCCCACAACCCTTCTATGAACACTCCGGGAAAGCTGCAATTGTTACAGATGTGTAGGAGTACGCTTGTAAAGGTAGGCGAATCAGTAGATCAACTCCCAAACAAATAAAAGGAACATTAATGTATAGTATTCCTATTATTATTGCTTTCTTTTGACTTGCAGATACTTGTCACACGTGGGTCATTCTAGGGCTCCATCAATTGACAAAGGGTGTTTTACTCTTCCAGGGGAGTGCTTCAGAGAAGCTAGTTTGATTGTAAGAAGGGTACACACTCCTCAGTGGTCTTAAATCCCTCAAGGAGGAGGGCACTTTCAACGTATCATAGCTCTTCATTAGATAAGAACACTTGCCTTTAAATTGATCGGTCTGTTCAAGTTTTCAAAATAGCCAGACCGTGGCTTCCTCTCCCATTTACCTTTTTAAATAGCAACGCAGGGTTTATTTTCTTGAAATTTCACTTCCTGCCATCTTAAGTCTCATTCCACATTTTTTAAGTGGTGTACTGTATATATTTTCTTCTGTCCTAGTTGATGATCTTCAAAGGCATTTGACTTCAAGCTTGGGGAATGGCCCCCAGCTGAAGTTAAGCTAAATAAATGTCATTCCTTTCCACAATGTATTACATTGGTAATAGTAATTTCAGTTTTAATTTCAATATAACAAACGTTGATCCAGAGTGTGTGACAAAACATATGTTATCCTCTAGAAAACTTACTTTGAAATATATTTAAACAGTCACAGTATAAATATATGGGTTTTAGGCAGATCTCTCAGGAGGCTGTATGATTATAAGAATTCTGAGCTGCCACTTTATAGATACAAAAAGGTGAATTCTTGTGTCACGCACTAAGATGGTAGCATAATTAGTCAGAGTCAAAGCACAAAGACATTTTTTCGCCTTGTAGAAAAAGCAATGCTTTGAATGTTCATGTGAAAATTAGTTACAGTTTGCTGCTCAAACTTTGTTGTTCAATGTTAAATATTTCAGATACTCTTTAAAAATATAACTATATCTACTGCATAGAAAACTGTACATGAACAATGTTTCGTTCATGTTTCCAGTATTGTACTGTAGCAAACGTTAGACCAAGTCAACTGAAACACATATGAACTGTTAAAAATGCAGTACTCAATCGTGAATTTTAAACCGGAAATCTTGTGTAGACAAGTGTTATAGCATGAGGATCAAAATAGAAGGATTTCTAACTGATATGTTGCATTAGAACAATACTGAAACCCAAAAGAAATTTGCTAATAACCAAATTCTGATTCTCTGTGAAAAGATAGAAGATTAATCTGCAAGGAGACAAATAAATGTAATTTCAGAGGGAAGGTGTCAGTGCAGATAAAGTCCTACTCTACCCACTGACTGTAGAAGGCGGCAGAGGGCACTGTGTCAGAAGTGTACTAATTAGAGTAGGGTCATGGTTGTAAAATATCCTATGAATCATTCACAGGTTAAGGTCTGCTTTAACCTGCACAGAATGCCAGCAAAAAGTGATAGAAATGTGGTCATGGTACTGAACCTAGTGATAAACTAGTGATTGATTTGGATAACATGTAAACAGAGCAGGATGAAGTGAGTTGCCATATAAACAGATAATTGCATAATATCAGTTGTAACAGCACTTTTAGCAGGCTCAGCAAACACTTTATATATGTTCTGTATATCTTCAGATGAAAAAATGAGAAGCCAATTTATTTCCTCATTGTGTACCAGTAAGCACATCTTCAAACATTAATCATATATTGACAGTCACAGGAAAGGGGCTCCCTGTTTGCCTGCAAATGCACTATTTTATGAGAATTATGCTTGAGAACTTTAGAAATCATGGAAGATTAAATGTATAATATTAAATGTAAGATTACAAGTATGCAAGGTGAAATGAGAAGTCAACAGCAGCACCTTTGCAAGTTTTAATTTGGTCTTCCTCACATTGGAGTAGGTGAATGAAATCACACATGACATTAAAAGAAACAAATTTGAAGAATACAATTTGACATCAATACTGCTCAAACACAGTGGCCTTTACCATTAATGATGAACATGAAATTTAATATCAAGTCATTTGTATATCGGATGTGCTATCATATGAGCTAGTTCAAAGGTATTCATTCAACACGTCTGTCAATGAAGCAATACCTGAAATTCTATATTTGCAAAGTCATCACAAACACTGTATTCCTAGCTATTATAGATATCTACTTTTCTTATGTAAAGGGTAGCAATTCCCAGCATCTCAACACTGGATATTTTGATGTCTAAAACAACCAGTTATGGCAAAGGTACTTTTTCTACAAAAGTAATTGTATATATATAACTACATTTATATGAAGGGGAAATCAGGACTACTAAATAGCAGACCTATTTCATCCTCAAACAAACTAATACCAGCAATTTTGCTAATCATTAATGGCTGTCTGCTAAGCCACATGAATCTTCATGTGGTGCAATTTAGCTTTTTAGGGCAAATGTGGTAATAACACGTAACTGTATAAGATCTCAATTGCCATTTGCAGTTGTAAAACCCCGGTCAGAAAGTTGCAGCTTTAAATACAGAAAAATGCAGAAATGTGTCGTTTCTCTATGGTATTCCAAAATTAAAGCTAAATGGGAAGTATTTAGCACAATTTCTGGTTACTATAACACAATTATGGAACAGCAGTATACACATAAATTATCCGACAATCTGTAACTGAGCCTCAAGGAGGAAATTGAAGTTTAACAGGCAGACTATAGTGCAATCTACTTTTCTTTATCCCAATGAATTTTTAGATTATCACATGCTTAGGATTTGATTTTACTCTAATTAGTCTTGGCTGACCTGTACTCAATATGATTTATTCGCAGAGAGGAAAATTACATGAAAGATTATACTTCCTTCTTTCTGTTTTTTAAAACATTTTTTAGTTGGGTTATACCATACACATTTACTTATCGTGACATTCTGAATGTAAAAGCTCTGTTGCCTTTATCTCCTCTTTTTTTACTCAACATTCACTTACATTTTCCACAATGTCTGCGAATATCTGAATGTGGTGTAACTTCGTCTTATTTTACCTTATCAAACAGTACAAAGAGAACTCTGCTTAATCACAACAGTTCATTAGCCAATATTATCAGATTAAACAGTTCCTTTGAGATGATTTCCTTTCCTGTGGGGTGCCACCCACTATCTTAGATTCACCACAGAATTCAGAAGCAGTCATGCAATACAGACCTGTGCCCTAAGTGCCTGCTTCTTCATAAAATCCATGCATACTTACTTATATTGTAATCATGCTTGTCTCATATGTAATTGTGCCTCTTTTGATTTTTACTTTTTATTATAGAGAGGTATAAAATAAAGGATATAAATTATGACTCACTTTATGTCATTAAATGCCACTTATTTAAAATTACAGAAATATATGCGACATTTAATAATTAATGAATCCATAAATTGCTGTGTCAATCGCCCCCAGATTTCAAATTGTGTTAATTCATTTCTCAAGGTACCCTTCTTAAACCATTTCGCTTTAGTGTCCTAGTCCTTTATGAATTTGGCATGGCTATTAATTCTTAAATTGTATTCGAAATCGAGCAACTGGTTGACTGGGGTGTGAGCCCTGGTCAAGCCGCAACCACAATCCTTCTCAGGGTAATGCACAAGCAAACCCCAAATTAACTTGCGGTTGATCCCCTGAAAGCTTGTCACAGAGCAGACCAGTTTAATTTAGGGGCAATGTGTAAAATATCTGTGCAACACTTCAAACAGTAAAGCAGTGTAAACACCACACAAATAGATCCCACACCAGGTTAGAACAATAGAGCTTAATTTAATAAATAAAACAAGACGAAAACAACAATAAGCCAATCTGTAGAACTGGAGTTTTTAATTTTTAAAGAATAAAGTGTAAAATTGTGTCTAAAAGCACCAATCGCGGCTATCTGATCGAGCAGGGCGGGTCAAAGGTTCAGGTCAACCGAGGTGGAGTGCAGGTCTGATACAGTCCCAGATTAGTCCCACTGAAGTTTTACCTTCTCAGGTTTTGACCCAAGAGTCTCGTTCAAGTTGGAGAGGGTCGTGGGGAGCAAGGAGAACGCAACAGGTGGCTGTCGGTGTGACGCAAAGAGCAGGTTGGGCATCATGGATGGGCAGGTTGGAGCTTTGTGTTAGGGGTGCGGGCTGTTGATGCTGCTGTGTGAAGAAAAGGGCTGGTGGTGGCTGGATTTCAGTGAAAGCAGTGCGGTCTCAATTTGAACATGCCTGTTTGCGGTCGTGAAGAGTCCAAAAGCTTTATTTTAATAACACTGAGCCCAACCAAGGGTCCAGGACCTGAGGGCCAGCAGAGTGGCAGTCCTTGTAGCAGCACAGCAGTCCTTATTTCTGGCAGAGTATCCACAGGTCCAGAAGCGTACTGAAGAGTTGGTGTCTGAAGTTCTACTTTTCTACCCTGGTTCTGGAAGGTGGCAGAAGCTTCTAGGCAGTGGCTTTGAAGTGTATGGAATTTCCTGCCTCCCCTGCCTTTTCTCCAAACTGGCTGAAGTGACAATGTTGGGCTGTTAGGCCCTTTGTGTGAAGGCAGAGAACAGGCTATTCAGGTGAGAGGCGGTGCTCAGCTCTGCCCCCCACCCCCAATTATGCAAGCAGATCATCCTGGCACACCCAATTCCTTTATTGTGTGACTGTTTGGGAGGAATTCACAAAGTCTGTCAGCTACACCCAGTCATATGACCCAAGAAAGGCTACAGACACAAAAAGGTTAAGGACAGGAAAATGCCAATTTTCTAAAAGTGACATTTCCTAAATTGAAATGAAAAATTCAACTTTACCTTTAAAGAGGGCTTATCATTACAATTTCATACACACCAAACATGAAATAGCTACCTGCTCCCAATTGGAAATCTTTTCTTATTAAATGTAATAAGGAATCCCCAATGTTATCCTATGTGAGGGGTAGGCCTAACAGTAGCAAAAATTAAATTTAGGATTTTTTCACCACCATGATATGTAAAACTGAAAAGTACATGTCCAACCTTTTAATCACACAGTACCCTGCCCTATGGGCTGCCTGGGCCTACTTTAGGGGTGTCTTATATGTAATAATGGGGGAGTTTAAGGCATGGCAAGTGGGTTTAAATGCCATGTTGACATGGCAGTTCAAAACTGCATTCAAGCTGCAAGGGCAGGCTTCAGACATGTTTAAAGGGCTACTTAAGTGGATGACACAATCAGTGGTGAAGACCCGCTAGTAGAATGTAGGGCCCTAGGCACCTATAATGCTACTTTATTAGGGACATACAAGTAATTTACATATCAATTGGGTACAAGCCAATTCTATCATGTTTTAAGGAGAGAGCACAACCACTTTAGCACTGGTCAGCAGTGGAAAAATGTACAGGGTCCTAAGGCCACCAAAAGCTAATTCAGCAAAAAGTGGAGGGTAAAAGGCAAATAGTTTGGGGGTGACCCTCCAAGAGGGCCAGGTCCAACATGTAGCAGTACTCTAAGTACATATTCTAAGCATCTTCTCAAAACCAGCCTGTGAACTTTGGAGGGCCATTTGATTCCTAATAAGCAATTAATAAAAGGACTGATTCACAGGCATGGATATAAAATTCAGCTTTTAATCATCTCTGGAAAATTAGTCTTGAGTCTTGACATTCAACATTCCCAAGAAAAAAATGCTTTTCAATTGACTCTAATTAGTAAAAAAATGTGGGTGCTTTTAAATTGGAAAATTAATTCAGCTGAAAAAATATTGCTCTAATATTCTAATTGGGAGCCAGAATCAACCAGAACCGATTTTAGTATTGAATCTAAGCCACCAATCTTTGTCAGTACTTAATTTGAGCCGGTGGTTTCCGGTCCTCAGCATCAACACTTGATTGTCAACACTGGCATTTATGACAGTGCGCCACATAGTGCGGTTTGCCTAGATTAGAGATGAGCACAACAAAAGTTGTTTATTAAAAATGACTAATACCTGCCACTAGGTCTTTCTTATAGCTTTGTGGGCCTGGACTAGCCTGAATTTGCCACACTTGTAGAAGTGTGATACTTTGTAGTTGTGTTGGTACTGTCATTGGCAGCTCTGGCAGGGGCAATGGGAGGTGCAAGCTGCAGTGGCTTCCATGAGAGGGTCCTGGCAATTATTATTTTACAGATTAAGCAATGATCTTTAGTATAGCATCCACATGCTCAAAATCGCATTTGCCACAAATTGCTACCTCATATGCTTCCATGTATTAAAAAGCAGACTCCTCTCCTTCGTAGTTTGTGAGAAAAAAACTTTAACCCTCAAAATCCTAGTAAATATAGACCCATCTCACATCTCCCATTCCCGGCTAAAATAAAGGAGAAGGCCATTAACCTTGAATTGGCCTCTTGTATAGATGCCAACAACCTGCTATATGATTTATTTTAGGTGTAAGCATAGTACTCAGTCAGCAAATATTGCTGGCTCAAAAGATCTAAGAGCCTCACTCAGAATGGGAGGTAAGGCTGCTCTCATTTTATTAGATTTCTCGGCGGCATTCAACATGGTCAATCATGAACTGTTGATTGACCGTCTGTTTAATATAGGCATCAGGGGAACAGCTCTTGCCCTCCTGAAATCTTTTTGATCTGAGAGGGAACAATATGTTGCTATGAACGAACTTGTTTCTGATGCTTTCTCCCTGCCTTATGGGGAGCCTAAGGGCTCCTCCCTGAGTCCCACTCTATTTAATCTTTATGTCACTCCACTTGCTTGGCTCATTAG
Source organism: Calotriton arnoldi (assembly GCA_963921515.1). NCBI lineage: Eukaryota > Metazoa > Chordata > Amphibia > Caudata > Salamandridae > Calotriton > Calotriton arnoldi. The sequence continues at coordinate 2,207,316 of CAWUFW010001918.1, forward strand.
GTCTTCTGGATTCTCAGTACTCCTGTATGCTGATGACACACAAATTGTAGTGTCCAGCAATCTGACAATACAGCTACCAGATTTAACAGCTGTATGCAGCAAATTGACAGCTGGATGAAAATCAACTGCTTTAAGTTAAACTCAGGGAAAACTGAGGCTCTTTTCCTTGGCAATGACATCTCCATCTGGAATCCCAGTTGGTGGCCACAAGAACTAGATATGCTGCCAACACCAGCAAAGAAAGTCAGGAATCTGGGAATTCTGTTTGACAATAAACTGTTCTTTGAAGATCAGTTAATGCAGTGACTTCTTCAGCTTTTTTCACCTTGAAGATTGTTGAGACCACTTTTGACTTGTCCAAATTGGATTACTTTATTATTTATTAGGAGGTTTATCTAGCACGAACAAGACCACTTTGGGGTGACACAGCGCTAGTGTACAACAGCATGAGCAGAGCACTTTACAGAAAGTGTGCAAAAACATAAAAAATATACAAATATATACACATGCACATATGGAAAATAGAGATAGGAGCAGAAAGTCTAGCATAATTTTAGGACGAAGAATAATCCGGCATGACAAGAATGAATAAATAGGCAGGAGGAATCGATGAAGGAGAGATGGTGGAGAATCCTTAGTGTGAGAGGAGTTTGTTGGATAGTAAAATTTGTACTTCACGAAGACGGATGTGGATGGGTTACATCTGATCGCAGAAGGGAGAGAGTTCCAAAATTTTGGGGCAAATTCTGGAGAAAGATCAGCTGTAGGTTTTCTTTTTCTTGAATTTTTGTGGCTTAAGAAATAGGGAACTAGTTCTTCTGGAAGATCTGTTTCCACCAGATAGGGTCCGTTTCTGCGTCAAGAAAGAGGGGGTATTGTGGTGTAGCGCTTTGTGGGTCATACGGGCAATTTTGAGATGAATCCTGGCCTCGTAGGGTAGCTATTTCAGTGATTGGAGGTCACGGGTGATATGATCACTTTTTTTTAACCAGTGATGAGCCTAGCTGCTGCATTCAGTGTAGCCTTCAGCGGTGCACGTGAGGTTTTCGGGAAGGCCCATCAGGGAGGTACGACCGTAGTCTTATTTCGATAACACATGTGCACCGCAGTTGTGAGGTCTGCAATGTTCTGTTTTTGAACATGCGGCAAAGACACCTCTAAATAAAAGTTTATATTATCACTTTATGTAGTATGCTGGTAAAAAAAAAACATGGTTTTATTTTAAACTGTGCACATGAACTGTAGTCTTATCTAATTAGTGACTGATAAATGAAGATTCATTTAAGGTGCTAAAGCTTGCATGCATACTTGTCCATTCAGATTCTGTCTGGTTAGGTCAGTTACTACAAGTCTACAAGCCTTATCTCGTTTTCCCAGACTCCTGTAATTTACATTAATGAATGCCAACCAGACAAGCCTGGGTTAACATTATTCTGCAAAGTCAGGCTTTCCAGTTTACAATGTGCACCCTTCCATAATGACATAGTGAGAAATAATCCAGTGTCTAATACATATAAACCAGATCTTAACTGTTAGAAATGATGGTCTCTACTTGGCATTGGCTTAGATCCTGTCCATGTAGGGAGCCTTATTCTAGTTGGGGAAGAGAATTACACACCCAAAATAACCCCTGCTCACCCCCTTGGTAGCTTGGCATGAGCAGCCAGGCTTTTCTCAGAGGCAATGTGTAAAGCATTAGAACAAAATACACACAGTAGCTCAGAGTAAACTCTATAAATGAACACCACACCAGTTTAGAAAAATAGCCAATCTTTAACTGAATAAAACAAGACCAAAACAACAAATCTCCAGCATACACAAATCAAGATATCACTTTTAGGAGGTTGAAACCAGTTCAGTCCATAGGAAACTATGGATGTGTCACATTTATTCCAAAGTACCTTGGATGCATCAAAATCAAAGAGGACAATACTAACCCCACTCCAAATGCACACATTTGCACACAACAAAAATATGTAGAATATATCTGCATAAGTGCATTGTGTGCATAATATGCTATTCATGACCATTACCAAATTTGAAATGGGGTCATGGCTCACAAGCGGTGAGGCCTTGGAGGGTAATGATGCAGCTCCCTGCCTCCACAAAGGTAGAAAACGACATACTGCTCTCTGTTATCTGGATACATTATTTATTTCAAAGTCTTATCCACACAAAGTCTCTAAGTAATATTTAATTACTAAAGCTTGCAAATCATTTTGTTAGCCTAATTTGGTATCATTCATTCAAATGAATGCTATGTGAGACTAGACGAAGGTGTATCAAGGTAAGACCCCAATGTGAGATTAGGCAAACCAGCCACCATTTTGAATTTCACAGAAGGAAGACTCTATCTTCACACGTATACGGAGTACAGTCTCCTCTTGTGTAGAATACTTAAATAATATATCCATTTAAAGTATTACTAAAAACACTGTGTAAGCGAAGTTACGTATATGAAATAAAAATGGAATCCTTCTGAGATTATCTCGCACACCATCCATGAAAACCCGTAACTTCTCCAAAATGGACTGCTATTGACCTCACATTATGTATAGCAATAAATAAGTTACATCCTCAAACCAATTCTTAAAATAAAGCCTGCCAAGCAAGGAAATGAAGGCATGTAAGGACACCAATGATGTGATAAAAATAATTTTAGCTGCATCTGTCACATCAAATCAAATCAAATGTGTGAAGTCATGAGCATTCCATTTGGAGGGAGAGTTATGGGTTTTATGGTAATAAGTCGAATTATGGTTTGTTCAGCTGTCCATAGCCCATCAATTCAGGTGGTTGTTGGATTAATATTATAATCCAAATGTCAATTTAGCTGTAGGTTTTCAAGGGAATACCTGAGGTTTTCTTTGTGGGGTTTTCTCACGGTATATCACCTCTATCTTCTATGGAACCAACCACCTATGTTCGTAATGCTTGGTTGTGTACATAGGGGTATAGCAGGTGTAGGCTACAGGACATTATATTCACCACTGCCTTGTGCCCAAGAACACACGTCCAAGCCCTACCGGGCCTGGACTTTAGCTATGCACAACATGGGGTTGGCAGCAGGGTACAGGAGTACCCAACCTTCCATGCATCCAATCCCTGTAGAGCATGGTAGCATGGTATTTTCCCATCTGCAGTAAGGGTTGGCTTCAGGGCCTGGCATTGCACCAAATCTGCATGTCCAATAAATTTTGCCCAAAGCTTTCAGTCGTGAGAGGGGGCTGTCAGTTGGAATGCCTGCCGTTTCTCCTGGCCTTGTGACAAAATACCTGGCTGCCCAAATGCCACTTCATGCAGCTTCGCCAAACAGAACTAAAGTTCTAAGGAAAGCAAAAAAATTGTTTTCAAAGGAAAGGGAGACTTAACAATAACTAGAGACTTTGCATTACAACATGGTGTTCTTTTCAGAGAGCATCACGACTGTGGAATTCTAATCTGAAAGAAGCAGCCCTACTGGATATCTGGCATTATTTGTGCGACCATGAAATTGATTTTATGACTAGCTTACAAGGTCGTGTTCTTAACACATACACACAAGGTTAAATCAGAGGTTTATGACCTGTGGTTTTTTCATCTCAAATCCATATTTCGCTTCAGTGTAACATAAATCTTCCACCTGCAAGTGACTATCCTGCCTAAACAGCAAAACATTAAAATAAAATAAAACATGTATATGTGCTCTGGAAGAGAAAGGACGTTTCCTGCCTAAACAAAAAAACTCCATTATTATATTTACATATTTTAAAATGCATAAGCGGAAAGGTAATGCACTGGGAAATAAATCAACACTGAAATTTGACGTGTGTGTGTAACTGAATGAAAACAGGTGCCAATCATGTGGTAGCTTCTCCATAGCAAAGTGCTTTTGGCGGAACTGTGAGCACTTGTATACATTTGCACTTCTAGGTTTGATAAAATGATCAAAATACATATAATTAATTAAAATCGAAATAAAAATCTTGCAGCAAATTTAGTCGTAGAAGCACTCAATACATTTGTTAAATGATTTATACCACAGGTCCGCTATCAGTTTTGTGGGGGTGAGTGAAATGATTCTTTTCAATGGCTTTTGCAAGTCATTATCAAGTTATGTGGGTTAATGGCCTTATATTAATTCTACAGAATCGCAGGGTGTGTGGAATGGAGGAAACAGCGCCCTCACTCTAAACACAATGCAGAACACCAAAAGTGTTTTCTTAACTTAGTTTGCCTCAAAAAGTATGCAAGACTCGATCTTGTAATTAATGGAATTTCTTTTGGTACATTAAAAGATTACTATGCATAAATTGTGTTTTTCATTATTTTATTTTATTCATCATTTCCATCAAAAAGACATATTCGATTTATAACAAACAAAAAACAAATTATGAAGACAATATTTAAAACGCCTTACAAGCACGAAAGTAGTAAATCATTGAGTCCAATAAAAAAATAAAAGCAAGATCCCGGTTGTCTCTCAGCACCCAAAATTGGGCAGAGGTGTTAGTCATGTTCCTGCATCCTACTTGGATGGTGTACAACAGTGGACAGGCTAAATCTGTTAATGTACGTTTTGGTCGAACAATCCTACATATGCTGCACCTTTATCAGGACTGTCCATAGTGATAGCTCATAGTTGGAGAACTCCCTTCTCGTTATTATGTTATAAGGCATTCTAAATCAGCTAAAAGCGGCCCTTAATCTTAGAACCAAATGCAGTAAAAGGGTGAAACCTGCTACCCAGAAAACAGGACACAAGTTCTAAAAAAAAAGAAGCGGGGGTACTAACCTAGTTAGGTAGTATCCAAGTGACATCACAGTGTGTGACATCATTGCATGTGATATGTGAGACATCACAGGATGCGGCATCATGACCCATGACCTCACAGGAAGTGACATTACAAGACATGATATCAGATCTTAAGACCTCACACATATGTTTTGCAGATCTATTATGAGTACATGTGAGCGCAAAACGAAATTTAACAAATGAAAGCTGATCAGTACTTAAGCCTGTGACTTGAGTTCTATGTCTACAGAAATTAACAGCCCAAATGTAGATGAAGTTTGGAGTCTGACTAACAACAGTAGACAAGCTGCCAAGTGCTAAAAGCTAGATATACTAAACTTGGTACTAAGAACAAAGCATAGTTCATACATGGTATTAAAAGTGTTAGAAACTGCATTCTTTTTTAAACTTCTTTATTGTAAATGTTTTTATCTCGCAGCCCCAACCATCCACTCACCTCACCAACCCCATTCCAAGTCAAAAACAAGCAATTTCATCCGTAGGGAGATTACATATATCAAATAAAGTCAATCACTGTAGCTTAATTCATATAGCACCGATAGGTATGAAGAATAACAGTAGAGTAAAACAAAACGGTAGATCTATAGTGTGATCCATCTATACAAATATTAGTATAAGCCCAGGCTGCCTCACCCCCGGTGGTCTTCCTTCACCCCCCAGTGTCCTGTTCCCTGAGTATGGCCTCTCCATCCAAGTCACTAATCCAGGCACTTAGAGGTGTCCATATTTCCAGCCCTTTTTTCTTTGCCACCCTAACCTTCCGAGCATAAACCGCTGATTCCAACCAATATATGGCCAATAGTCTAGCCATCCACTGTTGACTAATAGGCGGAACCGGATCTAGCCATCCAGTGGCCAGACAGAGCCTTAAAACTGTCATGGCTATTAACACAAAGGCCTGGATGTGGCTTGGAGCCACTTCCTCGCCCACCCCTAACATAATTAGCTGGGGAGTAATTGCTCTCCGTAGCCCCAGCCATATCTCAAGCATTCTACCGATATCTTTTTTGAGACTATCAAGGCTAGGGCAGGTAGAAAAAATGTGAATGAGGTCCGCCACATAGCTGCCAGAGTGAGGGCAATGTGTTCCAGCAACCCTTCCCCATTTCACAATCTTTGCAGGAACAATATAAAGATTAAACCATGTTTTAAAATGTTGCATCTGTAGATTTGCTGCAATGAAAGTGGATTGTGCAAGATGCAGAGAGTCTTCACACTCCCCTGTCCCCACTTGCAGTAGACCTTCCCACCTTCTAGCATGCTTATCTAAACCACCCACCATTCTATTGTTCAACATCTTGTACAATGTACCCAATGAGGGGTTACATTTGAGGAGCAGGTCTATAACATCAACTCCTAAAAAACCACTAGCCCCACCCACCTTTTTTCATCAGAAAATCTCTTATCTGCAGGTATTTGAGAAATTCCCTATACTCCAGCCCAAACATGTTTTTTATCTCATCAAATGAACAAATGCCCACATCACCCATGAAACCCCAAGATTCAACAAGCCATGCTCTTTCCAGCGCCTCACATAGCCATCCGTAAAAATAACGGGGAGCAGGGTATTATTATTCATAGGTGTATAGTCATTCAAGAGGCCTAGCCCAAGTTTTTTCCGGACAGCCGGCCATACTCTATAGGCACAGGTCAGAGTTTTGAATGTAACCCTTTTGAAATACCCAGACTCCATTTGGTGCATAAGACAGCCCCTGGCTTCACCTCCTAATAATAGCTCATACATTGACAGAGTCTCCACCTCCCCTGATCCCAATTCTCCATCCCTCTTCAATGAAACTATCATTTGTTGAAGGGCCGAAGCCCAATAATAAAACAGGGGAAGTTGCTCAACCCCGTTGATTTCTTGGTTTTTGTAATTTCTCTAACTATACTTGACATATTGTAACCTTATCTTCATTGTACAACTATTATGCTCCATACCCGTTTTCTTTTCCTTTTACCTTTTGCCCTTGCCTTGAACCTTCTCCTTTTATATGATTATTTGCCTATCTGCCATTAGTAATATGCTTTGTATTGTTTACCTTTGATGCTCTGTTACTCGATATTTTGTTTTATCCTCTGTGACATACTTTTAATAAACTTACCCTTTGAAACTTAAAACGGGAGATTTGGGACAGCCCATCCTCCCTGTTCCCTAGGAAGTGTCAGAAACTTTCAGGCTCTTCTAGGACGTGAATAAGCTCACAGAAATCTGGAAATCATCTGATTCAGCACCTTAAACCAGCAACCCTCTATCTCCAAGGGTATATCTCTAAAAAGAAATACAAAGTCTTAGGTAAAAACAACATTTTTACAACGTTTCTCCGCCCAATCAATGTTAGCCTAAGATTGTTCATTCTCGCAAAATCAATTTTGGTTATCTGAATCAGCGGACTCAAATTAATTTCTACAAATTTCTCAATATCTGCTGTGATATCCACCCCAAGATAAACTGCATGCGGAGCTACCCGTCTATCATTCAATTGAGCCAAACTGTTAACAGCAATTTGTGTTTTATTCTGATTTAGCAGATAACCCGACAACTGTCCGAACTGTCTCCCTCTCGATTTCTCTTAGGGCGCCTTCGGGATCAGGAGTAGTAACTGCCAAATCATCCGCATATGCTAAGATTTTCACCCCCCCCCACTTACTGTGCACTGGTAGAATTAAACTATTTTCCTTAATCTTCCTGATTAAGGGATCAATATGCAGAGTGAACAGTAAGGGAGGGGAGGGGCATCCCTGTCTTGTACCACGTCCTATTGCCACCACGTCAGACATACCTCCCATTACTGAAATCCTAGCTACTGGATTACGGTATAGCGTCTGGATTGCTGTAATAAACCTGGGACCCAAGCCTTTTTTGGCCATTACTGCCCATAAGAAAGGCCAGGAGACCCAATCAAAGGCTTTCTCTGCATCAAGCAGGACTAAAGCAGTAGGGTCTCCAGCTGTCTTTGCAGCATCAAACAGAGTAATCGCCCGATGAATATGATCAATTGTGCTGTGTCCAGGAGTGAATCCGTGCTGAACCGGGGAGACTAGTTTCTTAATTACCCCTGCCAATCTGATAGCCAAAACGTTTGAGCATATTTTATCATCTTGGGCAAACTTTCCTTTCTTGAGAAAAACTATTATATTAGCCGAGGCCCAAGATTCTGGTGCCTTTCTCCCTGATTGTGCTGTTAGAAACTTAAATTGTTAATATCAAAACCATAAAATGTATTAACCTAACAAACACACCACCATTATATAATATACACTGACAATTGTACCAAACTTTGAACATTATCAGAATTTAGTATTCTGAATAGGGGTGGGTGGTAAACTCCGCTCTGCGGGTGGAGTTTTGCTTCGAGTGCAGAGTTCAGCAAAAACTCCACCAAGAGCAGAGTTTACTGGCGTGATCTCCCCTTCTAACACACCTCAGCACCCTGGATGGACATCTACTTCATTCTGGGCTTCCCATGCCCTGCTCACCAACCAGGTTCCGCCCTCCCGGCACTTTCACTTTCAGTTGCTTTCAAGCAGCATCACCAATCAATCAGGGAATTGTAAGCACGCTACTCACCCGTGAGGGTCTCAAGGCGCTGGGGGGAGGGGGGCAGCAGTTCCGTTCAGCCTAAGAGCCAGGACTTGAGAGCCTTCCTGAAGGTGTTCAGGAAGGGGGCGTGCCAGATGTCGATCGGGAGCTCGTTCCAGGTCTTGGTCTTGGCCGCGATGTGGGAGAAGGATCTTCCCCCTGCTCTGGCTCTGTGGATGCGTGGGGTTTCGGCGAGGACAAGGTTGTCAAACAAGCATAAGAGCTTGGAAAATGGATTTCGGCTAAAAAAGAAGCCGCAAGCAAGCCCATGCTGTACAACTATGGTATATTAGTGACGTTTTGCTATCCTCGGGACACTAAGTGGTCCCCTCCCTTGAGAACAGCTTCACCCCTCCCCCACACACAGCCTTCATTCCAGAGATCATTGGGAAGAATGAATGGGAGTCAAGCCTGCCAATCCCAGTTTTGCCTCCCCGGAAGAGCCCCTCCTTTCCCACCAGCAACCTCACCTTGAAAGCAACTGTTTTTGTGCATGAAGTAAGCAAAATTGCATTCTCTTCCTCCTCCTGTCTGCCTCTTTAGAGAGACTCCACCCGCTGTGATGTGTGACAGTGGATTTCTACGCATGTATGATTTCTCTCCCTTACCGAGCACTGCACAGGAGTTCTCCCTCTCCAGCAGGAGGAATGACATGAGTCATGCCGGCATATTGTGATAGTCAAGAGAGGTGAGCTGAGGCAGGAATCCTGACAGTCACCCCTCCAAAAGGCAGTCTTACAGATCAAGGTTTGGTGGGATGGAGGGCATGAAATCGTCTCACTAGACAGGGGGCATGAACTGAGCAGGCCGGTTCCCAGGAATGCTCTAAAGGGTCATAATCCTTCCAATCTATAAGGTAATATTGTTTTACCTGAGATAGTTTAGAGTCCAGGATACAGTGAACTTCGTACTTTTGTTGGCCATTAATCAGAACGGGTGAGGGTGAAGTATCTTTTCGTGTGCCGGGTGATATGGCTTGATCAGTGAAACACTGGGTGGATGGTGTATTCAGGGGGAATCTGCAGCTTGACGGTGACTGTATTATATATCTTGATATTGTCATAAGGACCTATAAATTGTGGTCATAGTTTCCTTGGGCATTCTAGTTGTAGGTGTTGTGTTGGTAACCATACCCTGTCTCCTTCCATGTATATAGGTACTGGGGCTCTATGCTTGTCAGTTTGTGCCTTCATGACTAATTGGCTTTTGTAAACTTGTCTAAGCGTGTTTTTGAATTTAATGCTGGTGTTCTAATCTTTCTGTGACTGAAGGTAGCTTAGAAGAAACTCCTGATATATCAATGGGAAGGGCCAGAGGATGTTGCTCTGACAGGAAGAAGAAGGGTGTGTAGTTTGTGTCTGAGTGGGTGCTGTTATCATAACTGAATTCAGCTAGGGGTAAGCCCTCATTCCATTGTCCTGTGTACGTGGATAGTAAGCTTCTTAGTGTAGTTTCTAGGGATTGGTTGACCCGTTCAGTTTGCCCATCACTGCATGGGTGGAAGGCAGATGACAAGGCTACCTCTATTCGTAATTTATCAGAGTGTTCTCCAAAATTTAGATGTGAACTGATCTCCACGGTCTGAGATAATTTTAGTCGGTAGACTATACAGTCTTACGATATGATCAATGAATACTTTACCAAATTCTGCAGCGGTGGATATCTTTTTGAGGGGGATGAAATGTGCCATTTTTAATAACATGTCAACAACTACTAAAATGGCAGTGAAGTTATTGCTTGCTGGAAGGTTAGTATTAAAATCCAGACTAATGGTGTGCCAAGGATCTGGGGGTATAAGCAGAGGCTGTAATAAGCCTACAGGTGCAGTGTGAGTGTTCTTGTTTTGTGCACAAGTTGGGCAACCAGATATGTGTTCTTGTATATCCTTCCGCATGTTGTTCCACCAGAAGGTTTTTTGACAATTCCTTAGGGTTTTCGTTATACCTGGGTGCCCTGCTAATGCTGTGTCATGATGCCATTGAATTACCTGACTTCTTAATTCTATAGTAGGGGTGCACAGTTTATAAGCGTGAAGGAACAGCTTGTCTGTGATAGTATGGTTAGGTGTTTTATCCATTCTTCGGTCTTTAGTTTTTTATATTCTTCATGTAAGGCCACCATTAAGGTGTCACCCTCACTGACGGCGACTATCTTTTGCAGAGGAATGATAGTAGGGGAGTCTGATGTGGAATGGGAAGAGTGAGCATACCCCAGTCTACAAAGAACATCAGAATGTAACTGCTTGGTCCCTGGGCAATATGAAATGATGAAATCGAATCCACTAAAGAAATGTAGCCATCGCATTTGATGGGAGTGAGAGCCCTAACGGAGCTAAAGAATTGTAAATTTTTATGATCTGATAATATTGTGACTGTATGTTTAGCCCCCTGTAGGTAATGCCCCCATTCAGTGAACACCAGTTTGATGGCCAGAAGTTCTCTTTCAGCCACCGTATAGTTTTGCTCCACTGGTAGAACTTCTTTGGAATAAAAGGCTATGGGATGCATGTGGCCAGTTCTTGGGTTCTTTTGAGATAAAATTCCTCCGCTGGTAGAACATTTTGGAATAAAAGGCTATGGGATGCATGTGGTCAGTTCTTGGGTTCTTTTGAGATAAAATTCCTCCGCTGGTAGAACATTTTGGAATAAAAGGCTATGAGATGCATGTGGCCAGTTCTTGGGTTCTTTTGAGATAAAATTCCTCCTACAGCTACCTGCGAAGCATCGGCTTCGACATAATTGGGCTGGTCTGGATTGAGATGCTGAAGAATGGGTGCAGTGATGAATTTAGTTTTTAACAGTTGCAACGCCTGATTGGCTTCTGGAGACAACCCAAAGCCAATCAGGCAGCTGTGTTATGGGTGCCACTATCTCTGAAAAGTGCTGGATGAACTACGATAAAAATTGACAAAGCCAATTATCTGTTACATTTCCTTGACATTTGTTGGAGTTGGCCAATTGGTAATGGCTTCTACCTTTTTGGGGTCCATAGTGATGCCTGTCGGAGATAAGTGATGCCCCAGAAACTCTACTTACTGTACATGGAAGGAACATTTATCTAATTTATCAAAGAGAGCATTTTCCCTAAGGCGCTGCAAGTTGGCTCGCACATGCTGTACATGTTCTTGTTCTGAGTTTGAGTAAATCAGAATGTCGTCTATGTAGATGATTGCACAAACATCCAAAAACTCCCTCAAGACCTTGTTAAAGAAATATTGAAATGGTGCTGGAGCATTACATAGCCCGAAGGTCATAACAGTATACTCAAAGAGCCCGAACTTAGTCCTAAAGGTGGGTTTCCATTCATTGCCATCTCGTACATGGATTAAGTGGTAAGCTTCCCTTAAATCTAGTTTTGTGTAAATGGTGGAGTTTCTGACCTGATCAAGTAGTATCAGAATTAACAGGAGAGGATAGCGGTTCTTAATAGTTACCTTATTGATCACCATATAATCCACACATGCCTTCAACTACCCATTTTTCTTGGGTACAAAGAACAGTGGGTAAGACATAGGTTTTATGCACCATGTTGCCTATCACTAGTAGTTCATCCAGATATTTGCGTAGATATTGAGTTTTCAGGTTCTGTCAATGTGTAAACTGTGCTGCAGGGCAGCGTTGCTACCGGGAGGAGATCTATGCGGCAATCAAAGGCTCTGTGTGGGGGCAGTTGGGTGGCTTTCACAGGGTCAAAAACATCTTGAAAGTCCTGGTACTCTTTGGGTAGTTTAAGGTATTCTGTTCCTTGGACCAAGGTGAAATTCAGAGGTATCTCTGGAGCCTCTTGATAGCAGGTAGTAGTGCAGAATGGAGAGTCCAAGGTTACAGTGTGGTGTACACAAACAATTTATGAATTATGGTGTTCTATCCAAGGTACTCCCAAAATTACCTTAAAGGTGGGAGTGTCTATTAGATCAAAGACAAGTTGTTCAGTATGCCCATTATCGCACACTAAGGTTAGAGGCTCTGTCTGAAAACAAATTAGTCCAGAAGGAAACTCTGAATCATCTACTGCTCGCACAGGCTCAGGTTTTTCTTTGGGAACTTTTGTGAGCCCAAGCATGGCAGCTAGGGTCAGATCAAAGAAATTGCCTGTGGCCCCCTAAGTCAATAAGCATAGTTATTATGTGCCTCCGCTGTGGGGATAGGATTACTGTGACTCAGATAAGTCATATGCCACGGAATTTATGTTCCTACATTGGTCAGATGCTGTGCGATCTGTACAGCTTCTCTCGACGAGACGATCTCTCTTGTGGTCGAGAGCCTTAGTTTTCCCTGTTCTTGATCGACTTTTACACTAGCCACAGCCTTAATCTTTTTTGGTTTTGCAGAACATTCCCTAGCGAAAATGACCAGCTTTGCCACAATAAAGACGTAGGCTTCATTTGCAGCGACGTTCCTTTTCCTCATTAGATAGTGGACCACTTATACCTCCTATCTGCATAGGTTCAGTATCAAGAGTGTTACTGTCTGACTCCTTCGTCTTGCATCTGAGAACAATTACTCTGGTGTCACTGCGAGATCAGTCACCCTTTCGCTCACCAAATAGGTGATTTAGCTTCACCACAAGATCAATAAATTCTGCACAATCGTGTGGCTGATCAACGATGTGCGATAGGGAATCTTTAAGGTCATCTCTTAGCCCTCAATAGAATAAGGATGTTCTGTTTTCATCCGGACAGTGTGTTTCCACCACCATTCGATTGAAAGTAGTGATATAAGTCAGCAGGTCCTTAGAACCTTTTAGTAGGTTTAATAACTCATTATCACTTGCTTGGATAAAAACATGTTTTGCAAATAACTTACTCATGGCAGCTGTAAGAAATGGGGTTTCTGGTCGGCTAGGGTATACACCGAAGCCAGGCAGAACCCACTACTCTAGTCAGTGTAAGGGACTTACAAACCCAAGATAACCCCTGCTCACCCCCTTAGTAGCTTGGCAGAGCAGGCAGGCTTATCCTAGTGGCAATGTGCAAAGCGTTTGCGCAACACACACACACACCAGTGACACTACAAAAAGAGACTCCACAAAAGGTGTTATAAAAAATATCATTTGTATTATATATCAAACACAATAGACCACATCCACATAAATCATGGTGCCACTAGGCACATGTCATGACATATCATAGATAATACATCACTTTGCAAACTAGGCAATTGTCATAACACATTCAGCGCAATAAGGAAAATACTCATAACTTGGATATACAGAAATGGTGGTAAGCAATAGGCAAATAGCGCTCTCATGTCTATCACAAATGTATCTCAGTTGTTGCAAGAGATTTGGCATGGTGCATAAGGTAGGAAAAAACCACCAAATCCCCAAACGCGTGGTCATAGACCACTTTACTGTATATACAAGATCCTCAGCACACGTTTTAGCTTTTAAAACGCATAAGTTGCATTATTGTAAATGTAAAAAAATGTAAATCCGTATTTGTAAAGCGCGAGCTACTCACCCTTATGGGTCTCAAGGCGCTGGGGGCCGTCGTGGAAATTAAGTGAGCTATTGCCCAGAGTCACATGGTGCTGAGCTGAGCTGCCGCAGCCGGGGATCGAACCGTGAGCCCTGTGCTCCGAAGTCAGCTGCCCTGGCCGCTGCACCACACCTAATCACAATGATGCTTGTCTTGTATTTTTCCACAGTCTTTAATATCAAATCTTAAGCCTTCTTAGCCAACACGTGTTTTGTCGCTGTTACAGGGGATTACCCAGCGACTTCTTCAGGGCTAAGGGAATATACAAACAAATACTTGTACGTGTGTATAACAATAATTTATACACTTTCACTTACAGAATGTTGCCAAAGTGACTTTGGTGCCATGTGCGGGTTTCAACTTTATGAGTTGAGCTATGTGGAAATCCATGCGAAACAAATATTGTGCATGCACTTTGTGCATTAGTGTTAATGCACTCATTTAGCAAAAGGGGAAGAAAGAACAGAAAAAATCCCCAGTTGCTTATGTTCTTCTTAACATGTTCATATGTAAAGGTATAATACTGTCTCCCTCTAAAGGAGTCATCATTGACGGGCATGGTGCGGTTCGGACATGCATTTATCAAATTAGATTGAGTTATGCTTGTATATTTGTATATACATTTATTTAGTGAGGTAGTGCACCCTCATGTGATCATAGGAGGGTGTGCACATGCTGCCTATATAATATCCTCACACGGTGGTCTTTTATAATTTAATTGGGAAGAATACGATACCTGTGGTAAATTTTTGTCAGTTTCTGAGTGTCAGAGAATAAAAAGTGAATTAGCTAAATAACTACAATACATTTGTAGTTATACAGTTAACTGATATAGCCAATGTGGTGCCCCCATACCTTATATCCGGTGATAATTCCAACCCAGAATAGGGTTCTGATTGATTTAGTCTCTGGTCCTGGTGGAAGCGTCTATTTTTAGTGTGGACAATGCAATGCTTCTGCGTGTAGTCCAAGTAGTCAAAACCTTTAAGATCCCTGCCCCATCCTGAATTGAGAATAGACGGTGAAGTTAATGTTATTATTAGTATTCTGCCGTCATTTCTATGGCATGACCGTAGTCTCTAATGGGAACGTTCCTTACCGGCAATTGTGTTGATTCTATTACGATCTCCAGAGACGGCGTGTTCGCCAAGCGAGTCCACTGTGCTTCTGAATCCAGCCCTCTTCGGCGTTAATTAAGTAGTAAAGATTGAAAGCGGACTAGGCCGGTTTCTAATTCTATATGGCCGCCATCTTTGAGTGGTGATTTTGAATACCCCCGGGGCACTATACTTTCATTATCTCGATCCCTAATGTTTACTAGGGGAATGGAAAGCGGAAAGCTACCCATATAATTTTAACTCCCTATTTAGAGGGAGTATACGTACAGGGCAAAGATCAGCATGGCGGTGCACTACAAAGTAAAAAGTGACATTCGTGGAAGTGTACATATGCTATTAGTATCATTGCTTATAATATAATACATTTTTCTTGGTGTCACGCTTCTTATAGTTCAGTATCTTATTTCTGTCAGTATGGCGATACTTTTTGTGATTTGTGATATATAACAGAGTGAATACAACATTTGTGACATGGTTGAGTGATATTTACATTTCTCTACAATATTTTACAACAGATAAGAGCGTTAAAGTTTGGTCTAAGCTCACACTTACATGTGGTCTAATACAAATTAGGTAGTAAGCATGAATCATTCTTTCAAGTACAGATTCAAGTCTGATATACTAAGATTACCCCGTTTTCACAACACGTGGTATCATTGTATTTTATTGTGTAACAGTATTGGAACTTGATCAAGAGTAAGCGGGCAAGCAAACTGGTCAGCCGATTGGTCCGCCATACATCATCATACGTTACACCATTGGTGTTATCCAGGCAAGGGTCTGCAAATATTAGTAAATAGGTTATCTATGTGTTGGTCAGCTGTGGAAATAATACGCCATGGGAAAAGGAGCTCTCGAATAATTCTAATAAATTAATGGATATCCTTATCGAGAACTCTGATAGAAAGGTAAGAAGCCTGCAGAGGGAAATAACATGCTTAGAAGCAGAGATCAGGGAGCAGCTAAACATCCCTGAAGCTACAGAGAAGAAATATACTATCCTCAATGAGATAGTTAAGAAACATCAAGATGAGATTAAATTTAGAAAGGCGAAGAAACTCAGAAGAGATGAAGTGGACTACAACACGGGCAGGGTGTTCACGTTTGCGAGGATATATGATCACCTTATTCCTAAAAAAACAACTGAGAAAACTAGCGGTGTAATCTCAGCTAGCTCTAGCTCTACGTCACTGGACACAGTACACACTAGCGAAAGCGAGCAAGAAAGGGGTGGCGATAGTAATGATACACGCGCAGATAATCCTTTTTGAAGGGAAGTAATGAGGATGAAGAAAGGGAACCAAGGAATAAACAAACGTCCTGTTACTCCAGGAGGACGAGGCGGGGCAAGAGAGGGAGAGGCGCAGGAAGAGAGAGGTTACATGAAGACGAGGAGTTGGAACAAAAGCAACTGAATGATGTGACTGCAATTAACCTAACGAATAAACCTATCAGTGCAGACAGGAGGACACTTCTGCAAAAAGGGATGGGTTTCTGTCCGACAAATGTAGGAGACTTCTGTACAACCAAGATAGCTCTATTCAAATATATAAGGAGATTAAAATTGAAAAAATTCTTCGCACTTAATCCTGTTACGAATAAAGCACCTGAGACAAATTACTCTGACTTAGTCTGTAGTGATTTAACCATACAAGATGTATATGATACTAGAATGCTACTATCCATATCTGAACATGAGGATGACCCCTACACAATGAGCAGGGTCCCGAGTGATCTGAATCTACATATGGACATCAGCATAAGTAGTGGCCTCAAGGAAAAATCCAAATGGACACCTCAACTGCCGGCTGGCAGTAATGTGGACATCTTTTATAAGTTAGTACTACTAGACCTAGACAAAGACACCAGCACGCTAGCACACCAAACAACAGAAGGGACAATCTCACCAGGGGAGAGAGAGATGCACTCCATGCACTACAGACTGATAGGGAAATCACAATACGTGAAGCGGACAAGGGGGGCAACGTGGTTTTAATGGAAAGTGCAGACTATGAGCAAGACATATTATCACAGCTCAATGACTTAACATGTTATGAAGCACTACCTTGCAATCCGATTTGGTCCCTCGTACGACTCATCAACTCTAAACTAAAGGGATGGCATGACCAATGCCTTCTGGACAGAAATGAATACACTTACTTGACGATAGACCATCCTAGATACCCCTGCATATACACTCTTCCCAAGATCCACAAAAACCTCCCATTTCCCCCTGGCAGGTCTATAATATTGGGTATAGGGGGACCAACAGAAAGAATCTGAGTATGTGGACACGTTCCTACAGCCCTTAGTTCGTGATCTACCATCACACATTAGGGACACCAAACACATCCTTGGCATACTCAATGACATCACATGGGAGGAGGACATGACACTTGTAACACTAGACGTGACAGCATTGTATACAAGCATCAGGCATGAACTTGGACTACAGGCCTTACGCCACATTCTGGGCCGCAGATCGGCCAGCTTTTGGGAACACACTGAATTGATGATTGAGATGACAGAACTCATCCTTGATAATAATGTGTTCCTCTTCAAGGAAGGATGGTATAAACAAAAACAAGGGGTGGCTATGGGCTCGAAATTTTCTCCCTCATATGCCAATCTGTTCATGGGCAGATTGGAAGAACAATGGATTTGGAGCACACTGGGAAGCAACTGGAATGATTCAATCTTGTTTTGGGGCAGATTCATAGACGACTGCCTCATGGTCTGGACAGGCTCCACAGAGAAACTTTTGAATTTTTCACTCACTTGAACAGCAATGAGCATAACATTAGATTTACTTTCCAATTCAGTCAGAAGAATATCACTTTCTTAGATGTAGAACTGTTTATTTCTGAAAATAAGATTCAAAGTAGATTATTTAGGAAACCTACAGCATGCATTGCAATTCTTCATACCTCAAGCGCGCGTCCTGGCCATCAGATAAATGCTATCCCGTATGGCGAATTTACACGTGCTAGGTGCAATTGCAGCACAGAATCAGACTTTAAGGAGTTCATTGAAAGTATGGCGACTAGATTTTCACGCAGGGCATATTCCAAGAAAACTGTACATAGGGCCAAAGAGAGAATATCCAAAGTCAGCCGACAAAACACACTTAAAAACAAACCAGAGAAGACAGCAAGAAGGTACGTCTTATCACAGATTTCAATATACACGCAAACACACTAACACGTAGTATGCGGAGACATTGGCACCTACTCACTGCAGACAAGACACTGCAAGAATTCACAACTTTGAGGCTGGAGATAACCTTTCGCAGGGGTCTCTGTCTAAGAAACATTCTCAGCCCCAGTTACTCAAGAGTAGAACAAACGTCGAACTGGTTTACCCAACACTGTTTGGGGTTTTTCAAGTGTGGACACTGTTCCATGTGTAGATGGGCCAATGACAAGAAAAAACAATTCACAGGACCAAACAATAAAGTGTACAAAATTGACAATAACATTACTAGTCATACGAAATACGTGGTGTATGCCATTGAGTGCAAATGTAGACTAAGATACATTGGTAGCACCATCAGAAGTCTCAGGGAGCGCATCGGGGAACACATGCGGGCTGTAAAGCAAGGAGACAGCAGATATTCGATAGCCACACATATAGCAGAATGCAACTCTCAGGGTACACACAGGTCTTTCACCTTTTATGGTTTTGATGTTACACCCAAGGACCCAAGAGGAGGCAACAGCGAACTAACACTCAGGAGGAGAGAAGCTCTATGGATTATGAGACTTAAAATTGTGGATCAGGGCTTGAACACTGATCATGAGCTTCCGTACTTTCTTGGAAACTAGCATGACACAGAGAACTCAAGCTGAAAGACATGGCATATTATTTCCACAGCTGACCAATACATAGATAACCTATTTACTAACATTTGCAGACCCTTGCCTGGATAACACCAATGGCGTAACGTATGATGATGTATGGCGGACCAATCGGCTGACCAGTTTGCTTGCCCGCTTACGCTTGATCAAGTTCCAATACTATTACACAATAAAATACAATGATACCACGTGTTGTGAAAACGGGGTAATCTTAGAATATCAGACTTGAATCTGTACTTGAAAGAATGATTCATGCTTACTACCTAATTTGTATCAGATAACATGTAAGTGTGAGCTTAGACCAAACTTCAATGCTCTTATCTGTTGTAAAATATTGTAGAGAAATGTAAATATCACTCAACCATGTCACAAACGTTGTATTCACACTGTTATATATCACAAATCACAAAAAGTATTGCCATACTGACAGAAATAAGGTACTGAACTATAAGAAGCGTGACACCAATAAAAATGTATTATATTATATGCAATGATACTAATAGCATATGTACACTTCCACGAATGTCACTTTTTACTTTGTAGTGCACCGCCAAGCCGATCCTTGCCCTATACATATACTCCCTCTAAATAGGGATTTAAAATTATATGGGTAGCTTTCGGCTTTCCATTCCCCTAGTAAACATTAGGGATCGAGATATTGAAAGTATAGTGCCCCGGGGGGACTCAGAATCACCACTCAAAGATGGCGGCCATATAGAACTAGAAACCGGCCTAGTCCGCTTTCAATCTTTACTACTTAATTAACGCCAAAGAGGGCTGGCTTCAGAAGCACAGCGGACTCGCTCGGCGAACACGTCATCTCTGGAGATCGTAATAGAATCGACACAATTGCCAGTAAGGAACTTTCCCATTAGAGACTACGGTCATGCCATAGAAATGACGGCAGAATACTAATAATAACATTAACTTCAACGTCTATTTTCAATTCAGGATGGGGCAAGGATGTTAAAGTTTTTGACTACTTGGACTACACGCAGAAGCATTGCATTGTTCATACAAAAAATAGACGCTTCCACCAGTACCAGAGACTAAATCAATCAGAACCCTATTCCGGGTTGGAATTATCACCGGATATAAGGTATGGGGGCACCACATTGGATATATCAGTTAACTGTATAACTGCAAATGTATTGTAGTTATTTAGCTAATTCGCTCTTTATTCTCTCACACTCAGAAACTGACAAAAATTTACCACAGGTATCGTATTCTTCCCAATTAAATTCTAAAAGACCACCGTGTGAGGATATTATATAGGCAGCATGTGCACACCCTCCTATGATCACATGAGGGTGCACTACCTCACTAAATAAATGTATATACAAATATACAAGTATAACTCAATCTAATTTGATAAATGCATGTCCGAACCACACCATGCCCGTCAATGATGACTCCTTTAGAGGGAGACAGTAATATACCTTTACATATGAACATGTTAAGAAGAATATAAGCAACTGGGGATTTTTTCTGTTCTTTCTTCCCCTATCTCTAAATGAGTGCATTAACTCTAATGCACAAAGTGCATGCACAATATTTGTTTCGCATGGATTTCCACATAGCTCAACTCATAAAGTTGAAACCCGCACATGGCACCAAAGTCACTTTGGCAACATTCTGTAAGTGAAAGTGTATAAATTATTGTTATACACACGTACAAGTATTTGTTTGTATATTCCCTTAGCCCTGAAGAAGTCGCTGGGTAATCCCCTGTAACAGCGACGAAACACGTGTTGGCTAAGAAGGCTTAAGATTTGATATTAAAGACTGCGGAAAAATACAAGACAAGCATCATTGTGATTAATAATGCAACTTATGTGTTTTAAAAGCTAAAACGTGTGCAGAGGATCTTGAATATACTCATAACTTGCACTGGTCATAAAAAACATTATACAACCCACATTACTGCACAGAAATCATTTTCACTTATGCAAGTTCAGTAAAATACTGCGAGAGATCACCCAGCCATAACCACCGCAGGAGCAGCCTCTGCGCTCCTAACATCAGAAAGACGGTTGTCACCGAGGCCTTCACTTGACGCGGCCAGTAATTGCCGGTTATGTAGTTGTAACCCACAGGCAACAGGAGCACCTGTGCGCCTATTACAGGTATTATGGTAATTCTGCAGTACCTCTGTGTTTAGCAAACACAATGTGGGTCCTCCGTCGGGGTTTACCCCGTATGCCCCAAAGTAGGTGATCAACATAGGGGGGGGGGCATTCACTGCCCAACTTTTAGGGGAGACAAGGTGCAGCAAGGAAAAGAGGGTGGGGTCACGAGGGGCAGAGCCATGGAAAGCAGTACACTTATGCATTTATTTATTTTTAAAACTCTGCAATAAAGAAATGGACAACAAGGAGAAATGTGACAGTAAATCTGTTCTGGCTTAACTGGTTGCAAAGGCTGCATTTTAAAATATTTATCGGGTTAAGTCACTTACAGAAGAGATCTTTGTGTGCCTAGTAAATCTCAGAGAATAATAATAATGTTTTGTATAGTGTATGTTTTAACTCAAAGTAGCACAACAGGTTAATGTTTCTCCTGGAAAGCACATCATGTAACATGCAGATGACAGATTTTTATTTTATGCTTTTAACAGAGATGATTTTGTTACTTGCAGTTTATACATTGCAATCTCTGTAATCTAGCACAGTGAGCTAAGGTATAGGAGCCAGGATGTGTGGCTCCTACACCTTAATACTCACTCAGGGCCACTGGAATTATGTGACTATACGATTTTACGGCTGCAGCATTTTCTGCATAAATATGAATTTGACGCATTATATACATTATCCATCATTAACAGGGGTGGGAGCACACCGCTTCACCCCCCAGCAAGGTTCGCCCCTGGCATTCTGGTAAATGCAGTCTCATGTTGCTTGCTTTGCTAATGTTTTCCGAGTGTTTCGCCAGAGTTGGCGCAGATAGTGCTGATCTCTAGACACGTGTTTCTGGTTCTTTAACCGTCATCAGTAGAGATTACAGGTTTCAAATTTGGGGTTTGCTGAGTAGGCTGCCAAACATTGCATCAGGTCAAGTACCTCTCATTGGCACGCGGGTGCTTCTTCCACGAGCTCGTCAGCTCAATGACTCACGGGAGTACTTTTAAACAGGAACAGGGTGGGAGCACACTGCTTCACCCCAGCAAGGTTCGCCCTGGCATTCTGGTAAATGCAGTCACATGTTGCTTGCTTTGCTAAAGTTTTTCGAGTGTTTCGCCAGAGTTGGCGCAGATAGTGCTGATCTCTAGACACGTTTTTCTGGTTCTTTAACCGTCATCAGTAGAGATTACAGGCTTCAAATTTGGGGTTTTCTGAGTAGGCTGCCAAACATTGCATCAGGTCAAGTACCTCTCACTGGCGCGCGGGTGCTTCTTCCACGAGCTCGTCAGCTCAATGACTCACGGGAGTACTTTTAAACAGGAACAGGGGTGGGAGCACACCGCTTCACCCCCAGCAAGGTTCGCCCCTGGCATTCTGGTAAATGCAGTCTCATGTTGCTTGCTTTGCTAAAGTTTTCGAGTGTTTCGCCAGAGTTGGCGCAGATAGTGCTGATCTCTAGACACGTGTTTCTGGTTCTTTAACCGTCATCAGTAGAGATTACAGGCTTCAAATCTGGGGTTTTCTGAGTAGGCTGTCAAACATTGCATCAGGTCAAGTACCTCTCACTGGCGCGCGGGTGCTTCTTCCACGAGCTCGACAGCTCAATGACTCACGGGAGTAGCTTTTAAACAGGAACAGGGGTGGGAGCACACCGCTCACACCCCAGCAAGGTTCGCCTCTGGCATTCTGGTAAATGCAGTCTCATGTTGCTTGCTTTGCTAAAGTTTTCCGAGTGCTTCGCCAGAGTTGGCGCAGATAGTGCTGATCTCTAGACACGCGTTTCTGGTTTTTTAAATTTGAAGCCTGTAATCTCTACTGATGACGGTTAAAGAACAAGAAACACGTGTCTAGAGATCAGCACTATCTGCGCCAACTCTGGCAAAACACTCGGAAAACTTTAGCAAAGCAAGCAACATGAGACTGCATTTACCAGAATGCCAGTGGCGAACCTTGCTGGGAGGTGAAGCGGTGTGCTCCCACCCCTGTTCCTGTTTAAAAGTACTCCCGTGAGTCATTGAGCTGACGAGCTCATGGAAGAAGCACCCGCGTGCCAGTGAGAGGTACTTGACCTGATGCAATGTTTGGCAGCCTACTCAGCAAACCCCAAATTTGAAGCCTGTAATCTCTACTGATGACGGTTAAAGAACCAGAAACACATGTCTAGAGATCAGCACTAGCTGCGCCAACTCTGGCGAAACACTCGGAAAACTTTAGCAAAGCAAGCAACATGAGACTGCATTTACCAGAATGCCAGGGGCGAACCTTGCTGGGGGGTGAAGCGGTGTGCTCCCACCCCTGTTCCTGTTTAAAAGTACTCCCGTGAGTCATTGAGCTGACGAGCTTGTGGAAGAAGCACCCGCGCGCCAGTGAGAGGTACTTGACCTGATGCAATGTTTGGCAGCCTACTCAGCAAACCCCAAATTTGAAGCCTGTAATCTCTACTGATGACAATTAAAGAACCAGAAACACGTGTCTAGAGATCAGCACTATCTGCGCCAACTCTGGCGAAACACTCGGAAAACTTTAGCAAAGCAAGCAACATGAGACTGCATTTGCCAGAATGCCAGGGGCGAACCTTGCTGGGGGGTGAAGCGGTGTGCTCCCACCCCTGTTCCTGTTTAAAAGTACTCCCGTGAGTCATTGAGCTGACGAGCTTGTGGAAGAAGCACCCCTCACGCCAGTGAGAGGTACTTGACCTGATGCAATGTTTGGCAGCCTACTCAGCAACCCCAAATTTGAAGCCTGTAATCTCTACTGATGACGGTTAAAGAACCAGAAACATGTGTCTAGAGATCAGCACTATCTGCGCCAACTCTGGCGAAACACTCGGAAAACTTTAGCAAAGCAAGCAACATGAGACTGCATTTACCAGAATGCCAGGGGCGAACCTTGCTGGGGGGTGAAGCAGTGTGCTCCCACCCCTGTTCCTGTTTAAAAGTACTCCTGTGAGTCATTGAGCTGACGAGCTCGTGGAAGAAGCACCCGCGCGCCAGTGAGAGGTACTTGACCTGATGCAATGTTTGGCAGCCTACTCAGCAAACTCCAAATTTGAAGCCTGTAATCTCTACTGATGACGGTTAAAGAACCAGAAACACGTGTCTAGAGATCAGCACTATCTGCGCCAACTCTGGCGAAACACTCGGAAAACTTTAGCAAAGCAAGCAACATGAGACTGCATTTACCAGAATGCCAGGTGCGAACCTTGCTGGGGGGTGAAGCGGTGTGCTCCCACCCCTGTTCCACATTATCCATCATTGGTTGCTTGATCTGCAGATTTCAATAAAAATGTTTCTAGCTCAAACAGATCAAAAGTTATGAAAAGCGCGGTGACAAGGCTCTTTGCAAAGGTTGACTGGTCACCTTTTTGTTGCTTATTGCTGTATCTGGGTGTCAAAGTGGTACAATTGAGGTGAAACCTTTGCCCAGATAGTGTTATGTTTAAAAATTCAAAATAATGAGGTAATTATAACACTAAATGTGTCCCATTACACCAAATAATTTGCCTTTTTTGCTGCATAATTCAGTGAACCCTCCTGGATAATTTGGTTTGCCTGTGCTGCATCATTCCAGTGGCTCTGCCCTCATTGGTTTATGTAACACATTCTGTACATTTATTTACTTACTTGTATGATTTATTGTCAATGTATAGTGTATGTGTGTGATGTGAAGTGCTTTGACACCCTACAATGGGATGAGTATAAAAGAATTCAATTTAAGAAATTGTGTTACATTGTTATTTGTGTAAATATTCATATAGACTGAAAAATTTGATATTCTTACAGTGCATGAATATCTCATTTATAGAGGGACTGAACAAAGTCAAATGCTTTCTTCCAAATCATTGTTTCTCCTAAGTACTTGATGACCCGTGCGTCTTTGTTTCCCCTTCACTCCACTGGTATTTGGGTGTGAGGCTCAAGATAGCGCCCAGCCAGGAAGCTTTCCAACAAAAGGAGGGCTAATGGCAGGACCGGACTGGGAACCGAAACCGGCCCCGGCAAACTGCTCAGTCGGGGGTGTCACAGCCGAGCTGTTTGCTAGGGCCGGTTTCGGACGATTTTGTTACAGGGGGCCGATATTGCCATCTAGCGGTAACATTAACGGCCCCCCAGGGGCCCAAATCCAGCACACACCCTGGTGGCCTGCTGGGGAAAAGCCCGGTGCACGCTACAGCCAGTAATGGCCCCTTAAACCTGGCTCTTGAAAACAAAGGGCTCATTGGAATATGAAATACAAAATCCCCCTAACCACATGCATGTTGCTGCTCAGATCAGAAAGCACACAACGTGCAGGCGCTGCTGAATGTGTCCTGGTGTCAAAACTGGGACAAGTTCAACATATTTCAGTAGGGCCCAACTTCGTGATATGGGGGACGGCGACAACCCTGAAAATTGTGGGTGGGTACCGTTCACCCACATGTACCACAGACTTGTTCCCTACCAGAAAATCTTCATATGACCTATAGCGCAAGGGCTTCTCAATCAGTCCTTATGATACACTTAAGAGCCTCAATAAATCACATAGGTTCAACTGAGTCGCACAGTTTTGTTTTTTTGAGTTTACATTGATCCTAAATAGCTGGTAAAGAAAAACAAGTTTGCACGCCTTGTGCCATGTATGATTGGAAGTTAAAAAAACAAGATTTTTTTTTGCAAGCAGAATAAATTAGAAATATTTAACTGGCAAACCCCTATTCTTTTACATAACATGGAAAATTACTCTAGTTACGAGAGTATCTGTTTTATACTTCAATCTGTAATTGCCTAGCGCAGCAGTGCATGTAGCATATCCATTGCTTAATATGGATTCCATAGGCAGCAATTAAAAAGGACATCAGATTCTGGCAGGTGATGAATAGAACTGCTGAGCATTACAATGCTCTATAACCAAAATGAATATACAGTGGTGTCACCGCATGGTGCCTGCAGTCGCCTTCCCCCACCTTCCACCACCATCCCAATTCTCCACAGACCCGAGGGATGCCTAGGGGTCAGATAGTAACAGAAAAGCAAGTGGGAAAGTGTTAAACCTAAAGGACAACCAAACGGCAACATTTCATCCAGTATACCATCTCTAAGGTAGTAGTAATTCCACCAGTGGATTGTATTATACAATGAACACTTCTCACTCTAATCAGAGGATTTCCATCAGCAGGCAACTCTAAATCAGGCATAATTGTTTTGTGTTACCTACACTGTGCTGTGTAACCTCCAGCTGGCTTTTACTCTGTTTGGTAATGAGGACAACTTTGACTATCAACAGGATGTTTAACGTTATTATCTCATCCATACTTCATTGTTTTACCTTTATTGGTTAATTGTATTTTTAGTGCAGTTGTCAAAGAAACAGTGTCAAAAGAGGTAATGACAGATATAGATTTGAGTACTCTATTGGCATATATAGTATACAATCTCACATGGTAAGTATCAACATGAGAAAGCTTTATAGCTTGGTGAAAGAGATATTAGCCATGGTATATATCATATCACTGTTTATTGTTGCCAGTGTTTAATAACATAAGATATTGCTCTGTCTATCTGACCAAGATCTTTTTCCAGGGCATCTTCCTAATGGTCATCTGTGATTGTCTTCCAAAATGTCCTATTTTGAACTCATAATCTGGATTTTTCAATGTGAGTCTCTTAATCTCTTTAATAGAAAAAGCAGCAATTTCTATAGGTTATCCTTACTCCGTAATCCATTTTAATTTTCTGTAAATCTGGCAAAAAGAGACAACAAGCATTTGCAATGCAATAGGTCTCGCATTTGCGATTGTTTCAGCTATTGGCATTGTAAATGACAATGCTTTTTATTTATCTGTTTTGCTAATTAACACATAAATAAAAGGCATTGTCATTTACAATAGAACCAGTTGATGGACGGAATGCTGGACAATGCAAACATTCACCCCCAGTCACAAGGATCTGGGTTTAATCCATCATTCTTTTGCTCACCACACCACCCCAGTTTGGACCCAGCCATATGCAAATCAGTCTTGACCCTGTTCCTTGTGGGAACAGTCCAGCCCGAACTGCCAAGCCAGGTCCTCCCTGGACCGGAAACAAGCATCCTGGGACCGGTTTCAGGGCATCACCCTTCTTCAGCCAGGCTAGCTTGAATCCAGTCTCTTAATCTCTTTAATAGAAAAAGCAGCAATTTCTATAGGTTATCCTTACTCCGTAATCCATTTTAATTTTCTGTAAGTCTGGCAAAAAGAGACAACAAGCATTTGCAATGCAATAGGTCTCGCATTTGCGATTGTTTCAGCTATTGGCATTGTAAATGACAATGCTTTTATTTATCTGTTTTGCTAATTAACACATAAATAAAAGGCATTGTCATTTACAATGCCAATAGCTCAAACTCTTGTAAATGCAAGATCTATTCAAAGAAGCAGCCGCCATTGTCCTGGGCTGCTCGGAAAGTGAAGGGACGCATGGTGTGCTGAATGTTGCAGGAAAGCATGTAGTGCCTGCAGTACGAGAAACTCATTAAAGAAAATAGTGCTAACAGACTAAAGAAGACGTACCGTGTAACAACAGAAGTAAAAGGGCCAGTCCTCATGGGAGGTTACAAATGAATACAAGGTGTTACTAAGGAGGGACTAACAAGCCTATTAAGGAATCAGAAGCCAGCATTTATGAAGGACAATGACACAAGCCAATGACAAATATGGGCGGAGAGTGGGCGGGGCTTCTATTCCATACTCCAATACAGCATGCCGCAGAGCAGTGCATGCGCTGCCCAGGCTCGACCTAAAATGATTTTTGAGGTCTGGAGGAGTTATACAATCTAAAATGAAAACTCAGGAATGTAAAACAAAAAAGATGAGCAGCACAGATACTGCAAAGAAAAAAACAAGGGGGAAATAGAAGTAATCAAAAGCCAGTGTATGATTGTGGATGAGAGCACCTCCATTTAAACCAATAGTGATAATTTCATTATATGGGAAAACTCGCATCTCTGATGGAATCACATATATATTATATAAACAATGTCTTTACCAAGTTCTACTGAGAAGTATTAGCACTGACTATAAACATTCATTTTTACAGTTACACATTATGTATAGTCCTTTATACTTCATGAAACACTGGGTATGTGAGAACTTCAATACCTCCACATTGTGCATGAGCCAGGAGGTGTATGTCCCTGGGTTTCTAATGGAGACATTTCACACAGCCTGTAGCAACAGCAACAAAAAAAAAATAATATCAATAATAAGGGGCTGAGCCGTCTGTAGTTACAGAAATGACTCTCAAAAACCGGTTCCATCTAAATACCTTGTGCATTCTTTCTTCATAGAGATTTTTTATCTCTCATGTATCATATGTAAAGGTGCATATTTATAACTTTTTGCTGTTCACCAACATTCTCCTTCGGTATGCCTGGAAAGCTGCAGCCAGTGCATGAATACCACTTGGAATGGCATGTGTCATATCACCTGCATAGGGTACGCTTGCGGGTGTGGGAATGGAGCACAATGTACCTTTTTCCTTTTTTTTCTCCATGGGATAGCAATTTTCTCAATGGAGAAAGCTGTTCATGCCTATTACTTGGTATGTCTACTGCAGCAAACAACAAATGATGAAAGAAATGCTTAAATTAATCTCTATCACAGGTGATCGCTCTTAGCTGCCTTTCAGATAATTTTTCACCCAATTTGCCACACTAAACAGAGACCTGCCATATTCAAATTAGTCGTGCTCTTCCTTCAAAAGGAACAGACTAGCCTGAAGTTATGGGTCATGTCCTCTCCAGATTGGAACACAAGCAACCCCAGCCCAGTGTCCACCTCCTTAGGTCTCATCAGTAAGGTACAAGCCTGAGTCCTGTGGAAAAGTGAGCATGGACCCATGTTTGAGCATGCTCGTTGCACTTAGGTCATGTACTGCAACAAACAAGTGATGGACTAAATGCTCGAAATTTTCTCAGCCACTGGGGACCGCTCAGGGCTGCATCAACAAGGCCACTGTTGGAGCAGACCAAGTCTGATTTGTATATGGCTGGGTCCTCTCTCATGTGGTATGGTAGGCAAAATAAATGGACTTTGGACATTTGTCTTTTCCTCTGTACAACACCTGAAGTGTGACAGGTATACCCAGACATGGGTCCCACCATCACTTTTTTGTTTTGCTTGTTTTCGGCAAGGCAATGTTTTAAGTATACAATTCCAAAAAGTTTAGGATTAAGAAAAGGATCTTTCATAGAAAAGGTTTAGGGTACACAATAATCCTTATGCTAGGGTTTGGATTACGGTTAAGATTAGGTTATGGTTAAGAATATATTTCAAACATATCTTTTCAAACTTTTGGTTTCAAACTTAAAATCATGACTCAAATGTTAGCAGTATATGCGCATTTACACAGAATGTAATGTGCATTTTTCTTACCATCATTGAGTGTAGAGAAAGAACATAATTTACAAGAGGGACATCCTTCAGTGGTTAATGATGCACCTCTTTTCCCTGAATAATTGTAATAAATAGCAAATTACTCACTGCGCCTCTGCATACGTGACTTATCCTCACTGCACATCTGCACACATGACCTATGCTCACTGCACATCTGCATACATGACTTTTGCCATGCTGCCTTCCACAGATAAATGAAAGGTGTCTTGCACTATCTTACAGTGCACCTGAAGAAACGTGGACGTTTTTAACCAGAACCAAAGCAGAATCTTAAATACATGTTGCTCAATCTAGCCTTATAATGTAGTGATACTATTCAATTCGACCTTTGCACTGTAGCAACACGTGTGCGAATCTTCGTTTCTAAATAACGTACTGTTGTAGCGCCGCTATTTTCGCCGAGGTATATCAAGTACTGTAATTTGTAGTGGCAGCTCTAATCGTCAATCTGTAGGGGATAATGCACGCCATTATCTGCAGATTACTGACACGACTCACTGTCCGGTCAATACATATTTAAAAAGCCTTCAATCAGTTAATCCTTGACACACTTGTCTTTGAAGCTGATACGCTCCATCATTTCAATGCCTACTTAGGGAGTCTTTAAAGAAATGATTATTGACATGGGCACACCATAATTCCTTTAGATCCTTTCAACTCTGTCGCGGAGATAGATGTCAAAGACTATTTTCAGAATGAGATTTGTCCCAATGACTCTTCTCTGGAGACATCCTAATGAAAACTGCCCAAGGATACTGGTCATGCACATTCAATATGTTTTAATTTTACTAACAAACTACTCTATTTTCCTTTGAATGTTTCAATAAAATATTTTGTTTTGCACGACTCGCAGTTCGAGATCGAATATTTTGCTTGTTTTATTTTAAAATCAATGTATAATGATCACTATTCTCAAATATTTGTTGGTTTCCTCTGAAATATTTTACCCACAATGCAAATCAAGGCAAGTTGTGTTGTGTTGTTAAAGACACGTACCATTGTCACTGCATCCGAGTGAAACTGGGCTGAACTGAGAATCGAAAGCACCTTGGCAAAAATGTTCTAACCGGCCTGCTCCCTTCCCCTTGCAGAATCCATTCCCTGTCTCCTTCTCTCCTCTCTCCCTCTAATATGTCTCCACACACTTACTGCTGTCTCTCTTCTCTCTCGCTATTCTGAAGCCCCCAAAACCATCCTCCAATGGCTCCTGCCACCCGCAGACCTGCCAACTCACACGGCCCGGCGGTGTGTCACACGATTTTGGCTTCTTCCACCCGGTCACCCGGTGAGGAGCTGAAATCGCACAGTGGCAGACAATGTGAGTGGGGAAACTCCTGCTGCGAGCCTTTCTAACTCGCATTGTGTTCAAGGGTAGCACAACTGATGTCAATCGAGGTTTTACAACCTTTCCAGAACATCAGAGGCAGCCTTTGAAACTTCAAATTGTGTTTTTTTGTTTTTTGGGGGTGGGGGGGATTAGGGATTACAGTGGCTCATGGGCAGGGTCTTGCCCAAAGCCCCGACCCTACCTTGATAGCCACACTCCCTCAGAAGCACTTTAAACTTCAGAGGTAATTGGACTTAAGGTCCCGCCCCCTGCTTTGGCCCCGCCTTCTCACGTGTCCCTCCTCTCACACAGTGAGTTTTATTAGGAAGTTGGCAGTTCTGCACCGGGGCAGTGCCTGGAGGAATAGGATGCTAGTCCAGCTCTACTGTGACATATTTATGTGCGCTGAAAAATAATCAATGTGTGGGCAACTGTTGTAACTCAGAAAGCTCTGTGGTAGGAATCAGGAAGCCAATAGAAGCATACCACAGGTTCCTGTACACTGGCAAGTAGCGGGCATTGAGAATTAGTACCACAATCGTGGGTCTAGATCTCAGTCAGTGCCCATCTATAATGGCTTCAGATATGGATCAATATGAGAGAGAATGAGAGACAGATTAGGGTATATCATAAGGCCCACAAAGTGTGTCATACATGGTGAGCAAAAAAGGTTCCTTCAGGCGTTCATATATAGGTTGGTTTTAACTGTTTACTTAAAAATTAAAAGGGGATACAGGAAGCATGAGTAGACTAGAAATGTTGTGGATTTCGTTCCTTGTGCCCTCAGGAGGGCTCCTTTCAGGAATGCTGAATTCATAGAAACAGTTCGCACAGTTCCTTGAAGCTAATCTGTCCATCATGTGCCATTTTCTATCTAAAAACGTTCTTTTTTTTAAAGAATATTCTCTGTGTCCTCTCAAAATCCAAGTGTTTCTCTGTATGTCCTCGTCGGAGCCAGCTCATGCAGCTTAAGGTTGGAAGACGTTACTGATTTTGGAATCACTTAACATCAATTTGTGACTTGTAGGCAGTTCAGGGAAACAACTTTGCAGGAATGGGAGTAGAGGCATGTTGCATTTTCATAATACGAACATTTAATGAAACATCACAATCAGATAGAAAAACCCAGGCACACAAGACTTACAGAAGCCGGCAGGTGACTAGCAAAATCAGTTTTGTATGTGGAGGTCGAAATACTAAAATGATGCCACCCCTACAGTTTTTCTGCCATTTCACCAAAAACGTAGTTGTGACCTTTCCATGGTGGATCAGTCGGGTAGTGAATAAAATGCAATGAAATGCCTTGAAAACCCGCACAGTCACAACTAAGTTGTTATTTATTATTAGGCTTGTACAACGTGTTTTCCATGTGTATCTGTAGAAAACCTACCCCTAAATGTCCAATGAGTAAGTGTTAAATCGTCCATGGAAAAGTGCACCGATATTACCCATTTTCAGTAGTTGGACGTGGGAAAGAATGACAGATTCTTCACGGAAAAATCAGTTTCCACACAACAGAAAAACAATATACATTTGTAAATGTTTCTATTACCATAACCCTCTAAAAGCAGGTTTTCTGCCAAAACTCTATACACTTAAAGTCAAACAGTATATCCCATAATTGTATGCATGCAAACTCCACAACATGTGGATAGCCAATAAACACCTTTGAGATCGGTTAATCAGACAAACAGCCTGGGGGGCTGTTTGTCTGATTAACCGCCTTGAGACCCTCGCGGGTGAGTAGCTGCGCTTTGCAAACCCCCTGATTGATTGATTGAGCTGTAAATATTTGTGAAGGATAGGTGCAGATCGACGAATCTAGAGACATATCTTTTTGAATCAGCCACGGCATGTCTGCAGCCACTCTCAGCTCTTTTCATTTGGAAAGCATGCTCCTGCTGTCCTTAATCAAATTCTATGTCCAATAGCATTGCCTTTAATGAGGACCATTTTTATGCAAATGTTTATTTCCTCAAAGACGAGACTTATAATACATACATACATTCTCTTCTGTGCAACAGAGAAGCTGGTTTATCCTAATTAAATTGTGACATAGAGGCATCAGAGGCATGCCTGCCAAGAAATAGGCCATAAAATTGTTCTCTCAAGAGAACGATATATCAGGGAAATTAAAGTCAAAGTTGTGGGTGAATTTATTTATACAGGTGGGTGCTAGCAGGTAAGGTAAAAGAACAGCGATGCTATCTAAAGGTGCGATGCACTTTCATCTTATACAACACTATATAAAAGATTACTATCTGTTTCTTTTTACTTTAAGGGGAATGGAAAACTAATCACATCTTAATTCATCAGGATGGAAGACTTGTTGGATGGTCATGGAAACATTGATCGTACCATTAAGCTCCAGAGTAAGTGCTGGTTACAGTTCCCTTTGCAGTCAAGCTTCGGGTCATATAAGAGGAGAACCCTTATATTTCCACTGAATCAAATCAGGCAAAATAGTAATAATTCCTCAACTTTGGAGGCCTTTCTGAAAGTGGTTGTGGAATCAAAACGAAGTTTCATTATTTCAAAACATTGCTCTAGGGTTATTTATCAGTTCTTCTACTGGGTGGAAACAGAAGTTCAAAGCCATTAATCTCACTGTTTATTGCTCTTTGTTCTTTCAGCTTAAAAAGACTGATAGACTTGCCCGGTTGTTCTTTCATGGCATTTTCTTTTTTTTTCCAATTTCCTGCTGATGTTGCTATTTACATTTTTCTTTTCAGTGCCTTAATTTGTACAGAGAGAGCTTGATTTAATTAGACTTGGAAATTAATGCTTTCTTTCGACACAAGCAATTAAACTTAAAATTATGAATTTGTTTTGCCAAATAATTTATTTCTCCCAACTGGCAATTAAATCTATATTTAATAACTTTTCCAAAGAAATACAGCCAGCAGTGCAACTAAAACACTGCTTTCCATAATAGCACTACTAGTGGCACCCGAGCAAATGCAAATGCAGGCACTTCAGTAAGAGTGGAGATCCAGGTCACTCCTAAAGCTGTAAAGTAGTTGCAACTTTCTGAAAGATGCAATACCCCTGCAACAAATCTAGAGAGCACCTGGTACAAATGATAAATTAACTTTGGAGAATCCAAAACCTGACGTTGAGAAGTATTTGTCTTCTCTCTGTACTACTACACTAAAGATACTCAGCTTATGGATTTATTTGGCACGTTGCCCCTCGTTTTCTTCAATGAAAGTTATATGCATTCGTTTTATTGATACCACTCGATGAAGAAAATTGAGTTGAAAATAGCAGAAGAAAAATAAGACACATGGGAACCACTACATAAGTGAATGCACAGTCCAAGTGTGTGCCAGTGTCCACCCTCATTGGCACTACCTGGTGCAGACAAGGACCATGCACCCAACTACAAAAAACATTGCCCTGTCTCCCGCACATAGCCCATCGCACCTAGTTTATGAGTTGTAGAGAACGCAGTAATGAACCACTGGGTCACTATAGGTGAACCCAGTCTCTATATGGGAGGCAGTGATGCTCTATCCTTGTGACTGTGAGAGGTTGCTTGACATTTATGAATACACACTTATGTGGGTGGGCTCCTGAAGGCCTTTAGGCTCCATTCCAAAGAGAATCCTAGGGAGTGTACTGACTGTGTGGCACACAGTCAGTGTGCCATTCGTGCTGCTCCTTTACATATGTTATATAGGTACACAGTGGTTTCTTTGGATATATTCAGCGGCAGCTATCTTTTTAGGTAACAGTTAATGAGAATACCTAAACACATTAATGTAATACTGCAAAACAAAAAAAATGCAGAAGCATATCAAACCAGAATGAAATACAATGACCAAGACAGGCAGATTATAATTTTTGTTTTTGAAGCCACTATATACGTGAATAATGGCACAGGGCTCATGTGAGGTGAAGGTGGGTGCAGAAAAAACATAACATCTATATATATGGAGAAAACAATATTAATGAACTTTGTCTATTGTGTTATGTTTGTTGATAAGCATTTGCATGGTCAAATGTTAAGGCTCTTGGTATTCGTCCAATCAGAGTACAGTCCAACACATCAAAAATGTTGAGCTCTTCATACAAATGCCATTTTGTGCAGGGCCTTCACTAGGACAATAAGCACTTTTTGGGAGTTCTCAAAAAAGCGATCTTCTAGCGAGGGAAAATAATCTAGAGCAGGCTGCATCTCTGGTAATATTTGCACCTTTGGTTCTGTCACGTCTTTCTAGTCATTTTAAGAAGTGATGTTGATGTTTATAAGTGATTATTACTGGATGCAAACCCTGAAGTCGCCCATAGCTGTGCAGCTTGGGCTGTCCACACGTATGATACCATCAAAAAACCTTACACATTCAATTACAACATTTGTGCAGGGAACGTTATGGTATACTTACTCATAGTGTAAGAAATTAGTTACAAATCCTGGAATACCCTGAAAACAGATAAAGTGAAGTTAGGATTATGAAACAAACCCTATAAACCCCTGAAATGGGCCAGGTAGGGTCCCACTTCCATAGCCATAACTCATGCCCCTACCATGCACTGCTCATGCGCGTGCATGTGACGTCACTGATGACATATCAAATTGTATCGTCTCTACTGCTGGCTATTTCAAATGTGCTGGAGAAACGCCTTCCAAATGGGTTAACTAACCATCTTGAGGCCCTGGAATGTGTAGGTTAGGAAGAGGCAGGTTTAGGCTGCTGGCATGATACAAAAACAATGATTGTCGCTGTTGCAATAGAGATGACTGCTGCTTTCTAGATCTTGCTAGATCTTTCTTTTGTTTTGACAGGGTACACCACAAGCTTTTCTTCTGCAGGCTGACTGCAGATGGTCTGACAGTTGACAGCCTCAGCTGCTACTACTCCTTTTAATCCAGCAGTACTCAAGTGGACCCCTTGACTCCTTGCTTGCCTCTGGTTAAGTCAGACATGGGTGTTTTTTTAATTCAATCTAAGTGGATAAAACATCAATGGAATTCTGCTAATTTTCACTGGTTTCAAGTCCACCTAGCCCAGGTTTAAAAAGGTGTAATAAAGGCAAAATGACCTTCAGCACTAGAAGTCTTTATTACAGCAGTGAGGATTAAGTGATACTTCGGTAGTTCACCACTGTCAACCACAAGGCAACATAAGTATCCTAATGGTAAATAAATGCATTAAGTTAGAAATATGGTTTGGCAACTGACTTGGCTTGAAAGCACTTTCCCCCACACGTTGAGCCTTTGTGTGGTACCTGTCTACTATGATTTCAAGAGTACCCTGATGGGAAGTGTAGGAAAGTCCTCCTTTTTGCCCTGATCACCCCCATTTTTTGACTGATGCTGGTGGTTACTGATGCTGAAAGGGCCCATGGCTCTGCTAACAAGGCTCAGGGCCGGTGATCTGTCCTCTAAAGGTATATGGTAATTGTAATAATTCTAATTGGTCAAAACAAACATTAAAAATTGAGTTTCTGGTTGGTCGAGGTATGCAATCTGTCCAAGCAGGAACCACAGTCCTAGTCAGGGCAAGGCAGAAACGCATTTTCAATTAACCTGTGCTCACCCTCTGATTGCTTGGCACCGAGCAGTCAGGCTTAACTTTGGAGGCAATGTGTAAAGTATTTGTGCAATACATCAAACAATAAAAAAGTGAAAAAACAACAAAAATACTCCATACCAGTTTAGAAAAATAAAGAATATTTATTTTATAAATAAAACAAGACCAAAATGACAATGTACAATCTGTAGAAGTGGAGATTGGAATTTTTAAAGATTAAATGTACAAATATCACTAAGAAGCAGTCAGTGCTTAGAGAGTTAAAGGGTCATGCTGGACCGGGACAAAGTCAAGAGTTTAGGCCGACCACGATGGAGCACGGGCCTTGATACAGGACCCACGCAGGGCCCACTGAGCAAAAGTTCCTTGATTCTGGTTGCAAACAATGAGATGCATTGCTGATTCCCACGCAGTTGGGGTGATGCGCCAGATTTCTCCATGCAATAGCGGTGATGCGTCAGTTCAATGAGCAATGCACCGGGGTCTGAGGTGCGGCGGTTCTGAATGAGATGCACAGTGTGTCTCCAAACTGTAGAGGAGATGCGTGGATCTTTTCCATGCAGTGGTGGCAATGCATCAGTTAGAAGGCAATGCGGTTGTGTGATGAGTCGATCTGGTTCCTGCAATGGCGGCAATACGTCTGTTAAGATTGGAGCAATGGTGTTGATGCATGGGTTTTGTCAGGTGTAGCACTTTAAGCTCACTTCCAAGTCCCCAGGATGGATTGGCACCACTTGGCAGAGCAGTACTTACAGCAGAGTCCAGGTGATGTTTGCAAGTTGAAGAGAAAAGTCTTTGATATCCCTGAGACCTCAGCAAACAGGAGGCAAGCAGCCAACCCTTAGAGATACTTAGGTTCTGGAATGTAGAGATGCAGGTCCAGTCCTTCTCACTCCCAGGCAAGAGGGAAGTAGGCCTACACAACAAAGCAGTTCAGCAAAGTGGCAGTCCTCCAGCAACACAGCAATCCTTTTTCCTGGTAGAATGTCCTCAGTTCCAGAATGTTCTGTGTTGGTGGTGTCAGAGTACCAGCACTTATACCCGGTTGGGCCTTTAAAGTAGGGAAGCCTTCAAAGAGATGCCTCTTGTCCTTTTTGACTTCCCTGGTTCCAGACTCACTACAGGGAGGCATGCAACCCTCTGTGTGGGGACATGACACCAAATTTGGGGTTCTATCTCTCCCCATTGGAAATTACACTTATCAAATGCAATAAGGCAATCATAAGGTTATCCGATGGGAAAAATAGGCTTTGCAGTAGTAAAAAACAAATTTAAGAGTGTTTCACTACCAGGGCATGTAAAACTCAAAAGCACGTCCTTCTTTTTAAATACACTGCACCCTGCCCATGGGCTGCCCAGAGCCTGCCTTAGAGGTGACCAATATGCAATAAAAAGGAAGGTGTGGATCTGGCCAGTAGGTTAACTTGCCAGGTCAACATGACAGTTTAGAACTGCACTCACAGGCTCTGCAGTGGAAGGCCAGGGACATGTATAAGGAGCTACTCAAGTGGGTGGCACACTCAGTGTTGCAGGGCCACTGGTTGCATTCAATTTACAGGCCCTGGGCACATGTAGGGCACATTACTAGGGACTTATAGGTAAATTAAATATGCCAATTGTGGATAAGTTAAAGTTACCATGTTTTTAGTACAGAGCACATGCACTTTAGCACTGGTTAGCAGTGAAAAGTGCCAAGATGCCTAAAGCCGGCAAAAACAAAGTCAGCAAAAACAGTAAAAACAGGAGGTCTGAAGGCAAAAAGTCATGGGAAACACTGCCAAGGATGCCGGGTCTAACAACCTACCTGTAAGTCCCTAGTATTGGGCAGGGGATGTACGTTTAGAGACTCCAGTGGACTTAATGCACTTAAGTGAGCACTGCTGTGGTGACATGTTAAAGCCAGACCTGCCTTGCAGGCTGGTTTTATAATAAAACTATGCCCAAATTCAGTTTTGTAATTAAAAGTACTTCCAAAGTCCAAAACTATCTTTTTATTACTTATAAGTCACGCATAAGGTCTGCCCTAGGCAGGGCCGGACTGGGAAAAGAAACTGGCCCTGGCAAACTGCTCAGCCGGCCCCCCCTGGGGTGAGGGGGAGTGCAGGAGCAGTTTGCGAGGGCCGGTTTCGGCCGATTTTGTTACAGGGGGCCCATATTGCCGACCCCCGGTAACACAAACGGCCCCCCTGGGGCCCAAAACCGGCCCCCACCCTAGCGGCCTACCGGGGAAACGCCCGGTGCCCGCTATGGCCAGTCCGGCCCTGGCCCTAGGTGCCCTAAGGGTAGGGTGCATTGTTTTAAAAACAGGGACAATATAAATTATGTTTTATATGCCCTGGCAGGGAAAAACTGCCCAAGTTGTTTTTTCTTATTGTAGTGCTGCTATCCCCATTGGCTAATATGGGAAGGCTTTATTAAACTTAATAAAGTTTGACTTTTAATTTGAGGTAGCTAGACATATTCAAAGTATCAAAATAATGGTTGCAATACATCCAACAACTTGACGAGGTCAAATTTATTATAACTATTACAGTAAATCAGTTTTAGAACTTACTATCCTGAAGTTACCTAAGGCAGCCCTGTAGCAGTCTCTTCTGATTCGTCAGCCTTTTACAGCCTGAGCCACACTACCTGAGTAGGTGTGAAGAGGCCTGGAGCTGCAACAATACAGCCATTTGGTTGAAGGAGATTTGCTTCCTGGAGAATCCTGGGAGAGGAAGGGGACTGGGGAGATAAAGTAGGATTTCAAAGGCAGGATTACAGATGTCATAGGACCCAGGCCAGCCCCCACTTCCTTGATCCCCAGCTGGATAGGAGCCCCATAATTAGATTAGGAGAGGGACTGGAAGGTGAGTGTAGGCAGATGTTAGCCACACCCATGTGTTGGGTTACAGAGACACACACACCAAGGAGAGATTATCTAATATAGGCTTTTGTGAAAAGAGTGCATTCTTGGTCCCAAATATGCTACACTTCACAGGAAGTGGTCATAGCAGATGCGGGTAACTTTATCCCTATTGGCTGGGGTGTCATTCCTCTTGCTAGCCCAGAAAGGAGGAAAAATATGCGAAAGCTGCAGGAGTTCCTCAGATCACTGCCTAGAACATCAGAAGAACTGCCCTACTGGACCCTTGGACTGCACCACGAAGTCTTGCACTCAAAAGGACTGCACCTGCTGCAGTCTCAAAGCTCCACAGAGAAAGGACTGTGCCTAACTCAAGGGAAAAAGAGTGGATTCCCTGATCAGCAATGGTAAAACAGAGCTGGCAGAAGTCACCTGCACGCCCAAAGAGAGGATCACCCAGCTGACCAGTTGCAACTGGATTTTTCCTGGACTGTGCTGTTACATTGTGAGAGATTGAGTTATAGCCCCAAGAGGTAATCTAGAGTCTCTGAAACCTTGTCGGGTGCTACTGGACTCTTCTCTCCCCAAAGGAACCAAAAAGAAACAAGATCTGAAAGTTTGGAGACTTTCTACAAAGTTTTGCTGAAAAGCACCAGGAGATGACCGGCTCGACGTCGACTTGCAAATGGACCTGACTGTGATGGTTTGTCCCACTAAAAGCTCTGGAGTTCTTCGCCATCGATGGCGAGAACAAAGACTTCCAGAGGCTCAGTGAGGCATCACGCCACAACAGGCTGCCATCGGCGAATCAAACTCTGGGTCTCAGGAACTCGAGGACTCAACGTTGAGAGAAAAGCTCCAAGAAAAGACTACGTTCGAAGATAAACTTTTGACCGGGACCTAGCCCTCAACCTATTCAATTCACGTTCGATAGCAGTCAGCCTAAAACTATGACTTTGTCCTGATCCAGCATGACTAGATAGCCGCGAATGTCACTTTAAGTTATTTGGCACCATAGAATGCACCATTTTTTATTTAATCTTTAAAAATTTGTATCTCCAGTTCCCCACATTGGATTTTTGTTGTTTTGGTGTCATTGTAAAGATTCAAGTATTCTCTATTTTTATAACTTACTATTGGATTTGTATTGTGTTGTGTTATTGACTTACATGATGATATTAAATGCTTTACACATACCTGGCTCCTGAGTTAAGCCTGACTGCTCGTTTGCCAAGCTACCAAGGGTTGAGCAAGGATTAATTTATTGAGACTTGACTGGACCTATTAGTGATTGTGGTATTATTACTAGCTGAAGATGAATACCCCACCTACTAATAATCCACTTTCCTACAGGAAGTTGTTCTTAAGAGCATTGTTGGTGATCAGTAAATTTTCATACCTTAATGTATTTATTTTTAAGGTACTTATATTGCTCAATGCCTGATCGGGCTTGGTTCTTTTTCTCTAATAAAATAACCCTACTCCTGATATTCAGCTAAAAAAAGGATTGGATTTAACCTGTTTTGAAATTTGCACAGAAATTTCACACACCCCTATGTCAGTCATTGCAAAGTTAAATTGTGCATTCATCCACTATGGTACCTGCTGCTGTCCTTTATTTTTAAGACCATTTCCTATGTGAACAAAAGTCAGCTAATCATAAGGTTTGACCAGTTTCTATCATTGATCATCTAAATGAGTGCCTATGCTCTGTTGTGTGCTGTATGAACACAAACTGCCAAAAACTGATCCCAGGAAAGACTGACATATTCATGGTAGGCAGCAATATTACCTGGTGATAAGCTGCTACCTGGTCTGCCTCACTGGGCCCACTCCAAGAGCCAGTCACATCTGTCAAAACCTTGATTCCATAATTTACCCAGACCTCGTGAAAGATTAAGTAATATGTGATACAATCCAGCAGAGCAAATGAAGTTGATGTGTTGCAATGCATGCCGAGGGAGAGACAATACCACATCATGCTGCTGCAATCTTCCTAAGTGCTGGCCATTTTCAGGCTGGCTGGTGCCTCATACACACACATTTGCACCATAATGCAAAGTTGTGTGTGTGATGTCTAGCATAGGTTTTGTACTGAAGGGTACTCTATGCTCAGGCGTACTGTAAAACGCGTCCCACTTGATGTGTGCTGTACACTGCAGCACACAGGCAAAGTTTAAAATATTTGAAGAAAAATCTTTTCTCCCACTTTGCGTCTGCCTCAATTAGGTAAAAATGTTTGCTACATTCCTGTTTGCAATTACTGTTTGAAATTGTTAGTAGGTAGGGCTTTGCAGGTAAAATCATGGATGGTAGTTTGGATTTGTCCTGGTATACCCCCTTGATGCAATGTGGAGTAAAGTAGTGCAAAGTGATATTTTACGTTGCTTTAGACAAATTTCCAGCACAAAAAACAAGACGTTGCACTGGTTTGTGTCGCTTTGGTCACTTTTCAACGGTGCAAAGTTTTGATGAATATGGCCTTGTATTTTTAATTCCCAGGTACAAAAAACTGCAGCTCACAGTATTGTGCAAAATACTATCCTTCAAGTTCCCACCTTTGGTAGAGTCCTGAGTGTTATCCCATCTTGAGTACTTCAATTCAGGCAACCTGGGGTTTCGCAAGAAGCATTTAACATGCTACAAAGACTACAGAGCCATGCAGTCAGATTGCACTGAGAATTTAGGTTCCACCATCAGGTCTCTGTTGCAAAGCAGGCCCTGCATTGCCTGACAGTTGAGGACAAATTATGTTCAAAATTGTGTGGGTCGTGCATCCAGCTATTTACAACCATGGCCATCACTTTTTCTTGAATGTGTTAACCCTGTGTGTTTCATGGATGACTAACAATAAAAAACAATGTCTGCTTTTTAAGTGTGCCAGGTACACTGGAAGATCCTTGAGAGTCTTGGACCCTCAGCTCTGGAATACTCTTCATCAATCAATCAAGTTGTATTTATAAAGCGCAGCTTGTCACCATGGGGGGGGCGTATCCTGGCGCTTACTGCTGATCTCAATCGAACAACCAAGTCTTGAGTCCCTTCCGGAAGGCGATGGTGCAGTGTGGAGGTGGAGGGGTAGTCGTTCCAGGCTTTGGTGGCGAGGTAGGAGAAGAAGTGTCCTCCGGTGCAGCTGTGTTGTATGTGCAGTATCTCTGCGAGGGCGAGGTGTGCTAAGCGAAGGTTCCTGGTTGGCTGGTGGAATTGCAGGCAGTGGTTTGTGTAGGCAGGTCCTTGGTTATGGAGGGCTGTAGGCATCGGTCAGGATGTTGAATTGGCATCTCTTCTGGACTGGGAGCCAGTGGAGTGTTCTATTTCATATAGGTACCCCGATATAGGTCTAGGTAACATCATCATAACCCTTCACCTACATTCTCTCCTATACTACATACATAACGGATTTGAAGGACTGACCTTTTACCCAGTTACAATACTACACACAAGTACGTAGGGTTTTTCCCTGGACACTGGCCTCATACATTATGCATGAGGATTCTCAGTTTCTTGGAATCACAGCAGGACCATCATCTCCTGCATAATAACTGTGTACAAAGTTCATTCCCGACGTCCTCCTAAGTCCGACACTGGCACAGCAAGGTAGAACCCCCTGGGGATACCTTAGGGTATATAAACACCACATCTTGCTGAGATAGAGGGAAGAGATCACGACTTCCATGCCGACACACTGACGCAAGATGCTGAGGTTCCTGCATGCAGATACTCCAGCTCGCAGTGGTCTGACATCCCTTGCAGGGTGTTCAGCTCGAGACCAGAACGGGGTCCTGCAGTCTCACATTAGGTAATGGGGTAGGCTTTATCCTAGAGGGATTCTTGGCTTTACACCTACTCACATGCTAGGTACACTTAGGTACATCTAGTTAGGGTGCATCGTAGGAGTACGCATTTTATTGCCATGTATTTTATATACTCGCCTATATTTATGATTTTAGCAAAATGGTAGAAACCTACCATCTGTTTACTTTCTTCGTGCTGCTACTCATTTATATATGCTACTGTCTACTGGTGATTTCAGTACACTTATTTTACGCTAGAATAACGACTGTTCAATAAATACTTATTGAAAATGTCCCAACCGTTTATTCTGTGTATCTCTCTGAGAACAAGCGAGCACGAGTGACTGAGCGAAAAGTAAGTTACTGTTTCCACGGTCCTGAGGGATCAGGGTGATCATGTTCGATAGTTGCCAAGAACTATTCTCTCCTTGGTAAGAAGAGGTTATAGTGGCATTGCGAGCTAGCTGGTACACAGGCCAACATACCCGGTGGGGGTGTCTGGAATCAGTCTGGACACCAGTCCCGCAGTGTACGTTGTCTAAACGCGCAGATCCTATAAAGGTCTTATAGGAACTACACGACATGGTGCCGCCAACGTTGGTATTGGCACTTATTTAACGGTCAAATCTGAGCAGTTCAGTCGTGCTATTCTCAGAGACCCTACTCACGTTTCCCCAGAGACGTCTGGAGTGGGAGGGTACAAATCCGCCGCAACCGAGTAGGAAAATTCCTATGTATTAGCTGTTGGTTTAATCAAGCTTGAAGGATACAGTGTTCCTAATACTGCATAACACCTTATCTCAGTTCCCTTGAAACGCTCTATTTTCTAAAAATAATGACCGAACAGGGAGCCGTAGATGTAGGGAATGCACTAAGCTTCACAGCTGAAGAAGACGATGCAGATGCAATATACATTGCAGATAATGTTAGAAATGCTGTCACCCTAAAACTAGTAGCATATGGTGTTACAATTAGGGGTGGGCAAGTGTCTTTCGTGATTGAGGCACACGAATCATATAGAACAGAGGTATTCTATTCATGGATTAAATTCCCGCAGGCAAATGCACAAACGAAAACATTTCACTACTATGTAGAAGATATAATACCAAATGTGTGTAGTCCATATGAGGACATTGAAATTCCACTCACTTACGAAGAACACCTCTACTGGTTTAAAGGCGCCCTCCCCCATACAAGAAACAG
Source organism: Calotriton arnoldi (assembly GCA_963921515.1). Classification (NCBI taxonomy): domain Eukaryota; kingdom Metazoa; phylum Chordata; class Amphibia; order Caudata; family Salamandridae; genus Calotriton; species Calotriton arnoldi. Next base: position 2,251,387 of record CAWUFW010001918.1, read on the forward strand.
AGTAAGACTCGGTTCGCTCGGAAGAGACGGAGCAACATGGCCAGTTTTAGCAGCATACACACCACATCCTGACATTGACACAATGCCAGGAGGAGACTTACTTGAACAGCATAAAGACTTAATAAGACTTTACAGAAATATGACACAGTTTGTGTTGAGAACAATCACACTTCAGCCCGCACCGGCTACACAACCAGGACCAGTCCAAGCTCCTACAACAAAAATTACACCACAGACACTGCACGCAGTAATGGGTAAAATGCCCACAAAATGTGAACAAATGCCCTTCTGGATAGCACAAAAAATAACAGCTGGAGGCAGTGTTTCCACACACTGGTCCTAAGGAAAAGCATAGAATACTTACTATTTGCTTACAAATGGGGATCTCACCCTCAATAGAGGATTGTTCCTCTTGGGGCACAGTTTTCGCTGCAATATATACCAAGACTCATGGTATCCCTTCTTTAGCGGTAATACCAGATGTATTAAGACAAATACAGAATGAGTATGGAGCAGAGCCTGCTCTAAACTTGGGGATGAAGTTGTTATATAACTTTGCCCAAGTATTTGCGATAATATTGGCGAATATTAAAGGAGAAGCAGCATCAGTGGCAATACGCCAACGCCTGAGAGAGTACACTCCATTACAACAGGAGACAGAACTACCTAAAATAATTTAAACTGCTTATGTAGAGTTAGGTAGAGACAGTCTGGGAGCTAAACCTGTAAAACTCCAACTAATGGGGGGTTCACATAAAGAACAGGCAAAGCAAACACCAGTGTCTTCAAAGAAGAAATGGGAAAATAATAAACAACAAAAGAACAGATCACACTCCAGGGGAAGGTCTCCTCAGCAGTAGCCCCCAGACAGGAGATATAATCTTAGGAATAGAGATAACATTAAAAAACCTGACAAGTATCAGGATACTGATACTCGTTCCTCTCGTTCCTTTCAGGGTCCATCAAAAAACTCTGAGAGGGAAGGACGGTCAGAACAAAGACAAGAAGATCGTACAAAGCCCAGAGACAAGCAACGCACTTCAGACTACGCTTCAAAGAAAGAAGAGAAACCTAAAGCAAAACCTCAATTTAAAAAGTAGAAGGTAGCAGGTCTCAAAGTTAGACATGCCCAGAATTCTGAGGACTCAGCTACTGAATGGGGAATGGGCTCTGACGGTGCTAGACAGCGTGGCAGAGATAACAATAGCTCACCGGAACCTGATGGAATTTCTGGTGACAGCGGAGTTGAGTGAGTTTATCACGGTGGAAACACCTGATACTAGGGTGAGTGTCCCACATAAGTTACATGAAATTACACTCCAAATGGAGGGTGACAAGCCGAGACAAGTTAAGGGTCTCTTTTGGGAGAACCTGACTTCGGGCTATGACATCCTATTAGCGGAAAAAGAATGGCCACCTACTATTGTTATGGAATGGCCAAAGGGGGAAACTATAATATTTCCAGCTTTTTCTGACCTTGTCCCCGCACACCTAAGACACACATATGCGCAGGAGTGGGCGGTAGCCCTTGCTACAGCATTATACCGCAACCACGTAGGGTGGGATGAAGCTTCACCCCACCACGTAATTCCAATAAAAACAAACCCAACTCCACAAAGATAGTATCCAATAAAACAGAAAGCTAAAAAACAGGTCAGGGGGCTTTTAGATCAACTTGAATACCAAGGTATAATTGAACCATGCACCTCATTAATGAATAATCCTTTGTTTCCTGTAATGAAACCTGACAATTCATATTGTCTAGTTTAGAATATAGACACCTGAACTCATGTACAAAAACATTTGCGTTTCAGAATGCACACAGTGCCGCATTAATGAATAACATTGTGCGGAAAAAATACAAAACAACATTAGATATCTCAAATGGATTTTTCTGCCAAAACATAGCGCCTGAAAGCAGATATTTGACAGCCTTCTCAGGGCTAGGGTCACAGCGTCAATTTTGTCGACTCCCCCAAGGGTATAAGAATAGCCGGGGTTATTCTCAAGGAGGGTAACAGAGTTACTACAGAATTTGGATGAAGAAGCATTATCCTATGTAGATTATATTTATCTGATGGATGATGACTTAGGGGAACACTTGACCAGGGTGAGCACCATAATTTTGGGTTTCGCCTCTGAGGGCTACAAATTTAATTTAAAAATCAAAAATAGCCCACCTCAATGTCCTATTTTTGGGATATGAGTTTTCAAGTGAAGGCAGGCCGTTTCTACCACTAGGCAGGACTAGGCGGCCGCCTAGGGCGGCAAAAGTTGGAGGGCGGCGGCGGCCGGCGGCAAAAATCATCAGTGACTCTGAGTTGAAGTTCAACTTCAAGTTCTGCAGTTTAGTTATAGTTAAACGTTAAGTCGCAGAGAAGGAGCTGTGGAAAGCACTGGTCTCAGGCGGTGGGAGGGGCCTGTCGCCTTGGCTACATAAACATGACGTCATCATACCTACGAGAGCGCTACGGGTGAACTGAAAAATGCGCACTGGATAGGACACCGGGACTGGGAGGGACTCGTTCACTTAAAGTTTAAGTGAACGAGTCCCTCCTAGTCCCGGTGTCCTCGGATCCAGTGTCTTAAAGGGACGCTTCATTAGGGAGTGTCCCAGTTATTGCTCGACTGTCCTATTCTTTCATGCTCAGAGTAAGTTTAGACAGACAGTTTCGGTGCAGCTCTGGTTCTAATGGCTACATTCGACGTCGCAGTGTGGTTGCACGTGAAATGCTTCTCGAATTATCGGGCTCAATAACTGATGGGCGCCTTAGAGACACAATCGTTCAGATTGGCACAGCTTTGCGTGTCCCACTGTCATCTCGATGGGTATGGAGACATAATGTGTTATCTTGGCTACATTTGGCTTTGGCGTTTTCTGCTTATGCTAATCCTGATGTGTATAACCAGCGAGGTAGTGTTTAGTGGGAAGAAAGGCTTCTAGGCACTCACCAGACTGAGCGAGGGTTCATGATTAAGAGGCAGCGGTTAAAAAAGTAGATCTGAGAGAGGGTATTAAAGGACACGACAAAGAAGCAGTGCCTTAAATGACATTTACACGATTTTTTTAAGTGTGCATGAGAAATTCGTATGATTGTGCATGTACAGTTATTGTTTTACACTTCTATATGCAAAAACGTCCATTTCAATATTCTGGTTTAATTTACCCTTCTGTGCACAGAGACTTCTATGGAAGCATCTCTCTGTTCTCTGCTTCCAAGCCCTTCCCATCTTCAGCACAGATGCCCCTCAGCGTGGAAATTCCTGATCCCTCTCCCTGCCACCCAGGGACCATGATGGATTTAATGTAGCCGAAGCCGAGAATATATATCTGGACACCTCACCTCACTCTTATCTTAAAGGTCACTCCTGTATCATTCAGCCGACTTCTCACTTTTGCTGTCCCCCCCCGTGTTTGTTGTGTAATGTTGTTACAAAGATGGCATGGGAATCTGGGATCGTATCTGGGAAGGAATGGGGCGGTTGGAGAGTGTGTAAAGAGGCGAGAGAGGACTATCAGAAGTGACTGGAAGTGAATGAAAGAGGGAGGAGGCCAGGGAGAGGTTGGATGGAGGAGAACTGGGGAACAAGCTAAGAGAGAAAGTCAGCAGTAAAAGGAAGAAAGATGGGGATGAAACAATGATACAGGGAGAGATGGGGAACCGTGAAAAGAAGCTGAGAGCAATTAAATGAGTAGAGAGAAGTGAAAGGAGAGAGAGAGAGAGAGGTGAAAAGTGGAGATATGAGGCTCTGAGAAATTGAGAAGCGATAAGCTTTAGCGAACGAGTGAGTAAGGAGTACGAAACAAGGAAAGGAGGTGACAGGAGTGAAAGGGAGTAGAGAGGAGCAACACTGAGGAGAAAGGGAGTAAAAGGAGGAGAGTCACAAAAGACAGAATTGGAGAGATGGAAAAGCAGGAACATTCAAAGATAGGAGAAAGACGCAGTAAATAAGATATCAGAAGGGGGAACACTAAAAAGAGGAATTAGGCTTGTTTCCAGGCCCAGTAGGTGAAGGGAGCCCTATGCAGTCCCGAAGGTGGGATCGCACTATCTCTTCCTCACCTGGATGTTGGGACCATGGTCTGAGAGAACGGACCTGGCTTCTAAAGTCTCTGAAGCAGCTATGGTTGAGAAGTCTGGCCTGGATGACAGAGGGAGAGAGTGATGGTAGTAAAAGGGAGGGGGCGGCATTTTTCAGTTCTCGCCTAGGGCGGCAAAACACCTAGAAACGGCCCTGAGTGAAGGCAAAAGCCTGGCAGCCCACTTTTTAGAAAAGTGCGCACTGCTACAACCTCCAAAATCATTAAAAAACTTACAGTCCATACTGGGATTTTTGAATTTTGGCAGAACATACATTTTGGATTACGCAGAGAGAGTAAAACCTTTCTACGACCTAATAAGACCTGACTTTTCAGTTAGACAATAGACACAGGAACACATGAATATCCTTCGTTCCCTACAAGTTGATATGATATCATCAAAACACTTACAGACACGTGTAAACGTACGCAAACCTGGTGATCCGCGTAGTCGCAGGTCAATCTGGGTACACTTACTTAACCTTCAATGAAGGTGAAACAGTACCAATTGCATATAAATCGCATTTGTACACCAACGCTGAAATGCGTTTTGCTCCTACAGAAAAAATTCTGACAGCCGTACAGAAGGCTGTAGTGAGAGAAAGAGTACTAGCTCAAGGGAAACAAATAATTGTTGTGACACTGGTACCGGCCTTAGAGGCTGCCACAAAGGCAAGCGTCCCAAATGCAAAAGCGTTACATTCAAGATGGATACAATGGGCTAATTCTCTCACTGCAACAGATGTCGAATACAGATATGACCCTAGTTTAAAAACACAAGTATTCCTGCAATATGAACAAGATTATCCTCTACCAAATGAAATAATGCCTCTAGATCGTTATGAATACATTATTTATACTGACGGATCTGCTCAAACGGCCATAGGGAGTAAGCAACAGTACAGTGCAGCATGCGCTATTGTAAAAGGTAGGATGCAGGACGACAAGTTCCGTCCAAGCTGTACAAAAGCGCAGTCTCTAGGAGTCTGAACGGCTCAGTTAGCAGAATTAAAAGCACTACTACTGGCACTGATAAATATGGATCCCGAATTCCCCACACTAAGAGTGCGCAATTCCTTTTACTGTGTCCAGTTGTACAACGAATATCTCCATTATTGGGGACAGAATGGTTACAGAGATGGAAAAGGTGGCACAAATAGACTTAGGAAACTATGGGAACAGGTAGCAGAGTTGAAGAATGAACTACCAAGGGCTCACGTGATACACACACTGAGTCATCAACGTGATGGCGTTCAGGTTGAAGGGAATTCATTGGCCGATGAAGTCGCGAAGGGGGCAGTACACACTGCGTCCATAGCTGCAATCACCCATTCAAAAACGAGGGTAGACGGTAGCACAATGGTAGCTGTGATTGCTTCACGCAACAACAGTAAAGCACTACCTAAAGGTTTTCCACTCAAGTACTCCTATAAGTTAGATGCAAACAACGTTCCATTTGCTCAGATTCCTGGAGTGGGGGATAGAGTAATACCAAACATGGATCGCAGGTTAGGTTTAATCTCGGCTGCACACGAGGGTCTGGGTTCTGCGCACGCAGGAGTTACGGCGACAGTTTCTTTACTGAAACAACGCTATTGGTGGCCAGGGTTAACAAAGCAGACCAAAGACTTCGTATTAAAGTGCGATATCTGTCAACAGATAAAAGGGTCCACCGTCGCTCGCCCAACGCAGACACCATTGTTAATATCAGACAGACCGCTTGCATGCATTTACCTGGACCACTGCGGCCCCTTACAATTTGACGGGGCTTACAAGTATTTCATGGTTGCAGTGGATTCCTGTTCAAGATTCTTATGGGTATGGCCTCAGCGCACGGCTGATGCCCGAACTGTTATAAAAGATTTGCGAGTCTTTATAGGGACATACGCAGTTGGCACATTACATTCTGACCGTGGCCCCGTGTTCAGATCTAGGGCTTACAAGGAAGCCGTGGGAGGTTTGGGTGTAGCATTGCGGTACTCCTCTCCGTACCATCCCGAGGGAAATTCGGTTGTGGAGAGGAAAAACCGGGACTTAAAGCAATCTTTAACAGCTAGGGTATTAGGCTTGGGTGGTAGTTGGGTCAATCACCTATTTGGGGTCCAGCGGGCCCTTAATAACCAGCCAAGAAGCTCTCTGGGAGGTGCAACCCCTTACAAGGTCCTGTTTGGGACAAGAATGTGGGTACCTGATCTCGACTGTGAAGGCACAGTGACGGATGAAAAACCGTTTGACATCAATAAATGTTTGGCTGTTTTACAGGATCTGAATGAATCCAGAACCTCCTTAAGTAACGTTGAGACAAAGAAAACGGCCACTGGGGAAGTCAAGTCAGCCATGGCAAGATCTGCCTGGATCCCTAAAGTTGGGGATCTGGTCAGAGAAAAGATTGTGGACAAGAAAGAATTCAGGCTATCCTATTGAAAGCCTGTACCTGTCCTGGCCATTGAAGAATCAAGAACTGTACTTCTACCGCCTCTTGCCGGAAAAGAAAAGAGATTCGTCTCAATCAATCTGATCAAACCACATTATGTGGCCGATACTAAATAGTAGGCCTCGTAGGCTCCTGAGTAGCTGACGTCCTCCTCTCGCTACAATACAGGAAGTTCAAACAGAAAGACTCATAACATTTGAAGAGCTACCTTTACAAAGCAACGGAATCAATAACAATGCCATGGAACTAGTTCCCCTTGACACGAACTCTCAAGACAAATTTCATTTCAACCTAATAAGGATATCTACGTCAATATGCCTCTTCAAGAGCAATCTACAAGTTCAACAAAACCTGCTGAGCTACCAAAGATAGATAGGACTGCATCTGGCTATTTCATCGACTTCGATACCTTCTCATTGGATCCAAGTGAACCTGAAACAACGCCAGCCCAAATTTCTCGCAAACAATGGATCAAAGACTTTTTTAACATTCTTAGAAAAACTTATTTAGTATCACCTTGGCTAGAACTTTGGATAATCACTGGTATCTTATTTTTTCTTTTCTGGTTAGGATTAGTAATAACTTTCCACTTGCTCATCAATAGAACTTATCTTCAACAGAGCTCTGCAACGTCAAAAGTAAACTTAATTATAAAACCTCATGTTTCATCTCATCGTGAACAAAGAGACTTGTCCTTTGTGAGCATTTCAGCAGTTCCTATATCGGATGGTATAGTGTGAGACAAAGTAAATTTTGATATAGTTGGACCGACCGAGCTTTTAAAAATTCCACATTTGTTTAAAATTGTATTGAACGATATCATTACCTCCAGTACATTTTCTGATGATTGGGATTTTGAAACTGTTAATAACTTATTGTATGATTTAGAACAATCTACTGCATTGTCTAGCACTGAAATGTTAGAGGATAGATCAGATTTTGACAAAATGTATTGTTACCAACATTATGGTCATCATTTCTTGCATAAATCTAGAAATGTTTTCTCATTCCACCAGTGGGAACACCACCGAAAGGTAGTTCAAAAACATTTGCACAGAAATTCTCATATTTTTCAGGGTTTAACACTTCTGACCCAACCTCGTACTACTATAAGGTTGCACCAATATCTGCACAGAAAAATGTTAAACACCAAACAGATTTACCCTGCTTCCTTTATCACCCAGCTGTCTGAACAGGGTTTTGACTTATGGTTGGACACTGTAGACTTCAAATCAATCTGGGCTTCTAGGGACTGGCAAGTCCAGGGGACAGAAGCACTGTTTAGAGCATGCCTCATTCCACAGCAGATGATCTTCCTGAATGACACTGTGCAACAGACTTCCTGTCTTGGAATAGCCAAGAATAAGGACTTAAACACGCCTCAAATTCCAATACCTTTAAACACCGAGGGGAATTTTACATCAGAAAGAGGGGCTAAGTTGGATAACATACTGCAATACAGTAGATCAGACCCCAATTGAAAGGGATGGTTGGTTTGGCCTACTGACACAAACAGATGTCAGGAAAGATTCAGGGGTACCACCGAAGGGTTTAGTATCCATAGACCAGACCCACATTATGTAGAACGAGAACACCCGGGGGTAGTGACATCATACAGTGTTGGGAAGTTGTGCCTTGATTGGCTAAAGACCTCAACACTATCCCCGGTGAAGCAACACTTGTCCTTACACTCAGAGGAAGTGGACCTATGGGATTTTTTATTAGGTCCCAGGAAACCACGTCAGAAGTGCTTTTTGTACGCTGTCTATAACGAACTGTGGAAAATCTCTCAACAAGAAGCAGCAGAGAGATTAAGAGAAATAGATAGAGTTAACCTAGAAAAGGCATTAGCCGTAGTTGACAATGGTATGACTACTTTAACATCCAGGATATATTCACTGGGCAACATTGTATCTTCTGCTATCGATGTAATAGAACAGGATTTGTCCATATTGCAACACGGACAGTCGCAGTTACGTTCTATTATTCTGTTAAGCTGAACGCTGCAGTCATTGCACGCCAGTTATGTGCCTTGGCGTTTTATCAACATCACGTTATTATATTCTGCATACAATCTAACAGAAAAACAGATGAAAACGGCACAGAGAGGAGCAAAATATTCAATGCTGCCTATTGAGAAACCGGATAGGTTACCCTTTACTGTAGCAGAGTCACCGTCCACAGAATGGTTAGTCCACGGCCATATAACATTACCGTCACAACTTTCCAGTTTCAATATTGCCTAGAACAACAAGAGGCAGGCAGATATGAAAAGATGGGTAAGGAATTTATCAGGGAATCCTGGGAATTACCATACAGATTTCGATGCAGGAGTGGGGATCTGGAAGTGTTTCTGAGCGGAACTAACTGCGAGAATGCTTTAAGTGGATCTCTCATAAGTCAGGATATTATGCTACACAGAGCTTGTAATGGGTCTGTGGCGAACTTGTCCTGTCACTTGAGGTGTACCCCGGCAGCTGTGATTAATCCGGTATTCCGGCTTCTCTCGAATGGGAGTTACTTGATGCTGAATGATCAAGGTTGTTGTGGGATGCTTCCGGACATCGCATATCTAGTCACTGTGAGCTCCAGGGTTACTTGCTGTATGCAAGTATTGTTTCCACCAACACATACAGTCAGGGAGGCGCCATTATGGCCTTCGCTAAATGTTTCCATAATACGGTTTGATACTCTGAGGAGAATGAAAGCCATGCTTTTACAACGAACCGTGCCCTTAACCTCCTCCCGGGAGACTTTTGATCTCCAGATCGCAAGGTATTCAGCTGAGATACAGGCACTTATACGTGCAAACTGCCCTTTCCATTTCACAGAAATGGTAAGTCGTATCTTTAACATGTCCGATACGATGGGTATTGTACACCTATTTAAGACCATAGGTTCCCGACTGTTAAGCACCTTTCAGACGGTCCTCGGAGTTATACCAAACTTTATACACTCTGTCTTTGGAAGCATTTTCGGAGGGCTTCCGCTGATCCTGTTTCTAATAGCAGGAATCCTGATTGTTACCTTTCTGCTGCGCAATGGACGTCCCAGCCACCAAGGAAGTAGCAACAGCTCTCCTGGAGCGTAAATACCATGATCGCATGGTACAACATCTGGGCACATCTGGCCTATGGGAACTGAGCGCCTCTTGGTTCCTGTCATTCAGACCAGTCTGGTTGGACTGTGTCCTACCTGTTCTCCGATGCCTGTTCTGCAGAGAAGAATACGTGTTGGACCTCTGTCTCACACTTCCATCTGCTGCGCCACCGGACTTTGATGCTTTACTGGACCCGATAACGGCCCATGTTCTGCAGTGTCCTCAGCACATTCCCATGTTATTGGCAGCATTCTTAGAGCCACCACAGGTAGTTTCTGCTCCTGTTGGAATGGACACCGGCTCCTCCAACACTCAGGCCTTGGATGTGGCACAGACTGCCCCGGCACCTGCTGCAGGCAGTGAGGAAGATCATCTGTGCTCAATTGATATTCTTTGTGAGGTGTGTCAGGGATCGTCAGCTGCGTATGCAGACAGCAGTAATGTTGCATCAAGGACACAAACATTTTTGCATGTCGCACGCTGGGAAGATTTGGCTTTTTAATTTTTTCAAATTTCTGAACTGAACTCTTTTGACCTACATGGCTTTCAAATGCTTGTAGTTGTTCGGACTATATAAACGGACACTTTTAGAGCCACTACTTGAATGATTTTTGTGGAACACTTTTTAGAGGATTTTTTAAGGCTTTTTAACTTCTCTTAACAATGTTTTTATTAATTTTTGCGTACAAACCTCTAGACGCCTTGGTAATACGGTAGAATTTTAGTAATGTCGTCCATTTGGATGAGGAGTGGGTGTTTTATTTCATATAGGTACCCCGATATAGTTCTTGGTAACATCATAACCCTTCACCTACATTCTCTCCTATACTACATACATAACAGATTTGAAGGACTGACCTTTTACCCAGTTACAATACTACACACAAGTACGTAGGGTTTTTCCCTGGACACTGGCCTCATAAATTATGCATGAGGATTCTTAATTTCTTGGAATCACAGCAGGACCATCATCTCCTGCATATTAACTGTGTACAAAGTTCATTCCTGACATCATCCTAAGTCCAACACTGGCACAGCAAGGTAGAACCCCCTGGGGATACCTTAGGGTATATAAACACCACATCTTGCTGAGATAGAGGGAGGAGATCACGTCTTCCATGCCGACACACTGGCGCAAGACGTTGAGGATCCTGCATGCAGATACTCCAGCTCGCAGTGGTCTGACATCCCTTGCGGGGTGTTCAGCTTGAGACCAGAACGGGCTCTCGCAGTCTCACATCAGGTAATGGGGTTGGCTTTATCCTAGAGGGATTCTTGGCTTTACACCTACTCACATGCTAGGTACACTTAGGTGCCATGTATTTTATATACTCGCCTATATTTATGATTTTAGTAAAATGGTAGAAACCTACCATCTGTTTACTTTCTTCGTGCTGCTACTCATTTATATATGTTACTGTCTACTGGTGATTTCAGTACACTTATTTTACGCTAGAATAACGACTGTTCAATAAATACTTATTGAAAACGTCCCAACCGTTTATTCTGTGTATCTCTCTGAGAACAAGTGAGCACGAGTGACTGAGCGAAAAGTAAGTTACTGTTTCCATGGTCATGAGGGATCAGGGTGATCATGTTCGATAGTTGCCAAGAACTATTCTCTCCTTGGTAAGAGGAGGTTATAGTGGCATTGCGAGCTAGCTGGTACACAGGCCAACATACCCGGTGGGGGTGTCTGGAATCATTCTGGACACCAGTCCCGCAGTGTATGTAGTCTAAACGCGCAGATCCTATAAAGGTCTTATAGGAACTACACGACAGGAGGTCCTTAAGGTGTTGGCTAATGTGGGTTCTCTTGGGCAGGTTGATTATCAGTCTGGGTGCTGCATTCTGTATCATCTGTAGCCTTTGCATGAGTTTGGTGGTGGTGCCGGCATAGAGTGCGTTGCCATAGTCCAGTCGGCTGGTGTTGAGGGCCTACTGGACTTACAACCATGGCCATCACCTTTTCTTGATCATGTTAACCCCGTGTGTTTCATGTACGGCTAATAAAAATATTGTCTGCTTTTTAACTGTGCCTGGTACACTAGAAGATCCTTGAGAGTCTTGAATCCTTAGCTCTGAAATACTTTTCCTTTCAACTTTCTCAGTTGCCCAAAAATTGAGCAATTTTTCAAATGCTTGAAAAACATTTATGTTTTGCTAAGATCCTGTCCTGGCACAGATCATTTAGTACTCATACCATCAATATGCCTTTCAATGGATATTTGAATTAAATACTTCAATAAATCTTGATCAGTCAACATTTCTAGTAATCCTTGGTTATAACGGATGTCTGATTAATGGAGTATTGCCTCTGCAATGGTCATGTCATTAGAACAGTAGGCATATGATTCTGCTTACAAAGAAGTATCCAATTTTGCTGGGCACCGACAGTGACCACCAGTCCATAACTGCCCTTTAAAATGTGTTTCTTGTGGGTGAAATCTGTAATCAGTTATTGTCCTATTTACAGTTGTCTTTTCTCCTATAGCTTTTGCTATATAGACTTTTCGCCCAAGTCTTGCACAGATTGGACTATGAGTTTTTCCTGCACCAACTCAGTGGTGTTCTAACATGTTTCTGACTATTGGCCTGTGGTGGCTCTTGGTGAGATGCTGGTGGGCAGCCTCAAAGTCTTGTCATTCGAAGAGTGATAGCAAAGGGTGCACACACTTATAAAAGTCATTGAGCGCATAGTACTTCTCAGACTACTCCTGAGCTCCGTGGCTATACACCAGCCAACTCCCACCAGCCAGTTATTGCACTCCTGCAAGGAGTAGCCAGAAATATTGGCAGTGCATTCAGAGCTAGAACCCAACCGAAGATAGGACTGGGATAAAAGGTCTGGTGCCTGCACTGCAACTGTAAGTTCTTTGAGATTTTTGGTTCTAAAATAAGCCAATAGGTTGAGCGGACATGTGAAGCCTCACAGCCCATGCATTTCCTTGCCCCATCTCTCATCCAACAACCACTCCTTTTCACTGCTCCTGTGTGTATTCCCTGGGTCAGACTACAGCTTCGAAGGCTGCATCCAAGAGATTTTTGAGGCTCAGGGCAAGGACGGGTGGACCTTTAAACATGCATTGGATCCACACATTCTATGTTAGAATGTGAGTCCCCTAACTCTTGCTTCCATAAAGAGTGGGCTTAGCAGAAGCCATTATTTAATCAAAGATATCATGTTCTAGCCCTTGGTACACAATCACGGCGGGCATGGCTCGCGGGGGGGAGCGGGGGGGTCACGCAGAAGGTCATGATTGCGAGGGAAGGGAGAAAGAAAAAAATCACCTAACTTGCCGCCGTCGGGTCCCGCGTCTTCTCTGCTCCTGCTCCTGCTTCCGACACAGGGACAGGAAGCAGGCAGCCAGGCTCCCTGCCCTAAGCCAATCACAACGCTGCAATGCACCATTGTGATTGGTCTGAGTGCCGTGACACGGCACTCAGGCAGGGGCTGGAGGGGTGGGCATGTTCTCCATGCAAGCTGTAATGCAGCCTGCATGGAGAAGGGCAAAGTGCGCATGACTGTTTTGGGCGGCACGAGAGGGCCAACTAAATGGTCATTGCGCACTCAGGAGTGGGCAAACCACTCCTCCACTGCCCTGCTCGCAAAGCAGCCCCGCCCGCCCGCATAGCAGCCCAAAACACATAAAATGATAATAACAAAGTTATTTTCCTTTTATGATTTTGAATCTCACACTGCTAGAAAGCAGTGGGGCAACGCTCCTACGCCATAGCGGAGAAGCTGCCACTGTTGGCACCCAGTTAATAACTTATTGATACTCCCGGTTTACCAATATTGAGCAAATAATACTGGTGTTTCCAATAACACAATCATCTGGAGACCTTGCAAGGGCAACATACATCACTACTCATGTGGCACGCCAATTGGGAACTGGAAATTAACCCAGTAGGTGAAGTGACACACCTAGTAACTATTGACAATTTAGTTTGCCTTATTCTTCTCGAATGACAGCTTGGCTATCCACTTGTTGATATTAGACCTGTTCACCCATTTGCACTTGTTTGACACCATTGGAGCATTTTTCCTGTAACAAGTAGCGGTTTTCAGTTATGAATCTCCAAAAAGTACTTACTAGAATGACCTGACTTGAGTACTGTGAAATGCATTTAAAAGTGATCAGGCTAAATCTGACCACCTAAATCAATCATGTTTTTTAGCCAAAAACTGTTTGGCTGCTGCTTGAACTTTGCACGCTTATACCTAAAATGGCAAAAGTGCAACTACGAGACCCAGAATGCAATGCGCTGTTAACTAAAAGCCTAAATAAATGTGTTACATATAACATGAAAGCACCTGGGAGGTTGTTATCATTGCTGATTTCTTGCAGCTTGGTATCCATTAAACAGCCAAACATGGGTTACAATAGAGCGCACTGCTTCGTTCTCACCAAAATAAAGTCCAGACATTTCTATGTTTATTTCAGAACTCCCTCAATTTTATTTGGAAATGTAGAAATTTGGACCTTTTTGTGTACTATTCGAATTGCATTTCTATACTCTGTGGTAAATGAGCATAATGAAATCTCTGTATAACGGTTTTTGACAAGAAGAAAATCAGTTTGGTGATACTTCAGAATAAGATAGGAGTTGACAGAAGCATGCATTCCCATATTTATAGCGTGCAGTGTGGTTTTATAGTGAACACTGACTGTCCATCTGTCTTTCAGAATGATCTGTTTTGTATTGCTTGTACACATCGTAAACAAAAAATTATTCTTGAGCCCTTCCTTGGGTGTCTAAAAGATAAAAAGATTCGTTCACTCGCTCTCACATGTCACTTTTCCTGACTTTATAACTCTCCTGGTGAAATGGTGAAATATTGCAAATACCCAGATGTAGGGATAGCGCACTCTCTAATTTATTTCACATGGTCCTAGTTTGTGCACTTTCTGGCTGTGTAGAATAAAGTTTTCTGGCATTCTGCTAGCATTTTTAAAATGATAGCCACTCATCCAGGCTACCAGTTTTATAGTATAATGGGGGAAAGGAGCACACTGCCTCACATCAAAGCACTCAGTCCGGTCAGATGCATTATGGTGAATGCGGTGCATGGTTATACTTATTTCAGTAAAAGTCTTTCATTTTCACCATTGTTGGTGCACCCAAAGCTATGTATCTTTAGTCATGTGTTTCAGGATTGTTGTCCTTCTTCAACAGAGATTAACAAGTTGTTTTAGAGGTTCTGAAAATGCTTCTCACAGTCTTCTCAGGTCTCTGTACCACTCACTGAGTGCAGGTGCATCAACCAGAGCTCATCAGCTCAAGGGAGTCTTATCAAACAAAGGAAGACAGGAGCACATGTCTCACATCCCAGAACCCAGTTCGCTCAGATGCTTTATGGTAAATGCACTTACTTCAGCAAAAAAAGTCTTGCAATATCATGGCCCCAGGAACTTTCAGACTCATTTTACTTTCAACAGACACACAATTTGAGACCAAAGAGGGAACTACTCATGAACACCACATTTTTACACCCATTGTCTGCAGTTCATCAACACACAAACACTGCCCTCCATCCACATTCACTTTACCACCAACATTCACTCAAAAATTTCCAACCAATTTAACCACCTTCCTACTTTTATTATCTACCTTACATTTAACCAGACTCTTTCTTCCATGATTCTTCCATCCTAACACTGACCCAATAGGTATTGAATCTACCTACTCACATACAGACACCCATTCACTGTTATTTTATTAAGTGTATAGAGTGCAGCGTGTCTCTTACTCACTTGGAAGTGTTCTAAGTCACAATCCCATCTTAAGCTGCCAACATTCACACATCAACCCAATCCTTTAACCACCCATCTACTCAGATGCACTTAATCATCCATATTCACCTACCACTGCATTCATCAACTCAGTCACCTTGCAACTAGCCACCCACTCACTCACCTTCAGCCATGTCCCACCTACCCACTCACATTACCTTCATCAGTCGTTTTCACTTACATTCATTATTTTTTTAAAGCATGCATGTTCACCCATGCAATCCCCCAGTTCCACTGACCCACATGCATTGACCTACCAAATCACATTTGCTTACCCGCTAACTCAACGCCTCATTCACTAATTCACCTGCTCACCATGCACACACAAACGGAAACTCAGTAATAACAAGTGAGACCTCATGTTCCTGTCAGTGGTTGTTAAAAATGGTACTTTGTGAGTGAAATGGCGAACAGCAGTGCCTCATTACACTTCTAATAAATGAGTATATAACATTTCAGATGCTCACATCAGTTTAATTGCACTAAAGTACATATTCAGTGCATGTACATCTCTCTATTTTGAATGGTCCCGTTGCCAGGTTTACTTTTTAGTGCTTTTGTGTTATGTCCCCTGTTTTTGTTTTATGGAAAAAGAGTTTTAGATATACTTTTAAAACTTTAAATTCTTGATTATTTTGATTATTGAAAATATGTTAAACTTGTAGGCTATGTGGGCTATATGCAGATTACAATACTAAGAAAAGAAGTGTAAATTATTGCTGTACTTTAAATGTGCTGTCACAATCAAGTAAAATAAAATGCAGTGTACATTTAAGAAAAAACTAAAATCCAAAAAAGGCATCCGTTGTGTTTGTTCAATTTTTTTCTGACACTATCTCGAAATGATAATGTAACTTTTTTTTTCAATCGATATCACAAAAATTCATGAGAAACAGTAAATTCAAACGCATGATATAAAACTATGGAATCCCTGATATTTTTTAGTTTTGAATGTCACACAAAGTACCACGTGCTTATGAAATGTGAAACCAAGCATAACAGCCAGCAGAGGGATTTGATACATGTCACAAAAGTAGCATAGTTGTATGTTTCACGTAATCACTGTGTTCCTAAAATGTTACAAAATAACAAAATGTTTAGCATGTTGTCTTTATCCCCAAGCTCAATCTGCCTATTAGATTCACAGTGGAAAAGTGTCCTCTCCTCAACCATGGCCTTTTAAGATGCATCAGGCAGCCTGCAGATTGCAAAATTAAAGGTGTGGGGGCACACATTTTAATTTTAATACTCCAACGAAAAAGGTCTTCCTAATGGAGTGAAATCACTTGTGTAAAACGTATCGGTGAGAGTGGAGGAGGGCCTGGAGAGGGCTGGAGACTATGGATGAACAGAGAGAATATTTCTGGTCTATGATCATTCTCGAGGATAGTTTCGACATTTCTTTTGTCAGTATAATGCTGTGATTTCTTTATGTACGTGCAAGTTCATTCCTTGTCATTTATTTCTTAAATTAGGTGTTTAACATAGGCCTGTTCCAGGCCAAATTACGAGATTGAATTGTTCAGTCTACTACATATAGTCACTTTCTACCATATTTTAAAGTACATTAACCAATATTCAGCAAAAGCTATAATTTTCGATTGATTTCATTTGCTGGCTGTATGATATCAAACACTAACAGGCCGCAAAATATTTGTTTCTCATCCTGGTCTCTTCGTGCATTTATTTGAATACTTCATTAGTTCTATCGGATATCACCTCAAGAAGGCTAAAACTTTCAACTGGTGCACAGTAGGACTATTGTACATGAAAACATGGAGAAACAAGAAGCATGCTAAAACAGGAAGTGTTGAACATGATTGTCATCACCACTGTATAATAATAGCTGCAGCCCAACTGCACTTTTTGCCTTTGTTAGATTTTGCACCTTCATGATAGACCTTGGCTAACTTATTCATTCAACAACGGTAACGTATCTAACAATAACTGCATATTCATTATTCAAATAATTATGTATGAATAGTATTATTATAATTATTATTAGTTGTAGAAGTAGTAGCATTGTATTTAGTAGTTGTGTCTTTAATATCAGTGATGGTAGGACTAAAGCATGCAAAGTAAATGATTATATTTATCCAAACATGTATTCATTGTTGATTTCTAACTTTGTGGTTATGGCACTGCATCACTCCACTTGTAATACAATTAGCATGTGAAGTCTTTAAGAGAGTAATTCCATTAATGTGAATAGAAAATTGTACACACCTGAAGTGTGTTGAATTACTTCAAGACCACAAACCTTATGGACAGTGTCACAGTGATTGTATGGTGTCACCAGTGATGTCATCAATTATGTCATTTAACATGGCTTGAGTGTTGTAATATGTGAGAGCATAAGAAGCATGGAGGGGTGCAAGATATAGTTAGTTCAGTGTTTTTAAACAATAGTTTTTAGAATATTACAAGGTCTAACTATAATACCACTTCAACCCTTTTTAGGTGAAATTCAGTTTTTTTTTATCATATATAATATCTTAGTATCTTACCTAACTATAACGTCACTTTAAGCTTTGTTTTTTATGTAAATTTCTCAGGTTTTTTTTAACATAAGCTAAAATATTATAACCATTCCAAACTATGTCACTTTAAACATTGTGTTTTTCAGGTTTTTTTTTTAACGTAAGGTAAGATCTTATTAGCATACCCAACTATAACGTCACTTTAAACTTTTTTTTCCAGTGAATTTATAGGTAATTTTCATCATATTCGCCCAACTTCCTTGCTGAGCATATTTAGTCTGTGAGTGTGTGTGGATTGGCTGCAGGTGGCCCAAGTACACAGCCATCAGCAATGTGCGGTGGGGAACTGGTCACAGGGCCAACTACCCAGCACGCAAGGCCAGGTGCCAGAATCTGTGCCTCATCATAGCGGGCAGCCAATCCCCATTGCTGGTCCACCCCCTACAGTTGTGAAACCATCCCGCCCCCCACTGACACCTACCTCAAATTTGCCATTTGTTTTCTTTTATTTTTTGTGGTAATGTTGCACAAGCGACATACCAAGGTACCATAGGACAGTGCGAGCTTCACCTTTCATTGCTTGCACTGTCCCGCTGTACCCTGAAGTACAACCATGGGACCCCACAGGGTATTGCTGTGAGCTCCACCCCAGGTCCTCACCAGGGGCTTCGCTCAGTCCGGTGGGCGCCCAACACCCATTTACCCTACCACATTTTTTGTTGCTCACTTTGTTTTTTTTTGTCGCCCTTGGTACCATAAAACCATGCAAGTTTCACTTATTGAAAGTTTTGATGTCTCGCAATAGCACAGCTCCTGCGGGTGTCCTGCGGTGTCACTCATGACATGTTCAATAACATCACTTATGGTATCTCAAATGACAGGAATGATAACACTGGGCATGGTGGGGGGACAAGTTCTAGTTAGCTCAATCATTTATTACTGGTGAATTTCCATGTCTTTTTTGTTAAGCTTACTATTTTACATTTTTACCGACAGTTTCACCTAAGTATAGAATCAATTTAACCTTTGGTTTTTTGTGGAAAAATAAATATATATATATATTTGCCAGGTAAGATCCTTTAGGGAGAGCGGGTCATGCTCCCAAAGGCAATGCACACAAAACACCTCCATAATGGGAGCCCCCAACCCTACAGGGCAGCTTCAGCTACAGCAGGAACAGAGCATCCTGCCAATCACAGGGCAGCAACAATATGACGCGTTTCGACCAATAGTCGAAAAGCGTCAGATTGTTGCTGCCCTGTGATCAATAAAGCACATTGAATTTCTAGCGATGCTTCAGCAGTTTTCGGTTTGTGATGGCAAGTTGGCAGGATGCTCCGTTCCTGCGGTAGCTGAAGCTGCCCTGTAGGGTCGGGGGCTCCCATTATGGAGGTGTTTTGTGTGCATTGCCTTTGGGAGCATGACCCGCTCTCCCTAAAGGATCTTACCTGGCAAATATATATATATATTTATTTTTCCACAAAAAAACAAACGTTAAATTGATTCTATACTTGGGTGAAACTGTCGGTAAAAATGTAAAATAGTAAGCTTAACAAAAAAGACATGGAAATTCACCAGTAATAAATGATTGAGCTAACTAGAACGGAGGTGTTTTGTGTGCATTGACTTTGGGAGCATGACCCGCTCTCCCTAAAGGATCTTAACTGGCAATTTATTGAAAAATGGGAGAGCAAGGGAGGTGAGAGGGGTATTGAGACCACGTCTTACGTACTGGAAACGAAGATGCAGATTATACTTTCAATGATTGCAGCAACAATGAGCACGAAGTATATAATTTTAAAGCGCCATGGACGAATTGTAAATGCAATTGAAGTTTTTAATGCAAATGGATAAAAGCACTAGACTGTGACAAAGAATAACTTTGCATTTGAACTCGCAAGTATTGCTTGATATTTCAACTGAGGTGCATTCTGGGCAATTGAGGCCCCTGGGACTACGAACAACGAGAGCCCATGAAAAACAGCTGTAGTGCTTTACTATGATTAAGACTATTGGTCGAAACGTGTCAGATTGTTGCTGCCCTGTGATCAATAAAACACGTTGAATTTATAGCGGTGCTTCAGCAGTTTTCTGTTTGTGATGGCAAGTTATCAGGATGCTCTGTTCCTGCTCTAGCTGCCCTGTAGGGTCGGGGGCTCCCATTAAGGAGATGTATTTGTGTGTATGTATATATATATATATTTTTTGCTTTTTAAACAAAGGACGCTGCACTCCGGAATTTGAAATTCAAACTTTAATTTCACACCGATCCACCAACGCGTAGGCTGAAACACGTTGGTGGATCGTTGTGAAATAAAAATTTGAATTTCAAATTCCGGAGTGCAACGTCCTTTGTTTCAAAATTAAATACAGGGCTTGGATCCGGCCCCTACGTCTGCACCCGCTGTTGTGCGCGCGAACCTCTTGGATCACATTGTGGGAATATATATATATATATATATATATATATATATATATATATATATATATATATATATATATATCTCCTCCGTACTCCTTTTCTTCCAACGTTTCACTGCTCAGAACCAAAAAAGGCACGAACTCCACTTGATAAGTGCAATCTTAGTTTATTTTTCTGTGCATAGCCGCCATGACGCGTTTCGAACCACCAAGGTCCTTGATCACATGACACACTACGTTTTTTTCTCCCCCTTTTTAAAGTGACAAGTGCCATTTTTGTTCTTCCAAACATAGTGAAACTGGAAAACAGACTACCCGTGTGTTTTCCACATCTACACTTTGAGGTTTCACCTCTGTTTACAAATTATTACTCTGTTTAGATCATATATGTTTACATAAATGTGCAAGCATTAGATTTGATCTTTGATACCTGTGTCAATACATTGTGCAAATCAGTACTTCTAAAATTCTGTACACTTTGCCAAATAAACCCAGTTCAGATAAATGCATAATGCTTAAAAACCATGATTAAAAAAGTCAAGCATCATCAACCATGTGCAAAATACGCATTTGGTTACAAAAATAGTATAAATACATATTTTAAAATGGTGTGCTTTCTATATATCAAATAATCATGATTTCATTAATACTTGTGCAAAATGAGCAAATGTATGTAAACATTTCTTTTTCCCGTAAACAGTTGATTTAATTTTTGAGTGAATATCCTCTATGTGCAAAATGTGTTTTTTAAAAATGTTAGTGCATTTGTCTCCACCCGTAAAAGTGCAAAATAATTTGCGTGTTGTTACATGAGCCCATGTTTTACAACTACGCTAAAAAGAGAATTCGAACTGGGGGATGAGGTTCAGCATAATAAAACCATAATGGATAAAGAAGTATTCCTGTGTGTTCAATTTGCGTACCAATCTAAGATTAAAACATTGTTGCAGTTAAAGCCAGGTGTGTAAGTCTTCAGTCGTGTTGAGCCCATGCGGACTCTTACTATCTAGTTCTAAAATGTATTTTGTTTCGAGTCGCCTTAGAATAGCGCCTCCCTGTTTCCTCCTCTTCTTGGTGGAGGGACACTATCTATTGCATAGTACTTTAAATGATCCAAACTGCTAGAATGGACCTCTTCAAAGTGGCGGGCCACCGGATACGTAGTATCTTTGTTAGTGATGGCCCGCATGTGCTGGAGTATTCTCTTGTGGACCTGCAGTTTTGTGCTTCCCACATACCGCAGTCCACAAGAGCACTCCAGCACATATACGGCGAACTCGGACTTACAGGTCAAAAACATATTTATGACCGTAGGTTTGTTTTTAAAAGTTGTTAAAAACGACGTTTTACTTTCCCCATATTTACAAGCCCTGCACGTCACACAGCGAACAAACCCTTTGCGGTTAGCCAGCCAATTAGTACTTGTTGTGACTTCTGGACTGCTGCTAAATAAATAGTCTCCTGTGCTTGGTGCCTTCCTTTATGTTATCAGGGGAGTGGTTGGCATTTGATCCCCTATGATGGGGTCATTTTGCACTAAATGCCAATTATTTTTGACTATTTTTCTCAGGCTGTCCTTCTGCTTGTTGTATGTGAGAATTAAGCGAGGGCTGCTTTCTGTGGCTGGGCTGTTCATTCGTTTTGTTTTGCTGGCTGATGGTTTGAAGAGTAAATCTTCCCGTGTTTTGGCTCTGGTTTGTCTTATAGCATCATTGATCGTTTTTTCTTTGTACCCTCTTGCTAGGAAACGAGATTTACACTCATTCTGCGCCCTGATTAGATCTGATTCGTTACTGCATATTCTATGAATTCTTAGCATTTCCCCATAGGGTATGCTAAGAATTGTGTGCTTCCGGTGGAAACTACTTGAGTGCAGTATGGTGTTCCCGGAGGTTGGTTTGCGATGTAAGCGTGTTTCCAAAATATTGTTGGAAAACGTACACTTCTACATCCAGGAAACAAATTATACTCTCACTGATGGAATATGTGAGTTGGATGTTAACATTGTTGTTGTTCAAAAATTTTATGAATTCATCTGCACTCTGCTTGTCCCCTCGCCAGACCACAAATAAATCATCTATGAACTTGACCCATTTGGTTACATTCTTTGACCATACCTCTGCATATTAGTTTTTCACTACCATTTCCTCCCACCACCCCATGTGGAGGCAGGCGTAGCTGGGTGAAAAACTCGCACCCATTGCTACGCCTCTCACTTGATGGTAGACCTGTTGTTCAAATAAAAAGTAATTGTTATACAAACAAAACTTGGTTAGGTCAATTAACATTCTATTGTGGTTGTGGAATTCAATGGGTCTCTTTCCCAGAAAATGTTCCAGAGCTCTCATCCCGTCTTGATGCTGTATAGACGTGTAGAGGTTGCTGACATCCATGGAGATCAATAAAAAATCTTGTTGCCACTGAAATCCATGCATTTGCCTCAGGAAATCTGTTGTATTCTGTATGTACGACGGTAACAATTTCACTTGTTCCTGTAGGAATGAGTCAATATACACTGAAACATTTTCTGTTAGACTTTGAATAGCAGAGATTATCGGCCGGCCGGGAGGGTTGATGCTATCTTTATGTATTTTAGGAATAAAATACATTACCGGCAAGACTGGGTAGTCATTTTTTAAAAATCTCAGTTCATCATGATTGATTAGGCCACTGCTTTTCCATGCCAGTAACTTTGTATGCAGTTCATTTTGTGCTGTTTTAGTAGTAAGTTTGCTACTGATCTTATAACAGCTACGATCTCCTAGCTGTTTTGATGCTTCTTTCATATATTGGGTTTTTGGCCAGACAACCACGTTGCCACCTTTATCCGAATTGCGCACTACCACTGTCTCATTTTCTCGCAATTTTTTCATAAGTTTTTGATATTTTAGTTGGTACGCATTCTGTTTTCTCCTTGTTGCTTGTGTTTTGAAATTTAGAGTTCTTATTTCCTTTGTTAAGATTTCACTAAAAGTATCAATGGAATCTCTCGTTGAGACTGGAATAAACTTTGATTTCGGTTTAAAATTTGTCATTGGTGCTACATTGATGTTGGCTCCTTGTTGTACCATTAGTTGTTGTGTAGAATCTATATATAGGGACTCACTACTTTCAGTCTGTAGTTCCTGAAGATCGCACATTAGGCTGACATCTGAGGCTGTTAAAGAACTCTTGACATAATCCATTAATTCTGACGATGTACTTGCGATGTTTTTATCTTGTCTGAGCCGATGATACTTTTGTAACTTTAGTTTCCTGATGAACTTATATATAGCTATACGTGTTTGTGGATAATCAAAGTTACTCTCAGAACAATATGTGAGCCCTAACGCCAGCAGCTATTGCTCTGCTGCATCCAAATTGATGGTAGATACATTGATGACTGTGTTGGCATTTTCCATTGTTGGGATTATTGGCGGTGCCAACCCCTGTTGTTCTTCTTTTTGTTTGTTTGCGATTTGGCGCCTCCTCCTTCTTCTCTCCCGTCGTTTTGTGTTCCTCCTTTGTCTGTTCTGGATTTTTCTTCCCGGGAGCGTAGGGTCTGTCGTCTTGTCTCTCTTAAAAAATTCAATTCTTCCCCTATTGTGCGTTTTGGAATTTGTTGGTTTACCCCTTCAGTTGATCTCATGCAGAGCTCGGTCTCTGACTCTGTTTCCACAGAGGAGCTCAAATCAGACATAGAGGGCGTCGTTGGCAGCCTCCTCCTTGACGCTGCTGAGGCAGCAGGGACCTTTTTCCTTGTGTCTCCTTTTTGTGCTGCCTTTGCTTCGCCATACTTGCAAGAAAAGGTGAATATCTGACCTAGGTCATAGTCATTTTTATCCCTTTGGAATTTATACGTTTTTCTCCTTTTTATTATTTCCTCCTCTTTTTTCAGTCGTGCCAACATATCATCCCGTATTTTTTATGTTGTGCCATTTATCTCCACTTGGCTTATTTGTCGATTCAACTCATCAATTTGTATCAGTAAATCATTCCTATCAATGTCAGCATATTTTACCAAGATCTCAACCAATCTTCGTGAGGAATCTAAATTACATTCGCCCCATTCTCGTGGCATACTCGGGTTAGGACTGTCATAGCTGGGGGCCAGCATAATGCGCAAGCCGCAGGGGATCCTGCCTACCTCCAGATACCTTGAAAGCGACTTGTGCTCCCACCATTTTGCCTGTTCGGCGCGCATTAGTTTCTCCAATTTTTTATACATATCCTTTATACTGGTATTGCCTCCGCCATTTCTGATACCATTCCCGCTAGCCTGAGATTGCAGTGGGGCACACGCTGTGTCAGAAAACATTTCAACCGCCGCCTCCTCCCTTCCTCGTAGTACGTCGGCAGCCATTACTATTAGCACTTAGTCACTATTTTACGATATGCCCGCTGATACTTAATCAGACACTCGTTATATATATGTATATATATATATATATATATATATATATATATTATCTACTGGCGGTCGCCAGTAGATAGTTATAGTTACAACCTATTATCCATAGGAAATCCGCGACATTCTATTTGAAATAACTCTCTTGCCGGTTGACGTATCTTCGCAAAATTTTCAAACTTTGTGGGGCGCTCCGGTCCGCTCCTACCCTGAAAGTCTCGGGGGATTCGTCAAGCATGGGCCGAGAAAAAAGGGGGGTCCCAAAACGCGTTTTCCCCATGCAATTTTCCATAGGAAACTTTAGACACGGCTACAGCCCGAACTGCTGAACGGAATTACACCAAATTTGGCAAAGAGGTAGTTCTTGGTTCAGAAAGAACCCTTTTTGTTAAATGGTGTAAATCCGTTCAGTAGTTGCTGAGAAAATCAAAAGTAAAAAGATAGTGATATCTATGGCCGCGTCGGATTCGCACACCCTCCCGATCACGAGCTGCATGCTAATTGGCTGTCAACACTCCAAATCAGGAAGTGTTGGCAGCCATTTTGTCACTCGGTAGAACCGAGGGACAGAAACAAGTGCGCAAAGAAGCACAAAGGGGGCAGGGTAGAAACACCCTGACCCCTAGGTTTGCTCAGGGGGTCCCACAAGGACCGCGAATCCTGCCGAAAAAAATCGAAGCGCGGTCTCCCGCGCTCCGATCAGTATTTTGCCCCCGGGTGGCCCAAGTCCCGGGGGCATGGTGGGGGGGTTAATTTTATGTGTGGGGGCCTCAAGGGCCCCCCAAGCCCCGGGGACCGCCACCCCCGGGGCTTTATTGAAAAAATGGTGCGGGAGGGCTCTTCTGCCCTCCTGCAGCCCCGGGACCGCCACCCCCCGGGGCTTCTTTTTAATTTAAATAAGGTGTGTGGGGGCTCCAGCCCCCACACGCCCGGGGACCACCACCTCCCCGGGGCACTTATAAAATAAATGTGGGGGTCCATTACGGACCCCCAGAGCCCCGGGGACCACCACCTCCCGGGGCTGTGCAATTTAAGGGAGGGGGCCGCGCGGCCCCTCCTGGAGCCTGTGGTGGCCCTGGGGACCGCCACCCCCAGGGCCGGCTCCTGCAGTGTCCCGGGGTGCCTACCCTCGGGACACTGCTGTTTGCAATGACAGGACGGGAGCCTCGCGGCTCCCGTCCTGTCATTGCAAACTGCTTTGGATATTGGAAGAGAGAGCAGGAAACCTGCTCTCTCTTCCAATATCCAAAGCTGATTGCTTTTCACATGGGGAGCAGCATGTTAGCTGCTCCCATGTGTAAAGCTATGCCGGCTCCCGTAGGACACGGGGAGCCGGCGGGACTGTGGGGGGTTTGGGGACCCCCCACAGTCCCCAACGAGAGGCCAGGCCCCGGGGATGGGGTCCCCGGGGCCATAGTGGCCACGGAGGGGGCCACGCAGCCCCCTCCCCAAAGGAAAACGATCGGGCCCGCAGGCCCCGCCTTCCTTCACCACTCTGCAAACGCGCCCCTGGCGCGTTTGCAGAGGGGAACGATCCCCTTGAATACTGGGGGTCCCTGGGGGCCAACTAGCCCACCAGGAACCTCCAGTATGCGCCAGGGGGCTGCCTTGCAGAGAGGGTGTACAGAGGCCACGCCCCTTTTACACCTCTCTGCAACGCAGCTCTGTGGCGCTTTTGGAGGTATATGGTGGGCCAGTTGGACTCCGGGGACCCTCAGGATTCAAGGGGACTTAATCCCCCAACTTAAAACGCGCCACGGGGCGTGTTTGCACAGTGGTGAAGGGAGGGGCGGGGCTTCAGGTGACATGTGTGCAAACAGGCCCCGTGGTGCGTTTTAAGATGGGGAATTAAATCCCTTCAATCCTGAGGGTCCCTGGGGCCAACTAGCCCAACAGGTACATCCAGAAAGCGCCACAGAGCTGCGTTGCAGAGAGGTGTAAAAGGGGTGTGGCCTCTCTACACGTCTCTGCAACGCAGCCCCTGGCGCATATTGGAGGTTCCTGGTGGGCTAGTTGGCCCCTAGGGACCCTCAGGATTCAAGGGGACTTAATCCCCCAACTTAAAACGCGCCATGGGGCGCGTTTGCACAGATGTCACCTCAGGCCCCGCCCCCTTCACCATTGTGCAAATATTCTTCTAAAATCATCCGAAATACGAATTCCGATTTACTCACCTGTTATAAGGAGAGACCTCAGTGCTGCAGCTTTCAGCCCAGTACTGGTCCTGAAAAGTAATTTTAACCGTACTTACCAGTAACTTGAATTTCCTTCCATAGGATATCATTGCCTGCTTTTTGCTGAAAAAGTTTCTAAGTGTTGATTTTTGAAACATACAAATATTCCTCTAAAATCAGCCGAAATACGAATTCCGATTTACTCACCTGTTATAAGGAGAGACCTCAGTGCTGTATCTTTCAGCCCAGTACTGGTCCTGAAAAGTAATTTTAACCGTACTTACCAGTAACTTGAATTTCCTTCCATAGGATATCATTGCCTGCTTTTGCTGAAAAAGTTTCTAAGTGTTGATTTTTGAAACATACAAATATTCCTCTAAAATCAGCCGAAATACGAATTCCGATTTACTCACCTGTTATCAGGAGAGACCTCAGTGCTGTATCTTTCAGCCCAGTACTGGTCCTGAAAAGTAATTTTAACCGTACTTACTAGTAACTTGAATTTCCTTGCATAGGATATCATTGCCTGCTTTTTGCTGAAAAAGTTTCTAAGTGTTGATTTTTGAAACATACAAATATTCCTCTAAAATCAGCCGAAATACGAATTCTGATTTACTCACCTGTTATCAGGAGAGACCTCAGTGCTGTATCTTTCAGCCCAGTACTGGTCCTGAAAAGTAATTTTAACCGTACTTACCAGTAACTTGAATTTCCTTCCATAGGCTAACATTGACTGGTTTCACTTGGAAATTCTTCTAAGTGTGGAGTTTTGGAACTTTAAAATATTCATCTAAAATCAGCCGAAATACGAATTCCGATTTACTCACCTGTTATAAGGAGAGACCTCAGTGCTGTATCTTTCAGCCCAGTACTGGTCCTGAAAAGTAATTTTAACCGTACTTACCAGTAACTTGAATTTCCTTCCATAGGCTAACATTGACTGGTTTCACTTGGAAATTCTTCTAAGTGTGGAGTTTTGGAACTTTAAAATATTCATCTAAAATCAGCCGAAATACGAATTCCGATTTACTCACCTGTTATCAGGAGAGACCTCAGTGCTGCATCTTTCAGCCCAGTACTAATCCTGAAAAGTAATTTTAACCGTACTTACCAGTAACTTGAATTTCCTTCCATAGGATATCATTGCCTGCTTTTTGCTGAAAAAGTTTCTAAGTGTTGATTTTTGAAACATACAAATATTCCTCTAAAATCAGCCGAAATCCGAATTCCGACTTACTCACCTGTTATCAGGAGAAAACCCAGTGCTGCACCTTTTAGCCCAGCACTGACCCTGAAAAGTAATTCTAACCGTACTTACCAGTAACTTGAATTTCCTTCCATAGGCTAACATTGACTGGTTTCACTTGGAAATTCTTCTAAGTGTGGAGTTTTGGAACTTTAAAATATTCCTCTAAAATCAGCCGAAATACGAATTCCGATTTACTCACCTGTTATCAGGAGAGAACCCAGTGCTGCATCTTTTAGCCCAGCACTGACCCTGAAAAGTAATTTTAACCGTACTTACCAGTAACTTATATTTTCTTCCATAGGAATCCATTGTCTGGTTTTCAGCAAAAGTTTCAAAGTGTTGATTTTTACAAACTACAAATATTCCTTAAAAATCGCCTGTATGACTTAAACGCATTCTTTCAACTGTTTACAGGAGATGCACCAGTGCTGGATCCAGGATCCAACACTGAGTAAGAAAAAGTAACGATAACAGTTTTTACCTGCTAAGTGAATTTCCTTCCATAGGATAACATTGGTGACTATATGAGAAAAAGTTTCTAAGTGTCAACTTTTAAAATACAATAATATTCCTTAAAATCAGTACTGTAACCAAAACGCTTTTACTCAACTGTTTACAGGAGATGTCCCAGGACTGAATCTAGGATCCAGTCCTGTGGTTAGAAAAGTAATCCATAAAGTAACTAATTGCATTTAACTAGAAATTCACATTGAGCTGAATGTTGCATTGTGTTTGAAAATGTGTTGCCCATTGCAACAACTGTAACTACTGTACTTAAAAGTCTATTGCCTATGTGCAAAGTATTTAAACTAAAGTAATTCATTCTGAGAAAGTATTTTTGTAATGTAATGTATAATGTAATTACAATGTAATTTAAAAAATAAAATATGTAAAAAAAAATTGTTTCTAAAAATGTAGTAAATCAGTATGAAAAAAATTAATATAACAATTAATACATTTAAAAATTGTCATTTACAAAACCTTTGAAATTCACTGAAAAAACCGTAGGTTTCAGGCACGTTATAGTTAGAAATTAGCATTTTAAAAACCTTTGAAATTCACTGAAAAAACCATAGGTTTCAGACACGTTATAGTTACAAATTAGCATTTAAAAAACCTTTGAAATTCACTGAAAAAACCATAGGTTTTAGGGACAGTTATAGTTACTTGGACATTGCACTCGTAAAAAACCCGTGAAATTCCCCGTTATAGTTAGTTCAGCTAACTATAACTCGCGCCCCGCAATGCACTGCTGATGACGTCACATATTACATCACTCATGACATGGTCAGTGACATCACTGATGACATCACTGATGACATCTCAAATGACATCACTGATGACATCATCCACGTGATAATCTGATGCACCTCCTCACACCCTAATATAACCTTTGATACACCCACTCTAAATTACAGACTGCCATTCGCAAAACCATAGACACTCCAACACCAATAACTACATACCCACTCACTGATTCTTAGGTCTACACACACACATCCACTCACTCACCCGTACAGTCACTCATACTTATGGTCACTCAGTACAGGACTATCATATGCACTCTTACTCCTATATAGACACTCAAACACCGCCACTCATCCATAGAGGTACTCACACACCTAGTCAGTCATGCAAATAATTAAACACACTGCCATTTACTCACCTATACAGTTATACACACACCAGCTCACTTAATCATACAAATACTAGCACATTGTTACGCTCTTATACAATCACTGATACAAGCACACACTCATCCATACAGCCACTCTCACAATAACACACTCTCACTTATAGCCATTTAAATACTCTAACACACATATATACTGCCTTTCACATATGTAGTTACTCACACATGTACCACTGGGACATACATTCACTCACTAACACACTGTTACACACACTTACCCACCCATACAGTCTATCACAGATGCACTCTTGAAACCATCCACCCAGTGAATCACCCACTCACACATCTATGCACAGTCGCACACACCCCATCCACACAAACACTCAGGCACCCATACAGATACTCAGACAACAAATCAATAACTCTTATAGACACTCATGTAGCTATTCACAAACCCATGCAGCCACTTACACAGCAACAGACAGATACAGACATTCACCCAGTTTAGTCACTAACCCATGCATTCAGTAAGATACGTTTAATCACTCACTTATAGAATTAGTCACACACCTACTAAATCATCCATACACACACTTATACACCCACTCATTCTTTAATACGCCTTTCCCTATATATATTAAAAATATTTAAACTTTACAGAAACACACAGTCACTGGATGATGTCATCAGTGATGTCATTTGAGATGTCATCAGTGATGTCATCAGTGATGTCACTGACCATGTCATGAGTGATGTAATATGTGACGTCATCAGCAGTGCATTGCGGGGCGCGAGTTATAGTTAGCTGAACTAACTATAACGGGGAATTTCACGGGTTTTTTACGAGTGCAATGTCCAAGTAACTATAACGGTCCCTAAAACCTATGGTTTTTTCAGTGAATATATATATATATATATATATATATATATATATCAAACTCTGTCGTTGCTCATGTCAGCGGGAAACAAAAAGATTCGTCCAAATCTGCTGCTGTATTTCCCAAAAAGCAAGCAGAACAACACTTTCCGGCCATGATGGCCTTTGTCAAGTTGAAAAATGACAGTGCCCACACATATCTAAGTAAGTGAAAGAAGCATACTACGTCATGATTTTGTTAATGAACCCACCATCTTGGACAGGAGTGTTGTACACAACTACAGGGTTTCTCATGCTCATAAACCATGAGAAGCATTCATATATATTACTTTATGCCCCAGGAAATCACATGAATTATATCAACCCATAATTTATCAACCTTCAAAATCCTTACCAGGAGTGCCATCAAAGCATGTATCCATGTCAGAGTCCTAAGTAAGAGAAGATACGTTGCAGTATTTCATATTCTTTCATCTCTCTGTTGCTTTGGGTTTGTATGATGGGCATAGATTCAGTAGGGGAGGTTGGAGGAACTCACCAGGTCAGGAAGTGGGGATAATTACATACTGAGCAGAAGGTAAAAATGTTTAGTCCTGTGGGACAGACAGATGACAGGTGAAGAGTTGAATGAAATTAAAGGGACAGATTGTGCCTGTCGTTGATCCCTGTGTTACATATACTTTTAGCTAGTAGTTGTCATCACGAAGGTCACCCAAGATGAGCATTAGTCGTGAATCAGTCATTCTTACAAATCTGAATCATGTCTGTATATTGTATAGAAGTTTTATTTGTTCAATGAAACTTGAGGTCCTGAAAAGCACTGCCTTTGGTGATGAGTTTATGAAAGAAGGGTAAATTCGTTATTAGTCTGCAGTTTGCTGGTGAGCCTGGTCTTTTCTTCTTAAGGACTGTGTGCTGTAAAATGTTTTGATTGTCATTCTGTACGTCTCTTCTACACAGTTTGACGTAGAAGTTATGTTATAGAATAGATCACAGTTTAATAAAGCAATGGACTAAAGAAACTTACCAAACCAAATTATTAGTGAAATGTAGCCATTTTTAACCACAGAAAAAGGTGATACCATGTAAGTAGTGAAACTATTCCTTTATATTTTACATCTGCCCATGTGAATTTCGGCTACCTGTTTCATCAGTTTGAAGCCCTACGTCCAGGGTCGGACTGGAAGAGAAAATAGGCCCAAGCACCAAAATAAAAGTGGTGCCTATCAGTGAATTAGAAAGCTAAGTTTGCAAATTAGGACCATTTTGAACTTTTAAAGGCACGCAGTATAAGCGTTTGCAAGGTATGGAAGCCTGAATGGATTTGAGCATGTTGCAAGCAACGTTTGTTTTAATGTCATGGAAATTACCAGTAAAACCCGCACAACTGACCATAAAAAAGTCCCACAAACAGCCCAAAAAAAGAATCCACACACTGACCTGTGAGGCCAGCCTGTCGGGCACTGCCTAATTGCCCTAAAGCAGTGCCATCTTAACGTATGGGCACGCTGGGCAGTTGCCCGGGGGCCTCACGAGCATAGGGACTCCATGCAGACCAGAATTTAACACTAATTTTCTGTTAAACATTTTTATTCTTGTGAGTGGTTGTGTAGGCAGGGCCCAGTGCACTGCTTTAAAGGGGGCCAATGCAGTTAGGACAGCCCTGCACTATAGGACAGTTCGACCCTCTGCTAAGTTCCTGTTTTCAAAACGTGGAAATCACTCTAAAATAGCGTAAGACCAGGACAAGATCCTTAGCAAAAGTAAATCCCCTCTAACTGTATTCTGCATTCATTGTGGATTAAATCTGGGAGATTAGGATGAGAGCCTTGTTTTGGGTAGCTACAAAGAACCAGCACGTTAAACACTGCATTTCCATTAACCGAGCACGGAAAACCGAAAAGCTGATTGGCGAAGCAATCGCCCCACATTTGTCTGCCAGAGAATGGAAACAAATGATTTTAAATTGTTAAATCTTGATTTCAATGTATGAAGACAGCCGATTATCTGAATCGGGGAAGTGACAGCAGGGCCTCGGAATGATAAAGCGGCCCTGATGAATTACAGACAAAGATTAAAAGGAATTAAAAGTGGCAGACACAATCCAGGAAAGGGCAGGCTTTAGCTACTGTAATCAAAGGATTTCTGCAGACCATGGACGTGCGACCATGCCTGTGCAAGCCATTGGATAGGCTGCGCAGACATTCCAAAAGTTATCATTTATTTTTAGAACATACTTTTCTTAAGGACACCTTACCCTGACGCTGCTGCTTTTCAGTCACTTCACAAATATTTCCCTCTGTAACAATGCCCATGCCACACCAGATAACACTAAATCATAGTGCGCAGCTACGTTCTAGTACATTAAATGGCATTGCACTAGTACATGTTTAAAAGGCAACTGAAGTTTTACAGCTTCAAAATTTTATGGCAAACATGCACATGGTGCACTACAAAAAGCAAAGAGGAGAGTCACTAAAAAATATATATTCTACGTGCTTGTGTTTCTCCATTAACTAATGAACCCTGAACATGCTTAGAATACTATGTTGCCATGTTGTGAATGGTCGAAGGCTAAATATATATGTATATATGTATATACACACACCTCGCAGTACAACTGAAACTACATATGTATACATACTACATTAGCAAAAGCGTTGTTTCATTGCAATCATGAACTGATGAGTAACCCTGGGCGTAGTTTGCGAAGTAGCGCTACGCGAAGCTACGCGAAGTGCACTTCGCACTACGCGAGCTACACGTAGCACTACGCGGACTGCGTAGTGCGCTGTTTGCGATGATTGCACAGTGCCGGATGCTTGCCCGCACTGTGCAATCATTGAAAACGGCATCTTGCACAGTGCGAGCTGTCTTTTACTGCCGCTCAAGTAGATTTTTACTCGAGCGGCAGCTTTCTCAACGCGGACTGGTAGTTTCTCATCGCGAGCGGTCGCGAGCATACGCGACCACTCGCAATGAGAAACCTGACCTCCCCGCGTTGAGAATCTCGCCGGGAGGTTTATTTTCCACGCTCGCGATCGGCAACTTGATGTTGCTGATCGCGAACGAGGAAAAAGTCTCGCCGGGATGTCATTTTGCTTGCTCGCGGTCGCCAACTTGATGTTGAGGACCGCGAGCAAGCAAAAAATGACCGCTGCACTACGCTACGCGTGTTTGCACTGTGCTACGAGCAATTCGCGTAGTGCGAAGTAGCGCAAACTACCCGAGCGTAGCGTAGTGCTTTGCCCAGGGTTACTGATGAGTATGCCCTTACCAATTCTTGTTCTTCATTTCATAATATAGAACTTTTAGCTTTTTTTCTGATGTCCGAACCAACCATTGCTATGTTATAGATTTATATTTGGGACTACAATCAAATGCGAAGCTGTATTTGTACTTTCACTTTAATTATGAAATTATATTTTCAAAAATCATGCTTTTGGAACGCCACATCAGCTGTACTTAACTTCACATTTTATCTCGTTACAGTATTTTTTTATTGCTAACTATGACAAATCTGGGTTGAAGGGTTCCATTCAAGTCAGAAGTCATTGTGCCTTAATATCGACAACTGGGGACTTTCACTCCCGGGGTATTAATATTGCAGACCATCTAACTGGGAACCAAGTATCCCTTTAAGGTCTGGATTTTCATGGTAGCATGGTAGGACAGTGCACGGCTATTTAGCGAGGTGCTGTTTGTTAAGAACTCAGAGCTCAGCAATACAACAAGTAACATTCAATAAATCTTTAGTGTATGAAATTAGGTTACTGATTGAGCCAGGTGAAACCCTCTTCAAGCAGCAACCACAGTCCTTGTCAGGGTGAGGCATAGGCAAAACCCAAATTAACCTATGCTCAAACCTCTGATAGCTTGGCTACAGAGCAGCCAGGCTTAACTTGAAGGCAACGTGTAAAGTATTTATGCAGCACTTCAAACAGTAATAAAGTGAAAACACTACACAAGGGAAAACCCACACCAATTTAGAAAAATAGGTCAACATTAATGAATAAATCAAGAACAAAATGACAAAAATTCAATCGTTGTAACCGGAGATAGGCAATCTTAATGGAAATACTGCCAAACGGCCCAAAACGCCACTCTCACCTATCTGGACATGCGATAGGTGAGACCTATTGACAAAAGGTCAGCCCAACTATATACAATTCTAGAGGAAAGGAGATTATGATATTTATGTCAATAAATGAGGAAGCTTCTATCAAGGCAGGTTTTTTTGTGATTTATCAAAAAGCAAGTCTATATTAACTGTGCATCTACAGTTACTTCAATTGAGTACCAGACAATGGCAATCCATAGGATGACCTTTTCTGTGTGGAAGTTTCCTCTGGAAAAATGGTAGATCTGGGAGTTACCTCTGCTTTACTACCAAATGTATCTTACCAGCAAGTGTACTCCAGGATTTCTCCTTTGATGAGAAGAGGTTGCAACATCACAGCAAATAATTCTAAGGGAGATAGTGCACTTTACAAGTGAACGTAACATAAAATAGCATTATTGGGTGCCACATGATGAGGCAGTGACTGGATCTATGTCTCCTGCCAAAGGCTAACTTAGCCCCCAGGAATTCCCCAAAGCCTGCCATGATTATGGAATAAGCTGGAGAAAAATCATGGAGGGGACTACGAGGAGCTGCACACTGCTTCCAGCCCTGTATTGCAATAGTGGGAGTTAATAGGGCTGCTGCCACAGATGTTTGTGGGAATTCTACAATCCAACTGGCAACATTTTCATCTCTTACTACTCTGCTAATTTGCCACCTGAGTGTGGGACCTCAAGCATGGTGGAGGCAAATTTATAAACGAGAGCCTGGAAACATGATGTCTAATAACATTTATATTGAGGCCCCTGTCTTAAATTGTCCGGATTGGTTGCTATATGGATTTCATTTGCAGATACTGAAAACGTTTTGCAAACCAGAGCCAAATGTTAGGATTGTGCGCAAAATCTTATTGTTACACAGCGAACAATTATTTTACCAGACACGTGCACAACTGATTCAAATTAGGACAAATTATTGTATCTGGCCAAATATATCCCAAAGTCAACCTGAAGAGTCTGGGCCAGAGTTTGATTATTGTAAGCCTTTTTAATTCCTAACTTATTAGGACTCGATTCTTTTCTAAACCTTTAATTTCATCACCTTTTATAGTTGTTTGAAATACATTTGGACTGGTTCGTCCATATGTATATTTGCCATCTGATTTAAAAAAAAATATCACAATTTTATTTAGCACAGATTACAGCATCTTTTTTTAAAATAAATAACAATCCATTGATCTTTGATCATTGATTGCAGAAGGTGACATTGCAAAAGTGCAGCTTGAACATGCCTGCAAAAAAAGTAGCACAAAAAAATACAAAGGTGGAGTTTGTCATTTTGACAACAGTGCGGTCTATTATTATAGCATGAAATATTCAATTTCAAGTAAATAACCACAGACGGCCTATATTCAGAACAAAATTGGATTCACACGAGAAACTAAAAGAATAAAGGCTGAGTGAGGCTCGTGTGCTGAAAAGGCTGAAGCGGAAAGATTACAATTTCAGAAACTGCTGCATGTGCAAACATCAGGCCAAAGGAACAATAGTGCTGCATCCAAGGGTACAAAGATCTTGTATGAAGGACACTCGCTGACTGTAGGGTTTATGTACTGTGACAAATCATAAAATTAAACTGTTCTTCACAGAGAAATATACAAATAGTATGGAACTTTTTTTCCAAACTTATATCATACTTTACTTTCTGGGCAACACGAAAGCCAAGCAAATGCAAGTCTCATTTGATGTCATCGCTTCATTTTGGCATCAATTGGCCATAAAGGTCATGGGATCCCGCAGTGCATCCAAATGTTTTTTTGGACATCTGATTATAAATGTGTGGGGGGTTGAACCTTTAATTTTCACTGCAAAACCTTTAGTATTGGTACCACGGTTTTATATCATTTGAATGAAACTAAATGAATGCTATTTTTCAAAGTATGACAGTCCACCCTAGTCACAATAAGAATTCAGTGGTAGGATTACCCTTTTAATAAAGCATTTGTATGTTTTTGCTTTTAAGGTCCTGGTTATGATAACAGGGCCAAATTACAAACAAGATTATTATTATTATTAGTGGTGGGGTATTTAACGTACCCCCACCATTTGCTCTTGATG
This sequence comes from Calotriton arnoldi, assembly GCA_963921515.1. Classification (NCBI taxonomy): domain Eukaryota; kingdom Metazoa; phylum Chordata; class Amphibia; order Caudata; family Salamandridae; genus Calotriton; species Calotriton arnoldi. The sequence goes on from CAWUFW010001918.1 coordinate 2,288,201, forward strand.
AATATTGACGATTCTAATTTGCCCAAATCTACCAGGGGAAAAACATGGGGGAAAACTGTGATACATGCAGAAACTGGTTCATTATGCACCTATTTTCACACGAAATTCTCTATTTTAGTGTGTACTTGAATAGGAGGTGTTTACTGCATCCGGTAAATCCATTGCGACCCACTCATTATTGGAGCCTAGAACGAATTTTGCATTGTAAATTTATAAATCAACGCCAGTGCATGCCAAATTATTTAAAATATATTCTCTACAGTGTGTGGTTGAAGGCAGGGCCTTAAACTTAAGTGTACAAATTGCTGTGGGATGGCTTTTGACTCCTCTGGGGCTGTATATGTGGGCATTTAGAAGTGTTGAAAACATTGAAAGGTCTGCCACCCAACAGGAATAGTAAAACCGCCAATATAGAGGAAATCACTCTTTGGGAATACTGTATTAGCTCCCAAAGTCCTTGATTAAGCTAATCTATTTCAAAGAGTCAGAAATGGTATTTTATGTGAGCAAGCCTGCACAAAACGTCTGTAAATAAATGACATTTATGAGATCTCACATAAAATTCTCTTGTTGCCAGGGCTCCTTTTTTCAGCTGTAGAATAATTCCAAGAGTCATAAGCAAGACTAGAACGCTCCCCGAAAAGTCTTGAGTGTCTACAGAGTTGATCAATTGAAATATGATCACCTATTGTTCAACATGTAAACACTCATTGACTTCACACCTGGTGATTTGCCAGTCACAAGGTTGAATCCCCGCAAGACCCACACAAATGTCCATCCTTATGAGAACAGCTAATTGAGTCCCAATAAACTGGATACTTTTTTAACTCATGTTACTAATAATAATAATAATAATATTTCCATTTACTTCAGAATTCTGGATCCATTCCGACCACTGAAACCCTGTTGAGGGTCTGAAGACTACAGCAGCGCAACATGCTATGATATTTAGGTACTGACCTGAAATCATGGAAGAATGCAAAGTTGCCCTAACTGGTGACTTCCAAACAGCTTCAAACTGAAAGTTTGTGACTTGAATTATAGAGTCTGACTTTCATAATTGAGTAGCATGCGGATCCACACTGTATTCACCTGACCTGCCGCTATTGGCGAATCCCTGGATCCCGCCCACGACAGACGTTGGGATCAAATGTACACTAGCTCAGTTAGGACTGGAATCTATAGGTGATTTGTTCCCGGGAGGTCACGTTTTTATCCACTCTGAAGATTCACGTTTTGCTACAGCCACGTTCATAGATCACTTTTCGTTGGCTCGCATACAAAATGCACTAAGAGATGTGATTCCTACCTATCCGCTCGAACCTGCAGATTTCAGTCCACTTACCACAATAATAACAGACAATAGCGGAGAACACATTACTTCTAGGTTATATAAAACTTGCCTCGCGCTAGTGCCGCAGCGAGATACTAAAGTTAGAGACGCATGGGAGGCTGACATCTGACAGCCGCTCACGGATGAAATCTGGAAGGGATGCTGCAAACAGACTAAGCTAGTATCCTGCAATCACAGGCACAAGTTATTACAATTTAGGATCCTTAGAAGGTCCAGAAAAAAATAAAATAATAATAATTGAGTAGCATGCTGGAGCAACATACCAGAATTATACATCGTGAAGCTAGTAAGAGTGGTAATATTGTCACTATTTTTTGTGAAAGTTGGCAGACAAGACATCTCATCAATATCTTGAAGACATCCTGACAAGAACCCAAGCAGAACATTAATGTAGCACAATGTGTAGCACCTTCTGAGATGATCAGAGGATGGCAAGACAATACCTGGTCATTTCTACAGCCGTGGCTGCTAAAGACATGCATCCATACTTAATGAATATGTTGAATATGTATTCCAGCCCTAGAATAGAGATGGGCTCCCAAAGTAAAAGTGCATTCTATGGCCTTAATTCTGATTTCTAATAGTATGGTTAACCATTTAATCCCTGATTTCGTGTTGTGAAAAATTTGACGTTAATGTGTTTGTAGTAAAAGGTCTTTGTTTTTTAGTTATAACTGGGAATACCGTCATAGCACTCATCAATCAGTTAAATTATTTGGTTAAATTTGTACTCAGAGTTCTTGGGCAAACAGACAAGTGTTAACCAGAGATGCATTAGTGTAAAAAAACATTTCATCACTGTTTGTTATTAGTGGAGTTCAATTGATGAAGGAGCTTAAATAGTGATAGTAATATTTTGCTTTCTCTAAGCCGCTATCATTCCAGTAACCTTACCGCAGACAGGCACCTAGATCATAAGGAAATTAAATGTCTGGAAAGGTTTGGAAGAGTGAATTTCAATTTGCATAACATTTGCACACTCTGGCATGTTCAGTGCAGCTGGCTCAACTAAAGATCATTTTTGGCACATAAATAGATGCAGGCGAACTCACATGGGAGTTGAACGATGTGGATATATAGAGCAGGTATCTATGACAGTTGTGTTGTTTTTAAAAAAAAAATAGTTTTGGATTCTTTCTGGAAATAATGATTATTTTAGTTCTGCAATTTCTTTGAGAACACTCTCTGAAGATCCAACAGTAACACCAGAAGACTGATCACTCTTCCTTGTGGCCCTTGAAGTTTATTACACCTTCTTAAAGGTGTAGCAACCAAGCATATGGACACACATTAGTGACTGGCGATCTCTAGGGATCCTTCATGACTGAAAAAAGGCTCACCCACACACAAGGCAGTCTGTTCCTGATGCAAAACACACTACTCTCCGCTGGATATCTGTCGTGAAACAAAACAGGATGATCACTGAAGATCCGTGTGTTGAGAATCAAGAAGGCTGCTTCATTCTTACAGCCACATATTTGTTTTTCACAAGGTGCTACAGGAAATTGGCACTGTGGGACCTGTAACCTATCAGTCGGGATGAGTGTGAGCACAAGGCAGTGTGCTTAGGAACTGTCTTCCCCTTGAGCCCTCTTCAAAAACGTAGCACAGATCCCCAGCTCATACGTGTATGATCAGAATAAGTTTCAACTTCAGTTCATTATTTTCATATATGGCAGTGTGAACTTTTGTATAGATATTCCCTCTATCAGATTCACAACTGTGTATTGTATAGTTTTGGGGAATTACAAGCCACGCTGTAGGGTTACAGGTTCCTGACACAGTAACTACAATCTGTTCTCCTCCTCATTTCAAAATTGTGACAAAGTTTGTATGATTACCCACACAGGTTGTTGTGTTGTAAGCTGTCTAGCTGGTGCTCTGCATGATTTTGAGATGCTCTCGAATAGATTTCTTGACTCTGAAGACCGTAGGCACTAAATTAAAGTGGCAATCCTTTTACCAAGACTAACCACTGTCTGTATGCTCACAGCCATGTCAGGACTGATATTTGGTGGCGTATAATTAGTAAACAAGAGATAAAGACCTTTTTACCTGCAAACCAATTTGGGCATTGTCTCCTAGTTATCTGTGGTAATATCTATGTGTGTATTATGAATGTATCTTCAATTTCCCCAAAGGCTGAAAGATGTGTATTAGAGAAGTGTTGATGTACTTATGGGTGAGGGATTCTCCAGTATGAGAATCTTTCTATAGGTAACCCCAGGTATGAAGAGAGCTGCAAATTGCCAGTGGTAGACCACTGAGTAAGCTATCTTGCCTCTCTTCTCTTGACATACTCCCTACACCAGCCATTGTAAACCAGGTCCTGTAAGCCAGAATCTGAATTTGAATCCATTTCAATGGAGCAAGACTATATAATTTAGTTACCATTCCTGCATCAAGGCAGTTCCAGTAGGCTAGTTAGCCTGAGAGAATTAGCACAGAAACATGGACACTGGCCTGGGACATGGTCACTGCCAAACACCTCAACAAAAGAGATGGGTTACTATTCTACCCCCCATAACCTGTGTACAACTCCAGTAAGTAGTGCCTGGGTTAGACCACGCACCCAGTGGACATTATGTTAATTTAGATATCACCATGGTACAAGAATGAGAGTGCACATTATGACATATTTATTTCCATGGAACTGGACTGTATATATGGAAAATGCATTTGGAATTGATTGAATCCCTCCACAAATTCAAGTTTGAATATGAGTGGACAGTTCGTCTGTTACCAAGTGTCACTGTTTCTGGATATATGGCTTCCATATAGTTGAGAAATCAAGTTAATCTTTTAAGGTGCTCAAACATAGAGTGAATGACTAAACTAGAGACAGGAATTATGACAGTTGCCCTTGAAGGAGAAGGAACCATACTCCGTGACATAGGAAATGACTGGCTGTAACTGAGACCTGAAGCTAAATCAGTAATACTGCCTGGTGATCTGAGATCGTGCATAATTCATTCTAGAACTAAAGGTTAACTGCTCCACATGCTGAAGTGTGTCCCTTTGGCTCTGAGGAGTTGCCCAATATAGGAGACCTAGTGCCACTGCTCAGCCCAACCAAGAGTCATAATTATGCAGAAGTTCTCTACATCACCTTCATGTCTTCTCGGCCAAGGCCCAAAATATTAATACTGCAAAGTCAGCAGGTGAGTGAGGGAAGACCTCAAGATGTCTCTGCATAGAAAGCTGTTTAGAAGTGATAGCCAATGCATTTTTCATCATTCTTTGGTTTGTGCATTGCAGGAGATATGGCTGTTTCTGCACCTAACCTCTGCGGTGCCTGGTGCCTTTGACCACTCCTTCTTGTGACTCAGAATGGTCTGTGTTCCTGAGCTGTGAGGATCTATAGCCCTGCTGTTACACACTGTAACACCAATGTCACAGAGCGTTAGCAGGCTTACCAGCTGCACGTTTTTTTTTTTTTTTAAAACCTCCTGCAATTGTTTTTAGTACCGGAGAACTGATTAGAAGGGTGTTTTTAGAATTTTAAATCTATTAGATAAATCGATTAGAAGGGTATTTTTAGAAATTGAAGAAATCTAGAAATTTTTTAAATCTATTGAGTACTGTATTGTTTTACTGATTTACTTGTTGCTACCGAGCTGTGTTATAGCTCGGGGGGACACGCTGCTCATTGCTTTTTGCACACTTCCTGTACCTGGCAGCCATTTTGGGGTCAGCGCTCTAGTCGCTGAATCCCAACCGGGCTACTTAGGAGCCCGAAGAAGCGACCGCGCAGTGGACGCGTGCAGCGGGCGCGCCGCAAGACCGTCTGCCCCCGACCGCGAGCGGCCGGGACCAGGGGCCAGGAATCCTGCCTTTTTACGTCAAGCCAGGCATTGTTACAGCGCGTATCAATTAATACGCCTAAATCATGATCCCAGTCGGAATTGCAAACACTCTATCAACCTTGAGAGCTCAAAACAGGGTTGCGAGCACTGTCCTTTCAGATTGGTCTCACGCCCCTCTCTCCCCTCACCAGTTGACCCCCCGGTTAAAATTCTTAAACTTTTTAAAATTAATTGCAGGTCCTTACCTAAACATACAACAGAACTGTCTATCTTATTAACGGACGACAGCCCAGATGTCCTGTTCCTTACTGAGACTTGGACTCAGTCCAGTTCTGACCCGGATATCGCTCAAACCCTTCCCTCTGACTACCTAGTACAGAGGTTAGACAGAGTAACTGGAAAAGGAGGTGGAATTGCCATTATATATAAAAGCCACCTCACCTGTCGAATATTCGGCAGCCCTCTGTCTGACTGTGAGAATCTCTATTTCTCAATAGGAGTCTCGTCCACACTCTCTTTTTCAGGAATTTTGGTCTATCGACCTCCTGGACCTATGGGTCAGTTCCTTCAATCTTTACTTGAAACAACAACGAACTTGGCAGGAACAGCCCCGAATTTCACCATCCTGGACGATTTTATTATTCATTTGGATAACTTGGCACTGAGGGTTGCCTCAGATCTTATTCACGATCTTGCAGCTATACAATTGACTCAGATGGTACCCCTTCCAACTCATTCTAAAGGCCATCTACTCGACCCCGTATTTTCCAATTTGAAGGAGCTAACTTGTTTGGAACCCTACCCTGTACCTTGGTCAGACCATTTTTTGATCTCCCTCCAATGGTACCCCAGGCATGCTCCTCTGTCCGCTCGGCCGGTGCATAAATTAAGCCGCTGTTGGTCAAAACTCCCTGTGGAACAGTGGGCTCTTGCATTGGATAACACGAGACCATCCCTTAATCCTGACCCCATATTAGCTAACGATCAACTCAACAATTGGATTGAAGGCACTTTAGATCTGACTCTTCCAAAGAAGATCATTCATATTAAAACTGGGCCCAATAGAACAGCTTGGTATACACCAAAGCTTCGTGAGCTAAAACAGACTTGCAAAAGAGCTCAGAGATCTTGGAGGAAAGACTTCTCCTCACTCAAGAAAATGGAGTACAGAGAAACCATCTAGGTATATAAGACCGAGATTAAAAAGGCTCAAGCCCACTACTTCGAGGAAAAAATTCCCCTGGCGGCAAATTCCCCCGCGAAACGTTTCGTATCGCTAAGAAACTGTTAAAAGCTCCGGCCCCCCCGCTACTCCTGAAGCAACATTCCATCGTTGCAATGAGCTTGCTGAGTTTTTTCAAACCATTTGCAGCACCTTCCCCATGATTGATTCTTACACAGGCATGTCTCGTGATGACTTTACTGTTCAGAGCCAGATTAATGTGTTAGAAGTATTTCCTCCTCTAAACGAGGAAAATTTCCAGACCATCTCTGCACTCGTCAAAAGTGGCTCACCCAATGACCCGGCCCCCCCTAAAACTCTGAAGTCAGTGGCTGATTCAGTTGGTCCTGTTATTTTGGATCTGATCAACTCCTCTCTCTCTTCTGGGGTGGTGCCCCCCACTTGGAAGAACGCAATGGTTAAAACACTATTGAAAAAGCCTAGTTTAGATCCTCGTTGTCTCTGCAACTTTCGGCCCATTTCTCTTCTTCCATGGGTTAGCAAAGTTGCAGAAAAATACGTTAACTCAGTGTTTTCCAGGCATTTGGAGGATGGCAACCTCCTCCACTCTTCTCAAACTGGCTTCCGCCCACGCCAAGGAACTGAGATAGCGTTATTAGCTGTCGTTGAAGATACTAGAAAGATCCTTGATGTGGGAGGATCTGTGGCCGTGATACTTTTAGATCTCAGTGCGGCCTTTGATACGGTGAATCACCGCATCTTGATCCAACGACTCCACAAACTGGGCGTGTCCGGAGTTGCCCTGAAATGGTTACGATCTTTCTTAGAGGATAGATCTCTTCAAGTTTTTGAGGGCGAAGCCATCTCAAACCCCCGGCCCCTCCATTGCGGAGTTCCGCAGGGTTCGTCCTTGAGCCCTTCCCTTTTAATGCTTATATGGCCCCCTTAGCCGACAGTGTCCTCCTTTTCGGAGTGCAAATCGTCACTTATGCTGACGATACTCAATTGGTGATCTCACTGAACCATGCAGAGAGAGCCTCTTCCCATCTCTTGCCCTGCCTCGAAGAGGTTACTAGATGGATGACACTGTCTCATCTAAAATTGAATGGCGACAAAAGTGAGCTCATGCTCCTTGGCAATAATTCCCCCATTAATATAGATTCCATCTGGCCAGCATGTATGGGCCCAGCGCCCATCCCAAAAAAGGAAATAAAGAGCCTAGGCTTCTGGCTAGATGATGAGCTCAGTTTCAAAACCCAAGCCAGAACAGTTGTTGCCTCTTGCTTTGGCATGTTAAGATTACTTCGCAAGGTGCTTCCTCTGCTTCCCTTTCAAGCAAAGAAATTGATGGTCCAGGCACTTATATTGTCTCGACTGGACTATGGAAACACCTTATGCCTGGGCGCTCCTAGCTCGGTTCTGGCAAAACTCCAAGTCATACAGAACTGTGCCGCCAGGATCCTTTTAGGGATTTCAGGTCGTCAATCGGCCAGACCTGCCCTAAAGGCCCTCCATTGGCTTCCGATCAGGGAAAGGGTCCATTTCAAGGCCCTGTGCATCTCCCACAGGGTGCTGAGAGGGAATGGACCAGCCATAATCTCCTCTCTGGTCCAACCCTACCGAGCAAACAGGCGGCTTCGCTCGGATGACCTCCATTTAGTCTCAGTTCCCAGAATCAGGAGGGCCAGAAGTGGTGGCCGACTGTTTTCACATAATGCGGCTAAACTATGGAACGCACTCCCACTGCAGCTTCGTAGGGAAACCAGTCATACTATCTTTAGGAAGGGGCTGAAAACTTGGCTCTTCCCCAACTAACCCTGCTACAGCTTCAACTTGGTGCCCGCTCAGCGCTGGGATGCCTTTGGGTAACCACGCGCTTTATAAATGTTACCTCATTCATTCATTCATATAAGCAATTGATCAAGAACAGCCGAGATAAGTGGATAGACACAGAAAGATTACAGAAATCTACATTCAACCCACAGTATTCTACAGCATTAAAATGGAAATGCTTTGTAACTTACATGTTTTATTCCATTCCTATTAACACAAAATAAGCTCTGGTAATGGTATCGAATTTGAAGTCTACAAATAATGCTAAAATGTTCAAATAAAATAATTCAGATAACTCGCTGTTTTTTTAAAAAGAATAATGGGAAATAAGTGAAAAAATGAAGCTCATTAAACATTATGTTGTTTTTTTTAGGAACTCTTTATTATGTCATTAAGATGTTGATCACATTAACATACAAATTATGTAGTAGATCATATACATGCGGAAATGACACTTCATGGTGCAACGGATCTTTGAAACATTAAAAAACAATATAAAAGACAATTGATTACAGTAATTACGACAATGAAAGGGAGGCTATTAACCTATAATTTACTTAAAAACCTTCAGATATATCAAACCAACCACATCTCAAATTATTTCAGACTAACTCTGCATGCTATGCTCAATCACAATGGGTTTTAACTTCCATGTGAATATTTTAAAAATAGCAGTAATGTGTTACTCAAAGCACTGAAAGCATCAGATGAATTTCTTTAAACAAATGACAGCTTGTTTCTTGTCCTGTAAAGTGCTACTGAGGGTTTGTGCATAAGATTGGGGGTTAATGTTTTTATATATGTATTTGTGTGTTGTATACGAATCGGTGACAGTTTCTTAAAGCATTTAAAATTATACAGTTCAGTACTTTTAAGACAGTGGGTGCATTTCGCATAGATTTTTCCCCTATTAAGTTTGTTTGCTCTTGTGTGAATTCATAAAACACATTTGCAAACAGGCAATGTGTGTGTGTATATGTGTGCATATTAAGCAATGCACATCTTTCCTACCTGCAAAAAGTGTGGAATTCCTCAGAGCAAGTTGTGGGAGAGGTTTAGATCTGTGTATTTAGAATTTTACAGTAATATCTGCATCTACTGCCCAGCCCCTTCCACAACAGTAGCCCTGACCCAGTGCAGGATACCTCTAGGTGAAGAAAATGTGCAGGTCTTGGACAAAGTTGTATGCTGTCTACCTTGCAGGTCCTCCTACACTAAAATACTGGACTACAATCCTCTCCCAGACTTAGAGGTAATTCTCACAATTTTTCCTGATAAAGCCATTGTGAAGACATTAATTTGGTGACCCATGTCCGGGAGGGTATTTGGGAGCCTGTTGACATTAGCAGGCTTCAGCCGCGTATCCATATAGTGCACAAAAGACTATGAATACTGAAGCGGAGGGCGGTCCTGTTTGTTGCCTTACTATTTATAAGACTGGTCCAAGAAAGGTGCGGATGCCAGCCTAGCCCTACTCTCTGCATCCCAGCCTAGCCCTACTCTCTGCATCCCAGCCTAGCCCTACTCTCTGCATCCCAGCCAATGTGTTATCGAGGTCCTCAGTGCACTGAAAAGACGTTAGCACATTTAACAAGAAGATCACTGCTTTGCCAGGTATTGGTCATTGTAGCTTTGTAAGACACCACCAATTGAAAACACGTTTTTATTAAGAGATCTTTATCTGTAATTTTCAGAAATTACCACAGATTGTCAGATACGTTTCAGTCTGTGAGGGCGTGTCCATACAGGGAATCGTACACAAGAGCAGTTTAGAACATAGACCCATATTACAGCAAAGCACACCATGGCGTACAGACAAGAACAGTAATACCATCCATACCGTACAATGGAGCACTGTGGTTTGAGACAGTTTGGAACCAAACTGGTTTGGGCATGGGTAAAAGACGTGTGTTGGGGGGATAGGGAAGAATAACGCATAACATATGACGATTTAACAAAAGTGTGAGAGTCCCGAAGAAATAACAGGACGATGCAGTGCAATGCAATACTATGCAACGCAATGCGGTGGAGTGAAATGCAATGCAATACGTGCCCTTCAACATGTCTAGGGGGTGGGGATATAGTACACAAAGGTGAGTAGGGGGACTTTATATGCAATGGATCATTATAAGGGGAGAAGCATATCTTTTGCCTCGGTTACCGTTACAGCACCAGAAAGGGGACTGTGAGCTCCACTGTGGACCCAATACTCAGAGGGAGTCAGGTATAGTGTCTCTTCTCAATGAGAAAGTGCATCAAGGGGATCCAAAGGGCCAGGCACAAAGTGGGACCAAAGGTGGTGCCCCATCAAGGTCTCAGTCTATGCAAATAGGCCGTTCGTGAAAAAAAGGGAGTTGGAGGGAAGCTACAAGCACCGTTGATGGACCTTAGGATACAGGCAGCAGCCACATTACTAGTCTTCCTTAAGAATCTGTATCCAGGAAAGATGACCAGAATGCAGATCTTTGCTACAGTAAGCAACATGGCCAGCAAGCTACTCTTATGGGTAGTGAGAGAGGGAGAGTTCTCCGCATCATGTAACCTGATTAATCAGATCGGAAAGGGTAATGGTAGGTTTAGGATCCTGTTAATGGTGGCTTCCACCTCACACCAAAACGTCTGGATGTGGGGGCAGTCATGGAGGATATGAACTACAGTGCAGTCCTCTTAGTCACAACTTTATCGTTTAGAAAGGTGGAGTATACTGGCCGCATGAAGTCTGTGTGGGGTCCAGTACTAGCCATGGAGCATCTTGAAGAGAGACAGTTTCATTTGAGATTCACAAACCTCTTTATCCAGGTCTGCAATCAAGGCAATCCAGTCAAATTCAGGGTAGTCAACCTGTAGCATCCTCTGCCGTGAATCCCATAGCTTAGCAAGTTGTGGTTTTATGTATAAGTGGGATATTGGCAAGTTATATATTCATGACATCACACCTCGCAATAAACCCCAGTGCATCAAGTATCGTTCCGGGGGGAAAATCGCACAGGTCCTGGGGGGTGCTCTGCAGACCGTGCCGTAGTTGCTCGTATTTCCACTATCAGTAGGTGGGGAGCTTGAATTTGTCCTGGAGCGATTCAAAGGAGCGTAAATCTCCCTGCAATATTAGGTGATCTAGAGTCAGTATTCCAGCTCTAACCCAAAGGCCCCTGCATATAGTACTGTTGCCTATCCTGAGCACATCATTCTTCCAGATAGGTGTGTGGTTATGCAGTCAAGCGTCAGCCTAAAAAGGTTTATGGGTTCGGAACCAGTATTTCATCATTGAGTGAATTAATGAGTTTTGCGTGAGGGAAGAAGGGGTTTGGTGTTTACAAAGTGACTGCAACCCCAGGCCATCATAGGTGACAAGGCATTCAATATTGACCCATTATGGAGCGTCCGCCATCCTGGCTTGCAACATGGCTAAATGTGACAGCTGCAGGTGATTATAATGTTCCACACACGGGAGACTAAGGCCATCCTGCTGCTTATGAGATTGTATTTTTAAATCTGGGCCGAGAGTCACCCCATATAAAGGCTTTGATGTCATGATCGATCATTCTCAGCAGTGACCTTCAGACTGGGAGTGGTAGTATGCCCAGCACTACATAAACCTGGGTATTATGACCATTTTTACCACTTGTATGCTGCCGGACAATTATAAACGAACGTACGTCCACTTTCCATAGTCTAACTGAACTCTGTCTACTAACGGGTCTATGTTATCAGGCACTATTCTCTCCAAACCTCTGTTGAGGTAGATGCCAAGGTAACTTAGCCATTCAGTTTTCCATTGAAAAGGATATTCAGTGATGGATGTTGCAGTCGAAGTTCGGGACACAGGTAACACCTCATTCTAAGTCAAGTTGATCTTGTAGCCTGATATGGTTGCAAAGTCTGATAAAAGTGACATGAGGTGGGTAGGGAAAGAATGAGATCCAAGAGTGTTTTTAAGATGTCATCCTCATACAATAAAATCTTGGAACAGCCAGCAGGCATAAGCTCTCTGGTTATAGAGGGGTTTTGTTGTATGGCATTGGCTAGAGGCTCCATTATGAGCAGAAACAAGAGATCTGACAGGATCCAACCATGGCAGACACCCCATCGGATAGAGCACCACCACCGTCGACCTGGTCGTCAGGTTCCTATAGAGCCATTTAACTTTAGCGCTGAAGTCGTCACCCAGTCCAAACCTCTTGAGGGTGCCAAACAAATAGGATCACTCAATCTGGTCAAATGCCTTCTCAGCGCAAAGTGAGAGGGGAGGGCTTCCTCAAGTAGGTCCTTGAAAAACATGGGAAGATGGCTTAAGGTTCTCAGGTGGTTGCAGGATGTGTGTCCTGGTACAAACCCTACTTAGTCCTGATGGACAAGGGTGGGGGATGACAGTATACTAGTCAGGATCTTACATTTAAGAGATATAGGATGACAGCTACTGCAGAGTTGGGTGCCATTCACTGTTTTTGGAAAGAACAGCGATGAGTGTTCTACTGGATAGAGCTAAAAGGTTGACTGTTATGCCTCCTTGTAAGGGTCATATAGGGACTCTAATATTTCTGGTTTCATCCACTTATAAAATTGGATGAAAGCCGTCCTCTCCCAGAGCCTTGTTGTAGGTGAGGTTGCAAATAGCTTAGGCGATCTCTCCTTTGAAATTTCTCCTTCAAGCAGACTCCTGCTCTGTCATTGAGGCATGACAGCCTGAAAGAGGCAATGAAGTGGTCTTCCCTTTCAATGACCTCACTGGTCTCAAAGCTCTATAGGGTTTTGTAGTACACCGCAAATTCAGAGGCGAAATCCTGAGGATTACTAAGCAGAACCCCTGCGCTGTGAATAGCCAGGATTGCCACTGCTGCCTCTCATTGTTTAAGATGTGCGGCCAAGAGTCTGACGGCTTTTTTTTGTTCATAATGTCACATGTGTAGCCTGTAGAGCATGTATTCCGCCTTGTTTGCATAGAAGTTATTGAATTTCAGTTGCACAGCTTCCAATTATAACCTGCGTGTCACAATGTGGTGTTTAGTGTATGATTGTGATTTGGATTTGATTTCAGACTCCAAGAGCGTTTTAGTTCTCTCCAGCGTTTGTTTGCAATAGTGGTGTTATGCATAATTTGGCCATGTCCAGTGGCCTTGCAACTGCCTAAAGGATTTGCGCAGAGGTTACAGATCCCTGCCTCTTCTTGAAGTGGAGATGTTAAGGTGCCGAGGTTTGCAGGTCAAGTTCATCAAACCCCAGTCAATGTTCAAGCTAACCGGTGCATGGTTTGGAAGCGATCCCTTCAAAAGCTCACATTGCACCACCAGGAATGTCAACTGATGGGAGGACAGGAAATAGCCCAGTCATGACTACGTCCAGTGGACTGTGGATACATACTAGAATTCTTTATCAGACACAAGAAGCAGGCGCCATACGTCAAGAAGGCCCTAGTTGTCCATAATATCCTGTAGGATCAACAGGACCCATATGGTCCAGTATAGCATTGGGGGTCAGACTTCAGTCACCACCAAGAATAACCCATGTCGGCCTGGTGCAGTGGTGAGTGTGTTAAGTTTAAGGAAAAAGCTTCATTTTGCAACATTGGGTGTGTATGTGGAGCTTATTCCCATTACCCCGTTTCCTGAACATTCTTGCCATCATCAGTCTAAGTCTGCAGCACCAAACAGAGGAGTGTTTTCTCAATCAAAAGGTCTACTCCGCATTTCCTGGAGCTGCTATCAGATGAGGACCCAGAGGGGGCTAAGTTAGTAGTTTTACAACCGAAGATAACTTTGTCTACCCAGTCTCATTTTAGTTTGTAAGCTTCAGGAGCTGAAAGGTGGGTTTCCAGCAGGAGGGCCATATAGGCCTATTTAGAGGCCAGGTAGGAGAGGATCTTTTTTCTCTTCACATAATGTGTTAGGCCGTTAATGTTCACGTATACAAAATTAAGAGACGCGGTCATCAATGTGAGGAAGACTGATAAGGAGACGCAGGTGTACTAGATGAGAGCCTTGGGTTTGTTTGCTGTAGTGACCCCAGGGATAAGTAGCCCATTGGCCACTACTTTTCACTTACATTAACGCCCCTCAATTCAGTATTTAGTTTCCCCCCTGACACCAGGAACTCAGATTCACCCGACCAAAGAAGAAGGACAAAGAGGAGCCGAAGAATGCAAAAACCATGGACTTGATGTGGACATAGCGCCAAATAGTGCCTGCCTGCTTCTGTCTCTTTAATTGCAAAGGTCTGACTCGTACTGCAGCTGTGCATCATCCAAAAGCCATGGAGGGCAGCCAGCACTTCACCAACCCATCAGCATCTCCCTTGAAGTGAAGGAGCCACCACCCTGCAGTCACCGACCACAATGTACAGTTCACCGATCTGCTGATTACCAGGTCCACTGATGCAGCAGCCACCCAGGAGGAGGTCACCATGCTCCAGGAGGTCAGATCTGTCTCCCCACCAAGTTTGCAAATGCCAGGAACCCCAGACCAAGGCTTGTTCAGTGTCCAGCCAAGACACCAACACCACCAAGACCTACCTACCGACGTCGGCACCAGAGAGGCCATCATCGAGAGTGGCCGTGCTGTCCTGCTTTGTTTCCATCTCCTGGTTGATCCTAAAAGTGAGAGCCTCCAATGCAAGTGACCTGCCCGACAAAACACTTCTGCATCCGAGCCACACAGCCTGAGTCCAAGCCTACCGAAGGTGCACCCTTGCCCCAGAGAACTTCAAGAACCGAGCCCCCCTTTGGGTTCCAACTGACTTCTCCCCAAGTCCCCACTTGCAGCATATTTCTGCTTACAGGTTTTCTCCATAGACTTCAGCAGTAGCGTTCGAGTCTACCCTTGCAACCAGCACCTCTGCACCCGGGCACACCAGGGCAGGTAAACCAAAATGGATGTTGGTTCTAAGCACATTGACCCGTACTTACCTTAAATCCAGACAAACTACCCTGTAACTTGATTGCAAGTACCCCTATGCAATGTATGTTTCCTATATAGGATAACATTACCGCGTTACAGGCTCATGCCTCAAATCTGACAGCTGTATTTTCAGTGTTTTCTGAAAATCGTTAACACGAAAAGTGCTTACCTAATCTTGTAGATGTTGGAGTCTAAATAAATATAAAATTCTCTGTTATTTTTCTAAATTGGTGTCAGACTTTCCTATTGAGTGTGTGTGTCTCATTTATTGACTCTGTGTGTGCAACAAATGCCTAACACTCCCCTCTGATAAGCCTAAGGCTGCTCGACCACATATCACAAATAGAGAACCTTGGGAATGTTAAAGCAAGTCCCTGTACACTAATAAGGGATACCTGGACACTCTGCACAGTGCACCTCATTTTTGTACACTATATAGAGAGCCAGCTTCCTACAAGCAGCCCACATAAAATGGGGTGGAGCAGGTGACATCCGCTTAACCAGGGAATGGGTACAGCGCATATTCACTGGAGTCAACGGATGCACAGTGAGATCCAGGCAGGGGTGCTGGTGTCGGCATCCCATGGAGCACCGCAGAGACAGGGTCTCCTGCGACATTCAGCAGGCTGGGTGTCCAGGCCAGAGGATGAGTGATATGGTGCGTAGACAGGATCCTGGAAGATTTCAGCAAATCAGGAGACAGCCCCTGCTGGACCTCGTGTGGGCAGTGTCAGCTGGCCAATGAGGTGCTTTAGGCTAGCCCATCCCATGAGTTCCAGCAGTGCATCAGGAAAAGTGGTGTAGAACCATATTTTCAGCCCCCGCGAAACATAACGACTGGGCTGAGGCAGATAGTATATCTGGATGGAGAGGGTCAGTGAGTGGGGCCTCCATGTCAGGTGGCCGAATGATGCTAGAATGGTGATGTGCTACATTGGAGGTGAGCGGGGTGTCTGCCCTGTTCCAAGATGAAGGGAGGTGTGAGACAGGCCCAGCCAGGAAGGCACTCACAAAGGTAGGCCTGTGCCACTCCCTGGTCCCTCATGCCATCCAGAAACAGCTGTGCTCTGAAGAGCAGGTTGGAATGTGTGGAGAGAAAGCTGGCCTGAGGAAGTCTAGACGGGCCCACAATGCCAATCAGCCCAGTGGGGGGCGGGGAGAGTAGTACGTTACCTCTTCCAGTGGCCTGCGATAATGTGTCTCCAAGCAGTGCCCCGCCAATGCAGTCACAATGATGGTCCAAGTCGGACTCTCTTGGCAGCAAAAGGAGCTCTCACAGAAGCCCCGCTGTACCCTGCCAGTGGATTCTTATGCGCTTCACCTTCCTTCTGCTTTAGGGGGGTTGTGCCCCAGTTGGGCACAGTAGGGCCGCATGCAGGCCTTCACCCCCATGGAGCTCACACACAGGCAGCCATCTTCAACGGCAGCCAGACCACACCCTGAAAACATTTGCTTAATCTGAATGACTGACTCCATGGAAATATGTAGTGCATAGATAATAGTGTATTTATTCTTAATGAAAATCACAAGTAAACATGTAAAAAAGAAAGTCACAGAGTCCTGTATGATTTTATGCACATATTGCATTCATGCACCATCCTTTCTGGTAATATTCATTTTTTCAAATGTACATATTTGAATGCGAGTTGGGTTTTTGGGCGGTGAAGCGAGGAAAAATATATTTTGTTAAATTGAAAGGTTCATTTTTCGATGCAATTTCATTTCCTTACTGGTGATGTGCGTTGCGCTAGGAGGTAAAATAGATGACACTGGAAAGCATTAATTAAGCATGTAAACTTTCACATTTGATTAAATTTGACATTTTTCTGGATTTTTTTTCCCCAAAGCATCCTAACCAATTATTGTTTGGTAATTTGGCTCTCCCTTTGGTGTAGATATTTTAGGCAGCATGCACAGAACCTCAACACACATTCACACACGCGCACACAAAAACAACACAGATTAGGGTCTAAAAACCTCTGCAGTTAGCCACATATGGTCACCACCTCAACAATAGTACCCCTAAAAATCTATACTGCTTTCTGTTCGACTTCGACTCTAGAGGGTCTAACTGTTTCAGTGTAGGGCGAAGCTATCCTTTCCTTTTGTTGACTTTATTTTAGATTTAACCATATTGTTCCGTCATGTCAGTTCTGACAATTCATTTCCTTCGTTTTATAGTCATGCATTGAAATAACTAACAAAACAGGGCGAAAGGAAAAAGGTACTGTTACTAAGTTGAACATACAAAGCCCCTAATTTCAAATAATTTCGATAACCTAATATTTGAAATGTGCAAACCTCACAAAACAATTCTTTTCATCAATTTTTTGTCTTCCACCATTGTGCATTCAGTCCAATTTTTCTTAAGTATGCTTTTATACCTGCCATACTCCCATGTAGGCTTATTGGGTATGTTTTGCAAGATACAGTTTTGCTATGTCAGCAAACCTCAACCACCGCTGTACCCAGTTCCAACAGACAATTGCTAAGCAGTATGAGATGAAGTTGAAGAACATCCATGGGTTCTTTGTATCCCCATTCAGAGGCTTCAGGCTGGATACCCTGTAGCAGGAAAGGATTACTGCTTCTTGCCCTCTCACAGGAGACTTTGCCTCAAGTGAAATTGGACAAAGTTAAGAAATTTTACCTGGCTTTGAGATTGGGGAAGCTTTCACATTGGAAAGTGAATTAAAACCTTTCCTAAATTTAGATATTACTTGCTACTAGCAAGTTTTGCCTTTTCCAAATCTTGTTTATTTCCATATTCACCATTAATTATAGAATTACACTAGTAGGATCTAAAAGGATTTGCAAGTAAATGCATGGTGTAACATTATTTATGCAAAGTCTTATTGTAAACATGCAGCATAAATTTACCCATGCAGGACACGAATACATATATAAAAATGATTAAAGCATGACTGAGTAAATACGTGAGAACGTGAGGGAATTGAATGATCACAGCATGAAAAATACATCACTTATGAAGAGAATGCATTTCATTGACATTTCCAATAAACGTTCTATACCAGAGCAAGGTAAAATGCATAATATCATTTTCACAACACAGCAAATTCAATATGACTTTCTGTAAAATATAATATTGTGAATGACAAATCTAATGGGGATTATCTTTTGAAATATCCCAGTGAACATTGCCTACTTATTTTAGAAGTTATTCCTAAGGTGATCCCCCGCTTGCCCCATTAAACACATCAATCCATAGAAGTACAAGTAAAATTGGATAATTTGTCTTGGATGAGACTGCAAACATCATTTTAATGGTGCAATTACCTACCATGTTAAGATAAATTGAAATCATCAATAATCCCTGGAATAGGCTGAGAGAGTTGCACTTTATTGAAAGGGAGAGGAAAACATAACTCATCAAGCATTTTTATATTTATAGGTCATTATAAATCCAAAACCTCAAAGGAAGTAATATGAACTTCTCATGCACATTTTATATTGTGTGTCCATCATTATCAACATTAGTTTCTGCTTGCTGGGAAGATCTCTGAGTTTGCCTTAATTATTTCTTGATAAGCTATAGTGAAATCCAACTTTAATGAAACACTGACATATTTGTTTAATTGGTGATTTTCAAAAAACGATAAGTCTACTTTTTGAAGCATAGGCTTGCACATTATTTAATGTCTGCATGTTTCTCTGGTGTGTTATTTCAGTTGAAACATCAGAAAGGAACAGAGATTATGAAATGTTCTAGTTCTATTTTTTCTTTCTATTCTATTAGATCTATTAATTTTCCATCTTGCACTGTTCAAGTAGGAAACAAGGATACAATTTGCCCATAGGTTTCGGCCAATTACCCTATATTGCTGACTAAAGAAGTCTCATTATTTTTTGTCAGTAAAGAACAACATTTTTTAAAGTGAGACGGCATACATAGTTTCTCTGTTATTGTTTTTCATAATTAAGACCCATATTTAACAATATTACCATAACCCCTGGCTTTTATCAATTGGTTAGTGTGTACAGTGCTTTCTTTAACACTGCTGATTCTTTTACTGCAAAGACATCTCAATGAGTTTTTGATATTGTTGTATTTTTATATGAAATGTCCTTTTGCTTCAGCATTTGTATTTAGTATTTTAATATTAGCATGCTGTTTTTATAAATTGACAACTCTTTTGCACAGCAATATTTAATTCTTGTTAATAGTGTTTTTCGAATTGCTTTGCACACTTTTTTGCACTAAACATATGCTATTTCGTAAATTAATCTAAATGCCTCGTCATTACTTAGGCATGATCTGATCAGATCTAATGTTTTTGTTCAGCAAGGTGCTATCAAGGCAGCTAGCTATGTTAGACTCACAAAAATGTTTCTCTACTGGTTTTCATCTGCTAGAACTAGGCTCATGAGCAAGCTGGCTTCCTGTGCCATTGATCCAAACTCACGTTGTCTGTTGAAAGGCTTAAACAAGCAAACTTGGGTGAGAACAGAGTGGGGACAAAATCAATTTTATTTCTGCAAAATGTTTCACTGCTAACAGCCCAAAGCTAGGGTGCATCTTTGCTCCCTGTCTCCTTTCCTTTACTCCTTGAAATTACCTATCAGCGGCAGCCCATCCTAATGGGCAGAGGGACCATGCCCCCTCACCTTTTACCCAACAAGAAGAGTGTCTGTTAGGTTGAGCAAAGGCCAGTCTGACAGACAATCTTTCTTTTCAAGTCAGGTAACCAGGAGATACACACGTGCTACATACACAAGCTGCTGGCTGCCCAAGCTGAACTTAGCTGGGCATAAGATGTAACTGCTCCTGTGGGCATGACCTCTTCAGTCTGGCAAAGCACCTCAAGGCAGTTACCCCATCCCCCTCTGTGATGAGTCAGGCACCTTATGTCAACCAGTGAGGGAAGGCAGCCGTCCCAACCCTCCTGGGACCTCTGAGGCAGAGCTGTGCAGGTAAGTGTAATTTTTTTTAATGTTTGATGTACGCATGCGTTTATGTACGAGCATTTGGGAGTGAGTTGTGAATGGATGTGTGTGTGCGCGCGCAGGCGTGTGTGGGAATGCATGGGTGTGAGTGAGTATGTATTTTTTGCGTGTGTCCCCCATCCATCTCCCTGCCTGCTAAAATTACTCGTCAGCACTGCTAACTATGCAAAAGCTCTCAACTATTTCACTCTCAAATTAAGTGGCGTCAATTTGTCAGTGCTTGCTTATTGCAATTATTTGGTCTTGAGGTTGCCTGTGTTTTCACCTGGAGGAGACCTTATCTGGCAGTTCAGGGTGGACTGTCCCTATCGGAGCAGGAACAAGACTGATCTGCATAAGGTAGATCTCTGCCCAGAGCAGTGCATTTGTAGAAACATGGTTTGAAGTGGTCCAAGCGATCATAAGTGGCTGAGAATAATTCAAACATTCCTTCCATCATTTTGTTGTTTGGTGCATTATGATTTGGTATTGATTGTAAAAACCCCTACTTATCTTCAGACAGAACTTTCTAAATATAATGATCTTAACTGCCGTTTTGAATTTGTTCAAAACTAATATGATGTTCTTTGTGAGGAGGCTGTGTAAATGCTCATAGGCTCTGAATGGCTGTAGGATCAATACTGCTATCCAGTATGATTATATGGAAATCCGGCTAAAATCAAGGTTGTCTTGGGCCGTGCAATGCGTTGCTCCATCGCTGCAATGTGGTACAGTTGGGGTTGATATCATCATATAAATGTTATTTGGTTATAAATATAACCATAAAAAGAGCACAAAATCACAATACATGCATTTCATAAAACTGTAAAAATAAACACATTGTGATAAAACCATAAAAGTGGTAAAAGAAGGAAAAACATTATTGAATTCCCGAATTCCAACAATAAGATTAGTTGGGTCTAGAGTTCTTAGATCTCAAAGCTGCACGTAGAAAGCATGAGACAGCAAATAAAACATGTTCATTCGGTAGGAGCTGCAAGTATATCAGCGCCGGACAAACTTGAGTTAGATTCAGGGATATCAGGGTTGATATATATATCCAGAAGGCTCTGCACTATGCAGGTTTGTGCTCCCCAGACCAGCATTGGTTTACAGATATAATTGACTATCCTAAGCTATAAGGCTGTAGCCTACAGACAAAAATGTGATAATAGATTGGACTATTAAAATAAATATTCTTCATGTGTTTTTTTGTGTTAGAAATGGGGTTTCTTGTTGGCAGAGGTATGCACCTTGTCCAAGCAGGAATCACAATCCTAGTCAGGGTAAGACAGATAGACAGACAGACAGACATACACACACACACACACACACACACACACACACTAAATTAACCTGTGCTTACCCTCTGGTAGATTGGCACAGAGCAGTCAGGCTTAACTTTAGAGACAATGTGAAAAGTATTTGTGCAAAACTTCAAACAGTAACACAGTGAAAACATCACAAAAGACTCCACACCGGGTTAGAAAACTAGAGTTCAATTTTATAAATATAACAAGACCAAAATGACAAATTTTCAATAAGTAGAAGTTGAGATATACATTTTCAAAGAATAAAATGTAAAATTGTGCTTAGAAGCATTAATCGCTTAAATGGGATATCTGGTTGCGCCGAGCCAGGACAAATTCAAGAGTTCTGGCTGACTACGATGGAGCACGGGCCGGATACATAGATCCAGTGAGGCCTGCTGAACAAAAGTACATTAATCCGGATTGTGTTGACGAAGATGCGTGGTGCAGCAAGGCGTAGGTGTTCCCAAAGCAGTTGGGGTGATAAGTCAATTTACACCACGCAACAGCAGTGATGCGTCGGTTCCGAAGGCGATGCGGCGGTTCTGAGAAACGGCAGTTCCGAAGGCGATATGCGGGATTTCTCCACACAGTAAAGGTGATGCTTCGATCTTGTCCATGCAGTGGCGGTGATGCAGTGGTTCCGAAGCAGTGGTTGCGAATGCGATGCGCTGGTCCTGAGTGCGGTGTGCCGATCCTGTTCCCACAGTAGCATTGATGCATTGATTCTCGTCTCGTAGCAGAGGATGTGTCGGTTTTGTTGGATCTAACTCCTAGGCCCAAATTCAAGGGTCCAGGACTGGGGTGGCACCACTTGCAGGGCAGACTCGCAGACCGTAGAGTCCAAGTGTAGGAGCAGGCTGGTCGAACATCTTTTATGTCCCAGAGACTTCAGATCTGGAGGCCAGTCAGCTAGCCCTTGGAGTCACTCTCAGTTCAAGTGATACAGGTCCAGTCCTTCTCACTCAGGAAAGAGGGAACAGTAGGCAGCAGGGCATCACAGCAAGGAAGGAGTCCAGCAAACAGCAGTCCAGCAGAGTGGCAGTCATTTAGCAGCACAGAAGTTCTTCCTGGCAGAGTGGTTACAGGTCCAGAGTGCACTGAAGTCATGGTGTCAGAAGTCCAGTACTTATGCCCAATTGTGCCTTTGAAGTGGGGGAGACTTCAAAGAAGGGTCTTTGAAGTGCATAGAGGTCCTCCCTGCCTGCACTGGCTCCAGGCTCACTACAGGGGGGTATGCAACCCTTTGTGTGTGGACAGGTCACATCCTATTCAGTTGTAAGTGTGAGTCTGTGCCCAGCTCTACCCTCCCAACCTGCCCAGGATGGCCCACCAAGTCACACCTAAGCTCCCTTTGTGTGGGGCTGTCTTGAGGGAATACAAAAAGCCCAGCTGTCATCCAACACAGACTGAAGAGAGACAAGCAGCAGGCACCAAATGGCTAAAGTAAGAAAATGCTAGCTTTCTAAAAGTGGCATTTTCAGAATTGCAATTTAAAATCCAACTTCACATAAAACAACACTAAGCGAATCACCTAAAACTGCCTTACATGCATCCACCTATCGACCATGGAACAAACTCAATTTGGAACACTTAGAAACACAACTAACATCCAGTACAGATCTGGAAACAATAAATTCTATTAAAAAACTATATGAGCGGCTACAGGAAGCTTTTGACATCCTGATACCACTCAAAATCACACAACAGAACAAAAGAAAAAAAGCGTCTTGGAGAAATATAGAGATAAGAGACATAAAACAACAAATTAGAAAGCTGCAACGTACCTGGCTCAAAACAAACGCCAAACAAGACAAACTTCACCTACAGAAAATGAACAGATTATACAAGTCAGCTATTAAAAAAAGCTAAGAAAAGGTACTATTCAGACAGAATTCAAAATGCTAAATGTGCAAATAAAGAATTCTATAAAATACTCAATGAATTTTGTAAACCAAATTGCCTAGAAGGAACTCATTCTGTTACTCAAGATTTCATGGACAAACTGGCAAATCATTACACGGACAAAGCAGACACGTTGAACTCGTACTTAAAACAGAGACAAAGCACCAGCACTAACCCTTTTACAAAACAACAATCCAAGAACACTCTAACCCAGCCTCTCCGTTCCTTCCAACACATCTCACACAATGAATTTATGGACCTGGTCAAAGCAAGCAGGCCTGCCAGCAGCATTTCTGACCCGTGTCCACCACAAACTTTCAAGACAATTCTTTTAACAACCTCTGCTGCCACTCCAGTAAGAAGAATCATCAACGATTCCTTAACTACCGGAATATTTCCAAAAGAACTAAAAAAGTCGTACATACGGCCTTTACTGAAGAAAACAAACTTGGATCCGCTGAACCCTGACAACTACAGACCCATTGGAAATGGACCTTTTCTGGGCAAACTGATAGAAAGAGCAGCGTTCACCCAGATGTCACAATTCATTGAAGAGAATGCCATACTTTCAGACTTCCAAACAGGATTCCGTCTGGGAAGAGGCACAGAATCTGCCCTCCTTGCCATCTGGGATGACCTGAAGAACACAGTAGACCGCAAAGGGGTTGCTGCGCTACTCCTCTTGGACCTCTCGGCTGCCTTTGACATGGTTGACCATGACACTCTGAAACAAAGACTCTATGAAGCCGGCATAGAGGGGACTGCTCTAGACTGGATTGCGTCCTACCTTCGAAACAGAACTAATGTCATCCATACCCCACCTTTCTCGTCCAAACCATACTCCACAAAAGCAGGGGTCCCTCAAGGCTCTATCATCTCGCCCATGCTTTTCAACATCTACATGAAGACATTACCGGTACTGATCAATCAATTTCACCTCACGTGCTATAACTATGCAGTTGACACGCAAATACTCCTTCAATTGGAATGCCCCAAAGACATTGGAAACTCTCCAATTTTCAGTTGTCTCAGAGCTGTGGATCAGTGGATGACTTGGAGCCATCTCAAATTGAATGCTTCCAAAACGGAAATACTCATGTGTGGCGATTGGAAACATTATGACCCGATTGCCGCCTGGCCTGATGAACTGGGATCACCGCCTAAAGTATCAAAGGAAGTAAGAAGCCTCGGAATGACCATGGACTCCAAGCTATCGATGAATGCCCAAGTGGACAAACTAGCAAGATCAAGCTTTGTCACTATAAAAACGCTGTGACTAATTTTTCCCCATTTAGGATTTCCACACAAGGTTCAAACTACCATCTCCCTTGTTCTGTCCAAACTCGATTACGCCAATAGCCTCTACCATGGATCACCTTTAACAACCATGAAAAGACTACAACGGATTCAGAACTCGGCTGCCAGACTACTCTTGCATATCAAACCGCGAGACCACATCTCACCTGCCTTGAAAGCCCTGAATTGGTTACCGGTTGCCAGAAGATCCACGTTCAAGCTGCTTTGTATCACCCACAAAGCAATACATGGAATGGGACCGCTCTTCATCAGGAATAAAATCACCAAACACATTCAACAAAGGAACCTCCGCTCTAAAGTGGCACCTCACCTCAAAATTCCAAGATACAAGAAAAAAACCATGGGTGGCACATCCTTCTCTGTTCAAGCAGCCAAGCTCTTTACCCCCAAACATAAGATCCACGGACAACCACCTTATCTTCAGAAAACTACTCAAGAATTGGCTCTTCCCCACGTATGCACCATAGGCAAACAGAAATTTACAGCATATCCCTCTGTATATAAACATTTATTTTTACTATAGATATGTACCTATCTTTGTGTATTGCTTTGTATAAACATGTAGAATAATTATGTTGTTAAAAAATAAATACAAATACATTTTTAAAGTACAATAACACTCGAAAAACCAGAGTTTATCAAATGCATCTTTTTACCTCCTTTATGTATCTCTATACCTTCCATGTACTTGGATCTATATATTTATTACTTTTCTCCTAAAAACGCATATCCAATGCACTACCCTATTTCTCATCCTATACATCTATCAATATCCTTAATCTACATATACCTACCTCCTTTATGCATCTATATACTTTCCATGTACTTATGGATCTATATATTTATCACTTTCTTCCAGTTCAGCATATCTAATGCACTATCCTATTTCCCACCCTATACTTCTCTCAATACATCTTCTACCCCAACTTTCTGACTCATCTCAAACTTCTTTCTACTACTCTTTCCAATGCACTACCCTATTTCTCACCCTATACCTCTATCAATATATCCTCTACATCCACTCTCTCATTTATCCCAAACCCCATACCCCTACTATGATCCCCAAAATAACCCTTTCTAGACTCTCCTATACTCTACCCCTCCTTGCCTCATTTGACACCTCTTTTACTATACCGATCCCCCAAAACAAGCCTTTCTAAACTCATCCCTCTGACTCTTCCCCTCCACATCCCCTTTTTACTCATCCCAAAGCCCCTTCCTACTGCTATGACCTCCCAAAAAAGAAAAAAAAAAGTCTACATCCTTCACTCTTCTATCCCTCCACTATCCTTTTCAATCAAAATAACAGACTAATATGTTCACTTCTCAAATTTCATATTTCACCATACTAATTCACCACTAATCCTTTATGGGTTCCAGAGTAGTGTTCTACTCACCAAAAAAGCGCTTTAACACCTCATCAGAGGTAGCAAGCACTATATAAATGCAAACCTTTTTCCCTCTTCTATCCCTCCGCTACCCTTCTCTATCCAAATAACTGAAAAACATATCCACCACTCAAATTACTTTCATATTTCACTATACTACTTTTCAAAACTAATCCTTTATGGGTTCCGGAGTACCGTGCTACTTGCAAATAAAGCGCTTCAACATTCCATCAAGGGTAACAAGCACTATATAAATGGAAACGTTTTTTTCCCTTTTCTATCCCTCCCCAACCCTTCTCAATCCAAATAACTGACTAACATATCCACCACTCAAATTACTTTCATATCTCACTATACTAATTCAACACTAATCCTTATGGCTTCTAGAGTAGTGTGCTACTCGCCAAAAAAGCGCTTCAAAACCCCATCAGGGGTAGCAAGCGCTATATAAATGCAAACCTCTTTTCCCTCTTCTATCCTGCTGCTACCCTTCTCTATCCAAAAAACTGAATAACATATCCACCGTACAGAGTTGTATCGCTCAATCATTTGTTTGTCTGGAGTTAAGTTAAATAGCAATTGGGAAGTAGGTCCTTTTTGTGGGCCAAGAAAGATAAATAAGTAAGGGAACAACCCAACACATCTTTAGCCTAGATGCTCATGCTTATCAGGAGATGTTGGCTGATGACAGTAAAGTAGCCTGTGGCTCAAGAGGCAATTTACTCTTGTTTTTAGCACGTGACAATTTTGAGTCACAGTGCTATCAATATTTCTTTATTTTTAGAACTTGAACACAATGAATGGTTAAATGTACTGTGGTCTGTGAATACAGGCTGAAAATTTTGTGTTCTCAAAGAGTAATCATTTTTGCATTTTATGCGTTTGTGTCCTGTTTTAGAAAGGCTGAGAATCATTCATTTATTAAAGATCTTTAAAAATTGTAATTTTTTCCTGGAGAAGGAAACGTTCAATACAGGTCTACTGGCGACAGCTATATATATTTGTGCTACAGTGGTAGCATTCTTGAGTTTGTTTTGCTTTTCACTGGCAACTGGCAAACTGAGGTTTGTCCCCCAGTGTACTGAGTGCACAAGTATGGGGACTCAAAGGGAGACCCCAAATGTCCCAAGAGGGCACAGTCACACACCAGTTGGCAGACATCTGGGTTTGTGAGTGCAGCGCTTGGGGAGGAGGTAGTCCCAGCTAGCTTGGGGGAGAGGACAGAGGTTACGTTAGTGCCCTATGGGATAGAGAGATGGTGCCAAAAACCCATATGCCTTCCGATGTTTCTACGTATAGGCAGTGGGTCACCATCAATGGGGAGAGGGTGGAGGCTCTGAGAAACACCAGAGCCAGCATGACTCTTGTAAGGTGTCATCTGGTGTTCTCAGAGTAATTCATCCCTAATACATTCAACGAGGTCAGTCGCAGATAACCTAGAAAGTCACTACTCAGTGGCTCTGGTTTCCTCTGAGTGGGGGGGGGTCTTGGGTTCTCTAAAAGTAGTTTTGAGCCCTGCCACGCCTGAAGATTGTTTGTTGGGAAAAGACCTATAGCACACTGTCTGGAAGGAAGTGGAACTCAGGTCACACCTGGAGATGTTAGACATGCCTGAATGGATCGGTATGACCACAAGGTCCATGGCTGCCCTAGAGGGGAGTCAAGGAAACCGGAAACCTGGAAGAATGGCCCAAGTAGCTGTCAATAAGAGGAAGGGCAAGGGGCATAGCAAACCAGCCCCTGAAGTTCCTACGGTCCAGGTTGAAAGGGCACCTGAGGAAGTCATCCACTAAGCCTACCAGGGAGGACATTGTCACCCTAGGAGACCTGCCTCAGCTTGCTGGATGGCAAGTTGAGGGTGTGCCCACAAGGGAGGAATTCTGCAAGGTGCAGAAAGGGTGCCTAACTCGAGAAGGGTTGAGGTGGCAAGCTGCGGCCTAGGCAGCAGGTGATAGCTCTGGAGATCAACTTATCTATCAGAATGACCTTCTTTACAGTGAGCCTAGGGTTCCTGGACCTGGGGCAGCCCAAGTGCAGGGGGTCCCTCAGTGTTACAGGGCCTTCCTACTGGGATTGGCTCATTATATACCCCTGGCAGGACATCTGGGGGAGGACAAGACCTTTGCCAAGCGTGTCCCCCCTTTCCATTGGCCCCAATGAAGATAGCCTTAGACACACTCTGCAAGTCTTGCCCCACCTGCCAGGCCAGTGGAAATGCAGGGAAAAAGCTGAAGGCTCCTCTGGTTCACTTGAGAGGTTGGCATCGCCATTGTTGGTCCATTGGACCCCAAGACAGCCTTATGCAACAGGTTCATCCTGCTTTTGGTGGACCATGCCACACGGTACCCAGAGGTCATCTCTCTGAGGTCAGTGGCTGTACCTGCTGTGGCTAGGGCCCTGATGAGGTTTATCCCCCTGTGTGGGGTTCCCTGAGGAAAAAGTTTATGACAGAGGCACTAACTTCATGTCAGTGTACATGAAATCCATGTGAAATGAGTGTGGTGTGATCTACAAGTTTTCCACACCTTACCACCCTCAAACCAACAGGCTTGCTGAGACATTCAACAAGACACTGAAATGCAGGATAATGGGCCTACCTGAGCCCATGAGGTGGAAGTGGGACATCCTCTTGTCATGCCTGCTGTTCATCTACAGGGAGGTGCCACAGAAGGGTTTAGCCTATCGGAGCTCCTCTATGGACACCCTGTTAGCCCTTTCAGCCTTGAGAGAGAGGGATGGGAGCAAGATCCCAGGAAACCACATCAGGGTGTAGTCAGCTACATGCTGGTACTCCGTAACCAGATGGAGCACTTTTGGAAAAGGGCTAAAGACAATCTTGAGGCCAATCAAGAAGCAATGAAGCTCTGGTTTGACCCGAAGACCACTCTGGTGGAGTTTCAGCTTGGCCAGAAGGTGTGGGTCATTGAACCTGGGGATCCCTGGGCTATACAAGACCATTGGATAGGGCAATATGAAGTGAAGGGATGCCACCTACCTGGTGGATCTCAAAACCCTTAGAAACCCCTTAAGTGTGCTCCAAATAAATCATCTGAAACCCCACTTTGAGAGGTCTGAAGTCACCATGCTTTTGGTGACAGATGACAGAGTGGAAGAGAAGAGTGAATCTCTCCCTGACATCCTGTTTACCCAGGAACATGATGGGCTAGTACAGGGTGTTAACCTCTCTCCTACTCTGACCCCAGAACAGCAGAGTAACTGTTGGCAGTTACTGGGGCAGTTTTCTTATCTCCATCACTCCTGGGCTTTGCACTTGTGTACCAACAATATAAATACTGTAGAAGGAGTGCCTGCTAATAACAAAATGTGCAGGTTGTCAGACAATGTGAGAGCCAGTATCAAGGAGGAGGACTCCAAGAAATGGTGTTAGGGTTGATTGAGCCCTCCAGCAGCCCTCTAAACTGGGTCCCCGTGTCTGTCCTGTGCTCCATCGCGGTTGGCCTGAACGTAGAACTTTGTCCCTGTCTGATGTGACCAGATGGCCACAGCCTGCGCTTTGTGCACCTGGGCACTATTTTTACTTAAAACCTTAAAATTGCATGTCTCTGGTTCTACTGATTGAATTTATGTAGTTTTGGTCTCAAATAACTTATTATATTTTACTCCATGTTTCTAAATTGGTGTGGGATTTTTCTTGTGTTGTGTTTTCATTTTACTACTGTTTGTGTGCTGCATAAATACTTTACATATTGCCTCTAAGTTGAACTTGACTGCTTTGTGCCAAGCTACCAGAGGGTTAAGCACAGGTTAATTTTGGAGTATGCCTGCATCTTCAAACTGACAAAAATTGTGATTACTGCATGAGTAGGGTTTCACCCCCCCACCAGTAACCTGATTTTCAACAGTCTGGTTTACCAGAGCTTTGTGTTGGCGGTAGGCACGGGCGGGAAGATCTAGGTGCCAACAGGCCTGTTCGTTTTTATGAAAAGCCCAAAACTTAAGGATTCCTCCTTCTTGATGTAGAGGATTGCACTCTGATGTCAGCCAAGGCACCTGGTCCTGGCAGTTTTGGTGGCACGCAGGTCAGCTGGACAGATGCATGGTGCCCTCTGGAGCTTGTTATGTCCCTGTAGCTCAGAAAAGGAGGTCATCAGCTGACCCTTGAAGCCACTTCAGCCTGGGATGAAGTGTGCTGGTCCAGTCTTTCTTCTCAGCAAACAAGGCAGCAGGGTGTCCTTCTTCTGTAGTATCCACAGGTCTAGTTCTAGGAGTATACTGAGGAGTGGGAATGAGGTTTTCATTTATTTTATACCTGGTGCCCCTTTCAAGTGGGAGAAGCTTCTGGAGTTTTCCCCCTACCGAGGTGTCCTAAATTCCTGTCTTTCTGCCCTGGTCCCAGTCTGTGTGGTGTCAGGAATCCTCAGACTGTGTCCTGTATAATTTGCCGATACCCTCAGGAGTCACTGGTCAACCATGTCATTGTTTGGCCCTCACATTAAGATGGGTTTTCTGTCTGGACCAATGCTTGTTTATGTGTGTTGCCAATGCTTGTTTGTTTTTACTAATGCTTGTTGCTGGTTGCCGAGGCCATGCCCATGCACCCTGCATATTTTCACCATGGAGAGAACAGCTGTGTACCTCCTTGCTAGATAACCTACACTTTGCCTTCTGTCAGCAAAATGTGAGGCCACGTGTTCGGCAAAGGTCATTGTGATTGGTTCGAAAATAGCCATGCCCAGCAATGATGACTCGCTTGGGATTGTTTGCCTGCTTTGCCAATACAGACGTCACGTCTCCTGTGACCATGTTCAATTCAGCCTGCGGCCCTCGGCTCTAGCTCCCGCCCACGAGACGTCAAGGAGGCAACCTGCTACCCACTCCATGCAAGGGTCCTGGTTGTTAGCGAAGTGGAGCGCGCTTGCTGATAGACTTGCTGCATTTTTTATTTGTTTCTGGAAGCTCCCGTTTGTCAGTTAAGTGAAGCACACTTGACGATAGACCTGCTGCATTTTAATTGTGTTTCTGAACAACCTGTTACACGCTTAGAACATTATTGGGTGCCCAAAATGATATGAACTTGAGATTGGACTGTGTGTTGCTCATTCTGGATGTTGTTGGACCTATGTGCATAGCGCTATGAACAGTATTGATGTGAACCTTGTGATTTGTGTATTACATGTGTGAAAGAGATAGACACTGCTGAAAGGTGCTTGAGAAGTTATGAATCATAACATTTCTGTTTTCTATTATGTTAGGATTTATTGCTGAAATGATTATTGCTGAATTGATTGGTATTAGGCTTATTTTAGTTCTGAGTGCATCCTGCGGGCCCAGTTCAAGAGCGGTTAAGTGCATTATATGACAGTGAATGAATCACATCCCAGTTGGAGATCTTGGTGCCTATCGCTGCCTTGAAATATATAATCCTGAACCTGAGTCAGAAAGAATTATCCCAGTGTGCATCAGACTACATAAGGAGAGTTGATAGCTAAGAAAGACCTCTGCCAAGGTATCAGGTGATTGCATGAACGTTACATATGACTGTTCGCATTAACATGTCAGGTCTCGCTGTAAGTGTGCCACTAATACCGGCCTCTTGTCCTTCACTGTTAGAACACAGCTTGACAGAACACTGACAGCGACCCATTGTACTACCGAAGAACTGGATGCCCGACTGGACCAGGCAGCAAGGAGAGCAGTCTCTCTCTGTTGTCTCTTCCAATCCCCCCTCCCTTTCGGGATTCCTGTCGAGACTCCTGAGACCATACTGGAAGTGTTGAGAGATGTCCCAGTAGGTCGGGGCATTCGTTGATCTGCAGATGTCCTGCCTTTCAGGTGAGTGGCGTCGACATCTGGGTGCATAATAGGGTAGTGTGATGTCCTTTGTGTGTGAGCTGGACCAGTGTCTTTGAAGTGCAAGTGTTGGAGGTGGTACTTGGCCCCGCATCAAGCACAGATGGTCCCATCCTACCAACACTCAGACCCTCTACTGTGATGCTATCTAGGAGGAATAGACAAAGGCCAAATGTCAATTGCACTTAGTGATATGATCCAGGATACAGGCTGCAAGCACTAAATGGTCAGGGCAAGAAAATACCAACTTTTTAAAAGTGGCATTGTAAAATTGTGACTTGAAATCCGACTTTACCATTAAAGATGTTTTTAAATTAAAATTCCTCAGACACCAACCATGACATTCCTACCAGCACCCAAACAAAAGTTATCCCTTATTAAATGTAAAATGTAATAAGGTAACCCCATGTTATCCTTGCAATAGTAAAAAAACGAATAAGAGAGTTTTTCACTACCAGGACATGTAAAACTTAAACATACATACCAACTATTTAAATAGAGCACACCCTGCCCTATGGGTTGTTCAGATCCTACTTTAGGGGTGACATATTTATTAAAAAAGGAATGTTTAGGCCTGCGAAAGGTTTATTTTGCCAGGTCAAAATGGCTGTTTAAAACTGTACACACAGGCTGCAATGGCAGACCTGAACCATGTTTAAAAAGGCTACTTAAGTAGTTGCCACAATAAGTGCTGCAGGACCACTAGTAATATTAAACTAACAGGCCCTGGGTACATGTAAGTACCGCTTTTGGGTGTAAACCAAATGTACCATATTTAAAGGAGAGAACACAAGCACGTTAGCACTGGTTAGCTGTGGTATTGTGCACAGGTTCCTAAAAGCCAACAAAAATGGTTTCAGAAAACAGGAGGGATGAAGGCAAAATGTTTGGGAGTGACCTTGCAGAGAGAGCCAAGTCCAACATATCACAATTACCAGAATTCATAATAGCAGCCATTACTGTACTGACCAAATAATGAGTGTAGCATTAAAACATTGAGAAAAAACAGATTTTAGCAAAAAGAGGCATAGTCTTTTCAAGACATTAAACCATTAGTTTAAGTGTCTTTTTCGGAGTCTGTACAAGTCTGCATTTTCCCAAATTAAACTAAGTAAATAAATGAATAATCTCTCCTTAGTGAAGTAATTTAGAAAAGTAATCCGCTGCTGTGGGGCCTTGTTAGATATGATTCATCAAAGAGGTTAAAGCCCGATTGCCCGTGGACCAACTCTACAAGTTGCAGGTTCCCCACTGTTCTGGTTCCTTATGAAAATTAATATATTTGTTGTGTGTTATTTCTATATAAATATGGTCGCCTTCTCATGGAATTTTTTTTTTTTGTTTTATGTAGAGCGAACTCGACCCGAAGGTATCAGAGCGCTTTATATGAGCACCAGTTGCATTACAGACAGACACATTCATTTTCAGGCATGGGGAGATTAAGTGATTTGCCCAGAATCACAGGATGTTGAGCGTCCCTGCTGAGACACGGAGACTAGCCGGTTCCCTAGTTTCGAGGTCCACCACTCTAGCCATTAGTCCACATCCTCTCAACATTTAATACTCCCTCGAACATGTTTATATGTGGATAAAACGAATCTCTGCGCGTCCCTTGTATGAACCGTGTACATACTGCTAGTTTAAGACCTCACTATGGAACTGCCCAGCCAGTGCCGCCCACCAGCATCCCTCACGTCCCTTCCTATTTCTGTCATTTCGCCACTGACCGCAGAGCCTGGGACATCACAGGGAAGCTCGTGAAACAGGAAAGGGTATCAGAAATGCTATTAATCAAACCTGGAACAGGTCGGTGGAAAAACAAATAATTGCCTTTAGGCATTAGAGAACTAATTCCCTTCGCAACTTTCCTGTCAGTTCAGATTTCGCTGACTGCATGTTGATCATATCTGCTAACCCTTGCTTGTCTGACCGGAACACAATTCTTCGAGCCTGAAGTCAATTCTCTGCAAAATAAAACTGTACCGCGAGAAATAATTTAAAAAAGTACACTGCATTCTGTGCCAT
The DNA here is from genome assembly GCA_963921515.1 of Calotriton arnoldi. Classification (NCBI taxonomy): domain Eukaryota; kingdom Metazoa; phylum Chordata; class Amphibia; order Caudata; family Salamandridae; genus Calotriton; species Calotriton arnoldi. Next base: position 2,321,967 of record CAWUFW010001918.1, read on the forward strand.
CTGTTGAGTTTACTGCGCATCGACATTTTCTTCATTTCAGGAGGGCGCAAACGTCAACTACATCCATGCGTAAAAGGGAACATCTCTTTGATGTGCAGGCTACAAAGTCTGGTGCAAAATTTAGCATTATTTTGAAGCATAATCTATTTAAGTGGGTTAAAAAGAAAACCACACGTTTGCAGTAAGCCTTGTTCGCTTCTAGACTAGGATATCTCCTTCCCAGGTCTCCCGCGCTCCGTGTCCTCTGTTGCCCTCCACTCACAGAAAGATGATGAAATAGAGCTATGAACCACACCCGAGTTTCCCTCCCTCCAGTCTAATTACCGGACATTTGACGTGAGATTTAAGTGACTTGTAGGCTCATTCGATATACAGAGGTTACTTCTCTGTTCAAGGGGATTCATGTATTCATTGACAGCTGATGATTAGTGACTTTAAGTCTTATAAATTTGATCATTGAAAACCCGATATTCTCTAGGAAGGTGCACACTTGGGCCACCAAGGGTTGCAACAGTCCATAATCTGGAAGGATTTTATAGATTCCCGAAGACAGCAAAAGGAAGCCTTTTCTCTTGCATTCCAGAGCCACTACTGAAGTGATACTCAGCAGTGTTGAGCCAGCTAGCTCCTCGGTTTACTCCTATGGTTACTGGTGCATCCACTCTTCTGCTCTGTCTTGTTTGCCTGCTGTAGTGGAAACAAGTGCTTAAAGTCCGGAGGGTCACATTGCTGCCCTGAGACACTAGACAATCGAAAAACCTCAGCCCTGACCCAGGACTGTTAAAAGCCGGACTATGCCCATTCATTCCTGTCGCCCCATTCAAGACAGGAGGAGTGATCGGCATTGTATGCCTAGGGCTTGCTCATTTTGTGTCTGGCTTGACAAAACCTGAAGCCTGATTGCTGTGCAGTTTTCTCCAGCTGTGCCCCTTTTACCGGGCTTGGAGGAATTACTAAAGACAGGGGCCAAGGTTGCATTTGAGAAAGGATACAGAGTTTCCTTGCTCTTATGCTAGAGTGCCAGCACACTATAAGAAATTCTTTACAATACCATGGAGAATCAATGTGCATCTACGAAGGTACCTGGCTTTGCACAGTTCAACCGGCCCATGTGAACACTCCGTAAATGCTAAGGATCTCTAGTGAATGATCTTCATCGCTGCTGCTGCTGCTGCCTAGTGGGCAGCTTTAAAATAGCCCTTCTTGGGTGATGAAACTCGAAAATTCTTTATTGATTGATTAATTAATTAAAATCATTACAATATACATTATTAGATGCATTAAAACATACAGTAAAAGAGATAAAAACCCTTTTTGGGTCATGGCTAACACACAGCCTCCGATTGTGGGACCAGATTTCACTTGTCAGCAAGGCCTTGAATACAAAAGATAAAGGCCCAGTCCAAAAAATAAAGTACCCATGCATGAAAGTGACGACATCTAGAGACATGATCTTCCTGCATTTTAGGTGTGCTCACTGACTACAGTGCTTTCAGTTGAACCTGTATGGTCAATGGTGCACATAAACCAATTGTTTTAGGCAATTTAGTTACCTGATAGTTAAAATCGTACAGAGCTGTTGGGATCCACCATCCAGGACGATGACAGCTATAAGTCAATGGGCCCTGGAATGGAGAGCATTACAGTTGCGCTGAGACAAAGTACTTTTGCTTATGATATGAGTGGCATATGGTATCGCGGTTTTCTCACATCGTGTGATCGCTAGATTAAAATGCTTCAGGTGGTATATGACAATAGACAAAATAAGGGATTCCTCTGTCTGCAAGTCCGAGTTAAAAGACAAACCATGACCGGAGCTTAAAAATACTAGTGCATGTGCAGCAAGCCACAACTGGGCTCCCCGGGATCAAGCCACTCCCAGTGGAGGCCCAGCACCCCTCCGGCTGAACAATGTCAGGTCCATTCCAGCTCTTGGAGCCATGGGCGAGGAACCTCATTGCCTTGCAATACAATTGAACTGAATTCCCATTTAGTAGAGTGATTGCTGGGTGACATGACCTGACTTGCAGATCTCTTAAAGCTTATCGTAAGCGTTTTTGCCTGAGGGTTAAGAGGGCCGGGCACACGCAAAGCAGAAGGAGCAAAGTTTCATGAACATAGCCGCTTAATTGGCAGTGGTTACTGGACCAAGACTGCTTCCAGGAGGGGACAAGGTTCTTTGATGGGAAAATGCCAAGGTGTATGAGCGGCAGAGCGTGTTTTCTGGCCGCAGAGAAAGGAGAAGTCAGATATAGCTGTAGGCCCCAAGCCGCATAAGATGGCAGAACTGCCCATGCATGGTGTTTGTGAGCAAATTCAGCCTTATGCAAGGCTTTAATTGATTGATGATGGGTGATGAAGTCCCATGAGATCTTATCATGGAGCTGATTTTCAATTTCCTACCAGGTCAGGTAGGAGATTGTGTCCGGTGCAGCAGATCTCAGGCTCCAGCACAATTTAACTAAGGACCCATTCCTTACAGGGTCCTGGTGGTGAAGGCCAAACTCTAGCCTGATTTGAGCTTGCAAAACATGCTGTGGTAACACAAAACCTTTTGACTAGGTTTGAATGAAGTGTGTTTAAAGTGGGTGCATCTTTCCCTTTTAGCAATTCAGCACCATAAGAGAGCGATGGCATGAATTTTGTACTAATGACCTGAAGGATATGGTGAGTCGAAGTGTTGTGGGTCTTTTGCTGTAGAGTTTTGAATGGAAACAAAAGTTTGTTCGCTGTTGATCTTCTGGATGCGAGGTGGACTTTGAAAGTTGAGTGTGAATCCATATAAATTCAAGGTACTTGTAAGATTTTGCTGATTCTAAAGCACAGCCATTTGCCCTCAAGTGAATTTGGGCTTCGATTTGGCGAAGTGACTCGAGAAGCAAACCGCCTTAGTTTTGCTGAGATTTTGAATGTATCCGCTTAATTGATCAATTAGATGCTGCAGGCTGATCGGTGTTTGGCTGAGCAAGACTATGTCGTCTGCATATTGAAGGCATCGTAGTTGTTCCTGGACCAGCCAGGGGAAGCCGCTCAACACTTGGGGACTGATAACTGTCAAGATCAGCAGTGTAGATGTTAAATAGACAGGGGACCAAGACACACCCCTGTTTTAGGCCATGTTGGTGCTAATTTTATGTGTAGTTCTCCGGCCATCACCAATCTTGATTTGTATCCAAGTGTGAGTGTAAAGGTTCATGAATGTGTCAAAATGTTTCGGTGGCACTCCCCCAGTGGGCCATTTTTTCCCCACAGCTGTTCCCTCAACCTTGTTGAAGGCTACGTTTAGGTCTATAAAGCAGGAGTACAGCTTATGGATTTTACCTTTTCTTTGAGAAGAGTTACCACCAGGTGATTTGTTAATGTGCTCATGCCTACTCTGAAGCCAGTCTGGGTTTTCTGAATAATAATTGACTGATTGACCCAGTCCTCCAGATCTAAGAGCAGCTTTGTGTCGTAAAGCTTTGCTTCTAAATCAATTAAGCTGATTAATCTATAGTTTGTGGGATGTGAGTGAATGCCAGATTTATACATGTTCTGAAGTATACTGCCACGCCAAGAGTTCTTGGATGAAATTTGTTAGAAATGTGTGATTAAATAACAGTGTTAAATGGGTGGCCCAAAATGAGGGGTCTTTTTTAAATAGCACATTTAGAATGTTGTTAGGCCTTGGTGCACCCTCGAACCTGAGCCTTTCCAGGATTCGTACTGCCCGTGCGTGGTTCAGCATAGGGTAAGGCGCCTCTGGTGGTGTGGCCATTGAGAATGAAACTGATGGCTGACCCAGATCCGCTTGGGTGTAAACTGTGGCTGTGTGTGTTGACCAGGCGGACTCGGGATGTTGGCATTATGATGTTGATGGGTGCCATTTAGTAATTGATTGATTTTGGCTCACAATGGTTTGGATTTGTTTGTTTACTTTAGTGGAGCAATTTAGTTGAGATGTCTATCATGAAGTTGGATTTAGCCATCTAAATCGCTTTTTTACAGGCTTGCCTCATTTCAGCAATTTTAGATTTGGTCTCACTATTGGGTTGACAGCCAGTGTAAGTGCTCGTATGATCTCCCTATTGAGTTGCTTTTTCATTTTCAGCAACTGTGACATGAATCATTCAGAGGTTTGGTTAGAGCATTGACAAATCCCACCCAGGCCTGTGTGGGTGAATTGATGATGTTGCTCTCAACGGTTCCTTGGGTGATGAATGTTCATTTGGCTTATCATTTGAAAGTTCTTAATGGTGACAGATTTCATATACCAAATGTCTGTTGATTTCCAGTATTCCAGTCTGTAGCTAACCCATGTGTGCAAAATGGACTAATAGATCGTTATTTCTGCCAGCCCACTTAAAAAAAAGGTAAGGTCTGGATACTTTGAGAAATGTTATATCTTTCTCTGTGAGCCCTACTCTCTAGGTATTCTTGGATAGCTTGGCCTTAGCCATTGATAATTACTTGGTCAGGTGGAGTACATTCGACTGTCCTGTTACAACTGCAGCATGTTTTGTGAGTTACTATGTCAAGGTTAACCTCAATATTATTTTATTGCTGCTGGATAAGAGGTTATCACCCTGTGCAGCATAACAAGCCACCTCTTGAAAAGCAGCAACTTCTTGATAACTTTAGTGCACGTGTCACTTAGCAGGATTTCAGTATATATTACAATTTAACCCCAAACGCCACAGGTGATGATTCTATTAAAAAAAACCTCTAACCAAGAAACAGCAGATCATCGAGTCTTGATCACAGTTATTGCAATGAGGAAAGGACCCTCCTGGTGCAACTTTTTGTGTTGAATGGAGTTAAAGCAGGCACTCTGTTAACATCCCTGAAAATAACATTCAGATATGGAAGACACTTTCACCTCATTGAATCAGTAGGGCCATGCTCCCTGGCATGAATGTGGGGGGTTGTCTCCTCTTGGAGTAATGAGAATAGAAATTAAATTTGATCAGATGGAGAGAAAAAGCATTCACCCTATATGATTGAAATGGAAAACACCATAACGTTTTCACAAACATTATATGAATTTTCATTCTATGGCCCATGAAGGATTGATTCATTGTAGAAATTCTTGTTTGATAACTGTAACTACACATTGGTGCCTTTAGACCACAATGCAAAAGTACAAATACCAGAGTCAAATATTTTCAGTGACTCACATAAGAGCTGCAACCATCCCATGAGACACCTCTAAAAAATTGTAAACACTTGCCAGACTATGAAATGTAAAAAGGTAGGGCCAAAATCACATGCATTTCCTATTATGTATCAACTTAGATTAGCACTCAGTTAGTGGCAAAATATGTGCTAAACCTTGTGGTAAAAAGGTTGGGACACTAAAACCCAAATACAATTTTTGCAATATGTTTTAGCACACATCAAGGGTGATCTATACATACCAGTCGTCTAAATACTATTAGCACATTAGAGTCATTTACAAGGTATTTTACCAGTTCTGGACTGCAAGCTATTAATATTCTTGGCATAGCATTGCCTACTTGAAACAGAGCTTTCATGCATCCTTGTCGGGACAGAGAGGATTGCAGGATAAGATGAACATACAGAACAGGCTGACGGAGACCTCCCAATAAGAAAGATGGTTCATGCTTGATTTCTACAGTTGTCCATTATGCGCCAGCTACGTGGCTTTAGGATGCAGCAAGATGGCAAGTTGAGATGATTCACCTGGTTTCAGCAATGCCTGCTGGCCACTGTGCTGACACATCCTCCTCTGAGTATCTGATTGGAAAATGTAATATCAAGCAGGGTAGCAGCGTCAAAAGACTTTGCATCTGGCATTTTAACAACCTGCCCCGAATGAGGGTCATGGTTTTCAAAATTGTGGAGAAACTGGCACACCAGAAGTAAAGAGCTTTTGTAGTGGGTGGTAGCAGGAGAGGACGTGGGGTGGTCACCTTGACCAAAGCAAAAAAGTTTATAAAATATTACACTACAAATAAAGAAACTATTTCATATTTCGAGCAAAGATCTGGCTCTAAAATATTAAAAAAAATATTAAACTATAAACTTGCTCACTTGAAAATGAGCCTGAAATGAATGTACCGAGATTATTGACGAAGTAACTTTTGAACTCGATTTAGCAAATTGAACTATCCTTTGTGAAGCACATTAATGAATTAGCAAATCCAGCTCAATAATCATGGCCTTTCTACACATATTGTTGGAACCATTTAGCAAAATGAATTCCATTTAATGAACAATCATATCTTTCTTGTCACTAGGAAAATGAGCCTAGGTTTAGTACTTGTCAGGCAGGAGGGTTGTGTGTTGACATGGAGGTGGGAAGGAAACAGGCTGAAGATATGGAAGGACATGTATAGGTTGCACCAACAAATGTACACCTAACTTGTTAGACTCTTGTTGGTCTGGTTTCAAACATTGTACTTGGCAACTGCAATGCTTTAGCGACATCCTCGCCTCTTTTCAGAGACCAACATTCCCTCACATGTGCGAAAAAAATGGATAAAGCAATGTTTCTGGCACTCGTACTTTGGTGTTAATTGAGAGACGCGTTTTCATCCAAGTTCTCTTCGTTATATAAATGAGGTGTACACCAGTGCCAAGGATTTTTATCAATATGCTAAATGTTGAGATAATTCCCAATGCTTCATCAAAGCAAAGGTGCCTTGTTAGAATAACAGCACTTTCTATGACAGGGGTTTAAAATGTTACCACAGCGGCTATGACAGTTTAACAAGTTATGCACAGATTTTTCAGATTCAAAATACGTCTGGTAAATTCAGTAATAAGTATGCCTAAATGTCAAATTAAAGTTGAATGTTCACCTAAAGTGCCTCTTATCCAAGGTATTATGTTTCCAGACACACGTGAGTTACATGGGCAAAGACCATATTTTTCGGGGACGAAAACCTGCCTTTCCATTTTGTAGATGAGAAACAATTGTGGCAGTTTATTGGCAGTGACATATGGTGTGATCTGCCAGTCCCGCGTTCCAATCCCAGCAACACAAATTGAGCCTTCCATCCTCCTGAGGTCAGTAAATTGAGTTGGGGCAAAGTAACATCAGTAGTTTACAGCACCTTGAAATATAAGAGGTGTAATATTAAGCGCTATATTTAAAAAAGTAAATTAAGTGTTAAACCCAGCTAACACCCAAGACCTACAAGTCTGGACGGCGATCTCCTGTGGCCAACTCTTTCTAGGGCCTTTGGATTTTAAAAATGACTTGTTACCCCAAAGTGTTACTGTATTGGAGACCGAGACGTTTTAAGGCATAGGCAAAGTGGGCAATTGCCCAGGGCCCCCATCTTCCAAGGGGCCCCCTTGGAAAGAGAACTTTCTTTACATTCGACTTTTGCTCTATACCCAGTGCTGTCTAAGGATTTTTGGGGTCCTGGGCAAGAACTAAATGAATAGATTTTTGTGATCCTGTTAAAATGTGCCATATAATTTAGTATTGTTTAGCATCATGCAGTTTTATATTAGCAAGAAATTGATAATAACATTCAAATTTGTTCTCTACTGGGGCCCCCTAAATAAGTCTTGTCCATGGCCCCAACAATCCTTAACCCCTTCCCTGCGGGGGTAATTCCCCCATGGTGCGGGGGGGGCGGGGGGTGAGCGCGGCGCCGCGGTGCTCGTGACGAGACCAGCTCGTCATGAGTCACGGTGGAGCTGTGCTCATGACGAGCTGGTCTCGTCACGACCCCGCCCACTGATTAATTCACCCGCACAGGCGGGGAATTAATCACGCGTGGGCGGAGTGGCGCCGTTATGACGAGACCAGCTCGTCATGAGCACAGCTCCACCGTGACTCATGACGAGCTGGTCTCGTCACGAGCACCGAAGGAGTTAAGAGGACAATGATTGGAGAGGATTCTCCAAGCCAGATATGGACTCCAAAAACACAGTACCATTCAATAACTGACCCAAGACAATGGCAGTTTCGTTCTTTGAGAAAAATATTTTTCGCAGTTTTTAATCAAACCTCAACAAAAGATTGGATTGGCCAAAACACACAATATGGATAACCAATATCATATTTACATCCTTTGTTGACATCTTGAAGGGAAATAAATGATCTACAGGGACATTTCTAATGCTGATCCTCCCACTGTAAAACTGGACTTAAGATTGACCGCGATCTGGCTCCCCCTGATTCACTTACATCAGGGGCCCCATCTATACTCGGTCCCTTTCCTGATTCTTAAGACCTGCTCTCAGTTTGACATTCCCCTTGCCCTCACCCCCATCCCCTGACACCCTCCGGCAGATGTGTCTGGCAACTGGGCCAAACTTGGTCCCCTGGCTCAAGCTCATCTCCTCCACGTCCCAGCTCACCTTGTGGAGAACCCATAAAGGACCAGCAACAGCCACAAGTTTCTCTCTCAGTCTGTCTTAGTCTTCTGTCACCATTAGGACTCCAGAGCTCGCACTTGGGGTAAATGAACTAGGTCCCAAACTTACCATAATTTGGGGCACGGTGCTAATGAAATCTAGCTGTCTTGTGGCCATCTACAAGTCCATCCCACCCCAATAAATGACAGTGGGATGCCTTTTACTAAAACTGGAAAAGAAAACACTTCACCTTTACAAATTTCTCAAGGGTTATGGATAAGACGACAAACTCCAGAATGTAGTGTCGGTGCTGGGCATTAGACAGCGAAGGGTCCAAAAAAGAGAGCGAGAGAGCGGTTACTGTTGGACTTGGCCCTTTTTGCAGGGTTATTCCCAAACTTTTTACTTCTTTCTCCTATTTTTTCCTGACCTGTTATTGTTGGTTTTAGGACTCTGAGCACTTTACCACTGCTAATCAGTGCTAAAGTGCATATGCTCTCTGTGTAAATTGTGAACATGATCAGTTATCCATGATTGGCATATTTGACTTACTGGTCAGTCCCTAGTAAAGTGCACTAAGTGTGCCAGGGCTGGTAAATCAAATGCTACTAGTGGGCCTGCAGCACTGATTGTGCCACCCACATGAGTAGCCCTGAAAAATGTCTCAGGCCTGCCACTGCAGTGCCTGTGCGCAGTTTGCTAACTGCCCTGTCGACTTGGCAAGTGCACCCACTTGCCAGGCCCTAACCTTCCCTTTTCTTACATATACGACACCCCTATGGTAGGCCCAAGGTACCCCCTGGGCAGGGTGCAGTGTATGTGAAAGGTAGGACATGTACTGATGTGTGTAACATGTCCTGATAGTGAAATACTGCCAATTTCGTTTTTAACTATTGAAAGGCTATCTTGCCCCATAGGACAGAATGGGGAATGCATTGTAACATTTTACAAGCATAACTTCCCCTAGGGATAAGATAGAAGAGTAAAGTTTAGACTCTCTGAACTCAGAATTTAATAACACATCTTTTACTAAAGATGGGTTTTAAATTGTGTGTTTGAAAAGGCCACTTTTAGAAAGTAGGCGTTTTCTTGTTTAAACATTCTGTGTGCCTCTGCCTGTTTGTGTATTGACTGATTGGTTTTGGAGTGACTGGGGCTGGGGAGGTGCATTCTCTCAGACAGCCACCGGGGGGGTTGATGTGTGTCCTGCCTTTCCTGAATGAGTCAGGGCTGGGATGAATAGACCTGGGCTGCATTCATAGTAGGGGGAGGAGTTCTCACTACCACCTGAATAGGCCCGGTCTGCATGTAGAGTGGTGGGAGGAGATTTCCCTTGCACCTGAATAGGGCCTGTCTGCCTTACACAATGCTGTCTCCACCTCCTGCCGGGCAGCTGCACAAGAGAGGACAGAACTGGTTTGGACTGGGCTCAGAGACCCTTGCACAAAGAGAACAAAGACATTTTGGGGTAGAAGTATTAGACCTAAAACCCCTGAACTTTAGACTACTTCTGGAACCTTTGCCAAGGAGAAGAGCTGGAGAAACTGAGGAGAAGTACTGCCCTTGCAGTGTGTCTGGGGATGGCCTGCAGTTGCTGTTTCTGCCAAGAAAAGGAGAAGAACTTTGCTGTGTGCTGTGTCCCTGGCTTGAGGAAAGTCTCCAAGGGCTTGAGTAGAGCTTGCCTCCTGTTTTGAAGTCTCAGGAACACAAAGACTTCACCCCCAGCTCCCCTGAACTTCCTTGCTGGGAGTTCTGACCTACCAGGAGTGCCTGTGACTGTGTGGGGCCTCTGGAGGTTGTTTCTGCTGCTGGGAGCTGGAAAGCAACGCAACAACAAAATAAACGACGCATCGCTCTTCTTGGGACAGTTTTTCCGACGCAACGCCGTGGTGCGAGAAGAATCTCCCCGCTCCGCTGCTGAAACCGACGCAGCGCCTATCACCGCTGCAAGAAACGATGCATCAAGGGATCGTGGCTGAAGAAATCGACGTAGCGCGGCTCGACGCCGCCGCATCGTTCGCCGACGCATCGATGATTTCCACGCATCGTCCCTCTGCGGTAAGTTTTCCTCGGGGCATCACCCGCGGACCGGAGTCATCTCAGAAATGACGCATCGCTTACCCCTGCAGACTGGAACCGATGCACAGCTCCCCTGTATCCAGCGGAACTGTCGCATCTCATCCACGAAGGTCTCAGGAATCGACGCATCTCTTTGTTTTTCGACGCTTCTCATTGTTGCGGCTGTTTGGCTTGGTGAATTTTTGTCTCAACAACAGGTACTTTGCAAGAAATCACGCATCCATAGTTTTCTATGGACTCAGTTGCTAAAACCTTTTGAAAGTAATTTTTCTTAATACTTGTATGTTGGATTTTTGTCGTTTTGGTCTTGTTAAGATTAGATAAAGATACTTTATTTTTCTAAACCGGTGTGGTGTCCATTTGTGGAGTTATCACTGTGTTACTGTGAGTGTTGGTACAAATACTTTACACATTGCCTTTGGATTAAGCCTGTCTGCTCGTGCCAAGCTACCAAGGGGGTGAGCAAGGGTTATCTAGAGTGTGGATCCCCCTTACCCTGACTAGAGGCAAGGGTCCCTATTTGGACAAAGGTACCTACCTCTGCCAACTAGAGACCCCCATTTCTAACACTTACCCTTTGGACCCTGCTTAAATCTCAACTGGCAGACCAGCTGCCTCTGGCCAATAACCAACCCCTGCCTGACTCCTTCGGCCTCAGGAACGAAGACTACCACTTGCTCTGGTTCCTTCTGACCAGCCTGCAAAAAGTTTAAAAAATGATTCAGGCATTCAAATTGAGCTCACCCCCTTCTATACGATGGGCAGATTCCTATCATTAGTGTACCCCAGGTCTGCTTTCGTGAATGTTTTCAGTGACTACAGCAGTTGCCCAATCTGCCGAATTCTTGTATTTGGAGGATAGAAATTGCAACATCTTAGAACTGATCACACAATGGAATATCATATTAAAAAAATATAGGTATTAATAGTGAAACACTGAACCTTAAATTTTGCATAGATAAATGTCAGGCGTACAGAGTAAGGGTTGTTTGCCCTCAGACGAGTAGCATAAATATTGCATAGATACATGCCTCAAGCACAGATTAATGCTTATTGCCCCTCAGGGGAGTGGTGTGCTTTGTTCCAAGAAGACTAATTAAAAATAGTAGAAAGCACTAGTTAAGTTTAAGATGTGTGAACTAGGGAAACGTGTGCTTGAGAGAGAAGTTTGGAAATCGAGAAGTTTGTAGGAGGGTGGGTGGAGAGCAAAGGTTGTGTTGGAAACAAACTGTACAACCTATGTTACCCATCGAATTAAAGAAAAATAAATATTCTAAAAAACAGATACTGTCATTAAATCAATTCATTGACAAGTTTTAACTGATCATAATGTAGCACACATCGGGGGCATATTTATGAAGACTTTGTGCCACTTTATTGTAAGTGACGCAAAGAGGTTCAAAGTCTTTATAATTAATTTACTTCAAGTGCAATACTTTTTGCACGGGGAAGTTGCCTTTAAAGTAGTGCAAATAGAGCTTTGCGCTACTTTGCATACATTTGTTCCAAGGTGAAACTTGGGCAATCCAACACTATCACCTAATGCTTCTGATAGAAAGCCAGATTTACAGAGTTAGACCTGGCTTTGCATCAAAAAATAATGCCTCCTTGTGGCAGGTGCAAAGTTGGACACGTTTAGATTTCTCCAAACATTTCACTCATTGCGGATGTGCTAATTTGTTCCAATGTGTGAATTGCAAGAAAATGTCTAGCCATAGGATTTTGTATGGTAAGGGTATCCTTGCAGCACAAAGCCTATGCTAGGCAGTACACACAACTTTGCACTATGATGTAAAGGTGAGTGCATAGAACTAGGTAGCCTGTTTGTGCACCAGCGCAGGAGAAGAAAGCAGCAGCAGGCCAGATTTAGTAAATTTAGCTCTGACCTGCTCTTTCTCTAGTACAATGCAGAGTAGCAACTTTAGCTATTTTTTATGCAAATCAGACAGCAGTGAGAAGGCTAAGTTGAGTCCAACTAAAGTAGACCATGATGGATCACTATCCAGTAAAACACCGAATCCGACATCAGCTGACTAACTTGAATAGAATATCTGTTTAAATCATCATTACTCAATATTTTTGACTGAACGTCTACACGCTTAGCAAAAGGTTCCTTTCCAAGAGTGGCCATTAATATTTCAAAATAATGAAGCAAGGATTAATTTATGATGCTCTCAACGTGGATCATTTTTATTGCGATCATTACGTGGCAAGGACAGAAGACAGATTGCAATAAACTGATTAATTGCACTACTGGGCGCACTTTTAATCTGCTTTGCCAATGATCTGTTCATTTCTTTTAGCAAAATAAAAATTTAACTACAAATCGTACTTGTTTACTTCGGGCGCTTCAGAAGCAAACATGCTCGCTTCTCAGTGTCACATGACATCAATTATATGTTCAGTGGTAACTTTTTTTTGGAATACTTAAAATTACTAAAGAGGAGCAAAACGTTTCTATGGAAACACACCAGAATGTTAGCTCTTCTTCGGCTTCTTTACATGTTCACCATTTTCGGGTCAGCTTAACTCCCCTCATTATTTATTCTAGGTCTGGCCTGTCTCCTGAGCTTTATATAAGCGAATACATTAATAAAGAAAAAATTGATACTCTATAAATACATAGATGGGGCTTAGCTTAGAGGGATTTGGGGGGTATGAATGGAATGTAGGATGGAGAGGTGAGATGTCCAAGGTTCAGGATGGACTGTTTCCATGAGAAACAGTGTCAGTAGTGATTTGCATTAGGTGGGCCTCTCTCTAGAGTGGCCCAGTGGGGAAAAACTATGGATTGCAATGCTACTACGAGCGATTGCCACTGGTTAGACTATTTGCAAGCACTCATTCCATCACCTTTCGGGTGTTTGATTGCCAGTAGTATGCCTGGAAAGGTGCGACTGGCACATCTTTCTAAGCCTACTACTGCCAATATTTGTGAATTCCAGAAAGTAGTAAACTTGCGCCCATTCAAGGATTATTTCTATGGGTGGGGATTTACTACTTTTTTGGTAAACCAGTCACTATATATATTTAAGTTCCGACCCAAAAAGTTAACTAAATTAATACCTCTTATTGAAATAAGAATGAGAAGAAAAACCAACACAGGCATAGAAGACCCGACTCTGGGCCCAACTTCCAAACCAACAATGGAATTGAGGGGTGTCACACCCCAAGCACACCTGCTGAACCGCTGCCCCTTCTCTTTCTGCCTGGTAGTCCTATCTGGGAACTAATGACTATGGTCATGTACAACGCAACAGCCTGGAGGGCCTGCCTCAGATCACTTATTGTAAATGTATTTTCACTGCACACACTCTTCACGTCTGCTAAAAAGATTTTTTAAAACCCTGATGGTAGAGTTGTCAAATCCTTGCATGTGGGCAGGGATCCAAGTTTCTAGCCTTCACCCTTTTCAAATTATTTTACCAAGTGTCTGACAGCCCCATGTGGTAAGTTCAAGTCACAAATACAGGAAGGCACGCAGGGAAATTTATAGGCTACGCAGAGCCAGAGTGAGCTATGGATCTGGATTGGGGATAAGAGTCTGTACAAGAGCAGAGCCATGTAAACATTCAGCATGAATATCGTTCAACAAACAATGTAAAAATATGATACAATCACATTAGAATTCAAAAAAGTGTATCTCCTTAACATGTGGAAAGAATTCTCCTTAGTACATCAGATTACATGCTGCATAGACAAACGTATGAAAGGTTTTAGAAACATTCTTGGCTCGCCCCAAACGACAATGCCATTAGTGACCCAAGAGGCAAGTCAGTAGTCAAGTAAACCATACACATAGCGTAGATTCCTATTATAGATGGAGCAACATTACAGTCTAATAAGTCAAATATACGAGGTGCTACTAAAGTGCACATCCTTACCTTAAGTCTTTAAAGTGCACTGATGTGATACTTAACAGAAAGAAGGCTCTGTGAAATAAAATATGTGCTTAAGATCACACAGTTTGGAGAAGCAGGGAAGCTAGTATTGATTCCAGATTATCTGGTTTCACATTTTGAAATTCAGCCACCAGATCGGTATCTTTATTTCTCCCCCCCATTTACATCAACGGTCTCTGTTTTGTATTTTATTCATGGCTCACAATGAAAAAACTGACAGAGATAGCAGACTAGACTTTGGGCTCCCAGACCCAACTACTAAGTTTAGAATGTATTTATTTGGGGGGTTGTCACACACCAAACACCCTCCCTCCAAATGAATGTCCCTGTACATAGATGCATTTTGGTTCGCCCTCTTCATCAACTGGTCTGTCAACTGTCTTTCACATTTTTCTTCTTCCCATAACATGCATACAACATGGGATATTTCGTCAGCCCACTTCAACAACTGTCTCTTTGGTCCTGTGAATTTTCCTTGATGACATATGCACACAAGCCTAAAAATAAGTGCACTTTAAAGCCTGGAATTGAGGGCTACAAATTGACTTTACTGTTTATTTTCTTTCCATTCTTTATCCTTTTATTTTTTAATCATCTTTGTATGTTTAAACTGTATCTTCATATGACAATAACTTAACACCAATAGTGTCTTTTCTTCGTACTAAGAGAATACTATTTCACTTTTATGTTCATTTTTTATCTTTTCCAATTGCAGATTGTTGCTACCTAACATCCAAACTGTTCTATTTAAATAACAAACCATGATTATTTAATTTTTAAATGAATTTTTTTATTGCATAATATGGCTGCCACATTTATTCAGCAGCATATATTTTTTCTTTTAATGGTATAAGCTCGCAAGCACAATTAAAAAAATATCTGTTACACCAGCTTAAAAACACAGTCCTATTATCTTTGCCAGTGCTTGTTTATTTTAACAGTAATACCCATCTGTGTGTCCCCTTCTGTCAGGTTATCATTAATCAGGTCTATTGTGATTTCTGACAACTAAAAAAGTAAATCACTTCCCTTCTTCAGCCTATATTATGAGTTCTGTGTTACTGGTATGTTATTCATAGCACCTGATAAATACCCAAAAAGTGGTGTTCTTTATTTAGGGCAATACAATCCACATGAATTGAGTTTATTGGACTTCTTTTAAGCCTGTAAATTCTGGCAGGTTAAATCTGTTGAAATTTATCAAAGGTAAAAATAGGACTGTCCGATTTTACCAACTAATTTATGTTCGATACCCGTATGTGTGGTTTTGCATGGGTATCAAATTTTGTCCGTTAAGAGTAAACAGGCCACTTCCCATCAAATTCACTATCAACAAGAGTCTACTTTGAACCATTTTCTTATTGAGCTCCACATCCTCTATCTTAATCTTTACTAGATGGAAATGCCAGCTTCATTCAAGCTATTATATGAAAGTCAAAATGTTCACTGGGTATGCAATGCCATGATTATCTGCTGAATGTGGCCCATTCATCTACATTGACATTTGTCCTCTGGAAAGTCCAAGCACAATGAGGTCTCTATTGGGTCACAGGTGTTGTTTAGCTAATCAGCGATGAGGATTCTGTTTATTGTTCCAAGTGACT
Source organism: Calotriton arnoldi (assembly GCA_963921515.1). Classification (NCBI taxonomy): domain Eukaryota; kingdom Metazoa; phylum Chordata; class Amphibia; order Caudata; family Salamandridae; genus Calotriton; species Calotriton arnoldi. The sequence continues at coordinate 2,337,868 of CAWUFW010001918.1, forward strand.
GGTTCCTTCCTCAGGCAGTAGGTAATTACATTAACCCTTCACATTGTCTGGTAGTAGAAGAGGATCATTTTAAAACCTTGGAACAGTTGATCACCGAAGATTTGCATCCAGATTAAAAAAAAAACATGACTCCTCTCCTTCGAAATGCAAGTTCCACAACACACTCAGTTTAAGATTTCACTTCACCAAAAATCATGGAAAGTCTAAAAGGAGCAGTTGAGACCTTATGTTATAAGTCATTGAAAACTGATTTTATTTGCTCCAGTATTTGCCTCATAATTAGGATTCTGCTGAATAATGCTGATGAAGTAGCACCTCTGTTGAGATCAGGACATAGAATGTCAAAATGTCCATACATTTCTCACGCTTGTCCAGTACATTCCAGCTCTTTTTTGTTTTATTGATGTCATAAATTTAGCAATTACTATGTGATAGTACTTTAAACATTTAAAATATTATATATACGTTCTAGTTAGGCTGACATTTCACTGTACAAAACCAGAGAAATTCAGCAATTATAGTTAGCTGAGCTAACTTAACTCGCACCCCCACAATGCAACGCTTATGACCTCATATATTACATCACTCATGACATGGTCAGTGGCATCACTGATGACATCTCAAATGACATCACTCATGACATCATCTAGTGACTGAGTGTTTTTAAAATGTTTATGAGTGTTAAATAAATATACCAAGGTGTATTGATAAATCAGTGGGTGTATGAGTGCCTGTATGGATGATTCAGTGGGTGCGTGACTGACTGTGTAAGTGAGTGATTAGATGTCTCAGTGAATGTATGGGTCACTGACGAGGTTGTCTGAATGTCTGCATCAGTCTGTCAGATGGTGTCTAATTGGCTGTATAGGTTGGTGAGTGGGTATGTGAGTTGCTGTATGGGTGAGTGACTGGTTGTCTGAGTACCTGTATGGGTGTATGAATGTTTGTGTGGGTGGGTGAGGGGGTATGTGACTGCCTGCATAGAGTTGGTATATGAGTAGCTGTATGGGTAAGTGAGTGGATGTGTGTGTAGACCTATGAATCAGTGAGTGGGTGTGTAATTACTGGTATGGGTGTGTCAATAGTTTTGAGAACATTAGTGTGGAAGTTGGAGTAGGTGTATGAAAGGTTATATTGGGGTGTGAGGTGGTGTGTCAGATTCTGTAGATGATGTCATCAGTGATGTCATTTGAGATGTCATCAGTGATGTCACGGACCATGTGATAAGTGATGTAATATGTGAAATCATAAGCAGTGAATTGCAGGGGCGTAAGTTATAGTTAGCTCAACCAGCTATAACTGCTGAATTTCTCTGGTTTTGTACGAGTGAAGTGTCAGCCTAATTATAACGTCCCTGTAACGTTTGTTTTTTTCAGTGAATTTCCAATGTTTTTTAAATTCTGTTTCTTAACTATAACACCCCTGTAACCTTTGGTTTTTTCAGGGAATTTCTAAGGTTTTTTAAATGCGAAATCAGAACTATAACGTTCCTGTAACCTTTGTTTTTTTGGCAGGGTTGGATTAAAGAAACCTTTGCAGAACTGATGTTGCTTTTCTCTCACACTGTCTTGGTATACTCTAACATATGCCAAAGACAGAAATCAAAGTGGTAAAATCAATTCTGTCCTCAGATTGACAAAGCAAGGAAACATGTTAATAAAACTGTTTCTGCATTCCTCAGAGACCATAACATGGGCTGTAACTATAACAATCTGCATTTTGACATGCAAGAAATTTATAGAAATGATGGTGTGTACTTTACAGATGAAGGTAACACAGTGTTTCTACGTAACCTGAAACTCTGCATCCATAGCAGCCATATACACACAACCAACGAACAGCTCTTGTCAGAGCCACCCTAGTACCCGAAATATTGTCAAGTTTTTTTCTAAAGGTTTTTTTTTCTTTCGTTTTTGGGGATCTTCGAGACGATGTCTCAATCCCCGCAGGCACGTTGTGAAAACGGAAAACATAAGCAGACATTCAATGACCACCAACACTTCCAAAAATAATATGTAAAAAAAATCTATTCTGATTTACATACTTTTTTAAAAACATGTTTAAACTCATGTTTTTGTGCTAAGTTTCTTTCAAATCCATCTTTAAGACCTAATTTTCCATTATCTCTGTTATTCGGGACACCGTGATGACATCGTTAACCGCGACGGTCGCGCCTTTTCCATAAAGTCTAAAATACATATAGCTACACATACTACAGTATTTTACACACTAGGGGTTTCTTACAGTATTCTCTAAAGTCATGTTTTTGTAGAGAGTTTCTATAAAAACCATCCTTAAAACCTATTTTATCTTTTCGCGGTGACTACGGCGATCACAATAACATTGGTGATCGCAATTCCCCAGACACGCTGTGAAAACGAAAACACAAGCAGACATTCAATGACCACCCACACATCCAAAAATAATATGTAAAAAAATCAATTTTGAACATTGCACTACACATATTACTATATTCATACTTCTTTCAAAGCATGTTTAAACTCATATTTTTGAACTAAGTTACTTTAAAAACCATCTTTCAGACCTATTTTCCGTTTTCGCTGTTAAATGGGATGTTGCGATGAAGTCGTAAACCGTGATGATTGCGCCTTTTACATAAAGTCTAAAACACATATATCCACACATATTACAGTATTTTACACACTAGGGGTTTCTTACAGTATGCTCTAAAGTCATGTTTTTCTAGAGAGGTTCTATAAAAACCATCTCTAAAACCTATTTTATCTTTTTGCGCTGTGGCCAAGGAACTCAATAACGTCAGTCGTTGCGATCCCCGTGGTTACGCCACGAAAGCAGAAAGCAAAAGCAAGAATTCAATAGCCACCACCACATTGAAAAATGATAACTATATATTTAATTCTAACCATCACAGTAGATAATTCACTATATAAATAACTCTCTAAAAACCTTTATCAAAATCTCAATATCTCGATAACAATGCATATTTATGATTCATAATTTGTTTTTAATATTTCCACCAATATTCATGCGTCGATAGTCATGATGTACCCGCGAAGGAACACAGGGCGGCCGAGCAGTCGGTTGTGACATCATCGCGAATATCGCGTGTGATTAAAAAAATTAATTTTTGGCACATAACTTGTGTCACTAACACCCCCATTTCTCAAACATGGGGCCAGAGTACATCTACTCTGACCCCTTATGTTGGCTTTTTCAGAAATTTTCAGCCCCTGGAACCATTCCCGAGCAATAAAATGGCGGTTGCAAATTTCTGTTCAGGTTTCGTCCAGCCAATCAGAGCATTCCCATTGGTGCATGCATTTGCGATTAATCGCGAAACCACCGTGAAATATCCGCGGCCAGAGATATCACTATGATTTTAAACTTAAATTTCTCAACAACTACTGAATGTATTTACACCAAATAAGCAAAATGCACTTCCTTGAACCAACTTCTACCTCCCTGCCAAATTTGGTGCAAGTCCGTTCAGCGGTTCAGGCTGTAGCTGTGGCTAAAGTTTCCAAAGGGAATTAACTTTACAAATGCATCCTTATTTCGCACCCCGAATTCTCAGGCCCCACTTTACAGATCACCCCCAACTTTCCATGACAACCTGAACCTACCTTGACACTTTTTTGGGAAAATTTCATAAAGATTGCTCAAACGACGCCAAAGTTATAGGCAAGTCAAAAACTGCTTTTCCTATGGAAACTAGGTCCTAACTATAATTACCAACTGGTGACTACCAGTAGGTAATATATATATATATTTTTTTTTAATTAAATCTGTTTATTAGGTTTAATGTTCCAACACATCAGTACAATAAACAGGAGGGCATAAACATCATCCAATAATTTCTGTTACAGAGCACAGTCATGTGCAATCTTCAGATCATATGCAGTAGGATATTTCTCAGATCATCATTTAGCATACAGGCAGGTGAGTACTTTTTGCATCGTTACCAACAGTCTACTATTACTAGCATGCTTGTCCCACCAATTGCCTCTTAATTTTATGTGCGTCATCCTTAACATCATTTATGTTCTAAAGGGTCTTTTCCCCATTGACTCACGTCCCCCCTCCCCCTTCCCCTCCACCATCTCCACATGTGAGGGTTTCCCCTAGCTGTTCTGCCCAGGTGCATCCAGGTCGGATAGGTCCACAGCGGATCCCATATGTCGCGCAGCCGGGAGGTAATTGGCATTAATTCTGCGTATGCTAGTAGCTGATCTTGACAATATATTAGGTCACGCAGCCATTCCTTAAACTTAGGTGACCTCCCTCTTCCCCACCTGCAGGCTATTCTACACTTGGCCAGCAGCAGTCCCAGCGACACATATTTCCTAATTGAAGCTTCTATCTCCGCCGTGTAGCCTAGCAGTGCTACCAGTGGGGTGTCCGGGATGGGGGAGCCTATCATCTGTCCAAGGGCCTCCAACACCGCTAGCTAATATCTCTGAATGGGTTCACAGTCCCACGCAAGATGCAAGAATCCTGCTCCTTCTCTGCCGCATCTATCACAGCGGTCGTTTTCTCGTAGCTGGAATCGATGGAGTTTGGTCTGGTATAGTATATTCGATGTAAATATTTGAAGTGTATGATGCACAACCTACTACTTGCTGACACTTTCCAAGTCTGTTGACAGCAGTATGTCCATTGGTCGTCGCTAAGGGGGTTCCCTAGGTCCTCATCCCAGTGGGCCCTCGAGTTCTGACCCTGGTCGGGGCTGTTTGCCTGGGTGGTACGGTATAGCATGGATACCATGTGCGTGGGTGCAGAGCTTTGCAGTAGCGCATGTAACGGGGCCAATGTAGCAGGCTAAGTCTGGAAGTCAGGGGTGGCAGTTTTTACCTCCTGGCGTAGGCGGACATATAGGAACAGTTCCATGGGGGTGGGTTGGCGTTCTCTGAAAAACCCTTCACGAGTGCCGAAGGTCCCGTTCTCGTATAGATCTCCCCATGTCAGTTTCCCTGTCTTTCACAGCATCTGTCTACAGCTCATCTCATGTGTAACCGGGAGACCTGGATGATGTTGTGTTCCCATCTTTGGGGAATATAACATTGGTGTTTGCAATCGTTTGGCAATATTTTGCCAGGTTTTGTTTGTGCAGTCTACTGTTGTTGGATTTTTACCCCGATACTGTTTGGAGGAGGAGCCCAAACATGCTGTGTTTGGGACGGGAGCCATGTATCCCTGTTCCACCGCTAAATGTGGCATATATGGTGGCGGTTTAATCCAGTACGCCGCAAAGTGTGCTTGGGCGCACTGAAAATATAGTTCCTTGTCAGGTGCCTCAAATCCTCCCCTCGCAAAGGGCTGGGTCAGGAACTCCCATTTCAGCCTGGGTTGTTTCCCTCCCCATGTCAGCCGGGTCAGTATGGTTCAGAGAGTTTTGAAAAAATGCTTGCTCGGTGCATAGGGAATATTAATGAATAGGTAAAGTAATTACGGGAGAATTAACATCCTAGTCAGGGAGATGCGTCCTGCCAGTGATAAAGGCATAGAGATCCATCTTGTAATGGACTCCGTCAAAGCCTCCAGTGTGCGGCCATAGTTATTGCGCATCAACTCCTCTTTGTCTCTTGTTATCGTGATCCCTAGGTATTGGACTTCGGCCTCGCACCGTTTCAGTGGGTAATCAGGGATAATTTGTTGGACAGTCCGAGTTAGAGGGAAGAATTGGGACTTTTCCCAATTGATGTTTATGCCTGAGATCCTCCCGAAGTGTATAAATTCCCTAAGCAGCAGGTCAAGGCTGATACTGGGGTCCCGCAGGTACAGCATTATATCATCTGCATAGAGGGGCACTAGGATGTGTTTGGTTGGATGCTGCTGTGCATATTCTCTGTGGTGCTGTCTGAGCTTGGCTGCCAGCGGCTCCACAGCCAGCGCGAAAAGCAGGGGGGGACAGGGGACACCCCTGAATTGTTCCCCTGGTAATCTGAAAGTGGGAGGAGCATAATCCATTAATTAATATCTTGGCCTGCGGTTGGTTATATAGTAGCTGAATCCAGGATAAAAAAGGTGGGGGAAGCCCATTCAGTGGAGTACACTCACGAGGTAATCAAACTCAAGGGAATCAAATGCCTTAGTGGCATCTAAAAACACTGCTACCACCTCTAAATCAGGGACAATGTCTTGCATTAGGGCAAATAGGGTGCGTAGATTATGAGACGTCGCTCGTCCAGGTATAAACCCTGACTGGTCAGTAAGACCAACACACTCATAAGTACGCTCAGCCGGGTCACTAGTACTTTTGCTAGTATTTTCGCATCACAATTTATCAGCGATAAGGGTCTATATGAATCGCATTTATCTCCCAGCTTTCCCGGCTTTGGTATGGATATTATGAGTGCTTCTCGTAGCGTCCTCGGGAGGACACCTAACTCCAGGGATTCCTCATAGAGTTTCTTCAGTATTGGGACTAGGCTCTCACCGTATGTCTTGTAGAACTCTGCAGTGAGACCATCAGAGCCAGGGACTCGGCCAGATCTCAGCTGCATTATCGCTACTCGGATTTCTTCTTCTTCGAGCTCAGTGGAGAAAAATTCTCTTTGAGCGTCTCCTAGCCAAGCCAGGGCCGTATCTTTGAAATACGATTCAAATGTTATGGGGTGTGTCATGTGTGGTATATAGGGCAGTGTAAAATGTGTGAAATGCTCTCAGTATGTCTGGTGCCTCTCTACACACTCTCCCATCAGCCTCTGTTATCTCTAATATTGTATTGGAGAATCTAGGTTTCCGGATTATCTCCATGAGTGCCTTACCTGGTCTCTCCCCTTCCCCGAATCTGCGGGCTTGGTAATACTTCCCTCGAAACAGGCATTCCCTCTATGCAGTGTCTTGATATTCGGACAATGTGTCCCTGATCTTTCCCTACAAGTCTGCATCTGCAGCATTGCCGCTTTACATCTCCATCTGATTGATTTCCGTCTCTAGTTTACGGAGTGTGGAGCGAATATCTCACAGTATCAGTATTCCCCCTTCCTTTACAATGCATATCCCTCGAATAGTAACTTTAAAGGCTTCCCATACCATGGCGAGTGTAGAGGCCGTGCCCATGTTTCACTGGAAGAAGTTTGTGATTTCTTGATGCAGCTCTAGTCTAAATGGGCCATCTAAAAGGATGTGAGGGGGCAGTCTCCAGCATTGATATGGTGCAGTCATGCCTGGGGGGGCTAGTGTCATTACCACTGGAGAGTGGTCGGAGTATGTGCGAGTTAGGTGGTGTACCTGCATCATCCATGGCCTCATTCCTTTAGAAATTAGCCAATAATCTATTCTTGACCACAAAGAGTGTACTGAAGAGTTGCATGTACCCTCCCTGCCTCCATGATGTAGGGTGTGCCAAGCGTCGATCAGCTCCTGGCATTTGGTTAGGCCACTCAGTTGGTGCTGGGCACTGGTGTAGTGATGAGCCTGGGGGTTTGATCTGTCCATCGCGGGGTCTAACGTTGTATTGAAGTCTCCCCCATACAATATGAGTGGATCCTATGTCTACGATTTTCCCCCACAGTGTCCTAAAAAAATTCAGAATCATCTGTGTTGGGTCCATAGCAACACACCATAGTTATGGATTGCGACGCTAATTTGCCCCACATAAGGCAGTATCGTCCTTGTGGGTCTTGCATAGACCCCAAGGCTATGTATGGTACACCTTTCTTTATCAGGATAGCCGTTCCCCGTGCATATGTGGAGTAGGTGGCAAAGCTCCGATGTGCTGCCCATCGAGATGCGAACGTGGTTGGGGCAGAAGGACCAAAGTGTGTCTCCTGTAACATAGCGCAGTGTATATTATGCCTATCTAAGTAATCTAATATGTGTCATCGCTTGAGCGGATTACCCAAACCACGGATGTTCCATGTTAGAAAGCTATAGCGGGTGTGGCTGAACTTTCTGTCATGTTTGCGCATTTTGATTGGATTTAATGTGAGGATTTCTCATGTACTCTACCACACTACATGTCAGCTGTGCTTTTCTGCCTAATATCATGACTGTTCCTGCTCTCAAAATCGGTGCCCCCTCTCCTCCCTCCTCCCACAACAGCATCCCGAACTTGACGTAGTGATCACACCCTCCCCTCCCACTCCGATGAAACAACATAACTACATCACCGCAGCCATCTGTGACTGTGGTACATAATTGAATGGCTAGAATTCGGGACAGAGCCTTTGATCGCAAATAGTCCACCAGCCGCATGAGGTGCAATGTCTTGGCCCTTCTTGCATTATCGTGAGCAACTGCATAACAAAAAGCAAAGAAAGAAGAAGAGAAAATAACAAAGAAAGAAAAAGAACAATGCATGCTAGAACGAGAATACCAGATTGATTTACGGATGTCCTTCAGGGGTCTCACAGGAGGGCCCAACGGAGCAATCTTTGTAGTCCCATTCGTCCATGGCTGTATGCATACTTATTCAGTTGTCACAGGTTGCTTGATGAGTCACCATCATGCCCCTGTTTGGTTCCCAAAGAGTTCTGGTTTGGTCAGTGGTATCTTATACACCCACGCGATGTCGTGTGCAGGTGTCATTTTCGGTCTTCAGATGTTTGACCCATTTCCAGATGCCTGCTATCAATCTTGGTCTGACATCGATGAGGGCGATCGTGAGCGTCCACCAGGCGTTTTGGACTGAGGAGATTGCCTGTTGTGCTTCTTCAGGAAGGCTGCAGCCTGCTGAGGGTTGGTGAAGAAATACTGTTTTCCCTGGTGTGTTATGCGGAGGCGTGCTGGGTACAGCATGGCATATGTTATGCTCGCTTGTTGCAGCTTCTTTTTTACAGGTAAAAATGTATTGCGAGCTTCTTGTACCCTCATAGTAAAGTCGGGGTATATAGCAATTGTGGACCCTTCAAAGGATATTTGTCGCTGCTCTCTTGCCAGTTGTAGGGCAGTATCGCGGTATCGATAATTTAGTAGCCTGGCGATGATCGCCTCAGTGGGGCTCCAGTCAGGGGCGAGCAGCAAGCGATCAATGTGCTCTTTCCTCTATGAGCATTGCTGAAAATGCACTTTTTCCGAACACAGTTGTGAGAAGGCGCTCAACAAAATCCTCCATCTTTCCTGTGCTAGTGGATTCTGCCACGCCCAGCATCCTGATGTTATTGCGCCACAACCTCGATTCTAAGTCTTCATTTTTTGCCGCTTTTACCTTCAGCAGCTTGTCCATGTCTGACCACTGCGCCTTCCGTCCGACTTCCGTGTGTTGTGTAATGTCGCTGTGTACCAGAGTACCAGAGTACACAGCGACATTACACAACACAACACACGCAAGGACCATGGGTTAAAAGGATTTTTTCCCTGTGGCCATTGCAAGGCCTGCAAAAACAGCTATATGGAAAAAGAATTGACCACAACCAACGGCACCAAGAAACCCATAACTCAATTCCTCACCTGCAGTACACCATTTGTCATCTATATGCTGGTATGTCCTTGTAAACTGAAATATATAGGCAGCACCACTCGGATGGTGAAGAAACGTGTACTGGAACATATGAGAGCCATAACAAATACTGATCTACACTATCCGGTAGCCCACCACTTTCAGCAATACCACTATTCGGACAGTTCACTCTTGAGTTTTCTTGCCATTGAACAAATAGCCACCTCACATGGGGGGGGGATAGAACCCTCAAGCTCAGACAAAAAGAGTCTAAGTACATTGTTGATTTCCAGACTAAATACCCGGGAGGTCTCAACATGGATGAGGAATTATGAGTACATTTACATGAAGTATAAGCCATGTTTCCTTAGACCTTAAGTGGAGTCCTTCTTCTCTTCTTGCTTCTAGGGATTAATATGTTTTGTAACATGACAAATCTTTATGTCTTTAGGTTAATTTTAACTGTATGATACACTACACTTGGTTTTTATTAGAGCACTAATCTTGTTTTTAATTTGTGTTTATGTTTCCCGCAGGAGGAAAGGAAGGGGCCCACCCTGTGCTGCAGTTCAACTTCACGGGTCCCTAACCTTTTCTTCAGAGGCACTAATGGTGGCAGGTTATCACAGATAAGAACTTTTCTTTTATTGTGTACAGAGTTTCGTTTGAAGTTGGGACATGCAAACATCACAATGTCGCCCTAACTCTAGAATACTGGGATATACGGGGGATCTATTTTGAACCCTTGCACCATGATGTTGCCTAGTTACTTTGATTTACCATATGTTTACCCAAGAGGGCCAGACAGAATATATACTCAGTAGGTTACACAGGCAATGGCCCGCAATCTGTTCATATGGTACTGTACATCAACAATACCAGTCATTACAGTATGTGTTTGCCTGATTTCGGCGAGCCAAGTATTTGTTACATGCCCAGTTGCACCGGTTCTAGTGGTACCATTGGGGAAATGTTGTGCATGGCTTCCTACGTGTGAGCAAGGCTGCAGGACAGCCGAAAAGCGTTACAAGGAGCAAATAAAGAAATATTGAGCCATACAAAGTCGTCAGTGTGGTGTCCTGAGAGTACGTTATCCCCGGTGTGGGGTGGAACTTTAATGAATTGATTTGCCAGTTTTGCTTCGCTGGCGCACGTACCACCTTCCTCGGGTCCGTGGTTCGGGAAGGAGCTCTGCTTTGTGGATATATATATATCCTTCACGCTCTCTCTTGTGCGTGTACCACTGCCGCCTGAACGAAAGTCGCGTCGCCTCACGGGACCCCACAAGAGTAGGTCCATGCAATATATCCACTTTATCCTCACAACAAGGACAACAACGCCATGTGCAGTTGTTATACTTATTTTATTCGGCCAATATCGTACGCGTTTCGGCTGCCCAGCTCCCTTGCTCACCGATAACACAGCAGTGAAAACAGCCATTTTTAAATACCAATCGTGATCGCGATCATGTCACATGAAAACTACTCCCAATGACAGTGAAAACAGACTCGTAGTTTTTTGCATACATTCACAACTCATATCGTGGCAAATCAAGATTGCAATTATTTCAAATATATGAATAAAATTCACTTTCATTGTTCTTTAAAAGTTTGCTCCATATAACATTTTTATATATGTTTTTCTTGAACATTTTAGAAATTCAATAGTTCAGTGGCTATTACAACGGTGTGATAATAGCACTACAATTATCACACCTGTCCTCGTTAAACCCTGGTGGGTATACTAGAGGTTACAGTCAAGCCCAAGTGGCAAATAAGCCATAATACATTACATAAGCTTTTATATGGAGTATACTATTTACAATAGTCACCGCCCTAGTGGGCCCATTCCATTGCTACTCTACTACTGAGTTTATTTTTCACTTCTGAGTACTGTTTATAACCCATAACCCACCATTAAAAATTCCTATTTTGATACAGTTAAAACCTTGTCGATCGTGAATTCATAGGCAGAATCAATTTTTTGTTTCTATACTTTTATAAATGCGTGTACAAATCTTCCTCTACATTAAGACATTCTGGCTACTTGGAATTTAGTTCGATAATGTACCGGGACTCTAATCTTCTCAGTTTCTTCTCCCTGTTTCCTCTCCATACATTATCTGCCACTGCATCAATTACATAATATGTAAGCCCTTTGGCATCCTTTGCATGAAAACATTCAAAATGGCGAGTGACTGGATATGTACGATCGCCATTCTTGATTGCCCTAATATGCTGCAATATTCTCTTATGTACTTCCAAAATTGTACTGCCCACGTACCGCAGGCCACAAGGGCACTGCAGCACGTAGACAGAAAACTCTGTTTTGCAGCTATATTTTCCTTTGATTTCTTTCATCATGTTGGACAGTCCTGGTCTATATTGATTCATGTTGATGCCAAACAAACAAGCCTTGCATTTTGTACATTTTAGAAATCCCTGTCTCTGACTCAACCATGTTGCTTTTGGTTGCGCTTTTCTCAGGGTATTGCTAACCAATGCCTGTTTGAATGATCTGACACGTCTGTAAGTCACTTGTGCTCTGTGTGGCACTTCCTTTCCCAACACCGGGTCGTTTTTAATCACATGCCAGTGTTTGTTTAAGATGCTCTGCAACATACTGTGTTGTGTACTAAATGTTGTTATTAACCGATACTGATTTTTAGTATCTTTCATTTTCTTTTTGTCTTTTACAAATAATATTTCCTCTCTCCTTCTTTTGGAAACTCTACATACTGCAGTATTGACCCAATCATCAGGATAACCTCAACAACCAAATCTTTCTTTCAAATGAATAAGTTGTGCCTCTGTCTCAGCCTCCTCACTACAGTTTCGTATGGTTCTCAAACATTCCCCAAATGGTATACTTCTCTTTAAGTTGGTCGAATGGAAGCTTGTCGCATGAAGCAACGTGTTTCCAGAGGATGGCTTCCTATACAGCTTTGTTTCTACCTTGCCTTCTTTGATGTATACTGTAAGGTCAAGGAAGTTAACACTTGATTTACTCACATCACTAGTGAAGCTTAGATTCAACTCATTCTGTTGAATCCTACCGATAAAATTCTTCACTTGCTCCTCAGTGCCCTTCCAGACCAAAAACAGATCGTCGATAAATCGACTCCAATGCAAGATATGTTCTTCCCATTCCACCTGGTACTGCGTCCGGATCACCTGCTCCTCCCACCAGCCCATATGCAAATTCGCATAGCTGGGGGCGAAGCAGGTGCCCATAGCAGTAACGCATATCTGATGGTAAAGAACACTGTTAAAAAGGAAGAAATTGCTACTTAAACATTTTTCAGTCATCCTGAGAATCATCTCTGTGTGTGCACACAAGCTTATAGGTCTGACCCCCAGAAAATGTTTTATGGCTCTGAGACCATCTGTGTGCCTGATGCTTGTGTATAGTGTGGACACATCTATAGTGACTAGCAAGTAATCATCCTCCCATGGAAGAGTGTAGATTCTTCTAAAACAATCACCTGAATCTTGTATATAAGAAGGAAGTGACTTGACTAAACTCCCTAGAAATGAATCAACATATTTTGACGTGGGTTCCAGGGCACTACCTATAGCTGAAATAATTGAGCGCCCTGGCAGATCAACTGCATTTTTATGAATTTTGGAGATTAAATAAAACACCGGTGTAACAGGTTTATCAGTTTTCAAAAACAAATATTCATCATGATTTAGGAGGCCTTGTTCATACCAATGTTTAAAGAACAATGAAAGTGAATTTTATTCATATATTTTAAATAATTGCAATCTTGATTTGCCACGATATGAGTTGTGAATGTATACAAAAAACTATGAGTCTATTTTCACTGTCATTGGGAGTAGTTTTCACGTTACATGATCGCGATCACGATTGGTATTTAAAAATGGCCGTTTTCACTGCTGTGTTATCGGTGAGCAAGGCTTCTGGGCAGCCGAAACGCATACGATATTGGCCGAATAAAATAAGTATAACTACTGCACACGCCGTCGTCGTCCTTGTTGTGAGGATAAAGTGGATATATATATATATATATATATATATATATATATATATATATATATATATATATATATATATATATATATATATATATATATATATATATATATATAGGATTGGTCTGGTCACTGATAATAAAAACATAATATGCAAAGACGACATACACTATCTTATTTTGTATTGTACAAGAGGCATCAATGAATACCAATAACTGGAATTTGGAACAAGTTTATATCCCAATACATTTTTAATCTAGATGCTAAAACGCTGCTCAGGGTCCTTTTTCTTTAGAATTTATCCAGCAATGAAAGAAGATGGCATAAGGGGAATGTGGGATTGCTAATAGTTATGGAATAGAGAAGATTTCACCATTTAGGTAACTGAAATTAAACTGTGTGTAGGGACAAAATACTAGGTCATGTGCAAAATAAAAGATACCAGTAGTGTGCACAAATGTGTTTATGCATGTGTATGGAATCTATATGCTGTACCTGCTGCATTCAATCTGTTTCACTTGGTTTGTAGACGCCGAAAATCTGAATTATTTTCAAATGTTTTTGAACGGCAGATGGTGAGGTGTCTAGTTAGCTAGTTTTCATTCATTTACACTAGAACTAGAATTACTTTGTCTCGTACATAAAGGTATGTTATGTGCTGCAGATTTCTTGAGTTTTTCATTTTTTACATATTTAGACTGCAACAAAGCAAAATATGATGCTCACTACATCAATGTTACTACGACATTGGGTCACTTCTTCCAAACCACTGCATTGAAATGACTTCTGCAGAGGATCTCGCTTCAAAGAGTTAGATACGCTCAGTGGAATTTAATTCAATGTTTAGGTATTTTCAGTTTATTAAGTGGTTAGAGTAAACAATTTTTTGTTTTCATTGCATGTAATGTATTTTGGACTATATACATATTAAATTAAATTTAGTTTAAATAAGGGAGAAAGATAGGATTTAGTATTAGTACTGTCATTTTATTTAATGTAATTTAAATAAGAGGGCTCGGATCCTTATTTAATTTCATTACATTTAATATATTTAATTTTATTGCATTATTTTAATTCATTAACAGTTATTATGTAACTTAACTATTTATGTAAATAAAGGTTATATTGGTAGCAGAATTAGTTTAATTAAATTTTACTTGGGACAAAATGTTTATTGCATTTAAAAGTTGTTCAGTTTACATTATTTAAGGGTCAGGATTAGTATTACTTCCTTTAGCAGATTTAATTTATTTAAAAACAATTAAGGGTTGTGATCATGGTAAAGTGTTCAATTTAAATGTATTTAAAATCATTTAAATAGGAGATAACCTTGGAATTAGGAATAGGTCAAGATTATTTTTTAAATCAATTAAACTAAATGCACATGAGAGAAATTGTTAGAGTATTAGCATTAGAATATACCAATTATTTAAAATAATGTAACGTAATTAAAATGTTAAAATGGGATAATGGTTATATAGGTATAAGGGTTAGGTTAAAATTAATTATTCACAATCTAATGTTATGTATGAGAGAAAGTGGTTTATTTGTTGGGGTGGATTCATGTCCGCCACATGTGATAAACTTACTATCCTGTTAGATCCAGTCAAAGGATTCAGTAATTTAAACCTGAGTTCAACCCCTGGTAGACATGACACAGAGTAGACAAGTATGACTTAAGGAAAGTGGATTGTTTAATGAACAAAATAATAATAAAATGAAAAAAATCCAATAAAGGAAACCAGAGATAAGAATTATTTATTGATATAGGACAATATAGAACAAATAAGCGCAAAGCGCCAATTGTGGTCAATGATACAGTAGACTAGGACCTAGATGTGATTTGAGGCTGACCGTGATGGAGCACAGGCCAGACACAACAATTTAAATTTTACCCGCTAGGGCCTGGAAGTAAGGAAGATTGAAAAAGTTTCTGAATCCCAATCTGTAAAAGGACTTTGTTGTTTTTCTGAAGGAACTCTTCTCTGCACAGGTCAAACCTGAAATTCAGGCTGTTGATGTGGAACTGCCTGTCAGATACATGTTGTGGTCAATCTCTTTGAAGTTGTGGCGTTCTGGAGCAAAAGTTTCATAAAAAATTCCAAACTTCTTTAGGTGCCCAAACAAACATTGAAGTACAGCTCCAAGGCCCCCAGGGCTTTCGGTGGGTGGAGGGAGTGCATGGAGCCTCTCAGGGTGTCATGTAGAGGGTAACAGCAAAGTCCAGTCCAGATTCAGTTGCTGCTTGTCAGCAGGAATTCTTCACATGAATATCCTCTTCAGCTTTTTTATGTTCCTGGGGCCACTGTCATTATATTTCAAGTGGCAGGAGGACCAATTTCCTCAGATCCCTCTCACAGGTCACAGATGCCACATACAGCAGATTCAGAAAGGGTGGGTGAGGGTCAAGCTTTGTAGTTTCACCAGTCTGCCGGTTGGGAACACCCTAAATCACTCCTAGTTCCACTCTAGCCAACAGAGTAATGGTAGCCAGGCCTTGACTATCTGCATTTGCAGCAGTTCCTGCTTGAAATTCTATAAACAGGTCCAATATGCCATATGCCAGGGCATTTTCAAGATGGCGAAAGTCTTCAGCAACACTAAACTGAGCACTGAAGCATGAATTGTGTTTGTGTGGGAGGGTCATACAGACTACACCAGTGTTCTGCCACATCTAATGCTAAATTCTAGTTTGGAGCATGCTTTGAACCCACAACAAACCTACAGACTGAAGTTTGGTTGGACAAAAGCAAGGTCCTTCAGCAACCAGACAGGGGATACACCTGAATTGGCTTGTCATCCTTTTCATTTCCTTTCAATTGCACTGCAAGTGTTACATGTGGCTCAACAGACCTGTCAAGCGGGATTTGACAGCCTGGAGTTCACAGGATTGGCATAGACCCCACTCTGAATATTCTGTGGAGTTCAGGTCAACCTATTGGCTGCTCCTGGGAGGCATATCACACCTATTCCCGGACATAAGCACATGCTGGCAGCGGCTTATGCTAATCAGCCTGCCGACAGTTCAGACAGGTAAAGGGTAACTGATTCACCAGTGAATTAGATTTTTTAAAACTATTAAGAATACTGGTTAAATAATTTTTCTAGCGTGTTCCATTCCAGAGATCCAATATTAACATTTAAATCTGTACTCTGGCTTTCTACATAGGACAGCTGGGCCTGCCACAGTGGAAATATCTTTTAGGGCCTAGTCACTGTAGGGACATGGTAATATTAATTTTGTACATGTCTCACATTTAAATACCATACACCCTAACTTGTAGGCTACAAGATTTACATAGGAACTGTTGCAAATTCATTCTGCTCATTTACTACACCAGGATTTTTTGCTTATGTTCAACCACTTTTTGGACCTTTATTGTTTGGGAGTGTCACTACCTGAGTCTCAATCACGGTAATTGCATTGTAATTGGACTACATGTGTTTACTACCTATGTCTGGCTTTTGAGATAAGGTCAATGGGACACAGCTAGGTTAAGGGGCAGGGGCTGGTTACTTGTGAACATGTGTACACTCGCGGTGTGGGACTATTGTTAAGAGCAAACCAGTAATTGCGCACAAGTAGCCTGGCACAGAAGGGACCCTACCACGGTAGATACTGACCTGGCGTAGGATTTATAATGTTAGAGGGCATTCATAGATCGGTCAATAGAGTTTACTGAAAAATCGATAGTGTCACTGTATTACACACATAGGTGAAATCTGCCTAAAAATGCTGTTTCACTCCACTTAGGCCTACAAAGCTCAGCATGGTGTCAACTCTGGGGTGAAACATGCACACTGCGTTTGAATATGCAGGTCCCAATAACATATGTATATATCGTAAGGGTCATCCATAATTGTCATATTTCTCTGGATCAGCTCAGAATCAGAATCCAGGTCTTTTGTCCCCCTGATGCGCCAAATTAATTACTCTGATCCCCAGCAGAGGAAAAAAGGCCTCCTCACACATAAGGAGCAATTACCAATGCTTGGCTCAGTTCCTGAGAAGGAAGGGGTGGGGAGGAAAACCTGCAAATGGGAACTGTCACTCTGCACCTGGGCTGGATCACTGAACAAAGGAGGAAGCCCAGACATTTGGAGCCAAACACAGGAGGGAACCCCTTTGACGTTTTGATGGGAAGGTAGCTAGAGTGATGTCAGCAAGGTGTGGAGCTGACGCCCTCAGATGAGTTCTGTACAGAGAAAATGTGATGGCAACACATTGTATTGTCCCAGAATGCTGTGCAGGATGGTTAGTACAGGGTGGAGGGATGATGTGGCATCCTAGGATAGGGCAGGGTGCCTGGCATCTAGAATTTTAAACTCACACTTAAAACCTCTGCACAAGAGAAAGAGGGAGCTCAACACTGGACCTGCACAACAACACCACCAGAATCATGAACATCTGGAAATCCAAGTCACTGGATGTCCCTGGTAAACCAAGGACTCTGTCTGCAGGTGACCCCAGGACTTGATCAGTCTCTACAGTCCACTGATTCTGCCCCCTTTGTACCTCCTGATAACCAGTTGGGGGCAGACGTGGACTCCATTGCCTCCTAGGGGCCCTGCAAAAAGCAAGGAGGGGCCTTGGAGTCTGTGGAGGGCAAAGTAAAAGAGAAGGCTGGAAAGGGAGCCAGTTAAACCAGCCCCCCACAGAGTGCATCCTTTGAAGACCAGGAGGCCTAATGAAAATGCTCATGGTAGCTAGAGCTCACGACCAGGAGCAAGATGAGCCCAAGATCATTAGAATCAGCCCAACGTTGCCAGAATTATGGTCCTCTAAATAGTTTGACCTTTGCTGCTATCTCTCGCAAAAACCCTGGCAAGGGACAAGCTTCTGGGGGTTAGCACATCGTTAGGTGTTTTTTCCTATTGGAGAGGGGGCATGCATGGGGGCCCAGTCCCAAGTCAGGACTTCGGCCCTGAGGACCCAGTCTCCCAAGGCCTGGTGTGAAAAACACAGAAGAAAACACCACAGTGCAAGGTTTACATTGGTACCTGTGGGCCCCCAGCTCCAGGAGCTGAAGAAACAAACTGCATGGGAACTCAGGAGGAGTGTTCCTGTGCAGCAGGAGCAGAAACAAAGGTGCTGACACCTGCACAGTACTGGAGCTGTGCGCGGGGAGCCGACTGAGGTCGTGTGGGCCTTGGGGGTCCACCTGCAACCTCAGCATTACAGGAGGAATCGGGTGGGACGGGGAGACACAAAATAAAATGGAAATCACATATGGCGTGAATATTCATTGCTTTGGGGATGGGCTTGCCCCGTGCAAGGGTTTGTTTTTGTATTTCCCTCTCCTATGGTGCCCCAAGGAGGGGCAAGGTCACCACCAACATAATGTTACACTGTTGTGGGGGCTGCAAGGAATGCAACAGGCCCCTTAAAAAAAAACACCATAATCCCCTAATAACAGCGGAGCCAGCCTCGGCTCTGCCGTCGGGATTCTGATGTAATTTTCCGAAAGCCTTTCCATGTCTGCCTTTCTGCCATGAAAAATTAATTCAGGGGCCTCCTAGTAGGGCCCCCTTCCTCCCTTGCCCTCTGCTATGGGGTCTGGGTTGCACCTGTGGTGCCCCCCTAAACATCCCTGCACTATACGGCAGGCACCACAAGGTGCGTGCTGCACGCTGCAGGGATGTTTCCAAACATCCATTTTACTATGGCAGCTTGTGGGGGGTCGCATCCTAATACTGAGGTCAGAACCGCCGACCTCAGTAACACCCGCCCAACATTGTAATAAGGCCCTTTATAATTTTTTGCATTTTGACAATTATATCAATGTTTAATAAATCGGGCTCCCCCTTTGACCTCTGTCCTCCCTTGGTCCTACACACCATAATCGACACCGTAAACCCAATCATAAATGAAATAATTAATGCTTCCCTGTCATCAGCAAAGATCCCCGCAGAATGGAAGCTCGCAGCAGTCAAACCGCTACAAAAGAAACAACTCGCGGACCCCTCTATCCTCACCAATCTTTGACCTATTTCTCTACTACCATGCCTCAGTAAGATCACAGGAAAACTTGTTAACACCCAACTCACAACATACCTGGAAGAAGCTAATATTCTTCACCCTAACCAATCCGGTTTCAGATCCCAGCACTCGACAGAATCAGCTCTACTGTACATGGATGAATCTCTCAAAGCTGCCCTTGATCAAGGAAAGAACGCAGTTCTGGTTTTATTAGATCTATCAGCCGCGTTCGACACGGTCTCACATGTCATCCTTCTAGACCGTCTCAAATCCTACGGCATTTCCCACACAGCCCTGGCCTGGATTAAAGGGTTCTTGCAGAACCGCAGACAAGTCATCACTCTTGGTCAATTCAAAACAAAAGAAAAACCATTGCTCTCTGGTGTCCCTCAGGGGTCCATCTTTAGCCCTATGCTCTTTAATGCCTATATGGCCCCGTTGATCAGTTTGATATCGTCCTTCAACATAGAGACCATCTCATATGCGGACGATACGCAGTTAATCCTGGTATTGGACAAAAACTCCACACAGGCGGAAGAAAATTTCCTCCTATGTCTCACCGCTACCTTCCAATGGATGAAAACCAATCATCTAAAGTGCAACTCGGAAAAGACGGAAATACTACCACTAGGACAGGGGAACACTTTCTCTCCTAACATTTGGTGGCCAGCTGACACTCCCCCTCCTCCAAACATCGTGAAAGTGGTCAGAAATCTGGGAATCAAATTTTATGCCACGCTATCCTTCAGACAGCAATCACTGGCAGTTGCTGGAACTTGCTTCCATATCATAAAATCACTCAAAAAGTTCTTTGATTTGCTTCCCATCTCAGTCAGACAGACAGTTGCTGTGGCCCTAATCACTTCTAGATTAGACTACTGCAACAGCCTTTATGCAGGTGCCAACAAGTCAGTTTTACACAAACTCCAAATGGTCCAACATGCAGCAGCACGTCTAGTGCTGAAATGGCCTAGGAAGTCATCTGCATCGGCGGCCTTAGAAACACTCCATTGGCTGCCAATCCATTAAAGAGTCCTGTTTAAGATTCTGATAATCACCTTCAGAATATTTCACTCTTCAGGTCCACACTACCTCCGGGCCAGACTCACGCGGTATATACCTTCCCGAAATCTTAGATCTTCTAATGCTAACCTGTTAAAACCACCAGCATTTAGATATGTCTCAAAGGGAGGAAAATTGCTAGCAGTGCTAGGCTCCAAAGCGTGGAACCAACTCCCTAACCAGCTCCGTCAGATCCAGTCTGAAATGCTTTTCAGGAAAGCCCTAAAAACTTGGATCTTTTCAGCCCCTGACGCCCTATGCAGAACACTTATCTAACTCCTTTTTCTCTCCCGCAGCCACCCAGTCCTGTTCCAACACTGGGATTCGCATAGCGCCATGATGCTCCCCGGAGTGACAGTTGCGCTCTACAAGTGCCCAATTACATTACATTACATTATTTACTAATAATTTGTGGCATTTGCTAGGTATTTTTAATGTTTTTATATTATGGTTTATTATTATATACTTTAAATAAATGGTTGTTTTCATATGTGCTTTTCTAATATTTGTTTCTGTGTTACCTTAATTTTGTTTTGCAGTTTGTGGTTTATTCTGGGAGCAAAGGTGGGTCTGTGCTTTATTTCATTTTCTTAAATAAATTATTTCTAGAAATGCTAAGAATAATTTATTACTACTCTTCCAAATTAACTTTAAAATGCTTATTGTTTTAAAACAAATGTTAGAGTTGATTTATTTTGTGTTGTATGATTAAGAATTATGTTTTATATTATGTGTTGAGAGTTTTATGGAGTAGATTTGGTAGTGTGTTTTTGGGGGAAAATATAATAGCAATGTGCTTCAAAATTTAAAAACATATGGCAGTTGGTGGAGACTTCCATCTTGTGTATGTTATATTTTAATTACAAATGTTTAGTTAAATATTATTTGAAATTGTTTTATTTAATTTTAGAGGCATGTGTATTTTGGGCTGGGTTTTTATTGTTTTTGCACTATGTAATAAATTAAGAGTGTTTGTTTTCAAATGAAAGTATTTAATTTGTGTTTCTTATATATAAAAATATTTAATTTAAATAAACTTAACTTGAACACCAAGTACCATTCTTTTTAGACATGTAAATACTACCTGCAAAAATAAGTAAGCAAAATAAAGCAGTTTCCCTAATGTTTGTTGAGCTCGAATAGTAATTTTCCCCACTTTCATGTATGCACTTTCACCAATTCTAGATGGAATAGAGATAAAATATTAAATAGCAGCCTTCTGATTTATCACTTTCCCCAATGTTTGATGAACTGAAGTTAGAATACTACATCTTAACCCTTTTTTGGCATTCATCAATGTTAGTTAGTTGGATTATGAAAAGTACATTCCACCCCCTCTTGCTCCCACACTTTATTACAAGTAGTATACAAGTAGCTCTTTAGCCAGAAGCTTCCCGCTTCTGCCTACGGTTCGTGCTTTGCGCAGATTGGCTGACCTTGGCCAATCAGATGCTAGCTGGGAGGAGCCAGTTGTGCCCCCCCGCTACAGCTATTTGATGCACGCTGCAGTGCAGACACGTGCAGCAGGCATGCCACTGGCGTGCCTTTGTCTGCGCCTGTCCGTGCCTGGACGTCGCCAGGCGCCTAGCACTCTGTCCGTTTAAATAGTCACAAGATAGCGTACTCGCAGAATGAACTTTTATCCATTAAGGCTAAAGCCAACATCTGTACCAACCATGCCTGGGCCCCTGTGGTTGGCCCTATTACCTGTAAAAAATGTGGATTTAAAATAAGGATGGGCAGCTCCATTATTGCACCATCTCCTCATACCTCGGAGTTTAGGCTTCTCAGTCTAAACTGTCGTCGTTGGTCAAAAACCACGCAGAGATATTTGACCTACTACAAGATGAGTCCTCGGATGTGCTGTTCTTAACCGAAACCTGGTTGACACAGAACTCTGTATCTGAACCTTGGCTTGCTCTTCGCCAACGCTACGCTATGAAACAACTAAACAGAGTCGGCAACAGAGGGGGTGGCATCGCGATAATCTTTAGAGAGTCTTATGCCTGCAGTTTTTTGAGGGAAAACTTCTCAGATTGCTAGAGTGCCCTTTTTAAAATCGCCTTTAACTACAATTTTACGGTCTCCGGCCTACTAATTTATCGACCCCCTGGCCCATCTAAAGCATTTAGGGAAGCGCTGGTTAACTTGGTCACCATATTAGCTAGTAAATCTGCCAATTTCAACCTCCTGGGAGAATTAAATCTCCATTTGGAAAATGACCAAAAGAAGGAGACTACTAGTTTTTTTTAGCAGCCCTAGCAGCATGCCAGCTACTGCAATATATCCCTAGTTCCACGCATTCAGCAGGGCACTTGTTAGATCCCATGTTTTCTAATCTACCTGTTTTAAAGATCCTTCCTCGACTCTCTATATGGTCTGACCACTTTCTCATCTTCATATCCCTACGCTGGCGAGGTCACTTGAAACGGATCTGCCCTCAGCCTACGCTAAAACGCCCATGGAATAAATTAGATGAGGATCATTTCTGTAACCTACTGCAGGCACAGAAACCCCAACTGCCCTCTAACATAGATGCGGCACTCAACCTCTTCCAGGACTGGCTTACTCCCACCCTGGATAGCTGCATTCCAGCCAAGCTTAGCCACAGGGAAAGAACTTATTCGAACCCATGGTTTAATGAGTCTCTGACCGGTGCAATAAAAAACTGTAAGCGGCTCGAATGGGTGTGGAGACGTGCGTATGACCCAATAGCCAAAAGTCAGTACTGCACAGCCACTAGGGATTACCACAAATTGATCGCAAGTCCAGGGTGGATTATGTTGCCTCTAAAATAAAAGAGAGCAGCAATCCTTCAAAAGCTATTTTCTCCCTTCTCAATAATATGAGGAATCCAAAATCGGCAGGCGAACCTACTATCACTTCTAACACCCAGTGTGATATGTTGGCAAGCCACTTCATGAACAAGGTGGAGAATATTTATAAACATTTCCCAGCCTAAAGTGATAAAATGAGTAAGACGGAAGGAGAACAGGACAAGGTGAATGGTAAAGGAGGGACACTTCTTTCCTTTTCTTTACTGGCTCTCACAGAGGTCGAGTTCCTATGTAAAAAAATCAAATCAGGCTTTCCAGCGGACCCTATGAAACCGGGCCAGTTCCGTAAATTTCAAAAACATATACTACCGGTCAGTGGGGAGTTGATTAACCTATCTCTGTCCATGGCAACAGTACCGCTCGCATGGAAGCATGCCAGTCGCCCCATTATTAAAAAAGCCCTATTTGGACGCATCCAAACCGGAAAACTACCGTCCTATATCCTGGCTCCCATTATTGGCTAAAGCCACTGAATCCAATGTGAATTCCATCTTCACGAAGTACATAGAGACGGTTTCAGATCACGCCACAGCACTGAATCCACCTTGTTGGCGGTGACGGAGCAACTATGTTGCACTCTGGATGAAGGAAACTCCGCAGCTCTGATTCTCCTCGACCTCAGCACCGCATTTGATACTGTGTCTCATGAGACTTTACTGCATCGTTTGCAGGAGGTGGGGATAGGTGGCAGGGCCCTGGCCTGGTTCAGATTATTTCTGGAGGGCAGGACATTTCAAGTGACTACACACCCCTACTTTTCTCGGGAATACGCCATGCATTACGGAGTCCCGCAGGGATCAATGCTGAGTCCTACGCTCTTCAATATTTACTTACAACCTCTGTCAATAGTGTCTAAAAACAGAGGGTCATCATTGGTATCATATGCGGATGACACCCAATTGGTTATTTCTTTCTCCAAAAACTGCAAACATAACCTCATCAAATTTAAAAAAGATATGAATGCAATAGCAGACTGGATGACAACTAATTGTCTACAGCTGAACGCCAGCAAGTTGGAGATCTGCTAGGGAAAGATAGCCAGCTGTGAACAGAACAATAGTGGCCAGGTGCTCTGGGGCCCACACCACCGCTCAAGGAAGTTGTGAAAAATCTGGGTGTTTGGGTGGACAGCCTTCTGTCCTTCGAAACCCAAACAAAAGTGGTTGCACGGACCTGTTTTGGGGTTCTATGTGGAATCAAAGCCTTGTTAGTGTTCTTTGGCTCACAAACCCGCCAGATCATTATCCAAGCGATGATCTTATCTAGACTAGATTACTGCAACTCTCTTTATTTAGGTGCAAATAAACCTGGAATTCAGCACTTATAGAGGGTACAAAATGCAGCAGCACGAGCCCTTCTTGCTCTCCCTAAATTTTCAGTATCAAAACACCTACATACGTTTCATTGGCTGTCAACTGATAAGAGAATATATTTTAAGTCCTTATGCTTTGCCCATTAAATTCTCTTTAAGCATGCCCCTTCTATTCTCTCCGGCCTGCTCCCCATACTCACTGCGACTAACGTTGCGCTCAGCGGATCTGCACTTAGCATGCATTCCTCGAGTCAATAGAGCACGAGTCAGAGGTCGCTCCTTCAAAGCGCTGGCAGCTACACTCTGGAACTTCCTACCGGTATCCATCAGAAACATCAACAACCATCTGGCCTTTAGAAAGGCCATAAAAACCTGGCTCTTCCTAAACTAATTTCACAGCCCATATGCTCATTATCCTGCAACGCTCGTCTCCTGTGATTTATCTTAGCGCTGGAACGCCTCGTTGCTGGGGCAGCCATGCACTGTACATATCTTCTAACATAACAACATAACATAACAAGAGAGCTTGAATTTCCAAGAGCACAATGTGTGACTCAAAGTCTGAGGGAGACGTAGGAGGCCCATCTTAACACATTATTACCACACAGCCCAACTTCGATATGGTGGAGTGGGGGAGAGCAGCTATGGAAAAAAAACAGGTGTTCCATAGAATAAATAATCACAGGTGACCATATGTGGAAGACCCCCTGACAACCTAGGTGATCCCATTAATGGGGCCTTTACTCTTCCCTATTGGGCCACACTATAATCTTGGGATATAGTCAGGCTTAGGAAGGGGTTCTCCTCACACCCATCCTCTTTTACTCCTATCATAGGGAATCTGGATTTTTTCTGGGCTTGGATTATATCCAGTTTTCAGAATGGCAGATGGCTAACTGTAAGCGAGTGGGCGATCTGTTTGACCTTCAAGGCATTAAAAGGTTTGACCAAGTCAGACGGAAATGTGGCCTACCGGTATGTGAAATAATGTATTACGCTCAGGTGCAACAGTGGATGACCAAGAGAAATGTGAGACCAGAGGCTTCTAGATCTATGACCACTTTTGAAAACTGGATCTTCCTTAACATCAATGAAAGACAATTTATCCTTGAAATGTATTAAGCACTCAATACTGAAACTCTCAGGACATGGACAGTGGGTCAGCTAAGGTGGGAGGCAGAAATTGGGAGGACGATCACAAACAAAAAATGTGCAGAAATATTTGTGAGGCCCCGGTTAACTGCCTGTAGCACGTCAATGATGGAGATGCTGGTAAAGATGGAAGCATTTGGTGCTATACCCCTAGTAGGCTACCCAGGCGGAATTTCAACAAGAATGATCTCTGTTGGACGAATTGTGGCAATTCTGGGTTTCATTCTTCATTTACTATGGCAAACTCCAGAGATACTGGAAAGAAGTCATTGATAAGATTGATCGTATGCATGGGACCCAATTGCGAAGATTCCTAATATACATCATCTTGGGAGTGATAGACTGACTTTCTTATCCCCTGAAATCACAAAGGCTGACAGATCACTCTATTGCCAGGTGCTGCTGAACAAATTATTCTGAGTTATTGGGGCAGTACCTACTTATAAAAACTGGTTATACTGAGTTTGGGACAAGATTGGGATGGAAAGGTTAGCTTTGGGGTTATCTGTCAGAGGAGACAGCTTTGAGTCAAAGTCTGCCTGAACACACTGTAAACAGAAATCATGGAGGGTACATGCAGCAAATATCTGCAAGTCCTATACATCACACCAATGATACACAAGAAACAATTTAGCCAGGATTAGTGCTGACCTACAGATTGACCTACAGATTGATCCAATAATGGGAGCTCATCGATATGTATCAAGTAATTTAGCACCTGCTGGGGAGAAGAGATTTATGGTGTGAACAGCAGGTTCTAGAAGTAGGAATTTCACAATGCACAATAGGATGCACAATACACATTGAAACCAGTGAAAAGCAATACGTTAAAGAAAACCATGGCTCGTGGTTATGCACTGTGTACAGAAAGTTGCAAAAGCCAAATATTTGAGAAGGCCTGATGTCCTCTTGTCTGCATACTTCAGAACCCAGTTGAAGTTTAATGACATAAAACTAAAGCATATAGCAAAACAACATTTACTTAAGGCTTATTTATGCAAACCAAGAGTGAAACTCACAAGATACTAGAGGAAAGTAGCGAACAGAATGTTCACACTAATAGTTACTGTGCAATAAGTAAGCAGTGTTCAGCGGTCGCTACATAAAATAAGTGGACTTATCTAAAACAGCAGGGAAATAAAGCAAACAGTAGCAATTCAAGAACAATATCTCGGCACCTTCCAATGAAAAGGACAGGGTTTGTTAGTTTGTGTGTATGTATGGAAAACCTGTGACGCATGTCAACTTGTATAGGATTAGAGGCAAAAATGATATGCCAACTCAAATTCACTCAGTGCTCACAACAGATCCCAGAGGTCTCTCAATCAAGCAAGCTGGCGAGCCTGTCAGCTGCTGGGCCACTGCAATAGCAGGGCCAAATGACGGACACTAACAAAGATAGCACACGAAGGAGTGTGCTCAGTCAGTCTCATCTGCAATGTAGCAGACAATCTCGCAGCAGGCGATCTCTATCTCTAGTGAAGTGTGGAAGGGAATGTATGCCTTTCGTTATTGCTCAAGACTAGAGGGTGTGGAGATCGGGATCAGAAGCCACTTACCCTTTCCTAAAATTCACTTGATATTGACATTGAAGTCTGCAGGGAATGGATCCATTTCTTTCAAGGCACGTTGCGACCCTGACTTCTAGGCAATAATATCTCCCATGCCCTGTGCAGATTGATAAACATCGAACGAATTTGCTGACCTAGCTCTTTGGAAGAGCCATTTCCCTTCTGATAAATGCTCGTGGCATGGACGTTTCATTTGGGTTGGCATATTTCCCAACAGATTACTATACACGAACATAGGTGACAGTGAAAGCAAACATGTGTAGGAATGGTTAAAACCATTTACCAGAAGCCACAGAAAATGGAAAGGAAAATAAGGGAGAATAGATTGTTTTATACTATTGTTCACACTAAAAAAATATCTGATTAACATGACAGAGTGAATGCAAAAAACATGTGCTTGAGATACAAATGAATTTACTTAGTGAACACTGGAACCAGTAGCGGCCTGTGGTGGGAGTGCTGCCGGGCGGTGACGTGGGGCAGGGTGGGGGGTAGTAAAGTACGGAATACGGCCGTATAGAGGTAAGTAGACATATAAATAAATAAAACGAATTTCGTTGCGCGCGCTGCAACGCCAAATGCGATGCAGCGCGCAACGAAATTCGTTTTATTTATTTATATGTCTACTTACCTCTATACGGCCATATTACGCACTTTACTACCCCCCACTCTGCCCCTCCCCCGCCCCACGTCGCCGCCCGGTAGCACTCCCACCACGGGCCGCTACTGACTGGAACTAAGACATAACGACAAGTGCATCTGCTTCTAAGCAAGAAAATCTGGCAGTTTCCAGAGGTTTTATTTTCTAGGATTAGACCATGAGAGGTCTCTTTGGTGATAAAAACATGCAGTGTTCATTTTACTGTCGTTCAAACTGATGGGAAGCAATGCATGTTTAATTGCTGTTTGCCATAATATCTGGGGCATCGAGCAATTATATAGTAGCTGAAACATTTTTCAAGGTGAAAGTAATTAGGTTTTCCTGACCCATGATTCGTAAAGTGTGATATAACTAAAATATCTGTGATGAGTTTCAATTACCACTTTCCCCTTTCATAACTGCCTTCTGGATTTGTTGAGAAGAACGCCATGCATCTTACGAAGTGATGTTAGCTTTAGAAGTATTATTTTTTTTAAATTTAGAATTACATTTTTTATTAAGGATATGACAAACCTTTTTTTCCCTGAAAACTGATAAATATAAATACCAAATATTACATCACAAGAGATAAATAAACAATGATGGATGTTAAAAGGCAATAAAGTGTTCTTGTGCATTAAGTAGTGCAAAACAAATTAGTTTCCAAATTACACTAGTAAACACTGTGGGGCTGATTACAAGTACAGCGGTCCCAAGTCCTCTGTACCGTCGGTGGTGGTCCGACTGCCGCCTCCGCGGCAGTCCGACCACCCGATTACGACCAATCAACATCTGGTTTAGACTGACAGGGCAAACACAAGGAGATGATGGACGGAGCACTGAAACTTTTTAGACATTCACCCCCAGTCACAGATCTGGGTTGAATCCATATCGTTCTTGCTCGACCCACGTCCCTTGCTCACTTTGCCACTGGATTCAAGCTAGCCTGGCTGATGAGGGGTGTTACCCTGAAACCAGTCCCAGGATGCTTCTTTCTGGTCCAGGGAGGACCTGGCCTGGCAATTCGGTCTGGACTGTTCCCTTGAGGCACAGGGTCAAGACTTATTTGCATATGGCTGGGTCCAAACTGGGGTGGCGAAGTGAGCTAAAGAACAATGATGGATTTAACCCAGATCTGTGACTGGGGGTGAGTGTCTGAAAAGTTTCAGCACTCCGTCCATCATCTCCTTGTGTTTGCTTAGACTGACAGGGGCCTGTTTGTGCATTCACTCTAGACAGTCACACAAAAGGAGTTGAGGTGTGCCCACATACCCTGATGGCCCATCACCAGGCTGCGGGGTCTTCCTGAGCTAGAGTGGTGGGAGGAGTTATCACTGACACCTGAATAGGTCTGTGCCTATCCTCTCATAATGCTGTCTCCACCCCCTGTATTGTGTCTGGAGCCAGGGCTGGGATTCAATGGAGGTGTTGTGCACTTCTAAAGTTTGTTTGAAGTTACCTCCACATCAAAAAGATTTTGAGTAGAAGGACAGGGGCTCTGACCCCATTTATTTATACACTGCGTAGGACTTGTAACTAGATGGTGCTGGCTCTACATACTGTACCAGAGGATTGCTGTGCTACCAGGAAAACCACCACTTGCACTTTGCTTTGTTGTGCTGACCTCTTGGAAGGACTGCCTTTTTTTCCTGCAAGGACCCTGTGTGCTGGCATGTTGCCTACCTTCCTGCTTGTGTGCCCCACCAGTGTTCTCAGCGCTTGGTGAGTGCTTTATTTTTCACTTCAAGTGCAGGCTCACTTGTTCCTGGCTCCAAGTAGAGTGTGGCTAGTGCTGTTGTGTGCTCCTGGTTTTCTATTGCCAGCATGAGGAGAGCTGTGCTGGAGCTCCCCTTCATTTTTTTGCCAGGACATGGAGAGCGCTTTCTACCTCCCTGTAACTAGCACATAGTGAGCGCTACATTCTTAATCTCATACATGCAACTGGTGCATGGTGAGCGTGTTTCCTTTCCAAGAGGAATATCCTGGTGACCAGCACGTGTTGGGTGCTTAATTGGTGGCAGAGCGTGCAGGTGTTATACACCACTGCCGCAGAAGGACTGAATGCGGCTCTTCGTTCTGGGCCCACCCACACCGTCCCATCTCCAGTGAGCCTGCCATGTTCTGTTTGTCCAAGTGCTGCAAACCAACGTTCAGTCCTGGCGAGACTGCACAGTCTTGTATAGGAGCATATGGGCACATCCAACGACATTACCGAGGCCCACCAGCCCCAGCTGCAGCCGCCTTCACATAGGCTGCGTGGTCAAGCGGGGAGAGAGCGGCAACATCAGCTGCGCTGCATGACCGTGGGCAGCTGCATCCCGCGAGTTCTCCGATGTCAAGGGATTCCACAAAGTCATTCCGCTGAGAGTGGCTCCCTTCTGTGTGTGCCTTTTCTTCCGCAGTGGTCCATGAGGCCCCGGAGATGTCCAAGACACACTGCGATGCCGGAGCAGCTTGAGGGGATCAATCCGACGCTGCCTTGATTGTGTTAGCTGCACCACGTGTTCATGGGCAGCCGCCTTTCACTATGTGGTAAGTGGGGGACTCCACAAAGGTTCCCCACCTAAACTCAGCAGTGTGTGTGCCCCCCTCTTCCTGTCTGCACATACCTAGGGGCACGGTATCTTGTTTCAAGAATGGGATGAGATCTTGGAGACCCCTGCTTCACGGAGATGGAAAATCCCTGAAATTACTGTATTCTTTGTATTCGGTGTGCAAGTGCTCTTGTCACCTACGTTTGGGGCTCACATTGCCACCTAACATATAATAGAGGTGCAGGTGCACTTTATCTATATGTTTATGAGGGTATTTTGTAACCCAGGTGGTACTGATATGTGATGACCATAGCTGGGGATTTATGTACTGCAATGATGTTTGGGTGATTCATGTGCTTTCTCTCTCTAACCTAACTGCCGGATTTTATGCCCTGATTTGTCATTTTATGCCTTGCAATGAAAGGATAATGAGTATCATTTCAGGATCTGCATAATATGTACAGTGATGGTGTTTTACGACGTGCAGCATATAAGTCTTTCTCTTATTGCACTAACTGTGGTGGTTTGACAATTGCCGAGTTGGCAAAGTGATTATTTATTGATTTATTGATTTGTCCCCCTTTCCTAGATTGCTGATTGAGTTTCTTCTTGTTATCGAGCTGACTGAATACTGACTTCTGGAACACTGGGCAATCCTTGGCCCTCGCTGCCATGGTTAAACTGGGGATGGAGGTGGAGTTTAAATCCCCATCTTCACATGCCTGTCGAAGCCTGGAGAACATTTTGATATGGCTTTCTATCTGCTCATTATTTAACTGAGTTTCTGTCAATGGGCAAGAAGAAGGAGAATTTAAAGTCACATTTCCCTGTGACTGGTCTGACGGGTCTTGGTTAACCTCATGATTGGGGGGGGCGAGTGCTTCTCCAGCATCTCAGTATAGTCCTTCTGCCCCATGTTTTTTTGAGATGTTGCGGCCAAGCAACCTTGCATCAACTGTCACCTAGATTTCTGCATTGGTGCCGTGTTTGAGCCTGCAGCTGTAATTTTACATTGAGCAGTCTCATGCTGGAAGCTGCTCCAATACAGCCCCAAGCTCCTCTGGATTCCTTGGATGGAGCCCCTGACACGACTCCTTGTGGCTGGCACTCACTTACCTCGGGATTCTGGGAAATTACCAGCACCTTGCAGCTATCTCAAGCTGCTGGTCCACTTTCCAAATGGGGCATTTCTCCCCTAGGCCAATCAGTCTGAGCCACATCTGTTTTTTGCCTTCTGTTCTGCAGCCGACTTCTACCTCTGTCATGCCGCAAGATTCAACACAACGCCGAGCTGACCCGAACCACCCCAGAACGTACAAGATGTGTGCAAAGGGGAGGGATCACAGATGAATTAACGCAACAACAGGCCATGTGTGATCCGCCTTCAATATTACTAAGTGATGAGAGCTTTACTTTGCGGCCTAGCTTTATTGAAAATTACTGTAAAGATGCATTCCTTTCATAGAATGCTCTATTCCACTGCCATTGGGAATTTAAATATTTTGATTTGGAATAGACACCCCCATTCTCAGTTAGTACAGACCAACATCACAATGGACTTTTCCTAAAACTCACTAGTATATTTCCCTTAAAAGGTTTGCCCTGATTGTAATCTGATCTTAGACATGTGCTTTCCAAAGATATGCTTAAAACATTAAAAAGGCTTTCTCAATATTACATGGAATTTCTGAGGGGAAATATGGTGTCTTTTAGTGCAAGGACCAGAATCATCGGTGAATTCTGAGAATCACAAGTGACATGGAGGACTAAACTATGCAACAAGGTTTTCAAAAGTATGCAGCAATAATACAAATTCTGCAGCACATTCTCTAACATTTTTTAATCATTTTGAACTAGAAATCACATTTGGTGAAATCTGCAAAATATGTGGCAAATTATGTGCAAAGGCTCTAAATGATCCATTATGTGGTAAATGCTCGAGCCTCAGAATTGCATTAATCCAAGGTAAACAAAACCTAAACATTCTAATCAGTATCCATTGTTGCCCATACCTTGAACAAAACAACTTTTACAAGACACTATTCCATAATAAGCATGTCATATCAAATATAACCAACAAGTAAAATGTGTAATCTGCCTCCCAGTTTATGATGTCACTGAAATCCCTTGATACCAGTATTGGACTAGAGTACTCAGATACGAGTTAACAATGCAATACATGGCGATTATTAGCAACTTTTTCAAGTTAACCACCCCAAAACAAATATGGCAACATATACAAATGCTCATCCTATCATTACCAAAACATATATAGATATATATATATATATATATATATATATATACGCACATACATACACACATATATATATGTGTATATACACACTCATATACACACACACACTCTTACACTTTAATTAGAGATGGGTTCTGACCCACTTAACCCTCTTACATTTTACTTTTTGGACAGCCCAGTTTTTGCTGTAAATCTCTCTGAGTCTCACTCATGTTAATCTCCATTAAAATGGATAGGGAATGCTAATTACCAGTGTATGTCTTTTACGATAAAGTATGCTGCTGTGAAGCTAGGGCAAAAGTCTTGGTTTGGTTAGTATGAACACATATACACACACCTGGAGGCTGAGAGACTACCTTCTAACCCAGCCCAATATGCGTGCACTGGTAGCCTGTCGCAGAAGAGATCCATCATGGATTAGTGATGATCTGTACAGGCCTTATATTATGAGTGGGGATTCATAGTGTGAGTATGCACATCTAGATTCAGAGATTTACTGAAAAGTATGTGCTTCAATGTATTGTACATTATGGGTGATATCTGCCCCAAAGTATA
The DNA here is from genome assembly GCA_963921515.1 of Calotriton arnoldi. Lineage (NCBI taxonomy): Eukaryota > Metazoa > Chordata > Amphibia > Caudata > Salamandridae > Calotriton > Calotriton arnoldi. The sequence continues at coordinate 2,371,127 of CAWUFW010001918.1, forward strand.
GTTTCACCATGGTTAGGACTAGAGACTAAGTTGGCGCACCAATTGTATGGTAAACCAGGTTCCCAAATACAGATCTGACATTAGTCTCCACATATCTGCATTTCTTCTGGTAATGCTTAATTTATTATTTATTTCTGATTTAGCTTAGATTATGCTTTTGAATCACACTGCTAGTCCAGGTTAATTACTCTACCAGCCAAGGGTGGGTACGGCATCTACATGTGCTAATTACTTTTCACAGTGCAACTTGCTTCAGAAGGCTCAATCCCACAAAAACATTGGAATGTAGCCAGACCTCCGTAGCCAGTCACAGGAGGGGCTCTTATTTGAAGTGTTGGTGGGATGGGTCCAGGTCACTGTATGAGTTAGGGGTGTGGCTCAGACTTTCCACTGAATGCTTGAAGTTAACATGTTGGAAAGTTCCAAAATGCTGAGCAGAAGGGCAAGGTCAGGGGAGCAAGAAGCTACCAAATTTGAGAGTTCAGGATGCCTGAAATAACTACTCCAATATATACGCAAGTTATATGGATTATTTGTTGGCATTCGATAAAGTTAATCAACAAAATCTCTGGGAGAAATTGTGCAATTATGGGATCAGTCCCACTATCTTACATTTTTTAATATCTCTCCACAATAAACCTTGGCTACAGTTTAAGCTGACAAAAATGCTTAGTCACCTAAGATTTCTACAGCCAATCGGTTGAAACAGGTATGCATCTTAGTGCCACTACTTTTTTCGCTGAACATTTCAGATGTTTAAAAAATATTTAATTCTCCGGAGGGATTGGTCCCCAAGCTACGAGGTAAACCAATTAGTTATTTGGCATATTCTGATATTATTTTATTTTTATTGACCCCATCAGGACTTCAATTACAGAATTTACAAAAATGTAATATTGAAAATGACTTAAAAGCCAACACCAGTAAAACAAAGGTTATGACCTTTGGAAACGCCCGGAAACAAGTTAAACAAAAAAATAAATCAATGGCAATATTCTGGAAGAAGTATTGCTTAATGGTTGATCATAGAGTAAGGTGGATAAGTTCTCTTTCCAACTTAAAAACTAGGGCCCAGACAGTGTCTAAAAAAATTCATGATAATCCACGGAGGATATGCGGTCTGTCAATCTCTAACGGTGCTGTAAACAAAACTGGTACTTACCTTATTATAGGGAGCAGTAGTTCTTCCTGAAAAATCCATTAACAATCTGGATAAAATTTATATAAAAAGAGCTCAGATCTTTATTGAATCTTCATTCATTGCTTTCCCACTCCAAAACATGACTGGAACTATCCTTGATATCCATAGTTTCTCGTCTCTCAGCAGCAATGTTAAATTACTTTTGCGACTGTGCAATAGTAAACAAAGACTCGTTGAGATTTTTGAATTACAATGAGGTAGCAAACCATCAGAATTTCTATACTGGGTTGAACTTGGCATCTGTAAATAAAACAATCATGGAAAACAATCTACTGCTTTCTGCAGATCTCATGAAATTGCCCCGATAGGAGCGGTAGAGTTTAATTAGACAACCTCTCTGGAGTAACGCAAGAGCAATGGACTTGTTGACATTACAGAAACATCAACATGCTCACTATGTCATAGAATCATACTCTGGAATAAAACAAGGTTATTTAGCCTCAAATCTGAGTCTAGGATGCAAGCTAAAATGCATGAGGTTCTGTTTCCTGTTGATACCAGTAGCCCAAATTGAGGGGTTGTGGAACACTAGCTGCTTACACTCAAAAGCCTGCCGGTTGTATAACTATAAAGAGGAGTCAATTGAGCATTTAATATGTTTTTGTCCTAGTTTACTAGACATACAAAAGAAATATCTAAAAAATGCATTTAATTGAATTAATTGTAGATCTGTTAAAGAAGCTGTTGCCTCCTGTTTTTCTACAACAGATTGTCAATTTATTTGTAAATTAACTAAATGTTTAGATTATGCTTATTGTCATCTTAAGGAAGTGTGGTTGAAATGCTTCTTTTACGGAACATTTGTAGATATATTTGTGATTTAAAAAAAATATATGTTTCATATATTTATTATTGTGATTAATATTTTAATATATTTTATACAATAAAGACATTAATTCATTCATACTCCTGATGGTCAAAGCCCACCACCATTAGCAAAAAGAACCAAAAATAATTTAAATTGGCCCAATGGGTTGTGCGAAACCAGCATTTATATTGGTCCATTAATTAGTTGAGAAAGTGAGAAAAAAACACCTTCTGGTGCCCCTGGGGAGCCTAGAAGAGTTTGGCCCCCCGGGAAGGACTCACTGTTCACTTGCATGAGTAGCACCTCATTCTGGAGTTGTTTAAACCTCCACAGGGAGGGCAGAGCCCACAAGAACATTGCCAAAGAAGAAGTAGCAGAGCACTGTTGCACATTCCACTCATTCCTGGGTCCTCCATTGCCCCCAGAAACTGAAGCTCTTTGAGCGCCACCATACTCTGCTCTCAGGGAGGGTTGAAACTCCAGGAGAATGGCTGGTTGCTCTCTCCTTCTCCGTGTCCAGTGGGATACACCCAGCACATCAAATCCTGCACTTGTTGTTCATGGATGGAAGAGGAGAATGTGCATTCTCTCACCCGCAAGTTATATAGTGTGGGAGGGAGAAAGATGATTGCACTGCGCTGACACACAAAGGTTGTGACGGGTGGTAGGAGCCAACCAGGCAGTGCAGGCTCGGACTACTGTATTGCCCCATTGTGGCATACCCAAGTGCCCCAGAGAAGGGAAAGGGGGAAACCAGATTCATAGATTAATTATTGACCCTGGGAGATGTTAATTATGTTTCTAAGCATTCCTGGAGTTAGAGTTTTTATTAGGTCCAGAGGTTGCTTTGCAGCAGTGTAAAAGTAGAAGAAAGACAGTATATTGAATATTTTAATGTTTTATTAATAGTGGCAAAGATATTCTTTAATCATTGCATATAGTAATGAATGTCATTGTAACATGGTACCATTCTGAGATGTTTTTTGCATTGGGTATTAATGACAGATTTATGTTTTTTATTGTGTGATACCCTCAAAAAGACCCTGGGGAGAGGATGTGGTTTCACGGCTAGACTGCCGACCTTGGAGCTGGGAAACCAAGGTTTGAGCCTTGGGGTCAACTCCACATCCTGTGATTCTGGGCAAATCACTTAATCTCCCCATGACTACCCAAAAAAAAAAAAAAAATTAATGTGTCCTTGTGTAACGTAGCTGGTGCTCATGTAAAGCGCTCCAATACCTTCGGGTCGAGTTTGTGCTATATAAATCTGCAAAAAAAAAAAATAATCAAGTGGGCCTGCCTTTTCATAACTGCACCCCATTATATTGTGTTTAGTGTATGTGGTGGGAATCAATTTTTTAGGGTTCGGGGCTTGCTTGGTGTGTACGCTGTCAAGGGGTGTTACCAGTGGTATTTTAACCTGTCAAATGCTACACATTTGAAAATGAATGTGTATGATTGAGTATTGTGTGTAATAAAGAGCTTTTGATAAGTAAAAGCACCGGCTGGGCAATTATGTAGTGGGTGTTTAAGGTAGGCCTGAAGACTGGGTGTTAGAAATGGGGGTCTCTAGTTGGCAGAGGTGTGCACCTTGGCCAAGTAGGGACACTTGATTCTAGTCAGGATAAGGGAGATACACACTTTAGATAACTCCAGATCACTCCCTTGGCAGCTTGGCACGAGCAGACAGGCTTATCCCAAAGGCAATGTGTAAAGTATTTGCACCCAGACACACAGAAACACAATGAAAACACTACAAATGTACACCACACCACTTTAGAAAAATAAAAGTATCTTTATCTATATCAAACAAGATAAAAATGACAAAAATCCAACGTACACAATTCAAAATATGACTTTTAAAAGGTTTCAATCAATTCTGTCCATAGAAATCTATAGATGCGTGATTTTACACAATGTACCTTTATGTGCATCTAAATTCACAAGGCCAAACAGCTGCAGAGAGGTTAAGCATTGAAAACCACAGCGATCTGTCAGTTCCTGAGTCTTTGGGGAGGTGATGTGACAATTCTGCTGCACGCAGGAGAAGTGATGTGTCAAATCCGGACTGTAGGAAGGAAGTGATGCATCGATTCCAGAATGGTTCTGGTCTGCGGGTGATGTGGACATCGAGGATCGGTGCACAGAATTTAGCGTGTGGTGGATTTTTCAGCCACTGACAGGCTCTGCGTCGATTCTTCGGCCTCACAGCTGCAGAGCGTAGATATTTCTCCCACTTGGCGTTGCTGCTTCGGAAAAACAGGCACTGGAATGGCGATGCGTCGATTCTCTTGATTTCTTCAAGGTTTTTCAGCTCCCAGCAACAGGAACACCCTCCAGAGGCCCAGTACTGGAACAGGCAGCTCCTGGAAGGTCAGAAGTCCCTGCAGTGGAGTTCAGGGAAGCTAGTACTGAAGTCTTTTTTGTCCCTGAGACTTCAGAACAGGAGGCAAGCACACACAAGCCCTTGGAGATTCTTAACAGACAGGTTCACAGCAAAGTTCCAGTCTTTGTCCTTTCCTGGGCAGAAGCAGCAAGTGCTGGCCAACCCAGCAAAGCAACATACAGCAAAGTGGCAGTACTCCTCCTTACAGCTCTTCTACTTGACAGATGTTCCTATCGATTCCAGAAGAGATCTAAGGTTCTGGTGTTTTAGGTCTAACATTTATTCCCCATTTTCTCTTTGTAGTCTTTGTTGCAAGAGTCTCTGAGCTCAGTAAAAACCAGTTCTATCCTCCCTGGTCCAGTTTTACTACAGGAGGTGGAGACAGCATGGTGCAGAGCAGGCACAGCCTATTCGGGTGCTAGTGGAAACTCCTTCCATCACTCTAAATGCAGAAAGGTCCATTCAGCCTGGCAATGAGTCACCCAGGAAAGGCAGGGCACACCTCAACCTCCCTTGACTGTCTGGGATGAATGCACATCCTCAGCCTCTATCACTGCAAAGCCAGACAGTGACTACACAAACAGGCAGAGGCACACAGGATGGTTAAACAAGAAAATGCTCATGTACTAAAAGTGGCATTTTCAGACACAATTTAAAAAACACCTTTACTAAAAGATGTGTTATTAAATTTGGAGTTAAGAGAGCCTCAACTCCAAATCTCTAGCTATTCCCAATTGAACGCTACACATGTAAAATGTTAGAGTGCAGCTCCAATGATAGCATAAGGGACAGCCAGCCTTTCAACAGTGAAAAACGAAATACACAGTATTTCACTATCAGGACATGTAAAACACACTAGTACATGTCCTACCTTTCACATACACTGTACCTTGCCCATGGGGGTACCTTGGGTCTACCTTAGGGGTGCCTTACGTGTAAGAAAAGGGAAAGTTAGGGCCTGGAAAGTGGGTGCACTTGCCAGGTCGACATTGCAGTTCAAAACTGCACACACAAACACTGCAGTGGCAGGTTTGAGACACATTTACAGGGCTACTCATGTGAGTGGCACAACCAGTGCTGCAAGCCCAATAGTAGCATTTAATTTACAGGCTCTGGCACCATCAGTGCACTTTACTAGGGACTTACCAGTAATTCAAAAGTGCCAATAATGAATAACCAATCATAATCACAATTTACACGGAGAGCATATGCACTTTAGCTCTGATTAGCAGTGGTAGAGTGCCCAGAGTTCCAAAGCCAATGAAAAATGGGTCAAAAACAAGTGGTCAAAAAGCAAAAGGTCTAGGGATAAACCCTCTAAAAATGCCAGGTCTAACACTGAGGTTCTAGGCCACACATTCTCCGCTGAGTAGGCCTTCGACTGCTCTGATAACTACCCTGAGAGAATCAACTGCTATAAAGGCATACTTGGTTCCTGGTAGAGTGAGATTGCAGAATTATTCCTTGTTAATGGCCCCCATCCTTCGCAACTACTAGCCCACTACTAACTCAATTATATATATATATATATATATATATATATATATATATATATATATATCCATCAATTAGAAGCACTCAGTGGGTTCGCAATATTCCATTTTATTCTGATATAAAAGGCAGACGCGTTTTGACAGAAATGTCTTTATCAATGCCCATTACGTGGATTCACTTTGATGCCCTCGTTGTTGTAGGGCTTCACTTGCTCCCATTGGTGTGCATTACTCTCCAATGGAATTCAAACAACGCTTCGTCAGCATGAAATGTTCACCAATCATGTGAGGGCAACCACGATGTTGTCGACCTGTGAGTCTTCAGTGGATGTATAATGACACATTCGATACAAAGTCCATAATGCATTTCACCTCACTTTTATCCATGCTGACCAGATGAAGCAAACAGTAACCATGAGCGATTCCACTTTAAATTATTCTTTCCCCTTGTTCTGCCACAAAATGCCACATCAGAGGAGGCTGAAACTATATATATATATATATATATATATATATATATATATATATATTGTATATTTTAGAGCGCACATTCATCCATGAAGGAATATCCTGGAACTCAACAACAACCCAGCCTAACTCCATCTGTCCCGAACACACAATCTGTGAGGGAATTACCAAGTCTTCAGCATTCTACAAAAAGTCAAGAGATCATAAGTCAAGCATAGAAAGAAAGGAAGGGCATAACAGAAAAGCTGCCATATAATTAGAAGAGCGGCCCCCTATACTAGATCTCATGATTTGCCTAAGTATATCAAAGCCTAGTTAGCAGTTCGGAGGGCACGTACTGACTTGTGAAAGCAGGGCCGGACTAGGAACCCATAGCAGCCCTGGAAATGTTTGTCAGATCAGCCCCTGGGGACAATGGGGTGATGAAAGCAAACACAAGGAGATGATGGACGGAGCGCTGAAACTTTTCAGACACTCACCCCCAGTCACAGATCTGGGTTGAATCCATCATCATTCTTTAGCTCACTTCGCCACCCCAGTTCAGACACAGCTATATGCAAATCAGTCTTGACCCTGTGCCTCATGGGAACAGTCCAGACCAAACTGCCAAGCAATGTCTTCCCTGGACTGGAAACAAGCATCCTGGGACCGGTTTCGGGCTAACAGCCCTCATCAGCCAGGCTAGCTTGAATCCAGTGGCAAAGTGAGCAAGGGACCCACATCTGAGCATACCCTGCCAACTTTGGGCGAACAAAGCAAACACAAGGAGATGATGGACGGAGCGCTGAAACATTTCAGACACTCACCCCCAGTCACAGATCTGGGTTGAATCCATCATCATTCTTTAGCTCACTTCGCCATCCCAGTTCAGACACAGCTATATGCAAATCAGTCTTGACTCTGTGCCTCATGGGAACAGTCCAGACCGAACTGCCAAGCCAGGTCTTCCCTGGACCGGAAACAAGCATCCTGGGACCGGTTTCGGGCTAACAGCCCTCATCAGCCAGGCTAGCTTGAATCCAGTGGCAAAGTGATGTCCAGTGTGAAGCACTGCAGCTTTTTGTACTGGGGGTCGATATTGCAGCACTGCTGCATAACCGGCCCCCAGTAAAAAAACCTCCCCCCACCCTTCCAGTCTCCCTGGGAAATGCCCGATGCCCGCTACGGCCAGTGCAGCCCTGTGTGCAAGGCAGCTCTTTGGTCCAATCTCAAAGTGCTTGGTGTGCATGACAAAGTAGCTTAAAAATGGCTCTCTTGCGGACCGGGAACCAATGAAGGGATTTAAACAGGCTGAAACCGAACTCCTAGTGGGAAGATTACAAATCAATCTCGCTGCCGAGTTACCTTTATATAAATAATCAGGTTAGTATTGATAGAGCAGAGATTTCCCTTAACAATTTATGAAAGACGAGAAAGAAAACTACTGTGACAATACTTTATCTAGATGACAAAACGTGTGTTAAGCTTCACGTTTCTAGAGAATGACAAAATGCAATTCTGATTTAGATACTGCATCGTAAAAGCACGCAGAATGCTAGAATGAACTTCTGTCATGTTTTATGTTTACTTAATAGAAGTGAATTATTAACACCTTAGTAACATTGATCTTATGAGTCGATAATGTGATAACAACAAAGAAATTCCACATGCAAAATTAACGTTTCCTCTTCTAGAAATAAATAATTATTTCATGTTGTAACGTGCACACTAAAATTGACAAAAGAAAATTAGGTGCTATGCGTGGGCTAGTTAGGGTTGTTTTTGTGAATCTTTCTTCAAATAATACCCTTAAATTTATGTGTGCCTTAATGACATATATGCAAAATGGATTTATATGTACTTTACCTATATAAGTGTAACCGTGTTCTTTTAAAAAAAAATGTAGAGTACTCCATACCTACATGAAATGGGTATGATTTGATTGGAGTATTTATTAACGCATTTATTTGTGAGATTGATATTATATGTTATTCAACATGAGATCCATATGTTAGCAGAATTTCATCGTGAATGAGCTGTATTTTCAAATAGTTGTTAATATACTAATTGGCCTTTGATACCACCATCCTTTTGTAGGATAAAATTAGTGAGGTATCTTTGATACCAGGTGTATTGTTAATGCACCAGAAAATCAGAAGCATCAAAAAAGTGCTCCGGTAAGCACATGGCCAAACCTGCGGCAGCACAGGCACTGCAGCCTTTCACATGTGAACTGACTAGGAAAAAATGAATGACACCAATGGACCTGGGGAAACGTTCTGTGGAATAATAAGCAAATGTACGGATTGAAAGTACTGACATTTAAAATACTTGAAGTGTCCATATCCCAATGAATCTTGCTCTGGGTCTTTCAACTTCATTGGTCTTACCAGACTCATTAGTTTGTGGCATAAAATAAGTTGTTTCAGCGGTTTTAATTCAGTGCAAAGATACTGCCATTGAAAGAGAATGACATGCACTGCAACAAGTATCATGCACTAGGCTTGAGAAGCAGGACCTAATTATTAGAAATTTATAAAATGACATAATTGTGAGACTTCCTATGCAAATCCCAGGCAGTATGTTATTAGGTTACATACGTGGTCCCAAATTATAGAAAAGCCCAGAAATATTACATTGTTTATGACCTCACAGACTGAGATTAAAAATTGTTTGATGGTACATGGTGTGAACATCCGGTGCCAGGAACAGAATGCACAGACCATATCCTGGGAAATTCGTAATAGAGAGAGTCAACGGCAGCCTTAGAATTCCTCAGTGGGCTTTACAGGGCAAGCTGATAAGTACAAATATATTGTTGAGTTCAAGTCACTTATGTTGACAAAGTTCTTTAAATGCTCTCAAAAGAACTAAAAATTGAAGTGCAGGCATGACTAGGCAGAAGTCTAAATATTGCAAGATCACAAGACCTCAGAACTGTTCACAGACTATGAACCAAGAAGCAGTAAATAAATAGTGTGTCTGATGGGGGTTGCTGGGGAACAGCAAGCGTACCACAATGTCTGGCTGCCAATAAAGGTCTGGCAAAGAAATCATCCGAGCTAAAAATATTTTGGGAAGTCCATGTCTTAACTCTGGACTTAGCTGTACTCTAAACAGATTTGAATTATTGTAATACTCCAAGTGATATTAATTCAATTTCTTCTTTCCTCCTCCAAAAATGAATGACAGCGGACATGGGTCTTGCATACCTGATTACAGCTAGTGTACTTTCCAACAGTAAAGATTTTTGTATTCTGAATTAAAGTAAGTATGGCACACAAAGGTATGATGTACACAAGCAGGAATTCTCCAGGAACCTCTCTCAGCTCATTCTGTGGGCCAACATAGTACTCCAATCAAGTGTTAAGTGGCGGTGGTCATACGGTCAATCTGCAAAAGTCGGAGATTCACTGCACCACCAACTCACTAATTCAACTGGTCAACAAACCAGGAGGTTCAAGAAAACTTAAATAAGTTACATTGAAAAATAAGCCATTTCATGGTAGTATGCAGTATGTTTGACCCCTTGACTGCCGAGTGATTTTAATACCAAGTCGAATTCACAAAGGTATTCTCTATTGGAAGTTTGGCTTACTCATATAAATAGCTATAACTGCATTTGCAAATCAATTTGTCTTGAATGGCTTAAAAGTGGTGGGCACGCAAGGATTTTTTCAGTAATTCAAATCTGCTCACATGGGTGAGTGAGTAGTGGACAGGATCTCCAGGACTTGAATGCCCTATGATTTGTACACATGCAAACATTTACAAGTTCATGCAAATTTAAATATTCCTCTCCAGTGACTCTCCTACACCCTGAAAAAGGTCAGATCTTCCAGTCTGTGTCAGATTTCAGAAAAAAAGGAAAAATCCCTTTCAAGTGCAATTGGATTTGGAATATCCCAGACATACGCGAGGTATGGGATAAGGGGATTCTGCATTGAAAAAGAGGTTCACCGTGGAAAAAATTTGCAATTGCTTGATTGACTTTCACATGAGCCAATATATGTTTGTATGCTGTTAGAAATGGGGGTCTCTAATTGGCAGTGGTCTGCACCCTGTCCAAGTATGGACCCTTACTCTAGTCAGGGTAAAGGGATTACACAGAAAACCCCTGTTCTCCCCCTTTGTAGCTTGTCACAAGCAGTCAGGCATATCTCAGAGGCAATGTGTAAAGCATTTGTACATACACACACCAAGAACGGACACCAAATCAGTTCAGAAAAATAACCAATATTTATTTGAATGAAACAAGACCAAAAACAACAAAAATCCAACATATACAAGTAAAGATATCACTTTTTAAAACGTTCCAAAGAGTTCAGTCCAAAGAAAATTATGGATGCATCACTTAACACAAAGAACCTGTGATGCATCAAAATGAAAGACGAAAACAGGCGCAGGGAAAGTGAGGCACCGGAAAAGCAATGTGATGTGATGGTTCCTTACTCCCAGTGGAGGTGATGCATTGGTTCCTTACTGCCAGGGGAGGTGATGCATTGTTTCCTCACTGCAGGGTAGGGGAGGTGATGAGTCAGTTCCTTACTGTCAGGGGAGGTGATGCATCAGTTCCTTACTAATAGGGGAGGTGATGTGTCGATAACCGGACACGGGGCCTCAGTTCCTTACTGCTGGGAAACGTTGATGAAGAACTTGGCAACCAGGGACCATGCATCAAAAATCCAGGCACGCTGGGTTGATGCGGTGGTGGCGGAACAGGTGCTGCATTGATGTACCTGCTGCGATGACAATGAATTCTTCAGCCACACAGCAGGGACTGCACGGGAGTCAGAGCATGTGCTACGGACATCGGTGATGCAGGGCTTGGGACTCGGGTTGTGGTGATCTTTCAGCTGCACAGCAGACACTGCACCAATTCTTCAGCTGTACATCGATGATGCCCTGGTTTTTCAACCACACAACAGTGCTGCGTCAGAAAAAACAGGTGCTGGAGGTCGATGCATGGATTTTCTTGGTTCTTTCCTGCAAAAGCCTCCTCCAAGGGCCCAGAACTGAAATTGGCACCACTTAGAAGGTCAGAACTCCCAGCAGAGGAGTTCAGGGGCTGCAGATGAAGTTTTTGATGGCCCTGAGACTTCTTTTCAGGAGGCAAGCACACACAAGTCCTTGAAGAAACTTGGCAAGCAAGGTGTAGAAAGCAAAGTCCAGTCCTTCACTGCCCAAGACAGAAGCAGCAAGCCAACACAGTAAAGCACACAGCAAAGTGGTAGTCCCTCCTGACAGCATCTCCAGCTCTTCTTCTTGGCAGAATGTCCTCTTAGTCCAGAAGTGTTCTGAAGTTATGGTGTCACAGCTCCAGTACTTATACCAGTTCCGGCCTTTGAAGTAGACACACTTCAAAGGAAAGTCTTTGTAGTGCACAAGACCCTGCCTTCCCCTGACCTGGCTCCAGACACATTACAAGGGGGTGGAGACAGCTTTGTGTGAGGACAGGCACAGCCCTATTCAGGTGTCAGTGACAACTCTTCCCACCACTCTAGCTCAGGAAGATCCATCAGCCTGGTGATGGGCCATCAGGATATGTAGGGCACACCTTAGCTCCCTTTGTGTGACTGTCTAGAGTTAATGCATTGGATTCCAGAGGCAGGCAGAGGTACAGAATGGTAAAGTAAGAAAATGCCCACTTTCTAAAAGTGGCATTTTCAAACACGCAATTTAAAAACCAACTTCACTAAAATATGTATTTTTAAATTGTGAGTTCAGGGACCCTAAACTCCAAATCTCCATCTCTTCCCAATTGGACATTACACTTGCAAGAGGTTCCAAGGCAGCTCCAATGATAACCTATGGGAGAGATAGTCCTTGCAATAGTGGAAAACTAAATTAGAAGTATTTCATCATCAAGGCATCTAAAAAAACACACTGGTACATGTCCTACCTTTCAAATACACTGCACGCTGCCCAGAAGGCTACCTTGGGCCTACCTTAGGGATGCCTTACATTTAGTAAAGGGAAGATTTGGGCCTGGCAAGTGGGTGCACGTGCCAGGTCGACATGGCAGTTTAAAACTGCCCACACAGACATTGCATCTAATAACACATCTTTTAGTAAAGGTGGTTTTCAAATTGTGTGTTTAAAAATGCCACTTTTAGAAAGTGGGCATTTTCTTGCTTAACCATCCTGTGTGCCTCTGATGGTTTGTGGATTCAATGTCTGGTTTTAGACTGATAGGGGCTGTTTGTGCATTCACTCCAGACACTCACACAAAGGGAGCCGAGGTGTGCCCTGCATATGCTGAAAAAGCCATCCTGGGTTAGAGTGGTGGCAGGAGCTGTCACTGACACCTGAATAGGCTGTGGTTGTTCTGCACAATGCGGTCTCTACCTCCTGTAGTGAAGCTGGACCAGGGAGGACAGAACTGGTTTTTACTGAGAAAGAGTCTTTCTGACTAAGACTTCAAAGAGAAAAGTAGTATAAATACTGGGACGCTGACCCCAGAACATTAGAACACTTTTGGACTAAGGACCCTGCCAAGAAGAAGAGCTGGAAGAGTTGACAGGAGGAGTACTGCCCCTTCGCTGTGTATTGCGTCCTTGGGTTGTCCTGCAGTTGCTGCTTCTGTCTTGGGCAGTGAAAGGACCTGAATTTCTTGAGTCCTGCTGTTAAAGTTTCTTCAAGGGCTTGAAGTAGAGCTTGCCTCCTGTTGTAAGTCTCAGGTACACCAAAGGCTTCACCATCCTCTGGGTACCTGCACCTGGAACTGTGTGTTCCAGCTGTTACAGTGGGAAAGAGCAACCAGATGCCATCAACGATGCGGCTGCCAGCTCTCTGACCTGTTGGACTCGCAACAAGCACCGTCACACTTCTCACTGCAACTCTGGTCCGACACCATCACCGAGCCGCTGCTTGCACCGTGACCTGTGGGCACTGCATGCTGTACTGCCTCACTTCACATCGCCCTCCAGGTCGATGCCGATGCTCCAAGCTGGCCTCAATGCTGCTGCCTGCACCGTGGCCTGGGAGCACCACTCATAAGTTACATGATGCACTGCCCTGTCCCACACCACAGCCTTGGCCCACCAACACAAGCGCCATCGACTCCAGATTGTCTACCAGTTACAGCACTTAAGCAACAATGACACCACTGCTTCACCATGAACTGTCAGCACCACAAACACCGCCTCACTTCACACCATAACCCTGGTCTCACCGATTCCACTGGACGCCGTCACCAAGCCACTGCCTGCACAGCGACCTGAGGGCACCGCACGCTGCACCGCTCCACTTTGCACCAAAGCCCCGAGGCCTACCAACACCAGCGCTCCTGACTTCATGCTCACGGAGTTCGATGTGTGACTTCAAGGGCCCGATGCCTTCTCCACCGACCTCTGGAACGGATGCCTGCCAATGCCGTCTCTTCAGGAGCTAATCGCAAGGTCCAGGATGCCCTGCATTTCCAAGGTACTGTTTCTGGGGCTTCCCGACACCGTAGATGGCCCACGACATTGCGGTTGGCTTGAACTGTTGGATTTGTTTGGTCACGACACTGTGATAGCCCCAGACGGATCTATCAACTTCAAGGAAATGTATTTCAAGTTTATTCGTGCAAAATTCATATCTTTATGAGTGTATGTTGGATTTTTATCATTTTGGTCTTGTTTTACACAGATAAATATTGGCTATTTTTCTAAAACTGGTGTGGTGTCCTTTTGTAGCATTTTCACTGTATTACTGTGTGTTATCTGCAAATGCTTTACCTATTGCCTATGAGATAAGCCTGACTGCTCGTGCCAAGCTACAAAGGGGATGAGCAGGCTTTATTTTAGAAGTGTAATCCCCCTTACCCTGAGTAGAAGGAAGGGTCCCTACTTGGACAGGGTACAAACCTGCCAACCAGAGACCCCAATTTCTAACAATAGCTTATTCACGTTCTTAAAATATATGATGTAGCCTTTTCTCCAGTATTCAACAAACCAACAGAAAGCTTGTGTTGAATGGATCTAATCATATTACAGAGGACTGCAGATCTGATGCTCTCCCATCTGATGATCAGGAGGGATTAACACATATGCGCTTCATCTCTGATTTGGTGTCATGTGGTAATGTATGAAGGTTTTACATTTGAGAGTAGATGCTTACGAAGGAAAAACCAAGGGCACTCATGTTTGACTTTTCTATATTACAAAAACATATTTCCTGATGACCAGGTTTTGATCTCCTCTGTGGACCTTGACGTGTAAATCCCATGAACCTGTTCCCAAGAGGTGCAAAGAAAGCTTCTTTTTGGTCTGGGGATGTGCAGAGGTGGAATAAGAATTCATAGCCAAGCCATTGTTGCTCCCTTTGATGCCCAGAAACAAACAATGTCTGGGCATAAAAGATTGTCAGCAACCCTGTGTTAGGCTCGAGGAGATAATTCTGCATACGGTACTTGCAGAACGTGCATTAGAGAAGGGCCTGTACAAAGTGATGTTTTTTTTCTTCTAGCATAATGTTCAGTGTACAGAAATGTGCTCATGTTTGTTCCCTTGTTATGGTTATAAGTACCCCATGTGAGTCGTCAAAGTGAGGTGAATAAAAACATGATGATCAGAATGGAAGATATCCTCCTGGCAGCCTGAAAGAGGTGTGCAACAAAAGAAGTGCATAAGTGTTTTGCATAATCTGCCATAATAATCTGACCACTGGAGCTCTCAGGAAGCAAACCAAAGAACCCTAAAAGTATCATAGCTTCACCATTTAGTTGCATGTTGGAGTTCAATGCCTACTCTCAGAATGGTGGGTGGGGTACAAGGATCATCACTCAAATATGCAATACAGCTAAATTAATAATGTCCATAAAATAGAAAAATGTATCAGTTTATGAACACAAAAAATGAGAAAATGAACAAAGGAAAAGTGGTGAAAACAGATTTACAGATTCAATAAAAAGCATTTGCAGGAGCAGTTAATAATGACTCTTAAAACACACAATGTAAATATGTTTCTGGCTTTTTAGTATGATGTAGACCTTAAGGATTCAAAATCATGAATGCATGCATTTCGTTAGGGATAACAGGATCATTTAGAGTTTGCTGGAATGGATGCTCCCACTTCCAAAACTTGCCATTTCCTTAACCCCTTTATAAGTATGGAAACATTTGACTCGGTCAGTAGAGCCATACTCAGTTCTGCTCACCCTAAACTTTGAGCTGACAGCCTTTCTGTTTCTGGGCTGTGGGCTGCCAAATTGTAATGACACTTTTCCCACCTTAGTTAAAGTGGGGCAACATCACTAGATTTCCCGTTGCAGGATTGCCATGCAAGGCATAGCGATAGCAGGTAGGGAAATTGAAAATGATCATGTGTATTGGTTCACAAAACAAACTCCTTATTTGGGAGGACTTTTGAAAACTAAAAAACATTTGCTGGTAAAGGGTGCTGTGAGGTCCTAGAGGATGAAGGGTAATTGCACTGGAGGAGAATACATAAGTTGGAATCAATTTAGACTGAGGAAAGACTTTCTCAATACCCTTTTTTAATACAAGCTAAGTGGATGTGCTCTGTGGCTTTCCTTCGTTAGTACTTTTTTTTTTCATTTTATGGCACTTACCTCTCCAAGCAAGCAGAATTTGAACAAACTTCCACAGCTTTAGGCAAACATTTTAGGAACACATGGCTGAAGAGATTGTGAAATTTCAAAAGGGCCTTGATGAAGCAAACTGCTGAAACAATTCACTCAGTTTGAACCGTCACCAAGACGATGCAGCCACCTTACGTTCTTCAGCCGATAATTCATAATAACTAGTATAGCTGGATTCAGATGATTTGAATCGATTGTTGGTTATTTGTTAACTTTTATTTCAGCAAACGAGGCAAGGACCTTCAAAAAGACTTTTCACTCCGCTCGCATCTAGCCGAAGAAATGGTGAAATACAGATTCCCAAATTTACAGTAGTGTTCAATGCAGTCTACCAGGAGTACTTATGTCCTCCTAGCTATCAAGGCTATGCAGGACTCTCCATAGTTGGTAGTCAGTACAGAACAGCAGGCACAATACTCCATTAGTTTAAAGGATAGGTTGAAGAGTTGGTTTCTGCACACATGATAGCCAAGATCAGCCCAACAAGGAGAAGGTAGTGCTCTACTTACTTCTATTGATTTAGGAATCAGCAATTAGAGATGATTGAATTAGAGTGATGCAAATATCATTCAGATTAAAAATGGCACCAAAATATTTGAAGACCATTTGTTTTATTAGAACATTGGAATGTTGGAAGCTCCATTGAAAACAATGGAGTAGCTCCGGGCTTATAATGGCTGGTATAAGCCCGGAGCTTCAACATTCCAATGCTTCTTTGTTCACAGCTGTGGCTGTGAACAAAGGCTTCAGGGAGCCTGAGGGGATTTCAATCCCCTCCCGCTCCCTAAAGCCTTTGTTTAATTTGTTAGAACATTCTGCCCTCTAGTGGCAGAATGTTCTAATAGCCTTATAACCCTTTGTAGCTGGGCTATACCGGCTATTAAACTCCTGCTCCCTTGTTAAAGTCCCTCGCCTTCGGCTCGGGCCTTTAACGCTGGAGCAGGCCTTTAATAGCCGGTATAGTCAGCTACGGCGGGCTATAAGGCTATATTAGATTATTACAAATGCTTTTAAATTTTCATTTTAATCTTACCTGCCAAAGATAGATTATAAAAACCTGTATGGTATCATTTAGACATACGTGCAAAATCTGGAGGTAACATAATACTAGTGTGGTGATGCAAAATCGACTTGCCCTTGATATATTGTTGGCAAAAGAGGGTGGAGTCTGTGGAATGCTTAAAGTTCAAAATTGTTGTACTTACATTACAGACAAAAGTAAGAATTTGGAAGGATACATTCAGAATATCACTGATTTGCATAAGAAAGTAACCCAACTGGAGGTTGACGGTGTTTGGGAGAGACTAAGTAAAAGTTTCTCTACTATAAGCAAGTGGTTTTCTTCTATAGGTAGTTCCTTAGTTGCTAAAATAATATTACCAAACACACAAGATGATGGACGGAATGCTGCACATTCGCAAACATTCACCCCCAGTCACAGATCTGGGTTTAATCCATCGTTATTTTGCTTCACCACGCCACCCCAGTTCAGACATAGCCATATGCAAATCAGTCTTGACCCTGTGCCTCATGGGAACAGTCCAGACCGAACTGCCAAGCCATGTCTTCCCTGGACCGGAATCAAGCATCCTAGGACCGGTTTCAGGCTATCAGCCTTCATCAGCCAGGATAGCTTGACTCCAGTGGCGTAGTGAGCACGGGACCCACGTCTGGGCATACCCTTCCCACTTAGGGCGAAATGCAAAACTCACAAGATGATGGACGGAATCCTGCACATTGGCAAACATTCACCCCCAGTCACAGATCTGGGTTTAATCCATCGTTATTTTGCTTCACCACGCCACCCCAGTTCAGACATAGCCATATGCGAATCAGTCTTGACCCTGTGCCTCATGGGAACAGTCCAGACCGAACTGCCAAGCCATGTCTTCCCTGGACCGGAATCAAGCATCCTAGGACCGGTTTCAGGCTATCAGCCTTCATCAGCCAGGATAGCTTGACTCCAGTGGCGTAGTGAGCACGGGACCCACGTCTGGGCATATCCTTCCCACTTAGGGCGAAATGCAAAACACACAAGATGATGGACGGAATGCTGCACATTGGCAAACATTCACCCCCAGTCACAGATCTGGGTTTAATCCATCGTTATTTTGCTTCACCACGCCACCCCAGTTCAGACATAGCAATATGCAAATCACTCTTGACCCTGTGCCTCATGGGAACAGTCCAGACCGAACTGCCGAGCCATGTCTTCCCTGGACCGGAATCAAGCATCCTAGAACCGGTTTCAGGCTATCAGCCTTCATCAGCCAGGATAGCTTGACTCCAGTGGCGTAGTGAGCACGGGACCCACGTCTGGGCATACCCTTCCCACTTAGGGCGAAATGCAAAACACACACGATGATGGACGGAATGCTGCACATTGGCAAACATTCACCCCCAGTCACAGATCTGGGTTTAATCCATCGTTATTTTGCTTCACCACGCCACCCCAGTTCAGACATAGCCATGTGCAAATCAGTCTTGACCCTGTGCCTCATGGGAACAGTCCAGACCGAACTGCCAAGCCATGTCTTCCCTGGACCGAATCAAGCATCCTAGGACCGGTTTCAGGCTATCAGCCTTCATCAGCCAGGATAGCTTGACTCCAGTGACGTAGTGAGCACGGGACCCACGTCTGGGCATACCCTTCCCACTTAGGGCGAAATGCAAAACATACAAGATGATGGACGGAATGCTACACATTGGCAAACATTCACCCCCAGTCACAGATCTGGGTTTAATCCATCGTTATTTTGCTTCACCACGCCACCCCAGTTCAGACATAGCCATATGCAAATCAGTCTTGACCCTGTGCCTCATGGGAACAGTCCAGACCGAACTGCCAAGCCATGTCTAACCCCGAAACCGGTCCTAGTATGCTTGTTTCCAGTCCAGGGAGGACCTGGCTTGGCAGTTCGGGCTGGGCTGTTCCCATGAGGCACAGGGTCAAGACTGATTTGCATATGGCTGGGTTCAAACTGGTATGGCATGGTGAGCAAAAAAACGATGGATTTAGGCCCAGATCTCTGTACTGGGGTGAATGTATGACATTGTTCTGCATTCTGTCCATCAACTGTTGTTTTTGCATTTGTCACCCTGAGTGGGACGGGTATGCCCAGACGTGGGTCCCGTGCTCTCCATGCCACTGGATTCAAGCTATCCTGGCTGAAGAGGGGTGAAACCCCGAAACCGGTCCTAGGATGCTTGTTTCCAGTCCAGGGAGGACCTGGCTTGGCAGTTCGGGCTGGACTGTTCCCATGAGGCACAGGGTCAAGACTGATTTGCATATGGCTGGGTTCAAACTGGTATGGCATGGTGAGCAAAAAAACGATGGATTTAGGCCCAGATCTCTGTACTGGGGTGAATGTATGACATTGTTCTGCATTCTGTCCATCAACTGTTGTTTTTGAAACTAATATTACCAGTAGCTTTTGTAGTCAATATGGTACTCATGATACGAATGACCTTGTTTGCGGGAAGAAGAGTCGCAAAGAAAAGAAAGAAAGGAAATTGAGTAAGGAACATAAGGAAAGGGAAAGAGAGATAGAAGAGGTAGAGATGGAAACTGAATCAAAATGTACCGACATTATAAATAAGAACAAATACCTCAATTGTTTTGGGGGGGGTGAGGTTAAAAAATATATATAACTGCTGAGCAAACATCCATACATTTGGATATCTTTGGTAAAAAAATTAGAATTAAAAAAATCATTGTCAATAAACATGTTGCTACATTTTATCAGAGCTATACATTTTTTATGTAATTGATGTCTTTATACTTTCCATATTGTAGGTGATTATATTTTCTCGGTGTCTGTCAATACGATGTTATTAATTCTCTTTGTGTTCAAGGCTGGATGAGCATTTAGAACACTCTCAAAGCACAGGAAGCAAAATTATTATCTAATTTCATACACAAGAAGCATATTATGAAACACTTATGATTGAAATAGTAAAAAGACGCAAAAATAATAAGGTCATTCCTTGTTGCTCGCCAGTACGGTCATTGTTGAGGTGGCAGCTTTCTCTTTGATGTTCTCTCTTGAGCGTTACCATAGAAAAGAGCCTCCTGGGTACCGAATGGGAACTTCATGAGTGTGGTGTTCCCCCAAGAAATATACGACATATTGTTTACAGAAAATTACATTTGTATTTGAACCAACCATCCCGACATTTCAGCAATGCTGTGTGCAAAAATGGCTGCCACCCATTTCGGTAGTGACGTATATAGGAATATTGGACTTATTTATCCAAATCAACATCTTGAAAAGCAGTTCAATCTTGAGCATCAATGTTGGTAATCCCGCGACGGCCGACTTCTGTGCAGTAAAAGGCCACCGACACTGGAACATGCTGCGAGTCAGAATGGTTCACTGGTGGGGGGTTAGACGCCAAGAGATGAGTGCTGATGGAGTGAGGTTTGTAAAATACATCCTCAAGAATGTTAAGTAAGTCCATAATAATGTATTAACTGCATGAACTAATCAACTCCGGATACATACATTTACACAGGGGGCAAACGCAATTTACATAATACACTAAATCATGTTGGCATGAGTACGTATTAACTGTTTGCGCTTTGAAAAACTGTATTAATACATGTTTATGCTGTGTTGTACATTGCACATTTTGCATGTTGTGCACAAATAATGAAAAGGTTGCTTTAAATTAATAGCTTTCGCTAGGATTTATTAAACACAGGGCACTAGTATGGTGGGAGGTAAACATAATGGGTTTTATTTCATGAATAAATATTCTTTTGTGTTTGTTTATTTTTGTACGGGATTGGGCCTGCATGAAAATGGCCTCTTGTTCAAGCCAGCATGTGGTTGGCCTGGTCGGTATGAAGTGCGCATGTGCCGGGAGGGGTTGACTGCTCGCAGACTGCTGAGTGTACCAGATGATGCAATCCGTGTGAAGGCCATGTTGACCTGTGTCTTATTGTTTATGTGCAAAGATGCGACAGCCACTGTGGGAACAGCCATCACTACGTGCAATTCGAATGTGAAAGCGGATATCATAATGAATACTGTAACAAATTGTATAACTATGAATGTCAGTAGTATACGAATGTAATGGTCCTAAATCCTTCCTTTGTTAGAACCGGTATAGGATGGATTTGCGGGGAGAACTGGATGAGGCGACCCTAGCATGATTTATGACAACCAATCACAGTCCGAGTTTCTACTGATACTGCAACATTGTAAGATAGTGTATTAGGCAGAAAGGTATAACTGATATCCCAATTGGGGGTGTGTCAGGGGAATGCAGAGTGGAAGGTAGACGAGAACGCAGAGAGAAGATCTAAGACAGAAAGAGCAGCCCTGCACAGAGTCAGAGAACCTTTAGGTACGAGAACGTTGAGGGAGTGCTTGGGAGGAGACTGCGACCGAGGAGGTAGATTAATTGGGAGATTAATTCTAGTTGTTAGTTATAGCAAACTTTGCTGCATCTGTCCTGTTTAACTTTGTCCTCCGAGCCTATCTCTGGGGACCTCTTGCCACAACCTCGGCCAAGGAAGTGGTTTTCCTGTTTCTT
This sequence comes from Calotriton arnoldi, assembly GCA_963921515.1. Lineage (NCBI taxonomy): Eukaryota > Metazoa > Chordata > Amphibia > Caudata > Salamandridae > Calotriton > Calotriton arnoldi. The sequence goes on from CAWUFW010001918.1 coordinate 2,392,589, forward strand.
TGGTGGGTATTGCCCTCCTTGATTGCTTAAATTTGCAAATATATTTTCTGCAAGTATTTATGCTGTACCTTCTTTCCCCATTCCTTTGCATGCTTTGATATCGATGCCAATGATTCATTTTGATTACATTGCTTGATAATTTGTTCTCTTATATGTAATCTTGTATGTGCACTGATAATCTAATCACGAGCAATAATAAGATAAAAATCATTAACTGAAGAAATTACTCTGTGGTTATTTAGTTAAATGTTAAACTGTTTAGTTAATCATAGTCACCATCAACTCTTCAACTAATTGTCCATCGACCAGAAGAAGAAGAAGTTGAAATTACTAATAGTTAGAAATAGATACAAATGTTATTAATGTGAAGTATAGTATTTAATAAAACTGACAAATTAAACCCCCCAAATCCAGCGCTAGTCCTCAGGGATCATTTATGGGTAATGTGTGATGGGCCCCGTTGTTTGATAAAACAATTTATGCATGACGAGATTTTCTTTGGTCCCTGGCTCAGGAATTTAGGGGTTGCGCTGGATCAGTGCAAATACTGCTCTGGCAAGACACCAGGCTGGTGAGACACTCAGGCAGAAGGGCTGTGGCTTGCCATGATCTCACCTCAGGTTCCCACAAGCAAAGCAACGTGCCAGAGCTTGCCATGCTCAAAACTATTTTGCAAAGGAAGAAAAGCACCTCTGAAAAGAGCTACTTCCGAAACAGAATGTGTTAAAGAAAAGAGAGCCACCTTCCCCAAACAGACTCATACATCTGCAATGTCAATGGAATGGCGCTTTACTGGTAAACGGTCTCTTTGGGTATGGTTGAGGGATGCTGTATGATCTGGGAAAATGCTAAACCGGTCTCTAGCCAGAACTAAAAAGGCACCGTCCTGAAGAACCTAAGACTAGTTCGATAATATTGTGGAAAATAAGCTCCATTGTGGGCAATGATTTTTAAATTCAAATATTTTAGTGGTTTGACATTTGAAGAATGCCTCCTACTTTTACCTGTGAACAAAATATATAGTGTGAGTTTCTGCTTTAATAGGTCACTTTATTCCTCCGAGAAGTCTTGATTGACAGCTTTCCTATTATGTCTGAATGTTTGCACAGTCAGTTCTTCCATTCACTTTAATACGAATTGTTGGCTAAAGCAAAAAAACAGCTAGAGAAACACTGAATTTTAATAGCACCTATAAAGCTTATACATTTGCTGCTAACACATTTGCCCTTTCACACTTTTTGGGGATTTTTTTAGATATAACAATTAGTATAAAAGCTCTAAGTAAATGTCCCACACACTCGACACTCAATGGAATTGAACTAAATATAACGTGCATTAGTTTCATATTGACTGAAATAGCTATAAAAAAAATTCAAAATGGCATTTCCTAGAAGCAAGGACATAGCCATCAATAGTGCAGCAAGTGCAGTTGCACCCAGACCAGGACTCTGATGAACCCAATGCCTGTCAATTATGCCTTTATTTTACTACTCAAATGGGAGCCAAGGGAATTATTTCCTTGCATGCTTTCAGTCCATTGTCATCCTTGTTACTCCTTACATTCACAATCATTTCAATTTAAAATTTGAAGGTCTATTGTGTAAAATGTGTCCAACATGAATCAGTTATAGGCAAAGTGGGCCTGCTCCCATCTGAAACTCTTCCTGCGGATCATAATATGTATTATACGAATGTCAGAATAGCAGAAGCAACATAATTCAGTGTTCACCTGAAACCTCTTGAACAGTGTGCTGATGAGCTACAATGCTTGAAGGAGGGAATTTTAAATGCAGTCACTAGGATGTGTTGGATGTATGTCAATACAACGCATGCCTTTACCATGCATGGTAAGTATTACAAGGCAAGTAAAATTAATATATGTATATATATATATATATATATATATTCACTGAAAAACGATAGGTTTCAGGCACGTTATAGTTAGAAATTAGCATTTAAAAAACCTTAGAAATTCATTGAAAAAACCATAGGTTTTAGGGACAGTTATAGTTAGTTGGACATTTCACTCGTACAAAACCATAGAAATTCCCCCGTTATAGTTAGTTCAGTTAACTATAACTCGCGCCCCCGCAATGCACTGCTGATGATGTCACATATTACATCACTCATGACATGGTCAGTGACATCACTGATGACATCTCAAATGACATCACTGATGACATCACTCATGACACCATCCATGTGATAATTTGATGCATCTTCTCACACCCTAATATAACCTTTGATACACCCACTATAAATTACAGACTGCCATTCCCAAAACCACGGCGTTTGCTGAGTGTTGCAGGGAGGGGGCGGGGCCTAGCCGCGATTTTTTTTTTTTTTTTTTTTTTTTAAGAAGGGGGGCTGTGTGGCCCCCCTTATCTTGCCTTTTTTTGTACCCTGGGGACCCCATCCCCCAGGGCCTGGTCTCCTTTTAAAAAAAAAAAAATGTAAATGGGAGGGGTCCACATGGGCCCCCCTCCCGTGGCCAATTCCGGCCCTGGGGACCCCATCCCCCGGGGCATGGCCACACATATTGTTTTTTTATAGGAAGGGGGGCTGCATGGCTCTATTGGGGGCCCACCTTTATTTAATAATTTTTTTGGGTGGGAAGGGGGCTGCATGGCCCCCCTCCCGGGCCACTTCTGGCCCCGGGGACCCCATCCCCCAGGGCCTGGCCATCCTTTTTTATTTTTTTTTGTGAGGGGGGCCCCTCCTCAGGCCAAATATGGCCCCGGGAACCCCATCCCCCGGGGTCTGGCCTCTCCTTTTTTTAATATTTTTTTTTAATACACAGGGGAGGGGACCCCCCTCCCGGACCACTTCTAGCCCCGGGGACCCCATCCCCCGGGGCAGGCCCTATCCGTTGGGGCCCGTGGGGGGAGCCCCAATGCCCCCACGGTCCCGCCGGCTCCCCGCGTCCTGCGGGAGCCGGCATTGCTTTTCCACATGGGGAGCTGCTAACATGCAGCTCCCCGTGTGGAAAAGCAATCTGCTTTGCTTCACTGAAGCGAGAGCAGGTTTCCCTGCTCTCGCTTCAATGAAGCAAAGCAGTTTGCAATGACAGGGCGGGAGCCACGAGTCTCCCGCCCTGTCATTGCAAACAGCAGTGTCCCGGGGGTGGCCACCCCGGGACACTGCAGGAGCCGGCCCTGGGGGGTGGCGATCCCCAGGGCCATCACAGGCTCCAGGAGGGGGGCCGCGCGGCCCCCCTCCCAACATAGTTAGTGCCCTGGGGTGGTGGCGGTCCCCAGGGCATGTGGAGGGGCTTGAGCCCCCCCACACAGGTTCTTTATTTTTAAAAAAACCAAATATTTAAGAAAAGCCCCTGGGGGTGGCGGTCCCCAGGGCTTGGGGGGGCCTTGGAGGCCCCCACCCATTTAAAATACAAGCCCCGGGGGGTGGCGGTCCCCGGGGCTGGGGGGCCCCCTTTGCCCCCGGGACTTGTGCCCCCGCAAATATGTAAAGAAAGCCCCGGGGGTGGCGGTCCCCGGGGCTGGGGGGCCCCCTTGGGCCCCCCTTTCACAATATAAACATTGCCCCCGGGACTTGGCCCACCCAGGGGCTAAATAATGCAGCTCCCCTTGCCCAAAAGCAATTCTGCTTTGCATGTTGGAAGCGAGAGCAGGTTTCCTGCTCTCGCTTCCAACAAGTCAATCCAACAGTGTTTGCAATGACAGGGCAAACGACAATGTCCCGGGGGTGGGTACCCCAGGACATTGCAGAAGCCGACCCTGGGGGGTGGTGGTCCCCAGGGCCATGAAGGGCTCCAGGAGGGGGGCCAAGCGGCCCCCCTCCCTACATTTTCAAAGCCCCAGGGATGTGGTGGTCCCCGGGGGTCCGCTATGGACCCCTGCATTTAAATTAGTGTATGCCCCGGGGAGGTGGTGGTTATATTAATTTAAGCCCCGGGGAGGTGGCGGTCCCCGGGGCAGCATGGGGAGGCAGGAGCCCCCCCCATGCATTATTTTACAAGCTCCGGGGAGGTGGCGGACTCCGAGGCTGCAGGGAGGCCACGTGAAGTTTCTGCAAAGGCATTTGTAGAAAGAATAAATTGTAACAATTTGAATTTGAAGTTTACTAGTGACATAAGCAACAAAGAGATACATTTTCTGAATGTACAGATCACAGTGCAGGATTCAAAATTGATCACAAACGTGTACCACAGCAGGCAACAGTATAGTGCATGCCAAAAGCTTCCACCCACACACATTAAAACGTAGCATTCCCTATGGAGAATTAATAAGAGCGAGAAGAATTTGCAGTACAGCAGATACCTACAACCAGACACAGAAAAACATAACGCAGAGATTACAACAGAAAGGATACACAGAACAAGCACTAGAGGAGGCAAGGCGAAAGGTATCTAAGATAAGGAGGGAGGACATACTCTTTTCAGAAGAGGCGTCCTCGGCAACTGGTAAGGAAGGGAAGGAAGAAACAAGATTCATAACAACGTACAGTGACAAACACATCCTACTCAGGAAAGCACTGACAAAACATTGGCACTTGATACAAAATGACCCCATTATAGGGAAGGATTTCTCATGTAGACCACAGATCACGTTCAGGAAGGCCAAATCTATGCGCGACGCACTTGTAAAAAGCGAAGTGGTAACAGGGCAAACATGGCTGAGGCCACAAAAAGGCTTTAAAAAGTGCAAAGCCTGTGAGAATGGCCAGAACCTAGTGGAATTAACTACACCGCTGGGTAAATCCTTGAAAATCGGACAGCACTTAACATGCAAAACAAAGTATGCAGTGTATACCTTGAAGTGCCCATGCTCTAAATACTATGTGGGCAGCACTATACTGCCGGTCCACAAACAGATTTTGCAGCACCTAAGAGCAATAAGGAACAATGACCCCAGCTACCCCGTAGCTCGACATTTCCATAAAACCCATGGGGGAGACCATAAACTATTAAAATAGAATAGCACTCGTTACATAGCATGCGTGTAGTACGCATGCCATTACAACGCGGTCGTTAGAACGACTGCGTTGTTAGTTCGCATACCTTTACTACGCAATTCTGAATAACGAATTGCAGTAGGGGGCGCTGGATGTTGGAATAGTATAATTTACTATTCCAACTCCAGTCTGTGTGGACACTAGGGAAGGTGTTGGATTTTAAATGCAACAGCTTCTCCCCCTAACGCAAGTCGTTGTTCCGACTTGCGTAGTAAAGGTATGCGAACTAACAACGTGGTTGTTGTAACGACCGCGTTGTAATGGCATGCGAAGTATCGCATGCGAAGTAAACGCTGTTTACCATTAAAATACAGTGCCATAGACAGTGTGCCCAAAGGGAACAGGGATGGTGACAAGGAGAGAGAGCTCAGAAGACTAGAATCAAGGTATATCCTAGAGATAGATAGTAGAGAACCGACAGGATTGAATATTGACGATGAGCTCTATGTACATCTCTAAAGACTGAACTGGTTGCTAGCTCCATGATCATGTTAAGTTTTAATATTTTAATGTTTGAGAAGTCGGAAATATTTGTTGTTTGCTGTTACCCTGTCCGGGTGATAAGGGTTGTAATAATTATGTTGGTTGTATTTTGTTCACAGGTGGAACAACAGTAGAGATGCATTACTGAGGCAACAATGATAGGAGTCTTCTACTCTAGTTGAGAGCAGCAAGAGAGAGTCACAAGACTACACAGCAACAAGTAAAAACTTTATACAGTGCTAACAGACTCAAAAATGAGCCCACTGGGGCTATACTTTACTTTAATTACAAAGATGTTTACGTGATTTATTATTTTTTGAATATGGAATATGAACTGTGAACCCGAATACAATAATATTGAGTGTTTTATATAATAGAATGAGAAAGCAACTACAAGCATCATGTCATAATAATATTCACAATAATTTTATAAATTGAAATTAATGAAATGCTCAGTACTATTAGGGTTATGCGCATAGTTAAGAATAATAATATATGAATGAAATATATGTTTTGCACAGAGGAATGTGAATTGTTAGATTGTTTTAATCTATCGAGAGTGCTAATGTAAGCCACACTCCAAGATGGATGCCACAGTAAAATGCATGCATGAAGTCCATCCACGATGTTCACTAAATTTATTGTCCTGATTGAAACACAAATGTATAAAAAAGGCTTGAGTTAACATGGTCAGCGTTGTGACCAAGGTAAAGCGCACGTTCACCCAAGTGTACCTTTGTGCTGAATAACAGATGTTTGTTACCCCACTCAATGGTGCTCATTTTATCGACCTTAGAATGATGAAAGGCTGAGGGAACCCCCAGGGATTTGAACCTGTGGCCATGAGGTCAAACACAGGCCCCTACAGTGGACACATTTGTCCACTAAGCCATCAGACTTGGCTCCCAGGTCCTATTTTTTTTTATAGGGCGGGGGGCTAAGTGGCCACCATTCCCAAGCCTTATTAGGTACTAGGGACCCCTTCCTCTGGACCTTTTTTCAATTAAAGGGGAGGGGGGTTGCAAGGCCCACTCCCCAAACCTTATCAGGCCCTGGGAACCCTATCCCCCAGGGCCTTTTTTATGAAAGGGGAGGGGCCATGTGTTGGAGGCTGCTAAGGGCAATCCCACCGGGCGGGAGCTATATTTTGATCCATTTCCGAGCCCGTTCCTGTGCGGGCTCGCAAACAGATTAAAAGTCTGTTCCCAGCTGGCGGGAGCATTTTCAAAGCTACTCCGACTGACAGCAGATTTTGTGTTTGCTCCCGCTTGGCAGGAGATTCAAAAATGCTCTAGCCAAGCCAGAAGAAGCACAGGTTCACTCACCAGGCCAGTGCAGGCAGGGAAAACACTATAACACAGGGGGGTGGGCTCAAGGGACATAAATGGCATGTGAGCCAGCCTCGGGGGGATGGGTTTCCATGGCCTTTAATGGCTCGGGGAAGGGGGCCACATGTGTCTCCTCCCCATGTTAAGCAATTTCAGCCTGGGTGTGCCTCCCAGGGCATTTAGAGGCTAGGGGAGTGCGACCACGCAGCCCCCTCCCCTTTTTCATGACTTTGCCCCTGGGGTGGGCTCCATGTGGCCTTTAATGGCTTAGGGAGAGGGACCATGCAGCCCCCTTACCCAATACAGCCCCTGGACTCCCCGAAGCTTACAATTAATGAGTGCAGCCCAGCCACCATTTATTTCCCTGTTTCCGCAGGAGTACTGCTGGATTGTGGCATTGTTCACTAATTTATTTATTTTTTTGGCCAAGGGGTCCCTCTGGGTCACCCCCATGGGGCATGAGGGGTCAGAATATCCCTACCCTGTCCCCTTATGTTACTTTATATTATTCACTTCAGGACAAGGAGGACAAGGGGACAAAGTCCCCAACTCCTGTAATGGCTGCCAACAAACTTTTACTCATGTTGCTGTCAGGCTTTCAGAAAGCTCGCTCCTGCTGGGTCTGATTGTCATGAGAGCCAGATGGCCCAAGTGAAATAAAGCTCCCCGGGCCAATCAGAACACTCTATTTTTAAATCGGCGCTCCTGTGAGTTTCTCAAGCCTCTCGCTGACCCAACCCAACCATCCAGATATACCATTATTTTTTTACCTTAATTTCACAACAACTACTGAACAGATTTACACCAAATCACACAAAGCACCATCTGTGAACCAAGATTTAGCTTCCTGCCAAATTTGGTGTAATTCCGTTCAGCAGATTTTGCTGTAGCCCTTCTTAAAGAAAACTATGGAAAAGTCATATGGATTTTGCATTTTGGGACTCCCTTTTTTTCGGTCCCCATTTGACGGATCACCCTCAAACTTTGTATGCACAAACTAATCAAAAAGTAGCACCTTTGTGAAAAGGTTTGTGGAGATTTGTCAAATGGGGCCAAAGTCACCCTAAAATTATTGTTACCACCCTTCACCACTATCCAGCCCTAAACTATATATGCACCTAAACTTGAAACTACCCAGAGTTCTCTGCTTCTTTTTTACATAATGTATGCATCACTCTAACTCTGAAAGAGTATTGTTTGACTTCTACTGGGTGCTCCCTTGTGTCTGAACAAAGCTATACTTCTCTGAAGAGCTCTAATGAGAGCGAAACACGTGTCAGGGGTTGCTTTTATTGATTTCAGGTTGGCTTGGTTGGTATTTTACCAATACAAAGCTATAATACTGTGCTTTGAGTGGTAAAAGGCTTTTGTCATTTTACAGCTCGGCATGGATAGCACTGTGCTAGTCCTATGCTTAAAAACTTTGCTGTAGAAATGGCAAAAGTCTTTGTCGCTTTCTACATCAGCTTGGATGGCACTGTGCTAATCCTATGCTTAAAGACTTTGATAGAAAAGCAGACATTTGAGGTGAGCAAATTTAGAGTGTCCCTGGTGTTGAGGGTGCTCAATCCAGGAACTACTTTCCACCTAAACTTGAGAACTACCCTGAGTTCTCTGCTTCTTTTTTGCATAATGTATGCATTACTTTAAGACTGAAAGGGTATTGTTTTGACTTATACTGGGTGCTCCCTCTTGTCTGGGCAAAGCTATACCTCTCTGAAGAGCTCTAATGACAGTGAAAGACGTGTCAGGGTTGTTTTTATTGATTTCAGGTTGGCTTAGTTGGTATTTTACCAATTGAAAGCTGTAATACTGTGCTTGGTGTGGTAAAAGGCTTTTGTCATTTTACAGCTTGGCATGGAAAGCACTTTGCAAGTCCTATGCTTAAATATTTAGCTGTAGGAATGGCAAAAGACTTTGTCCCTTTCTATCTCGGCGTGGATGGCACTGTGCTAATCCTATGCTTAAAGACTTTGATAGAAAAGCAGACATTTGAGGTGAGCAAATTTAGAGTTTCGCTGGTGTTGAGGGTGCTCTTTACAGGAACTGCTTTCTACCTAAACTTGAGAACTACCCAGAGGTCTCTGCTTCTTTTTTGTGTATATATATATATACAAAATGCTTACCTTATCACTACATACCATGCAAGGTACAGGCACAAAACCTTACCTGTGTGATAAAGACATGCATGGTAAAGGCTGCATAGCAAAGCATTGTGTGGTTATAGCGGCATTGTAAAGGCTATTTTCCAGATGCATGCAGTCCCCAGTGCCAGCAATTATAATGGGGTGCACTCATGCAGGAATCCAGAACTTGGTGGTTGGTGCAATCCAGGACTTTACCACTCTTTCTGGGCAGGGCCATATTCTTCATCATATAAGCCGGTTGCCCTTCTAAATGCCCCAGCAGCCCAATATAAACTTTATACCACCTCTCGACGGAGAAGGATATGTGCCCATCAAAGGAGATCAGTGCCACAATTACATAACCTATATCATCTCATGTACTGGGGAAGTGCTGAATTTCTTACATGCATCAGGAATTCTCGTTTTTTTTTTTTTTATTGAGCGTAGAAAACAAAGCGTAGTACAGACAAATTTGCAGACTCTCCTATCACATATAATAAATAGACAATAAGTTTAACAAATTTCGTAATACATTAGTACATGATAAATATGATACACAAAATATACTAAAAGGTAAAGAAGATAAAACCTATTGCATATTAAGTATCACATTTAAAATATACAGTAAAAAAAGACGTAAATTTGTGCTCCCTTTTACATGATGTACAAAACCAGCATTCTAAACATCAAATCTGTGATAACATATGACCCCTAGCTTAATAACCTATATGATTACACTCTTCGCCTGAAAATTCCCCATAGATAAGTCACATAGTATCATTTATGTGTATGATTGCAACATAACCCTTCCATGTCATCCCAAATCTCCGCACCGCCCCTATCCTCTTTGCGTAGGCCTCCTCAAATTTATAGGTCCTCTCCATCTTGTGTAGCCACCGGGCCATTGTAGGTAATTTCTGAGATCTCCAATTTTGTAGAATTAAAGATCTGGCTACTGCTATGGCAACGAAAAATTGCTCGTATAATGAGAGCTGATCAATTACATAGGTGAAGCCAAATAGCGCCAGCGATGCACATGGAAGGATATCTAATGAAACACATTTACTGATAAACCTAAAAACCTCCTCCCAAAAGTGTTGTAGTCTCAGACAAGTGAAAAATATATGTGTCCAGTCCCCTGCCTCTGGCAGATTGCATCTGAAACAATCATTCGGTAGCGTGGGGAACCATTTATGGAGCCTGGAGGGAGTGTAGTAGGCCACCCATCTAGAGAGGAAGGACATTCTTTGAAAATTGGCCGCTCTCAATGCCCTGTGGCCAAGCTCACAGACTCGTAGCCATTCCTGACTACTAAACCTGCAGTTAGTTTCCTGAGCGATTTTTGGGAGCATTAATTCAATGAGGTTCTTGTTCTTCTCCTGGCATAATACCTTGTACCAGTTGCCAATGCCTGATAAGTTTGACTCAAAGGCAGCTTTTTAAATTACTCTAGTACTCTCGCTGATTCCTCTGAAGTTAGTCTGGAGGAAACATGAAATCTGCCTAAAGCTTAGCCAGAGGTCCCGGCTCTGCATTTCAAATTGTGTCACAAAAGCCTCCCACGTCATCTGATTAGTTCCATTATAAAAGTCGCCCAATTTTCAAAAACCCAACAGAATATAAGGCTGTACTCCCTTTTGTGGGAGTTTGAGGCCCCATACCTCACAGTCGTAAAGAGGGGAGTATGCATGGCATGATGGAATATTATAATTTTTGTTGAATCGCTTAATGCGGCTTAATATTATATTCACCACCTTATATCTTGTTTTTTTTGGTAACTTTGCAGTGCGCAAGAATGCTGGTAACTTAATAGCACTCTCCCTAAGCATATGATTAAATAAAAAATTATCAAACTTCGAAGAAGGGGACAGAAGCTGAGTTGTTCAGCTAAGTAATGCAGCTTGGTAATAAGTAGCTAAATGAGGTACTGCAAGACCTCCCTGATCTACATCCAATTGTAAAATAGATAAATTAATTCGAGACTTTTTCTTAGCCCAAATAAACTCCCAAAACACCTTATCGATTTCATTAAAGTACGAGATTGGAATCTTTAAAGGAAGATTTAAAAATAAAAATAACAACAAAGGAAGAATCAACATTTTTATCAGAGAGACTCGACCTATTATTGACAAGGGCAATAATGCCCATCTTTCTAGCAGACTTTTTATTTTGTCAAGTGTTTTACCATAATTTAGGTGAAAAAGTTGAAGAAAGTCCACTGTTGCATACAGACCCAGATATCTAATGGGTTTAAGAGGTAAGAATTTCAGCCCTTCCGGCAACTCTGTTCCTGGTGCATTAAATAAAAGAAGCTCCGTTTTGGATTGATTGACCCTGTAACCCCCTAATTCTGTAAATGCCTGGATTTCTCCCAATGCTCTCTGAATGTTTGATTTCTCTGGATTCCGGTACAGGATCAGATCATCAGCGAACAGCTTTATTTTGGCCATTTCTAATAGGGGGGCTTGGATTAGTATGTTAGAACGGATTTTTATCGCTAATGGCTCAATAAAAAGTGAGAACAGAAGGGGGAGAGGGGGCATCCCTGCCTAGTACCCCGCCTTATTACTACCTCTCCCGCCTCCTCTGAATTTATAATAATTCTTGCGATGGCTCCCCTCTATATTCTCTCCAGCATCTCGATCAGATGGCGTGGAAAGCCAAACTCTCCCAAAATAAAGAAGAGGGCCTGCCAGTTCACCAGGTCGAATGCTTTTTCTGCGTCCATCATTAAGATGGCCGCAGCCTCCTTTGTAGCAGAAAAATAGTCAATAGCTTGAATCAGATAAAAAGTATTCGCAGCCAAAGATCTCCCAGGCAAAAATCCTGTTTGATCTGTATGTACCAAATAATGCGATCAGCCCGCAATTCTATTTGCCCAGATTTTCATAAGAAGCTTATAGTCTACATTTAGTAGACTTATTGGGCGATAGGAACTTGGATCTGTAGGGTCCTTATCCTTCTTTAGAATTGAGATCATCACTGATTCCTTGAATCTGTCTGAAACTTCTGTTCCAGCCAAAACTTGGTTGTACAGTGATACTAAGAAAGGGGTGAGTTCATTTAAAAACAGTTTATATACTTCAATAGGGATCCCATCATTGCCACTCGCCTTCCCATTTGCCATTTTTTTTACGATTTCACTTAATTCTGTGATTGTAATCGGTTCACTCAAAAGCATACAGTCCTCCTCGCTGACTTTAGGCAGGTGGACTGTCGTAAAATAATCCGCAAGAGCTTGAGGGTCAACTGTCTGGGCTTCCGCATATATCTTGCTGAAATGTGATATAAAAATTTCGGCCATTCCGTCCTTATCATTCACCAGGCACCTAGTACTCGGATTTCTAATTTGTGGAATGGACTGTTTGCTCTGTTGCGATGTTGTGGACCAAGCTAAAAATTTCCCGATATGCTGGCTTTCCTCGTACACCTTTTGACAAGCAGCTTTACTTCCAGCAATTTCCTCACGCAGAAAAAAACTTTTCAGCTCCTCCTTAGCCCTTAATAGTTCCTGTTGGAGTGCCTCTTCCTCCAGTTCCCCTATTGACCTCCCCGAAAGTTCTCTCCTAACCCGCTTGTAGGAGAGTAGGATCTGCCTCTTATGTTGCCCCCACTTTTTTTCTGATGTTTACACTGGTTTCTGGCTATAGTCTGGCTGGGACCCTGCTAATCAGGGCCCCAGCCTCTCTGTTCTCTCTAAACGATTTGGAGTGCACTCTAGGTGCACTAGTGATTGGATAGTGTGGCACCTTATGAGTCCCTAGTATATGGTACCTTAGGTACCAAGGGCATAGGTACTTCACAGGCCTACCAGGGGCTGCAGCATGTATTATGCCACCCCTGGGAAGCAGACTAAATCTGACACCACAGGCCTGCTACTGCAGCCTGAGTGAGGAAGTGCTAGCACCCCTCACTGAGATATAGGTTCCCTATATCTCTCCTGCACACACATATAACCCTATCAGTCACCCCTAAGGCAGGCCCTATCAATCCTGAGGGCAGGGTGCTTGGCTTCTATGTGAGGGGGTGCCTCTGCCTGAGCAGGGCCCCTCTGCAGCTCTCAGAGTCCATTCTCTGGTGCTGTTTGTGGATGCGGTTAAACCATATACTTTTAAGTGCATTATATCCTCGCGGTAAAATGCTAACTTTGGAATGGCTGCATCGAAACATGTCGTGTTTGGTGTCAAACACCTTGGAATACTACCCCCCCCCGCCAGTCCTGGCGGCGGGGGTAGCATTCCACCCTTCTGGAGGGATAGACATGAACCTACTGTGTAAACGCGGTAGAATCCTGCAGAGCCCTGGCATCACAAAATGGATGCCACCAGTCACAGCACTGGGCTGCCCTCCTGCTGATGACCAACACTCGCAGTGGAGGAAGCCCAACAATAGATATCCTGTCCCAAGGGGGTGCGACCACCTCCCAGACAGGGTTTAGTGTATTGGGGCTGGGTGGGTGCACTCTTAGAGTGCTTTGAAGTCCTGCACTGGGGGAGCAGAAGGCTCCTCTGTGCATATGCCAGTTCAAACCGGCTCAGGGGCTACCTGTCCCTGCTCTGGTGCGAAACTGGACAAAGGGGTAGCCACCCACTCCCCTGACCCTCCCATAGGTAGGGTCATAGAGCTAGTCCCTCCCCTTCTTTTAGTATAAGAGGGGGAACCTGTGCATTGCACCCTAGATTTCCCTGGACGACGCTCTACAAGAAGAATCCCGGACCTTCGACATTCCACTACCTTTGGAAGACTGAAGAATCTCCCTTGGAGTCAAGGAGTGACTCCCCTGCTTGGCAGGCACCAAATACTACAAACGACGGTTGCAAACTATGCCGCTCCCGCCGGAGTCCGAAGTCCCTGCAGCCCAAGAAGTGGATTTCCTGACTTCTCAAAGGCCATCGTGAGTCCCCAGCGAAGCAGAGGCCAGTGGACCCCAAGAGTAACGAGGAACCGCGACCCCTGGGTACCGTGCACTATTGTCGAGTGCAACCCCTTCACAACGTTCCACGAACTTGTGCTTTGGACCACGTGTGGTCCCAGCCTCCAGCAAAAATCCCTCCTAAGATCAGCGGCCTACCGCGTCCCGAGTGACCGTGGGCCCCTGTGAGCGAATCCTCCCGAGGCGTCTTTACGATCCCTTGCCAGCCGGCTTGTGGGTCCCCAAAAGACTTCCTAAAGAAACCGAAGGGCTCCCCTGGTTGCTCCAGGCCTGCCCTGACTTACCCTTTCTGGGTGAGTCCCACAGACCTTGCTGGTCTGCGCCATTGCCTCTTCACACTTTCCCCAAGACTTGCTGTTACCAAGGCTTGTTGGCTCCGATCGAGTTGCCGACACCGCAGTAAGCTGCAGACATTGTGGGACACGCCGAATCCAGCTCCTGGTCATCGTCGACACCTCCTGGACCTCGTGACTGAAGAGTCAAGGCAACTGCGAACGACCTGAATCTTGCAACGACGGTGGGCATCCATCTTCCTTGCCCCGAGTCACTGCCAAGTGACTTTGAACACTGTCCCCTCTGCTTTCAGGTCTTCCATCTTCTGAATCCAGGCTTGGATTCCACCGGACACTTCTCCTGTCGCCGCAAGCAGCAAGTCTTCACTGGCTCCCATTGAAAACGACGCCGCAACCCGACACCAAAGAACACCTATGCACCCGGCTCCCCTGGGTGAGGTAACTTCAGCACTACGGTGCTCCTGTGGGTGTGGGCCCTAGAACTACTTACCCTGTAAGTGACTTGCTTGTAGCTTCCCTCGAAGTGTCCTAAAACTCTAACTTTCCAAGTGCGACTCTCGCACTGACTCGTACAAGGTTCGCGTCTGTGTTAGACACACCGCGTCCAACTCCCTTGCAATTCCATCTGTAACCGCGTCCTTCGACTCGTACAAGGACCGATCGGTGTGTTCGCCTCGAACACGCAAGGGACCTTTAACATTGATATCTCAATCGCGTCTGAGTGCATAGACTCGTACAGGATTCGCACCGGTGCCAGGTCACCGCGTCCGTCCCCTGTGGGTCTCCTACAACTACCTGGGGTGGTTCTTGGGGGTCCCTCGATTCTAGATGCCCTAGACCTAGGTCTAGCAAACTAAGATTGTAATATTCAATTGTGCTAAACTTATTCTGATAATATTTGACTTGTACATATGTTCCTGACCTCTAATCTCATAAAGAGATTAGTAGAGAGTGTTTATTAATAAATACATATATATTTGATATATATACCTCTGTGGTGTCTTTTCATTTGGTGATTCAAGAGATTGTGTGGTAAAACAAGCTGCTTTACATTCCTTCAAGACTTAGCCTGAAGGCTGCTCTCCACAGCTACCACTAGGATAGCTTTCTATAAAGGTTGTCTTAAACCTATCTACCATAAGAGTCGAATTGTTCTGGTGCAAGGTGTCCACTTTAATTAGTGAACAGCATATACCAGGCCAACTTCTCACACCGCTCCACTGCATCCTGGAGTCCAGCAATCTTAAGTTTCCTTAACTTATAAAGATTAGCTCTGTATGTCACCACCCGTCCCCTAAATGTAGCCTTAAAAGCCTCCCATACCATAAAACCTGGCGCCGAATTCACATTCTCCTTAAAAAACCATCCTATAAAATCACGGGTTTCATCGATCCATTTTTGATCTGATAACAGTGCTTTGTCAAAATACCACCTATTACTCTTTCTCCTGGGGGCGGGCAAGTGTAATATTAAGGATACTAAAGAGTGATCCGAAAATGGATTAGAGAGAATCAAGTATTCCCCCCTTGTGAACAGATTACTAATCAAAAAGAAATCCAAACGGGATGCTGTTTTAAATCTCGCTGAGTAGCACGTAAACTCAGTGGCACCTGGATGGTCTACCCTCCATGGGTCCAATAAAACGAGATCCTCTTTAATAATTTTTAAGAGCCTATCTGTTTTAGGTTTTAATTGCTTTTTTCTCTTGTTGGAGGTATCAAAACGTAGATCTTGAATTAAGTTAAAATCTCCCCCCATAATTATAAACCCCTGCGCACCCACCAGCAGATCATATACCAGTTCCAGAGCCGCACAGTCGTCACCAATTGGACCATAATAATTAAGCAGGACGACAGCTATTCCATTAACTAAGACTTCTATCCACAACCACCTAGCTCCCTTGTCCCGAATCACCTTGCCCACCTCCCAATCCAAATCCGAAGATAAAAGAATACCCACTCCTCGCACTGCCGCCTGGGCCGAGGCAAAGTTTGCTTGGGCATATTTCTTAGGGAGAGTAAAGTTGGGGGAGTTAGATTTAAGATGTGTCTCCTGCAAGAAAATCACCTGGGGGGAGAAAGATTCTAACCACTTTAACATTGCTCTTCTTTTTTGTGCGTTCAAGAAGCCATTCACATTACATGAAATTACCTTCAACACTTGTGTCATCCCTTAGACCAAGCATAGCACTTTACAAAAAGGACTATCATATTCTCTCTTCCAACTCTCTTCCATTTGTATAAGGTCTCTCAATAGAATCAAGTCGACCCCCTTGGTGACAGAGACCCTGCCCATTTCAACTTGGCCTCCAAGTTTAATCATGTTGCCCAATGGCCCAACATTCCTAGTCTGCCTGCTATCCATACGCTCATTTTTTTTAATGCTACACCCCTCTTCCCCCTCCCCTCTGCCCACCCCAAACTGTCTGTGTAGTGAGGTTGCCCTTCCCTCACCGCCACCGCCTCCCTCCAACAACAAGGTGCCTTGACTTGGCACCCGAGAGCAAGTCCTCCCCCCCTTCACCTCTATCACCTCTATCAAAAAAGAACTATCAATTATATTAACCCCGGGATATTTAAAGTATATAACTTGCCTCTGGAAACCCGTAGCTTGCTCTCATAATAACTAATATCAGCTTAGGCGGGACGCAATACAAAAGTACTTCAATATTTCAATAGTTCAATAAGTAGAAACATATGCAGTACAATATACAAAATTCGTTAATACAAAAAAAAACAAAAAAACGCAGTACCTGAAAAGGTAAAGTGCAATGTGCAAAGTGCCATACACAAACATCAGCTATAAGCCTACTGCAGCCTATTGCAGCAAATGCAATGATCATTAGTGCAAAAACTGCAATTCACTACCTCAATACACATTATAAAAACGGGGTAGACCATATAAAGTGCCAGTACCAAAAAAGGTAAAGTGCAATGTTCAAAGTGCCATATACAATGATCATTAGTGCAAAAAACTGCATATCACTACCTCCACACACATTGTAAAAAAAGGGGTTGAGCATATAAAGTGCCATGAAAAGTGTAGAGGAGTAGACCATATAAAGTGCCAATGCAAAAGAAGGTAAAGTGCAATGTGCAAAGTGCCATATAAAAAACATCAACTATAAGCTTACTGCAACATATGCAATGATCATTAGTGCAAAAACTGCAATTTACTACCTTACCACACATTATGAAAAAGGTGTAGACCCTATAAAGTGCCATGTAAAGTGCATTACAACACATCTACCCCCTAAAAGGAGAGTGCAGTACAAAATGGCAATAGGTCCTGCAATAGGTCCTGCAAACAAAGTAACCTTCATAAATGGTTAAAAATACCTAAAGTGCCAAAGTACATAAGCAGGAAGGGAAAAAAATATCGAACAGTTCTCTCAGTAAGCTGATTCTTATATACAGAGAAAAGACTGTACTTGAGTCTGCTTGAGTTTAATTAAGTTTACTTAAGTCTCTTATTTTTCATTAACTTGAACAATCTTCCGTAGTAGATCTTGGGCTTCTTCAAGAGAAGAACATAGATGGAACCTTCCTTTCCATAGAACTCTCAATTTGGACTGCTGCGCAATAGAGGCCTGGGCTCCTGCACTCTTAAATTGGCTCAGCATTGTAACAAAGTCCTTCCGTCTCCGTGCTGCTGCTGCCGACATATCGGAGGATTCTCGTACTCGGCCCCCGCTGGGTAGAACAATCTCTCTCTTCTGAATTGCCTTTGTTAGTACTGCCTCTCTAATACGATAATCCGAGAAGTTCACAATTATTGTCCTGGGATACTTAGCCCCTGGAATTTTCTGGAAGGGAACTCTATGGGCCCTCACTACTGTAAGGTCTTCAGGTGCCTTCTCGAGCAAATGGTCTCTGATTATTGATTCAACTTAAGCCACTGGGTTGTATTGACCGTCCATGCGTTCACTATCTTCTGGAATCCCTGTGAAACGCAGATTCGAGCGCCTTGCATAATTCTCCATCTCATCCATCTTATTCTGGGAGGCCTGAAACTTCTTCTGGAGAGAGACAATGTCAGAGTCACATAATGCAGATCGATGCTCAATATCAGATACCCGTTGTTCCAGCTCTTTAAATCTCTCAGGTATTTGCTGTACCATGGTTTCAATTTTATCTAGGCGTTGGTGCAATAAAGAGAGTTCCTGAGCTTGTGAGGTCTTGCAGTCTCGGATTTCCCCCAGAATGGTCTCAAAGAACTGCGGCATCTGGTCTAATGGGACAACTGAAGACTGGGCCATAGCAGAAGCAGTATCAATGGTGACCACCCCAACATTAGCGACGCTATTGTCCAATCCCTGCTGACAGGCCAGGGCCCTCACTTCTGGCCCTGTTTCTGGTCCTGGTCCCATCGACGAGTCGTGCTGTAGTAAATGGGATAAAGACCCCAGGTCCTCACTTGTCCTGGAATTGCGTCTTGACATCTCCAGCGTTGCCCCTTGTGCAGCCCCTGCCCACTGCCTTGGTTGGGTTTGATCCTCTAAACTTTTTTTGAGAAAGGTCTCTCCTTCTTTTCCCAAAGGAGCCCTAGTTTCCATGGTGGCGTCAGCGCCTTTCTCCTGAATTACAGGGGCAGCCTCTTCAGGAAGTGTCTTGTCCGCTGCGTTAGCCATTTTAGCCAAAATAGCCATCTGATTGAATTTACGATTTATAGAGAATACCGGATACTCCTTAGGAGTGTTAGGAGGATTAACCACTTCTGGGCTCCTATTCCCTGACGAAACAGACCCAGGCGCAGACGACTCCACTACCACTGCCCCTGCGACTCTGCCTTTGCCCTCAGATCTCAATTCTGGCGAGAGCTCCAGTGAGGCCAAAGATGTTCCAGGGGAGTCAGATAGCGTAGAAGAGAACTTCTGAGACAGGAGAGCCACTTGCGAGCTCGTGAAGTTTATATCTCCCCTAGTTTTCTGAACAATTCTTCCTCTCCTGGCTGCCTAAATACAGGCCTGCGCTGTTTGACATCTAGCTTTCTGTGCCGACGATGGAGAAGCGGGGGGGCTGCGACTGGAGCTCCTGCACGTGCTGTTGTCCCTCTCAAAACCATCTGACGCATAGCTCTCCGCCCAGGCCCTTAATTCTCTTCACTTGCGTCAAAAGAGAATCAAGGGTAGCGGTAAAAGATAACTTGGTGGTTGGTTGCTCCTAGACATGATGGTGAAGAAAAAAGTAGTTTCACTGAGCTGGTCTTGAGGGTGTCCAAGAAAATTCTCACTCTGGCTCAACATTGGCTATGTGTGGACACTGCATCCATTTGGTGGTTGTTTGTATTTCTTCAACTTTCAAAACAAGGATAAGTTACTTGATGTGGTCAATATGTATTTTTTCCTGTGTACTTGTACCTTATCCTTAGCTGAACACTAAATCAAGATCACCCCTATTACTCTTCTTGGTTCTCTACAGTACCCGGCGATATGGGCTTAGGTGCATATATCCTGGATAAGTAATGTACTGTTCTTTTGTCGTAATCACTTTGAAATTCTTTCTGGATGAAAGGTGTTATAAATCTCAACTGAATCAGTTTGTGGGCACAAAAAATCCCACATTTGTACAAAAATCGAACTTCGAGATTTATGAACAGTTCTATCTTCAAGAGAATTTAACAGGGGTTCCCTTGACCAGGACTAAATTATGACACCAGAAAGTAGGACAAAAATAATATTTCTCAAAAACGAGCAACAAGTCATACTCTGCTTTTTAAGGCTGATTTTCTGCCACCGACGTGTGCCTGAGTACAATGCCCATTTTATATTTTCCAGCAGAGAATACAATAAATATGATTTCCTGACTAGTCATTTTTGACTCATTTGGTCAAATGGGCGAGGCATCAAGAAACATAAATGTTTGTGTTTTATTAATTGTAGGCAATCAAGATTTTCTTTCTAATAACCTAGAGAGGTAATCTGTTAAAGCAAAACATTTTAATGGAAGATGCTTGATTGTGCCCCCCCCACCCACCCCTCGCATTTAGACTTTAAACAACATCATTATATCTACTATGCATTTAATTTTAATAGGTCGGACTACACATTGGAAAAAAACGTTATTTGTGAGTGTAAATGGCAGATTGTATTTTATTGCCACAGGATCTTCCGATATTTGCTGTGGAATTTGTGACTATGAAAAACTCCATTGATAGAGCAATTTTTTTCTGCGTCTAAAATTGGGAACAGCTATGAGAAACAGAGATCCAAGGAGAGACGGAAGGTGGTGGCATTTGAGATAATTGAGATTCCAAGTTCATAAACCACAGGAAATGCACACAAACAGCTACTTCAAGAAACTTGATGGAAGAGGGCGTTTGGGGTGGGAAAGTTCCCAAATCTCCCATAATTCCAGCAAGATTTAAACCAGGGGGTTTAACAAAAGGAAACTTCTTTGCGAGGATAAGAAAACAGGAAATGAAATATGTGCACAAGCGCATTTCACATAAGCAGCGATTCTGCAGGAATATGGCTAGAGACAAGTGTATGCATGGTGGTTTATGATTATTTTAGAATTAGAATTTAAAGAAATGTTTAAATCTAATCCCATGCCACATAGATATTCTCATTATTTAAGAAACTTGCATTGTTTAGGAAATAAAATAAAAGTATTGGCTGCCACACATCGATTTCAAGGAAAGACTACAGCATGCTCGTCAAAAAGGCTCCTGATATGCACAATACTTAA
Organism: Calotriton arnoldi; assembly: GCA_963921515.1. Lineage (NCBI taxonomy): Eukaryota > Metazoa > Chordata > Amphibia > Caudata > Salamandridae > Calotriton > Calotriton arnoldi. The sequence goes on from CAWUFW010001918.1 coordinate 2,413,415, forward strand.
TGTTTCCCTTGTTTACCTTATTACTATTCCAGAGGGAACCTTGACATTAAGCTGCAGACATGGCATATGTAATTTACATTCATTCGAAGGCATTTTTAAATCACACACCTCTCATCACGGCTTTGTCAACCTTAAATCCGTCCTTGATTAGGAACGAGCGACTTGTCCTTGTCAAACCAAGCCATGTATCATGAATACATGCCTAAAATCGAGAAAAAATAACTACCCGCACTTGGCAGATCGAGAATACAAACATACAATCGTGATATTTTTAAATCATGCAATTTTCAGATATTAAATGCAAGGGCAATTCAATTAAACAGGTCTGAATATTCCTAACAGGAAATAATGACCTCCTTCCTCAAATGGCTACATGGCTCATTGGAGCCAATATATAACAAAGCAGCGGCCAGTTCTTACTTCTTGTTAGGCCTGGATGACTATGCTGAAACTGCAAGGACATCCTCTTCATCTACACCGCCTGCCTGTCCCTCTCCCTGGATCCAAGACGTGGCTGGCCATTGACCCGTGGCTGCAGAAATGTAGCCACATATTTGTCGCTGCCATGTTGCCTCTCAAATGCAGGTCTTCTGGGAATCTGGCCCAATGTGTGCTGTAGGAAGTACAGCAGGGCGTTTCGGTTGAGAAGGAGTAGAAGCAGGTTAATTTGTGATTCAAGAAAGGCCAGTCTCTCGTGCAGGAGGCCCCCCTCTGATAACTATGTTGGAGCCAAATCGTTCCAAGTTTCGGCATTTCTCCCATTTACATGCTCCTTTGTGGAATACTTCGATTATACATGGAAGCATTCTGCCAATCCTCCATTCATGAGTTTGCAATGTGTAACACACCCACAACAAAAATAATTCTGGCTCGAGTACTTTGTACGTGATCTATACTTTCAAACATTGCACTAGCTTCCATCTTGTGAGACTACATGAACACAATCCTACTAATATGCTAGTATATTCCCTGGAAATATAAAGGTGATATTTCAGCTTCATTTGTGATCTAAACCTGGCTTCAACACGCTCCGACCGACTCGCATGGACACGCCTCGCACCGCGCTATGGAGACGTATCCCGGCCGGGTAAGTACGATGCGCGCCGCGAGCAGTCCGACCGACTCGCGCCGTCCGGCTCGAAAAAGCTGTCGGAGCCGGACTTTGGGGGTCCGCGTCGGACCCCCCTGTACGTGTAGGCGCGCGAGTCGCACACAGGGGGACCCATGGGTCCCCCCTACCTGTGCATGTACGCCGCGATGCGCATCGACGCGTACCTGCTGTAGGGGGCGCCCTTGTCCGGCTCGCACCCATTGAGTCAATGGGAGCCCGCGTATGCGTTGTACGACAGGCTCCCATTGACTTCAATGGGAGTCCGACCGACTCGAGTCCGATGGCATGCGTGCGCATCGTACTCGTTCGGTCGGACTGCCAGAGTCCGATTCGGTCGGAAATCTCTCCGGGTCCGGCTCGGTCGGAGAGATTTCCGGCCGGAATCGGAATCGGCCCCTTAATGCGCAGGTTAACCATTCGGGATAAGACACACATTCCTAAAAGTGCATCATTATTAGAGTCATGTATTGATACACTTTGCAAATATTTCACTTTAACCCCAGATACTAAAACATGATGAAAGTGCTGGTTTAAATCTTTCTCTGAGAAACTGGCCTACATGAGAATGTCCAGTAGGCCAATCTCCATATCTAAATCAGTTTCAAGCTGTACAGCCTTCGCTCAATGTTAGTATTTTTGGCTGGAACATGAATGTGATGTGTGTAAAACAACAAACAATACAGTATGAAAAAGAACACCAAATCCATTATCAAATCAGTAAAACTACAAACAAGATAGAATAGAAAATAGAAAAATGCATGGGCAAAAGTTAAATTAAAAATCAATTGAAAACCCCCAAATTGTGGACAATGTCACCAATAAAACAGCAAGGACAAACTTCATATTGATAGTAATCGAAACCCCCCAAATAGTTTAAGACACTGAAAACATTTCTATGCGTCCACCAGAGAACTGAGTGGCAGTTTTGGGACCCTGCATGTGCAAGCAGTTAAAAACAAGACTAGGGTTTACTCCAAAGACTGTTTCCATCTTTAAAGAATTTGCAAATGTAAGCACGATTTGGTTATGCTATAAGGTCTCTCCTTTGGACAAAGTTATCTGACCTTTTGGCTTTTGCGATGATGGATGCTGATACTGTTCACCTTCATCAAAAAGAAAAAAAAATAAGGTTGTTGCCGATATTTAGGAGCATCAGTAAAAGCAGAAAAATAATACAAAATAATAATGGCTGGTCCCAGATGTGCACCCATATTTGACCACAAATAAACAGGTTTGCACCCAACGCACATTCAGCGTTTTCTTTACTGTATACCAGCCCCACACACGGGCACGTGATGCCATGACGCTACAGTGGCCATTATTTATTATTGTTCATTAATTTACTGTTGCTATGTGGCGTATGCCCATCTTGGAGTGGTAAACTGAATAATAAAAGGGCATTCTGGAAAAAAGAGCAAGCCAGTAACAAACTGCAGCTGCCGGGCTCGCCTACAAAAAAGAAATAGACATATAAAGGGATGGGGAAGGATGAGGGAGCAATAGAGGAGTGAGGGTGGGGGGGCCAACTGAAGAGTGGGCGATGGTGAAGCAAGTAAACTCCACCAAGCGGTGCTGGGAAGTGACAGGAAGGGACGAGGGAACACCTTGAGGAGCAGTGAGGAGAACATAAAAAAAATAGCAGAGCTAAGGGAGTTCTGTAACTCTGGCAGCTCAAAGTCACACTTTATCCAGCCAGAAAACTCTATCTACTATTGTCAGCTGTATGTTAGAAAAATCTCTTGCAAATCCATGGTAAACACTAAACATCTAGGTTAAAAAAGAGTCAGTCAGTGAATAGAGATACCGTTGACTGAAGCTCTAGCAAATTTGACAACCTGAATAATGTGCTGTGTCCCTAATGAAATAACAGTTCTCATATTAAACCATATTATAATATAGACAAAGACAGTTTTCAGTTTACCTGATATTTTTAAAATCATCAGGTCACATCTCCATTGACGGTATCTGTTTGGCAAAAGGTTATTGGGATACTTCCTTCCAGTTACCAAGTTTTTGCTCCTTTAAAGAATCCTCCCAGTCCTCAAAACTACATTTTGGATTGAGTTAACACATGCACTTGCGTGCTTTCATACGCAAGAACATAATAATTCAGCCTTAATATCTCCATTTACACCTGATGGGATTTGAGATCTATTTCAAAATAATCTGCAAAGGTCATTGTTAATGCCAAAAATTGGTACATCACAGAAAATACCACTGTGCTTTCGTTTATCTGGTCCAAAAATGACCCATTAAGATAGTAAAGCTTGATGGGAGGTGGCCGCAGCGAGACAAGATGGTCGCTCGCTAGAGCCCCTCCGCAGCACAGAGAAGCCTTCATTCACTGAGGGATGTCAAATCGGCACAACGCGGCTGTAAAACATGGTAAAGGATGTCGGAGGCTCCCGGGAGCGGCGAGGTAGGTTATTAGACCCCTAATTGGTCTAATTGATACCTTTTTTACTTTTGCCTTGCCGCTCTCAATGCGCTCCACATATCGGCCGCCATTTTGGAAGCTCCGACGCTCGAGTTTCCTCAGGAGCCAGCGCACCTGTGATTTCTTCTTCCCTTTCACCACCAGGAACGTGGACTTCGAGGCGGGAATAATAGTACCCGAATTAAGAAACAAATATTTTTACTTTCTTGCCCTCCTCATGGTTTTCAATATTTTTGGGCAGCATTCAAGGAAATTCTACGATAGCGTTCTGTTTCCTATTTGTCCATACTGAATAGTCTGCGCATATGGTGACTCTATACAATACTTTTCACTAAATAAGTAATTTTATTGGATCATTTGGTCATTTGCTACGCATTCAGTTCCGATTTAGCCTTGGTGGTTAGAGACTAAACAAGCTTGTTGCTCTTTGGCTGTTATCAACATGGACTCTACGCACTCAAGTAAACCTCAAGCTTCTACCAATTCTAATGCCAACGGAAAGAATCTGGTGTCAATGCTAATAAAAGGGTTAAAAAGGACCCCTCTTCTCCAAACAAAAAACCTCTGACTCTAGAGGATATTATGGACGAGCTGAGAAATATACGACCTTTTATGGCAGATACTACTGCAACACTTCAAATAATTGAGGACAAGTGGTCGGGTTTGGATTCAAGGCTTACTGAGGTTGAACAAAGGATTACTGATGCTCAGGATGTTGTTGTTAAAGTAGAAATTCTTTCTAAAGAAGTTATTCAGTTAAAGAAGTTATCAGAAGATTTGGAGAACCGTAATAGATGCAATAACTTACGAATTTATGGTATACCAGAGAGTTCGGAGGGTCCCGACATGATCAGTTTTTTGAAGACGCATATACCAAAAATTGTAGGCTTGCCGAAACCTACGGATCTCAATATCCAAAGGGCACACAGGATTGGTCCTCTCAACGTCTCAACCTCGAACCGACCACATTGGATTATTGCCTACTTTCTTCAGTACTCAGATTTAATGTTGGTTCTTGCAGCAGCCAAACAACGTACACAAATGTTATGGTCTAGTCAGAAGATATTTTTCAGTCAAGATGTTTCAAGATCTACTGCTAATCGTCAAAAAGGAATTTTTAGATCTCGATCCATAAACGCTCGTTATGGTCTTATCCATCTCTGATCCTTCATAGTAACATATAAGGACAGGACAATTACTTTTGAGAATCCTGCAGAGCTCAAGTAATTTATACACATGCAAAAAGGAGAAGACATGGAACTTACTAAATCTTAAACATTTCACATCTCTTATTTAACATGCGTTTTTCTCTTTTTTCTGTGCAGGTCCCTACCCCCCTTGTTCTGATGAAATTGTCTCTGTTCAACATTGTCTATCTACTCCAATGTCCAAGTTTTGATCAGCTGCGCTATCTCCTTAATGTATGGTAAGTTTCCATGGTGCCGTGTTGGTTACGTTTTCTTCACTCTCATATTGTGCTTCCACTACGTTTTGTTATTATATGCATTTCTTCTCAGTGTTTCTTTTTTCAGAGTGGTGTCTGTTTTTCTTGTTCCCTCCTTCTCATTATAATTGTTATTATTGTTCTTGACTTTTATGGCTAAAGCCCTTTGGCTTTTTGTCATCTCTCTTCTCAATATTTACCAGAGGAGGCTGTGTATTCCTCTTACTCCTCTCGTCCTTCCATCATCCTTTTTTCATCTTCCTCTTTTACTTCTTTCTATTCTTTTTTTCATTTTTATATAGCAAACTCTTTGAAATGCACAAAAACTCTTTTGGTTCTTTACTATTTTCTACCCAATCCCGTTGGGTTGGATAAACATGTTTACTTTTTCTACTTTTCCTTTATCTTTTCCCTTACATCTTTTCATATTCTCCTTTTCAATACTATTTTTGTGTTTATTAGTAGTCATGTGTACTCAAATTTCCACTATTTTCTCTTATACTTGTTGTGGTGGGTTGAGACAGTTACCTTTTACAGGTCTCCGATGGGTTTTCTAATAGCTTATTATATATCTTTGCGATGAGTGGTTTGCGTATTGTCTCATGGAATGTTAAGGGCCTTCGTAACCGAGTCAAGAAGCAAAGAGTGTTGTCTCATTTATAAAAATTGAAATGCCAAGTAGCTTTATTACAAAAAACACACCTTAGAGAGCAAGGTATACCTTCCTTACACAGACAATGGGTTGGGAGTGTTTTCGCCTCCCCTGCTGTGAATAATAAGAATGGTGTTATAATATTATTTCATAAATTGCTATGTACTCATTTGCTGACTGAAATTAAAGGCGATAATGGTAGATGGCTTTTGTTAAGCCTTAAGATACATGATACCCAGTTTTCTATCTGCAATGTTTATGGTCCTAATGGTATAGACTTAGTATTTTGGAAGGAATTTTCCACTCTCCTTTCTTCCCATGCATCAGAAAATCTTATAGTGGGTGGCGACTGTAGTCAACTGATGGATCCTTTTTAGATCATAAATCTCAAACTTAGTTTGTTCCAAACAAAATGCATACGACCTTTCATAAAGCTATATCTTCTAGGGGCTGGTAGACATGGTTTGTTCCAAACAAAATGCATACGACCTTTCATAAAGCTATATCTTCTAGGGGGCTGGTAGACATTTGGAGAATTTCCCACCCGGATGTTTTAGAGTTCTTTTTTCTCTCCAGTACACAGTTCCCACTCTAGATTAGACTACATATTTTTCACACAATCCACTCTTCAATTCTTGACACATGCCGAGATATGTTCAATACTTATTTCTGACCACGCTCCTGTCATAGTAGATTTGGACTATCCCACTCCTACACCCACTTCACGCAGATGGAGATTTAATAACACTCTTCTGCTTGACATTCACTTTACAGAGCAATTTACATTATTTTTACAGGAATTTTTCGAGAATAATCTTCCCACGGACTCACAGATGAATTTTATTTGGGATGCATTTAAACTACGGCTAGGGGGTTTATAATAGATTTTGTTGCAAATAAAAAGAGAAGGCACTTAGAGATTCAACGCGACTCTTAAAACAAATTAAGATCCTAGAACGTGAATATTTCTCTTCAAATCACTCAGATACCTTGTCTAAGCTCATTAAAGCTAAACTGCAATATAATACACAGTCCTGGGATAGCGCCTGCGGTAGTTTGCTTGAGTTTAATGCTACAATGTATGGTGGTCATGATAAGGCTGGTAAATCTCTGGCTAACTACCTTAAAATTAAAAAACAAAAATCCAAGATTGTTGCTATAACAGATGGTGATGGGGTTAGGCACATTAGTGACTCCAAGATATTAGAGTGCTTCACAGAATACTACACTAAGTTGTATACCCCTGAGTCCTGTACTTCAAGTGATCAGATTGACTCTTATTTTCAATCTATTCCCAAACCTCCAGAAAATACTGTTGACTTGTCCTCTCTCGATAGTCCAATTTCGGAACAAGAAATTTCTAATGCCATTCATCACCATTCAAAAGATAAAACTCCTGGGCCTGATGGTTTTTCTGTATGTTTTGTTCTTCATTTCAAACACCTATTAGTTCCTAAGATACTGCTTCTTATTACTCATTTTTCTAATATGGGAATGACACAAGGCTCTTTTACTCAGGCCATGCTTTGTCTCATCCCAAAGAAGGACAAGGATCTTTCTCAATGTCGTAACTACAGACCTATCTCACTAATTAACAAGGATTGTAAGATTTTTGCCAAATTATTGGCTCTCCGTATCAATCAGTTCATCCCCGAATTAGTTGATAAACTTCAGTCAGGGTTTGTGAAGGGACATTCTATTGCGGACAATTCCGGAACTTTTCTTGATATAATACATTTGGCTTCCAAGTTGAACTCACCTGTTGCTGCCATAACTCTAGATGCGGAAAAGGCATTCAACAGAGTAGACAGGGAGCTCATTTTCGGAGCACTGAAATTGCACGGCTTCAGCCCCCACATCATTCATTACATTCAGTTATTATTCTCTGCACCCTCCACTTCTATTTGGGTTAACTGTCATCAATCTAATTATTTTTCCCTCCAAAGAGGAACTAGGCAAGGTTGCCCTTTATCTGCACTTTTATTTAATTTAGCTTTAGAACCCTTCTTAGAAAAACATTTGTTGTTCCCCCCAGTTTTACTGGCTTTCAATTTAAGAATGTCGAGATTAAATTTACAGTATATGCGGATGACATCCTACTATATTTGTCTAATCCAAACACGTCTATACCGGCGTTTTTCTCTTTATTAAATGAATACTCTATAGTCTCCGGTTACAAACTTAATATAGATAAATCAGAGGTCCTGCTCCTAAATAAATATTGCCTCCCAGATATGTTTAAAGACATGGGGTTTACATGGAATTCAAAATTTATCAAGTGTTTAGGTGTCTTATATACAAATAACATTAAAGAAACCATTAGAATGAACCTTAACGAGATCATTATGAAATTCACGGCGTTGACAGAAGGTTGGTCTCCATTATTTCTGTCTTGGTGGGGTAGTTAGCAACGATTAAAATGATGCTGCTACCAATCATCAATTTCTACTTATCCATGCTCTTGGTTACCCTCCCACTCTCTTTCTTTAAAATCATTAACCGTTCTTTGATCAAATTCTTGTGGAATAAGCACAAGCCTAGAATCTCACTATATCGTCTTCAGCAACCCAAAGACACTGGTGGGGTCAATTTTCCTAACCTTAGGCATGATCATTCCGCCTTTATTTTGAAACAGATTTGGACTTCCCTTTTGACAAACCCGCACACAACATTAACCACCTGGGGTGAATTGGAGAAGGTCCAACTTGCTCCATTTTCTTTAAACGAGGCGGTTCATATCTCCGAACCCCCCAGGACCTTTTCCTCTCCTATACTTGCCCATTCTATGGCAGTTGCTAAACCTTTAATTTCTTCTTCTAATTCTCATATAGATATTATCTCACAATCTCCTATTTGGTACAGTAAGTACTTAAATCTAAATAATAGAGTTCTTTTTTGGAAAGAATGGATTGACAAAGGTATTATAACCATCGGCCATATACTTACTGACCGCTGGCTCTCTTATGGACTTTTCAGAGATTCAAGAAAAATATCATGTATCCTCTCAACACACCACCCATTTTTTACATCTTAAAACTTCCCTTCTTCTCCTCTCTCAGGATTCCTCTTTGGTTCCACAAAGTCAGCCTCCGTGTCACACATTAGTTTTCTCTTCTCAAAATGAAGCATCTGGTATTTATAAAGTTTTGTCCCGTCCTTCAGATTTGAGAACAAAATCCAAGGTGGAACTCTTGTGGGAAAGGGATCTTCATCAGAAGTTTTCTTTCCAGACCTGGAGCTCCATATGGGCTAAGATCCATATTTCCTCTCGTTCAGCAAGCACAACACAAACATTATATTATTTTTATAAGAGGCTTTTCTTGACCCCTGAGGACCTTCATAAGTTCCAGCTGACTAATAATGCAAAATCCTGGTCATGTTCTCATGATAAAAGTGACTTTTTACACATGTTTTTTCTTTACCCTTTGGTTAAAAAGCTTTGGCTGCTCACCTGGAGGAAGCTGAATGAAATTTTGTCCACTGCTTTCTTTTTTGATATTTCACATATTTGTTTAGGCACGTTTTCCCCATGTGGTGTTCTCAAGGGAATGTAGGAAAGTTTATTGATTTGACTATAGCTATTGCCCTGCAGACTATGACCACGAATTGGAAAGACACCGCTAAAATTTCTTTTGCTGGCTGATGGAATATATTATGTCATCATCACAGATTGGATCGTGCACATGCTACTTCCACTCCTTTAATGATTAAAAAATATTTATTATGGTTACCACTCACATCATTCCTATCCAGACAAGCTGTTCTATCAAAATCTAATGTTACTAGTTATGAACCTCCATAAATGTTGATATATCTTCATTGGGTTAATATTGTTATTACTGCAATGCTGTTATCACTTATTATTTGCTTTTCCTTCCTCTTTTCTTTCTTTCTCTTACATTTTTTTTTTAAAATGCACATTGCTTTGTAAATAGTTTATATTTTTCAATTCGGGTTCTGGTCTATTGAATTGTTAAGCGTGCATATCTTTTCTTTTATTCACCATGCTTGAGTTGAATTGTTTGAATATTGGTGTATACTTTATATTTGTTTCTCCATATAACTTCAATAAAGCATTTTAAACAACAACAAAAAAGATACTAAAGCACGAAAGAAGATCTTTGGACTTTCGGGTGCACTCTCAGACCTCAGGAAACTCTTGAAATCTGTAGGTTTCTATCAGGTGTGTTATTGATTTTCAACCTCTGCAAGGGATTGACTGCTGGATACAGGCCCATACTGATGACATTGCTGGAATCTGAAATAGCTTAATTCAGCTCCTTTCAATCATATTGTTTTTGTTTTCCTTTTTGTCTTGTGCTCTGAAATAGCCTTGGTGATGCGCATCACTATATAATACTACCAATATATAAATAATAACAAATGCGTACATTGTTTACTTTGAATCAGGTACTAAAAGAACATATTTACCAAAACAATTGTGTTCCTTTATGTCTTTATCTGCACCTATAAAGAATGAACAGCCAGTTGCAATATTTAAACCAGATGTAGTATGCACATATACTGTTGACATAAAATCGCAAAGGGGTCTCCTATAGCAATCTAGTTTGTTCTATTCTTAGTCTTTCAAAATTGAAAATATATTTTATCTATGAAAAATATTTAGAAAGTTACATGGTTATATGTTCTGCAAACAGACATTCTGCAAAAGGTTAAGTACAATTTTCAAACGTTCCTCTGCAATTCCATATTCTACTTCCAAAGGGCATGGATTAGCCCAGCATACTAATGGCTATTTATGATCATCCCAGGCAGTTTTTATTTCCTGGAACTTCTAAATGCAAGCACATTCCAATTGTGACCACAGCATGACTGAAATGCTAATTGATTATTAATGAGCTTGAAATAAGTCCCTAGGTTAAAACTATAATATAATGCATATCTCAGCATGCTTCTTATTCAACGCATGTTCATGTTCTATAAAAATGATTGATCTCTCTCCTGTCTATTCATCTTCTAAAGACACAAATGGCATTTGTCATGAACATCGCTGGTTTCCTTTCGATCAAAATATTGAAAAATATGCGGAGACTACATTATTTTCCCCATTTATGTTATTGATTCTATTTGCTAGAAAAAAGGTGTCGGAGCAAGTTTGCTACAGAACGTTTTATTGATTTATAATATCTGTTCAATATATAGTTATCTATGTCACTTCAAGATACTCTTGTATGGATTTTTAGAAATTGAGGACCAGAGCATTAACATCAGAATATCTGAAACTGAAAATGGGCATGACGTCTCCTGATAGTTGGCATAGACAACTTTTAATCTAACTTTGTGACATTTAAAATAAAACTGTCCAAAAAGCCTGGAATGAAAAGAAACGCTTTCAATAAATACATCTCTGTAGAACCCTCTTTCAGATTGTGTGGCTCATAATGAAGAGTCTTCAGGCTGCACAGAAAACCTGTTGGCCGACGTTAGATAAAGGCACATATTAAAGAACTCTGTGGTTTTACAAAGAGTAACATTTCTGCTGTTTTCACATCGAAAAGCAAGATATGTACAACTCTTCAAAAACCAAATGAAAACTTGGTTGACACCAAATTATCACAACTTGACAGAGACAATAATTATCTGGGTCTCCACCAATAAAACAAGGCATGTCAAGTTATGGACTTGGCAATCTCAGCAGTCTGCAGTAAAGTCATTCAACCACCAGAAAGACCTGTATGTGTTACAAGGATTTACTTTTTTTAAATGTGTGTACCCATGTCTTTAAAACCACAAACAAATTCAGTGGTGGCTGGTATTTGAAGGCGGTGGGGGGGAGGGAATTAAATAAAAAATAATAAAATTCGCACTTACCTGTCTGCCGCTCTTCTGTCACCGACACCTCCTCCTCCTAGTCCTCTTCCTTGCTTCCAGGGCAGGAAGCAGGATGCACCCGGCTCCCAGACTCCTGAAAGCCAATTACAATGCTGCAATGCAGCATTGTGATCGGTCTGAGCACCATGGATCAGCGCTCAGCCAGAGAATGGGAGACTGTGCATGTTCTCCATGCAGGCTGTAAAGCAGCCTGCATGGACAACATACAAAGTTCACATGAATGTTTGGCCGGCCTCAGAGGGACGGCCAAACATTCATGCACACTTTAGGGAGTGCAAACCACTCCTCCACTCCCCTGCTCTATCAGCAGGGCAGCCCCACCCCATCCAGCTTGCAAAGCAGCCTACTGACACTGCTTAAAAGCAGTGGGGCGATGCTCCTCCGCCTTAGAGGAGCCGCCACTGCACACATTTGTAGCTTAGCAGAGTCTATAAGCACTCCTCTGCAACTCTTCTCTAGACCCCCTAGATTATTCCCACCCCAGGATTTCAATATGTAAAAAGAGCCTTGAAGTTGCTACAATCCACAAATATGCAGACACAACCATACAATATTTCAAAGAACTGCTAAGCAATGTATGACACATTTCTGACATATGCAGAATGTATGGTTGTATGTATGCATGAACAGTGCAGGAATGTTATTCATACCACCATAAAAAATAAAAAACCCAAAAAGGAAAAAGGTAAGTTTCTTCCTATTATTTAATTACATCAAACCACAAAGTATGTGTTAATATATATATATATATTTTTACATAAAAAATTAATAATATTAAGAAAATGTTGAAGTACAAATATGAGTCCAGAATTTTTTAAACACAGATGCCATAATATCTTGTTTTTTGAGGAACTCAACATATTTAGGATACATTTACAGCACAAACGACAAAGCTCTGTGCTGCATGGCCAATAGAATCTGCTTTCCCTACTTTGGCCCAACAGTGTAGAAGATGTGAAGGTAGTGAATTCTTAAAAGCAGTCAAGCCTTTGAAAAAGTTTCTTGAAACAAATCATAGGTCTTAATATAAGAACTGATATTATAATAAATATCATAAAAAGAATGTTTTCTTATATTTTGGCTCTTTGGGAATATGACAACAGTTCGTTTGCATTTTGTTAAATATTCATTATATGGTAACTTTATTATAACATATTTGCTTACTTCCTGGTTAGTTAAGCCACAATGTGTAAAATATCAGAGTGAGTGAAGAATTCCGCTCGGTCGGCAGAGTTTGCAGAGTTTTGCCCACTCCGCGAGGAGTGCAGAGTTCCTAAAAACTCCACGAAGTGATTCAGGGCGGAGTTTTTCTCTCGCGCGGCTCGTCAATGTTAAGTTGCCGAGCGAGAGAATTTGTGCCCTAGACCACCTCCCGGAGAGATTTCTGAACGTCGGCCACTGCAGCAGGTCACTACTGCTTGCGTTCAGAAAGCTGCAGCTATCGTTGAGGAAGCTGCTGCTCGAGTAGAAAATATAGTCGAGAGGCAGAAAAAAGCAGCACCCTCTGGCACACCGCATGATGCCGTTGGTTCGAAACTCTTGGTGCTAAAAATCAGCACAAATAGTCTGACGTACGGGACGCCACCGCTCGCTGAACTCTACGTATCATGGCTGAGTTTTTTCGGCACTTCAGAGTTCTGCGCAGCGTGACTCCTGTGAACTCTGCCCAGGACAAGTGAAATGAAGCCTAGACTGCACAAACACCTATATCAGCCTTAGAAATGCTGTTATTGATCCAGATGGTTATTTTAATTGGTGGTAAATGGTTGATCGTGAAATAACAAAATAGCACCAATTGTATAGAATGCATCCAACTGCAGTATAAACCAATTTCTTGCTTAAATGTCTCAAGGGGTATACACTGTCTAACTCCCAATATTCACCATCTAACTGGACCTTCTAGAGCATCAAATAGCTTAAACGTTTCTAGAAACTAGACAAGAGCAACATATGTTAGGAAAGAAATACTTTTTAAGTGGCATAACAAATGAGCAACAAACTTACCAATAAATATTTGCAGGCTGTGCCACAGCAATTTAAGTTAGTCTGCTGTTTTAATAAAGGTTTCCAAGACTCATGTTTTCAAGTACAATTCCTCATCAGTTTTGGCAGTGAATAGTTCAGCCCCTGTCCAGTGCCCTTTATTCATTAACAATCATAACCAATCATCAAATTATCAAAATGCATTCTTACCGGAGTTTGTTAGTATTATGTTATCTTGATTTGTATAGTGCACTAATTACCCAAGTTGGTATGGAGGTGCTTGACTGTATCCTTGAAGACAGGCAAAGTCCTTCTTCCGTGGAGCCTTTAGAGTGCAGCAGGTGCCCATATTTATTTCCCATTTTGGGCTGGCAAGAGGAGGGACACCCCAACCAATGGGGTTCAAGCTTCCACCCTCTGCTATGGCAACTTCCCGGGAAGTGTGGCATATTTTTGTCCCAAAATGCACATTGAACCAAAAATCAAAATGGTGAAATATTATAGTGCAGGCCTAGCTAACCCAACCCAAAGGTGTAACTAACTTTTCCCTACACTCCCCTTCTAGCCTCTCTCCTAATCTAACTATAGGGGCTCCCATCTAGCTAGGGATCAAGGAAGTGGGGGCTGGCCTGGGTCCTGTGACATCTATGCTCTACCTTTGAATTTCAGTTTACCTCTCCAGCCCCCCTCCTGTTCCTAGCTTCTCCAGAAAACAAATCTCATCACAATGGTTGTATTGATTCAGCCCCAGGACTCTTCACACCTACTCAAGGAGCAGCTTGGCTCAGGCTGTCAGAGCCTGGCCAATCAGACGAGGCTGCTAAAGGGTTGTTTTAGGTAACTTCAGAATGGTAAGTTTTAAAACCACTTTGCTGCAATAGTTATAATAAATCCAGCCTTAGCAAGTTGTTGGATTTATTGTAATTATTATTTTGATATTTTGAAATATGTTGTAAGCTACTTCCACTCAAATGTTAGACTTTATTAAAGATTAGAAAGCCTTCCCATGTTAACCTTTGGAGCTAGCAGCACTACAATGGGGAAAAACGACTTTGGCTGTTTTCCCCTACCAGGGCATATAAAACATATTTTATAATGTCTCTCCTTTTTATAACAAGGCAGCCTACACTTGGTACACTTAGGGCCGATCTTAGGGGTGACATATGTAATACAATGAAGTTTTGGACTTTGGGAGTACTTTTAATTCCAAAGTCGACTTTGGACACAGTTTTATTTTAAAACTAGACTGCAAGGCAGGGCTGGCATTAAGTGACACCAGGCACCACAGCAGTGCACACTTAACTGCATTAAATCCACTGTGGTCCCTAAACCTACATGCCCTACTATATACTTGGGACTTACAGGTAGGTTGTCTTGGCCAGTTATAATTACACCAATTACCATATACCTTTTAAGGTCAGAGCCCTGGGCCTGGTTAGTAGAGCCCAGGGCACTTTCTTAGTCAGTAGCCACTAGTATCAATTAAATAACGGGGGTGATCAGGGCAAAGGGACAACTTTCCTTCACCCATTCAATGACACCAGCTCTCATAGTAGGGCTCTCCCTAGCATTAGTCTCTAACTCAAAATCCTCAAGCTGCTTCTGGAACACAAACTGTACCTCAAGATTTGATATAACTAACCACTAAGTGAAATAAGTAACGACTTGCATGTTTTATGGAAACAATCCAACAAATAAAACAGTGACATCACTTCCACACACACCCTCTCTGAAAAATGATAACTCACTAAGAAATACACATTCAAATGCATGGATTACTTAATCACATAATTGTTGATTAAAGTGTAAAATTGACATCTCCATCATATGCCTTGTACCTTAGATTGAGCATCTATGACTTTGCCTACACCATAGTCACATAAAACACTGTTGAGCGTTCCTGCACCCATGACACTAGTACCAAGATGAATAGGACTCTGAAATGTCTCTCATCTGCACCAGTGATACTAAATGTATAGAAATTCTATAATAGCATTGTGTTGTAGTTGCATGTTAGCACAGTCCTTTTAAATGAATGTAGCAGCTCATGCCAGAAATCTTCAGTCTCCCTGCCTGGAAGTAATGTTCCATTAGATGTCAGATGGAGACTGGGGGCTGGACGGGCAGGCTGCATTGTTTGTGGTGTGTGATTACTGCTAATAAATGCAGTATGGAATTAATATTCAATGTCTTAATACTGGCAACGAGTGAAGCTGGATTGGGGACCAGCCACATCACCAGTTCCCCTGAGGACCCATGCGTAACATCTCTTTTTGGATTCTGATTGATTTGTATGGATGTGCTGCTTATGAGGAACTTATCCAGCCAAGTCTATACCACCATGAGCATTAACTGAGGCATCAGTTGGACATAGAGGTAATTTCGCTTGTTTTTGGAGGAAGGAGGCTTGAGCAACCAAACCGCTTGAGTGGACTTCTCTTACCAGTATAGGCTCGAACAGAGGAGAGAGCAGACTTTTCTTGTGGCAGGCACAAGTGGGGGAGCGAGAGGAACACTCGAGCCGAACAGGGCGCTGGCATCGACTTGGTTCCACAGCCAGGAGAATGAGTGCCAACAACAGCGTGGCTCCACGCAAGATGTACACAACCTCGCCATGACACGAGATGTTGTGAGGTCATTGCTCATGACATGAGGGTGCCATCTCGGATAGGGACAACTCGCATTAAATCCTATAGCTCTCATGTGTTTCCTCATTAGAATGCAGATGATCATAGCAGCAATTGAATGGAGACAGTGGAGTCATTTTGACACTCAGAGGAAGACCATCCTGACCCTGGACGCCAGTTTAAAGGGGTTGAGTGCAGTGCTCACTCAAGTAGAAAGTGGAGAAGAGAAAGTGGTGGCATTTGCCTCACGGGCACGCAAGAAGGTGCAAGAGCATTTTTTGTGTATTGAAAGAGGCCTTAGCTATAGTCTGGGCAGTAAAATATTTTAGGTTCTATTTGTGGGGCATTCCCTTTCAAGTGAGGACAAATCACTGGCCTCTAGTTCAAATTTTCTCCCTTGGCCATTGTGAAAGATTAACCCCTAGACTCAAATAGTGGAGCAAAGGATTGGATGGATTTAATTTTCAAAATCAATATCTTCCTAGGTTGATGATTAAGGCAGCCGATTGTTTGTCATGACTGCCAGTGGAAAGCAAAAATGATGTGGTCATTAATGATTTGAATTGTGTGAGCTGGGTAAGAGAGCCTGCTATTACGAAAGACAAGTGGGTAAAAGGGGGAGAAGATTATGAATTTCCACAAACAAAACATATGTTGGAAGGGTTGGCCTGACTACACGTGGTTAGACCCAGAATTGAGACCATTCTGGTCAGTGAGGAATGAACTTGTGTTATACCAAGATGACATTATGAGGGGTGAGAGGATTGTTCCACCCAAGAACATGAGATCCAAGGTGATCAACTTAGATAATGAAGGATATCTTGGTAGAAGTCTCACCAAAGTCCGAGAGAGGTACTGATGGACAGGCATGAATCACCAAGTGTAAGAGGTAGTAAAGGAGTGCTGTTTTCGTGCTTCTAATAATAAAATCCATGCCACTAATACAGTTTCCTTATCACTGGTTTCTGCCAATGATCTTGTGGAACACATGAACAGAGTGGTGAAGGCCCTGCATGAAAAGAGCTATGGAAATCAGAGTCCCACTCAAAGGGGTACTTAGAGATATATGGTGGGCACATCGCACTACTCCTAATTATGTGACACAAACATCACCTTTTGAGTTCTTACAGGGCAGAGCAGCCATTTTCAAGTTGAATCCAGAGTGGTTGCCCATTAAGAATACTGCTAACCTGAAAAAGGAGGAGATGGAAGACAGAATAAGATTATACCAGCAAAGGAAAAAGTGAAGGTAAGATGCAAAGAACTCAGTAAAGAGCAGGAGAATGTGGGGGACAAAGTTCTAATAAAGAAACCAAGGTGGGAGAGGAAGGAAGTAACTGAGTACATGGGACCTTTTGTCATTACCTCCATTTAGAGAAATGTGGGGTGCATGTGGAGCATGTCCAGGTTGGTCAGGTACCCTGGCAACAAGTTGCCAACTGATGAGAAGGTGGGCTCATCTAATGGTTCTTCCAGTAAGAGTATCTCTGGATGTGATCATTTGGTCAACCCTGCCTCAATATATTGAAGGGTTTCTGTTCGTTTCAGAGCTTTCACTATGGGATAGTGTCCTTTTTATTGATGCATTGATAATTCATATAATTCTTTTCCTTAGACAATATTTAATTCAGATTTTGAGTTCTTGCATTCATTATTGCCTACTTGTGCTTTATAGTAAATTAAATTGTATTTCAATGTTGTTCTTTGAATTGTTATGTAAGATGGATGTGTTGTGGTTGCATGATAGCACAGTCCCTTTAAATGAATGTAAGCAGCTCATGCCAGTAATGTTCACAGTCTCCATGGAAGTAATGTTCCTTTGGATGTCAGTTGGAGACTGGGAGCTGGACGGATAGGCTGCATGGTTGGTGGTGTGTGATTACTGCTAATAAAAGGGAATCAACTAGATTCAGTGTATTGACACATTACATCCTATGTGCATCATGTTATACTCCACTGGAGCAAATCCACCTTTTCTGCAGGGTAAGCCCAGAATAAAAAAAAAATTCTGGACCCCATTTCTGCTGCTTGTTTTACTCTGTGCACTTTACCCTTCTAACTAGAGTTAAATGCCTGTCCCCACCCTTAAAACATGGGTAAATTGGCTAATCCCTCATTGACATATTTGCTTATAAATCCCTAGTATATGATGTAAGAAAATACACTCAGGGCCTGGAAGCTAAATACCACCTGTGGACAGCAGCCCATTATGGTGCCGTCCACAGGGATGGCCTTTAAAACATGTCTTCTGGTCTACCATATGTATCTTGACTGAAATGGCCTAAAAAACTGCTGTCAAAATAACCCTTTTTGACAGTTGGGAAACCATGCTTTTAAATAATAAAAAGTAACCTCTAAGCACACATTGTCAGCCACAAGGTAGGGTGCCCAGTAGAGTTAGCATGTTCTTCCAGGGACTAACCTCAAAAACTATTTTCACTGGCAGGGCTGTGACTGGATCGTAGAAAATGTCAAAGTACAGATTATAAACTTTCATTTGTAACTTTTTGATAGAAAACAGCTAAAATAGTTATTCAAGGACTATTTTTCATATAAATTAAAAGTTCAATTCATTGTTGGAGTTAGATTTTTAATAACTATTTAGGAGAAGTAACTTTTAGAACCTGTACCAAACCCAGTGGGATGGGAGCTACTCCCAGAACCGGTTTTGAATGACCAAAAATGGAGGGAACAACTCATTTCCCTGGTCACACCTCTAGGTGGGTACACATACTCTACACAAGGGGTAGGGTTTCTCCATCTTGGGTTTTAGGAGTAAGGTGCACTGAGGGATTGTTTGCAGTAGATAAATTAGGAACTGCTGTAAATGTTGGTAGGGTTGCCTCTGGGAACTTTACCCTATTTGTTAGAGATGAGCCGAAGTCGCCCCACCCGTTAACATAAATGTCCTTCCTGTGCACATGGTGTCGCTGGAATCAAGGTATACCTGGCTGATGAACCCTAACTAGGATGAAAGAGGTCCTGAGTTGCTTGTATTCTGTTCAGGGAGGACCTGACTTGGCACTTCCGGCTGGATTGTTCCCATTGGAGCAGGATCAAGAGTGATTTGCATATTGCTCAGTCCAAACTAAGATGGCATGATGTGCAAAATAACGATGTTCTGGGATGTGGCCTGAGTGACTACCAGTGTCAGAGATTATTTCAAGCATTTCATTCATCAATTTTGTGTTCTTTAATGTGTAACCATCATGTGGCACCCCAAGAAATCCTCCTCAGAGCACATTCTGGACCTGTGTAAGATTAGAAGAAGAATGGACCTGATAACTGTGACCTATGAGGGGCCCTGAAGTACTGGACCTGCTCCCTCTTATATCCAGCACAAAGAAGTGGACTTGTCTCTACAGAGAAACAGCAAGCTGCAAGAGGCCTTTTTCCCTGAAGGTTGAGTAATACCAATTGGACCTTGCTTCTGGCTTCTGCTGGAGCTGTTCCTGGCATCATAAGGTCCCGGGAACTTCAAATGTGACTCATTGAACTTTCTTCAGAAAGCCTGAAAGTTGGGCCTTCAAAGCAATTTAGACTTTCAAGACCTCTGGAGCTGTCAAAGAGACTTCATGGCAATGGTGCCCTATTGCGATGCACATTCCTTGGATACAGCATCAAGCTTGCCCCACCGGAGGACATTGCGCTGAACTAAGTCCGAAGGTAAAATGTTTGACTAGGACAAACCCGCTTGGTGTACCCAAGGCTTGCCCCAATAGAGTCAGCCTGAATTTATGCCTAGGTCCCGATCTACTGCTTCCATAGACTGTCATATGTGTGCCTCTTGCTGCAATTTCACTTAAACCTTTAAAACCATATTTCCAGTTCACCTTATTGGATTTTTTGCATTTTGGTGTCATTTTGTTTATTATATTTCACTCTATTATTCTGATTTGGTTTGGGATTTTTATTGTTTTGTGCATTGACTATAATACTGTTTTTGTACTGCGTAAATACTTTACACATTTCCCCTCAATAAGCCTGTCTGCTATGTACATACCTAATAGGGGGTTTAGCTTAGGTTAATTTAGTGACCTTAGGCTTTACCCTTACAAGTTAGTGTTGTTATTCCTTGTGATGGGCGATCACCCACCCAAAATAATAAACCACTTTTTACACTCACCTTTATGAGATGAATGTTCTTATTTAAACATTGATAAGTAGAAATCTAAAAATTATAGTGATAGAGAAGAGGCCAAATCCAGCATGCATTTGCCATCTGTCACAAAATTGGCTTCAATGGATCCACAGGGAGTCCAATGTTCTAATTGATATTGATCACTATTACTGTAGACTCAGAATTATACGCTTCATGTACATACAATTTGCTCTCAATATAAAAAATATATCATAGCCAAGTGACCCTTAGACAATCTTGTTATTTAGAAGATTGTCAGTACTTGTACAGTGCTTGGACTTCCAACAGTAACTGGAGCGAGCTTAACAACAACAAAATAAATAAATAGGTATACATTAATATTTTATTATGTAGTACATTATTGCTAGCGTTCATTTCACACCTTCTGTACAGTAATTTAGTATGGAAGAATTATTAAATGTAATATCATATTGGGCCCTACTGCATAAAATGATATGGTTACTTAAGAGGGATTGGTAGGATCACCCGATTTCATCAGGCATCTACTAAGGTGCACACTGCCTTGATGCATGCTTGCATTGTTCTTCACACTAGATAGCATGACCATTTTGTATAGAGGACTTGTTGGACCACTCTGGACCACTAAATTGGGTCTGGGGGTTCCCATGTAGTTGACTGTAGTCCAGAAACAGCAAGACAGAATGCTCAGTATTTTAGGGTGTAACAATTTAATAGGAGTTTCCAAAGTAAATGTTGGTGATACATAAGACATCCAACAGTAAAGCATCTCCATTACTGCCCACTTTAGTTATTGGCTAAGACAGTATGAACCTTCTTTTTTGTTAATATGTATAGACATAATTTGCTACCCTCAGCACTGCTTCAGTATTGGCTTCTCAAATGGGCTTCTAATTGACCAGTGTATTACGCTGAGGCAGATGTTCGTTCCCCACAGAATATGGGGGCATCTGTAGGCCTGTGCAAAATTTTCTGTTACGTTCAGGTAATCAGCATAACTTACCTAATTTCATTTTACTCAAATAACACAAAATGTAAGAAATTACACCAGTGGGAAATTCCTCATAAGTCTTGTTGCAGGGCCCTGGTTTGAGAAGGAAATGTCCTGTGGGAGTAAGGCCTGAGCATAAAATGTTTGAGAAGAGACATTTTCTCATTGAACCAGTCCCCTTGCTGGTATCTGGAGTGACTTTTGAACATGAGGTGGGCCCTCATGTTTAATTCTCACTCAAGATATACCAATGTGTGCAAACAGATGCAAAGCCCTGCAGTCCATTTTAACCCCTTTCTCAACACCAAAAATAAGTGCTTATATATAGGGACTTTTCAACATGATTCAGAATTGTGTGTTAGAAAAAGTTATCCTTACCCGAAATAAAAGTAACATGAAAAATGTTGGCGTAATACAAATAGCCTGTTGCTAAAAGATACTGGTGCAGTATGATTTTAAAAATCATAATATATGACACGTTTATACACAGAAGACATGAAAAGTTGAAAGTACACGTTGCACATGTTAGACTCAGTGATACATGATACAGAGACAAGTGTAGTCGAAGCACCATAAAAGTGTGCTTTAAAACATGAAGATAAAGAAACACATTTATAAGACAACACTGATACATATAAACGGGTAGTATAAAGGAAGTTCTAATGCATATGTTGCTTATCAACGTATATTGGTGAAAATGTTTATGCTAAGTGAAGTGGCATAGTGTTTTTCATAATTTTTGGTGGGGATGCACCAGTTAGAAAAGACAGTGAAAAATGTGTAGCAATGCGGTACAAACTTGATATTCTGCAAAATGATACTAGGGATTTTATAGTAAATGAATTAATAAAAACATTTTCTAGGATGAATTTTGAAAAATGTGCATTTATATGACTGTTGTGAAATATTGTGGTATTAGGGCATTTCTAATGTTAGCTATTTTCATGTGTAATACTAATTTGTGAAAATATATACATTACTTATTTGAATTGATTTAAATTAACTATATTTGATGTTGGTTTGGAGCTTATTCATTTAAACGTGAAATGCTATCTTAAGGGACTTCATGAAATGCTTTCCCTCTAGTACTGACCTTTCCCCTGACTTAATAGAATGGATCATTCTTTACAAGTAAAATGTTACTCATTTTGTCCCGTACATGCTTTCTTTCCCCTGACATTCTTGAACGTTTTTTTATGTTCACAGTGAAATATTCCTGTGGGAATAGAATTTCAGTTCTGGCTGTGAGTCACAACTTTGTATTTCTTTTCTACCAATGTTAGGCCTGTGTGGACTCATCAACTTTTGTTTCTGATGACTAGCATGGGAAACCAGCTTGATGTTATAACCATTTTGGGTAACATGATGTGAACATGAATATGTGATAGTCTTTCAATGGTGGTGTGATGCCATGTCACTGGGCTCTGCTAAAAACTCTATAAAAGAAGAAACCCGAAGGAGGGTCAACAACTTGAGACCAGGATGCTATGCTGATCGATTTTTATATTTGGACTGTTTGTCGATGCTACAATTGGTAGCTGATGGACTGAGACCTTCTTTGCCGAACCATTTCTATTTTTCAATTTTCCATTATATCTTTAGCCTATGCTAATGGACTCGCCCCTAAAGGATTATAAGTAGGACTTGAGCTGTTAGAACGTTTGACTATCCTTCGGCCCTGAAAGGTAGTGGGACTCTGTAACTCTGGAACGGCATTTTAATAACCATCGTCTAAAGATTTTCCTAAATGTTTGATTCTTAATGCAAGCTGTGATGTTCTTGACTGAAGTCCTCAAGAGATTGCTTTTTTTAATGAATTTTGATTCTTTAATACAATAATCAAATTCATCTGAATCTTCTCCGACTCTGTTATTGAGTCCTGTTGTTCTTCCATTTAAACTGTGCATCTGTGCTGATGTTTTAAATGCATTGTAGAGAGAATTAGCGAGCCTTATCAGAACATCAGGTTTTACTTCTTTTGTTTTGTGTTGAGATTGCAGAGATTTTGGTCTGCATAATTCCTACTTGACTTAACTTCTTCAGGAGATTGGATACTCCAGTTGCTATTCTTTATTTTTACAGTATGGTCTTAAGAGTGGTGTACCTAAATCTGATTTCTTACTTGTGAGTTTGTGGTTAATTTATGGTCCTCATTTGACAGCTACCCTGAAGTTTGGTTACCCTAAATTCCACCCCTCCTATTGGTGGAGAAAGATTCATCAGATGATCATTGAATCAGTGGTAATGGAAACGCTTCAGACTGCCTGATCATAGAGGCCCCAGTATGGTTAGAGTAGTAAAGAGAGTAAGCGTAAGAATAGAAAAACATTTTTATGCACACTTCAAGCTGCAACAGGATCTAAAAAAAGACAGCAATTTTAGGCCCTTTCTCAACACCAAAAATCAGTGCTTATACATAGGGACTTTTCAACATGATTTAGAATTGTACGTTAGCAAAGGTTACCATTACTCAAAATAAAAGGACCGTGAAAAATGCCGGCCTAATACAATTAGCATATTGCTAAAATATACCAAGCTACTTTTCTTTGGTCTCACAACTGTACTTAATCCTCCTCTTCTTTTTTATACTATTCAATCCTTTATGTCTGCTTCCTTTCTAAGTGCATTTCTCCTGGTATATGGAGATTTCAATGGCAGCTAGTAAAATGCTCTTAAATATAAGGTACAGTTTGAAATGAAAGGTGCTGTTTAAAATCAAAAACCTTTTTCCATTTTATTTATGATTTCTTAAGACTTTCCTTCTTTGTCTAAAGCCCAGCCACTCATCTATGAGACAGAAATCCCCAGGTAACCTTTTAAGTCCTGAAGAAAATGTTTAAT
Source organism: Calotriton arnoldi (assembly GCA_963921515.1). Lineage (NCBI taxonomy): Eukaryota > Metazoa > Chordata > Amphibia > Caudata > Salamandridae > Calotriton > Calotriton arnoldi. The sequence continues at coordinate 2,437,474 of CAWUFW010001918.1, forward strand.
GGTAGGTATAAGTAATGTAGACAGGAACATTGCACTGAAAGAGCTTTGCATGGCTCCCTTGAAGCAATAATATGTGAGGCTTGCAAAATATGCGGAAATATGTGCATAAAATGGGAAAGGGACTAAATCTGTTTCCATTTTCATAAATAAAACAATAATCCAATTTCCATATACTACCAATTTAGGAGACATATTGGTCTGCAAAATACAGCTAGATCATTAGAAAGCTGCTTATGAGAGACTTAACATGCTGAAATTTAAAAGGAGGCGTGAAGCTGTTGTATTTAGTCCCACATTGAAGCACTCTCTCTATCTTAATTGCTTGTTTTTCACTTTAACAGCTTGGATAAAATTCAAATATGGCCAGATTGAATCAGGCCCAGAAGAGATTTCATAATAATTTCCCTAATAATTACACAATTTATCAAGATTTTATGATATCATCCACGAATTTCCATTCACATATCGCGGCCATAAACTACTTAAAGCGGACGTAATAACGCATTTGAGGCAAATATGAAACCTATTGAGGATAAACCAGCAATTTCTAATGCAAAACCTGGCTACACAATCATCACCCATAACAAGTTTTTTTTTTAAGTGACCAGCTGGCAACAGAAAGGCTACGGGCTTTATGTGACTTTTCCAGGTTCGGCATTTCATTGGTTTAGGTCAAAATCTGAGTTTATATTTACGTAGAAAATGGCTGCACCTTATTCATATACAAACTCCTCTGCGGTCCTATTCACAAAACACGTGTTTCACATTTATTTTGTAGGCGTACTCATACACAGGCGTAAATGTACAACTTTGGGAAAATACAAATATTTCAAGTGGCATGCTTGGAATCAGAGTGTACTAACTCTGCACGGGGGTAAGACGACCCATTATGCAAATGCAATTTTTTTCTTTTGCTTTATTCCCCATGGAGAAACCCCTTTCCTTACATTTCTACCAAGTCTGGAGGTGTTCGCGGATCATTGTGTGGAATTTACTACTGCACAATTAGACACATTAGAGACACATCATTATGAAGTAGTAAACGCATATTTGGGAAAATGGCAGGCGTAATTGGATTTATTTTTGACAATAAGCGTAGGTTTACAACCATAAATTACTTTGGGACTGTTAGAAATGGGATTTCAGGTTGGTTAGGGCATGCACCTAAGCCAGGCAGAAACCACCACTCTAGTCAGGGCAAGGGAGTTACATGCTGAAGATAACTCCTGCTCACCCCCTTGGTAGCTTGGCACGAGCAGTCAGGCTTATCTCAGAGGCAATGTGTAAAGCGTTTGCGCAACACACACACACACAGCAGTGACACACTAGGCACACCACAAAAGAAACTCCACACAAGGTTATATCAAAAGTAGCCTTTGTATTACTCATAAAACACATTAGAACATAATCACATATATACACTATGCCACCTGGCACTTGGTATGACTTTACAGGGATTATATACATTATAGGGCCACTGTCATAACCATTATAGCTCACAGTTAGTGAAGAAATCCAGTAACTACTGGCAATAGGGCACTAAGCATAAACACCTTAGGCATACATCCCAATCATCAGCATAGCACATTCTGCACATTATCAGTAGCAATAGGGCACCAAAGTAACCACTTTCAAAGGGCACCACACATGTGCATGAGACCACTTCCAGGGTTCACAGTACTTGCAGGGTTGACAAGCTAGGCATAAACCCATCGGACCTCCAATAACAAACACTTGTGCCTCTAGGTACTTGTCATAAAAAGGCAGGTAATCACACACCATAATCACTTTACATATCTTGCAGTGCACCTTAGTACATCACCTTGCACCAAATGGCCCCTACTGGCTAGAAGCACAAGTGCAGCTGCCCGCAACCATGCGGCACAGCTGCAACATTGTCAGGAATGCGTTGGACTCTAGCAGGGAATCGGGGACCTCCGTCGAGGTTCCACCCCATCCCAATAGCCAGCAGAAATGCCCCAGGTGCGTCGACCGACTCCGCCGGACCGGGTCCTCCGTGGAGGCTTCCATCCCGTCAGTGAAGTTGTAAATGCTCCCTTAAGGTCGGGGGAGGGGAGTCTACACTCCACAGGAAAAACCAAATTGCCCAAGGTAGCTGCAGCCTGCCCGGAGCCCTCCAGGGCCTCGTGGACAGCTGGGAGAGTAGCGCGTGTAGGCAGCCTCACCTTCTGGTTTGAAGGCTGTGGCTGAACTCCTGCAATCCTTTCTTCTGGAATCCAGGGGGGGGGGGGCTGCTGCTTGCAGCCTCTGGCTCTCCTCTGCCACGGCCGTCTCTCTCTCTCACTATTTGGGCATGGCCTCGTAGCCCGGGGCCATGTAGCAGAGCCCCGACTGCAGGCCCACACACAGGAGAAACAATCGCCGGCTTCGCTCTGGGAAGGCGGCCCCGCCCACAGCCAGGCTTTGCCTCTGCCTGGCTTCCGGTCGCTCCTTCCTCCTTCGTGGGAGCCCCTCAGACCGCCTGGCGCGGCTCCTCCTCACAGCGCAGTCACCCTCTACGACTGCCGCCCGTGGAGGATTGAGCCTGTCCTTAGATTCAGGCAATAAAACCGGAAGTGCCCACCACACGCTTCTGGTGAGTGGGTACAGGGGCAATAAACCGCTCCACGCAGAGGGGCAGTCCTTCTCTCAGCCCCCCCAGAGTAGTCCGGTCCCTAGGCGGTTCCACCTGGCAGCCCCACACGATGTCTCCCTTTTCCAAGTAAACACCAGTTCAACCTTTCATGGGGTCACAGCCCCAATATTTATATGACAAATGTCTTTGTTCTTCCCTCTGGCACAGGGCTCTGTGCCCGGTCTAAACCAGTTCTGGGGGGTAATTTCATACTTCTTTACATGTGCACAAACACCTCCTTTGTTAGTGTAGGCTCTGGCCCCAGACAAACAACAGGGGGGTGGAGCCAGCATTGTGTAAGGCAGGCACAGTCCTATTCAGGTCCAGGTGCTACTCCTCCCCCTACTCCAAATGCAGTTCGGCCTATTCAGCCTAGCACTGACTCACCCAGCCCCTCTGGAGCCATGCACCTCCCCAGTCTCTGTCATCCAGAGCCAGACATTCAATACACGACAGGCAGGCACAAAGACACATAGCACACAGAAATGCCCACTTCTAAAAGTGGCATTTCTAAAATAGTGATAATAAATCTGCGAACACCATTACGCAGCATTTATTACCACTATTCCAACCATACCAAATTTTATCACGCTACTCCTCTCATGTCGGGAATTAACACTGACACACATATCAGGGAACCCACAATGCATTCCTATGAGAGGATAGCCTCACAGTAGTGAGAAACCAAAATGGCTGTTTGTTACTATCAGGACATGCCACACAGTTAAGGCACATGTCCTACCTTTTACCTACAGTGCACCCTGCCCATAGGGCTAGCTAGGGCCTACCTTAGGGGTGACTGATATGTAGTAAAACTGGAGTCGAAGACTTGGCACCCACTTTATGTGCCACGTCCCAGCGGCAGTAAACTGCGCGCGCATGCCCTGCAATGGCAAAGGCCTGAGACAGGTTTGAAAGGCTACTTTGGTGGGTGGCGCAAGCAGCGCTGCAAGCCCACCAGTAGCATTTAATTTACTGGCCCCGAGTATATGAGATACCACTTTACAGGGGACTGATATGCAAATTAAATACGCCTGTGAGAAGTTGGCCTGGTATATGCTGTTCACTAATTAAAGTGGACACCTTGCACCAGTACAATTCGACTCTTATGGTAGATAGGTTTAAGACAACCTTTAAAGAAAGCTATCCTAGTGGTAGCTGTGGAGAGCAGCCTTCAGGCTAAGTCTTGAAGGAATGTAAAGCAGCTTGTTTTACCACACAATCTCTTGAATCACCAAATGAAAAGACACCACACAGGTATATATATCAAATATATATGTATTTATTAATAAACAACTCTCTACTAATCTCTTTATGAGATTAGAAGTCAGGAACCTATGTACAAGTCAAATGTTATCAAAATAAGTTTAGCACAATCGAATATCACAATCTTAGTTTGGCTAGACCTAGGTCTAGGGCATCTAGAATCGAGGGACCCCCAAGAACCACCCCAGGTAGTTGTAGGAGACCCACAGGGGACGGACGCGGTGTCCTGGCACCGGTGCGAGTCCTGTACGAGTCTATGCGAACAGACGCGATTGAGATTTCAATGTTAAAGGTCCCTTGCGTGTTCGAGGCGAACACACCGATCGGTCCTTGTACGAGTCGAAGGACGCGGTTACAGATAGAGTTGCAAGGGAGTTGGACGCGGTGTGTCTAACACAGACGCGAACCATGTACGAGTCAGCGCGATAGTCGCACTTGGAAAGTAAGAGTTTTAGGGCACTTCTAGGGTAGCTACAAGCACGTCACTTACAGGGTAAGTAGTTCTAGGGCCCACACCCACAGGAGCACCATAGTGCTGAAGTTACCTCACCCAGGGGAGCCGGGTGCATAGGTGTTCTTTGGTGTCGGGTCGCGGCGTCGTTTTCAATGGGAGCCAGTGAAGTCTTGCTGCTTGCGGCGACAGGAGAAGTGTCCGGAGGAATCCAAGCCTGGATTCAGAAGATGGAAGACCTGAAAGCAGAGGGGACAGTGTTCAAAGTCACTTGGCAGTGACTCGGGGCAAGGAAGATGGATGCCCACCGTCGTCGCAAGATTCAGGTCGTTCACGGGTGCTCGATTGGAGCCAACAAGCCTTGGTAACAGCAAGTCTCGGGGAAAGTGTAAAAAGTCAATGGCGCAGACCAGCAAGGTCTGAGGGACTCACCCAGCGAAGGTAAGTCAGGGCAGGCCTGGAGCAACCAGGGGAGCCCTTTGGTTTTGTAAGAAAGCCTTCTGGGGACCCACAAGCCGGCTGGCAAGGGATCGCAAAGATGCCTCGGGAGGATTCACTCAACAGGGGCCCACGGTCACTCGGGACGTGGTAGGCCTCTGATCTTTGGAGGGATTCCTGCTGGAGGCTAGGACCACACGTGGTCCAAAGCACAAGTTCGTAGAACGTTGTAAAGGGGTTGCACTCGACAATAGTGCACAGTACCCAGGGGTCGCGGTTCCTCGTCGCTCTTGGGGTCCACTGGCCTCAGCTTCGCTGGGGACTCACGATGGCCTTTCAGAAGTCAGGAAATCCACTTCTTGGGCTGCAGGGACTTCAGACTCCGGCAGGAGCGGCGTAGTTTGCGACCAACATTTGTAGTTTTTGGGTGCCTGCCAAGCAGGGGAGTCACTCCTTGACTCCAAGGGAGATTCTTCAGTCTTCCAAAGGTAGTGGAACGTCGAAGGTCCAGGATTCTTCTTGAGAGCGTCGTCCAGGGAGATCTAGGGTGCAATGCACAGGTTCCCCTCTTATACTAAAAGAAAGGGAGGGACTAGCTCTATGACCCCACCTATGGGAGGGTCAGGGGGTGGGTGGCTACACCCACTTCCCTTTGTCCAGTTTCGCGCCAGAGCAGGGGCAGGTAGCCCCTGAGCCGGTTTGAACTGGGGAATGCACAGAGGAGCCTTCTGCTCCCCCAGTGCAGGACTTCAAAGCACTCTAAGAGTGCACCCACCCAGCCCCAATACACTAAACCCTGTCTGGGAGATGGTCACACTCCCTTGGGACAGGATATCTATTGTTGGGCTTCCTCCACTGCGAGTGTTGGTCATCAGCAGGAGGGCAGCCCAGTGTCTGTGACTGGTGGCATCCATTTTGTGATGCCAGGGCTCTGCAGGATTCTACCGCGTTTCCACAGTAGGTACATGTCTATCCCTCTAGAAGGGTGGAATGCTACCCCGCCGCCAGGACTGGCGGGGGGTAGTATTCCAAGATGTTTGACACCAAACACGACATGTTTTGATGCAGCCATTCCAAAGTTAGCATTTTACCGCGAGGATATAATGCACTTAAGAGTATATGGTTTAACTGCATCCACAAACAGCACCAGAGAATGGACTCTGAGAGCTGCAGAGGGGCCCTGCTCAGGCAGAGGCACCCCCTCACATAGAAGCCAAGCACCCTGCCCTCAGGATTGATAGGGCCTGCCTTAGGGGTGACTGATAGGTTTATATGTGTGTGTAGGAGAGATATAGGGAACCTATATCTCAGTGAGGAGTGCTAGCACCACCTCACCCAGGCTGCAGTAGCAGGCCTGTGGTGTCAGATTTAGTCTGCTTCCCAGGGGTGGCATAATACATGCTGCAGCCCCTGGTAGGCCTGTGAAGTACCTATGCCCTTAGTACCTAAGGTACCATATACTAGGGACTCATAAGGTACCACAGTATCCAATCACTAGTGCACCTAGAGTGCACTCCAAGTCGTTTAGAGAGAACAGAGAGGCTGGGGCCCTGATTAGCAGGGACCCAGCCAGACTATAGCCAGAAACCAGTGTAAACATCAGAAAAAAAGTGGGGGCAACATAAGAGGCAGATCCTACTCTCCTACACAACCCCCCAAATGCAGGGACACTAAACTAACCTTGACCAGTTGAGTCTTCGTGTTCTAAGTGGAAATACCTTGAGAGTCCATCTGCATTGGCATGTTGGGTCCCAGGTCTATGTTCCACTGTATAGTCCAGCCCCTGTAGGGAAATGGACCACCTCAAAAGTTTTGGGTTTTCACCTTTCATCTGTTTAAGCCATAGGAGGGGCTTGTGGTCAGTCTGAACTATGAAGTGAGTGCCAAACAAGTATGGCCTCAGCTTCTTCAGGGCCCACACCACAGCAAAGGCCTCCCTCTCTATAGCTGACCAACGTTTCTCTCTAGGGTTCAGCCTTCTGCTAATAAAAGCTACTGGCTGGTCTTGACCTTCATCATTCAGTTGAGACAGTACAGCTCCCACACCCAGCTCAGAAGCATCTGTTTGGACAATGAACTTCTTGGTGTAGTCTGGACTCTGTAAGATGGGTGCAGTGCACATGGCCTGCTTTAGGTCTTCAAATGCCTTCTGACAGCTAGCTGTCCACTGAACCTTTTTTGGCATTTTCTTTGAGGTCAGATCATTCAAGGGGGTCATTATAGATCCATATCCCTTGACAAACCTCCTATAGTACCCAGTCAGGCCTAAGAAGGCTCTCACCTGTGTCTGGGTGGTTGGAGCAACCCATTCCATTATGGTTTGGATTTTGCTCTGTAAAGGCTGAACCTGGCCTCCACCTACAAGGTGGCCCAGGTACACAACCTGACTCTGCCCTATCTGGCACTTAGTGGCCTTGATAGAGAGGCCTGCTTTCTGCAGATCCTCCAAAACATTTCTGAGGTGGACCAGGTGATCCTGCCAGGAGGAACTAAAGACAGTAATATCATCTAGATAAGCTGAGCAATAAGTTTCCAACTCTGCCAGAACTTTATTCACCAACCTCTGAAAAGTGGCAGGTGCATTTTTCAATCCAAAGGGCATCACCACAAAGTGGTAGTGCCCACTAGGGATCGAAAATGCTGTTTTGGCTTTTGCATCATCAGCTAATCTGATCTGCCAGTAGCCAGCTGTTAGGTCAAATGTACTTAGATACTTGGCTGAGGCCAAAGTATCAATCAGCTCATCTGCCCTTGGTATGGGATAGGCATCAGTCCTAGTGACTGCATTGAGGCCTCTGTAGTCTACACAAAACCTCATTTCTTTCTTACCACCCTGGGTATGAGGCTTGGGTACCAGGACTACTGGGCTAGCCCAAGGGCTATCTGAAGGCTCAATTACACCTAGCTCCAACATTTTCTGGACTTCAGTCCTGATACAGTCCCTGACATGGTCAGGTTGCCTGTAGATTTTACTCTTGACAGGCAGACTGTCTCCAGTGTCCACCTCATGGGTGCACCAGGTAGTCTGACTAGGGGTCAGGCTAAACATATGTCTATACTGTTGCAGAACCTGTCTGCACTCAGTTTGCTGATGGTCAGTGAGGCTGCTTGCCAGAGCAACACCATCTACTGACCCATCATCAGGGTACTGAGAGGTCAGGGAGAGGGTCACTCTCCTCCTCCTGGTCCTCATCAGTTGCCATGAGCAAGCCCATGTCAGCCCTGTCAACATATGGCTTTAATCTGTTGACATGGAGCACCCTCAGGGGGCTCCTTGGAGTTCCAAGATTCACCAGGTAGGTGACTTCTCCCTTCTGTTCAACTATTGTATGGGGGCCACTCCACTTGTCCTGGAGGGCTGCTGGGGCCACAGGCTCCAACACCCACACTTTCTGTCCTGGCTGGTATACAGCCAGTACAGCCTTTTGGTCATGCCATGCTTTTTGTAATTCTTGGCTGGCCTCCAGGTTTTTGGTTGCCTTTTTCATGTACTCAGCCACCCGGGAGCGGAGACCAAGTACATAGTCCATCACATCTTGTTTGGGGGGCTTGAGAGGTAACTCCCAGCCCTCTTTAACCAAACACAATGGACCTCTTACAGGGTGCCCAAACAGAAGCTCAAATGGGCTGTAACCAACCCCCTTCTGTGGAACCTCTCTGTATGCAAACAACAGGCAGGGAAGAAGAAGGTCCCATTTCCGCCTAAGCTTCTCTGGGAGTCCTTTAATCATTCCCTTCAGGGTTTTGTTGAAGTGTTCAACTAGCCCATTGCATTGTGGGTGATGGGGGGTGGTGAACTTATAAGTTACACCACACTCCTTCCACATTGCCTTCAAATATCCTGACATGAAGTTGGTACCTCTGTCAGAAATGACCTCCTTTGGGAAACCCACTCTGGAGAACACTCCAATGAGGGCTCTTGCCACCACAGGGGCTGTGGTGGTCCTCAGGGGAATTGCTTCTGGGTACCTGGTGGCATGATCCACTACCACCAGGATAAACCTGTGCCCAGATGCAGTTTGAGGGTCAAGGGGACCAACAATGTCAATCCCTACCCTTTCAAAGGGTACCCCCACCACAGGTAGTGATATCAGGGGGGCCTTTTTTGTGCCACCTGCCTTACCACTGGCTTGGCATGTGACACAGGAGCGACAAAACTCCTTGGTGTCCTCTGACATATGTGGCCAATGAAAATGTGGAACAAGCCTGTCCCAGGTCTTGTTTTGGCCCAAGTGACCTGCCAAAGGGATATCATGTGCTAGGGTCAAGAGGAACCCCCTAAACTTCTGAGGTATTACCAACCTCCTGGTGGCTCCAGGGGCTGGATCTCTACCCTCAGAATATAGGAGCCCCTCATCCCAATAAACTTTATGGGACCCACTAGCACTCCCAGCAGCCTCAGCAGCAGCCTGCTGTCTGAGGGGTTCAAGAGAGGGGCAGCACTGTTGCTCCTTACTCAGATCTTCCCTAGAAGGGCCCCCTGCCCCCAAGAACTCAACCTGATCAGGCTCAAGTCCCTCTGGGGCAGTTCCTTCTTCAGGATCTGCTTCACCTCCCTCTGGGGGTGAATCTGTGATCTGAGACAGAGGGGAAGGCACTGCCTTTACCCTACTGCTCCTCCTCTTGGGAAGCATCTGGTCCATTGTTCCAGGATCCAGAGCTGGTTCAGTGTTATGCATTCTTGCTTGTGACCTGGTCACAGCAAATACCTCTGCAGGGATGCCCAACATCTCAGCATGAGTCCATAACTCTACTTCAGACCAGGCTGAAGTCTCTAGATCATTGCCCAATAGACATTCGACAGGGAGGTCTGCACTGACTACAACCTTCTTGAGGCCAGTTACCCCTCCCCAGGAGAAATTCACAACTGCCAGACTATTGTTGGTCCTGACATTGCTTGCATTGGTCACCTGGTACATTTCGCCCAGGATGATCTGTCCAGGGTCCACAAGATCCTCTGCCACCATGGTGACACTAGCACCTGTGTCCCTAAATGCCAAAGCCTGTTTGCCATTTATTACAGGCTGCTGTTTGTATTTGCCCAGATTACTCGGCAGTAGTGCGCTCTATAAATACCTCAGTCAGTCAGTCAGACTGGGGCTTACTAGGAAGGACATATCAAGGTCTCCATCACAAATCAGCATTGCCTGAGTGGGCACTCTGACTAGGTCAGAGTCCAGTTCAGAACCCAGGGTCAACCCTACTACACCCTTATTCTGAGTACCACCTCCACCAGTAGCTGAGCTAGGGGGAACAGTTGCCTTAGGGGCAGGAGTGGTGGTGGTTTGGTCTTTGGACTTGTTACAATCAGAAGTCCAGTGCCCTTTCTGTTTACAGAATTTGCACCAGGGCTTCTTTGGCCTTTTCCCTTGTTGGATTGTGACTCCCCACCAGATGCAGATTTTTGGGGCCCTTGTGAAGACTTCTGGTCTTTTGACTTATCCCCACCTTTCTCAGAGCCCTTAGGATCCTGCTTCTTGGTGTCACCCCCTTGGTTCTGGGGTTTCTGCCTTACCCTGGTTCTGACCAATTTGTCTGCCTTCTTTCCCAATTCTTGGGGAGAGGTCAGATCTGAGTCCACCAGGTATTGATGCAACAACTGGTTCTGGCAATTATTAAGGATCTGTTCTCTCATCATCAGATTATACAATCCCTTGAAATCAGTAACCCTACTGCCAACCAGCCAACCCTCCAGAGCCTTGGTTGCACAATCTACAAAGTCAGTCCAGTCCTGAGTCTGGGCCTTCTGGGTGTCTCTGAACTTCAACCTGTACTGCTCAGTGGTTAAGCCAAACCCATCTATCAGTGCACTCTTCAGGACTTCATAATTATCAGCATCCTCTTCTCTAACAGTGAGGAGCTTGTCTCTACCTTTGTCTGAAAAGGAGAGCCACAAGATTGCTGCCCACTGCTTTTGGGGGACCTGCTGTACTCTACAGGCCCTCTCCATAGCAGTTATCCACTTGTGGATATCATCCCCACTCTGGTAGGGAGGAACAACCTTGCTCAGCTTCCTATGGTCTGGAATAGATTCTCTGCCTCTAGGGACACTGTTGCTGCCACCAAGGGGTTCTAACCCCTCTCTTCTAGAAGCTCTCTGGATCTCCAGGGCTTCTCTATCCAGTGCCAACTGCTTGGTTCTGAGGGCAACTCTTGCTTCCTCATACTGCAGCAGTTTGCACATTCTGTCAGAGGAGCTCTCTCTTATGGGTAAGTATGAGTTCCTCTGCTGGACAAATTCTCTGCCAGAGTGATAAGAGTAGTCAGATTCCCTGGAAGGGGACCTATGCCTCTCATCCACTCTGTCAGTTCTCTTAGGGAGAATTCCTCTGTCCTTTTCAGGCCCCTTGGAGCCTGGCCGTTCAATCACAGAGTCTTGGTCATTCTGATTTTCATCATCTGACCCAGACACTGTAATTGACCCACCCCCTGATTCAGACCCATTAACTCCTAGAGCCAATCTAAGATCATCTGCTGTCAGCAGATCTATCAGGTGTAGTGTGGAGGGACTCTGTCCTAGCTTCAGGTGTCTTTCAACACACATGGCTCTCAAGTCAGAGAAAGCCATGTCCTTATACTGAGGCTGAGTGGATCCACTGGTTCCACCCTTTAAGGACATTCTAGTGTTGTGCAGTGTTGTACTACCTACACTAGTTTGTGGCCTACTGATACTAGCTTGACCTGTAGAAAGGGTGTGCTATCCCTTGGCACACAGCTCTAAGTTCAGTAGAACTTATTGATACTAAGCTTGACTTTATATGTACCTTAAGTACCTATAGTGGTTTTCAGTTAGTAATTCAAATAGAGATTTTCTGGTAAAACAATAGCAAGCTGGAATCCCACACGCTGCCCACCAATGTGAGAAGTTGGCCTGGTATATGCTGTTCACTAATTAAAGTGGACACCTTGCACCAGTACAATTCGACTCTTATGGTAGATAGGTTTAAGACAACCTTTAAAGAAAGCTATCCTAGTGGTAGCTGTGGAGAGCAGCCTTCAGGCTAAGTCTTGAAGGAATGTAAAGCAGCTTGTTTTACCACACAATCTCTTGAATCACCAAATGAAAAGACACCACACAGGTATATATATCAAATATATATGTATTTATTAATAAACAACTCTCTACTAATCTCTTTATGAGATTAGAAGTCAGGAACCTATGTACAAGTCAAATGTTATCAAAATAAGTTTAGCACAATCGAATATCACAATCTTAGTTTGGCTAGACCTAGGTCTAGGGCATCTAGAATCGAGGGACCCCCAAGAACCACCCCAGGTAGTTGTAGGAGACCCACAGGGGACGGACGCGGTGTCCTGGCACCGGTGCGAGTCCTGTAAGAGTCTATGCGAACAGACGCGATTGAGATTTCAATGTTAAAGGTCCCTTGCGTGTTCGAGGCGAACACACCGATCGGTCCTTGTACGAGTCGAAGGACGCGGTTACAGATAGAGTTGCAAGGGAGTTGGACGCGGTGTGTCTAACACAGACGCGAACCATGTACGAGTCAGCGCGATAGTCGCACTTGGAAAGTAAGAGTTTTAGGGCACTTCTAGGGTAGCTACAAGCAAGTCACTTACAGGGTAAGTAGTTCTAGGGCCCACACCCACAGGAGCACCGTAGTGCTGAAGTTACCTCACCCAGGGGAGCCGGGTGCATAGGTGTTCTTTGGTGTCGGGTCGCGGTGTTGTAACTTGGCAGCACTTAAGTTAAGCATTAGCCGAAGACATCCTGTATTCAGAGGCTAAATTGTCTGTTTTGTGGAATCCATTTTGTATTTCTGGCAGCCATTTTGGTTGCCATGTGCTGCCATGTGCTCGCCATGTGCTCTGTCCTACCTTCCTGTTAACTGCTCTTGAAATCTGCCTAGAGACGAGTTATATTTAGCCTTTTTGCTTTGCACATGCTCAGTTGAGCTCGCAGCTGTCCATGCAGCTGTTCCGAGTTTATAAATGTCAGGATGTGTCTACTAGAAGTAGAAACTGTTAGCTCCACCCACTTGTCGACTGTGCATTTCTTGTATGACCTTATATGTACCTAAAACCAGCATTTGTGTTTGTACCGCCTTCATTTGAGCCCCTGTGTGGGTATAAAAGGACCAAGGTCCTTCCATTCAGTGTGCTACTTCATGCATTACCGAAGGGTGCTGTGTGAATGTAGCTCCACCTCATGAGGTTTAATAAACTCTGTCTTTTCTATTCCAGTTTCTGTGCCAACTTCTTCCAATTGGTCTGAGGACTCTGTGCAAGGAAGGGAGAACCCCTAAGCACTGGTAGGCCTTGTTGAGGCTCACCACTACAAATTGGCGCTTCCAACGTGGGGCTCATCGGCGACTCGGATGCCCGAAGGACTGGTCGAGACGAAGGATTGGAATCTCGCTTTTGGACGCGATCGCTGCCTGAGGAGACCAGAGTCTTGGCACCCATGGCGTTTTTCCTTTCTTTCTGATCTGACCATCCCGGCGGCGCCAGTCCTCGACTGAGATCTCTTCTGTTGATTCGCCGTGCAGTGACCATTTGGTCGATTTGAGAACTTGGCAGTTGGAACCTGGACACCATTTGATTGGTAAGAGCCGTTTTGCGGCACTTGCTGTTGGTTTGATGCCTTTGATTGGTAAGGTAGTTTAGTAACACTTACTGTGGCTTTGTTTGTATGATTGGCCAATTTTGTAATCTGTTTTGTAATTATATATGTATTGAAATACATATAGGCAGGTAATGAGGAGATTTTTCTCTAACTTTGAAAACTTGAACGGCACACATTGTGTTAAGTGTCACTTGGAGTATAATATTATATATGCTATAATATTTTTGGCATGCCTGCTTCTAGCACACTTCGTAGAAAGTGTTGCTGTTTTGGAGGTACCAATATGGATTTAGTAAGTACTCAGCTGACTCCCCTCAGAGGGGATACCTAAATAGGTTTAGGTATAGTAAAAAGATATTTCTTTCTTGGTGACTAAGTACCCCATGGAACTAAATATGTACATAAAACGGATCCTGATCTGTGCACTTAGTAACATTCATAAGTGGTGATATGCAGAGCGCTTTTTGAGTGTTCTACCAGCCAAAACTGGCGAATTTGGTGTATTTTGGCTTCTTGAACATGGAGCAGTCTTTTGGGCTGTTTTGGTGCAGACTTTTGGACTACTTTTGAGAGCTCTTCTTGTAAATATGACTTACAATTAGTATTTACAAATAGTTTGGTTTTGCGTACAGTCTGTAGGCTGTCTCTTGTTTTTGCCCTAAGTGTTGATTTGTGGGTTAATTGTTTTTTTTGTTGTATGTGGTTCTGGACTGACATGCTTGAAAGTACTTGTTTCAGTAAAGTAGACTATGTTTTTTGTGTAAGAATGGCTAGCCTTAAGCGCGCTGTGTTGTGTGTTATGAGTGTATGACCCCCTTCTGAAAATGTCTGGAATGAGCTAAATTTGGTTTTTGTTGTCAATCTGTTATGCAAATGTCATTTAAAAAACTACATTTTTTTAAATTCAGGGAATGAATAATGTAATATATGCTAAATAGCTGCACGCTACCATTAAAATTGATAAAGTAAGAAACTATAGATATGTGCAAATTGCCACACTGGTACAGATAAATCAGAATTTACATTCAATAGGAATAAAATAGGCCTCATAGAAAGGTAGGAAAAATCGAATTTGTGTGCTTTCACACAATTAGGACTAAAATGAAAAATGTTACAGTATTATCCTTATATATTAATATTGAAAGGCATTCACATCATCTGAGTGAATTGGTTGTTGCTGAAATAAACACCACATTACAGAACGATAGATTTGTGCTGGCTTGAAAGGCGTGAGATGTTGACGCCTGCTGGTCAGAACACAGCTGTGTCAACAACACATGGCTATTCTTGGTCCCAAGCCATAAGGAAACTGCCGAGTCAACTAGATTTTAAGTTAGTGCAAACATGGTTTGAAAATGTGCATTAAAAACTGCTGATTTTATAAGTCAGAAAAGACAGTTTCATTATTTTGGATAACAGAGAAAAGATTAAAAGGGATTTCCTTTCTTAATGCCTTTTTAACAAGCACATCTGTGGTTCTGATGTTAAATGATTACTGTCCTTTAAAAGTGACGCAGACTTTTCATGTTTCAGTAAGGCTTTTGTGTTTCGTATTATAAATAAATACATTTAAAGGTGATAGGAAAGGAATGAGGCTTGCTTTTCATATGTGGAACCATCAAAAGGGTTTGTGATCATTATTAAAAAATAAATAAAAGGAGAATTTTGATTATATGAAGAAAAAAAAATGTTTATTAAAAATAATTGCCCTAAAATTGTTTTTGATCTTTTGTAATGTCTGATAATCATACTGTGAATAATATATAGCTCCTAGCATCAAAGTTGGATTTAAGTAGCACTTTACCATGATGTGGGGAGTGCAATGTGAAATTTCACTTTATCCAGGCATATAAAAACATTTTTTTAAGGGTGTACCTTATACATTTCTGATCCCCCATCTCTGGGATATCTAGAGGACACCCTGGGGATCCCTAATATGCCGCAATATTGTAGGTTATTCATTTTTAAGTGCCCCTACCACCAAAGTCGAAATTGGGACAAATTCACTATTTAAAAGTAGTTCTGCCAAGCAGAGCAGCTTTCACACTGCTCTTAGGCTTCAGTAAATGCACACATTTAAGTATAACACAAATAGCTGACCTCTAACCTGCTAGAATGCACACCATACACTGCACACAGATAGAGACAAGTATTGAAAAAAAAAAAAAACACAGCAGAAGTTAGATCTTACCTTTAAAATTATTAGGCGGACAGGACTGCCTTTCAGCTGTGATTCTCCAGAGTTGCTTTGAATTGCAAAGACCGCATGGAAAGCCTTGCACAAAAATGGACAGCTGGTGAAAGGGTTAAAGGTCGGAGTTCTGCATTTAGCTACCTAGCAGGGCTAAGGGGAAGGTTTGCTTGGACATTTCGACCTCCGAACAGTTTTTGAAAGAAGAGATGACAGCGCAGAGAGAGGAAGAAAAGCTTTGCTTCCTATTTTTGGCAAACGCAAGTTTTGCGCAGTCATATGAAAAGAAGGAAAAGCAGTGACGTATGTGGGCCCTGAGTAGAGCATAGCTCTGCCATGTATATAAAAATAATGGTTTTAGTTTAAAGATTACTGTGCAAGGGCTGAGATAAGGAGGCAATGGATTTTAGTTTGCATTCATGCGCCCTCATGTTAATCTAGCACCATTGCTGAAGGAATTGGTAATTGGTTATTAACGCTTTCTAAAGTTAACTCAATGTGCTTGTGTTAGGCTGAATCAGAAAATAGCCACTTTCTAAGATATCTCCTACAAGTTTGTTTGTGCCCAGTTGCCACAAATAGGGGTAGATAGTGTTGCCAGAAGGTAAACCTGTTTTCAGGTTTTCCTACTGTCAAAATGGGGGAAGGAGGTTAGCTCCTGGGCAAATTAAGGGTAGGCAAATTTATGTTTTCTCTCTTCTTTTTCTCACTCTCTCATGAGTCTGTCTAAGCTGTCTAGGAAATGGCCATGAGACATTTAATTGGCTATTCAGTAATACTGTTTTAAAATTGTTAGAATTAATAAAATGATGAAAAATATACTATGTTACTGCCCATCCTGTATGAAAGAATGAGTAGAACAGATTGATGTTCCCTTATTTGATCTTTAAAGGGAACTGTATAGTGGGGGTTTCTGTTCAAAAATCTCAGGTGGCAATACCATTATTGTTTATGTTATTCTCATGTTCTATACAGTTTTGCAAGGGCATTGCTAGTCTTTTATTAGCTAGTCTGTGTAATTGAGCTGACAGCCCTTATTAGAGCTGGAGATAGGGTTTTTTCCTTTTGAAAATGATGTTGCATAGTCCGGATCGTGAAAAGTAGAATGCAGGAAAGACGCCCATGTGATCCTTAGCAAACATTTTGAAGGAAAATATTGTTTTATAGGAGTTTGTTTGTCACAACATGTTCTGCTGGAGAAATTTATGTACCCACTATCTTGAGTTTTTTTCTAAAGTTATTTATGAAATAAGAATCCCTGTTAAATTAGCAGTTTTAGATTTTTCCGCTGCGCCTATAACATGAAAGCATGGTCCTAGGCATAAAATGTAGGTGTCTTTACGTAAGAGAAAGTATTTTAGAAGTGTCTGCAGTCCTGTACAAGTAATGCAAGGGTCATAAGTAGAAGTGTAGGAAAAGTTCCTTTTTCTTGAGGTTCTTCAGATGAATAATATAGGAATGCACAAATGTAAGGATTTGGAGTATGTCTGTATTGTTTTTCTTTTTTCCTCAGAATTTAGTAAATGAACACAGACTTCCTTGGTTGCTTGGGATTGGGTGACGTATTACTCTTGTCAGTTCACCAAAAAGTTCCTTTTATACTTGCCAATAGGTCTAGGGTGTTTTTTTTATTCTCAGATAGATGAAGTGGTTCTTGGGTGCCTTGCTAATGAATGGGGCATCCCAAGACTAAGGAAGTATTCTGAGACTATCCTCTCTGTTGATAGATTATTTTTGTGCCTTGTCTAAAGACCTTTTGTTCTGCCCACCAATAGATATTTGCTGCCCTACAACCATTGCCAGAGGGGCCCGGACATCAGATCCAGCCTGGGAGTCAGCACCAGTCCAGCTTGGAGTCAAGATAAAGGGAACCAGCACAGGCGTTGCTGGCAACTAGGACCTCAGTGAAGGCCGGAAGCACTGGGACGTGAAGTGTGTACCCCTGCCACTGTCTTGGGCGAAAGACGGGGTCACAAATCAGGATGAAGAAATCTTTCTGTGGATCCAGTTTTTGATGCCCAGCTGAGAGAGTCACAGACCGATAAGGACGGCAAGGAGGCTTTTGCTTGAGGTGACCCCCTTTGAAACAAGGGTTGCTTCAGGCCTTGAGTCCTGGTCCCAAAGTGAATGCAAGTCTGCGCCTCTGTTTGTTGATCAAGGGATGCCTGAGCATACTGGCTACACTCTGTGGCCCCAACAAAAGAGCAGTGCGCCAGCGGAGCAATACAGGAGTTAAGGAAGGACTTGAGTTTAGGGTACAGGTGCTGTGCCCTTGGTGCCTGTTAGATTAAAGTGAAGAAAACTGATGCACTGCCTGAGACACTGGACAGGATCGTTGAAAGACTTTTTCTTCTCAAACTGGGCCGTGATTCTTGAAGTTGCGAGTTGTGCAGCTCCACCGTGGGAACAACAAGAGCCTGCCTGTGAGGCTCAAACGGACACAGGGAGAAGACTCCCCTCTGGCTGTTTGTACAGCGGCTACAATTTCCCAAGGACTCTTTTTTTTGTTAGTAATGTACCCCTTTGATCGTCCCATTTTTGAGGGGGATCAGCCCTGCATTAGTGTAGTGACACCCGCCTTGGCCCATGGTGAAGAAATCAACGGCTGCCCAGGCAGAAGAGCTCCAACGATTGTTTTCAACAAGTTTTTAGAAAGATCAATCATTACTGTTGCTGAAATGAATAACAAAAGAATCATTTGTGCTGTAGGGTTTGTTGTTGCTATGGTGGCTATGGCAGCAATTACGTGGTACATCGAGAAGGTGGCTCCTGTTCGACAGCTTTTTGTTGCCACTACGCCAGTACCAGTGGAACACCACTACTTTACTCTTCCCTACCGTGAGCAGAAGCATCGACAATCCTATCTAAACAATACCTTTATCCAGATGTTGCACCATACTCACAATGCTACAAATACTACCAACTGTTGGGTGTGTGGGATGATACCTGCACATCAAAAGAAAGGAGGAACACCTTTTATTCCTCTTCCATTTTTCTCACAATGGTTCTTGTCAAGCTTGGTATGCGCTTTTGTTTGCATCTGGAAAGCCTTCGGTAGGTGGGATTATTTTTCAACTTAATAAAGTGTGTTATCAAAATAAAGAAGGTTATCCACAAGCCAAAGGGACTAAATGGGAATGGGAAGAGTATCAACCGGACAATATTTCAACACCATATGTCTTCACAAATGTGAGAATAAAGAAGAACATTGGACCTTTTGTGATTTCTGTGACAAAAGCTAAAGCAGATTTGTGTATTTGTAGCGTTAGAAGAATTCCAGTGGGGAGGAGCGAGTGTACTGTAATCCTGACCATTGAAGGTGCCAATGACAGCACTTTCACAGCCTCGCATAATATGTATTTTGTGTGTGGAAATAACGGATATTATCAATTACCTGTTGGGTGGTCAGGAATCTGCTATGTATCTTTTCTGTTGCCCCCTGTGTTTCTGGCACCTGCATTGTATCACCGTGATTTTAAACTGTACAATGATATTTCCAAAAACAGAAATAAGAGGACAATAAGTATGGACGAAGTTGACCAAACCGACACTACCCTACAACAATATGTTGATTTCAACTTGGGCTTATTTTTCTTTGTGGGTGCTGCATTAAACAGCAGAAAGATCAGGCGATTAACTCGTGTTGTGGAAGCTGTTACCAATCAGACAGCTATGGCACTTGGGAACATTACAGAGGAACTACAGATTGCAAGGATTGTAGCACTCCAGAATAGGATGGTGCTAAACGTGATTTTGGCTGATCGAGGTGGTGCATGTCGCATCATCGGTAGCAGCTGTTGCGTATTCATACCGGATCACTCACCTTCAGTATATGGCGCAATATCAGAACTGCATAAGATTGCTGCAGAAATTCATCCAGAGACTGGTACTTGGACTTTTACTGGATGGTTTGGGACTCTTGTTTCTGCTTGGGGCTGGAAGCTACTGACTATCCTGTGTGTAATGATTATGATACTTTTTACATGCTGTGTATGTATCCAATGTGGTCCAATGCTTTGCTCCATTTGCATCTCTGCTTGTATACCTGCCAAAGGGAACGTTGCTGAAACAAAGGCCCAACAAATGTTGAATAAAGAGGTGGCCGAAATAATGTTAATAGATGTACGGGATGAATATTTAGATTACCCCAGATAAACGAATGTCTTCAGCTAATGCTGAAAGGGTCGTCTGTTGTAATTTGGCAGCACTTAAGTTAAGCATTAGCCGAAGACATCCTGTATTCAGAGGCTAAATTGTCCGCTTTGTGGAATCCATTTTGTATTTCTGGCAGCCATTTTGGTTGCCATGTGCTCCATGCCATGTGCTCTGTCCTACCTTCCTGTTAACTGCTCTTGAAATCTGCCTAGAGACGAGTTATATTTAGCCTTTTTGCTTTGCACATGCTCAGTTGAGCTCGCAGCTGTCCATGCAGCTGTTCCGAGTTTATAAATGTCAGGATGTGTCTACTAGAAGTAGAAACTGTTAGCTCCACCCACTTGTCGACTGTGCATTTCTTGTATGACCTTATATGTACCTAAAACCAGCATTTGTGTTTGTACCGCCTTCATTTGAGCCCCTGTGTGGGTATAAAAGGACCAAGGTCCTTCCATTCAGTGTGCTACTTCATGCATTACCGAAGGGTGCTGTGTGAATGTAGCTCCACCTCATGAGGTTTAATAAACTCTGTCTTTTCTATTCCAGTTTCTGTGCCAACTTCTTCCTATTGGTCTGAGGACTCTGTGCAAGGAAGGGAGTACCCCTAAGCACTGGTAGGCCTTGTTGAGGCTCACCACTACAGCGGCGTCGTTTTCAATGGGAGCCAGTGAAGACTTGCTGCTTGCGGCGACAGGAGAAGTGTCCGGAGGAATCCAAGCCTGGATTCAGAAGATGGAAGACCTGAAAGCAGAGGGGACAGTGTTCAAAGTCACTTGGCAGTGACTCGGGGCAAGGAAGATGGATGCCCACCGTCGTCGCAAGATTCAGGTCGTTCACAGGTGCCTTGACTCTTCAGCCACAAGGTCCAGGAGGCGTCGACGACGACCAGGAGCTGGATTCGGCGTGTCCCACGATGTCTGCAGCTTACTGCGGTGTCGACGACTCGATTGGAGCCAACAAGCCTTGGTAACAGCAAGTCTCGGGGAAAGTGTAAAAAGTCAATGGCGCAGACCAGCAAGGTCTGAGGGACTCACCCAGCAAGGGTAAGTCAGGGCAGACCTGGAGAAACCAGGGGAGACCTTTAGTTCTGTAGGAAAGCCTTCTGGGGACCCACAAGCTGGCTGGCAAGGGATTGTGAAGACGCCTTGGGAGGATTTGCTCAACAGGGGCCCACGGTCACTCGGGACGTGGTAGGCCTCTGATCTTTGGAGAGATTTCTGCTGGAGGCTAGTACCACACGTGGTCTAAAGCACAAGTTCGTAGAATGTTGTGAAGGGGTTGCACTCGACAATAGTGCACGGTACCCAGGGGTCGCGGTTCCTCATCGCTCTTGGGGTCCACTGGCCTCAGCTTTGCTGGGGACTCACGATGGCCTTTGCGAAGTCAGGAAATCCACTTCTTGGGCTGCAGGGACTTCGGACTCCGGCGGGAGCGGCGTAGTTTGCGACTGTCGTTTGTAGTTTTTGGGTGCCTGCCAAGCAGGGGAGTCACTCCTTGACTCCAAGGGAGATTCTTCAGTCTTCCAAAGGTAGTGGAACGTCGAAGGTCCAGGATTCTTCTTGAGAGCGTCGTCCAGGGAGATCTAGGGTGCAATGCACAGGTTCCCCCTCTTATACTAAAAGAAAGGGAGGGACTAGCTCTATGACCCCACCTATGGGAGGGTCAGGGGGGTGGGTGGCTACACCCACTTCCCTTTGTCCAGTTTCACGCCAGAGCAGGGGCAGGTAGCCCCTGAGCCGGTTTGAACTGGGGTATGCCCAGAGGAGCCTTCTGCTCCCCCAGTGCAGGACTTCAAAGCACTCTTAAGAGTGCACCCGCCCAGCCCCAATACACTAAACCCTGTCTGGGAGGTGGTCACACCCCCTTGGGACAGGATATCTATTGTTGGGCTTCCTCCACTGCGAGTGTTGGTCATCAGCAGGAGGGCAGCCCAGTGTCTGTGACTGGTGGCATCCATTTTGTGATGCCAGGGCTCTGGAGGATTCCACCGCGTTTCCACAGTAGGTACATGTCTATCCCTCTAGAAGGGTGGAATGCTACCCCCGCCGGACTGGCGGGGGGGGGGTAGTATTCCAAGATGTTTGACACCAAACACGACATGTTTTGATGCAGCCATTCCAAAGTTAGCATTTTACTGCGAGGATATAATGCACTTAAGAGTATATGGTTTAACCGCATCCACAAACAGCACCAGAGAATGGACTCTGAGAGCTGCAGAGGGGCCCTGCTCAGGCAGAGGCACCCCCTCACATAGAAGCCAAGCACCCTGCCCTCAGGATTGATAGGGCCTGCCTTAGGGGTGACTGATAGGTTTATATGTGTGTGTAGGAGAGATATAGGGAACCTATATCTCAGTGAGGAGTGCTAGCACCACCTCACCCAGGCTGCAGTAGCAGGCCTGTGGTGTCAGATTTAGTCTGCTTCCCAGGGGTGGCATAATACATGCTGCAGCCCCTGGTAGGCCTGTGAAGTACCTATGCCCTTAGTACCTAAGGTACCATATACTAGGGACTCATAAGGTACCACAGTATCCAATCACTAGTGCACCTAGAGTGCACTCCAAGTCATTTAGAGAGAACAGAGAGGCTGGGGCCCTGATTAGCAGGGACCCAGCCAGACTACAGCCAGAAACCAGTGTAAACATCAGAAAAAAAGTGGGGGCAACATAAGAGGCAGATCCTACTCTCCTACAACGCCAAACAGGTATAGACCAATCTTACCAAGTTTAACATTGAGAGCACATGCACTTTAACACTGAACAGCAGTGATAAAGTGTCCAGAGTCCTAAAACCACCAACACCAGGTCAGAAAAATACCAGGAGGAAGGCAAAAAGTTCTGGGCTGACGCTGCAAAAAGGGCCAAGTCTAACAGGGACTGAGAGCCCCAAGTGGAAAAGTGTATTTTTTCTGGTCGCTGGATCTCACATAATAAATGTGCAGAATGAGACATGATGCATAACGTAGAGATATTCATGTAAAGAAACACGGTAATAGCATCACATTGGATTAGTTTTTGTATGAGATGCCAAACTTGTTTTTGGTGGAAATAATGATTCAAAGTCCGACCTTATTGACGTATAGAATATTTCTGTTGCTCCAACACCATTGCAGGAATGCCAACTGGCTTTGTGACTAAATTGACATAAAAGCAACACATACCAAATGGGTCTCACTAGATATTTCTTATTTTAAATAATTGCTAACTTTTAAATTACAAAATGCATTATATCTCCAAATATGGGATAGAAGCGTGCTCTTAAGACAAAGAATCATCTTCCCTAAAAAAACACTACCACAGTGGTGCAGCATTAATTACCACTGCAGCTGTACCTTGGCATGAAGTCAAATTAATAAGCATATAGCACTCCAGAAATCATGGTGGTAGAATGAGCCCAGGTCACCCATTTCAGAGCCTTGTGAATGCTTCAGAAATCAGTAAAGATTCCCCTGGATTCAGTGGTCAAACTGCGATATTCAGCTCACCACTGGAGGTGGAAAGGGAAAGTCCACTTAGCCCATGGAAGAAGTATGTATGTGGGCTCTCCATGAGACCACATATCGGAGGCTCTTACTTGATAAATTTGTCATAGTCAATTCTTGATTGAATTAAACTCTACTTCACATCAGTTACATCCTCATCTTAAATTTTTGATGTACTCTTGGAACATTTATTTCAAAGGATTAAGGCACCATATAAGACAAAAAGGGTTAGCGGGTTTAAATGAGCCACATTATGGAAAAACAATGATGCAGACTTTGATGCAAAGATCACCTTGCCACCTGACTATATCAGTGATGAGTAATAGAACAAGTCTCTGATTGAGTTGGTGTCAAAACTGGAGGGAAAGAGGGAAATAGCAGATGAATGTGTGAGTGAGGGCACTTCTACAGCTTAACTTGACACTTACGAGAACTAAATAATGTGTTTCCATTGTTCATAGAACACCAGGCAGATTGCCAATGAATAAAGGACTCTGGGAGCCATTCCAAAGTCTGCCCCTTGAGAAAAAGTGGGTTGCTATCATGTTATGTTATGTTAATAAAAATTTCTATAGCGCACGTACACCCAGAGGTTTCATGGCGCTTAACTTGATCAGTGTCACGGCAGAGGCGGATTATGCATAAGCCTACTCAAACAGCCAAATAACATTAACCTTCATTAACATAGAAGGTCCAGCGGTACAAAAGACCATGAGAGTGTGAGGTCCCAACTGCACCCCAATTAAGGCTTTAAATACCAAAGACAGTTTAGAGCAGTCCATTTTCCTTGCATGTGCTAGCCTTGCTACCCTACCATCCTTGGACAGGAAAGTGCGGGCTACTTGTTCGAGGTACTGCATGCGCAGGGGATGCAAGTACTTTTTATTTTGGTTCAGAAGGAGAATCCTGAGTGCGCTTTGTTGTTTTATTAAAGCACTCTTTAACATATTTTCAGTTGATTTATTTGTAGCTAAAACAACAGATCCTAAACATGAATTAAGCATCTCTAGGGAGGATAGAAGAGAGCCGCAGGATTTTGATAAAAATACTTCTCCTTCATTTTTTAATCTTAGGTTGGGCCAAACGACACAAAACCCCCAGGCAGTCAAGAGAAGTTTATTTCAGGCTATAGCCTATATGCTGTGATAATAAAGTATATGTATTTTATTATCACAGCATATAGGTCTTGACTGCCTGAGGGGTGTTTGTGTTGTTTGGCCACACATATATATATTCAATCTGTGGGGGGCGGCGCAGATCCCAGATGTTCACGGCGTTCCGTTGAATATCCAGGTATTGAGGTCCTTCAAGAACTTGGAAAGTGTTGGCGTCTGTCTGAGGTGGAGTGGGAGGGTGTTCCATGCCTTGGCCCTGAGGAAGGAGAAGGAGCGTCCTCCTGTTCTGGTCTTGATACGTGGCACCATGGCAAGGGAGAGCTGGACTTAGGGTAGGGATCTTTGGGGTGCTTGGAAAAAGAGGCAGTGGTTCAAGTATGCAGTTCCGGTGTTGTGGAGGGCTTTGTGGGTGTGGGTGAGAAGCTGGAGGGTGATTCTCTTCTCGATGGAGAGCCAATGTAGTGTCTGCAGCTGTTGGGTGAGGTGGCAGTGGTACAGTAGGTTGAGCACTAGTCTGGCAGAGGTGTTCTGGATGTTCTGGAGTTTGCGGGTGAGGTTCTTGTTGATTCTGGCGTAGAGAGCATTGCCGTAGTCTGCTGCTGATGAAGGCGTGGGTGATGGTTTTTCTGTGTTCAAGGGGGACCCAATTAGGGTCTTTTGTAGGAGTCGGAGGGTGTGGAAGCAGGAGGATGAGAAAGCATTGATTTGGCGGTCCATTTTCAGTTCGGAATCCAGGATGATTCTGAGGTTGCATGCATGGTCCGGGGGGAGGGCAGGTTCCGAAGGGTGGGGGGCCATTCCAGGCGTAGGCGTGTGGGCCATTGATGAGTACTTCAGTCTTGTCCATGTTGAGTTGTAGGCAGCTGTTCTTCATCCACCTGGCGACTGTTTCCATACCTTCTTGAACGTTGTGTTTGGAGATGTTGGGTTCGTTGGATAGGGAGAGGATGAGTTGGGTGTCATCTGCATAGGATACAATGTTGAGTCTATGGGATCTGACGATGGGGCGATATATATAGATCAGTGGATAGTTATACTTAGGACCATATTTTTTGGTTTGTTAAAATGTTAGGAACCGTTTGATGAATCTTCACAAAATTTTCCAAAAGGATTATCCTCCTTTTGGAGTGATCCATGAGGAGGGGGCCAAGAAAAAGGGGGTGGGGTCCCAAAAACAAATTTCCTCAAACAGATTCCAAAGTGATTATTGGAACATGCTGCAGGCAAAACAGCTGAACTGAATTACACTAAATTTGGCAGGGAGCTAGATCTTGGTCCAGAAAGCATGCTTTTTTTGAATTGGTATAAATTCATTCAGATTAGAGTTAGTAACTGGTCATAGAACCTGGCTTGATTGCCATAACTCATGGAACATGCAGATTGTGATACTACTAACATTCCATTTTTTGAAGGATGCCTGCAACATTTCCACTGAGATGTTTAAGATTAGCTAGTGTGCCGTGACCACCCACCTCAGATATGTCCTGAGCTCTTTGCTTCCTGAGTGTATTAGATTCACTGGAATGTGACTCAAGGTTTGTTTAGTTTTAGAAATATTGGGGCCAGCTCTAAGGTGAACTTCATTGCTAGGAGCAGATCCAGTCCCTGGTGGATCTTAGTGCCTGGGGGGGTTGTTCTTGGGTTGATCAATAGGTTTGCCAAGTAAGGAGAGGGCTAGCCTTGCACCACCCATAATAGAGTTTTCTCCTTTAATGACTTCTGTAGTATCTGTGTTTCATATGCAAATGATTTACTAGTCTGGCCCGCAGTCATAAAATTAATCCAAGGACTCTTTGCTAGAGGTGGACCTCAATTTTCCATATACCTTATGGCTGGATACATTTGGAGACTCAAGAGGTGTGTAGTGCACTCGCTATATTGGAAATTTTAATCAGTCCTGAGGATAGAAGTGCACACGGGCTCAGCGGAGTACACGCTAGAACTATTCAAGTAAGATCTTTGTAGTCTTTGTTAAAACTATGACATAGTTGATTAATAAGGTGGATGTGACCAAAATGTTTTTTTGCACTTTCTTAGTAGGAAAATCAAAGAGATTAACATTTAAAAAAAGAACCGGACTGACATTGGATTTTGAGTAAGCAGACGATGGTTAAACACAGAGGTGTGTTAATATGTTGTGGATTATTTTCGAATTCTTTTTTAATTATTTCTCCATGTCTGTGGTTGCCATTTCATAATCAGGGAAGCCAGTTTCTTTAAGCACCCGGTTTTCTTCGGTTCTAATATCTCATCAGTCTAGGTACTGGTTACTTTTCACATGTGCACTTTATTATTAGCACAACATATTTCACATATTGTTTGTCGGAATGAAGTGTATGAGACCACCAGTGGAGAGTGAATATTAATACACTGGAGACAAGCACAATATATTACTGGCCTTGTTTCTATGGATATACTGTTACCATTGATGTCAACCCCTGTACTTGTTATTTTTTCCTTTTTTACAGATTAGCCCCTGAGGAAGGGACTAGGTCCCGAAATGTATTGGGCACGAAGACCAAATATTGTTTTATAATTTTGTTCTGTACTTTCGAAAAGCACTGCAGCAAATCCTGTAATTTGTTTACAATTAGTTGAACGCATGTTTGTGAATGTTAACATATGTAGTGTTTGTTGTAATTGTGAAAAAAATAAATGAAGATAAGAGACATGCAAAAGCTTGTATCATGTTGATAAGAATAGTATGAATTTGTTAAATATTATTCGGTGGTTGTGTACACTGTGTTCAAGTTTAGTGTGTTCAAGTTTAGTTACTTGACCTTTGAGTTTTGGGTACATTTGGAGCCCATTCAGATAAAACTACTCTGGGAACATAAGAGTAAATGGTTATTTCTCTATCCATACTTTTCGGACATCAATTCCAAGGTGATTAAAACTCCTCATTAAGAATTGGACAGTACTCCATTGAACGCTTGTTGTGTCATTATCTGATCCCCAATCACAGATTAAAAAAAAATCAACAGAAACGATGGCACTTAAATTAATGGCATCAATTCCCTAAAAGTGTCTTGGGAGTGTCAATCGATTGCCTCCGTTAAGAATGCCATATGAGACCTTAGACACATAGATAGGCTCTCCACCATCTCGTTGTTCAGTCTCCTTCTTTAAAACGTCCTGGTGCAAAATTTACTGCAAGGGTGTTTAGGGACGATACCAAAATTGTGAGTTCAGCAGGCAAATGTTCGCTAGTACAGGAATAGACCTGTATACTCCTCTGTGGCTCACTCTCAAAAAACTCCTCAAAGCCCATTTGGCTTGATTGGAGTGCATACAGCCTTCTTCACACTTGCTCAATTAGATCATTTCCATTGCTTTTCCTGCCTAAAGGGACGAAAAAGGAAACTTTTTGCTTGCCGGCTGTTGATTGGGTGAGAGATTTGCTTCTCTAGGCTGGTTAGAGTCACAGCATTTTTTTTGTTATTTGTTTATTTAGTTTGCACAAAGCTTTCACTTTTTCTCACTACAAACAGTAGAAAATATCTTGTCTTCTGTGATAATCATCTTCTTGCCTCAGCAGACTTGTCATCCTCTAGAGGCTGTTTGTTTTAAGATGTTAAACCCTCTAAATATTCTCGATAGTATCCTGTGTGGCTTAGAGGTGATTGGCCATGATATTTAGATGGGCTTAATCTAGGCCCCGCACCAAACGTATTTTCCATGCATCCTCCTGCTACAGGATCCAGTATTGCTTTTATTTACACTGTTGAGCTAATGTTGCTGATACTTTGAAAGGGGGTGCCTCGAGATAGATTGGTTTCGTGAGGCTCACCAAGCTCAGGTGTGGTTCTTGATTAGCTGTTTTCTCTCCATTTTGGCTGTTAGCAAATTTAAGTCACGGTTTTATTTGTTCACTGATACCATCCAAACTTATGGTAAAAGTATACTTTTTCAGTAAAAAGGATGACGACACAGGTTTTTGATCGAGTTCATGGGTGACTTCCTTTTTGCCTAGAATGATTACTAACCACTTTAGCTCCACAGTCTTTGCAGCTGCCCGTTTTTGTTGTGCCAGGAGGATAGAAGAGCTCATTTCTTGGATTCTTGAGATCTCGTGCACAGCCTTGAGAACAGGGTAGACTTAAGAAGTCACTCATGATATGAATTGCTTCATTTGGCGTATTTGTTATACAATTTAAAGTCAGGTTGCAGAAGCTTCCCTCAGGGCCGTTTCTGTTGCCACGGTCTCCTTTATAGAACTTGTGGCCCTACATATTGCTCCCTTGAGGTCTCCAGGCTTGTCCATATCTTCCAAAGTCGCCTCGGTTTTGCATTCAATATCTGCTAAGTTCTCTATGGACCTGTTGCAGAATAAATTCCAACCTATGGCAGGAATTAAAATTACCTCAACACCTCACCAACTCTCATTTTGCCGTAGATTGAATGAGATTGGATTTCGCGAAGCCACGAGTTCCGGAAGCCCACAAGCGTAACCACGCTTACCCGAACAACGACTTTGCCTTAATCACGCATGTGCGTGGTTAAGGCAAAGTCGCTCTAGTGTTCGGGACGGGGGGAGAGAGGAGATTCGGAAAGGGGACATGGGCAGGTAAGTGGGGTTTCAGGGTAGTTTTCAGGGGGGTGGGGTATGGGGTAGTTTTCAGGGGTGGGGGTGTTCAGGGTAGTATTTAAAGGTGGGGGTTTGGCATAGTTTTTAGGGGAGTGCGGTTTGGGGTAGTTTTTAGGGGTGGGGGTTCAGGGTAGTTTTTAGGGGTGGGGGTTTGGGGTAGTTTTCAGGGGTGGGGGTGTTCAGGGTAGTATTTAAAGGTGGGGGTTTGGCGTAGTTTTTAGGGAGTGGGGGTTCAGGGTAGTTTTTAGGGGTGGGGGTTCGGGGTAGTTTTCAGGTGTGGAGGGGGTTCGTAGAAGTTTTCAGGGGCGTTCTGGGTATTTTTTATTAAAGGGGTTGTTTTTAGGGCTCAGGGAGAAGGATGGGGTAATTTTTAGGGATTAGGGGAGGGCGGGGTTGTGTTTAGGGCTCAGGGGGTAACCTTAGCCATGCATACCCCTTTACCATGCATGCCTTTGCCACGAAAGTTCATGGTAAAGGCACGCATGGTAAAGCAATGCGTGGTTAAGACTCGGTCGTTATACAGACCAGGTTGTTTAGGTATGCAGGGTAGAGGAACTCATTGTTCCGACATACAACTGGTGGGCATTGTCTGAGTTTTGGGAAAGGGAGTATCTAGAGCCTTTTGCAGCCCCATTCCGCTATAGTTGTCAGAACTTGATTTGGCATCTGTTCATGATCATGTGTGCATAGTAGCAACCCAGTCGTTAGTGAACCGGAATTGCCAGCACCTTTTCTGAGTGCTGTCTCACTTCTTGTCCTGACTGGGAGATGATAGGATTTGTGCCTGTACATGCCTCCTAATAAGGGCCCACGAGCTGAAGGTGGCAGGCAGTAACTGGGGTCCAGGCTGCTAAATCATGCCAGTGGTAAGGGTTGGTGATTGACAAAAAGTCGAGAGGAAAGGAGCATTTGTCAGAGGCAGTGGTGAAAGGTAGCTGTCGGAATATGTTCAATCGGTGCCCACCACCTGCAACCACCAGCTCAAATTAAACACTGGCTGGCACTTCACTGCTTGTTGATACATCAATTATCTTCAGGCCTCTTGTTCCCCTCAGTGCAGCGATCTTAGACATTGATGTCAATAAAGCAGAGCACACATCAAAATGTAGTTTATAGATGCTACCCCAGGTACGTTGAATTTGTATTTCTTTTAAATGCTGCATTCAGCACAATCTATTTTCTGAGATGTGCCTTACTGAAGAGCAATGTCATAAAAAAAGGAAAAGTATAGATGCCCGTTTCAAGAATCAGAATTAAGTAAACTGAGGTAAGCATTATTTTAGCCATCAGTAAAAACAGAAAGCACACTTTGCCTGACGTGCTGAGTTTAGATCACATTATAAAAACTGATAATAAAAACAGCTATGAAAACAAAGGCTACTCATATATTATATCTTGTTCGGCAAAGCCAATGAAGCATGTGGACTCTTTCAATGTACAGCTGATAAACTGTGGCACAAGCCGCATTCTTGATACTTCAAGATCACAAGGCATGTGCAAGGAGAACAAGGGACTTGTTGAAATCATTTGCAGCCGCACACCAATGGAATAAAATTGAAATGTAGCCGGGTCCACGATTTTTGCAGCATATTACTATTTTTATGTGATGTAGTTACAGCAGTAAAACGACTCTGGCCGCAGACTTCCCGTCTGAAATGTACGGCACGAACTTGAAACCGGGAAGGGCAAACTCGGCATTCTATGATTATGACGTCGGTAAAATAAGTAGCATGACACTGAGTAATAATAATGCCTGTTACTTAGGGTATTCGAAAGGGCATATGTACAGCACACAGCGTTCTATTAAAAAAAAAGTGTCACTCTACATACTGTACTTAATGCAACTGCAAACTCGAAGCAACCAGAGTCAGATAATTACTCACTACATCAAGGATAATTAGGGAATAACGTTCATGCAAATTGTATGGATTTCCGTAGGAGAAAGTTAGCATTTGGTGAACTTTTTCCACTATTGTAAATAAAAGTCAGAGTTCACAATTGTAATACTCCTCCTATAAGATACCAAGAGAAGGTCCTGGCCCGGTTTTTACGAGCCCTTTGCATGCACCTCTCTGTGAACGGATTACAATTACTAGCTGTGCCAGTTTAATGCATCCAATGGTGTGATCTAGTCCACATTTCCAGATACAGATTGGCATGTCAAACCTGTGGCAAATTATTGGGGGAAATACCAGGACTTGAAGATTTTGGTGTCATAAGCATGAGAATCAGAATGTATTGCTTGCTTTTTGGCAACACGTGGACTAGGTATTATATATGGAACCAGATTAATATGGTATCCCACACCAAGGCACTCGTTGGAGGCTTTATACTTGGATTTGCAGGTGCGGTTGTATAAACCTAACAGTACAAACATATTCACATATCCGAATTGTAAAGGCGTGCTCAGTTCATATATTTTTATACTATTAACTGCTAACAGGGAAATATTTTAAAAGTGCCTTGATACTCACAAGGGGCCGGTGCACAAGTAAGGGTTGACAGTGGCAGTGACCCTTGGAGATTGTTGGGACGGGAATGTTCCCTTCATGGTATACAAGCATATAACCCTGCCCTGAGTATCTGAATGTATGTCTATCTGGTATTCTGGCTTTTATTTTGGACTCTGGTGTCACTCTTATCTGGACTGTGCACAGCGGTGTAAGCCAGTTGTTAGCAAAGGGAGGATTGTAGGAAGGTGGAGTATTATGTGGTGATGCTAGTTAGGCTTCACCATGCAATGCTGTCACAAACCCCAAAGATGGTCCTTGGATTCACACTAATAAATCCTTAGCTCATTACTGGTAGTGTTGCAAAGATCAGTGAGGCTCTTAACATATGTTAAGCATTTCAGAGTACCAACATGGACAATAAGTATTTGACACAACTCGAGAGAAATCCAACACCAAGTTATAAAAATAGTGTGTATTTTTGTGTTAATTTAGACAGTAAAATGAATGGAATAGCATACATGTAACCGAAGTTATAGATCTTAGGAGCAATATAAAATCAGTTTAAAATAATACAGCGGAAATGTAACATTGCGGTCAACGGGAAAAATCACTAGTGACAATCGGTCACTTACAGGTCGAGTTGCGTGGTACCCTTGCAGGGTAAAGGTGATGAAGGTACCAGAACCAGGGAGAGCTACTTTTACCGTTTACATGGTGCTACGGGGAACAAGATGCAAAAACAGAGTTGTTGTAGTCTTCGGTTGAAGGGAAGGTCGGGTGGAGTTCCCTCTAGTGCAACGCAGAGTGAAGGGGTCAGTTGCCAGACTGGCAACCAACAAGCCTGGGCAGCAGTTTCCTTGGAAAAAGGTATTTTGACGTCCAGTGGTCCAGGGGAATAAAGTAGCTTCCTGTAACATTGTGGAAGGCAAGACTAGAGATCCCACAATGGATTTGGGCGATCCCACAGAGGGCCTGATGGCCAGTGATTCTTCAGAACCAGAGCACTAGTTTAATTTCAGTTTGCAGGAAACTAGTGCCACTAGTCCAGGGAAGTCTGAGGGTTCTTCAGGCTTCCACATGGGTCCCTCTGTCTTGGCGAACCAAGAGTTAACCTAGGACGAGTTTTGATGAGGCAGTTCCAGGAGCATTGCCACAGGTGCAGAGTATCCCTCTTTTGATTGATGCAAGTCTAGTTGCAGCAGACATAGGTTATTTCTTTTGTGCTCTTCGATGCAGGTTGTTCAGAATGGAGGTTCTGGTGTCAAGCGTAGTCTTTAAATCCTAGATTTAGAGGCGTTAGGGGTGTGGGTGCAAGTAGCCAATGGGCTGCTTGACCCAGAGGCTAATCTGCCCCTGTGTGACTAGCCCTCTGGGGGTGTACACCTCCTTGCCTACCTGATTCCTGCCTGCCCAAGTGCAAATATGCTTCAGGCAGGGGGAGGACTGTTTCCTCCTCTAGGATGCATATCAAAGGTAGTGCAGCCTTGGAAGCTCACTACCTTGATGTGCCACTTCACTAGCCTTGCTGGGAAGAAGGAGGTGTGACCTCCTCCCTGCTCATGGCTTTGTTCCGGACTTCTGGCAGTGATCACACTGCCTGGCAGGAGTTCAGAATCTTGCCTTGTCGGCAGCAAGCGTGGGCTGCCAGCCAGAGCACAGAGAAGCTGGGGCAACCAGGTTAGCAACCTCTAAGGTAGTAACAGGAGTGCATGCCCTCGACATGAGATTCATGTCGGGGTGAGGAAACTAGGTGCTTGATACCAGATACAACATATTTAGGTGGTATCATAGTGAAGCTGCCAACCTTGGGTTTGTCCGGGTGCAAGCCCATGTTATCTTACAGATTGTCTATCACTTATAATGTCCTTTAATGGTAAAGGGCACTATAGGGACAAATAAGCTTGCGCGTACATGCCCAGACCTCTAATATACTGCACCCTGCCTCCTGGGCTTTAGGAGCCCTTCCTTAGGGGTGAATGATATACAGTAAAGGTAGTGCATTGATTCTGCCACACATGGTGAGGGCAGAGTCAAGTTCGAACAGTTTGCACTACACCTGCATTCTGCAATGACAGGAGCAATGCATTGTGCAATGACTGCCTGCTGTCAGTTGTTTACTTGGGTCACTCAGGGTGGCACAAACAGTGCTGCAGGACCAGGAGACCGTTTTACTACCCATGCCCTGAGTACCCCTGGTACCATATACCTGGGACCTATAAGGGGATAAAGTCCTTATCAATTGGGAATGCTAATTTATACATAACAGTTTTAGCAAGAGAGCACTGTGGTCGGGGCAGAAGACTGCAGCGCACTATCAGAGTCAATTTAATTCAAGTTTATTGTATGATTACTTAAAGCCATTACAAAAACCATAAAACAAGAGAGAAACTCTGTGGCTTAATGGCTAGAGCGTCCCAGTTTGAAGCTGGGGAACCAGGTTCCAGTCTGGCGGGAGGCTCAAACATCCTGTGAATCTGGAAAAATCACTTAATCTCCCCATGCCTGAAAACGAATGTGTCTGTCTGTAATGCAACTAGTGCTCATTTAAAGCGCTCTGATACCTTCGGGTCGAGTTCGTGCTACATAAAACTGCCACAAAAAAAAGAAATTAAAAAAGAACAATTCCTTTCTGGAAGCATACATAACAGGCATTAAATGATATATTGTACTTTGATTAAACAGGATATGTTATTATAAAAGACGCCATGTCATTTAAAAAACCATAAAACACTAAAGTGCGTATCAATGTATGTGAGAATCATGATCATACAGTGCAAAGTAGCTTCTATAATAGGACTAATTCATGTCCTTAGAATTAAGGCGTGGTGCCAAGAATGTACAATTTGCACGATAGAACGATCTGTTGGAAAATAGACACATCCTGTGCTAGGGCGGGATAGAATCATGTTGGACAAGGCAGAGTTAAATCTCAAACAATATATAGATTTTAAAGTGCAAATTAGCAGCCCATGATTTTAAAGTGCATAGCTTGGTCACAGGCATTGTGTACATTATGCAGTGCAACAATTCGAGCCAATAATTTAAATGCATTGTTGAATCACAGTCAATATATGGCTTTTGAAGTGCAAACAGGTTCAGGAACAAATTCTGATATGGATAATATATCGATTTTAAAATACAAATAAAGCAAGCCACGATTTTGAGGTGCATAGTTAGGTCACGGGTATTGTGTGGGTTTTGCAGAGCAACAATACAAACCAGGAATTTAAGTGCATTATTGAATCACAGTCAATACATGGCTTTACAGTGCAAACAGGTTCTTAAACAATTCTAGTGCAGACTGTGGTTTTAAAGTGCTAAGTCACAGGCAGTGAATTGTTTTTACAGTGCAGACAAACACATCGAGGTTTAAGGTGGATTGTTAAGTCACAGACTCTGTAAGGCTTTTAAATTACAAACAGGTTCATAATTAAGATCTGCTCCATTTCAAATGCAGGGTGCCTCAATATATTGAAAGTCAGCCGGCATGTCTAGTAGAAGGCTTTTTTTTTTTTTTACATTAGTGCAGCCCCTCTAACTCCGGCCCTTGCTGCACTGGAGGCTGAGCAGTTTTACTGCTGAGTCTGTTGGCAATTAACATTATTTAATAACAAGTAACTGGTTTGTATTATGAATTTCCCAAATGTTGCCATTTCAGACACTGTTTACAGGCAATACAGAAGGGAGATGGCTTTCTTGGCTGAGCGGATTCCATGCCTTAAGAAGATGGGCCTTGGTAGTGTTCAGCGGGCATCTATTAATGCTGGGCAGCAGAGAAATATGTGTGCTAAGGATTCCCTTCTATAATTACACAGTCATAGCCAATTCCATGATTGTTAGACTTGGCATCTTTTGTCACGTTTCCCCTGACTTTTTGCTTTCTGACCTCCCGGTTTTGAGACTTTTTTTGCTGGCTTAGTGTTTTTGCGCACTTTTCTCACTGCTGATCAGTGGTAAAGTGCAAGTGCTCCTGTGGTAAAATGTATTATGGATTGGTGTTTCCATGATTGGCCTATTTGATTTATGTGTCAGTCCCTAGTAAAGTGCACTGAGTGTGCCAGGTCCTGTAAATCAAATGCTGTTAGTGGGCTGCAGCACTGGATTGCGCCACCCACACAAACAGCCCGTAAATGTAACTCTAGCCTGCCATTGCAGAGCCTGTGTGCAGTCTTGAACTGCCATGTCGACTTGGCAAGTGCACCCACTTGCCAGGCCCTAATCTTCCCTTTTCTTACATGTCAGTCACTCCTAAGGTAGGCCCAAGATACCTCTGTGGGCAGGGTGCAGTGTATGTGAAAGGTAGGACATGCCCTGGTGTGTGTGGCATGTCCCAATAATGAATTACTGCCAATTTCGTTTTTCACTATTGCAAGGCTACCTGTTCCCCATAGGACAGAATGGGGAGTTTGTTTATAACATCTTATAAACATAACTGGCCCTGGGAACTAGGTAGGAAAATAAAGTTTAGTATGCCTGAACTCAGAATCTAAAGATGCATCTTTTAGTGAAGGTGATTTTTACATTCTGTGTTTGAAAATACCACTTTTAGAAAGTAGGTATTTTCTTGATCAGCCATCCAGCAGGCCTCTGCTGGGTCTGTGGATTATATGTCTGGATTTTGGATGACAGGGGCTGGGGCTGGGGAGCAGCAGAGGCTCCAGATAGTCTAGGTGGGTCAGGAAAGGGCTGAATAGACCTGGGCTGCATTTAGGGTAGGGGGAGGAGATGTCCTTGCACCTGAATGGGCCTGGTCTGCCTCTGACAAAGCCGTCTCCACCTCCTGCCAGGAAGCCACACTAGAGAGGGCAGAACTGGTTCTGGCTGGGCACAGACACACTCTGCCTGAGAGGACAAAGGATTTTGGGCTATAAAAAGTGGAGCCCAAACCCCTGAACTTTAGAACTCTTTTGGACCAAGAAGACTGCCAAGAAGAAGAGCTGGAGAAGCTGTGAGGAGGAACTACCACTTTGCTGAGTGCTTTGCTGTGTGACCTGCAGTGGCTGCTTCTGTCTTGGGCAGTGAAAGGACTGGACTGAACTTTCTGCAATCTATTTTTGTGAGTTTCTCCAAGGGTTTGAGGTAGAGCTTGCCCCCTGTTCAAGAATTCTCAGGAACAGCAAAGACTTCAAGTTCTTCTGCCCTCAGCACTGGGAACTGTGTGTTTTGTGGTGCAACAAGAAGAAAAAGCAACCCGACGCCGTCTACGACGCCGCTGCCGACTCCGTGTCCTGAAGTCACCACAGAGGGCACGCCGCACCGCAACCCTGGTCTCACCGACGCCTGCCGACACCGCTGCTTGCACCGTGACCTGTGGGCACCGCACTCCACACCCTCACTTCATGATGCCGCCTTGGTATCCCCGACGCCGCCGCTCCACCCGAAATCGACGCCGCTGCCTGCACCGTGGTTCGGGGGCACCGCTGGTAAAGCTACACGATGCACCGCCCACATCCCGCACTGCAGCCTTGGCCTACCGATGCCGGCGCCATCGACTCCAGTTCGTCAGCCGACAACAGTGCTTCAGCAACGACGACGACGCTGCTTGCACCGAGACCTGTCAGCACCGCGACGAGCACCGCATCACTTCGCACCGCGACCCCGGTCTCACCGACGACGCCTTCTGATGCCACCACCGAGCCGCTGCTCGCACCGCGACCTGAGGGCATCGCACGCCGCACCGCTGCACTTCGCACCGCAGCACCCGATGCCCGGCGACGTCAGCGCTCCTGACTTCCACCGCGAGGAGATCGATCTGCAACGCGTGTGACTTCAAGGGCCTGACGACTCCTGCACCGACCTCTGGAACCGACACCTGCTGACGCCGTGCTTTCGGAAGCTCAACGAAAGGTCGCCGACGCCCTGCATTTCTAAAGGTACTGTTTTGCGGGTCTTCCCGACACCGTAGCTGGCCTGCGATGCCGCAGTCAGCCAGAACTGTTTGGATTTGTTTGTTCACGACACTGTGATAGCCCAGAGGGAGCTATCGACTTCAAGGAACTGTTTTTCAAGGTTATTTTGATAACTGAAGATTTCTAAATACTGTATTGTGGATTTTTATCGTTTTTGGTCTTGTCTTAAGTATATAAAAGTATTGGATATTTTTCTAAACTGCTTTGGTGTCCTCTTGTAGTGCTTACACTGTATTACTGTTGGTTATGTGCAAATGCTTTACACACTGCCTCTAAGATAAGCCTGACTGCTCGTGCCAAGCTACCAAGGGGGTGAGCAGGGGTATTTTAGGAGTGTAACTCCCTTATCCTGACTAAAAAAGAAGGGTCCCTATTTGGACAAAGGTACCTACCTGTGCCAACTAGAGACCCCCATTTCTAACATTGGTTGTCAGCGGTGAGGATAGGACTTGCGTTTGCCCTTGACTTGCAGTGATTGGTGTGCACTACTACCATATCGCAGACCATTACGTACCACATACTGGTTTTTTTGGTCTATTTTGGCCTTTCCATTGGTCTTGAACTTAAACTTTCCAGTACAACATGCCTGAATCAATTGCATCATCTGCTGCATCCTTGGAAGTGGCCTTTGAGGGGGAGAGGTTAGAAACCAACAATGTTAAGGAATTGAAGACGATCTGCAAAACCCTCAAAGTTCAAATCAGGGGCCTCACCAGAAAAGAGGAGCTACAAAAGGCGTGAGGGCCTGGGTAGCAGCCAGCCATGCTAGTGAGCTGTCTGGGGATCTTGGCATGGAGGCAGAGGAGCCTATCCCAAGGGTGGATGTGATTTTGGGAGGGGGGCACCCTCTAAGCCAGGCAGAAGCGGCCTGTCCCCAGAGGAGCTGGAGGACAGGCGGGAAGCAAGGAGAGTTGCTATGGAACTAGAGAAGCTTAAGTTAGCCATGGAGGAGAAAAGGATGATGCTAGACCATGAAATTAGGATAAAGGGGCTGGATCAGAGGAGTAGAACCAGCTCAGATGGTGTCAGCAATTCGTCAGGGCAGTCAGACAGAATTCTGCACATCCCCAAGAATGTAGGCAAGGAGTACAAGAAGGGTGATGACATACAGAGGTGGTCCAGGGGTATGAGGCGTCTATTCATATGAATGGGGTCCCTGAGAAGAATTGGGGGGCAGAGTTGTTGCATCTCTTCCCAGAAGAAGCTAGGGATACTCTGATAGCTTTGGGTAAGGGGCAGAATCTCACCTATGCTGATATGAAGGACGCTCTCCTCACCAGGTATGGACTCACTCCTGAAAAGTACAAGGATCAGTTTAGGTCCTGTAAGAAGTCTGATGCCAACACTTGGTTGGAATGTGTGGATTTGTTCTGCAGGTCTCTGGATGGCTAGTAATGTATCCGATTTTCAGGGGCTTTAGAATTTGATTGCATGGGAGCACTTGTCTAGTCTATGTTTTACAGAGCTGTGCCAGCACTTGGTTGATAGTAAGCTAACCGACCCCAGGAAGCTTGCTATGGAGGTGGACCGCTGGGTGAGTACCAGGGTCCACAAGAAAGCGTTTGGGGCAGACTCAGTCAAAGGTGGGCAGGGTCCCCAGCAGAAAAGTGGGGGGGACAAGGGTAAAGTGCAGGAGTTCTCTAAAGGGCCCCAAACTAACACCAGGGTAAAGGTTCCCATCCCCCCAGAGAAAAGAAGCAAGGGGTCTCTTCAGAAAAGCCTGCTGAGACCGGCCCCCACAAGTGTTTTTCATGTGACCAGATGGGTCACTTGAAGGGGGACCCCAAGTGTCCCAAAAGGGCACAGCCACCCATTGGTGGGCAGACCAAGGTGTTGGCTAGTGT
This sequence comes from Calotriton arnoldi, assembly GCA_963921515.1. Classification (NCBI taxonomy): domain Eukaryota; kingdom Metazoa; phylum Chordata; class Amphibia; order Caudata; family Salamandridae; genus Calotriton; species Calotriton arnoldi. The sequence goes on from CAWUFW010001918.1 coordinate 2,476,583, forward strand.
AGCGCTTGGGGAGGAGGGGTGCCCACAGGAGGGTGGGTAACCCATAGAAATGACTCTTGTCTCACTTGGGGACAGTGAGATGGTCCCAGGAAACCAGATGCCCCCTACACAAAGAAATACAGCACCTGGGTGACCATCAATGGGAAAAGGGTAGAGGCTCTCAGAGATACTGGAGCCAGTGTGACCTCAGTCTGGTGTCACCTGGTCTCTGAGGAGCAGCTAGTCCCAGGGGCATTCCACCAAGTAGTTGCTGTGGACAACTCAGAGTGCCAGTGAATAGTGGCGCAGGTTCCCTTCAAATGGGGGTGGGTCTCAGGTCCCTTGAGGGTGGTTGTGAGCCCTACCATGCCTGTAGATTGTCTGCTAGGTAACAATCTGGAGCAGTCCTTAGGGAAGGATGTTGAGCTCAGGTCTCACTTGGAGATGCTTGGGTTGCCAGAGTGGGCATGCGGGGCTACTCGGTCGATGGCGGCCAGAAAGGGTGATCAGAAGGACTTGGAGCCTGAAACAGTGGCCCAGGTCCTTGCCAAGAGAAAGGGCAAGGGGCGCGGGAAACCGGCCCCTGAAGATCCCACGGACCGGGAGGAGGCGGACCTTGAGGGGGACGCCCCATGCCTACAGGGGAGCAGTTAGCTGAACTGGGGGACATCTCTGAGCTGACCCATTGGCAGCAAGAAGGGGGTCCCACCAGGGAGGAATTCTGCAGGGAGCAGAAAGAGTGCCCTTCTCTGGAGGGTCTGTGGCGGCAGGCTGCAGACCAGGCAGCTGGTGATCAGTCTGGATCACATTGGATCTACTGGGAGAATGGTCTCCTGTATAGTGAGCCTAAGGTCGCTGAGCCTGGGTCAGCCCGTGTGCTGGTGGTACCCCAGTGCTTCAGGACCTTCCTACTGGGTTTGGCAGGAAATTTGGGGTGGGACAAGACCTTTGACAGGCTTGTCACCCACTTCTTCTGGCCCCAAATGCAAAGGCAGTCAGATGGACATTGCAGGTCTTGCCAAACTTGCCAGGCAAGTGGTAAGAGTGGGAGGAAGGTCAAAGCTCCTCTCCAACCTTTTCCAGTTGTTGGAACACCCTTTGAAAGGGTAGGAATGGACATTGTGGGGCCACTGGATCCCAAGACAGCCATGGGCAACAGGTACATCCTGGTCTTGGTGGACCATGCCACCCGGTACCCGGAGGCAATCCCTCTCAGGACAACTATGGCACCAGTGGTGGGCTGGGCGTTAATGGGGATCTTTTCCCGCGTGGGGTTCCCCAGAGAGGTGGTTTCTGACAGGGGGACCAATTTCATATCCAAGTATATGACATCCCTGTGGAAGGAGTGTGGTGTAACCTACAAGTTCACCACTCCTTACCACCCACAAGGTAACGGTCTGGTGGAGAGATTCAACCAGACCTTGAAGGGCATGATTAAGGGTCTAACAGAACCCATGAGGCGTAAGTGGGACGTCCTCTTGCCATGCCTTCTCTTTGCATACAGGGAGGTGCCACAGAAGTCTCTTGGGTTCAGTTCCTTTGAGCTTCTGTATGGTCACCCTGTGAGAGGACCTCTGAGTTTGGTGAAGGAAGGCTGGGAGGCAGCTCCCAGGAAAACTTTCCAGGATGTGTTTAGTTACATGCTGGCCTTCAGAAACCAAACTGCCCGCTTCAGAAACTCGCTCAGGTGAACCTAGAAGCAAGCCAGGAAGAAATGAAGAAGTGGTATGACCAGAATGCCACTCTGGTCGAATTTCAACCTGGGCAAAAAGTGTGGGTCATGGCCCCAGTGGAACCTTGTGCCTTGCAGGACAAGTGGACTGGGCCGTTTGAGGTGGTGGAGCGCAAAAGTGATGTCACCTATCTGGTGGATTTGCAGACTCCAAGGAACCCTTTGAGGGTCCTGCATGTGAACCGCCTCAAGCCCCACTTTGAGAGGTCCGAAGTGAGCATGCTCTTGGCGACAGATGATGGGGTGGAAGAGGAGAGTGAACCTCTCCCTGACCTCCTGTCTACCAAGAAGCACGATGGGTCAGTGGAAGGTGTGATCCTCTCACCTACACTGACCCCAGAGCAGCAGAGCGACTGTTACCAGTTGTTGGGACAGTTTCCCCCACTGTTCTCTCTGACCCCAGGCGTTACTCACTGGTGTACCCATGATGTGGACACCGGTGACAGCCCTCCTGTGAAGCACAAGATTTACAGGTTGACTGACCGGGTCAGGGCCAGCATCAAGGAGGAGGTCTCGAAGATGTTGGCGTTAGGGGTGATTGAGCCCTCCAACAGTCCTTGGGCCAGCCCAGTGGTCTTGGTCCCAAAGGCTGCTGCACCCGGTGCCACTCCAGAACTGCGGTTTTGTGTGGACTACCGCGGGCTCAATGCCATCACCAGGACTGACGCGCACCCCATCCCCAGAACTGATGAGCTCATTGATCGGTTGGGAGCTGCCAAGTTCCTCAGCACGTTTGATTTGACATCTGGGTACTGGCTGATTGCCTTAACCGATGGGGCCAAGGAGAGGTCAGCATTCTCAACCCCAGAAGGACATTACCAGTTCCGGGTGATGCCCTTTGGATTGAAGAATGCCCCTGTCACCTTTCAGAGGTTGGTCAACCAGGTGTTGGCTGGACTGGAGGATTTCAGTGCTGCATACCTGGATGACATCGCAGTGTTCAGTCCCAGCTGGGAAGAACACTTGCAGCACCTCAGTGAAGTGTTGAGGGCTCTGCAGAGGGCAGGCCTCACGATCAAGGCCAGTAAGGGACAGATTGGGCAGGGTTCTGTGGTGTACTTGGGACACCAGGTAGGAAGCGGTCAGGTGGCACCCCTACAGCCCAAGATTGACACCATTCTGGCTTGGGAACCCCCCAAGACCCAGACAGAGGTGAGAGCCTTTTTAGGTCTCACCGGTTACTACAGGAGGTTTGTTAAAGGCTACGGCACCATTGTTGCCCCCTTAACAGAGCTGACTTACAGGAAGCAGCCTAAGAAGGTGATCTGGACTGAGTCCTGCCAGAAAGCTTTTGATGCCCTGAAGGCCACCATGTGCACGGCGCCCGTGCTCAAGGCACCCGACTTCTCCCAGGAATTTGTCGTGCAGACCGACGCTTCAGAGCATGGTGTGGGAGCCGTGCTCTCACAACTGAACGAAGAGGGCATAGACCAGCCTGTAGTCTTCCTTAGCAGGAGACTACTACTACCCGGGAACAGAGGTGGAGTGCCATAGAAAGGGAAGCTTTCACTGTGGTCTGGGCACTGAAGAAGCTGAGGCCCTACCTGTTTGGGACTCACTTCCAGGTTCAGACAGACCACAGGACCCTCAGAAGGTTGATGCAAATGAGGGGTAAGAATCCAAAACTGCTGAGGTGGTCCATCTCCCTACAGGGAATGGACTTTACGGTGGAACACCGCCCTGGCACAGAACACGCCAACGCAGATGGTCTGTCCAGGTTCTTCCGCCTTAGTGAAGAGAACTCTCAGGAGGTTGGGTAGTTCTCCCTACTTTCAGCTGGAGGGGACATATGTTAGACTTGGCATCGTTTGTCGTGTTTCCCCTGAGTTTTTGCTTTCTGACCACCCGGTTTTGACTCTGTTTTTGCTGACTTAGTGTTTTTGCGCACTTTTCTCACTGCTGATCAGTGGTAAAGTGCAAGTGCTCCTGTGGTAAAATGTGTTATGGATTGGTGTTTCCATGATTGGCCTATTTGATTTATGTGTCAGTCCCTAGTAAAGTGCACTGAGTGTGCCAGGGCCTGTAAATCAAGTGCTGTTAGTGGGCTGCAGCACTGGATTTTGCCACCCACACAAACAGCCCGTAAATGTAACTCTGGCCTGCCATTGCAGAGCCTGTGTGCAGTCTGGAACTGCCATGTCGACTTGGCAAGTCTTAAGTCTTAAGTATATAAAAATATTGGATTTTTTTCTAAACTGGTGTGGTGTCCTTTTGTAGTGCTTACACTGTATTACTGTTGGTTATGTGCAAATGCTTTACACACTGCCTCTAAGATAAGCCTGACTGCTCATGCCAAGCTACCAAGGGGGTGAACAGGGGTTATTTTAGGAGTGTAACTCCCTTATCCTGACTAGGAAGAAGGGTCCCAATTTGGACAAAGGTACCTACCTCTGCCAACTAGAGACCCCCATTTCTAACAATGATGGATTCAATTCTCTGTTTGGGAGCTGAACCAACCTTGCCGCTAAAATCTGTTTAGGTGCGAATTTTCGCACTGTCTGATGGAGATGAGGTTTGACTGCGTGGTTCAGATGTGGTGCTGTTAGAGACTCATGCAGGACTTTCGGTTGTAAGGCATTTGTGTCCAGTTCTCGTGACTAGTTATACAGCAGTTTTCCTATTGCTGATTTGAATCGGGTATAATTGATCTTATTTGTATCCCAGTTCTCTGCCTTAAACTGCAGGCATTCCTTGGCTACTGCAAGATTTGTGGACTAGAGATTGTTGGTGCTTGTAAGAATTGTTTTTATTAAGGCCTTCATGTTGTTAGGGGGAGCAGCCATTGCCTGGTAGTAATATTTAGCAAGTGCTGCCAAATGTTCCAGATTTTGCTGTGCAAGCCCAAATTCTAAACTGGTCAAAGTGTTCCTCGTATAAGAGGGGAGACGAAATAGCTTCTTATAAGCTGTACACTGGAACTTTTCTAGTGCGGTTCCAATCAATACTGGGAACGCATGCAGGCATCATTGAGCGCAAAGAGTAACTTAGCTTGAACTATCCTGTAACTGGCATTGGACGTCGGGCTGTCAAGTGTGATGTTTAACTTGAATAATGTAAGTGACAATTTTTGCATTACATTTCCTTTAATGTAAGTGCAGAGTTTGTCTGCTAGTTTCACCTATCCATATGCCCAGATAATTGTAATGTTGTACACAGTCCAAGTTCTGTGAGCCCAGACCCCATCTAGTCGAACTTTTCTTTGGGTAGCTCCCAAATATCACAACTTTTGTTTTATTCCCGTTGGCCACAAGCTCAATCCTAAGGTTATATATATTCAAGGCGTTAAGGGATTTTTGCAGACCAGTTTTCAGCTGGTCTAGCAGCACAACGTCATCCGCATACTGCATGAGTGGAATTCTCTTGTCGTCAATTCTTAGGGTGGCTAGGGCTGCTCCAGCTAGCACCAAACTCAAATCCAAAGTGTAGAGGTAGAATAGCATGGGGGCCAGCATACAGCCCTGTTTTAATCCCCGGTTCATTTTGATCTTAGCAGTTGCAGTCTTCAGTGTGAGTTTTACAAGTACCCAGGTCCAGGTGTATAAGGACATAATTGCCCATAGCAACTTTGGGCAGATGTTCCACCTCTCAAGCTTCTGCCATAAAATGTTCTGGGTAACTCCATCAAAGGCAGCTGAGTAGTCAATGAAACTTGCAAACAGCGGGTGTGAGTTATGGTTTACTGCTTGCTGGGCAAGATGTGAGAGGAAGACGATGTTGTCCACAGTTGACATTCCTGCGTGGAACCTTGTTTGATAGAAGGGTAAGAGGCCTGCCTCACAAGCCTATTGCGCTAGCTCCTGTAGTAATATGCTGGCGTATGCTTTGCCCTCGATGTCCAGTAACACAATTAAGCAATAGTTTCATGGGTCAATGTTGGAACCCTTCTTGAAGCTGGGTTGAAGGATGAATCCTCTCCATGACTCCATGACATCTGCATGGAGCTAGCAGTCCACATACAGTGGTGCTAATGCCGAGGCCCAAAACTGTGCCTCTTCCCTGAATAGTGGCCCTGGAAGCCTGTTGTTTTGATGTGAGCAATCCACTCCCTTGCTTGCATGGAGTTTCCTCTGCTTTTGTCCCCGTGGAATAGAGCGTTGACGTTCTGCCAAAGTTGCTGATGTTTGTTTGCCTCTATCAAGTCAAAAAATTTGATCCATTTGGCCTCCTGCACCTTTCTCCTGTGTTCCCACACCAAATGTTTGCATTTCCGGGCCGCAAAATGTAACTGCTCCTTTGAGCGACTGGTGTTCAGTTTCCTGTGTGCTCTTTGTATGGTCCTTAAATGCTGCACACATTTCTTAATTTCCATTACTGGGTCTATTGTAAAAGTGTTATTACATTTTGTAGCAGAGGTAGAGTTTCTGTTGTAATAATGTGCATAGGACAGAAGACAACTTGGTCCAGCATATGACTATCACTGGCTTTGGGTGCGAGGTTAGCCATCAGACTCAGCTTGATTTCCAAGTGTTGAACTTTCCTTTAGTCATAGCAGACGATTTCATCCTACGCATGAGTTTGTGTTGTGCTTCGTCATTAGTGGTAAGTGGTTCCTAGGAGACTTGAATGCTAGCGATTTCTGGGTGATGCATCTAATCCGACCTGCAGGGCGGCGTGGTCACTCATTTCGTTGTGTCACCTCTAAGATGGTGATGCACTTGCTTAAACCCTGGGACAGAAAAACATAGTCAAAAGTAGATTAATTGTTAAAAGAGGGGGAGTGTGTTGACCACGGGTTATTTGTTGTAACTATTGCCTCCACCGAGTTGAGATTATAGGTTAGCAGAAAGGTGTTAAACTTGATTGTTTCACTGTTGGACCTGTAGTCTGCAGCATCCTCCTCCAGGTTATGCATATTAAAATCCCCCAATAGCAGAATTTCTGAGGCTGGATACTGTGTTAAGTTTTCCTGATGCTGTATCATCTGGTCCAATTTGTCCAAGGTGCCCGTGCCGTGTGTATTGGGAAAAACATCGATTATTATTATGATCAAATGGCCAGTTGGGCCCATTAGGTCTTTTAGGATGTCTGCTTGCATAATTTCCGAGTGATTGTTCATTTCTGTGAAATTATTGAATGTCTCATATATAGATTCAAATGCCACCTGATGGTCTACTGAATAGTTGTCATTTTTTTGCGAGCTTGTGGAATTCTGCATTACCTGGTAGCAGCGCTAGGCTTAATGCCCATGTTTCCTGTAGGTAGATGATGTGCGCTGTGTCGAAAAATGCAAGCGCGCCCTTACTGTGAAGGACCTTATAAATACCAGCCACATTCCATGTTAATAGGCTAATGTTACTTATTTGGCTTGAATTCTTTGCTCTCTTTATGCTAAGAGTAGATTGCCTTTCATTGAGCCAGGCTTCTAGCGATCAGTCCAAGTAGGCGGCGTACAGTGTTTGCAGGGATGTGCTACTGTGAATAGAGGTGACTTGGCGGACCAAATTCTTCATATTTGATCTACACTGAATTTGAAGGTTCTCTTAACTACTTGGAGCCTCATGTCTTTTTTGTTCCCTTTAGCAAACCCTTCTTTGGGCTGGTTTTATCAGAGTCAACCATCAGCAATGGAGCACAAAGAGTGTGGGGGTGACCATACAATAACTTTCCTACATGACCCCCACAGACGAAAGATGATGAGCAAATAACCTATCCCCTGGTAGTTCCCATCATCTAAGTGGAAAAAACTGGAAAGGCCATCTGCATTGACATGGCCAGTCCCTGGTCTGTGTTCCACTGTAAACTCCATCCCCTGGAAGGAAATGGACAACCTCAACAGTTTGGGGTTTTCCACACACATCTGAATCAGCCATCTGAGCGTCCTGAGGTCAGTGTGAACCTTGAAGAGAGTCTCAAACAAGTAGGGTCTTAGTTTCTTCAAGGACAAAACCACAGAAAAGGCTTCGCTCTCAATAACACTCCAACGCTGCTCTCTAGGGAGAAGTCTCTTGCTAATTTAGGCAACTGCCTGATGCTGGCCCTCAACACTCGTTTGTGACAACACTGCCCCAATCCCATGTTCAGAAGAGTCTGTTTGGACAATTAACTCCTTCCTTAGCCAGGTGCTTTCAGTACATATGCTGAGCACATAGCCTCCTTCAGGGTTTCAGACAATTTTTGGCACCCTGTGGTCTAGATGACCTTCTTAGGCCGTTTCTTGGAAGTACGCTTGTTGCAGGGATTCTGCTCAGGAACAGACCTATGCTTCAGACCATCGAACATCAGTATGTAGGGAACTGAGTCACCATACCACATCAGTATCTAGGAGCCAGTGTTTGACTAGGTATAGTGCCTCACTTGTCCTCCTAACCTTTCCAGAGAAATAAGTGATTTGGCACCCCAGAACACAACACTCCCAACCCTCTCAGGGTAACAGGACACACCCTTTCATTCTCTCACTCGCACTTGTCCACAATAGAATAGAAAAGAGACATGAAGGAAGTTTACAATGTTTATTTAAACTATCATGCTCCAACATACATGTCAATAATGTCATCAGCATGGTTAATAAACCATATACAATAAAGAGCTCTGTCATATTATCTGTCAGATCTGCCTAAACCCCCCCCCACTACTAAAGCTAAGTGGTTATAAAATATAAATCTCTGGGTTTAGTGGCAGACCCCGTACCTTAGCATACATAGGTAGATGTTCTACATCTCAGCTGATGCAACACTCTTGTCTCAGGACCTTTGGTCTGTGTGTGTGTGTTTTTCAGAACCCATGTCCTCATTTATATGACAAGATATGTGATTTCAAAACAGCAGCTGCATTATTTTATTATGTCTAGGTGCTAGTATCAATGTTGTTTGACCTTGCCTTAACTGCTCAGCCTAAATCCCATGAAAAGAATACTGCAAAAACATGTGTTGGTTCTGAGTGAAAATGCAATGTGGCACAAAAGCAAGTGTGATATTTAGTAACATGTGCAAAACAAAAGCGGCTTACAACGTGCATAATTAGGCTAACATATGGAAAACGACACACGACGAGCTCAGTGAGTGGGGCCACAATGGTTCCATAGCCCTTCACAAATCACCTGTAGTACCCAGTCAAGTAAAGGAAGACCCTGACTTGTGTATCGTTTTAGGGAGCCTCCAATTCCAGAATAGTCTGGATCTTGGGTTGGAAAGTTTGGACTTGGCCTCCACCAACAAGGTGACACGTACAAAACTGAACTCTGCCCTATGTGGCACTTACTGACCTGGATAGTTAGGCCTGCCTGATGAAGGGCCTGTAAAACCTCATTTAGGTGAACCATGTAATCCTCCCAGGTGGAACTAAAGACAGCTATACCATCTAGGTATGCTGCCCTAAAGCTGTGCAGGCCTGGGAGAACTCAATTCACCAACCTTTGGAAGGTGGCAGGTGATTATTTAATCCAAAAGGCATCACTTTAAATTTGAAGTGGCCTTCTGGGGTTGGAAATGCTGACCTCTACTTGGCTCCCTAGGTGAGTTCAATCTGCCAGTACCCTGATGTTAAATCAAAAGTACTTAAGAATTTGGCTGCACCCAGCTGGTCAATAAATCCATCTGCTCTTGGAATGGGGTGAGCATCAGTTTTGGTAACCCCTGTAAATCACACAGAACCTCATTTCAGGTTTCCTACCTTCGGGTTGAGACTTGGGGACCAGCACCACTGGGCGAGCCCAGGGACTGTCAGAGGGTTCAATCACCCCTAACTCTAGCATCTTGCTGACCTCAGTCTTAATGTAAGCTCTGACTTGATCGGACCATCTATAGATTTTGCTCTGGACAGGGAGACTGTTAACAGTGTCCACCTCATGGGTACACCATGTTGTCTGACCAGGGGGTAAAGAGAAGAGCTCAGCAAATTAATCTAGGACTTTCCTGAAGTCAATTTGCTATTGTGCAGTGAGAGTGTTAGACAAAACAACACCCTCAACTGACCCATCTTGTGGGTTGTTTGATAGAGGGTCAGGGAGGGATTCAGTTTCCTCCTACTGGCCTCCATCAGTGACCATGAGCATGGTCACATCAGCTCTGTCCTGGTGGGGGATTAGGTTATTGACATGGAGAACTCTATGGGGACTCCTAGGGGTGTCTAAGTCTACCAAGTAGCTGACCTCCCCTTTCTTCTCTAAGATTGGATAGGGCACAGTCCACTTGTCCTGGAGGGCCCTAGGAGCCACATGCTCCAATACCCACACCAAGATGACCTGGTTGGTACTACACCAGTACAGACTTCTGGTCATACCAGTACTTGATAAGCTCCTGGGTGGGCTGTAGTTGCTTGTTTGCCTTCTTCATGTACTCATCCATACATGAATGTAGAACCAGTACATAGTCCACTATGTCTTGCTTGGGTTCTTTGAGAGGTTTCTCCCATCCTTCCCTCACTAGACTCAAAGGACCCCTTACAGGAGGGCCAAGCAAAAGCTAAAAAGGGCTGAGTACAACTCCCTTTTGTGGCCCCTCTTAATAGGCAAACAGCAGGCAAGTTAACAGGACATTACATTTTCAGGGAGGCCCATTATCATGCCTTTCTTGGTTTTGTTGAACCTTTCAACCAAACCATTTGTCTGAGGGTAGTGGGATTGTGAACTTGTAGCTCACTGTACATTCATCCCACATAGCCTTAGGATATGCAGACATGAAATTGTCCCCCCTATCTGTGACCACCTCTTTAGCAAACCTAACCCTGGTGAAGATGCCAAGGAGGGCCTTTGCCGCTGCAGGCTTAGTGACAGTCCTGAGAGGACTTTCCTCTGAGTCCCTTGTGACATGGTCCACTACCACTAGAATAAATCTATTCCTAGATACAGTTTGAGGGACAAGGGGACCAGCAATGCCAATCCCTTCCCTCTCAATGTGAGTCCCAACCAATGGAAGTGGAATTAAGGGAGCCTTAGATGGTGTACATGTCTTGCCACTGCCTTGACAAGTCACACATGAGCAACAGAACTCATTCACATTTTCAGACATCTGGGGCCAATGAAAATAGGCAACCAACCTGTCCCAGGTTTTGGTTTGCCTCAGATGTTCAGAAAAGGGGATGTGAGGGGCCAAGGTCAGAATGAACTCTCTGTACATTTGGGGGACCATCATCATCCTGGCTGCCCCTGGGTTGGGGTCCCTGACCTTAGTGTACAGAAGCCCATTTTCTCAGTAGATCCTATTGGTACCACTAGCATCACCCTCCTCTTAAAATACAGCTTGCTGTCTAAGGTCTAAAAGAATAGGGCATTGCTTTTGCCCTTGACAGAGGTCCTCTCTGGAAGGCCACCCTGTACTTAGAAGCTCTGCCGAGTCAGGCCAGAATCAATCAGATGCAATTCCCTCCTTAGGCACCAGGGCATCTCCCGCAATGGTACTCTCTCCCTGGTCCCATGACCTCTTAGAAGTTGCCTTAGCAGACCTCTTGCCCTTCCTCTTGCATTTGGGGGCTTGGTCCACCATTTCAGGATCCAAGCATCCCTGACGTGCTGTCTGTGCTCTTGTAGTAACACACATCAGCTCTGGGAGACCTGGCATTCATGCATGAACCTTCCTTTTAACATGTGCCCATGCAGAAGTCTCCAGATCATTTCACAACAGACACTCCACTGGGATGGCAGGGGACACAACTACCTTCTTTGGGCCAGTAGTACTTCTTCATGCCTGGAGGTAAGACAGCCAGGACTTCAATAGCCATCCCACCCAGGGAAACTAAATTAGCCTCCATACCCAATCCTATGCTATCCAATCCCTTGATTGTCCACACATTGGGGGACTTTTTGGAGCATGCTGCATATCCTTTCTTATGACCTGCCTGATGAGTGTCATGACATAACCTAGAAGCCTTTGCTGGATCCCAGTTTTTACCTTGATACCCTTTGCTTTTGGTCTGGGAGAAGCCTCTGGGCCCACCCTACTGAGAAGAAATTTGGGGGCCTTTAGAGAGCTACTTCTTTTTATCCTGTTTGTTGCTCACTTCCTTCCCCTGCTAGGAAGTCTGGGAACCCTTCTTGTGGTCACTCCGACTATGGGTCTTCCTGGACACCCTGGTTCTGTCTCATTTGCCATCAGCTATTCTCTCCAGATATCTGGGAGAAAGCAACTTGGAATCCACCAAATGCTGATGCAATTTCTCTGTGGTACAATTAGTTGAATTGTGCTCTTTCATACTTAAAGTGTACAGCCCATCATAAGCGTCCACCTCATTGCATTGACTGAAGAGCCCATAAAGTTTAACAATGTCTGGTTTTGAGCTTAATGGATGTCCCTAAACTGCAATCTGTATTCCTCAGTAGTGAGTCCAAATCTTTCTATCAAGGCCTCCTTCATATCATATACCTCCTGATTAAGGGTCAGCAGTCTATCTCTGTCCTTTACTGAATAACTCCTAAAGTAGAGAGCCCCAGTGTTGGCGAACTACCCTTCTCATTTTGCAGGCCCTCTCAAAGTCTACAAACCACTTATCAATGTCATCACCATCACTAAACTTGGGGACAATCCCTTTGGGGATTTTAGTGTCAAAGGATTCCTTCTTCTCCCTGGTACTGTTAGTAATGCTGCCACCATCTTTGGGCCTCAATCCCATCTTAACCCTTCTTTATTCAAGGGCTAGTCTCCTCTTCTCAAGTTCAAGCTTCTTCTCCTTCAGGGAGAGTAGGTCAAGATCTTACTCAAGGGTTCCTACCACCTTCACATTGGGGGCTCTACCAGAGTGAATCCTGTCACTCCCCCATGGTTAAAGGGATCTGGGAAAGGGTGGATGGTTGAGGTCTTTACGTTCTTCCCATCATTATCACTTTGGGCTAGGGCATTATCCCCACCCTCTTCTGGGTTTTCTTCTGAGGAATGTCCCTCCCTCTCTAATCTTCAGTCTTCTCTTTCAAGTTCCTCCTAGTTAGCTGCAACCCTATAGCTAAAGGCCCATTGCTTTGCAAAAAACCCTCAGATTATTGACCCTCAGTGCTGGGATGAATGACATGTTGAGTCCCATACCAGCCTCCATTGTGCCTAACTTTTTACTTGGAAGTTGGGACCTTTTTAAAAAATGTCACCTAAGCCTTGTAAATGTACTATTGGAATGGGGGTCTACACAGGGACCTAACAATCCAATTGAAATAAAAGCAAACAATTTCTGAAAACATTATTTTTGATGCTAAAGTAAATTAAGTGGATTTTTCGTGTATCATCGCTTATGGCCATGTGGCATTGCAAAACACAGGTTCAGGATCCCCACTGCTATAACAATGGTAGAAGGTATAGTATTATGTTGTGATGCCTGTTAGGCGTCACAGTGCAATACTGCCACAAACCCCAAAGATGGTCTTTGAATTCACATTAATAATTCCTTACCTCAGTCCTGGTAGTGGGACAAAGAGCAGTCAGGCTTTACTAGAGTACCATGTGTTAAGTATTTCATCGTACCAACATGGACGATAAGTCCTGGGTCAGAGTTGTATCTTGCATTTTGCTTGGGACTAGTGCCACTAGTCAAAGGGAGTCTCAGGGTGCTTCTGACTTCCACAGGTGTCCCTCTGTCTGGGGTAATGAAGAGTTAGCCTAGGAAAAGTCTCAATCAGGTAGTTCCAGGAGTATTGCCACAGGTGCAAAGTATCCCTCTTTTGCTTGGTGCAAGTCATGTTGTCGCAGACACAGGTCTCTTCATTGGTCTTCTTCGATGCAGGGTGTTCATAACTGAGCTTTTGGTGTCAAGGGTAGCCCTTAAATCCTAGATTTAGAGGTGTTGGGGTGTGAGTGCAAGTCGCCAATGGGCTGCTTTGCCCAGTGGCTAATCCACCCCTGAGATGACCACATCCAGGGGTGTGGGTCACCTTTTGTACCCTGAACCCTCTATTTTGCCACTTCTAGAAATTACAGAACCCTTTTTTCAGGGGAAAGACCGGGCTGCCCTCCCTGGAGGTGAGTCTAGCCCTCTGGAGGTGTACACCTCCTTGTCTACCTAACTTCTCGCTTGCCCGGGTGCAAATGTGCTTGAGGCACGGGAAGGATTGTTTCCTCCTCTGGGTGTCAGCCCTGATGCACATCAGAAGTGGCTTCCTAGGAGGAAGTAGGTGTGACCTCATTCCTGCCCAGGCCTTTGTTCCTGACTCCAGGGAGTGATTACACTGCCTGGCAGGAGGTCAGAATCCTGTCTTGGTGGCAGCAAGCGTTGGCTGCCAGACAGAGCACAGAGAAGCTGGGGCAACCAGGTAGGCAACCTCTAAGGTAGCCACCTGAGTGAATGCCAAATTGCTCTAGACACGAGATTCGAGTCAGGGGTGAGGAGGCATGTTGTTTGATACCAAAAGCAACATTTCGGAAATACCATAATGGAGCAGCCAACGTCGAATTTGACCTGCTGCCAGCCTATGTTATCCTGTGGACTGTCTATCACTTAAAGTGTCCTTTAATGGTAAAGGGCACTATAGGGACATATAAGCTTACACCTACGTGTCCACACCTCTAATATGCTGCACCATGCCTCATGGGCTTTACGAGGCCTTCCTTAGGGGTGACTGATTTATGTAAAGATAGTGCATCGATTATGTCACACATGGTGAGGGTAGAGTTGAGTTTGAGCAGTTTTTTTTTTGTTGCAGATTTATATAGCGCGAACTCGACCCAAAGGTATTGGAGCGCTTTACATGAGCACCGGTTACGTTACACAAGGACACATTCATGTTTTTGGTGGGCACGGGAGATTAAGTGATTTGCCCAGAATCACAGAATGTGGACGCAACCCCGAGGCTCGAACCTTGGTTTCCAGCTCCAAAGTCGGCAATCTAGCCGTAAGACCACATCCTCTCCCCGCGCACTGATCTTGCAGTCTGCAATGGTAGGCGTGCTGGCCGTAGTTTACTTGGGTCACTCAGGATGGCACAAACAGTGCTGCAGGCCCTGGGGAACCCTTCACCACCCATTGCCTGGATACCCCTGGTAACATATACTAGGAACTTCTGAGCGGGTAAAGTCCTTGCCTATTGGAAATGTCAATTTACACATAACAGTTTTAGGGAGAGAGCACTAGCACTGGCACTGAGGTCTGGGCAGCAGACTCAAGTGCATTATTACAGACAGTCATCAGCATTAGAGCAAAATGTTGGGGGGGGGCAATGACCTTACAAAATGGGCTCTTTCCTACATGGTTCATGACCAGTTCTGTGACCTACAGGGGTGCATCAATCATTAACTATTGTCCCTGCCTTGTGTTTAGCACATAAAGCAATCTTTGCAGCATATCACGTTTTGGGTCCGCATATAGTTGGCCAGATAATTTATGTGTGTCACTGAGAGTGTGGTATTCAGTCCCTTATGAATGAATGAATGAATGAAAAAGCATTTGTAGAGCACGTGGTTACCCGCGGGCATCCCAGCGCTACCTGTGGCGCCCCTTAAGCTTTGAGCAGATCAAGGGAAAAGAAAAGTTTTAAGTTGTTTTCTAAAGTTCAGATAATTAGGTTCAAGCCATATGTGGTCCAGCAGGTAGTTCCAAAGCTTAACGTGTTATATGAAAACAGATGGCCTCCAGTTCGTGATCTCCTGATCCTCGGGACTACGATTAGGCCTTTTTTGTCAGATCTCAGTGCCCTACTTGGTCGGTAGGGCTGAATCATAGAATGGATCATTGACGAGCCCTTCGCAGTGAGTGCTTTATGTGCAATGCACAACGACTTAAATTGAATTCTTTCTTGGATTGGTAGCCAGTGTAGAGTGGCAAGGGCAGGTTTCGCTGAGAGGCATCTAGGGATGTTCAATAGAAGGCGAGCTGCACAATTCTGTACAGTTTGCAGTCTTTTAGTTGAGACCTGAGGGGCTCCTAAATAGAGGGCGTTGGCATAGTCAAGCCGTGATAGGATTAAAGCTTGAACTAGTAGCCGTCTAGCCGCAAAAGGAAGCAGGGGAAGGATCCCTCTGATCATTCTTAGGAGGCCATAGCAGCTAGCTGCGACTTTTCGAGCTTGTTCCTTAAAATTGAGATTACAGTCGAGCCAGACACCCAGGCTCTTGATCTGTTTTTTCGGAGCAGGAGATAAGCCCAGACAGCTGGGCCACAGGGGGTCTATATTTGATGGGACCGAGTGACCCAGGAGCATAAGCTCAGTCTTTGCTCCATTAAGTTTTAAGAATGAGTTATACATCCATCTGGATACCTTCTCAAGACATGAAGCCAGGCCAGGACCAGAATGGTCCTGCTGATTAAGGGAGACAACTAGCTGGGTGTCATCGGCATACGTGACCATCTGTACCCCAGCTGAACATACAATTCCTGCCAGGGAACTCATATAGATATTGAACATAGTTGGACTAAGGGAAGATCCCTGGGGGACTCCACATGTCAGGGGCATTTGCTTCGAGGTGAATTCCTCTTTGTAGACTGTGAAAACTCGAATTTTCAGGAAGGACTGTAGCCATTTCAATGCTATTCCGGTTACTCCTACCTCCCTAAGTCTTTGGATCATCAATTTGTGATTCACAGTATCGAAGGCTGCGCTGAGGTCTAATAAAATCAGGGCAGCGCAGCCTCCGTCATCGAGAATTTTCCTCGCTCCTTCTACCACGGCTAGGAGAGCAGTCTCCGTGCCCTGTTGGGATCTAAATCCTGTCTGCGTGAGATGGAGGCGATTATTATCTTCCAGGAATCTTGAAAGGGCGGAATTCACATGTTTTTCTGCTAATTTACTGATTCCAGGTAGCAGAGAGATAGGTCGATAATTTGCCCACTCTTCGGGGTCCAGGTTCGTTTTTTTCAGGAGTGCTTTAACCCTGGCTTGTTTCCATAAGGGGGGCACAATTCCAGTACGGAGTGAGGTGTTTATCACTTCAAGTATGACTGGTATTACGATCTCAGTAATTTGATTTAAAATGGTGGGGGGAGCAGGGTCAGCAGGGGAACCCGATTTTAGCTGTCTCAGATAACCTTGAAGGGAAATTAGGTCCAAAGAGGGGAATTCTTCCAGCAAGGCTTGTGCTTTTGGGATTGTAATGTCTGTTGGTAGGACGGTTTGTAGGTCTTTGGCCTGAGGAAACGACTTGTAGATATTTAAAATTTTGGCAGAAAAGAATTCTGCTATCTCATCGCACCGTTGTTGAGGGTTGTCAAAGGTAGTGGGAGGGCTGGGGGGTGTGAGAAGAGATTTTGCAATTTTAAAAATTTCACGGGGGAGTTTGCCGCCGATGTAATTTTTTCTTGATAATAAAAGGCTTGAGCAGATTTTATTTCAACTTTGTAAAGTTTTAACGCCTCTTTGTATTTAATTTTACTGGTAGCAGAGAAATCCTTCCTCCAAATTCTTTCCTGTTTTTTACATGTTTGTTTTAACACCCGGAGTTTGGGGGTGTACCAGTCGTTTATTTTGTTCCTTCTTTTTTTTAGGTCTCTTTCCTTGGAAGGACCGTGTTAAGTGAAGACTCGAGCCAGTTGTTGTAATTATCGTTTCAGTAATGGGGTTTGAATGAGGGGTTGGAATGGTGTTCTTTAAATATGTCCCCCAAGATTCCAATGGAAGCTTAGACCATATGCGAGCCAGTTGCTTGGTACTCACAACTGGTGGAATGGATTCCTGCAGAGTCCAAGTAAATGAGAGTAAGTGTTGGTCCGTCCAAGGCAATGGAGTGGGTTCATCAACCAAAAAGTTCTGTATGGTTGAGAAAATAGGGTCCAACAGGTGACCTTTCACGTGGGTGGGACCACCCACTTTTTGGTTGAGTTGGAACGTTGCCAAGTCATCAGTCAGTTCGGACGCAGAGGAGGATTGAATATCGTCAAAATGCATATTAAAATCTCCCAGAATTGTGAAGTTGGCAGAGGTACTTGCAAAATTGGCTACAATATCAGGGAGGTCTTTACAAAATTGGCCAAGAGGGCCTGGAGGACGATATATTAAGATCCCTGAAAAGGTACAAGTGGGTGATAAACTGATTGCGAAAGCAATATTTTCGCAATCCGGAATAGGATTTGAGGTTACCCGGCATCTGAAGTCGTTTTTATAAATAATGGCGATGCCGCCTCCTCGGCCTGTATTACGATCAAGCCTTTGGATTCCATAGTTAGGGGGTAGGGCTTGAACAATGGTAGAATCAGTATCCATATTCAGCCATGTTTCTGTTAAAAAAAGTACATTGGGGTTATTATCTTCTAAAAGAAGATGGATTTCAGTAGCGTGCTTAGGGAGAGAGCGGCAATTCAGTAGAAGCAGTGTAACTTTTTTTATGAAGTTCCACTATTATGTAAAATCTGAAAACCTTGTGCTGACATCTTATGTGTTTTTTGAATGTGTTTGCCAGTGTAGTATGTGTGTGGCACATGTTTAGTAGTAGGACTCTGTATAAGTGCGTACTGAAACCTTTGGGATACATTTTGTATGCCACTAGTTTACTGTGGCACAAGATGAGGGATGAGGTCAGCGTCACCAGAGAGTGGAGATGTATTGGCTGATTTCCAGTGGCTGGAAGGTGGAGATCAAGATGCTGAGGTGAGAAGGATGGGGACCTGGCTGTCTTCAGCAATTCCATAAAGACTTTGTTAGCATAGGGCTGCTGATTAGTTCTTCCGGAGTACTGACATTTGGCTCCTGGTAGGGTTGATAGATGAGACCCCAGTTTCCATTGTTCATTGTGAGGGAGTTTTAGGTGAGGCCTGGCCTTCTGTACGTCTCGGATTGCTGTTTCAGAAAAGCTGATGACATCCAGGTACAGACACCACACATTTAATGGTGCCCATGTTGGGGATGTTCCAGTTTGAAAATAGCCTCTTTGATGCCTGCTGTGAGTGGCATAATTTTACACAAAGACTGTCCGGAGAAGAAGTCTGTGAAGGATACTTGAAAGACAACCATTACAAGCTCATTTTGAAGTTTGAGACAGCGCCCCTACATCCCCCAGACTAGAAAATGTGTATAAATTTGGGACCTAAACAACCTCGTTTTGTTCCAGTTCAAAGTTCTTCATGCTCAAGGATGGGAGTGCTCTGTAAATTTCTCAGATTGGTGTGTGACCCTGGCTAAAGTCTGCTCGTGAGCCATTCTCCTAAGGGTGAGGGGACATTATCTGAATTCTGCACATTCTGCTGGAGGAGCTGAGAGTCTTCCTAGTACCTACAAGCCTGCCTGCCTGACTGCTGAAAGACAAAAGCAGACTTCCTGGCCCTGCAGGAGGAGACACTGTTGAGAAGGAGTTGCCCAGCATGTTTGTGTGGTGAGAAGCACCCACGGAAAACAGAGTGCCTTATAGAGGAAAACCAGGAACAACTGAAGAGGGTCTCCTGGTCTCTCAGTGGTGCTTGATGAGAACCAAAAAGTCTACCTACATCTGCACATAGGCCTGAGGTGGGTTGCATTTGTCTTGCTGTGTGCATCTGGGTGGGCTGCAGCTGCTTCAAAGTATGCCTGGCCTTTTTTATGTTACTACAACAGTTTTTCTGGAGGCAGCTACCTCTAGGGTCTTTGGGTGAGAGAGAATATGGAGGAGAGTAATGGGAGGAGTTCCCACAAGAGACTCATGATTGGGGAAGCTACCCTGTATGCTGGGTTGAACTGTGTAGTATTGAGTACTGTTGTGTAATCAAAAAGATACTTTATTTTTCCAAAAGACAAGCATAGGGCTGCACATTAAAGTTGCTGTGACTGTTGGTTGATTATTGATCAGATGCCTATGACTGTTTGACCTCACTACCTTGAGAGTCAAATGCAGAAAAGGTACTTGGGCCAGTTTTCAGGGCCATAGTAGGACGGACTTCCAGTTACCAGGGCCAAACAACCTCAGCAAACACAATTGGGGTCCCGAAGCCCCAGTCAACCCTGGCCTTCCTCCCCTCCCACCCCAACTCCGCCCCTCGAAATAGGATATGTGGTTATTTTTAATGCATCAGATAGTCATCTGTGATCCCACTTAAATGTTAGGATCATAAATATGTACCACATATTAATACAATCAATGGCCTAGATAACATGTTTTAAACGAAACCCTTTTAATTCTGTAAGAAAAGTTTAAATTGCGTTCTGTATTTCTGATGAAATGGATATGAAACAACTCTGCTAGTAAAAGAGATTACAAGAACATACTCCCTAACTAAGCATCTAAGAGGGCAATTTATTAGCAATCATTTCAAAAGGAGCCGGAATGACTTATTTCAACGGGTACCAAGGTCACGTCCTTTTAGTAAATTATATTAAGAAGCGGTGTCAGGTGTAGCAGAAGGTTAAGATTTCCCTTGAGAACCTGCCACACAAAAATAATGAAGAGGGATTGCGAAAGGTCCATCTCCAATGGAGCAAACATTTTAGATGCTCGCTTTTTCTGCTTTTCTACAGATACCCCAGGAACATGACAGCTATCGATAGTCATGGGTGAGTACATGTTTGCTGCATTGGTACATGTTTGCTGCTGTTGACCAAAATACATGGCACATAAATATTGACAAACCACAGAGTGGTTGCATTTGGGTCAGAATGTAAAGAAAGGGAATCTATTTGTCAGGAATTAGTGTGTCAGAACGCCTGTCAGCCTACAGAATCACAAATGAGCCTAAAATTTAATAGTGTAAACCCGAAAAAGTTGGCAACATCTGCAATCAAATAAAAAATATGAGCATTTTTTAACTGAATGACAGAGCAAGATGAAAGAGAGAGAGCGAACATGAAGTGCAAGAGACAAATAATCAGAGACGAAAATACAAAGCAAGAGTGAATGAAAAATGAACAGTGTGCGAGAAAGAGGGATAGAGAAAAATAAAGGAATAGAGAGACTAAGAAAAAGAGTGTGTAAGAGACGAGTAGAGGGTTATAGAAAGAATGCAACAGATGGGCAACAGAAAGAATATAGGTAATTGAAAACATTTTCATTATTCAAGTTCTGATTGACAGAGTACAGAACTACTGTTGTTTAGGTGATAAAATGCCCCTATAAACGACCATTTATCATAATATTTTATATATATATATATATATATATATATATATATATATATATATATATATATATACATATATATTCATGTGTTTATTGTTAGACAATCTTACATGAGGAGGAATGAGTGATTCATATCAATGGGGGTTAATGACACAAAGTTGTGTACATTAAGTGGTATTTTACATTTTTATTTTAAAAAATACATTACTAATTTTTCGGCGCTAGGGGATAAGGCCCTCTTTTCAGGTTATGATGAAACCCTGCATCTCTAATTCCAAACCCGGAATTATTGAGACAATGGTGTCAGTTATTCTGGGATGCAGAAATACTGAACTATTTCAAAATATATTTTAATATCTTCTGTAAAATGGGGAAATACCACAGAAATGGATGTTTCTGCACTGATTGAAAGTACCACAAAAATTGCCAGAGAAGTAAACTGCGTCGATTTTTACAACTTTGCCCCCCATTCGTTGGTCTGTTTTTTGCCAGATATTCTGTCAGGTTTTAACTGGTGAAATTTGTCCACAAGAAACATTCATGGAGATGCATTATAGAAACTGCCACCAGAGTGCCGTGACATGTGTGCCAGTTGTTTGTGCTCTTGTGCACTTCGGTATCCAAAAAGGGGAAACTGGTACTTGTGTGACCCCATCTGTAATACGCACCACGCGGCACAAAATATGCGCCATTAAGGAAATGACGGGTATTCCCTTAATTGGCTAGGAGCATGGCAAATACGTAGAAGTGCTCCCCGAGAATATGCAAGCACTTTATTAAGGAAGAAGGTAGAGAGCGAGGGAGGTGAAAAGATAGATAGATCTTAAATTTTGCGAGAATTAAAATACAGTTCAATTAATAAGCAACATAAATGCCAATGGCTTGAAACCTTGTGGGTGACGAAAGCACACACTGTTATGGGTTTCTATCAAAGAATTGTTTTTTTTAATGTATTCTAGAAAGAATGCACAAAGTATGGAAGTCCCTCAGGCCAGGAATCATGAAGGGTCTTGTTAGATTGCAAGTCAGCACTACCGACCAAGTGTGCAGGTTTAGGTATGTTGGAGAACATCATTATACTAGGAAAGGTGAACCCATTCTGGCGATGCACACTCTATTCACTAGAGTGTAAGGTTGTATGTGAGTACAGTCTCCAAACCCTCTTTCTCAAAGGCGTTCCATTTGACAAAATCAAGTACCTGCTTTACACAGATTCCAAATTTTATCAGAAAAGTTCTGCATTGAATCAATCAGAAACAAAATATGAGAAACAAATCAGTCATAACCACAAATTACATTAATGGCCCTAAACAAAATGGAAGTATTCGCACGCCTATTCTTAATTAACTAACCTGTTAAACAAGGGAAACATGTGATGCTATCTACCTATTTATTGAAATATTCCTCCAATTATTAAACCCCCTCACAATTTAAAATCGATGTTTGACATCTCGTTTTTTGGCTTATTATATGTTTTTCCTGTTTTTTTTTTTATTACTATATTTCTAATACTTCATCCACTGGGCACACAACACTTTTCTAGTTTACTACTCTCAAATTTGCCAGGAGAAATATTTTTATTTCCACTTCAACATTAAAAAAATAGGAAGATGTTCTACACACAACTAATCAACAATGACAAGGCAGAAAAGGTGCTATTTTCCAGTGACGTGCTGAATTGGAACTGAAAACTAAAGTACAACCTTGCCCCTGGCTGATGAGGTTTGTTTCTCCTTGCCATTCCTAATCCCAGGTGGTGGTGCTAACGGGCAGGATTCTGCCATGCTCTGTACAGGAATGTCATTATCCGAAGGAAACTTGTTTTGGAGAAATAGTTAAATGCTTCGTCCATTTTCACAGATTTTACAGAGGATGCTTTTTTATTAATCATGTTTTGTACTGTAGCAGGTACATGACAAACTAAAAAATATAGAAGCAGGTAAAAACACAGTTCAATAAAACAAGGGTTGCTCATTGAATATTGATTTTTTTTTATATATTGCATTTTTAATAAAGTATAATATTAAAAATAGCAAGCATTTTTGTGATTCCGAGTTGCACAGTTCCGACGGGGCAGTAGATTCATATGTGAAGTTATGCAATGTATGGCATAAATTGCAGCATAGCAGGTGAATTATCCAGTACAGAGAAGTGCTGGCAGTGCAAAAGGTTATCAAGGGTTGTAATCATATGGGGATGTTTTTGGTGGCGAGGGCAGAAGTTAAATGGTGATGTGCCAGGTTCCAAAAAACACCCAAAAATCTACAAAATAAGTTAGCAATCGAGCTGTGAATACTGAATGCTAACTACCAAAGCATTACACCCATAGTAATCATCCTACTGTAGAGAGAGAACACCTACAAAAATCAACAACTGAACCAGCAGAACTTGGTGAAAACATTAATGTTGCATTGTCCTTAATGCTCCTGGTCTGTAGCATAACACCTCATTTCCTATTTCCAGCTACCTTATGATAGCCAGAAAAAAACATCAAAGCTTCTAAATCAGGAATGACATTGGCTAACAAGTCTGATTTAATAGTGCAGATACTTTCATATTCAGGGGCTACTTTCGCAAATATGCCCAGTTGGCATACAATGGGTTTAAAGTAACTTCTGTGTATTCATTCCACAAACCTAGCTTACCTTGTTTTGTTTTCATATCTGTCTGTTTTTTGAGTTGGAACACTTTCTAATGCCAAATAAAATAAAGCATTCCAAATGCATTGAATTCATGAACCAACATGGTCTCGCAGACTACATGTAGGATTTGGAAACAAACATGACATATCATGTATTTTACTATTATATTTGTATGGAGTGAGTGATCCAGTAAGGCATCAAATATATTATCTTCTAGTTAAACACAAGGACAAAGAAAACATGCAATATTAATTCTAATCACTCTAGTAGGGGTTGGAACATTGGAGGTTAATATAGCGTAAGGGTAAGTGAAACAGGAACAAGCTTTAAAAGACTTACCTGGAGGCTGGGAACACATCCTTTTGAGCTCTAAAAGAGAAAAGGAAGCATTTGAGTGACATGAAGGTAAAGATTACCAGCGTATATTTAGAAGTCTGGAGTTGAAATAGATTACAGTCGTTTTACTGCCTAATGTTGGTACAGTGAGGGAGGGCAGGCATAATACGTCAAAGACACAGCGACCCATGCATCATTAATTCCAGTGCGGGAGTCACTGCCGGTCTTAAAGTTTTACAGCATGCACACATCAGCCTAAAAGTGTTTAACTGCCGTTAACTGCTAAAGACTTTGGGCGCAATTAGTAAATAAAAGTACAGAAGGACAGGCGGACATTTAATCCTATGTTGTAGCGTGCTGTAACACTTTTTTTGCACCATTCGCAGGTTTTCAGGCGTACTCCTGGAAACTCGTGACTTTTACTGGCATCTGTACTATCTCAATAGCGAACTGCAAGCAAAGTTCTACGGCTTATTGGGAAAATCGAGTGCTCTAAGCGGTGTAACAGATGGAACCCCTTACAGGAAACCCCAGTAAGTTTAAGGGTGTTCTGTTCCTGGTCCCACCCTGGAAAGGAATTTAATTGAGCACTTTTTCTGTAGAAAATCACTAAATTTCCTGACTGGTCAGGGTACAGTAGTGATTTATGAACGCTCACAAAAAGACAGGTTTGCGAGTGTTCACTAACTTGCAAGTCTAATCACACTCACTTCCCATGCATGGGATTTACACCTTCCTAACTATACACAGTTATGGCATACAACTTCGAGGTGTAAATTGACAGGTTTACTCCCAAACATTTTGCCTTTGCCTCCTATTTTTCTGACCCTGTTTTCATTGGCTGTAGGATTCTGGGCACTTTACCACTGCTGATCAGTGCTAAAGTGCATCGCCTCTCTGTATAAATTGTGACGATTATTGGTTATCCATGATTGGCATGTTTGATTTACTGGTAAGTCCCTAGTAAAGTGTAGGGTGTGTGTGTCAGGGCCTGTAAATACATGGAATCAAAGGCTACTAGTGAGCTTGCAGCACTTGTATGTGCCACCCACATGAGTAGCCCTGTAAATGTGTCTCAGACCTACCACAGTAGTATCTGCGCGCACAGTTTGTAACTACCATGTTGCCCTGGCAAGTGCACCCACTTGCCAGGACCAACCCTTTCCTTTCCTTACATGTAAGGCACCCCTAAGGCAGGCCCTGGTGACCCCCATGGGTAGGGTGTAGTGTATGTGAAAGGTAGGACATGTACTGGTGTGTGTGACATGTCCTGATAGTTAAATACTGCCAATTTCGTTTTTCACTATTGAAAGGCTGTCTGTTCCATAGGCTAACATGGGAATAGCTTTGTAACATCTTGGAAGCAAAACTTTCCATAGGGACAAGATAGAAAAATTTAATTTAGGCTCTATGAACTCAGAATTTATTAATGCACCTTTTGGTAGAAGTGGTTTTTAAATTCAGTGTGAACAAACATCCACCTAAGACGCACCTCGCAGCCGATCTAGACAGACCACTACTGCGTACACTTCTCTTTCAGCATCACCACCGCACACAAGCTCGCCCCCGCCACGAAGGAATTGGAGCAACGTCACAGAGGAGCACCTCAACTCCACCCCCATCCACGACCCCCCCGCCACGACCGATGCCAACTCTGCAGCCAAGGAACTAAACCGCTGGATCACCAGCTGCTCATACAAGCTTGTTCCCCTCCGCCGCCCGGACAGACAACGCCCCCTGAAGGCTGCCTGGTTCACCATCGACCTCCAAGAAGCCAGACCATCCTGCAGACGTCTCAAGAAACACTGGAGAAACAGCAAAACCACTGAAGACCAGACCACTTCCAAGCACGCCATGACAGAATACCACCAACTCATAAGAACCACCAAGAGGTCGTTAATCCGGAACAAAATCCTCACCAACGCCAGCAACTCAAAGGAACTCTTCAACATCATCCAGCAGTTCACCAAACCCCCCCAGCGAAGCCGCGGAAATGACTAGATGCCAGGACCTCTGCAACAAGCTCGGCTCCTACTTCCACCTGAAAATCAAGGCCCTCTACTACAACTTCAGCGAACAGACTCCAGAAACCACCCTCCCCTCCAGCAATGACAGCCAGCCCACCATCACCACCTGGACACCGGTCACCACCAAAGACACCACCACGACCATGAAGAGCACCCCACTCAGGAGCCCCCACGGACTCCTGCTCGCCTCACATCTTCCACAGAGCCGCCGCCGCCATTGCGCCCGAAATACGCCGCCCCATCAACTACACCTTTGAATTAGGCATCTTCCCCAATGACTGGAAGTGGGCTGAGATCAAGCCCTTCTCAAAAAACCCTCGGCTGACCCTATGGACCTGAAAAACTACCGGCCCATCTCTCTCCTCTCCTTCGCAGCCAAAGTCACTGAGAAATTCGTCAGCGCCCAGCTGACCACCTTCATCGAAGAGAACACCATCCTCAACTCCTCCCAGTCCGGATTCTGCAGCAACCACAGCACAGAGACCGCCCTCCTCGCCGCCACCGACAACATCCTCGTGCTACTCAACCAGGGCCACACTGCAGCCCTCATCCTGCTAGACCTCTCCGCAGCCTTCAACACCATCTCCCACTGCACTCTTACAGCCAAACTCCTTGATGTTGGCATACGGGGAACCACCCTCGACTAGATCCGCTCCTTTCTCACCGGCAGAACCCAAAGGATCAGACTCCCACCCTTCCTCTCCGAACCCACAGAGATCAACTGCAGAGTACCCCAAGGATCATCGCTCAGCCCCACGCTCTTCAACATCTACATGGCCACCCTCGCCGCCATCGTCAGACAGCATGGGCTCAGCATCATATCCTACGCCGACAACACCCAGCTCATCCTCTCCCTCATAAAGAACCCCGAAGACACCAGACTCAGCTTCCAGGAAGGAATGAAGGACGTCGCAGCCTGGATGGGCAACAGCTGCCTAAAGCTCAAAGCTCAACTCAGAGAAGACAGAGCTCCTCATCCTTGGACCCTCCCCCACCGCTTGGGACAACTCCTGGTGGCCCTCCGCTCTCTGAAACCCACCCACCCTGACGGAACATGTCCGGAACCTCAGAATCATTCTAGACTCCTCCCTCACCATGACTCGCCAGATAAAAACCGTTACCTCCACCGGTTTCAACTCCCTCCGCAACCTCCGCAAGACCTTCAAGTGGATCCCCCCCGAAGCCAGAAAGACCGTCACCCACCCACTCAAAACTAGCAGGCTGGATTACGGAAACACCCTCTACACTGGAATCAACAACTCCCTGCTACACAAACTCCAGACCATCCAGAACACCGCAGCCAGACTCGTCCTCGGCACCCCGCGACTTGAGTACAGGACCCAACATCTGCGACACATCCACTGGCTCCCCATCGAGAAGAGAGTAACCTTCAAGCTACTCACCCACACCTACAAATCCCTCCACAACATCAGACCCAAATACCTCAATGAAAGAATCTCTTTCCACATACCCAAAAGAAACCTCCGCTCCGCCGGCCTCGCCCTAGCAGAGACCCTGCGCATCCGCAGAACCAGAGCAGGCGGAAGAGCCTTCTCCTACATCGCAGACAAAGCCTGGAACAAGCTCCCAGTCAATATCAGATGTTCCCCTACTCTGCACACCTTCTGGAAGACCCGGCCTTTTGGCTGACCCAGATCTGCACCCCCCAGCGCCTTGAGACCCTCATGGGTGAGTAGCATGCTTTATAAGCCCCTGATTGATTGATTGAGTGTTAGAAAGTGAAAAACAACAATAGGGTATTGGGCCCTTACCTGCAACCACCATGGACCTTTCAGTTTCCATATTTGATGATTTTGGAACCCAGGATCAACACCAAGAGCGGTAAAAGGGGTTGCTCTGGTTTATAACTTTGGACTGGTTGAACAATGATTGGTGCTATTTTTGATTCGTGTCATCTTGTTTATTAATGTGTGATTTATTTTGGGATATGGAAAAAGTTTGTATAGGTTTGTGATTCTTTTTGTTATCACTCTCTGTTCTTAAATATTGAGCAATGTTATGTTAGTATGATAAAATGTTATAATTGATTTACAGGTCATGTTTATTAAATAGAATGATCTTGTGTGAAAAGTAAAAAAACTGAAAGAAACACAACCACCAACTGTTTTGGTTTTTGACTTTTAGAAAGTGGGCATTTTCTTACTTTACCATCCTGTGTGCCTCTGACTGGTTGTGTATTCAGCATCTGGTTTTGAGGTGAAAGACGCTGGGGATGTGCATTCACTCTAGACAGTCACAAGGGGTGTTGAGATGTGTCCTGCCTTGCCCTGGTGACTCATAGCAGGGCTGCATTTAGAGTGGTGGGAGGAGATTCGCTTGCACCTGAATAGGCTGTGTCTCCTTTTCTCAATGCTGTCTCTACCCTGTGTGGTCATGCTGCACCAGGGCGGACAGGACTGGTTTGGACTGGGTTCAGGGACCCTTGCCACAAAGAGAACAATGACAAAATGGGGTATAGGTATTGGACCTAAAACCCCAGGTCTTTAGATTACTTCCAGGAACAAGAAGACCTTGCCAAGGAGAAGAGCAGAAGGACTGTGTGAGGAGACCTGCCTTGTCTGAGTGAGGGGTGGGTTGGCATGCTGTTGCTGCTTCTATCCGTGGCAGAGGAAAAGGACTGACTTTTTGCCCTGCTGTGGTATCCTCATTTGGAAGAAATCTCCAAGCGCTTGTGTGTGCTGGCCTTCTGTTTTAGAAGTCTCAGGGACATCAAGGACTTCCTTTTGCATGCTTTTACTTTCATTCGGAAAAGTTCTGGCGCTTGCACGTTGCTTTACTATGATCTGGTGCTTGCACATTGTTTTACAGGGATCTGGTGCTTGCACTCTGGTGTGCACCATCCTGGTGCTTTCATGCTGCAGTGGGGAAGCCACTCTGGGCTTCCCGTGACAAAGAATCCGTGGCACTTGCCCCTGCCTCACTAAAGCAGGCAGCGACCGAGGCGCTGCCCGCTGTACAGAGCCATGAGGTCTCTGACCTCGTAGGAAACAAGTGTACCACTCACCAGCTGTCTCAGCGTGGCAGGATTGGCCGCATCGCAGAAGGTGCTCTGGGAGACTCCCGAGGCATCCGGCAACGATCCAAGAATTGGAGAGAGGAGCAGCCTACACCTCAGCGTCACCCAGCTCCAGCCCCACCCATCGCAGGATGGAACCTCACGGGTGAACAGGGAATCTTAACGGGACCAAGGAAGGAAAAGGGAAGTGTCCTACCAGCACACCAGGCTGATGCGGGCCCCTCGTACAATCCCAGGTCAGTCCGCCAAGCGGGAAGGAGCCCTGGATGGAGGTCCCGCTTGGCCCCAGAGGACCCTTGCCGCTGTACCCTCTGCAGCTGCCATTGGAGTCACGCGGCATGTGGGGAACTGGGGGAGGTTCCCTGCTGACGTAGGAGGGGGGCATGCCCCCCAGGTCAGCGAATACCAGAAGGTGGCATTGTGGTTCCCTGGCAAGTGACGTGGGGTGGAACCTCATTGGAGGCCCCACATCCCCTGGGAAAGAAGCGCCAGTGCTCTGTGGCCATCATGGTGAGGGCAGAAGGGGGCATTTTGCCTAAGAGGCCCACATTACCAGTTGTAGGGGTGCAGGTGCTGCTACGGCCTACCATTTTGGCTGGGACTCCCCAGTACTGATTACCAGTACTTTTAGGGCACAATTCACACAGGGTCCAACTTCTACAGCTCCACACGTTACAGAGAAAAAATAAGACGTATTATGTTCAGGAACTGCATCTGAAGCATGGTAATATGATTATGAGATTTGTATAGCATGTGCACCTTATGAGTATTCACTCTATGGCAAAGTGATTTATAATCTAGGAGTGGTTACTTTTGTGGCACTAACTGTGATGTTAGACCTAAGGTTTCCATGAGATTGATGACATGTGCAAACATATCAGTATTTCTTTATTGCACTACATGGATTGCGACAATTGCCTGGTGGCAAAGTAATTTCTGATTTATATGATGTTATGACACTTGCCTGGTTGGCAAGCCAATTGTGATTTGTGTCAGTGTGGTCTAATGTGTTACATAAACTGCAAAGTGATTTTAAATCAATGAATTATTATGACCATTGCCTAGTTGGGAAGGTGAATACTGATTTATGTGACTGTGGTCTAATGTGTTTGGTGTATAATACATAGGATATTTGTATCTACCCTTGTGTGGAGTCTCTTTTTTTGGTATGTTTAGTGTGTCACTAGTGTGTGCGTGTGTGTTGCACAAATGCTTTATACATTGCCTCAGTGATAAGCCTGACTACTTTGCCAAGCTACCAAGGGGGTGAGCAGGGGTTATCTTGGGTGTGTAACTCCCTTAAACTGACTAGAGTGGTGGGTTCTGCCTGGCGTAGGTGCATACCCTCGCCAACCAGAAACCCAATTTTTAACATATATTTATTGCATATATTATGTGTTCTTTCATGACTACATAGCTGAAACCTACCCAGACATTTTCATCATAAACATAGGTTTATGCCTTTGTGAATCAGGCCTCCATTTTACTAGTGATGCCTACATTTGAGAAGTGATTAATTATAGAACTTTTAATGGTGGTACAAAAAGTGTTAAGTGACATGGGAAGGCATCCCACATCGAAAAACGTAAGAATATTTGCATGTATCGGCGACATTAGCAGTTCATGAAAATTTCCTATGCAAAAAGAGTAATAAGCCACCTGTACATCTGGCCACTTGGAATGCATTCCTAGAAGTTTAATTGGATTAAGAACTTAACATGATAATTTAAAGCGTGACAGCTGTTATGGAAGTCAATTATTTGTGTTATTCTTGAACTTTCCCTTCATATTGATTTTCACATTTTACATTTGTACACAGATTGATGAAATCCATAAGAAGAGACAATTGATCGAGGTCAGTAGGAGAGGTGTGGTGCAGCGGCCAGGGCAGCTGACTTCGGAGCACAGGGCTAAATCAAAGCTTTGTTTAGAAATATTAGATATTGGAGAAATACAGATTGTTTGCAGATAAGATTAAACATTTGCGCTTCAAAAGGTATACATGCTTTATGCTTCTATTTGATAAAAGTGTGCTTCCAAGATATTTTTTCAAGCTGATACTTACTTAGACATTCCATCCATCCCTTTTTGTGCTGCCTTACCTGAACAGCACTCTTTGGGCCTCATTACGGACCAATATCTTAGTGAAATTGGGACCGACCGACAAGTAGTCAGAGGTCCCACCTGCCAAATTATTATGCGATTGCTGTGTAGGCAGTCAGAATCATAACTTTTCCCATTGTGGCTTGTGCTATTTTCAAACCCAAAGTCCCATTCTGGCTGCCTGTTCATGGCGGTCAGACCGGAATGGGCCATCGTAATCCCTACGGCAGTGTCTGAGCAGGCACCATCCATATTGTAGAGTATTACATTCTGGCCGATGGTCCGAAGGGCTTCTTGAGCCCGTCGGAAGTGTCAGTAGGTCCCTCCGCCCGCTTCCTCCGACTGCCATGCATCATAATGGGGTTAGTGGGACCATGGCACCAGATGTCGAATGGTCTGCCACTGACAGGCAGTTGGTGGCGGTCTGTCCGACATCATAATCGGGTTCTATGTTTGAGTTCAAAGAATTATAGTGACATGTCAGAACGTAAAGATGCAATAATTTATATTAAGATTAGGCTCTCACTGAATGGGATTTAGTATGTTCTCATTTAAATTACTCTTAATCAGGCTTATAAAACTGTGTTTAATTCATTATATTATCTATTTATGCCAATCTCCGGACTACTTTTTGGACCTCATTATGAAGTAATCATCGTCTCCAGTTAACTCACCCCCAACTCATACATACTGATGGTGCAGTACTCTGGGGGAAGACCAAATATATCTGGGATTATATGTCAGACCCGGAGGTTCCTTCTCCTGATGTAATATGTGAGGTCATACACAATGCATTGCTGGGCATGAGTTATAGTTAGCTCAGCTAACTAGAACTGCTAAATTTCACTGGTTTTGTATGGGTGAAACCTGAGCCTAACTATAACGTCCCTGTAACCTTTGTTTTTTTCAGTGAATTTCTTTTTTTTTTTAAATTCTATTTGCTAATTATAACGACCCTGTAAACTTTGGTTTTTTAAGTGGATTTCTAAGGTTTTAAAAAAAATCTATTTCCTAACTATATCGTACCTGTAACCTTTGGTTTTTTATGTGAATTTCTATGTTTTTTTAACTAGTAGTCATGTATGTAGAGTGGTAGAGAAAGAGGGCGAGCCTCTGACCAGCTCTCAGGAATCCTGCTGTGTCAGACTTACTATAGAGAATAGGAGGGCTTCTCGGGCCCCGCAAGAACACTCAGCATCAAGATACTTCATACCCCAACCAGCAGTGCGCCAGAAGGTGCATCTGCAGAGTGGTGGAGAAAGAGGGTGCAGCCACGGAAGACTTTTCAGCAATTCTGCTGTGTAGGACTTACTGCAGGTAACGGGAGTGCTTGTTTGCCCCCAAGGACCCTTTGGAGCCAAGGGGACTTCATTCCCCAACCAGCAGTACACCAGGAGGTGCATTTGCAGAAAGATGGAGAAAGGGGGCGTGGCCTACGTCATCTTCCCAACAATCACGCTCTGTAGGACTTACTGCAGGTAACAGGAGGGCTAGTTGGCCCCCAAGGACCCTTTGGAGCAAAGGGGACTTCATCCCTCTCTACCAGCGGTGTGCCAGGAGGCGCGTTTGCAGAGTAGTGGAAAAAGGGGGGTGGCCTTCTTAGTTCCCTCAACAATTGCCCTCTGTGGGACTTACTGGAGTTAACAGGAGGGCTTGCTGGCCCCTAAGGACTCTCAGCATCCAAGGACACTTCATCTCACATCCAACACTGTGCCAGGAGGCACGTTTGCAGAGTGTTGGAGAAAAGGTGCGAGGCCTCCGGAGAATTGCATTTTTTTTGTTATTATTTGGGCCAATTTTGGCACCAGGCCCGGCCCTTTTTAAATAAACAAAAACGTAAAATAAACTTAAAGGGAGGGGGCCTTACGTGTGGGTGCCCTGGTCCCACCCAGGGTACCCACATTCTAATGTTGGGGACCGCAGGGGAAGCCTGAATGCCCCTTTGGTCCCTACCAGCTTCTTGCATCCTTTTGGACAGAGGGAGCTGCTGAACATGCAGATCCTCTTCCAAAAGCAACTCTGCTCCACTTTCAGCAAGCAAAAGCATTTTTAATGCTTGCTGAAAATGGTGAGGCATTTTCTATGGCTTGGTGGAAGCGGTAAAGCTTCCGCCAAGCCATAGCAAACAGCTATGCCCTGGGGGTGGGCACCTCGGGACATAGCAGGAGCGAGCCCTGGGGGGTGGAGGTTGCGGCCCCCCTCCATTAGTCTACGCAGCCCTGGGTAGGTGGAGTGGAGGTCCCGGGGCTGCAGGGGGGGGACAGGCAGCCCCTCTCACATTAATGTTGCATTTTTCACCAGGGAGATGGCGTCTCTGAGAGTGCGGAGGGGTCACGCGGACCCTGCATAACTTGCACATATTTTTCTGTGGAGGTGGTGGTCCCCAGGGCATGGGGGTCCCCAGGGCATAATAAGCCCCCAGGAGGTGGGGTTCATGCACCCCCTCCTTAAATTATACAATAACTCCGGGACCTGGTCCACCCAGGGGGCCAATTAATGGTGAAGCGCGTGAGCCCCAGCTTCGGTTTTTTGCCAAGATTTTTCAGATCCAGCTCGACTCCTGGCATAAACATTTTTAAAAATCTTTTTGGGTCCTATGGGACCCCCCCCCCCCAGTGGCCTAGGGGGTTAGGGTGTTTCTACCCTGCCACCTTTTCTTTCTTTTTTTTACCATTTTTCAGTGACTCTGTTCAACCGAGTCATAAAATGGCTGCAAACACTTCTTTGAAGTGTTGGCAGCCAATCAGATCTCAGCAAGAGATCAGGAGCGGTTGCCAATCCTCCTCGTCCCTATATATATCATGGAAATTCATTTTAATAGCTCCACAACTTCTAAATGGATTTACACCATTTAACAAAAAGGTTGCTTTCTGGACCAACAGCTACCTTTCTGCCAAATTTGGTGTAATCCCATTCAGCAGTTCAAACTGTAGCCGTGTCTAAATTTCCTATGTAAATGAACATGGGGGAAGCGTGTTTTGGAACCCCCCTTTTCTCAGCCCCTGCTTGACGGATCACCCCGAAATTTTTAAGGCACCAGCTGAAATGAGTGTCAAATTAGTTTCTAAAGTTTCGCAAAGATTCTCAAATGAAGCAAAAATTATTGGCAAATTTATAAAAACGCTCTATGAAAACTAGGTCCTAACTAGAACTACCTACTGGAGATATATTAGGATATATGTATATATAAGGGAAAGGTTTTTTTTTTTAGGGTTTAGGGTGGGGTAAGAGTATATGGGTTGTAGGAATCGTAAGTGTAATTTTAGGGTTTAGGGTGGGTATGGGTTTTGTGTGGCAAGGGAATTTTTTGTGTTTAGGGTGGATTTGGGATTTTGGGTCGTAAAGGACATTTTGTAGGGTTTAGGGTAGGAATGGGTTTTTGTGGTAAGGGTATTTTTAGGGTTTAGGTTTTTGCAGGGTAAGGGAAGTTTTAGGTTTTAGGGTGGGTTTGGGAATTTGGGTGGTAAGGGAATTTCTAGGGTTTAGGGCGGGTATGAGTGTTTGGGTGCTAAGAGGTTTTTAGGGTTTAGGGTGGGTATGGGTTTTTGGTGGCAAGGTTATTTTTAGGGTTTAGGGTGCATGTGGGTTGGATGGTAAGACAGTTTTTAGGGTGGGTTTGGGGCATTGGGTGTTAAGGGAAGTTTTAGGATTCAGGGTTTAGTGTGGGTATGGGTTTTGGGTGGTAAGGGGTGTTAAGGGTGGGTATGGGTTTTTGGGTAGTAAGGGGGTTTGGGATGAGTGTGGGCTTTGTGTGCTAAGGGCATATTTAGGGTTTAGGGCGGGTATGGGTTTTGGGTGCTAAGGTTTTTTTTAGGGTTTAAGGTGGGTATGAGTTTTGGGGTGGAAAGGGTATTTTTAGAGTTTAGGGTGGGTATGGGTTTTTGGATGGTAAGGGTATGTTTAGGGTGAGTATGGGTTTTGGGGTGGGAAAGGTATTTTTAGGGTTTAGGAAGGGTGTGCATGGGTTTTTGGGTGGTAAGTGTGTGTGCATATATATATATATATATACATATATATTTAAAAAGATATATAAAATAATATATATGTTGGGGTTATACCTACCTGGTAAGTTTTTACCACGCATATGACTTTACCATACATGCTTTAACAATGTAAATTTTGTGGTAAAGGCATATGCGTGGTTAAGACTTGTGTGGTAATGACTTGCAAAGGTAGTGTCAAAGTTGTTGTCATGACCGCGCTGTAAAGTCATGTGTGGTAATGGCTTGTGTGGTTCCGTCATACATCCCTTATCATCTGATGTACGTTCGTGTTGGATTTTTTGTCATCAAACTGTACTGCTTGGGTGTAGATGTCAATACTCCCGGGGGTTATCATTTTGACGTCTAGTAACATGAGATTTCAAAGGAATTTCTGTAATTAAACATCACATGCCTTGGATTACAATTTTTTAATTCTTACAATTTTTCTCAAATATTCAAATGCTATTTGGCAGCAAATATAGCGTGGAATATGTGCCAAGTCAACAATAAGCACAGTTCAACTACTGATAACCGGGAGTGTCACTTTCTTCTCACTGTACCATCGATAGCACCTTGCAAAGGCACTTTACATGTCATAACAAAGTTAGTTGTTTTGAAAGTTTCAAAGCTGCCTGCATACCTTTTAAATGTATATTTATTGGCAGGTTTTACTTTGCAGGCAACCGTAACTTTCATCTGATGAGTGGTTCTGAAACGTGCTTTCTTTAAACTTATCCTTCAGAGAAAAATTGCAATCTATAATGATGCCGTGCAATTGTGGTACTGAGCCATTAACTCTATAATCGAGGTACAGTGATGGTATGCACAGAAACCATGGTAACAACAATTTCGCAGTCCCCTTTGCCTCTAATGCAGCTGTGAATATATTTCAGTGAATGGTATTTCGTATGTTTTAAATAGAATACCAGGTTGGCAATGATTCCCCCAGCTCTCTCTCTGTCCGACTTAAAAAAATAAAAAAAAAGTTGTATATACTCTTTTAGAAAATAGACCCTAAAGTAAAGATGCACAAAATGCAGGCCTATAAACAATCTCCCTTTAATAAGCAGGCACCTGGAGAACATCACCAGAGCGCTGCTGGATGTGCTTGTAGAGGGCTTTTTAGGCAGGAATGCATTCTAAATGAGGTACAAATGCACTGCCCTTATCGTTTCCCGGGAAGGATGCATGCAGTCAGGCTTGCAGTGCCTTGATTTTGCTCCAAGGGAGTGTACCACATTCAACAATCGATCATTTCAGGCCTAGTTCAGGTAATGGTAACTGGAGTTGAAGTTTTTGCATAGTTGTATTTATTTCCAACTCGTATTTTAATCCTCGATTCTCCTTTTAACTGAATCATAATCATTCGGCGTCTCTGACGTCATCTATCAGCAGTGCCACTGGCTTTATGGGCAATGTAGGAGCAATATATATACCATGGTTCATTACATTATAAGTAAGAACAGGCAAATTATGCGATGCAATGTGGCACAATCTTCGGCAGTTTTAGGTCGTTATTTTTGACATTTGAACGGATAATATTCTCTCACAGCAAAGGTTTCGCCTCATCAGTACCACTTTATACTTTAATGTAGCAATCAACAACTAAAACCTGACCAGGAAAACTTTGCAGAAGATCAGTCACTGTAGGACACCACATTTGGCACTTTTTTAGTAATTTTGCTAGAAACAATTCTTTTTAAGCATGCAAATTATGCAGCAAGTGCAGTAAATTAATAACAAAGCAGAAAATGCTGGGGCTGAAGAATCGCAAGTTCCTCTAGCCCCGTCTATCGGTCTCCAACATGTTTGAACTACAACTGCACCTTTTTACCTATCCCTATTAACCTACCTCCTATTTATTGAAACATTATATGCACGCAGACGACATTCATAACCCAATCAGAACGGGCAAGGGGTGCAGCAATATCATTGTTCAAATCCTGCCTTCGGAAACCCATCAATGAATGCCGAACAACTGGTTGTAAAAAATACCTTTTTTGTTGATATTTCATCTGACAGGGCGAAGTAACCATGAGAATAACTTACACAGTGAACCGATGACGAAGTGCTTTGCTACAGCTGAAGACATGGCATCTTTCACTCCCACTCGTTGACAAGAGTACATTTGCACTACCAGATGACGGCCCACAGTTGGGCACAGGGTACTACCATTTTGGAAGGAAGATATGGCCGAGAACCGTCACTTTAGCACATTTTGCACAGGCGCCACTCCGCTGTTTGGGTACCTCGGACGGTGCTGCCACCGGTACCACAGGAGGTTTCTGCGCTGCCCAAGCGCCGACACATTGGAACCACGGGCCCATGATGTCCAAATCCATGAGAGGAGATCGAATCACAGGCACTTTGACAAAATACGCACTTTACAACTTTCATATACACGAATCAACCTTATGCTGATTCGAAAAGACTTGGAAAGATGCTCTATTTTATGTTCTTTCACAGAAACGTTTTATCACTAGATAAGTGAAAATACGTTTTACTTCTGGGTTTTTGTTCCTGGGAAAGTGCGATGAGTGCGATGGTTTTAATTAATTATGCACATTTGTAGTAACATTTGACATCTTAGGTTTTGTGATTTCAGATTAAAGTAGGTTAAACTTCAACAGTGTTCGCTAATATCCTGGGCTTTGATATTTTTTCCGTACACTTCCTAACTCCAGTGATCAGCACAGTTGTCCACTTACATCTTTAAAAAGCTTGGCTAACTGAAGACGAGTCTAGCACACCTGGCATTCTCACACTGTGTTCATGGCCGATTCCGTAGCCGTATGGACGGCACCTCCTGAAATGTCCGTGTCTGGGCATATCTTACATAGATGTTGAATAACATTAACAAACTAGGTTTAGCCAATTTTTACCTCATGTTTTAGCAGTCAGAGCACAGCACTTGGAGACTGAAGGACAGGTTTCAAATGTGTAGAGTCAAACTGCCAGCAAAACCAGATTCTTCTCAGAGGGAATTTCTCAGAGAGTGAGGGAATTAGAGGAAGACTTGCTCGCCTGACTACCTCTTGCAATTCCTACTTGCATGTGCCACCGAACCAGCTCCTTTGACATCTGATCACCCTCTGTGCCATCACTGTATCCCTGAGTTAGGTGCTAATCCAATTGCCAATCTCACCTTTGACAACTCGATCGTATATTTGTAATATAAAAATCAGACCCCTGTGTGCACTACACTTTGTGGTAATTGTACCATACACTTCCTTCTCCGGTTGGGCCTCTGTACCAGACCACCATGAGCACTATTTTTACACCCTTAATATTTGCACTGCTGTTGCACTGTCATAATTTGAAATGATGGTCATCATCTAATTCGAATACAAAAAACACATTTCTGGTCTCCATTTCAATGATGATCATCATCTGATACAAAAGCAAAAAAACAAATATTCAGGTTTTGTCTGAAATATAACTGAGTTTGAGTTTTTATGAATTCTTCAGGTGTCTTAGATGTTTTGTGTTATGCAAAAGGATAAACGGAATGCATATCCTCGAGAGAAGTACCTTCCCCATTAAAAGGGCTCTGAATGTTAGACAATTTTTAGGCCTGACTTGACAGGATTTCTGTGATCATACCTTATGTAATGAACAAAAAAAAGTTTCCAGAGTTATACTGGGAGGGGAGCAGGGTTCAATTTGGCCCAAGATGTGTACTTCCACTGAAAGAAGTGTTTGTGTTGCACTTTTTGATGTGTGGCAAACCCTGTACTCAACACAGCATGACTAAGTTGGAAATTTTGGTAATCCAATGATCATGGCTATAGGCCAATCTATTTATTATGAAATGTTGTGATAAAGACAGTAGACGAAGTATTTATTGTGAAAAACATATCTTTACATCAATCTATTTAAGGACAACTTATTACTCTGTACGAAAGCCAGCAGAGAAGGATTTTGATACATGGAAACTCACAGAATACTGCAATAGGCTAGGGGTTTGTTGTCGGTAGTCACCTGTGAGACAAACTGCGGGTATACAAAATTTGCTCAGCCAGAATCCTGGTTAGGTCCTCTTAATAGAGATTGTATTTTCCTTAACTAACTGTAATTTTCTATACCTTTGAAACTGTATGCCTGCATGTCTGATGGTTTCATTGTGGGACACCTTGCACTTAAAACAGTAGGACTGGTTTGGTTATGGTGACCAGCTGTAGGCCTGATTGGGGCTCTGGGAAAACTTATGTTCACTGCTAAATGTCTCATCTGATTAATATGAAAAGTTACAACAAGGGCAGTAGGCCCAACTTATTTATTCTGAAAATTATTTTTTAAAGCCAGGAGGCATTTAACACTGGGCTGTAGCAGGTCTTCGTGCCAGCTCCCCCTGAGACAGTTCTCCTGTCCAGCTTCCCCACAGTCCACTACCTTTTCCTGCCTGTCCACCTGCTGCCCTCTGCTTCCTCTTTCTTGCTCTGTTTTGCCTCTTCTGCTCGTTTTTCTGTCCTCTGTTTTGCCTTTTCAGCTTTTCTGCCCTCTGTTTTGCCTTTTCTGCTCATTTTCTGCCCTGTTTTGCCTTTTCTGCTCGATTTTGCCTTTTCTGCTTATTTTTCTGCCTTCTATTTTGACTTTTTCTGCTTGCTTATCTGCCCTCTGTTTTGACCTTTGCTGCTCGTTTTTCTGCCCTCTTCTGCCTTTTCTGCGTGCTTGTTTTTCTGCCCTCTGTTTTAACATTTTCTGCTAAATTCTTCCCTCTTCCCGCCGTTTCCTCAAGACCTGGCTCTTCAACTCTACGAATGCTGATTGATGGTTGGAATCACATTGAGTCACAGACTATAGACATGTGTTTTGTTACATGTAATCTCACACATTAGCATAGTAGCCAAGAGTTTTGGTGCTGGTCACTCACTCTAAAAACCCTGAGAACAGAAGATTTTCAATGTGATGATTCTTGTTAGGCCCTATTGGGAGGGCCTATACATTTTATTGGCAAGTGTAATTTTATAACTGTATGCACGAGGAATGCCATCTTAGGCACACCTCGGCCTATGCTGTTTATAGTGTCAAGCTAATGGCAAAGGCTACAGGCCTTATCAGTTCACTGGGAAAAGTTGTCAGATTTCTTACGTGTGATCTGTTTTCATTGGAAAGTTATGATAATACAAGTAGGCAAGACCTACGTATTGTGAAAAGCAGGTGTTAAACACCATAGGCTTTTCAGTGTGGATTCTTATTACACTTTGCTAAGGCCTGAAGGTAGGTATTGTGTTACACAGTAGAGAGAAATTGGATAGCCACTGAAAGCGTGAGCCTGGCTCTAGTCTAAAGACTCACTCTGGCTCAGTTTGAGGCCCTTTTGGAACCTCAAGCCCATAAAGAGCTGAGTTTTCATGTGGCTTCTGCCTCACACACTCACTCTACCTTCATGCACAAAGAGGTAAAAACAAATCATTAACACTCGAGGTAAAAGATAAGTCAAATGGACGCCCAGTTGGTGGCTGCATTGCACAAAGTGAAAATGAAAAACCTGGATTAATTGCTGCTTCCCCATGTAACCAAATAACATGAACTTTGGCAAATATTTCATTACAGCAATTCTCCTTTTTCTTCATCATCACATAAGAAAGCACTTTCAAATATGTGAGTTCAC
Source organism: Calotriton arnoldi (assembly GCA_963921515.1). Taxonomy (NCBI): domain Eukaryota; kingdom Metazoa; phylum Chordata; class Amphibia; order Caudata; family Salamandridae; genus Calotriton; species Calotriton arnoldi. The sequence goes on from CAWUFW010001918.1 coordinate 2,516,896, forward strand.
AATAGCAACTGTATAAAAACCTATTCTGTTTGATTTATTATTAAAGCTTCTACATTAAAGGATTGCACTGAATTCAGCGGAGACTATCATCTTTTACGTAGTTTATTGTATGCTTTACATGGCAAATATTTTCAGGGCTCGGCTTATGCACTGGCTGGAAGAGCCTTAGCTCAACCCTGGCTCAGCTTGTCCTGTGAGTTTATTGGCTTTCCCAACTCTAATGGAATTTCACAGCTTACCTCAGTAGCCTTGGGGATAGAAGATTTCCACTATGGTATTTGGCTCTATTAACATGGCTATTTTACATGTTTGATTACATATTGAGCAATATAGACCAGTAACCAAAAGACAGATACAATAAATCAAAGAAAAGGAAGGAAATTGCATAAAAACAAGAAATGTTAAATATATTCCAATCAATAGCATCCTGCATCCATCCACCCAGACCTGATTAAAGTGTTAAAGTGCAATAGTGCAAATTAAAATTATTATGAAAATTTGATAATCCTCCTGACAGAGGGCACAAACTTCTAAATACACAATAAACTACCTTTAATGTAAAACATTAAAACATCCAATCCCCTCAAAATGTCCACATCGGATATTATCGGTAAAGTGCATTGTGACAATATAATATACAAAGAGTTGCTTTAATTCATTCTGCCCTGTCAAAAATCATCCTACTATAAAGCAGATAAAATACTAAATACAGAATAAAGTGCCTTTGATGTAAACTTTAAACATTGAAACGCCAAAACCTCAGAGGTATTCTTCAAGAAATAATATCAATAAAGTGCCCTGTGCGGATATCATAAGCAAAGAATACCTTTGATTAATTATGCCCTGCTAAGCCCTTTCAAACGGAATCAATATAATTAGGAATATCTCCAAAATTCCATCCTAAGCTTACTTCTGCTAGAGATAGCTAGGTAGTGCGAGAACATGCCCGAAAAGAGTATTTTATCAATTGGATTCTACTAGAAGCTATTATCTACTCGACTCCTGGAACGCACAGTGCTCATCACAATCAAATTCTCTCCAAATTGCATGAAAGTCCACTAAACCATTTTTTTTGTAAAGCAGACAGATATTCATATTATCTAATTCTAGACATTTTATTAACCCAGTGATCCATAGTAGGAGTTTTTTTAGACTTCCAACACTATAATATCAAGAAACGTGCAACTGACATGTCTATGGAAATAACGTATTGACTAGACCTAGAGAGTCCATTGATATTTTGCTAAAATTCAAACAGAGCTAACACCATCCCCGGTTGGATAATCAAGCCAAGCATTTTGCTTAAGGCTTGAAAAATCTCATACCAAAAGCCATGAAGTACTGGCCATGAAAAAAAAGTGAGGCCAGTCCCATGGATCATTTATCTGACTTCTAAAACATTGTCCCAATATTGCTGGGTAAATCCTATGAAGAGCACTGAAGAAAAGCCATTCACTTAACGCTCACTGTTCGAGGTGCTTGTACCACATATCTACAATGATCAGCCATTCACCTCGCATAGGTCTACAACCAGTGCTCTTATAGATTTTCTCTAGAGAATTAGTAATCAACGATGAATTCAAATTCTATCATAAAACTCTATACCAATTTCCTCCACCCAGCATTCTTCTACTAACTAATGACTTCATCGCTGTATGAGAACCCTCATTCAATACTGCACATTTATCTTTAACTCCTTTGCTGCTTCGAACGTTCCGCGCCAGTGCGGAACGTTCTATTAAACGGGCGGGGCCGCGTCGGCCAACGGACGTGCACAGCACTACCGAGGTAGTGCTCGCGATGGCCGTTGGCTGACGAACGCAGCGAAGGGGTTAAAAAAACTAGTTATCTGTCAGAAACTAAATAAAAAGATCAAGAACCGTCCGAGCTGCAGCTCTAGCTTAGCCCCGGTTCTCAACCTGTGTTTAGTATAAAAATCACTATCCAAAGAAAATCCCTTAACGTTCAATCTTGCTAGAAGTGTGTTAGAAATGGGATTTCTGGTTGACTAGGGCATGCGCCTAAGCCAGGCAGAAACCACCACTCTAGTCAGGGCAATGGAGTTACACACCGAAGATAACCCCTGCTCACCCTCTTGGTAGCTTGACACGAGCAGTCAGGCCTATCCCAGAGGCAATGTGTAAAGCGTTTGCGCACCACACACTCATTCACGCACCAATATCACCCTAGGCACACCACAAAGTAAACACTAAGGTATGTAAAAAAATATAACCTTTGTATTGTTCAGAAAATGCAGTAGAATCAATGAGTCCCAGGTTTGATATATTGTGTTCGAAAAATGCATTAGGCTCCATTAATTGCATCAGTAAAAGCATGTGTCCTTTGCAATAGCATAAAGGTACCCCAGTTGCCAATGATCCTTTTAGCAAAAACACGGACTCCTGTATCCAAAATAAAGGTGCCCCAGTCACCACTGATCCCCTTAGTGAATTCACATGCTCTCCTTATCAACATAAAGGTGCCCCAGTTGCCATTGATCCAAAAAGCAGTATCACTTATACCAGCAATCCACTCCGGGTCGTTGGCTCAGACCTCAGGACTGAGTGTTACCTGGGCATTGGTCCTCTGTCCTTTGCGTACCTCCAAGCTTCTCCGCTATGCAAGGGGGCCCCGGCTGGGGCCGACACCACCACCACCACCACCTGCAGGGGAGGGGGGCCGCTCTATTCCTCAGAGTCGCTCCCACTCATGACTGCCTGTGCCTCGGACGGCACTCCGACAGCGGCAGGAGCTCTGAGCGGCCCAGGAAAGCACCGGCTCGAGGCTCCCTCAGTCTCCAGGCTGCGGTGGTGAGATCCTTGAAGACGCTGCGTGGGGAAGCGGGCAGCTCCTTCCTGAATGGAGCACGTCCTCGCTACCCAGCAGCTGGGGCTGACGTCCTTTTGGGCGGGGCTAAGTCAACAACGGCTTCCCCACGTCGAGAGATCCCTGTTGCTAGGCAACGCCTCGCAGCCGAGTATGCTGCGGTGCTGCCCCTTTCATTTAGGGTGAACCTTGGCCCCGGACTCAGGCCGGAGGCGGTGATCAGGCAAAGGCTTCTGGACGGTCTCTTCTTCTGTGGGGAGCGCGGCGCGGCTCCCAGGGATGCACAGGGAAAGCGAGGCCTGGGGCAAATGATCGATAGACAGGCCCTGAGAGTCCTCCTCCCTTAACACTGCAGACTCCACAAAGGTCGCGGTACACGAAGAGCTCTGCAAGGGCACACACACACAGCGCAGTTGGAAGAGAAAGAAAAGACTTGGAAACTTTGATGTCCCTGAGTTTCCTCCAACAGGAGGCCAGCACGCACAGGCCCTTGGAGACTCATCTCAAGCAGGGGGTGGACACAGCACACAGCAAAGTCCCTTTCCTTTCCTTGGCAGAATCAGCTACTGCAGGACAACCCCAGACAGCACACAGCAAAGGGGCAGCGCTCCTCCTCCAGTCTCTCCAGCTCTTCTCCTTGGCAAAGGTCCCTCTTGATTCATGAAGTAGTCTAGTTTACTAGGGGTTTAGGGCACATACTTATACCCCAAAATGTCTTTGATGTCTTTGTAGCAAGGGTCTCTGAACCCAGTCCAAACCAGTTCTGCATTCACTGGTGCAGCATGACCACAGGGGGTGGAGACAGCATTGTGCAAGGGAGACAGGCTCCATTCAGGTGCAAGGTATTTCTCCTCCCACCACTCTATATGCAGCCAGGGTCTATTCAGCTCAGGGCTGGGTCATCCAGGGAGGGCCAGGCACACCTCAACCACCCCCAGAGGCTGTCTACAGGGAATGCACATGCTCTGTTTCTGTCACACTGAAACCAGACAGTCAATCCACAAACAGGCAGAGGCACACAGGATGGTTGAACAAGAAAATAGCCAATTTCTAAAAATGCTATTTTCAAACACACAATTTAAAAACCATCTTTACTAAAAGACGCGTTAATAAATTCTGAGTTCAGGGATACCAAACTCCATTTTTCTATCTTGTTCCTATAGGAAGATATGCTTGTAAAATGTCACAAAACATTCCCCATTTTGTCCTATGGGGCAAGATAGCCTTTCAATGGTGAAAAAAACAAAATTTGCATTATTTCACTATCAGGACATGTTACACACACCAGTACATGTCCTACCTTTCACATACACTGCACCCTACCCAGGGGGGTACCTTTGGCCTACCATAGGGGTGTCCTATGTGTAAGAAAAAGGAAGGGTAGGGTCTGGCAATTGGGTGCACTTGCCAAGTCGACATGGCAGTTAACAAACTGCGCACAGGCACCGAAGTGGCAGGCCTGAGACATCTTTTCAGGGCTTCTCATATGGGTGGCACAATCCGTGCTGCAGGCCCACTAGTAGCATTTGATTTACCAGCCCTGGCACACTCAGTGCACTTTACTAGGGACCTACTGGTAAAACAAATATGCCAATCAGGGAGAACCAATCACAAAGCCGATTTATACAGGGAGCACTTGCACTTTGACACTGATCAGGAGTGGCAAAGTGCCCAAAGCATCTAAGCAAGCAAAGACGAAATCCAGCACTGCATCAAAAACACAGGAGGTAGAGGCAAAAAAGTCAGGGAAAACCATGCCAAGGATGCCAGGTCTAACAGTAACAGTTCAGCACACATCAGTCATTGGCTCTCTTGCTCTTTGAATGACAGAATTTTCTGATCATATTTGCACATCCACCTGAAAATGAGTATGAGGTTGGCCACTGCATTAGTTTCTAATTTACTCCTTTGAGTGTTCTCTTTGTATTTCTGTGCTTCTCATCCATTTATTTTAATTTTTTACCATGGGGATACTACAGCTCCCCAGGCAGTGCTAACAGGCCTCTTGCTTGCTGCACATTTAGGGGTCGA